>JARHVA010002122.1:227500-2804659 GCA_037957365.1 Torreya grandis | reverse complement strand
ACCTTGTACTTTTTTGCATTTACATAGTAGAAGGGGAGTGCAAATTCCTCACCCACTAAATATTTTCCCACATCGGGTTTCTCCAGGATAACTATTGTGTTTGTATGATCATTATTTGGTTTCATATTCTTATACAATAAGTTGTATTTTTCATGTCCAACACTTGCTTATCTTTGTTTTACAAGGTTATCAGTGTAGAACAATTTTCTATTAAACAATAAGTAATAGAATTCGTGTTGATGAAACTTAAAGTGGAATCTCACCTAGTTTACATATCAAGTGCCTTACTCCCTCTCATCCTCCTACCTCCTTTTTTGAGCTCTCTTTTTGGAGTGTCTTTGAGGACCTAAAAATTTGATTTTGTAAGCAAAGCTTGGACCTCAGTTGGCTCCGTAAAGAAAAAGAAAAAAAGTCTCATTAAAGTTTCAGACGTCAGTGACACGAACACCCAAGAGCACCTATTGGTGTTGAAACGAGGCATTAAGCAACTCTTCGGAGGGGATTCAACAAACAAAGCAAGCAATAAGTGAGTTACTTTCATATTATTTGCATAAACCATCAATAACATCGAGGTGAGTTTAAACATACCTCAGGGTACGAGGAAGAGTTAAAAATGTTATTTCGTCATAGACCTTCGATAGAAATTTCTTAGCTCATTTGAGCACTATCCTTCTCGCTACTTACAACAAAAATAACAACATAAAAAATGAAAATCATTTTAAACAAGAACCTACCCGAAAAAGAATGTACTTAATACAATAAATACACGACTACCTTACATAATCTGACAAATACAATATAAAAAACAAAAAGAACAAACAATCAAAAAGCTAAAATGACATATAAGCCCAAGCATAACAAATTTCCTCTCTTGCAAAGTTTCTGCTTCCCTATTTGGGTGACTAGGTATTATGTATTAATTGTACGATTTATGATACAACAAAAAAGAACCTCTTCTTTTAATTTCATTTTCTAAAAAATTTAAATTCAAAAAAGAGAGGCGAAGCATTTAAAAAAAAAAAAAAAAAAAAAAAACGCTACTGCGGCATTCACCGCGCGCTTCCCAATCCTAAAGACTCATTATTATATCTCGGAAAGGATCCCGTTCGTTTCATAGAAACATCTGAAACAAAATTAAAAAGAAGACTAAAAGGACTAATGGCGTGCCTGCATAATCACAGCTGCGAAGAACACGAGTGCGGCTCCCAATGGTCTCTCTACAAATACATCGATATCCCTCGGGTAAATTAAATTTCCCTCTCAATATATGTTTCTCCAATTCCAGTTTCATCAACATTTGAAAATTCTTTCATTTACCCTTAATTCTGCCATGCAATAAAGTTCTTTTTTCCAAGACTAGTCAACTGTCTAATTAACGCCCCTGCCACATGAATTTTTTTATAAACCCTAATTATGTATTTAGGCGTACATACAATGGCAACCAAGAGTGGTGTTGCTAGAGTGTAATAGTGTGAGATGTCAATAAAAATAATTGAATTTGTTTTTTTGGGACTTTAAGAAGGCCATCGAAACTATATATTGAGCATATAGTGGAATTTGGAGCCCCTTTTTTCAAATATTATTTTTCAAGGCTGACGAAGTGGTGCAACTAAATTGATGCGATGCAGAGAAGGTGACAAAGTCTTTCATTAATGTGAAACCTTTCAATAAGCAAAAATATGTGACAAATCCAGGATAAGCACCTCGAGATTGACACATCTTAACATTTTTCAGATAAATATATTCAAAATATCTGTACCCGTCTCTTTAAAAAAAAAAAAAAACAGTTTGTGCTCATAACTGAATTACTAGTTGGAAGTTCCTTAGCAACAAGGACATTTACATCAAGCTGAATGAATAATTTTTTTATTCTTAAACTTCTTAAAATCTTGATGATGTCAGAGTACGCCTTTAATACTGTGCTGGGCAGGGGTTACATTTGATGGCTGTATGATATATTTACATGTTTTCCCGTAAAATTCAATGAAGTTTTTTGGTAGACTGTATGGGATGCAAGGTTAAATTTTGCGCACACCATCAAAAACTGTAAATGATTATAACACACACACACACATTACCCTTAATGTTTCCTCCTTCCACAATAAACTATACTATCATTTTAAGGGCAATATTGAAAAATAACTGCTTTCAAAAATTGTCATGACAGATAAAGTCAACCATCAAATTTAGTCCTTGGTGTTGGGTAGTCTTGGATTACATTCTCAAGGTTTGTAAACACAGTGGTTTGTTTCACGCTTGAATGTACCCTGAAATTGTTACATTGCAACCTTGTCACATGTTTGCTAGGGTAATTATTGCACTTGAATATATCCCATAATTGTTGCACCATTACCTTGCCATATGTATGGCAGGGTAATGTAATGTTCTTTTTTTGGGATATTTTCTGAATTTTGATTTTTGTGTGAAACCCTAGTAAAAAGAAGAAAATATATATTTTTACAACAGCAAACCCTAGCTGTGAGTATAACTCCAAAGTTAGCATAAAAATATGCTAAACCCTTCAATTCAAATATGAACCCTTTCAACAAAGACTAGCCCTTCCAAAATACAAAGTAGCCCTTCAAACTCTAGGCGTCTAGGTTCAGAAATTTAATATGATTTATGGCAGCCCTTTTGATATCAATTTATATAGTATTTCACCTTCAATATATCTCAAAATAATAGAATAATACAGCTGCAAGCAAATATCCTTTTTATGATGTTTTCCCTTCACAAACAAGTTGAGCTTATCACATTAAATATTTATAAAATATGGGAAAATTTCAAAATATTTTGTATAATCACTTTTTGACCATAAACCCTCAATTAGGTCCTTTTTTCAAATCGCCCAAGGTTGGAATATTATATAAAGAATCAAAAATTTTCACTAGGGAAAGAAATGGCCTTCAAGCACTAGCAAAACCCTTCCAAATCAAGTTGCCAACCTCCATAAACAAGTCACCACCCTTGTTTGGGTCTCCAAACCCTACGCTCAACCCTTAATCCGAATCACCACATCTGAAAATGACAAAACGGTGTTCAAAACACCCTTGGAAGAATAATTTAGCTCAATGGCAACTCCTAGGTGAAGTTGCCTCAAGAAGAATGAGAGTTTTCGTCCTCAATTTCAGCACCTTGAAAGTTTTCGTCTTCAAAATGAACAATCAAAGATTTTCGTGCTCCAACTTGTTCAAAACACCCTTGGAAGAATAATTTAGCTCAATGGCAACTCCTAGGTGAAGTTGCCTCAAGAAGAATGAGAGTTTTCGTCCACAATTTCAACACCTTGAAAGTTTTCGTCTTCAAAGTCAACAAGCAAAGCTTTTCGTGCTCCAACTTAAAAATTCAATATCATAACATAGTCTAACCTTTCAATTGAACTCTCCATCCCCTTTTACAATCTTCCCTCCACAAGGGGCATTGTACTTTTGGAGGGAAACCCAACTTTTAAAGAAAAATTAATCAAATTATAACCTTCACTTAAGGTCTTGGGTGCCTATGACACTCAAAAGACCACAACTTAAGTGCAAGTTAGACAATAAAGCAACTTTTAAATTTTACAATTAGAACAAGTTTTTTCTTTTTAAACTCCCCTTAGCCCTTAAAAACAAAGAACAAATAGGCTAAGGGTTTTCAAAAGCTTCATGTATAAAAGGGGGACATGACAATCCTTTCTACCCGAAATTCCTTGCCCTCAACCAATTGTAATAACCAAGGAGTTGTCCCTACCATAGGTCTTATGCAAAATTGGATCCTTGGTCTTCCCATGGGGAAAAACCTTGATGACGAAGCCCCCTACTGCTGTATATGAATATCCTCCGCTGTTTGTGTACTCTAGAGATAAAAAATTAAATAGATTCTAGTCCTTTCCTTCCATCTCTTTGGGGCCCCAAACCTTGGATGCATCTATAGGATGAAGAGATATAAAAATGTTGCCGAAACGGTAGAATCAAGGTGGCTGAAAAAGTGTTTTCCAGCAAGCTAGTCTTCAACAATTGGGCTTTGATTGCCTCTATATCAACCCTTGCACGAGATACAAACACATCAAGAAAAAAAAAAAAAGGTCCTCCCCTTCCTTTCTACTTGTGAAGTGGCTAGAAGCAAGTGTGGGGATGCCCTTGAGAGCTTATGAAAGATGTCAATGCTGCCCCCACTCTCCATAGTGACTTTAGAACTCAGAAATTGCCCCATTAGAAGAGCTGGAAGTGTCCTCAAACTTATCATCCCATGCCTCCCATGGGCTGGAAACTTCCTCCACATGGGGGTCACCCAATCCTTGGCCCTCATGCCTATGGGCCCTCTTATCTTAGAGAGAAATGGCTCACAAAGAGACTTGTACTTAATGATTAGATGACTGTATTTACACCTTACAACCTTGCAATTGCCCAAAGAGACCACCCTTTTCACTTCCCACTTGCCTTTTGATGAACCAAACATGTATGCAACTTCAAGAGGAACAACAATGAAACTATGTATCATCTTAGAAGAACTAGAACTGTGTAATTCCCCCATTTTCATATTATTTATGAGCAGGTATTGAAGGCCTTTAGTTACTCTCCAATAGACTTAAGGATTTTTTTTGGGATTTTATTTTATTAATTAATTTTAATTGTTCGAATAGTGATTTTAATCATATGCTCATATAAAACAATTATTAGTTAATATTTTATAAAAGTGGTTTTTACCACTAAGGTATTTAATTGAAATAATTATTGAATTATTGCCTAAAAGTAATTTTAATTACTATTTATTATTTAGGCAATTATTTAATATTATTTTTGGTAAAAAAGAATGCCGGCTTGTAAGTGATCAAAGGCAAAGAAGAAATATGCTAAAAGTTGGCAAGGAGAGTTAAGAAAGAGTATTTGGCCTTCCCAAGGTGGTTCGTCTCCCTTTGAAGGGTACAAGTACATGGTGGAGTTTTCCTTGGAGGGTTATGCTGAAAATTGATATTGATTTTTCATGTTTGAAGAAAATATTGGGATGTATGTCCAATATGTGTTTGCAGGTTTTTAGAGTTGATTATTCGACAAAACAGTGTTTTTTAATGCCACCTTTGCAAATGTGGAATTTGATTATTGCCTTAGAGTGGGGCAATTTGCTTGGTGAGTTGTTTGTGTGGGTTTCACGGCTAATTTGAGGTCAAATTAACCTAGTTTTGTTGCTGGAATTTATTGATAATTATTGCTGAAGTGTGGCGGACTTTCTATGTAATCGGGCAAGGTTTGCAAGGTCTTTTCAAGTGGATAAATAAATAATAAATTTTGATTTATTTATATTTTTGAGTAGATTTCATGAGGGTTTTGACTTCATAAATTGTGGATTTATGGCTCTAATATTTATTGATGAATTTTTCCAAGTGTGGCGACTTGAATTGAAGTGAGGGTTTATTGTTTGAAGGGGTTTAAAACCCTAGTTGAAGGGCAAATAATATTTCTGATTTTTATATGCAAAGTTTGACCTAGGGTGACTAAGTTGGAAGAGGGTTTTGATCACTTTGAAGGCTCAAAAAGGGCGTTGGATTTGTGTGGCTATTTTGGTAAATTATTCATGATTTTTGACAAGGGTTTGACAAATATTCAGCTGTTGTTTTATGTGTAAAATCAGATATTTTACAACAAGATTAAATTTGATTTTCATCCACATACAAGGAGTAAAAAGGTATAAAATCTCTATTTTCAGTTTATGGTTTATTTTGTATAATTTTGAGGTGTTATGTGCTCAAGGTAATTGCTGAAAATTACTTATATATTATTTGCACATTGGCGTCTAGGGTTTGGAAGTATATTGCATGTTTTTGAAGCATATCTTTGAACTAGGGTTTGCTGATTTGGCTAATTTTAAAATTTAGAATATTGTGGATTTTAGGAAAAACCCTTATTTGGTCCTTTGGCGCAAAAATGAGACATTACAAACTATCACAATAAATATGACAAGATGTATTACAACTGCTCCTTACATATGCTGCCCTATGCAACTCAAAACAACCATCATTACCTTTTATTTAATGCCTCAAACTCTCCCATGCCTCCCAAGGGTTGAAAGTCCCCATGTTGAAGCTATGGTCAATTGTTCCCTTATCAAGGAAGAAATCAACTCACCAAAGAGAATGCACTTGCTGCTAGATGGGTCGTAGTTGGGATGTACAACCTTGCAATTGCTCCAAAATGTCAATCTATTCCTTATCCAGTTGCCTTTAGAAGAGCTCCTCACAAATATATTTCCAATGGACATCATCATGTACTTACAATGTGTGTTAGATGGCCTAGAGCTGCCAAAAGGATCATGACCGAAAATTGAAACCATGCTGCTCCATATGAAATAATTTATTTGAACCTTAGTCATTGAGTGCATATTACCTTGGCAAGCATCCATCAACTCCTTAGAGCCTTCCATATGCCTTTACAAACCTTTCCCAATTTGCAATAAAAGAGTAACATTGAACCATATTGAAAGCATACCTTGAACAGAGGTGTCATGGGATGCAATCAATCTTGCATTGATGTCTTATGTGTGCCTCATGTTTTTCCCCTTGCTCCACCTTGACAACACTATTAATCACGTAGGGAATACATTTTGAGCCTAACAAAGACCCAAACTTACAATTTAAAGAGAGTTGTACCATACTTGCACCATCCAACCTCGTCATGAAAGAAGTGCCCCAATTCACATGCATTTTCAGATCTTGTCATGGTCTGTAGCATGCCAAAAAAATCAAAATTGGTGTCCTTTGTAGGCAACGGATTTGGCCTCACAAATTTAGAATTTTCTAAGTGTATACTAGGCCGATTATATCTCAAAAAACCACTTTTGTTACTACTGTTCATGATTTGGGCCTTTGCCCAATTCAAGAGGGGTCTAAGACCCTCATCCTCATCCTCCAATACACCCTTGTAATAAGGGATACGGTGCTGCCCCTTACATCTAATAGGTTGCCTATGCACATAAATTTTCCTCTCATTTGCCCTCTTACAAATGCAACAACCTTCAAATTTTGCAAATCTTACTAAATGTGGAGTAGTGTTGTTCCCTTTTAGAGTTAAGGGCTGCCAACATTCGGAAATTGTAGCCTTCCTTCTATGCCTTTCGTCTTCCTTTCCCAAGCTCATGCGGACAGTCCCTTCATTATTTCCAGCTCTTATAACCTTACTATTTTTTGGATTGACCAACTCCTTCAAGTATGGAATGTGATGAGTTTTAGGACAGCATAGTGGCTGCCCCCATTCAAGACTTGTGGCTTCATGCGCACTCCTTGTTGCCATTGCAATCGGCTCCCGTTGTGATCCTACACTTGTAACAAACATGTTAGTAAAAACAAGGGTGTTTAACAACACTTTTTTGATTACCTTATCAAGCATGATGTGCACTCCCTTTTGATGCCATGCTTTCTCCTTACAATCCTTTTTCACCCGAATTTCACAAGATGTGCTCATGTCATTCGCATCATGGCTGTAGTATGTTATTTTTCTTCTCAAACTCCTCCTTCTAGTGGCTAGAAATCCACTTATACACGCTTGGACCACCTCCATGTTGTTGTGGTGTAGGAAGTACACCTTCCAATGGTCAATACTCACCAAGGTGACAATAAACCTTAGAGTAAACAAACTGAAAATGTGAAAAACAACTGTCCATAAGTTACCAACAACCCCTTTTTTGATCCTTAGATCATGACATCTCTTGTTTGTCTCCTTCTGTATGATTATCCAAGCTCTATCCCACGACATAACATAACAACAATACCATTTTTGTAGGGCTCACCTGGATCCCATATCCATGTTGGGTATTTGCTTTGCTCTATTTTTGAATTTACTATGAAGAATTCCTTTCTCATTTAGTGCCTTTCATCTCATCCTTATTGTTAGCACAGTGCTTATGATAAGCAAAACAATGTGAGAACAAAGTATTAGGAAAATACAATGAATTCTTACCAAATAAATAGTCAATTTGCTTACCCTCAAATGTGGATCTAGAAACTTCAGCAAATTGAAAACCGTCATGAGGAGTTAATGAGGCACTTCCCTCATGGGCATACCCACTAACAAGGTCTTCCCGAAAGGCCCTTCTACATATCTTCTGCAAATTTTATTTTCCTCTCTCAATATGCAAAACAGATTTTTCTCCTTTCTTACGTTCCTTTTACTCTTTTTGCTACTCATGAAGTTGTTGGAAAACTCCCTCTTGCTGTCCCACTATTTCTAAATTGTGAAACTTAGAAATTTCACTATTGGGCTGCCCCAATTTTTTTGAATTTTGCAACTCAGAATTTTTATCATGTAACTCAGAAATTTCTGATTTTATTGGTCCCATTTCCAATTGAAATTTTGCCACTTGTTACCCTAGAATTTCAGATTTTAGGGCCTTAGAAAACTTGTGTGTTGTCCGCCCCTTAAACAATTAAAAACTCCTCTTTGGTTGCCTCAAAGATTCATATTTTTGAAGCTCATCATTCACATTGCTAAGTTGCCCTTTGTGTAGTTGGCTATTCTTTAGTTGCTCTACAATTTCAGACTTTGAAGCTCCATATTCACTTGTAGTTCAATTTTCTTTTCTTTTAAGAGAGACTTTTGAGGTCTAGGACTTAACCCCATAGACTTTGCCAAAACCTTGGGACGTATTGCCGTTAGTTCTCTTTGATAATTCTTCATGGCTTGCAATAAATCATCCATGGTTCCATCCATTGTCCTCTTTTTCATCTCTACCTTTTGAAGGAGATCTTTGTATTCTTGTTTTGGCAAAAACCTAGGTCGTCAATCCATACAAGTGACACTCCACAGTTGGCCAAAAAATTGGCTCTAATACCACTGTAATGTCCCTTTTTTGAGATATTTTCTGAATTTTGATTTTTCTGTGAAACCTTAGCAAAAAAAAAAAAAAAAGATTTTTTACAACAATAAATCTTAGCTGCGAATATACTTCAAAATTAGCATAAAAAGATGCTAAACCCATCAACTCAAATATGAACCCTTTCAACAAAGATTAGCCCTTCCAAACTACAAAGTAGCCCTTCAAACCCTAGGCGTCTAGGTTTAGAAATTTAATATAATTTATAACAGCCCTTTTGATATCAAATTCTATAGTATTTCACGTTAGATACGTCTCAAAATAATAGAATAATACAGCTGCAAGCGAATACCCTTTTAATGATGTTTTCCCTTCGTAAACAAGTTGAGCTTATCACATTAAATATTTATAAAATATGAGAAAATTTCAGAATATATTTAGAATCACTTTTTGACCATAAACTTTCAATTAGGTCATTTTTCCAAATCGCCCAAGGCTGGAATATTGTATAAAAAATCATAGAATATTGCTAGGGCAAGAAATAGCCCACAAACACTAGCAAAACCCTTCCAAATCAAGTTGCCAACCTCCACAAGCAAGTTGCCACCATTGTTTGGGTCTCCAAACCCTACACTCATTTGTCCATCCAAATCGCCACACCTGAAAATGACAAAACGGTGTTCAAAACACCCTTGGAAAAATAATTTAGCTCAATGGCAGCTCCTAGTTGAAGTTCCCTCAAGAAGAATGAGGGTTTTCGTCCTCACTTCCAACACCATGAAGGTTTTCATCTTTAAAGTGAACAAGGAACTCTCCATCCCGTGTTATAATCTTCTCTCCAAGAGGGGCGTTGCACTTTTGGAGGGAAACCCAAGTTTTAAAGAAAGATCAAGCAAATTATAACCCTCAATGTCTTGGGTGCCCATGACCCTCAAAAGACCACAACTTAAGTGAAAGTTAAACAATAAAGCAACTTTTTGAATTTTACAAGTAGAACAATATGTTTCTTATTTTTTCACTTGCCTTAGCCCTTAGATACAAAGAACAAATAGGCTAAGTGAAATATTCCGAGCCAATATATATATTTTTTTTGAACTTTCTTTTTTAATAATTTCCAATTGCAATCAGCAGGGCAATACACAATAGTTAGAGTTAGTCTATAACCCAAATGATGCTGAAGTAACTCTAACCAGAATGTACACCAAGGTTTCGAAGAAGCCAAGGTGTGAGCATTGGTCAGAGGATCTGAATGCAGAAACAGAACTGGAATGAACTCTAACCAAGAATGGCGCCGATGATGGCGAGCATATAGTCAGAGGATTTTCTACTACTAAGAGTACTGAAAGAAACTCAGCACCAAGTATGTGCTATCTAGAACAGTATGGAGTGAGGTGACCATATGGTGGAGTACTAAGAATTACAATGATTTAAAGAAACTCAACACCAAGTATGTGCTACCCAAACCAATATGGAGTGAGGCGACCATATGGCGGAGTATTACAAATTACAATGCTTGAAGAAAATAACTGTGATGCTGAAAGTACTCAACACCCAGAATGTGCTTTCTAATCCGGAGTGGGAAAGTAGCTACCATAGGGTAGAGATAAAGTAAATACAATAGCAAATATTGAAAGTAGAATTGAGCATTACAATTTGATAGAGCAAGATCATAAACTGCTGTTAGTACTACTGCCAGCTTACAATATGTTAGACAATGTCTTGCTATCAATACAATTGAAAAGTAATAGAGCTGCAACCATATTTATAGGATTCTGTTCAATGAAATAAGAAGATTAAATCAGAAACTACAATATTGAGGCCAACCTGATAATCTGATTTTTTGACAGTCCTGTATTCCTTGAGCACGAACAACAGCCCTGAAACTCACAGATTCATTCACAACTTGTTCCAAACTTAATCAAATCTCATGAGACGGATTGCATAATGATCCTAGTATGATGGCGAACCACTTAGAACACTGAAAGATGATCAAAACACTTTATTTAATTTATGCGCGAAAATCAATGCAAGGGCAAATGGTACAGCCCAGCAAGAGGGGCGATTTGCTTTTAAAAATGACAACAGTCCTAAAAAATTTCACTAATTACAGAAAAGGGGCGCTCAATACCAACAAAGAGAATTAGCCAATACCCACAGTGAAATTTTTTGTTTTTTTCGATTTATGAACAAAACACAGGCTGCTGTAATGAATATGACAGTCCTAAATTTCTCATACCCTGATCAATAAAACACACACTGAATACCATGCACAAATCCTGCATACAAAACAATTAAACTACACTATCTCACCAGTAGTCGATATTTTTCAAGCGAGAAGCAATGCCAAGCTAGGAGGCTTTCATTCCTCGAAGCAATCCCAAGCCAATCCGGCAGCATAACATTCCTGTAGTTCAAGATAATGAAATGAGAGCACTTCCTCTTTTTATACTTTTTCAATTGGGAGTCTCTAAAATCCTCTTGTATATGGGATAAAACATGAGAGGGAAAATAATATAATTCTTTTTAATTCTTTTTTTTTAACCTCAACATTAAGTCGTTGAGCTTAGGCACCAAGGTCCAAAATTAAATAATAATGTTTAATTTACGGACTTTAAAACAATTATTAGTTAATATTTTATAAAAGTAGTTTTTACCACTAAGGTATTTAATTAAAATAATTATTGAATTATTGCCTAAAAGTAATTTTAATTACTATTTATTGTTTAGGCAATTATTTAATATTATTTTTGGTAAAAAAGAATGTCAGCTTGTAAGTGATCAAAGACAAAGAAGAAATATGTTAAAAGTTGGCAAAGAGAGTTAAGAAAGAGTATTTGGCCTTCCCAAGGTGGTTCGTCTCCCTTTGAAGGGTACAAGTACATGGTGGAGTTTTCCTTGGAGGGTTATGCTGAAAATTGATATTGATTTTTCATGTATGAAGATAGTATTGGGATGTATGTCCAATATGTGTTTGCAGGTTGTTAGAGTTGATTATTTGACAAAACAGTGTTTTTTAATGCCACCTTTGCAAATGTGGAATTTGATTATTGCCTTAGAGTGGGGCAATTTGCTTGGTGAGTTGTTTGTGTGGGTTTCACGATTAATTTGAGGTCAAATTAACTTAGTTTTGTTGCTGGAATTTATTGATAATTATTGCTGAAGTGTGGCGGACTTTCTATGTAATCGGGCAAGGTTTGCAAGGTCTTTTCAAGTGGATAAATAAATAATAAATTCTGATTTATTTATATTTTTGAGTAGATTTCATGAGGGTTTTGACTTCATAAATTGTGGATTTATGGCTCTAATATTTATTGATGAATTTTTCCAAGTGTGGCGACTTGAATTGAAGTGAGGGTTTATTGTTTGAAGGGGTTTAAAACCCTAGTTGAAGGGCAAATAATATTTCTGATTTTTATATGCAAAGTTTGACCTAGGGTGACTAAGTTGGAAGAGGGTTTTGATCACTTTGAAGGCTCAAAAAGGGCGTTGGATTTGTGTGACTATTTTGGTAAATTATTCATGATTTTTGACAAGGGTTTGACAAATATTCAGCTGTTGTTTTGTGTGTAAAATCAGATATTTTACAACAAGATTAAATTTGATTTTCATCCACATACAAGGAGTAAAAAGGTATAAAATCTCTATTTTCAGTTTATGGTTTATTTTGTATAATTTTGAGGTGTTATGTGCTCAAGGTAATTGCTGAAAATTACTTATATATTATTTGCACATTGGCGTTTAGGGTTTGGAAGTATATTGCATGTTTTTGAAGCATATTTTTGAACTAGGATTTGCTGATTTGGCTAATTTTAAAATTTAGAATTTTGTGGATTTTAGGAAAAACCCTTATTTGGTCCTTTGGCGCAAAAATGAGACATTACAAACTATCACAATAAATATGACAAGATGTAGTACAACTGCCCCGTACATATGCTACCCTATGCAACTCAAAACAACCATCATTACCTTTTATTTAATGCCTCAAACTCTCCCATGCCTCCCAAGGGTTGAAAGTCCCCATGTTGAAGCTATGGTCAATTGTTCCCTCATCAAGGAAGAAATCAACTCACCAAAGAGAATGCACTTGCTGCTAGTTGGGTCGTAGTTGGGATGTACAACCTTGCAATTGCTCCAAAATGTCAATCTATTCCTTATCCAGTTGCCTTTAGAAGAGCTCCTCACAAATATATCTCCAATGGACATCATCATGTACTTACAATGTGTGTTAGATGGCCTAGAGCTGCCAAAAGGATCACGACCGAAAATTGAAACCGTGCTGCTCCATATGAAATAATTTATTTGAACCTTAGTCATTGAGTGCATATTACCTTGGCAAGCATCCATCAACTCCTTAGAGCCTTCCATGTGCCTTAACAAACCTTTCCCAATTTGCAATAAAAGAGTAACATTGAACTATATTGAAAACATACCTTGAACGGAGGTGTCATGGGATGCAATCAATCTTGCATTGATATCTTATGTGTGCCTCATGTTTTTCCCCTTGCTCCACCTTGACAACACTATTAATCACGTAGGGAATACATTTTGAGCCTAACAAAGACCCAAACTTACAATTTAGAGAGAGTTGTACCATACTTGCACCATCCAACCTCTTGTCTTTGAAGAAGTGCCCCAATTCACATGCATTTTCAGAGCTTGTCATGGGCTATAGCATGCCAAAATAATCAAAATTCGTGTCCTTTGTAGGCAACGGATTTGGCCTCACAAATTTAGAATTTTCTAAGTGTATACTAGGCCGATTATATCTCGAAAAACCACTTTTGTTACTACTGTTCATGATTTGGGCCTTTGCCCAATTCAAGAAGGGTCTAAGACCCTCATCCTCATCCTCCAATACACCCTTGTAATAAGGGATACGGTGCTGCCCCTTACATCTAATAGGTTGCCTATGCACATAAATTTTCCTCTCATTTGCCCTCTTACAAATGCAACAACCTTCAAATTTTGCAAATCTTACTAAATGTGGAGTAGTGTTGTTCCCTTTTAGAGTTAAGGGCTGCCAACATTCGGAAATTGTAGCCTTCCTTCTATGCCTTTCGTCTTCCTTTCCCAAGCTCATGCAGACAGTCCCTTCATTATTTCCAGCTCTTATGACCTTACTATTTTCCGGATTGACCAACTCCTTCAAGTATGGAATGTGATGATTTTTAGGACAGCATAGTGGCTGCCCCCATTCAAGACTTGTGGCTGCGCACTCCTTGTCGCCATTGCAATCGGCTCCCGTTGTGATTCTACACCTATAACAAACATGTTAGTAAAAACAAGGGTGTTTAACAACACTTTTTTGATTACCTTATCAAGCATGATGTGCACTCCCTTTTGATGCCATGCTTTCTCCTTACAATCCTTTCTCACCCGAATTTCACAAGATGTGCTCATGTCATTCTCATCATGGCTGTAGTATGTTATTTTTCTTCTCAAACTCCTCCTAGTGGCTAGAAATCCATTTATACACGCTTGGACCACCTCCATGTTGTTGAGGTCTAGGAAGTACACCTTCCAATGGTCATTACTCACCAAGGTGACAATAAACCTTAGAGTAAACAAACTGAAAATGTGAAAAACAACAGTCCATAAGTTACCAACAACCCCTTTTTTGATCCTTAGATCATGACATCTCTTGTTTGTCTCCCTCCGTATGATTATCCAAGCTCTATCCCACGACATAACATAACAACAATACTATACTTGTAGGGCTCACCTGGATCCCATATCCATGTTGGGTATTTGCCTTGCTCCATTTTTGAATTTACTAAGAAGAATTCCTTTCTCATTTAGTGCCTTTCATCTCATCCTTATTGTTAGCACAGTGCTTATGATAAGCAAAACAATGTGAGAACAAAGTATTAGGAAAATACAATGAATCCTTACCAAATAAATAGTCAATTTGCTTACCCTCAAATGTGGATCTAGAAACTTCAGCAAATTGAAAACCGTCATGAGGAGTTAATGAGGTACTTCCCTCATGGGCATACCCACTAACAAGGTCTTCCCGAAAGGCCCTTCTACATATCTTCTACAAATTTTATTTTCCTCCCTCAATATGCAAAACAGATTTTTCTCCTTTTTTACCTTCCTTTTACTCTTTTTGCTACTCATAAAGTTGTTGGAAAACTCCCTCTTGCTGTCCCACTATTTCTAAATTGTGAAACTTAGAAATTTCACTATTGGGCTGCCCCAAATTTTTTGAATTTTGCAACTCAGAACTTTTATCATGTAACTCAGAAATTTCTGAGTTTATTGGTCCCATTTCCAATTGAAATTTTGCCACTTGTTACCCTAGAATTTCAGATTTTAGGGCCTTAGAAAACTTGTGTGTTGTCCGCCCCTTAAACAACTAAAAACTCCTCTTTGGTTGCCCCAAAGATTCATAATTTTTAAGCTCATCATTTTACATTGCTAAGTTGCCTTTTGTGTAGTTGGTTATTCTTTAGTTGCCCTACAATTTTAGACTTTTGAAGCTCCATATTCACTCGTAGTTCAATTTTCTCTTCTTTTTAAGAGAGACTTTTGAGGTCTAGGACTTATCTCCATAGACTTTGCCAAAACCTTGGGACTTATTGCCTTTAGTTCTCTGTGATAATTCTTCATGGCTTGCAACAAATCATCCATGGCTTCATCCATTGTCCTCTTCTTGATCCCTACCTTTTGAAGGGGATCTTTGTATTTTTGTTTTGGCAAAAACCTAGGTCGTCAATCCATTGAAGTCACTCACACTCCACAGCTGGCCAAAAAATTGGCTCTAATACCATTGTAATTTCCCTTTTTTGAGATATTTTCTGAATTTTGATTTTCCTGTGAAACCCTAGCAATTTTTTTTTTTTTGATTTTTTACAACAAAATATCTTAGCTGTGAATATACTTCAAAATTAGCATAAAAAGATGCTAAACCCATCAACTCAAATATGAACCCTTTCAACAAAAATTAGCCCTTCCAAACTACAAAGTAGCCCTTCAAACCCTAGGTGTCTAGGTTTGGAAATTTAATATAATTTATAACAGCCCTTTTGATATCAATTTCTATAGTATTTCACGTTAGATACGTCTCAAAATAATAGAATAATACAGCTGCAAGCAAATACCCTTTTAATGATGTTTTCCCTTCGCAAACAAGTTGAGCTTATCACATTAAATATATATAAAATGAGAAAATATCAGAATATATTTAGAATCACTTTTTGACCATAAACCTTCAATTAGGTCATTTTTCCAAATCGCCCAAGGCTGGAATATTGTATAAAAAACCATAGAATATTACTAGGGCAAGAAATAGCCCACAAACACTAGCAAAACCCTTCCAAATCAAGTTGCCAACCTCCACAAGCAAGTTGCCACCCTTGTTTGGGTCTCCAAACCCTACACTCATTCGTCAATCCAAATTGCCACACCTGAAAATGACAAAACGGTGTTCAAAACACCCTTGGAAAAATAATTTAGCTCAATGGCAGCTCCTAGTTGAAGTTCCCTCAAGAAGAATGAGGGTTTTCGTCCTCACTTCCAACACCATGAAGGTTTTCATCTTTAAAGTGAACAAGGAACTCTCCATCCCGTGTTATAATCTTCCCTCCAAGAGGGGCGTTGCACTTTTGGAGGGAAACCCAAGTTTTAAAGAAAGATCAAGCAAATTATAACCCTCAAAGTCTTGGGTGCCCATGACCCTCAAAAGACCACAACTTAAGTGAAAGTTAAACAATAAAGCAACTTTTTGAATTTTACAAGTAGAACAATATGTTTCTTCTTTTTTCACTTGCCTTAGCCCGTAGAAACAAAGAACAAATAGGCTAAGGGTCTTCAAAAGCATCATGTCCAAAATGGGGACGTGATAGGTAATTGACCTTAATATGAATTTATATCACGTTCGGGTGTATCCCTTATCTCTTACACCATGATTGTCTAGCATGTTCGCTAGCATTGATGGACTGTCTTTTTGTGATAATAAGGGTTTGAATTATGGGTCATGCCTTCACAGGTGCCCCCTATTACTCTTATATCACAAACCACAAACCATTGAATACCAAAACAAACAAGTTAATAAAATAGAATTTCCATAGTTTTAGAGTTACTAGGTCTAATATATGAGTATTTTAGTTTATGTTAGAAACTCTAGAAAACCCAAAAAAGAAATATATTGTGTTCGGTGATTTTCAACTTAATACATTAATACAAAAAGACATGTAATAAATTGAAAAACAAATTGCAAGATATTTTAGTAATTTATTTGCTTTTGCATGGTTGTCCTAGTCTCCCCCTAAGCACAATAATATGTGTGAATTTGAAAGCTCTACCAAATGATTTTGAGGCTTTTCAATGTTTTGCAAATCGTCTAGTTGAAAAATGCATTGTTGGCATGCCGTGTCACCTATTTTGTGAAAACTAATTTTTTCAATGAAATTTTGAAGCCCTAAGGAATTTTGAACTATGGCAAGTTATTGTTGTAATCTTGCTTTATTGTAAGAAGAGAATATAATATCTATGAAAATTTAAAGCCCTAAGTTTTTTCTTGGTAAATATTGGGCGAAGTTATGTGCCGGCCTTAACATAGTGCATAGTAAGCTTGGACAACATTGTTAAGATTTGTCATCGCATTACCATTGCACTACAATTCTACAAAGACACATTATTTTTTTGATAGATAATTGAGGGTTGGGGGGTCCCTCACCTATCTATTATAAACGAAAGAGTACAAGAAATGGTCACTTATCGGAAAGTTCCACGATAAGACAACCCAAAAGAGGTCCAAGCCGTAGGTAGTCCGAAGCAAAACATGAAAGGGGGACATACCCAATACCACCATAGTGCCTATCACATATGGTCAACAAAAACATTACAAGTATACCCTATTTGACTACAAATATACAAAAAAAGCTAGACCAAGGATAAACATGCACCCACAAAACCTCAGGCTTGTCAATATCCCTGTAGTCATCCATGTCGATGATGTCCATGATGTCATCTTCTCCACCTAGCGCATTGTCAACAACATCATTGAAAATGTCTCCACTACCACCACCACTCCCATCTCTGTGACCACCTCGATTGCCGCTTCCATCACTGCTCCCCAAGTGATTGCCACCTCCATTCGCACCTGAGGCTTTGCTCCCACCACCACCAACAATGTTGTTAGCCACCCTCTGCCTCTACTCCTCTTGCGAGCCTTGATTGAAAGCGAAATTCCATCACCCAGACAACCATTCCTTCGGTTCACTCTTGCCTTTGAAATTGCTAGCGCCCCTTCCACCTTGATAGTGCCTACCACTCTTGCCACCTCCACAGAACTTTCAACATCTACTAGTTTGACTAGTAGTTTAGCAGCTCGAGCGGCCTTTCCGACCATCTTCTTTTCAATCAAGAGGCTCAAAGAAACTAGGGGTGCTTTCAGAGTAGCCAAATCACAAGTAGGAAAGCCATTCCCATGTAGGAAATCTCCAGAAAGAAGAAAATATTCGCATCTTTTCAACACAACCCAAAAGATTAAAAAATCTCTCTTCTAGTTCGTGAAAAGTCTGTAAGGAAACCATTCCCCTGTTCTCAAAGCCTGTCGTAGGAAGCAATCAAGGCCTCTCCAAGTCTATTGCTTCAAGAGCCATAGCCAGACCTACCCTAAAGCCGGGATCCACGTATTTCTCCGGCATTGCCCGAGTCACCACCTTGTCTTGCAAAATATATAACAAATTATAGATGAACACTGATGCCAACTCCAAATTAACACAACTTTTGATCTCCATCTACAAGTAATACACCCCCTTTACATCTTAGATAGTTCTCAAGATAATCCTAGTTGGAGCCCATAACACTTTCTTAATTCTTCCATCGGACACTATGCTCTTGAAAGCCATTTCCCCTTTCTTTGTGTACAAGAAGAAAAGCGGCGCCATGGTCGCAAGCACCCCAACTAAGCTCGTATTCTCCTCACAGCTACAATCGCAAACCAATTCATCGACCAGAGGAAGAGAGATGCCGTGCCCAAGTAGACTACACATGACTTTCCACAATGACATCGAAGCCCCAAGAAATTCACACAAGGCATTCATAAATGAATACACACTCATCGAGATGAATGCAAAGGTCGACAAGACCTTTCCATTCGTTTGAAAGATCACTCTAAGATGCCACACAATCTTTGCCAAGCCACCCCTCACCAAGTTATGATGATATTTCATAATGAATTATCAAAGAAGGAAGCACAACCAAGAGGCAAAAAGTAAAAATGAGAGGGAGAAGTGGGGTGATGGGGGTAGACCCCCATAACAACCCACCCCCCACACTATTCAAACCAGGCCAGTTATCTGAGTGATTATTGATCAACAAATTTTTAGATTGGGAAATTCCCTGATTCGCCAAGAAATCTTCCTCCGCATTAGCTTCATGGAAGCAACGAGTCGCTTTCCACGACTTTAATGAAGAAAGTAAACACCATACTCTTTCTAGAATGTTATCAATCCTCCATGTTCTTGTCTTGCAATTTCGAAGAACATGAATCATAACCATTGAGTCACCTTCGATGATTACCCTTTCCAATCCACATTGAACAACTAGCTCTAAGCCAAAAACCGAAGGTTGTGCCTCAGCCTCATTGTTGGTTCCATGATTCCGGAGACCATTTTTTGGGAAGCAACACAAGTTAGCAAGCCCAAGCAATCCTTGATAGGACACTCTGCTCTTGACGCCCCAAGATTGCCTTTCACTACACCATCAAAATTTAACATATTGAAACTCGGGTGAGGAGGAACCCATATCAAGTGATTGTCCCTGCATTGGGTAGAGCCATGAACCCTTGGCCCATTAATGGGGGAACCTTCAAAAGAGCCCAATTAGGTCAGATCTGCAAATCCCACATTGAAAGAGTCGAATTCGACCTCTTAGCATGAGAAGAAACAATTTCGGAAATGGCCACTTTAACTTTATTCAACACTTCCTTGATTTGACATTCATTACCTTAAAAAATACATTCGTTACTTTCTTTCCAAATCATCCAAATGAGGATGGTAGGACTTGCTTTCCAAAGCCCTGAAAAAGTATCTTTCTGCAATTCGAGATGCCATGAAGAAAAAGCATGCAAAAGAAGTGGGGATCTTGCCCATCTCCAACTCAGCTTCACACATAACCAATCCCAACACTCTGCAGCTAAAGGGCAGGAAAAAAGAAGATGATATGTTGTTTTACCATCCTCCAAGCAAAGTAGCATCTAGAGGGCCCTTCAAACCCCATTTTGCACGATCTTGTAAAGACACATTATTATTTTTTAGATAGATACGAAGCTTTTGACCGGAGCAACTAACCAGTTACATCAACGGCCACAACCGGCCGATACCAACACTACCGCCACAATCGACGAATACAAATATTCTTGCCACAACCGACGTTTACATTCCTGCCACAACTGGTGTTTTTACCACCAATACGGCCACAACCGGCTTATATTAGTGAAACGGCCACAACCGGCCTTCCAATACCTCCAAGATTTGAACCTGAGTGGTGTATATAACAACCAAGTTGCTTTACCAATGCACCCCCATTGCATCGGTGCAAAGACACATTATTATTATTATGGGAGGGTTCATATTTTTTGATATAAGATTCTTAAGAAAACTTATAAAGTTTCTTGCATCCCCAATGAGGTAGTTACTATTATGGGCTAGGTATTGACTTTTGTTGGCAAGGAGTTGGTGGCTATAATTGTTGTTTTTGAGTATATGATTAAAAAAAATTCGAAGGAATAGTATAACCTTCTTACTTCATCTGAGATGGAGTTGAGATGCCAGCAAGAGTTTTTGGGTTACTTCATAGCAGATAGAATGATAAATGAGTTGCCTCTCCTTTCTAATTGCCAGTGTTTTCCTACATTTTCTAATTACCGTTGGTTAATTGATAACGAGGGCTTCATCTTCAGCAATGTTGTTGGTTGTTTTGTGAAGGTTGAAACCAAAATTATAAACAATGATCCCATCCCCATCTTTGATTATACCACTGTTGCATATAAGACAAATTTTATTTAGCAGCCCCTTTGAATTTTAATTTATAGAATCCATAAATAATATTTATCCACTTGGAAATGATTATGCTCTAATAATATTTATGGACCCTTATATCAGGGGTGTGTCCTCCCAATTGTTTCTATTGTAGACGTTGAATTGTTTTGCAGTTACTTTTCTATACCTTTATTTTTGTGTTGCATCATCACACACATATTTTTTTTGGGGGAATGACGTTTTGTCATTATCCATATAATGTTGTGACAGTCTCATGCATCACATTTTAAGCAACCTCTCTCTGGGGTCTTGAGTCTGATTTCTGTAATGCAAAATTATGATTTGTACACCAGTCTGTTTTATGTATCTTTTTTCTTCATCTGTTCTTTATTTTTTTTCACTTCTTTTCTACAGTTTTTTCTGTTCTGTAATATGTAGCCTTATATGATATATCAAACCTTTGGAAGATATAAAGCTTGATTAAAAGCAACATAGGATTTGACTAGCACATAATTGAGTATTGGACATTATTTTATGACTCATATTGAGCCCATCATAAAGCCTAAAACATGGTAATGACATGCCCATGATGCTTTGCAGTCCTTTGTTCACAAACCAATGTAGAGCATAGATGCCTCTTTCATCTCATTACCTATTGAATTGTTCAGTTTAATACTGTGGTCAGCATTGCTTATGATATTATTTGAATCATCATCATTGCTATTCTGATCTTAATTGTATTTCTAGAGAAAACTAAAGCTTATATTTATTTGTACAAATGTATTGAAATGCGAGTCAAAAAGGATAAGAGAAGGAAATATGTGTCATGGACTTGTGGTTGTTATTAGAGCCAAAGAAACTTGTGATAGAGGTCACAATGAAAGAGTGATAATGATTTTTTTGGATTGGAGCATGTATTATATTCTATAGATAGGAAAAAAAATGTAATACATACTCCATCAAAAGGCGGGTGGTATGTGAGCACATCCTGGACCAAGGCACAACAAAAAGCATACTGTAAACCATTTGGGAGAAACCAAGAGTCAAGGCCCATGGCCAAACATAAACTAGTTCAAATTTACATCATAATGACATCAACAACAATGAATATAAAAAAGCAAGACCCTAGGCCACAGGCACCACCAACCCCGCAAAAGGAGGAGGAGGCGACGGACTGTCTGGCTTATCTCCCCATCCGCCCCCATGGGGGTGTGACTCATCAGATATGGGTTCCCAACCATCTTGGTCTTTCTTTGAGGACACTCATCAGATATGGGTTCCCAACCATCTTGGTCTTTCTTTTTTTCCTCAACTTCCCTAGTTTGATGATGCGGGGGCAAGATGGCCAACGCCAATACGGGAAACTTCCAATGAGCATCTCCTCCTGTAGGGACAAATCGAGAGTGTACATAACTGACATGTGGTGAGGACACCCTCCATGACCCCCCGAAGGTGGGAATTATCGATGAAGAGTGAAGAAGGGGTAACTGTTCTACGATCTGCAACAGCCTTTGCCACGGTCACACAACTCTTGATTTTTTCTTGGGAAGTCTTGAGGAGGTGCATTCGGGGGAACCCTGGTAATAGTGCAAGGGGCATTGGCCCATTGACCAATGAGTGTTCGAAGGTGGTCCATCTCTAGGGCCACCTTTTCTGATTGCACTTGTATATGTAGCATTACATTGGACGAGATAATAATTTTGTTAGTAGTAGAAAAACTTTATCAAAATGCTCATTGTTAAATACAACATAATTTCTATCTTTCCAGAGCAAAAAGAAAATTTCAATTCAAAAGATGTGCCAAATCTACTTGAATCTTGCATGGAGTAGGGAGTCTCCCAACAGATTCATGTTCCAGGAAAAGGGTTTAGGTCTGAATGGTAGGAAGAAGCAATGGTTCCATCTCCAGGCCTCTTGGGCATTAACACAAAACCAAAATGTGTTTTAGAGGCTCGGTTTGGTCACAGGTAGCACATCTGGGAGAGGGGATTCCCATATGTAACAATCTATACTCCACTAGAAGGCCTTGATAAAGAGTACACCAAGCAAAAGTAGCCCTTTTGGGCTCCACCATTGCTGCCCAGACGGTTTGGAATCACTTGTTCCAAATTCTAGAAGAGTTATTAAGATTCCATCATTTCTTGAGCATCTCCCAAGACACAATATCGAGAGAGAGCCATTGATAACCAAGCTAGGGTTTGTATCGAAGCATGGGAATGGACACATTCTAATTCCAATCTTTTCACCATTTGGGGTAACCTGAAATTCCAATTTTATGGAGGGCATAGTCATGGATCGCCATGGAACTTATGCAAGAGATTCTAAGTCTTGGTTATTGAGCTTGAATTTAGCTTTTAAATCTAGCCAACATGCCCAGGAACGAGATGTCCTGTCAAGTATATCCCCTATGACTTTGATACCTTTGCGAAAGAGCTTTAGGGATTTTATTGTAGGAACCTTTGCCCATGGTTTGCCAGTTATAGTAATGATTGGGGACCACCATAGAGAGTGAGAGTTGATGGAAAGGCTAGATTTGAACCCTTCACCTATCCAAATCAACCATGGTTTGATGGTTTCTCAGGTTTTCCATAGACTCTTAACCATAAATGTCCATGTGATTTTAATAGAGACTTGAGTAACAAGCAGTGTTTGAAACCCTATATTCTTCCAAGCAGCTCGACCATAAGGGTTGCCAAAGGAGATACAATGTCGAAGAAGAATTTCTCAAGCTTCTTGCCCTCCCATGGCCCTCGGGATCCATTTGGCATAGAGGGCAGTTGCTTGTTTGGCAATATCAATGAGCCCAAGCCCCCCCAACTTTCCTAGCTTTGCAACAAATGTCCCTGTCGACTTTGTGAAAGTCCTTGTTACCTTTCAAGTCAGCCCAAAGGAAGTCTCTTAATATTTTTTCAAGTTCCTTGTAGGCCAACTTTGAGGGAGCCCAATTGGAAGAGTAGTAAACATGAGTAACAACCAAGACTTTGGAGTAGATTCATAATTCGCTTGCAAGAGATAGAGGCTTAGTGATCCAAAACACAAGCTTCATTTCCACTCTTTGGACAACATAGTTCCATAACTCAATTTGTAAGGCTTGGAAGGCGAAGGAAATGCCCAGGGATTTAAACATTTCCCCTTGAGCAATCCATTTCCATTGGTAGGTCCCTAGCCAGGTAGGCATGGGACTATACGATTGCCTGTAGCATTGAGTTTTAGCCAATTGAATGCTAGAGCCTGAAGCCAAGCAAAAGGTCTAAAGACATTCTATGGCATTGTGAATCACTATTTCGTCCTCGAATTGCATGAGGAAGGAGTTGTTTGCAAAGTGGTCATTTAGAAGTTGGTTTGGAGATGGTTGGAGAAGAGAAATTCCCTTGACTAGCCCTCTAGAGGCATAATTCCCCAATATATAGCCAAAACCTTTTGCAACGGGGGAAACCTTCCCTGATAGAGCGAAAGAGCCCAAAATTCTCAGATGGATTTACCATTGATGGTGAGTGTAATATTCCTAATCATAATAGAATCAATTTACCTTCCTCATCAATTGGGGGTAATTCCATGGAAGCAATAATATGTTGTCCAAGTGCTCGTTTCAGGCAAGACACATGAAATACATTATGTATGCAGTTGTGCGCTAGTAAATCCAATTTGTATGCTACCTCTCCCACTCTTCTTATAATCTAGTATGGCCCATAAAACCGAGGCTTGAGTTTTTCAGCACCACTTTGTTTAAAGGAAGATTGTCTATAAGGTTGTAACCTTAAAAACACCATATTTCCAACTTCAAAAGTCTGTTCTATTCTACTTTGATCTGCATACAATTTTTGTTGTTTTGGGCGTGCTGAAGATTATCTTTGAGAGTTATTAGGATGTCTTGATGTTGTATTAGATCCTTGGCTTCGGGAACCCTACTATCCGAAATGACCAAGTCTACAAAGGTTTTAACATCATACCCATACAATGCCTTAAAAGGTGACATTTTGATAGACATATGATGAGAAGTATTGTAGCAAAATTCTCCCAAGTATAACCATTTGACCCAAGCATTTTGTTGCCTGGTTACATAATTCCTTAAGTACCCCTCAATCCATTTACTTACGACTTTCGTCTGGCCATCCGTTTGAAGATGATAACTCGTACTTGGGTTAACTTAGTACCCGCCAATTCGAAAAGTTCTTGCCAAAAAGCACTCATGAACCTAGTGTCTCTATCACTGACTATATTATTTGGTAGTCCATGGAGCCTAAAAACCTCTTTAAAAAATATTCCAACTATCATAGGACCATCATACTTCTTGGGGAGTGGAAAGAAATGAGCGTATTTTGTTAATTAGTCTATGACTACATAAAGTTTGCTTTGTCCTTGGGCTGTGGGTAGTCCCAAAATGAAATCCATAGAGATGCTCTCCCATTTTTGAGTAGGAATGGGCAATGGTTGCAACAACCTGGTAGGAAAGTTATGTTCTATTTTATTTTGTTGGCAAGTGGGACATTCCATGCATTTAAGGACTTCGCTTTTAAGTCTTTTCCAAAAAAAACGATTCCTTAATTGTTTGTATGTCTTTACAAACCTAGGATGACTTGCTAATGGATCATTATGTATGGGCTTTAGGATCTTATGCTTAATTTTGGAACTGCCCACTAAGAAGATTTTATCTTTGTAGAGATTGAGGTCCTTTACTACTTTGTAATGTTCATCTTCATTTTTTCCTTCTAAGATTGCATTGGCCCACTCATTCTTAATGTATTTCGCTATTATGAATGCCTTCCAATCGACCGTGATTTCTATCGTGGAGCATAAATGTGCTCTTATTGATAAAGCATTGGCCACTACATTGTTTTGTCCCTTAACATACTCGATGTCAAAATTAAAGGCTTGGATCTTACTAACCCATTTTTGCTGCCTTTCATTTAAGTCCGTTTGCTCCAGGAAATACTTCAAGCTATTGTGATCAATTTTGACCACAAATCTTCCACATACCAAATATGTCCGGAATTTAGCAAGGGCATGCATGATGGCCAACATTTCTTTATCATATATTGAGTATCTCCGCTCATGCTCTTTGAATTTTCGACTTTCAAAAGCAATGGGATGCTTATTCTGCATTAAAACTGCACCAACACCTCCTGACGCATCACATTCCAACACGAAGGGTAACGAGATGTCCAACATTGCCAAAACCGGGCATGAATTCATCACTTGTTTAAGGCGTTCAAATGTTGATTGAGCAAGCTTCATCCAACTAAAAGATCCCTTTGTTAAATTGGTTAAAGGTGCTGCTAGTTGCGAAAATCCTTTAATGTATCTCCTATAATAGGTGCAAAGACCTATGAACCCTCTCAATTGTGTCATGTTGGTAGGAGGAGGCCAACTTATAATTGGCTTGGATCTTCTCTTGATCAACATGGAATCCATCCCTATGAATTATATGCCCTAAATATAGGATTTCTGTCATACCAAATTCACATTTTGACATCTTGGCAAAGAGGGATTGTTGTTCTAATATGGCAAGTACCATGTCTAAATGCTGCAAATGTTCTTCCCAATTCTTGCTATATATTAGAATATCATAAAAAAAACCAAGATAAATTTCTTTAGATGCTTACTGAATATGTGGTTCATGCAAGATTGAAAATTCCCTGGAGCATTCGTAAGTCCAAATGGCATCATTAGAAACTCAAAATGCCCATAGTGGCATCGGATTGTCGTTTTCTAAACATCTTCCTTTCTCATTCGTATTTGATGGTACCCTGATCTCAAATCAATTTTTGAGAAGAAAGTAGCTACATGAAGTTCATCGATTAGTTCATTGATCTTGGGTATTGGATATTTATTCTTGATGGTCTTTTTATTTAACTTCCGATAATCAATACACATTTTTAATGTCCCATCTTTTTTTTTGACCAGCACAACTGAGGAATCAAATGGACTAGTACTTGGCCTAATATGCCCCATCTCTAAGAGTTCTCTAACGGCTTTTTCAATCTCATCCTTATAAATATTTGGATGTCGGTAAGGGTTAGTTATTATTGATTTCGTTCCAGGTTCCAACTCAATGACATGTTGGAAGCCTCTTGCTGGGGGTAGTCCGAATGGTAGGTTCTCAAATATCTTGGCATGCCTCTCGATGATAGGTTGAATATCATTATGATGTGTTTCATGTTATTCTTGTATGGAGCTGATCAAACATTGTACTGCCCATGCTACATGCCCCTTATTAAATGTTCTTTCCATTGTTTTTGCCGTTACTATCTTAGGGCTACCATTGGTCATGCCTTTTAAAACTATTTTCCTTCCATCTGATTTGAACTTAATTTCCATTGTCTAATAGCTTTGGGTAAACTCACCCAACAAATGCAACCATTGGACTCCTAAGACCAAATCTGTTTCACCAATATTAATGACATAGAAGTCATCATTTATTTCATGTCCTCGCAAAGTCAGATTTAATTGTGGAATTCTCTTTGTACATGGACGAGTAAATCCATCAACAACCATTACCGGAAATCCCTTGGATTCTTCTGTTTTTAGACCAATTTTCTTAGCCAAATTTTTATTAGTAAAATTATGAGAAACCCCACTATTGACTAAGACTATAATTCTTTGCCCTCACAATGTTCCTCTTACTTGGAATGGATGATATTGAGGTGCTCTTGAGGGAGTGACAAATGTTCCTTCCTGTAATATCCCCAAGAAGGAGATCACTGAATTCGAGGAGAGGTGCTGCCATTTCACATGAAGAAATCGCTGCCAAGGAGCAGCGCTGCCATTTAATACAACAATCATTAAACGGATATGAACGGAAATGTCAAACGAAATTGTTGTCGGAAGTGTTGAATGGAATTGTTGCTGGAAGTGAACGGAAATGTCGACGGAAATGTTAACGGAATTGTCGATGGAAATGTCGACGAAAGTGTCAACGGTCACATTTTTTGGTGAAGAGGTGCCTCTTGGATGGGACGCCTCATTTGGGAGAAGTTTTTAAAGACTATATAAGGGAAAAGAGATGTGGAAGTATGAAAAACATCCAATTATGAATTCAATCATGTAACTCGTATAAGCGTCATGCTATACAACCACTCTCAAGGACGAAACGCCTTGTGATTATAATAGCCCAAGGACGAAACCCCTTGTGATTATAATAGCCCAAGGACGAAACCCCTTGTGGACTTATATTTTATTTTATTTATTATTTTAAATGCAATATTTATATTTATAAAAAAATATTATTTAAAAGATTTCCGGAAAAACCAAATTGATGTAAAATATTCCGATTTGGAATATTACACTTCCATGGTCTCCTCCGCCATTATTTGTGATTGGTTTCCATTGTTTAATTTTATTTCTTCTTCTGTATCACTTTTCGGGCCAACCTCAATGTAGTGAACTTGCCCTTTGCCCAAGCAATGGTGGTTTGGAGTCCATGGGTCTTTACAAGTAACACAATATTTTTTTCCTTAATTCGTTCCTTGTTTCCAATTCCTTATTTGACTTTGGTGTCTCACAAGGTTGAGATTCGCTTGTTTGTATTGGTCTCCTTTGCTCAAAGGATGGATTTTCGGTGGACCACTTCCAATTGCCCTATAGGTTGGACGGGTGGCATATTTCTGCCTTTTAAAGTTGAAGCTTCCAAATCTAAGGCCTTCTTAATTGCTTCTTGAAGTGTCTATGGAGTAAAAGCTTTGAGCAAGCCTCTCCGAGGTTCCATTAATCCTTTCGTGAATAATACCACGAGTCTCTTTTCAGACATGTTGGAAACTGATGCCGCTAGTCTTTGAAATTCTGCCATGTATTCATCCACACTATTGTTTTGTTTTAATAGTGCTAATTTCCTAAAATGGACCTTGTGATCTGCCCTATCAAAAATTTCGATCAATCATTTGGCAAATTTGTCATATAAATTGATATGGCTGTCCTTGGGTGACCCATCCATGGAACCACCATTCATGAGCTATACCTTCCAGATGGAGAGTCACATATTTTATGGCTTCCTCTTCCATCATTGGACATAACGAAAGATACATGTCCAACTTTTGTATCCATGCCCTAGCTGTACATTTGTTTGTTCCATCAAAAGGTGATAGTGACATTTTGTCTAATGCATGTTGCATATGCCTTTGTCTATTTTGGGATTTATATTCTGGTTGAGATACACCTCTATTTTTCTCATTGCCATATAAGTTTGTAGCGTAATTCCCCTTTGGATTCCCTAAAGAAGTGATTGATATGCTTCGAAACAAGTTACAAGCTCATCATCAAATGATTTTGGAAGTTCTTCATTTTGTTCTTATCTCGCAATGAATGTTGGTTGGCAATGCCGATATGATAATGTGGTGTTTGTTACAGGCTCAATTCGCACACTTGGAGAGGGTTGTTCAGGGTCTCTCCAATTGAGCTATAAATTTGGGACAACCCCAGGCTGTGGGTCACCTATGTTGGCGCTGAACCTCTGGAGTAGGTCGGCTTCCTCTTTGATGCTCACCTTAAACTTAAGACTAAGCCTAATGCTTCACGGGAAAAGAGTTAGAAAGAGAGTAAGGGCTCCTAAGAAAGTTAACAGGGTGATGCACCAAACTTAAAAGGGAACCCCTATAAGCTTGAACCCACACTAGATCAACAAAGGATAGTATTAGCTTACACAAGCTTAAGATCACGCTGATTTGCATAAGTATTTCATAGGAGAGGTTTATAATAGAACACTAACCTAGACCTATAAACCACATTGAAAATCCCTAAAACAAAGTTAAAAAAAGACCATGAACGAAGAAGATTCTCCTTCACACAATGCCATAGTGCACAACTTGTTAAACAAAGATTCAAGGCAAAAGATAGGCAAAGAGAGTGCTATTGCATTAAGAGGTAGTTCTTACAAATACTTGATAGGGTCGAAGGCGAGTATACTTCACAGTTTCTCAAGGAATGCCTTGTCTCTCAATAAGATAAAAGAAAGTCTCAAATCTGAAGTCCTCGAGAAATGTTTTCAAAATGAAAAGAAATGGTTCATATAGGAGAAAAAGGGAGAGGGGAGAGAGGAGGAGCACATTGTTCATGACAATTGATGAGCTGTTCGCTCCAAGAGACGTTTCACCAGGCTTTTGGTCCAATCAGAACAGGTCATTATGAACAAGATATTTGTGATTTGCTCAGAAGCCTCCAAATCATTCTATTTGGAGTAGGCTGCACTAGAAGACAAGAGTTTGTCAAAAGTGGCAAGTCATGATCCGGCTGAAAGTAAATGCACCAACTGCTTTCCAAATCCCTAGGTTTTAATCTGTTGATCTTTTACTAGATCTCATCAACAAGATAAAATCTTTGTACCTACCAGGGACACGTCATACCTGTCTTGAACGACGGTTTGTCGAGGGCCTGACTTGGGATGATCTCCTCACCAATCACATATCTGCTCTTGTGCCTTGGATCCTAGATCGAGATAACTATAAGTGAAAACCAATCTAAGGATATTGGTTTTCTTATAGTTTTACATATAGGTGGCACTTTGTTCAATGCCAGGTCTTTAGCCGAGTCTGCATCGAGCTTCTTTCCTTTGCTCCTTCCGCCAACTCGGGTTGGACTCAAATTCGGGTTCTTTTATTTGCTTGTTGAGTCGGGTTTGTTCATGTTTTACCGACTTTTGTCGAAACATCCCGACTCGCCTCTTCGCAATTGGTTGTAGGTAGTCGACCCGGGTCATTGACCCTTTGACTCTATTTCGCTTCGTCAGATTTTGAGATCTGATGAAACGTGGATTGTAGATCTTTTAGGACCCACCGCTCCGAGCTCAACCTCTTATTGGTCCCTAGGATTCGCTAACCCTTTTGACTCGCTCCGAACTCCTGCGCGCTGGACACTTGTCAGTCGCGCGCTCCTCTTCGGTTCCTGCCAAGGATTTTGGATCCAAACATTCATTTTATGGGTCTTAAAAATGATGTTCGTGTGGACGTCTGTCATTTCTTGACCAACTTTGCAATTTTATAACTTGAAGCGCGAAGATCGCGGGGGCACCAAATTTGCAGAGAATGGACCTAAAGCAGGAAGGAACAAACCCTTTTGATCCGTTGGCCATTTGAGCTCTTCACATGTTTTTGTAAAATGTTGAAGTCGACTGGTTCATGTGATCCTGCATGATGTTTTGACGATGGTCTGGCCTAAAATGGCTAAGTATGGAAATTTAGCAAATTCTGCATTAGGAGCCAACTTTGCCTATACATATCTTTCATCGCGCTACAACGCATGAGCTGAAACTTGGTGCATATGAACTAGGCTCCAACATGAACAAACCCATATGATTATTTCTTCTTGGGGTTGCCGTATGTGCGGGATCTAGCAGCATCAACATAGTCACTCAGCTTTATAGCCAAATGTCCAGGGAAACTCTGTATGACGAGTGGACCAGATAAATACCACACGCCTCCATGCTTACCCTGAGTATTTCTGACACTCCATGAGTCTTTGCAACCCTGGACCTGTCCTTAGAAATCATCAAATTATACTTTTAAGTGTTTCAAAAGCTTCGTGAGCTTCATGGTCTCACTGGTTCACTCATTCCATACAATGCTTGTTCAGGCCATTTGAGTATTTGATCAATCAAGAATTCTGTCTCTTTCTCTGCATTAGGACCATTAGCAACTGGGCACATGCCTGGTATGTGGGCCAAAAATGGCCAACATCTTTGGCGACTCACTGGGAAGCATGCCTGCTATGCTTGAGAACCTAGTTCATTTGCTAGTCTGATCCATTGGGCATGGAGTCAGTCCTCTCTGCAACTGAGCTGATCATGAAGAAGATGCAAGGCTGCCTCTTTTCTAACTTCCTCTTGAAACAACAAGGACTAAAGCAAAACAACAAAAGCAAATGCAGGAAAGAAAAACAACTAACCTACTAAACAAATGTGCATAAGGGCACTTAGAGAAAAGCATGAAATCTATTCTAACTTATATACAAGGTTTACAATTTACAAGTTCTTTCCCCTGGATCAAATGGAAAGGATTTGTCATCACTTGCGGCGAACCAGGCTGGAAAACACCTTGCCTTTGAGAGCTTATGGCGTGCGAGTTGAAAGGCCTCGCTGCTACTTCCTTTGGCCTACTCTCGAGCAGATTGAAAGAGGCAAACATGTCTCCAATGTAGACATTGATTCATTTCTTCAAGGCTTGCTCCAACTTGAATTGTAAGGGCCTTTGCAATTCCTCTTTTGAATTGGTGCTTGGTTGACTGTCTAGGCTTAGGCAAAAAAGCTCTAAGTCATCCCAAAAGGCAGCTTCCTTTTGGTCATCCGAGACGATGCCAATTTCAACACCATCTTTGCTGTGTTTGCTTTGGAGGGGACCATATGGTATTTCATCAATCCACCCAAAGCCTAGCATGTCATATCCCTGTGGCTCTGAATCTGACCGTTTTCCTTCATTTTTTAAGGCATCAGTACTGCCTTCAAATAATATCTCATCTTGAGATTGATCAACACCCCCAACTTGATGGACGAGTTCCTCTCCATGTTCAGGAGGAGGCATAGGTTGGTTTGAAACCTTTACTTGATCCACGAATTCATAGTACAATTGTCGCCATACTTCATCTTGATCCTCTTTTTCCTCTATCTTCCTCAAGATCATATATGACCTTTCTAACATGATCAGTTCCTTGATTGACTGAATCAATCTCTGCATCTTGCTCATTTCCATCTGCGGCCATACTAGATGGAAGTTCTTGGGACCAAGCAGACTCTTCCCTACTTCCAGCCACATCTTCGGGCTCTAAAAGGTCAAAGCCATACCAAGAAGTCAAATTAAAACCTAACTCCTCACCTTTTGAAAGAAGTGGACTGCCTACTATGACCTCCTCCTCATAGACACTTGTGCTGTCTTCTTCAGGCTGCTTTTGAGAAAGGAGGGAGAGTCTTGGAACTCTTGTATACCAAGCTCATTGGGTTGAGCTATAGTCGTTCGATTCATCTCTTGCACAACTAGTCCTTCTACGAAGACTGGCTTTTGGACCTTTTTGGCTATCATTTCCCTTTTCTGTTTTGTACCCTCTTTGATTGATTTCCATGAGGGGAATGTGGTGTAAGATTTGGCCACCTTCTCCCTTTCTTGGATGGGTGTGGGAGAGGCGGGTTTCACAATAGAGGGTATGAAACAATTGGGGTTATTGACATAGGAGAGGATCCAATATGGAAGGACTTCATGTTCCTCAGCTGATAGAGGTGAGGCTCGACAAGATTGACTAGAGGGGGAAGTAGGTTGATATGGAGGATAGGTAAGCTTGGTGCAGGGTTGATAGGAATGATTATATGGTTGTTGCACTGAACTTTGAGGACCACTTGGGGTGAAGCCATGAACATTGCTAATTTGATATGAAGGATAAGGAATGAATGAACATGCATTTTGATCGAATGGGTGGTGATTGTACATACCAAATGATGGTGTTTAGGTACCTGGGCTGCTTAAGCTAGCTGATGGATGTTCGGAGTCGCCAATGATGTTTGTCAGAATGCCTCCAAACGCTGATATGCAAAAGAACAACACCGAAAATTCTCCCGCTACTTTGGACCTTAGTCCCACCGGCCTTGCCAGAAATTATTACAGGCTCAATTCGCACCCTTGGAGAGGGTTGTTCAGGTTCTCTCCAATTGAATTGTAAAATTGGGATAATCCCAGGTTATGGGTCACCTATGTTAGGGCTGAACCTCCGGAGTAGGCCGGCTTCCTCTTTGATGCTCACCTAAAACTAAGACTAAGCCTAATGCTTCACGGGAAAAGAGTTAGAAAGAGAATAAGAGCTCTTAAGAAAGTTAATAGGGTGATGCACCAAACTTAAAAGGGAACTCCTATAAGCTTGAGCCCACACTAGATCAACAAAGGACAGTACTAGCTTACACAACCTTAAGATCAAGCTGATTTGCATAAGTATTTCATAGGAGAGGTTCAAAATAGAACACTAACCTAGACCTGTAAACCACATTGAAAATCCCTAAAACAAAGTTAGAAAAGGACCATGAACGAGGAAGATTCTCATTCACACAATGCCACAGTGCACAACTTGTCAAACAAAGATTCAAGGCAAAAGATGGGCAAAGAGAGTCCTATTGCATTAAGAGGTAGTTCTTACAAATACTTGACAAGGTTCGAGTCTAATCAAGCTGAGTATACTTTACAGTATCTCAACGAATGTCCCATCTCTCAGAAAGATAAAAGAAAGTCTCAAATTTGAAGTTCCTGAGAGATGTTTTGAAAATGAAAAGAAAGGGTTCATATAGGAGAAGAGGGGAGAGGGGAGAGAGAAGGAGGAGCACATTGTTCATGACAATTGATGAGCCGTTCGCTCCAAGAGATGTTTCACCAGGGTTTTGGTCCAATCAGAACAGGTCATTATGAACAAGATATTTGTGATTTGCTTAGAAACCTCCAAATCATTCTATTTTGAGCACGCTGCACTAGAAGACAAGAGTTTGTCAAAAGTGGCAAGTCATGATCCGGATGAAAGTAAATGCTCTAACTGCTTTCCAAATCCCCAGGTTTTGATTTGTTGATCTTTTACTGGGTCTCATCAAGAAGATAAAATCTTTGTACTTGCCAGGGCCATGTCATACCTGTCTTGAACGACAGTTTGTCGAGGACCTGACTTGGGACAATCTCCTCACCAATCACATATTTGCTCTTGTGCCTTGGATCCTGGACCAAGATAACTATAGGTGAAAACCAATCCAAGGATATTGGTTTTCCTATAGTTTTACATTTAGGTGGCACTTTGTTCAAGGCCAGGTCTTTAGTCGAGTCCGCATCCTTTGCTTCTTCCGCAACTCAGGTTGGACTCGAGTTCGGGTTCTTTTATTTGCCTGTCGAGTCGGGTCTGTTCATGTTTTATTGACTTTCATTGAAACATCCCGACTCGCCTCTTCGCTATTGGCTGTAGGTAGTCGACTCGGGTCGTTGACCCTTTGACTCTAGTTCGCTTCGTTGGATTTTGAGATTTGATGAAACGTGGATCGTTTATCTTTTGGGACCCACCATCCCGAGCTCAATCTCTTATTGGTCCTTGGGATTCACTGACCCTTTTGACTTGCTCCAAACTCCCGCGTGCTTGACACTTGTTAGCCGTGCGCTCCAAACGGTCACTTTATGGGTCTTAAAAATGATGTTCACGTGGACGTCTATCATTTCTTCACCAACTTTGCAATTTTATAACTTGAAGTGCGAAGATCGCGGGGGCACCAAATTTGCAGAGAATGGACCTAAAGCTGGAAGGAACAAACCCTTTTGATCCACCGGCCATTTGAGCTCTTCACATGTTTCTGTAAAATGTTGAAGTCAACTGGTTCATGTGATCTTGCATGACGTCTTGACGACGGTCTCGCCTAAAATGACTAAGTATGAAAATTTAACAAATTCTACGTTAGGAGCCAACTTTGCCCATGCAAATCGTTCATTGCGCTACAACGCATGAGCTGAAACTTGACGCATATGAACTAGGCTCCAACATGAATAGACCCATATTATTATTTCTTCTTGGGGTTGCCGTACGTGCGAGATCTAGCAACATCAACATAGTCACTCAGCTTTATAGCGAAATGTCCAGGGAAACTTTGTATGGTGAGTGGACCAGATAAATACCACACGTCCCCATGCTTACCTTGAGTATTTATGACACTCCATAGAGTCTTTGCAACCCTGGACTTGTCCGTAGAAATCGGCAAATTATACTTTAAGTGTTTCAAAAGCTTCATGGTCTCACTGGTTCACTCATTCCATACAGAGCTTGTTCAGGTCATTTAAGTATTTGATCAATCAGAAATTCTGCCTCTTTCTCTGCATTAGGACTATTAGCAACTGGGCACATGCCTGGTATGTGGGCCAAAATCGGCCAACAGTGTTTGTTTTAAATTTGAGCTGAGAGATGGACGAACTAGTTTCTACCTTTTGTGTATTGGAATCCATCATCATTTTCATGGTAAAGATCATTTGTGCAACTGTATTTGCCAATTGTTCTTGGCCTTGGATAAGTTTATCTACCCTCTCAATATCTCTATCGTTTACCATTTCTCCTTTTAGTTGGCTTGCCTCCTTAGTTTTATTTCTTCTTTCATAATACAAAATATTCTTATTGTTATCTTGTATATGATTTTTGTTCCACAGGTTGGCAGGATGGAAAGCTCTGATACCACTGTAATATTCCTAATCAGAATATTATACGAGAATTTAGATTCCTTGTAATTCCCTTTAAGATAATTTTTTTTAATAAATATAGACTTTGCACTTGAAATAATAATTTAAATAATAAAATGAAATTGTATTAATTGTTTAATTCAGAGTTTCAGATTTCAAATAATAGAATGTAAATCTTCATGGGGTTTTGTCCTTGAGTTAATGAGATGACAAGGGTTTCCGTCCTTGAAATTTGGTTATACAGTTAAGGGGTTTCGTCCTTAAAAGCAATGTAAATGCTGATGCTTGTACATGGTTATAAAGTTGAATGAATGAGAGATGATTCCCTTCCTACCAATTGCTGATTATTAATACTTTCATAGCCTTCCATCAAAAGATGTCTCCTCCAAGGGTGGCGACCTTTTATTTATTTTATTTTAAAAGATCCCATTATATTAGAAGGAAATCAAAAGATACATATTCTGCTATGCCATTTTTGAAAACTGTTGGTCCAAGCTTGGGCAGTATACAAGAGAAGAAACAATTAGTACCTATAAGCATAAGTCTAAAGAAATGATGTTTGTCATATCTTTTTGTATCTTGGTCGACCACCAAGGAGGTTGCATGCCATAACAGAGAATGTTATGGTTGTCCAAAGCCCAATTAGCCAACCCATATGCCACTTTATTTGACTCTCTAAGAGTATGAATGAATTGCACTTCCTAAAACCTTTCCTTCAACGTGTTGATATCATCTATTTCTCTAGCAATCCTCCAATTACTGCTTGTACCATTCTCCTTATTGGAAAGAAGACCAATATGGCGACTTTTCTAATTAATGTTGTTTATTGATTAATTAAATAATGCTATGTATGCTCCTTAAGTGTGGCGCTTCTCTTTAAATGGGACGATCTCTCCTTTTTTATTTCTCCTTAAGTGTGGCGATTTCCTTATTGCTGGTTTTTAAATCATGGGCTGAGTTGTATTTGAGGATATTACAGTGAGACAAGCAGATTCATCTTGAAAGAGAGTCTTGACAGAGTGAACAAAATTGGGAACAAACCACATGGCTTGAAACATGGCAAGAATAAAGGACCATTCAATCTGTCATAAGCTTTTTCAAAATCAATATTGACAAACAAGGCCTTTTGATTTGAAGTTTGGGTCCATTCCATTCCATCCCTTCCCATACCACAATAATGTTGTACAAAATGTATCTACCTTGGATGAAACCAATTTGCTCAAGCCTTATCATTAGAGGTAGTAGATACTTGATTCTAAGTGTCAAGGTCTTGGTGATAATTTTGTAGGAGACATTGAGCAAGGTTATGGGACTCCAATTGGTGATTAGCTCAGGGTCCTCGGCCTTGGTGATAAATTTGATGTTGCCTTTATTAATAAGCTTGCCTAGAGAGCCATTGTTCATGGATTCCAAATACACATTATGCAAATCAGGTCCTACGCAGTCCCACAAAGTTTGATAGAATTCAAGGAAAACCATCAATACCTGGGGCCTTGTCTTGGGCCATACTTGTCACTGCATTATGAAGTTCCTTTATAGAAAGAGGCCTTTCACATGCCATCTTTGACATGGTGTGAGCTTGCAAGGAATAACAATACTTTTTTAGGGCAACTTCCGTTTCCTCAGAGGGGGGTTGAGCTTGGAAATTTCGCTTATAGTGCTTGGTGAAGCCCTGAAGAATATTTGGGAGAACATTAATGTGGTCACCAGCTTCTTTTATAGCCTTGATTTGCACAACAGATTGATGAGCTCTTAGCTTACTGAAAAATTCCTTGGAAAGTCGGTCCCCAACCTTGAGCCAGTTAATGCAGGCTCGGATTTGGGCATCTTGAGCTAGATGAAACTTTGCTAGCTTAAGCTTCAGTTGTAGCTCAACAGCTTGATGTTGAAGGGTTTCATCCAAGGGGAATTGTTCAAGATCTTGAGCAACTCGATTGAATTCCCTTGTATAAGTAGAGTTGGTCATTTTCGTGAACAAGGCTAGTTGTTTGCCAAACACTCATAGAAAAGTGATTGTGCATGAAATGGCAGCCTCCCATTAGTCAATATAACCACATGCATTGGAGAGGCATGGAACAGGGTTCCAAACCTGTTTAAAATGAGCAAGGTTTTGCTTGTGCTGCAAATGCGAATTGTTGAGATAGAATTGATTATTAAAAATCTTTGTTCGAGGAGCAAGCCATTCAATGCAAAATTTAATGTGTTGGTGGTTTGACATAAGAATGTCTGAGAGCACATTGACTGACCTGTCATTTATATGGGCAAAGTAGAAGACATTCTGTTAAGAAAGGAGGACTCTATTGAATCTCTTGAGAACCCTTTCATTCCCTTGGCAAAAGTTAGACTATGTAAACCAAGGGGTGGGAGGAGATGATTTGTGGCGATGGTTGGGGTCAAATAACTCTAGTTTATGTCGCTTGTAAAACCATGCCTCTCGTTCTCCGACACACCATCTCATGTGCATATTTCCTTCTTTGTCTTCCACAAATTCAACCATATCGAAATCCCCATGATTAACTAGTGGGTGATAGGGAGTTGTTTTGCTAGCCACCGCCAAAGCGCCGCTTGCTCGACGGCATCATTGGAGGCGTAGAGATTGAGGAGCCCCAAGGTTTCCCTGTCAAATCCGAACATCGTCCAAAGAAAACAGTTAGACGGGTCCGCTCCCCAACTCGTTACAAACAAGGTGAAAAGTGATGCTAGCAAAGTGATGACTTTACCACGTCTCATGTCAAGGTTAGATATGTGATGTAGCATTAGGCCATATCTCCTTAGCTATCATCTAAAGAACAAAACCATTTAGTCTTCACCTTTTGCAAACATAGAATATGTAAATCTACAAAAGTTTTATGGTTGGCTCGGACCATGTACGTGTGTGTCGGGTCAATTAATCCTCGGATATACTATGGATAAACATTCATTGGAAACCATCAGGATTCATCGTTTGGCCATCTTGGCCTTCAAAAACCACAAAACAGTTATTCAGGAACTTATTTTGTTGACCTTTGGCAAGAAAGTCTACGAGCACAATAGGGCACCACTCATTCTGCATGAAATCCCCTCGTTTCTACTAGGGGAGAGGTTTCACGAGCGACAAGGGGAGAGGGGAGTTTCCCTAGGCGTGGAAGCCATGATGGGGGCTTTTTGTGACGAGGAATCTTGTGGTTGAAAGTAATAGAAACTTGGAGTTGAAAATTCTTGGGACTTGAAAACCCCACTAGCGGCTTTTGTAGTACATGTCACAACATGGTTAGGGTTTGCTTGAGGAGATTGGATAACTGTGGGTGGGATGACAAGTTGTGGTTGAGCCACAAGGCAGTTGTGGTCAGCTTAGAGATGGCCACCGATGTCTTGTTATTGCAATTGGCTTGATTGTTTCATCAACCCACCACTTGCCAACCATCATTTTTTCCAACAGGGGGACAAGTGGATTTGGTTGAGGGATTCATGGTTGCCATGAGTGGACAATCCTCAATCTTGTGGGTCGAAGCTTGACCCCGAAAGCATGTGTTGGGGATGTTGATATGCATAACTTGTTGGGTGAAAGGGTGCCCTCCAATTTGGATATTGATAGTTTTCAGAGGTCTTGTGCAAGGCCAATCTTGACATAGACATGCCATTTTTGTTAGGCAACATAAAATTTGTCGGTTTCGAAACATCTGAACCAATCTAGAGGCTTAACCAATTGTTCTAGAAAAGGCCAAAATGGCATATAGGTAAGTTGAGGAACTCCACCTAGATCGGGACCTTGAGTTTGACCTTGTTGGACATGATAAAGTCACGGGTCCAGGGAGAAATCACAAGCAAAGAGCTCATCACATAGCATGGGCCATGATTGTGTTTGTGTTTAGGGGTTATAAACCTGAAAAGGAAGAAACCCTTGGTTAGGTTTTGCACCCCAAGAAGCTCAATGACATGAGGATGCCATTGAGCTTGTACCCAACTCTTGAGCATGGATTTAGTTGGTGTCCCACAAAGTAACCAATAAGGGTATGAGATTCAAGGCATTGGCACGCTTTATCAAATTCAGGGAAATCAAGTAAAACAACAAGAGGATTGCCCTGAGGATGAGGTACATTACCTCGTCGAAGGCCTTGGTACAAACTTGCGAACTTTCTTTGACGCCATGGCTTCTTCCACTAGAGTGAGCTGCATTCAATAATGTAAGCTCATGTGGGGAGTCCATTTAAATGAAAAAGAAACCACCCAAAGGGCGGATTCCTAGGCTGGAGGTTAATAAATGCTAATCAAAGCAGTGATGAATCCTACAAAGCAGAATAGAGCAGTGGTGGTATGGTAGCTAGCTAAAACCCTATGACAAGATTGACATGATCTTTAGTGAAACAACTAGTGACAATGAATTTTGTAATAGAAACTACGAAGAATAATGAGGAAGTTATAAAGCATGTGAGGTGTCAAAGGGAGATTAAAATAATAACTAGGGAGTTACAAAGTATCTTCGATGTAATTGGAGAATACAAAGAATCTTTGTATAATGAGGGAGTTACAAGAATCTACAATTCCACATGTAAAAGAAAAAAAGAATTTCGCCTTTAAGCCCTAGTGAAGAAGGTATGATAGATGTGTTCAGCAGATGGTCCATGAAGACGAACTTTTGCCAAGTGTGGTGTTCGTTCTAAAGAATGATCGATTGAGGTGATTTCTCATCAAGAATCTTGTCCATCTTTCTTAGGGTCCATATTGCCTTCATCTTAACATACAAGAACCTGCAATTGTTAGCTCCAACCCCTTTTTCTCACATGTTATATTTTGAAAAGCCATGATGAAAGTAGCAAAAAGTTCGATCAATCTCAGTCAAATTTAAAAACAAATACCACCATCAATTTCTGCCTGAAAAATTAAAAAACACAAAACATTCGTTAAAAAAAGGCTTCTGTATGTGAAAGTTACGCTGAAGAGAAAAGTAGACTCTTCAAACTATATTAGCTCTCCTTTGCTAAGCCTTTTGGTTGTTTATACAACCACAGCCCTGGGTCCCAATAAGATGCATATGTGGAATGGAGGGGTAATGGTTCAAACCTGTGATCTGACCCAAAAATGCGTAGTCTTACTTATATGCCATAACCTTGTGTCTTGCTCAAAGCTTGAGTCCTCTTAGTTTTGTGGTCAAGTGGGTTGGAGTCGAAAGGTCAGGGCCCTGCACTGGTGGTCTAAGCACAATTCAAACCATCATGCAGGATCTGGCTAGGTGTTGATTAGAAGCCATCTCACATGCTCACTTGGTCCTTCCCGTTGACCAGTTTGACCATTGATGGTTACCTGTGATTCAAACTGCTTGTTTGAACCTGTGCACATTTGCTTTTGGGTACCTCAGTGTTTGTAAATGTACTTCTCAAAATGAGATAGTTATCGGAGCCTGCAAACAAGCATGCACCATGGCAAACTTGTCCACCTGGGCTGTATGCAAGTTTGCATAAAATGTTTATGAACAACTTGATGCTCAGCCTGCACAAGAAAAACACACATGATTGCTGGGAGGTGGCCTTTTGTCTTGTTGGAGTACAACCATTACTTTAACCAAAACACATAAAATATCATATAGATGAGAGTTTAGATCCACCAATCACCTATGCCCATTATTTATGCATTGTTAAGTGTCATGCCCCTTTTCTAGATTAAAATAATGAATAATATTATTTAAGTTGAGCCCGATCATTTCTAATCTTTTGGGCAACTTAATAATAATAATATTATTATTAAAATAAAAAAAGTATTCATAAATACTTAAAGTAAAAATAATAATATGACTAAGTTAGCCAAAAGTAACTTATTGTTGGCAACTTATGTTTTAAAATAAAGGGGACTTTGGAGATTGAGTTGGGGAAGGTATAAAGGAAGTGTTGGGGGTCATTTGAAGATCATTGTGGCCATCAATCTATTTTTACATTGAGAGCTTTAGCTGCTGCTTCTACCTCTGCATCCGAGGACGAAAACCCTCCATTGCAATTTGGTTCGTGTGGACGAAAAACCTCCATCTTCTGGTTACTGATCCGAAGACGAAAATCCCCAAGGTAACTTGTGGTAATCTTCATCTAGAGATTACATTTGGGCTTCAGATCTGCATCATCAACTTTCAGAGTGACAAAATAATTAGGGCATCATCCAGAAATTCAGATCTTCATTAAAATCAGTCAAGGAAACATCACATTTTTATTTTAGATCTGCTAGGGCATCCATCCAAGGGCTGACGTCACACTTGGGAGGGTTTATGTCACACTTTGGGCATCGTTTTTGGGCCGCGTTTCCCCTGGAAGGCTGATGTTGTCCTTTGGCATCTGATTTAGGGTTGGCGTCATCATTTGGGGGTTTTGGTCAGCTGTTTTCTTGTCAATTTGTAATCAGAAAATTACCAAATAATTTCTGCTGTTGTGATTTATTTCTGCAATTTCATTTAATAAAAATTTACTTTTTCCAGATCTGTATCAGAAAAATCAGAATGCTGTGATTTTCCCTAGGTTTTCATTCAAAAATCAGATCTCTGAGTGTTGTATTTTTCTATAAGGGGTTGTTGGAAAACACAATTTTTTCTAATTTGTTCTGAAAAGGGACATTACATTAAGAACCAAATATACAATATACTGAAATATGCTGAAAGAGAAATGAAAATCTGCAACACAAGATATCTATGGTGGGCCAGTGTGCCCTAATATTAAATATATTTAAACCCCTGAGGTAGGATTACACCATACAATATTCTTCAAGGGATCACTCCAAAAGAGTTCTCAACCAAACCTGCTACACTACCCTATCCTTACTACTGAATACAAGTGATACAGAACCCATGATATCTTTACAACAATATGTGCCTCGCATATATAGCCACTCATCTAATAATAGTGGCGGAGGGTAAACACTTGTTCAACATGTTATGCATTTGAATGACCCATATAACTCAATACATAAGTTACCTATTAGACCCATTATCACTTCTAAAGGGTTATGTGTGCCACAAGTTGGTTGCACCATAACCTCGTATGCATCATAATACCATGGGCTTAGGCGTATGATCAGATCTTAATCCAACATATTATTTTCATTTGCTCCTGATCTTAATTATCCTACAATTATGAATGTGGGGTTTACGAAGTGTAAATTATGCTTTCAACTATGAACAACACTAATTGTTTTGTCTTTAAAATTCATAGATGTTTGTTTCCTCTTTTTTGCAGCCTTCCTCTGAAATTTTGTTGATTTGCAGGTATCTGCATTAAATGAATCTGTGACGGGAAGCGTAAAATCTGTTTTTAAAAGCTGGGAACTTCGTCTTGATAGTTCAGCGGTAAGTTGGCTTGTCCTTTCTGGAAATACTGGTGGGCTTATCACAATCTTGACATGCAGTTAGGTAAACATGATTTTGTTCCATTTCATAATGTCTATAATGAAGAATTACTATGGTCATAGATCTTATATTTATTTAATGGTGTAAATATGGCTGGTTTTTTCCTAAACATTTTTTCTGAGTTTTACCTGCCTTCCAAATCTGGGGAACTTTTACCGATGGAGAATAATTATTTGAAAGTTGTCACAATTTTTTCCATGGAGCGCTTGACCCTGTTTTATAAGACATCAAACCATAATGGCAATTGAGTCTGGGACAAGTAGACCATGGGGGCAAAAAGGAGCTTCATAACAGGCACCTTGTTAGCTTTATTCAAGTCACTTTGTTTTGATGTAGATTGACAAAAAAAAAATATCACATGAAGTGTGCTGCTACGCGGTCGAGGTTTATAGTTCTTCATTTGTTGGGCCAATGGCAGTACCCATAGATGCAGAAAAGGTTTCTTAACTATGTTATGCCATGCTGGATTATATTGCGAGATCATGGATTGAGCTCTTGGGCTCGATCTGCTATCTTTTATTATGTATAGGGTTATTCATAGATAGTCCCGTATATAGGATCGTGTATTGCAATTGAGACTAGTGTAATGTGTGTTAAATGGCAGTATGGAATATGAAACACTGTACTATAATCTAGTATGTGGAACCTGACCCAATAATTCAAGAAGGCCTACTGGCCCGTTTATTTCAGTACCACCTAACCTTAGAGTGAATCTGCTGCTGCCACCCTATGATGTTGGATCCATATCAGGCTAGCTGACAATGGTACATTCAGCTCATAAATTACTCTTGGTGGTTTTAAATATAGGCATATTATATATCCTTGAAAAGGTCTCAATTTTTACTTTCTAAATTGTGAGTTTGGTGTTATTCTGATAGTTTGTCTCTTGTACAATAAAACCTTGTTCAATTAAACTAGGATTTTCAATTCTTCATTTATGATTTTTGAAGACCATTGGGACTTATCTAATCATTCTTAGGGCCATTATGCGTTATAAGCACCATTATTGTTGTTGGGCATCGCAGGTTTATTTTATACACAATACTCAGTTATACAGATATTGTTAATTCATTGTCATCCTAATTAATTGGACTCTCTAAAATCTGTTTTGTTGGAAGTAGTGAATAATCATTGATTCACTAGACCTTAAATTTTTGACACAGACTTAATGGAGTCCATTTCATGCGTAAGTATACCACACGAGAATCACTCAAGCCTTAAGGTACTTATAAAAATGTTCCATGACAGCGATATATTGCCCAACCCAATCTATTGCTTATTATGCCTAAGATCACTCGAGACTACTTTGTTTGGCCGGTTTAGAGAAATGGCCAATTATAAGTTAAACCCATTTGTTAGATTTGTTTTATGCTAATTTTTTTTTCACCGAATGTTATGTTTCTATTTCCTTCATTAGGAAACATAAACATCCATGATAACCCCTGGCAGTTAATAAACATCCAACAAGATCTGTTTCATTTGTTGGTGTATATATGAAATTTCCTGAAAGCACATTTCTTTTCTTAACATGCATTACTTTTCTAGATGTGGTGATATGTGTGCTTGAGAAATCATTTTAAGCATAGCTTCATGGGTCAGGTGTTATGAGATGTTTTTATGAGTAATTCTATTCACGGTCACGATTTTTATATCTTGAAAGTGTTTCCTATCATTGGAAAATGTGTGACAGTCAGTAATAAGCCCTTCTCTCATAACATGTGATACTTGTAGATGTCATGTTGTACAGAGCTTAGGGTATGAGTTTGACTTGGTTCTTTTATCAACAGGAGTGTGTGGAGAGCAATGAAGGTGATCCAGAGCTAATAGTTTTTATACCGTAAGTAATTAAGTTTATTCAACGATGATTTTGTGCCAAATTCAAATGTTAATTTTTTTTCCCAATGATTAATGTGTATACCCAAGTACTTTTGTGCTAATCTGGATTTTATGTACAGATTGTTTGTAGGAAGGAAAAGGTTATCATTAATAGTTATGTAGGACTCGGCATTACATGAATACATTTAAAATCATTGATCTTGTTATTGTTCTCATGGACAACTCAACCATCAATCTTATGTTGCTTTTATTCCTTAGATAAGAATGAATAACATCGTCTAACCTTATTATCTCATTTCAATTAACAGAATCTATATTTCATTACAATGTTTTCCATGTGATTCGGTTCCTAGCAATACATTTTGGGCACCTATAATAATACAAGGTTCCTAGAGAATCTTCTGGCCATTTTCATGTGCTAAAAAATGGTGAAGATACATAAATACATGTCAAATTTTAACTGAGTTTTTTTTTTAATTCATTAGGATTTTTGGAGTTTCTCGGGGGTTCTTGGTGGATGGAGTCAAATGCACACCCAACAAGAGTCAGCTTACCAACCCATTTAATCCCAAGATCGAACCAATGGAACTGGAACAACCACCAATTACCAACCAGGCTGCAATTACACTAGTTATACAACAAAATGTAATAACAGGGAATGGAACTGTAAAATATATCATGGGATTATATTTCCGTATGTAAAATAATGTACAATGAAGGCCCTTCAGTCAGATAGAAGAATGGATAATTTTTTTATCATGCATCTCTGTAAGTATAGCGTTGAAAGACAATGACCAAATGGAGAGTTTATAGCATGCAGCTACTGCACATACCTGAATGAGTGAACTCTATAGGCCAACTGATGCAACTACCCACAACTTAAGCTACCTCTCATGAATACTGGAATAAAATGAAAATAAATGCAAAGGTGGCTTCTATTTTAGTAAAAATCATTATTAATTATAATTATGAGCTATGTTTGTAGAAACAGGAGGGAAACAAAATGAGAAACGAGATCAAATTGAGAAGCATGGGTCCGATGATTTTACTATAATAAATGTTTTAAGGTTTGAAAATATTTCTATCTACATATGAAAAATTAATTAAAAAATTAGAAAAAAAAAATATTCTAAATTTGCAAGGAATCGTAACAGAAAAAGGGCCATCCCCAATATTACTAATCGCCTTTATAATACAAACTTCAAGTCCATGTATGGCTGGCAAGCCTACAAATATAGAGTCGAGACTCAATTTTCATCAATGCCATCATTTGTTTGCTTATACTAATTGAAAGACAGAGTGGTACTCATACTAGGATCAACATTATTATGATTAGAAGGTGTCTTTTTTGCATGTCTTCTTGTATTATGCATTTGCTTGCAATAGCTTAAAAGGCACATCATTGCTTATATCTACATGAAAGTCCCACATCCTAGTGGATTTGGTATGGTATTTTGCTTGCTATTGGGGAAGATGTTAAGTTACGTAGAAGGATTGATAGCTTTCAGCACTGGTCTCCACTCATGTGCTATGTGGGTAAAATCAAGCATTCATGGCCCCTAGGAGAAGTCCTAGAATCACGAACATGTCTATGAAAAGCATCCCTGTATTTTGCAATTGTATTTGTGATTCAAAGAAATTACAGATTTGTAGAGGTGCTAGCTCTAAAGCCAAGCAAAGTAAGGTTGGGGCAAAGAGGAAATACTCTAGGGTTTATTAGAGGAGTGCCAAGTACAACACTATGTAAACATGTAAGTGAAATGATCAATGCAAGGTTAACTGCAAGCTTGGATAGAGCATGACCCCTGTAGGACCATCAAGATTGACGATGAATCCACTTTGGCTCTCCCTATGGCTTTAGGTGCAAGTATATGCAATCCTTAGGTACATCTGAATACTCGTAACACCTCTTTCGGTACTTTTAGGCCAGCTCAAGTGTCTTTTGGAGGGGCCCAACTTTGATCCGAATTGAATCATAAAAAAACATCATAATTCAGTTGATCGGTATGCTCAGCTGTGCTTCTTAGTTCATTATATTAAAGATACTAGTTAACTATTAGTTATAAATTGACTATCAGTTTGTATGTTACAATGATACATCCTCAACCTCCTTATTAGAATATGTATCTTCTTTTTGATTAATAAAAGACAAACTCACAAGCATGTCAGTGTGTGCCTTCCATTCTCTTCATTCTCTCATTCTTACCAACACTGGTATCAAAGCCTACATTTGGGGAAGCCCTAGGTAAAACGATAGGGTTTGAACGACAAAGTTGAAGGGTTTCAAAAGTGAAGACGCAGATCATGTGTTCATGTATGCATCACGTATTCATGTTCAGTGCAGAGGTAGAGACGATTAGTGTGTTGATCGTGCTAGGGCATGGGTAGAAGGATCAAACAATTCGTCGATCGCGTCATGATACAACTGAATAAAATGTGACGATGAAGAGAGAATGCAAGCTACAGGGAGGACATCGTGGTAGGACCCACTTACTAGTGAATGAGCCTGCAAACAAATAAATTTCAGATGTTTTTTTGCAAACAGTTGCGATTTTCACCAAGGTCGCAATTTCCATCAATTCCTTGTAGTCTTTTTGCAACTCCCATGTTATTTTCGTGAGCAAATAGAGTCGAAAGTCCAAAATCATGGCCAATATCCAAAGTTTGCATCTGTTGGATATGCATAAACCAATTGGCTAAAACTATAATGTCTGGGGTCACAAAATACTCATGATTGCAGAGTATTGGGTCTGCAATAAAATTATACTCAAAACTGAATTAAGACCTACTATAGATCTTGCCAATTATGACAAACGTTTTAAGGAAGTTCTGCTTTTGAAATTGTTTGTTTCCAGAATGCTACTATGGCAAGTGGTATTTGGACTAGACTTCAAAACAAGTATCAAACTTTAGAGAAAAGTTGAGTCCTGTACTTGAAGAATCTACTATTTTTTGCAAAGATGAATGAGGGTGGGTCCCCTATCAGAACATCTTCGGATGAAGGATCTCCAATACTAGCTTGCTGGCATAAACAAAAAGGTGGATGATGACTTGGTTGTGCTTGTTTTGAACAATTTAATGCCCTCCTATGAATCTTTCGTGGAGACTTAACACTTGATGGCAGAGACTCAGACCTTAACATTTGATCAGGTTAGTTCCTATTTGATGCAGAGAGAATGCAGACAAACATAAACAAGTGAGTCTAATTTTGAACAAATAAAGAGTGGACATGTTGCAGAGTCTAAAGGGAAGTGGAAATGTAACCCTGATGAATCTTCTTCCAAATACCATGGGAAATGTTATTATTGTCATAAGGGTGAGCATGTTGAAAAGGATTGCCAAAAGCGACAATATGCTCCATCCCACAACAAAAAGCCATGTGGTTAGCGAAGTAGTAATTGAAGTTGATCGAGATTTTGAGTAAGAGTATACCTTCATGGCATCTTGCTCGAACAATAGTGCTACCAGATGTCGGTTCTTTGATTCTGATGCATCTAGACATTTCACGTGTTGTAAGGATTAGTATGTAAAATTTACTGCAAACACAAGTTTTTTTGATTTAATTTCATTAGGTGATGGGTGGTCAAATGCCGTAAAAGGGATAGGAGTTATCCGCATAGTGTTGAATAATGTTGGCAAATTCTTAGTAAGGAATGTTCCTAGAATGGATAAAAATAGATTTTCTATTAGTCAATTATTTAAAAATCCCAACATTTGTGTGAATTTCTCTGGGAAGAAGTATTTTGTGTTTGATTTGAAATACGACAGTTAAATAGCCCTTGGCATTGGGCAAGGTGGCTTGTATAGACTTGTTGACTTCACGATATGGAAAATCAGACAAGTAGACGAACCAAAACTCTGAGATCCGACAATGGTGGCAAATTCATTTCCAAGCAGTTCAAGGAATTCTGCAACAAGGAAAGTATTCAATGTTAGTTGACAACCTCATACACTCCACAACAAAATGGGGTGGGTGAGGCGTAGCAGAACCATCATTGAGATGGCTTGGTGCATGATGCATAGTAGGGGCTTGCCGTACAAATATTGGGGAGAAGCGATGAACACGATGGTTTATATCTTGAATAGGAGTCTTGGCAAAGATTTACAAGATGTCACCTGTGAGGAAGCTAGGTCTAGAATCGAACTTGAGGTAACAACTTTTCGTAGTTTTGATTCTGTTGCATATACTTTGGTTCCCAATAGTAAAAGGAGTAAACTAGATTCGAAGACTAAACAATATTTCTTTGCAGGCTATAGTGACCAATCTAATAAAGAATAAATTGATACACAAGAATGAAGCCAAGAATACGTGATGTTTATTCAACATGAAGAGAGCCTAATATATAGGCAAATGACAAGCACCTACAAACAAGGAGGTAGGTGAAACAAACTAACGGGAAGTAATAATAGACTTACCTGTGAAATAGTTAAAAGAATGTGGTTACAACAATATAACCCACTCACAACAATAAGCTAATTAAGCTTATAACATTAATTATTCTAATAACCTTCCTAAATGATTGAACCTGAAACAACTCCAAGCTTATCTCGGAATTTTATAAATTTTCCTATACATAAAGGTTTAGTCATTATATTAGTTGGTTGCTTAGAGGTAGGACAATAATAAAGACATATGTCTTCATTAGAAATCAATTGTCAGACGTAGTGATGGTGAACTTCAATATGCTTTGTCTTGGCATGAAATACTGGATTCTTCACCATCTTTAGAACACTCTGGTTATTGCAGTAGGTAGGTGTAGGTGTTGATGAATCAAGTTGAATATCCTCCAATATTGACTGAATCTACATCAATTCTCTACCTGCACTAACAACTGCTTTACACTCTGCTTCAGTGGAAGACAATGCTACTGTATTCTGAAGCTTACTCTGCCATGAAAAGGCCCCTGAACCAAGAGTGAATATATAAACTATTGTAGACTTTCTAGAATCAACAAAACCTGCCCAATCTGAATCAATATATCTTGTTAGAGCAAAGTCAACATATTGCTTATACATAATGCCAAAGTCAATAGTACCTTTGACATATCGAAGAACACGCTTTGCAGCATGCCAATGTTCTTCATGTGGTTTAGCCATGAAGCGTGAGAGATAACTTATTGCAAAACATAAATTTGGTCTAGTAGTAGTAAGATAAATCAAGCTACCTACTAATTGCCGATACACAGTTTCATTGACTAGTAGTGAATCAGTGTTAAGAGTTTTGTCCCAATTTTCATAGGTGTAGCTGTTGGATTACAATCATTCATTCTGTATTTCTCTAACAAAGATTTGGCATATTTTGTTTGAGATACAAAAGTAAAGTGCCCATAATTGTAATAGTACAAAAACTCCACATCTAGACAATATTGAAGCATGCCTAAATTAGTCATTTCAAACATAGTACAGATGTTGGCTTTCCCCTGTTTAATCAAATCATTGCTGCTTCCAGTGATGGCAAGATAAACATATACAACTATAATTATTATGTCATCATTAATTGTCTTAACATAGAGAGTAGATTCTGCATCACATCTTTTAAAACTAGACTCTCTAAGATATTTGTCAATTTTGAAATACCAGGCTCGAGGAACCTGCTTAAGTCCATACAAGGACTTCACTAACCTGCAAACTAGATGTTCTTTACTAGAAATCTGAAATCCCTGTGGCTGTTCCATATACACTTCCTCCTCTAAGTCTCCATTCAGAAAGGTACTTTTCACATCCATCTGAAAGACTTGTCAACCAAACTGAGTAGCAATAGATATGACCATTCTGAATGTTACCATTTTAACTATAGGAACAAATGTTTCTTCATAATCTACTACCTCTTCTTGTGCATACTCTTTTGCAACAAAACAAGCTTTATATTTGTTTAAAGAACCATCTGATTTACATTTTACCTTATAAATCCATTTGCAACCAATGGATTTCTTATCTTGGGTTAGCTCAAACAAAACCCCAGTACCATTCTTGGTAAGTGCATCATACTCCACTTTCATGGCAGACTCCCATTCTAACTTCCCTTTAGCATTTGTATTAGACTCCAAAATTTGTGAAACATTGGTATTGAGAGCAAAATTTACCTGCTCAGAATTCTATACCACTTGTTTCCTTGACCTTGTGGATCTACCTTCCAAAGAAACTAGAAGATCCTCTTGCCGAATATCTTGCATTGTGCTATAGTACCATTTTGGTCGTTTATGTTGACTTGTGGAATCCCCTATTGTGCCACTAGGCCTTGCCATAGAGCTAGATTGTTCTGGTGTTTGCCTTTTTAAGTTTTGCTCTATTTTAGTACTAGAACTTGATTCACATTCCTCAATAGGAATCCAAAGATTACTAGTATATGTAGGTTTACCATTTCTTGAGAAATAGGGAATTTTCTCATCTTTTTTGACATCTCTATTCTAATTACATGATTTGAAGAGATATCTAGTAACCTATGTGCTTTGGAATTCTCACTGTATCCAACAAACATGTACTTTTTACCTTTGGCATCTAAACCACTTCTTTTCACTTTAGGGATTAATGCAAAAACAGTGCAACCAAAAATGTGGAAATCACTTACATCAGAGTTTCTCTTTGACCATGCTTCTTCTGGGGTAATATCCTGCACAACTTTACAAGGAATCCTATTCAAGATGAACATTGCAGTGTTGACAGCGTCTGCCCAGTATCGAAAGGGTACATTCATGCTTTGCAGTTTGCACCATACACCATGCCATCTCCATAATAGTTCTGTTCCTTCTTAATACTACATTCTGCTGTGGAGTGTAAGGAGTAGTATATTCCCTGTGTATACCTTCCGTTGTGCAGTATGCATTGAATTGCTTGGAGACAAATTCTCCACCATTGTCTGATTGAAAGGTCTTGACCTTTGTACCTGTATGTTCTCAACCAGTGTTTTCCATGCCACAAAATTAACAAAACATTCAGAGTTCTTTTAGAGAAAGTACACCCACATTTTGCGAGAAAAATCAACTATCAATAAGAAATAAAGGGCACCAGATAGTGTTAGTTAACATAGGACCATGAAGATTTGCATGTACCAAAGCTAACACACATTCTGCCCTCCATACTTTACTAGTAGGAAATGGTTCCCTGCCCTGTTTACCCAACTGACAACCTTCACAAACATTTTGATTTCCCTGAATAGATGGGAGTCCATGCACCATTTTATTTTTACTCAAAATGTTTAAATATTGATAACTCAAATGGCCATACCTCTCATGCCAGAGAGTGCTAAACTGCTCAATTGTTGCTAAAGCAAATTGTTCTACTGATTTAGGATCTACAAGTTTATACATACCCCTTTCCCTTATACCAACAACAACAAGCTTATCATTAAGTGTAGTAACATTACATTTGTTTCCCTCAAACTTAACTACCAATTGTTTATTTTTGGTAATTTCACTTATGGATAAATGGTTTTAATTCATATCTAGTACATATCTGACATTGGTACATGTATATTTATACTCATTGTTCAAAATGATTTGTACATCCCCACAACCCTTAATGTCATGTGTCCATCCATCACCCAAAGAAATAGTTTCATTGCTACTATTATCCTCAATAAAATTTACATACCAATCATGGTGACACATGTAGTGTCGTGAAGCTCCTGAGTCAAAATACCAGCTTCGTGATTCACTTGATTGGCTGTGTTGTTGCAAAAGCAAATTTAGTAGATACCCTTTTTTTCTGCTTCTTTTGCAATATTAGCTTGTCTATATTTCTTGTTTGAATTTTTCATGTCATCTTTTCTCTTTCTACAATCTTAAAATGACCTAGTTTCTTGCAATAAAAACATTTCCAATTGGTTTTCTTGGAATCACGTACATTATTCTTTGAAGAATCTCTGTTTGCCGACCATTTACCCTTGCCTTTTGTCTTTGCTACAAAAACAGTTTCTGTAGATGTAGAGGTTGAAGCTATGGAGTGTTCTTACCATCCTTCCTTTTGTACGAGAAGAGTGGACAATTGCTCAAAGTTCAATGTCTAAGTTTCATGAATCATGTGTAATGATTCTACAAAAGAATCATAAAAAGATGGTAAATTCTGCACACCCAGAGCAATGAGATCTTGCTTGTCTACAAGTTTTTTCACGACCTTCAATAGATCGCAAATATCCTTTAATTGCAACAAATATTCAGAAATAGAACTGCCTTTTTGCATTCTAGTGAAAAATAAAAGATTTTTCAAGTACAAAATTCTATTGGCATCAGATACCTGATATTTTGTCTTAAGATGTTTCCACAAATTTGGGGCATTAACATTTCTAACTTCTGAAATTAAATTGTCTACCACAAATAGTTGTAATAACATAAGGGCCTCACAATGACGTTTGTCATAGTCATGTGGTTGGTCAATTGGTTTAGACTCTTTACTAAGAACAATTTGGTCAATGTTCCTATACTCACTGATCTTAAGTATCTTATGACTCCACAAGCTGAAGTTTTTTCCATCCAATTTCTGAGAATTTGGCAACAACATATGTAAACTAGCCATTTTTATTTATATTTTCATGAAAACAATTAAATTGAAAAAACTATAATGATTTTTACAAGGATTCTTTTTGGACATTGAAATTAACCTAAAATTGGACAAAGTTGCCAATTTTCAGCACAAACCGCTTTATAGTTTGTGAGATTTTAAATTTTCAGTCTTTTAAAAAATTGTTATAAAAAAACAAAATGATTAAATCTTGAGTTTTACAACTCCGTTTTCAAAAATTCTTTTTCAATGTAGAAAGGACAAAAAGTTCTAAAATTGGACAAATTTTCATAAGATTCAGAGCTACGGTTTGCTCCCAACGGAATTAACTGTGATTTTTCAAGCAAATTTTAAGCAAAAAATGAAGTTTTTTTAAAGTTTTGAAAAAAAATGATTTTTTCACTTTTTTTTATTTAAAACAAATGCATCTAATTTCTGATTGGTGGAATAAAACTTAGCATAAAAGGAAGCATAAAAGGAACCAACTAATCAAAAATGGTCTGTGCAAATTGGCCAATCTGTAAAACTTTAGATGCACATTCGGGATGCAATTCTTCACCAAATCCAATTCCGTCAGCTCCTGTGATCTTCTCTTGGAACATAGAAAATTTTAAACCCTTCACACGCCAAAAACAGTGCCTGAATGAAAATATGGTCTCCTCCCCAAACTGTACGAATTTTATCAACCAACAAACTTTAGACGTTTTTGAGTCCGATTTTTAACCAAATTCGATTCCATCAGATCCAGAAGATATCTCCCAGGCCAGAGAATTTTATAGACCCAAAAAATAGGGGAAACCGTCACCAAATGAATTTTTGGCCTCCCCTTTAAGCACTGTATGACATACGGACGTGGGTGAGTAGGGGAAAAAAATGTGAGGTGTGGGAGCCTCTTCTGTTGCCTCCTTTTACTTTTCCTCCACCGTCTTAGGCCTTCGGCTTTTCTTTGCTTGTCTGGCTTTTTGGCTGGTCACAGGGAAAAAAATGATTTTCTTCCTCTCACTTTGTCCTCTTTTTTACACCACGTGCTTCACTGAGATTTCCACCGGGTAGTTCCTCCCTGAAAAAATCTCTCTTTTTCTCACTTTCTCACAAGTTCTCCCAAGCTCCCTCAACCGTGAGCTTTGAAACCATAAAGAATAAATTGATACACAGGAATGAAGCCAATAATACATGATGTTTATTCAACATGAAGATAACCTAATATATGGGCAAATAACAAGCACCTACAAACAAGGAGGTAGGTGAAACAAACTAACGAGAAGTAATAATAGACTTACTCGTGAAATAATTAAAAGAATGTGGTTACAACAATATAACCATTTACAACAATAAGCTAGTTAAGCTTATAACATTAATTATTCTAATATCTAAGGCTTATAGAGTTTTGATATTTCCACTAACAAGATAATCGTTAGTCGAGATGTTGATACGAAGAAGACAAAATCCTTCTTTGTTTGTAACCAACAAGTAATTATTGAGGTACTTGAATCTAGTGTTGTTGTTCCTTTGAGAGATGAGGGATCTAGTTCATCTAGTACTCCTTCACAAACTCCAATGTAGCAACCCATGTCTGTTATTTCTAATACATTGGTCTATCATTGATGCCAACCTGAGTTGGTCAACAATTTGGTTCAACCATCACAATGTTCTTAGGTGCAATGGAGGCCTAAGTGGTTTTATTCCACTAAACAGGATGTGCAGGAGGATGAAATGCCTCAAAAGGTTGTTCATCTTGTTGAGCATGTTCAATTTGCTCTCACTTCTGTTTTTTTTACAATACCGGAACCACAATGATATTTTGAAGCGAAAAGCAAACCTGAATAGGAGACTACCATGCAAGTTGAATATGATACCTTGATGAAGAACCATACCTGGGAGTTGGTGGAACTACCTCGGTATAATCAATTGATTGGATGCAAATGGGTGTTGAAGGTCAAATGCAAAGTCATTGGTACTTTGGACAAGTACAAGGTTCGTCTTGTTGCAAAAAGCTTCTCACAACAGGAGTGAATATACTATGAGAAGACTTTTGCTCCTACAATGAAGATGGTCACATTTCGGTTGCTTCTTTCCACAACAGCTTAGTTTGGTTGGAATGTGTTTTGGATGGATGTGAAGAGTGCCTTTTGGAATAGAGATTTGGACAAGGAGGTTTATATGGTGTAGCTTGAAGGTTTTCGGGAAGGTCATGATCATCTTGTTTGTAGATTGAATAAATCTCTATACTGGCTTAAGTAGGCTCCACGAGCCTGGTATATTAAGATTGATTATCATCTCCAAGATTTTGGATTTAGGAGTCTTTCTGATCTGAATTTGTGTCAAAAGTGATGGTATTGATATTGTAATTCTTATTGTCTATGTTGACGATCTCACCATCACAAGTAGTGGGGACACTACAATTCAGTGAGTAAAATCATATTTGTGTTGCTTTTGACATGACCGATCTAGGCCTCCTACACTATTGCTTAGGTATAGAATTCCGGCAACATGACCATCTCATTTTCATGGCTTAGGTTAAGTATGTCACGAGTCTCTTGGGGAAGTTTGGGATGATAGATTGCAATACCTCCTCTACAGCTATGGAGGCTGTGCTGAAGTTGTCAGTGAATGATGATTCATCGCTAGTTTATGAATCACTCTACAAACAATTGGTGGGCAGCCTGATATATCTTATGTCTATATGCTCGGAGTTTTGTTTTATTATTAGCTATCTTTCTCGGTTTTTGCCCCAACCTAAGCTCATCCATTGGACAACAACAAAACGAGTTTTGTGATATGTTAAAGCAACTCTTGACTTTGGCATCCAATATCAGAGGACAATGGATTTCAAATTGACAGGTCACACCAACTCTGATTTGGCAAGATTACTGGATACTTGGAGTTCCACCACCGGGTAGATCTTTTCCTTTGCTTCAAGAGTTGTTTCGTGGCAAAGCAAACTTGAACGCATTTTGGCTTTATCTTTCACCGAAGCAGAGTACAAGGCAGTAGTTAGTGCCAATTATTAAGCAATTTGGCTACATTGGGTTTTGATTGATTGGGTGTATTGAAGTGGGTGAAGATTGTTGTGTGTCATGCTGGCACCAAACACATTGAGATTCATTATCACTACATATGACTCTCGGTTGATTCCGGTGATATTTCTCCACTACTGTGCCTCTTAGGAGTAGCTTGCAGATCTAATGACTAAACCACTTGGTTCCATTTTGTTTGTAAAATTTCGGGACATACTTGGGGTAGTCTCTAGTTTATCATTAAGTTGGGGAGGGGTATGAAAGATATTAGTTGACTATTAGTTATACATTAACTATTAGTTAGAACTTAGTATGATATGGTTATATGTCTTCAACCTTCTCATTAGAGTATGTAATTTCTTTGTGATTAGTAAAAGATAGACATACGAGTATGTATGTACTTTACAATCTCTTCATTCTCTCATTCTTACCAACACATGAGACAAAAGAAGAGCATAAGACATGCTTTTGAACGAATTAAGGTAGAATTGAGAAAGGCATATATTTAGATTCAAATTCATAATAGGGTGCATTGGGGCTCAAAGATGATTCAAACATCTTGGGGTTGTACCATTGGAAGAAATGGTCATAAGTGATAGTCTCGACCATAGGTGGAACTCAACAATTTTGAGTGCACCTAGGAACATGAACCCCTAAATGAATTCAGCCGGGTTTTAAAATGTTCCATATTAGACAAAATAGGAGAATTGAGCATCCGAAAGGAAGTTGAATATGTTCTTCTGTCTCTGTGCTTCGGTGGCATTTCAAATCCTTTATACGACTCTTTTGCTCATCCTTTTGCAGTAGTATACCCTCTAAGGGTCAATTAAAGGCATTCAAGATTCAGAGCCATCAAAGTGCATTGTGAGTGAATTCCTAGGGTAGACGATGATCAAATAACTATGAATGGTTGAGAGCATGGAGAAGCAAGTAATCCAAAACAAGGCAAGCTTAGAGAGCATTATGGAGGTGTTATAAAAAGCTACAATGCATTTGAAGGATTAAATGGAGCAATTAACTTGTAAGAACTTGCAAGATGATAGTGGATATGAGGAAGTACTGCATTCTTATGGAGTTTTCCCAAATTGGGATTCTCCGGGGTGATTCCTTGTGTTTATCTCTCTTTTGTGTGTTTCATTCATTTGCTTGCTTATTTCCATTTCATGCGATTATTGCCTTATCTACTAAAGCACTTAAGAAAGCATTTAATGGATGTGTTAGGTTGATTACAAGCATAGTACTTGTTCATAGCAGCAAATAGTAGTCGAATTTTGTAATGTCTCCAAATTAGGGATATTTTCTGAAATCTGATTTTTATGTGAAACCCTAGCAAAAGAAGAAATTCTAAATTTTACAGCAACAAACCCTAGCTGCAAATAAACTCCAAAATTAGCATAAAAATATGCTAAACCCTTCAAATCAATTGTGAACCCTTTTCGCAAGGACTATTCCTTCAAAAAAATCCAAATTAGCGTTTAAACCTTAGGCGTCTAGGTTCAGAAAATAAATATGATTTATGGCAGCCCTTTGATGGCAATTTCTATATTGTTTTACCATCAAAAGGTCTTCAAAATTAATAAAAGAATACAACTGCAATCAAATAGCTTTTTACGATGTTTTTCCCTTACAAACAAGCTAAATTTACAACAAATATTTAGATTAATATAAAAAATTCCAAAATATTTTTAGAATCAATATTTGACCTCAAACCCTCAATTAGTTCTTTTTTCCAAATCGCCTAAGGCTGAAAAAATTATATAAAAATTACATAATAATATTAGGGCAAGAAATGACCCTCAAACATTAGCCAAAACCCTCCAAAACAAGTTGCCACCCTCCACAAGCAAGTCGCCACCTTCATAGAGCAATTTGTCAACCTTGCAAGCTATTCGCCCCACTTGAAAATTCTTCTTTTTTCCCTTTCTGAATTTTGATGAACAATGACAGCTCTTTGATGAAGTTACCCCACGGAAGAATGAGGGTTTTCCTCCCCAATCTCTTTGCTTGAAGGTTTTCGTCTTCAAGTCCAAAGCTCAAGCTTTTTTGTGCTCAAAATTTGTAAATTCAAATAATGATTCAAGATGCCTTTTAACTAGAGCCCTCAAATGCATTTATATTTCTCTCCAAGGGAAGCGCCCAATTTGGGGGGAAATACCTTTGTTGATCTTTTTTCAAATTATAAAGAAAATATTTTTTATAATTCACTTCAAGTAGATTAATACTCATGACCCTTAAAAAAGCCCCAACTTAAGTGAAATTATAACAATAAAATGCTTTTACAAGTATTCTTTATAAAACCAAATGTTTTCTTTCTTTTTCTTTTTCTTTTTTTCCCTTAGTCCTTCGGAAACTAGGCAAGGCTAAAGGTCTTCAATAGCGTCATGTCCAAAAGGGGGACATGACAACCCTCCCCACCCAAAATTGCTTGTCCTCAAGCAAAAGAAACAACCATTGGGCTGTCCTAACCATGGGCTTGAAGCCATCCTTGATCCTTGACTTTTCCCATGGGCATAAGACCTTTAGATGAAACTCTTTGCTGCTGTATGTGAAGGTTCTTGGCTGTTTATACAATCTGAAATTGAAATAACAATGGCTTCCCATCTTCCTTTCTCTTTCTATGGAGGTCGTATGACTCAAATGTGCCAAAAAGATGCAAAAAGGAAACAACTCCTCAGAACTGATAACATGGAGATGGCTGAAAAAGTGTAGTCCAACAAAAAGCTCTTCAAATTTTTGGGCCTTGATTGCCCTTATATCAGCACCTACACAAGACACAAACATATTAGTTTGATTGCCCTTATATCAGCACCTACACAAGATACAAACATATTAGTTAAAACACAAATTCTTTGCTTCTTTTCAGTGCTTGCACACTTGAAAGTGCCTTCCATGTGTGAAAGTGTTGGAGACACATATGTGGCTACCCTTGAGAACATAGATGGGTGTTCATGCTGCCCACACACACAAGTGACCTCAAAGCTCAGAAATCTACCCTCTAGAGGAGCTGGAATTCCTCTTACCTTGCTGGAAATAGAATTTTTGTCAAAAGACCATTGACATACGTCCTCGTATTCCAAAAAAATGGCAGAACCAACCACTTCTCCTTTGATATATTGGCTGTGTATGCACATTTTGGACTTCTTATGATTCCAAGACATGAATTTATTCCTCCACAATTCATTCTTATGAGGCAATTTAATGCAATCAGCCTTCCCCAAACTTCTGAAAATCTTCAAACTCACCATTTCATGCCTCAAGCTCACATATTCCCTTACCTTAGAGGGAATCATTTCGAAAGGAAATCTGTACCTTGTGTTTTGTGGGCTGTGTTTACTGATTACAGCCTTGCAATCATCCTAAAAAATTAATGCTTTTACTCCCAACTTGCCCCATGATGAATCTACCACATTTACCATCTCAAGTGGGGTCAAAATGAAGTTATGTACCTCTTTTGAAGCGCTGGAACTGTCACAATAAATATGACAAGAAGATGTATTACAACTGCCCCTTATGAAAAAGTGTATTTGAGCCTTAATCATTGAGTACATATTATCTTGGAAAACATTCATCAACTCCTTAGAGTCTCCCATGTGCCATGACAAACCTTCCTTATTTGCAACAAGAGAGTAACATTGAACCATGTTGAAAGCATACCTTGAATAGATGTATCATGGAGATGCAATCAATCTTACATTGATATCCTTGTGTGCCTTATGTTCTTCCCTTTGCTCTACCTTGACAACACCAAAAATCATGTATGGAATATATTTTGTGCATGACAAAGATCCAAACTTACAAATTAGATAGCGTTGTATCATACTTGCATCATCCAACCTCTTGTCATGAAAATAGTGCTCCAATTCACATGTATTTCTAGAACTTGTCATGGGCTGTAGCATGCCAAAAAAATTGGATTTTGTGTCCTTGGTAGGCAGCTGATTTGGCCTTACAATCTCAGAATTTTCTGAGTGTGAATAATGTTGATTATTCACATGATTTTTTGATTTTTTGTGCAACAACAATTCTGATTTCGCTCATGAACTTCTGATTTGTTTGAGCAACAACATTCCAATTTTTTCGAATCTATTCAAGGTCTTTTCTCATTGCAATATTCAGACCTTCATTCCCTATCAATTGAAAATTTTCCTATCTATGGGTTTGCTTAGTATCTTCATTTCTAGACTTTATTAAACCCCAAAAACAAGGAATTAAATGTTCCTTTGCATACCTTATTGGTTGTTCTAGATTAAAAAGAACATTCTTTTTCGTTGCCATTATCACATTCTTCTTGGGAAAGACTCTTTCTATGGCCTTTGATGTCATCTTCAATGGCATCTTATCATTTTCTGGATTGACCAACTCCTTCAAACATGGAATGTGATGATTTTTAGGACACCATAGTGGCTGCCCCCATTCAAGACTCGTGGCTCCTCATGCACTCCTTGTCATTGCAACTGACTCCTGTTGTGATCCTACACATATAGCAAGCTTGTTAGTAAAAACAAGGGTGTTTAACAACACCTTTTTTATTACCTTATCAAGCTTGATGTGCACTGCCTTTTGATGCCATGCTTTTTCTTTACAATCCTTTCTCACTCGGATTTCACAAGATATGCTCATGTCATTCTCATCATGGCTGTAGTATGTTATTTTTCTTCTCAAATTCCTCCTTCTAGTGGTTGGAAATCCACCTACACATGCTTGGACCATCTCCTTGTTGTTGAGGTGTGGGAAGCACACCTTCCTATGGCCAATACTCATCAAGGTGACAATAAACCTCAGAGGAAACAAACTGAAAATGTGAAAAACATCAGTCTATAAGTTACAAACAACCCTTCCTTTGATCCTTAGATCATGATATCTCTTGCTCGTCTCCCTCCCTAGGATTATCCATGCTCTATTCCTTGTCCCTCAACATAACTGAACAACAATACTATTCTTGTAGGGTTCCCCTGGATCCCATATCCATGTTGGGCATTCACCTTGTCCCATCTGTGAACTCACTATGAAGAATTCCCTTCTCCCTTTAGTGCCTTTCATCTCATCCTTATTGTTAACACAATGCTTATGATAAACAAAACAATGTGAGAACAAAGTATGAGGTAAATTGTAATGTCCCCAAATTGGAACAAAGGACAAAAATAGGTAGTTTCCACAAACCCCAAGCAATTTTGAAAATAAAACAACAATCATCCAATTTACCAATACAATAATAAATACGTCTTTTTGTTCTGTCCAAAAAATCAGATTTCAACATTCACAAACAAATTAGAACCTTATTTGCAATTTTTCACCCTCAAAGCAAATCGCCCAAACCCTAGGCGACTAGAATTTTATGGCTTTCTCCAGCCCCTAAACACCTTAGAAAATTATGAAACCTTGTAGGAATGTAGGAAAAAATACAATTGATTTATTTTTCCAATTAGATTTGACAAAAACTGAATTTATGAATTTATATGGTCAAAATATAACCAAAACTTATAAATTCAATAACTTGCAAAATACTTAGAATTTTTGAACAAATGATAGCTTGAACTGAAGATAAAAATATACTCCAATTGAAATAATAATCAGAATTTTCCAACCACTGAAAGAACCCTAAATGATGTTTCAAAATTTTGAAAACTCTAGTCTTTCCCTCAAAATTATGCAAACAATTATTGAATGTTTTCTAGGCATAAATCAGCCCAAATAACATGCCAACATACCTCAAAACAATTCTCTCCACCTTGTGGAAGGACAACTATCCTTGACACTTGGATAATGATCATTTGATAGTGATTAACTGACATACCTCATAAGTCTTCTATAAAATGAGGTATTGTCATTTGTAAAAGGGGAGAAGTTTTTAGAGCAATACTTTTGTGTAAATTTTGGAGAAAGTAATGCAAGCAAGGGAATTCTATAAACATTGACTCATAGGAAATTATTGAAAAAATTACCAAAAACCCTATGAGAGGGTTTCCACCATAAATAAGCCTTTCGAAGATTTTTCACACCACCAAGTAAGTCACCTAAGTGGAAGTCAACAACCTTTCTTCCCAAGCAATTCACCACACTTGCAAACCCTCCAACAAGTTTGCCTAAGTCTCCCAATCCAATTACCACAAGCTGAAATATTAGATGCAAATTCAAAAATAATCTTCAAAGGAATTGAACACAATTTCTGAATCAATAGGTGATGTTGATAGACACTGTTTGTAGAACATTCAGTAGAACTTGAAATGTAACATTCTACAAGCGTCTATCTCCAATAACCAAGCTTGACATACTTGATCACTAAAGCCAATAATCATATGTGCATCATCTTCCAAATAAATCCTTCTTCTTCTTAAATATCCTCCTCCAAGTGTAGCACTCCAAAATAGAAAGAGAGGGTTAACTTAAAAATCAACTTAAGTCTTATAAGCCAAGACCCAAAACTCCTCCACTTAAGTGAAATATACATAAAGTACTTTTTCTCAAAACATAACTCAAAGTTAGAAATATAAAGTATCTTTTTCATTAGTAACTCTTCACAAATGGTCCACCATGTCCCAAAACTTTCTTCTACTCTTCGCCATCGAAAACAAGAATGGGCTAAGGGTCCCACAAGGATCTCAATAAAAAATGGGGACATTACAAAAATACAATGAATTCTTACCAAATAAACAGTCAATATGCTTACTCTCAAATGTGGATCTGGAAACTTCAGCAAATTGAAACTTGTAGAGGAGGTAATGAGGCACTTCCCTCATGGACATACCCCCCAACAAGGTCTTCCCGAAAGGCCCTTCTACATATCTTTTGTAAATTTGATTTTTCTCTGTCAATATGCAAAACTGATTCTTCCCCTTTCTTACCTTTCGTTTTCTCTTGTTGTTTTTGCTGCTCATGAAGTTGTTGGTCAACTCCCTCTTGCTGCCCCATTATTTTTGAATAGTGAAACTCAAAAATTTCACTACTTGGCTGCCCCAAATTTTCAAAATTTTGAAGCTCATCATTCACATTGCTAGGTTGCCCTTTGTGTAGTTGGAGGTTATTCCTTAGCTGCCCTACAATTTCAGACTTTTGAAGCTCCAATTTCAGACTTTTGAAGCTCCATATTCATCTATAGTTCAGTCTTCTCTTCTTCTAAGAGAGATTTTTGAGGTTTATGGTTCAACCCCATAAACTTTGGGAAAACCTTGGGACTTATTGCCTTTAGTTTGCTTTGATAATTCTCCATGGCTTCATCCATTGTTAGTCCTTTAGCCTTGCCTAGTTTCTCAAGGGCTAAGGGAAAAAGAGAAAATGAAGGGAAACATTTGGTTTTATAAAGAATACTTGTAAAAACACTTTATTCTTATAATTTCACTTAAGTTGAGGCCTTTATAAGGGTCACGAGTATTAATCCATTTAACCTTTGTAAGGGTCATGAGTATTAATCCACTTAAAGTGAATTATAAAAAGTAATCTTTTTATAATTTGAAAAAAGATAAACAAAGTACAAATTGAGCGCTTCACTTGGGGAGAAGTATAAAAACATTTGAGGGCTCTTGTTGAAGGGCATCTTGGATCATTATTTGAATTTTACAAGTTTTGAACATGAAAAAGCTTGAGCTTTGAACTTGAAGATGAAAACCTTGAAGCAAAAAGATTGAGGACGAAAATCCTAATTCTTTCGTGGGCCAACTTCATCTAGGAGCTGCCATTGTTCGTCAAAATTTAAAAAAATGCAAAAAAGAAGGGTTTCCAAGTGGGGCGAATAGCTTAGAAGGTTGACAAATTGCTTTACGAGGGTGGTGACTTGCTTGTGGAGGGTGGCGATTTGTTTTGGAGGGTTTTGGCTAATGTTTGAGGGCCATTTTTGGCCCCACTATTATTCTACAATTTTTATATAATTTTTTCAGCCTTGGATGATTTGGAAAAATGACCTATTTGAGGGTTTGAGGTCAAATATTGATTCTAAAAATATTCTGGAATTTTTTATGTTATTCTAAATATTTGTTGAGGTAAATTTAGCTTGTTTGTGAGGGAAAAATATCATAAAAGGGTATTTAATTGCAACTGTATTTTTCTATTAATTTTGAAGGCCTTTTATAGGTAAAACACTATAGAAATTGCCATCAAAGGGCTGCCATAAATCATATTTATTTTTTGAACCTAGGCGCCTACGGTTTGAAGGTTAATTTGGATTTTTTTGAAAGATTAATCTTTGCTAAAAGGGTTCATAATTGATTTAAAGGGTTTAACATATTTTAATGCTAATTTTGGAGTTTATTTGCATCTAGGCTTTGTCTTCTTTTGCTAGGGTTGCACATAAAAATTAGATTTCATAAAATATCCCTAATTTGGGGACATTACAGGCTGTGCGGCCCCAAATTAGGGATATTTTCTGAAATCTGATTTTTATGTGAAACCCTAGCAAAAAAAATAAAATTGTTTTTTACAACAGCAAATCCTAGCTACAAATAAACTCCAAAATTAGCATAAAAATATGCTAAACCCTTCAAATCAATTATAAACCCTTTCAGCAATGATTAATCCTTCAAAAAATTCAAATTACCCTTCAAACCCTAGGCATTTAAGTTCAGAAAATAAATATAATTTTTGGCAGCCCTTTGATGGCAATTTCTATAGTGTTTTACCCTCAAAAGGTCTTCAAAATTAATTTAAAAATACAGTTGCAATCAAATACCTTTTTATGATGTTTTTCCCTCACAAACAAGCTGAATTTACTACAACAAATATTTAGAATAATATAAAAAATTTCAGAATATTTTTAAAATCAATATTTGACTTCAAACTCTTAAATGGGTTTTTTTTCCAAATCGCTCAAGGCTGAAAAAATTGTATAAAAATTGCATAATACTATTAGGGCAAAAAATGGCCCTCAAACATTAGGCAAAACCCTCCAAAACAAGTCGTCACCCTCGTAGAGCAATTTGTCAACCTTCCAAGCTATTCGCCCCACTTGGAAACCCCTATTTTTTGTCTTTTTCTGAATTTTGATGAATAATGGCAGCTCTTAGATGAAGTTGTTCCATGGAAGAATGGAAGTTTTCGTCTTCGATCTCTTTGCTTGAAGGTTTTCGTCTTCAAGTCCAAAGCTCAAACTTTTTCGTGCTAAAAACTTGTAAATTCAAATATTGATCCAAAATGCCCTTCAACAAGAGCTCTAAAATGCTTTTATACTTCTCCCAAAGTGAAACACCCAATTTGGGGGAAATATCTTTGTTTATCTTTCTTCAAATTATAAAAATAATACTTTTTATAATTCACCTTAAGTGGATTAATACTCATGACCCTTAAAAAGGCCCCAACTTAAGTGAAATTATAACAATAAAGTGCTTTTACAAGTATTTTTTATAAAACCAAATGTTTCCCTTCTTTTTCTCTTTTTCCCTTAGCCCTTGGGAAACTAGGCAAGGCTAAAGGTCTTTAATAGTGTCATGTCCCAAAAGGAGACATGACAAATTTAATCTCACATAGGTCAAAGAATCAACATGCTCTTTGTTGTGTTTTTGTTCTTTTGGGATAAAGAAGAGAAGTGTCACATATTGATAGTAGCATAGAAGGGGTATGGATTATGTCATGCAGTGAATGTAGGCATGCACACAATTACATAATGGATATAAGATGTAAATGGCAGCCATATAGCTGTAGTAACATCGACGTGGAGCCTTAGATTGTTGTTTCAATAACATAGAACTTGGGAACAACACAAAAAAAACGTGTTGATGAATCATGCAATGATCTATGTTGATTATGGATCAGATAGTATTTGAGCAGGTTTTCCTTGTGCCTTCAGAGGGGCTGCTATCACATTTCAGATTTGTGTGTATTTTCTTCCACAATTGATAATTGACAAAGATGTCTAGAAAATTGGGTTGCATAGTCCAACCATGGGCAAAGCTTTGAAGAGAGAGTTGAGAAATATGTTGCAACACTTGAAGATGGAGAATCAAGAGTTGCAAGCTAGATTTCCTCATGGCATATATATAGTTGGGTTTTCATCCTTCAAAGACTACGAATGTAAAAAAAGACATCTATCGACAAAAAGATTGCCCTATGTTGAACATCTCATGGCTGTTCAGAAGTAATTAAATTAGATGGTTCCATTTTTTTTTGACTCTTTCAACCCCAAAGTCGAAAAAAAACAGAAAAATAAGTGATTTTGTTTTACCATAGGAACCACCGAGGAAGGATTCCTCTTAAAGTTAAGGATAGTGATTATTTCTATCGATTGAAGCTAAATGCCATTGGTCGATCCCTAGCATCAACATGAGTCATATATAGATAGGTGCCCTTCCCTCTGCCCTACTCAATGAGTAGAGGGAGTAGAGGCCTCGGGGGAATGCCTAAGGGTTGGGTCGATAGCTAACCATCTATATATAGCTGCCCTCAACCCCAACATAACTCTAGAGTAGAGGGGGGCCTCTTTGCCCTATAAAAGAATATAATCCTTTCCTGTTGGTCGAGTGGGGCCATATGTAGATAGTCGGACCATAGATAGTTTGATAGTGTTCCTTGTCTTATTAGACAAGGTAACAATTTATAGTTAGGAGGGTCGCCTATCTATATATAACCTGGGAGAGTGCTGATAGAATATTCGCTTTAGGTTGAATGCTTGGCTATAACAAAAATTGCATACAAATGAAAAGATGTTGGCAAAGTTCCAAGAAGATGGTAACAAAATTAAGGGGAGAGAAGAGTCCACCATACAAGGGAGATCAACCTCTACCAAAGGTGCACAAAACATGATTGAGGTGCACATAGAAAGGATTACACCTTATGCTCTTTCTTTCAATAAAGCATTGAATGAGCCCTTTGGTAGTTTTGAGAAGCATACAAGGGGAATTGGCTCTAAGTTGTTCAAGATTATTTATGATGGAAAGGGTCTTTTTGAAAGAGTGGTACTAAAAATGAAAAGAGAGACATGTGAGTCTCTGTTTAGATAGTGAATATTCCCTAGATATCATAATATATAGGGCATATGAAAACGAAATGCTCCTCAATCTCCACTTCCTAGAGGGAGCAAAGGTGACAAATCCAGTCCCCACGTGGAATATGATGATTAGTTTCATGTTGCAGTCAAGTATAGCGGGTCAAATTAATGACACCCTTTTCCTAGTAGCTAGAAACTTGTGAAACCAACAACTTGCAAATTCTAGACTTACGAACATTTGAGTCTATTTTATGACATTCTCCAACACATCAAAGATTCAAAAATAACTCACAAACAATGATTATCAACATTTAATTGATTACAACAACAAAATCTGAGTACAAGCATTTTATGAAACACTTAGCTCAATTTTTGAGCTTTGAATTCTTGTTCCAAACTTCAAATTTCCCTCAGAGATTCATCGATTTAGAAACAAGGCTTAAAACCCATTTCAAATCCAATTTCTGATTTATTTGAAGTTCCTTTAGATGATGTGTCCTTCACATGTCCTCCACGCATTGTTTCCTTTCCTTCCAGAGCTTTATATGCAATTGATACAGTCTCAAGCTTCAAAAATGGTGATGAAATCCTCCGTTTGGTTATCCCTGCCATTCTTTATCACTTGGAGAACTTATAGACAAAATATCTAATCTTGTAAGAGGATGAAGAACCAATTAAAGATTGGTTTCCATGTTGTTTCCTCTTTTGAGTGATCTAAATATGGATCTGGATGTACTATGTTTCTAATCTTGTAAGAGGATGAAGAACCAATTAAAGATTGGTTTCCATGTTGTTTCCTCTTTTGAGTGATCTAAATATGGATCTGGATGTACTATGTTTCTTGTACGAAAAGTTCCAGTATATCCGATTGTATGTAAAACAAGCTTGTAAGGCACTTATGTAAGACACTTCATGCTCGAGACTTCAATTCAGTAACAAAAAATAGTGTGGGGATGATTCAAACATGTTCACATTGATCACGAAGGAATATTTTAGCTCTCAAATATTGTGGTTTTCAACAGAGGATGAAACTGGCACAGTTTACAAAGCAGTGAGGTTGAAACTGCTACAATTTGCAAGGTAGCAGTTTCGTAACCGCCTTATTGAAGGTGATGAGAATGATAATGTTGGCATTTGTAGGTAGTGGTTTTGTTATCATCTTGACAATTTTGTAACCGCCCGCTGCATACTCCAACAATTTTGCTGCCATTCAAAAACATGTGGAAAATGAACAGTTACAAACACTCCTCATGGCAGTTCATTTGAGTTCCTTGGCTAGTTCCAGGGTTGACAGGGCCCATATAGGGGGTCTTGACAAAATAGAGAACACATCAGAAAGGCAATGAGTTGTAAGGAAATTGGATTCACATCGTTCTTAGCGAGTTTGAGTCTTGGTTCCAGTTTGCTCATTTTTGTTAGTTGTAAGTGATTGGTTCAGGGGTGTGCAAGTACAAAGGTTATATAAGTGCAAAGCATTCATTGTATATGAGTTTGGATAGGATGGTAGTGAAAGTTGTGTCCATGAAGGTCATAACAGGTTGTTCCGTGTATACTTGTTGCATTTCATAGTGGAAGGGGAGTGCATTCGCTTACCTACTAGAGTTTTTCCCATCTTGGGTTTCTCCAGGATAAACTTGTGCTATGCTCATTCCTTTACTTCATGTTCATGGTTAGCAGGTTGTACATTCATTTTCTGTACTTGTTCATTTTTGTTTTGGCGTGTTTAGTAACATCGAACAGTCAAATCCAATCTCTAGCAAGCTAAGTGTGTTGTATCTGTGGTGATGAAGTTGAGAGTGGAATCTCCACCTAGCTTATGGTTCAGATTGGTATCGGAGCTGGGTTAGTTTAAGTCCTTTGTGTGTGTGTTTGACTACATTACAAGTTTATGTTCGTCACTAGACCTAGTAGTGCTAGTGGTCAAGGTGGCCTAGTTCCCTTTGAATCAAGTATTTCCATAAGTGGAAACAAGGAATTAGAAGTATGGGCCATGTTGATGAGGAAGATGCCCGAATAGTAGAAGAGCGGTTTTGCAAGCTTGAACAAGTAGCTAACATCTCTCTTTCTATAGGCAGGCTTGATTAGTTGGAGTCCATCATGGGGCTTCCTATGGAGAAGCTTGGTGTTTCCATGGAGACATTTAAGACAAACAAGGACGCTCTCAAGAGTCATGATAAGAAGGAAGAGCAGCTCCATGCCAACCAAGCTTCACCTCCATTCAAGGCCGAGGCAAAGATTTAAATTCAACCATATGATGGGGACGTGAATGCGGAGTGCTAGACCATTGTCTAGCTCAACTTGAGGTATATTTCAGTTTGCACCAGATTAATGAAAATCAACATATTTAGTTTGCAAGGTAAGTTATCCAATCATGCTTTAACTTGGTTTGAGAGTTGTATTCATTCCTTAGTTTTTATAAGCTTCCTCTTATTACTAAGTGGAATGGTTTTAAGATGCTAAGCAAGAAGCAATTCTATCATTATTGTTAATGATGAAGAGAAGTCCATGTGTTGGCAATATCTTAGGCAAAAACAAGGCGAAAGTGTGCAGGGTAGACCAATGAGTTCCGTAAGAAAGCTTTTCAAATGGGCAAAGATGTAGCGGACCGTGATTTATTGATGAAGTACGTGGGTGGACTCCATAGCATTTGAGGAGACCGGTCCTCTTGGCCATGCCTTCGGATGTAGATGAGGCTTCTTCTCAAGCTCACTACTTAGAGATGGACAAAAAGAAGGCTCCATCTACCTCTCAAAACAACTTCAAGCAACAAGGCAGCTCCAAGCAAAAAGGGAAAGGTAAAGGGAAGGGTAAGCAAAATGCTACTTCCGTTTTTAAAAAAGATACTAAGAAACATTGCGGTGAAAGTAATGTTGATAGTCATTCCGAGGATAAGTGTTGGAAACTCCATTCGGAATTGCATCCGTTCAAGAACAACAAGAAGAAAAAGGCTATGTCTATGCTTCAAGGTGAGAACATTGGTTGTAGCTCCGAGGTGGATGATACTTTATGTTGTACCTCCGTCAATAGAGAGGTATGTTTGGATAGTAGTAGTGCTTAAAAGAGTTAGCTTTCTAAACTTTTCCATATTAAAATTCAAATGAGAAAAACAAAAGTGGATGCTTTCTTCGATAATTTGTTCCAAGCAAATTTAATAAGCAAGGAATTGGTAGACAAATTGGGATTTGAAACTTACAATCATCCAAGCCCATATTCTTTGGGTTGGGTAAAGAAATGTGTAGGCATCAAGGGACCAAACAATGTAAGGTTAAGTTTGGTATTAATGCAAATTTCATTGATGACGTTATGGTGGATGTTGTGCCTCTTGATGTGTGTGGTGTAGTGTTTGACAGCCCTTACTTGTATGTTCGAGATGCCATCTTCATGAGAAGAGCCAACCAATACCACTTGGTAAAGGACGGCAAGAGCTACATCATTTCAGCCTATGGAGGTGATTTAAAGTTATCCTTAGTATGTGTGTCCGAAGCTAAGCAACTTATTGATGCTAGTGGGGAATTCACTTTGCTTCTTTTGAGAGATATTCAAGATAAAGTAGTGGTAAATAAAACTTCTTGTAGCATGCTTACTAATAAAGAGCAAAAGCATATGGGAGAGAGAGTGCAACAGTTAAAGGAAGTTTTTAAGGAGCCCACGGGATTACCACCGGCTAGGCCCATTGAGCATAAGATTCATTTGCTACCCAAAAGTCTGCTTTTAAATCTCGGGTTATATAGGCAGTCCTGGAAGGATGCCAATGATGTACAACAACAGTTACAATCTTTGACTATCAAGGTGTAATACGTCTTAGTACTTCTCCATGTGGTTCTACTATTGTTTTAGTACCTAAGAAAGATGGCACATGGAGAATGTGTGTTGATTATAAAGAACTTAATAATATAACCATCAAGAATAGGTACCCTCTTCCACGGATTGATGATTTTTTTGATCAACTTCAGCATGCTAAGTATTTTACTATGATTTAAATTTTGGGCATCACCAAGTGTGGATTAAGGAAGATGACATTTGGAAAACAATGTTCAAAACAAGGCAAGTGTTGTATGAATGGTTTGTTCTACCTTTCGAGCTATGCCATGCATTGACTACCTTTATGTAGTTGATGAATGAGGTAGTGATGCCATTTATTGATTTTTTTGTCATTGCATGTTTGGATGATATTCTTGTTTACAGTAGAATTTTTGATGAGCATGTTTAACATCTTAAACAAGTTTTATTCCGAGTTATTCCATGGTGCAATCTTGAATTATTGTACATATGATAAATAATTTTATGCTCTTGTTCAAGTGGATAAAAAATGGAAGCACTATCTAATGAGTGAGGAAACTATTATTCATATGGATCATCAACCTCTTCAATATTTGCAAGCTCAAACTAAATTTCAACAAGTTAGGCACTATAAATGGATGAGATTTTTGCAACAATTTCATTTGATTATCAAAATATAAGAAAGGTGTGACTGACAAACTAGCTGACATGTTGTTAAGACCTCATTTACTTACAGTCTTGGGCACTATAATTCTTCTTGAGCCGTTTATGTATGAATCTTATGTATATGGATATAAGCATGATGTAGATTTTGGGGAGCTATTTCCTTGAGCAAGAAATTCCCAAGGTGCAGGGTTTGAGCCCAAGGAGGATTATTATCTTCAAGATGGATTGCTCTACAAGTTGGGTAAGCTTTGTGTGCCCAAGGAGGAAAGCGTTCAACAAATGAGGGAGGCACATACTTCGAAAGTGAAGCTTCCTCCATGGCTATTTCTCTAGAGAAAGTAAGCCCTGATGAGATTGGTTTCGAGATGGGGGTATTAGTGAGTGCTCCTCTGACTCATAAGGACACAAATGTTGCTGAGAACTGGATGTCTAAAGGGGGGAAGACTAAAAACAGAGTCTGGATCCACCTCAATGGAGCACTTTTTAGTCAAAAAATAAGAAAAAATCAAAAAATCCCCCTCTCGGTAGCCTTGACTTTTCTCTCAGAAAAAGGGTAAGGAAAATAAAATTCCGAACTGCTTCAAAAGATTGTACAACAGTGGGGGTAAGCCCCATGGTCAATCTAATTGACCCCCCTGATTTTTTATGCGGATTGTAAGTTGGAATGTTAGGGGCTTGGAATCCCCGGATAGAAAACCAATTGTGAGACAGTTTAGACATTCAAGAGAAAAGTTGGACTTTCTATGTCTTAAAGAAGTTAAGGCTATGGGTTCCCGGCGGTCCTTAGTCAAAAATTTCATTTGGCCTCATGCTTCTCATATCTCCACTAACCATCCAAGAGGAAAAGGAGGGGCCTCTATCTTGGTCAACCTTGACCTGAAGAAATGTATTATTGACCACAGTATTTCTCCTTGCAACAGAGCTATTTGGGTCCTGCTAGAAAACCAAAATCAGCGCTTCGACATTGTAACATCTATGCTCCTAATGACTATGGAGATCGTTCTGATCTATGGATTTGGCTGGCTACCAATCTAAAAAAAGTCCCTTGGGTCTTTGGAGGAGATTTTAACATGGTGGAAGAAAAAGAGGATAAAATAGGAGGTGACCATCAGGCCTGGAAAGACAATGAGCTTTTTTTCTGGTCTAAATTTAAGAGAATGCACATAATTTCAGACCTGCTTCAAAAAGGGAAGAATCTAAGTAAAGGAATCTAGTTTATCTGGTGCAATAATAGAAGACAATACTCCAGACTTGACAGGGTCTAATTGAATAGGGACTCACTGTGATCCTTAATAAAGATGGAAATGTGGTGATTGTTTTGCCCTATACAATCTTTGATCACCATCCCATTGAAATGGCACTCACTGAGTCTTGAAGAGAATAAAGATACCCCAACTTTCAAAGGACTCTATAAATTTAATGTGTCCCACCTGACTGACCAAGTGTGTTTGGAGGGTCTTCAATCTTCCTGGAATATTGGGAAATTTGCTTGCAGCTCCAGCTCTAGAATTGATCAGTGGAATTCCTGCATGGAAGTCACTAAATTTTTTGCTCGAACCTATGGGCAGAATAAAGCTAAAAGGTGCATAAAAACTGTAAGGGATACTCAAAAAAAGCTAATACATGTTGAAAACTCTCTCCAGCTTGACTTATCTAATGGTAAACTTCTTGAAGAGCTTAATCTCTTAAAACATCAAATTAGATAATCCTAGAATTACCTTGCCAGGGGGGCATAGATCCGCTCAAGACTAACTTGGCTGAAACTTGGGGATCGAGGTTCTAAGTTTTTCTTCAGATTCTTGAAAGCTAAGCACAAAAGAAACAAAATAAATGGTATTAAAGTTCATGGACAGATTATGTAGGATTCCTCCAACATAAAAGAAGCCTTCTAAGAGTTCTATTCCGGTCTGTTTCTTTTTGATGGTTCCAATGAACTCATTGAGCAGAATAGGGCGATTTGTGATGCTTGCATTCCAAAAAAGGTGTCAAGAGTGCAGGGGAGTTTCCTTGATGCCAATATCACACTGGATGAAATAAGAGCTACCATTGACTCGCTGAAGAATGATAAAGCTCTTGGAATGGATGGTTTCCTTGTTGAATTCTACAAAGCCAATAAGGAGTGGTTGGCTAAAGACTGCTTGGAGGTCTTTAATGAAGCTATTGATGCTGGTACTCTTGGTCCGAACATCAATAGAGGGGTCATTAAACTCATACCTAAGGATGGTAACCTCTCTTCGATTAAAAACTGGAGACCAATAACCCTCCTCAATGTTTCCTACAAGATTTTGTCAAAGATTCTAGCAAAGAGACTTTCGTCTCTGCTACCCACTATAGTTTATGAGATTCAAATTGGCTTCGTTGAAGGCAGATACATCTTGGATAATTTGATCACAAGCTCGGAAGGGATTTACTGGGCCCGGGACTCTATTTTGCTTGATTTTGAGAAAGCATACGACATAATTGAATGGCCCTTCATTGAGAGAGTGCTTCGAGCCTTTGGGTTTCAAGATAAGTTTTGCAGAATGATTAATGTCCTCTTTAAAGATGCTTTAGTTGCCATTGAAGTCAATGGAGAACTGACTGAATCATTGGATCATCAATCATCAACGTTCCATTAGACAAGGATGTCCTCTTGCGCCTTCGCTCTTTGTTTTGGCAGACGAAGCATTACATTATCTGCTTAGATTCTCTGATATTGGACCACCAGTCAAAGGGGTTTCTCTACCCAATGATGAAGTCCTTATTGATGTCCTACTTGCTGATGACGCTACCATTTTTGTCACATTGGAACAAAATAACTTGATACAGGTTGCAACTAGACTGGATATATATTGTTTCGCCTTTGGGTCCAAAGTGACAATGCTTAAATCTCATATGTTGGGATGGAAAGAACACCCTCGTAATTGGCTATCAAAATTTGGGTGGACATGGAAAGGTTCAGATGAAATGGTCAGATATCTGGGTATTCCCTTTGCACTCACACCTTCCTTCAAACTCATGTAGGAATGGATATTCGACAAAATCAATAAGAAAATTGCTAAGTGGTAGGGACATCTACTCTCCTTACTTGGATGGACTCAAGTCTGTCAAAAGGTTCTCTCATATATCATTTACTATGCCTCTTGTTGGCTTTTCAACAAATTTCAGATAAATATGCTCCACAAGATTATAAGAGACTTCTTGTGGTCAGATGGGAGAGGGAAGAAAAAACATGCAGTCTCTTGGCAATTCTGCTCGAAGCCAAAAAATATTGGGGGCCTGGGTCTAAAAGATCTTAGGTTACAGGGCATAACCCTGGCTGTGAAATGGATCCTAAGAGCATTTAAAGGAGATGAGCCCTAGAAAGTATTGGTCAAGAATAATATATTGAGGGGCTTTCCTAAAGGAAAACCTTTCTGGAAAGGACTGAACATTGCAGATCTACTTATTAGTCCTTTTTCTGTCAAAGTGGCTGGCTCACCTATCTTTGCTTTCATTTGGTCAGCTTGGGATGTTGTTAAGCCCTTCATCACAACTAAACACATTTTCAATTGGTTTGGGACATGTTGTCAGGGGTACAGATCTATATGGTGGAACTTGACTGTCAACAGGGGAACGCTTGCCCTCACCAGAGGCTGCTCTACCTTTGAATGGTTCACTAAGGGGTTGAGAGAGTTCAAGGATCTATACTCTCATTCTGACTGGGCATCTTGGTTAGAAATTAGAGTCAGATTTCATATCCCTGCCACCCAGCACAAAACTTTAACTTTGCTTCAAAAAGCACCGCAGGGGAAGAATAATGTTGTCTTTGTGGATGAGGAGGGTGAGTTTCGGGACAATGTGAAGTGGTTAAAGGGCCCCACTCTATTTGAGTTCTCCACTCAAATGTTATACAACAAGTTATCCTTTTCCAAAGTCCCCTACCTCACCCTTAATCGAATCTGGTTTGTTTATGATCCTCTTAAGTGCTTGGTCTTTTCATTTTAATGTTATTTGGGCCTCCTGCCTTGAACCAAAAAAATCCTGTTTCCGATGATTGTTAATGTATAATAAGTTGGTTGTTGGTTTTGTTTTGAGGAAATGTGGTTATACCCAACCTTTCTATTCTTTTTGCAATGAGATTTAAACTATTGAGCATGTCTTTTTTTCTTGCCCTTATGCGTCTAACCTGTGGAAAAGCTGTCTTGAGTGGTGGATGGTGGTCTTTGAATGTGACATTGGTTGGCTAAACATTGCTTTTGGTTATGTTTGTGCCAAAGTTAAAGTTAATCTTTTCTTTCATAAACTTTGGCTTGTTTTTTCTACTGAGATTTTATGGTTTCTGTGGAAGCAAAGGATCTTAGAGGTATTCCAACACAAGGCTAGGGGTTTACTGACTTCTCAATGGAGTCATTATTTGTCTTGTCTCTTTGCAGATTTTCCTTCAAATGAAAGTGCCGTAGGATCAACTAGAACAGTTTATTCAAACAAGAATGCTCAAAATTATCTCTGACTACTTGATCGACTTTGGTGGATACCCCAAATTGAGCCCTCACCCAGATTTGGCCGTCCACCATCAGTCGGCTTCTGAAATAAAGATTATTGAGCATGAGTGGGACTATATTAAGGACTCATACTTCGACCAAGCAGAAAATCCTGTGAAGGAATGGGTGAACTCATCAGACTCTGATAAGAATGGGGTACATAGTTGGCTGTTGGCAAATGAGGATATGGTAAGGGATGTGCATAAAGATGGACTGGACAGTTGCATTATCAAAGAAGCAGAGGAATCTTTCGCCTTTCTTGATTTGAATCTTAATCTGGGCTCTTTGGAAAAGAATGATGCAACTTCTCTCTAGAGCGCTACTCCCATGATACAAGATGAGGATGCATAGAAGGATGTATGGAAGCTGATTGATGACAATGTGAATGTGTTCGGTGAGAAATTAGAAAAGCTTATAGAAAGAGGTGGTTTGGCTGATGTGGAAGATGTCTTGGACTATGTTCGAACAAATAACATGAAAAGTTTGCTGAAAAGGGTTGATAAGTATCCTCCACAGTTGGATGCAGGACAGTACTAGATGGGACCTGATGGAAACAAAGACTCTGTCGAGGGACCAATTAATGTGGACTCAGATGATGACTGTAAAATGGATTGCGCCACTATTTGGAGGGTGCCGAATGTTTAAATTCTGATGTGCCACCTTTGGGGTGGCAGCTCTTTGGTGTTTTATGCACTGTTGCTTTTGCTACTGTTTGTTGGGCCTTCTGTATGGGGCCGTTTTTTATATTGTATAATCGGTTGGTATGGTCTGATATGATGGGGGGATGCCTCCATAACTAGATACTTTATTTTGGGAACTCTATAATTGTTTTTTGCATCATCGATGCTTATATTTTGTAATCGATTCTACAATATAAAAAATAATAATTAAAAGTCAGATTGTTTCTCTAATTTTATTGCATGGAAAGCTTTGGTAGAGAAATAGACGGGGAGACAAGTGAAAGCTATTAGATCAGATAATGGGGGTTAGTTCATCTCAAAACAGTTCAAAGAATTTTGCAAGAAAGAAGGTATACATGGGCAGCATACTACTCCATACACTCCACAACAAAATGGAGTCGTAAAATGGAGGAACATATGAATTATGGAGATGGTATGATGCATGGTGCAAAGTTAGATTGTACCTATTCTGTATTGGGAAAAAAACTGTGAATACAACTATTTATATGGTCAATAGAAGTCCTTGTAAAGATTTGCAAAATGTTACTCTTGAAGAAGCATGGTCAAGAAAAACACTTGATGTAAGTAACTTTCATGTTTTCAGTAGCATTGCTTTTGCCTTCAACAAAACATATATGTTTGTTGGCTATACTGAGAAGTCTAAGGCATACAAATTAATTGATGTCTCTACAAACAAATTTTTGGTAAGTAGGGATGTTGTTGTAGATGAGAAAATGCTATTATTTTCTGATGATGGTAAATCTACAAATAGTAATGTATGGGTCATCGCTGATGATATTACTGGACCAAGTTCTACTGTTAAAAATGAATAGGGCTCAAAGCTGAAAACATCAAAAGAGTTGGAATCTAGGGAGGGATTTTGTTGTGAAGAGATTGTTTCTCAGTCTTCACAACAAGATTAGGAGTGGCAACACAAGAGATCAAAATGGTGTGACACCACACTGAAGGATGTTCGAGAAGGTGAAATGTCTAAGTCAATCGAAGCTACATCTACAAGATCAGGAAGGAAAATGTTCCAAGGTGACAAGTAGGGAAATTTTGCTCTTATTGTTGTTTCGTAGGCAGTTAAGTGTTGCACACTTACAAAGGCCACAATCAAACCTGAATGTATCTTCCATAAAGGTTGGTATAGGTGGTAGGGGCATGCAAATAAGATACAATAGTGGTGTATTTAGTGTATGCCTTGGAATGCTTCTAAGGTGGAAAGTGTTAAGCGCCGACCATGTAGGAGATTGATGAAGAATATTCCTTAGGGGATATACCATGTTGTTTAGTCTTGGATATATATTTTAATTTTTGTTGGAATTGATCACTCTAACAATGTGAAACATGAATCATTCAAGACAAAGACAACACTTCAAAGAGAATCCAGTGAACCTTCTATTGGACACCACTTCCTATGCTACTCGGCGGTTGCAGCGACTAATTACCCATGTACTTTGGTGAGATGGATTAGTGAACCTTTCCTTAGACTCTAGCTCTGGCTTCTATTGATGCCTCGGCCTCAACTTTCACTTTGGGTTTGAGTTTTACTGTGAACTTGCCTTGATGGATATTTAGAATTGGCTGCCTTTTGCAGCCTTTGCCTTCTTTCTTGTTGTTCCAGCAATCTAGTAGATCGTCTGATTTTGTGGCCCACTCCTTGACCACATGTCTTATTCTACCATCTCTGTTTGGGCTCAATGGCATTAATAATTTATTGTACAGCATTGGTCTTCAGATCTTTCTTCTTCTCGGCAATATGTCTCTTTGTACCATTGCAAAATATTCTGTTGTTTTGATTCATGGTTACGTTCGACACAAAGATCTTGTATATATGTAGTGCTTCATGTCAATGGTTACTGTTGACTGACTTATGATTCAACTGTTCGTAACTAAAAGTGGTTGATACACTCCAAAGCTGACAATACAATCATTAACAACATAACAAATTTGCTACTAAAACATGTAATTAATAATACACCGATGACAACACTTAATGATAAAAAAATGGACTGCATGCTTGAGACAATAATGAAGCCAATGGTGGAGACAAAACTCAATATGGTGTACCATCATGATATCACAAGATGATATAAGCTGCAGATCTTCTTGGATCATGTGTTCATACAATCCCAAGAGTTAGTTTGAGAATTGTCTACATCATTTGTGGTCCAACTGGAGATGGTAAGTGAATGCATCTCCAAACACGATCTTAACAAAGAAATAGCTCCCATAGAATAGTAATGGGTGATGATGGAAGAACTTTGTTGAGCTTCGGTGGTAGGATGAATTGTGAAATGTCATGGAAGATGTTGAAATTATGGAAAGGTCATATGGGATGTACTGGACCTTTGTACAATTATTGTATGAATAGTTAGTACTGTCATTGAAAAGGTTTTGTGCATCTCTGATAGCCGACACAATATTCTTTGAATGTCTCTCATAAAATTCTGGTGGCTTTAATGGTTTTAACCTTCTCCTTGGCTTCCTCGTATAGTCTAAGTGACATCTCCTCACATTTAGCTTGTCATTTGCATCCGCAAGCAATGAGTGGTATTATCTTCATTTGCTTTCTCTCGTACACACCTAGTCCCTACGTCATTTGCAACTACTTTTGGTTGGCTATTTCAACATTCAACCTCTTAGTGCTAGTTTAAAATATTTCTATATTCTTTAGTACTATGAGCCTCTTCCACAGTTTGTTATTCTCCTCATAGTTATTTTCTTCTAAAGTTTTTCTCATTTCTCAACTACTGTCGTCAATTAGAAGGGACATTCCAGCATGCCGCACTTAGCCATGGGAATTGCCCTATGGACATGATCAGATCTTATATTGACCTTTTTGTGGTGGTGTTTGGTGATGATGTCTGTTCTTCTGGTTCAAGCTTTGCTACAAACATGTGACAGCACTGATTTACAGCTTTTGATCGTCATCAGGGCCTTGTTTGCTTAAGGTTTCTTCTCACCTTGACGTTTTGTAGTGTGTACTTGTACTTAGTGTTAGGTTGTGGAGCTAAAAGCTTCAGCTACTTGCAAACAAGGTGGAACAGAAGGTTGCTGAGATCCAGGAGCACCGGCGTCGGCCGCAGGACCGATGTCGGTCGTTAGCAGTGCTGAAGGCCACCGGCGACGGCAGGAAGTCGGCCGACGTCGGCAGACCCAGACAAGCAGGGACCGGCGTCGGTCCCCTGTGTGTTCCAGAAGTGCTCGTTGCACGGACAGTTAGTTAAGTGAACGAAGAGTTTGCATATTAAGACCAGTTAGAGTCTTGAGCTGCGTGGATAATTGTCTAAATTAAGAGTCTAAGTTAGTGTTTAAGTCTGGGATCTATTTATAGACCCATTGGCATGTATTGTATAAGCATAAGATAAGGAAGGCAAAGAAGTACCTTCTGTGTGTGTGTATGATCATTGAGTTGCAGGTTGTTGCAAGTTCATAGGAGATCCACATGTGAGTATGGTCTGTTGAATTGCAAGTTGCAGGTTCATGGGAGATCAGCTTGAAGTGCTATAGAGTGGTTGGTGTACTGGCAGGGTTATTACTGACTAGTTGGAAAGGTGAACACCAATTCGGTTTGTGAGTTGGTTGTTGGGACCGTTTTTTGTGTAGGAGAGTGTGTGTGAGAAGAATTATTGTACACTTGAGGTGTGGCAAGCCTCTGTAAGGTGAAAGAGTGTGGCGGCTCTTTGTTGTATTCTTTTCTGTAAAGTGTTAATACAAGATAGTGTATTGTCTCTCATATTCTGTGTTATTGGTGAATTCTAGTTACTTGTGCTTCTGGTTATTTCCGTATATTTAATTGCTTATATTTGGTAATCATGCTGTGCTCTTTCTGAGGAGCAAGATCTAACAAGAGGAATCAGAACAAGTGTGTTTGTTCTTGGACTTCCCTAACAAGTGGTATCAGAGCTGTTGGTTGGGATACTAACAGATTGGATTATATCTGGTTAGTGTGTTTTGATTACAGGTTATTCACAGGGTTTCTGTTTGAGTGGGAGTTGAGCAATGGCAGAAGACAGTCAGCTACGAATGGAAAAGTTTAATGGCAAGAACTACCAATTGTGGAGGATGCAGATTGAGGATTATCTGTATCAAAAAGATTTGTACTTACCGTTGGGAGGGGTTAGTTGCAAACCCTCAGATATGAAAGATGAAGAATGGGAGGTTCTTGATCGGAAGGCTCTGGGATCTATTAGATTGAGTCTTGCATCATCTGTGATTTCCAGCTTATCACAGTGTAAGACAACGGTGGAGTTGATGGAATCTTTGGCAAATTTATATGAAAAACCCTCAGCTTCGAATAAGGTATTTCTTATGAAGCATTTATTTAATTTGCAAATGTTGGAAGGTGGATCTGTTCATAGCCATCTTAGTGATTTTCATGGTTTAGTAAACCAGTTAAGTTCAGTCAATATTGTATTTGATGATGAAATAAGAGCTCTCTTAATCTTGTGTTCATTCCCTGAAAGTTGGGAAGGTTTGGTAATGGCAGTTTCTAACACTGTGTCTCCTTCAAAAGTCTTAAAAGTGGATGATGTTGTGAGCGTGATCTTGAATGAAGAGATACGCAGGAAAAGCACAGGTGAGTCATTAGGGAATGCTTTGAGTGTTGAAGGTAGAGGAAGGCAAAGAGAAAAGATAGAGCGTGGGAGATCAAGGTCGAAGACAGGCAGGAGATCCAAGTCCAGGTATGGCAGAATAACCTGCTGGAAGTGTGGAAAGCAAGGGCACATAAAGAGAGATTGCAGATCGGGTGAAGATCAGCATGAAAGTCATGAAGAAGAAGCAGATGTTGCAGAGTACGTTGCACAGGATGCTCTGGTATGTTCTTTGGATAAAGTAGAATCTTGGGTTTTAGATTCTGGTGCCTCTTTTCATGCATCCCCACATAGGGAATTTTTTCATGAGTATGTCCAGGGAGATTTTGAAAAAATTTGTGTAGGGGATGGTAAGCCTTGTCAGATTGTTGGCAAAGGGAAAGTGAAGCTGAAACTGTAGACAGGTAACACATAGGTGTTAAAGGAGGTCATGCATGTCCCAGTTCTAGAGCGGAACTTGATTTCTGTTAGAAGTTTGGGTGATGAGGGTTGCACAGTAACTCTCATAGCGGACTCTTGGGAGGTTACCAAGGGTACACTTGTTGTAGCTAGAGGTAAGAAAGTAGGTACGCTTTATCTATCTACTTGTATTACTGATTCTCTTTTTGGGTTATCTACTTCAGCTGTAGATTCGGAGATGTGGCTTGATAGGCTTGGTCACATAGATAAGGAGATGCTTGTTCTTGAGTCAAAGGATATGCTTTCGGATTTGGAAGGTATGCAGAAGAAGAAGGTAACGTTTCTTGTGGAATCCGATGTTAGTGACAAGAATAGAAAAGCCTTGGTTTTCAAGGAGAAGGTGACGGACAGAGTTCAGCACAAGATGCAGAGGAATTCTGAGCAGAGCAAGGGTGTTTTGGACAAGGGTTTGATCCAAAAAGAGCTCGCGGGAAAAAGTCTGGTCTCACTAGAAAAACACAGAGATCGACGTCGGCAGGAAAACCGGCGTCGGCGTCCAGACAGGGACCGACGTCGGCTATGTGCAGCCCGACGTCGGTGACTCAGGGCAGATAACTACCGGCGTCGGCCAGGGGAAAACGACGTCGGCAAGGAGGCAGTCGCAGGGAACCGACATCGGTCGGTTGCAGACTGAGATGTGACCGGCATCGGTTACTGAGACGAATTTTGGGTGGACAGCAAGCTGTCATGGAGTCTCAAGGGCCCATATAGAGGACTGAAGGTGTAAGTAAGTTCTTAAATTCGTCATTTCCCTTCTTTACACTACTTGTTGCTCACTTATGGCATAGGACCAAGAAGTTATTGAAGAAGCAGAACAGGTAGATCCAAGAAACAGTGGGAGCTTGGCATGGATGAGGATGTGATTCCTTGGAGGAGAACCAAACAGGAGTTTTGGGTAGAGTTCCCAGTTGGAAGTAAGCACTGAAAGACGAATGGATGTTCAGGATGAAGAAGAGCGGAAATTGATACGTGAGATGGAAGATCAGGGTATATGGTCTTGTATAGCTGCAGGGCAATGGAGGTTTGTTTATTGTGTTTCTCTTTACCAAGTTGGATAATATTAGCTACATTATCCTATTACTGTATGATGTGCTTGTTGCAGGTTTACATATACAGGGTATTGTTGAACTAAAGGTAAAGCTAGTTCAGAGGGATGTCATGGAGAATCTGGGAGCAGCAAGATTCTTTGACATGAGTGTGTTCTAGAGACATGGGAGGTCACATGTTGACTTTGTTTCAGAATGATTGTGTGAGACTGGTTAACACGCCGATGGTTGGACAGTTCTATGGATAGAGTTTTGATTCACATAATGAGGTTGAGTGCATGGTATGTACTAAACCTGAGTTTTCCCAAGCAGTGGGAGTTGTCACAAGTTAGGAGCCAATCCGGGAGAGAACCATTGGAGGGCACTTCAGTGGATTCTTACAGGGACTAGTAGCAGGTGCACATGCTATGCAGGTTCAGGTGATTTTCTACATGGTTGTAGATGTGGATGTGGTAGGTGATTTGGATGACAGGGTTTGCACCACGGATTTTGTGGTGGTTGGTCTTCAAGGGTGATTTTGAAGATGGATAATAGCCAAGGGAACAAACTAGACGGAGTACAGGTACATGTACAGGTTGCAGTTGTTTATCTCCAAGTGGGAGATTGTTAGGTTGTGGAGCTAAAAGCTTCAGCTACTTGCAAACAAGGTGGAACAGAAGGTTGCTGAGATCCAGGAGCACCAGCGTCGGTAGCAGGACCGATGTCGGTCGTTAGCAGTGCTGAAGGCCACCGGCGACGGCAGGAAGTCGGCCGACGTCGGCAGAACCAGACAAGCAGGGACCGGCGTCGGTCGCCTATGTGTTCCAGAAGTGCTCGTTGCACGGACAGTTAGTTAAGTGAACGAAGAGTTTGCATGTTAAGACCAATTAGAGTCTTGAGCTGCGTGGATAATTGTCTAAATTAAGAGTCTAAGTTAGTGTTTAAGTCTAGGATCTATTTATAGACCCATTGGCATGTATTGTATAAGCATAAGATAAGGAAGGCAAGGAAGTACCTTCTGTGTGTGTGTATGATCATTGAGTTGCAGGTTGTTGCAAGCTCATAGGAGATCCACATGTGAGTATGGTCTGTTGAATTGCAGGTTGCAGGTTCATGGGAGATCAGCTTGAAGTGCTATAGAGTGGTTGGTGTACTGGCAGGGTTATTACTGACTAGTTGGAGAGGTGAACACCAATTCGGTTTGTGAGTTGGTTGTTGGGACCTTTTTTGTGTAGGAGAGTGTGTGTGAGAAGAATTACTGTACACTTGAGGTGTGGCAAGCCTCTGTAAGGTGAAAGAGTGTGGCGGCTCTTTGTTGTATTCTTTTCTGTAAAGTGTTAATACAAGATAGTGTATTGTCTCTCATATTCTGTGCTATTGGTGAATTCTAGTTACTTGTGCTTCTGGTTATTTTCGTATATTTAATTGCTTATATTTGGTAATCATGCTGTGCTCTTTCTGAGGAGCAAGATCCAACAAGAGGAATCAGAACATGTGTGTTTGTTCTTGGACTTCCCTAACACTTAGATCAAATGGTTTGATTTACCTGCTGTGGATTTACCCTTGTATGTTTACATTGTTATACTTTGCAGATCCTAGGATTCTTTTTAACATATTACTTTTTTATTGTAACTTGATGTACAATGTTCTTTTGAGTCTGATTTAACTACTTTTCGTTATTTGTGGACATTAATATAAGTTCTTTCTTCCTGTTAGGGGAGTTTCCACTTCCAAGTACCTCACTTGAGGAGGGCATGGATGACCTACGTCTACATTCTTCTCTTTGATATCTTTCTCATTGTAATTTTATCAATGTTCCTACCCTCAAAGTGGCTGGGTAATATTATTTGGCCATTCTGGTATCACTTTCATGACACTGCTGGGTTCAAATGAAAAAAAAAGCATGTGGCATCAGAGCAGGATCTTGGGAAAACATTCACAGCCAAGGATGGAAAAGGAAAAAGTGCAAAACTAGCTATCCATGAGAATGAAGAAGTTTTGGAAAGATTTCTGCTAGGGCAGATTTGAGTAGTAAGATTTGAAGCAAATTACAAAAATGTTTTTTGGTGCAAAGTTCAAGTTTCCGGTTGTATGCTTTTGATTCTGTTTTTGCATTTTTTCCCCTTTTCTGTTGAAAAACTGGAATCTGTTCTGTTTTCTGTTCCGGGCTGTACAAGAAGCACAAGATTTGTTTTTATTGGGTCTATTTGGCTGCAAAACTGCACCCTAATACGCAAGCAAATCAAAACCTGCCTTCTTGCTAGAAATTGTTCCTGCATTCAAACAAATCCATCAGGTTCAAATTATTCTATATATCTATCTTATGTCCACGTCAGCCATGTCCTTGTTAAAACTGTTTTTGTTCTCTCTAATAATTGCAGTTTTTCCTTGTGTGAATGGTTGGACTGCTTGTATATGATTCTCTCTTTTTTGTTTGCACTGAGTTTTGTTTCCCTATTGTAAATTGCATTATGTAGGGATGGAAAGAACAATTGTTCTCACTTTCTCCTGATCAGCTTACAGAGGACAACACAATCCATTGATATTTTTAAAGTGATCATTACAGCCTTAAAAATGACGACTATCACCAGCGACTGACTTTGCTCATTGTGTGAATAGTTGGACTTTATAACTATTTATTTTCTTAACTGAACTGCTCACGAAGAACTGCTTTATACGGGGGTTCAAAGGTCAATGGTTTACACTTACTCATTGTTTCATCCTTAAAAAAATGACTACCTTCACTAGGGATTTTTTAAATTTCTTCAAAAAGTAAGGACTTTGAAATGTTTACTTTTTGAGATGAGATCTAATATTTATACTACCTCTTTTTCTTTTCACTTCATCTCTTTCCTGGTTTGAAATGATTCGCTAGTTAGGGTTTCAAGCATTACTTACAAAGTCATTTTCTAAAACGATTCAGGAAGGTATAGATTATCCATGTTCTTTTTAATTTTTAATGAGGGGATCTAAAACATACAATTATTCCAAAACCTTTTCATTACTTTGAAGTTGTTTGTTTCCAATATTGATCACATTTTGAGATTTGTTGGTACCTTGCGTCCTTTTATGTTGACTTATTTAGAAACCATTTAGGTACCTAAATACACAATATGTTTCTTTTTATGCATGCAAATAATCTTTTCCTTTATAGAAAAATTTATTTGCTTTTCTAACCTTTATAGTTTTTTTTGTAGCTATATTCTATTTTCATAGGTATGTTGCACGTGAAATATGTTAAATGTGAGTATATACTTTAAATAGATTTGTTTGTTTTATTACAGATTTACATCTGATGTGAAGATAAAGAGTATTTCTGTTGTTGGTGGTACTGGAGAAAAAAGCCCTTCAAGAATGCGGGCGTAAGTTTTAGTTTGTATTGCTAGAATACCACACATTTTAGGTTTTTTATATTTTTTATTACAAGTAAAATTTAAGAAATGACCAAGAAAGACAGAGTTGCTTCCTTTACAAGTAGAACTCCTCGTTTGATACTGCTCCCAATTTGCTCTAGATGCAGTGAAAGATCACCAGAGTTGATTATTGAAAAGTGATTAAAATTTAAATTGATCTGTACTTATTAGTTTGGCAAATTTTCAACTACCCTCTCGAAGGTTGACCCTTTTACTTGGCACTTTAGACATCCTTTGTGTTCTTATAAATTGTAGTCATGATTTGACCATATAAAGAACTCTGGCACTGCTAGTGCTCCCAGTTTTCAGTAGACGCGGTTAAAGATGGTGAGAGAGTTGATTGTCTGAAGGTGATTAAACTGATTTGTATATATATATTTTTGTGACTGTTCAAGTATTCTCTTGGAGAATTTAAAAAGCTTTTTGTGATTATTTTTATCTGTTTCATATTTGAACATATATGGGCATATCTTACATCCTGATTCTTGAAATACTCAAAATGTTCTTTCTGATGGTGTAATTCTAATTTCACGATTCTATCATGAATTTATTCTTTACTCTAAATTTTCACTATGGCTTTGCGGAATTGTTGACATTTCTTCCCTGCAAATTTTTAAAGGCATTCTTCTGCCCAGTGCATTGTGTCATTTGGACATATTTGGTTTGTGGGTCATCAGATATGTTGAGGGCAAACCTGACTTCGAGGACATTTTAGGCCTATTAGAGGATGCTTTTTTTTTTGGTAGAATTCTGATTTTTCCAAGAATATCCAGGGCAGATTTCCATGGCATCTTCTATTTTCTGCATATCAAGTAGGAGCCCTCTGAAATGACTTCACCACAGAAAATTGTGGGCGATCTTCTCTTGCTGAATCTTTGTCCAGATTCTGGGGCACATTTTGTTGAACACAAGCTTTTACCGGGGCAAATGTGGGATTTGCGTCATGAATCGAAATTCGTAGGGATAGTACAGAGGTTTTTAGGTTGCATTTTGTCTGAAAACAATGCAAAATTTCTTCTGTACTTTTCATGTGAAATTACTGAGAATTCTATAACTCTCTCAAGCTGTGAAATTTTGGGGTTTCTGTGGTGAAATGTTCATTTGATCTTCTGGCTAGAGTTGAACCTTAAAGGAACTCAATTCCTGGACCGAGCTTTCAGTTTTTTTGGTTTTCTTGGTCTCTTAAGCTGATTGGGAAACATAGATCTAATGTTGAACCTTGTATTACAAAAACCAAACACACAAAGAAACCGAACAAGTACCCAAGAGAGAACTTGAAAGAGATACTTCTTGGATAAATTAATGGTCTCTTAATACAAGGGTGACACAAACCTAACCCTAAAATGACGTAAGTGAACTTTAATTCATGTTTACATTATTTGCTAAAACAAACTAAAGTCATGAAGTGACTTTCTTACTAATTCTATCACTAAGACTAGTTTGAGCATTATAATTCTTAACATCTTCCCTAAATGGTCATTTTGGAAAATACACCAAGTTTATCTCTATTTTACAAATTTATCTGGTACAACAAGCTTGGTGAGAATGTACATTGAAATGACAATGTACATTGAAATGTTTTTTGCGCTCATGAAGGACGGGATTCTTTGCCAACTTAAGAATTCCTTGGTTATCAAAACTTTATTGTAGGCTCAGTCCGATCAACTTGCAAATCTGCAAGCACTCTTCTAAGCCAAATTGCTTCATATGCTCCTTTTACTGCTGCTTTATTTTCTGCTTCTATAGAGGAAAGTCAAACTGCTGCTTCTTTCTTGCTGATTCGAGAAAGTGCCCCCTTTCCTAAAGTAAACACATAACCTGTTGTAGACTTCCTGTCTTCCACGAATCTTGTCCAATCCGAGTCTGAATAGGCACACACTTGAAGCTCCTTGCTCTTACCGTATAGAATGCCAAAATCTAATGTAACCTTAACATATTGTAGCTGTAGTGTTGAGACTTGGGCTCGAAGACTCGGCAAGCCTACTTTTTTTTTTTGATGAAATATATCTATATATTAACTTAACAAATATATACAAATAATTCACAAAAAAAATATAGGCGGTATGAGAGCACGCCACACAGTCACACTAGGTAGAGCCTAGGAGGCAAAAACAACTCGGCAAAAAACTTGGCCAAGACTTGACAAATTTTAAAAAATCAATAAAATTAGTGAATTTTTGGAGGAAAAACTATTAAAATGCATTCCATTTCAAATTCACTTAAAAATACACTAAAAACTAGTCAATTACATATAACATACACATGTATACGCAAAAAAGTAAATAATGCGATATTGAATGTTTTGAGTTGAACAATTGAACTTGAAACTTAAAAGTTGAGAACTAATATTAAATAGGAGTTGTTTTAATATTCATCAAATTGCTTTTTACATACAAAATATTGATTTATAAATCCATGGTGATGGCATCAACAAAAACATAATATAAAAAGATACATCTAAGGTTGAGAAGAGCCTCCATCGCTCGTCCTTTCAACACAAGCTCCAACATATTGTAGCCTACGACGTTTTTGATACGTCAATGAAGCAGCTGCAACCATTGTACCTACCCTTGTGGTATCTTACCACAACATCTTTATCCCTAGATGTACGAGCTCGCTCGTCCTCTCCCATTGCTACAAGCTCTGCCTCACGATTAACCTGATCAACGCATTCATGGCCTCCTCTGTAACACATGGTTGTCATCCTCTGTGATCCACTCTAATTGTGGATCATAATCTAGCTCAATGGGGGATAAATATTCCTCATCCCCTATAAACTTCTTGTGACAGAGTCGAAGGTTGTAAGCAATACACTCACTTGTTGCTAATCCAACCTTTGCACACTAGCAATCAGCCCCTTTGAAGCATAAACAAAAAATTTGAATGATTCAATCACAATGGTGTGCGAACCTTGAAAGTGAAGAAAATGAAAAATGGAATGGGCTTATGAAAAGAAAGTTAGAATGAGTGAATGGGTGTTTTAGGATGTTAGAATACCTTTTAGGTTTAGGTTTAGGTTTGTGTTTTTCTTTTTTTACTTTATTGTGTTTTTTTTTGGTAAGTTTTAATTTTTTCGGATTTTTTGATAGACTTGGTGAGTCCTGTGATGGGACTCAGACTCGCGAGTCTCGTCCCAAGATTCATTGAGTTTGTCAAAAACTAGTTGATTCCTTGTTTAGGTGACTCAAGCTTGGATTTGTGAGTCATCTGCAGGACTCGCCGAGTATAAACATTATGATCGTAGCTGCTACCCAATGTTCTATGTTTGGAGCTGTCATAAATCAAGAGATGTAGCTGATTGCATAGCACAAGTCAGGCCTAGTGGTTGTAAGATAGATCAAGCTACCAACTAGTTTCCTAGTAGACTAATTCATTTATTGCTTTTGAATTGGTCTTCGTTGAAAGTTTCAACGCTATCTCCATAGGTGTAGATGAGATTTTACAATTCGTCACCTAAACTTATCTAACAAATTTGTTGCATATTTTGTTTGAGAAGCAAACATATTTTTATCAATTTACCAAACTTCTACACCTAAATAGTAATGTAGGATGCCTAGATTTGTCATAACAAAAGTGGAATGCAAATTTGATTTTGCCTTTGCAGTAGCTATGACCTCACTACTTGTGATGATGACATCATCAACGTATGCCACTAGATTCATCTCATCACCATTCTTGCTTTTGATGTAGAGATTGGGTTCAAAAGGACTTCTTATGAATCCTCGTTCTTCCAAATACCTGCCAATTTTAAAGTACCGTGCCTTGGGAGATTGCTTTAGCACATAAAGATCTTTTTTCAATGTACACACCATATGTTCCTTGGAATTTAAAATCCATGTTGTTGTTACATATACTTGTTCCTCTAGATGACCATTGAAGAAAGCACTCTTCGCATCCATCTGATGTGCTTTGCAGCCAAATTGTACTGCCATGGCTAGAACCAATTGGATTGTTTTCATTTTTGCATTAGGAACAAATGTCTACTTATAATTAATCACTTCTTTCTTTGCAAAGCTGTTTGTGACAAGCCTTGGTTTATGTTTGTCAAGTGTGGCATTTGCTTTATAGTTGACCTTGTATACACATTTACAACCAATGGGTTTCTTCCCAACAGGTAGCTATTCTAAAACTCATGTTTGGTTCTCAATTAAAGTTTCATGTTCGGTTTGAATAGCCTTCTCCCATTTTTGTTTTCTTTTGGCCTTTTCATATACGTCAAGTTTATAAGAATGTTGAAGGTTAGCCATCAAAGCATATTTCATTGTATTAGATGTCTTACCTCTTTTTGGTTTTTGTAATGCCCTCATTTTAGGGTTTTCATGCTTTGCAATTGGAGATGAGTTTCTGGGTTTGTGTTTGTTTGTTCAGAAAGGTAGTTTGATATTACTAATGAGCTCAGATGATTTGGAGGAGTAATTTGATGCTTTCGGATGTTATTTTCGACTTCTGATTTGGGCTCCAAGATTCTTGGAGGGGTTTCTATTTATAGAAAGTTGTCCAGTCGGCTCCGTTTGTCATCACTCTTCATCAGGGTCACTCCGGTGCAGTTAGTTTTCGATTTCGATGCATTTCGATAGTTCTGCAAAAATGAGTGTATTAATGGTTATATTTTAATTAAATTACTAAGGTTGCTAAAAAGTAATTAAAATATTTAAGAATGACCTTAGTATTATAGTTCGTTGGAATCAGGATGAGATGCTTTAATTCATGGATGCATTAAACAGGGACCTTGTGTGTCAAAATATCATTATTTTAATGAAAATGTCGTTTTTAGAGTTAAAAAGGGTGTTTAAATTAAAAAGTACATTTTTAAAAAGAAGCTTCTAGAGAGTTTGGGAAAAAATATAAAATGAGTTTTTTTGGAGCTCATTTGGTTGTCAGTTTATTCTATTTCTTTTATTGAAACCCTTTTGGTTCTCGAGATTGAACCTGGTTCATCTCAAACTTCTGGTGGACGAAACCCTTCTTGAAGATTATCATCCACGATGGTGAGAGATCCTCTTTGGTCGATAGTTGATAGATTCATTCAGAATCTATGCTTGGATTTCATTTGCATGTGGTTTGAGGGGAAATCGCATAGGTTTTTTTCAGTTGGGCGATAACTGCAATTTTGTGAGTCTCCTGCGGAGACAAAATTGGGAAGAAACGATATTTTCAGTTCTATTGTTGTGTCTGAGGGTTCAGTGATCAAATTGAGCGAGGATTGCCTATCGGATTTGTGGAGGACGAATTAAGGATTCATTGGAGATTTTGCTGCTGTTATCTCATCCCATAGCTAGCCGTACCACTCCATTGCTGGCCGTACCATCTTGGCTGGGCATGGGAGTGATTGGAGAGGGGACGACTGAAGTTTGGAGGAGATTTGTAGGTTTTGAGGGCGCCTAGGGTTTCCCTGGCTGGGAGAAACATTTGCTTCAACAAATAACATCATTTTAGATTGTGGCATCCCATTTTGGAGGTTCCGAATAGCTGATTTCTTCTACAACCCTTTGTCATAGTTGCAAACATTTTTTGGGCATGTTGATTCTAGATATGTCATGATACTTTATGAACTGGGTTGCTATTGTAATCGAGGAAAACCCGATATTTTGCTTGCATTAAAAATCTGAAATTTTTCAGCTAGTTGTTCCATTGGAAAATATTGAATTTTCAAAATATTTCTTTGCTGCAAGTTCTTTAATTTCTGCACTTTATTTCTACTTCAAAGCATTCCAAATCATTTCCAAAATACAAAAAGAAAACATTCATCAAAAACAAAATAAACAAAGACATAATTAGGGCAGCATATTACAGTCTTCCTTCCTTTGTCATATAAGGGAGCTCATCTTCCTGAACACCGTGATAGGTGCAGTACCATCATTTTGATCTCTTCTTTTGTTCCTTCCCCTTCAAATTAGTGTGGTGTCTTGGTTGTTTTGAGGAACCTGCATCTTGGCTGAAATTTTCTCGGGATTTATACTTAGGGGCTTCCTTCAACTCATGCTATCCCCATACATACAACTTGCAGATGTAGCCATATCACTTGTGATGGCTGCGACTTTTTGATCTGATTTCTATGTAGTTTTTATCTAGAACGGCCTTGCATTCTCATCGACTACATCTCAACTAAGGCATCCTTTGTTAGTTTCCAAATCAACTAATCTATATGCTTTCTGGTGGTCGCTATGCCCTGTGAACATAAACTTCTTGCATTTTCTATCTAGTTTGGTTTTTTTTCATCAGGAACCCATGCATAAACCACTAAACCAAACACTTTGAGATTACATACTTCAGGTTTTCATCCATACCATTGTATCTTCTGGAGTTTTCTCGTGTACTGTTTTTGTTGGATATCGATTGAGTAGATACATTGATGCGTGTACTACTTCCACCTATTATTTATTAGGAACAAACTTGTTCTCTAACAGACACCTTTCCATCTCCATAATGGTATGATTCCGCCTCTTTATCAATCCATTTTGATGTGGAGTTGTAGGGTGTGGTGTCTTGCCTCTGCATGCCTTTTTGAGTACAAAATTTAAGGGATTTCTAGATCAAAATTTATCTCGATTATTTGATCTAAGAATGCTGATATTCTTTCCTGATTGTTTTTCTGGTAGTAAACAAAAGCTGAAAGAATGAAGAGAAATGGAAGGCATACGACACACTTACATGCTTGTGTGTTTTTATTAAGTTGAAAGTGGTTACATTCATTTGGGAAGATTGATAATTGCCCATTAGTGAGACATTAAATACTAGTTAAATTATAACTTTAACACCCTCCCTTAATGACTAAACTAGAGACCACTACAAGTTTGTCCTGAAATTTTACAAACACAATGGGACCAAAGAGTTTAGTCATTATATTTACAGACTATTCTAAAGATATCAATATGAAATTGATAGTCCTTTGACATTTTTCTATTGTCCAATGTAGGAACTTCGGTGTAGACAAAAATTGAAAAGGATAGCAAACAAAACAAAGATATGGTTTTGTGGACGAACTATATCAAGCTGTCCACTAATCCGTTGTAAGGTGATTCATTGACGAATGATGAATTATCATTGGCTAATAACTTCAGCTTGACCTCCATAGTTTTGAATTCAGAATCTTGGAGATGTTGATCAAACAAAATCAACAAGGTTAATAGATCCTGCTTAAGGCCATACACGTACTTAATCATCCTGCAAACCAAATGATTACGACCAACAAGAAAACTTTCAAGCTGTACCATGTAGACCTTTTCGTCCAAACTTCTGGAGAGAAGCAACTGAAATGTGACCATCTTCGCAATAATAGTGAGAGTAAAACCAATTCCATAGTAGGAGAAGAAACCATCTCCTCATCTATTCCCTCTAGTTGGGAAAAGCCTTTCACAACAAGATGAGTTGTGTTCTTGTCCAAAGTACCAATGTTATCTACCCATTTACCGTCAATAGGTTTTGTAGCTAGCTATTCAAGTACCATAAAAAGGTTAGAGGCGAGAGCAAAATGACCATGTTCTATTGATGTAACAACCTTGTTTTTGGTCCTATGAGCTAATGCTTGTGACACATATCATCCTCCTGCACAATTACTTGTGCATTCGGTTGATATTGAGGAATTCCATCCTATTGCACATCCTTTATAGTGGATACTCCCCCCACAACTAGTGCATGCAAGTTGATTGGAGTAGGATCAACAAGCCTATGAGGAATTTCATCCTTCAACACATCTTGTATGGTGGAGTCTCCCTCCACACGTGCATTTACATTGATTGTGGTAGAGTCAACGAGTCTATACAAACCATTTTGCCTAATACCTAGGGAAATTACTCTGTCCTGTTTGACATTAGACACAATATACTTCTTGATTTATAGCAATGATGAGATTTTATGTTAATTGATTAGTAGATGAGATTTTTATTTAGGCTAGGAACATACTTAACATCCTTACTGTGTTTTTGCATTATTCAATACTATGCGAACATCTCCTATCCCCTCTACTCAAGTGACTCCCCATTAGCTAATAAAAAAACCAAAAAGTTTTGTACTTGCAATAAATGTGACATACCAATCCTTATCACACATGAAATGTCTATATGCGCTAAAATCAATAACCAACTATTGGTAACATAATCATTTGAGTATGATGCCATGAGAGGATACTTTTTCTTAGACATTTGTTCTTCATTTATCGCTGCCACATTAGCCACTTGATTTATTTGTTGGGAAAGTGCATATTGTCACTTCTAACAATCATTTTTCAGATGCCCAAGCTTATGACAGTAAAAACACTTTATTTGATACTCAGAAGATAAATCAATAGGGATGTGTTTCCACTTCCCTTTCGACTAAGCAGTGAATACACTCTTGGCTTGTCAAACATTGGTCTCGTTTTGTGTCAGTTTGTGTTCCTTTTGCATCCAATATGAACTAACATGATTAAATGTTAGGTATTGGATTTCGACCATCAAGTGTAGAGCCTCCACGAAAAATTCATAGGAGGGTGTCAAACAATTTAGAACCAGTGCCACCATATCATCATCGTCTGCCTTTTTATTAATGGCACCTAACAGGGCTAGATTTTTCATCTGAAGGTGTTTTTACAGACTCATCCTTTGACATCTTTGTGGAAAATAACATATTTTTCAGGTATGAATCTCGATTTTTCTCCAAAGTTTGGTCTTTATTTTTCAAACTAGTCCACAACGCACTTGCCTCAGTGGCATTCCGAACCTCAGGAATCATGTCAATTGACATAGATAACTTCAACAACAAGAAGGCCTTCTTATGAAGTTGTCATAATCTGCAAAACTTGTAATAGGGCTTGCTTTAGTGTCGAGATGATTTTATCACAATCACGATATTCCTCAATTGTTAAAATCTTATGACTCCAAACATTATAATTATGGCCAGTTTTTTTTTGTGCTTTTGGCTGAACGAAATTTTGAATATTGGCCATTTTATACACAATTTTTGACTTTGAATAAAAAAAGTAAAGTTCTAACTTGGAAATCATTGCAACAAAAAAAGTACAATCTTCTAACCTGAAAATCAATGCGACATAAAAAATGTAGTTTTTTGACCCAAAAATCAATGCAATTGGGAAAATATAGTTTTGACCCAAAAATGAATGCAACAAGAAAAGTACAATTTTGATCTTGAAATAAATGCAAAGTCTGCAAACGAGACAACAATCCTTAGTTTCTTTATGCCATAGACATTCTGGTATTCAATCTATTCTTTACAATTGGTCTGGAATAACTTCATTGGGCTGCGGGTTGCATTTTATTTGATTGCACTATCCCTGGTTTAGGTCATTTTTCCTTTGATTGTGTGCCCTAATGTCACTATAATTCACGTTTTTCTCTGGTTTAGGTCGTTTTCCTTCAACTTTGTGCCCCAACATGACCTAAAGTTGCATTTTTATCTGATTTCATGCAACTTCAAATCACATTTTTTCTATTTTCGTGATTTTTTGTGACTGCCCATGCTCTAACACGATTCACGAAACCTCCTTTTGGTTTGCACGAAACTATTTTGTCTGTTTCGGTTTTTCCATGACATCACTGCATCATTCTTTTGTTGCTGGTCTGCATCCACTTGCTGGTCTGCGTCGCAATGATTTTGGTCTGTGTCCACTATAAATCCTTCTCCTTTGATTTGCATCTTTTGCCCTTTCTTCCACAGTCATACTTGTAGCGATATGTCTAGGGTATCCTTGAAATACAAACCTCAAACCTCTTCAATGTGCTGTTGTGTAGTTTGTACCCATCTTCCTAGGGCTTCTTTGAAATCTTCATTGCACTGTTGTGTAATTCGTACTCATCTTCCTAGGGCTTCCTCGACTTATTTTATCCATTCGTACCCAACTAGGGCTTCCCCAAACGATTGGCTCTGATATTGATGTTAGGAAATGAATGTTGAAAGAATGAAGAGAAATGGAAGGCATACTGACCTACACACTTGTGTGTCCGTTTCGATATCAATGTTAAGCAAATGAATGCTGAAAGAATGAAGAGAAATGGAAGGGATACAACACACTTACACACTTGTGTGTCCTTTTTATACTAACCTGAAAGTGGTTACATTTAGTTGGAAAGGTTGATATTAACCATTAACTAATAGCTAATTAATAACTTTAACATCTACTACCATGACCTTGAACTTTTTGAACTCATCAAATGCATATGATTTTTGTTTAAAAAAATATGCCACCATTTTTCTTGAAAAGTGATCTACAAATAGTAAAAAATACTTAGCACCGAAGATTGATGCTGGCTTCATTTTCTTACAAATGTCAACATGGATCAATTGAAGGGCCTCCTTAGCTCTCCAAGCTTGTCCATCAAAGGAAATGCTATCTTGCTTCCTAGCCTGACATGTGCCACAAACTCCTTACTGATTTTGAATCTTTGGAAGGCCATTTAAGTGCCCATACCTTTGCTGCCAAGGTGTGTTGTTTTCTTGACCACTTTTGGCTATCAAAGCACATTCTTTTTCCTCCCTTGTATCTGTTGAACACAACTATCTACTGAGAGGGGGGGGTGAATCAGTAGATGAGCTAAAACTAGTTGATTAAAACTTTTAGAGGAGATATCAAATCATATGTATATCAAAGAACGAATGTAGAGAGCATACACACAAAAACACAGTACACCATATTTATACGTGGAAAACCCAAAGGAAAAAACCATGGTGAGAATAGTTGCTAGAATCTACTGTTTTAATCCAGCCTCAAAGTTTAATCACTTCACTGGCAAAACCACACTGGTTACATTCAACGACACCTATCCTTAGGAGACACCAATCCCCTAACTGAGCACCAACTCAGTTTTTTTGAAGGCACCTACCAATCAGAACTATGGAGCTACAACTCCAGTGTATAAGACATTCACAAATCAATCTAGTTCAGTTTCTTTGTTACAAGTCTAGTCTGTAACTGCTCACTCTTGGCTTATTCTGTGTATGCCTATTCTCCTTCTTTGCTCAAACTCTGCACATTCTCTGTGTGCCTTTTTTTTTTTTTTTGTCGACTCAATCTTTGTTCCTCTGACTTTTATTCTGTGTCTGCATACGTCTGGATATATTTTGTTCAGACACACTTCATTCCCTTTTTCTGCCTTTTACTCTGTCTGTATTCGTCTGGATAGACAACCTTTTATTTTCTTCTCTGCCTTACTGGTTCTATGTCGTTATATCTTTTGTTTGACACAGTCCATTTACACCAACCGCTTCGGCCTCTCTTTCTTTGTATCTTTTATATATTCTTTGTTTGACACATCAACGTCCTCTTCTTGCCTCTATACCTCTCTCTATGCTATCATGGTCTATGTCTATATATTTTATTAGACACACTTCGTATTGCTCACATGCTTAGGTTCAATGATAGAGCAATCTCAAAATGACAACCTTTGACTCTCTCTTAAAATTGCAACGGTAGCAGCAGCAAAAAGCAAATTACAATGTTCAAGATGTCGTATATGTATAGACAATGAAGCTTAGGGTTTTCTATCTCCAATTGCATTCACACTTCAGCTGCAATTAACCGGTTCTCATTAAAAACGATTTTGACTCATGCTCTTTCCCGTGTCTCGGTTCTTGCATCACATTGCAATGGTCAACTCTTTTTACTATGTTTGGCAACTGTTGGATTTATCTCATAAATGCACAGCCTCCTTAATCGATGATTGATCGGTTGGATCGATCAATCTCGAGCTTCGTGTAGACTTTTCGAGCTTATCGTTTATCTGGTCATGTCTTTAAATGAGGATTATTCATTTTGTCATTGGCACCATTCACTGTCTATCTTGAACCGTCAAAGATTTCCATTTTTTAAAACAGAACCGTCGATCTCTCTTGCATTAACCATTGAGCTCTATTTGGCATCTCGATATATTCTATATGATTGGTTCGCTTTCGCTCCTTTTGATTATATTCGATATGCTAGATCTTAATCTCGCCTTGATTCTTTGGCTATAATGCAAGTGTCTTATACTTCAGTTGAGATATCCTTCAGAACCTTTTTAAACGTCCACTTGCCCTAGATTCTTTTCGAAACAATCCAAGTGATCCTTGGGAAGCTTTGTAATGGTCCTTGTGTCCTCCGCAATTGTCCTTCGGCACTTGTGGAAGTGACCTATGTCTTTCGGCAAATGCTCAAGTGTCCTTTCCCTCCATTTGAACTACCCCTTCAAAGAAATTGTTGCGGGCTTTTTGTCCGAGTCCCCTTCGGGACAATTTCCACGGACTTTTTGTTCGGGTCCCCTTCGGGACAATTTTCGCGGACTTTTTGTCCAAGTCCCCTTTCGGCACTTTTGTTTAGGACACATACCCTTCGGGGCTTTGCAAATGTACCCTTCGACTTTTTTGTAAGGGTACACATACCTTTCGGCCGTTTTGCAAAAATATCCTTCGGAAATTTTGTTCGGGTCCACTTGCCCTTCGGATTTTTTGCAACGATCCCTTAGGAGGCTTTGAGCGGTCCACATACCCTTTAGGTTTTCTGAAAAGATCCCTTCGGCTTTTTTGAACGGTTCACTTACCCTTCGGACTTCTCAAAAAGTACCTTTCCGAACTTTTGCATGAGATCATTTCCTTTGGGAGAAATTTCTAAAAGAATTGCCTATACCAATATTTCCAAAAGAATAGACCAAGTCGAAAATTAGCTGAGTGTGAAGACCGAAACAAACATTCTTGAAAACAACATACTTCGGGTTCTTCTTATTGCTTTACTTATAAGACTGAAAGAATTAAAGTTACTTGACAAACCCGATTTACTCTTGAGGCAAAAACCCATTCGGGTTTCTCGACTTGCTTGACTTCACTAGACCAATTCGGGTTTCTCTGCATGACTTTACTTATAAAGCTCATAAGTAAAGTAGTGAAAGCACTTGACAATCCGGATTTACTCCACTAGACCCATTCGGGTTCTTGAGACTGCTTAGCTTATAAAAATGAGCGCAGCTAAGTCGTTCTGGAAACCCGATTAACTTTCCTAGACCCATTCGGGTTCTTGAGATTGCTTTACTTTATAAGTAGAAGCACTTCACAAACCCGATTCACTCTACCAAACCAAGTCGGGTTCTCGACATTGCTTTACTTATTTTATAAGTAGAAGCACTTCACAAACTCGATTTACTCCACAAGTCTATTCAACTCAACCTTTGACATTAATGTGCTATTGCATGATAGCACATGCTGCCTTTGACATAGATGGCGATTCTTCAAATCTCAATGACTATGTCCAACAATATCGATCGATCTGAAAAGTCCATGTTCTTGAATACCAAAACCAATTGTCTTTCTTTGGACCTTATCAACAATATAACATTTATTATTGCTGAAAATTCCATTCAAATAATGATTATGTTTCATAATCTCTCTAACTGAAAGTAGATTCTTTACCAAACCAGGGACATAGAAGACATTTGTGAAGAGTAACATTTTACCTCTAAGTGTTATCTACACATTTCCTTTACCTTCAACCTCAGATTCCTATCCTCCACCAAAAATTAATAGAGTTAGAAGTAGATGTATCACTACAAAATCAAGACATCAACCTCTCATGTTTGTGAAATGCTTGGCGGCACCAAAATATATATACCAAGTAGTCTCGTTCACACAATATCTATTATCTCTAGCCATGAAACCGTAAAAATCATTTTCTTTATGTTTTGCAATATTGGCTTGCTTCTTAGGTCCTTAGATATTTTTTTCATCCCATAACCGTTTTCTATAGAATTTGCTCTTATGACCTAGTTTTTGAAATGACCAACCCCAAATTGAAACCAATTTTTTTTTGAAACCCACAAATATTTCTGACTTCTAGTGAGCATGCATTTCGTCAAACACTTTGTATAGTGATTGTTTTCAATGTGTTTTATGATGGGATCGTTCCAAATGCAATTTGAGACAATATTTGTCAAACAAAAAACCCACAATGCATAGAAATATCATGAACATTTCAACAGACACTTGGCATGCATAAAGAAACACTTAATACAACAATCTGACATCAAACTCTAGCAATGTATTGATCTTCATTGTTATACAGGCTCAAATTAATGTAGCTATGAAATAATGCCCAAATGATGATGATTTACAAGATAATAAGCTGTTGTTATACAAAGCACTCCGCTGTAGCATAACACAAATGCATCTACTGTGTCTTCATTTCCTTTCCCAGCATCAAGTGATGGGCTTCTAGAATGGCACGCACCACCAAGAATCTCCCTTATGGGCTGCACTTAGCTTATTACAGCAGTGTCTAGGCCTGTTCACCTCAGCAAACCCAACGTATTCCTTATTTAGACCCCGACGTGAGTCTTATACTCATTAGATATACTCCCAATCAGCAACCCCGCCACCAAAGGAGGCATCGATTCAAGCTACCATCCAAAACGTGATACATGAGGAAGGTGCGTTTAGTTTCAACACTCCCAAATAATCTCAAATAGCTGATTTTTCTCTTATGGCGCTGCTCCAATCAGCAAGTATCACACATTTAACAATATGTCGTTGAATCCTCTCAATGCAAATATAATATTGGCACAATCTCATTATATTTGTTTAAGCTGGAATAAGAAAAACTTTACCATCAAATCTTCTAACCAACAATCATTCAACAAATAAACTGTGGCACAAATCGTTCAACATATGCGTAGATTTTGGATAACTCTATCGACAAATCAATTTGCACAAACTGTAACTCTGAATGAGTCACACAATATTAACTAGAGAGGATCTTTCACCACCGTGGTTAATCTTCTCCAAGAGGGTTTTCGTTCTCAAGAAGGCTGAGATGAACCAAGTTCAATCCTTTAGAACCACAAGGGTTTCACAAGAGGAAATAAAATAATCTGCCTATCCAAATGAGCTCTCTATATCTCTTTTTATACTTTTTCCGCCGAACTTTCCAGAAGATATATTTTTTTAAATTCACTTTTTAATAAAATAACCCTTTTTGTGCTCCAAAAGACCCTTTTTATGAAATAATGATTATATTTGATATGCAAGGTCCCTTTTTCAAGCGTCCATAATTTAAAACTTTTAATTCTCTTTCCAATGAGCTATTACACTAAGTTGCTTTTTAAATTATTTTATAAAATTAAGCAACCTTGGTGAAATAATTAAATTAAATCCCAATAATTCACCCAAGTTGAGGAAACCATCAAACAACATTAGAATCAAACTCTGACTAAACTGGAATGATACTGATAATGAATAATGATAATCGGGGTCGATTAGGTGACTTTCTATAAATAAACGCTCTCTCTAAGAATCTTGGAGAACACACCAAAAGTTGGAAATCACTTCGGAAAGTGTCATGGGAGTCATCAAGACCAATTGAGCTCACTGCCAATAACATCCATGCATAAAACAACCTGCACACTCCAAGAACCTTGGAGTTCCCCTCATAAAACATTAAGTTGCTTTAGTCAAAACTAGAACCGGACAAAAGCTGGCAAATAAGTATTACTAAAAATGGGGACATTACAGTTTTTCACAATAGAAGCAGTTGTAGGCTTTGGTTTTTTGTTTATTTGAATCCTCTGTCTTATTGCTTCTGTATTTGTTTGCACCATTTTCTTTTGCTTAAGAAACTTGTCCTTGCCCTTGAAGTTTGCTGCCAAAGCTATCTCTGAACCCTCAGTCACGCTACCACTACCATATTGTTTTTTCCACCTGTCTTATTGCAATAGTTTAATGCTCAACTCTTTAAACTTCGGGTCAACATTAGTAGCAATGATATTTAGGGTTTCAATAAAATGTTCAAATGAAAATGGCGAGCTCTTTAAAGTGATTATCACCATATCTTCTTCTTCTATCTTCCGCCCAATAACATCATACAATTCTCTAATATCTTTTATTTTTGCCAAATGATCTTGCAAAAACTCACTTTCATCCATTTTAATAGAAAACAATATATTCTTAAAGAAGGCGGGTCTACCTTTATTAGAGATTTCATGCAACTCCTTCAATTGCTTCCAAATGCGTGGCACGTTATTTCCATTCTGCACTCCTAGTAGCATTTGTTCAATCAGAAATAGCTTTATTAAGATCGTTACTTATCTATTCCGCTCATTGAACTTGTCTTGATCTTTTCCTACTATTGCGGGTTGCGTTTCCATCCCCAAAACACGCTGATCCAAGCATCTGTACTAAAAAATATCTAACATTCTTTGTTTCTAGGTATTATAGTTCTTCATGGAAAACTTATGTTGACCCTTCAACATTATATGGGACAAACTAGTCATTTCCTAAAAAATATATGTTAATAAGTATGATGAAATAGAGAGTTACAACTATAAATATGCCCTTTCCTCCAAACTGAAAATAGTGGTAGGAAAAAAGAGAGAAAAACTTGTCCAAAACTGCTAGATCTACCAAAAAACCCTGAAAATGCTGAAAACACTAAAAAACTGTTGAAAATCATTAAAAAATGCAGATTTTTTTTGAAATTCTGCAAAATTTGGAAATGTCAGTTTTTTTTGAAAACCAATATTCCACACAATTCCATACAACTTGTACTATTTAGTACAACTATACATTTCCATCACATTCGGTACAATTGTACTTTTCTATTCTATTTGGTACTACTACACTTTCATACAACTGCACTTTTTTGTTCAGTATGGTGAAAAGACCCGATCTTTGTAAAAATTAAATCCATCTTTAAATTAAAAAAAATGGATCCAGGTTTGAATGAGAAAAAAAACAAACTTAGCTTTCTTTGCTTGAAAGTCCTTTTTGTTTTTTGGTGCATATCGTAAGTAGTCCCTTAGTTTGTCATTGATTTGAGTAGTCCCTAGGCTTTCACTAGCTACTAACTGGTTTCTCGTCACCGTGGCTCTGGTACCATAAGATGAAAATCGAACACACAAAGAAACCAAGCAAGTACACAAGAGAGAACTCGAAATAAAAATTCTTGTACAAATTAAAGAAAGAGCAATTGTTATTGTATAGGAAAACAATATAAACCCTAATACAAGGGTGACACAAAACTTAACCCTAAAATGACTCAAGTGAATATTAAGTCATTTTTACATTATTTTCTAAAGCAAACTAAAGCCGTAAAATGACTTTATTCCTAAGCATATTAGTAAGACTAGTATGATAATTATAACACTAACACGCCGACCTCTTGCACCCCAACCTCTTCCCCTTGCAACCCCGAATTGGAGATGGAGAAAGTAGAAACTTCTTCTCCTATGTTTAATAAATCAATGGCTCGAAAACTGGAAACACCGTACTTTCAATATGATATCTTCTATAAATGACTAATCAAATTGAATCTTGAATTTGGAGAAGTTGGTGGTTGTTGAGTTTCAATACCAAGTTTTGCTTCTCCAATATCAACTACAAGAAAAAGCTAATGTCATTGTAAATATGAAAAAAGAAATACAATCACAAGAGGCAATGATTGCTACTTTTGAACAATCACAAGTACACCCATTTGATGGTTTTTAGCACAATCAAGATGTGTTGTTGGGAACAAAAAGTCAATAGATATAGATCTCATAAAAATGGAAATCTAAAGAGCAACACCATGGCTCCTCAATAGTTCCTTAAGAAAAAATTTGAAGTGCACTGGTTTGTGTGTTAAAGTGGTTAAAGGCAAAAGGGACCCTCTAATTGTTGTACTTGCCTCATTCATGATTTCCTTTAATCTAGGGTGTTGCTGATACTCTTCTAATGGGCACTCTAGGTATTTATGAGTTCATGTTTCGAGGGGCCCACCTTCCCTTTAGGTATATCTTCTTTGCAATCTTCTTTAGTTTAGTGATTTGCGTGACCTTCCCATCTTAAAGGTCTATCTCATTACCTTGATTCCAACAAATTTACTTACTTCCCTCATAGTGGGGGAGCAGGTGAAATGGATTATGTTCTTTTCAGTAGGTCTTGATCTTCCACATTCAAGACTTTCATACCCCATGTTACCTCCCTCTTTCAGATCTAAGTCACTTCAACTTTACTTGTTAGTACTTCTCCTCCTCGTCCCCCTCCCTTATGACCCTCCAATAAAATCATACCGTGATCCAATTGGATTCTTGGTATGCCTTTCCCACCTTTTGTGTGGATACCATTCTCAATCTATGTTATGGCCAACTTTAAGTTCGTTTTTCATCCCTTTTGGCAGGATATGCTTGACTCCTTTCCTCACACAATTCACTATTCCAAATTGCTCCATTCCTTTGATTCTTGCCTCATGAATTGTTGGTATATAGAATACAAATCTATGCATCAAACACTCCATAATTTCCTAGCTCATGATTTTCCTTGTGCTTCCTCCACACATAGTGAGTAGTGTTAGTGCTTTTTGACCAAAAAAGATACGAGTTTCTTCTGTCTCAACAACATAAGATCCTTGATGCCCTCCATAAGTCCCCTAATAATTTTTGAATTAACCCCCTTTCGAGGAAAAGATTCCTACTTGCTCCTCCCCTCCTTGCACCCTCCCCTTCTCTTAGACATTGACCCTAAGACTTGGGTCATCTACAATAATTCACCATATGAAATTCAAATCAACCTATTAATGTGTCTCCTCTCCTTGCTCATCTACTTTGTTCTCTTATGGTGACATAAGGATAGTCATTCATAAATAATGTACTAGAAAAACAACAGATTATGAGGGGCTTTAGGTGGAATTTATTAATATGGCATGGATTCACTTGCATTTTTTTTGCACGAATTTTTAATGAGGTTGTTTGCTCATGGTTCCAACCCCCTTGGCCTTATTGTATCATTTACACTATTCACAAGTCATGAGATAGTTCTGTAATGTCCCCTTCTCAGGCCTAGTCAGTTTGGTGACCGTTAGCAAATTCCTCGAGTTCCCGTAAGCTAATTGGTGTGGTAAGGGGACTCCAAAGATCTTGGACAGCCCAGTTTTGTTTTTATTGTTTTCTATTTGCAGTTTTGAGCTCAGTTGGCATTATGGACCGCAGTGATGCTTTCACAAGCGTTTTTGGACTCTTGGTTTGTGCTCCACACTTCTTGGAGAGCACGTCTATATTTAGTAAGTTACTGAGTTGGCCCTTGTCATCATCCCACTGCTTCGGTTACATCTTGGCATGTTCAGTTTCAGTTTTCGACGCTTTGGTAGTGCTTTACGCAACTCGGATGGAGTATTTAAATTATACACTTAAGTTTCTAATGTTTTAATATTTGATTATTCATTTAAGTGTTATAATTTATAAAGTTGTTTTATGACCCCTCAAGTGGGTGATGTTGGCCATTTTTGGCGACATACCAAGCTTGTGCTCATATGGATCATGTTGCTGATGGATGAACAGATGGACAAATTGTAGAGTCGACGCTTTGGTAGTGCTTTACGCAACTCGGATGGAGTATTTAAATTATACACTTAAGTTTCTAATGTTTTAATATTTGATTATTCACTTAAGTGTTATAATTTATAAAGTTGTTTTATGACCCCTCAAGTGGGTGATGTTGGCCATTTTTGGCGACATACCAAGCTTGTGATCATATGGATCATGTTGCTGATGGATGAACAGATGGACAAATTGTAGAGACCCTTGGAATGTTGAGAGTGCTTAAAATAAGTATGGAAATGCATGGGATCCATTTAGTTCTTCTTTGTGTTCTTTGAGACACTTGGGTCTAGTGGCATAATTTTTGAGTAGACACTTTGCTGATGTCACCATTGCCATGCGTGGATGAGTCAGGGAAAATTGGTCATATGGGTTTGTTCATATTTGTGCCAAGTTTATATGCGCCAAGTTTCAGGGCCTCCGTTAAAGCACATCAAAAGTTATGGAGATCCAAAGTTGACCTCTCAACGAAATTCCTCTAGTTTTTTATACTTAGCCATTTTTAAAGAAGTTCAAACAGAGCCAAGTGAGCATTTTGACAAGGCTATATCTCGCATGTGTGGCAGTTGTAGGGGAAAGTGGTCACATGGGTTTGTTCATCTTGGTTCCTAGTTGCTATGCGCCGAGTTCCAGATCCTCCGCCAAAGTGCAATATAAGTTATGCATGTTCAAAGTTGGCTCCTCAGTCAGATTTCGCTATGTTTTTCATACCTAGCCATTTGGACTTGGCCATCGCTAGGACGTCACGTAGAAGCATTTGAACCAGCCAACTTGTGCATTAAATATCTTCACTTAGAAGGCTCCTGGGACCAACATATCAAATGGGTTTGTTCCTTTTAACCTCAATAACATCTCCTGAAAATTTGGTGCCTCCATGATGCTTGCGCTTCAAGATCCAAGCCTTCAAAGCTGGTAAAAAAGATTAAGACGTTCATGCAGACGTCAAGTTTTAGACAAAGCAAAGGAAATCCATTTGAGCTTAAATTTGACGGTCGTGCGACCGTCAGACGTCAAGTTTTAGACAGAGCAAAGGAAATCCATTTGAGCTTAAATTTGACGGTCGTGCGACCGTCAATGATGGTCACGCGAATGTCATTTAACGGGAGCGAGGATGTTAAATTTAAGATCGTGAACTAGTCGTTGGCTTTCAAACAATGGGTCCAGTTGATCCAACGGTCCGCATTGCATTGTACATTCAGATCTAACGACAAGCGGAGGTCAAAGGGCCAGTGAATCTCAAGGGCGTATGTCTGCATGACAAGTGTTGACAACGCGTTCAACTGGCAGAAGATTGACGATCCATGGGCATTTGTACAAATTGAAATCGATGGAGCGAGTTGAGTCAATGTGTTAACGAGCTGAGTCGGATTTCGATAACCAATTGGAGCAAGGCGAGCCCAAGATTCTCGATGGAGCTTGAGAGGCTATTTTCGACCATGGGCGGCAAGGTTTCGTAGGGTCATTTCGACGCCTTTGAAGCTCATTCAAATGCCATGGAGCGGTCTAAATGATGTAGTAGGATATAAGGAACATAAGGGACCGCCTTTGGAGTTAGATATTGATCTCTGGTTCGACCTTTTACGACCTGCAGGGTTCATTTTGATGACTGATTCGCCATTTTTAAAGAAGGATCCGTATACAATGAACTATTGGCTCTTGCAGAGGTAAAGTGGGTCTATTTGGACTTGTTATAATACATAAAAGTGCTATATGGTCTATAGGTCTATACTGATATGGAAACTATAGGAAAACCAATAACCTTAGATTGGTTTTCCAACTATAAATAGGCTTATGATCCAAGCATAAATATAGAGGTGATTAATGCAAAGGGTCTTCATCCTTTAGCATGGCCATAGTCTCGAAAAGCAGTTGCGTAAAAGGCACAAAGCCATGATTCAGTCAGATCTATGAGCATGAGGTTTTGTCTTCAAGCGAGAGATGGCATGAAGGATCAAAGAAAAGGTCTACTATTGGGAACTGCAGCTAGGGGCATTCAATGCTTCCTCAAAACCTTTGGGGACCACCTCACTCAACAAGCCACATGCAGTGCCTTGATTGATAAAAAAGGTGGCAAGGTTTCCATTGGACAAGGAGCAAAACATGGCTGCTTAGGTACATTTAATGACCCAGGACAAAGTGTTCTTTTTCTGATAGCGTGTTCCCACATACTTTCTCTCTCTCCTCCTAGATATCTTGGTCTCATTCCCATTGAGGGGGTTCTCAGCTTTTAGAATTTAGCATTTTTCTTTTCTAGGACAAGGATACTCATTGAGACTCTTGCAAGAGTGTGCTCGTTTGATATGGTTAGACCCTGTCAAAATATTGTAAGAAATGCCTTTTGAAGTAATAGGATCAACTCTTTGCTTATGTCTTATCTTTAATCAATGTTTGGCATGCTTGTGTATGGTAAATTTGTGAAGGAGATTCTTCCCAGTTTGCTGTCCTTCTGCTTGCCTCTTTGAAGGTGTTTTCAAGCTAACTTGCAAGTCTGGATTAGTGTTCTATTTGGAACCTCTTCCATGAAATATTTATGCAAGTAATGAGATTGTGAAATTGAGTAAGCCATAGTTGTCTTTTGTTGATCCAACGCGTGTTCAAGCTTATGTGAGTGTCCATTCAACTTTGGTGTGTCACCCTTTTAGCTTTCTTAGGAGCCTTTAACCACCTTTCTAACTCTTTTCCTTGTGAAACATTAGTTTAGCATTAGTATTAGGTGAGCATCAAGAGGAAGTCGACTTTCTTCGGAGGTTTAACCCCAACATAGGTTACCCACAGCCTGGGGTTGTCCCAATATTATAGCTTAGTTGGAGAGAGCTTGAAGAACCCTCTCCAAGGGTGCAAATTAAGCCTATAACAGGGGCCTAGGGAGTGAGAGGGAATATGTTATTAATAATATTTTAATTTTTCAAAAAGGGCGTTGGGGAATAAAGAGGTTACTATATATTTAAAAATTCCCCCCCCCCCCAAGAGGATTATAAAAGGAGAGTATGAGGATTAAAATCATTATTATGTTCATGGTTATTTTCTCTAGAGTTTTGGAGAGTTTGCGTGTTCATCCACTTTGCTCAAGGAGTAAAATCTCTTGAGATCTTTGGTTTCGGTGTAGAGGAGACTTTGGAGCCTAGTTGGAAGGGCTATTTCAGTGAGAGGATTTATCCTCAATCCCTAGTAGTTGCATTTACAGGTGTTGACGACCATTTTTCCTGCATAGTGGAGGTTTATTTTGCGCTGGCCGTAAAGATTGGAGGGATCCTTTGGCAACGTTTGGGTTTTTGATAGGTGGCGCTAGAAGTGTGACCCTGCTCGTAGCATGCTTCAGATCATTATTCTGGTGTCTAGGTCTCCAATCTTGTCGACCTCGGTTATGCTTTCTCCTGTGTGATGAATCGGTCAAAAGTAATCCTCTCTGACCTTAGGTGATAATAACTCCCACTCATCATTCGCTGCCATAAGTGTGTTTGCAAACAACTCCTCATGCTCCTCACTTGCCATCACCTCCTCGACCTCCTGCCTCACAAAGGTAGGCCTAGTAGGCCTGTTTGCTGTCCGGGAAGCAGTCTTAAGTGCTCTTTGTGATCCTGCATCACCCTTGTCATCGTCACGATGTGGTGGTCTCCTCGGAGTACCCAATCTTTGCAGTGCTTCTGCCAACTGCTGTAATACTTTGTTAGATTGCCTTTGCCCTGCTCGTAGATCTCTGAGAGCAAGTAAAACCTCTGCGTCGTCTTGATCCCTAGTATTATGAGGAATATGGGCCCTGTCAATATTGTCAGCCATGTCTTCCGGCTACCCGCTCAAACCCTCTTGCCTGTCAAGTAAGGCTCTCCTGCGTGTGTTATACTTGTGTGGGCCTAACTCTTGTGGTTGCATATGATTGCTAAACCCTTAGGATGGCAGGATTTAGCTCTGATACCACTGTAGAAACCCCTGTTTCCCCTGAATTCTGACACTGTATGTTTTGGATTGTTTTTGTGTATTTTGATTTTTTTGATGTTTTTGCATGAATAGAAATGCGATTTTTGCAAGATAAATTTGAATAGATTCAAATAAATAAATAGCAGTGTACTCTTTCAACTAACTAAACTCTGATCTTCTTATTCACTTCAGATGATTACAATAAAGATCTCTTGCACACATACAAAATAATATAAAATATTGTCTTAAAAACTTGGTCTTTTGCAATCTGAAAATAAACCCTAGATCTGGGACGGCTCTGGTTCCTGTTTCAAACACACAATCGCCGACGTCGGTTATACTGCCGCGGTCGGTCGATATATTGCCGATGTCGGTCTCTGTGCTCCTTGCGGCTTGCGACTGCTGAGCATTTCTGCTAACTGCGCACTTCTCCAATCTGCGATTCGGCTGGTACGGCCTGGTACGGATCTGTACGGATTCCATACAACAACAAATAGAATATAGTACGACCTATATGCTGGACCCTTGATCTCAAGAAATATTGCGCTAATACTGAAGATCTTTATCTGGACAATCTTTGGAATCAAACCCTAATGAAATGAATACCTGTAAATCTCTGTGATAACTTCTGTATGAAATTATCTCTCAAATTGGCAATAAATCCGCTGATATCTCACAACCTCTGAATCGCACACACTGAAGATTGCACGTTTTTCAATGCAAATAGAATACTGAAAACCCTTGGCTCAGTCTTCTCAGAAAATACTTAGCAAAATTTGTCTTCAACATCAATAATTATGGCACCCCCTCCAATGAGAAACCCTTATATCCTCTAAAAGGTGCGCTTGCCCTAATTAGGGTTGCATAATTAAAAATTAGGGTTTCATAATTAAAAATACGTCAAATAATTAATATTTAATTAAATCAATCAAATATTAATATCTCCCTCAATACACGTCCGATTCTCGAACCGTCTGAAGCTGGTGAACCAGGGAGTGATTCCGCACATGACCATACCAAAATAGGGGTGCTCCGCTGCATGTCAAATATCCTTAAATAATAGGAACTCCGCCAAACGGTGTCCAAAAGAGCCCGAACGAACGCCAATTGAGAAAATTTTGCTAGTCGAAGCCAAGCCAAGCTCCACCATGACCCTCTATCCATCCTATCAGCCTACGAGGGTCGCATAATAGGCTAATCCTTCTACGAATTGATGCTCATGAAAATGGGGACATTACACATCATGTATTTGTTTGAGTTGGGCCAACTCACGAAAATGAACTTTCGGATCCCTCCTATCAAATCTCTCCATAATCTTTTTACTAAACTCTTCCAAAGTAGTAATAGACCCATGACCTTGTGTGATAAGGCCATGAAGCCACCACTCATGAGCAATACCCACCACTCATAGGCTAATCCTTCTACGAATTGATGCTCATGAAAATGGGGACATTACTCATGTATTTGCTTGAGTTGGGCCAACTCACGAAAATGAACTTCCGGATCCCTCCTATCAAATCTCTCCATAATCTTTTTACTAAACTCTTCCAAAGTAGTAAAAGACCCATGACCTTGTGTGATAAGGCCATGAAGCCACCACTCATGAGCAATACCCTCCAAATGTAAGGTGACGAATTTTAGAGCTTCTTCTTCATACATAGGATTAAGAGATAAATATGTTTCCAATTCCGGCAACCATGATCTCACAAGAATTTTATCAGTACCATCAAAAATAGGAAGGGAAATCTTACCCAACCTTTGTTGCAAATCTTTACAGGGTTGCATATTATGAACCCTTGGCTTGGATCCCTCTTTTATCTCACAATAGTCCCGAAAAGATAGAAGAACTTGTGTCTCATAATTCAGGGCTGTATACTCCCTTCGGCGAATTTCATAGGGATTATCCTTTGATGCCTCTACCTCCACAATTGGTTCCTTTTGCAAAAACGTGCCCTTGAAGAATTTATGAGGGGGATCAACAGAAACCCTCTTATAACCATTCGAACTACCTTCACCTAAATGAAGATTTTCCTTTCCTTTTTGTGTGGCCTTCAACACATCTGCAAATTGCATATCTAAAGTATGTTGAAGATCCTCGTGACTCTCCTTAATCAAACCTTGTAAAAACTTCACTTGTTCTGCAAAAAACTCTTTAGGCTCTTGATCATTCATGGTCTTTTCCCTTCTCTGATAAAACAAAGCCTATTTACTTGATTACATCAATTACAACCTCACAGGATGGCAAGAAAGATGGCTCTGATACCACTGTAATATCCCAAAAGAGGATATTTGGATGCAAAACTATTTATACTTTAAATCCACAACAAACTGAAATCTGATATGAATAAATTCAGCCAACCCTAGCTCCCAACATTTATCCAATTATAAATTTTGCCCTTCAAACCCTAGGTGCCACACTTCAATGGTGTTGTAGGCAATTTCCAGCAACCAATTGACTCACAAATCACCACAAATATGCCAAAATAATTAACAAATTGAAAACACAAATATGTACCTTTTTCCTTATTTTTCTGAAGCCCCAACTGCCATTTGCAAATGATCCTAAAATTCTGAATTTTCTCCTATACTTGCACTTGCTTTTTGACTGAATTTCCACTTCAAACCTTTAGCAAAGGTAGCCACGATAATTAGAAAAATATTAGAAAAATTACAACGAATTTATTGAGCCAAGAAATGACCTCTGCAAGCCCTCAAGGCAAGTCGCCCAAGCCAAGGAAAAATACCAAAAAATTATGAGGTTAATTTCCAGCTTTCCACTAATAGAAACAACCCTCAAAAGCATCAAATTTATCAAAAAATAATCTAAAAATTATTAAGAACCTTTGCATCAATTTGGAGTTGTAAAACATCCACAAACCATCTCAAAACCCCAATGCTAGCAAGCAGAAAATTAGCAATAAATTTCAGAATTTTTGCTTGGCCTTTTTGACCCCAAAATCACATGCAAACCCCTCCCAATGCAAGTCGCCACACCTGGAATAATTAGCAGAAAATTGTCAAAGCATGTCACATCAAAACAAGCTCAAAAACCCTATGCTAGACCTCCAAAAGCAAGTCACTAGGCTCATAAGGCATCGACAAATAATTCCTTTGCAAGGTGGCGCCAAAAGACACCTTTGTAGATAGAGCACAAAAACAATTACTATTAGGCATACATCCCAATAGTTCCTTTCAAGCATGAAGAACAATAATTTGAATTCGCACATGCGCAAGAAGAGTCCACCAACTAGCAAATATACCCTTTCAAGTAGGGCGAATCACTTGGAGAGAGTATAGTTTCATTAAACCCAACTTTTTGCTGACTTTCTTAAATTTTTCTCTTTTGATCACTTAAAGCCGACCAATCAAATCTTCAACATATTCTATTAATTAAATAATTAGCTGCCTTAAAACAACAAATGATTAAAATCACTATTTGGACAAATAATTAATAAAATACAACCCCCTAAAAGAAACTCTTTAGTCTATGGGGAAATAGACTAAAGTTCTTCAAATCTTCTCATGCGTGATGTGAAAATGGGGACATTACAGACTTCCCTATCCAAGAGCAAATGAATGAGGCATCCAACGTTGATGTAATATCCCCAAGAAGGAGATCGCTGAATTCAAAGAGAGGCGCTGCCACTTCACATGAAAAAATCGCTGCCAAGGAGCAGTGTTGCCATTTAATACAACAATCATTAAACGAATATGAATGGAAATGTCAAACGGAATTGTTGTCGGAAGTGAACGGAAGTGTCGAACGAAATTGTTGCTGGAAGTAAATGGAAATGTTGACGGAAATGTTAACGGAATTGTCGTTGGAAATGTCAACGGTCACATCTTTTGGTGAAGAGGTGCCTCTTGGATGGGACACTTCCTTTGGGAGAAGTTTTTAAAGACTATATAAGGGAGAAGAGATGTGAAAGTATGAAAATCATCCAATTATGAATTCAATCATCTAACTCGTATGAACATCATGCTATACAACCACTCTCAAGGACAAAATCCCTTGTGATTATAACAGCCCAAGGACGAAACCCCTTGTGGACTTATATTTTATTTAATTTATTATTTTAAATGCAATATATATATTTATAAAAAATAGGATTTCCAAGAAAACCAAATTAATGTAAAATATTCCGATTTGGAATATTATAGTGGTATCAAAGCTATTTTTCTTGCCAGGCTATGAACCATGGGGTCACTACATAAGGACATTATGGATAGTTTCGAGTTGTACAATGCTCTTTCAGTAGAGATTCAAAAAGAAATCTCTTTTTCAGACTATTTGGAAAGAGTCATAGAATGGAAACATGCACTATGAGGAAGACGAGTTTGTGAATCATAGTTATGATAGTATTGAATATGACGAGAAATTCAATTTTCAAGAGGTCCCAGAAGAAAGGAAGATGACAAATTCCAAGACTAACTTCTCCATCCAGGAGCAAACGAATGAGACATCAAACGTTGAACTAAAGGAATGCTGAAACATACTTATCCAAAAAGAAGTTGATATTTATGGAAACTTGTCAATTGGGAAGAATGACATAAGAACTTTGGATATTAGAGATGCACATGTGTTATCTATCCAAAACACTAATGATGATGTTGATATGTGTTGTCTACATCAGAGTGAAGATAAACTTCAGTGTGTGCAAGAGATAGGTCTTGAGGATCGTTTCCCGAACATAGGTTATAAGTTCAATAAACCAATTGATTGTTTAATTAATGCACACTATCAACAAGATATCATGGGCTAAAGACTTAAAAATAAACAAGATGAAGAGTGAACCAAAATAATTGATAGATTATGGGAAAATTAGGAGTCAAAGTCGCATAATATTGGAGCAGAAAAGTTTATGGAGGAGGTTAATAAAAAGCTTAATTTTAGCCACAATTCTCAGCTATCCACAACAAAAGATGAACTGGAGGAGCTTAACTTATCTTTTAATAAATTGGAGACTATACTTGACAATGTTCTTGACTTAATGCCATTGAAACCCTTGAAAGCGGCAAGCAATAAACTAGTGGGGCTGTTTCTTAGTAAATCAAGTCTATCAAGCCTGATAATCGTTGATGTATCAAATAATCTGCCCCCAATCACTTTGCAAATGCAAAATTTGGATCAATCAGAACAGTTGGATCCAACTCTTTTCAGCTTGGTTAGTAATAATAGAACATTGCAGGTCAATTACCCTTTTCAAATGCACCATTAGAGCTATGTTTTCACAGAACAACTCATTGTTTTTAGGGTTCAAATATTGGCTTCCAAACAATTCAAACGTGGACGAACCATACCACTAGATATATTCCGATGCATTGGGCCACCACCATATACCCAACATCAAGATCAAGATGTTTCAGAAATAATATCAGCTAATAAATTTACTCTATATATCAAACTAATAAATGGTTTAAAAAATGAAATTAGAGGCCAAACTTTGGTGGCAGCCAAAAGAGACGCCGACACTATTTTTGAATGGAGAGACGAGGCATATAATTGTTAACAAAGATGGAAATGCACAACTATGCATGTATTCAAGTAGAAGCCAAATCGTGCTTCATAAAAAATATGCAGAAAAATTCTCGGTGAATTATGGTGAGAAGAAGCAAGTATCAAATTCACATTTGGGAATGGCATTAGTTGGAAAGCAGATTAGATTCAAACTTGTTCAAACACTCCAAATTGAAGAACGCAAGATCCATCTATTATATGTTCAAAAGCGGTTAAGGGAAGAAATTGAACAACAACAAATTATGTTGATGTCTGACAAGCCATATCATAAATTTGTGCATCTTTGCAAACACTCAAGAATTAATCTTGCCTGGCATGTCACAGTCTTTCAAATGGAAATTTGCAAAAAATGATTGAAGGAAGAATTTCAAGATCGCAAAATGTTTTTAGAAGCTAGTTGGACAAATAGGGATGCTAGGGCCATCTTAACAAAGGAGTTGCCAAATACCATGAGAGAATGTTGAAGGAATATTCAAAAACAAAGAACAAGTTTGAATGGCATGGTTACAGGGACAGAGATCCATCTGCTGTACATCTTGATGTCATTCAAGTTGAGATATCAAGCATCAATATGGTTGTTGGGATTGATGGGAAATTGGATAACTCTATGATACAAGAAGCTTCTAGATTACATATTAAAATATGTCGCTCTTTGCGGGATGTTTTCATAAATGTTTCAGAAGTGACCATTAACATACAGGTTGACTTATGGCATGGAGTAATCTCTCATAAGAAGTACATAGTTATCATAGACTATGCTTCTTCGAATATAGCTAAAGAGGCAAAATTTCCTCCGAATGTAAGAGAAATTCAAAATGGGAAGTCATGTATACAAGTGAGAATTGGTTCCGACTACATGATCAAAGTACTGAATAACATAGTGCAAATTTTTGAACAAAACAAGTGCGCTAAGCTTAATAACATAAGCCATGGTGGTGAGCAGCTACAACAAAAATCACAACTTTGTGTGCAGAGATTAGCTGAAGATGCTAGGGTAGAATGTGAGACTGCATTGTTGACATGTGATTATGATAGTACACTTATAGAAGGAATATTACTTTGGTGCTCTGTGAATCTGACTCTAAACTTGGAGACTGTTGCATTGATAATGGAAATTAAGGGTACAATGACTCAAGATCATAGCCCAATTCTGGCTTGGCAGCTAGGAGATAATAGATTCAGATTTGAAGAGATGGGTGTACCAAAAAGGCAGATAATATATTCATGTTCGCCGCTTCTAGAAATGCAACCGTATTCCAACAAAATTAAATTAATGGTGAAGTTGGGTATATCATGGCTACAAAGGGATTGTAAATCTGATAGTATTAATGAAGAATGCCTTTATGACTTTGCAATTTTCTACGACTTTGAAAAACAAACAAATTTGGATCAACACATGACCACTATGGAATTCATGTTTGCATTCTATGGAAGTTCTCCCTTTATTTGGTACTCTATCATAAGGAATGGTTTAAAGAGTTTAAGTAGGACAAAATACATGTTTGCTGGAAATATACATGGCACTGGCATCTACCTTCCCATTGATATAAGTTATTCATATTTTTATTGTTACTCTTCGCTATTGAGTAAAAATGAGAAAACTACAGATTATAGAGTGTTGGTTATTTATAAGATCTCATGGAAAAAGTATACAAAACCCCCTGACATTTTGATGGTTCCCACTACGATTGTTGTTGTCTTACGGTATTTGATCACATTTGTGAGATGGCCAATAACAGATACAATGTTGAAAGGAGCATTAATTCTTAAACTCCTCAATTTACCATTGCTTGAGGACAAGCAATTTGAGGAAGGGAGGTTTGTAATATCCCCAACACCAACTCATAACACTGTTATTAAAATCGCGGGTCATAAGGTACAACCAACAATAAAGCCAGCACTGAAAACAATAAAAATCATAACTCTTGAAAGGAGCGCTGCAATTCAAATTTTAATCGACAAAGAGAAACCACCAAGGGCGGATCGCCAAATACAATTTGTAATTCCTTTGCATTTAATCATCAAAGACCAATGACCAAGCACCTGCCCATTGCCAATAACAACAACACTCTAAATCGTAGTCTTGCAAAAGGAGCATCCAACACTTATTATGAAATCACAGCAGTGGGGATAAGCGCCCAAAACACTACATTAATTGATGGTGTAACTTTGTAATATTCAAAATCTATATTTGAAAATAAACAATTAATCCAATTTGACTTTATTATTATTTAAATTATTATTTTATAAAATATTATTTAAAGGAATTCTGGAAAATCCAAATTAATAGAAAATATTTTGATTTGGAATATTACATACTTTCGCATCTTCAGCTGCATTCTTGAGCACTCTCTCACTTAAGTCTCTTGGAGAGGGTGCCTTGTACCTTTTCCTTGCAACTGTCAATGTTGTCACCAAATATTCCTAGTACGGGCTCTTTGCCACGTTGAAAGAAAGGTTGTTGAAGTACCAAAAATTTGCACATGCCTTATCTTTTTCCACATGCGCCTCTTTGTTCCATCCTGTACCTTGAAGTGAAGGTTATACACCAGGGATGTTTCTAGGCACAAAAAACTTGTGTAGCTGCCTCGAACTTGATGAGGTGGATGTGCCTCGCTTTCGTGGACCACGTCTAGAGCCCACAATTTATGTCATAGCTGTCTCAGTTGCCTCTTTCGATGCGGGATCGATGGCCGCTGTTAAGGTTGCTTGCATCTTTGCCTTCTCTAATTTTTTCGTGTACAACAATGCAAGATCTGCAACCATCTCTCTTTTTGCCTCATTCGTTACATTGGGACAAGGCAAAACATGACGTGAAGGAATGCATGCAAGATGGTACTTGAGGTGATTGATGCCTCCACCAATCTTCTTCTAGCAAAACGTATAAATTGTAGTCATCTAGGATGTTCCAATCTGTATATCATACTTTCAAGCAGTGGTGCGAGCATTAGGGGTAGGCAGTTTGCTACAACTAATCGATTCTGACCCTGATGCAAAGCTAGATGCCATTGTATGCTAAGTCTAACGGTAAACCTGCAACATGTTCAAGAATCAAAGCAACAATCAATAAATTACATAATAATGATAACATGCTTACAAGTAAATTACATAGAATTTTTTAGGAGATGAAGTCAATATTTAGATTTGGTTGGGTGTAAAACTAAAAAATGAGATTTTTGGCATTCCAATGTAAGGATTTCCTGTGATAATCAAAGATTGGGAAAAACTCAGCAAGAAACATATATGAAGATAGTTAAAAACTTAAAACTTAAAAGACCATGACATGGATGTAGACACCATTACAAATAAAGTATTGAAGTTTGTGGTGGAGTTTGCATTGGCCAGGTTATTTGTAATGGAAGGAAAACTATGAAATGTCTTTCTAGTGCCTACAGTACATCACTGATTACAGTGCCACAAAGATTCACATAGGACTAGTGAGGTGCAGACATCATAAATCTATTGAATTTCATTGATCTTACTTCTTTGTTCACAGTTCACACAAATCATTATAGCTGCAAGACAATGCCATGGCTTCCAAACAAAAAAGGAGGGTAATAACAAATAGCTGCTTCTAAGATAATGCCTCCATGACCACCTACTACTAAATCAGTCCTTGATATTCTTGAAGCATGGCATCAACGCTATCTAAAGGCAGGGGTAGGACTTTCAGCTTCATGCAACATGATATGTTTAAATAAATAGAGCTTAGAAGAAATGAAATAAAAAATGAACTAACTTGGAAAGTTTGCTCAAAAAGTCTCCTTCCAATTCGATCCAAATACTCCAAAGAGTGCAAATGCTGTGTGATTCCAATGTGTGGAGGTGTATGCTTTTATAAGACAAATTTATGTGTTTTCCACGTGTTTTCCCAGTGTCCTAGATGCGTCTGGAGGTTTCTGACATGTTTTGGATGCATTTTGCCCGAGTACTCGAGCTTCGGTGAGTACTGGCATAGTACTCGTCGAGGCTTGAGTACTCGAGGGGTTGGTGATTTTGAGCAGTGAGTACTGGTTTCAGGTCTTGCTCGACAAGTACTTGCCCACTCGGTGAGTAATCGGCGAGTATGTATACTTTGCTTTTGCATATGTTGAGTGATATTGGTGTATCAAAGATCTCCATCATTGTTTCAGACTTCCTACAGGGTCCTTGACTTTTTCAAGAGTACTATTGGTGTCAAACATCTCTCACTATCTCCTTTTTGGATTTACATCAATGAGTTTGAGGACAAATGTTTTACTCATGTTGGTGATGGTTGTATATTGCATCATGTTCAGATCGCTATTCTCCTATTTGATGATGATATAGTTATTTCTGAACCCCCTATTAGACAATGAGATGCCCTCACTCTACAATTTTTTCTAGGTTGTGGTTAACCTTAGTTAAATTGAGATCATGATTTTTAATATCTTCACGAGGTTGTAGTTTGATTGGTGAGGATGATGGTTTGTTCTATCTTCCACCAAGGTACAAATCCCTCAGATACCTAACATGGAGAGTCAAAATAGATAGGGCTAGGATTGTTCTCTAGGTGACTTTGACAGATTGGATGCCCTCTAGTCATGGTTGCTTAGTCGAAGGAATGCTCAGATTTAGGTGTATGCTTACTCATTAGTTGTAATCAGCTACATGTTATCCAAAACACGGGTAGAGATGCTGATATCTTATGTAACTCTGAGCTTCTCAATCAAAAAAAAAATCTTCACGAGACTATTTGGGTGTCAATTCTCCTCAGTGGAGATCACACCAACATATATTTTTTTGGGAGTCCATTTTATTGACCCAACTCTCAAACTGAAAGGTCAATTCGCAATTTTTGAGGGGATATGCTAATAATTTTTGGAGCATCAATGCTTATGGATACATTTCTAGGACATCCTTTCAAGGTTGTGCCTCTTCAAATCTATCATTAAACCCATAGTTCTTAAGTTTTACGGTTTAGAGATTTGGGTGCTAGTTTAGGATCCTGTGGGCTGAGCACATATTGCAAGGGTTTAGACTATTATACTTGTGTATGACCCAGTGCAGTGCTTTGTATAGGCCGAGATTATTTCAAACCTCTAGGTGACATTGCCTTTGGTCATGAGAGAACCCTGTACTTGGTACTGTATTCTTCAAAGAGGGTTGTTTCCTTGGGTGTCACTTGAGATCAACGATGTTGGTAGTTTAAGGCTATATTGATCTTGTAGTCAGTCGGAAACTATATGGATAGCTTGCTCCATTAAAATACTTATTGGATGCCTTTCCTTAACCTTTTTAGCCAAAGGATGTGACTAATAGAGTTGTCATGGAGGACATTTACCGATAGTATATTTAGGGTGTTTGGATCTTTCCCCCACTACCTCTTGGCCCTATGATGGCATATCTTAGCACTTGTTATAGATTGTTGATGTTTCCATTGTCTAGTTTGAGTATCTCTAGGACCATTTTTGGCATGGCTTAAAGATTTATCTTGGTCATCTCTTGGTGGGACTAGCTATGCGTTGTGTATGACCATCATATTCATTGTGGGGATAGGATATTTCTTCTTTATTCTCTCCATGAAGTGGAGTAAGAGAGACATTCTATTTTTAAATGTATCGTTTACTATGAGACCTATGGGGGGTACTCTTTTTTATGCGGAGACTCGTGAGTTTTCTTGTCCATGTTATTTTGTTATCCGATTGAGGCGTGTTCAGCCCTTTCCATTACAAGGATTGTAAAATGTAGGGTATCGCAAGAGATCTCCAAGACTTAGATGGCTATGACCTTTTTTTAAGCCATATCTTCAATTTCAAGTGTGTTAAGTGTGCCTTGGATTTTGTTGATCTACGCATTGATGGTGACAGATTAATGAGATGCTGCCAAGCTTGACATGCTGATACCAGTATAATCTCTTTCCTCTTACTGATAAAGTAGGTTTTGTGTATCCATTTCTACTTGGCATCATGGGCCTTTTAGTTCTCCTTGTCTACAACCTGGGAAACAAAGAAGTGCATATGAACATTTATCTCTCCACTTCCGTATGCTGCTACTAGGATAATCCCGGTTATCTTACTCACAAAGTAGGTGCTGTGGATCCATCTCTACTTGGTCTCATGGGCCTTCTAATTCCTCTTGTCCATAACCACACAAAAGTAAGTGCATATTATGTTGATTTCTCTCCATCTCTTCATGTTGTTTGAGTACAAAGCCTTTCTAATATGTGAGGGAATGTTGTAGACCAAACTAGTAATCTAGATACTATAGCTACCTTGTAAGTACTCCTCTACATCATGTCTCCCTCAAGTCATATATATGCAATCACCTACCTCCCTATCTATTACCCATTGTATATATTTACCCTTTTCTAGTAAATATGTCAATATTTGTATGTTTTATGTGTACACCTGGCTAGATTACAACAAAATTCATGCAAATAAAACCGGACCTATGATTGCAAGAGGGCCTAAACCAATATCTACGTATTTCTGCTCATATTAAGCAACGTATGGATCAGATAAACCTTTGGAGAAATATTGCAATGGTATTATACTATTTTCTAAAAGCCTCAAGTCTTTGATGTTTGAAATTGAAAACCATCTGTGATATCCTGTTCTTCTGAAACTAAGGATTTTTAGGAGGGATTTTCCAACATTTTGACCATTTGGTAACCTAATTACTAGGGGAATCTTCCATTCAACAAGATGACAATGCTGTTTTGTAGCTTAGAACATAAGCATAGTCCTAATTATAACACCAATACAATGCTTCCTGACCTCGGAAGTTGTAGTAACAAGTAATTATAGAAAACTGTCGGTTTAGTTCTAATGAATATGCTTGAGCACAACGATAAGCAGAACTGTCCCATCTATGGTATACAATTATGAACACTAAAGTATTTTATATGCCATTGATGGTATTCAATTCAACAGAGCACTAGGATTTCAGATTTAGTTTCCACTAGGTGTAGAAATAAGATCGCAACTTACAGTAGGGTTTCAGCGGCTTAGTACATAGAATGCAATTGATAGTAGGGTTTTCAGAGCTGATCAGGGGATCACAAGGGTTTCATAAAATATTCTTCTGCCCTTTTAAAGATCAAGGTTTGCAGAAATAAGAACAACAAATAAATTCTAGCATTTTTGCAGCAACACGTTGCCCTTCTAGCAGCATGTATAAGGTTGGAATTTCATAAATATAGTTAACATTCCTTTGTAATTTGATTTTGGCAATAAACCCATTTTATAAAAGGAATAGAGAATTGAAATAAAGTTGATACTTGTGAAATTACAATTTTGTTATATCTTTGAAAGCAATTGTAGAATCATTTATTTAATTGTCAATTTATAAAACAAGGGTTTACGTAAAATCTGGAATTGTTCAAAATTATCCGGAAAGGGAAATTACAACTTGGAGAAATTCTCAATGGTTCATAGCTTCTATTTTTAGGAATAGAGTGATAATTATGTGCTTCCAAAATAAATGTTCTCCACATTATGTAATGAACAAGACTAAAGGTAGATATCCTCCAGAAAATTAAAGGTGAATATCTAATGAGCCGGATTAAAGATAAACGTCTAATGCGCTTACAAAACACAAATTGAATAAGCATGAATTATCAAATGAGCTACTTTAATTCAAAAATAGACAATACTATACATTAAATATCTTCAACAAGGCATTAAGAATGCATATTTGTTGCTCTCCACTGCATATTGCTTTCCAAGTATGATACCAAATGTCAATCATGGCTTATCTTGGGACATGCAATCAACTTGGAAAATATTTTAAATTCTCTATAGTTTTGGACTATAAAGCAACAACTAGAAAGTTGTTTACTGCTCTTATTTTATCATAAACATAACAATCATAGTGAAGGCATCTTAGATGAAATGAACAAACATCTAATTATGGCTTTGGTTTGGCTGAATAACCCTGCTTAGTTATTTTGCTTTATACAAACCAGAAGTGTATATTAAGTTCTTGTTGTTCCTTGTTTTTTTTTAGATGTACATTTTATGACTACGGCAACGGCAATACATAATGCATAAGTCATGCCTATGGATTACTATTTGATAGCCAATGCTTGATAAGTTGCTTGTTCTTTAGTTTTAGATGCAATTTCAGAAATACCTAAGAATTATGATGAGCTTTGAATTCAACATGTCCTTGAACTATCCCTTTTTTATATTTTATCAAAGTTCTGATTTTTTTTGTAATTTCTCTGAATGTCAATGTTGATTAAAACCCTAAATGATAATAAATCATTGTAATGTGCAAAACTGAAAATACCCAATTGCAATTTTTATTCAAATATTTTGAATATGAATTTATTACATCAAACCCTACCCTGAAACTGCATATAAAGCATGAAAACTGAATTTTTATTGAAACCCTATCTAAAAGATGAATTTTGGAAGTATGGCATTTTGTTGGAAGGTACGACAGATCCCTGATAGCAATAATAAACCCCTGTGAGTGTGATGTTAGTAGAATTTTCCTTAAAATGAATGATGCCAAGGATGGAAGTGTATTGCAGGAAGTACTGCAGACTGTAATTGTAGCTACAATAGTGAATAGTGACATCACGTTGAAATGTCACTTTGGGAGAATATTTTAATAATTTTCTCTGAATCTGAAAGCTCTGGTGTAATCTCTGAATGGAATTACCCAATGGGTTTGAGGGTTTTCATCCCCAAGCCTATTTACATGAGGGTTTTCGTCCTCTGTGTAAAAGTGTTTTGTGTATATGGGTAAAATATTGAAGCTGCTGCCCCAAATTTGCAAAACAAGGGTTTTTTAAAAGTGTTCGAATGAATGGATGATTGTTCACTTTTTCCAATCAATTATTTTAATGAGTTTTTTTCATCTAAAACCTTAAAAGTAATTAATATTACTTTTAATTGAATATCTACCTTTTTCCATCTTTATAATTATTAATTATCTTTTTGGTCATGTATCCAATATTTGCTTTTTGGCTCCATTAAATAATAAAACACTAAGTGCCCATTTTTTTTTCAAGTTATAACTTTAAGTACCTTTTTGGACAACTTAATGAGTTATTATAATATTATTTCCCTTTTTTATTCCTCTTTTAGCCCATAGGAAATAAAAGTAGGCTTCGGGTTCTTTGATTTAATTAATTCGGAAAAAAGGGACATTACAGTGCGCCCTTCCCAAAATTCCCTGTATTCAAGCATTGCTTGAACCATTATGCAAATACCAAGATTCCAAACCAATCTTTTTGTCTCTTGCAGTCCTCTTTGTGTGGTAGTTAGCTTTTGCTGCGCTTCTTTGATATAATGGGGAATTGGAAGCCTTGTACCCCATGACGCATTTCCAACATCTTCATGAATGAACCCATGATAGCCGGATCATGAATCAACTGTGATTTAAAGAGAGTACTATCAAATGTGACACCCTCCATTCTATTCGTTGTAATTGATGTTGAAGTTGTGTTAGTGATACCTCGAGGTATGCTTATCGTTTTTAGATTGCTGTCATAATACTTACCTTGTGTTCCAAATATTCTTACCATGACACCCCAAGCTGTACCTCATGGCAAATAATGTGGATCAGATTGTATGTGGGTTGTAAAATAGCTGTAAAAGTCAAGTTGCTTGAACTTTCTCTCTAAATAACAATATGACAGTTGGAGTAATTGCTTTCAGTAGCTCCAATCACTGAAACCCTTCACAAATAGCATGATACAAGAAAAATTCCTTAATATTTGCAAACGGGGTGCTAAATGTGATTGATAACCATAGTCCAAAATCATTAACCCTCAAAATCAGCAGTATAAGATTGGTACAACCGCTGCAATACTGAAAATCCTTCGCAAATTTCAACAATGTTAGTAATATTGAAGCTGGAAGCAACTATACAATGACTGAAAATACTTCAATAGCAGCAACAAATTGAAAATTACTTCATTCTATGACCGAAATCACTTGTGTGGCTACAAATGATGTAATGTAGCAGCTGAAAATGGTGATGACATTAGCCCTAAAGCTGGAAATTATGCAGTCCTTGATATGTTTCCTTTGCGACACAATTGGAATATGCTATCACTACTCACTCTCTCTATGCCTTGTTTGTAATCTTTCGTAAGCATATCTGAATGTGAAATTGTTCCACCAAACTTATGTTGAGCTACTCTAGTATTCGTGTGAACTACCCCTTGATACCTTGTGGTGCGCAAAACTTCCTCAATAGGGAGGATAAATCCAACACAACTCCTTTCTAAATTTTGTTGGTGCTCTTAATGGCAAACTTGAAAATACAAACTCAAACATCATGCAAAGCTTCATGATGCAAGGAATGGTGAAACTATATTGTATTATCCCAACTTTTGTGAATGCTCCTTCACACATCCAAGGGTGGCAAACCTGCATGTATCTTGATTCCAACAACACCATACCGTGCTGATCCAAAATAGACCAAATGCCATCATGATCAAATGTCTCACCTATTGATGAAATCGTGGTTGTCACCAATTGACATTCCATCCATTTAGCCATGACAACTCTTGGAGCTCCATTGACGCCTCAAAGCACTACCACTTTTCCCTTGGATTTGAACTCCATAGTGAACTTTCCAATAGAATGTAACCATTGCATGCCCAGTACTATGCTTGCCTCTCCTAGTTTGTTGTTACATTGATTACCTGGGACTCCAATTGTTGCTTCCATGCTGCTGCCCCAGGCAATTCTCTTCAACAATTGGTTCGGATCAGACCTTACGATTGCTGATAAGTGTAATAGTCATACATTGCCTTGCATCTCTTTCCAAACAATACTAAAGATATTGGAATTTTAACATTAATCAACCTCAACAAGTGAACCCTTTTACATCTAACGTTAAGCCAAGATAAATCCTCCATATCTTGCAAATCTATGGCTGTTTATGAAAGATATTATCAGTCCAACACATGAAACTAGGAAGAGCATCATATCATGGCTGGAGCATTGCATTTTTTTACACCATATCGGAGTTGTAGTGGCTAGAAACCGTCTTCTATCAGCTGCAAACACTTCACTAATGACAATAGGTGAGAAATGCATTTTCATTGAGATATAACAGTCCTGTATGGCTGTAAATAAAATGTTGGGCAAGCTGGAAATGAGGGGGACAACAGTTCTAAAATTGAAGACAACTCCCATACTGATCCATGTCTCACCTAGACCCATGATATAGAAATCATTACATACCTTAGGCTGACAACATGCTATAAATGTTCCAATATACCCTTCTTCAATCTTGTCTCCAAATGTGGGACTTAGCTCCAAGGAATGATATATGAATTATGAGTATTGATCCTTTACAACTTCGATAGAATGCACATCATATTCTATATGATTCCTCATGATCTTCCTTTTTATCCAAATGCATGGGATAAAGAATTCACTAGAAATAGTAATATTAATCTTATTAAAGCCTTTATTCATTTTGTGCCTCAAAAGATCATCGAGATCCTCTATGCAAAAATAATTTGGAATTTGAATCAAAGAATCTATATGCCCTATGCTACAAGTAGTATTCTTCACCCTATCACCCTTTTTAGCTTGTTGTCCATGATGACAAGATTCTTGTAAGGACATGGTATGGAGCAATAAATCTGGGATATGATCATCATACTTTGGGCTGTAATTACAATGTTTATCAATAGTTGCTGATCTGAACATTTCAGCAAGCTGAAAATCCACATTAGTACTCGGTGAGGCACCTTTCTCATGTACATGCATTTCAACACCGTCATCCAGTGCATGTGTTTCAACACAGTGATTTGGAAACCCAACCATATGCTTCTTGACTTGACACATTCTTTTGTAGCATGGACTCAATCCTTGGTGGATTGATGAGTGTGTATTGAACCGGAACATCTTCCTCACTTGTGCATTCATCAAGTGATGCTTTTCTCCGTTGACTTCCTCACTATTTTACTGATACATGCAATCATTAGAAGTCAAGAAAACATCTTCTACTATCAAAGAATATTTACCTTCAACTTGCATGTTGGTTTCTTCTTGTTCTTGCTCAATGATGTCTTGGGCTCTGAATTTGACTGTTCTTCTTGCTTCCTATTTTCTTCCTCTTTGCTCATCATAATGGGTGAATTCTTTTCCTATTGATCACTAGAAGTAAGTCCCTCAACTATCGAATATGGTTTCAACTTCCCTGCACACTGTTCAACAACATTTTTAGCTAGTGTATGTGCAACTAGTGAAGCTTCTTGCTCAAAACCAACCATTAATACATATAATAAATGTTGGGAAATATCATCACTCTTTCAGAACCAGAGTCATAATTGTCTGCATTGAGGCTACTACATTCTCTATATGATTTTTACTGACAACTGCAAGGAAATGTTGAAACATTTCAATAATAAGATCTACACATTCAAGATCCAACAACACAACACATGCCCTGACCTTGCCATAGTTTTTAGAATTGTGACCCTCCTAGAAAAAATACTTTTGATGTCATCTGGACCTTGAAAACTTTCCACAATCTGATGAAATATCTCCTTCATGGTTTTGTTGATGTATGGAACTTTACGAGTTATTCTTGTAATTTCACTATTACAAGTGATAACTAAAAGTCTCACCTATTTGTCTTGGTGTCTCAAAAATTTGGGCTTGGCCAAAGAAATCATTAATGGAGTTACTGTCCATTGCATAGCCTTCGAATGTGATTGTTTTATCATGGATAAACAAATTTTATCAAAGTTCTGATTTTTTAATAATTTCTTTGAATCTCAATGTTGATTTAAACCTTAAATAATAATAAATCATTGAAATGTGCAAAACTGAAAATACCCAACTGCAATTTTTATTTAAATATGTTGAATATGCATTTATTACATCAAACCCTAATTTGAAATTGCATAGAAAACAAGAAAACTGAATTTTTACTAAAACCCTAGTTGAAAGAAGTCTAGAAGTATGACACCTTGTTGGAAGGTACATCAGATCCTTGGCAGCAATAATAAACCCCTGTGAGTGTGATTCTAACAAAATTTTTCCTAAAATGAATGATGCCAAGGCTGGAAGTGTATTGTAGGTGGTACGACATACTGTAATTGCAATTATAATAGTGAATAGTGACATCAAGCTGAAATGTCATTTTGGGAGAATATTTTAATAATTTTTTGAAGTATTGTAGCTCCAAATACAACCCTAAAATAGCTTCTCTGTACTTGTGTGATCGATTTCTTCTGAATCTGAAAGCTCTAGTGTAATCCCTAAGTGAAATTAACAAATGGGTTTGAGAGTTTTCGTCCCAAAACCTGTGCACATGAGGCTTTCCGTCCTGTGTAAAATATTGAAGTTGCTGACTTAAATTTGCAAAACAAAGGTTTTGTATAAGTCTTCTAATGAACGAATGATTCTTCACTTTTTCTAGTCAATTCTTTTAATAAGCTCTTTTCATCCAAAACCCTAAAAACAATTAATATTACTTTTAATTAAATATTCACCTTTTTCCATCTTTAAAATTATTTACTTTTTTTGACTATGTATCCAATATTTGGTTTTTGGTCCCATTCAATAATAATATATTAAGCATTCATTTTTTTTCAAGTTATAACTTAAAGTAACTTTTTGGACAACTTAATGAATTACTATAATATTATTTCCCTTTTCTAATTCTCCCTTAGCCCACGAAAAATAAAAATACACTTTGGGTCCTTTGATTTAATTGATTAAAAAAAAAGACATTACAGTGACCTACTTCATTACTCTTATTCATGTTGACTCTTTTTTCTTCATGATCTTCTTTCTTGTTTGTCTAGTTTGCCGGGTATCATGGTATGTACAATAGATAATAATTATAGAAAAGAGTATTTGTAATGTTCCCTTTTTGGGCCAAAGGACCAAATAAGGGTTTCCCCTGAAATCCACAAATTATGAATTCTAAAATTAGGAAAATCAGCAAACACCAGCTTAAAGAGATGGCTCAAAAACATGCAATTTGCTTCCAAAACCTAGGTGCCAATGTGCAATAAATAGATAGGTAATTTCCAACAATTATCTTGAGCAAATATCACCTCAAAATGATCTAAAATAAGCCACGAACTGAAAATATAAATTTTGTACCTTTTTATCTCTTGGATGTGGATGGAAATTAGATTTAACTTTGCTGAAAAATATCTGATTTTATGCATAAAACAACAGCTGAATATTTACCATTTCTCACTCACCTTTGCCAAAAATCATGAATAAACTACCGAAAATAGCCACACAAATTCAACGTTGGTTTTGGGCCTTCAAAATGATTGAATACCACTCCAAACCTAGTTGCCCTAGGTCAAAACTGCATATAAAAATCAAAATTTATATTTACCCTTCAATTAGTGTTTTAAACCCCTTCAAACATCAAAGCCTCAATCTTAATCAAGTCGTCATACTTGAAAAAATTCACACAATAAATATTAGCCACAAATCCACAATTTTTAAAGTCAAACCCTCATAAAATCTATCCAAAAATGTAAATAAATAAATCAGAATTTATTATTTATTTATCCACTCAAAAAGACTTTGAAAACTTTGCCAAATCACATAGAAAGTCAACGTCACATTTCAACAATATTCATCAATAAATTTCAACAATGAAACTAGGTCAATTGGACCTCAAATTGTCCATAAAATCCACACAAACAAGTCACCAAGCAAGTTGCCCCACTCTAGGGCAATAATCAAATTCCACTTTTGCAAAGGTGGCGTCAAAAGACACCGTTTTGTCGAATAATCGGTGCCAAAAACCTGCAAACACTTATTGGGCATACATCCCAATATTTTTTTTAAGCATGAAGAATCAATATTAATTTTCAACATATCCTTCAAAGGAGAACTCCACCATGTACTTGTACCCTTAAAAGGGGGGCGACCACCTTGGGAAGGCCAAATACTTCTTTTTAATTCTCCTTGCCAACTTTTAGAATATCTCGTCTTTGCCTTGATCACTTATAAGCCGACATTTCATTTTTACCAAAAATAATATTAAATTAATTGCCTAAATAATAAATAATAATTAAAATTTCTTTTAGACAATAATCCAATAATTATTTCTATTAAATACCTCAGTGGTAAAAACCGCTTTTATAAAATATTCTATTAATCAACTAAAATTGCCTTATATGAGCAAATGATTAAAATCACTATTCAGGGAATTATAATTAATTAATAAAATAAAACTCCAAAAGAAATCATTTAGTTTATGGGGAAAGTAGACTAAAGGTCTTTAATATCTGCTCATAAATGATGTGGAAATAGGGACATTACAATATTTGGCAAGGAACGAATATTGTAGGAGGCTTGGTGCGTCTCATGTCCTTAAAATTTAGTTAAAAAGTTTTCCCTTGTGCAGAAAGAACTAAAAAATGCATTATTCCTGCATCTGTAATATAGCCTATGTTAGAGCCATTTATTTGCATTGGTGGTAACTGTGCTGGATGGAAGAGAAGATATTTTGATAATTATATTTGTTTTTAAATTCCAAAGGCAATGGAATACTAATTATTTGGATAGTTGACGTTTTTAGAGTCTAAGATTAAGAAATTGCCAAAAATATCGTTATGTTCATAAAAAGTAATACAAGCAATTCTTAACATTGGTGTTCATAACTAATATTAAAATAATTAGAATTAAAATTATGGTTAGTACGTTAATACAGTTTAAAGATAAATAATCTACCACACAACTTGGAGTTAGACATGGAGTTACAAACGTCTAAAACTCAGGTTTTGGTCTCCAATTTTTGAAATAGTTGTTTATACAAAGATAAATGTTCTCACAACATCTGCAACTTGATCTCTTCATGCAACTTGTTGGACTTCTCATTTAGCTTCATTCTTGAGTAAGTATGTTAAGGTTATTGTTGTGTCTACCTATGCTTTTAGATTTAGAATGAGTATATTGTTTATTTCACTTTCCTTAGCATATCTATGCTCAAGATTGTTTTGATGCTAGAGCTGCAGGTTCATAAACCGGGAAGGTATTGATTTTTCAGACGCTCAAGAAATAACTCCGGTTCAGGTTTTCAAATTTCTCCAGACATAGTTAAGTAGTAAATGACTTGCATTTATTTCCAGGTGAAATTTAGGTTCTGAACATTGTTGCTGATTGATTCACAGGAATGGGAGTTGGCAGAGAATGTGCATGGAGAACTTGAATATCAAACCAAGTGAGGGGTTACTTTTCTTTATCAGTTCCAGAAACTATGATTTATACTTTATCAAATTTTTGTCTGCTAGAACTCAGTAATTCTAAATAATGTAATTCTTATTTTTTAGGCTCAAGTGTTTTTAAATTATTTTGCACACTGTTAGTTACTTTAACAGTATTATAATTTATCCCTAAGGGGACTTCACAGGTAAAAGCAAAGTGTCCTGACGTGGTTTAGGAGCAGATCCAATCGAATGTTCCTTACGAACATATGATCAGACTATCCATTGTAAAATTACGTGGTTGTATTCTTTAAACATTGTATATTGCATTCACATTAAATCCCAAAACAGTAAATGCATACACTTTAATTGATATGATACTCAATACACAATAATATTTCACTCAGAGAATAAATCGATCACCTGATGTGATAGCTAATTTGGGATATCCCTCATCCCTTAAAGATGAATGCATTATTATCCGAGCAGCTTTCATTCATAGGTGACATGGTGAAATGCTAACATTGTAATTTGGGGCATCCCTCATCTCTTAAAGATGAACGAATTACTGTCCTAGCCGCTTTCATTCATAGCTGACGTGGTGAAAGTTAACATGGCTTTTACTTACTTCAGTCATGTTTTTGAATGTGATTTTATCATAGGAGAGAGGATGGCGTGGAAAAACCTGTACTATATTAATGTTAAACAAGTTAATGATCTGCATCAAACAATTTTGCCATATATATCTCTAGGATAGGGATATTGGTAATGGCAGATACTTTTCTGTGCTCAGCAAAACCATGAGGTGCTGCTGTTTTACTAATCTTGATGAAAGGGAAATAATAGGTCATATTGATAATAATCAATTCATAGATCCTAAGTGCTAAAAACTAATTTTTTTTGGAGAATCAATAAATCACAAAACAATATATGAAAAAAATCATCTAAATTAATGGATTCATGCATAATATGCTGTACGATAACAGAATTGCATTATTCTGTGGCTGGATAATTCTTTGCAATTTGTAAACTTAGCAAACACAACTGGAAAGCATGCACTTAAAACTTCTACAATAGAGTTATAGTAACATATATCATTTTAGTCAAGGGAAAATATGTTATATTATGTGGCCATAGTGTAAAGACTCGAGAACACGTATTTGCACATTGACCATGGAAAAGGACAGTGACCATATTGATTTTATACTTCTGAAACTGAATTGATTTTTCAATGTACGTTGGTATTCACCATATTTTATTACTATATTTTTTTGTGATTTTGATTCAGAGACTGCATTTGATTCATGTCAATAATGGTAAATAGAACAATACCACCAAGTCGTTTATGTTTCATATTGCATACCAGTAGATTATGAAAAACATCTGGTAGAAACATGTGACCAAAATATAGCCAACTATAAACCTACTCTTACGGTTCATAGCAGACAAGCATACAAAACTTAATATGGACGGTGGATGGTTGATGCCATTCTATTTGTCTTTGTGATTGTTGACTTCACTGCTGCTAGCAGGTTAGGCGCACTTGCTATCTATTAAGTGCACTTGCATTTTGATCTTGCAGGCACTTGAGTGACCTATGCAAGAATGCTAAGAAAATTGCAGCAGTTATTGAAAGTTCTGGTGGTAGCTGCTTCAAATGCCTTGCAAGCTTCTTATATTCATATCATGTGCAGTGACTTAATGGATGTTGCAGAGGGAGTAGGTTGCCTGCTGTGAGCATTTGGGAGCTAGACATCTCATCTACCTCAAATTGTGTGCGGATCTTGCATACATGTTTTAGACCTTGTGCATTGCATCCAACATTGTCCCTACTACCTTTGATATGCTCATATTGCCGACCTTGTCTTCTCAGAAAATTTATCTGATGATGGACTAACTTTATTACTCCCCTCTAATGAAATTCCTCACTAATTGATCCTGATGGGATTCTGCCTTCCTTAGAATTGATGAGTGGCATACGATATTGATAAGGAAAGGAATGCTTAATGATAAGCTAGCCCAAAGATGATATTTTCTTATCTGTAAATAATCTTTACTTATAATCATTCCCTGTTAAAATTTATGGTTAAGTGTTAATGCCACGTTTTTTGATTAAATTTAAGGGCAGCTATTGTTTTAATATTTTATCAAAACATAAATTATTTGGAATGGTCCATTGGTCACATGGTCATATGTAATGAAAAAATGGTCGGTAGGCTTGTATGGCATTACATGTACCAAAACATTTTCTAGTTTGGAAGCATGACTTTGGGGTGCAAGACCCTTGGTTGGTGTGTTAGCACCCTCCTTGCCGGTTCTAACATCTCTTAGAGATGCTTATGTGCCTTGTAGTTCCCCATGCTGTGTTATTATTATCAATGTACATGTCTGAAAGGTCATAGAAGAAATGACATCTAATGCAAAATAGTCATCAAAGTGATGACTTGAGAGTGAAAAAAACTCCACAAGATAAAAATTCTAAACCTTAGTCTTATCATGTAGACAATTATATAAATGCATAATAATGTTTCCCAATTTGGACATGGTCAAAGGATTACGTTGAGCAGAGGAAAGATGCAACCAAGCTATGCAAAAGCTTTAGGAAGGATTGGTTGCTGAGGAGGAAATCTTGAATGATCTATACATAGAATGTGAAGAACTACACATAAAATAGGCTTCAACAAAAGAATCCTAGAGAAAACATATGAGAGCACGGTAAGTCATTTGGATTTCTAGCCCCTTGATTATCCATCAATTTTATTTAGCAGTTTTGAAAATGGGATATAATAGTTAAGGTCTTGATAAAGATGGTCAAGGAATTCAAAAACCACTTGAGGCAAAGATGAAGTCCAAGGAGATTGGTCTTTGTTACACTATGAAATTTGGTCATTAGAATCTTCATCCTTATTATGTGGGAGTTGCAACCTCAACAGTTTTACATGTTAGTTTAATGGCATTCCTACTTGTAAATCTCCACAATCTGCAAAAAGGAACTTTGGTCAGATTGCCCTATTCATGTGGAACAACATCACTTTTGCACTACATTTGTGTGTTCATCAAAAATCAAAACCATAAGCAATGGTGCCCATTGCTTCCCAAGGAGGGACAATTGATCAATGTAGCAATTCGGGACATACTTTTGGAAAAATACTAAAAAACTAGTAAGTCACCTTGGTGGGGGGCATATTAACTTTACTGTTTGAAATTGCATAATGTGTCAAAAAACTTAGGATTAAGAACCCTTGGGCGATATTAAATTTATTAATTAGTTATTTGTTAAACATTAACTAATAGTTGGTTATTAACCTTCCCAATTGATGTAACTTCTTCTGTGTTTAATCAAAGGCGGACATACAAGTTTGTAAGTGTGCTGTATACCTTCCATTTCTCTTCATTCTTTCAACATTTATATTTGCTAACATTGGTATTAGAGCCAATTGTTCAGGGAAGCCCTAGTTGGGTACGAATGGATCACGTTCTTCGAGGAAGCCCTAGTAGGAGGGTACGAATAGTCCAAGGAAGAAGTGGTTCAAACTTGAAGAGTTAGTTTGTGATTAGCAGAGGCAGAAATTAGGTCATGCAGTCATGCATGTACTGCAAAAGCTTTGCATAGAAGCGAATAAAAATGATTTGAAGAATAGTTTCATGATTATTTTCAAGTTGCAGTTTTGTGGTATTTGCAAAGGAGCAAAGGCGTGACCAGACCCAAAGAAACACGTGAAAAAAGACTAGAAAGATTGCATGCAAATGACCAAAAATTTGTAGGGGTCTTGAAGGCAAAAAATGCCATTGTTGCAAGGGTTGTGATGGGTCGTGAAGTAGAACAGTGAGATTGCTATGGCACGATGGAAGAAGGCCTATGCAGTCACATGGAGGACACACAATGCTATTTGCCAACCCTATTATCAGGCACGAGAAAAGAAAACTGGGATTTTTGAAGACCATTTTTGAATCTGAACGTGATTTTGACTTGTACCAATCGCGATTTGGTGTTGCGAGTGCACATAAGAAACGAGGAGAATAAAGAATGTGAGATGAGACGTTCAGTTGCAATTTTTTTTGCATTAAAAACTGCAAAGAATGGCACGGGAAAACCAGTTTACAATTGTAGCACAAAGGATCAAAATTTTTCAATTGGAGGTGTGTAACATTGAGATGAAATCATGGAATGAAAACGAAAAGTATAGTCATGTGATTAGTTATAGACATTCCCTTGAGCAGTTCCAGACAGTCACAATTTTTTGAAGACCAGACCATCAAATTGCAGTCGGACTAGGAGGAACGATTCCCAAGTATAGTCATCGTGCCAGAACAGAGGAAATTTGTACTAGATGGTCAAGTCATGATTTCCAAGTGCTTTTTATTTTTTTGTAGACAAAATAATTGTAGTTTGCAACAATTTGCGAAAGTTTTTTGTCCCTATATAGGATTCGTGATGTGGTTTGCTTTATATACTTTGCATTGATTTTGGTAATCAGATTTATATGCAGACTTTGCATTGATTTTCGAGTTAGAGGTTAAATGTTGTGAGATTAATGGCCAATAGTCAAATTTTTGTTTTGCCAGAAGTGTATAAATTGATTGGGCATAATTACAATGTCTGGAGTCATAAAATTTTAACAATTGCAGAATATTGTGATTGTGATAAAATCGTTCTCAACATTGAAGTGAAAACTACTAATTCAGCGAATTATGACAAGTGCCATAAGGAGGCCTTCTTGTTGTTAAAGTTCTCTTTATTAGATGATATGATTCCTAATTTATTGGATGCCATTGAGTCAAGTGTGCTTTGGACCAGTTTGAGAAATAATTATCAAACTCAGGAAAAAATCCAGGGGTTGCCCTTGAAGAATTGGCTATTTTCACAAAGAAGATCGAGGATGGGTCTCTATTAGAACATCTTCTTTGAATGAAAGATTTTCAAGACCAGCTTGCAGCCGGTAACAAAACAGTGGATGATGATGACATGGTTGCTCTTGTTATGAACAACTTGATACCCTTATATGAATCTTTCGTGATTTTATTTGGTTAGTTCCTATTCGTTGCAAAAAGAATGTAGACAAACACAGGAAAATGAGTCCAATGTTGGACAAACAGAGAGTGTATTTGTTGCTAGGCCAAAGGGAAAGTGGAAATGTATTCCTATTGATTCATCTTCCAAGTACCAAGTGAAGTGCTTTTACTATCATAAGGTTGAGCATTTCGAAAAGGATTGCTGCAAGTGAAGTATGCACTTTCTTAACAAAGCAATCAAGCGACAAATGTGATAGTAGTTGAAGAAGAACATGAATTTTGAGGAAGAGTATGCCCTTGCAGCATTATACTCGAACGATAATGCTACTAGTTGCTTGTTCACTGATTCTCGTGCATTTAGACATTTCACATGTTGTAAGGACTGGTATGTCAAATTTACTGCAAGTACAAACTTTTTTGATTCAGTTTCATTAGGTGATGGCCTATCACATATGGTAGAGGAGATAGGAGATATTTGCATAACATTGAATAATGCTATAAAAATCATAGTACAAAATGTTAGGTATGTTCTTAGCATGAATAAAAATGTATTGTCTGTTAGTTAGTTAACAAAAGATCCCAACATTGCTTTACATTTCTCTAGGAAACAATGTATTGTGTCCGATGTAAAATAGGATAAAGTAATTGCCCTAGGAATTGTGCAAGGTGACTTTTGTAGGCTTCTTGACCTTGCCATAGTCAACTTAAATGCACGTGTGGAGGGAGACTCCACCATACATGATGTGGTGGAGGATGAAATTTCTCAAAGGTTTGTTGACCCCGCTCTAGTCAACTTACATGCATTGGTTGTGGAGGGAATATCTACTAATGCACTAGTTGAGGGCATATTCACTATAAAAGTATGTGTAGGAAGATGCAATTCCTCAATCAAATGCATGGGTAGTTGTGCGGGAGGATGAAATGCCTCAGTCAAAGGCACTGGTTCAGAGGATTGGAAACAAGGTTAATTTTATAGAGCATGGTCATTTTTCTCTTGTTATCGACCTTTTTATGGTACCTGAATTGTCGGTTAAACAACCCATTGGATGCACATGGGTGGACAAAATTGGTACTTTGAAAAAGTACAAGGCTCAGCTTGTTGCAAAAGGCTTTTCCCAATAAGAGGGAATCAATGAGGAGTAGTTTTTTTCTCCTACCGTGTAGTTGGTTTTTACTCTTGTGAATTGGTCATATTTCAGTTGCTGTTCTCCCTAGCAACGTAGTTTGACTTCCTGAATGAAGATTTGGATGAAGTCTACATGGTGTTGCCTAAGTTTTTCAGATACCTAGTCACGATCATTTGGTTTACATGATGATTAAGTCCCCGTACAAATTTAAGTCGGCTCCACGAGCCTAGTATATTTTGTTTGATCAACATCTCCAAGATTTTGGATTCAGAACTATGGAAGTCGGGCTTAAGTTATCAGCGAATGACGATTCATCACCGGCCAATGAATTACCCTACAGAGAATTGGTGGACAACTTGATATATCTTTTCTTTTGCTAGGTAACGACTTTTGATCAGAGCTTGAAACTAGTTTGGGACACAATCGTGTTTGGGGTACAGTCATTGAGAGGGGGGGTGAATCAGTGGTGACAAACAATCCAATTCAATTTCCAAACCCTTCAAACACTTAAGCATTCAATACAACCATTCATGAAGCATACAAGATGTTTAAAGCAAAGAACAACGAAGATAATGCAAGTTCACATACACAACACAAGATCTATGTGGGAAACTCTCTAGGGACATAAAATCCACTCTCAAGCTTGCAAGCACATGGACTACTTGTCCTATAAGATGATCACAAACATGAGACTGGTCAATTCCTTTTGACTAGAATTTAGTGAAACCCCTGTTTCATAAGGAACACCTACCACTAGGATGATCAAGTCTTTCTGACCGGCTTTAGTGAAACACCTGTTTCACAAGGAGCACTTGCCCCTAAGATGATCAAGTCCTTCTGACCACCTTTAAACTTCAAACCTGCAAGAGCACTGTCTTTGATATTAGAAATATAACCTACAAGTCATACACAGTCATCAACCTGCTCTACTCTACAATCCATCCCTTGGGCACACACCCTTTCCTTCGCTCCACAACTCTCACACATACTTCTTTATCCACTTCGAGCACCTAGTCACAAGCTTAGAAATCACCACATTTGATTTTACCTTTTATAGAGTCTTCATGATTATTATGATGTTCACAACCTTCCTTGTTGGCCACAACACATGCCTTCTCCCTTAAGGCATCTAACATGGGTTATTTAAGCACAACCCTCTTTCAAATAGGCCTAAGTCACCTTTTAGGTCCTATGAAGACCCATTCGCCTCTTTGACACTTCTTCGAGCAAACTAAGAACACAGGAACATTTTCAAATACATGGACCCATGCCACACAATCTGTAGGTCCTCAAGTGATAACAACCATCACAACACCCTTATGCTAAAGCTCAATTTGCTCAAACAACGTTCTGTGCACACAACCACCATGAACGAACAAATCGTTAGCTTCTAAGCATTTGTTCATATTGAATATGAATTGGTCAAACCTCCAAAATCCATACAAATGATCCTCATGGAGTCTACAACACTCCAATAACTAGCTCATCTCAAAACATCGAAATACCATCAAGAACAACTCTATTACCCTTCTTGGGTTACTTGCAGAGCATGAACGAACACACAGTCACTTTGGAGCTCAAGAAATTTGATTGTACAAACATTTAGACCTTCAAATGAATATTGTTAGATGTGCCTTGAAGTACTCTACAACTTTGCTTTTTATTGCAACATCAAATTTTGCATAGTTCGAAAGTTATGGCACAAAAACTATAGACCTGTCTTCCCTCACAAATTCAAATATTTGAATTCCGACGGTCACTGAGCAACTGTTAAACTTCGAACACTTTGCCATCATCTCGTGTCCTCGCATCTTAGATTAAATGCACATTGTTCTCTTTGAGAGTAGCTTGGTCTTTACCTTTGCTTTATAGTTAAACGAGCACTTGTCATCATCTCGCTGCTTCCTAACAATTTGGAACAAACGCGCTCCGTTGATCTCTTCAAAGTAGCTTGGTCTTTACCTTTGCTCATTGTTAAACATCGAACACGTTGACCTCATCTTGTGCACCCTTGCAATATTGATCATATACATATCGTCGATCTCTGTGGATCAACCAGGTCTTTAATTTGCAGTGCTCACTGTTAGATCTTGCTCAGAATTCTCTAGATTATGACACTTGGCACCCTTGCATGCCTTTTGAGTACTTTATTGATAGTCCCTTGCGCTTGTGCCACTTGGTAGTCTCGCATGCATTGTTGAATTTTTGACTTGTCCCGCACTGTTGATCTTCGTTAGTATGAACCACCACTCACTGTTGATCTTCTATCAGACTAGCGAGCTTGTGACACTTGTCACTTGTGTGTGCAACCTTTGACATGTTGACTTCACGCATGTCGTTGATCTCAATATGTACAATTCAACGCTCACTGTTAGATCTTCTAGATCAATGACCTCAGTCTTCGACGTGGTTAAACTTGATGGTCTCCGACCCATCACAGTCTGCTAGAGCCACTTTGAAGCTTTATAACTTGAGCTAGACAACACTTCAAGATTCCAAATTTTCAGGGTAGCTTCTTGGCACTATAGACAACATCTGCATGTAAACCTTTGATCAAAAATGACTTTTTGTGTACCTGAAATAAATGTACAAACTTATTGGTTCATACATCTCTGCATGACGTGCACTGATGGTCTGGTTAAGTATGGGAACCTTTGCAATCTACTTTGAAAGTCAACTTTGAACCTAAATAACTTTTGCTGCGTTCAATTGCATGACTTGAAACTTGGACCATAACAACTTGGGACTAATGTGATCACACCCATATGACCAATTCCCCTTGACTCATCCATATGTGGCAATGGTGACGTCAACAAATTGCCTACTCAGATTTTTCTATCACTGAGCCAACTATGCCAAGATTAACATAATGAAGAACCGGATGAACACCATGCAATCCCATAAGCACTTCAAGTACTCTTGACACCCCATAGGATTTTTGCAACATAATTTCATCATCCATAACATTCATCAACATCCTATCCAAGCATATATTGAAGATCCAAGCTTACATACTAAGCTACCAAGCCTATGCCAACACATTGTTCACATGCCTGTCTTCTCTCCTTTACTAGAAACCACATCAACATGCTAGATACAATGTGATAAGCCTCGAACAATACTTATCTCAGCGCATATGCATTCAAATCTTGCCTTGCACAACTTCAAGCTCAAACTCATCATCATCATGACATCACCACTTTGTCATTACCTTTGACATCAATGCACACATGACATCAATGACAACACTTGCCAACAAAGCGAGGCCCAGATCCCAATTTATTAACCATAGAATACCACCAACGGTCCAAGAATCACACCAACGACCATGAATGGCCCTGAGAATTGCACCTGCGGCCATTAATGGCCTCAAGAAATGCACCAATGGCCATGAACAACCCCGAGATTTGCACCAACAGCGATGAACGACCCAAGTACCAACAATGGCCACAACTGTCCTCGAGAATGTAAACAACCACAACCGGCCTTATATACCATTATTGAGATTTGAACCTGGGTGGGGCTTGGAACATCCAAACCACATTACCAACTCAACTAGATTTCATTGGCATGACAACTCGATATATCTTATGTCCACATGATCAAATCTTTGTTTTGTTGTTGGCTATCTTTTTTGGTTTTTGTCTACACCAAAGCTCCTACATTGGGCAACAACAAAATGTCAGAGGATTGCAGATTTCATGTTGATATCTAGAGAGCAGTCTGTAAATGTAATGATCAAACTCTTTGGTCCCACTTTGTAAAATTTCAGGACAAACTTGGAGTAGTCTCGAGCTTAGTCATTAAGGGAGGGCATTAAAGTTATTAATTAGCGGTTAGTTAAACATTAACTAATGGCTGCTTATCAACTTTCCTAACTGATGTAACTTCCTTTGTGCCTAGTAAAATATGGACACACAACTGTGTAAGTGTGCCGTATGTCTTCCATTTCTCCCCATTCTTTTAGCATTCATATTTGGTAACAGTTGGGATTCGAAATAGAATAATTTAAGTTTGGGAACTATTTTGTAAATGGTTTAGAACAAAATGAAGGATTTTTTATTTACATTGGATATGTAGATTGCGAGCTTAAGTTCTTTACTGCTGCTACAAACATATTTTGCTTATATTGCTGTAATTGTGTTGAGAATCAGACATCAAGATAGGTGGGAAGCATATATTGGTAGGCATTTGGGTAAATGGTGAAGCCCTTCCATAGATTATATTTTTGAAAATTTTTCATGAGTTCCATTGATGCATCTGAGACAATGTTATCCAGAGTGACGTTTGTTGAAACAATGTTGCCAAAAATATTATTGCCTAAGGAAATGTAGTCTGAAGATATTGCTATATGTCTATAGAAAAAAGTGTTGGCATTTACCACACAACTAAGGGAGACCCTAGAAATCAAAAGCTATAAAATAAAAAGTTAAGAAACATTAGCATTGCTAGAAGACACTTTAAAGTTGCTCCCCTCGCCCAAAAAAAAAACAAACCCCAAGATTGGTCATAGGAGGTTTATGGAAGACCGTTGTCAAACTTCTGTTGATATCTTTTATGCCATTGAAGTGAAGAAAGAACAATATAGTAGAAAATAAAAGTTAGACGGGAATAGAGAAAGCCAAAAGATCAAAAACCTTTCTTTGTTTATACCCCTTCTCATTTCACTCCATTTTGTTATCGAAATCCTACCATACTCTGCCCATTTTTATTAGCATTCAAAAGGTGTTGTTGTGGGTGTATTAATATTGCAGCATATGTATCAACCTACCCTTCTCTCAAAAGCAAAGGTGAGATGTAGGCAGGGATATGCCAACTACACCTATCGCCTCTCATTCTGATCTCTCACATAACTGAAATGCCAAGAAAGATTGCTAAAATAGCATAAGTTGCCAAGTAGTTTTGTGTGTGCCAATGCCTATTTCGAGTTATGGGCCAGAATATTACAATCATTTCAAAAATAATCTTTGCCAAAGTAATGTCCCCAATTTGGGACCAAAGACCGTAAATGGAGTTTTCCACGAAACCAAAATCTGAAAATATTATTGAATTCTGAAATTAAAATCAACTATTTAATTCACAAATGTAGTAAATAAAATACCTCTTTTGCTGTCTCTTTCAAGACTATTAATTTGAATTTGCAACTAATTGATATATGCTTCAAACACCCTGAAACACCTTGCAAACACTTCCATATAAAGTCGCCACACTTTGAGAAATATAGGAAATAAATCAAAATGCTGAAAACCTCAACTTGCCCTTCTACAAGCTTCCAAGTCTCCCAAAACAAGTCGCAACGTTGGAAAATTAAAGCAATAATTTCAAAGCATAAATAAGAAAATATATGATTGTTCCTTTCAAGGTTAGAGCCCCAAAACACTCAAAAAAACCCTCATTAGGTGAATTGCTCCACTTAAAAAAAATAATAGGAATAATTCAGAATTATTCACCTTGCAGTCAACCCTCAAATCACCCAAATTCAGCATGCAAAGTTGATAGAAAAATCAGAGTAATTTAATAATAATTTTTTAAATTATTATCATAACCTAGGGCATCAAATTGACCACGCAATGGCTTCAAAATGCTACCAAGATGATTTGCCCAACCATAAAAAATTCGTATAAAATACCGCAAATCCTAGAAGAGTGTTGCCTCAATGCAAGACCTTCCAAAAGAGTCTCCAAGACCTCCAAGTAATTCGCCCAAGATAAAAACTTGCAATTTCGTTGCTCTTTCCAAACAATTCGCTGCCCACAACAATTAATATTTCCTACAAACAGGTTGAAAATTCAAAAATTCATAACTCCCTCAATATTTAGAATTATGATGCAAATAAGAGCTCAAACTGACCACAAAATTAGTGCTATCAAATAAAAATAATTTTAGAATTTTCCTTCTATGGGAAGGCCACCAAAACTTGCTCTAAAATTTTGAAAACCCTAGTTCCCAGAATTTCCTCCTCGAACTCTTTGTAGATCCACTTGCATGTACACATACAATTTGACACTCACTTGCAATCTTTGAATAGAGTTGCCCAAGTAGAAGGAATGAAGGTTTTCGTCCGCAAACCTAAGACTCTTCCTGAAGATTTTTATCTTCAAGAGGTGGAAACCAAGCTTGACATACTTGATTCAAATTTCCAAATCAATCTTCAACATGCATGTCCAATGATAGCTTACCTTCTTTTTATATTCTCTTTTCTTTTAAATAACCCTCTCTTCCAAAACTTTAGGACATCCCTTATAATTTCACTTTAGGACATTTTGAATTAATTAAATAACTTGCCTCAATAAATTAGTAATTAAAATTACTTTTTGGCAAATTAAATAATTATTTTATATTCAGTCCTTGCCTCAATAATTAATGAAATTGCTCTCATAATTGAAGTGATAAAAATCACTTTTCAAGCAATTTATTAATTATAAAACCCCTTAGAATAATTATTAAAATTACCTCAATTTTTCAAATGGTTGAAACCACTTTTTCGGTAATTCGATTAATTATCCAAGATGGTTCTATTTTAATAATTAATTAAATTGCCTTAAAATCACTATTCATGGAATTTTATTAATTATTAAAATTATATGAAATGTGACATTACAGTGCTCCTTTCCCAAATTTGCTTGCCCTCAATCAAATGCAAGCTCATATACCCAATTACCATGTCCAAGTGATAAAACCTATTGTAGTGCTAAAAAAGCTTTGCTCCTGTACTTGTTAAGTGAAATAACTTTTGCCAAAAGGCATAGTGTGACATACCCCAAATGGATAAAGAATACCATACCACCTTGCCACTATGTCCCATAATGCAACCAAATTCTGTCCTTGCTTTCCAAGGGGGAAAAACATCAAAATGAACCCTGTAGTTTGGGGGCTGCCCCCAAGTGCAAAAGGTAACATACCAGCCTTCCATAGGCTTCCCATGCCTCCATTTCAACAATTCTTTCATTACCAAGTTGTACATGGTGGAGTCCTTCCAATCAGACAAACAAATGCATCCGGAAAATGGTACTTCTTTATCCCAAATGAATTAGCCTACTTGATCCTTCCTTGGAGAGTGTATACAAATGAAGTTAATGCCCAATGGCTTCTTGTGAATTCCTTCATACCATGGTGTTACTTTCCAAAATTGCAAATAGTTGACAAGATTAAATGCTTTGAACAACATACCTTGGAAGGAACCCTTTACCACGTGCCATCCTTCTTGGATGGTTCCGTCCATGTGTATCATATACCCAAATTTTAATGACAAACACTATTGTACCATACAAGTTTCCCTCTTCACGTGTGCCCTTTGTGATGCTTCAAGAAGTTGTTTTCAGACCCAAGGAGCTGCTGTAAGTGTGCATGAAAATCAGATATTTTCTCCCAACAACAGCGCTGAAAGAGAAGCCAAAATTCTGATTTTTGTGGTGAAGAGAAATCAGATTTGTATAACTGTTGTAAATGAGCATCAATGTCGATCCTTAGCCACAACTTCCGTTTTATTGTTAGTTCACAATCCAAGTATATAACGGCTGTGATAGAGGACAAAAATCAGTCACTTCTTCCCAACAAAGGGTCTGTCATAGAGGCAAAATTTTTGATTTTTTTGATTGCATTCAATCAGAAATATTATGCACCACATTCTTCTTTGTCATGGGTGACAAGGTACCTCCGAAATCAATTTTCTTGTGCATAGTAGGTGGCTGTAAAAAAGGGAATAATTCAGAATTCTTTGAAACAACATCTTCATACCTTCCAACAAGAATTTCGTCTCTCCTTGTTGACCACCATGTGCCAATCATGCTTTCTCCATTGGGGTCCAATGGCCCAACATGTTGCCGATGAATTTTTGATTTTTTTTGGAAAGGTAGAAAACAAATTTTCCTTCACCAAATTATTTTGTCCAAAGTTGCTCTTGATTTGGGCCTTTGCCCACTCTATGGTAGTCCTCAAGCTTTCATCCATGTCTACATTTTCAAATTTTCCAAATAAACCTACACATGGAATACACATGTTAGAAAAAAATTTAACATCTAGCAACACTTTTGCAATTACTTCATCATGCCTCATGAGCATGACACGGGCTCCCTTGTGGTGTATTAGCTTTTTCATATCATGGCTGTAGTATGCCTATTTCTCCTTCAACCTTCCCTTTATGGTGGTTGGAAAACCACTCATATGTGTGGAAATCACTTCCATGGAGTTGGGGTGTGAGAGGCACACCTTCCTCGGACCAACACTCTTCATGGCAACAAAAAGCTTAGTGAGAAACAAATTGAAAATGTGAAAAACAGTAGTGAATGTATTACTTACAACTCTTCCCTTGATTCTTGGATCATGGTGCTTCTTGTTTATGCCCTTTTCCATGAGGATCCAAACCTTGCCCTTTGTTTCACAACATAACAAAATAACAAAATCATGTTTATAGTGGTCACCTAGATCCCAAAATGTAATGCCCCCTTTCTAGATACAGTGTTAGTCCATTTGTTTCCCATGGACTAGCAATTGGGTTAGGGAACCATGGTGAGTTGGCCTTGGATGGGCCATTTGGATGTGTAGTTTTGGTTTGGATCCAGTTAGCATGATCAGTGGTAGTTTTGGGTGCCTTGTGGAGTACTTACTATTTTTAGTAAGTTCGGGTTCAGTGTCGGATTGAGATTTTCAAAGTGGGGTTAGATGCGTCTCATCGAGACCTTTTCGACGAGCTAAAGATCAAGGCATTTTGACATCTTCATATTTATTTTAAAGTCCGAATTTATATAACGTGTATTTGACGGGACTTTAATAAAGTGATTTAAATAAAATAAAATAATATTCTAGAAGCTTTTTGAAGGATAAAAAAATAATAGATGGCTTGGCTAAGCTTCTAATCATCCAATATTTGACATTTGCTTAATGTGTTTATTTGTAGAGCCAAGGGTTTTTCCAAATTTCTATATTGGTCATTGGGAAAGAAACTCTCATTGATTTGCATAACTAAGGTGGTGAAATATCTTCCAAAGGGTTGTAGCTATTGGAGGAGATAATTTAGTCTTTTCATTGTGCTTCATTTGGTGGTCATAGGCCAGACTTGTTGAGGACGATTTGCAAATTTTGTTAGGAGTTCATTGGTGGCATCGCCATTGTATCATTTGGTAGCATAGAAGGCATATTGGAAGTACATTAGAAGTCTGATATACATTTGTAGAGGTCTGATCAGAAGTTACAGTCATATAGAGACACCATTGGAGACCACAATTTCACTCATGGAGGCCAAGGTTGGCATCGATTCCTCCTAGCTTGAGCGCTCCACTCCTTGGGACTTGGCAATAATGTTTGAGGCTCGAGGGGAGACAAAGAGGCTGCACATTATTTTATTTTGGCATTTTATATTAGAGCAGGGGCGGCTGGAGTAGAGCATTGGTTTGGCTAGGAGGAAGCATATTTTGGGATTGTTTTTGTTGCTACATCATCTCCAGCCCTAGGCGCTTCTTTTCCAAGTTCTTTGCATTGTTTTACATCCAATTCTAAGTCATATTATAGTTAGTATTAGTGGCAACGATTGTACTCAGAAATTAGGAACTCATGAAATTGTAAAGCCAAGAGTCTTGGCTATTCCATCTGCATTGTAATCAGTTATTTGAATTGAATAAGGTGGCATAAGGTTGCATTCACTTAGTAGATTGCTTCAATCTTAGGTTGCATGACAAGTGTTTGTTAAAATGCCTTATGGCTGTAGGTGCACATTTTTTACATGTCTATATCCTATATCTGCATTTGAAGGGACCAAAAGAATTGCATTTGCTTTCTAGTTCTTTGCTTAAACATCTTAGTAAACATTTGCGAGCATTAAGCAAGTATAAACAAACTAAAACTCAGAATCAACAAGCAAGAGGGTTACATGACAAATGTTTGACGATATTTCTTGGGAATTTAATTAAGCAACTTGAGGGCATATTGGACAAGGGGTACTACACAAAACCATAATAGAAGCTTGTCATGTCCAACCCATGAATTGATAAGGCAATCATTACTTTCAAGCATTCCTTCTTTTCATGGTGCATTAATTCATCAAGAAGCCTTGTAATGCCATCCAACTTGGTCAAGGCTTGCACTTCCTTCTCATTTGTGACTAAAATTTGTTCTTTCCAAACTCTTTCTCCCACTCTAGAGTCATGCAACAAATTTGAACAATTATTAGGCACCAAAGAAAATTTATTATTCACAACATCCCTTTCTATGCATATTTTGGTTTTCTTATCTTCTTCAAAATCATCTTTTTGAATCTCAAGGTTTGGAGTACTTGGCTTTCCCAAAACATTTAGCTCTTCCCAATCTTCGTTCATCTTTTGCAGCTTTCTTTGCTGCTCCAAAAACTCAGATTTTTGGTACTCTAGAATTCCCATTCTAGGCTGCCCCAAAGTGTTACCTTTTTGTTGTTTACCACCTCTCAAATCTGATTTTTTTGTTTTGGTAATTCCTCCATAGGAACCTGTTGTCAACCTGGAGCTGCGCCCTGAATCGAAGACGTGCATGAAATAGCCAATCCTCTATCCAGTTGAAACAATGGGATCTTCTCACGAAGGTGGGCGTCTCAATGGTGAGAAGAACTTCCAGAGAAGGCTGGTTCGTATAAGATGTATCAATGAGGATCTCTACTCTATGCTGCGGACTACCATGAAAAAGGGAGAAGGAAACTTTAAGGGGAAATCCTACCTAATAAAGGTGATACACTAGAAAATTGATCCACTCAACTTGGAACCTTGAACACTGAACAAACAAGGGAAAAGGAAGACCTTTGATTTCAATCAATTACTTATGCATACATATTTCATGAAGAGGTTCGATCCAATGACCAAAACATGAAGGAAAGCGATGGAGAGAGGTCTGATACAAGACACTTTGCAACGACCTAACATCCACTTACAACTTCAGCAAAAGACATAAAGAGCACTGAACATGACTTGCATAATATGATAAGCTAGCAACTAGGTACGAATCAGAATTTGGGAAGGAAGAGAAATCTACCACATATGCAAATTGCTGAATGATTATACACTATGCCAACACTTGAAATTTGAAAGTACAGTCCTATTGATTGAAGATGTTACACAACTCACCAATGGTAGAGTCTGGTCTAGCCAAGAGAGAGATGATTTTTTTTGTAACGTTGAAAAGCCATTTTATAGAGAATTACAAAAGCCAAAGATTGGCGTTGAAAAATTGAAGAGAAGGATTAATTTAGATTAACTCAAGGCAGACTTGGCCTTTCAATAAAACATGTTTTTCCTTTGTCTTTGCATGAAGCTTCTTGCGCTTGAGGATGTGAACTTGTCTTTGTTCTGAACCGCCTACCTCTCTTTGCATTTAAATCTACGCAAATGTCAATTTTAGAACTCTATGTGAGCTGCTGGAACGTTTGAGATGATTGTCTGAAAGGCTGAGTTGACCGTTTGATAAGCTGAGTTGGATGAAGAGATCATTCTCTTTTGCATGGGAAATTCCTGGTAGATGTGGCGTATAACAATTAGTCAACTCTAAATCTAGAACAGTCAACTCGATGTTCGAATTTGGAACTCCGATTGAAGCTGAGTTGGACCTTTGGATGCATGAGTTGATCTGGAGATGAGCAAGACTTCAACAATCAGTCAATCGAAGCTTTGACCGGTCGATCGAAAATAGCCCTTGCTGTATTTTATCTTGTTTTGGTTTGCCTGTTCATGTCTATTTTTGGTGAGATTCTGTATTTTGTCTATAGTAGTCTATATTTCTTTGGATTTCTTGGCTATTTCCTTGCTTTTGGATCTCCTCGGCTTTATCCTTGCCAATTATCCCGAATTTGTTCCTGCGGACTTTTGTTTTGCCCTATGGCTTCATATTGTCCGAAGGAATTCCTTCGGACAAAAAGTCCGAAGATATTCCTGTCTTTGCCTTCCCCTGTTTCTTCGGACTTTGTCTTTGTAATTTTCTCCGAATTTCTTTGGAATTTTGTTCGACGGAATTCCTTCGGACAAAAAGTCCGAAGGAATTACTTCCTTGTCTTTTGTCTTTGACTGCCTTCGGAAAAATTGCCCTTCAAAAAATGCACAAAGGTCTAGGCATCAACCAAGTGCCCTCCGCAAGGGCTTCTATGCCTTCATCTGCACCCTTGTCGGAAAAATTGTAGGGCACTCGGGTTTTTGCAAGGGTCCCGAATTTGACGTGTACCTTTTCGAAGGGTAGGTGCCCTTTGAGATTGTTGAAAATGACCCTTCTGAAGGGTATCTTTCCCTTTGGGTTTTTGCAAGGGTCCCCTTCTGCCTTCCAAAGCCCTTTGCAATTCCACGGACTTATTTCTTTGGATTTCTTCGGACTTTTGTCCGAAGGAATTACTTCCTTTGTTGCAAGCTCTACAAATTCCCTGAAGAAATTTAAACTTGTAATTTCCTGTGGACTTATGTCCTTAGCACTTCTCCAAAGTTATGTGACATTCTGCCTTCTTTGATGAACCATTCCTTCGGACAAAAGTCCGAAGGAATTCCTGTTGTAGCAAAGGCCCTCACAAAAGAAAAAACAATGTATTCTTTCCCAATGTATTCTTTCTTTCCTTGGATGGAGATGTGAATTTTCCGAATGGCAAGAGACAATTTATCCTGTGGAAGAATTGTCAACAGAACCCTCATGAAGGGCTGTCCATCCGCTCTTTTTGTCTTCTACTTGCAACCCTTCTTACTTATAAATTTCTGGGTCTTGTGGCACATAAATTTTAGTTAATGGCTGCCCTCCTATGCTCTTTTTGCATGCCTTGGACTCTTCTGAATTTTTTGCCGTTAATCTCAGTTGATTGCTTATTTCTTTGAATCCATTATTGGCCAAATTTTGATGCTCAATCATCAAGGACTCTTCATTAGGTGGCTGCCCTTCCAAATCAGCCTCAATTACCATTGATTTTTTTGAATTTTCGGAATTAATTCCAAGTTGTTCATACCTTACAAAGGGGCTTTGTTTGACTGATTTTTAGTTATTGTCAAGCTTGTGGAGTTGAATTGCTTTAATGGTTGTCTTTCACCCGATTGGAGTTCTTGTCATACGCCCTTGTTGATTTAGGTGTGGGTGGTTCCCTCTTCCTTTCAAACTTATCAATTATCTCTTCTAACAATTCTTCATGTGTCCCCATCATGCTATGCCTTTGTGTCACCCTTTCACGATGCCACCAATCATGGGCAACCCCACCCAAATGTTGGATAACAAAAATTATTGCCTCCTTTCGACCTCTAGGATTCAAATTAACATACTCAATTATCATATCAACCCAAACTATTACCAAAATTCCTGGATCACCATCAAAAGTTGGAAGAACTATCTTCCCCAAATCATAATGCATATCCATGTACCCATGGTGCCCCCCTTACCATACCTTGAACCTAGCCAATATTTGAAACTCCTTCCCCTACGGTATATAGGTGCAAGAGTCAAGTACTCATCATAATCCTCCATGAGATCCCAACAAACCAACGGGTCTTCATGATCCTGAGCTTATGTAATACCTTTCATCCTTCCCTATTCCTGTTTGATATAGATCTTGAATTCCACAAATGGCCAAGATATGGCTTTGATATCACTGTAATGTCTTCAATTTGGGACCAAAGATCATAAATTGGGTTTTTCACAAAACCCAAACAAATCTGAAAATATTACTGAATTCTGAAATTAAAATCAGCAACTACTTAATTCACAAATGCAGTAAATAAAATCCCTCTTTTGTTGTCCCTTTCAATAGTATTAATTTGAATTTGCAACCAATTGATATGTGCTTCAAACAAGCTGAAACACCTTGCAAACACTTCCAAATAAAGTCTCCACATTTGGAAAAATATAGGAAATAAATCAGAATGCTGAAACCTCAACTTGCCCTTCAATAAGCTTCCAAGTCTTCCAAAACAAGTCGCCAATGTTGGAAAATTAATGCAATAAATTCCAAAGTATAAATCGGAAAATATATGATTGTTCCTTTCTAGGTTAGAGCCCGAAAACCTAGGTCATCTAATAATAATTTTTTGAATTATTATCATAACCTAGGGCATCAAATTGACCACTCAATGGCTTCAAAATGCTACCAAAATGATTCGCCCACCCATAAAAAATTCTTATAAACTATTGCAAACCCTAGAAGAGGGTTTCCTCAATGCAAGACCCTTCAAAAACGTCTCCAAGACCTCCAAGTAATTCGCCCAAGATAGAAACCTACAATTTCGTTGCTCTTTCCAAACAATTCGCTGCCCACAACAATTATTATTTCCTACAAACACTCTGAAATTTTAAAATTTATAACTCCAATATTTGGAATTATGAAGCAAATAAGAGCTCAATATGACTACAAAATTAGTGATTATCAAATAAAAATAATTTCAAAATTTTCCTTACATGGGAAGGCCACCAAAACTTTGTTGGAATATTGTCATTGATGTCAAATGAACTATTGCCGAAAGTGAACGGAATTGATTGCCAGAAGTGAACAGAATTGATGGCCGTAAGTGAACGGAATTGTTGACGGAAGTGAACGGAATTGTTGCCAGAATTGAACGAAAATGTTGACGGAAGTGAACGGAATTGTTGCCGGAATTGAACAAAAATGTCGACGGAAGTGAACGGAATTGTTGACGGAAATGTCGACGGAAGTGAACGGAATTGTCGACGGAAATGTTGACGGAATTGTCAACCTTGGCCGACCTATTGGGAGGAGGTGTGACCGTTCGAAAGGACCTTTTCACTTGAAGAGTCACGACCTTAATTTGTGGCTTTCCGTGGGTTATAAATAAGTCCATAACGAATGGCAAAAGAGTAGATTCGAAAGTAGAAGATATATAAAAGAAGAGCAGAATTTTTAAAGGCAAATTTTTGTGAGAATATTGAAAAGAAAAAATCAGCAAGTATAAGAAAGAGTATAGTAGCGAAAACACTAAAGCGTAGATCGAATCTAAAGGAGATAAAGCAAGTGTTCTATCATCTGTTGTTTTGACAACAAATTTGAGATAGAAGAGTGATTTTTTCTGAGAAGGTTGGTGCCTTCGTTTTGAAGAGATTGGTGTCTCTTGCTGAGTTGGTGCTCAGTGAAAGGGGTTGGTGCTCCTGTAGGTTGGTGCCTACAAAATTGTTTTTGGGGTTGGTGCTCCAGTAGGTTGGTGCCTACGAATATTTATTTTTAAGAGAATTTCTCCGTGGTTTTCTCCCGAAAGGGTTTCCACGCAAATCTGTGTTTATTTGCATTGTGTGGTTTTGCATTTGATTGCTTTGAATATATTAATTGCGGAGTAATTTGAGGTTTTGAATTTAAGATTAATAGCCGAAAGTTAAAAATATCTTATACTGATTCACCCCCCCCTCTCAGTATAAGCTTGTGCTTAACAAACTTGGTCTAAAATTCTGAAAACCCTAGTTTCCAAAATTTTCTCCTCAAACCCTGGGTTCATCAAATTTTCAAAAATAGGTGGTTTTCCAAAACACTTTTGTACATCCATTTGCATGTACAGATGCAATTTGAAGCTCACTTGTAGTGTTTGAATAAAGTTTCCCAAGTAAAAAGGATGGAGGTTTTTGTCATAATTGAGAATGATTCTCATTCATCTCGGATCTCTCCAGCACGACATTACGATAGTAAAACTATCAGAGACATTATGCTCACAAATAAATTCAAACAATAATTATGCACAATAATTTGTCTCTCATTATTTCCTCAAAGAATAATACAACCTGCAAGTTTCTCTCTCTCCACATGAATAGGTATGCAATAGGAGTGCCTATTAAATAGGCATAATAGTTTGTTTCACACAACAAATAATTTGTTGTGTGAAATCAATTTTAATTGTTATGGAATGTTTGCATGCATAAAATAGATGTGCAAATATTCGACACAGAACAATTAATTAACCAACTCCCAATAAAGCTTAACACATGAGCAAGTGTGAACGCTCACTCCAACACCCTCCCTTAAGCGCAAAATAGGGAGTAAGAAAAGAGAAAGCAAAGACACTGATGGGTTTCGACAACTAGCCTTGATCAGGTATCTATGTACAAATCACAATGAAATACAAAGTGTCCCTATGGTAACCAATCCATTTCACCGTACTACATAGACGACGAATTGCTATAACCGCCAAGTCAAATAGGAGATGGTACTTTGTACGAGGCTAACTCTGTAAAAACACTAATCTCAAAACATTGAAAAAAAAAGTCACCAAAGATAAAATGTATCACCGCAAGGTACCCAAAAACCAATAACAACGGAAGTCAAGAGGGCAAAAACATATGCCGTAAGACATTCCAAGAAAGAAAATGGCTCAATACTCGAACATAAAGCTGAAGAGGTGCACTGGATGGAACAAAGGCCATCAAATACAAATGCACTCAATCCCCAGCCTCCAAAAGAAAAAAATGGTGTAGTAACAATGAGCACAACACTTGAAGTAGTATGTGCCACAAAAAACCATCTGAATGAGTGGGCCAATCCCACTATGCAAACACCGAAATGCTGACACTAGGCTACACTAGACTAGCTATGCTCCAGAAGGAGAACAAGCTCCACCAAAAACTAAAGGAGACTATCAACAATCAGATACAGATATGAAATATCTCATGAATAATGTCCCTAGTGATGATGGGATAGTCATGCAACTGGAGAAGAAGGTGCTCAATCATGGAGCGCATACATGAAAAAAAATCTCTATGAATCTCAGTGTGACTACAAGCAAAAGTCCCATCCGAGAACAATATTACCAAGTGATGCAAGAAACTCCACAAAGCAATCAATATGTGGAATACATCATCTATGCAATGAGAGATGTATGCTCGAAAAGAACAAGTTTGCCTAAACAAGGAGCTCAAACAACAAGGAGCATCAACAGGGAGGAGGAGCAATGTGCGGTCGAAGAAGCTGAATAGTGGAGGAATGATGTATGTAGTGTCCTCGCCAAGAATGCTTACGCCGCCAAGAACGATTAGAAATCCATCCCAAATGAACATGAATGGTGGATGAAGATGCGCAGGCAACATCCAAAGAAGTGTTAGGTAGATCATGTCTGACCACTGTAATCTCAGGGTTCTCAGCGCGGAGTCAAGGTGGAGAAGAGCCCATATGTAGCGTATAATCCTCATGAAGAGTGGAGCGAACAAAAGATGGAGCTCTATCAACAGATCCCAATGAAGATGAAGCACTTGCATCATAACCAAGGCCATGCCAAGCAGTCCACATAATACGCTGAGTAGGGCATGCAATGCCCTGTAAATGCTTTCCAATGCCTACAAGTTTGGTAGTGTGACCCATGGAACAAAGCATGTGGGAGCCAAAGCCAGTGGTATGCTTCTCAAAAGAAGTAGACATATATGCAGGTGGAACTGGAGTGGGATGTGCAGAGTGTGCAACACCATAAGCAACAGGGACAATGGGCTACTCAGAATCTAGTAAATTTCACTGTAAAAGTGCATCAAGTGGATGCGTACCAGATTCAGTAACACAACATGATGGCATACCAACTAGTTTCTTCCGCAGAAAACATATGAGGGCATTCTTTCCATGAATCAGGGAAGTCAAAAGAGAATTCTGCATCAAAAGTTTCATGTTTGCTTCCTGAAGTGCTAGGAAAGAGGCCATGAGATCAATGGGTTGCGTAGGATTTGGTAGGGTACTATCAAGAGTCATACCAAAGTCATAAATAGGAGCAACAACCACTGTATAAGAATGTGCATCAGTAAGTGAAGGTACCTCATCTAAATGACCACCAGTAATAAGTGTCTCATCCTCAAAAAATATGTCCTCAGTAAAAATGGAAAGGGGACAAGAACCAATAGGAGAAGATGAAGATGCCAAAGAGTTCTCATGCAAATCACCATCAAGAATCACACCCGCACAAATGGGAGAAGATGGTGGAGAAACTATGTCACCAACAGAAGAATCCTCACTTTGAGAGGAAGGAGGAGGGACATGTGAAGGTGGTGTGACCTCTTCAAACAATGCAAAAAAATGTCCCATGCTTCCTTGGGTGATGTGGCATGCTCAACGTGAAACTACAAACTCTCAGAAACATGGAGGCAAATAAACAAAAGTGCCTCCTTTTGCAAGGATGCATCCATACAATATTGTCTTCAGCTGTGAAAATGGGAAAATCACAAATGACAACTCTCCACAATCCCTTCATTTGCAAGTGTAGCATCATTTTGGTTTTCCAGGTGATGTTTAAGGAGCTAAATGGTTCAAACATACAAGAATCCATATCCGGAGGCATGAAAAACCAATAGTGGCAAAAAATGGCCAAAGAGGGACGTCAGTTACCACCGAAAATGCATTCGCAAATACAACATGTGGCCAAAAGGTACAATGCACACTTAAAACGGGATGCCGGTCACAATCGAAAATGCATTTGCAAGTACAACACGTGGCCAAAAAGTACAATGTACACTCAAAATGGGAAATCGGTCATAGCCGAAAATATGTCCACAAATGAAAGAAGTACAAATCACACACAAAAATGAAGTGTTTTGCGAGGGGGTCTCCGCCTGTGAGACCGGACCTTGCCCTCCGTCTTCAACAAGCGAGTGAAAGAGGAAATAGTGGTAAAGGTTACTCCCGTAAAAAACAAATGACAATAAACATAAACCTCTATTAAACGTTTCACAACTTAAAATTTTCAACCACCTTATAGTTTCCCCCACTTTATACAAATTTAAGACACTCCCTTCAATAATAAATGGCCCCACCTTAAATAAACACCTCCCCACTAAAAAATAATGCTTCCATTATTAGTGTGCCACTTAATCCTTTCCAACAAGCATATAGACAAATATGTTTTTAAATTGTTTGGAAAGAAATTAAAAAACTTCAAAAGTTAAAACCTTTGAACAAAAATAGCTGGTGGAGATCTACACCGTGGTTGACACGAGTAACAAAAATGGAGGCCTACTGGTGAACCAAAAAACTTCGGTCCAAACATAAATCAGATATGTTGCCATGTCAAAGTTTGTTGGAAACAACATGCCCAATGATGCATGTGAAACATCCACGAACCTTCTATGAAGTCTCCATTTACGACAAGATTGCAGGAAATTGACTCAACCCTTTTGCATGTCACGAGGTGAGTAGAGGCTTGAAAAGAATGTTTCAAAAAATAGCCTTTGAGTGTGAATGCGTTGGAGGCTTTACTCACCGGTTCCAAAGCAAACAAATAACTACCATGGTTGAAGGGACTGGCAGGGAACAACAACAGTTTGAAGGTTGTTTGTAGTGCTCGCTGTGAATGCTTGGAACGACGATCCGTATGCAAATAATATGCAGTCCATAGGGATCTTTTGGTGAGATCCTTGGATGAAGACAACAACAATCTGGGATCAAAAACTCAGGTAAAAACTATAGGATGTTGAGTTTGCATAGGAAATCTGTGATGAGTAGACCAATGGATGTGAAGTGTGGCTACAGCTCCAAAGGCAAAGTAATCAAAGGCTTACCTTGCAAGACCCGATCCAAAAAACAACCACCTCAATATACAGAGTTAACAAAAATGATCAGATCTCAAAAACATGGCTCGAAGACCGTCCTGATACCATCAAATTTGTAATACATAGGCCTAGTTGACTGTATAAAATAACTTAATAGGATAGGATCCTTACTGCGCACTTGCATTCTTTGATCTCACTAACAAAATAACCCGGAAGCCTTGGAAGTATATCACAATGAGAAAAACCAAAACCGTTGCAAGCAGATTGGTCACATTCGGAAGGTTCTGCCTGTAAAAAACTTCTCTAAGCGCACAAACCTTGTTTGTCCGGGTTATCAACAAGTGAAACAATGCAATGACAACTCCCTCAAACTCAACACCTCCTCCACTATTAATTGTTGTGGGACTAAATGCCTTCCATATGATACTCTCGCATATGTTAGTTGCAGTGAATAAGGAAATGCCAGAGCCCAACCCATAGCCTTTCTGGAGCAATTTGTGTTGAACACACTATCTACTGAGAGGGGGGGGGTGAATCAGTAGATGAGCTAAAATGTGGTTCTTAAAACTTTTAAACAAGATACTTAAAGTACATGCAAAGTAAAGAACAAAAACAGAGATCATACACACACATAAGAATGCTCAACACCAGATTTTTACTTGGAAACCCAAAGGGAAAAACCATGGTGAGAAAAGCTACTAGAAGCTACTGTTCTAACCCAACCTCATAGAACAAAAGTTTCACAGACAAACCTCACTGGTTACATTTAAGAGCACCCACTCTAAGGAAGCATCAACTTCCTAATTGAGCACCAACTCAATTTTTTTGATGGCACCAACCTATCAGAGAAATGAAGTTGCAACTTCAAAATACAAAAGAGATTCAGAATGAATCTTGTTCACTTTTTTGTTACAAGTCTAGTTTGTAACTGCACCTATGCTGTGTGCCTTCTCAGCTTATCTGCCTTTATCTCTATGTCTGGATATCTTTTATATTGACACACCTTATTTTCTTTGCCTTTTTACGCTGTCCGCATATGTCTTCACTTGACAATTTTGAGTTAACACTAATTATTATCGCAGCAACAACAAAAGACACTTTCAAATGTTTTGTCCATAGCATATATAGACAAATGCATCTTAGGGTTTTCTATCTGTAAAGTGTTCACACTTCAACTGTTCTTAACCGGTTCAAGCTTCTGATTTGCATTCAATGTGACTTTGATTTCGTGTCTCGATTCATGTTTCACACGGCAACGTTCAAATTTCTTTACTATCTTTGGCATATGTACTTCTACCGTTCTTAATTGCGTCGCTTCTTCGATCACTTCTGATCTTCATTGAACATGACTTTGACTTCGTGTCTCGATTCATGCTTCAAATGGCAACGTTCAACTGCCTTTACTATCTTTGGCATCTGCACTTTTACTGTTCTTAACTGCACCGCTTCCTCAATCACTTCTGATCTGCATTCAACGTGACTCTGACTTCGTGTCTCGATTCACGTTTCAAACGGCAACGTTCAAATGCCTTTACTATCTTTGGCATCTGCACTTCTACTTAACTGTGCCACTTCCTCGATCACTTCGATTGAATTATCTTGAGCTCCATGAAGATATATCGAGTTCATCACCAGTTTCAGTTGTTCTTTTACAGACAGTAAGAAGACATTGATTGCAAGCTTTTTATTTCATTCGTCGTGCCAAGTTCACGTTCTTTTCTTTGTTGGATCTTTCCTTATGACCTTTTGGCACTTGTCAAATGCACGTGCACTTGGAGGATCATCTGATTTTACTTTGCACCATTGGATCTAATGCACCAATCAGACATGAGCCGTTGATCTTTTAAAGCAGCATTAGTTTTAATTCTTGCTTTTCCATTAACCATCGAGCTTCTTTTCTTCCCTTTTTGCATCTCGCTGCTTTCTATATCAAGGGTTCGCTTCCGCTCTTTTCGATTATCCTCGATATGCTCGATCTTTACCCTTTGTATTGAGCGTTAAACATCGACATGTTGGCGTGATCTTATTTTCTTTGGCATTCTTGTAACGTTCCTTGCAACGTCGATCCTTGAAGACTTGCTCGTCTTTTAACCTTGCTTTAATTTCTTCGAAAGGTTCCTTTATACAAATTGTTGCGGGCCTTTGTGTATTCGGGACAATTTCCACGGACTTTTTGTCCGTGTTCATTTCATCCTAAAGTGTCCTCCAATTTCTCCAAAAGAATTCATCATTGGCTTCTAATAGATGTCCTTTGGAAATATTTTCTTCGGACTTTTTGTCCTCGAGACATTTCTTCGGACTTTTTGTCCACATCATTTCTTCGGACTTTTTGTCCGCAAGACATTTCTTCAGACTTTTTGCCCACATCATTTATTCGTCTTTTCTGCAAGTGTCCACAAATGCTTTGCAACGTTCAAAAGATACCTTTCGGACTTTTTGCAATCTACCCTTTGGCTTTTCTGCAAGTGTCCACATACCCTTTGCAATGTTCAAAAGATACTCTTCGGACTTTCTGCAATCTATCCTTCGGCGTTTCTGCAAGTGTCCACATACTCTTTGCAACATTCAAAAGATACCCTTCGGACTTTTTGAAAAGGTTCACTTGCCCTTCGGAACGTTCAAAAGATACCCTCCGGACTTTTTGAAAAGGTCCACTTGCCCTTTTGAATGTTCAAGAGATACCCTTCAGACTTTTTGAAAAGGTCCACTTGCCCTTCGGAACGTTCAAAAGATACCCTTCGGACTTTTTGAAAAGGTCCACTTGTCCGAGGACTTGACAATTTTTTCGAAAGAATTGTCCTTGCCATTCTTTTCGAAAGAATTCCTCCGAAGGAATTCTTCAAGACTATTCCGGGATTTCAATTCTTCGTGACTTATCCCGATTGTTTTAAGAGCATTTCACAAACGCGATTTACTCCACAAGTCTGCTCAACTCATCCTTTGGCATTAATGCATGATCAGATTCAATCTCAATGACATCAACTTTTGACATCAATGACAATTCCATGCTGCATTAGATGGGAATGATAACTCTTCAGTCCTCAGACTGCTTTCTGTTTCATGATATCAAACTTGTCAACTGTCTCCTTGCTCGAATCTCCAATAGTTCGTCCAAACATATCACAATTATACCAGCAAAAAAAATTAGACAATAATAAGGATGGCATTGCTAGCTCCAAGGTTTGAATCAGGTTTGAGGCAGAAATCCCTTGCACATAATTCCAAAGGGTAACAAAAGTGGATCCAAGCCAAATAATTGTTTCAAAGCAAAATACAACATGTGTGAAATATTATTCAAGAACAACCAGATCCAAATGAAAAATATGTTGAGTAATGACTGAGAAGAAGGCTCTGATACCATGTCGTAATTGAGAATGATTCTCATTCATCTCAGATCTCTTCTGCATGCCATTACCACAAAAAAACTATCACATACTTTATGCACACAAATAAATTCAGACAATAATTATGCACAATAATCTGTCTCTCATTATTTCCTCAAAGAATAATACAACCTGCAAGTTTCTCTCTCTCCACATGAATAGGCTAAGCAATAGGAGTGCCTATTAAATAGGCATAATAGTTTGTTTCACACAACAAATAATTTGTTGTGTGAAACCAATTTTAATTGTTATGGAATGTTTGCACTTGTAAAATAGGTGTGCAAATATTCGACACAACAATTAATTAACCATAATTTGTTGTGTGAAACAAACTATAATTGTTATGGAATGTTTGCACTTGTAAAATAGGTGTGCAAATATTCGACACAACAATTAATTAACCAACTCTCAATAAAGCTTAACACGAGCAAGTGTGAATGCTCACTCTTAACAGTTTTCATCTGCAAACTTAAGACACTTCTTGAAGGTTTTTGTTCTCAAGAAGTTGAAACCAAGCTTGACATACTTGATTCAAATTTCCAAATCAATCTTCAACATGCCTATCAAATGATAGTTTACCTTCTTTTTATACCCTCTTTTCTTTTAGATAACCCCCCCCCAAAACTTTAAAAAGACATTTCTTATAATTTCACTTTAGGCCTTTTTGAATTAATTAAATACCCTGACTCAATAAATTAGTAGTTAAAATTACTTTTTGGCAAATTAAATAATTATTTTATATTAGGTCCATGCTTCAATAATTAATTAAATTGCTCTAATAATTGAAGTGATAAAAATCACTTTTCAAGCAATTTATGAATTATAAAACCCCTTATAATAATTATTAAAATTACCTTAATTTTTGAAATGGTTAAAACCACTTGTCCGGTAATTCGAATAATTATCCAAGATAGTTTTATTTTACTAATTAATTAAATTGCCTTATATTTTCGAATGATTAAAATCACTATTCAGAGAATTTTATTAATTATTAAAATTATATGAAAATGGGACATTACACCCAACTACTAAAAATATAAAGAATTGGTCTTGTCTGAGAAGTGAAGGGAGAGAGCATTCATAACCATAATTCACACTTTCTTTCGCACTGTTCTCTTTCAATTCAAATTCGCATCTTGCTCTCAATTCCGTTGGCCCTCATACATTTGATAAAACCAACTATTGTGTGTGCAAGTGGTCACTAAAGCAAAGCATTAAGTATACTAATTAGTTCTCATTAAGATTAAACGTTGCAGTTCTAAAATATGTTTAAACCTCAAAAAACATTTGGTACAATGCTAGGCCCAAGATTCTACTTAAAACTATCTTTAAAATGAGTCTTGAGAGTAAACCCTAGGGTTTGATGCTTCCCACATGTGCATGAAATCAGCACTTTGATCATAGTCTCAACAGCCCAAAATAGTAAGTATTTAGTTATTCAGCCCAAAATAGTAAGCCTTTAGTTATTCATCTTTAGTGCTGATTTTTTCTTTATTGTTCTTTCCATGTCCTTTTCCTCTAGCCATATTGCCTAGCTTTGTTTCATCAATATTGAGATCAATTGGAAAGTGAACACCTAAAGTGGGTTGCGTGTGGAATAAAAAAGCCCTAAATCCTTATCCAAAATGTTTTGGATCTAGATTCGTGTAGGATACGACCATGATCCTGCGGGAGGCTTGCAGAGCCTCCTGGTGGGACATATTCGAGAGGATCCACAAGCCTCCCGCAGGATCCTGGACATATCTAGCATGTATCTTGCGCGTAAAATGTTTTCTTTAATTCTTTTGTTCTCTGACCTTCATTTTTTCAATTGCTTAGGATTGAAACTCCTTCCTATTACTAATCCTACACTATTACAACTACCCATTTGATGCTAAGGAGTTTAAAGAGCTTGCAATGAAGAGGATTGTTGATTTAAGGTAAGTTTTTAGTTGTATTTTTTTTTAGTTACAAACCTAAAATTGTTAGTAAGTACTTTTAACCTTTTTTTGTTATATTTTTAAATATTTTTTCAACAAATGTCAAATACCTTAAATTATAATAGCAATATTATTAATTTATAACCAGGGGCTATAGGGTATCCCAGAATGTCTTGCTTTGCAAGTGCTAGTTGGGTGGGCCAAGGGATAGCCTTCAAAACTGATCCGCGAGTGCCCCTTTGGAAGTATGTGATGCTATTAGAACAAGTACTAGGTGGGGTGTTACATTTAAGTTTGCTCAGAGTGTAAGGTTATATATAAGAGCTTGTATAGTCGGATGAAAGCCCATTTGTGTGTGATTTCTGGTTTTGGAATCAAAGCTTGTCGTGGGCCAAACATAATGGAAAGCGAAGAAAGGGCTTGCTACATGCAAAGATCCTTGCATACATCAAAGAGCAAGAAGAAACAAATGTGTCTGGAGCCCTAAGATTGAAGCATCCTTTGGAAAAGAAAAAATCTACATCTATTGAGCCACTTGTTCCATCTCATGCTAATGTTGTGACTCCATCACACCCATTTCTTTATACATCCAACGTGGCCATAGAGGAAGAAGATTCACCTCTTAGTTGCAAGAGAAGAAAAGATGCAGGCCCATTGGAAAGGGCATTCTAGAATGAATCCATGGACATAACGAAACAAAACATTACGTGTTGTGTTTTTGCATGTGGGCTGCCATTTAATATTATTAGATCAACATACTAGCGGGATATGGTGAGATCTATCAATGAACCCCCTAAAGGGTTCACCGGCCCAAGGTATGAAAAGGTGCGCACCGCCTTGTTGGCAAAAGAAAGAAAACATGTTGAAGATGCATTGAAACCCATCAGTGATTTGTGGATTGAAAAAGGGGTGTCCATTATTTTCGATGGATGGGTAGATACGACAAATAGGCAATTGATGAATGTGGTCACAGTCTGCCGTAAAGGGGCATTGTTTTTGAGGGTCAGTGATTGTGAGGGGAAAGTGAAGGATGCACTATTCCTTGCCGACATCCTGATAGAGTCCATTAAGATGGCGGAGCCTCAAAATATTGTCCAAGTCATAACGGACAACGCAAAAAATTGCAAAGTTGCGGGCATGTTGGTTGAGGCAATGTATGGGCACATATTTTGGACACCTTGTGTCATTTATTCACTCAACTTTCTGTTCCAAGAATCGGGCATCAAAATTGACTGGATCAAACAAGTCTATGAGGCAAGTGAGATCCAGATGTTCATAAACAACTATCACATCCCAAAGCATCTTCAAGTCCTCGAAGTTGCAGTTGTTAAAGGTGATTTTTTTTTAATCATTCATGAATCATGTATAATTTTAATTTAATTTTGTAAGTTTGTAATTTGTAAGATTTTTTTTTTGGAACATTTGTTTTTAATTTTTTTCTGTTTTAATTTCATATTAGGTTGCAGAGACTTGGTTTACCTCTCACACACTCATCTTGAGACAACTTGTCAAGGTGAATGGGGCCTCGAGTAACATGATTATCAACCACTTTTGGGGTGTATGGAGGTAGTTAAATGCTAAGAAAGCCACAAAGGTGAAAGGGTTGATTCTTAATGATGTGTGGTGGGACTGTGTGGGGTATTTGCTCAGTTTTATCAAGCCCATCATGAGTATGTTGAGATTTGTGGATATAGATCATCCATGTTTGAGTGAGATTTATGATAGAATCGACTCATGATTGAGAAGATCAAGTCTATCATAAGTGCTAAAGAGTAAGATCCTATAGAGAGGTTCTTAAAGAAAGTGCAATTGTATCTCATTGAAAGGTGGAACTAAATGATCACCCCATTGCATCTTCTTGCTTTTGCCTTGACTCCTAAATACTAAAACGCAAAGATCCTTTATTTTCCCAAGAGGATCCCACCATATATAGGGATATTGAGGTTAGTGAGGGATATAAGGTGGCATTCTCTAGACTCTTTCTTAATCCAAAAATAGAAGATAGAATTATGGAAGAGTTTGGGCATTTTGTAACCTCTAGGGGTCATTCCCTTGACACTCTGCATGACAAATACAAGAATGATGCTCATATGTGGTGGTACCTCCATGGGTAAGTATCCACCCACCTTTAGCGACTTGCAATAATAATTATATCACAAGATTTTGTTTTTTTAAACTCTTTATCGTTCTTTTCAATGTTTTCATTAACTTTTAACTTTTATAAATGTTAATTGACTTTGCGGCTTGCCTCAATAGGTTGCAAGTTCCTCCTTAGCTGAGCGGAACTGGGGCTTACACATTTCTCCACTTAGTTAAGTACAACAAGGTGGCAACGAAAAGGGTTGAGGATTTGATCTGTGCATTCCAACTTGTGTCTTCGCACACACAAGCAAGATGAGTACAAGCAAGGGGAAACAATGCGTTGGGATGTCGATCCAAAGACTGCTGACTTGAATGCATTCGTTGTCTACCTTTAATTGCTTGACATGGAGCTAGAGGGTGCTTCACATGACTTGCATAGTGGAGCTAGTGGGAGTGGCATTACTAATGCGTATGGTTCTAACGAACCGCATGGTGATCCTTTCGATGAAGACATTGAAGACCAATATGAATATGGTGAATAATGAATATGCTGATTTGTCTTTATTTTTGTCCATACATTATAACAATTGCCATATGTACTTGTTCTAAGACTATTTTAAGTTTGACCATTAAATATTATTAAATTTGGCATTGAATTATTAGTGTGTTTTGTGATTATTTAACTTATTTTGTTTCCTTTATGCATATTATGTTGTTAATTTTGCTTATATGGCTATATTTTTAATTTTGAATATATATTTTTGTATTGCCATTTCCAAAAATGTATCTAGCCCCCCCATAAAAACTTGGATACCCACCTATCCAAATCTTGTATCTGTATTCATACCAGTATTAGGATCAGCTACTTAGGTTAGCATTGCAAAACACAGCCTATTAGCAATTGGCTCCATAAACCTTTGCATTATTCTTATTTGGTTCTTGCTTTCTTGTAACAAGTTTACCAAATTGCCCCTGTCCCTGCCCAGATTCGAGTTTGATCCATACCAGGTTCTGGTATAGTTTGTAATGCCCTGTTTTTAGAGATTAGAATGATATTATTATTAAAATAAAAAGTATTTCTAAATACTTAAAAGTAAAAATAATAATAATATCTAAGTTGCCAAAAAGTAACTTATGTCGGCAACTTTTCTAATTTTGACTTAAAATGGGATCTTTTTGTCATGAACGAGTTAACCCTTATGTGAAAATTATAAGGAATTACCCTTTTTAATATTTGAATTCCTTTCTTACTTGGAGCGCCCCTTGTTTTGGAATGAATTTGGAGGGAAATGATATAAAAGAAGAGGTTGAGGTTCATTTTGGGGGCTATGTCATTTTTACCAATTGAAATCTTGAGGTTGATCACGAATTGCTTGACTTGTTCCATTGAAGATGAAAACCTTCATTGGAAATATGAAGTTAATGATGGAAACCCTTAACCTTTAGCTGGGCAGCCTCATTTCAGAGGTTCGAAAGGGCAGAATTGATTAGTTTGAGGAGCTTAGACACCATTTCAGGTGAGCCGAAGCAAGGAAGGGTATCTTGGATAAGGATGCAATAGTTGCTAGGGTAGCGACCTTGTTTTGGAGCCCAAAAAGGGCAGCAAATTGCTTAAGGAGGGCAGCAAACCACTTTTGAGGGCAGCGACCCCCCTTGAGGTTTGAAAGTGACTCTTTCTAGGCTAAATCGAGCCTAAATTTCAGTTTCAAGGCATAGAAACATTGCTGGTATTTTTATGGATTTTTTCTGGCATTTTGCTGGTTTGAAAAATCAGATTTGAAGGTATTTTTGTGGGCTGTAATATTTATGAATTTGTGGTGAATATTTGATAATAAAATATTGCAACTTGTGCCCTAAATTTTTATTTCTAGAACTCTGAAATTTTATGGATAGGTTTTGGAGCATAAAATCAAAAATTACAATTAGTGTTAGGTTTTGCTATGAATTCCAATTTTGTTAAATTTTGTCCTAAAAGGAACATTACAGTGGTATCAGAGCCATTTTTTGCTCAACTGTGGGGTTTGAGTGTCTACAATGGATTGACAACCTAAGTTCTTACCAAAGAAATAATATATAAACCGTATCCAAAAGGCATGGATGTGAATACAGAAAGAGCAACAAAGAGCTAGGGATCGTCTTGAAGAAATCAATAAAAAAACAAGACAATAAGGGCAGACCCAAAGCCAAGGTATTAAGAATCAACTTTTAAAATAGTTTTGTATCAGCTATAAAGCCCTAGATTCATTTCGAAGAACACGAAAGAATGATTCTATTTAGGAGGCATGTTTAAAAGAGCAGTGTAATAGAGATGAGGTCAAATTTTTTGCTTTGATGAATCTGATAAGCAGTCTGATAAATGCAAAAGGGCAGGCAACTGTGGCGCAGTTGAAGCTGAATCTGAGGAGGAATATGCTCTCATGACATCATGTTCCGATGAGAAGACTACTAGTGATTGGTTTTTTGATTCTGATGCATCATGGCATTTTACATGTTAAAAAGACTGGTATGTAAATTTCACTACAAAAGAAAGTTTTTCAGATTCAGTTTCATTGGGTGATGGTAGATCACATATTGTAGAAGGGATAGGAGATATACGCATTGTATTGAATAATGCTGCAAAGTTCATAGTCAAGAATGTTAGGTATGTACCTAAGATGAACAAAAAATTTCTATCAATCAGTCAGTTTACCGAAAATCCTCACATTTCAGTCAATTTCTCAGGAAAGAAATGTGTTGTGTTTGATATCAAAAATGATAAAGTCATAGCCCTAGGCATTGGGCAAAATGGCTTGTATAGACTTGTTGATCCTGCCACTGCCAGTTTGAATGTGTTAATTGTGGAGGATAATACTAGTGTTGTATGGCATGAGAGATTTGGACATCTTAATCTTCAGTATTTGGCCAAACTCTAAAAAGCGAATATGGTTCTTGGATTGCCTACTATCCAGGGCAAACAGGATATATGTGTAGGTTGTTTGGCTGGTAAACAGAAGTGGAAGCCTTTTCCCATTGAAGGAGCTTGGAGAGCAAAGGGGTTCCTTGATCTTGTTCATGCAGATCTATGTGAGCCATCTTGGAAGTCATCTACCATTCTTGGTGCAAGGTATTTCTTGTTGTTCGTAGATGATTTTTCTAGAAAAATCAGAGTCTACTTCTTGAAAAAGAAGTTTGACTGTTTTGCTGAGTTTGTAAAATTCAAAGCACTGGTAGAAAATGAGACAAGTCAGCGGATCAAAGCCTTAAGATCCGACAATGTGGAAGAATTCACTTCAAAGCAATTTCAGAACTATTGCGGCAATGTGATGTCCCCTTCTAGCTAGATACTTTAGTCTAGTTGTGGTTTAGCCTATTATTGGACCCTTGTAGGCTATTATAGATGGATAGGGGGTCAGATTGGACACAGGTGGTTTGGGTTGTTCAGTGTTTTTGGCTTTCTTAGAGTTTAGTGGTTGGTTTGAGCTTAGGGAGTTTGTTTAGGTTTCATTTGAGTGATTCTTGCTATTTTTAGTAGTTGCTATTTTTAGCATGTCTTTTTAGGCACATGGGAAATAATTTATTGGACACTAGTTTCAGACGGTTTGGCCAAATTCTCAATATTGAGAGAGTTATGATTATTTCAGTGAATTCCAGCATATTTAATGAATAATGATTAAATATAAAGTTAAATTGACTTTATATTTAAATCACTTAAGTGATGGGTTTATAACACATCGAATGGGGCCAATTGAGTATTTTATTTTGGAGAAGAATTATTAAAAGCTTTCCCTAAGTTTAATTCAATTAAATGTTATTTTCATTAAAAAAATCGCAGCCTTGAAGAGGAATTTCGATTAGGGTTTTTGGAGGCCTATATTTGCTTGGGAAATGAAGAATGAGCGATCCATTTTTTTGTTATTGCTATCATTTTGAAAACAGGGTTTTGTGCTCTGAGAAGGGTTCTAGCCATTGCCATTGAAGAACGTAGTTTCCTCTGTGAGTCTCCATTTGAACTAGTAAAATATCTAGTGAATTTGGTATTCAGAGAGTTTCATACAGAGACTCTGATTTGTGCTTCAGCAGTTGCGAGGAAGATTTAGAAATTTATAAGGGTTTCATTGTAGATCAGAATATTTAAAAGATTAACCATTTGCTTATTAAAGTTTGTACCTGCTGCTACAGTACGGTCGTGAACAGTACCGTCGTGAATAGTACGGCCGTGAACAATACCATCGTGAACAGTAAAATGCTACAGTGCTATCGTGAATAGTGAAATGCTTCAGTTCTGGTTGAAGGCAAAGCAAAATCAAATAAAAATCAAGTTCCATGTTGTCGCCATTGCCCATTCTCTTGAGAAATAAAGATTCATTGCAGCAGTAGTTCAGTTGTTTCAGAATTTTCAGATTATTGTAATTAGTTTCAATTTTATGTTATTTGCTTTTTATGTCAATAAACCCTCAAAACAAAAAAAAAACAATATATCTATTCAAAACACCAAAAACAAATTCAAACAGTGCATTCAGCAACAAAACAGTATAGAAGCAGAGAACTAGTTGGGTTCTTACAGGGAAGGAAGGAATTCATCGGCAACTAACAACCCCATACACTTAGCAAAATGGAGTGATTGAAAGGTGTAATCGCACAATCATAGCAGAGGTGTGCCGTATAAATACTGGGGAGAAGCAGTTAACACAACAGTCCACATATTGAACAGAAGTCCTTGCAAGGCTTTGGAGAACATCACTCCAGAAGAAACCTGGTCCAACATCAAACCAGAGGTAACACATTTTCGTGTATTTGGTTCTGTTGCATATGCTTTCATTCCTAAAAAATAGAGTAAACTCGATTCAAAATGTGCACAATATTTCTTTGCTGGTTATAGTACTCAATCAAAAGCATATAGGCTAATAGATGTGTCTACTAACAAAATCATCATTAGTCGAGATGTTGATGTAAAAGAAACATAATCATTCTTTGTTTGTAATCAACAAGTTGTCTCTACTAGTCCAGATGCTTCTAGCATTGTACTTCCTCTGAAAGATGAGGAAGCACATGTTGTAGAGACCCTCACAGTCTTCAGTGCAGCAATCTACGGCTAACACTCCATTAGTGTATCAACGTCGTCGACTTGAGTCGACCACTCCATCTGGTGATCAATAGGGATAGAAATCATTGGTACAAAAGAGACCCAAGTGGTATTACACTACTCTACAGGATGTGCGAGAGGGGGATCTTCCTCAATCTCATACACGGTCTCGACAGCCAGGGAAGTCAGTTGTGGATTCAACTGATGATGAAGAGCTCATGTACTTTGCTCTTGGTTCTGATCTTTTCAGTATTTCAGAGCCCCAACGATATTTTGATGCACAGGACAAACCTGAGTGTGAGAACGCAATGCAATCATAATATGATGCCTTGATGAGAAACAATACCTGGACGTTGGTTGATTTACCTCCAGGGAAGCAACCCATTGGCTGCAAATGGGTGTACAAAGTCAAATGCAAGGCTGATGGTACTTTGGACAAGTACAAAGCCCATTTGGTTGCGAAAGGATTTTCACAACAGGGGGGAATAGACTATGAGGAGACTTTTGCTCCTACTGCAAAAATGGTCACATTTCGGTTACTTCTTTCTATCGCATCTTAGTGTGGTTGGAAAGTATTTCAAATGGATGTCAAAAATGCTTTCCTTAACAGCGATCTGGATAAAGAAGTATACATGGTGCAACCTGAAGGTTTTCAGGACCCTGGTTGAGATCATTTGGTTTGCAAGTTGGTGAAGTCTCTATATGCGCTGAAGGAGGTTCCTCGAGCCTGGTACATCAAGATTGATTAGCATCTACGAGATTCTGGATTCAGACGAAGTCCATCTAATGCAAATCTCTATATCAAAAGCACTGATGATGACATTGTGATACTGATTGTGTATGTTGATGACCTTGCCATTACTGGTAGTGGAGACACATCGATTAAGAAAGTCAAATCAGATTTGTGCACTGCTTTTGATATGACTGATTTAGGCCTCCTACACTATTGTTTGGGTGTAGAATTCTGGCAACATGACCACTCCATTTTCATTGCTCAGGTCAAGTATGCCACTACTCTTTTGAAGAAGTTTGGAATGATTGATTGCAATTTTGCTTCTACACCTATGGAGGTAGGGCTGAAATTGTTAGCGTATGATGATTCATCGCTAGTCAATGAATCATTATATAGACAGTTGGTGGGCAGCTTGATAAATCTTACCACCACTCGACCAGATTTATGTGTAACTGTTAGCTGCCTTTCTCGGTTCTTGTCTCAATTGAAGCTAGTTCACTGGACAACAACAAAACATGTTTTACGATATGTCAAGGGTACTCTTGACTTTGGCATTCTCTATCAGAGGACATCAGATTTCAGATTGATTGGTTATACAGACTCTGATTTGGGGAGGATCAGTTGATACTCGAAAATCTACCACCGGGTATATGTTTTCTTTTGGCTCAGGAGTTGTTTTATGGCAGAGCAAGCTTCAACATACCGTTGCTCTCTCTTCCATTGAAGCAGAATACAAAGCAATAGTCAGTGCCGGTTGTGAAGCAGTTTGGCTACATCGGATTCTTGCTGATTTGCATCTTCCTTCATATGCACCTACACCACTATTTTGTGATATCCTGTTTTTCATGCTCGTACCAAACGCATTGAGATACATCATCACTACATTCGACAGTTTGTTGATTCTAGTGACATTTCTCTTCACTTCTGTGCTTCTACAGAGCAGCCTGCAGATCTAATGACTAAACCTCTTGGTTCTATTCTTTTTATAAAATTTCGAGACAAACTTGGAGTTGTCTCTAGTTTAGTCATTAAGAGGGGGTGTTAAATAATGTAATTAGTCTTAACTAAAATTAGTTGAGGTCTAACTAATAACCTCCATAACTGTTCTTGTAACCATTTTTGGACTACATAAATAAAGATCCTCCACTGATATGAAAACATCAAGTGCTTTCAATCATTTCTTCTCCTTTGCTAACAGGATCCAAGCCAATAATCAATTAATCAAGCCAAATAATCAAGTTAGCTGTGATCCAAAAGTAATCAATCAAAGTCAAGAAGAGTTTCGTAATCAGCCAAGTCAAAAAGCGTCATCTCCTAGTTAAAATATCCTTGAGGTGCCATGGGATCATCCAAGTCAAAATAATCATCCTCCAAGTCTAAAGTCAAATATCCCTGGTGAAGCCCAGTTACAGGCACTAGGGGGCATTAAAAATCCAATCAAGTCAGCAAACCAAGAAGTCATTGTGGCACCAATTACCACACAAATCAAACAAGTCAAAAGTGTAACGTGGCCAATCATCCTTCCAATATTTGGATCAAAGAGCCAAGAAGTCAGAGAGTCTTGGATTCCTTAACCTTGCTTGACATATGGTACCAATCAAAAATATCCTTTCCACCATATCCAATGGTGTGTGCAACTATTGAACCCCATTTTTGCTCTCCTTCTAGTCACATTGTCCATCATAACCATATCACTCATTCACATCCTATACCCCACCATCAAAAACACGACATAATCCCATCCATACCATACCTCAAATCCCTAGGCAACATTGTCTCTCGTAGGGGTAACGAAGACCCCTGGTCTAGATGTCTGGAGAAGTCTAAATCAAGATTCAACAAAGGTCAAAAGGACATCAATACATTAAGCTGTGTTAATGACATGTTCAACGCGATTCTCCAGAACAGGGGTTGGCTGAAGATTAAGACAGCATTTGCATCCTGCATCTTGCCTGCCTCCAATAAATCGAGATGCGAATAAAAATTAAAAAGTCAAAAAAAATATATATAATATTCGTCCAATGGTGAAAACCAGTCTTATGGCGCCTTCGGCAAGTACCATGATAAAAAGCAGTTTTCGACGTCATGATAAAATAATCCATTGTCTACACGTACCTTGACACTTTGGGGCAAGCATCCTATTTCAGTTATTCAGTCATCCAATTGGTTCTATCCACTCTTTCCACCCCCGTCATATCCCCCATTTCTTCTAGTTATGACCTTGGCAAGGGAATAAAAGATCTCTTGATACATGTTATACTCTTAGCATATCCTCCAAACAACACTCGGGCAACTAGACATCTTGTTCCCATATACCACGATCCTTAGCCCATTTCCTGATTATTCCTCATCCTCCTTTGAGCGTCATCCAAGTCCTTTCATTATTCCATCTAGTTGTGCTTGGTTTTTCCTTTGCTAGTAACCCATCTTTATATCAAAAAATTCCCCCAAAAACCTACAAATTATAAAACTTCAGAAAATCCAAAAATATTTCCCGTTGGCTTGTCCCATGTGTCATCTCCATTTTGTTCCAATGACCACTTCATAATCACTTGTCCGCTCCCATCCCCTATGTCTCTTTATTAAAACTTGGTCAAAATTTAGTCTAAATTGAGGTAGTTCTAACATAGTCTCACACATGTCTACCTTCAAACATAGGTCAATGTGTGATTCGGTTAGCTCTTGTACTTACATCAAAAACATGCTCAAGCATATCCCATCCTATTCCATCCACTCATGATCCAGGCTATGATGTTAATTTTTGCTTAGTTTGGTATAATATCTTTTTTTAGGGGTGCAATGAATGAGGATGCTATGCTGACACCCAAAACTACAATGATGATTTTAGATGCCATCGATGTTTGCCCCTTTTATGCTTATCCACTTTGACAAAAATAATACCTTGATTAAAACATATCTAGGTACAACTTGCTTTGTGCTACATTAACATGGCTTGCACAACCTACATGGCTCAAGACGTTATTATTCCACTCTATCCACTAATTCCAATACCAACCACATCTAACCTTAGCCTTGTCTCCCTACCCTAATCCCTCGGGCAGGAGGATCGCACCTAGCCATATAATGAAACCAAAAACCTTTACTTCATTGTTCACGATTAACAAACCACACACCATAACATTATCTACTCAACATATGGAAATACAACAGTAACAACTATATGGTTGCTATACAAGCAACTAGTAACTAGTCAACTTGAGCCCCTACATTCTTAGTTCATGGCTTGGAAGGTACTACATTTGATCTTGATGTACTCGTAAGCCAGGCACCCCGTCTATGTTCCACAAAGCCAGCTACTCCATTTATATTCCACAAAGCTAGCTACTTCGTCTATGTTCCACAAAGCCAACTACTTCGTCTATGTTCCACAAAGCCAACATTTGTCAACTCCCTCCAGAGGCAATACTAGTCTAAATGGCCAACTTGTCTGCAATAGCAACACATGCCGGATAGCGGCGATTCCTATACCACCTCCCTAGTTCCACTGGTCGTGTCTTCTTGCTGCCCTTGTACAAGTTCCGCAAGTTGTTGACATCCCTTCAAATCTCCCCTATGAAACAAAGGGATACCTCTAGGCTCCGCAACGCCTTGGGCACATCTTCTCGCTTGACACCTTGTACAGTAAAATCGACACATCCTACATTGTGGTTGGGGCCTCTGCTCCTCTGGCTATTCTTGTAATATTACCTCCAACAGATCCATCACTCGATGGAGCATGTGGAAAACCTGCACGTTCACCTCGTAGATTTGTTCAGGTGGTGGTATTGGCTTGTCCTTGGAGTGTCAGAATGCCTGTACTTACAAAAGCTACACGGATGATTGCAAAAGCTTACACTGCGTCAAAAACCTCGACTCATGTGTTATATAACACCCATACCCTTGCAATTTTCGGTAGTGCCTACTTGGACCCACTGACAGGATGGGACTTGTTGTCAACCTAGAGTTGCACTCTGAATCGAAAACATTTTGAAATGGCTAATTCTCTCTCTAGTTGAAACAATTGGATCTTTTCATGAGAGTGGGTGTCTCAATGGTGAGGAGAACCTTCAGAGAAGGCTAGTTCCTATAAGATGTATCAATGAGGATTTCTACTCTGTGTTGCGGACTACCATGGAAAAGAGAGAGAAATTTGAAGGGGAAATCCTACCTAATGACGGTGATACACCAGAATGTTGATCTATCCTACTTGGAACCTTGAACACTGAACAAACAAGGGAAAAGGAAGACCTTTGATTTCAATTGATCACTATGCATAATTATTTCATGAGAAGGTTCGATCCAATGACAAAAATATGAGGAAAAATGATGGAGAGAGCTCTGATACAAGACACTATGCAGCCACCTAACATCCACTTACAACTTCAACAAAAGACAAAACACTGAACATGACCTGCATAACATGATAAGTTAGCAACTAGGTACGAATCAGAATTTGGGAAGGGAGAAAAATATATGACGTATGCAAATTGCTGAATGAATGTACACTATGCCAGCACTTGAAATTTGAAAGTACAGTCCTTCTATTGATTAAAGAGGTTACACAACTCACCAATGACAGAGTTTGGTCTTACCAAGAGAGGGATGGATTTTTACAACGCTGAAAAGCTATTAATATAGAAAATTACAAAAAACCAAGAGATTGGCATTGAAAAATAGAGAGGGAGTAAACTCAAACCAACTCAGTCTTTACAAAAGTTTCTTTTGCTTTGCATGAAAATTCCTTGCGTTGAAAAAAGAAGACAATAAACTTTAGATGTATGAAATCTATGAATAGATGTTTTGACTTGAAAACCAGACAACTCCAAAACAAGAGTAGTCAAATCCACTCGAACTACTGGAACGTTTGAAAGTCTTCCCTTTGCATAAAAGCAATGCAAATGCCAAATTAAGAATTACGTTTGAACCGTCGAAACGTTTCAAGCTTTGAGATAAATGAGAGTGCGTGCATGGAATTTCTCGCTGTTTGAAACGTTCAACACTTTGCCCATTCATTATGCAAGACAACTCTATTTTCAAAACTGAAGCATGCTTATTGTCTTAAACGTGTTCACTTCGTTGGAGTCACTCACGTTAGTCTGTGCATGATCTTTGTTCATCCTACTTGTCTTTATTCTGCGTTTGTCTTACTCACTGTTCATGCTTATGTCCATGTTCAGTTCTGCTTCAGTCTTGTTTGGCTTTTCTCATGTTCATGCTATTGATCATACTCAGTTCACTTCATTTTTTCTCTGGCTTTTCCCATGTTTAGCTTTAATTTGGGATTCGGGCTTTATTTTGGTCGGGCCTCTGTGTTTTTATTTTTCTGTGCTTGGCACTTTCCTTTTTCTTTTTTGGCCTTTGCTTACGCTTTTGTCTCGGGCGTTTTGATCCGTTTGAATTCCATCGGACTTTTTGTCCGAAGGAATTCGATTCCTTTTGTGCCTTTGCTTTTATTTCTATCGGGCTTTTGTCCTCCCAAATTCCTCGGACTTCAGACTTTTTGTTCGAAGGAATTCGCCTCCTTTGGCTATCTTTCCCTGAATGGCAAGTGCCCTTCGGGAACTTTGTTGTTGTCCGTCGCTTTATGAAGGTGCCCTCCATAAGGGCACCTTCGGGAACTTTTTTGTTGTCCTTCGCTTTATGAAGGTGCCCTCCACAAGGGCTTCTGCTTCCCAAAAATGCCCTTCGGACTTTTTGATTTGGTCCTGTCTTTGGCTTTGGTGCCCCCCACAAGGGTATGTTCTTCCAGAAGTGCCCTTTGGAAGAATTGTAAAGGTCCATTTCACTGCAAAGTGTCCTCTGCAAGGGCTATTCGTCCTCCAAAGTGCCTTTCGGAACTTTTGAAAGGGTCTTGCCACCGACCAAGTGCCCTCCACAAGGGCACTTCTCCTTCAGAAAAATTGATTTTGTCCTTCGGAACCTTTTTCAAGGTCTTCTTCGTGCTTGAAGTGTCCCCTGCAAGGGCACATACCCTTTGGAGAAATTGTAAATGTCCTTATGCAACGCCCAGATGCCCTTCGCAAGGGCACTTCTCCTTAAAACATACCTTATGGGGTTTTTGAAAATGACCCTTTGGAAAAAATGAAAGGTCCTCTTGCCGTTTGAGCGCCCTCTGCAAGGGTAGTTGCCCTTTGGGCTTTTTGAAGGGCACCTGGGCTTTTTGAAATTGTTCTTCGGATGAATTGTCTGTGTCTTTAGAAACATAAAATGAACCAACTCGAAGGGTACATACCGTTTGGGACTTTTGAATTAGACCTTCCTGAAGGGGAGGTGCCATTTGGGTCTTTTCAACTGTGTTTTTTCTCTTTCCTTTGGACAAAAGTCCGAAGAAAATAAACTTTGAACGAGTGCCACTTAGTCATTTATTCGGTCTTTTACACAGTCCTTTGAGAGCTCTTTCTCTTGGACAAAATGTCCGTAGAAATAGTCCACCTCTTATTAGCCCCAAAAAATCCTTGGGAAGACAAAATAAATAAACTTACAGCTTGTATGCTTGGCTGTATTTGCACATTTGGCTGTAATCAAGAAAGCTCCTTGGGAACCTTTGAATGACTAAAATTCACCTGGCTGTAGATGGCCACTTTGGCTTATACCTGGCTATAGATGGCCACTTGGGTGGCTATAAATGCACATTTAAGGACCCCAAAACTGATTCACAAGACAAACTTGACACCATAGCAAAGCTCCGAGTAGTAAGGGTGACAGTTTGCCCTGTGGGGAAGAAAATTGTCAACATTTTTGGCAACTCAACTGGGAAGCATGCCTACGATGTTAGAGAACTCAGAGCATATAGATTCTATTCGAACTCCCAAATGGTGAACTTGATTTCTGACTGAAAATCTCCTCCTGACCTTGGCTGAAGTAACGTTCTCCTTCAAAATAGGAAGGGAAAAACACAAAAGCAAGAAAACTAAGAAGCAAATGTGCAAATAAATACTTATTGAACAAAACTGAAGCAAACTACTGTGCTTGAACAACAATTGGAGGAAAGCAAAAACAAACTATGTACATAGAGCTTTGCTCTTCAATAGTAATGTTCATATGTATCCCATTGATTGGGATTGGAAGCTCTTGGCAAGTTGGAAGGCATTGTGAGATTTGCAGCTGGAGATCGTGTATGGGCCACTCTAAAGGGAATCAAACTTCGTGTGCATTCCTGGTTTGGCTCGATCCTCATCTTACTTAAAGACCAAATCTCCATTATTAAAGCTTCGTGAGGAAGTTCCTTTGTCAAATGTTCTTTTCACCTGCGCCTGATGACTTTCCATGGCTAGCATGGATTGATTTCTTGTCTCTTCCAACTCCATAAGCTCTGCATACCTGATTTCCATATCCTCATTTTCCAACAACTCAAGTTGATGCATTAGTTCTAAAGCTGGAAACTCAAGAGAAATAGGTAACCTTGCTTCTTTACTATATACTAGCTTGTATGGAGAGTTGGCTATTGACCTTTTGTAGGTGATCCTATCAGCGCATAGAGCTGACTTCAACTTGAGATGCCATGACCTCTGATTGTCTTCAATAGTCCTTCGTATGATCCTTAAGAGGTTCTTGTTTGTAGATTCAGCAAGGCCATTTCCTTGTCGATAATAGTTCGATGAAGTGCTGAGATAAACTCTATGTTGGACAGCCCATTCGCTGATCCTAGCTCCCACAAAAGCCATTGCATTGTCAAAAATAATGGTTGAAGGAACTCTAAACCTAGTAAGCAAACTTTCATAGAAATCAAGAACGTTAGTTTCGTTTGCTTCTTTCAATGCAATTGCTTTTGTCCAATGTGTGAAGTAATCCGTAGCTGTTAGAATCCACTTATGCTCTGAACTCGAAGGACGATTAATGAGACAAATAGTCCAATCCACACTGAACAAAAAGCTGATCCACTGCAATTGGTTGAAGGGGCAAGGCTACAAGTTTAACTTTTCCTACAATTATAGTACATTGTTTGCACTTCCTAATCCATATATGGCAATCGTCAAATATAATAGGCCAATAGTACCCATCTCATGATTTTAAGTGCTGTAGTTCTTGCAGAAAAGTGTCCACCATGTCTATCATGGAATTCTTCAAGTAATCTTTGAGTTTGGCTTGGTTCCATACACCTTAGTAACATTCCATTAATATCCTTTTTGAACAAAACACTATCCACGAGCAAGAATACAATTGATTGCAATCTGAAATACCTTCTTTTTGAAGCACTTAGGTGAGAAGGGTAAAAACCATCTTGCAGATAGCATACCAAATCACGAAACCAGCTGGAAGGTGAGGTGTGAACAGCAACAAACTCTTCATCATTTGACACAAACAACTTCATTAGTTTCTTGCAAGTCCTGAGCTAGATGCTCACAAAGTTCTTTGCCTCTAACCAGCGTTTTGACATTAATTTCCACATCATATTCCATTACCTTGGTTACCCAACCAGCGTTCTTCTCATTTATGTTTTTGTTCAGAAAAAATTCTTTGATGTTTGAATGTGTTGTTCCCAAAATCTGTTACTCATTTTTGGGACAACATATGAACTATTTTGGTCTTGGAGGCCAAAATTCTCTCTTCCCTTCTCAAAAATTGTTTTGAGTATTCAAATTCTTCATTATTCAAGCTTTTTCAGCTAAGGGACTCGCAGGTTCAACGACTTTAACAGGGGAGCTCTCACAAAGAAACAAGTTCCCAACAGTTAGGCAATTTCAAGGTTGGTTCAACGCTGAGGTTCAACCAAAAGGTCCATCGGCAAGCTTCAAACAAAGGATTGAACCATTGAAACCTGCTTCTATAGGTTCGAAGGTTCAACGGGTTCAAAGGTTCAATGACGTCGGCAGACTTAAAGAGTTAAGTGCTTCGGCAAGTTTAACGGCTTCAAAAGACTTAATGAAAAGAAGAAAGATTGAACCATTGAACCTTGAACCAAAAGAGTTAAAAGTTCAAAGATTCAACGAGATTGGTTCAAAACGATTGGTTCAAACGGTCAATTGAATGAGTAGAACACAGTATTGAACTGTTGAACCGTTGAACCATTGTTGGTTCAATCGGTCGGTTCAATCGAAAGGTTCAAAGGAAGGTGTTCCAAAGCTCGAAGGACAAGTGCCCTTACGGAGGGCAAATGGAACAAAAAGATATCTTTCGGAGGGATTTTCTGTGGCGGAATTTTACAAATGAAATCTTTCGCACAAAATGTCCGAAGGAATTCCTTTGGACATTTTGTCCGAAGGAATGATCAAAGCCCCGACAGAAAGCGGCTAAGGCAAAGGAAAGATTTCCTTCCGATAAAATGTCCGAAGGAATTCCTTTAGACATTTTGTCCGAAGGATTTGAAGAAGAAAGCCGCCCGAAGAACTCCAAAGGGCATGTACCCCTGCGGGGGGCTCTCGGCGACTAGGAAATGGACCTTTCTCAAAGCCCGAAGGGACACCTTCCCTTTGGGGTGTTCCAAAGACATAAAGCCAAAGGAATTTCAAAGCTCAAGAGACTTAGAGAAAACAAAGGCTTCTAAGAAAGAGGATGAACCGTTGAACCTTGAACTAAAATGGGTCAAAGGTTCAACGTGTTCAAAGGTTCAAAGAAGCTCTGAGCAAAGGAAAGAAGCGGAAGATTCCAGAGACCAGTTCAAAGAGATGGTTCAACTGATGAGCAAAGAAGTGATTGAACCAGGAAAGTGAATGAACCAAAGAAGCGATGGAACCAAGGAGCCCATAAAATCGCCCGAACCGTTGAACCATTGAACCAATGAACTTTCAAAGGTTCAAAGGTTCATGGTTCAAAATGGTTCAAGCGACCAGCGACCAATGACATCCCCGCGGACGTCAAATTCAGGGTAATGAAATATCCATTGGTTTTCAAATGTGGCGCGGAACTTAAAGAACAAACTAAGCGACCAGCTGAAGAGGAAGCCAAAAGAGCCTGCAGAATGAAAAAAAGATAGCCCAAGGGCTTAAATCATGAGGAAGAGACAAAATACGTTAAGGAAAGAGAGAACAATACAAAAATACTGAAATATCTGCGTAGGAGTTAGTTCCAGTAGATGGAAGTCCACCAAGTAGACATCTGAGCTCGCAAACATTAAAAGGCGTGGCCTGTTTTTCTCCCTAGGAATAAAAGCGAGGGAACAGCCGCGTACATATTGAGAGAAAGACCAGACAACCCACGTTGAGGAGAAGAGATTCGAGATGTTTCTGTACACCAAAGTCAAGGTCGATGCCCTGTTTCGGCATGGCCCCTTGACAGAACTGGAAATGCATTCAAGGCATTGAATGCAACATGGGCCATTCCATGAAACAAAGTGCCAAGTCTTTCTTGGCTGCTATATATTGTAATCTCTTATTTTATGTAAGGGAGATCTCTTCGATATAGAAGCGAAACTGTCAAAATTGAAAGGCGATCACTGAGACTTTGAGCTCAGATTGTTAATCATAATTCTTTATTTGAATGAGAAAGCATGTTACTTTCAAACTTTGTGCTGTAATAGCTTGTGTCATTTAGGAGATTGTTCTTATGTCTATTTCCTGAATGCATTCTTGTCCATTTTAATGAAATAAACAGGACTAGTGGAAGTAATCAGGAAGGTGTCTTGAAGCCAATTGTGGAGAGACTTTGTGCTGTCACAATTGTCTTTTGTGTGTGTGTGTTTTAGTTTCTTTCTGTGTAAAGGGCCTTGGGACGACTTTGTGCCCTCATTGTCTTTTGTATTTCACTCTTGGACAGTTAAGGTACAGACTTTGTGCTATACCTGATTTTGCGGATTACTGCGCCCTTGTTACATTTACTTATCAGTTACCTATCAGAAAGAACTACTGTTTGTTGTAGACTACTTCTGAAAGAAGAGAAGTGCTTCCAGTGATTTCACGAAGATTTTCTCTTTTCCCTGTGAACATCTTTGAAAAAAGAGAGATGGATGGTGTAGTCCCATCCCTGAGTGTTATTTTCTGCATATATATATAGTATATAGCTCCTCATAGTTATAGGGAACCTCCCCTTGATGAGAGGAGAGATTTGTCCCCTTCTGATGTGGTAAACCTGCGCATTTGGTTGACCAATCTCCTTATGCTGTGGTTGAAGCAACCTATTTCGCCCATCAGTTAGCTGGTGACAAAATATTCACCCAACAGTTTTTGGCGACTCCGCTCGGGAAGAGCACACAGTTTGAAGCCTCAAGCTTCAAGCTGAAGCAGGGCCAGTTTTTTTTCCATTTTTATTCTACAATCTAGCAACTCCACGCTATACAAAAAGTCAGAGAGCCCAAGGTGTTGTTGACTCTGTTTTTGAGTTGGTGCAGCAGAACAATTTTGATTTGTTTCCTCCACAACTTCAAGTTCAACGAACTAGGAGTCTTTCTCCTACCAATATCAGGGCACCAATACAAGGCAGAGCTTCTTTTTCTGCTGTTAACAGAGCTTTGCCTATACATACTCCATCCAGATTTGTTATCCCCCCTTTCTATAATCAAATCATGGCGGTTCAAGGCCCCTGGGGTAACTCTTTTGGCCCACTCAATTTAACTCCACCTCTACATGAGCTACCACACAGTTCAAAGAAAAATTTCTCTAAATTTTTTGGTGATGGGAGAGTTCATCCTGATGAACATATTGTGGCCTTCAGTATACCTTGTGGCGTGATAGGCGTGGAGTATGAGGACGTGGCAGTCAGGCTGTTTGTGGAGACATTACAAGGTGCTGCTGCAGACTGGTTTTATCATCTGCAAGCACAAATTGTGACTGACTGGAACACCCTCAAAGCTAAGTTCGAAGCAAGGTTCAAACCTGCAGAAGATGCACATGCCCTTCTAGCTCAGCTCACACAAATGAAGAAAGAGCCTCATGAACCTATGAGGGACTTCATTGCTAGGTTCGACAAGTTGAGGAACCAAATTCCTACAATTGCTCAGCCAACACTTGAGAACCTTAAATGTTTTTTCATCAATTCTCTGCTTCCTGAAGTGAGTTCTTTGTTGAGACGCGCTGGCCACATCGACCTTGCTGTTGTTCAGGATTTGGCCACTGAGGTGAAAGATGACCTTATCTTGGTAGGAAAGATAAAGAAGAAATCATAATAGAGGTAAATCTTTTTCATCTTCTGAATATCCATCTACAGGTACCACTGATCCAATGGTGCAAACGCTGAGAAATGAGTTGCTAGCTCTCAGAAAGCAAATGGAACAAGGGATGTCATCTGCTCTTTCATACAGAGATATACCAAGGATGACATTTCCCAATTAGTCATACCAAGGCAATGCTGTCAGGAATCAAGGGCAGCGAAATCGTCTTCCTCTCTCACAAGGGAAGCTGGCCATTGAAGCTGCACCAGCTAACTCAGCAGTTGGATATCTCGAAACAAAATTTGATTTCTCCTTCCAGCGTGAGTTGAACCCAGAAGATGACACTGATCTCTTCGCAGAAAATCAAGAAGAATCAGTTGGCGACTCCAACATTGGTTTCTTGAATTATCAGGGTGAAGCCAGAAGTGAAGGTAAAACAGTTGAGGGATCATACGCTGTGTTCACCCGGTCCAAGAATCAGTCAGCCCAACACGCTGATAAAGAAAAATCAGAGGAGCGAGCTCAGCGTGCAATTTCATTTGCCAAACGAGAAACTTTTCTGCCTTTTCAGCTAAAGGACCCAGTGAGTAATAAAAAAGTAAGTACCTCAAGTATGCCTTCACCTTCCACTTCAATTTTGCAGATCAGTCCTCTCCTAAAAATCAGAAGGATGAACTCCCTTCCCCTGTTCATAATTCATTTCAAACATTTGACATAGTCGACCATGTCAAGAAAATTAAAATTCAAATGTCTGAATTTGAATTCCTGCAATCCAATCCTGAGCAGTTGGATAAGTTAGTGGAATGTGTGAAGAATAAAACCGTCCCTGTAGGACCAGTTGTTCCAAAGGTGACTCCCACGTCCACTTGAAATAACTTTGTCATTGCTCCCCCCGCTGCTCTCGGAAGGACTGAACCATTTTGTCTCCCTGCTGATAAATGGACACCAGCTGAACAATTGCATCATAGACTTAAGTGCATCTGACAATGTCATCCCTGCGAAAGTGGCAGTCCCTTGGTCTCACACTGATCAAGACATTTGGGAGATGTTTCTCCATGGAGAACAAACAAGTGCCATTGCTGGGACAAATCAAGGACGTCCAATTTGCATTTGTGGCATTCTTGGACAAGAGAATCAAGATGACAGTCTTAGTGGCCGACGTCCTAGCCTCATACGGCATTCTTTTTGGGCGAAATTTTTGCAAAGATGTTGGTGGCGAATTAAGTATGGATCTATCCGAGGCGAGAATACCTGTCAAAGGCGTCATGCAGAGATTGCTCCCTGAGAAAGAAGCAAAATACATTGTCACTAAAACATCAGCCACTGAAGCTCAAATTCTATTTGAGTCTTCAGGTATGGGGAATTACTTCTTATCCACGGAAGAGGTTCATGCGGCGACTAATGAAACTTCTGAAAATGACAATCTGAAATTGGTTCGAGCAGAACAGTAGAAGGATTGGTAGAACGCAATAGAAGTGCAGAGGAACCCTCCCCTCCCAACGGAGAAGAATTTAAGGTAAAAACAGTTCCTGATAACGTATGGATACTAGAATTCGATGGTAGCTGTTCCTTTACCGGTTCAGGGGCCGGGATTGTGTTGATATCTCTTCAAGGAGATGTTTTTCCATCTTCATACAAGTTGCAGTTCAACAACATCAACAACATTGCTGAGTATGAATCTCTACTATTTGGATTGAAGGCCGTCCAAGACAAGGGCGTCAAGCTCCTTCATGCCAAAGGAGATGTTGCGCTGGTGGTTTGTTAGGTGAGGAACCTGTACCAAACCAAAAATGAGAGATTGCACCACTACTGCAATCTGGTTTGGGATCAAATTGAAAGCTTTGATGTCTTCAGTATCTCTGCAGTTCCCAGGGGATTCAATGACCAAGCTGATGTTTTGGCTGTTTCAGCAACTCTTTTGGTTCCTCACTCAGATTTTAAAGGAGATAGGTACACTATCAAATTGGTCTTTCTACCAAGTGTGCCTGACAACGCCAATCATTGACAAGTGTTCAATGGTGACAACCAAATCATTGCCTTCCTAGGATAAAAAGACAGCTTCGAATAGCGTCACTTCGAATGCAGTGAACCAACGTCGAAAACAAGTTCAGAGGCAGGTGAGGAATTTCTACAGTTGAAAGGGAATAAAATTTTCAAAAGATTGGTTTCCCTTGAGAAGTTTGACAAGCACGACAGGGTCATCAAACAACAACAAAATGGTTTCAAGCTCCTCCCAGGAATTTGATCAAATAAATTTAGGTACCAAAGAAAATCCCAAGATGGTGAACATTGAGAAATGTTGCACTCCAGAAGAGAAGTTCAAGTTTACTGCTCTGCTCTGCTAGTATACGGATGTTTTGGCATACTCCTATGATGATCTGAAGTTACTCAGGTCTGAAAAAATTCGCCATGAAATTCCTTTCAAGAGTGATTCGGTGCCTTACAAGCAAAAATTTAGGCAGTACAATCCAAAGATATCAGGGGCTATTCTGTCTAAAATACAGAAAATGCTAAATGTTAGGATAATCTTCTCAATCCATCATTCCACATGGATTGCAAACATAGTACCTGTGAGAAAAAAGAATGGCGAAATTCGCCTCTACATGGACTTCAGGAATTTGAATGTCATCCTTAAAAGATAACTATCCTCTGCCCATCATGGACCAAGTTCTTCAGACAATGACCGGTTCAGAGATGTTATCAATGCTAGACGGCTTCTCAGAATACAATCAAGTTGAAGTTGGTGAAGCAGACCAGCATAAGACTCCCTTCACCACGCTTTGGAGTACCTTTGTGTATCGAAGAATGCCATTTGGCCTGATAAATGCCGGCGCCACTTTTCAGAGAGCAATGGATCTTGCTTTCAAAGATGAAATGGGTAAGTTTATTGTGGTGTACCTTGATGATTTAACAGTGTTTTCCAAGCATCGTCCTGATCATGTGCGCCATTTGCAACAAGTGCTAGAATGATGTCGGTATAATGACATTTCTCTAAATCCCAAGAAGTCGGTTTTTGGGGTAACAAAAGGAAAACTTCTCGGACACATTGTATCCCGAGAAGGCATAAAAATTGACTCAGAAAGAGTCAAATCCATCTGGGAGCGTACTTTGCCCACAAGTAAGATTGCAGTTCACTCTTTCTTTGGAAAGGTGAATTTTTTACGAAGGTTCATCTCCGAGTTCATAGAGAAGACTCGTCATATTGTAAACATGATGAAAGAAAATGCAACTTTCAGTTGGATTGAAGAAGACAAATTGGCATTTTGAGACATCAAGACAGCTATTGCCCACGCCCCAATTTTGGTTTGTTCAGATTATACCAAGGATTTCAGTGTATAGTTATGCTTCTGAGCATACACTTTCAGCAATTCTGGTTCAACAGAACAAAGGTGTGGAATCTCCCATATCCTTCATGAGCTTTCATCTCAAAGCTCATGCGCTGAAGTATTCAAACATGGAAAAGCATGCTTATGCAGTGGTAAAGGCAGTAAATCACTTTCGTTTTTACACCCTGAATTCACACGTTACTGTCTTGGTTCCTGATACGACAGTGAAATTCATATTAACTTAGCAAGAGTTTGAAACAAAAAGGGGCAATTGGATTGCTAACATTCAGGGGTTTGATCTCATTATCAAACCAACGAAGCTTATACGAGAAAGGGGCCTCTGCCAATTGATTGCTGACAACAGACCCGAAGAAGCAAGGCATGAAGAAACAGAAGTGGAAGACACGCCAACAGTCCTCTTTGTCTCCATCACGAATGAGTGGTATTCAAGTATTGTTCATTTCCTTACGGTGAGTGTCCCGCTCACCTGTCTCGTAAAGAAAGGAGGACTGTTAAATTTAAAGCTGCCAATTTTGTCCTATGGGACAATGGCCTGTATAAGAGGAACCTCGATGGAGTGTTCCTTCGCTACGCGGATAAAGAGTAGCAGAACCAACTTTTGAAGTCTTTCCATAATCTGGCCTGTGGAGGACATTTTTTTGCACTTGTAACTGCTCATAAGATTCTGCAAGTCAGGTATTACTGGCCTACTCTGTTTCAAGATGTATACAAATGGGTACGAAGATGTGAACTATGCCAACAGTTCGTTGGAAGACCCAAGTTAGCTGCTCTGCCTCTTAAGCCAGTGGTAATAGAAGAGCCATTTCAGCATGGAGAATCGATTTTATTGGTGCTGTAAACCCATCTTCAAGCGCTGGACATGATTATGTCCTTACAGTCACAGATTACTTCACCAAATGGGTGGAATCAATTCCAACCAAGCATGCTACTTCAGAAGTGGTATGCGATTTCCTAAAGGAAAACAACATTTTCAGGTTTGGGGTCCCAACCAAGATTATGACAAACAATGCAGCGTGTTTCTTTTCTCATGAGATCACTCAGTTCTGTTTTTACTATGGGATTACCCTCTCACACTCTGATTATTTTTCACAAGGGAATGGCCAAGCTGAATCAAGCAACAAGAACCTAGTGACCATCATCAGGACGCTGGTGGATGACAACTAACGAACCTAGCATAAAGCATTGGTTGATGCTTTATGGGCACACATAATTACACCCAAAAGGGCGATAGGTATGTCACCATTCCAACTTCTGTATGGTCTCAATGCAGAGATACCAATCGCCCTGGAATTGCCAGCATTGAAATTGGCAAAGGCGGTCGAAGATCAGACATATGAAAGCTCCATCGACAAAAGGATCATGTGCCTTACTGAGTTGGATGAGTAGCGAACTATGGTGGTGGACCGAATTGCTGCGCATCAAAGTCTGGGGAAGAAGCTCTTTGACCAGAAAGCAAAAAATCGTGAGTTCCAGATTGGTGATCAAGTTCTGTTATGGGACAAGAGAAGAGAACCAAAGGGAATGCATGAAAAATTCGATTCTCTATGGAGAGGCCTGTTTACTATCCATCAACTCAATGGTGAAAACAGTTTTCTGTTGAAGTATTAAGATGGTACGCCCTTCTCTCTACCTGACAGTGGGCAGCATCTGAAGCACTTCAATCTTTGAAGTATCAGGTGACATCAGTTGTACATATGTATATTTGTAGTCTTTAGTTTTGTTTTGTGCTTTCGTTTTCGTTTTTGGCTTTTTTTTTTGGTAACATGACTCCATAGTCCAATGGCATACTTAAAAGCACTGGAGATTCTGGTTTCTACTCTCTTCAATTGTTTTTACAATCAATAAAAGTTTTCCAACTGGAGCCAACTGTTGTTCTCAAAATCTGTTACTCATTTTTGGGACAACATATGAACTATTTTGGTCCTACAAGGCAAAATTTTCTCTTCTCTTCTCAAAAAATGTTCCGAGTATTCAAATTCTTCATTATTCAAGCTTTTTCGGCTAAGGGACTCAAAGGTTCAACGATTTCAACAAGGGAGCTCTCACAAAGAAACAAGTTCCCAACACTTAGGCAATTTCAAAGTTGGTTCAACGTCGAGGTTCAACCAACAGGTCCATTAGCAAGCTTCAAACAAAGGATTGAACCATTGAACCATTGAACCCCGCTTCCATAGGTTCAAAGGTTCAATGAGTTCAAAGGTTCAACGATGTCGGCAGACTTAAAGAGTTAAGCGCTTCGGCAAAAGTTCAAAGTTCAACCGCTTCGGCAAGTTCAACGGGTTCGAAAGACTTAATGAAAAGAAGAAAGATTGAACCGTTGAACCGTTAACCTTGAACCAAAAGAGTTCAAAGTTCAAAGGTTCAACAAGATTGGTTCAAAGCGATTGGTTCAAACGATCAATTGAATGAGTAGAACACAGCATTGAATTGTTGAACCATTATTGGTTCAATCGGTTAGTTCAATTGAAAGGTTCAAAAGAAGGTGTCCCAAACCCTGAAGGACAAGTGCCTTTACGGAGGGCAAATGGAACAAAAAGATATCTTTCGGAGGGATTTTTCGCTGCGAAATTTTACAAATGAAATCCTTCGGACAAAATGTCCGAAGGAATGATCAAAGGCTCGACAGAAAGCGGCTAAGGCAAAGGAAAGATTTCCTTCGGACATTTTGTCTGAAGGATTTGAAGAAGGCCCCCTGAAGAACCCCGAAGGGCATGTACCTTTGCGGAGGGCTCTCGGCTACCAGGAAATAGACCTTTCTCAAAGCTCGAAGGGACACCTTCCCTTTGGGGTGTTCCAAAGACATAAAGCCGAAGGAATTTCAAAGCTCGAGAGACTTAGAGAAAACAAAGGCTTCTAAGAAAGAGGATGAACCATTGAACCTTGAACCAAAATGGGTCAAAGGTTCAACGAGTTCAAAGGTTCAAAGAAGCTCCGAGCAAAGGAAAGAAGTGAAAGATTCCAGAGACCAGTTCAAAGAGATGGTTCAATTGACGAGCAAAGAAGCGATTGAACCAGGAAAGCGAATGAACCAAAGAAGCGATGGAACTAAGGAGCGATAAGACCACCCGAACTGTTGAACCATTGAACCAATGAACTTTCAAAGGTTCATGGTTCAAAATGGTTCAAGCGCCCAGCGACCAATGACGTCCCCGTGGACGTCAAATTCAAGGTAATGAAATATCCGTTGGTTTTCAAATGTGGCGCGGAGCCTAAAGAACAAACTAAGCGACCAGCTGAAGAGGAAGCCAAAAGAGCCTGCAAAATGGAAAAAAAATAGCCCGAGGGCTCAAATCATGAGGAAGAGACAAAATACGTTAAGGAAAGAGAACAATACAAAAATACTGAAATATCTGCGTAGGAGTTATTTCCAGTAGGTGGAACAGTGCACCAAGTAGACATCTGAGCTCGCAAACATTAAAAGGCGCGGCCTATTTTTCTCTCTTGGAATAAAAGCGAGGGGACAACCGCGTACATATTGAGAGAAAGACCAGACAACCCATGCTGAGGAGAAGACATTCGAGATGTTTCTGTATACCAAAGTCAAGGTCGATGCCTTGTTCCAGCATGGCCCCTTGACAGAACTGGAAATGCATTCAAGGCATTGATTACAGCATGGGCTATTCCATGAAACAAAGCGCCAAGTTTTTCTTGGCTGCTATATATTGTAATCTCTTATTTTATGCAAGGGAGATCTCTCTGATATAGAAGCGAAACTTTGTCAAAATTGAAAGGCGATCACTGAGACTTTGAGCTCAGATTGTTAATCATAATTCTTTATTTGAATGAGAACGCAGGTTACTTTCAGACTTTGTGCTATAATAGCTTGTGTCATTTAGGAGATTGTTCTTATGTCTATTTCTTGAATGCATTCTTGTCCATTTTAATGAAATAAGCAGGACTTGTGGAAGTAATCGGGAAGGTGTCCTGAAGCCAATTGTGGAGAGACTTTGTGCTGTCACAATTGTCTTTTGTGTGTGTGTTTTAGTTTTTTCTGTGTAAAGGGCCTTGAGACGACTTTGTGCCCTCATTGTCCTTTGTATTTGACTCTTGGTCAGTGGAGGTCAGACTTTGTGTTATACCTCATTCTGCTAGTTATTGCACTCTTGTTACATTTACTTATCGGTTACCTATCAGAAAAAACTCTTGCTGTTTACTGTAGACTACTTCTGAAAGAAGAGAAGTGCTTCCAGTGATTTCATAAGGATTTTCTCTTTTGTCTGTGAACATCATCTCTGAAAAAAGAGAGATGGATGGTGTAGTCCCATCCCTGAGTGTTATTTTCTGCATATATATATATATAGCTCCTCATAGTTCTAGAGAACCTCCCCTTGATGCGAGGAGAGATTTGCCCCTTTCTGGTGTGGTAAACCTGCACATTTGGTCGACCAATCTCCTTATGTTGTGGTTGAAGCAACCTATTTTGCCCATCAGTTAGCTGGTGACAAAATATTCACCCAATAGAATAAGCAACCATTAGATGTATTTTATTATTAGACAAGTGCCTAAATTTCATTAGAGATCTTATAATTAAAAGGACATGCTTTTTAACAAAGTAATACTTTGTTTCATACTCCTCCAAGCCTTCGCTGTAGAAAGCTATTGGCTACTCTTAATCCTCATAATTTTGCTGCATAAGAATTCCTGAAATGGTGTCCATATTAGCATACGTATACAAAATGAAATTTTTCGTAAAATCCGGACCTAAAAGCATAAGAGCACTTGATATGGCTTTCTTAACATCTTCAAACCCTTTACTCCCTCCTTGGACTAGCTGAAGTTCTGATTTTTCTTTAGCATGGTTGTAAGTGGTTTAGCTACAGTAGCGAAATCTGAACTGTATCTCCTTATAAAGTTGATTTTTCCAAAAAACTTTGCAAAGCCTTTTTGCTTTTAGGCAAGGAGAGTGCAAAAGTGGATTGAATCCTTTCAGAATTTATGTTTAGACCATGCTTTGAAACATGTCCAAAAAGCTTACCTTCATGAATTGAAAATACACATTTTTTGGGATTTAGAGATATCCCAAATTGCCTACACCTTTCGAAAAATTGCTTCAGATGAACCATGTGATCTTTTGCATCTTTTGAAAACACTGTTATATCATCCAAATAAACAAGCACAAACATGTTAAGAAGGCCTTGGAAGGCCATAGCGATGGCTCTCTGAACGTTTGCTCTAGCATTAGACAAACTGAATGGCATCTTTCTGTATGCAAATATCTTCCACTTAGTTGTGAAGGTTGTCTTGAATTGGTCCTCTTCTTTGACCAAAATCTGATTGTAACCATTGTATCCATCCAACAAGGATAACCTCTCTAAACCTGCAATAAGCTATAAAATTTGTTCCATTGATGGCAATGGATAGTGGTCTTTAAGCAAAGCCCTGTTTAAATCACGGAAATCAATACAAACGAATCTCACCATTCTTTTTTTGTACTGGAACAAGGTTCACTGCCCAAGTTGAGTGCTTGATTGGAAATATAATCGCTGATTCTATGAGCTTGTGAAGCTCAACGCTCATTAAAGGCTCAAGCTTTGGATTGATTGGCCTTTGTCTTTGTCTCACTGGTTTAGTTTCCTCTTCTAACTCAATGGTGTGTTGAGCCAAACTTAGATCAAAACCTTTGAGATCACTTTACTGCCATGTGAATATATTAACAAAACTTGTGCATAAATCAATGAAAGCTTTCTTTTGTGGAGTGCATACCTTGCCCAATTTCAAAATTTTACCAGCTGCAATCTCTACATTGGCATAGTGCTCTTTCGTTGTTGACAAGGATGGTTTCTCTTTCCTTAGCTCATCATCTTCACTGAAAATATTTTCAAGAGCGAAGATTCCCTTGGGTAGCATATTCGTTTTCATTTGTACAATCTGATCACCATACTGTTGTAAGTGTTTCGACTGATTTCTTAAAGAAAACTCAGCCTCTTCCTGCAAAAATCTCATAGTTTGATTGTCATTTTCAAACACCTCCCAATTCTCTTGGTTATCAAGAATAGAAGGCCTTACAACTACCTTTATATGTGACTAAAAATTGTCACTTTTTACATCAGCTGGAATGTTAAATTGTGCCCCAACAGTAGCCAACTTATCAACATGTTTATTCCTATCTCTTGGTATTGCTTGAATATTAAAACCCTGAAAATATTCAAGTAAATCCCAAACTCTGTCTGTAAAATTTAAGCAACAGATTCTTGCATACATTCAAACCTCTTATTTGGTGGACTACAAGTTCACTATCTCTAAACACTTGCAAACAATTGACTTTCATCTTCCTAGCCCACTGCAAATTGTGAACTAGTGCTTTATATTCAACAACATTGTTTGAATAGCCAAATTGAAATTTAATAGAGGAGAAATACCTTTGTTTTGTAGGAGAAATTAACATAACTCCAGCTCCAGTTCCATACTTATTTCTCGATCCATCAAAGTACAATTGTCACAAGCCTTCATTAGATTCGTCTTTTTTGACCATGGCTGGAATTGGTGCATCGTTTTAATGAAGACAATACACACCAATACCTTTCTCTTCAATCAGCTTGTAGGGATCATGCTCATGCAAGGTAGAAGCCCACTCTTCTAGAAACAAATTTGGAACTCCATCCAAAGACGAGTCCTTTTCTACATCACTAGTTTGCAATATTTCATCTGAGATGATACAATTTGCATTGATCACACTTGGCATGTAAGGCTCCATATGAAAACATGCAATAGGCTCTCAGTGAATTGTTACTTTTGTACCATACTTGGTTTTGAACAGCAAATAGGTCCAATCAGTGGATAAATATCCTCCAATCTTTGAGGTGAAGTCCTTTGAAAGGCACATAGCGAAGTAAGGAGGCAAGTCCATCACTACAACACCCTGCTGAATAGTAATGTTAGGACAAGCATGTAATGTCAATTTCAATTTTTTGATAATGCCTACCGTATTTGCTGCAAACCATCTAACTGCAATACCCTTTTAGTATTTGGTTCATAAACAAGGCCGAGTTTGTCTGCAATTTGGTTGGGCATTACTATACTGCTAGCTCCACTATCCACCATACAATTATGAACCAAAGTATCACCCACTATCAAAGAAAGATAAAAAGGAGTTTTATTTGATTTTACCTCAGTTTTGTCTACTTTTGACATTTTATCTCCTTGCTGTCCCTGTTGCTTAGTTCGCTGATTCGAATTTGTCAAGACAACACCTTTCTCAACCGGTTTTGGAGACAATTTAAGAGCTGAAAGTTCTTGAATAAGTTTATCTTTTTGCCCTGGTATTGAAAGAGAATCCCACATGCTAATGCTGATGTTAGATTTTTTCATTTGATCTACAATACTGAATTGAGATGCACTAACCTTTGATTGCACTTTTTGAGGTACTTGCTGCTCACAAATTAGAGGTATTTGCTGCACTTTACTAACCTCTATATTCTGATTTTTCTGCGCTGTGGGGGCAGCACGCTGCTTTTTTGTACTTTTAACAACAATACTAGTACTTGAAGTACTTGCTACTGTTTGGGCTTCATCGACAACTCTTTTTTTAGTTCTCTGATAGGTTATAGCTCCAACCTGACCACCGGAATCGTTAGTTTTAACATCTCGAGTAAAAGCAACATGATCAATGCCCTGTCAATTTACATTAATAGCATCATGCTGCCCTTGAACTTGATGAGTCACTCTTTGTGATGTCAATATATCTTGATATTAACCTCCTTGAAAAAAGAACTCTTCTTGTGTCATCTATGGCATGGTGATGTTTTGTGATACCAAGGCTTGGTTTTGAGCATCATTGAGATTTGAGGGCTACCACCCTGAATCCTGCATCAAATTATTTTGAGGTGGGGTTGGAACAATGGCTTTCGAAGTGGAATGAGCATTCGGTTCAAGAGCAACATATGGCTTAGCTGGAGTTATGGCTCCTTGTGCTTGATAGGGTGGTGTATTTTTATGAAACCCTGATAAGGAGACTTTTGATCTTTGCAGCACTGATAGTTGTTTTGATTTTGCTGTTGATAGGGCTTATTTGACTGAAATCGCTACTTTTTGAGCTATACTATTTCATTTCCAAAATATTGTAGTAAACTTTTCAACTCTCTTATCTCACTAGCTTGACTAGTAGGCGTTGCAATAGGAACTTGAGGTGTTGGAATTGGAGCCAAGGATGGAATTTGAGGAACTTGAGAGGCTGGGACATAATTTATTTTTGGAAATATGGGCATTGAAGGTCTTGGAGAAAGCTTACCTACTTGTATCAAACTATTTTCTGCCCTTATTGCAATTCCATAAGCATTGGCAAAGTAGTACCACTCATTGACTGTATCATCACACTAATGTCAGAATTAAGAGCTTTCAAAAAATACATAAATGCATATTGAGGGGATGGCCTAATCAAAACCGGTATACTGGTCTATGTCTTCTGGAATTTGAGATTAAAATCTTATATGAACTCATGAGGAGCGCTGTGTATGGCAGTTAATTGCTCAACTAAAGATAAGTGATCAGATTTGTCTTCAAATTGTTTGACTAAGGCTGCACCCAATTCATCCCAGGTAGCAATGGATTTAAGTGAGAGGGTTCTATACCACTTTAATGTTTTTCCCTTGAAAGAAGCAGCAAGCAATCTAATAACATTATCCTCAACAAAATTATGAACTGAACAAAGATTAGCCACATCTTGGATATGCTCAATAAGGGTTATTTGATTTTCTCCTGAGAAGAATGGAATACTTTTGAGGGCAGATACATGAATGTCATCTAACTGTGCTAAATTCAGTGGACTTCCACTATTGAATGGAGCAAACACTTGATTTCTAACGGCCATCTGGATGGTGGGGATTGCAGTGTTTAGAACGATAGGATGAGGGGGAGGTAAATATTCTCTTTGAGGATATGAATTTGCCCTCCTAGACCCATCTCTTTTATAAGTTACAAATTCAAAAAGAATACCTTTACTTGTTGATCTTGTGGTAACCTTTGGCATGAACGGATTGCCTGAATGATGCTATGAACTCTGCCACTGGATGTAGATGAATATTCTCTGCTGTTGCGAAAACTCTTCAAATATGCAAATAATTTTTTGTGGTCCCACTGGAGGTGCCAAAAACAGTTGTCAACCTGGAGTTGAACCCTGAATTGAAGATTTGTTGAAATGGCTAATCCTCTCTCCAGTTGAAACAATGGGATCTTTTCACGAAGGTGGGTGCCTCAATGGTGAGAAGAACCTCCAGAGAAGGCTGGTTCTTGTAAGATGTATCCATGAGTATCTCTACTCTGTGTTGTGAACTACCATGAAAAAGGGAGAAAAAAACTTGAAGGGGAAATTCTACCTAATGACGGTGATACACTAGAATGTTGATCCACTCTACTTGGAACCTTGAACACTAAACACATGAGGGAAAATGAAGACTTTTGATTTCAATTAATTACTATGCATAAGTATTTCATGAGAAGGTTCGATCCAATGACAAAAACGTGAGGAAAAACGATGGAGAGAGGTCTGATACAAGACACTATGCAACCACCTAACATCCACTTACAGCTTTAGCAAGACATAAAACACTGAACATGACCTGCATAACATGATAAACTATCAACTAGATAAGAATCAAAATTTGGGAAGGGAGAGAAATATACCACATATGCAAATTGCTGAATGAATGTACACTATGCCAACACTTGAAATATGAAAGTACAGTCCTTCTATTGATTAAAGAGGTTACACAACTCACCAATGGCAAAGTCTGGTCTTACCAAGAGGGATGGATTTTTACAAGGCTGAAAAGCCATTAATATAGAAAATTACAAAAAGCCAAGAGATTGGCGTTGAAAAATAAAGAGGGAGTAAACTCAAACCAACTCAGCGTTTACAAAAATCTATTTTGCTTTGCATGGAAATTCCTTGCATTGAAAAAAGAAAAAGACGACAAGCTTTGGATGCATGAAATCTACGAATAGATGTCTTGACTTGAAAACTAGACAACTCCAAAACAAGAGTAGTCAAATCCACTCGAATTGCTGGAATGTTTAAAAGTCTCCCTTTGCATGAAATCAATGCAAATGCCAAATTAAGAATTACGTTTGAACCGCCAGAACGTTTCAAGCGTTGAGACAAATGAGAGTGCGTGCATGGAATTTCTGGTTGTTTGAAACGTTCAACACTTTCCCTGTTCATTATGCAAGACAACTCTATTTTCAAAACTGAAGCATGCTTGTTTTCTTAAACGTGTTCACTTCGTTGGAGTCACTCACGTTAGTCTGTGCATGATCTTTGTTCATCTTGCTTTTGTCTTTATTTTGCGTTTGTCTTCCTCACTGTTCATGCTTATGTCCATGTTCAGTTCTGTTTCAGTCTTCTTTGGCTTTTCTCGTATTCATGCTATTGATCATGCTCAGTTCACTTAGTGTTTTCTCTGGTTTTTCCCGTGTTCTGCTTTAATTCGGGATTCGGGCTTTATTTTGGTCGGGCCTCTGTGTTTTTATTTTTCTGTGCTTGGCATTTTCCTTTTTCTTTTTTGGCCTTTGCTTACGCTTTAGTCTTCGGGCTTTTTGATCTGTCCGAATTCCTTCAGACTTTTTTTCTGAAGGAATTCGTTTTCTTCTGTGCCTTTGCTTTTATTTCTATCGGGCTTTTGTCCTCCCGAATTCCTTCTAACTTTTTGTCTGAAGGAATTCGTCTCCTTTGGCTATCTTTCCCCGAAGGGCAAGTGCCCTTCGGGAACTTTGTTGTTGTCCTTCGCTTTATGAAGGTGCCCTCCACAAGGGCTTCTGCTTCCCAAAAATGCCCTTCGGGCTTTTTGATTTGGTCTTGTCTTTGGCTTTGGTGCCCCCCACAAGGGTATGTTCTTCCAGAAGTGCCCTTCGGAAGAATTGTAAAGGTCCACTTCGCTACAGAGTGTCCTCTGCAAGGGCTATTCGTCCTCAAAAGTGCATTTCGAAAATTTTGAAAGGGCCCCGCCACCGACCAAGTGCCCTCCTGAAGGGCACTTCTTCGAAAAAATTGATTTTGTCCTTCGAAACCTTTTCCAAGGTCTTCGTGCTTGAAGTGTCCCCCACAAGGGCACATACCCTTCGGGGAAATTGTAAACGTCCCTATGCAACGCGTAGATGCCCTCCGCAAGGGCACTTCTCCTTAAAACATACCTTTCGGGGTTTTTGAAAATGACCCTTCGAAAAAAATGAAAGGTCCTCTCGCCGTCTGAGTGCCCTCCGCAAGGGCAGTTGCCCTTGGCGCTTTTTGAAGGGCACCCGGACTTTTTGAAATTGCCCTTCGGATGAATTGTCTGTGTCTTTAGAAACATAAAGTGAACCACCCCGAAGGGTACATACCTTTCGGGACTTTTGAATTGGACCTTTCCGAAGGGCAGGTGCCCTTTGGGTCTTTTCAACTTTTTTTTTCCCTTTCTTTCGGACAAAAGTCCGAAGAAAATAAACTTTGAACAACTGCGACTTAGTCATTTATTCGGTTTTTTACACAGTGCTTTGAGAGTTCTTTCTCTCAGACAAAATGTCCAAAGAAATAGTCCACCTCTTATAGCTCGAAAAAATCCTTGGGAAGACAAAATAAATAAACTTACAGCTTGTATGTCTTGGCTGTATTTGCACATTTGGCTGTAATCAAGAAAGCTCATTGGAAACCTCTGAATGACTAAAATTCACCTCTCTGTAGATGGCCACTTTGGCTTATACCTGGCTATAGATGGCCACTTTGGCTTATACCTGGCTGTAAATGGCCACTTTGGTGGCTGTAAATGTACATTTAAGGACCCCAAAACTGATTCACAAGACAAACTTGGCACCATAGCAAAGTTCTGAATAATAGGGGTGACAATTTGCCCTATGGGGGGCATAGGTCCCAAAGCAATCATTGCTCCCTCACCACAGTGTCACTACTCACCAAGTGCCATCATATCATCTTTCAGCTGCTTTAAAAAACAATTTCTCCCCATACTCATAATCCCACATACACTCAATACTCATCGTAACCAGTTGCATTATTATTTTATTGGCTATTAAATATCAACGCAAATCACATCCTCACATCTTGATCATTACACATGTTAAAATAATCGCATTTTTCTCCATTATTATCCAAATAACATGAATTTTTCCGTCATATGCTATCACATTCATGATAGGCATCACCATGTTTTCAAGCCATCACAAAATCATACATCACCTTTAACACATCTACACCAACCTTTACCATCATATATATATATATATATATATATATATATATATATCTATCATCATCATCATTTTGTATAGAACAATTACACTTATTATTATCCATAACATCATTTATTCCATAATTACATAAATCTACTAATTATTATCCTCCTATTACATATGAGCTCGACTCTCCACCGATGATACATCCTGAATTACATCCCACCCTATGGTGGTGGCCTTAGTGATGGGTGAACTGATTGACTCAATGACCTCTCAGATCAACTGATCACCCTGTATGATGGAGTCCTTTGCCCTATTGGCACTGCCTACTCATAAAGGCTCTCCAATATTGCATATCTCGAGCCATCCTTGCCACCTAGGCCATCACGTATCCTAACCCCAGTGCATCCAATAGTATCCGATCCATATTTCTCTCCATCTCGACCACTCGTGCCTCTACCTCTCTCTACTCCAATCGTGCCTGTAGTTGCGTATGGCCCACCCACATTTGCTCCATCTGTTCTTGTAACGCCACCATATGTGCCTCTCATTGGTTCACCTGATCCAACAATGATGCTATTTGGGTCAATACATCAGCGATCTGTATCTTTCTGAATAATTTGACCTTGCAAGAGTGACACCTGGTATTATAATCCTATTATCTCCCTTTGAGCAACTGACTATTGGCTCGGACAATCACCAATGCCCTTGTTGCTCCTGTTTCTTCTCCTCCACCTCTACGACAGGTATTTGTTCTTTAACCATTGTCCACGTCACCATGTTTGCATCCATCTTGATGCCCCCCTGTTGACACCATCACAGTCGGTGCTCGATCCTCCTGTAACACAAATAAAATTAATTCATCACACTGTTGCCTCTATTTTTCCTACCCATGACATACTACCCCACAACTCTCTCATTTTGTGGTCTTCTCTTGCTCTTGCAAACCCTACCCCACAACTCTCATTTTGTGGTCTTCTCTTGCTCTTGCAAGCCCTACCCTACACTCTGCGGCCTTCTCTTGCCCGCGCAACACCTACCCTATGACTCTCTCACTCAGCGGCCTCACCTAGCAACTTTCCACTTGCCTTACCCTATGGCCCCTCACCCAGCAACCTCCTCTTGCTTGCGTAACTCCTATGGCTTTTCTCCACTCCCTCACCCCACGGCTTTCCCATTCACATCCCATAGTCTTCCCAATGTGGCTTATTATCACAAACCCCAACTTCTTTCCCAACCGCCACTCTCGAACCCTAGAAACATAAATACACAACAATGCCCGTAATAAATCCATACTTGGTTTTCGCACTCGCTTGGATGTTGATCCTCCTACCCTTCTTCGCCACCATTTTGCTTATCCAAATCCTCTTCCATTCATCTCACCCACAACCCCCTCTCCCAACACGCTACACTAATCGGGTGTTTTGTTTTTCCTCTTCATGGTCCACATCTATCAACCTTTTCTTATCTTTTCATTAACCGCATCTGATGTTTCATTTTCATCACCAAGCCACATCGTGCAGACCTCATCAAGACTGAAGTTTCTTGAGTGGTTGCTATGCCTCCACTACCTCTTCACTAGTAAACACGCCTTCCCCCTCTGGGTCACTGAGTTTGACACTGACGATGTTGTCTTTAGTGCCCTATAAGGATTCTTGGTACAAATCTACTAGGACAGCGGATGCATACACCTCCATGTGAAGAGCTTGAACCGGCTCGTCAAATCCTACCACACATATCGGTTGTCATCCTAAGCATATAGTGATGACAGCTTCTTGTACGACAAACCCCCACAAGTCTGGACTTCGCTCTAGTTGATAAAACTAGGCTCGTAGCGATGATGGCCTTTTGCTAAAAGGGCTCTACAGATCTTGATAGACACCTTGCTTTTAAAAATTGGCTCGTACGAATGACTGTTACCTCTTTGCTCCTCTTGCTCCACTTTGCCACCTTGCGATGGCCGATGGTAGACCCATGGGCTGCTTTAAGGGCAACCACCTCCTTTGAGTCATGGTTCCTTGTCATTATTCTTGGCTCCTATTTATAGCCTTTTCTTGCCTGAGCATCCTTACACCCAGTGCATATGGGATTATTATCCATGGCGAACTACATTGACCTTAAGTCTTCTCACAATAAGTAGGCACCTTGGTCACATGAGTTGCCTCAAGTCCACTTGATCATCATCATGCCTTCATCAAGTCCCCCATCCTTCATTAGTCAATCTCATATCCTACCCAATCCCAACAATCAATCACCTCTCTGAGCTACAATGACACTCGTCTATCCTTAGTTCAAGACCCGCAGTTCTCTCGAGCATGTATCCTTGCTTGGGATACGTCGAAATCTTGTAGCTCTCTTTGTCACTCTTTAGTTACGGTTGATTCCCCCTTGGGAGACAACCGTGACACTGTCATTTCTGCTCCCTGTGTATGTCTTTGCCAGGAGCATCGTCGATATCAATCATACCGTAGCTCATTCACATTGCAACTCATCCACCACTCTTCTTCACATTCAAACTGTTTATTTCATCCTCATGTCTCTTGTTCCTCCCATCATTCTTCTCATTTTGGGAGAACTACATCGGCTTGAGGTCTCTTGAGACTATGCAGGCAACGCTTGGTCACCCATGGTGCCCAAGGACAGCTTGGCCGCACTAACCAATTCTTCCCTTTCATTCTATGGTCACTCAATCCTATTATTTTTCTTCTATCCACTCCTTACTCTCACTTGACACACACTTTGAGCTACACCCACCATTAATATTATCAAATCCTTGTCTTATTTTGGCTCGATGCTCTCCCAGCGTGTGTCCTTGCTTGGGATAGATTAAAAGCTCGTGGCCTTTATCATTCTGGCCCATAGCTCTCCTTGGCATGCATCCTTGCCTGGGATACATCTAAAGCTTGTGGCCTAATTCATCATTTGTTTTGGTTCGTGGCTCTCCCTTGCATACATCCTTGCTTGGGATACGTTGAAAAGCTTGGGGCCCATTCATCGCATTCAGGACTACAGCTCTCCCTTGCATGCATCCATACTTGGGATAATGTAGGAAGCTTGTAGCTTCTTGTTTTATCATCCTCGCGTTACGATTGGTTCTCATTTCAGATGTGTTGACAATTGTGACATCGTCGTTTTCACTCCCTGTGCATGTCTTTGCCAGGAGCATTGTTAATTTGTAGCTCACTACTCATGTCAATATCATTTTCTTCATCATTGATCTCACATCTAGCATTCCCTTGTCTATTTGTACACCTCGCCCGCTTTTCTTCCTTTCGACTGGTCATCCGTCTTATTCTTCTCCACATGTCCCTTTGAGGGGGCATCATGTGTCCACTAATTTACTAACATTCATCCACAATCATTTTTCTTTTTTGAAAGACCGTTACTCTTCTTCTGATCGCAATGCCCTTTCAAAGGGGCAAAGTGTATGCATCTAATTTTGCTCGCCCAATTAACTTGTTTAATTATACTCACATCATCTAATATTTTATCCATCTCGCCTAATTAATCCATTTAATTTATTCCCATTCATAAATATCCTTCATGTCCCCTTTCTACATGCCAACCTCATCCCTCACCTTTCTAAATTAATTATTTCCTTAAATCCCATAATACTCATTCCCCAAATATTCCTATTTTTCAAATGTCAAAATCTTAAATAGTTCCTCCATTTTTTAATCACATGCATCCCAAAGAAGGTCTAGAGATTTCCAACCTCTATAAATTTCTCTATTCTAGAGCCATCCTCCATTTGAAATTTAAGAGGAAATTTTCCCCTCCATTTCCTTCCAACACCTCTACAAATGCAAGGTGACCCAAGTATTTGGGGCATCTAGAATTCAAATGAGTCTATGTTGTCAAGATCATCTCCCAACTAGCCATTGCCATTATAGTCTTGAGCACATTTTGCCATCTCATATTCAATTTCAGGTGTTCACTTCGTCGATTTGGTCTTTAAACGATATTACGGAGTCTTGGAAGGGAGATTCAAGAGCAAAATGATGGTAAGATCTTTCCATTATACGCTGATTGCTCTCCTCCTTTTCTTTTGATGATTCTTGGATTTGGGTAGATTTTAATAGCTCTTTGCATGTTAAATTTGAGTGTCCAAATTATTGATCATATAGAGGTGAAGCAAGGAAGGGTATCTTGGAGAAGGATGCAACAGTTGCTAGGGCAGCGACCTTGTTTTGGAGCCCAAAAAGGGCAAAGAATTGCTTAAGGAGGGTGTAATGTCCCTTTTTAGAGATTTTTAGTGCTGCATGGATTTTTCAAAATACCCTTTCCTCATCCCAACACAAAAATCTACAAAGGAAATATAAAAGACACCCAATCTGATTTTTTTTTTGTTTTAAGGCAGCAACAAAAATAAAATTCTAGAATTGCTCAACCAAACCCTAGGCGTCCAAGGTATAATTCAACATTTTACTCTTTTCTCCCACAAATCTCAAAAATATGACATCACATGAAAACCCTTGGATAAGAAATGCATAATTATGACAAATGTAGATCTCAACATAGTACATAATTCTGGAATTTATTATTAGCGAAAAACACAACTAAAAACTTCAAAAATTCATGTCTTCTAGAATACTTGGAATTACAATGCAAACGATGGCTCACAGTGACCATAAAAATGGCAGCTATCAAACAAAACAAGTATTAGAATTTTCCTACCATAGGAAGCCACCCAAAAACTGTCCCAAATTTCACAACAAGGTCGCCCAAGCTGGAAATTGACAAAATAGTGCTAAAATGCTTCCAAAACTGAATTGTGCCCTAGCACGGATGAAGATCACTTGCTATTTCAACAATCTGAATATGAATATCTCTTGTGACTTCTGGATGAAGCCACAAAGCAACAAATGAGGGGTTTCGTCCTCAAGTATTGTGACTATTGAGTGTCTTTGTCCTCAATAGGATCCAATGAGGGTTTGCCTCAAAAGGCAGAAAATTAAAAGCCTCACTCCAAATCTCCAAAAGTATAAATTGTAATAATAGATCATACGTCCCCAAAAATGAGATCCTTCATCTTCTTTTATATCTTTTTCTTATCCTTCCAAGTGTGGCAATCCATGTGGAGGATTTAAAATAAAAGTGATTTAATATTTAATTTGTTTTTTCCCTCCCAAAGCTGACAATTAATTCCTATTTTCCAATTTTGAATGTCTTTTACATGTGGTGTCCTACTTTGGGAATGCCCTAGAGCCGACAAATCATTCTTTTCCAAATTAAAATTCTTTTCTCATGAACAAGCTATTTTTAATTAATTAAATAATTTGCCTTAATATTCAAAAATAATTAAAATTACTTTTCAGGGAAATTAAATATTATCAAATAAGGCTCTTCTTTAATAACTAAATAAATTGCCTTAATATTCCAAATAATTAAAATTATTGTTCAGGTAATTTAAATAATTGTTAAAATTTGTTTTCCCTTTCTCTTACTCTTTAACCTACAGGGAAACAAAATAGGCCAAGGGTCTTCACCTTGTTAATTTTGAAAAGGGACATTACAGTTCTCCCTTCCCAAAATTGCTTGTTCTCAGGGAATTGCAAATTCAGCTGCCCTGTGTCTTTCCAACTGACCATCTTCGTGATGCTTGAAATTTGGGTCATTCTTGGCATGTGGCAAGTCCAATCAGCGCTTGCCAAGATGGCACTTCTATCCTTATCCCTGTATTTAACAGAAAAATTATGCAGGCTGAATTCTTCACGGGAAGGATGGGCTGTACCTTCAAAAACCAGGTACAAATCAGACCCTGCGTAGGTTGGAAATGGGTCATAACAGTCATAAACCGGTCAAAATTGTAATCCTTCACATAAAACAAACATTTTAGTGAAAACAAGAGTGTTTTGCAACACTTTTCCGTTCACTTCATCATGCCTTGTATGTTGTCAATATTGTCATTGATGTCAAAGGCGTATGGATGAGATTATTGACAAGATGGTTGTCATTGATGTCAAAGAGAAAATCAATTGTTCAAGAAGAAAATCAATGATTGTAGTTAAGGCCGAAGGCCACTAAATCACCATCCTTTAACTATCATTCCTGGCGGACTTTGTGAGAAGCATTTATTATTTAATTGTTGGCCATCCCTTTAAGTGGATCGCTGTTTTTTTGGAACAATCCCCTCTTTTAGTGAAGTTGTCCCTCTTCATAGAGACGCCTCATTTGGGCATTTGACAAGGTATAAAAGGAAGATAGAATGGAGGTTAAAAAGTAGGAAAAGTAATGGAATATCATTTGATTTAAAAGCAGATCCATAAGCAGATGTGAGGCAGTTTTACAAGCAGATTTAATGAAGAATTACAAGTAGATTTAAGAGCAGATCTTAGATAGATCTTGAGCAGAGATTTGTGAATAAAATATAGTCAGATTTGTGAAGGAAATATAATCAGAGTTGTGAAGAGAAATATGTTCATCCGTTGAAAAAACATCCCAAAGGTGATATTTGGCAGAAGAGGTTGGTGCCTCCTAAATGAAGAGATTGGTGTCTCTTGCTGAGTTAGTGCTCAGTTATGAGGATTGGTGTCTCCAGTGGGTTGGTGCCTACAAATTCTGTAAGTGGTGGTTGGTGTCTCCGGTAAGTTGGTGCCTAGGAATATTTGTAAGAGAATTTTATATGCAGTCATTTGTCGTGGTTTTCTCGCAAAAGGGTTTCCACATAAATCTTGTGTTCTTGTGCACTTAATTGTTGATGTTGTGTGATTGGTATTGTCGTGGTTGTTAAGTTTTAAATTGGTAATGATTAGCTTATATTGATTCACCCCCTTTCCCCTCCTCCCCTCCCAGTGTAAGCATGTGCTCTTCATTATAAATATGATACTAAATCCTCTTCTATGTCTTGCATTTTCCCTATAATTTCTCCTCACACGGATTCCCAAGGGTTCATTCATGTTATCCCAAACGTGGCTGTAGCATGACATTTTCTTCGTCAAAATCATTTTTGTAATGGCTGGAAACCTACTTGAATTTACCAAAAACACCTCTAAGATGATAAGGGGTGGGATACACATCTCCCGAGAATCAAGATTTTTCCTTGTGACAGTAAACAATAGAGGAACAGGCTGGAAGTGTGAGAAACAACAGTCAACAAGTTGAAAACAGCCCTCATAATGACCCTCGGGTTATGGTACCTCTTACCCATCACCACTTTCATGATTACCTAGGTTGTATCCTTTGTAAAACAACATAGAAAATAATGTAAGTGGGCTGTATAGTGATTGTAACAGTCATTAATTGCTCGGGATTCCTTCCTAAACAGCAATATGCATGTTGCACAATTTGTACTTTGTGACCCCACATGGTGAGCTCTTCCATACACAACAATAAACAAGGTGTTCTCCTTCATACCATGACTGTTGAAATGTGTTTTTCCGCATGAAATCTGTCTTGCAAGGGCTGGAAATGATTCAATGGCAGCTGTACATACCTCTACTTTGGCCAAGGGTTGTACATCCTTGTACTGTGTGCTTGGGAACAAAATTATGACTGTTATGGCAGCCGATAAAGGATAAATGCAGCAATGATCATATTGAATTTTCTTCACAAATTCACCTAATGTGTTAGAATCAAATGCATCCTTGGTGTGATTTCACATGATAGGCAATTCCCAAACTATATGTATTACAAAAAACATAACAAAAAGTAACCATTCTGAAAAAGATATCAGCTTCTTTGTCACACAAGGAGAAAACAGGGATGCCTTCTAAATTCAGCTCCTCTTCATTCTTTCTACCTATACCTTGCATGCTTCCATCTGTCAAAACCACAATGTACATGGGAGAATGTAAAATCAATAGTTCTGAAATTTGTTCTAGCGACTGAATCATTTTGTCATTCACCAAGTTTCCCTTATGTTCATCCCATGCTGGACTACGCTTCAGAACATCCAAATTTTCTGCTAAAGCAAGCTGTCCTAGCTGATTATAAAATAATCTTTGGCTCACCTTGAACCAGAATGTGGTGAACTCATTGGGAAATCTGGATGTCATGTCAAAGTGTTTTGCAAGGTCGTGGAAATAGGCCTTGTCAACACCTCTCTCCCATACAAACTTCTGATTGTGCCTTGTTTTCCAATCAGCTTTGGAGAGATGGAAAATAGTAATGGTGTGTTTACCATTCTCTTTCAACCTCATGGCAAGCTGGACACATCTTTCCAAGAGCGCGATCCTGGGAAGATATCATTGAAAACCACTTTATGTAGCATTTGAAAATCAGCAAGTAAATCATGATGCTTAGCAAGACATGAAGTAGTTTGCATGTTCTTCAACATGCTCTTCATCCCATCATTCTTTTCACTTCGGTATCCATGATGTTTACACCCCTGAAATGGCATAGTGTGAAGCAATAAATTTGACATGTTACCAAGCTTTTTGTACCTTGGGCTGCAATCAAAGAGTTTACCTCCTTTGCCGAAGTGGAAGCTTTTGATAGATTTGCCTCCATATTATCAATCTTGCAAGTCTCTTCCCATGGCTGTCCCAAACATCCTTCTCATGTGGCAATGGCTCAATTTTTGGAATGCTCTCAAAATAGATAGAGGCTTTTTGGAAAAGATCCTCGCTCCATTCGGTACCCTTCATCTTATCTTCACTATTAGAAAAATCTTCGTGATGACCAAAACATTGTAAGGATAAGGTATGATAGTGATACAATAAATCCTTGTTATGAAGATAATCAAATTGCTTGCCCTTAGTTGCTGATATGAAAATTCCAACAAACTGAAAATGAACATTAGTACCCAGAAATTTGGCTTTAACCATCAAATTCTCTTCACAATCATGCAAAACAGATTTTTCTTCTTCCTTTGCCTCATGCTTCAAGATTTCCCCCTCTTTCCTCACCACTAAGGAAGAACTCATAATATTACTCTCCAAAGATGATGACTTAAAACTTTGCAATGTTTGCAAGATGGTTAATTACTTCAAGTGCTGGAACAACTTCCACCTTGGATGCTTGGCCTTCCACATGTAATGCTTGTTCTTCCTTAACCTTTGGAGATTTTGATTGTTTTGATTCTTCACCTTTGTTGCCTTCTATCATAAGAGAGTTTTGGCTCTTTTCAGCTGTCATTCCCATTGCTAAGTATGGCTTCAACTTTTCCTCACACTTTTGAATTACCCTTTTATTTCAGCTAATGCATGTGCAACTGGGGAGACTCCATGCTCATCCTTTTTTATATTAGTCAATAAAATTGATGGAAATGGCTGGAAAATATCATCACTCATTCAAAATTAATGACATAATTGTTTGCATTGATGCAACAATATTGTCTGCATGATTCTCATTAACAGTGGTAAAGAAATGTTGAAACATTTGGAGGATAAGATCATTACATTCAAGATCTAACATCAAAATACATGCTCTGAGTTTTGCCATAGTTTCTAGAATTGTAATCCTTTTAGCAAAAGAAGGTCCTTTGTTGTCCTCTCTAGACCTTGAAAACTCTCCACAATTAGCTGAAATATCTCCCTCATGGTTTCGTTGTTTTAAGGAACCTTGGGAGCTGTTATTCTTGTAATATCATTGATACAACTAATAACAAAAAGCCTTACCTTTTTGTCTAGGTGTTTCAAGAGCTAGGGTTAGACCAAAGAAATCATTGAGGGTTTCATCGACCATTCCATTGTCACATAGTGTGACTGTTTTACCTTGGATAACTCATTGTATACTTCTTCCAAGATGCTAGTCAGGTTACCTATTGGCTGACATGGACCCTCTAGTTTTCTCCTTGCTCTGTAGAGCTTCTCTTTCCCAACTTCTTCCATTGTGCTACATTAAAATTTTGATCAAGATCTCGTAGGAAAGATCAATGATTTGTGGGAACAATAGAAGTCAATAAGTTAAATAAATTAATCAACAATGTGCATAAATCTTGTAAAATCAAATTTGATGGTGAGTGAGGGATCAAAACATCAGAGAGTAGAGGATAAGATGAACATGAAGGTGCACCTAAACCACTAGCAGTGTGTTCTAACCCAAGTTGGCAAGATCTAAGCTCTGATATCACTGTAATGTCTCTTTTTAAGGATTTTTAGGGCTGCATAGATTTTTCGGAAAACCCTTTGCTCATCCCAACTCAAAAATATGGAAAGGAAATATAAAAGACACCACATCTGATTTATTCCTGTTTTAGAGCAGCAACAAAAATAAAATTCTCGAATTTGATCAACCAAACCCTAGGCGTCCGAGGTGTAACTCAACATTTTACACTTTTCTCCCACAAATCTAAAAAATATGACATCACATGAAAACCCTTGGATAATAAATGCAAAATTATGACAAATATAGACCCCGACATCAAAGTACAAAATTCTGGAATTTATTATTAGCCAAAAACACCGCTGAAAACTTCTAAAGTTCATGTCTTCCGGAATACTTGCAATTACAATGCAAATCATGGCTCACAATGACCATAAAAATGGCAGCGATCAAACAAAACAAATATAAGATGCCACCTAAAAGTTGTCCCAAAATTCCCAACAAGGTTGCCCAAGCTGGAAATGGACAAAAAAGCCCTAAACTGCTTCCAAAATTGAATTGTGCCCTAGCACAGATGCAGATCACTTGGTATTCCGACAATCTAAATATGAAGATCACTTGTGACTTTCGGATGAAGCCATTCAAGCAACAAATGAGGGGTTTCAACCTCAAGTATTGTGATTATTGAGGGTCTTCATCCTCAATAGGAACCAATGAGGGTTTTCGTCCTCAAAGACTGAAAATTAAGAGCCTTGCTCAAAATCTCCAAACGTATAAATTGTAATAATAGATCATACATTCCAAAAAATGAGATCCTTCATCTTCTTTTATATATTTTTCTTATCCTCCCAAGTGTGGCGATCCATGTGGAGGATTTAAAATAAAAGTGATATAATCTTTAATTTGTTTTTCCCCATCCAAAGCCAACAATTAATTCCTCTTTTCCAATTTTGAATGTCTTCCACATGTGGTGTCCCACTTTGGATATGTCCTGGAGCCAACAAGTCATTCCTCTTTTCCAAATTAAAATTCTTTTCTCATGAACAAACTATCTTTAATTAATTAAATAATTTGCCTTAATATTCAAAAATAATTAAAATTATTTTTCAGGCAAATTAAATAATTATCAACTAATGCCCTTAATAATTAAATAAATTGCCTTAATATTCCAAATAATTAAAATTACTATTCAGGTAATTTAAATAATTATTAAAATTTATATTCCCTTTCATTTACTCTTTAACCTACGGGAAAACATAATAGGCCAAGGGTCTTTCACCTATTAATTTTGAAAATGGGACATTACAAAGGACAGCAGAACACTTTTGAGGGCAACGACCCCCCTTGGGGTTTGAAAGTGACTCTAGGCTAAATCAAGCCTAAAATTCAGATCGAAGGTATAGAAACATTGTTGGTGTTTTTATTGAATTTTTCCAGCCTATTGTTGGTTCGAAAAATCAGATTTGAAGGTATTTTGGCAGGTTGTAATATTTCTGATTCGTGGGGAATATTTGATAATAAAATATTGCAATTTGTGCCCTAAATTTGTATTTCCAGAATTGTGAATTTTTATGGTTAGGGTTTGGAACAGAAAATCAGAAATTGAAATTATTGTGTTAGGGTTTGTTGTGGATTCCAAATTTGTTTATTCTGTCCTAAAAAGGACATTACATAGTTTGGATTTGACTGTGGGTTTGCCTTGGATTCATCTAGGACTTGTTGGGTTTTTCAACAGAAGAACCCGGGCCATCTCGGACGAACCCATAGGTTGTTGACTATTTTTTTTTTTTTTTTTTTCACAATTAGACTTAACAATGAAGACAAAAACACACTTTCAAACCCTAAAAGTTGCTAAAAAACTCAAAAAGATAACATAAAACAACATTAATATAAAATATTTAGCTGGAATTTTTTTATTTTTTATATATCTTTTTGTACAGCTGTACCCAAGCTGTACCCTGTGTGGAAAAATATCACTATACCGGCGAACCTGAATTGTCTTACACGAACCCATACCCAAAACGAACTGGCTACCTATTCCTGCAACAGCTTATGAGATTCACTGTGATTGATTTCATCAATTTTGTCATGGTAACTACGTTGGTCTTGTAAGAGCTGCCAGAGATAGCAATTACAGACGTAATGGAGTGTTTCTTTGCAATATCATAGATGTTTCACCTTCCAAAGGTCTTGCCAGGGCCTTGTATTATATTATTTGCTATTTGTATCTATTGTTCTGTCTCCCTTATCCAATTCCATACTCACTTCAATGCATTCTTTAAGCCAGTCAACATTCAGGTTCTGAATAAGCACATGGATATTATAGATAAAATCCTTTTCCAGATTGTTTGTTGTGAAGGTTATTTCTGTCCAGAACTTCCTAACACACGTCTAAAATTCTTTTTGCTTCCTACATTGTAGTTTGAGCAGCCTTTTGTGGGGTGACCACCTTGATGAGATTCATTCATATTGTACATTCTTGCCATCATCAGTTGTGAGGTCCCCTCCTGCAGCAGTGGCATGCCATTGGTTGAAAAAAGCTGAAAAAACAAGGCATAGGAAGGCCCAAAACAGAAGTATCCTATAGAAGCTAGGGAAGCCACCAGCACAATAAAAAGCAGATAAAAATGATTTGGACAGCCATGCCATCACAATATATATGAAACACAATGGTATGCAGCCAATTGGAAGAGAGCTGGCCTGCATGAAAATTATAGAACTTTTAAGCACATTATCTTTAGACATATTCATCATCTCGGCCTAATAGAAATCAATTATGATGATAAAAGGTAAAGATATTTTTCTAACCACTTCCATTCAAGCAGATTCAACAAGCAGCAGGCACCCTTGTCTTGAGCATGAATTTTCCCTTATAACAAAATTGGGGAGGGATTTTCCCTTTGAGGAAAAGATATAATGAGCAGGGGGGAGAGAAGCACAATTTTTTTAATAAAAAATGTTCCTAACTTTCTTTCAAGATTCCACTAACATTACCGTCTCACCAACCTGAGAAGAAAGGGGAACATACCAAATGATTGCCTAGTGGATGATGAAAGATAGTCTTAATCCTCCCCTGGCACTGTCAAAAAGCACTTGGTTTAGAGAGATGTTTATGGAGAGTATGACATGAGAGATATGGGAAATCAAAAACATAATAAGGCCCCATCATCGGGAAATGCCAAGGTGTCTAATCATATGAATCATCGTAATCAAAGATGGTAGTGGGAAAACAGGGCCACCGGGTGTTCCAACTTGGAGCATAATGTGGGAAGCCTTATGGGCATCCCACTTCTCTCGTATTATATTAATATGAGTTTAAGTGAATGATATCCTAGTATATATCCTTCTTTTCAATCCTTAGCAACTAGGCTATGATTTCCTTCCATCCATTTTCCTTTGCAATTTAAAAATCTTTGAGCATTGCCAACGCCTCCACCTATTTTTTTATAATCAATGCCTATCAACAGAGCATAATCCACGAGCGGTGGGCCTTTGCAATGTTTCACGGGGATGTGCCCCCGCCCCCCCCCCCGAAAACCCCCGCGTTTTCGGGACGGGGACGTCCCCGGGATGTGGGGATGTCAGGGGGACGTCCCCCAGCCATTCTGCCACCTCTACCAGGCTCATCTGCCGTCCTTGAGACATTTCCCTCTGAGAGGGGACGTCTTCAGGATGTCCCTTTAAAAGGGGGACCTCTTGGGGACTCTAGGACGTCTCCAGAAGTCCCCCGTCCCCTCAGGAAACGCCTAGGCATTCCCCATGCAGGGGGATGCCCTAAAGTGCACTTTTTTAAAATTAAAAAAAAAAAAAGGAGTTTTGTGCTTTCTACCCTAACCCTAATTGCTAGTGGGATCCACCCCCACTCTCCAAGGCCTCCCAAAAAATTATAAAAAACCCTATCCCTCTCATTCCAAATCACACAAAAACTTCATTGAATGAAGTAGAGAGCTGAAAGTAGAGGTAGCAAGCTAAAAGGGAGAAGTTTGCAAGAGTGAGAGAGCATTACGAGAGGGAGAGTGAGATCAAGAAGAGGATAGAGAAGCCAAGAAGACTCAAGACTCTTCAAGTTCATCATTTCACCTACAAGGTAGGCCCTATGATTCTTTCAATTTCTGATTTTTAATTTTTTAATTTTTGTTTCATTGAATCATTATTCATTTGTAGATTGTTTTGTTCTTTTATTTGTCATTGAATCATTTGAATTTCTAAATTGAAAATTATTATATTTATTTGTGATTCTCATTCATTCAAATGCTTAAAAATAAATTTTAAATTTTTAAATTTTCAATGTTCATTCAAATGATAAATCAAATGCTTAATTTTTAATTTTTAAATCTTAAGAACAAAGATTCCTATTTGTGAATCCTCTGCTTCGTAATATCCCTATGGGATGGCAGAACGAGGTTGCCTCGACTGCGCCACTTGGGTGAGTGCCAAGCCGAATGCCAGGGGTGCAGCGGACCGGTCCTGTGGTGGCTAGCCTATAAGGGGTCCTGGAAGAGGACCCAGATCACTCTGGAGCTTTTGGTGTGATGGCCAGGCCTCTTCGTGGTATCAGAGCCAAGGTCTCGGGGTCGAGACCTCATGGGTGGGGGGCGGATTGTAATATCCCTGTGGGATGGTAGAACGAGGTTGCCTTGACTGCGCCACTTGGGTGAGTGCCAAGCCGAATGCCAGGGGTGTAGCGGACCGGTCCTGTGGTGGCTGGCTGGTCGAAGAGGCCTGGCCGTCATGCCAAAAGCTCCGGAGTTATCTGGGTCCTCTTCCAGGGCCCCTTATAGCCCAGCCACCATAGGACCAGTCCGCTACACCCCTGGCATTCGGCTTGGCACTCACCCAAGTGGCGCAATCGAGGCAACCTCGTTTTGCCATCCCATAGGGATATTACAGTCCGCCCCGCCCGGGAGGTCTCGACCTCGAGACCTTGGCTTTGATACCACGAAGAGGCCTGGACGTCACGCTAAAAGCTCCGGAGTGATCTGGGTCCTCTTCCAAGACCCCTTATAGGCCAGCCACCACAAGACTGGTCTGCTACACCCCTGGCATTCGGCTTGGCACTCACCCAAGTGGCGCAGTTGAGGCAACCTCGTTCTACCATCCCACAGGGATATTACAACGAAGAGGCCTGGCCGTCACGCCAAAAGCTCCAGAGTAATCTGGGTCCTCTTCCAGGACCCCTTATAGGCCAGCGACCACAGGACCGCTCCGCTACACCCTTGGCATTCGGCTTGGCACTCACCCAAGTGGCGCAGTCGAGGCAACCTCGTTCTGCCATCCCACAGGGATATTACATGCTTCCACGCTTTGAGCGAACTGAAGTAAGAAAAACAAAATCCTTGTATCTTAAATTTAAATTTTAAATCTTCATTTAAATCAAACGCTTAAATTTTAATTTTTAAATTTTAAGAACAAGGATTTCTATTTGTGTATTCTCTGTTTTCGCGCTTCGTGCGCCCTGAAGTAAGAAAAACAAAAACAAAATCATTGTGTTTTAATTTTAAATTTAATCCCTTACATTATGCATGGTTTGAATTTTAATTTTTTAAATTATAAACTTACAAAATGAAAAAAATTATCATTTCTTGCAGTGTCATTATGAGTTCTCATAGCATGAGTGAAGATGAAGTTCAACCTCAAGGGGTTGAGGTTGAAGTTGAAAGTGAAAATGATCAGATTATGCACATGATGATCCTAGTTTAGGAGGGAGGAGTGACCGTGAAAAGAAAATTAGTTCTGTTGAGAGTTCCAATTATAGTTGCCCTTCACAAGCCCTTTAACAAATATGCTAACGGTCCCTTTGATCCAAAGAAATCTTTACAACAATTTGCAAGCAAGATACCATCAAAACCTGGGACATTTGGGGGCACTAGGAGATGGAAGTGCAACCTATGTGACCTTGAATGGTTTGGCAGCATGACTAGAACAAATGCTCACCTCTGTCTTATTTGAGGCAAAGGCATAGATGTATGTGAAAATGTGGAAAAAAATCTGAAATTGAGGGCTGAAATATGTAAATTATGGGGTGCCAAATGAAGAAGCTGCACCTTCATCTACTATGCCACCAAAAGGGAGGGGCCATCAGAGACAAAGTTCTACTTCTAGTACTTTGGAGAGGCCAATGGCAATGAATCCATCTAGTTCAGGGGCAGCAGGGCCTAAGGGGAAACTCAAGATGACTAGTGATGCTTCAAATCCACTAGCAGATTTATTCAATGTGCAAGCAAAGGATGAGGCAGACGATGCCATTAGCAAATTCTTCTTTGCTAATTGCATTCCATTTCATGTGGCTCGCTCTCCTTATTATAAGGAGGCCGTGGCAAAAATAGCAAGCGCAGGACCGTCATATGTGCCACTAGGAGAGACTAAATTGAGGACAAAAATCTTGGATAAGAACTATTCCAAGATTAATATTTTAATGGGGAAAATGAAGCATACCTGGGTCTCAAATGGATGTAGCATTGTCATGGATGGGTGGACGGACATTAGGCATTGTCCACTCATCAATATCATGGTTACAAGTACAGCTGGCCCTTATTTCCTTAGGGCTATTGATTGCTCAGGGCATCGCAAGGATGCTGATTTTCGGTTCCAGATCCTCAAAGATGTTGTAGAGGAGGTTGGGTCATAGAATGTGGTGCAAGTAGTGACAGATGCAACCCATGTGTGCAAAGCAGTAGGAAAGTTAATTGAGGCAGCCTATAGACACTTGGTGGACTCCTTGTTGTGTGCAGGCCATGAATAATGCACTGAAAGACATGGAAAAAATCCATTGGATCAAAGCAGTTGTTAATGATGCTAGAGATGTGCAGATGTTTATCTGCAACCACCACACTTCACATGCAGTCCTCAGGACCTTCTCTAAGAAGGAATTTTTGAAACCTGTAAAGACTAGGTATGCATCATACTTTATTCTCTTGGAGAGGATGCTTGAGTTGCAAGAGGCATTGCAACTAATGGTTATGACAACAGAATGGAGTTGGTGCCCTGAGTCAAAGATAGAGCAGGGGAAGAGGGTGAAGGAGGTGGTGAAGAGTGATGTTTTTTGTGCTGATGCCAAATGTATTGTCTCTGTCATTGCTTCAGTCTTCACAATGATTAGATATGGGGATGCTAATGCACCTACCGTTGGAGAGGTGTATGAGTGCATTGATACTATGCTTGATCAAAAGAAGGTTGTTGTATGAGAGGACCCCACATTGCAATTCTACAAAGTATATTTAGTCGATCATTCACAGCAGATGGGAAAAGCTCAACACTCCCTTGCACATGGTTGCCAATGCATTGAACCCGAAGTGGTATGTGCAAAGGCCTAGTAGACTTACACCTATACAAGATGTTGAGGTGAAGGCAGGGTTCATGAAGGCCATTCAGAAAATGTATGACTCTACTAAGGCCAACATCATTTGTACTAAGTGGACAAAATTTGCCACTCTTAGGGGATATTCATAGGAGGCCGAAATAGATAGGGAGACAATGGCACAAGAGGAACCGATTTTGTGGTGGACTTTGCATGGGCCTCGTTCTTTGACTACCGATCTAACCATTTGTTTGTTGTCCCAAGTTTCTAGGTCTTTTGCTGCTGAGAGGAATTGTCTACTTATAGATGTATCCACTCTATGAAGAGGAACAAGCTTATCTCTAAGAGGGCAGAGAAGCTTGTTGTTGTACATAGTGCCTTGCATCTCATTGACCGCAACACACTTGTGTATAAGGAGAGTCCAATAGCCAGATGGGATGTCGAGCTAGAGGAGCTAACACATTGATGATGATGCTACACAAACAAGGTTGATTGGTATTAGCTTGGAGGAGCTTGAGCGTGTGGAGTCCAACAGTTTTAGTGATGAGGAGTTCGACTTTGGGGATGATTAGCCATTGACTCATTGAGTCCTTTGTATTTAGTATTTAGTATTTCACTATTTTAGTATTTTGTTTTTGAACATTGTTGATACTTGATTGTAATCATGAATCATCATTATGAAATCAGAAATTTTGAAAATTCAATGTTCAATGTTTATTGTTTAATGTTCAATGTTCATTGATTCAATGGATCAAACTTGAAACTTAAATGATTAAATCACAATGTTAAATTGTTGATGTTCAATGCAATATACTTATTCCTTATACATCTTTTTATAACTATTTTTTCAAGTACCATATGTATCTAGACCACTCCTTCACTTCCCCCTCGCCTCCGTCCTCCCACTATCCCCAAACTTAGGCCTCCTGTCCCCCCGTCCCAGAAACCCATCCCCGCATCCCCCTCTCCCTCAGTCAGGAAACTCCATGGAACTATGAGTTGACTTTGATTTTAAATGCCCTTTTTGGGGTAAAATAAGCAACAAACAGTTTTTCAACAAACCCCAATGGAAACCCTTGAACAAATTCAGCAAATTAAAATCAGCAATTAGACTAGGTTGGCCAAACCCTAGCGACTAGGGTAAATTGGTGATTTATGCCTTAAAACTCCTCCAAAAATTATGAAATTTTATTTGCAAATAAATACTGATTTTTCAAACCCTCTTATCCAAACAGATTCGGAAAATATTAATTTCCAAATTTTATTTTCATAAAATACAGAAAAAATAAGAAATTTAATATCTCTCAATATATTTCTCATGTGAATACATTTGATGCTCAAAACAGAGATAAAAATATTTACAAATTTATGAGACAAAATCCATAATTTTCTATTAAGTGAAAGTGGCTCAAAAGTGAGCTCCAATCTGAAAATTATGATGCTTATCCCTACAAATATAATTTCTGCCTTTTTCCACCAGGAAATTCAGCTTCAACCAATAGAAATCAGCTACAATAATCAGCAACAAATCAGAATTGAATCAGCGCCAATGCTTGAATAGGACTAGCAAGCATTTGAAGGGTTTTCGTCCTCCAAATCATTGGCCAATGAAGGTTTGCGTCCCCCTCAAACCCCAATAGGAAGCTAAGCTCCAAAACCTGTTGATCAATATTTTTCCTATCAGCTTTCAAAACGCCATAAATAGCTCAAGGACGAGTCTCCAATGGACCCACAAGGGTGGCATCTCATGTCTATAAGGAAAACTTTTAAAATGCCATTGACCCCTTCATATGTGGCATCCCACCTTGAGAAGCCCAAATGACTATAAGTCATTATTCTTTTTAGCTTGAGGGTCATTTTCCCATCAACTTTGCCTTTTTGAATTAATTAAATAATTTGCCTAAATAAAATAGTAATTAAAATTACTTTTTGGCAAGTTAAATAATTATTTTATATTAGGCTTTTGTTTGAATAATTAATTAACTTGCTGTTAATAATTGAAGTGATAAAAATCACTTTTCAAACAACTTATTAATTAGAAAACTTCTTAGTTAATTTTCCAAATGGTTAAAACCAATTTTCCGGTAATTCGAATAATTATTCATAATAGTCCTATTTTAATAATTAATTAAATTGTCTTATATTTTTGACTGATCAAAATCACTATTTGAACAATCTAATTAATTGGAAAAGGGACATTATACAGTCCCATTAAACTTTAGTTTAATTGACCCTGGAGGTGCTCTTTTCTATTTCACCATAGATCAACCTGGTCAATTGAGTTTAATGCTGTTATCAGGGGGTCGGTAAGTTGTATGTTTTTATTAGAAGTTTGTATAATATTTAAGAAACAATTATTCTGCTAAAGAGAAATTCAATTTGCCATTGACTAGTCATTTCTTCTGTTATGATATAAAATACATGACGTTTATGCTAAAATATTACATTTGATTATGATGGTCTACAAGAATTAAAAAAATAAAATGTAGTATATCAGAGCTCTATAGGTTTATAGGCTGTACATGATCATGGCAACAAACTCGACTCTGCTAGACTGCAAAACACGATTTGTGCGGGCTGTAAGATTTCATTTACTGGAATAGATTTTGGCTTGTTACAGATGGAAAACAATGTCAAAAGTGGTTCAGGGATCCTCTTATAAAAATTGCATGTGTTATTTCCTTATTGCTTGTCAAAAAAATTATTTGTAAAATAACTTGAATATGTTGGGACCTCTTCACATCTTTTCCAATCCATCAGTGTAGTGCACTGGTGAAGTGTATTGATGTTTTTTTCCGCTAATAACATGCTTTATCTATGCTGTGTGGTGTTATGCTTTGTATTTTTTCCGCTAGCAAACGTTTCTCATTTTGATCAACACAAGTTTTTTCTGCAGGTATTCTCGATTTCAGGGTGTAGCAAATCTCACACTGCATTTTCCCGAAAATTTCGGAGCTGAAACAACTCAAATATACTATATTGGCTTACGTGGGGAAGCTACACAGGTGACATTTGAAATTTAAATCAAATCCTCAAGAAGCAAATAAAAATTATTATTTAATTGCAATTTGATTACGTACTTTGCCATTTGTTGATTCTCTTTTTTGTTTGTTATAAAATTAACATCTATGCAGATAAGGAGGGATGTCGTTGCAACTATTGTTTACGAGGCACTACCGAATCCATCCGATCACAAGTAGGTTGCAATGCTTTGGTGGCAACAGGACCAATATTTTTTAATTTCGCAGCCTCTTTATTTGTGATGTTCCATTTTTTGTCTTGCCGAAGTCGTAGTTATCTACATGGTACAAGCTGTAGGCATTTAGCAGAAAGTATAGCGTGATTCAGGACAAAGTAAAAAAACTATTTTAAGTGTTTTAACAAAACATAAGGTTCTCATGGATATAGGATGCTATCCTCATTGATGGCCTCATAAATGTCAACTAAATCCGAACTCACTACTCTTTACTTCTAGCATGTTGGAATTTCAATGTATTCTGAATGTAGGTGAATGGCAAGGTGAGGTTTGGTCTCGAGCTTGTTTATGGTGTCAAAACCCCGGTGTACAAAATTTGCACAAATATATAAGGTATATAAAAATAAGTCCTCTTGTGGGCCTCCTGAAGTGGTGTTCTCATATGTCAAGTTGGCATCCGTCTAGGCTGTGACCCGACCTTTATCTTCTGCATTTATACCAATGTAAAGCAGTTGATTACAAATTCTCCTAGATACCTTGGCAAAAGATTATCAATGTCAGTTATCAATACTAATGGCTTCCCTAAAAATACCAATTGTGTTGGATATGCTGTCATAGGCTCTCTTTAAGTGAAGACATTTTGGGGTTGTAACATGCCAAGTAGATTAAGATCAACTTGCTTATACAAAATCTCAACAACTCTTCTATTGAATTCTATTTTATTTCACATCATAATTATACAATATTAAATATAATTTTCTTGGGTATGTTTGTAATGTCAACATATTTAAGACCGATTCCATGCATACATATACGAGTCTTGTTACAATAGAGCTTCAACAATGACCTTTACACCAAAGCCACATTTAATGACAATCCGCCCATAACCATGTCACATTTATCTGCCCAACTTATGTTAAGACTGGATTTTCTATATTAATATAGTTGCTATATTAATGGATTTCCATTGGCCATTGGACCAAATAGCCCCTTTGTTTTACACAATTGCTGCAGATGCCGTGGATCAGAACTGCGAGTGATGATTGGAAAGAGATCTGTTATAAGTTTTCATTGGTTTCACCAACTCTAGAGACACCATTGCCGTTGATTGGATATTATGATTAATGTGCTAAATTTGTATCTGTTTTACTTACTAGACTGAAAGTCCTCGTAAGTTATGCTTAGTTTGTGTTGAGTTTTTTTAAAGTGAAACAAATTTTCTTCTCATCTCCTTACTGGAAATTATGTAAACTACAGTTTTTGACAAATTACATAGCATGACAATATTTATTTTCATGTTTGCAGGCTTCCAACAGAAACTGGAGGTACGTCACAAGTGCTTTGAAAAATGGTGTGACAATGAGATCATTACCTTGTTGCCATGCCTTTTATGTTGTTCGTTCTGTGTGGAGCCAAAATTGTCAGTTGGGCCCAACAAGGAGATTAGATAATTCAGCGTCACACAAATCCATGTGTATAGTTTGGTCGAGCAATCCAAAATTGAAAATGCGATCTTCCTTTGGTGAATGGTATATTGGAATGGAACTTGTGATTTGCCAATTCGCAATAGTTTAAGAAAATGCACTTTTTGGATATATGCTTTCTAATTTATTATTTGCTCCCTACTTTGAGATTTTGATTGTTTGATAGTCGACTATTAAATGTGCATGACTAATGTGCATGACTTACCAAAAGGATAATAGAATCTGCCCCAGTTCAAAGGTAAATTCTCCCTTGAGCCATTTATGGAAATGATAACATTTGGGAGGAATTCTCCTTTGATTTTGGATGTTAGGGATATGAATTTTGCCTAAGTATTTTGACAGGTCCCTATTTAATTAAAATCTTAAGTTCTATAGAATACATTTTCTTTGATTCTTTTTTATCTAGCTTGGTTTGGGAATTCCATGGAAAACACATTAAGTTGATTGAAGGAACTCATGGAAGCAATTAATTATGTAATAATTGTAGTATAAAGATGATTGCACAATTGGAACTAAGTAAACTACAAATTAATGGAGATAAAAATATACACAAATATTGAATAAAAGAATCTACTACTACATTAATTAGAGATGTATGTACGTATATATTTGAAAATGGATGTAACCTATTTCTCTCATATTTTATTACAAAAAGAAGGGAGTGTATTGTGAGAAGAGATGTGAAGCTATCACCATATGCACTCTATTATGTTATATCTATAACAAAAGTGTAGCAATTTTTGACAAGAGATAAGTTATGATTCTCTTTTTTGGGGCAAACCACCTACAAATTGATGGAGATAAAAGTATCCACAAAGAACAAAGTTTCAATAAAATAATACATTGCATTGATAAAAGATATATGTACAATTGTGTCTAAGAAGAGATGTAGCATGTTTTGCCTATGCTATATTATAAATAGAAGGCAATGACATTTGAGAAGAGATTTGAAGCTATCACCCTTTGCACTCTACTTTGTTTTTTATATGACAAAATTGGTAGCAATCTTTGAGAATAGATTTTGAACTATAATAATGTCTATTTTGTGGGGGGTAAAACACTTTACTATATATAACCAAGTGCATTAAGAAACAAAAAGACTTGGCACAAGTTTTATCAAATGTCTTATTAGCTCATACCAAAGACAATGTTGTAATTAACGCTATCAATCATTCCTACATTAAAAGGATTGAAGTAGGTACTTGATTATTCAGAGAATTCATCACATGAATACATAATTTTGTAATGAATCTATTTTATTCAATCTCATTGATTTGATACATTTTATACTTTTCTATCTCATATCTTCTCACTTCATCTATTTAATATCCCTATAAAATACAACATATATGAACAGTTTTGTTTTAAAAAAAATAAAAGAACATATTACTTCATTCATAAGAGATGTATGTACAACTTTTTTTTAGAACAGTTATAATTTTATTTATCCCATATTATATTATAAAAAGAAGATATCAAACTTTTAAAAGAGATGTGAAGTTACCACTGTAGGCACTCCTACTATTCTCTATAAATGACAAAAATGTAGTAATCTTTGAGAAGAGATGTTAAGCTACAATTTTCTCTCTTTTGAATAAGCACCTTACTATATATAAACAAGTACATCAAGAAATGAAAAGATTGTAAGCATAAGTCATTTGTAATTGAATATATCAACTTACAATATCAATCTTAGTAAATGCTAACACATAAAAGAGAATGTTTTAGATAACTATTAATCGTATAGTACATTAAAAAGATTGAAGTAGGTACTTGTTTATGCATATAGATCATTCCACATGTATACACAACTTCTTACTAAAGTCATCTATCTTTATTTAATTTCAATGCTTTGAAACATTTTGCCATTACATCTATACTATTTTTCTCATATCATCTATCATCATCTAACTTTTATTACAATATAATACAATGCAAATATGATGCCCCAATGCATTACAATTCTAAGGAATACGATCATTCATCATGTCTTCACATAATTTAAGTTATCGATTTCTTATACAACATTATTGCCTGTCCTAGGCCGTAATATGCTAGAATGGTCTATTTGTGGCCACATTTGATGGATAACATGTTTTTTATTTTTTTAATTAATTTAATTTCTTGTGTTGCAAAAAAATTACAAAAGGATATGCAACTTGTAGGTCAACCAATCAATATAAGAGCCCAAGTAAGTCAACTGACAAAATAAGAGAATCATGGGTAAAGCCCCCAAAAAACAACTACTAAGCTACATTATATCCAAACACTAGCATTGAGGAAAAATATTTTGCAATATGAAATAAACAGCTACTCATGCATGTGTCTTAGCATTGTTCTATGTTTCAACAATAGGTCTATTAGAGATAGGTATGTTTATGACATTATGTGTATCCACCAATTGAGCATATTCCCCTGAATGAGTAGCACCTTGCATCGAGTCACCACCTTCTAGTTGCCGGTGCAACTCTTGACATATATTTTTAACATGTTTTATTCCCCAAACTTCTAACCCAATCATGTGTACCTTTGTTCCAAAAATCAACCCCTACAATGTCCATGTTTTGCCTAGTTGACAACAACTTATCCATAACTGCTCATTATCTATCTCAACTTCATCTACATTGGTGAACAATTCAACAACATTTAAATGTGCCTATCTACTTTCCCTTTGAGCAAGAGTCTCATGAATATCATTTAGAATTTCTCTCTGGGAACGAATCTTGATAGACTCATTTTCCTTGGGCACTTCCCCCAGTTTGGGAGTAGGGTGACCCTAGGAAGGCTCACCTAGGATATTTGGGCGAAGTTGCAAATAGTAAGTCTGTGTTATTGGATCTCAACCATACATAAAATCTTCATCATCAAAATCTTTGTTAACATGCTCCATCCTAGAAGGTGCTCTACCAATCTTAGAAAAGTTACCAACTTGTTTAAAACAATTGGGTCCACCTAGATGGCTCCCAAGGCCAAAAAAAACCTCAATTTTTGCCTTGGGATTTGCAACTGAACATTGACCTGCTCAATAAGAAGATGGCTCGTGACTTTTAAGTTGAAGTTAGTAACCCCTTGCTAATACCTTGAAATATATTTTTATTTTTTGCTTTTTCCAAATGAACCACAAAATTTTAGTAGACATGAAAAACCATAACTTAAGCATAAAAGAGTGTAAATGTTAATTAGAATTGATAATTCCAAAAAGAATATCAAAGCAAGAAATCTCTTTTTGAGCAACAATGGTCCAAATAGCCAAGACTTTAGACTGAACGAACTTAGCAAATAAGCAATCAAAGAAAATAGGTTTTGCAAATTCAAGACTACTACAAACATAATGAAACCTACAACCACTACCCATTTTTCCCATAGAGGCCCCCAACAACCAATTTATTATGAAGTAGAAGCCATTTAAATCATTCTATCTTAGGCTTAACACATGAAGACTACAACACAGAAAACCCATCTTTCCAAATTCTAAAAGGATTACAAACATTCCACTTGTTGTTAAGACCAAGAAACCCACTTGGGGAAAAGACCAATTGCTCATAAATCTGTTTAGCCATAACCTCAAGCAAGTGAGGGTCTCTTAACCACCTTACATTCTCCCAAAACTCCCCTTCATCATCCATTATAATATTAGATGAGGAGAAATAGAGAGCATTACGAATCATTGTATATGTTTTGCTTGAGACTATGGGATACTATACATTACTTTGATCTCCTCCCACTCCAACCCTTTCCAACCTTTGTAGAAATATTGAAAGGTCCTTATCCCTTTTTGAAACCACCTGAAGAACAAAAACCTTAGCATCTAGTGTCAAACTAGGGAAAGATACACTGCCTCACAATCAAGGATTTTACATGTTCCTGAGCTTTCCATATTGATTAAAAAATAATTGTTCCCGAAGTACATACTAAGAAAGACTCACATAGAAAATCAATTATTTGAATTTGTCTCCAATCCTTTTTACCTTTGGGAAATCCTTTCAAAATGTTGTACCTAACTAGAACTATCCATGGCTCATTACCATTGAGAGATCTAAGAATCCATTTGACTGCCAGTGAAACCCCCTGTAGTTTCATATTCTTGATCTTAAGACCACCTATAAATCTAGGGGTAGAACAAATTTCCCACATAAAAACACATCTTTTTCTAGCACCATTACCTTCAAACTAGAGAAAGTCTCTAATAATTTGTGGAGCTTCTCAATATGTGAGTTAGGGAATAGTGAACAAGAAGAATAAATAGAGAAAGATGAAAGGACTTTCTAACAGACTTGCACCCTCCCTAGTAGTGATAGAAGGTGTCCCTACCATTTAGAGACTTTATGAGATACTAAAAAAAAAACCAATGCCACATTAAACTAAAGGAATGGGATAAAGAAATTGGAATACCCAAATAGCTAAACATTTTATTAACTGTGCCCTCCGCCTTCGCCGCCACCCCCCCCCAAATAAAATAGCCACTTCAGACATTGCTTTTCCAACCTAGCAAAAAGGATTTAGAAGGAGAAATCTTGGACTTTAAAGTAGAGCAACAAGCACCAATTCTAAGCACCACCTGATCCAAATTAGTATGATCCAATTCTAGGAAAAGTGTAAGAACCTCCTAGTTGGATACCGAAAAATCATACTGCATTTTTTAAAAATTATTTATTTTCATGTGACTTAAAGTTATCCTTCTGAAGGGTGTCTTAATAGATTCCTTCCCTTATGTTCATTAATGAAAGTGAACAAATACTCAAACAAGTTTGTAAAAATTCAATCATATGTGAAAGCTAAATCAAAATAAAGTCATTTCAATGCTACAAAATACCATACACCTAATTGTTTTCATAATACTGCTATGACAAAAATCAGTAATCAATAATCTATTCATGAAATCAATTTTGAAGTATACCATTTGTTTTAGTGCACATTACTATAAATTTAATTACATGTTTTCATATCAAAATCATATTACAAACTTAATACTAAAAGTAAAGTATGTGTTCACACTAAAAATGATTAAATATAACATATTTCAATATCATACCCTTCATAAAAAGTACAATTGTACTGTATCAAAGATATCTTCATAATTGAGATTTGCATTTATTTCTAGAAGTTGAAGCAACCTTCACAATAAGTGGCTAAATGTAATAATTGAATCCACACATTTATTTCATTTGCAAGTACTACAACTATGTCTAAATATTTACTAAGACATATAAGTCAACTTCCATCTTTTGTAAGTCTAATAGTTCAATTCCAAGTAATATACAAACTAGAATAAATCTCATAATCATAACTGAATAACCACTTATAATATTTACAACATTACTAGTACATGGTTTCATCTTTCCAAATACAATATTCAATAAGTATAGTCATCTATCCAAAGTAGTCATTTATGAATCTAAATAAATCCACAAGAATTTCGAAGATCATTATTACTATTGAAAGACCATATAGGAACATAAGAAGGAGAGCATCATTGGAGGGATTTTCCTCCAACCACAGAGCCTCTTGGATCCCTTGCAGACCTCTCGTCAGATGAGAGTGACCCTACCCTTCAATGAAGTTACTAGATGTGGAAAACTGATACAACAAGAGAGAATCCATATGGATTAAACAAGTCAACATGTAGTTGCCCACAATAATGTAATAGAGAATGATTTGACCTTCATAATGTGTACTGAGATATATGCATATGACCATATAATAGGTGGACCCCTAAATGCATTCTATCTCTATTACCAAGGTATATCTGGTAACTACAACCATTGGTAGTCTTTAATGACCCCATATAAAGTTTCAACCCTTATGTACAAAGTTGTGAAAATTATACTAGACTATCTATTCCATATTTATACTTATCATGTATTGATGTTCACTACACATTTCCCAAGCTATCCAATCATTTCATCGATCCATTCCGATTGCAGAAAGAAGACCTCTCTAGGCACATACCAATCCAAATAGGACCAAAACATTAAATTCAAAAAAAGGGTTCTTTATTTACCATGCATGAAACACATCGCCAAACCAAGGCATAATCCATGATTAAGGATCATAAACCAAGGTAAAAAATGACTCTATCTCTATTTTATTGTGTAAAAGGAAAGTGATTGTCACAAGTTCTCTAGAGAGAACGAAACACAAAACTTACCACAAGGTATCCAATATCCTATTATGTTTTGACATCCATAAGTTTTGGGCTACTATCACTAAGTTTATCAATCATTCAACAAGGACAAGTCATATTCAATTCTAGATGTTAATTCTTAAAACTAGGATTATTGAAGGTCCAATCATCCAATATCATTGTCATCCCAATGAGTATTCAAGTCCATTATAATTTTTATCATCTAAAATAAATAATCTAGTTCAATGAGCATTCATCAACCCAAAACATGATACAATAATTGGTCCAAACCTCAAAATTCTTTAGGTGAGTTTAACATTATCCATCACTGAATTCCAACTCCCAAGGTTAACTCAACATCCAAATATCTATTATATAGTATTATTCCACCTACACTCTATAGGTTGTTCACGAACAAAAGTATAAGGTTAAACCATATCTAAGCAAAGTATGAATCCATGTAGGGTGTACGATTGATAACATATCTCATAAGTGTCACATACCACTTATGAGATCTATTATCATTGATTACTAGATGAAGTTTGATAAAACCACCCACATAGGATCTAATAGGTTCAACGTTGAAAATAAAAAATCCATTAATCCACAATAAAAAAATATCTCTATGGTTTCAAAAGAAACACACATAAGTGAATAAGTTCTCTAGTAAAATTATTTCTAGAGTTCTTTAAGGTAATAATCCTAATTTTCATTTTATATGAAGTTGCAAGGACCAAATAATTATATATTATATTAGAATGATAAAGAATAGTTCTGCTAATTTCAAGGTAATAACAAAACTATAGGAAACTATATTTAGCTTCATACTCAATTATATTTCTAAGTTCTACATGATGTTATAATGTTACCCAAAGTTTTATCTCTGACCATATATTTATAGACATACATGCTAAATGGTTTGTGGAATTAGATCAAAATATAAGGGCACATCTATAACACCTCGCATTTGTTTAGGTTTTTCCATACCTTAAAGGTACATAATGAAAATAAACATAGGGTAGTCTCCACAAACAAGAGATAGTTTATAAGATTCAATTAATTCAATGCTCATAAGTCAACCTGTGATCAAGGTGTTTCCAAAAGTGATTCTAAGACGATTATTATTTCACATGAATTAGATACCAATTTAAATATATTTTCGTCATGCCTAAACAATGTAGAATGAGATTTCAAGTTATAAATATGTTTAAACCATAAAACACAAGTAAGATAGGTAATTTGATTTGTTTATTGGCTCTTGATTTTAAAGAAGGAAAAGCACGACTATGGTTCTCATGCCTTACCATTTATGGTCACAATCTTAAAACCTAAGTTGTAAGATGTATTCATTATTTCAATTCACTTACTTTTTAACAACGTAAATCATCTAAAAACATTAATAAATATTAAGTATTTTCCTCATTATATTATATAAAAATCCATTATAATGCTTTGTCTACCAACCATTTAGTTAGTCACTAAAGTTTACAGTTATTGAGGTAAACGATTATAAATAAGTCACTTATAGTAATTCATTATAATTTACATTATTCAATATATACTTATAGAGAGTTCTAGCTCTATTAGTGCTTGTTATATATTATAAGGCCAATTAGAGTAACCCCGTTCTTGATTTTTACTCTATTGTTGCTTTACCATAGAGTAACCCCGTTTTACCTTATAACTTGGTTTAATTATAAATTTTGTACTAGATGTGGATGTGGTTGGTGTGTTTGCTACATACTTGAGCTTAGTAAATGACATAATCTTCATTTCACAGTCTCATACAACATGGCATAATTCATCAAAAGATTGATTTTTTAAAAAAATAATGGACTCATGTAAAGTAGCATGTAAACTTTATTTGAATATGTCTTGCAACTCTTCGTATGCCATAGGGTTGGTCATTTTGTCTAGCATTGTCTTATATCTCAAGACATATTAATTGATTGGTTCATTGATCTTTGCAATTTGAGCATAAGTAACCATTTTGGTAATGTTAATATAAAAGTGTACCAAAAATTAATCTACAAGAGGTTTGAATGCTTTCACGGATTGGAGAGGTACGTCATAAAACCACCTCAAATCATAGTCCTTAAAGCTCCTTGGAAATAAATTTATCAAAAGTTTATCATTAGAAGCATAATCAAGGCATGCCACATAGAAGGTTTGAAGATGTTGTTCAGGATCACATTTGCCATCATAAGATGTGAACTTAGGTGCAACAAATCTAGTTGGAAAAGGGTGCAAAGAGATCTCAAGTACAAGATGATTATGCAACACATCTTGTGAATCTATAGCATGTGAAGACTTTGAAGCCTTTTGTTCAATGTTTTCAACCTTATCCTACAAGGTATTTACAACTTGAAGGAGTGATTGAATTGTATGCCTAGTGGGATTTTGATTAGCAATTTGAGTAGTCACCATAGGAGATGGAAACATCTTTTGAGTAGTAATAGGCATTGAAACCGATATTTGTGTTGAAACAATGGGTAAGTTCATCATAGATGTATCAATAGTAGTTATAGGGAACAAAGGTTGGAACACACAATCCATGCCCCCATTAGATGTATTAAGTTGTAGTGTGGGTTGAGTTATTGTACCTTCTACGAATTCACCATTATTAGGTGAGGCATCCTTGGTTTTATCTTGTTTGCTTATTTCATGTCTTATAACATACAAAAATGCATCTATTAAGCCCTTACTATTTTTGAGATGAGTAATCAATGCTTCTTCATCCTCTATTTGGAATCAAGTTTTTGTACTAACATTTTCCATTGCTTTACAAATGAGAAGTCTAAAATTTGAAACATAATACAACAATCAAAGAAAATCATAAAACCTTAAGTGCCTAGGGTTTGATGTTCAAAGGTTGGGTTTACCAAATATTTAACCCTAATTTGGATAAGAAGCTATCCTACTTGGGTAAAGAGTTAATGATATATAAATTATAGGGCACAAGGGTGAATATCAAATCTACAATAGGCTAATTAATATTCTACACTCATATGTACCATATGCTGAAATTATAAAAAAAAATATAGGCTATTAATGGAAAGTACAGTTGTGCTAGATAAATAAATGACATAAAATAAATTACTTTTTTTGTTTTTGAAGCTAACACGGTGATGTCTAACATAAATGACATTTACTTGATTTTTGAGACTATTGACATTGACTTATAAGCGAGTCATGCATTATATCTATAGATGGAAGAAACCAAGCAATTAACTTCAGTAGTAGGGACAACACTTGCACCACCTTAGGGTACTCAAACTCACAAATACACACTAGTGTAAAAATAGACTAGGCCTTCATATGTTCCACTTCCAATTTTCACTGCTTCAACTATATCGACATCAAATTTGGGCATATTTGTAGAGACAATGCCAATTCTAATTATAACTCTAATTACAATGATAGATCTATCTACTTCAGCTTCTACAGTTGTTATCCCATAGTCTTCTTCTTCTAGAGGTGCCACGTTAGCACCTCTCTAAATATACATATGTATTTGCATGTTTGGATAAGTTAGAACATTAAGATCCTAATTTGTTTTGCATGTATATATTGTATTTTAGTCGAAGAACTCTATTTTGGGTTATCATCATTGTACATGCATGTTTTGCATGAGGATTGGCACATGGTTTTATTTATGAACATGTATTTTTAGACTTCACTTGAGAGATGAGGCCTTCCTCATCCCAAACTTATATATACTTGTATCCTCCTAGTCCCAAAGGGAGGAAAATTTTGTCAATTAAGATTAAAAGGAAATTTTGAGGAAGGTTCTATAATTGGTTTTGATGTGCTAATCTTGATTCTTATCTAAACAAGTGGATTGTGTAAGAAGTGATGTCATTCTGGTATCTTAGTTTTTTGGTTGTGTATGATTTGTCTTTTCAATAGAGTTATTATTATTATGTTATTATTGATTTGAATTGTCTTTTGTATGTTAATCATAATCCCCCCTTGTAGATGTGCCAATGCAATCTTTAAAATGTGGCATGTTTTGATGATGTGTTTAAGTTTATTATATTTATTATTTCCTTATACTTCTAACTATTCTTGATTGTTGGTGTGCTCTTATCATCTTGAAGCAAGCATTAGTTTCTAACTATTTGTCTAACCTTTATTTCAAGTGTTGGATTAGAAAGGGTTCATTTTGCATGACCCATAGGCCTAATTTTATGCCTTACCTTTCCCTCTCTTTTGAGTTTTATTTGGGTCATACCCATCTTAGGTTAGATCCATCATTAATACATCCATCTCAAGTATATTTATATTCATCCATATCTGATCCATCTGTGGTAAACAAATTGCTTCACTCACCGCTATTCTATCAAGTTGTTTACAAAACTGAATACCTTGCAACTCATGCCTTGGAGTAAATTTGTCATTCATATATCTAGAAACATTATAGGTTATCTTGTAAGGTTACTTGGTTGTGCATAAAACCCACGTCAATGGAAATTTATATGTTGCTAGAAGGAGGGCTTGAACCTCCACCTCTATTTATTTGAAAAGAATCACTTGAGTTGTACTGGAAGCACTCAAAAGATTAACAAGATCTACCTCAAACACTAACTTACTGTACCCACCTTTGTAAATCCATATAAAAATTAGGTCTAATAAGGGAGTTAGTAGAGGATCCCAAGCTCAATCATACTCTTCGAGTAGACAACCCCATTTTCCATTGTTCCCAATGGCCCAAGCTACAACTTAGATATTCAGTTACATTATCAACATTACTAGGGTCGTGCATGATTTACCAAGAAACTCTAAGATGTATCTTCCTTCCTTTTCTCCCTCAGGAGGTAGGACTGCTGAAGAACACATAAAGAACTTCAAGATAGCCTTGGAAATATTGAATATAACCCAAGGAGACATGGCATGCATACTTTTTACCTTTACATTGTAATATGTCTCCTATGACTAGTTTCTCAATATCCAAGAATGATTAGTTACATCCTAAGATCAATGGCAAAACACCTTCTTGGCACAGTTTAGCTAAGTCACTAGCACAAGTGTTATTTACGAACACTTTGCAAGCATAAAAAGAGAAGCAAATGAGCCAATCTGAGTCTTTAATGTTAGGTTGAAAAAGATGTATACCCGGCTTGAAACTACCTACAAAATTACTAAGACTTTGGCCCTTGAAATTTACAAGAACACCTTGGAGCCTATTACTATTATTTTTATATATAGAGTTGTCAATGTTGATGCGTTACCTTTAGATTATACTAAAGCTATCAACGTGGATAAACAATTGAACCCCCAAATGCAATTGTTGGCCTCACTTATCCTTGGTCCCATTTTTATGGATTTTAACCCAATCCCAAATGCAAGTCAAAATATTGTGGCCCAAAGCAAGAACTAGGTATACTCCCATGTGCCTTTAAATCATGTTCCACCCAATCAACACCATAAATTCCTAAATAATTTTGTGCCTAACCATAAAAAACTATAATCATTATTTGATATCAGTCAATGTTGCTACTACACAGGGTACTTATTTTGACTCCACAAAAATAGAATTGGAATCTATTCAAAGGATGGTGCAAAAATTAAGTAATGACTTTCTGAACATGTAAAAATGCATTGATAACACTAGATGACAAAATATAAATCAAAGATTTGGATTACAGAGGTACAATATTTATTTCAATAGGTCTCAAAATAATCTAGAGCATAAACCACCTAACATAATATCAGAAATAAATATCATGAAAGTAACTATTCCTAACTGGTGTTGAGTTCACAACATAGTGGAATGCAGTGAGCTAGATTGTATAGAGTTTTTCTTTATTTTTGATATCTTTCAGAAGGAGATAAACATACATGAAGGTTTTGTCAATCATAGAGAACCATCTTCCTCTAATGATCTAAGGCATTACAGTACAAATATGGTCTTTGAGACCTACAATCTCCCATTCTCAATAGAGGATGAGAATTGATCATAAGATAATAAAGATGAGATCCATGCAATCTAGTAGTTCCAAAGGAACAATTACAATTTGAGAAGTAATGTATTTCTACTTCAAAACCTCTAAATAGTAATGTTACAACTCCAAATTATAGGGCCAACAATAATCCACCTCTTCTCAAGAGAGATGAGCACTTACAAAGTGTGGAACTACAAATTAGAGTTGGTTACATTGTTGTTGAGGACATGAAAAAGATCAAGGCTAATATCACCCTATATGAACTAGCTCATATCACTTAATAGAGGTAGTTATTTCTCAAGGCTCTGATTAGGAGATCCTCTACATCTAACAAATCTAAAGTTGTGCATGCAAACATGATGGTATTTAAATACAAACCTGAAGTACCACCCTTTTTGCTAATTATTTGAATGTTTGGAAAGATTGTGCATAATTGTTTGATCGACTCAAGTGCCTTGGCCAATGTGATGCCAACAATTATGTGCAAGAAGTTATGTTTGACCCCAAATAAATCAAAAAGAGTGGTCCTACAGTTGGACAAATATTTTGTCCCATGTGTTAGATAACTAACAAATGTACACATTCAACTGGCATCAGAGCCATAGGTACAACAATATATAGATATTTTGGTCATTGACATTGTATAAGCTTATGGCCTATTGCTGAGCTAGGATTGGTCCAAGACACTGAATAGATACATGGCCGTCAATTTTTCCCACATGTGGTTACCCTAGGAAGGAGTAGCCAATCAGATTTGGGTGGATAGAGAACCAAAGATGAAGTACTTGATTACCGAGTATAACACCAATAATGAGAAGGTTGACTTTGCATCTTCACATGCAAGAGTATACACATTAACTACCAAGCAGGAGCTTCATGAACAAGAATTTGAAGGTCTTTCTCAGTTACAGACTCTCCATTTCAATGGAAATAGATCAAAACAAGGTTATAATGTTGGTGTAGCCCTGACATACCCAAATGGTAAGCATTACCTAGTTGCCTATAGGTTGTAATTTCCTTGCACCAACAATAGAGCTGAGTATGAAGCTCTAATCCTTGGTCTACAATTTGTGTTGAAGCATAATGTTAGGTAACTATAAATCTTTGATGATTCTAAGTTATTTGTTAACGATTCAGAAAGAAGTATCAATACAATCTCACCTACTTAAAGAAGTAGAAACATCAAGTGTGGGACTTGATTGAGTCCTCTTAAGGATTCAATATTAGATCCATCCCAAGAGAACAAAATTAGATGACATATTCACTAGTATTTTCAGTTTCTAATCTGGCCCCACTCTAGGAATCTAAAATACAAAAAATATTTATGGAGTTGGTTCCTTGCCCCTGTATTCTAGATAATGTGGACAACTTACATGTATTTGAGGATGATCAGTAGATTGTCTAATTCATGAGTAGTTTTTGAATCTTTGAATCTCAGTTGATAGTTGAGAAAGACATAGAACCCATACATATTGAATACATGGGAAAAGATGGTGTCCCTATAACTAAAAAAAACCACATCCCTCTAGGAATGGTTTCCTTGGAATGAGTTTTTGATGTAGATATATAAGCTCAAAAGCAGAAGTAGTCTAAAGCAACTAGTCCAAATTCATAAAATAGAATCTAGGCACTAACCAGCATCCTCAATATGTAAACATTGATTTGGGTTGTACTGAAAGTGAGAAACAAAAATTGAAGAGTATGTTTCCAGAATACAAGGAGATGGTCACCTGGACATATGAAGATTTTAAAATATTTGACCCTAGATTCATCACCCTTACCATTCCATTCATCAACCTTACCATTCCATTGAAGCCAGAACAAACATTTTTCAGGCAGAGACAGATCAATTAATCTAATACTAGAACCTCTCATCTAGATAGAGGTACAAAAACTATTAGATGTCAAGATTGTCTTTCCAATTAGACATTCTACTTGGGTAGCCAACCTAGTACCAGTTATGAAGAAGAGTGGATAAATCAAACTCTATGTTGACTTCAGGAACTTCAATCAAGCATCAGAAAAGGATAACTATCCTTTTCACTCCTTAGATGAGGTAATTCAAATGGTCATTGGATCTGAGATGATGTCCTTTTTGGATGGAATCTCAAGCTATAACCAATTGTTAGTAGAAGCATAAGACAAAATGAAGACTGCCTTTACTACCAAGTGGGAAAATTTTGAATATAAAAAGATGCCTTTTATCCTAATTAATACAAGAGCAACCTTTTAGATAGTGATGGACTTCACCTTTCAAGGACTTGTCAAATGCATCATCATCTACATGGATGACTTGACAATGTATTTGAAAGACAACGCTGATCATGCAAATCATCTGCAAAGAGTATTTGACAGATGTTGAAGATATGGAGTCTCTCTTAATCCAAAGAAGAGCATCTTTAGATTTACTAGAGGGAAACTATTAGGCCATGCTATCATAAAGGATGTGATCGTTATTGACCCATAACAAGTCTAGGCCATTTCTAAGCTAATGCCTCCCAATAGCAAGAAATAATTGAAGTCTTTCTTTGACAAGATCAACTTTGTAAGGAAATTAATTTTTGGTTTTTTAGAGATTGTCAAGCCATTGAATGTTATAATAAAATAAGATGTTAAGATAGAGTGGAAAATAGAGGATAAGAAATATTTTCAAAACATCAAAATGGCCATTACTCAAGTTCCAGTTCTGATCGACCTAGACTTCAATAAATAATTCTATTTTTATTCATTCACTTCAAAAGATACTATAGTTTTTATACTTACATAAAAGATGGATGATAATGAACATCACATTTCCTTCATAAGCATCAATCTAAAGGATATAGAGTTGAAATATTTTATGATAGACAAATAGATATATGCCCTTATCAAAGCTATGAAACAATCCATGTATTATATTCTAAGGAACAAGACATTCGATATAGTTTCAAACATAGTCATCAATCTCACACTTGGCCAAAATGAGTTGGATGAGAGAAGAGGTAAGTAGATGGCCAAACTTTAGGATTTTGATCTTGAAATCAAACCAACCAAGATGGTGAGAGGCTAATGAATCAATCAGATGATGACCAAGACTGATCCACACATTAGATTGAATCAATTAATGAGACTCGTGTAACTAGTGGTGAGTGTACACTCAAATAATCCATTATTTTCTTATAGGTAGATGTCCTCATGAGCTCAAAAAAGTAGAGATGATCCCTCATACTCAAATCAACTCATTATATGATCAAGAAGGGAGTCACGTATAGAAAGAAATATGAGGGAATCTACTTAATGTGTGTTTCAAGAGAAGAAGCTACAAACATCCTGGATAATCTACATCATAATATTGGTAGTGGGCATTCCTTAAGCAACATAACAACTCACAAAATTTTGAGGTTGGGATATTACCAACCCATAATCTTCAAAGATGCACATAACCATGTCAGGACCTTACATTAGTTTTAAGTATTTCAAAAAAGGGAAGTGAATGTTGGCATGCCTTTGTAACCAGTCATTAAAGGATGCCCCTTTGCCCAATGGGGCCTTGACTTTATTAGGATAATTAACTCAAACTCTTTAGTAGGGCACAAATTTATCCTAACAGCTACTGACCATTGCACCAAGTGGACAAAAGTTGTAGTAACAAAGAATTCTAGAGCACTGGATGTCATCAAATTTTTAGAAGAGAACATACTTGACCAGGTTTGGTACCCCAATTTCTTTTGTTTGTGATAATGGTCCAACTTTCTAATTTACAAAATCACTAAGTTGGCTTACAACAATCAAATCACCATCAAGTTCTTTTTTAAATACTATCCATGAGGGAATGGAGTGGTTGAATGTACTAATAATAATTTGATGGATACCATCAAGAAATCAATGCAAGATAAACTAAGAGAATGGCATACCTTTTTGAAGTATGCACTATGGATAGACTGAACTAGACACAAGGAATCTCTCAAGGCTTCACCTTTTCTGCTAGTGTATGGGTGACAATCACTCTTCTCCATTAATCTCAAAATCCTAACATATCAATTTATGCAAGAGTACATGATAGAAGATGAAATAATATAATCTAGAATTCTTGATATAGTACAGATGGAAGATGCAAGAATTGAAGCATTGCACAGCTTTAGTAAACATTAAGATATTATCAAAATATGGTTTGATAAGAGATCTAAGATCAAAGTCTTTAGGATTTTAGAATTATTGCTTCTATGGAATAAAGTACACAAAAATAAAGGATAACATGATAAGTTCACTCCTTTGTGGATTAGACCATATCAGATATCATAAATCTTAGGTAATAATGTCTGTCAGTTAAAAGACCTCCAAGGGAATGACCTCGCCTTTCCAGTCAATGGACAGTTTTTGAATAATTATGTCATGGCTATTCCAACTAGATATGTATTTGAGTAAACTATAAGTGATGTAGACTAAGATTATTTTAGATTTCCTACTTTCTAGATTAGATTTATTGCTTTCTAGATTAGATTTATTTCTTTATAGGATTAATGTTTCCTGATTTATACATTTTACTTTGAGTATATTAGTTGTTATGCTTTCTATATTAGTCTTCTAAAATTTCAAAACAAACCCACTAACTTCCCATGCTGGAACTACAAAAGACATGTCAAACATAAGGGGACAATACATATTAAACCATTAAGTTATAAGGTAAAATAGGGTTACTTCAAAGCAATGATAGAGTAAAAAATTTATAATTAAACCAAGTTATAAGGTAAAGCATCTCTATTAGGATTTCTGAAGAATACATAAAGACCTTCAAGATAGACCTATGAATATTGAATTTAACCCACAAAGATGTGGCATGTAGACTTTTTCCATTTACATTTTAAGATGTCTCCTATAACTAGTTTCTCAATATCCTAGAAGGATCACTTACATCCTAGGATCAATGTCAAAACACCTTCTTGGCATAGTTTAGCTAAGTCACTAGCATAAGTGTTGTTTATCAACACTTTGAAAGCACGAGAAGAGAACCAAATGAGCCAATCTAATTCCTTAATGTTAGGTTCCAAAATATGTATACCCATATTGAAACTAGCTACAAACCTACTGAGACTTTGGCCCTCAAAATGTATAAGAATGCCTTGGACCTTATGATTATTGTTTTTCTATGCAAATTTATTGGTGTTGATATGATGCCTTTGGATTATCATGAAGCTATCAATGTGGATAAATAATTGAACCCACAACTGCAGTTGTTCCCCCCACTTATCCTTGGTCTTATTTTTTTGGCTTTTAGCCCAATCCAAAATGCAAGTCAAAATACTGTGGCCCAAAACTAGAACTAGGTATACTCCCACATGCCATTAAGTCATGCTCCACCCAATCAACACCATAACTTACTGAATAATTTTTTTCCTATATATAAAAACTATAATCATTCTTTGATACCTGTCAATGTTTCTACTACATAGGGTAATTATTTTGACTCTACAAAAATAGAATTGGAATCTTTCGGAGGATGGTGTAGAAATTAAGTAATGAGTTTTTGAACATGTAGAAATACATGGGTAACATTGGAGGATAGAATACAAATCAGAGCATTGGATTGTAGAGGTACAACAATTCTTTCAATAGGTCTAAAAATAATCTAGAGCATAAACCACCTAATATAGTGCCAAAAATAAATATCATGGAAGTAGATCTTCCTAAGTAGTACCGAGTTCATAACATACTGCAACACGGTAAGTTGAATTGCATAAAGTTCTGCATTACTTTTGAGATCCTTCAGAATGAGATGAAGTATGAAGGTTTTTCCAATTAGACAGAACCATCTTCCTCTAATGATCCAAGACATTCTAGCACAATGCTAGTCTTTGAGACCTATGATCTCCCATTCCTAGTAGAGGATGACAATTAACCATAATATAATATAGATGAGATCATGCATTCTAATAGTTCCAAAAGAATAATTATAATTTGAGGAGTAAGTAGTGTATTACTAATTCAACACCTCCAAACAAAATGTTACAACTCCTCCAGATTTTAGGGCCAATAATAATCCACCTCCCCTTAGGGGGGATGAGCAGTTTACAAAGCATGAAACTGCAAAGTAGAGTCGGGTACAATGTTGTTGAGGACATGAAGAATATCAAGGATAATATCACCCTACATGAGTTAGATCAGATCACTGAACAAAGGTATTTATTGCTCAAGGCTCTGACTAGGAGATCCTATACATCTAACAAATATAAAGTTGTACATGTAAACATGATGGTATTTAAAAACAAACCTAAAGTACCACCATTTTTACTAATTGTCTAAATGTTTGAAAAGAATGTGCACAATTGTTTGGTTTACTCAAGTGCCTCAGCCAATGTGATGTTGATAGTTGTGTGGAAGGAGTTGGGATTAACCCCAAATAAGTCAAAAAGAGTGGTTCTATAGTTGAACAAATATTTTATCCCATGTGTTGGAGAACTAAAAAATGTACACATCCAGTTGGCATCAGAGCCATGGATACAAAAGTACATATATATTATGGTCATTGACATTATAGAAACTTATGACCTATTATTAATCTAAGATTGGTCTAAGACACTGTAAAGATACATGACCATCAATTTTTCACACATGTGGTTTCTATGGGAAGGATTAAACAATCAAATTTGGGTGGATAGAGAACAAAAGATGAAATTGATTACTGAGTACAACACCAATAATGAGAATTTTGAATCTGCATCTCCACATGTAGGAGTATACACATTCACTACCAAGTAAGAGCTTCATGAACAAGAGTTTGAATGTCTTTCTCAGTTATGGACTCTCCATTTCAATGGAGCTAGATCAAAACAAGGTTATATTGTTGGTGTAGCCTTGACATATCCAAATGGTAAGTAATACTTGGTTTCTTATAGGTTATAATTTATTTTGACCAATAATAGAGTTGAGTATGAAGCTTTAATCCTTGGTATACAATTCGTGTTGAAGCATAATGTTAGGCAACTGTAAATCTTTAATGATTCTAAGTTAGTTTTTAACTAGATCAAAAAGAAGTATCAATGCAAGTTCACCTACTTAAATAAGTATAAACATCCAGCATGAGAACTGATTGAGTCCTCTTAAGGATTCAACATCAAAGCCATGCCAAGATAAAAAAATCAGATGGCATATTCACTAGTAGCTTCAACTACTAATCTAGCCCCACTCTAGGAATCCAAAATACAAAAATTATTTGTGGATATTGTTCCTTGTCTCTTTATTCCAAATAATGTGGACAACTTTCAGGTATTTAAGGATGATCAGTAGATTGTCTAATTCATGAGTAGTTTTGGGATCTTCAAATCTCAGCTGATAGAAGAGAAAGACATTGAGCCCATGCATATTGAATACATGGGAGAAGATGGTGTCCTACAACTGAAGGAAAATCATATCCCCCTAGGAATTTTTTTTATAGAATGAGCCTTCGATCTAGATCCATTAGCTCAAAAGCAGAATTAGTCTAAAGCAACTGAGTCCTATTTCATCAAATCAAATTTAGGCACTGACCAGTATCCTCAATATGTGAACATCAATTTGAGTTTTAATAAAAGTGAGAAATAAAAAATGAAGAGTTTGCTACTAGAATATAAGGACATGATCACTTGAACATATGAATATTTTAAAATCTTTGATCCTAGAGTCATCACCCTTACCATTCCATTGAATCTAAAATAATAGTTTTTTAGGCAGAGACAGAGGTCAATTAATCCAATACTATAACCTCTCATCTAAATAGAGGTATAAAAACTTCTAGATGCCAGGATTGTCTTTATAATTAAACATTCTACTTGGGTATCCAACCTAGTACCAGATAGAAAGAAGAGTGGATAAATCAAACTCTATGTTGACTTTAGGAACTTCAATTAAGAATAAAAAAATGATAATTATCTTTTGCCCTCCCTAAATGAGGTAATTTAAATATTTGGTGTATCTAAGATGATGTCCTTTTTGGATGGATTTGCAGGCTATAACCAACTATTATTAGAAGCACAAGACAAAAAAAGACTACCTTTACTACCAAGTGGAGAACTTTTGCATATAAAATAATGCCTTTTAGACTAATTAATGCAGGACAAACCTTTTAGAGAGTGATGGACTTCACCTTTTAAGGACTTGTTGTCAAATTCATCATCATGTACATGGATGACTTGATAATGTATTTGAAAGATAGAGTTGATCATGTAGATCATCTACAAAGAGTATTTGATATATGTTGAAGCTATGGAGTCTCCCTTAATCTAAAGAAGAACATATTCGGAGCTAATGAAGGGAAAATATTAGGCCACATCATTAGAAATGATGTTATCTCCATTGATCCAAAATGAATTTAGGCCATTTCTTAGCTGACACCTCCCAATAGCAAGAAATAATTAAAATTTTTCTTTGATAAGTTCAAATTTGTAAGGAAATTAATTTATGGTTTTATAGAGATTGTCAAGCCATTTAATGTTATGTTAAAACAAGATGCTAAGATAGAGTGGATAATAGAGGCTAAGAGAGCTTTTCAAGATATCAAGACAACCAATACTCAAGCTCTAGTTCTAATCAACCTAGACTTCAATAAATAATTCTATCTTTATTCATTCACTTCAAAACATACTATAGTTGTTGTACTTACATAAAAGGTGTATAATAATGAATGTCCCATTTCCTTCATGAGCATCAATCTAAAGGATACATAGTTTAAATACTATATGATAGACAAAAAATTATATGCCCTTATCAAAGCTATGAAAAAAATAGGTATTATATTCTTACGAACAAGACATTCACCATAGTTTCAGACATAGTCATCAAGTTCACACTTTGCCATAATGAGTTGGATGAGAGAAGAGGTAAGTGGATGGCTAAAATTCAAGAGTTTAATCTTGAAATCAAGCCAGCCAAGATGGTGAGAGGCCAATGAATTATCTAGATGATGATCAAGACTGATCCACACATCAATATTGAATTATTTAGTGAGACTCAGGTAACTAGTGGTGAGTGTACACTCAAATAATTCATTATTTTCTTATAAGTACATGTCCCCATGAGATAAAAAAAAAGTATGGATGATCCCTCAGGCTCAAATCAACTCATTATATGATCAGGAAGGGAGTCCAATATAGAAAGAACTATAAGGGCATCTACTTAAGGTGTGTTTCAAGAGAAGAAGCTATGGACATCTTGGATAATCTACATAATAATATTGGTATAGGACATTCCTTGGGCAACATAACAACTCACAAAATTTTGAGGATGGGATACTATCGGCCCACGATCTTCAAAGATAAACATAACCATATCAAAACCTGCGTTGAGTACTAGGTACTCAGAAAAAGGGAAGTGAATGTTGGCATCCCTTTATAGTTAGTAATTTAGGGATGTCCCTTTTCCTAATGGGGATTTGAATTTATTTGGATAATTAACCCAAAATCTTTAGTACATAACAAATTTGTCCTAACAACTACTAACTACTGCACCAGGTGGATAGAAGTTATGGCAATAAAAAACTCCAAAGCACTAGATGTCATCAAATTTGTAGAAGAGAACATACCTGACCAGGTTTGGTATCCCTATTTTTTTGGTTTGTGATAATGGTCTAGATTTTTAGTCTACTAAATTTACTGAGTTGGCTTACAAAAATCAAATCATCATCAATTTTTTTCGAACTTTTACCCACAAGGGGATGGATTGGTTGAATCTACTAATAAAAATCTAATGGATGCCATCAAAAAATTAGTGCAAGATAAACTAAGAGAATGGCATCTCTTTTTGAAGTATGCATTATGGGTAGACTGAACTAGACACAAGTAATTTCTCAAGGCTTCACCTTTTCTGCTAGTGTATGGGTGATAGTCACTCTTCTTAATACTCTCAAAATCCCAGTGTATCAATTTATGCAAGATGACATGATAGAAGATGAAAGAATATAATCTAGACTACTTGATATAGTCCAGATGAAATATGAAAGAATTGAAGCATTGTATGACTTTAGTAAACATCAAGATATTGTCAAAATGTGATTTGAAAAGAGATCTAAGATCAAAGCCTTCAATATTTCAGACTAAGTGCTTCTATGGGATAAAACACACAAAAATAAAAGACAACACAATAAGTTCACTCCTTTATGGATTGGACCATATCAGATATCATAAATCCTACATAATAATGTCTTTCAATTGAAAGACCTCGAAGGTAATGACCTCACCTTTTCAGTCAATGGATAGTTTTTAAAACATTATTTCATGGATGTTCTAATTGGAGATGCATTTGAGTAAACTGTAAGTGGAGATGTAGACTAAGAGTAGATTAGATTTCCCACTTTCTAAATTATATTTCTTGCTTTTTAGATTAGAATTATTGTTTTTTAGGATTAATCTTTCATGTTTTATATATTTTACTTTGAGTAGATTAGTTTTTATGCTTTCTATATTAGTCTTTTACAATTGTAGAACATACCCACTAATTTCCCATGTTAAAACTACAAAAAACATGCCAAAAATAAGGGAACAATACATAAGGTTTCATAATTGGCTTTCACAATGATTTATTCTGATAGTACTTGATTTTATAAGATTGAGGTATGTGTTATGACTAAATTAGGTTTTGTTTGGACTGAATGAGTTTACTGGACCTCCAGTATTTACTCTAATATAGCCATGTAAATTTTAGCAAGACTTTTCATTTCAAATGATTAACTACACTATTACATGTTAAAATGTGGATGAGAGATAATAAACATAGAAATAGAGACACATTGATAGGTACATATTGATTAAAATAAGTTTTTTATGCATACACCTACCCAATGGTGATTCCCAACCTTTCTTCTATCTGTGTTATAAAAAAATCATCATACAAACTGATGGAAGATAAGTGATTCAATTAATCTCTATTGACGCTATTAACGCATGGATAGCAGTAGAGAAAGACTTTGAGTGGAATCAAATGTATCTATGTCAGGGCTATGGATGTTTGGCTAGTAGCGGAGTAATGCCTAGGCTTCTCTTACTATTTAGTTACAAAAGTTGAGATAAAAATGAAACCAACAATGTTTACTCAAGTCTTTGTTAAAAATCTCATAACTAAGAGAAATTGATTTTAAAAAATCACACACTCAAATTCAAGGACTGGAAAGGGTTAATATGTTGCATGAGGAAGTAAGAGTTTTTTTTAGGATCTAGTTTGTTTATTATTTTTTAGGTAAGGTTGAATTTTTTTGGTTGCGTTACTCAAATCCTGGGTTCTCAAATACTCGAGTATTTTCCCCTCCAAGCTGCCATTTATTATGCCTTAGCACACACACCCCATTTTAAAATTCAAATAGGGACCCACTTTTGATTGAATATTCATATTCAAGGTCTTGTGAAATAGAAGTCTATGACATATAGTTTAAAAAGTGAACACTTAAGGAATTTATCTGACACTAGAATGAATTTATCTATTCCTCTTGATTTTTGTTGTTTACTCGAAGTAATTAACAAGAATATATTTTTATTGTTTATGTTTCAAATTTTTAATAGAATCGAAGCATTGTATAAGTTGTATTATGTGATTTACTTTTTGCCTTCAAATTTCCTTTAACATTGTGCCTATGAACATGTTTGATTTATGATTCAAGTGGCCAACTAGGTTGATGTGTTATGTTTTTAGTTCGTTCTTTGCCTATGATGTATGTATTAAACATGTCATTTCATACTTACGCATTTTATGGAGCATACCAAAGCTTATTTACACTTGCCACATGATATCATTCTGCTCATCTAGAGCCCAAGTAAAAAAATATAAGTCATTAGGTAAGCGGATCGAGGGACATACATGTGTCATCATCCCACTAATTTGGAGGTGATATCAATAGTGTTCTTCATACAGAATACCTCAGGCAAGTGAAGTAGTGAGAGTTGTCCATGTGTCATCATCTTGTTAATGTCGAGGTTACGTCATTAGTGTTATTCATATGAAATATCCCAGGGAAGTGGATCGTCAAGAGTCATCTACATGTCATTATCTCATTAACCCAGAGGTGACATTAGTAGAACATTAGTACAGACTAACCTAGGAAATTAGATCATCAAGGGCTGTCCACATGTCACCATCCTGATAACCTAATAGTGATGTCAACATAGTTTCATGTACGGACCATCCTAGGCAAGTGGAATGCAAAGAGCCATCCACACATCATCATCCCACTAACCCATTAGCAAAATAACAAATTATAATAAGCCACAGCTCAGTTACACATGGAGTAGTGATATGTAGGCATGTGTCTACCCAACCACATAAATAAAATAATAAAGACACAAATGCTAAGCTTGAAAGTGCGTAAAGGAGACATCTATCATATTATGATGACTAAGCATATGGGAAAAGCCAAAAGAAGCTACATTGAAATAAAATCTGTGGAAGTTGGTGTTATGAAATTCAAATGAAAAAAATAAACAATGAATAGAGTGAAAGCCATTATGGTAACTAATTCACATGATTTGGTGAATTAATACATTCAATTCTCATAGCCAACACATCAAAAGCAATATAGTTTGAATTTTTTCATTCAATCTAATTACATTGCCTTCTAGTTATCAAGTGCACATTGTGAATTCTGAGCTCAATTCAAAACTATGAATCCAAAACTCTATTGAAACTAAGATTTTATAGACTTTTCACAATATAGACATTCTCAAACTAGAATTTCAATGGCTTCCTCATCTTGTACTCCAGCTCCTTTTGCATATTCAATTACAAGGTTGATTGAATACACTAATACAACATTCGATTCAAAATCTCTCAATAATGATTTCAAGCATTACTATTCTATTTAGGATGAGGTCGATGCAGTTGATACATACAAGGATGAGGACCAACTTTAAATTTTCACACAGAGGTATAGAGATGACTTACTAGAAATAAAATCAGTTGGTCTCCACAACATTGTAATTAAACTAGAGGTAATGCCCTATATTGACATGTTATTTGATTTATTTATGAATGGGAAAGTCTATGGGAAAGTATTACACTTTAGGTTGAGAAAAAATCTAACAACATACATAAATGGGAACGATTGTGAAAATTATTATAAACCCCCTTTGCTCAAAATGACCTGTAGGTAGGATATAGTGAATTCATGGCTCCTTGATAACAACATCAGCAATAAGTTGTAAGAATGGGTTGTCAACCCAAGTAACTTTACAATCTAGGGACCAACCTCAGTTATCCCCATTGTTATCTTAAGACCAAGGGTGATAATTTACATGGCCCTACTAAACTATATATATATATATATATATATATATATATATATTCTCAACCATTACTTATGTCAATGAGATATGGGTCTTTTTGCTAGACATCATTTTGATCTCCATCAAAATCGTAGCCCTAGGGGAGACTATCAACTCTAACTTGAATTTTTGAATCAGAGCTTACTGGATGGTAAATTTTATATGAGGTCTTATGTTTTAGATGTTGTGACTGTAACTATGCATTCCTCATATGAATAACCTCAACAACCATCTGTAGATTACTTAAGGAATAAAATTGGTGTTGAATTCAATGTTCTCCATGTGTATAATTTTGTAAAGCATATGAAAATTTTGATTGAGATCTTTTACCCTATGATATATCAAGCCATATATGAGAATAACATGCCTAGGCTATCTAATCATATAAATAAGACCATTAAAAATATGGGTGACTACTAATTATATCTTGAGTGCATTATAATCAAGATTAAAGATATTAGGGTAAAACCTTTGTACCTTCCTCAAATTGTGCCTAATAAATTGGCTAAGCATGAAATTATGGCTTAATTGGTGGACAGTGTATATGTCAAATTAAGAAGTGATAAGAAAGCATATGTCCACCCAATCCCTCTCAACATTGGTATAATGAAATATACAAGGTGGCATAACTTCCATTCTATTGGAATAATGATAACACATTAGGTATTGAAGTGGGAACCATTAAAATATTGGGACCATAAGAAAATTATCAGAGAACGTAATAGGAAATATGATAGGAAGGTGAAAATCAATTATGGCCATAAATATTATAGTCATGATAGTGTCTTCATGAATGTAGAGGATGACATCAAGGTTTCTATAAAAATGTGTTAGATAAAGATGCCAATGATTGTAGTGTAAAGGATCTAATATGATCCCACTATCATTGAGAAGGATGCTAAGAGAATTGAAAAAGAATAATGGATTCCTAAACCTGTCCATGGACCTCCCCCTCATATAAAAGTAGATATACAAGAGCAATCTAGACCATCTAGGTGTTAGGTGTGGATCCCGATTGTCTTCCAGGATCATAAGTTAAAATTTTGATGATTATTTTTAGCCAGGTTTGGATCCCATTCTTTAGATCCTATGATTAAAATTGCCTTGTAAAATTGTAATTTTATAGTCATTCTAGGCCATTGATTATATGTTTCTAGATCTGATGGTAGAGTTTATGTTTAGGTGTTTTTCACCCTAAAAGGTATTGAGATATGGAAGAGATGTGAAAAAAAGGAATTAATTAACACAAAGTGGAAGTAGACAAGGGGAGAGAGACATAATAGGGTTTTTTACAGGATTTTATTTCTCTCTTGTATTGTTGGAAATAATATACTGGATAAGTTTGGTGGATGTAGCCCATTTTGGGTGAACCACATTAAATCTGGTGTCTCCTATTATGTGTATGATTTTATTTATTTTTTAAATGTTTTATTAATTCATTTCATAGTTTATCTTGTATATGATTTGGGGATAAATATGGGTTTTAATTTATCCTAACACTGGGAAAGCGAATATTGAAGAAAGAGTAGAGACTCTTCCAATCTCCCATGCATACATAGTTGTTTTTGATTCTCCTCCACACATAGCTACTGAGGAGAGACCTACAAGTCCTACTACAATAAGTAGAATATTTTTCATGTTACCACTCCCTCCTCTAACTATAACTCAACAAGTCTTCCTACCTTCTTATCCCATGTTTCTATTATTTCTTCTCATGGATCACCACCTGTTATGACATTAGCACCACCAATAATAATGCCCCAATATTCTAGGTAACCATATTCACCACCCATCATTCCTATAGTGGTCACCACTCCTCCCACTCCATAACCATATATTTTTACTATGGTCCCTTCATCTCCCATTCCACCTTCTATAAGGCCAGCCTCTATTTCTACCAAACCAATGATTACATATAAAATGAATCCAAAGACTCCTCTTATTTCACCCCATAAGATAAAGGTAGAAGAGAAACAAGTAGAAGTTCCCAAGGAAAGGGAAGGAAAAATAATGGGTAGACTGAGGTCAAACCCTATTGATATTTATAAGAATGAAGAAGAACACAAGAGGTAGGCAAAAGAATAATGGATATCCAAGTCTAACACTGAGGAAACATAGTCATTTAGTGAGACAAATGAATTAGATGAAGAAGATGAATGGATGATTGAAGGAAGTACTCAGTCTAGAGGGACTGAAATATTAGGATAATATTAAGAGGTTGACTAAGGATATGTTAACTCAATGGATACAAAATTATTATCAGATGAGGAAAGGGATGCAGAGTCAAAACTACAAATTTTAGTGTAGGATGCATCATAAACTATACCTCCAAGCTCTCCACCTCAAGTTATTACAGTGAAAACTATAATAACCAATGCCCCAACTATCTCTCCTTAGGGTGTAATTTCACCCATTTTTCATTCTATGATAACTTCCTCAATTCCTACTACTACAATTAGAATGACAATTACTATTCATTATTTTCATTCTTTGGGTCAAATGAATAAGCCTAAGGTAGTTACAATGCCAGTTTTGTCTGCTATAGCCCAATTTTATACTATGGGTCCTATTACTATTGTTATGACTATTGGGGTTGACTTTACATAAATGAAAATTTACTTGTAAAATCCACTTAGCCTCCCCAAAACTTATTCATTCTTTAGTGGAATGAGTCTTTAGTCCCTTGAGTCATCAAAGAGAGTACATTTTAAAATCTTGGTGTCTACTTCCATTCTTACTACACAAGCCACCCCTCCCAAGTTGTCTACATAATTAGGAATACCCATTGGCCAAGCTACACAAACATACTCTCATACATTCTTATTGCATAGGGATATATGGAATACTAAATACATAAGTGATACAACATCCCTAAATCAAGTCATTAGATGGAGGAAAACTATTCCTCCTTTCCCTATAACTAGGTCATCTTGGCCCACGACCATGCTTCCTCTCAAAAAATCACCTCCATCTACTCCTGCAGAGCAAGAAGATCCAACAGAGTAACAAGTTGCATTAAACATTCCTTCATGGATCAAGAAATTATAACAAGAATAAGGAAGGCAAGACCTAGTGATTGATGAACAACCAATAGTCAAATCTCATTCTGATAGATAAATGAATACCTTGAGAAAGGTGAAAAGAAAGATAGTGGTTGCAGAAGAACAATAGGTTGATTTGGAACAAAGAGAATACATATTCTCTTTGATAAAGATAAGAAAGCTAAATTCCTCAGACCTAGATAGTTATAGAGAATATCCTTATAATTTTGTGGTGTTATGTAAGGGGTGATAAAAAGAAATGTTCAAAAGTTGTCATCAACCTATTCAAAGGCCACCAGAAAGGAGCACCATTCAAGATCCTAAGGAAATTGTAGATAACATATAGGGGGTATATCAAAATCTATAGGACACCATTAATTTAATAAGGTCTACTAAGACTACATCCTAGCCTAAGTGGGGGATATCATTCATTTTTTCAATAAAATAAAGTACATTGATGGCAAATTTTTATTTTTAAGCCAACCAATCATAAATAAGTCTTATGCTCATTTAAATTTAATAACAACATCTAAGGTTTCATAGACTCATAATTTTTTTGTTGCTAAGAGGGACAACTTACTTGAATGGCATCAAGAGATGTGATCTCTAACACAATAACTTACAAATCAATAAAGAGGGGCAATCTCTATTTTGAAAGATATAAGATCACTCAAATAAGTACTCCCTTGGGGAAATAAGTGCCTAAGCCCATTTTTTAAAATATTCTTCAAGCAGTAGTTGATAGCTTTTGAGCTGATATTGAGGGCACAATCTACAAGACCAATGACAAGATTATGCATCTAGTGAACTTTGTGAGAAATCAAATTATACGAACCGAGACATTTTATGTGGAGGTGAAAGTTGTGTTAGACATGCATAATAAGTTGATGGACAAGCTTCCATAATTGTTTAAGAGACATTTTCTTGATTTTGATACTATTGACATTGACTTCTAGGCGAGTCATGCACTGTATCTACAGATGGAAGCAACCAAGCAATCAACTTCAGCAACAAAGGCAACACTTGCACCACCTCAGGGTACTCATGCTCCAAAATACACACTAGTGAAAACACAGACCAAGCTTGCATATGTACCACTTCTAATTTTCACTACTTCAACTACATCAATGGTAACTTTATGCGTATCTATAATGACATTGTCAGTTCTAGTTATAACTCTAGTTACAATGATAGTTTTATCTAATTCAATTTATACAGTTGTTTTCCCATACCTTTTTTCTTTCAACATTGCCACATCATCACCCCTCTAATTATACATATGTATTTTCATGTTTGGCCAAGTTTTTTTATTGAGGTTAAAAGGGGGGACTTTTTTGAGTTAGGGTCCCCAAACCCTAGGAGTACATCAAAACTAAGAAGAATTAGACAAAAAAAAAAACCCTAAAAAGGATTCAAAGGACACAACACAAAAATAACAAGAGAACAACTAAAAAACCTCTCCCACAAAACTAGACAACTTATATTATTCCATAATTCATGAAATGTCTTCTCAATATGCTTTCATGTTGCTAAGATTCATGTCAATTTTCTTGATGATGCTTTCATAGTCAATGTTGTGTGTTCCACTGGTACTTTGGCTTTTTGTCTCTTTTCCCTTACCTGTATAGTTGGGATCAAACAGATCTTTGAGGTGATCTCAATGTTTTTAAATATTCTGTAATCCTTCATTCATAGTGCCTTTACTACAATTTATAATGAAATTGAGTTTGTTTTGTAGATGTTCATTGGCATGCTCAAGGAGATCTACCCTAAATCTGAGTCTTTGAATCTATAGATCCTCTTCTTTATCAATCCAGGCTTTGGATAATTTTTTATTTTCCTATTGCATTATGTTCATCTTATTTTTGAAGCTCGACATTTCTCTCATGAACCATCTCATGAGAGACTTGTGTAGCTCTAGTTCTTCAGTCAACATATTAGTGTTCTCCCTATTCTTGAGGGAGTTCATAATTTGGTTAAACTCTTTGTTTTTATCTTTCTGGAATTGTTCCTTCTCTTCTTTCTTAATATGATCATTTTGGGTCTTTTCCTTTTGATCCTCAATCCCTATCTTAATAATCCTTTGAGAATTAGTGGAGTCCTTCTTAGTATTGTACTCTTCCCTCTCTTCATTGTCACTGTCCATAATTATAAATTTCCTTGCCCCCTTTTTGTATAGAGGGGTCTACCACTTTTTGAGATCCTTGGATTCAGTATTGTCTTTGACCTTAATGTTACCTTTGGAAGCTCCTCTTGAATGTTTCTTAATACCCTCTTGTTCTTTGTTTTTTTATTTTTTAATTTCTATTGCCTTGCTACCAACATCCTTGCTTGGTTTACCTAGGTATTTAATCAGGCATTAGTTGATTCATGCCCTTGAAGTATTTGTAAATGAGGAATATAATACCCTCATGTGTAGGGATTGTGTAACTACCATTTTTGAATTTCTATAAGGAGTTTTCCATAGATTTGAGAATGAAAAAAAGAAGATTGAAACCTACTCCATGTCTAAAATAATTTAACATCCTAAACATGGACCACTTGACAACATTGTACCAATATTATAATGTAACATACTAAATAAGATGAAAAGTTACATCAACATACAATTTAAGAAGAAATTCCCTATCAAATCCACTATGTAACTGTTGTAATTGTTCACCGTCCTCCAGAAATGCCTCTTTATCTAATTTGTAGTCTCTGAGATTGTAGTAGCTTTTGGTTTCTTCTATGCTCAGACCTGTCACATGTGCAATCAACCCCTTAGTGATTTCAAGCATGACCCCATTGATGTTAACAACCCTTTCTCCCAAGCTCTAGCAAATTGAATGGACAAATTTCTATCAAAACCCTCAATGTTTTCATGAATCTAGCAAGACCCCCACCTATAGGGCATTCTAGACTCTGTTATTAGATTTAACATATGGTTGTAGCTTGGGATCTATTATTTTGGGTAAGCCCATATTGATTATGCTATTCGCACATGGTTCTGGGAAGTCTTTCCTGTCTCCTCTAAAACACTGCTTAGAAGCATCATTAAAATTGCCATGTTGTGAATTATGAGATTCAACACGTTCTTTTTATTTTTCTAGATGCTTCTCCCAATCAGAATTGGTTTCCATGGGTCTAAGTTCCCACATATTTTATGAGAACATGAATTCTCCCCTAGGCATGAGGTAGAGGACTATATAACTATATATTAATAAAATATTTTTTCCCTTGATTAGCTATTCTTGTTAATACCTCTATAGGTAAGTTCTCATGATGTAGCCATGTTTTGAAGCCCACATTGCTATTTCCCTCATTGGCAAACCAATCTATAATTCCATTACCCTCCCTATACGTGTGGAGAATGTGCACCTAGTGGAAAGAGTTTATAATTATCTTAGCTTCATCAATTATATTTTTTATAGTCTAGCTTCAGGGGTGTATTGGCTAAGTTGTAATGTTAAGTTCCTAATTTATTTTGCATGTATATATTGTATTTTAGTCAAAAAACTCTATTTTGGGTTTTCATCATTATACATGCATGTTTTGCATGAGGAATGACACACATTTCTATTTTTTAAAATGTATTTTTGGACTTTGATTGAGAGATGAGGCATTCCCCATCCCAAACTTATATATACTTATATCCTTCCAGTCTCAAAGGGAGGAGAATTTTGAAAATTAAGATTAATGGGAAATTCTAATGAAGGTTCTATAATTGGTCTTGATCTGCAAATATTTATTCTTCTCCAAACCTATGGATTGCGTAAGAAGTATTTTCATTCTGGTATCTTAATTTTGTAGTTGTGTATGATTTTTTTTCAATACAATTATTCTTATTATGTTATTGATGATTTTAATTGTCTTTTGTATGTTATTCATAATCACCCCTTGTAAATGTGCTAACACATTCTTACAAACATGACAACCTTTGATTATATATGCTTAATTTTATTGTATTTATTATTTATTTAGACTTATAATTATGCTTTATTTTTGGTGTGCTCTTATTAACTTGCATCAAATATTGGACTCTAATTATTCATCCATCCTTTAGTTCAACTGTTGGTTTAGAAAGGTTTCATTTTTTTGACCCACATGCCTCCTTTTTTGCCTTACCTTTCCCTCTTTTTTGAGTTTATTTTGGTTATACCCACCTTACATCTAGCATCAATCCACCCATCTCAGGTAGATTTAGATTCAACCATAGTAACCCGTTTGTGGTAAAAAAAACTACTTCACTTGATGTTATTCTACCAATAAGTTGTTTACAAAACTGAATGCCCTACAACTCATACTTGGAGTGAATTTTTCATTCATAGATCTTAAAGTTTTAGAATCTAACCCATAAGGTTTATAGGGTGTGCATAAAACCCACATCAACAAGACCCTAGGATTTTTCCACCTATGACTCCAAAAAGACATTTTTTTGGGTTAATATTGATGTCATATTTGATCAAGCACAGTAAGATGGTGTGTAACACCTCTAGGTGGTTAATTCACTACCTAACTTTTTTGAGAAGATCATCCACGTAAACATCCACTATATTATGAATAAGATCACGGAATATATGGTTCATGGCCCTTTGATATGTTTCCCCTATGTTTTTTATACCTAAGGGCATCATGACATAAAAAATGTCTCTCAGAGTGTAGTAAATGAGGTCTTACTCTGATCTTCATCCAAAATGTGAATTTGATTGTGTCTTGAGAAGCCATCCATAAGTAATAGCAACTCATATCATATTGTAACATCAATAATAACGTTGATGGATGGAAGAGGTAATTCATATTTAGGACATACTTTATTGATACCTTGAAAATTTATACATATCCTAATCTTATCATTTTTCCTAAGAACAAGGATAGTGTTGGACATCTACTTGGAATAGTCCAATGGATTGATAAATGTGACTTTTAAAAGTTTTATAATCTCTTCTTTTACCATCAACACAGTTTTAGGATTGATTATCCCAAGTTTTTTTTAAATGGTTTGGCATTAGGTATGGTAACGAGATTATAGCCCACGACCTTAGGCTTGATGCCCACCATATTAGTGTAAGAGAAGGAAAAAGCCTTTGAGAACTTAGTGAGCAGTTGTTGGTGACCCTCCACTTCCTGAAGTGAAATTGAGAACCCAAAATTAAGAATTATACTACTCTCATTAGTCCAATGTTGATATAGATGGTTTCCTTCGTGAGGGAGGCATTGCCTTCCTCAAACATGTTAGGGGCTAGGGGAAGATTGGGATCTTTACCCTTTGTATTGAAAATGTCATGATCATCTTCAGAGGACGTAATCTTTGACCTAACAATAAGAATTGTATTATGCATGTCCAAGAGCCAATGAAGGATAACATGTGAGGGAGAAACACCTCTTATGGTGGAAAGATAGGATGCCATCTGAGGATCACAAAAATTAAAAAATAACTTCATCATTCTTAGCTAATTTAAGGACTGAGAGATTATCATCCTTTCTAATGTGGGAAATAGTTTGGTCGTTGGAGGTCTTGCATACTAGAGGTTCTATCATGAATGAGATTACAAAACTAGACTCTGATATATCAAGATGAGGGTTGAAACATGAGGATGATGCATCCATAGAGTCAACAAGTTGGTTGCTTTCCTTAAGGACTACCTCTATAGAATCAAAGTCAAAGTATTTATAAATTTAATGTATAATGGTCTTTTATAGTTGAATATGTTTAGCCTTAGTTTGATAAACCTCAAAACCTGGTTGGCTACCAGTTGTGAGTCACCTTAGATCCTTAAGTTTTGAATACATATATTTTTTGGAATGATCATGCAAAGTAATAGGGACTCATACTTATACCCATTGTTCATACACTCAAATTCTAGTTTGAAACCAAAAGGCATGACTCGTCCCTTAAGAGAAATTAGAATAACTCATGCCCCTACACCTAGTCAGCACTTGGCCCCATCATAAGAAAGGACCCACTAATAATTTGTAGAGGAAAGGTTGTCATCTAGTAAGACTTCTTGATATTTTAATATCTCAACCATATTAATATCAATAATAAACCCCTCTTATGGTTCTTGGTCTTGAGACTCATAAAAGTGACCAGCTTTTTCACCTTGTAGGATGAATGAAAGATCTTGTGAAAACTCAAAATGCCTACTCTTATGGTTTAGATGGAGGAAACACTTATGAGAACTCAAAAGGATTAATGTTAAAGTATGGATCAAGGTATGTAAGCACTTTTGGGAACTCAAAATGTTGCTTGTTAGGCTTTCCTTTTAGTGTGGGATGTATGTCAACATAGTTATGATGGATTTTGATTGTGATAAGTATGCCAACATAGTTATGATATCATTATGGTGTGATAGGCTTGTCGATATATTTATGTAGCTTACAATAATATTGATAATATATAGGTAATCATGTTTTTCCCATAGTTATATGTGGGAAGGCTTGTAAGAACTCAATAAGTGGATCTCCAAGGGTTTGCCTTTTTGCAAGGGAGAGAGAAGGCCTCTCTTTAGGTGTTTTTGTATAATCATGAGATATGATTTTGATCTCTATGGTCCCTATTGTTAGGGTGTGAATATCCTCACCAAGTATTGACACAATTAGAGTGGAGGAATGGTCTAACTATATAGTGAAGAACTAGGAATGTGGTGTGAGTCACAACTAGGTGTCGATCATAATAAAATCATTGACATCTCGAGAGGAAGCAAACTAGATGGATCAAGAAATCTATAAAATTGATATGTCCCTATCATAATGTGATCAAGGAGTATACTCTAAAGAGGTTTGGAAGTAATTTGAATGGTACATATACTATAACTTACCCATGTGTGATTGAGCATTTGTTGATTATGATGGTAGTCATAATAAAAAACTTTTCATTCTTTGACATCTCTATCATGCAAATATTAGGTATACTAGCTAACCCCTATTGGAGTTACTAACCCTCACGGATCAAACAAGAAGACAAGTGGTGTGTGTTAGGTTGTGGAGCTAAAAGCTTCACTAATGCAAATGGTGGAGGTTACTGAGTGTTAAAGTAACCGACGTCGATCTGATCAACTGACGTCGGTCATATCCAGTGTAAAAAGCAATCAGCATCAGTTAGGCATCGACCAGCATCAATCAGATAGGAACTGACGTCGGTCATCTCCAGACAGACAAAGACTGACATTGGTCGTCTGTGCATTCTAGAACTAGTCTAATTTAGGACAGATAGTTTGTTTGCATGTAAAGACTAATTTTAGTTTTGAGTCTGCATTTCTAATTATTGTAATTGGGAAGTCTAATTATTATTTGTATGGGATCTATTTAAGAGAGCCATGGGGCTGTATTGTAATCAAGGACTAAGAAGGATTAGATCCTCAAGTGTAAGATCTAGTAGGTCTGCAAGAGTGCAAGACCAAGTTGATCTGCAGGTAACAAGATTAGGGAGATCTACATGGTAAGTAAGATCAGTTAGATCTGCAGGTGTGCAAGATCAAGGAGATCTACTTGGAGTACTTAGAGTACTTGGTGGACTGGAAGTAGGCAACAACGGTTGAGTTGATTGTCACTTACTGGTGGAGGGAACAACTCTGTGTTTGAGTTGTGGTTGTAATTGGTTGAGAGAGATAAATCTTGAGGGAGAATTACTGTACGCCCAAGAGGTGTGGGAAGAGTGTGATTTCTTCATTGTATTTCCTTCTGGAAGAGTGTTAATACAAGATTGTATTGTCTCTCATATTCTGTGATGTTTCTGAATTCTAGTTACATATTAATTCTGGTTTAATTCCATGTTTAGTTGCTTATACAAAGGTAATCAAGTGTGCTCTTAAGGAGTAGGATCTTGACAGTGTGTCCTTTTATAAGATATTGATATTATTGGTTGTGGACATGATGGAAACTACTGAAATGGTGACTGACTCTAAACTAGTGACATTTTTAGCTATCACTACTTCCTTTTCCTTTGGTTTCTATTTCAATAAGGCTTGAGGGATTTTTTCCCTTTCTTCAAGATAACCACTTTGAGTTTCGTAGGCTTTGTAACATCCAATAATTGTGGGGTTTTTTTGACCTCATTGGTAGGTAGGTGATAGTCAACGTGTAAGCTTGGTTATTTATATATGGTCATTTAAATGATGGAAAAAGGCTTGGGATCCCCTTGGACCATGAAAACCTTACCCAAATATAGAAACCCAATTTATTGTAACAAGGTTGAAGGGATGGCCTTCATTCTATGAATCTAGGGTCTTCACAAGATCATGTTATAGTTTGTCTTTGTCTATCATGTATTATTTTTTTAATATAGTCTTGGGATCCAAAGTTTTGAGAATCATAATGGTTCTTATTGAGATGGATTTGAGGCTATCATAGCCTCTTAAGGTATTACAAGTTGTGGAACAATTGGTTTCCTCATAACCAATTTTTTTAGGAAAGTAAAGGGGATAATATTCATGGTTGCCTCATTGTCAACCATGGATCTCTTTATGTAGTGTTATAGATCCATATTTTCAATAACAAGGCTAGATTCCCCTCATTTTCAATTTAAAATCAATAAGGAGACTACTAAGATCAAATAAATATCCAGTGTCTTCAGAGTCTTGCCTAGGTGTAAACATAACTAGATAAATGTGATTGATTTGGCCCAGAGGCATGGGAGTTACACTAGACAAATACCCCAATCATAAAGCATCTAGTTATGTCAAACGATGGAAATGTGTGTTTTTGAGCAAGTAAAGAAATGAAATTTGGGAGATTTTTTTATAATTTTTGAGATCAAATCATATTTTACCATATGCTTAGGGATTGATTTAGTATCCAAAATGTTCAAGTGGTGGGATTCATGTGTTGATATTCCCTAATGCGAGTGATTATATTAGCTTCCTATTCAACCTCCAACTCTATAACCCCTATAATTCTAGTTTTGCCTTAAACTCCTAACTGGGGAATGACATTAACATTAGCAATTTCAAAAATTAAGGCCTCAACATCATTTATACAAACTTGTGTAGGATAGGTATGATGAACTTATTGATTGAGAAAGTTACCCCAACTTTGATTTGGGGTAGCTCTTGTTCGGTGGTTTGGAAAAGGGTTCTGTAAAATCTAAAGAATTTGATTTTGTGGCACAATGAGATTGTTCTGAATAGCTTGAGGTTTTGCTCCTACATTCCCTAGGAACATGTCTACAAATGTTTGCCTCTGATCCTCAGGGAGCCTTTGGATGAATTTTTATACTTCATGTAGTTCTGAGTATCATGGCCAATGACTTAGTGAAAGAAAAATTATACATTGGGATCATATTCCTTAGGCCTCTAATTTAGTCCTTGTTGACCAATCCCTTGTTGATTATTCATTTGATAATAGGGATGGTTTTGAAACTGTAAAAAATGCTCAACATGTTGAAACTAGTTTTGATTTTGGTTCTAATATTACATGTTACAGGGTGGGAGTTGATTGGAGTTGATTGGAGTCAACTATATACACTACAAGTGGAGATTTTTGGTTCTTAATACTTGTATTGTTATTTTTGTTGGTTTTATTCATGGTGGAGACTAATTATTATTCATTATGTTTGGCTTTTTTCACTAGTTGGTCATGTCAATAGTGGAGGCATTCTTGTTTCAATTAAGAATCTTGGGACCTTGATTATTGATAGTAATATAGATTAAATATTAAAATATTCCATTATTTTGGTTTGAGCTGATCATGCACCCATTGGCGCCATAAATTTGATGACCACTATTAATGGTCACTTGATCAATTCATAAGGCACTTTCAATAGCTTCTTCATAAGATTGATAGGGAAAATTTTGGATGTACTAACTTGTCTCCTTTTTAATGGAGTGAACAAAAAGGTCTTATAATTACCTCTAGTACATGTGAGGTGTACTAACAGATGAATATAAAACCTACCACCATCTCATGATGAAATGGGTAGCCAACCCATTGTGTTTTTGTTTGATATGAAGGAATTATTGAATGCCAATATAGAGAAACTTGTTCATGTTGAAGGTTTTAATGAGTTCAACCATTAATTATCTGAAGGAATGAATGGACCCCTTAGGGAGGTGGAAATACCAATCAAGAGTAATTCCTTCTAGGGTTTTAGGGAAATTTTTGGCAATAACCCCATCCCAAGGTATAAGTTCCTTGATAATTGTGGGATAAGCCTTGACATGTTCATTGGGATCTCCCTCTCCTTTGAATTTGTGAAGGTTTGATAGGGGACATGGAATAAAAACTCCTCATATGTTGATATTTATGGGTTCCTTAATGTACTTGGCATAAGTCCCCATGTTATTGTTTTTGGTTATTGAAGTGGCCAAATTAGACTAGAAAGATGGGATTGCATAGGGGTTGTTTTGATAACCACTAAGAGGAATTAAAGAACTTGATCAGTTGAAGTGGAATAAGTTGGGAAATAATTATCCTATTGAGTAGATTTAGATAACATTAAGGAGGAAGGTTGTTAGATGTATAAGGGTTGGTGATTTATTGAGGAGGGGTGCATGTGGTTTGCACATAACTCGAATGCATGTAAGGTGGCACATGGATAGTTTGTATAAGATGAGTGTACATGGGAGACAAGTAACTTAAGGAGGTAAATGGGGTGGGTTATTGACCTGTATGGGTAGCTAGCAAGTAAAAACAACTCCCAACAAGCTTTGGGTGTGAACTTGGTAGGTTGAAATAATCTTTTAGGTGTTGAGCATAGGTAGGGATCTCCCTAAGGGGTTGGTTAGGGGCATAACTTAGTGGAGGTGTGTGCACTTATTATGGTGGTAGCATGTAATCTTGTTTTAATGGTTTATGAGTCATTATTTGGATAGGAAAAGAGGAAGAACTAACCTAGATAAGAAGATTTGGGTTCACTCCTTGATTTGAAGGTTATTGGTTATTCTCCAAATCATGATAGAAACCCACCAAGGTATTGATGAGCTCATTCAATCCACTAATAGTGTTAGGTCTAGGACCCTACTATACAAGAGGGGTATAAGGGAGAGATTTGTTAGTGTGAAGGGATTAAATTGGATTAGGATCCTCAGGGATAGTGGTTAAGGTTTGCACCAGTGGGTTAGAGTCATTTTTATTCTTGTTACAGTAATGTGTATTTGATTATATATGATTAACATCATCTTCCAAACAGTGGATCCTCCCTAGGTAATAATCATATTTAACAAATATTTATGCATCTAGATTCTGTAGTCGAATAAATTTTATACTGGTCATATGAGTGGTTTCACTTCCTCTAGGGAGAGTCATGGCATTGGATTCAAGATGATTGTTAGTGGTTTTAGATATGTCATGCACCTCATGAATGGGGATTATGTTCCTAGTTTGAGTATTACAATGAGAATAATCATATGATTAATCATCTATGCTGGTGTTTAAATTATGTTTGTTCTAACTTATCAATGAAGCTTCACCAAAGTTGAGTTGGCTCCTCCTAGAGACTTGTAGGTTGATTGACCCACCTAGGTCTTGTCTAGACATATTCTAGTGGTATATGGATACCCATAGAATAAATGGAAGGAGAGGGGAGGATGGAGAAAGGATAGATAAGAAGGATAATAAAATAAAATGAAATAGATGGGTGTATTTCATGTTAGTTTAACTAATTTATATGCATGTGAATAACACACACCAAACTATGCACTCAACTTCTTGAGGTCAGGATGAGATAACTAACATAATGGATGGAGCCATAGATTGGGATGGTTGTTAGGAAGAATGAAATTTATAATGGGTGGTGGAAATGCATTCTCATGATATAACTACAAGACTTTCATGATGTCACATTACTCATTAAGAGCATCTAGCTGAGCATAAACAAAGTTCCAAGGTCATTTAGTGCCTGAGTTAACAAGAAAGTGAAGCTCCTGGTCAATATTAGGACCAATGAAATGTGGATGATTAGGATAAATTAATTGAGCTATGAGATCAAATCTATCAGGTTAAATATGCCTAGTCAATGTCATCTAAAAATGTGAATGATATATGATGAGGTTAAAACAAGGAAAAAATGGGAGCGAAGATGAGGATCTAAGCTTGAATCACATTATATTGGCAACCTCTATTCTAGGGGAGGATGGTGATTGGTGGACAAAAAAAATTTATTGCTCGTATAGGGAACTAAGAGAATTGATGATGAGATGGGGAATAGGTGTAGCATAGAAAATCTCAAGTCTCAATTCAACACTAATATCTAATTGTGTGTTGATTATAGGACTAGGTACTTCGACGCTAGGGAAAAGACAATTTTTGACAAGACTAGGTGTCTCAGGAAGTGTCATCCAAAGGAGACTAAGCAAGGTATAACATATGAGCTTGTTCAGTAATGAATATTTGAATGGACTTATTGTGTTTTTAGAAGCAAGGTTTTAATTGGGAGGCTTGAACAGTTGGGAAAGGTTTTGACAATGTTTTTGATTAATTTTTTAAAGAAATATTTGACTGAAAATGAAAATTAATTACTTGCCTAAATTAAATAACGTAAAAGTAAATAAAAATAAGCAAACTAAAATTGAACAAACAAAACACTTCTTTTTATCTTTTTCCAATTGATTTTCAATGCATGTAAGGTAAGAGAGAGAGAGAGAGAGAGAGAGATCTACTCTAAATTTGTAAATAGTGATTTTTCTAAATCTAATCTAAATGAAGTTGTTTATTTTATTTTATTTAAATGATATATGGATGTATCTATATGCAAACTAAAGTTTTAACAACATGAAAATGATTTAAGAAGAGGTTTATATTCTAAATAGCAAAATACTATTAAATAAGTTAAAAGTATATATATATATATATATATATATATATATATATATATATATATATGTATATATATATTGAATAAATAAAACACTTATTTTTGTCTTTTTCCAATTTATTTTCAATGCATGCAAGGTAAGAGAGAGAGAGAGAGTAACTATGCAAATGTTGGGTTTTCAAACTTTTCTAGATGCAACCTAGATGAAGTTATTTTTGTGATTTTATTTTAATGATATATGAATGTATCTAAGCCCAAACTAAAGTTTTAAAAAAATGAAAATTATTCAAGAAGAGGTTTATATTCTAAATAACAAAATACTACTAAGCTCATAACACTTATTTTGCTCATATGCAATCTAGAACAAACTTTCAATATTCCTAGATTGAATTCACACTAGCTATGAACAATGTGTTTGCTTTGAATGGAATGATTATTTAAATTATGATTTTACTTTATTGTGAGATAAAAAAATATGATTTTCTTTTATTGTGAGATAAAAAAACACTCTTAATTTGTCCAAAAAAAAATCACTATTAAAACAAGGTCTTTGGTCTACCTAGATTGATCTAGGGTTTTCTAGTTGTGTGTGTGTGTGTGTGTGTGTGTTTGAAAATGAAAGGAGTTCTATTTCAAGACTAAAAAATTGATTATTGAAATTTATGAAAGTATGTGAATGTGAGATTATATCCTATGAATGAATTTAATGAATGCAATCAAAACACATAGACTAACTATTGCTTTTGTTGCAAAGTATGGAAAAGGAAATGATTCTTTTTCCTATCAAATTTATTTTTTATGAAATATAAATCTAATCTAATAAAATAAAAATTTAAATAGTCTAGTATAAATAAACAAAATAAACTAAAATAAAAAATCCTCCACCCTGATCAAGACAAAGATCAATTGGAAGTATGTAACATGTGTTGTTGTTGTCCTTAGTATGTTTGTTCAATTATCCCCAGTTTTATGATTAAATGAAATAATTATTCAAATATTTCAATAAAGTATTTAATTTGAGTTAATTGTGTTTACGTTAACCTAATAGGGACTATATGATGTCATTTATGGCTCAAGTACCCATAATTTTATCACTGGTTTAAAAAAATACTACGTTGGTTCAAGTAGGGACATAATTTGGGCCAATTTGATCCACATGAACCAAATTATGACTATACAATGTCATTTGGGGTTCAATTGGCCCTAAATTCATCATTGATTGTACCAATTAATCAATCCATTTTCAAGGAGGTAATTTGGGTCAATTTAATTTTTATGAACCTAATTGCGGCTAGATAATGTGATTTAGGACATAATTGGCCTTAAATTCATCATTAATTAGACCAAGTACTTAATTTATTTAATTAGGGACATATTTTTGGCCAATTTTTGTCTTATAAACCTAATTTCAATTATATGAAGTGATTCATGACTGAATTGGCCCCAATTTCATCACTTATTGAAACAAGTACTAGATGTATTCAATTAGGGTTAAGGTAAATACAAGCCATGAAAACATAATTACAACTATAAAATGTGATTTGGGGCTCAATTGGCCCTAATTTCATCAATAATTCAAGTAATTACTAGTTTGGTTCAACTATGTACACAAGTTAGGGCAACATGAACTCATTTGTGACTATACAATGTCATTTGGGGCTCAATTGGCCCTAATTTCCTCATTGATTGAACTAATTACTCAATTAGTTCAATTAGTGATGTAATTTGATCCAATTTGAGCCCTATGAACCTAATTAGAACTATATTATATCATTTGGATCTTAACGGGGCCAATTTCATTGTTGATTATCACTTAGTAGTGTAGTCATATAAAATGTCACTTGAGTGCAATGAGTGTCACTTGAGACCACCTTATCCCTAGTTTATCCCTAGACCTATCTTAGGGCTTATTTTGATCCTTATCTATATTTTGTGAAGATATAACTCACTCCCATATGTACCAAGAGCAATCCAAAACCATATCTTAGGCATCTAGGCCCCTAGTGTACCAAATTCTACCACCTGGGCACTAGTACACCCCTTTGGATACTAGTGCACTACGCTAGTGACCAAGGGACTAAAATATTGTCCCTTAGCTCTTTTTTCCTCCAAAAAACATATTTACACTTATAAAAACCCTTAGGGTTGGACTATACCTATTCCATATCTTGACAAGCACCATATCAGTACATATACACCACTTTTATCCCTTTACTCACTAGATGGGAATCATACGCAAATACTCATGAACAAACATAGAAATAATTGTGCAAATCAAGGTCATTAATCCCTATTATTACCTAGTTATGCATATATCCATATACAACATTCCTAATCTTAGAGTAATCATATTTTTAGTCTCAAACACACTCAAAACATTCAATCCAACACTCATACTAGCATTCTTGCACCAAGCACTTAGGTATGAGAACTACATCAAGCTTGATCCCCTCTCAAGGTATTAGTATGTACGCAAATCTCAACACAGTGGGGTGTTAAGGTCGTGTCCAACCTATCCAACTAAGATAACACTTTTATTACTTATGCTTTTAAAATACCCTAACAACATGGAGATCTAGGGTTTCACTTTCAAATCAGTCAATATAGGTCACATGAAGTGAATCAGGGTTCATCCTCATAAGCATAGGAAACTCAAACTCATATAAAGACATATCATAAGCTCAAATTCCATGCATGTAAGGGACACTTTCATGCCCTTGAGGACACTGGGGTAGTGTGTTACTTTTTAGAGGACTATGCTATTGTTTAGGAGAAGTTGAGTCTTGATTCCAATTTATGACATTGTGAATATATTCTATACCAATTTCTAGCCTCTAATTCATTCATTCTAATCAATTTCTAGCTAAGTACATACTTGTGTGATTCATTACTATTATTAGAATAATCAAATTAGGTCAATTATTGTACAAATTAGTGGTTGTATTTATTGCATATTTATTACTTGATTTAATGTTCTAACCCTTTAACAACTTAGGGTTTTAAACTCCATAAATCCCATAAAATTTAAATCATTTGGTGAACCTGACTTACTTTAAATATGTAAAAACCCTAACCCTAGACTACTTTTAGGGTTTATGTTTCCAACCTTATAGAACCCATACTCAGATTTCATATCCCTATATCTTCTGATTTTTTTTAATTGTGATAATAATGATAGAAGATGTTTATCACTTTTTGATGCAAAATTTTCTAGCTTCCTTTGCTTGCTTGTTTCCATTCATTTGGAATGAATTCAAGGAAGACATAAACACATATGTACATAATGCTTTATATTAGTTCAAATATATGACATATTTCATTCTTTCTCTAGTATGTTATCTTTCTCTCATGTAGAATTCAATTAAGAAGTAAATATTTACACACATAAAGGATATATTACATAAAATAAAAAACACATTACCTAAAAGTAACAAATCTCCTTTATATGTTTTTTTCTCTTTGGTTTACTTTCATTCGTTACCTATCACCACTAAACATAATAGAACATCATTAGTTTCACTTATCCCTCCTAATTCTTGACCCTACACATCTAGCTACTATCCTATTTATACTACTAGCTCTATGTTCATAGTCTTAGACCCTGTGGTCTATGCTATGATGTTCATAAGTGGTCTCGAATCTTGGCAGGTTACCTAAACCCATGGCTACAATGACTAGAGCATTGCTCCTTAAACCATAGTTTCCATATTAAAGTTCCTATAACATTATGACACATATAAAGATATTTTTTATGAAACACTCCATGATACTAAGATACCTAACATAACAAATCAAGCTTATGTTTGCTTAAATAATCAATACTATGAAATAGACTGAAGATCATATCTCATTACAAAAATATCTCCCACCTTAGCACATCATAGAGAAACATCTACCTCTTTACATCACATTATGAATTAACGAGGTGGGCGTCAAATGAGTACTAATTGACAATGGATTAGGGTTGCATGTTTGTAATATGTCTATTCTCTAGATTCTCAATATACATGCTAAGGATATGGATCCTTCTAATATTAAAATTTTAAGATTTGATAATATTCCATTCAAAGTTCTAGGTTAAATCATACTAAACCTTACATTGGGACCTAGAACACTACCTACAACATGTCAAGTTATGCCCAATGATATTAATTACAATATCTTGCTTGGGTGACCTTGGATTCATGATATGCACACAGTTCTATCAACTTTACATGCATGCTTAAAGTTTAGTTATAAAGGTCATACATACACATGCCCTTGGATCAATAACCATTCAAATATTATCAACATATAGAGCCTTCATATAATTATATTCCTCACATGGATTTTACTATAGTACCTCCAAAATATATTACACATAACTCATGTATAACTCCCTTAGACACCTCAAACATACATGATAATAGATTTACTTCTATATTTGCATTAAAATATTTCCAAAATATGTGTTGCATAATATAAGGCCTCAAAAAACATGAATAAAGAATTCTTAATCCTATTAAGGCATATGATCAACAAGGTAGGTAGGGACTTAGATATAAGGATATCACATCTAATACTTAGTATTTTCACCATGTTTCTCAGCATATAGTGTTTTGTTTTCCCATTACATAAATAAATACTATAGTAAATCATGTCTCAATACTCTCACTTATTTACCTTGACCTTATTGATGATACTATTTCACCATATTTACCTAATTTTGATGAATTTTCTAATGATGAAGATCTCTTATAATTATTAGATGTATATGAGGATCTCCCTTCCTTCTATCACATGAACAAGTTTCTTCATTCCATAAATTCCCATGCATACTTTGGTGAGCATTTAGATCTTTCAAATAATTTCCTACTTGACATAGATGGAACCATACCTATAACACCTTAAACTATTGATCGATCTACATTACTTAATGAAGAGACAATCAAATTTAATTATGACACAAACACTGCTCCTCAATATTATTGGATGCCACCTTGTGTAAATAAGAAGATATAGATATTCAATAGATTTTAAAATAATTCCCTAAAAGTTTTGTTTGGGCCTATTTTAATATACCTAAATTGATCCTTTAATTATAGTACACAGGATTACACTCTACCTAGATGCAAAGCTAGTTAAACAAAAAACTCAAAAAATGCATCCCAAGGTGGCTATTCTAGTCAAATATGAGGATGAAATAGCTTTTTGATGCTAGTTTCATTTGACCAATTACTCACCCCCAATGGATTTCTAACATTTTACTAGTTGTTAAGCCTAACAACCAAATTTGATGTTTTTATGATTCCATAGACTTAAACAAATCATGTCTTAAGGATGAATTTCCTCTGCCCAACATCGATATGATAGTGGACTCCACAACAATATATGAGATGATTTATTTCATGGATGGTTTCATCAGTTATAATCAAATCAAAATAGCTAAGGAGGACCAAGAAAAAAACTTATTTTTCCACATCATAGGTCACATTATACTATATAGTCATGCCTTTTAGACTAAATAACATTGGAGTGACATACCAACGAACCATGACCCATATTTTACATGATCTCATTCATAAGACAATTGAAGACTATGTCGATGACTTACTTGTAAAATCAAAAGAGTGACAACACCATGAAATAGATTTTTGATAGATTTTTGAATGGTTGAGATAGTATAATGTATGACTTAATCCTAAGAAATGTGTCTTTGGGGTTTCATCTGGTAAACTTTTGGTCTTCATAATATCCCAACATGACATTGAGGTTAATCCAAATAAAGTCAAATTTATAATGGACATGACTCCTCCTACAAACTTTAATCAGCTTTGATATTTATAGGGTGAAATCTAAGCAATACGTAACTTTATGGCACAACTAGTAGATAAATATTAGTGATTCATGAGATTACTTAAGAAGGATACAAAAATTGAATGGGATATTGCAAGTCAAATAAGCTTTAATTCACTCAAACAATACTTGTTGATCTTACCTGTCCCGATACCACCAATACTTGGCATACCACTTCTCCTCTACCTCTCAAGAATATATCATGGGCTCGATGCACCCTTGGAACAACACGATGATCAACATAAAGAGTGAGTTATTTACTACATCAGTTGTACACTAGTTGATTATGAATAAAATTATATATAAATAGAAAAACTATGTTTAGCACTCGTATTTGTTTTAGATTAAGGTAAAAACAAGTTTTGAAGGGACTCCGAAACCCTGATACAAAGATAGAAAGATGAAGCAATTATGACCACAGGAAAAACCTAAAAACTACTACAGAGAAGTAGAAAAAATAGGTTTTATATGACCTGAAACCACCTAAAAGACCACAAGTCAAAACCTAGGTTTTACATAGACCTGGCTACACCATAGTCAAAAGATTACAAAAAACTAGGAAACAGGACCAAATAACACAACCAACTAGAAGAACCAGACTATTCTTCTAGTTCCAAAATCATTTTCACTGCTTCCTTACCTTTCACAGCAGTATCCTAAATGGTAGTAGTCACTGACATGGCTCCCTCTTGCATAGCTTTCTTTCTTGAGCTCTGTCTCGTCCTTTTGCTAGGCCCCTCCAAGGATTTGATCTCCTCATTAGCTCTTTTTCCAATATTAACAGCTGCAGCACATATGTTAGATGTAACTTCCTCCATTTTCATTCTGCTCTCCTTGATGAGTTTCCTTAGGTTGTTCTCATAGTCTTTGAGCTTGATGGGGATGTCTCTCATCTGTTTTTCCATGTTATTGATTTTGTTCCAAAATGCCTTCTGGTTGTCTTCCATAATTTCCATTTTACTTTTGAGATCCATTATCTCCTTGAACATCCATGAATCGAGTTGGAGGATAGCCTCTGCTTTGCTATTAACCCATCTCGTAGGTGTGTGTCTTCCATCGTTCTGCCTTTTATCACTCCACTCTTTTGTGTTCTTATTAGGACTGTTCCCGCCTTCTTCAATGTGATCCTCTCTTCCCCTTTGATTCTATTCCTTCATTTCAGCTTGAACTTCCAGGTCTGTTTCTTGGTTGTTTGGCATGAGGAAGAAGAAGTTCAAGAGAAGAATGAGAAAGAAGGAGTCAACATAGAGAGGAGTCTAAAAATAGTGAAGATGACTCTGAGGAAAACCAGCAAGTGTTTGAGGATGACAAAGTCCTGGATGACCCTGTTGAGGACCCTGTTTCGATAAATTAGCACTCGTATTTGTTACCCAAAAGCTATGGCACTATATGATCATTAATGAGATGTAGGTTATTAAAAAATTAGGTCCTTTGAATTTTTTAATGTCCAAACTACATCTCTCAGGCTGCATCTTACTCACAAAATTTGACCTAAAGCTAATGTTACAAAAATCAATAAAAGGCTAAATAATCACAGATCAATTGGCAATAACACCACTATTAGACACCAATCCTATCAATCATAATTTTTTAGATGAATTCATAGCTTACAATATCATTTCCAACACATGGACATTGTTATTTTAAGGTTCTAGATGTGCATCGGGTGACAAAGTAGAAATTATTTTTATCAACCCCCTTGGGCACATAGTACCACTTAATTATCGATTAAATTTTTCATGTATAAACAATATTGTAAAATACCCTTATCCTTGGCCTTCAAGCAACTCATGCTCTCCAAATAAAATTTATTAAGGTTTACGGGGATTCATAATTGGTCATGAATCATGTTATAATGTCTACCAAACCAAGGAAGAACATATAATTCCCTACAAGAACATGGCTCAATGTTTACAAGCACAATTTGAATATTTCTCTATCAAAAATATTCCTCATAAAGACAATCATCATGTGAAAATAATGGTTATTAAGACATCATTGATCCCCATTAACATGAATGATGACTAGGCTATCTTCACTATCAAATAATTATAGTCACCTTCGGTATCCCATGCTGACCTCATAGCTCTAATAATTTTAACCACCATGAGCATTACAATAACATCCAAATTATTTTTTGATATGCATAATTTTCTACACAAATCCATTAAACTAGATACTTTTACTTGGAATGATAAGCACAAATTATAGATAAATGCCTTCTACTATGTCATCATCAGTAGGGACTTATTCAAGTGATATTTTGAGGGACACCTACTCTAATGTCTGATAGTCAAGGAGGATAAACTGGACATTAGCCAAGTGTATGACAATGAATGTGGTGGCCATTTCAGCAACAAAGCAATGTCACACAAATTACTCTAATAGTGATATTATTGGCCCACCATGGAATAGGAATGTTAATAATATGTTAGATTATGTTACAAATGTCAATGACGTAATAACCTACACCATGTTCCTTCACATTAGTTACAACCCATTATTTCCCCATGGCTATTCATGTTATGGGGCTTTGATCTAATTGGTAAAATAAATATATAATCAATAGAAGGTCACAAATTCATTATTATAGCTACAAAATACTTTAAAAATTGGGTGGAGGCTATTCCATTACAATCCAAGAAAGGAGAAGATATGTCATTTTCTCATGACCAACATTATTTCCTATTTTGGCCTACCAGCAACCATCATTATAGACAATGGAACTTCTTTTAAGAATAAAATAGTGAAGAAAATTTGTGCTAAATATAAGATCTAACACACATTGTCTATTCCAAATTACCCACAATACAATGGCCAAGAAGAAGCTACAAACAATATAATTAAAATTATCCTCAGCAAAATGGTTACCATATTTGGTGACAATTGGCACAATCAGCTTGTTTATGAACTATGGGCCTAACACACAAGTATTTTCAAAATGATAAGAGATATTCCTTATTCATTGGTATATGGAACTAAAGAAATTATGCCATTGGAATTGGAAAATACATACTTATGAGTATCCCTTAGAGGGATTATTAGAGATGATCAATATATATATATATATATATATATATATATATATATATATATATATATATATATATATATATATATATATATATATATATATATATATATATATATATATATATATATATATATATATATAAAGATGTCTCAATGAATTAGAAAAGTTGGATTACACATGAGCATACCAAAAATAAATATAGCGGGCCTACAATAGTCATGTTCATAAAAAAGAAATTTAAGTCAATGATCTCATCCTAAAATAAAACATCATAAATTTCAATGCCAAAGAAGAAACAAAAAGCAAGTTCAAACCAAATTGGCTTGGCCCTTAGTAATTAAAAATCTTAGCTCAAATATATATTTTTTAGCTTCACTCAAGGGTGAGACAATAAAGAATCCACTAAACATCATACATATATGGAAATTCTATACATTAAAAAACTTACATTTCACTTGTATATAGTTTCAATCTCATGATTGCTTGTACATACCTTATAACCAAAAAATACAAAAATATTATAATATGTTCAAAATATAAAAACATTCAAATATAACATGGCCTAGTGGACATTGTCATGGTGTGATACTATCAAATGGACCATGCCACTATCTAATAGCCCCAAAAATAGGAGAATATAGATTCGCTAGAAAGGCATAATAGTTAAGTTTAGGTTTGCAAAGTATCAGTTATAGATTATTAGTTATGCTCAATTTATTCTCAGTTTTGCATAGAATTATACCAATTTACTTAGATTGGGGACATCATGTGTGGCATGATAATTTCTATTTAAATTTTATATATTCACAAATACATAGTACTATAACTCAATCCATAATCCATATACACATATATCAAAATTAGGGGCATGTGCATGGCACATTATTTTTGTATGCTCACTTTTACACTAGTTGATTAGAAGGAATGACAAACTCCATGCCATTCTTCATGTTGTTAATCTAAACACCATTTTCATTAGTTTTCACTAGATTTATTCCTTATTCTATCTATAGTAGTTGGCATTATAGAGTGGTCCTTGAGCTACATATCTGAGGGTTCAATAGGCCCTTGAGCCACTTTTCATTTTAGTTTTTTTGAGTGGGCCCAGAGCCATCTTATACAGTTTTAGTTACATCACATAGCTTCAGTTACATTATGAAGTTTTAGTTATATATGAATCTACTTCACATGGGTAGGTAATGATAGATTCATAACCTACTTGAGTTTTTGAGCCATCTATACAGGAGGGTTAGACAAGACATCAATCTATTCTAATTTATTCATAGTTCATGATCTACCAATTAGGGGTGGAAATGATGGAGTAAAAACTAGATTGAGTTATTGAACCACCCATACATGGGGTTTGAGAAAGACATCAACTCAATGCAAGTTATTCACCATTTGATCACCAACTACACACACAAAGAGGATGTCACCATATTTTTCCATTGGTTTGCATATCTAATGAGGTGTATTTGTTCCTTTCCTCACTCTCTTATTTATTTACTCAATTTTGTCTTTGCTTTTGATATTTCTTAAGTAGGGACTAGTTCATTCATGTTTTATTTATTGGGTACACAATGGAATATGCTTTGGATACTCATACCTAGATTCAAGGGCTTCACCTCTTAGGTAAGTCTAGGTACGCTTATTTTTACTTTATCTTGGTTATTTTACTTTGCTATATTTCTAGAATAAAGTGGGGTAAATGTAGTCATATAAAATGTCACTTGAGTGCAATGAGTTTCACTTGTGACCACCCTATCCATAGCTTATCCCCATACCTATCTTAGAGCCTATTTCAATACTTATCTAGCTTTCATGAAGATCTAACTCATCCCCAAATGTACCAAGAGTAGTATCAGACCATATCCTAGGCTCTAAGCCCATAATGCACCAGATTCTTCCACCTGGACACTAGCACACCCCTTTGGACATTAGTGCATCGCACTGGTGACCAAGGGACTATGTTATTGTCCCTCAGATTTTTTTGCTCTAAATGTTCCACTTCTCAAGAAACCCTAGGTTTGGCCTAGAAATATTCCATATCTCTAGAATCACTAGATCAATATATATACATTACTTTTATTCCTTTACTCCTGATATGGGAATTAGATGTAAATAACCATGAACAAACTCAGAAACAGTTATGCAAATCAAGGTCATTAATCCCTATTCTTCCCTACTTATACATATAGCCATCTACAACATTCCTAAGCTTAGATTATTAATATTTTTAGTCTTAATCACACTCAAAATACTCAAGCCATCACTCATACTAGCATTCACTTGCACTTGTACCAAGCACTTAGGCAAGATAATTACATTAGGATTGATCCCCTCTCAAGGAAGAAGATGTTGATATGGGGGGGGGGTGTAAATTAGTTACACAACAATGCATATTCAATTTCAAACACCATTCCATGAAGCATACATAAGAGATCAATGCATAAACAAATAATCACATAAGTACATCACAAGATAATATAAGATATTATGTGGGAAACCCTCTTTGGGGGTAAAACACACTAAACCATGCATATGAACTACTATTCTATAATTAAAAGATTCAACATTTAGGGAAGCACCCATTTCATAAGGAGCTCTAACTCTTACCTAGTTGAGCACCCACCCAACTAGTCTTATGAAAGCTCTAACTTGCAAGGAGGCTCTAATCCCAAATAAAATCAAGCACCAAATTATCTAAATTGAATATTTGATCATATTGAACACCTATTTTTGAATCTTCAACTGATAATTATCTCGTTTATTTTCACTCTTTCCTCTTCACTCTCACTCAAATAGCCTCTAGGGCTTACTTGCTCAATATGCCTCTTCTAGGCTCATTAGGTCCAATGACATGGTTATCCACCTGAATAAACTTAATTATATATTCATGAATGATATTATTTACCCTCTTATTTTCCTTAATGACCTACCTTTTCTCCTTGATTGAGCTCTTTTCTTCTCTTCAGTCCTCTCACTTTCAACTAGTCCAAATAGGCCTATTAGGCCTTGCCTTTAAATCACACACTTCATCTAACTCATATAGGTCAGACAAGGTCCCTAACCCACTTGTATCACACTTAAAATAGGTTCATACACATGTTAAATATTATAACCAAACACTCCATAAGTCGGTTGTAACCCATAGAGGCTAAAACTCAATTAGGCCTAATAGAGACCTAATGGAATTAGTACTTCACACCCACACATTACACTTGTGACCTCTTGCACAACATTTTTCATTAAAAAATGGATGTAACACATCAAAAATGCCTCAAAAATACCCTTTATCACTCCCACATAGGTCCATACCACCTATAACTCCAACTCACCACTTGAACCAAGCCATTTTAACATACTCGCCATTAGGCCTAAAAATGTAGAAAAGTTTATCTTATAAAAAAGAAGCATACTATCAATTTTATAAAATAAAAATATTGAAAAAATACATTAATATATAATTCATGACTTTAAAAACCTACACATGTCAATTTTCATCCTTCACTCAAGCTCCAATCATCCAAAATCACATCTGTAATAGGCTCACTTAGTTTTGGTAAAACATAGTCAAAGTATAGTTAAGCATATTGACTTTTTCATACTTGATCAAGGATAAAATATGACTTTAAATGCCTTATAATTAACCTATATGACTTACTTGACATTTTAAAACTCATTTTTTCCCTCAACTTATGTCAAACAACTTCAAATTCACCTCTTCAAACTAACCACTCAGACTACCTGTAGCCCCCAAAAGTATAGTCATGAACAACTTATTATTTACAATTGAAAGAACAGTTTAATGAAATATAATTCACATCCATGGTTCCTATGAGGTATATATATCAATATACAATATTTATATATCTTTTCTTGGCATCAATCATTGGTCTAATAGACCACTCTCACATTGTGCATACATAGCTAGACAAGCCCTTTTGGCTTTCATGGTTAAATAAATTAACCTATCTCTTCAAATCCCATAAATATTGTGTGGTCCATTTAGGTATAAAACCATAATAATATGTCAATTTTATGCATCACCTATTATCAAGGGACCTCAAACACTTCATGTCACCTAGCATACCTAAAGTAGTCAAATTGGCCCAAGACATAGTCATAGTGAACATGACATCTACCAATTGTGAAGACACATGCTTGATCTTCCAATGCATTCATGTGATCCTTAAATATACTAATATCAACTCAAATCACTAATACATAGATGTCTAATATCAAATATGGAACATAAGGATCAACTTTTGGAACACACACCTTCATAGTTCATCTTACTCAAACAAGTCACTTTGAGAGCACCTTTTAGCCTATGTATGAGCACCATAAAAACTTACAAAAAAATGTAACATGAGGAATAAGTATTAAATAAATACCCCAAATAATTTTATCCATCTCTAGTCACTACAACTCATCCCTAAATGAATTCTCACTCTGCCTGGTTATTACTCATTATTTTCACTATCTATAGTCTTAGTGATAGGACATTTTTATTGACCAAAATGATTGAAAGAGAGACTATTTATATCAAAAATAAATTTATATACATCAATAAAAATTCTTGGCCTTCAACCTCCATTAACTTACATGCATTGACTTAGTCAACCCTACTGTATCAACAAATCTTTAGAAACAATCTCTTTTAGATGCCTTTTGCTCATTGTCCTAACACACCACTGCCACCTAGAGGTGCCTTGAGGAGTCATATACAAAATTAAATCATCAAACTTGATCAAAAAATACATTCTAAGCCAAAACCATTCATATCTTTCTAATTGTTCCATTATGAGGGTTTGCAGGCACAAAAACCTCCTTACATTTTTAATGTTTATTCATAAAGTTGAGGGCTTAGTTTCTATGCAAAATGATTTTGGAAGCTTCTTAAGACCCTTATACAACTACTCCAAATGTATCATATGACCATGAAAAATATATACATGCTAATGAGCATCTCAACTTCCTTCTTGAAATCTCATCTCTTCATTCTAAACACTCAAGAAACTTCAAAACCACTCTTAGGCATTTTGATATAAACTTATGTCTTAAAACTTGGTATACACCTCCAAGACAATGTAGAGTAAAAAATACTCTACATTTTATTTTGATTTTCAGTTGTGCGCTGAAAAATTTTATCCCTACACACTTTGGTTTGAGACAATGAAGTTTTGACTCAGAGCGTGAGCTCAAATTTCTTTTTGCCTCAATTTTGTCTAAGCATCGAAATCAAGCGAAAGCTGCCAAGTGTCATCAACTGAGGCACCTTTCATAATTTCTAGAAGTTGGTCAGGATGTGCCATGTGTCTCATAGTAACTTAGCAGAGCGCAACAAGTGTCGGCTTCCACATCTCATGTTTCTTATATGTTTCAAAAGCTTCTTTGTCAATAAGCTTTTATTAGGATCAAGCAGAAGGTGCTAAGTGGCAACTGCAGAAGGTTTCAATATGCTTTTCTAAAAGCAACAGGAGATGCCACATATTCCTAGCTAAGGCAAGTGGAAGCCACCACATGTCAACATCTAAATTATCTTCACTTTGTTTCATTGATAAGTAAAGACTATGGAGGGTCTCAGGTCCTATTTTTGAGGCAAGCAAAAGCTGCCAAGTGTCACCATCCATGTAAATATGAAATGAGGCATGAATGTTTCTATAGTATAAATAGAGCGATGTGGAGACCACCAAGTGTCACCTTCCGCAGGATTCTCAAAAGGTAGCTAAAAGCAGTGGAGACTGCCACATGTCCCTTGATAAAGATGCGTGGAAAGCGCCCCCTATCCCTGTTCCTTTTTTGAAATTGCTCAGGGGAGAAGTGTTGTGGGTCCCATTTTTTGTTAAGTGGTTAAAGTTTTAGAGAAGCGAACAGTGATAGATGTTAAGGACAGAACACTCCTAAGTGAAGACATAGTAAAGAGTATAGGTTACGCAAAAAGTGTTGTGTGTCTTCAACAAGTGCTGCAGAACATGCCAAGTGTCTTTTTTTGGTGCCTCCTGAATAATAAAAAGGTTTTCAAGTAGAGAGAAGGAATCGGCCAAGTGTCCTCTCCCATTTAAAAGTGGGAAGTGTCCTAGGTATCCATGTTAGCCAATGAAATTGTAGGAAGATAGAACATTTCAGATCTAAGAAATATCCTGTGTTAGACACTTCCAGTTCAGTTAGAGTTTAGTTAGGCCGTTAGATTGGGAATGTGAAGACAATCTATAGCTAATCCAATGCTATAAATAGGGGTGCAAAGATCACTAGAATCATCACCAGAAGATAGAGAGAATTTTTTGCAAGAGATTATTGTCAAGAGTTTTTAGATTTTTTTTAGCTGTGATCAGGAATATCATTTGCCTTTGTTCTATTTTCTTGAGTTAGAAAGTTTATGTAATTGTGCATGTTTTTGTGCCTTTTATGTGACTGGAGAATTAATAAGAAAACTGAGTTTTGTGCCTTTGTTGATATTTTTCTGTGTCACTGCAAAATTAGTCTAAGTTGTGAGCCTCTATTTCTATTGTTTTATATCTTTTACATTGATCATGCCTTGTTCACTCTTTAATGTAATTGAATCTTACATATAGCTTCACTATGCTTAAGGGTTGAATTAAATTTAGACGCATCACCATAATTGGAGTTTCTTTAGTTGCACTTGTATTTTTGTTTAATTCCTATCCTTTTTTCCATTATACCCTTGATATAAAGAAGAGCCAGCTTCTTTAAAATCTAGAGGTTGTTTCAAGTTGCAAGTCCCACATTCCTGAAACTTCCCATTATTGGTGTTAGAAACAACATAATTTTAATCATCAAATTTTTTTGGCATGGCCGGTGGGACACCATCTTGAATTTTCTTTCAAGACTGTATGAACCAAAGAGCTACAAGGAGTCAGAGTTGTGGACAGTGACAAGATCTCAATCTGCTGTAAATCGAGGTATTCTTTTTCCTCCTTTGATAACTAGTCTGAGACGAAGAGTCAATTAGTTTATACCAATACCAAGAGTAAATATGGGAGCTCTTATACCCCCAAGAAATTATGCAAGTTGGAACACTAGCGGTCCTTTGATCCTACCAATACCACCAGCCACTTGGGACCCTATTCTAGTAAATGCCTTGAGGGCTCTGCCCAAATTCAGTGGGCAAGATTTTAAAACATCTGAAGAACATCTTCAAGATGTATCTAATGTCTGTGCTATACATGTGGTCACATAGCAGAATGTGGCTATAAGATTATTAGCAGCTTCTTTTAAAGGGAAGGCTTTGGAATGGTATCAATCCTTGACTCCAAATACAATATCTACGTGGGATCAACTTGGAGATCTTTTCTTTGAAAGATTTGAAGAAAAGGGTGATAAATTTTCTCTGTTGCAACAATTGATTACTATTCAAAGAGCACCACAAGAAGCAATGATTGACTTCAATTCAAGATTTCAAAAGACTTGGGAAAGGATTCCTATTATAGCAAGACCATTACTAGGTATGGCTATAGTGTTTTATCTTAAGGCTCTAAATTTAGATATATCAGTTATGATTCAGTCACTTAGAGGTCAGACTCTACCAGAGGCTTATGACTATGAAGTCAGAGCTGAAAATAATTTAATAGATGTTGGAAATTTGTCCTCAAGGCCTCACATGCCCATGTTTCCAAAAATTACCTTGACATTACCTCAAGAAGCCCCTAATTCCATAGCCCCACCTATGTCTATGTATAAATATCCTCAACCACCTGCTAAAGAACTTGTCCCTGCCTAGTCATCTGAGATGGATGACATCAAAAACATCTTAAGGACATTTTCTAATGAGCTAATTAACATAAAGAGACAACAAAATCCTTACCCCAGACCTCAATATCAAGGCTATCAAGGAAATAAATTTCCATCACATCCAAACCAATATCAGGGTCATCAAAGGCAAAATAACCCTCAACCAACAAATCAATTAGTGGCAATCCCTACACCCTCACAGATTGTTCCCCCCAATTCAAATAGAGAAATTTTTCAAGGGCAAAATAATTATGCAGATATCACCAATGCCTGGTATTTTCCTTGTAATAATGCTCATACACCTAGATATTTTTCCATGGGTAATCTACAACAAAAGGTAGCAGAGCAAAAAAGAATGGATGGACAATTTTCCAGTACTTCAGATGCACAAACTTATCAATCTCTTGGTATGCAAAATTCAGTCCTGATGGCTTAGATGCAAGGGATGTCTTTACAACAAGAAAAAGAAATAGCCCCTGAACACACTTTGTTTTCATGGGTTGAAGATGAAGAATCAGTATTCTTGAATGAAGCTTTTGCTTCCAAGAAACCAGTGGTGCAATCAGACTACTATACTAGATCAAAGAGAAGAATGATGGAACAACTTGAAGTTACGAATAGTCAAGTTATAGAGAATCCTCCATTTCAAGGTCAACAAAACACAACTATCAGACAAGAAGTGCCTCAGCCAGTGCAAAACCAAGTGATACCTACACAAATTCAAGAAAAAGCAAGATATCCTTATTTTCAAAAAACTCAAGCATTAGGACCAATGAATGTGGTGGAACAGCTGAAGAGGACTCCAACACAAGTATCAATATGGGACATACTAGCTATTCCTAAATAAAAGATGTTGTTACAAGAAGCTCTACAAGGCCAAGCAATGCCTAAACATAATGGCACCAAAGGACTTGCTGATAAAGAAAAACTCAAGGACACAGTTCCTCTGAAGACAACAGCCTTTGTGAACAATGCAACAGAGGTAAGTACATCCAAACCAGAGCCTTTCTATTTGACTTTGATAGTTGGAAAGAAACTCTTGCATAATGCGTTGATAGATTCAGGGGCTAGTACAACAGTAATGCCTAAGAAAATAGCTGATGCTTTAAAAATAAAGTATGAACCACTTACTAAAGGAGTTATGCAGCTAGATGGCAAATCAGTACAAACAATAGGGAGAATTAAAAAACTCCCATTGCAATTATATACTTGTCCCAATATAATTGTTAATCAAGATGTAGTAGTTATATATATACCTCCTATTTTTGGTTTATGTTTATCCAGAGACTTTACAACCAAAATAGGAGGATATATGTCCCTTGATTGGTCTCACCTCATCCTAAAAACCAAATATGGTTTAAAGATGAAAATTCTATTTGAACCACTATCAAAGGATCACATCACCAATGAACCAACCTCAAAATTAGAGGCAGATCATGCTATGTTGAATAAAGAAGAAAGGGTTTTTGTTGAAGAGTTGGGTGACTGGATTGAACATGACCAAGAAGAGGAAAATAACCATTTGTTAGCTATGATGCATAGTGATCCATATGGAAATTATGACTCTACTAGTCTAGGCACTTATGTCATTTTTGATGAAGATCATGAAATTCCAAATGTTTTAAGGGAAGAAACACCAACTACTCAAGAATCTAAAAAAAATTTAGAAATCTGGACCTTAAATTTTGATGGGGCTAGAAGTAAAAGTGGTGCTGGAGTAGGAATTTGTATTGTTGCTCCAAATGGAGAGAAAATTTTGAGAGCTATTCGTTTCCAATTTGCTTGTACCAATAATGATGCTGAATATGAATTCTTAGTTCATGGGCTCATTTTAGCCAAGAAAAAAGGAATAAAGAATTTAATAGTAAAAGAAGATTTAAAATTAGTGGTGAAGCAAATTAGGGAAAAGGCAATAGCCAAAAATGTAAGGATGAGATCTTATAGACATAGAATTTGGGACTTAATAGAAGATTTTGAAACTTTCAATATTGAAGTAGTTCCAAGAACCCAAAATTCTAAAGCTACTAGAATGGCACAGATTGGCTCACAGTTTGATCTAGCAACTAGCCTATTAGTTAATAATGAGTCAATAAAAGTTATTGTAAGGCCAACTATCCTAGACAATGATGAGAATTGGCAAGTATTTGAGAATGATTCTCAAGTACTCTCATTTTTGCAACAATTAGGAGAACTTGTTGATCAATTACAACCAAAAATTGAAGAGGCACATGGGGATCAAATTATACAATTAAAGAATAATAAGCTTCCCAAAGACTTAATCACTTTAGAAAACCTATTTGATCTAGAAGATGTAGGCCTAGAGAAGAAAAGGTTCTAGGTAAACAAAGTAGATTATTATGAAATAGAGGTGAGTGAAGGGAGAAAATTGAAAATTGGAAATTCTACAACTCAAGAGGAAAGAGAAAGACTAATTGACTTGTGCAAAAGATATGACAGAGTCATAGCCTAGAGCTATGAAGACCTTCATGGATATAATAAAGACATCATTTAGCACACAATAAGACTGACTAAAGGATCTAAGCCAGTCAGACAGAAGCAGAGGCTAGTAAATCCAAGGATTGAATCTCTAATGGTAGATGAGTTGTAGAAACTTTTAGATTCCAAAATAATTTTTCTAATCAAACACTCAACTTGGGTATCAAATCTAGTACCAGTCAGGAAAAAGAATGGTGACATAAGACTCTGTGTAGATTTCAGAGACTTGAATAGAGCATCTCTGAAAGATCACTATCCCTTGCCATCTATGGAACAAATTTTACAGACTATGGCTGGATCAAAGAGATTTTCCTTGCTAGATGGTTTCTCTAGATATAATTAGATTTGGTTGGCTGATGAAGACCAATACAAGACTGCTTTTACTACCAAATGGGGAACATTTGCATATGCTAAGATGCCATTTGGCTTATAAAATGTTGGAGCCACTTTTCAAAGAGCTATGGATATAGCATTTGGGGAAATTATAAATAAAATCATCCTGATTTATCTTGATGATCTTCCTATTTTTTCAAAAAATACTATTGATCATTTTGATCATTTAGAATATGTTTTTAAGAAATGTCAAGAATTTGGAATATCCCTGAATCTTAAGAAATGCATCTTTACTGTACCTCAAGGTAAATTATTGGGACATATAGTATCTAAAGAAGGAGTCTCCATAGATTCAGAGAGAGTGGCAGCTATAATGAACTTACCTCTTCCAGTAAATAAGAAAGCAATTCAATCTTTCTTGGGGAAGATTAATTTCGTCAGTTGATTCATATCTGACTTTGCAGGCTTAGTAAGACCAGTGACACTCTTGTTGAAAAAAGACCTAATTTTCAAGTGGACTATGGAAGGAAGGCAAGCCTTTGAAGAGGTCAAGAAAGCTATCTCAACAGCCCCAGTACTTAGAAACCCAGACTTTTCTAAGCCTTTTGTAATGTATGTCTATGGAGGAGAACTCAACATTGCTGTTGTCCTAACATAGAAGGATGATAGATAGGAGGGAGAGAATCTAATAGCCTTGTTCTCAAGGACTCTTAGGGAATATGAAACCAGATACAACTTTTTTGAAAAGTAAGCATATGTTATGATAAAAGCCCTCAAGAAATTTAGGCATATAGTATCAGGAAGTAAAATTTTGATACTTGTGGCTCACCTAAGTGTCAGATAATACATTATGGAGGGTGAAATTACTAAAAAAGAGCAAACTGGATAACAAATATCCTTGAACATGATGTAGAGGTCAAACTCACTAAGTTAGTCGGAGGTAGGGGGTTATGCCAATATATGACTCAAGAGCTTGAAAAGATGATACCTATGGAAACAGATTCAAAAATAGAAAAGGAAACTATATTGAGGATATAAGAGGTTGATCAGAACTCCTGGGTCACAAACATGATTCTTTTTATGAAATATGGGATTTACCCAAGAGAACTCCCTCAAAACAAGAAGAGATACTATAGGATGCAAGGGGTCCATTTTGTTTTAATTGAACAAGTTATTTTTAGGAGAAATTTTGATGGTAAACTTTTAAGATGTGTAGAAAAGGATGAGACTAAGAAAATACTGCATGCAATGCATCACAGAGTCTCAGGTGGACATGTTTCTGCAAAGATCACAGCGATAAAGATAAGTGAGGCAGGTTATTTCTGGCCTACTTTATTTACAGACTATTATCAACTAGTTAAAAAATGTCAATCTTGTCAATATTATGTGGGGATGAGGAGGAATGCAACAATGCCTCTTAGTCTTATAATTGTTAATGAACCTTTTGCTCAATGGGGTCTTGACTTCATTAGAATGATAAATCTAGTGTCTAGTATGGGTCACAAATGGATTTTAACTTCCACAGATTATTTCACTAGATGGACTGAGGCAGTGCCACTTAAGGAAGCAACAAAAAATGTGATCCTATACTTTCTAGGGAGTATCACTACTCACTTTGGGGCTCCTCACACCATAATTTTAGATAATGCTAAAGCATTTTTAGGGTCTAAAGTATCTAAATTTGCATTAAAGCATGGAATATATCTAAAAAATTCCTCTAATTATTACCCTCAGGGTAATGGTTTGGTAGAATTAACTAATAAGAACTTGATTAGACTTATCAAGAGAATAGGGGCTGATCATCATAGAGAGTGGCATAAAGTGCTGAATATAGCACTATGGGCTGATAGAATTACACCTAAGCAGGTGACGAAAATGTCCCCATATGAATTGGTATATGGCAACCCTGCTGTAATACCTCTAAGCTTAGAAATTCTTGCTCTCCAACTGATAAAATAGATTGAAATTGAAGAAAATGGCCCCATGTAGGTTAGACTTGCTAAACTTTTAGAGGTTCAAGAAAAGAGGGATGCGGCACATGATTCATTAATAAAGCATCAGAAATAATTGAAGATTGCTTTGATAAAAGGACTTCAAATCCCCATTTCGAAGTAGGCTCAATTGTTTTAAATGGGATTCAAGAGCTGCCAAGCCGGGTCAACATACTAAATTTGAAGCATTATGGATTGGCCCCTATAAAATTCATGCATGCAAATAGAAAAATTTGTTTGAGCTGGAAATAATGGAAGGTGAACCTAAAGAGATTCCTATGAATGGGATCTACTTGAAGCATTTCAGTTAAACTGTGTCTCTAATGTATTATAGTTAGATAGTTTCCCTTTCCTAGTTGCTTTGTTTTCTCATTTTTTTTCTTGCTCTTTCTTTTAAATAAGTGTTCTTTAAACACATAGCTGCAGCTCAGAGCCTTTTTCAAAACTTTCAAAAACTCTCAACACTTTTAATATCTCCCAAATCTTAAATTCCCCAAGTTACCTTGCACAGCCACTTGCATGACGTGTCTAACTCTTTGTTCCATGAAGATTTAGTATGATTTGCTAATGGTTATCTAGGTTTAATGCCATTTTGAGACTTGATGGGTCAATAAATACCTCATAACAAGAGTTAAGGCTTACAGTTTCTCAAATATTCTTGCGTCTACTAGAAAATCCTTGCTACTTGCATTTTCAGCTCATAGTAAACCTGCTTAAGTGAAAGTGCTTCCTTATTGCAAAAGCTTTATACCTATTACCACAGTTCACTATTTTTTAGAATAGATATAGATATGGAGGGAGCACAGTCTTCACAACAAGGGTCTGGGATTTATGAATCCCTTGATAAGTTTCTTACAAGCAAATCATATGCTTCAGCCCTTGCACAACCATTAAAGACCTACTCGCAGACTAGAGTCCCTGAAGTTGGTCAAACAAATGATCTAGCAAAGGTAAAAGATTATGTAGATGGAATCATAGACCCAATTCTTCAAAGAACTAGTAGCAAAACTCTCAGATAAGGGGCACATCAAAGGTGTCTTCAAAGGGCCAAGGTTGGACAATATGAGACATTCACAATGAGGATATGGACTTCCCAACTGGCACAATTCATTGTCTTAGGTGTGCATCCATGCCCTGACTTGGTTGAAATATGTGTTGGATTGTTTCATGCACCTTCAAATATGATATAATAGGGTCCATTCATAGTGCAAATTACACCAAAGGATATCAGAGACATGTTGGCCTTGTACCACAACAAGACAACCACATTTCCACCATTGCTAAGATGTAGAAAATGTGGGCAAATGTCAATACTCAATTGAGGTTTCTAAAAATAGAGCTACAATTAGGCGATGATGATACAATTGTGTTGACACTGCCAACAACAAGAGCACAATTTGCACAAGCTAGTCAAGATGCACTTTCCATGATGGCTTTCATTTTTGGAATGAAAGATGATATAACCATTTATGAGGAACAAATGGCTATCCTCTTCAGATTGAAAACTATTGACAAGACTCAAGAGTATCAACTTGATTTCTCTGAGTAGATTGCATATTCAATGGTGGAACAACTTGCCTAGTTCAAATCTAAAGGGATTTTCAGGTATTCCTCTTATTTGTTTCACCTTATGTTATATCAGAACTCTAGCATATTTTCCCAACACATGCATCTAAACATGTATGACCCAAGCTTCAGTCTACATAGGACCACTCCTATGTCTGCATGGACACATATCTTGTCCAAAACTAGCGACCCATACGAATTCTGGAAAATTTTTGTTGCCCCTACTTTTTGTCATCTAAGCCCAAAACCAGTTATAAATAGACTATTTCCAAGTGTATCAAACCTTATGACCAATTGCCCTATCCCTTGTGATTACTTTTTTGGATCCCATCATACTATTATTAGAGTCCATGGTTTTAGTGGGGAACTAGTGTTGCTACTTAAGATTTTGACCCTTAGGTTAGCATTTTTATAGGTCACCAGGCAAGCGTCTATGGTAGATAATGAATATGGCTCTGGGAAGAAGAAGAGGAAAATGTATGATGTCCCATGGATGACAAACAACATGGCACTAGAGGCCAGAGATGCTGAGATTGTGTTGCTTAGAAAACTAGCCTTCCTGGGTTTCCTTCTAATTGAAGATAAATGGGTATATGACCCAAATGGTTTCATAGCTTCATGGATCAAGACTAATAGGGTTGCTGCCAAAATTGCACATGAGGGCCGCCCCTTTTGGGAAAACAAAAAAATCCTAGGGAGGATATTCTTGAGTTTTATGTTGAATTAACAGATTTGCCTCTTCAACAAAACAGACTATGGAAAAAAATTTATGTTAAGCAAAGGGATTTTGACCCCAAAATTAGAATGAATTTTGGTTTATGAAGAGCCTTAAAGAATAAAGACTGAAACGCTGAAAAAATAGAAGCCTATTGGAAATATAGGTAAGAGATTTGTGAGACAACCCACTCTTTTGGAAATGTGGATTCAGATGAAAAATGGGAGGAACTCTGGGATGAATGTCATATGTCTTCTATGTCTAGCCTTGATACAAGCAATTTTCAAACATAGGGTGGAGAGCCAGAAGCCAGATTAGAATCCAGTCAAATATCACAGGCCCCAGTGCAAACTTCAGCAATAGTCACTATAACTGTTTGGCTCCAATCTCTTAGTACTTTCAAAAAACAAAATACTGTGGTATCTTCACCACCAAAAGCTTCTCCATCAGCGTCAATCCTTGAAGTTCCTAGTTCTACACAAAAACCACTAGCAATAGTGGTAAATATTGAAGAGAAGGGAGCACAGCCAGAAGAAGAAACACCAAAGAAACATAAAAGGCTTAGGTTCTAACTTGATTCAGAAGAGAGGGCAGAACCCTCACAACACCAATCACATAGTACCTTAGTTACTCAGGTAAGTATTGTTTCTCCTCCTTCTCAATCTCTTTCTTTTCCTATAGGGGTGATGATTCCATCTGGCCAAATGACATCTCCTGCCACCTCTGTTGTGCCCATTTCTCATTTTGCCCTATCTATCCATACTCAAGCTATATCATTGCCTCACTTTTTCCTCTCTATTCCCAAGAAAGCACCTCCTTAGATTTCCCATAGCCAATAATTAGCTATTCCATATGGCTTTCCACAAGGTTTTCCTTTTGTGGGTGGGCACATTGCCTCTCCTTCTACCTTTCAAACTCAAGCAAATGCTGCTAAGAAGGAAAGGGAAGCCCGAATGGAGAAAAAGAGAATCAAAGATAATAAAGCCCTGGCTACACCACATCCAAGGTCACAATTTGACCCAATACAATAGCAATCAATGGTGACCCATTTGTCACCAAATATAGTTAAGTCAAATGAGTAGATGCAGCTAGAAGATTACATAATGAATGCAGTGGCAATAGACATGTCCCTGTTCAGACCACAAGATAGGGTCAAACTGCTATATGAATCTACTTCTGAAGTAGCTAAAGATTATTTGAAAATATTAAGGAAGATACAGAAGATGGAGGCTAATCTAGCTAAAGAGAAGGCAAACTATAGAAGTTTGACTATAGAGATCAATACAAAGAATATTGAAATAGAGAGTCTTAATAAACAGTTGTAAGATACTATTTCTCTTCAAACTCACCAAGCTATCCAGACCCAAAATGATTCTCTGAAAGCAGGGCTAATGCAGGTGAAGGATGAAGTGACAACCTTACGATGAGAAAAGGCAACATTTTAGGAAAAATGTGAAGAAAGCCTTCTACAGGTTACTCAACTTCAACAGAAGCTACTGAATGAGGAGAATAACACTGCGGCTATATAGGCTCAACTTCAAGCTGAGTGACAAAGGGCAGAACAATTGACACTTGATTTGGCTAATAGGCCACAGAATGTAGGGGTGTTAAATCTAGTGAAGGAGCTTTATGAATCAATATGGCAAAGAATCTCTTAGGAGATTACTCAGCTTAGACCTTCTCTAACCTTTCTGATAAATGCATAGAAATTATGCGAAAACGTGGAGACTTCAGTAGAAGACACTCTATCCACTGTCTTTGTGAGAGTGTTGGACTCCCAAACACTGCTGCAAAAGCTATATGATGCAACTAATAGAATGTTGTCAGTAGCAGGCATTAATAATAAAATGGTCACTGCTAAACGAGTGAATGAGGTTCTCAATTACAACTCTACAACAATCAATTACAGAGAGCTTCTAGATGTGATGAAAGAAGGAATCAATGAAATGAAACAACACATCAAAGATCTAGTGCAATTAGGTCTTCCTTCTCCTTTTCCTAATGACAACACTGTGTTGATGATTAAAGAAATTAAACCTTTGTTGTTAGCCAGGTAGAATGATCAGGCAGTTTTTCAAGATTTAAAGGATGATTCATCAGTACCTGAAGTAGAAGCCATTTTGATTCTTGTTTCCCAAATCAAATTTAAATTGAAGGCTACAATTCAAATTTTGTAGATTTTTTCACACAAAGATATTAACAATCTTGATTTGGCCTTTCACGAATTGCAAAATAAGTATGGATTATCTAATGATGAGTGGTCTACTTATCAAACAGCCTTACTAAAGCTATGATTTGTTTTTGTCACATTTTGATCATGCAGGAGTTGTGGATTCTTTTTGAATAGGCTCAAATGTCCTTGGGGTCACCAATAACTGTAGAGTAAAAAAAACTCTACATTTTATTTTGATTTTTAGTTTCGTGCTACAAAATTTTTATCCCTACACACTTTGGTTTGAGACAGTGAAGTTTTGACTCAGAGCACGGGCTCAAATTTTTTTTGCCTCAATTTTGTCTAATTGTCAAAATCAAGCAGAAGCTGCCAAGTGTCATCAGCTAAAGCACCTTTCATAATTTATAGAAGTTGGTCGGGACATGCCACGTGTCTCATAGTAACTCAGCGGAGCACAACAAGTGTCAATATCCACATCTCATGTTTCTTATACGTTTCAAAAGCTTCTTTTTCAATAAGCTTTTATTAGGATCAACCAGAAGGTGCCAAGTGGCAACTACAGAAGGTTTCAATATGCTTTTATAAAAGCAACAGAAGATGCCACATATTCCTAGCTACGGCAAGCAGAAGCTGCCACGTGTTAACATCCGAATTATCTTCACTTTGTTTCATTGATAAGTAAAGACTATGGAGGGTCCCGGGTCTTGTTTCTAAGGCAAGAAGAAGCCACCAAGTGTCGCCATCCATGTAAATATGAAATGAGGCCTAAATGTTTCTATAGTATAGACAGAGTGACAAGGAGACCACCAAGTGTCACCTTTCGCAGGATTCTCAAAGGGTAGCTAAAAGCAATGGAGACCACCACATGTCCCTTGATAAAGATGCATAGAAAGTGCCATCTATCCCTATTCCCTTTTTGAAGTTGCTCAGGTGAGAGGTGTTGTGGGTCCCATTTTTTGTTAAGTGGTTAAAGTTTTGGAGAAGCGAACAGTGAAAGATGTCAAGGATGGAACACTCCTAAGCGAAGACATAGTAAAGAGTATAGGTTACGTAGAAAGTGTCATGTGTCTTCAACAAGTGCTGCGGAACATGACAAGTGTATTTTTTTGGTGCCTCCTGAATAATAAGAAGGTTTTCAAGTAGAGAGAAGAAATTGGCCAAGTGTCCTCTCCCATTTAAAAGTGGGAAGTGTCTTGGGTATCTATGTCAGCCAATGAAATTGCAGGAAGACAGAACGTTTCAGATCTAAGAAATATCCTATGTTAGACACTTCCAGTTCAGTTAGAGTTCAGTTAGGCTGTTAGATTGGGAATGTGTAGACAATCTATAGCTAATCCAATGCTATAAATAAGGGTGCAGAGATCACCAAAATCATCATCAGAAGATAGAGATAATTTTCTGCAAGAGATTATTTTCAAGAGTTTTTAGATTTTTTTTAGCTGTGATCAGGAATATCATTTTCCTTTGTTCTATTTTCTTGAGTTAGAAAGTTTATGTAACTGTGCATGTCTCTGTGCCTTTTATGTGACTAGAGAATTAATAAGAAAACTAAGTTTTGTGCCTTTGTTGATATTTTTCTTTGTCACTGCAAAATTATTCTAAGTTGTGAGCCTCTATTTCTATTGTTTTCTATCTTTTACATTGATCATGCCTTGTTCACTCTTTAATGTAATTGAATCTTACATATAGCTTCACTGTGCTTAAGGGTTGAATTAAATTTAGGCGCATCGCCATAGTTAGAGTTTCTTTAGTTGCACTTGTGTTTCTGTTTAATTCCTATCCCATTTCCCATTATACCCTTGATATAAAGAAGAGCCAGCTTCTTTAAAATCTTGAGGTTGTTTTAGGTTGCAAGTCCCACATTCCTGAAACTTCACATTATTGGTGTTAGAAATAGTGTAGTTTTAATCATCAACAGACAACATAATAGATCTCTATCAACACTCACCTTTTCCATATTTTACTTAGAACTAATCAACCTATCTCATTTGGTCAGGCCTACCTAGGCTTACATACCCTTGAGATCACCAAGACACTGTTCATGCACATTTGTCTTCATTCCTTGACCTATAACTACATAGATACACTAGATACAACTTATTATATCATTTTACATTGACCAATACAACTCAAACCACATGGATCACTTATCAAGCACACAATTCCTTCTTGTCACTTCATGATATGAACCTTCATCAATGATATCACCACTTTGTCATTACCTTTGACATCAATGATAACACTTTTATCAACAATCTCCCCCTTTGTCATTGGTGGCAAAATCTTTTTATCCTTATTCCCCTTTGACATTAATGACAAAATGGACTAAACAACAACTAAACTCCCCCATCATCAAGCATGCATTCAAATATACTTTACGTGTTCAAGATACTCACCTAACTTTCATGTACAAAGATGAATAATTTATCTCCCTTTGACATACACATCTTGATCATCTCTTTAAGCTTATCAAACTATCTGAGTTAGCCCCCCCTAACTCCATGCTCCATCTAGAAAAATTCATCTTCAACAAGTCTCCTTAATGAACCAATAATGAGATTTAATCGCCCATACTACCCTCACTAAGGTAACAAATTATGTCAAATACTTCATTTCCAACCTATATCCTCTTAGATCAATTAGAACACCTCAAGTAGGCTTGAATAACTTCAACAACATGTCAAATTAACTCCTCATAGAATCAACAAGCATTCAATGATCCTTAGATCATTCTCCCTTTTTGAAACATCTCATCTATAAGGCACAAACTCAAAGGCAATTTTTGAAACAACATTCTCCACAATAGGCACACTCAGAATCCTATCAAGAAACTTAGAACAACTAACAACCTAAGATGACATCAACAACATGCCATCATATTCCTCTATGACCTTATGAATTCATCTTGATGCATCTATAACACTACAACCTTCAATATACTCTTTAATTTGAATAAAGAATCAAAATCTTCTGCATACTCACAGTTAGACTTTGATTATGATGACATAGAAATTGTCATTTTAAGAACATTGATGATCTTTTTATGACCTTTGAAACAAGTTAATCACTCATTGAAAGATCTACAGATCATAAAATAATTCTAACAAGACTGCCAATGATCTCATAGACCATTCTTCAACTCATCCATTCCATTGTTCTAAATATTGTACCTTAGACACCTCCTTGAGCTCAAAACATGCGTTCCAAGTATGGACATTACTGAAGGAAACCTTGTACTTAATCCATTCATCACTCATAGAGTTTTAAGAAATGTGAAAAACACCTAGGGTTTGAAGAGGTAAACCACCTTGAAACCCTCAATCCTCTACCTTTCACCTCTTTAGCTAAAATTTTCTTTTTAGGGATCAAAATTGATCATGCATAGAGCTTTACACAAATACTATATGACTTTTGAAAAAATTGTTACACATTTTGGTAAATCACCTTGAGATTCTAAGAACACCAATAAATGAAACAAATCCAATGAAGTACTATAACAACCTCCTTTATGCAAGCTTAAAACATGATGCTATAGGAAACACTCCCATTCAGAACACTGAACTCCTTCATGGCTTGTACAACATGGTAACTAGACCTCTTATGACCATATGAGGTCATCAAGAAAATAAGTAAATATGATGCTCACCATATAACCTTTAAGATCACTATTGCGTTCTCCTTCTAGCTCATAAGAAACTTGTGAAGCTTCAACAACAAGATACCTCAATCTATCATTATCACTTGTTTCCAATATGACCTTATTAGGTCATGAACATATCAAAAACCATGTCTCATTTATACAACCCTATCATGTAACTCATAAAAATTTGATGCTTACTCTCAAGGCACATATAACATGACAACAATACTCTTGAAACATCTCTAGTCCTTACAACTCAAGGACAAAAACTTTACCGGGAAGATATTGGTCTTGAGGACCAATCATCAAATCTTATGAACCTTTGCTTGCCTTCTAGAACACTTGCACATACTTGTACTTATCATGTTAGCTAACCAAGAGACCACCTTGGAGTTCCTTGACTGTACCTTTCTCTTAATGTCCTTAGAGTAATTTTATCTATCAACTTAGGTTTAATCTTGGATTTAGCTTCAACATGATCTTTCTTCTTCAACCTTGTTAATACCAATATGTAGACTTCAATAATAATCTTTAAAAAATTATCCATCACTACAAATAAGATAAAATTTGTCCTCATCACACTTTAAGATACTTAGGATCACTTATAGGCTATCAAGCCTACTCCAAAGGTCTAGTTCTAAAACCAATTATAGTAATTAGCTACTGAGAGTGGGGGGATTGAATCAATTGCACAATAATGCATATTCAATTCCAAACACCATTCCATGAAGAATACATAAGAGATAAATGCATAATCAAACAATCACATAAGTACATAATAAGATAACATAAAATATTGGGGTATAAAACACACTGAACCATGCACATGGACTACTATCCTATAATGACAAGATTCAACATTTAGTGAAGCACCCACTTCACAAGGAGCTCTAACCCCTACCTAGTTGAGCACCCACCCAACTAGTCTTCTGCAAGCTCCAAATTGCAAGGAGGATCCAAACCCCTAGGAAACTAAGCACCGAATCAACTACCTTTAATCTCTAATCATATTGAAAACCTATTGCTCACTTTTTAACTTATGATGACCTCCTTTGTTTGCACTCTTTCCTCTTCATTCTCACTCAAATTGCTCATTAAGTCCAATGAACTAGTTATCCACATACATAAAATTGATTATATATGCATGAATAATATTATTAACCATATGCTGGTCCTTAATGACCTACCTCTTCTCCTTTATTGAGCTCTTTTCTTCGCTTGAGTCCTCTCACTCTCAACTAGTCCAAATAGGCCTATTAGGCCTTGTCTTTATACCTTACACTTCATCTAACCCATATTGATCGACCAATATACTTAAACCTCTTGGATCACACTTAAAATATGTTCATACACATGTTACATATGAGAACCAAACACTCCATAGGTTGGTTATAACCCATAGAGGCTAAAACTCAATTAGGCCTAATAAATACCTAATGGAATTAGCCCTTCACACCCACATGTTACACTTGCGACCACTTGCACCTCATTTTATTTCACAAATTGATAAAACACATAAAAAAATGCCTCTAATATACCCTTTATAACTCACACATAGGTCCATACCACCTGTAACTCCAACTCACCACTTGAACCAAGCCATTTTAGCCTACTCACAATTAGGCCTAAAAACATAAAAAAATCTATCTTACAAAATAGAAGAATAACATCACTTTTATTAAAAAAAACTTGAAAAAAAAATTAATAGATAATTAATTACTTCATAAACCTCTCCATGTCCATTGGAATCCTTCAATCAGGCTCCAATCATCCAAAATCACCTCTGTAATAGGCTCACTTAGTTATGGTAAAACATAGTCAAAGTACAGTTAAACATCTTAACATTTTCATACTTGATCAGGGAAAAAATATGACTTCCAATGCATTATAATTAACCTTTTATAATCAATTTACATCTTCAAACTCATTTGTTTCCTCAACTCAAGTCAAACAACTTCAAATTTACTTCTTCAAACTAATCACTCAGATTGCTTGTAGCCTCCAAAAGTATAGTCATGAACAAGTTGTTATTTTCACTTGAAATAAAACTTTCATGACATATAATTCACATAAATGTTTCCTATGAGGTCTCTATATCATTATAAAGTACTTATATCTCTTATCTTGGCTTCAATCATTGGTCTAATAGATAAATCTCTCAGACCACTCTCACACTATGCATACATAGCTAGATAAGCCCTTTTGGATTTCATGGTTCAATAAATTAACATGAATATTTATATCCCATAAATCTTTTATGTTTCATTTATGTCAAAAACTAAAAAAATATGTCCATTTTATGCGTCACCTATTGTTAAGGGACCTCAAACACTTCATCTCACCTAGCATACATGAAGTAGTCAAACTAGCCCAAAACACAATCATAGTGAACATGACATATAACACTTGTGTATATAATTTATTGATATTAAAATGCATTCATGTGATCCTTAAAAATACTATGAAAAACTAAAATCACTAAGACATAGATTTATAATATCAAATATGGAACATATGGATTAACTTCTAGAACACACACCTTCACAGTTCAACTTACTCAGATAAGTCACTTTGAGAGCACCTTTTAACCTATGTATGAGCATCATCAAAACTTAAAAAAAAATTTAAAATTAGGCATAGGTATCAAATAAAGACCCAAAATCATTTTATCCATCCCTAGTCACCTGTAACTCATCCCTAAATGGATTCTCACTTTGCCTAGTTATTACACACTATTTTCACTATCTGTAGTCTTAATGATATGACATTTGGACTAACCAAAATGATTGACATAAAGAATATTTATATACAAAATAACTTAATGGAAATAAATAAAAAGTCTTGGCATTAAATCTCTATCAACTTGCATGCATTGACTTACTCAATCCTACCTATAGCAACAAATCTTTAGAAACAATCTCTTTTTTATACCTTCTGCTCACTATCCTGACACATCACTACCACCTGGAGGTGTCTGGAAGAGTCCTATACAACATAAAATAATCAAACTTGATTAAATAATCCATTTTGATCCAAATTAATTCAAATATTTCCAATTTCTCCACTATGAGTTTTTGTAGGCACAAAAACCTCCTTACCTTCTTAACATTTGTTCATAAAGATAAGGGCTTGGTTTCTCTGCAAAATGATTTTGGAAGCTTCTTAGGACCCTTACCTAACTACTAAAAATGTCTCAAGTCACCATGAAAAATATATACATGCCAATGAGCATCTCATCTTCCTTCTCAAAGTCTCATCTCTTCATTCTAAGTACTCATGAAACTTTAAAACCACTCTTAGGCATTTTACTACAAACTTATGACTTTAAATTTGGTATACACCTCCAAGAAAAAATACTAGATCTATGTAAATCCTCACCTTTACCATATTGTACTTATAACTAATCAACTTATCTCATTTGGTCAAGCCTATCTAGGCTTGCATACCCTTGAGATCACTAAGACATTGTTCATGCACCTTTGTCTTCTTTCCTTGACTTATATCTGCATAGATACACCAGATACAACTTGTTATATCATTCTCCATTGATAAAGATAACTCAAACCACATGGATCACTTATCAAGCACACAATTCCTTCTCATTACTTCATGATATCATCCTTCATCAATGACATCACCACTTTTTCATTACCTTTGACATCAATGACAACATTTTTACCAACACACACTTTTGTTACTTGTTCTCTTCAAATACCCTAACAACATGGAGATCTAGCGTTTTACTTAAAAATCAGTCAAAATAGGTCACAAGTAATGAATCAAGGTTCATCCTCATAGGCACAGGAGTTTTGAACTTAGATGAAGACATATCCAAAAGTTCACATTCCCTACTTACAAGGGACACTACCACACCCTTAAGGACACTAACACATTGCGCTACTATCCAGAGGACTACACTACTATCCAGGAGGAGTTATGAGTCCTAATTCTAGTTTACAACATTTTGAATAGGTTTTATACCAATTTCTAGCCTCCAATTCTTTCATCTCAGTAATTCTATAGCTAAGTAAATTCTTGTGTGATTCATTATTGTTATTAGAATAATCAGATTAGGTCAATTATTATACAAATTAGTGGCTATATTTATTGCATATTTATTCCTTGATTTAATGTTCCAACCCTTTAACAACCTAAGGTTTTAAAATCCTTAAATACCATAAAAGTTAATTCAATGAGAAAGAAAAAAGCAATAAACCATATTAAAATCAAAGCTATAAACATTGACAGGAAATATGAAGATAAAATTCATTCAAGCCTTGAAAGATAAATTTCATTCAATCAATGGCCTACTTTGCCTTCTTCGTACAATTTCATATAAAGGTTTTTCCTCTTCTTTATTAACTATTATTCTCCTTATGACTATTTGAATTCCTTTTTTACACTATTATCTTTAGTTTTTCTTTTATTACAATTAATGAAAAATCATACTAAATCTCATTGCCCTTTACCTATGCTAACACTTACCTAGACTAAAATAGGTGTCTTGCCCCGAGACACACACATAACCTAATAAATGAATTTTGTAAAATTTTAATCAATTAAAAATGCATTTTAGATAAATATCTAACTACTCTAATCTCCATGGCCTCTTATCGGAGTCCCCACTCTTATACAACTAATTAGTCTTGGCCACAGTGGCCAAACCTCATCTATTGTTATCTGGTTAGTCTCAACCATAATTGTTAGACCTATTATTTATTGTTATTTTAACTATTTAATACAACCACAAATACATTTTAAATTTTACAGAATTATATTGTTTTTTCAGACCTCCTCTAATATGAAACTATTTTTGAAATACAACCAAATTTGAAATTACTAAGCAACCATAGTGTCAGCAAAGAGTAATTATGTGTTAAAGATTGAAGTGAAGGTGGAACTCTTACTCTATTAAATATAATCATAAGAAATCTATTTGGCCTTTTATTTTGTTTTATCTATCAAGTCATTCATTTTATTGGAGAAAAGAAAGCACTAAAATGTCGTGCAATACTGAGTTTTATATCTGGTAATTAAATCTGCTACTTAATTTTGTTGCACTTGAATATTTATTATTAATAAATTAAAATGTCATCCTCTACTTATTATGCCTTGTAGAAGGATGAGTCTACAAAAATCCAACTAGTATAAGCTCCTCAAAGCCACCCTTGAACTATTGTAATTACTAACTATAAGTTAGCACCATTACTACAATCATTTTAAGAAGATGTAAAATACAAAGAGTTTGAAAAAATAATTCCATGGAGAAGCTTTCACTAATAGCCTCAAATTTCCTCTCTAGTGATTCATCTCCAATTTCTTGAGTAGGAGCTTTCAACTGATTAAGAAATTTATCTATCCTCCTTATCATATATATGATACTACCATGAAATATATCCATCCTACTAGTAACTTTTGTAAAGACATATTGAAATAGATTCACTCCATAAATAGTAATAGTAGGTATTATAAGGCATATGTCCATCATGTGTTCAGTGTAGGCATCTTTCCTGGTATGACACTACTCTTCCTTATCTCTCCATACTCACTCCATCATTATGTACTCCTACAATCTCCCCATCATCTCTTGATACTTCATCTCTTTATCCATCGTTTTGACTTCCATTCCTCCAATTTATTGCATGTAAGTTCCTAAAGTTGGTACTAAAATGTTTCTCTTACCTTGAGATCAATATTTGGACCAATTCTTATTTCTTATAGCCATCAATGCATCCATCCCCTATGTCTATATACAGACCCATAATTTTTTCCAATAGATGATCTAACTTTAAGTCTACAACTTTATTTTCAATAACATGAGATTTAGTAATAACAAGATGTCAAAAAGTAGAGACCTCCAAATGAGGGGGGTATATTTCTACCAGAACTCTATAAGTTGAAAATTAAAGAGTTATGCTAGTGATGATAGATCTAATCACTCATAGTAGATATTTTATAAAAGGCCATATTCGATTATGGGATTTTGGATGATGTGGTGGAAGGGATGCAGGTCATAATTTAGGTAGTGGATGTGGATATTCCTATTGTGGTAGATCAGTATGGAGAGCTTTTGGAGGTAGATTTGACAAAAATGATGGGTGAATATGAAGAATATGTTGACAAGTCCTTCATGTAGAGAAGGATGTACTTAGTAACATGTTGAAGATCCAACATCCTATAAAACTTGGTCAAATTTCTTGCAGCTAAGATACACACTTTTTATTCATTGTTGTTAGGAACGGTGAAGAAACATTCCAAACCAAGATTCTAAAGTGTTAAGAATTAAAAAATCACACAAGGAAGCTACAGACAAATGATTGTAAAATAAATCAAGTCAACTATTATTCAAAAAATGAGATGCTAGTACAAAGAAAATCCCTTACATATGTGTGCAAGATGCAACAAAGTAATATCCTAAGTAACTAATGTAGGATAAATCCTCACATAGGACAAACTAGCAAAATGATGAAATAGATAGATAATACACTAGTAAACATGATAAATTCACACTCTAACACCTCCAAGTGAAGCTAGGGTATAATAATAGACAAAAAATAAATAGTGGCATATCCACAATATGAGTTAGACAACTAGACCTAATAAGGTACTCATGTACAATATGTATCCATGAAATGAATAAGGAACGAACACATCCTAAGGAAATTTTTTGAAACCCCAAGCATGTCATGCAAATCAAAGAAATGAGATGATGCAAAAAGCTTTGTGCAGATGTCTACAACCTATTGTTAAGTTGGAATGTACTCCAAGATAAGAACTTCATCTTGAATGTTCTAATGAATGAAGTGCATATGCATATCAATGTGATTTCTCCACTAGTGTTCAACTAGGTTACGAGATATGTGAATTGCACTCTAGTTATCACACCAAAGTAATGGGTGAATCCTGCATGAAGATAAACTCTTTCAATAAATGATGAATCCAAAGAACATGTTGACTCATTGTAATGACTACTTTGTACTCAAAATATGTAGATAAAATTGCAATAGCTTGTTAGTTCTTACACAACCAAGTAATAGGTGAAGAACCAAGATAAAATATGTATCCAAAAGTGGAATGCCTATCATCAAGAGAACCTACCCAATTTGAATCAGTGTACCCAACCAAGTAGAACCCCTAGTATAGTGTAATGTAAAATGAGTAATGCCTCATAGATATCATAAAATCCTCTTGGTAACCTACCAATGACTACCATCAGGGTCATGTGCAAACCTAGATTTAAGCCCACTATAAATGAAATTTTAGGGAGATTATGGATCAAATACATATTACTCCTAACCATCTACTAATACAATGTAGGATCACAAAGTGGACTAGTACAAGTGGCAATGAAGTCACTTTAGACTGAAAAGGAGAATGACTTGGCTTGCAATCAACCATGCCAAAATGTTGAATAAGATCAAGTGTGTACTCATATTGACTCAAATAAATCCATATATCTAACTATGAAATCTATAAACCAAGGAATAAATGTAGAAGACCAAGATCTATCATGTTGAAATATGTTGAAAGTGTTTATTAAATAGTCTGAATATGAGATGAGGAGCTACTTGTGATAAGTAGATCATCAATATATAATACCAGTATAAAAATGTACTCCCCAATATGTTGAATATACACTATGGGATTAGAGCGATAGTGAACAAATCTAGTGGAGAGAAAAAATGAACCCATCTTCTCATACGAGGCCCAAGGGGTTTGTTTGAGACCATAAAGAGACCTCTTAAGTTGAAAAATAAGAGAAGAATAATGAAAAAACCTAGTAGGATACTCCATATAGATTTCTTCATGTAAGTATCCATGCAAAAAAACACTCTTAACATCTATCTAATACACTGGCCAACTTTGTGATACATAAAGAGAAAGTAAAAGGTGAATAGAATCTATCTTTGCAATGGGTAAAAATTCTCAGAGTATTCAATACCTTCAAGATAAAATAACCCTTTTGTAATAATAAATGTTTTATACTTATTAATGGAACCATCATCTACATACTTGGTACGCTAAATCCACTTGCACTGAACCAACTTTTTTCCCTTAGTAAGAGTGAGAAAATCCCAAGTGTGATTCTCCATCAATGAAGAATATTCATTTATCATTTCATCATCCCACTCTTGTATCTCATGAGCTTATGAAAAATACTATAGATCTCTAGAGAATGCCTAACACAAAAGTCTAGTACCTATAAAATGTGCATGATGATGTTGAGTAGGTAGAAGATCCTGTATGAAAGGTGTTGCCTCAAAAACTATAGTATAAGCCCACCTAAGCATAGTGGCAAAATTAGTGTAAATATGATCCTCATCCTCTATAACCTCCTTAGGAATATCCTGAATTGGATCCTCAAAGAATGAATCCTCAAGAGGTAAATCATTGAAAGAAAAAGAAGGCATGGAAGAAGATGAAGAGTCATGATATGTGAACTGATTATGAAATTATATATGTGTTTGAAAATGAACATCATGAGTATCAAGATCTAAAATATGATAATCTCTCATTTTCTCATAATACCGTAAAAAAATCAAAGGTTTGATCTTATTATCCAATTCTTTCATTTTCTTCTTTGGTACAAACACCCAAGTAAGGCTCCCAAATACTTGAGAAAATGAGACATTAGGCTTGGTTCCATATCAAGCCTCATTTGGAGTCATATGTTCAAGTTCTCTATGTAATGTGTGGTTCTAAATTTAGTGTGCATAGTTAACTACCTCTACTTGATAAATAGGAGGTAATTCTCATGAATGCATCATGCATTTAGCCATCTCCTTCAAAGTTTAGTTCTTTCATTCTAATAAGACATCATGTTATGGAGTATGTGAAATATAATATTTATTAACAATACCATGAGATGCCAAAAAATTAGAAAAATCTCAATTGAAATATTCCCCCCCATTATTTGTATGAAGCTTCTTGATGTAACTATAAGACTATTTCTTGACCAAATCCTTAAAGACTTTAAAGTGAGTAAAGACATCACTCTTTTACTTAAGTAAATAAACCCAAGTACACCTTGATAAATTATCAATAAAGGTAAGTGCATACTTATTTCTATTGAAAGGAATAAGAAAGACCATCAAATCACTATGCACAAGCTCAAGTGGTGAATAATCTCTCATAGGCATACCCTTAGGAAATGAATCATGGTGTTGTTTCCCTAATGTATAACCAGGGAAAACTCCATCAAAACATGAAACTATAGGAAGACCCTCTACCATACTATGAATTCTTAACTCCATATATTTGTAGTTTAGGTGTCCAAATCCCTCATGTCAAAGTCGACTCACAAATCTACTTGAAAAAATTAACACATCCCTAAAGGAAGAGTATCATCAAAACCCTCAAAATAATAGAGTCAATAATTATGATAAACAACACCCTATGCAATAAGTGTATATGGATCTAACAAAGCTCAAAGTTCAACACCTTGTGGTGTGAAAGTCATTGCCTTGTCCTAACAAGAATGACAAATCTAATAAACTAAAAGTAGATTGGTGTGGCCATATAATGCCTTATCTAGAACATATAATGCATCATTGATGTGTCCACCATCTATTTTTATGTCACCCTTACCCTTAACATAAATAAAGGAATAATCTCCAACCTCAATGATGGAATTATAACTCAAACCAAGAGATACAAAGGACTCCTTAGAAGAAGCCATATCATGTGAAGCACCAGAATCAAAAACCTAATTGTCTGAAACATATAATTATGATCTCCCAATAACATTAAGTATTTTTCCATGTTCATGAGATGGAGAAGGAATGGAGATATAAATATTGTGTTTCCTAATGACATCCTCTAGGGCTTGCATTCTCTTGAAACACCTTGACTTTTCATGGCTAGTCCCCCCACAATAGGAGTAAGATAGGTTAGACTTATTCTTAGATTTGAAAGATGATTTAGGTTTAGATGTGATGGTGTTTGGATTAGGTGCATTTTGAGATGGAGGAGGAGTGTTCTTCTTCTTACTCTTCATTTTTCACTTGTTCTTAGTATGTGGTGCTACTAATGCTTTTTGAACGGTGGAATACTCAAGGTGAGATAATTTGGATTCCTCCCTAGTAAGTCTCTCACAAAACAACTCTAGATCTAGAATTTTGAATGTGGCACTTAAGACATCCATGTTAGAGAGAAAATATTTGGAATGGGCCACTCAACTTATAAAAAATAAAGTACACACACTCTTCATATTTCTTATCTCATCCACTCCCCTTCAACTATGTCAACAAATGCTTAAACTTAGTGAGGTAGTCTATAATAGAGGCAAAGTCATCTAGATTGAGTGAAATAAGATCCACTTCAAGCTGCATGGATCTCAAATGATCTATTTTCTCGAATAAACACTTTATCTTAGCCCAGATTTTGAATGGAGTATCACACCCATCCAAATAAAATAACAAACTATCACTCACATATGTCTCAATTAAACCCATACATTATTCAAATTTACATTGGTGCTAAAAATTTTCAAAATTTGTGTGAACTGTGATTGAGTTTAATTCATTAGGGATCATAATCCTTTGTGTTTTATGATTTTTTCCATACGAGGTCTTCATGTATGGTAATTGTGTGTAGTCAAAGGCTCATAATGGTTAATACCAGAAGTAGAAGCCATGTTATTGAATCAACAAAGAACAAAAATAGTACAAACGGGTGTTAGGAATAAAGTTCCTACTGTGCAAGAAATTAAATGTGGAAAACAAGCTACTAGAAAACATAAGACAAAAAGGGAACACAATAAATAGAGATTATGTGGAAAACCCTTGAAAATAATCAAGGGAAAAAACCATGGGCAAAATGGTAGCTTTAGACTTCATTAATTCAGTAATTCCTCTCTTACAACACAACTCCTTTAGCAACTCCTTCATTGATAACATACAAGTGTTGGTAATTTATGGAGCCAATACAAAGAATTATGAAATAAATCAATTGATGTTGCAAAACTCAAATAACACAGGAAATAAATTAATCACACAAATATAATAATATGTTGTATAAAACCATATGAAAATACATACTATATAGGAAAACTATTTCCTATAATAGGGGAGATATGATCTCCACTATAATCTCACCTGAATATATAACAAACCACTATATTAATATGAGATATATTGTTAACTATTAATAATATATCTGTGTAACAAACTATACCTATTCGTAAATTATTACTTATGTAATAATTTACATTACACTAATAATGTTACTAATTAATAATCCATAACATTCACCCCCTTAACATTATTATTCCTAGTCTCACCCCCTTAATCTGAACATGGATAAGCTATGTCTAGTACCTAATCATGTTTTACATGGTTTTCTAAGAGAATCAAAAACTCCAAAAAATGGTTTTTGAATGAAATCACAAACCACTCCATAGCAGCATACATGTTTGCCCACTCATTTTTACAAAAGGGAACAATATAGGAAATTATGCTCCTAACTATCAACAGGGAAATTACATCTGTTCTTATTGCCATACATGCAAAAATAAAAAAACATATAAGATAGATGATCACCATTATAATAAAGCAATCTCATTATTGGTGACTAACAAGAGATGTAATTTGTCCTCCATCCTCATTTTGCCTCCATCCTCTAGTTGTTCTTCAGTATATGAAGTCTTCTTCATCTTCCTCTTTTTCAGGGTCTTCTTCAGTGTCCTCACAATAAAGCAATCTCATTATTGGTGACTAACAAGATATGTTATTTGTCCTCCATCCTCTAGTTGTTCTTCAGTATATGAATTCTTCTTCATCTTCCTCCTTTTTAGGGTCTTCTTCAGTGTCCTCAATAATTGCATTGGTCTTATCCATTTTAAGCTTTCCTTTAATAATGTCTTTGACATGAGTAATATAGAAAGAAGATGTATGTCCTTTTTTCTGCAATAAAAGCATTCTAATTCTTCTTTGTTCTTTGAAAATTTGGTATGCTTCCTTTTTATATAAAGGGTAGTTTCTTCTTCATTGTATTATTTTGTTCATTTCTCCTCAGCTAGGAGTGCAGATATCATTCCTTGAAGTGATTGTGTTGGAATTTGACCAAGAGTAAGCACCACATTATTGTATTTTGGAGGTAGGCTATTTAATAAAATTGATTTTACATCTTCATCATCCATTAGAGTTTGAACTTCTATTAATTTTCTTAGAAGGTACCTTAGTTAATTAATGTGGCTTGACATTGTTGCACTATCATTCATTCTTAGTTTAAATAACTAAAATTTAAATGTGAATTTAGCATTCATAGCCTTATCACTAAATGTTTGACTTAGCAGTTCTCAAATATCTTTAGACTTCTTTTCTAAGTCAACATAATGCAACTTAGTATCAAATAAAGCAAGTCCAATAATGGATTTTGCTTTGTCATCCATGGTTTGCCATTCTAGTATTTTTTCAACATCTGTTGGTTTTTTTATTTTCCACTCACAATCCCCTAGAGGTTCTTATTCATTAGTTGCATTTGTATTTTCACCTTCTATGTGTGAAAATTTAATCCAGTGAACTTATCTAATGCAATTTCCATTATGGGTGTCGAATTGAGTTGAAAATGCACCCTTAAAATAGAAGTCAATTTTTAAATTTTGACAAAAATGTGCAAGAAAATAATAGAAACAGACCTAAAAGAAGATTTCATTCATGAGGAATGCTTACGCAGAAATCAAAGAGTGACGTGACAAAGTTTTAATAATGTAATCAAAGGTAACAATATAGATGGGATTAGTTCCACGTGTTGCTTAGATCAAATACCTAATTTATTTGGTACACCTTTGAAGTGAGTCAATATTCCAATATCACCACAATTCAATGCAATCATTAAAGAACACACATCTATTCTTCTAATTTAAATCTGCTTTGTTGTACCAACTTATGATATGTATGGACCTAGGCCTAGAAATGGTGAATATGGATTCTCTCAGAATGATCCAAGGATGACAGGGATGCAAGCCTTGATATTGACTAAGGAAATACTGATAGACGTATAGGAAAAATGTGTGAGGAATGGAAAGGTAGAACACTGCAAAACTCAATGTGAAGATCTATTTATTTTTTATGGCTCTAATGGTGCCTCATTTAGCATGACTTGGCAATAGCAATTTTACACATCTAAGTAATAATAGTAGATCTACTGAGAGCAAGAATAAAATATCTAACACTAACATACCATGAATTTATTCATCATGATCCACGTAGGCCAAAATACGGTGCATAATGAAATCTTATCTATCATTATACTTTACTCATAATACTATCATCCTCAGGGTCAAAGGACTAGATGATATCCCCTTAAAAAAATATCACTAACCCATCAAAAAAATCCACCCGCTTTGATACCACTATTGGTAATTTATGGAGCCAACACAAATAATTATGAAATAAAGCAATTGATGTTGTAGAACTCAGAGAACACATGAAATAAATTAATCACACAAATAAAATATTTTACTATATAAAACATACGAGAATACATATTATATAGGAAAAATATTTCCTATAATAGGGGAGATATGATCTCCACTATAATCTCACATGAATATATAACAAACCACTATATTAATATGAGATATATTGTTAACTATCAACAATATATCCATGTAACAAACTATACCTATTAGTAACTTATTACTCATGTAATAATTTACATTAAAATAATAATGTTACTAATAAATAATACATAATAATAAGCAGTCAATGTTTCCACTTAAAGCATTCAAGTCGTGAACCAATCTACATTAGCCTACAGGATCCAAACTCCAAGCATGCAAGCACACTAATTGGATGAGAAATACAAAGGTAAATCATGTTACTAATAGCATTTATAACATTGAAGAGAGAGATATAAAGAAAAATCATACGTGGACCAACAAATTTGACCCATACATGAGTGGGTGTACTACTAAATAATAGGAACAATTGTTTCCTCATATGCAAAGGTCTCCCACATGTGCCTTGGTATCTCACATGTGCCAATGTCTCCCACATGTACCAAAGAACTCTCACATGTGCCCAAGGTCTCCCACATGTGCCAAAGGTCTTCCACATATGCCAAAGGTCTCCCACATGTTCCTTGGTCTCCTACATATGCTAAAGGCCTTTCACATATGCCTTGGTCTCCCACATGTGCCTTGGTCTCCCACATGTACCTAAGGTCTCCCACATGTGCCAAAGGTCTCCCACATGTGCTAAAGATATCCTATATCTTTACAACTTGGAAGATACTACATGGGCCATGCAACATCACCCAGAAGCCACATTACTAACCATCCACATCACCAATAGACCACATTATCATGAATAGTGTTTATGAATAGTGACTATGAATATTGATTTCACATCTTAACAAAGGGTGCATAAAATCAGCAATAAAATAAAGTGTTGACTTTATAAGTCACCCCCTAATCAGCACAAGGCTTCCCAAAGCTTAAAAAGAGATAGCGCACCTATGATGACCCAAGCTCTTCAAGAAAAAGGTGCATAGGTGCTTCTCATCTACACTCAATCCCAAAATAGAGGTGTAGGCTTGCACAAGAGTAAGAATATGATTTTAACTCACTAAAGGTACCCAATGCATGCTTGTGCATAAGATTTTGTGGCATGTAGGTCAAAAGGCACACATGTTTAAGGATGTAGGACCCCTAAGTTTTAAAAGGCTGAAGTAGAAGAAATGTGTGAGGAGTAGTTATAAATCACAAAGAACATGTTGAAGACCTTCAGATTTCAAACACAATCTTATTCAAGGACCTCCCTATGCATATCTAATGTAATTTCATGCTCTTGCATAGGATCTTACATCTGCACCCTTCTATTGCATAAGATGCAACCTTTTTTTTTCATTACTATGTGGTGGTCCAACACTTGTCCTACACAAAAAAATTCTTAGTTGCCCAAGACAAACACCAATCTTCCATGTGTCACATCCACGCTGCTCCTACCTAAAAATCCAAGAGACTCCTCTGAGAGCCCACAATGAGGAGATGCAAGATTTTTTCAAAATTTTATGCGCAAGTTATGCTCCTCTACAAGTAGACTATGATTTGACTAAGGTCAAGGATTGCACCTTTATTATAAAGGTTAGGGGGCAAGAGGGAGGCATCCCATTATGTCAACCTTATCAAGATCCGAATGTTGATCTATTTGATGTACTCAAAGATGGTTATCAACTCTTTGATGACCTTACATATGCTTTCATACCCCTCGAAGACATTGTAGGTAGGTTTTAGCCTGAACCTCCTAGTAAGCACCACAAATATGAGGGGGAGGCTATATTATCAATTGGAATCTAGGTCTATTATCTCAAGCAACTTACAAGGGAGTTCATAGAAGATATAACTGGCTCACAAGAAAAAACCTATCAAGTTCATAATCTCTCTGGGTATTTAGCATAGGTCTCCTAATCTCTAAGAGGTTTAGTCCAAGCAAAGAGCATAGATAAGCACCAAAGGATATAGGTGGAAGTGGCTCAACTTTGAAGACTCCAGTCATCCAAAAGGAAAGATCTTATGCAACTTGATGGAGTCATTCATTAAAGTAGAACTCAATCAAATGAACTTCCCTAAGCACTCTTTAGAAGTAATTAGGGTGTGACTCTTTTATAGTAATTAGATGTCACCTCACCTCCCTCCATCACATGCTAATAATAGGGAGGTGCATAATATAAAGGACCTAAGAGGTTTTTGTTTTGACCCAAGAGGGTGAAGGCCCATGTTTGTAGTTTTTATATAGTAAATTAGATTAGCTCACATTATATTTCCCTAAGTGCCTACGTACACATTGTATAGTCTTATTTTAGATTTCTTTTCCTCGAAGTGCATTCCTCACATCAATTTTTTATTCTCTCTTTTTCCTTGTTGGGGGTAGGGATTGATTTAATCTATTCAGGCATAGGCCAAGCAAGTTGTAGCTTTAATGACTCCATGCCCAATATATCACTTCAAAAGCCACTGGATTCCTAGTTAGCAAGAAAGTGACCCACAGAGGTCACCACAAGTGTTGACTTAATAAGTCACCCCTTGGTTGGTACAAGGCTTACCAAGTATTGCAAAGATATAGTGTACCTATGATGACCCAAGTGCTTCAATCAAAAGGTACATAGGTGATTCCCATCTATGCTCAAGCCTAAGATAAAGGTGAACGTTTACACATGAGTAAGAAGATGGTTCATGCTCACTAAATGTTCCTAATGCACACTTATGCATAGGATTTTGTGGCACGTAGATCAAAAGGTGCACATGTTTAAGGATGCAAGACCCCCAAGTTCTAAAAGGCCAAAGTAGAGGAAACATGTGAGGAATAGTTACAAGTTATAAAGAATGTATCAAAGACCTTCAAATTTCATGTGCAATCTTATTTAAGGACCTCTCTATGCCTATCCAATATATTTTTATGCTTTTGCATAGGATCCTACATCTGTGCCCTTATATTATGAAGGATGCAACCTTATTTTCATCATTGCCATGTGGTGGCTCGGTGCTCATCCTACATAAAGAAATTCTCAGTTGCCCAAGATAAGCGCTTGTCTTCCATATGTCACGTCTATGCTGATCCTACCTAAAAATCTAAGAGAATCCTTTGAGATATTTCCAAGGCAACACATGACACCAAAGTACCACATCTGAGATTGATCAAGAAGTGCCATGTGCCAAGTAGCTATCAGATATAATGAAAGTATTTGGAGGCAATTAAGGTGTTGTCAAAATAATTAAATGAAAAAGCAACTATAAAACTTTAGGACTTGAGTGTACATCACTCTTTAAATCTTTTAAGGATATACTCCATTCCTCAATGAATGTGGATCCAAAATTGATCTTGCCACTGACCCTAGATCTAATCACCAAGCAAATTTCAAGAAGCATGGCCATAATGTTGTAAAGAATTTAATGATATATCCACCACAATAAGTGGTGCATTATTTTTAAAACCAGATTAATCTAATATAAAATCCTAGTTATTTCAATTTAAAAGGGTCAACATATTCTAGCAACCTTACGCTACTAAAATTGCCCTCCATAAGCACTTGTATTGGTTAGACCTTGTATGTTAATGAGAATTAAGTTCACCTCCCATTATTCTAATGATCTATGTGCTATTTATGTTTGTTTATTTTTGTCTATGGGTAATGTCCACCCCTCTCATTTGTCATTCATCCCCAACACCTCTTCATTGAACTTGAGACTCACTTTCAGGTCATATCTCATGCACACCAGGGTCTGCATAGGCTTTGTCTATGGATAATCTTTGTCCCTCTTAATATTTCATTGCATTCTATGTCTCTATACAAAATACTTATGCATGTAGAGTGACTTGGTGGAATCTATGTGATATTATCTTGTTCTCAAGAGTTTACATTATGTTTATGGTAGTAGGAGTGCTTGCTCTATTCTAGGTACGTCACCTTTTACTTTTAGCATCTCTTACCTTCTCACTCCCTTTTCCTCTCAAAGATCCTAAGTTTAGATTAGTAGTAGTTTACCTTTTTGCTCTTTAGGCTTATGCACTAGTCTTAAACTAGGTGCATTTAGAATAGAAGGAATCTAAGCTACTCCAAAGGCTCGTCCCAAGGAGCATAAGGGTCCCATGCCTTGGGGATGTTCCCATTGTTGCGATGAGATAATTGATGCTTGTGTGCATAGATGAGTGATAATAATTCCATGCCCAATACCTTAGAATCATCACCCCATTGTCAAGCTTCCATGTGCCATAGAGCATCCACAAGTGCATGTTTCAAATGATAATATAAACCCCAAAAGATTGTATTAAGGACCCCTCGCCCCCAAATTTGGCACTTTATAAAAGTAGTGCATTTTTAAAAATTAATGACACCAATGGATAGAGAATTGAAAATCATACACTTTTGAAATAAATATAACTCAAATCTGAGAAAAAGTTTAAATTTAGAGGCTTTACAAATTCCTGTAAAATGGGTTAAAACATTAAAAAAGACACTACAAACTAATTTTAGTAACCAAATCAGAAAAAAATATATGTGTCCAACTAATCATTAGAACCATAATCAAATCATGAACTTATAAAATTTAACTAAAATGAAAAAAGATCCTTCTAGTTACCTTGGTATGTATGTAATTGAAATATACTTTGATCAAAAATTGGGTTCTAATAATGGTTCCAATTTAGAGTTTCAATGGCGGCACACTATAGAGCTCTTTGAGAGATTTCCAGCGTATTTTTTGGAATGTAAATTTGAGTTCGGGAGCTCCTATTATGGCTGTTTGAAGATGGTTGATAAATGTCACGAGATTGCTTGAAGCAATGCGACATATGGCATGTGTTTCAATGTTGTTTCAACATTTGGCACGAGGACCTATCAGAGGTTGACACTTGGTAGATTGAAAGGTTTGCAAAAAGTGGTTCGATGTTTTACTTTGGTCTTTGACACCAGTTCATTGAGAAAAAGGGCCCCATTATTGGCTCGCTGGGGGCCCTCAGTGAGGGTCAACACACTCATTTGGAGGGGTGCCTTGGCCTCCTTGATGATTATGCCACATCATCAATATGCCATGTCAATATAGTGATGACTCATTTCCATGTCACATTTTATGCCAAGTGGAGTTAAGTGACTAAGTTCATGAGATAAGCTCGTTGATCAAGCTATATGGTGAGTCCTTTGGAGAGCTCGATGACTCAATGGTCCAAGGTGAGTTTGAAGGATAGTTCATTGCCACAAAGCCTGAGCAAGGTGGCGAGCCTAAGGGAGATCAGTTTGAAGGAGCACGATAGAGCTCTTTACCAAGTCACATGGGAATCAAGCTCTTTGATGAGTTTGAAGGCTTGAGCTCGAGTCTAAGGCAAAATCCATAGGGTCTTATGGTGGGTCATGTGGTGAGCCCTCGAAGGAAAGACCAAGCTCGAGCTCGAGAAAAAGGATTCTTATGTGGTTGAAGCCATGTGATAAGTGGGTGTTCAAAGGCTTTTTAAAGCCTTGTTTTATCCCTAAATCATTGCATGTGGGATAAACCCATGATGGAAATGGTGGTTGAAGGCTTTGATAAGCCTTGTTTAATCCTCTCGACCCACACATGTGGGATAATGCAAGATGGATTCTTTGGAGATGCCTAAACCCATAGATTCAAACCCCTCACCTTGTGGAAAAAAGAATAGAAGCTTAGCCATTAAGCCACGGGTTTTGAATTGATTATAAAGTCACAAATTTCTATTTGAAATGTATCAAATATTTGACTATGTTTTTAATTTTAATAGGCCGAGACCTTGTAAAAGCTTTGGTAAGCTTATGTTAATGGATTTTTATCCATTCTCGAGCCATATTACACAGTCTTAATACTCTGTTTAGCTAATTTTCATATTGGAGGAGTATTTTTCAAACCTTAGAGAAGATTTTTAGGATCCTTGGAGCGACTTTGTAGGTGTTTATGAAGACTCATGGAATTTGAAGGTGCTAGGCCTAAATCAGTCATGGTGAAGGTGAATTTTGCATTGAGATATCAGCTTACAGGAAAGTTGTTTATTGTTTCCAGGTGTTTGAAGTTCCTTTAATGCAAATGGTCCACTCCTTTGGTGAACCCAAGACGTAGGCATCAATTGATGAGCCAAACTCCGTTATCATGTTTTGTGTTTTTGGTAATTATCATTTGATACATGTTATTGTTTCAGTTTGCTAATTTGATTTTAATTAGTAAATGAACTCATGCAAGTGATTCAAATTTTGACAATTATAACAAAACGTTATTAAAAATGGTTAAATGGTGAATGAAAGTACAAGTCACAGACAATTTCAATCCATTTTTTTAAAACTGTGTTTTCTGCTAACTCCTATTATTTTTACAAGTTCAGTTGAAATTTTCAAGAATTTAAATGATTAATAAAGGGAGTTATTAACATATCTAGATAAACTATTTTCACTTCAATTTTAAGTGTAGAGTTTTTGATTCAAGTCGGTATCAGAGTAGTTAGAAATCAAGGCTAGCTTTTGATTATGATTTGACAGTTGCTTTCAATTTATTGGTTATCAATATCACTTGATTAGATTAAAGTGTGCAGTTGTGGAATCAGTGTGTTTGCAAGAAACCATGGGTAAGTTGTCACATAAAGCTAAGATGGAAGAGCTTGAAGCCATCAACACCCAGATTTAGGATGAGAATGCTTTCTTAAGAGTTCAATTATACTCCTTGGATGAGGAGATTGCAAGTTTGAAATCAGAGCTTGAATCTAAGGATGAGATCTTGATCAAATTGTAGTGTGGTTAACCAAAGAAGGCCATACCTTCTACTTCAGATGCAAAGACTATGATTGAGTGCTTTGTAAGTTATTCACCATGTAATTCATTTACTTCTTCTTTCCATTTAGATTCAAATTCAAGTAATGATGCTTTTGGTAGTTTTGAACAACACACTAAAGGTATAGGATCCAAATTGTTGATGAAAATGGGCTTTAATGGAAGAAGTCTTGGTCGAGATGGCCAAGGAATTACTAACCCAATACAAATAGAGCATAAATCTCTTCATGTAGGTTTGGGTTACACTAGTGAGCAGGTAGAAATTGGAGAAAATTCCTCCATAGCTAAAAGAAGAAAAAGCTTCTAATAGCAAAGGACCAAGGCCACTAGTAGAGCATGTACGATGTAAGAAGGAAGGTAGAAGAGGTATTGAGATTCCACCTCCTAGTTCCTACACTAAAGTTAGCGCTAAATCTTCTGATCTACTTTTTATGTTTAAAAAAATTGGATTTAACATTCAAAAGATGATGCAATCATTCCCTTGCAATTTTTGTGGGATGCATAACCACAATGTTGCATTTTTTGGAAGAGACATGCTTTGCTTAAGCAGATTGTAGGTGTTAAAGATGATTCTCGTTATGGCAAAGCGAGAAGAGGTAAAAAGGAGACCTCACCTAAGAAGGTTTTATGCACTCATTGCAATAAGAGTGGACATTAGATGGATCATTATTTTAAACTTCAATCATATTCTCATACTAAACATGGTAAAACTAAAATGATTTATCAACCTATTAATAAGGTCAATGAAGTTAAATCAATCCATAATGATGATAAGGAATCCACTAGGGAAATCAAGTTAACTAGGCAAAAAAATTGATTAAGTGGATTTATAATACATTAATTTTTCAAAGCATTGATAAGAATTTTGTTAAGGGAAAGAACAAGCTTTGAAGATGCATTAGTAGAGTTTGTGAGAACACTTTGAGATAGGTTCATCATTAGAAGTATTTCAATTCTCATGTTGAATAGTTATATATTTTGGAATCTCCTATTTATGCTGTATGAGTTGTCTAGAGGACCTGAACTCATTTGATTAGTTGGAGATAATAGCATAATACATGTTGTGGGTTGAGTTAATTCCTTATGACACTTGTCTCATATTTGACTGCTATATTTAGAATGTATCTATTTTGGCATAGAGATGTTTAGATGCATTTTTTAAGACCCTTTGGGCATGTTTAGATGGTAGGCAACATACCCTTTTGGTTGTTTGCATTTTGCTTAGTATTGTAAGTCCCATTCAGGGCAATGCATTAAAACATGCCTAAAACATTAATTGTATGTTGTTAGCATTAAAAACTTGTCTTGCAGTTACATTGGGAGTTGTTTCAATTTTTGGCAATTCACCGCTTTATAGGATGTGACATTTGGATAGGCAGTTTGATATGTTGTAATCACTTTGGCAGTTGTAGATTCACTTACTCATGCCTTTTGGATTAGGCATATTTGAAGTTTGATTATGAATCATTTTAATTCAATTGTTAATATCTCTTGCTATGATTGGGTTCTATTTTCATGGATGTCGTATACGAGTTTGTAGTTTTAGGGGATATTGGACTTTTGGAGATCAAAAGCCTTCCATTGGGGAGGAGTGATCAGAAATTGGTTTCTGATAATGGTTCCAATTTAGAGTTTCAATGGAGGCACACTATAGAGTTTTTTAAGAGATTTTTGGCACATTTTTTGGAATGTAAATCCGAGTTTAGGAGCTCCTATTATGGCCATTTGAAGATGGTTAATAAATGTCATGACATTGCTTGAAGCAATGCGACATGTGGCACATGTTTTGATGTTGTTTCGACATTTGGCATGAGGACCTATCAGAGGTCGACGCTTGGTAGATTGAAAGGTTTTCAAAAAAGTGGTTCGATGTTTTACTCTAGTCTTTGATAGCAGTTTATCGAGCAAAAGGGCCCCATTATTGGCTTGATGGGGGCCCTCAGCGAGGGTCAACACACTCGTTTGGAGGGGTGCCTTGGCCTCCTTGATGATTATGCCATGTCATCAACATGCCACATCACTATAGTGACTCATCTTGGCATGTCACAAGTGATGACTCATTTCCATGTCACATTTTATGCCAAGTGGAGTTAAATGACTAAGCTCATGAAATAAGCTCATTGATTGAGCCATATGGTGAGTCCTTTAGAGAGCTTGATGACTCAATGGTCTAAGGTGAGTTTGAAGGACAATTCATTGCCATGAATCTTGAGCAAGGTGGTGAGCCCGAGGGAGATCGATTCAAGGGAGAAGGATAGAGCTCTTTGCTGAGTCACATGGGAGCCAAGCTCTTTGGTGAGTCCACAGGCCTGAGGTCGAGTCTAAGGCAGAATCCACAAGGTCTTATGGCAGGTCATGTGGTGAGCCCTTAAAGGAAAGACCAAGCTCAAGCCCAGGCAAAAGGATTCTTATGTGGCTGAAGCCATGTGATAAGTGGGTGGTCAAAGGCTTTTTAAAGCCTTGTTCTATCCCTAAATCATTTCATGTGGGATAAACCCATGGTGGAAATGGTAGACAAAGGCTTTGATAAGCCTTGTTTAATCCTCTAGACCCACACATGTGGGATAATGCAAGATGGATTCTGTGGAGATGCCTAAACCCATAGATTCGAACCCCTCACCTTGTGGAAAAAAGAATGGAAGCTTAGCCATTAAGCCATGGGTTTTGAATTGATTATAAAGTCACGAATCTCTATTTGAAATGTATCAAATATTTGACTATGTTTTTAATTTTAATATGCCAAGACATTGTAAAAGCTTTGGTAAGCTTATGTTAATGGATTTTATCCATTCTCGAGCGATATTACACAGTCTTAATACTCTATTTAGCTAATTTGCATATTGGAGGAGTATTTTTCAAACCTTAGAGAAGATTTTTAGGATCCTTGGAGCGACTTTATAGGTGTTTATGAAGACTCACAAAATTTGAAGGTGCTAGGCCTGAATCAGTCATGGTGAAGGTGAATTTTGCATTAAGATATCAGCTTATAGGAAAGTTGTTTATTATTTCCAGGTGTTTGAAGTTCCTTTAATGGAAATGGTCCACTCCTTTGGTGAACCCAAGACATAGGCATCAATTGATGAGCCAAACTCCGTTATCATGTTTTGTGTTTTTGGTAATTATCATTTGATACATGTTATTGTTTTAGTTTGCTGATTTGATTTTAATTAGTAAATGAACTCATGCAAGTGATTCAAATTTTGACAATTATAACAAAACGTTATTAAAAATGGTTAAATGGTGAATGAAAGTACAAGTCACAAACAATTTCAATCCATTTTTTAAAAACTATGTTTTCTGCTAACTCCTATTATTTTTACAAGTTTAGTTCAAATTTTCAAGAATTTAAATGATTAATAAAGGGAGTTATTAAAATATCTAGATAAACTATTTGCACTTCAATTTTAAGTGTAGAGTTTTCGAATCAAGTTGGTATCAGAGTAGTTAGAAATCAGGGCTAGCTTCTGATTATGATTTGACAGTTGCTTTCAATTTATTGGTTATCAATATCACTTGATTAGATTGAAGTGTGTAGTTGTGGAATCAGTGTGTTTGCAAGAAACCATGGGTAAGTTGTCACATAAAGCTAAGATGGAAGAGCTTGAAGCCATCAACACCCAGATTCAGGGTGAGAATGCTTTCTTAAGAGTTCAATTGTACTCCTTGGATGAGGAGATTGCAAGTTTGAAATCAGAGCTTGAATCTAAGGATGAGATCTTGATCAAATTGTAGTGTGGTTAACCAAAGAAGGCCATACCTTCTACTTTAGATGTAGAGACTATGATTGAGTGCTTTGTAAGTTATTCACCATGTAATTCATTTACTTCTTTCCATTTAGATTCAAATTCAAGTAATGATGCTTTTGGTAGTTTTGAACAACACACTAAAGGTATAGGATCCAAATTGTAGATGAAAATGGGCTTTAATGGAAGACGTCTTGGTCGAGATGGCCAAGGAATTACTAACCCAATACAAATAGAGCATAGATCTCTTCATGCAGGTTTGGGTTACACTAGTGAGCAGGTAGAAATTGGAGAAAATTCCTCCATAGCTAAAGGAAGAAAAGCTTCTAATAGCAAAGGACCAAGGCCACTAGTAAAGCATGTACGATGTAAGAAGGAAGGTAGAAGAGGTATTGAGATTCCACCTCCTAGTTCCTACACTAAAGTTAGCACTAAATCTTCTGATCTACTTTTTATGTTTAAAAAAATTGGATTTAACATTCAAAAGATGATGCAATCATTCCCTTGCACTTTTTGTGGGATGCATAACCACAATGTTGCATTTTGTTGGAAGAGACATGCTTTGCTTAAGCAGATTGTAAGTGTTAAAGATGATTCTCGTCATGGCAAAGCGAGAAGAGGTAAAAAGGAGACCTCACCTAAGAAGGTTTTATGAACTCATTGCAATAAGATTGGACATTAGATGGATCATTATTTTAAACTTCAATCATATTCTCATACTAAACATGGTAAAACTAAGATGATTTATCAACCTATTAATAAGGTCAATGAAGTTAAATCAATCCATAATGATGATAAGGAATCCACTAAGGAAATCAAGTTAACTAGGCAAAAAATTTGATTAAGCGGATTTATAATACATTAATTTTTCAAAGCATTGATAAGAATTTTGTTAAGGGAAAGAACAAGCTTTGAAGATGCATTAGTAGAGTTTGTGAGAACACTTTGAGATAGGTTCATCATTAGAAGTATTTCAATTCTCATGTTGAATAGTTGTATATTTTGGAATCTCATATTTATGTTGTATGAGTTGTCTAGAGGACTTGAACTCATTTGATTAGTTGGAGATAATAGCATAATGCATGTTGTGGGTTGAGTTAATTCCTTATGACACTTGTCTCATCTTTGACTGCTATATTTAGAATGTATCTATTTTGGCATAGAGATGTTTAGATGCATTTTTTAAGACCCTTTGGGCATGTTTAGATGGTAGGCAACATACCCTTTTGGTTGTTTGCATTTTGCTTAGTATTGTAAGTCCCATTCAGGGTAATCCATTACAACATGCCTAAAACATTAATTATATGTTGTCAGCATTAAAAACTTGTCTTGCAGTTACATTGGGAGTTGTTTCAATTTTTGGCAATTCACCACTTTTGTTTCTACTCATTTTCACTTTTTACATTCAGAAGAAATAAGAAACTAAAGATAATGGTCAGGGGTTAGATGATACCCAGATGAAGCTGTGCACAGTATCTAGATGATTGAAGGAGCTCCTCTTTGGCTGTGGAGGATGACACCTATAGATAAGAAAGACTTAAACAAAGAAAATGTTAGATGGATATATGGTGGACTGCCAAGCAAAGCTCGGTCTCAGAAGTGCAAAGACTTCCTGAAGGGATGACAGTCCACTAGTTGATAAAAATAATGTCGTAATGGAAAGAAATAATGAAAGACTTAAAGAAAGAGAAATAAAGATAATGCATACCTGTATTCTACTATAAGTCTCCCACAGTTTTTGATGTCAGTTAGTCTACCGTCGTCGGTTGGTCAAGGTTGCCGACATCAGTTAGGCTGCCGACGTCAGTAGGGGCAATGGGCCTTGATGCCAATGTCGATAGGGGAAATGGGCCTTGGATGGGTTTTAGGGTATGTCTGTGGTCAACAGAATGGTTTGGGAGATTTAAAAGGGTTGTGCAGGGATGAAGGGTAGTGGACAAAGTCTTAGGAAGGACAAAAGGTAGGGGACAGGTTGTCAAAATGGGTCAGGATAAAAGAAAGGCTTTTCAGCCTCTCCAGGAAGAAAGCCGGATTTGTTCTCAACAGTACTTAAAATATCCAATGGAATAATTACCAATGCATTTAAAAAATACTAAAATATAAACTAGAAGAATACTTAGCTCTTGGTGGAGAACCAGAAGTGTAGAAGACTTGTTCTGTTATGGCTGATGTAGGAGACCTCATGCAACATTTCAATCTAGTGTGGAGTGAATTTTGTAGAGTTTCTTAGCCTGGAGAGTGATGATAGAATGTTGATGACTCATCCTAAAGCCTGCATTTGATGTGCAAAGAGTTGAGGAGCAAGAGAATTCAGATCTGGAGAGCCAAAGAGTTAGTATTCGGGGTTAGCAGTCGTGGTCAAAATTTAGTTTTAAGCAATTGATGTCGGTGATATCGCTGGCATTAGTCGACTATTAACCGACGTTGGCAACTAGAGAATGGGAAAAAAGGCTATTTTTAGCCTTTTGCCTGTTCTTCCATTTGCCAAGTTTGGTTGTTGTTGTTAAATGGTCCAAAGGCAGGTTTAATAGGCGTGAGAGTTAGTGGGAGAGTTAAAATTAGGTCTTAGGTAATTATGATTAGTCATAGGGTGATAAATGGCCTAAGAGCTAAGAATCCAAGGTGAGGTGTCTAGGGGGGATTATAATTTAAAATAAGTATTTTAAATTAATAAAGTATAGGTTAGGCATGTTGAAGTTAGAAAGGGACCAAAAGGGGGGGTTGACACTATTTTGGTGTCTACATTTGCCCCTTTTTGTCTTGTTGGTTGTTCTTGACGAACTGCAAGACAAAAATAGGAGTAAGTTACCCTAGGTATGGGATAAGGTTGTATTTGTTTTGTTGGTTGTTTTGATGAACTGCAAGAGAAAAATATGAGTTGGTTGCCCCAGATGTGGGATGAGGTATTCCCCCTCAAAGCGAGAGTTGAGGGAAGGTAACCTGATATCGAGTGCCGATTTGATAGATAGTGGATGGGTATGGTGAAGGTTGAGTGTGAATACTGCAAAAGTTGAGATTGCATGCATACCACTTCACATGATAGGTAGGTCAAATTGTCGCAGTCAAAGGTCGAGGAGTGCTAAAATCAAAATAACCAGTCCCCAGTATTTAGTCATAGCTAATTGGGTTAAACGATCAAAGCTGTAGCTCCAATGGTCATCATGTTCCAAGTATCTCAGGCTCAGGAAGTGCTCTTGGAAAACACAAAAATATCACAAAAATTGAGGATCAACTGGAGCGTGATTCGATACTTGTGAGGGTCGTGGACAATTTGGTAACTATTCGTGAGGTAACATATGCAATCAAAACAACCAAGGCATAGTTGTCTCAAAAGTGGTCATGGTTTGAGGAGATAGTCGTGATCTCTAAGGTCATTAGTCGAGTCAGGTTGAGTCATAGTATGATCTCAAGTGGCGTGTGTTGTGGTCAGGGAGATGTATGTGATCTCCAACGTGCCCCATGAGAAGTTTAGGTAACTCATTCAGTGTTAGGGGTGATTTTTTGGTCATGATTTTGGGTTGGGTATAGATAGTTGGTCCATTAGATGGATGGACAAAGGAATGGCCAAGCTAACCTCAAAAGACCCCATGTCAACTGAGTGCTACCTACATAGCCCCTATTTGAAGGGCCTCAGGCCAATGTAGTTCTCCCCAAAAGGGAGGAAGGAGTCAAGGTTACGAACTAAGTTTTGACTAGGTTAAGTCATGGTTAAAGGTGAAATGGTTTGTCCATCAAGTAGACGAACAAACGAATGTGGCCGAGCTAACCTCAAAAGACCCCGTGTCATCTGAGTGCTGCCTACATAGCCCCTATTTCAAGGGCCTCAGGCCAATGTAGTTCTCCCTAAAAGGGAGGAAGAGGGTCGGTTATGGATGTGGGTTGGACTAGGTTAAGTCATGGTTAAAAGGTAATATGGTTGGTCCATCAGATAGATGGACAAATGAATGGCCAACGTCATTAGGGAGATGAATGGGCAAATGGTCGAGCTAACCCCAGAAGACTCTGTGTCAACTGAGTGCTGCCTACATAGCCCCTATTTCAAGGGCCTCAGGCCAATGTAGTTCTCCCAAAAGGGAGAAAGAGGGTCAAATAGGTTGATAGGTGTTTTGGTCAGGTTAGTGTTGTTAGCATTTCCCATATGTGTTATGGTACATGCTTGAAATGATGAAGATGATGATGATGTTACAACCTTTTCCATATTATGTGATGGTGTATTTTGTAACATTGGTTGGGTGGTTTTTCATCCCTAGCAATTGTCCATAGTAGTGATGGTGTATGCTAAAAATGAAATGAGTATATTTATGCTTCAGCAAGTTCTATATTGGTGATGGTGTATGCTTGACATAAATTATGTTTGGTTGATAGTTTCCATGTGTATTGTTTTCCATAAAAACTAGTGTGAATGGGCTATGATGAGTTATGATGTCATGTTATTTGTTTGGTTTGGCTTGAAAGTGATGAAGATGAATAAGAAGTGAAAGGCACGTTGCTCTTTCATTGACAAAGACTATAATGACAGCATAGAAAAGGTTTTTGCAAATAAAAGCCCCATTCATGCATTACATCGTAGACGATTGGTTGGTGTTAGAGAAGTATTTGAATCACTTGACATTAAGTGAGCTCAAAATCCCTTGAGTATGTTGGGGTGATAGGTTTGATGATGTGAGATGTGAGGATAGCATAACCCTTTTTAGCAAGGATAACTTTGCCCCTTTTATAGGTGACCCTAAGAATGACTATAGGGAAGTCCATGACTTAATTTTTTTTTTGGTAGACTGGTCAATGTGAAAAGTCTATGTGGGGATGTTGTTTTATTTTGTGGTCATATGTGAAGCTGATCGATGCGGGAAGCTTCTAAGAGAGTGTTGTTTGTATTAAAATTTGGGTATAGCCATCCTTTGAGGGAGTGGTCTATATTCTGCTTTGTATGGTTGAATGTCTTTGAATCGCTGTCCTTCAAGAGAGTAGTCTATTAATTACATCAATTATGTAGCTGTCCTTTGAGGGAGCAGTCTACATTTATAGTTTTATGACCTTTGAATAGGCATCCCAGTTTTATATGTTTTGTTTTTTACTAAACTTTTAGTCATGGACTTGACTATAGAGGTTTGGGGGTTTCCCTTTTATTAGGACAAAGCATTCATGCTTTACCAAAGGGTTGACTAATGTTTGTAAGGAAAAATGGTTGAAAGGAATAGGAATGATGATGACGGGGGTTGCTCAAGGGACGAGCTCAAGTTAAACATCAAGTGAATGATTACTTGATTAACAATAAAATGGTCAAAGATGTAAGACATAATGGGGTTCAGGTTTTAGCCGGCCTTCGAGAGAAGATAGATGATAAGTCTCTGATCCATGTGTGTGTGTAAGGTTCGAGCCAATTAGGAGAAAACTTGCCCTATTTGCTTCTTTCCATATTGGTCACGTGTTGATCGAAGCTTGGTTGGTGTTTGGTCGATGTCATGATAGTTAATATAAAGTCAAATTCCCCCAGTTGCTTTTGTGACAAGGAGAATGTTTGATACCCATTACGGATAATCAGTGGGTTGAATAAATGAGATGGAGAGAAGATGATGAAGCTCCTCTTTGTCAAAGAGTGCGATGTGAGGATGCATCCTGCGAAGCTTTTGCTTGATAGGATTAGTTTAAGAAGGTGAGATCCTGATCTTCCAGGTTGGAGTTTGGAATCTTAGAATTAGGGACGGTGACGGAGGAAATGGTTGGTAATGATTTGATTAAAGCAACCAGTGGTTGGGGGTCTTCAGGTTGGACCTCCACTGTTTGTAAGGCTTTGATCAAGGTTTGATGATGTTGTGGGGAGCTTTGAATGAGGTCATATAAAGTCATCTTTACAGGGGTTTGGTGAAGTTGTTTCACCATGGGGTCATGAAGTCGCTTCAAAGATGTTGGATGGGATGTGCCCAAGATTGAAATCATGGGTTTTGGTGGTTGGGGAGGCTTGACGAATGGATATGTCCAAGGGATAGAAACCTTTTCTTTCCTTTTATCCTTCATGGTTTATGATCTAGTGGCCACATTGATGGTGTTGATTTCAAATATAGGGGAGGAAGGGGGTAGAGGAACCACAGTCTTGCGTTGAGATCCCGATTTAGGTGATGAGGTTTGAGAGGCATGTGATGGTGTCGATGATTTGTTAAAGGGGTGGTCAAGAGGATCCTTAATGAAAAGGGTGTCTTTTTTTAGATATTGGCACATGACAACTTTGAGAGCGCAACAACGCTTAGTGTCATGTCCAAGTGTGCGATGATATGCACAAAATTTAGTGTCGTCAAACCAAGATGGTTTTGATTCGAGAGTTGATGAGTGTGAAGGTGAAGAGGTTTGGGAGACATGGGATGGTGTCAGTAGTATGTCGAAAGGGTGGTCAAGAGGATCCTTAATGAGAAGGGTATCTTTTTTTAGGTGTTGATGAATGACAGCCTTAAGAGTGCAGCAACGCTCAATGTCATGTCTAGGTGTGCGATGATATGCACAGATTTGAGTGTCATCGAACCAAGATGGTTTTAGTTCAAGAGGTTGGTATGGTTTAATGGGTAGGACACTGATGTGAGAAGACTAAAACAATTGGCATAATAGCAAATCATAGGAACCTGCTAATGAGTCTGCGCGTTTTGTTGCAATAGAAGATGACAACTTCTTTTTAGGAGTTGTAGGAGGAGTTTTTCATACCATCTTTTTTTTGGTGGTGTGACCACACGTGTAGATGGCACTTTCATGGTGAGAGGTGTTGGATGTTTTGGAAGAAGTATGTTTTTGATGGGTAGTGAATGTAATGGAGGTGTTTTGCCTATGTTAGGTGTTGGAGTAGAAAGCACTCCTATTAAGGTGGATGGATGTGGGCCCAAAATAGAGGGAAATAATGATGGTGGGGGAGGAGTTCTCCATCGTGGTTTAGTAGCCTTCTTTAGTATGGTATGAGGACCACTATTATGGGAGGCAAGATTCAAATCAACCTTTACTTGTGGGTGAGTGAGGTGCGATATGGGGAGAACACCAAGATATTTAATCTCTTGTGGCATGGTGTTTGCTTGTGAGGGTTTAGGTTCAGATGTGGAAAAAAATGCATGAGACGTAGCGATCTTGGGAAAAGGCAAGAGAAAGCTATCACCAGATCTTCTTCGGTCGAAGTGGGTGAAGTGACAAGTTCCTCTCTTGGTGGAGAAGGGATTGAAGAATGTGGCTCTTCAGTAGGAGAGAGCGCAGGGATGATCATGGTTTCTATGTGTGGTCTAGGAGTGGGAAAAGTATGATCCCCCATTGATGATAAGAAGGATGAGGGAGAGGCTGCTAGCGTTGGTGCCATCAAAGCATCCTCCAATATGGGAGACGTCAAAATAGACTCTCCCACGTGTGCAAAGGGGTTGGATGGAGGACAAATAAGAGAAGACTCTTCTACTTGTAGTGGACAAATAGGAGAAGAAGGCTTTTTTACCTGTGGTGAACAAATAGGAGAAGAAGGCTCTTCTACTTGTGATGGACAAATAGGTGGACTAACCTCTTCAGACTGTGGGAGAGGTTGGTTAGAAACCATGTTGACCATGTGTATATTACGCTCTTGAAGGTCATTGACTATGGTCTGAATGTTATTCTAATTTGGGGGATGGTTAGCATATGGTTGTCTAAAGATGTCTATGTTTTGGTTAGCCAGTGCATTTGGGTTATCCAAAACAAGATCCCCCTTATCTAGCATGTCTTGAATAATGTTTTTGAAGGTTTTATAGTTGTTTGTGTCATGACCTTTGACACGATGATATTTAAAAAAGTCATTTTCCCTATACCATGTAGGGATGGCTTTTGAGGGGTCAAATTGGGGTGGTCAAATTTGAGGGAGATTGAGGACCCCCTATTTGACTAGTTTATCTAACATGGAAGCGTATGATTCTCCTATTGGAGTGTATTGACGCTATATATTCCGTTGTTGGAATTGTCTTGTGAAGTATTGTGATGTGGAAGGTTTGGATTGGTTAGTTGTGATAGAAGAAGATGATCTAAGTACCACAGCATTTGCCAATCCCTTGGATTTGGAATTGGAAGAAGAAGGTCTAGAAGAAGAATGGTCATCAAATTTTGCATTAGTATTTTTACTACGCAGTTTGACCCTATCTTCTCTGACAGCACGGAGTTCAAGCTTCTTGGCCATGGTGAAAGCTTCGTCAAATGTGCAGAATGTTTGGACCCGCAAAGTAGATGAGATGTGCTTGGCACATGCTCTAGAGAAGAGCTCAATGAGCTCAAGTTGAGGTAAAGAAAAGTAGAGTTGGTTAATCAAACCTCTCCAATGGGCAACGAAGTCAGCGATTGACTCATCATCGAATTGTTTGATAGAATAGAGGTCTGTAATGGAGACCTTCTTAGTGATGTTGATTGAAAAGTGGTCGAGGAATAGTTGGGTGAGTTGAGTGAAAGAAAAAAGGGAATGACTAGCAATAGAGCTATACTAGTCAAGGGTAGCGCTAGAAAGTGACATGAGAAATGTGCGAAGTAGTAACGCATCATCGTGTGCTATAGGGTAACAAGCATGTCTAAATGCTCATAGATGTTGCTATGGGTCCTCTTTACTCTGGGCATCGAAAGATGAATGGGTTCATTGAATATTTGTTCGTATGAAAGAACATTGCTTGAACCAGAAATGGATGTCTCAAGCTTAGACATCTTATCCATCAGCATCTTGATTAGATCGACTGGTGGATTGACAGGTGGGGTACCCCTAGGTTGTAAGGTACCTGGAAGGCATTAGGAGGGGCATATGACGTACTAGGTTACATTTGTATAGGCGCAACGTATTGGTAGTTTGTCATAGGGACTAATGCTAAAGTCAAGGGTGGTTGTGTCATAAAACTAGAGGGCACAACTTGACTTGATGTCACCAAAGGTGGTTGGATGGTGGCAACACTAGTCGAAGGATAAGTAGTCACTCTTGTATTTATGGGTGCAAGAGTAGGTGGGATGGAGACAATTAAGTTCTAGAATGGTGTAGAACTTTGTTGAATGGTTTGTGGTTGAGGGGGTACAGAAACCCCAAAGGAGGTAGGTCCATAAACAAAAGGAGAGGCCACACTTTGAAGATTGGTCATGGTCAGGTTGTTAGTTGAGATAATGGCCTGGGTGACCATGGGTTGGGTTATGGAGGCTGTTGATATGATTGCCATTTCAACTAAGGAAGTTGGCATCCCATAAACTAGGTTGCCTGAAGGATCTCACATTTGACTTCTCATGAGATAGTGCTGAAGAGCTTTGACATTGAGGTCAAGGAACCTTTCAAAGTCTTGGTCCCCTTCGGGAACAATAGGGGGTTGAGTTGGGGTTGGTTGGATAGGAGTACGTTCAGTTTCTAAATTATACTCCATTTGGAGACTTGATATAGAAGGCGAAGGCGGGAGTGGTTGTTGCCTTGTGTGGTCAACAAGAGTTTTGGCTTGACTACGTGTCAAAACCATCCAAGGCAAAATAGATTCAGTATCTAAAAACTGTATGTTTCAGCCTTAGAAAACTAGAATTTTTTTAACAGCAAAAAGGTCAAGTTTTTAGCTCGCTGTTTGAGAAGAAAATTATTTTGACAGTGACCAACGTCAGTAGAAAAATTGATGTTGATGAAGAAATTTGCTGATGTCGATCAGATAATTGATGTCGGTGAAGATTAGTTGCCGACATCGGTGGAAAAACTAATGTCAGTTACTGTGTATCTCCAAAAACTCAAAAAATTAAAAGTTTTTGGAAGAAAGAAGAAAGTCTGAGTTGTTTTTAGATCTCAGAATGCGACCTCACCAGCTCAAAAAATTAGATATAGATAGAAAAATAGATGATGGCAAGCAACCACTAAACGTTAATTCCTAAGAATAAATTTTTAGAGTCGTGGTGGCTTATGCCTTAGAAGAATATGTTTAGGAATTGGGCTTTTAGAATAGGTACTAAAAGAAGCAGTCTAAGGTTGGTTTTGGGTTGAGTTTTGGTGCTCAAAATATGTATTAGGTTCCGTACGTGGCCTGGTGCTAGGAGCTTGCTCCCCTCACTTCACGAGCCCAGAAACAAGCTGGGTCGCTTAGCCAATATATACTTTCCCTAGAGTTTACACTCTGCTAGAGAATAGAGTGGGTTCTCCCCTTGGTAGTGAAGTCCAAGTAGGATTACCAAGAAGGGTAAGGTATCCACTAGGTGATGAAATCTTAGTCAGGCCTTGTCTCAGTTATGTTTAGATGTTTGATTTTGTGAATGTGGTCTGGATGTGTAACATATGTGCACTACGATTTATTCATAATGCATTTTTAATTACTAAGTGTGAGAGCTAAGTATGCATTCAGGCAGAAATGAAATGCAATAGTGTTTTAACCCAAACTAAAATGTTTTGTTTGGATGCAAACAAGTGAGGAAAAGGTTAAGAGTATGAATTTCACTACTCTAAGATGTAGGGAAAGATTGACAATAAGAAAAAGAAAGAAGTTCTTTTTAACTTGTGCTTATGGTTTCTTTTCAAAATAAAGAGATAGAATAAGGGTACAAGAAGAGAAAATTTGCTAATGCACCTATATGAAAGTTTGCCTTTTAGAAGAAATGAACCCAAGGAAAACTCTAGGGTCCCACTGGGTGTGCCAAAATATTTCTACTCGTTTTCACTTTTTACATTCAGAAGAAATAAGAAACTAAAGATAATGGTCAGGGGTTAGATGATACATGGATGAAGTTGTGCACCGTATCTAGACAATTGAAGGAGCTCCTCTTTGGTTGTGGAGGATGACACCTGTAGATAAGAAAGACTTAAACAAAGAAAATGTTAGATGGATATATGGTGGACTGCCAAGCAAAGCTCGGTCCCAAAAGTGCAAAGACTTCCTAGAGGGATGATAGTCCACTAGTTGATAAAAAGAATGTCATAATGGAAAGAAATAATGAAAGACTTAAAGAAAGAGAAATAAAGATAATGCGTACCTATATTCTACTATAAGTCTCCCACAGTTGCCGACGCCAATTAGTCTGCCATCATCGGTTGGTCAAGGTTGTCGACGTCGATAGGGGCAATGGGCCTTGATGCTGATGTCGGTAGGGCAATGGGCCTTGGACGGGTTTCAGGGTATGTCTGTGGTCAACAGAATGGTCTGGGAGATTCAAAAGGGTTGTGTAGGGATGCAGGATAGTGGACAGAGTCTTAAGAAGGACAAAAGGTAGGGGACAGGTTGTCAAAATGGGTCAAGATAAAAGAAATGCTTTTCAGCCTCTCCAAGAAGAAAGCTAGATTTGGTCTCAATAGTACTCAGAAATAGCCAATGGACTAATTAGCAATGCATTTAAAAAATATTGAAAGATAAACTAGATGAATACTTAGCTCTTGGTGGAGAACCAGAAGTGTAGAAGACTTGTTCCATTATGGATAATGTAGGAGACCTCATGCAATGTTTCAATCTGGTGTGGAGTGAATTCTGTAGAGTTTCTTAGCCTAGAGAGTGATGATAGAATGCTGATGCCTCATCCTAAAGCCTGCCTTTGATGTGCAAAGAGTCGAGGAGCAAGAGAATTCAGATTTGGAGAGCCAAAGAGTTAGCATTCAGGGTCAGCAGTCGAGGTCAGAATTTAGTTTTAAGCAACTGACGTCGGTGATACCATTGGTGTCGATCGACTGTTAACCGATGTTAGTGGCTAGAGAATGGGGAAAAAGGCTATTTTTAGCCTTTTGCCCGTTCTTCCATCTGCCAAGTTTGGTTGTCATTGTTAAACGGTCCAAAGGTAGGTTTAATAGGCATGAGAGTTAGTGGGAGAGTTAAAATTAGGTCTTAGGTAATTATGATTAGTCATAGTGTGATAAATGGCCTAAGAGCTAGGAATCCAAGGTGAGGTGTCTAGGGGGGATTATAATTTAAGATAAGTATTTTAAATTAATAAAGTATAGGTTAGGCATGTTGAAGTTAAAAAGGGACCAAAAGGGGGGGTTGACACTATTTTGGTGTCTATAGCTTTATAGGATGTGACATTTGGGTAGGCAGTTTGATATGTTGTAATCACTTTGGCAGTTGTAGATTCACTTACTCATGCCTTTTGGATTAGGCATTTTTGAAGTTTGATTTTGAATCATTTCAATTCAATTGTTAATATCTCTTCTATGATTGAGTTCTATTTTCATGGATGTCATATACCAGTTTGTAATTTCAAGGGATATTGGACTTTTGGAGACCAAAAGCCTTCCATTGGGGAGGAGTGATCAAAAATTGGTTTCTGATAATGGTTCCAATTTAGAGTTTCAATGGCGGCACACTATAGAGTTCTTTGAGAGATTTCTAGCACATTTTCTAGAATGTAAATCCGAGTTTAGGAGCTCCTATTATGGCCATTTAAAGATGGTCGATAAATGTCATGAGATTGCTTGAAGCAATGCGACATGTGGCACATGTTTCGATGTTGTTCTGACATTTGGCATGAGGACCTATCATAGGTCGTCACTTGGTAGATTGAAAGGTTTTCAAAAAAGTGGTTCGATATTTTACTCTAGTCTTTGACAGCAGTTTATCGAGCAAAAGGGCCCCATTATTGGCTCGATGGGGGCCCTCAGTGAGGGTCAACACACTCATTTGGAGGGGTACCTTGGCCTCCTTGATGATTATGCCATGTCATCAACATGCCACATCACTATAGTGACTCATCTTGGCATGTCACAAGTGATGACTCATTGCCATGTCACATTTTATGCCAAGAGGAGTTAAGTGACTAAGCTCATGAAATAAGCTCGTTGATCGAGCCATATGGTGAGTCCTTTAGAGAGCTTGATGACTCAATGGTCTAAGGTGAGTTTGAAGGATAGTTCATTGCCATGAATCTTGAGTAAGGTTGTGAGCTCGAGTGAGATCGATTCGAGGGAGAAGGATAGAGCTCTTTGCTGAGTCACATGGGAGCCAAGATCTTTGGCGAGTCCACAGGCCTGAGCTCGAGTCTAAGGCAGAATCCACAGGGTCTTATGGTAGGTCATGTGGTGAGCCCTTGAAGGAAAGACCAAGCTCGAGCCCAGGCAAAAGGATTCTTATGTGGCTGAAGCCACGTGATAAGTGGGTGGTCAAAGGATTTTTAAAGCCTTGTTCTATCCCTAAATCATTTCATATGGGATAAACCCATGGTGGAAATGGTAGACAAAGGCTTTGATAAGCCTTGTTTAATCCTCTCGACCCACACATGTGGGATAATGCAAGATGGATTCTGTGGAGATGCCTAAACCCATAGATTTGAACCCCTCACCTTGTGGAAAAAGGAATGGAAGCTTAGCCATTAAGCCATGGGTTTTGAATTGATTATAAAGTCACGAATTTCTATTTGAAATGTATCAAATATTTGATTATGTTTTTAATTTTAATAGGCTGAGACCTTGTAAAAGCTTTGGTAAGCTTATGTTAATGGATTTTTATCCATTCTCGGGCCATATTACATAGTCTTAATACTCTGTTTAGCCAATTTGCATATTGGAGGAGTATTTTTCAAACCTTAGAGGAGATTTTTAGGATCCTTAAAGCGACTTTGCAGGTGTTTATGAAGACTGATGGAATTTGAAGGTGCCAGGCCTGAATCAGTCATGATGAAGGTGAATTTTGCATTGACATATCAGCTTACAGGAAAGTTGTTTATTGTTTCAAGGTGTTTGAAGTGCCTTTAATGGAAACGGTCCACTCCTTTGGTGAACCCAAAGACGTAGGCATCAATTGATGAGCCAAACTCCATTATCACGTTTTGGGTTTTTGGTAATTTTCATTTGATGCATGTTATAGTTTCAGTTTGCTAATTTGATTTTAATTAGTAAATGAACTCATGCAAGTGATTCAAATTTTGACAATTATAACACAATGTTATTAAAAATGGTTAAATGGTGAATGAAAGTACAAGTCACAGACAATTTTAATCCATTTTTTTAAAACCATGTTTTTCGCTAACTCCTATCATTTTTACAAGTTTAGTTGAAATTTTCAAGAATTTAAATGATTAATAAAGGGAGTTATTAAAATATCTAGATAAACTATTTGCACTTCAATTTTAAGTGTAGAGTTTTCATATCATAGTTCCTCTTGAAACAAAAAATTACAGCTAGAAAATAAAATAATGAATAAAAATAATTGTTGTTGGTTATCTAAAGCCTAGATAGTCACTACCAAAGAAGAATATCTAGGTTAAAGAGTGAAATGCCACATAAAAGTGTCAAAACTACATGCAAATCTTGAATTTTCTCACTTCCAATGCCTTGGCTCCTCATTCAATGTTCCACAACTAGAAATTTCCAATGTGGTATATCAGATATTCTACTATAAAATTAGATTGGAATTGTGACACCTCTATCAAAGGTAAATAAGAAATCTTGTGTCATCATAGGAAAAAAAATATAGGTAGATCCAATGTAAGTCTCTTCTACATCCAATGCCTTCTCTACCTACACACTATTATAAAAAGAAACAACACAGGTTGATACACAAATAGAAGATAAAATGAGGATGCTAGAATAAATTTGGCAGATACAACATAGATATAGAATACCTCTCAAACCCATGCAGACTAACTTCTCCACTCTTCAATGCATAACCACACCAATGTAATAAATAGACAAAGAACATCTCAAATCACCATAGAAAGTAGAAAAGACATGGGCCTGATGTGGAATTATCCTTCCAATGTATATATCTGAGAGATATTCACCTTCTATGTAGTCATAAAAGGGGTGATGGGAGTGGTAGCTAAGGATTTCAATGCAATAAATCCTCTTCTTCTCCTCTTCAAGCACCTCTCCACCAAACCCCAACACTTTTTCCCTTCAACTCCATTTTGAACATCTCTCTCCAAGTGTCACTACCACAAAAGGAACGTAGGAGAACATGGTGCTTCCAATGCATAGTCAAAACTTACATTATTTGAGACTTCAATGAAACATGAAATTGCCTCTCCAAAAAACAACATTGATCTCCACAAAGAGGCAACACTTTTTCCAAGAGAATGCCCTAGATCATGAATTGCTCTGAATAAGGAATAAAAGGTTGAAGATTATTTCTTCCAATGAACGGTAAGAGAAAAATTATCTAAAAATTTGAATAAATGTGGATGGTTGTAACACTTAAGGCTCTGTTACCATGTTAAGAATGGTGAAGAAACATTCCAACCCAAGAATTCGAAGTGTTAACAACAAAAACATCACACAAGGAAGCTGTAGACAAATGAATGAAAAAAAATCAAGTGTTATTCATAGAATGAGATGTTAGTACAAAAGAAAGCCCTTGCATAAGTAGGCAATGCAAAATAGATAACTAGCCTAACTAACCAATGTGGGATAAATCCTCACATAAGATAAACTAGAAAAATGATGAAATAACTAGCTAATACACTAGCAAACATGAGAAATACATACTCTAACAATTATCATGCAATAATTGTATATATATAGGAATAAGATCTAGGCTAGTATTATAGAACCAACCACTCCACAAAGCTCATATAATTGAATTTTACCCTAGGATCGAATGGAAGCAACCACACCATTTTTGACTATAGCTTAGTAGCAAGGATAAAGCAATAAACCAAATTAAAATCAAAGTCATAAAAACTGATGGGAAATATAAAGAAGATAAAGAATGACAACTAAAACCAAGATGAAGTCATGAAAGATAAGCTTTATTTAATCAATGGCCTACTTTGCCTTCTCTGTATAATTGACTATAAAGGCTTTTCCTCTTCTTTCTGGACTCTTCTTCTCCTTGTGACTATTTTACTTCATTTTTAACACTATTATCTTTATTTTCTTCTTTATTACAAATAACAACAAATAATATTAATTCTTATTGCACTTTACCTGTAATGATCTTGATATTCAATATATGCAGAAATACCCTTAAGGTAGGGAAACACCATATAATAATCCTTTAGGAAGGAATAACTCCACAATGTCTCTTCGAGGGGACAACCTCCAATATCCTCTTACAATAGAAGACTCAATCCTTACTTCATCTATTTACCATGATATTCATCTCCTATATATATATACATCTATCTAACCCATGGATGGGTAACCTCCCAATCCAATGTAAGCCGACCATTACCCAATGTAATACTTCCACAAGTTACTCTATTATCCTAATATATTGTACCCATATAACTAAGGGGATGTGTGCCACATGTCAGCATATCCATCAGCCCATATATCATATCCTTAGGTACATAACATTACTTCCCTCTTTGACATGTTTCGTCCTTGAAACATAGGAAGAAACCAAATAATGAGTGTGCTTCAAATCATTGCACACTTGTCTCCAATCTCGATCATCTAACCATCCATATGTGATCTTGGCAGGTGATAGCTCTCCAAGCTTGTTTCCAAATTCCCTTGTGCTCCTCTGTTTGCATTTATGATCATAATTATACTGCGTTGGTGTCCAATAATAATTATTCCTCTTTTTATTCCATGTACCATATTCCACTGCGCTACTTTGATTCCAACCATGACCATAGTAGGTATTCTTCCATGCATAGTCATAGTGATTTCCCCATTCATTCCATGTGCCATAGTATTTTTTCTTTGGATTCCATGCATATCCATAATTATTAGAAATTTTATTTCCTGTATAGACAAAATGATTTTTATTATGACACTTCCTCACCTGGTTCCATGATTGTTTCCTCTCATGATGATGTGGGTGTCTATATACCTCAACCTTTTACAATACTTTGACCTTATCCACCTTTTCTTCTACCTCTTCCACCTTTTCCTTCTTTGTCTCTTGAGTAGATGAAGTGCTCATTTGTAGTGTGTCTTTATCTATAACATCTGAATCTTCATCATGTTCTTCATCACCTGTTTCCATCTTATCCTCATGATCTACCTGGATTGTTATTGGTGCCTTTTCACTATGATATCTTGTAAAGTGATATTCTTTTTCTTATACCAAAACTTCATGAAATTTTTTTGAATATTAATATTCATTGTTCCCAAAGTCTCTAACCATGGATATCCAAGAACTATATCAACATCATCCATATCCAAAGCATAAAAATCTGAATGCAAAACATATTTTTCCATAATGAGCTTTAGATCTTTAAACAGTGAAATATTATTACCATCTACTTGAACCTCCTTGATATTATTTGCTTGATCATGTAGATGCTTGGCCACATTCCTGTTAATGAAGTTATACTTGCTGGTAGGGTTTATGGACACAACCACCTTCTTCTTTTGAATGCATCCATGAAATTGAAAAATTGACTCAGATTTCTTTGGAGCCAAATTATTTGAACCCTTATCATCTTATTCGTCTTCTTCTTCTTCAAATGCTTCTTCTGCCTCCTCTTCTTCTTGTTCTTTTGCTGATTCTTCTATTTCTTCTTCTTCTTTTTCTTCTTCTTCTTCTTCTTCTTCTTCTTCTTCTTCTTCTTTATCATCATGATTTTCTTCCTCTTCTACATCCTCTTTTTCATTTATATCCCATCGGTCTAGGAAGGTTTTCTCCATTGCTTCCCATGAAGAATACTATTGCGCAAAGCTCAATTCATTAGTCCACCAATGTTTTGCAGGCCCAGGCAAAGAAAAACATAATTATATTTTCCATAAATTTTTTTTAGTATTATTCTCCTTAAAATTGAGCCACCATTCTCTAGCATCAACATCATCTTCCCCTAAAAATTTTTGCAACTCCATGATCCACAAAAAAAATTAAGGTTCATGAAACCCTAAAATGTTAAAACTGATCCATAAAATCACAAAAAAACACTCCAAACAACTCGAAAAATTTTGAAAATTTGAATGTACTTCTCTTATATCTGCTTACATCTCCAATAAAAATTTTGAATAAAAATTCCTTATCTTTCGGAAGATATAGCAAAATTATTATAAACCCTAAAATAGCAATAACTCCCTCAAAACAAATCAAAAAATCTCTATTTTTTTATTGTGACTTATTTGAAATATTATCCATATCCAGTAAAAACTTGTGGACAAATTTTCAGCCAATCAAAAGTTATTGATGATTAAAAAAAAACTAGGGTTTCGCTCCACAAATCGCCTAAATCGAAGCTCTGATACCACTTTTAATGATCTTGATATTCAATATATGTAGAATACCCTTAAGGTAGGGAAACACCATATAATAATCCTTTAGGAAGGAATAACTCCACAATGTCTCTTCGAGGGGACAACCTCCAATATCCTCTTACAATAGAAGACTCAATCCTTCATCTATTTACCATGATATTCATCTCCTATATATATACATATATCTAACCCATGGATGGTTAACCACCTAATCCAATGTAGGCTGACCATTACCCAATGTAATCCTTCCAAAAGTTACTCTATTATCCTAATATATTGTACCCATATAACTAAGGGGATGTGTGCCACATGTCGACATTTCCATCTGCCCATATATCATATCCCTAGGTACATAACATTACCCATGCTAACATCCATTTATAATTAAACTAATTAGTGAATTGGTTCAATTAGGAATGCAATTTGGGATAATTTAACCCTCACAAACCTAATTGGGATTATATGAGGTCATTTGGGGACCAAATGGTCCCAATTTCCTCATTAGTTGAATTAATTACTTGACTGTTTCAATCATGAATATAATTTGGGCTAGTTTGACTCTCATGAACTTAAATGTGACTATATGATATTGTTTGGTTCTCCATAGGCCCTAATTTCATCATTGATTGAATTAACTACTTGATTATTTTAATCAAGGATGAAATTTGGGTAAATTTTAGCCACGTGAACCTAATTGGGACTATGTGGTGTTATTTGAGCTAAATTAGCCTAATGTTATCACCAAATTCATTATTGAGTCAATAAATAATTAAATTATGGTTGATTGAGCCCAAAACCACATTATATAGTCATAAATATATTTATAAGGTTCAATTTTAATTGAATTGCATCATTGATTGAACCAATCAAGTAAATGGTTCAATAAGTGATTAAATTGGGGCTAATTGAGCCCCAAATGACATCCTATAGTAATAAATAGGTTCACGTGGAAATTTTTTACCCAAATTATGTATGTAATTGAATCAATTGAGTAGTTGATTCAATTACTAATGAAATTGGGCCCACTTAAACCCCAAATCACATTGTATTGTCACAATTAGGTTCATGGAGCTCATATTCACCTAAATTATATCCTTGATTGAACTAATTGATTAATTAACTCAAACAATGATGAAATTACAACCAATTGAGCTCCAAATTATATCTTACAATCATAATTAGGTTTATAGGGTTCAAAGTGGTCAAAATTGAGTCTCTAAATGAACCAATCAAATAATTGGTTTAATGGAATTGGGGCAGTTTTAGTTTATATAAATTGGATCAATGAAATAATAAACCTTTAATTAAATAAAATCTAATAGAATAAAAAATTAACTATATATTAGTAGGATATACACAAAATACAGATTACAACTATGATTCATAACATACAAATTTGAATATTACAATAAACAAGTACAAAGAGAGAGAGAAACTCAAATTATTTATCATACTTATTATTAGGAAAATATAGGTTAAGTGATCACATTTTTGGTGAGCAATAATATTAAATAAGTTAGATTTTTAATAATCTCACATATGTATGCATGTTTTAGTAAGGCTTATCATAACCTATATATTTGTTAAATTCTCCAATATGGAGTAATTTAAACAATTGTTATCAAAGCAGGTACCTATGGGACCTCTCTACAATTTTGATCTTGTTTAAAATACGATTTTTATACTTGAGACCACATCCAAAGCTATTATTATTCAATATATCTTCATTTATCAGTTGTTATGTAATGCATACCACTATTAATCCCATTTGGTGGCAAGATTTTATGTCGCAGTGTTGTGACTCACCCAATTAGATGTGACATGAAACTTGTAACATTGGATAAAACATAAGTTGAAGCATGATTTTCCTCTATATTTGAGAGTAATAGCTCGCTTGTATGATGGGGTTTTGGGGTTTTTGGTACTTTTAACTAGACAATACAAAAGGTAACAAAAAATAGAAGAAAATAGGAAAACAAGGGACATATAGTGAATAAAAAGAAATAGAATGGAGAATGGGAGATTGTCAGTGGGATAAACTCAAAACATTATGTAGATGACCTAGATTAAGTAGAGTGGGTTAGACAATTCAACAATGGAAACTTGTACTTTTAGAAAGTTAAGAAAGATATACTTCAAACTAGTGAATGAAGTGCATCACTAGAGGGGTTTCATGACATAAATTTCCACAAAATACCTCTCTATTTCTTGGTGGAAATGAACACAAAATTTTTGTTTCCTTATTTTATAAAAGGTTTCATTTAGCATCAAACAATCTAGGTTAGAATCTTCCTTTTAGTATTATGAATAGAAACATATGGTAAATGACATGAATGATTACCCAAAAGCTCAAAGTCTTGTTCAAATTAGATTAATTGTACATAGCAAAAAGTCTATTTTTTAGGATTTCCATCACAAATTTTTCAAAATCAATAAATTTTACACATGTAAAATTTTTTAACAAATTTATATATTCAGAAATTGTAATGCATATTCTACAAACAAGAAATAATAAAAACCTACAAATCAATCTATTCATCTTATAGTTTGTCTACTTTGAATTCATAGGTCACTTTGAACACTTGCTAGGACACCAATGATCCTCAAAATCTTATCAATCTACTTTTTGTATAACCACTCATCTAGGGGCATGTAACCCTCCCAAGGGTGGCATACCATATTACATGTATCTACTTATCATACCATCTACATATCCACTAGATCAAATGATGGATATGTGACTAACTACTCTAGAAAGGCCTCTTCTTATGCCTGCACAAAAAATCCACCTATGTCACCTACCTTCATAGTGTCCTAATATTCTTCCTCTAATATAAAATGAGGTACATGAGCATGCAAATTAGTTTGAAGGGATCTAATCACTCCTACAATGGATTCTTCATAACGATTATCATCCTTGGATCCTTAATCATACTCCTCCAAGTTTCATTTTTGCTTATTGGCACACATTTCTTTATCACTTGAGCATAATTGCTATGTGAGATTCATACTCATGCCCTTCTCATTCTCTAAAGGACATCATGTCATCCTTTGATTCAAACCCCCTCCTCTCCCTAGGATCCATCTAATTCATTACCCTATATTGATTCTCATCATACTTTCACCTTATGAGCTCATGATCACTTCATCCTTTCATGATGATATTCTCTCTATTACCTCCCAAATTTAATATCACTTGTATCTCTAATGTTATTCATTATTCATACACATGAGGGCTTATCTATCCATCTTTATACTCCTCCAATTAGTTAAACTCACTATCAAAACCATAAAATCTGACCTATCTTAGTAACAAAACCAAAATTTTGCATTGTAATCTAATAACAACCAACATGGTAATCCTATTGATAACCCTTAAAAAATTAATGGGTTGACTCCCACACTATCATATCACACAAGGGGGAACCTTTCATGCTTACTCGAGTTATGAAAATTGGAAAATCAAGGGTAGGCCAGGGTTAATTATGTGCAATAGTGAGTGGGTTGGAACATAGTCCAAAGGATATTTTACACATTCGCATTGCCCTCTTGTCATACTAAGTATTAGCTTAGGAATGATTCTCTAAAAATAATCTCATAAATGATTAGTAAAACATGATAATCTATAATTAAATCTAATAAGGTAACAATACCATAAGGGACTTAGTCAGTCATCAAATAGTTAATCATGTAGCTTTATTGATTAGTTTCTTAACATTAAATAATGGATAATGCTTTACAAGGAACTTCAACTCTTACAAAGTTATTATTATTAAACTCAATATTAAATTTAATCTACGCTAATGAAATATCACTTAGTATATATAATTTGATAATCTATGATGTTTGGTTAACCAAACAACCTTTTTCCTTCTTTTTGACTTCTGCCTTTTATAGGCTCCTAAGAGCCTTTCCTACCAATAGCTATAACCATTTTTCAATTATTGTTTCATCCTACCCACCTGGAAGTTTAAATGTGTTATGTTATTCAATGCCATCTATCGTCACCTTCCATCATTGCTTCATAATTGGCTTGTCTCTATCTGTTATCAGACCTTACTTCTGTCATCTTCCCCTATAATTCCCATTGGTATTTCTGGCTCCTAGTCGTTGCTTGTTTAGATCTTATGGTTTTGTTGTTTAGTACATGTCAATAATGTTTTTGTTAGTTTGTGTTTATGTGTAGGTTGTTGATTCAGAATATATGTGCCACTCCTCAACTATTGATAGTATGCCTAGTGCACACATGCGGTGTTGGTCTTTTATAACTTGGTTGATTCATGGGACCAACAACTAATTTTGATGTAGCTTGAAGATCCTAATATGTGTGGAAAATTTGTGAGAGAGAATTTTCAGCCACAATACATGCCTTCACCCTTTAAGGTATCTCACATGCATCACACTAAAGCACAACACACTTTCAAATAGGCCTAAGTCACTTTTAGGCCCTGTGGAGACTCATTTATCTCTTTGGCACTTCTCTAAGAATAATAAGAACACAAGACCACTTAAAAATATATACGTCCACTAATTTTTCCATTAAGACATCCTCAAATGATCAGAGTCACTCATGCTCACCTCTACATATGCTCAAACAACTCAAACACTGACCTTATATATAGGAACACCATTACCAAACATAAAATCAACTTCTTAAGCATTGTTCATACTCAATATAGATTGATCACACCTATAAAATACTCATGGAGTCTAAAAAACTCCTCAATAGCTAATTCATCATGAAATATTGAAACAACATCAACACAAGCTCAAATATCCTTCTTAGGTCACTTGTAGAACATATATGAAAACACAGTAAACTTTGGAGCTCTAAAACTTTGTCTGTACACACTTTTAGATCTTAAAATTAGGTTCATTAGATGTACCATGGAGTCCTCTTCATCTTTTATTTTTACATCATGAGAAAATTCTTCTTTTATCGAAAGATATGGAAAAATTATTGAACACTAGTTTTTCCCTTAGCAAATTCAAATATTCAAATGGCAACAGTCATAGTTAAACCTTAAACACAATGCTCACATCTCGTGTCCTCTCATCTTAGATTAAAACATTCATTGTTGATCTTTCTTTATCTTTAATACATAGGCACCAATGCTTAGACATTAAACCTCAGTCACTTTGACCTCATCTCATACAATATTGATATTTGACTCAATTCACTCCTTCAATCTCTGTAGATCAATTAAGTCTTTATCATGCATCTCATACCATTCGATTAATTTGTACAAACACCAACTCACCATTAGATACTTGTCTTGTACCTTTACTTAGTCATTAAACATCATGTACATGTCCTCATCTCACTACTTCTTGACTTCTTAGAGAAAAATTCACCATCGATCTTGATCAAAATTTAACTTGTGCAGAAATGTCTATGGGAACCTTTGAAATATGCCTAGAAGGCCAACTTTGCATAGTCATAACTTTTGCCCCACTCACTCACATGTTTTCAAATTTGAAACATATGATATCCTTACATAGGATAATCTAACCACATGATAAACTACTCATTTAATCTTCACACATGTGAGATATAATGCCATTAAAATGCATTATCAAAATCTTCTGTCACAGATCCAACTATGCTTAGAATTTATCTAGGAGACCAACTTTGCTCCTATATAACTTTTATCGTGCTTTAAAACATGATCTAACATTTAGCACAAATAAACTAGGCTAAAAAATTAATAAACCCATATGATTAATTTATCTTGACACCTTCACATATGAAAGATATAACACCATCAAAATGCCTACTCAGCTTTTCTTGTCACACACAAATTTGGCTAAGTATGGAAAAACACAATCAAACTGCTTGGGAGCCCAACTTTGCATATGCATATATTTTGTGTGATTTTTCATATGATCTAAAAATTAATGTAAATAAACTAGGCATAAAAATGAACAAACCCATTTGATCAATATTTTGCTGACACCTCCACTCATGTGAATTCTAACCTCATCAACATGCTTACTCAGCTCTTTCTATCCACATGCAAATTTGGCTAAGTATGGGAACACAATGAATTCTGATTGAGAAGCCAACTTTGCACCCTTATATATTTGGTTGTGATTCTATGAATGGATTGATATTTAACTCATATCAACTAGGGAGTAATGTGATCACAACCATATGACCAACTCCCTTTGACTCATTCCCACATGGCAATGATGGCATCATCAAACTACCTACTCAATTTTTTTACCACTAGACCCAAAGTGGCTAGATGAAAACTATGGACTACAAGATGAATTATACTTATGTAAACAAGCTATTAAATCATAAATAACATATTAGGGACCTCTTTCACATGCTCCAATCACCATACTCATCCCTAAACATCTCTAATCATGCCAAAACTAAAGATCAACCAAGCCAACTTCAAACACACTAGGACAAGCACATTGCACACTTTGTCATTGTTACTTAGGTTATCAAATAACTTCATCCACTCGCAAGGACACCTCCATGACATCACTATGACATCAATGATAACTCTCCAACAATCTCCCTCTTTGTCATTAATGTTAACAAACATTATTTATAGCAAAATACAACTCACCTTCTCTCTCTTCAAGCACTCCCACAATAAGAACTTTTTCCCCCTTTAACACAATGACAAAGTGGGAACCAAATGATCCTTATGACCTAAAAATATCATAAATAGGAAATGACCATATTATAAATATGATAAAAACTACCCCTTACCTTAACCCTGCCTTTTCTTGCCTTGACAAATTTCCTCTTACTCTATGCCAATACTTTTCTTCACAAGCACAACAATTAATGAAGATAAACCACACAAAAATACTAAAATTTGATGGAAATCACCAAGAAACATCTTATATGGACTCCCCCTAATACCTTTGATCAATTTCATCATTTGAGCATCTTTAGATCTCCACACACCATGAAGAACCACTACACAGGCTTACTAGCCTTCTCTCTCAAGACACTTCCATGACCACCGATAGAGCATCATACAACTTGTTAATAGAGAAAAATGTTATAAACCAACTTGAGAACTCACCTTAAAATATTCATGATTTTCTATTTTGGATAAACTGAACAAAATCACTCTTCTTCTCACTAGGCTTGTCTAGTCCTCTTGTAGCCCTACCTAGAACTTGCACAACCCACAAATTTCTATAGACACAACTTCAAGACCTAAAAATTCATATCTAGATCACTCTCATATGATCCATTGATAACATAAATTTTCAATAACTAGATGAACCTATGAAACATACTTCACAAACCTACTACCCAATTAGGCCTCCAACTTGACAAAAACTTGAATAAATTGATAACCGTCAACTCTAAAACCTCTATGAATATTGAATTATTAAACCATCTAGCCCATTCAACATATTAATAATCCTTAGACCTAAAATCATAAGGTAGACCACTTTTCTAGCAAAGCCCAAAACCCTAGAATCTCAAAACAAATAAAGTCAACACATCACCTTCTAGTCAATGTCCACCTCTGAAACTTATTGTACACCTAGAGATAACCATTACACACATATGAAACAAGATTTGAGATGTCACACCATTGATAACCTTGAATTTATACAACCTATTTTAGGACCTTGACAAATCAAATATCCTCATTTGCCATCTAGGAACCTTCAATCTGACCCTGCAGACTGTTCTAATTAAAAAACACCACAACACTTGATTATTCAATTGAAATGAGTCTCTTAATAAGCATATATAGAGACACCCTCTATACCTCAAATATCTAAAACAAAAACAACTCCTCATATTCATTCTCCTCTTTGTTCAATTGATACTTATAGTTATTCTTTTTCTTTGGCTTTAGAGAAATAACTTCCTCAACTACTACAACATTCTCCTTTTCTTTTATGATTGGATTATCAATACATGGAGATAACATAGATTTATGAAATTCATTTTCATCACTAGGCACTTGTTCAACAAAGCAGGATATTCACTTGGATCCATACATACCTTAAAACTAGCTTTAACCAACACCTTGGTCTTTTCCTCGAGCTTAGCCTTTTCATTCTCAACATGATTAGACAATGAGACCTCTTGGGACTCTTCAAATTTTGAAGCATTCTCCACCATATAAAATAAATTACTTATACTAGTAGACTCATCATGATTCATACTTATCACCTTTAGTTTCCATGAGTTAACTTGCCTTCTTCCTTGTATTCTTAGAGCCTGATTAAAACTTTTCTGACTTATAGGCCATTGCTTTCAGAACATAGCAATGTGACCTCTGTGTTCACAATTGAAGCATACCATAATTTTTTTAATAAGCTCTTTCTACATTTCTAGATTTGGAAAAAATCTTGCAATGTGTCATATGTCAAAACAACTATAACACTCAACATTTATTGAAGGGAACTCAGCTTGTCTTACCTTGTTCGGACAAAAACTATCAATGTGTCCAATGTCATGAAAACTGAAACAAACTACTCTTTTTAAAGAAGAATTACCTTACCATTCTTTATTTGGACCATGGGTAACAAACTATTCTTCATTAAGACAATTGAAGCACTTAACCTTGCTTACTCCTTTTGATTGATGACCCCCATCATAGTCCCATGTAAACTCATTTTTAACAAGTCTTCTACATTCTCTAGATCTATGCCCAAATTGATTACAAGTATAGTAGTAGCCATTGAAGTTTACATACTTCATGGCACTTAGTTGACTGATTTAATTTATATTTAATCTATTTACACCATCATTTCTTGTCTAATGATTTACTTCATAGGCTGATTGTCTTGGTTCACATTAGTATTCATCTTGAATTGAGTTACATTCTTTTGTTATTCTTCATATCCAAGACTAGTTCTATCACTAGCATGATTTTGACCACTCAAAATATTGTCTAGATCATAGGAGCTCTTTTCAAATCTCACAAATGTCTTCACCTTACTAGATGTATTTTATAACTTAGATTTCAAAGACTCATTTTCAGAAACATACCTTGAACATTCATCTTATTTAGCTTTTAGTATTGTAGACAAAATTTCTAATTGACAACTGAGATGATTGATCATATATTCATGCTCCTTGGTGTCTTCATTCATTCTTACCTCATACACACTGAATTATTCTTCATAGTTCTTGAGTTTAGATATCATTTTCTATTTGATAGTATTCTCAATCTTTAGTTCTTCAAGAGCATTCATCAATATAGTTTCATAGTCCACCTCATCTTCATCATTATCTGAATCACTCCAAGTAGACTCCTTTTAATGTGATCAACTTTCTTTCTTAGCCATAAATAGAGCTTCATCTTTAGCAGGACCATCATCTTCATGATGAGATTATGATTCATTGTCTTCACTCTCATTTGATGAGCTACAATCTTCTTTGGTGTAGAGACTCTTCATCTTTAGAATAATTCTTCTTATTTTCAAACCTTCTGAATCCATTTTTGTTTTTATTAGACTTGAATGATCTCTTTCCATCATCATGACCTTGATCATGATATTCATCAATATCCTTTTTATACTTATGAAGGCACTTATTAGCAAAATGTCCTACCTCTCCACAATTGAAACATTTGAAAGGTAGCTTACCCTCATACTTGCCTGGACCTATTTTTAATTTCCTTGTAAAAAAAGCAATTAGTTCATCCTCATCAATATTAGAAATTCCATCTTCCTTGGGTTTCTTACCTTAGAACTCATTTTTTGGCTTCATCTCTTTTTTGAATGTTGCTTCCTTCTTTGGTGGTATATCATCATTTACTCTCATCTCATATGTAGTAAGGATTCCATGCAATTGATCTATCTTCAACCGAGTAAGATCATGACTTTATTTTATAGCAAATAATTTTGGATCAAATTTGAGGAATAGAGACCTTAATACTTTTTGAACTATAGTATCCTCTTCAAGGTTCTGTCCAAGACCTCTGATGGTGTTTAAAATCTCATTAACTCTCTGTAGAAAGGATACCACAAAATCTTCTTCTTTCATTTTGAGGCTCTCAAATTATCTTCAATGAGTCTGTAACTTTGCCAAATTAACCTTTGAATCTCCTTAAAAAATAGTCTTAAATTTATACCATATTTCTTTGGTATATGTGCAATGAATTACTTTGGTGAACTTAGTTTCTATAAGACTACAAGTGATGGCATTCATTGCCTTAGAGTTATTCTCAAATAGATTCTTATCTAAAACACTAGATGAAGAAATAGAAGGAGCAATATAACCATCCAAAATAGATTATCATACATCAAACACTAGGGACATAATGTATGTCTTCATCCTAGTACTCCAAAATGCATAATTAGATCCATTGAGCATTAGTGCTTGCTTACTAGAGAAACCATCTTGTACATTATGATTATCCATTATACCTTGGATCACCTTCAAGATATCAAGCCTTTACTAAAGGACCTTGCTCTGATACCAATTGTTAGAGTTAAAATTCACTGGGGGGTGAATAAGTGGTGGAAAATAATCCAATTCAATTTCTTAACCCTTGTAAATACTTAAGCATTCAATACAATCATTCATGAAACATACAAATCATTCATAAAAGTAAATAATGAACATAATGCCAGATCACATACACAACACAAGATCTATATGGGAAACCCTCTTGGGGAATATAACCCTCTCTCAAACCTACAAACACATGGACTATTGTCCTATAATATGATCACAAACAAGAAATTGATCAAGTCTATATGATCAAGAACCTTGGTCAAGTCCTTCTAACCTAAGGCCTTTAATGAAATAATAGTTCCACAAGGAACACCTATCCATAAGATGATCAAGTCCTTCTAACATCTATTCAGTCAAGTCCTTCTGACCTACAACCTTGATCAAGTCCTTCTGACTAAAGGTCTTTAGTGAAACCCTATTTCACAAAGAGAAACTACCCCTAAGGAAGATTAAGTCCTTTAGACCCTTATTGAAATGAACACTTCCACCTTATAATTGATGAATTCAACACCTGATGATGGATCTCTAATTATCTAACCCCTGCACAAACTCTCTTTCTATCTTAAACATGCCTCTCACATAGGCATGACATAATCTCTCTCCTTCACTCAAATAGTCCTCATATGCACACTCAAACCTCTTCACATATCCTCAAATTGAAAGAGAACTATCCTAACATTAAGAACATTACCTATAGGTCATACACATATTCAAAAAAATGTTTTACTCATTAACTCAACCAATGGGCACACTACTTATCCTTTACTTCACAACTCTCACACCCACCTTATACAAGCCTCTCTCACAAATATTCCACACAAAGTCTATAAATTATCATATTTGATCTCACTATATATAGATATATGATGAATTATTAATTCCACATTAATCCTTATCAGCGACAATACATGCCTTCACCCTTAAGGCATCTCACATGGCTCACACTTAAGTACAACACACTTTTAAATAGGCCTAAGTCACTTTTAGGTCATATAAAGACCCATTCAAATCTTTGACACTTATCTAATCATAATAAGAACATAAGACCACTTAAAAATACATAGATCCACTCTTTATGTCCCCTAGGACATCCTTAAATGATCACAGTCACTCATGCTCATTATGCACCAAATTTGGGATTCAAACAAAATTATCAAAATTAGATAATGGAAACCCAAAAATAATGATGCCAATAGGAAGGGATAGAAAAGGTAAATCAATTTGATTATAATGTTCTTACCATCACCTTTACCTCTTCATAACTCTGATACAAGATTGAGACTTGTGTGCTTCTTACTTGATTTGTTGGGTTGCTTCAAGGCTTAACAATGGCTTCAAGTCTATGGATGTTGATAATGGCTTTTTGAAGGCTTAGTTTCTTGATGAAGTCACTATAGAATGTAATTGTTCATCCCCTTGGGTAAGGGAGGGAGTGTTAGTTTTATATAATAATGGAGGGAGATCTTATGGTCCAAATTTGAATTTTGGGCCATTAAGATCAAGGGTGGAGGATTTTCCATGGAATATTTAATTCTATGGAATCCTCTAGAATAGAGGATTCTAGAGGTTTAGGGTTAGGATGAAGAGATTTATAGAATTCTCTGATTCTAAAAATATCCTCCATAGGTTTTTAGGGGTTTAGGAGAGGTTAGTGTAGGGTGTTGGGTGGGTAGGTAGATTATTTTGGAATTTAAAATTAGCTAGTGGGATTAGGGAGTAGGTTAGTAGGTAATAGGCTTAGTTAAGGTTTATTAAGGTGGGATTAATTATATTTGGAAGATTGTAAGGTTTGATGGGGTGTAGGAATGGATATGGGGATTAGGCTGAAAGGAGTAGATAAGGCTAGGGATATGGTAATTAGGCTAAATTAGGAAAAATTGGTAAAATTAGTGAGGTGATCATATTTAAATGCATACATTTTCCCCCTCTTTGAAAGGATGTTGTGAGTGAAGCAAAATAATGGTCTTTCAAAGAAAATATGTAATATGGGATATAACACTAATTGGGGTATGATGCCCCCTTGATGGATCATGTGGGGAGGACATTGGACCTAAATGGTCACTCGACTAAGGATGTCATAGTAGGATTTGGATAGAAATAGTATGAGAAGGCCCCAAAGTAGATTTTTAAGATGCCCCAAGTGATTAATGACTCAAGTGATAGGTCTAGGCAAGTGATCAAAATTACTAGAAAGTAATGTGATTATTTGAGGTTGAATGGGTTCAAGTAGAGGATAGGTCCAGTAGTAAGGACACATGTTACATGAGGCTCAAAAAAGGATAATTGATAAAATATATCTATTTTTCATTAAAATGCAGGGCTTACTAGGACAAGGGATGTAAATCCATAAGAGGGATGATGAGGATTGATAAAAATGGTGATAGAATAGGGATAGTGGGGCTAGGGATAGTGTTAGTTGATTAAAAAAGGATCTAGGTCTGTTTTCAGGAAAATAAAAAATAGCAGACATGGGATAGGATGCCCCGAGATAGGGGGTAATTAGATAAGGGAGCTAAATGGGATAGATTGGATAAAAAAATTGGGGAGGTTGGGGAGGGGTTGGGTTGATATAGGTGATAGGGGCAATGGGAGGGCTCATTTGCACCCTAAGCTTCCCAAAGAACTAGAGATTGAGCGAAGATGATGGATCACCTACCAAGATCAACACACCATGGAGAGAGGATTTGAGATCACCAGAGGGCATAGAGGATAGACCACTAATAATTAGATGTATTTTGTGTTTTTAGTAATTTTTTAGCTTAATTAGGGTGAAAAATTAGAATTTTTAGGCTAGAGAAAGATAAGCCCACTGTGGGTCTACAATCCCATGATTGGGATTTATGCCCATAGTCATAGGATTATCAATGAAAATAGTGGGATTATCAAGAAAGTAGTGGTTTTATGGTGGGAAAATAGGTAGGATTGTAATCCTACTAGAGATAGTAGCAGGATTGCAATCTCACAACTGGTAAATGGTGAGATTGCAATCCCATGAATAAAAAGTAGTGGGATTGCAATCCCATGACTATGGATAGGGGTGGGATTGCAATCTCATGATGGTAAGTCATGAGGTTGCAATCCTGCTAATGGGAATGGAAAAATTATAATCTCATAATTGAGAAGTCACGATATTGTAATACCACTACTAGTGAGTGGCAAGATTTCCTAAAAAGTGGTAGGATTGTTAGATGGGGGATAGGTTAGGCCAAAAAGAGATGGTAGTTAGTTTTAAGGTGCTGGGTAGATAGCTAGTAAGGGATGATAGTGAGTTTAGGGGGGCTATTGTGTAGGGTCATAGGTTGATAAGGGTATAGGGTGTGGGTAGAGATAAGATCGGTGATAAGTGTAGATAGTGTATTGATGTGGTGTTCTATATGATGCAGGAGTGATTGGGGATACTACATCATGGTCACATCATCCTAAGATACTCCACAAGATGTGGAGGGTGATTCTAGCTGAGTATGGTGTGTTGAAGCTGGTGGGGTTGCATGAGGTGGCTATGATGCCATCAATTTAGATTGATACGACCCTCATCATGGCATTGGTGCAGTAATGGCACTCAGAGATGAGTAGATTTCACTTCATCATAGGTGAGATGATAGTTGATTTAGAGGACATATATCATATTTTCCATCTATCATTATGGGGGAGGCAAATCTACTAGAGGTCTTAGACATTGATGTAGACCTTATAATGCTTGGGTGGGAGCTTGCAGATTGGATTCCATGATGGGAGCATTGATCTAGACCATTGAAAATTGGAGGGGACATTAGATCAGCTTATTTTAGTCTTGATGGCTCTTGTGTCTGACGTCTTACTACCAAATAAGAGAAGTAGGTGGTTCCACCTAGGCCTTAGAGATGTCATAGCAGATATGGTGTAAGAGTACTAAGTTTTTTCATGAGTTCTAGTTGTGTTGGCCCACTTGTATAGAGAGGTTTATATAGGGGCATATAGAAGGGATCATAGCTTTGGGCCATTAATTTTGTTATAGATATGGAGCTAGGAGCACATTGTGATCAAACATCCTCTTGGTACTTTAGCAAATCTGGAGCTTGGTCAACCTCTAGTTTTTAGATGGAGGGTAATCATAGGGTTGCCTCAGTTCATGCAGGTGATATGGCTTTTAACACCCTAGCCCTAGATTTGATTATCTATATGTCATATCATGGCATTACCTTTGGTTGGGATGATGAGGTCCAACTACAGTTTGTGTTGACCCCTTTCTACATTACGGGATGTCATGATTACATTATTGAGAGATATAGGCCAGATTGAGTGTAATGGAAGTTTGGAGTTATTCAAGATGTGCCAGCTCTTGAGCATATATTTGCACATAATGAGTGTGAAAAGCCTCATTAAGGGAGGCTCATGGATAAGATCGATGCAATTTTTTACTATGATCAAGTAACTCTAATGTTATGGGATTTTATGATAGTCATTCATGATCTCAATGTGATAGTGGCCTGCATAAGGTGGTGGTACACTCAAGTACTGAGGTGACTTACATGACCTTGAGTGGTAGCCAGTGAAGTAGTGTGATAGGTACTAGCATCTCGAGCATAGATTCATCATCATGTTTAGAGGGAGAGATAGGTGCATGTATAAGTAGTAATGGATGGGTTTGGAGGAGGGGAGGATGCAATGGACATGGATGGTGATAATGGGGAGGGATAGGTGGGGGTAAAGGTGGTGCCCCAGATAGTAGTGCCCTAGATACCAGTTCAACTAGTGGTATAGAGACCACCTATTCAGATAGGTGGAGGTGTAAGGCCCTCACATCCCCTCAAATTAGCTAAGGATGAGGCCCTGATTGCCAACCTTTAGGAAAAGATCCAAGCTTGGGTGATAGAGATTATAGGTATATCCTAGGAGAGGGATCATCTCCATGATCACTTCTAAGCCCTACGATCCCAAGAAGATGGGTGAGTGATGCAGGGATATGGAGAGCTCTAGATTTTATGGACTCACATTGCATAATAAGATGGAGACCTTACCCAGCTCTAGATGTAGGTAGGATTGTTATAGGGGTAGGTATCACAAAGGGATAGGTAGATAACATCATTACAAGTGCAGGTTAGCTAGTAGGATACATAGATCTCATATTTGTAGGCCCAAGTTACTTAGTGGGATAGTCAATTGGGATAGGTCCAGGCTCAGATTACATCTTTACAAGGGCATGTGGATGGGGTCCCTAGTTAGACAACCCTCCTACAGACATGCATCCAAGAGTTTTAGAGTGAGTTGGTGATTTTAGAGAGGGCCCAAGATATGGCAGATGTAGGGCTTCAAGAACAATAGATGGTAGGTGTTATGAGATAGATTATGATGATTACTTAGGAGGCCCAGTACTATAGGTCTTTATACAAGGTAGTTATTCCATTTGAGAGATGCATAGGATCCTTCAGGGCTAGCTAGTCATCGATTCGATAGCCTTTGAGGAGTCGAGGATCAAGGCCACCACCAGCACCCTAACCCTGATTTTTGGATAGATTATTTTCTATGTATATATTATGAGGATGTATTATAGCTCAGTCTTTCCCTATAGGCTTTATGTAAACTTGTATATATATATATATTAGAATGGATCCCATGTGGATATTGTACTCTTATTTGATGATGATGTATATATGATGGAGTTATTTACAGTTCTATGTGTTATGTTGTTGATGATGATGATGATGCTTGTAAATGTTTATGATGATGACATTATGGTTATGATTTATGATTTCATGGTATTATGATGATGTGACTAATGTTATGTGATGATGATGATTTATTTTTGATATGATGATGTTATTTGTGGTTATTATTATTTTGCACATGATGTTCTTTATGATGTTATTTATGATGTGGATGTTAGCTAATCTAATGTCTTTGATGATGATGATGATGATTATTATTATTTGGTTATGTTATGGATACTTGGTTATGTGATGTTTATGATGATGGGATTTTATTTAATGTGATGGGGTATTATGTGATGTTAGTGACACATGTAATGATGTGATTATGGCAGGGATCATATGATGAGAAGCAAATGTGATGTTATGTTAATTAATGTTAATTTTTATTATTACACATGTGCTTTTGGATGTATGCTAGATGGTATAGGTTATGGCAAATGATTTACATGTGATGTTTTAAATTATAGATGGATGTTTATTATATTTGACTTTAAATGGCCCTATTGATAGATGTGTAGTGATGTGACTGTATTTTGTATTATGTTTTGTCATGGATGAATGATGTATGTAGTACATGGGGTGGGATGGACTATGGTTTATGTGTTTATGCTCATGTTAAATGGATTATATGATGGATTCATGATATGATGATGCATACATTGGATATGATGGACATTTTGATAAAAATATGGTTATTATTTTGTGTGCTTTTTGTCTCTTTTCGTCAATAGATGTTTCATCCCCTTGATTAGTATTGTAGTCTGAATAGGACCACTCCTACACCATGTAGGTTTAGTGGATGGATGGGAGGGATTTAGTTGTTAGATGAGGGTAAGATATGGGGATGGGATAGTAGATGTTGGATTAGGGATAGGATATGGGTGGAGTTAGGATCGAGATCACCTCTTTTAGTAAATTGTCAAGCCTTTTATGTATGCAATCCATTTTGCTATTGCACCTTTGTGAGACGTGTCAATGGTCATGAAGAGGCCTTTGACATGAGATGAATGATGCATAAAGAGTGACTCTATTTTAAGGAATGTATTATTGAGGAAAGAAGCCTTAATGAGTATCTAAGAAATCCTTGTCCCTGGTAAAAAGAGTACCAAAGAGTAAATGTGAAGAAAAATAATACATTCATATGCATGCTCACACATAATCATACACAAAAAAATACTCATACATCACATCATATATCTCTGATAGTGAATGGTAATTAGATAGGGAGGAGAGGGGGATAGAGTGATGAAGATAGTGGTTGAGTTATCCTTGGTCATGAAAACATGGCCAAGTGCTTCCTGCATAGTTTGAAAAAGACCTTGGGCCAATATAGTTTTGGCTAGTGGATAGATGACAATGGTGATGATGATGATTGATTAGAAAGTGATAAGTATGAGATGTTAGGGATGTGATGGGTAACATTAGTGATACTAGGACATGAGAGAGATGATAAGACGAGGTTGATAGGTTAAAATATATACAAAAGTATTTACAATGTGTATAATTTCCCAAGGACTTAGGCTTAGGATAAGGCTCAAACTAGAAAATTCAAGGGCAAGGGTCCAGGTGACTCTTCAAGAATCAGGATCACTAATTTGCTTAGGAGACTTAGGTAGAGAATGATTGCATTATAGTATGATCCTCCATAATGATAGTGGGAGTGGATAGATTGTAGATGCAGGAGAAGGCAAATTTTGTCAAAATGATTGCATATATTTAGTTGAGGCTAAAAAAGGAGACATATCTATCAAAGAAGACTTGTTAAAGGGATGCTAAGGATAGTGTGGATGATAGTGATAGTTAGGACTTGGGGAAGGGATACATGGCTTCCCAAGTGGAGAGATGGCTTTTGGGAGGATTCCCTTAACAAGTAGTTGTTGGATAGCCCTTTCTTTACCATCTACTAGAGTGATGTAGCTAGCTGATTATTGCTTTACTTAATGAATTCACACTATAGAGACTAGGGTCATGGTATCATTACTATGATGCCAGAAGCTAGTTTTCACCATAGTACTTGCCCAAGGTGCCAACAAGCTAGTTTTCACCATTATATATATATATAGGGATGGGAATGGATGGAGAAGGAGGCACCCTATATATGGAGGATATGGATGTGGGGACTAGGCATAAAATCACTTAAGGTACATGGCATTTATGGGGTTATTTAACTAATATCCATCCAATTTGGCCAACTCATATGCTCCTGACCCATATTTAGCATTGATAACATAAGTACCAAGCCAATTAGCTTCAAACTTTCCCTTCTTATCTTTGTCTGCATTGGTATTTTTCTAATTTTATTTCAGGACCAGGTCACCTACATCAAATTGTCAGGCTTGAACCTTTTTACAATATTAATTCTTGAGCTTATTTTGATAGGACCGTAAATGGTTTAGAGCATGTTTTTATTTCTCATCTAGGAGCTCTAATTCTTGTAGGCATTCCATTTGGAGATTGTGGTCAGTAATTATACCCCATAGTGAGAGATGAAGAGATAGGAGTTCCACTTATACAAGGAGTATAGCTTCAAATCCATAAACCAAGGCATAATGAGTTACTCCTATAGGTGTATGAACATTGGTGCAATAAGCCCATAGGGTAGGATAGAGGTGGGTATGCCAGTTACTCCCATCTTGGTTGATAGTCTTCTTTAGGATTTTGATCAATGTCTTATTTATTGCTTCTGCTTGACTATTGCCTTGGGGGTAATATGGAGTAGAGAAATTTTGTGTGATATGATATTTTGAAATAAGGCTTCCACATCTTGATTTTTGAAAGATTTGTCATTGTCTAATATTATGTTGGTAGGGATGCCAAAATGGCAAGTGATTTGATTTAGGATAAACTTGGAAATTTGAAGGCCTATCATATATGTCAATGACATCACCTCCACACATTTAGTGAAGTATTATATACCCGTGATAATGAATTTATGTCTATTTAAGGAAGTGAGATTTATTTTTCCAATCAAATATAAACCCCATATAGAAAAAGGCCATGGGCTCATAATAGGATGTAATTCTTGTGTGGGTGCATGAATGAGATTCTCATGATTTTGACAATCAATACACTTTCATATGTATTAACAAACATCTTGTTCTATGGTTGGCCAATAATATCTTATATGGAGGATCTTTTTAGCCAAGGCCATCCCAATGATGTGGCCCCCATAAATTCCATTATGAACCTCCTTGATGGCTTGAGTTACCTCATCTGATGTGAGACATTGTAGCAAGGTTCCATCATAACTACATCAATAGAATGTGCTACCAAGGATGGTGTAGCATGTTGTGTGATGGATGAAGGCTTTTCATTAATGATGGTTAAGGTCAGGTGGGAGGATGTTGTCATGAAGGTATCGATAGATGTCATAGTACCAAGGTAGATTGGGATTATTAATGACACAATTTTAAAAGGGTTTAATGATTGGTGGGTTGGGATGAGCAAATGTTCAATCAGAAAATTCCCCTCCAAGATATCTTCATGAAGGTCAATTAATAAGCTCAGAGTTGCCATAGAATCAACTACCTTATTACTTCCTTGTGGTACTTGCTCAAATGTGATGGATTGAAAACTTGTTTTTAGTTGATCCACCAATTATTTTTAGGGAAGCAGTTTCTCATCTTTCATTTAAAATTCTTCATTGACCTATGTTATGATTAACTAGGAGTCCCTGAATACCTATAAGTATTGGATATCAAGGTGTAGTCCTATTATGAGGGCCTCATATTTAGAGATATTATTAGTGTAGGGGAAAGTAAGATAGAATGCTTTTGGAATAAGGTCACCTTGTGGGGTAACCAAGAGGATGCCTGCCCCATACCCATGAGTAGTGAAGGACCCATCAACATATAGTTTCTAGCCTTCTTGTGATGTATGCATAATGGAATCCTCCAGGAATGATCCTATAATTGGCTCAATTGATTCTATTGGTGCTACCACAAGTTGATGTATGATGACTTGTCCCTTAATAGATTTTTTATTGACATACTCAATGTTGAATTCATTGAGTAACATGATCCATTTGGCTACTTATCTTGTTAATGCTATTTTGGATAGTAAATTTTTGAGAGGATCAACTTTGGATATTAACTACAGTTGATTGTTGAGAATATAATACTATAGCTTTTACGATGCAAAGATAACAGCTAAAAAGGCCTTTTCTATGGGTGTATAATTTAACTCATAAGATATGAGTGTGCAGATGAAATAATAAATTTCCTATTATTTACCTTTATCATTATGTTGAGCCAATAATGCACCAATGGCCCATGGTGTATCAGATATTTATAGGATCAATGATCTTCCCAGAACTGGAGTTGATAAAATAGGTGGATGTGCCAAATATTGCTTTAGACTTTCAAAGGCTTATTGGCACTCCTCATTCCAATCAAAACTTGCCCCTTTCTTGAGAAAATGGGTGAAGGGGTGACATTTGTTAGCGATCTGAGAGATGAATCATCTGATTGCTTAGAGCTTAACTTGAAGGCTTTGTAGTTGCTTGAGTGTGTGAGGTGGTGGAATTTTAGTGATGGCTTGAAATTTTGCCAGATATATTTCAATTTCTCTTCATGAAACAATGAATCCTAGTAATTTTCCAGATGTCACACCAAAAACACACTTCTTCAGATTTAACCACACCTTATATTATCATAGTCTCTCAAATATCTTTTGGAAGACAGCAAGATGTTCATATCGCAATCATGACTTTCCCAAGATATCATCCACATAATCTTCCACTATGTCATGCATCATGTCATTGAAAATGATATTCATTACTCATTGGTAAGTGGCCCATACATTTTTAAGGCCAAATGGCGTGACTTGATAGCAAAACGTACCCCTTGGCATAATGAAAGTTGTTTTATGTTTGTCTTCAGGTGTGGTATTAATTTGGTTATAGCCTAAAAATCCATCCATGAGGGACAACATTTCATATCTTACTATTGAATCCATGATCATATCAATGTTGGGTAGTGGGAAGTCACATTTTAGACATGCCTTGTTAATGTCTCAAAAATTTGTACATATCCAAATTTTGCCCTGTGGTTTAGTAATATGAACAATATTAGATATCCAATCAGAGTAGTCTATGGGGAAGATGAATCCTACTTATAAAAACTTCTGTAATTCCTCCTTGACTAGGAGTGCCACCTTGGGATTCCTTTTATGCAATTTTTGATTTATAGGTTTAGCATTAGGATGAACATCAAGATGGTGGACCACTAGTGAAGGGTCTAATCTTGGCATATTTTCATAGCTCTAAGCAAAGATTTTGATGAATTCTTCTAATAAGGCAATCAAAATTTCACGCTCTGAAGGAATAAGAGATGTCCCCAGTTTGACTATTTGGGGATGTTCCTCTATCCCAATATTGATTTCTATCACATCCTCAAAAAGTGAGGGTGAATTATCTTGGAGATAAGGGGGATATTTGGTCTTTGGCATGTCAAAAGAAAAAATTCTAGGCAACTTCTTATCGATATCAAGGTAATATTCTAATTGAAAAGAATTAAACATGATATCACCTAGTTCTGTGAGAGGCTCTTCATTATCTTTGGAACATTCTTCTTCTTCTAGGACATGCAATTATTCTTGTTTTTTGAAATAATTTGATTCACATATATGGATGGAGAAGCCTCTTTTATTATCATTGGATGGCATGAAATTTCTTTCCCGCAAGTGTTCAAGGATAGCCTCATCATTTTGAAACATATCCAAGGTAGGCTCTTTCTTAGAGTCCCAATGTATGAGGTCAAAGAAATAGAGGGAGACATTGATAGTGGATATGGTGGTGTCAAGGAAAAGGTTTGTGGTAGCCAACTCTTCAAAATGACTACAAATGGATCTTGTTTCAATATCTTCATCGGGGAGTGATCACTCATTGGTCAAGATAGAATACATAATGATATTGATTGGGTCACTACCATATGATTTGTATCCTAGACCATAATATGATGAATTTTCCTAGAATTCAATTGGCTCTAGTCATCTTTTTTCTTCTTTGCCTAGTCCTTTGCCCTTATAATTCATGTTTTCCATCATATGATGGACCTTGGGATAACATTTCTCAGATGAGATGATAATGCCATCATTAGGTAACAGCCAGGAATCATCTCTATCTTCAATATACTCATCTGATATAAGTCTTGTGATTTCAAAAAATGTAGACCCAAACTGATACCGAATGGGCCTATCTTCTCTCTTGTCAGGGGACCCATCACTGTGGGGGGATAATAAAAGATAACCTATACATAAGGTTTTATATTCATAATCACCATAGCCAATGGGTGTGATTTTTAACTTGGAAAACTCTAGTGTGGGAGTAGATGTGGAGGTTACTTGATCAGGAGAAATATATTTTATAGTCATTGGACTAAGGATGGTATTTTTAGTGTGATGAGGTGGGGAGATAGATTGATGTATCTGATAGCTATGATGATCAATGACCCAGGGAATAGTTACTTCCATACCTAAATGGGGGAACTTGAGACATTGATGTAGTGTGGATAGAATGGCTTGCATTTCATGGATTCAAGGTCTCCTAAGAAGCATATTATATGTTAGATCCACATTTACTATATGCACCAGGGTCTGATGCACTATAGGTCCCATAGCTATAAGGAGATATATAGACCCTACTAATGGCCTTTCATTATCATCATAAGACTTTATCATAATTAAGGTGGGTCCAAGTGATGACTCAGAGTACCCCAACTTCTTCAAGAAGTCGTGTTACTCAAATCGAGTGCATATCCTTTATCCATAAGGATACATGAGATGTGGTGATGTGCGATGGTAACTCCAATGTATAATGGATAATTATGATGGGGGCCAACTGGCAAAAATTTCTAAGCACCAAAGGTAAGCTATGGAGAAGGTGATATATGTACTATAAGTGCTTGGAATTGATTTGTATCTAGGTCACTTGGTACCTTTATCCCATTAAGCACTTGGTTTAATATGTCCCTATGTAAAGTAGATGTCTTAAGAAGTTCCATGAGGGAAATTTGAGCAGGGGTCTTCTCTAGCTGCTGAATGATATCATATGATTTCTCTAACCAATTAGCCATTTTATTATAATCATTGCACTTAGGTGCAATGGATGATGTAGAGGGATGTTATGAAGGTGCTATGGGAATGATAATTTTATTACGTCAGGTAGTGATGGAACAATTGGCAGTGGTCCAATTAATTTTTAAGATGGGAGGGTGGATGGTGTGGACTTGGAAAATTGGTAAATCTTTATGGTATTAATGTAGTGATAGGGGACAACATGGTAATTAGTGAAATTAGAGGATGATGCCTAACCCTAGTCTTTTTGGGGTCTTAGATTCCTTTTTTCATGCTTTGGGAGAGGATCTTTATAGATTCCAAGTCCATTTCCTGACTGATTTGGTGCAGGCTCTCCTTCAAGTTCTATGTCTCCTTTCTTAATTAAATCTTGGACATAATGTTTCAATTGCATGCAATTTTTAGTGTCATGCCCCTTTACCCTATGAAATTTAAAGTATTCATCTTCATGATACCAATCAGGTTTAGGTTGTTAGTTACCCATAGGTCAAATTTTTGGTAGATTTATCATATTAGCTATAATTGATTATTTTAAGACAATTTCTAAGGTACCCCCAAACTGGCTAGGGGTCTTTTCTTGGTACAAGGTTTGGGCCTCCCTCATGGAACCTTGATGGTGGAGATATTGGGAGGTTATGTGAAACTTTTTCATTGGATGGTCTACACATGTTGAGCTTTGAAATCTATCACTCCATCACCTACGACATTCTTGTTTTTATTTAAGCCCTTAGGTTTGTTAGAGAAGGAATTCTTTGTATTCTAGTTCTACTCATTACGAGAATGTAACTTGATAGTCCCCTTTTCAAAAAGATCCTTTTGAATTTGCATTCCCTTCTTAATTATTTCATCAAAGGTATTTTCACATTACAATTTCAATTGATATTTGAGTTTCATGTTGAGGTTATCAACAAAGATTTTAGCTAATTCCTTTTCAAGCACACTGCACCTTAGTCAACTTTCCAAACCCCACCATTATTATAAGAAGTATATGAGGCTTTCCCCATTCCTCTATTTTGTGTTATAAAGGTTGATAATAGATATGCCATGCTCTATGTTTAAGTATAAATGTCTAAAAAATTATTCTGTCAGCTCTCCAAAGCTTGAGATCGACCCTTTAGGTAAATGCAAGAACCATTTGAGGGTTGTTCTGGTTAAACTCTCAGGGAATAACCATAATAAATAAGCATCCTCATATGTAACCTCATGGCAAGAAACATAGAATTCTTGTACATGGTCTCTTAGATAACCCTTTCTTTGGTATTTCTTAAATTTTATAACTTCAAAATGCAGGGGGAAATGGACTTGTAAGATGTTGATATCTAGATGTGATGAGCAAAAATCCTCATACCTATTTTTAAGGGCTTGAGACCAAGGATCCACTTATTGTAAGATTTCTTTCATCATTTTCCATTTTTGGGCAAAAGTGGGGTCCCCAAGTAGGTTAAGGGGTTGATTTTGAATTCCTTGCAGAGCATGGGTAGGTGGGTTATTAGTGGTAGCATGATTGGTATGATTAAGGGTATTGGGATTGTTATTAACATTGTCAAGGGTATGGGAATTGTTAAAGGTGTGGGTAGTGTGTTGTGGTGATAAAAACTTTTGATTGGAGGAGGAGGTTGATTTTCCATGTCAATTTATCTAGGTGGTCTTCTATGGTAGCCTGCCTCCTATTAGCCTCAGCATGTTTATTGACAAGGGGTGGTTGTTCTTCTTGTTCTTCTAAGAACCCATGGTCTACCTCTTAATGAGCATGATGGCATGGGGACTTAGATGGGTGGATGATGTTATTTAGATGATCATGGTCATAATTTGAGGGAAAGGTGCCCCCAATTTCTATGGTTTAGGCTAATACTTCATCTTAGTTCTCATATAAATAACGATCGATGAGGTGATGTACATTATCATTATGGAGGAGATTGTTCCAATCATTTTCTACTTGAGGTGAGCAGATGTCACTGTGAAATTCCTCATATTCTTGAGTTCGGTCATGGATCCTAGCATTTTTGTCTTGATTTTAGCCTTGTCTTAGGTGGAGTTGAGCTCAGTTTTCGATGGCCATGATATAATAGTAGGAGGATGAGATGTGATGGGGTATGATATGGATGTTTTGAATATTAGTTTTGGATCAAAAGATCAGACTAGAAGCGGTCAAGGATTGGGATTATTTGATGGATAGGATAGCTATAAATTATCAAGAAATAAGAGTCTTTCAAGAAATCAACTAGAGAGGATAGGAAAAAAGTGATGGTATAGAATATCTTTGTCAACTAGTAAATGGGCAAGTGGATGGGAGCTAGGGAACAAATATTCTTGCGCTAAGGATGAGTGATCGATTGAGACATTGTATGGCTATGTTTAATAATAATTTCAAGTGATGATGGGGTGTTAATCAATGATATGTGAGGTATGATTGACCACTAATAGTTTGGTCCTTTTTCAATAACCAATATCTTGAGTGGGGATGAGGTATAGATAGATGGATACGTATGTGATATATACAAGTGATAAGTGTGGGAGATATTAGACAAGGACTATGCCTCAAGATAGGTAGATGGGGGAGAGAATGAGTGGGACAAAAAGAAATATTAGACGAGTGGTATACACAAGGGGAAAAAGGATAACTAGGTATATTTAATTATTTAAAATAATGAGACAAATATGGATATGGATGATTAAATATGATATATGGATAAATAATTATGTGAATAGGTCAAAAAGATAAATGGATTGTGTGGGTGAAGGATGATTTATGCGTGATAAGGGTTACAGAAGGACTATAGTGGGATGGAAAACTTATATGGATGGATTATGGAATGATATGGGTATGTATTCTATATCTAGGTGAATGAGGTGGATTGGGAAAGGATAGAAGGATAAGTGGGAGATGGGATATATGGATATAGATATGTGATATGGATATATATATGTGATATGGATCAATATGCTAAGGGGGAAGAATTATATGGGTGGTCTATGGGAGGATATGAGTGGATACAAAAATATGATGGGGGGATGTGGAAGGTCAAATATGGATTAGTTACTAATGGTATAAGATATATGAGTTATCTATGGAGGAATATGATTGGACATATGATATATGGATAAGTGGAAGTGGATTTGATGAGGATAAACTACTAAAAAGGGGATGGACTATGGATCAACTGATAAAGTGATATGGGATGGATGGTATAAAGACAATATGGATGATATAACAATGATGTGGATGGGGAATTTATCTAATTTTAAAAAGATGATAAGATGTAATAATGGAGAGGGGTGAGGCAAGATAAGATAGATGTTTTAAGATGCAAGAGAAAAAAGGGAGGTGGATTAGGATGGAATGTAGATGATAGAATGTCCTAGGATATGGGCAAAAAAGGTTAAACTTATGGTGATATATGTAAATGGTAGGTAAGTCAAAGGGAAATATAGATGTATGTGAAATATGGGTAGTTGAGGATATGGGGTGGCTAGGATGTGTCAGACTAAGGGATTATAAAAAGGAGTGGAAAATGATATGGTAAATAAAGACGTGAGTTGGATTCTAAGACTATGGGGTGGGTAGATATACAATCCAAAGTGTGGGATCTAAGTGCTTATGGGATGAGTAGGATGTGATGCTCAAAAGGACTATGGATGGATAGGGCTCTCTATGGACGATGACCTATGAAGGTGGATGAAAGGGGTGATGATGAAAGGGATATGGAAAAGAATAAATAGACAATGATGACAAGGAATGGATAGTAAAGTGGATGTGGATAGAAGAAAGTGGTTATAGAATGATACTAGGATGGGGAGAGATGAATCCTATATAGTTTTCTAAGGTTATTCACACACAAAAGTCAAGGGTATGGATAACTTAGCTTATCAAACAACATGGGTCTTTTCACAACACCCAAGAAATCATGCACAAATACATCCCTATTTATTAAACCATATAGGAGTGTAAATTGATGTTCACACCATCTAATGGATACACAAGTGAGGTTTTAGGCCAATCACCCATTACAAAATCAACCAAACCCTCTTGACCTTGCTTGTTCTTAATGGTCACTTAGGTGATAATACTGACACTAGTAGTGGAACACTTGTTATGGCCAAAATTCCCTACTTTAAGGTATACAAAAGGTTCTATGGGAGTCCCTGATATACGTAATGGTATGATGGGGCCCCAGTCCATATAGGAGGCTATTTGATTACCTTGGGTATATGGACTTAATCATCCTCACTCCATGAAACCCTTTATGGGGAATTCAACTTAGGCTATAATGACAATGCTCTCTTTATTGTTATACTCCACCAAAACATGGAGTGTGGTTAGCATGTGGTGGTGAAATCCATGATACTAACCCCTATAGACTAAGCTGCATGCATGGTGATGAAATCCACATCATGTTCTATCCTAAGGGAGGGATTAAACAATCAATCAAGCTCATGATACAAGTAATTTACACCTTCTAATTACCTATGTGAGCTGCACATGATACGATAAATTATTTAGAAACACAAGACACACACACAAGCATAATCTAGTATAAATAAGAAGACTCTAGTTAAATTCAAATCACAATGGTAATTTTAAGTAAAAAATAAATCAAGATGACACCCCTCCCTACAAGCACAAAGGATTAAAAACCAATAGGGGTGCCTAAGAATCCCTCTAAGACATGTCAAAAGATTAGCCAACTGATTATTGTAATCCCACAAATACACAGGTCAATACCACAACCAAAATAGATAATATCACTATTGGGATCCAATATCGCTACTAAAAACTAGTGAGATTATCTACAATACCAATAATGAGATCAATAAGATTACTACTCAAGGACAAATTCAACTAATGGTATTGCAAAATTTAGACTGCCTATAAAATTTATCTTAATTAAGTTTAAAGAGTCTATGGATCAAAATTAATTACAAGGCCTCATTTTTAATATAATTAATGATATGAAAAATACTAAAAAGCCTAAACTAACTATAAGAATTTTAAAACTAGCCCTAGATATGCTATCCTACAATAACACTATTCAGACTAACAATCCTACTCTTTGCAAGTCAATCTTGTAATTGTCGAAGTAGTGGTATTGCAAGTTTGCCCCAAATCAATCAAAGGGCATTTCCTAGTAGTCTCTATTGATTTTTGATGGTCCCTACAAGGAAAAAAGTTCCTGTGAGCTAAACACTCAAATTAGAAAATAGTAATAGATAAGATTTAAAGAGGAATACTTGCTAAGGTGAGTTTGATCAAAAATGATATTTGGGCTTAAAATGATGTTTGGAAAGATCTATTATACCCAATATGTTTTTCCTCTTACTGATGGAAACTAGAGTAAGAATACTAATGAGGAAGCAAAAGTAGTCAAGATAGGAACCTTACCAGTTTATGATGACCAAACAATACCACTATTGAAAATAACAATACCACTACTTATAGGTCAATACCACTATTAGTAGAGTCACAAGATTGTCTAAAACCAGTAAAATCCACCCCTTGCCTGAAAGTGGTCTTTTTAACTCCTTTCCTACACACAAGTTAGATTACCAAGGACAAACAAGCTACAAAAACATAATGAGGTAAAAAGCCAATGATATTATGCAATTAAACCCTATTTCCTACAATACCACTACTAGGATCTGTAATATTGCTATTACCAATGCAATACTGTAACTGAGGGAGTGGTGGGATTGTCAAAAATAGATCAACTATCTTCATTTTAGCAAGAAATATCACCTTGTCCTGCACACAACAAACAACATGCCTACTAATAGGGACACAATTAGCTTAGGGTTGTCAAAACATAACACTCTCAATAAGGGACAATACCACCACTAAAATCATCAATACCATGACTAATAGGGCAATACCATGACTATCAAAGTAGCATTATTGTTTAAACTTAAAACCTTGCTAAAACCCCTAACCACTTATAGTCTTATTGACAATACCATGAGTCAGGATGATAATGCTACTATTTGGTTTGACAAAACCACTACTTATAGGGCAAAACCATGACTTTTTTGAAAGAAAATGAAAAATCTAGCCTTGGTTTCACATCCAGTTGGTCCTACAATCACTTGAAAAGCTTCTAGCAAGTATATTAGCCTAAATAAGAGGGGTTGGTCCCACTGTGGTCACCAAAATGTGCACCAAATTTAGGATTCAAATGAAATTATCAAAATGAGATAATGGAAAATCAAAAATAATGACACCAATTGGAAGGGATGTAAAAGGTAAATTAGTTTGATTAGAATGTTCTTACCATCACCTTTACCTCTTCATAGCTCCAATCCAAGATTGAAACTTGTGTGCTTCTTACTTGATTTGTTGGATTGCTTCAAGGCTTGACAATGGCTTCAAGTGTTATGGATGTTGATAATGGCTTGTTGAAGGCTTAGTTGCTTGATGAAGTCACTATAACATGTAATTGTTCAACCCCTTGGGCAAGGGAGGGAGTGTTGGTTTTATAGAATAATGGAGAGATATTTTATGGTCCAAATTTGAATTTTGGGCCATTAAAATCAAAGATGGAGAATTATCCATGGATTTTTTAATTCCATGGAATCCTATAAAATAGAGGATTCTAGAATTCTCCAATTTTAGTAATATCTTCCATAGGGTTTTAGAGGTTTAGGAGAAGCTAGTTTAGGGTGGTGGGTGGGTAGGTAGATTATTTTGGAATTTAAAATTAGCTAGTGGGATTAGGGAGTAGGTTAGTAGGTAATAGGATTAGTTAAGGTTTATTAAGGTGGGATTAGGGAGTAGGTTAGTAGGTAATAGGATTAGTTAAGGTTTATTAAGGTGGGATTAATTGAATTTAGGATATTATAAGTTTGATGGGGTGTAGAAATAGATATGGGGATTAGGCTAAAAGGAGTAGATAAGGTTAGGGATATGGTAATTAGGCTAAATTAGCAAAAATTGGTAAAATTAGTGGGGTGAGCATATTTAATTGCATACACTCAACTATGCATATATTCAAACAACTCAAACACTGACCTTATACATAGGAACACCATTACCAAACATAAATTCAACTTCTTAAGCATTGTTCATACTCAAGATAGATTGGTCACACCTCTAAAATAATCGCATATCATCCTCATTGAGTCTACAACACTCCTCAATAGCCAATTCATCATGAAACATCAAAACAACATCAACACAAGCTTGAATATCCTTCTTGGGTCACTTACAAAACATATACAAAAAAAAATCAACTTTGGAGCTATAAATCTTTAATTATACACACTTCCATATCTTTAAATCAGGTTCATTAGATGTACAATGGAGTCCTCTTCATATTTTATTTTTACATAATGAAAAAATTCATCTTTTATAGAAATATATGAACAAATTACTGAGCACTAGATTTTCCCTTAAAAAATTCAAATGGCAATGGTCAGTTAAACCTTAAACACAATGCTTGCATCTCATGTCCTCTCACCTTAGATTAAAACATGCACCATCGATCTTTAACACATAGGCACTAATACTTAAATGTTAAAAATCAATTAATTTGACCTCATCTCATGTAATATTAAAACTTTGACTCAATTCACTTCATTGATCTCTGTGAATCAGTCAGGTCTTTATCATGTAGCTCACACCATTTGATTAATCTGTATGAACACCTACTCATCATTGGATCCTTATCCTATACCTTTGCTCAGTTGTTAAGCATCATGCACCTATCCTCATCTTGATACTTCCTAAATTCTTGAAGTAATGTGTACCATCAATCTTGATTAAACTTTAACTTGTGCAGAAATGACTATGGGAACCTTTGAAACATGCTTGGAAGGCCAACTTTATAGATTCATAGATTTTGCCTCACTCACTTGCATTTTCTCAAATTTGGATCATATGATCTCCTTACATAGGATAATCCAACTATATGACAAACTACTCCTAAAACCTTTATGCATGTGAGATATAACACCATTAAAATGCCTTCTCAAAATCTTCTGTCATAGAGCCAACTAAGTTTAGAATTTTTTTGGGAGACCAACTTTGCCCCTACATAACTTTTGTTGTGTTTCAATGCATGATCTAAAATTTAGAACAAATAAACTAGGCTAAAAAATGAATAACCCCATATGAACAATTTCTCTTAACACCTTCACACGTGCAAGATATTTCACCATCAAAATAGTTACTCAAATTTTATTTTCACATGTAAATTTGGGTATGGAAAAACACAGTCAAACTGCCTAGGAGCCTAACTTTGCATATGCATATCTTTTGATGCACTTTATCACATGATCTAAAACTTAGTACAAAGAAACTAGGCATAAAAATGAAAAAATCCATATGATCATTTTGTCCAAACACCTCCACTCATGTGAATGCTAACCTCATCAACATGTGTACTCAACTCTTTCTGGCCACATGCAAATTTGGCTAAGTATGGGAAAACAATGAATTCTGATTGAGAAGCCAAATTTCCACCCTCATATATTTGATGGTGCTTCGATGCATCAATTGAGATTTAGTGCATATCAACTAGGGACTAATATGATCACAACCATATTACCAACTCTCCTTGACTCAGTCCTGCATGATAATGGTGATGTCATAAACTACCTACTCAGATTTTCTACCATTAGACCCAAAGTGTCTAGCTGAAAATTATGGACTACCAAATGAATTACATTTATGCACACAAGCTCTCAAAGCATAAATAACATCTTAGGTACCTATTTAACATGATATAATCACCATACTCATCCATAAACATCTCTAATCATGCCAAAATTGAAGATCAACCAAGCCAACTTCAACCACACTAAGACAAGCACATTGCACACTTTGTCATTATTACTTAGGCTATCAAATCACTTCATCCACTCACTAGGATACCTTCATGGCACCATTGATAACTATCCAATAGACCCACCTTTTATTTACATAAATTTATCCTTAAGGAAGAATTTAATTTCACACTTGTAAAACATGAACTTAAGCATTTGAATTTATTCAGCTTAGAAAAGGTTTAGAAGTTAAGTTATTTACCAAAGCTTTCATATGTTAATATTCTTGATAATGTTCCTTGTACCATATATGTGTTTTTTCATAATGACTAATAATATTTCCAAGTGTGAATGAATAGTCCTATGCATAACCTATCCAAGTTTTTGTGTCACTATGAATCTCTTTATGGTTATCTTATGACATCTCAAAGCCTTGGTGACATTTCATAGCCTTGGTAGTAGTCTCATTATTTTTGGTATTCATGCCAACTCCTATTATCCAGATTAGTGAAACCATGGTGACATCATACCATCAACATTGCAAGCTAAAAAATGATGAAAGGAATGAGGTGACAAAGAATCTTAATGGGTTTTTATGGTCCCCACAACAAATCCTAACCAAATTATCATACATCTAAGTGGTTCTAGTAGGGGATACTATTTAATCTTGATCTCCTATCCCTATACTCTCATTTATCCCTCTAGGACATGATTACAGTTATAATAAAAAATTTATAGAGTGTTAATGAGCAAGCAGGCCCTTGGGTCTAAATATATTCCTTTTTGAATGCTTTGTAAGGGTCAACTTGAAACAAACCCAAAAAAAAGATTTGTAATTGCATTATCAAAGTGTGTTTATGACTGTGTGTAGGGCCCACTACTTATCTTGATGATGCAAGTAGTATTTTGCTTATAGCATACTCATAGATGTATACCCAAAACCATAGGAGGTGAACCAAGATTCTAAACTAGGGATAAACATATAAAGTATTCTATAAGGAAGTAGGTTTCCAAGAGGCACTATGGAATTCAGGGTGTATTGGTGTGAAAGTATATGGATAATTCTTGAGCTCCATACATGGCTCTAATCTTTTACATAGGACCATTTGGGGGTCCTTAACCCTAGGTTGAGTATCTTGTTTCCCCTCATTAGTATTTGGCTCTACCTTGCAGGTGATTATATGGTTTTTTTAATATAACTAGAATAAATAATTTTATTAACCCTTTGTTATAAATTAGATATAGAACATTTATGAAATAAGAACTAAGGTCTAAGATTTATCCATTTTTTATCTTTAATGTATATAAAAAAGGATTGGATTTACTCACTAATACTTTCAACACTAGATGATACTCATATTTGTATCGCTTAAGACTAGTTATTAAGTTATTCATATATTAAAATCCCTTATCCATTAAAGAACACTTATGTTCAAATCAAACTATCACCAGATGAGATATAGTGCACAAATCATAGTCCTCTCATACCAAGGAAGTTATTTAATAATAATGGTTATTTGTATATGTAATTAAATCCATCCATCATAATAATACTAAAGAATAATGAAATCAGGTAATACAACTCCAACCATCAAGGATTTCTAATGATTACCCATTAACAAGATTCAGCTCACAAAGTAACAAGATCTCATATAAATATGAATTAATATTGTTAGAATGTAATGAGTATTAGAGGTACCATAGGAAATTAAGTGGGTACTACCTACCGAGATTCTAAATAGAATCCTTGGCTTGGATCCTTTCACCATTGACTTCTTGTTTGATATTTAAATATCAAACCCAAGCTCAACCAAAAATCATAATGATGACCACTTAGATCGAACAATTATGTACTTGACAAACACTCATCTTTATCAATAAGACTAGTTATGAGCCCATTCTTATTTTCAACCAACTATCATATTAGGTGTATTTTATGCATGGGTTTAAGATTAATAACATGTACCCCAAAAGGATGTGAAATAATTCAAGAATAAATAGTTCACTATGAATTTCATGGATTTTGATAGTAAGTCAAACCATAATAATTAATCCATAAAGAATTAATTGGAAAAGTGAGCTATAGATAATTTAGTTAAACATAAGTCTGTCCCTTACTCATAAATCCTTCATTTAAGTTTTTAACCACTTGCCGAATTGTAAAGTATAAAAGACGATAGCCTTATGCATTAGTAATTTTAATTTCTAGTTGATCATCATAATTATATACAACCCCAGACCGTTATCCATTGATTTTCATGTTGAAGAAAAATAACCATAGGAATGGCTATAGAGGGGAATCTAGTCATTAGCATAAGATTAAATGTCCAAGATCAATCAATACAAGAAAATGGTGTAATTATAAAAAAACCATTTAAACTTAATAGCTTCATTTTTCAAATAATCTGAACTAAATAAGACATGGTAGCTTAATTGCTTCACCATCCAAAGGACTAAAATAAAGAATGAACATGCAACCACATGGGATTTTTTTGAGTTCAAAATTACAAAGACGGACACTAGGCCTCAACATAACTTCAATAGGTAGAAGTAGAAAGGATAAAAATATAGCTAAAGTCCCTATTAATAATCTATTCAACAAGCACAATTGTAACTTCAACTCATTGATGTATTTCATTATAAGTAAATGTCAAGGTTTTATTTTACTTTCTATATCTCTATAAACCAACTTAAGACATAAACACATAATGCAAATCATTTAACTATTTCTGATTACTTTATCAATAAAATTCATGTGGGATAAACTCATCAAAGCTAAAGGACTAATGATCGATCACCATATGACAAGGTAACAAGGATGATGGTACTAATTACAAACTGCAGTCAAGCACATATGACAACTAATATTAGAAGAAGCAATATAACTATTATTGTTACAAAGGAAAAACTAGACTACAACCATAAATATCACACCATTATAGTAAAAATCCTTACCAACAATAATGGATATAAAATCAAATGCTTAAAATAGTTGATTGCATGGTTGTACCAAAATTTTCCTCATATAAATACTATCTATAAATCAGACAATAATTAGTTGTAGATGACACTTTCAGCTACTGATCTACATCAATATTTATTATGCTTTGAACATGTTTATAATAGACAAGATCACCCAAGAAACTTTAACTTTAAATCCCCACCAGTAAAACCCAATTATTTATTATCAACCCAAGAAGTCATTATAATAGTTAATTGATACATGAATACCATATTTCCATGTACCATTGAGAGGGAAACATCATACTCATAAATCAACAAAAGTGTTGATCCTGACATAAATCATACACAAGTTAATAGATGATATAATATTACCTAATATCAATAAAAGTAAATGAATACAACATCGATAGCTATTGGGGCTAACCCAAAAGAATCATATTAAGTCAATGTAAACATGTGAGACATAACCAACATGAACCATACCATGAATATACAAGAGAAAATGAAACACTTATATAGTAGGGTTAAACCAAGCACCCAATCTAATGAGCCCAACCATCTAATGGCCCTAACCACTCCATCCATCAACTGGATGGTGATGTTCAATAATCAGGTGCATGGGAGAGGTTTGGATCATCTTAAGAGGTACTAAGCCATCAAAAAAATTATACAATAGTAGTTAACAAACATAAAATCATCACAATAATGAAATCAAAAATCATCCAAAAAGTTTTAAATTCCCATAACACAACAAATGGATAACATGCCAACATAAAACAAACAACTCCAAGTGACTTCAATGTATATTACAACTCCTTGAAAATTGTTTCACTCAAACAAATTTTAAAGAAGGTCTTCATTCAGAATCTCATCAACTTAAATGCATCAAGTTATGATATGAAAATAGAATTCAAAACAAATAATTGAGTTTATTGGAAGAGGCATGACCCCAAATTCTCCAACTAGGGAAACAATATACAATCAAGTTGGTTTCCATTGGAGAATAGAAAGATGTAGCCTAAAATTAGCTTCCATTTGAGATAAAACAGTCCCAATTAGTAACCTAAGAGTTATAAGGAGTAGTACACAATCAATCCAAATAATGAAAGTTATAGTTTGGAACTCAAACATATATGTACAACCAAGTAAAGCCATCCAAAAAGAAGCATAACTCAAAAACATCAAGTCGACTACCTATAGCTAATCAACATAGTTGGGTCATTTAAAGCCTACAGGTTTTCTTATCAAGTAGGAAGGCAGACTAAAAATACTCTCAATGTACCAATTTGACCATACCCATCCAAGTAATAAAATTTCATAAGAAATGTAACCAACAATAATTTATATGTCAAGGAATATAAAACTATCATAGCCAAGGTAATCAATTATAGCTTTTTAAGCAATTCAAATAGCTATAAAAGCATGCTTTGCTCATAAGAGCTCAATATTCTAAAAATAATTCAATATAATTCAAAAACCTTGTGTCATTTTCATCATGCATAATATTTATCTATTAAAACATGAATAACATACTATCTAAGTAATAATGGAAAAAAAACCCAAATCAAAATAAGGTAAATATAACTTGGAAATGAAACCCATAGTCTAAAAGTGGAATAAAAATGTTTTAATAGTGTTGCAGTCCCATTATGACGCCAAGGAATATTGCCAAAAACAATCATCAAGATAATAATCAATAGGGAGTAAACCCTCTTACCTCATGGGTTTGGGAAGGTCATTGTAGGAGAGAGGTTAACTTTCTCAAGGCTAGGGTTTCTTTTATGCTCTTCACCCCTTTGGTGGGAGTCATCCCTTGGTATTTATATGCCCCCATCATGGCCTCCCACAACCACCACCCTACTTCATCCTCCTAACTCAAACTTCTCCTCTAAATCACTAAGTGTTTTCCCTTGCCATGAAGAGACCCAACCTCATCGATCCATTTTTAAACTAGTTTGACCAACCCATGGGTTTCTTCTTCTTGGGTTCCTCACTATCTATCAACTTATTTACAACATGGGTCAATCCATTCTTCATCTAAGATAAGGCACAATGATTATGGAGATAGTTTGGGTTCATTGGAGTGGGACAATAAGCCATTATGGCTAGAATTGATCTGGGCAACAATTTAGGCGACAATTTGGGTGATAGTTCCACCCTAATTGATGACGAAACTTCTGAGAGCCATAAATTTTGCACTGTAGCTCCAATTGACTCACCATTTGAACCATTGGAAATATAAGAATGAGGAGAATGTCATGAGATGGCATGGATCTCTTATCAATGAATTTTGACCCCCAAAAACCCAATAGAAGTGCCCCAAATTTCAATTTTAGTAGTGCAGTCTAAAAATAGTAAGTTTCTAAAAATAGTAATTCCTTGAATTTTGTATTGTTTTAAATCTTGGAAGTCAAACCACTTAATCTCCCTCAAGATTGGTGACCTTCCACATCCTCCCCATGCTTTCAAAAATGTGTTTAAATGAAGAGGTAACCCAAAATGTGAAGATAGACATCTCTTCCCAGAGATAAACATATATTTGTATTGCGATATTGAGTAATACTACATCTCTTCCCAGAGATAAACATATATTTGTATTGCGATATTGAGTAATACTACATCTCTATGCTATTTCTATGCTATTGAAATATTTATCAACCAGAACTTTTGAGTTTTGGATCAAGAATGAGTATTTTTTAATGTCAACTCTCTTACCAAGATTATAAATAACACATAATAATTATGCAAAATGGAATAAGTTAACCCACGTAGGGTATAAGAATCATGACCCAAACATGAAGCCATTATCACCATGGTTAAGTCAAGGTTTACATAGATTATAAGTCACCAAGCCCACACCCAAATTCACTAAGTTTATTAATAACATTTCAAATTGAAAAATTAATTAAGTCATATTAATTTAGCAAAATAATAATACCAAGGTTCAAAAATGACACTCACATTCACAACACCTAAAAAGATTATCAAATAACAATTAGCATTGCCAACAAGATCATATAATAGTTGAGGTGATTAAAAAACAACAAGGATAAGGATAGACCGTAAATTGCCACATATGTGACAATAACACAAGTAATCTCGCACAACATTAAAACACATGAATAGAGATGAAGTAAAATGCATGACATAAAATAATCATGAAGGCACTCAATGTAATATCCCTTCGGATACCAAAACAAAAGCTCTGAATTGCTTATCTGTATTTCTACAAAATACCTTCAAATAGATAAATAAATCACAGTATCATCTCTTATTTATTTGCTCATATGCTTACAATAGAGGACCTCTGTTAGGTATACAATGAATATTGAAAATAAGGCCTTAATAGCCTGAGTATTCCACAAACTGGGAAATAAATCTGGAACTGGTATGTCTCGACCTGCTATGTAAAAAACACAGTCATCGACGTCGGTTATACTGCCGTCATCAATCTACTGGAGTTGTTAACCTGCCGACGCCAGTGACTGTTGACCGATGTCGGTCTCTGTAGGTCTCTGCCCGTCGGTGTCAATATCTGATCTTTCTATTGATGCGTACGGATTTTCACGAATCTGTACGGACTTCATACGACCATCGATATAGCACACCTTGTATGCTTGATCTTGATATGTAGAACTATGGGCTAATACAAAAGATCTATATCTAGATAATTATTGAATCAAAACCCAAAATAAAGAAATACCTATAAACCCTTGTGATAGCTTTTGTGTGAAGTTATCTCTCAAACTTGTAAACCCCTGTGATAACTTTTGTATGAAGTTATCTCACAATTTGGCAATAGATCGGCTGATCTCTCACAACCTCTGAATCGCACACAATGAAGAGTTGACGTTCTTCAATGCAAATGGAATCTTGGAACCCTTGGCTTAGTCTTCACAGAAGAATTTCTTAACAAGAATCAATATCAATAATCAATCATGAATACAAACTCTCTCCCATGAGAAATTCTTATACCCCTCCAAAGGTGTGCTTGCTAAAATTAGATTCCCTTAAATTAGACTTAGGGCTTCTTAAATTAGAACTAGGGTCTCAAAATTAGACCAATTCTTAAATTAGAATTAGGATCTTAAAATTAGACCCAATAATTAAAAATTAATTAAAATTAGACCAAATAATTAATATTTGATTAAATCAATCAAATATTAATATCTCCCTTAATTCATGTTCGAAAGAGCCTGAATGAAATTGAAGCCCATCTCCATCAAGACCCTCTATCCATCCCATCAACCTACAAGAGTCGCATAATAGGCTAATCATCCGCTTGAAAAGATGTCAACTAGAAGGGGACATGACAGTCCGCCCATCCTGAAATTGCTTGTCCTCAAGCAATCTCAACTCTGGATGCTGTAGAATATCCTCACTTTCCCATGTCGCATCCTCCACTGGAAAATCTTTCCACTTTACCAAATATTCCCTGATAGTCCTCCTATGCAACTGTCTCTCTCTAGATTCCAAGATGGACTCAGGTACTAAAATCAACTTTCCCTCACCATCTAAGGGAGGTAAAACTATAGAAGGTATCACACAGTGTCCTAATGCCTTTTTGAGGCGTGATACATGAAAGACATTGTGTACCTTGCTCTCTATCGAAAGCTCTAGCTCATAAGCCATCTCTCCAACACGTCTCAGGATCTTGAAAGGACTGTAGTAATGTGGCTTAAGCTTCTCTGCTCCACTCTTCTTAAGAGTAGACTGACGGTAACGATGCAGCATAAGATAGACCATGTCACCCACATCAAAAGATCTCTCGGTCCTCCGCTGATCTGCATACTACTTCTGTTGATTCTGCGCCTTAGCAATATTCTCCTTGAGAGTCCTCATAGTATCCTGACTCTCCTACAATAAGTCTCCAGCACTCGGCACTCTACTGTCGCTCAGTAGCAAATCTAGAAAACTCAGTGCCTCATACCCATATAATGCCATAAAAGGAGACATCTGAATGGTCATGTGGAAAGTCGTGTTATAGCAATACTCGCACAAATGAATCCACTTGACCCAAGCTTTTTGCTGCCCTGCAATGTAGTTCCTGAGGTAGCCCTCCACCCATTTGTTCACTATCTCCGTCTGTCCATTGGTCTGCGGGTGGTAGCTGGTGCTAGGTGTAAGCTCAATCCCACAGAGTCAGAACACCTCCTACCAGAAGTGACTTAGGAACCGACTATCCCTATCGCTCACTATGCTCTGAGGCAATCCATGCAGTCGAAATACCTCTCGAAAGAAAACCTTTGCTACCTGTGTAGCTGTGTGTGTGGTGGTAATCGGAAAGAAGTGGGCATACTTCGTTAACTGATCCACAACTACATATATGCAATCTCATCCTTGGGCTTTAGGTAAGTCTGTAATGAAATCCATCGACAAACACTCCCACTTCCTGTCAGGAATTGGAAGTGGCCGCAATAATCCTGTTGGGTACGTGTTCTCCTGCTTGTTTTGCTGACAAACAAGGCACTCACGCACATACTGAAGAACATCTGCTTTGAGGCCTTTCCATGTGAATCTCTCCCTAATCTATCTGTAAGTATTAAAATATCTGGGATGTCCTGCAGTGGGTACATCATGAAAGGCTCGCATGATAATGTTCTTCATCAATGATCCTAGGATCAAATAAACCCTGTTCTTGTAAATGATCAAGTCATTCACAAGAGTATATCTGGTGTCAACCATCGATCCCTCAACAACGCTAGATGCCCATGTATCCTTGGCATACTCTGCCACAATCATATGTCGCCAATCCTCTGTAATGTTGACCATGGTACTCAAATATGGTCTGCATGAAAGAGCATCAGCCACAACATTCTGGGTGCCCTTGATGAAAGAGATGTCAAAGTCATATGCCTGTATTTTACTCACCCACTTTTGCTGACGATCATTGAGGTCTCACTGCCCCAAGAAATGTCTCAAACTATTGTGGTCCATTTTGATGCAAAATTTGCTACCCACGAGATATTGCCTAAATTTTGCCAAGGCATGCATCATAGCAACCATCTCCTTATCATATATGTTGTACAGTCTCTCTGGTCCCCTGAGCTTATGGCTCTCATATACTATGGGGTGCTTGTCCTGCATAAGCACTGCTCCAATGCCCTCACTTGAAGCATCGCACTGAAGCTCGAAAGGCTTCAAAAAATTAGGTAGTGCCAAAATTGGGCATGTAGTCATCAACTCCTTAAACCTTTTGAAACACTCCTGTGCTTTAGGTGTCCAACAAAAAGCACCCTTTTCGTTAAATCTGTCATAAGAGCTACATGTCGTGAATAACCATTCACGAACCTATGATAAAATCCACACAAACCTAGAAATCCCCTTAGCTGTGTTAGGTTTGCTAGAATAGGCCAGTCTATGATAGCACGGATCTTCTTAGGATCCATCCGCACTCCCCCTGCACTGATAATATGACCCAAGTATAACAATTTGGTCATCCCCAAATTGCATTTGGACTCCTTGGCGTACAAGGATTCCCTCTCCAAGATGCTGAGTATAGTCTCCAAATGAGCCAAATGTTCCTGCCAAGTCCTACTGTATATAAGAATGTCATCAAAAAAACAAGTAGAAACCTCCTCAGCAGTGAATGGAAGACTCTATTAATGGTGGACTAAAATGTTGTTGGCACATTAGTGAGCCTGAATGGCATCACTATAAACTCATAGTGTCTATAATGGCAATGGAAAGCTGTCTTCTCCACGTCTTGATCGCAAACCCTGATCTGATGATAGCCTGACCTTAAGTCTATCTTCGTGAAGTAATGTGCACCATGGAGCTCATCAATAAGCTCATCAATATGAGGTATAGGATACTTGTTCTTAATGGTTCTCTTATTCAGGGCTCTGTAGTCAATGCACATGCATAGGGTGCCATCCTTCTTCTTCACTAGAACAACTGAAGAAGCAAACGGTGATTTGCTAGGTCGAATGTGACCCATAGCCAGTAACTCCTTAATTGTCTTTTTGATCTCATCCTTCAACCGCTTAGGATGTCGATAAGGAGTAATCATAATGGGTTTAGTGCCCTCCTCAAGCTCAATAATATGCTTAATGCCCCTGTCTGGAGGTCTCCCTAGTGGAATGTCACTAAATACCTTATCATGCTTGACTCTCAACTGCTGAATGTCAGGATGATACTTGATCTTCTACTGTCCCTCCTGCATTGGTGCCAATGTGCACTCGGTAGCCCACTCTACCATGTCATGTCGCATGAGCCTCTCCATCCAATGTAAAGAAATAGTTTTGATGTTGTCATCCCGTATTGCCTTAAGAATGTGAGTCTTCCCATCAACATCAAAATGGATCTCCATATCCTTAAGACTAAGAGTGACTACCTCAAGGGAATGAAGCCACTTCATGCCCAAAACCAAATCTATATCCCCCATGTTGACCACATAATAATCAGCCTTAAACTCATAGTTGTTCAAGCGCAATGGGAGATCTCTGATCATCTGCTCACACCTGAGGGTGTAACCATCAGCTACCTTAACTCTAATGCCCTCAAACTCTTCGGTGGTGAGTCCACACTTCTCCACAAATCTAGTATCAATAAAATTATGTGTGGCTCCCATGTCAAGAAGGGTGATGACACTCTGTCCTGCCAAAACTCCATGGAGTCTGAATGATCCCTCGTGCTAGATGCTAGATAGACGTGCCTCCTGAATCTAGAGCTCTGACTCTGCCTCTACCCTAGGCTCTGAAACCTTAGCCTGTGGCTCCTTGGAACAATCGTGATGTTTGGAATCTTCTGATTCCTCATCCTCATAATAGGCCCACATCACCCGATTTGCTTTGCCCTTAGGTCTCAAAGGACAATCATGATTAGCATCATATGGACCTTTGCAGTAGAAACAAATATTCTTCTTGCGTAGATCATTGAGAGCCTCTCTATCCAAAGGTGGTGCTGGGTTGGCCTTTGAATCATTTTTAACACCTGATTTATCTATGTTGAAACCTGGTCTTTCTCTATTCCTGTTGAAGCCCTTACTATCCCTAGATGAAGAAGTACCTCTGGAGTTAGACCTACTTGATGGGGCTACCATCTCCATACTACGCACCTTCTTCATAGCTTCCTATAATGAAGGAGGATCAAAGCCTTTGATCCAACCTCTCAATGGTTCTATCAATCCCTCCATGAAGAGTACTACAAGTCGCCTCTCTGAAATGTCAGGAACCATAAATGATAACTTCTAGAAGTCACCAATGTAAGACTCTAGACTGCCACTTTGGCACAACTGTGCCAACTCTTAGAAATAGGACTCTAGATCCCTCCTGTCAAAATGCTCTACCAGCCTATCCACAAACTCTTGATAAGATGTGATCCGATCATGATGGAGTGTCACCATCCCGTGGTGCCACCAATCATGAGCTACTCCCTCAAGATGTAGTGTCACATATCTGATAGCATCTTCCTCAACCATCAGTCACAATGTGAGAAATGTATCAAGCTTACTAACCCAGGCCTATGCTATCACCTTACCACTATCGTCAAACATCGCTAGTGTGAGCCTACTCGTAGCATGCTTCAAATCATTATTCTGGGGTCTTGGTCTCCCATTCTATCGACCTCGGTAATGTTCTTTCCTTTGTGTGAGGAATCGGTCAAAAGTAATCATCTCCTTGACCACAGGTGGTAATAACTCCCACTCGTTAGTCACTGCCATAAGTGTGTTTGTAAATGACTACTCATGCTCCTCACTTGCTATCACCTCCTCGGCCTCTTGTCTCACAAAGGTAGGTCTAGTAGGCCTATTAGCTGTACGAGAAGTAGTCCTAAGGGCTCTTTGTGATCCTACATCACTCTTGACATCATCACGATGTGGGGAATGTCTCCTCGGAGTACCCAATCTTGGCAGTGTTGCTACCAACTACACTAATACTGTGTTATTCTACCTTTGCCCTTCTCGTATGTCTCTAAGAGTAAGTAAAACCTTAGCATCATCTTGATCTCTAGGATAGTGAGGAATACGGGACCTGTCAATATCGTCACTCATGTCTTCCGGCTATTGTTCTAAAACTTGAGTGCCTTCAAGCAAAGATCTACTACGTGTGAAATACTTGTGTGGTCCCAACTCTTGTGGCTGCATAAGATTTTCAACCCCTTAGGATGGCAGGATAAGGCTCTGATACCACTGTAATATCCCTTCGGATACCAAAACAAAAGATCTGAATTGCTTATCTGTATTTCTGCAAAATACCTTCAAATAGATAAATAAATCACAGTATAATCTCTTATTTATTTGCTCATATGCTTACAATAGAGGACCTTTGTCAGGTATACAATGAATATTGAAAATACGGCCTTAATAGCCTGAGTATTCTGCAAACTGGGAAATAAATTTGGAATTGGTACGTCTCAACCTGCTGTGTAAAAAACACAGTCGCCGACGTCGGTTATACTGTCGTCGTCGGTCGACTGGAGTTGTTAACCTACCAACGCTGGTGATATGTCGACCGATGTCAGTCTTTGTAGGTCTCTGCCCACTGATGTTAGTATCTGATCTTTTTGTTGATGCATACAAATTTTCACAGATCTATACGGACTTCGTATAGCTATCGATATAGCACACCTTGTATGCTTGATCCTGATTTGTAGAACTATGGGCTAATACAAAAGATCTATATCTGGATAATTCTTGAATCAAAACCCAAAATAAAGAAATACCTGTAAACCCTTGTGATAGCTTCTATGTGAAGTTATCTCTCAAACTTGTAAACCCCTGTGATAACTTCTGTATGAAGTTATCTCACAATTTGGCAATAGATCAGCTGATCTCTCACAACCTTTGAATCGCACATAATGAAGAGTTGACGTTCTTCAATGCAAATGGAATCCTGGAACCCTTGGCTCAGTCTTCACAGAATAATTTCTTAACAAGAATCAATATCAATAATCAATCATGAATACAAACTCTCTCCCATGAGAAATTCTTATACCCCTCCAAAGGTGTGCTTGCTAAAATTAGATTCCCTTAAATTAGACTTAGGGCTTCTTAAATTAGAACTAGGGTCTCAAAATTAGACCAATTCTTAAATTAGAATTAGGATCTTAAAATTAGACCCAATAATTAATAATTAATAATTAATTAAAATTAGACCAAATAATTAATATTTGATTAAATCAATCAAATATTAATATCTCCATGTCTGAAAGAGCCCGAATGAAATCCAAGCCCATCTCCATAAAGACCCTCTATCCATCCCATCAACCTACGAGGGTCACATAATAGGCTAATCATCCACTCAAAAAGATGTCAACTAGAAGGGGACATGACACTCAATAATAGTAAAAACATAAAACAATGATGGTTTAGGACCTTTGCATGACTTGTTTACTTGTTGGGGTCTTTATAACTATTTATCACTTCTTTATTATTTCTCTATGCTATCAAAAATCATCACCAAGCCTAGCTCATGAACATGTCCCTGTAACCACCAAAAAGGCATCAGTAACATTTGGATGATAAAAATCAATATCATATAATAGCATAATTATGAATTAAACATAATATAATGTCTACCACAACCAACATCTACAATAAATAGTCATCTAAGACCAAGCATCAGGCCAATATCAATGTCTCATATATCAACTGGAATACACCAGCCAGACAGGGTCATGACATGACTTGTTGGCTATCTCACCTACACTAATCCATTATTTGGTTTGATTTTTGTGTATGTAGGCCATAGGGAATTTTTTTAACCCTAAAATGGATGAGGATCCTACTTTCAATTATATAGGGTAAATAATATAGAAATGACAATGCACAAGGATGATAATTAGATTTAAAACAGGGTTATTAGGTGCTAAAATTAGATACAAACATACACTAAATTTCTTATGTTGAGAATAGGATAAATATAAAAAATATAAGTAAGCTATACATGGAAATAAAAAAGAAGTAATATACTTAATGGTTCTTATTCTAAATCATTGTTGGATCTAGAATAGGCAAAAAGCAACCTGGAAGGAGATTCTGTAACAGTCATTAGATTCTAGATTTGATGTTTCTAGAGCTCTGGATACTAACATCAACCTAAGATGATTGCATCAACATTACTATCTGGGTTTAATGTGTCATGTATGGAATACCTACTGTGAAAGTATGTAATCACCTAGATGTTTTTAGGTTTGAATTTACCTTCATTCTGGTGCATTCAAATCTAGGTCATGGACTATCTCTCCTCATGAATTTGTAAAATATTAGTTGTTGATCTTCATAGTGACCTTGGGGGAAAATGGGTTAATGGTCACATAGTATTGAGCTAACCCAAAATACCTATCTATCAATGAGTATTGCTTACATAATTGATACTCTAAAAATGACCTTAGACTAATGTAGTTCTCCCCTATGTGTCGGCTTGTGTGTGAATCATGTAATATATGCAAAGCAAGTAAAATAGTGACCTAGCTTGTAACTTGTAAATTGGGCTCTTGGGTTGCTCTTTTAGTACTTCAGACCTATAGATGTATTATTCCTATGACTGGTATGTAAATATGGAAGCTTTGTATAATTGAGTGCTCTTTGAATTTTGTTTGGTAATAATATTAGGTATTGTTCTCATGTTGTTAGGTGAGGTATGAATGAGGTTTGATCTTGTATTTATATCAACCCATTTAGATAAATAACCCACATTAAAATACTTGGGTTGACCATCAGGATATGTTTCATTTTCAAATTGGATTAATTTAGGGCACTAGACACTTGCCTCAGGTCAAGACACTAACGCCAATGCTAGTCTCTATCCTGAATGCTAGTGTTGAGGGAGTAGGAAAGTAGGTACAATCTCAAAACTTTTAGGAGTGGAAGATAAGTACATATTTAACATTATGGGAAAGATAAAAGTCATGGGTCATCAACATAAGACTGATCAAACTAAGAGATAGGCTAAAGGGTATGAGATGAAATAGATGCAAGACTTGTAGAAGCAATAAAAGGTTTAGAACTGAGAGGAACAACCAAGGTCTCAATTTTCCAAGTGTATAAGACTAAGGTGCTATATAATCTATAAATATCATCTACATTTCCCCCCCTTTAATATAGTAATGAATTTACTAGTTTAAAAGAAATAAATGTGTACCTGGGTGTGTATAATACATCATGTCTTTATGTGTGCCCAACATCAGTGCTTTACTGGTAATTAACTTGTAACCAAGAACATGTCATAGTGTATAATTAGTGCATATAATCTGAAATTTAAATTACATTAAATAGATTGAAATTGAATGAGCAAGGTTTAGGAGTACACCTATGTGTTAATGTAACTACCTTGCCTATTGGTAAGTTGATGTGAAAAATATGTATCATTGTAAGGATCTGAAATGAAGATTAGGAAAAATATAGATATATCTTGAAAGTGCATATGTCTAGTGTGTGTGTGTGTGTGTGTGTGTGTGTGTGTGTGTGTGTGTGAGAGAGAGAGAGAGAGAGAGAGAGAGAGAGAGAGAGAGGTCCATTCCACCAACCTTGGAGCAAATATGAGTTTCCACCTGACAATTGAGATTAGCTCAAATATACAACCTAATGATACATATAACCTGGTGAGGTTGGATGATATAATCAATGCCAACCTAAAAAATTGAAAGTATTGAGTGATTTTATCACTTTAACCATATCAAAAAGTGAACCAACTACTGTAGTAGATTAGCTCAATAAAGTCCATAAAATTTTGACTAGGGTATTAATACGTAAAAGAGTTTTAAAATCTAAAAATTATTTGTATTTTTTAATATTAGTCATAAATTACATAGCATATACACCTTAGATATGTCTCATGCTAAAATTTTGTATAACAATGTACCAATGTATAAAATTATGCCACAACTATGAATTTGAATCATATAACTATGTTCTTTGTCCAATTTGAAAAATTATGTAATTATGGAGAACATGCTTCCAAAGCATGCCCCCACTATATATGGAAATTTTTTAAAACTGATATAAGTACCAATGTGGAGAAAATGTTTTCAAAACATGCCCCTATTTTGATGTGGAGATGTTAGATACTAAATAGATGTGGAAAACATACTTCCAAAGCATGCCCCCACTAAATCTTAAAACTATGAATGTGTGGAAGAACATGAATCTATGATATTCCCCCCTTTTAGGTGAGGTAAATATATGAAATGGTAGTTACCTCACCTCAAAAGGATAAGACAATTGTATAATATGTTAATGAAATCTTGTAGCATATAAAAGGAACATGTCTAGGTAAATATAACATTGAAGCACACAGAACCAATGTGATTACATGAAGACCTAAGATGCATGATAATGATCATGGAAACATCTAGATAGTAATAGTACAATCTCAATAATCAAATCAATCACACATGCAAGATCACTCAAAATCAAGTCAAAAGGCAATAGTCCAAAGAGACCAAAAATAAAGGGCGTGTTCAAATGTCACAATCGAAGGGACTTGACTTAGTCAAATGTCCACAAAATCAAATATGACATATTTAAATTTCCATACAACAAATAATGACATATGAAAATGTAAATTAAATCATACATAGGCATGTGGGCCACAAGAAAAAGAGCATATTCAAATGCTCGAAAAAGGAATATAATAACAAGGTAAGATACTTAAGTAAGTACATAAAGCAAAGCATAAGCAACCAACATAAATATGTCATAGTAGCTTATGTATCAACTATATTAGGAAAATATGTCAAGTGTATAACATATAAAATACAATGTGAAAGATATAATCATGGATAAAGGCATGTGTAAGTATATATGTAAGCTCAAACATGATATTGAAATGTGATCATCAAACCATATATCATGTGTATATCGAGATTAGAGAAATAGATGCCCCCAATGTTTGCATGACATAAGTAGAGGGAAGGCCCAACAATTTAAATATAAATAGATCATGTATTTGTGTATGCATGTATCACACTCAAGTGGAAGTGTGACACACATGTGTATGTAGGATTAATTGAATATTCCATCCATCAACATGGAACTAACATATAGATGCCAAGGAGCTAATAGAACATGTAGGCATTAAAAATATTTTTAGATTTTTAAAGTTTTTTTTATTTTTTGGTATTTTTGGAATATTTGAAGAGTTTACTTTATGATCTCATCTAATGGATGGTCATATGTATCTCCCTACTCAGTACTTGTCAACCTTAAGTTGGATCTTTTACATTGTTTGCATCATGATTGGATAGGTTGAAAAGGTACATAACATGTTCCTCCTCACATTTTGCATGTGTAGTAGAAGAAGCAATGTTATTATTTCGAAAATGTATTAATATACGTTCATGAGGAAATGAGATATCTTGTTTATTGGGATCAATTTTTTATTCCATTTGGTATAGCCAAAGATTTCATAGTGTAAATGCATATGGAGATGTGGTAAAGTTAACCCAAACCCATGTTTGAATTACTTTAGGACCACAAGCAATTGGTAATGTTATGTTTCCTAAGAAGTCTTTCCAACCTCTGTTATTTTTTAAGTTTATTATATTGAAGCCAATTTGTTTTAAGCATCTTACATTACAAGTAGTTTTTGCTTGTGTAAGATCAATATGGTTATGCCAAAAATAAACACCACCCATGTATAAGGTAATTGTTAAATCTTGTTGGCATCGATGTTTTTTGTGTTGTTCACTTTGATATTCTTTCATAAGATATGTACCTTGTATTAGCCCCATGTTAAGTGACATTTTAAAATTGGGCATATAAAGATTAATAATACCAAATTTGTGTTCATAATGTTTCTTAGGTAAGCTATCACCATCCTTTGTGTGAGGGATAAAACTTTTGTATTTGGAGGGAGATATGTTAAGTTCCATTGAATGAGTAATTATGAAGGAATCATATCTATGCACATCATTATATAAATGGGTAAATGACTAATATTGTTTATGAAATTCTATTTCCTTTAGTGGGAAAACAAGGCATCTACTAAATATAAATTGTAATTTCAAATCTTAGGGTCTAAATGCTAGCTCATATGATGTACTTTTGAATTGAATAATATAATATTGAAGGGATTCATCATCATATTGTTTGAAATTATGAAAATTTTCTAATATAAGTTTTGGCACCTTGTGGATATTAAAATCCATGAAGAATTCATCTTTAAATTACAAAAAAGTGGTTAAGGAACCCTTTCATAAACTATAGAACCAATTTTGAGCCTCATCAGAAATGCTCATATGGAAAACCTTTAGTAAAAGTTTGTCATCTTTTTTCCCATTGACCAAAAAATGTACATGACACATCATGTTCTCAAATGGATATTTATGTGTTTCAAAGAGAGGTAAATAGTTTAGCTTAAAATCTTGTGGATAAGGATATTCAAGTATACATTTTGCAAGAGGTTGATTATTGAATGAGGTTACATGTACATTATTATTATTGAAATCCATTTGCATTTGAAGGATATAAACCTAGTTTTGAAGATCCCAAATAGCGGTCATCATAAAAATAAGATATTCTATGGGAATAGTGGTATTTATCATAGGTGTTATCATTGGTTGCAACCCACCACCTTTTTTGAATCTAGGCATATGAGTACCATTATCCTCATGTATAACAAGTGAAAGTTCATGATCACTGAATGTAGGGTAATTTGGTAGTGGTATGGTATCTTTTAAATTTGGTACTTTTGGTATATCATTTGAATATCTTGGACCATGGGAATAATTTGTTTCATTTACTTTTAGTATACCAATTTGATCTTGAATAATCTTTCGTAGGGGTCCTCTTTTGGTATAGAATTTATTTCTAACGAATGTATGAGGGAATCATCATCTTTGATAAGGGGGATATTGTTTGGGAATGTAAGACTTATGGGGGTGTGAATGAATTTAATTGAATCCATTTCCCCTTATAAGTTATTTATAAATCATTCATATTTTATTTATGTATTTGTCTAAATTTTTGGCAATCAAATGAAAGAGCCTCTTGATCATATGCATCCACTTGTGTGGTACAATGTGCATGAAGGTGATGCTTTGATGACTTGTATTATTGGTGTATCATGGAATTTTTTGAAAATCCTAAGCCTGTCCAAGATGTATTATTTTTTAGAATAATAAGCTAAGTTATACCTTTCTCATGTTTTCCCAATCCCTGACCTTTGTTTCCATATTTTTATAAATATTGAAGACCGAAATTATAGGGTGGTGGTGTCAAAAGTATGGGTAAAGTATCTTTATCTTCCTTAATATGGATCAACTCATCTCTTGAAATGGTGTTATCATGAACCCGATTAAAGGGATGACAACTACTGTCATTCAAGGATTTAAGGTTAGATGTTTTCACAATTGTAAGGATACAAGAGTAATTAATTTTTACCCCTTATTTTATAGAATTTTTGAGAGTTTCATAATCATAGTCATCAAGTAAATAAATGTCATCCATGATAAGAGATATGAAGTAAATAAATATTAGGACAAAGTAGGTGATAAGCATCGTACAGGGTATGCTTAGGCAAAAATGGTGTTCAAAGATCAAGTTCACCAAATGTTTAACCTTAAAATGGATGTGGATATTAATTTATATTATATAGGGTTAAGAATACATAAATGATAATGCACAAGAGTGATAATCAGATCTACAATAGGTTAATTGGGTGTTAAACTCAGATATAAACATACACTAAATTTATTATGCTGAGAATAGGCTAAATATAAAAAGTACAACTAAGCTATGTATGGAATTGATAAAGAAGTAATATACTTAGCTAGTTCTATTGTTAACATAGTGTTTGATCTAGAATAGGTAGAAATTGAGTTGGAAGGATATTCTAGAATAGTCATCATATTTTAGATCTGATGCTTTTAAAGCTTTGGACACTAATGTCAACCTAGGATGGTTGCATCAACACTACTTTCTAGGTTTGTCATAAGTGTCATGTACATAATACCTTCTAAAAAAGGATGTGACCACATGGATGCTTCTAAGTTTAACTTCAGATTCATTTTGGTGCATTCAAATCTAGGTCATGCATTGTCACTCCTCATCAATTTGTAAACCCTTAGTTATTCAACTTTAGAGTGAGCTTGGAGGAAAAGAGTTTTGTAGGCACATAGTTTAGAGTTGAACCCAAAGATCCCTCTATTAGTGAGTGCTACCTACATAGCCAATACTTAGAAGAGGGCCTCATACTGATGTAGTTATCCCCTACATGTTGGCTTATGTGTGAATCATGCAATATGTGCAAAGTAGGTACAATAGTAATGTATCTTGTAACTTAGAAAATTGAGCTCTTGGACTACTCCTTTATTACTTCAGACCTGTAGATGTGTTGTTCCTATGACTAGTATGGAAATAAAAAATCTTTGTTCAATTTAGTACTCTTTGAATGCTCTTTAGTAAGAATACTAGGTATTGTTCATGTGTTACTAGGTGAGGTATGAATGAGGGTTAATATTATATTTATATCAATCCCTTTAGATAAGTAACTCACATTAAATAACTTAGGTTGATCATTAGGATACATTTCATTTACAAATTAGATGACTTTAGGGCACTAGACACTTACATTAGGTTAGAAAACTAACATCAATGCTAGTGTTTGTCCTGGATGTTAGTGTTTAGGGAGTATGAAAGTAGGTATAAGCTTAGAACTTGTAGGAGTGGAAGATAAGTACAATCTAAGCATTCTATGCAAGATAAAAGGTCTAGGTCATCAACATAAGACTAGTCAGACTAAGAGATAGGCTTAGGGGCATAAGATAGAGTAGATGTGAGACTTGTAAAAGTGGGAAATGGTCTAGAACTGAGAAAAACAACCAATGTCTAAGTTTTATAAGTGTACAAGGCTGAGGTGTTATATAATCCATAAATATAATCTATAAAATTATAATAATAGTAATACAAGTTGTGAAATTTCATGAGATACATGTATTGTATTCATTTTTCCCCTTTTCTTAGTTATATATCATGTAAAAACATATTCCATCAAATAGATTTAGTTTGTGAATATGTTTTGTTGTTTTATAAATAGCTAGGTTGTGCATATGGCTAATCTAGCTACCTAGTGTATATCAACCTCGATATCATCCTAACCCCTGATTGAATGTTCAAAAACTATTTATCAAGAATTAATTCTCTTCAGGTTGATGCTATAGGATATTTACTAAGTTAATTTCCCTTATATTCTTAATTTTATCTACTCTAATCTAAGTATAACTAAATTAGGGTGGATATTGGTTCTAACAATATGTTTAATCTAACTGGATTGGTTTTAATGATTTTTTTGTAGATATATGACACCCATTTTTTCATAGACTAATTTATCCCTATATTTTGTGTTTCTTGATATATGATGTGTCACCTTAGTGTAGTTCCCATTCTTCAAACTGCATCCCTCACCTACAGAATGCTTTCTTGGCATTATTGCTTAAATACCTATTTTTAAAAACCTTGGAATAATTTATGTCACTCTAGATACTATTCTATTATTTGGCTATCTATAAAGCTAAATACCTCTACAACTTGTGTGATAAACCACTTCTAATAGTCCTAAAATGAGAACATGAAAGCCATATCTATTAGTGTGCAAAATACTCATCAACAATAAGCTCAAATAAAGAGCACATGTCTATCTAAATCATCATCAATAATATCATTGTCATCAAATGTCATCATAGGATGTGGTGCTGATGTGCCTATAAATATACCAATAATACTACTTATTAGGTGTCCATATGTTAAAGGGTGAGGATGCACATTGTACGTATGATGTACCTCTAAACTATTTGTATTTTATGTTATTCTTTGGTTTATAAATGAAATACTAAACATTTTTTATTTTTCATGGTCATTTTTTTGTGGTTTGGACTCCTATATGGGTGTGGTGTACTTATATCAATAGTATTACCACCAATAAGATCTTGTTTAGAATGTCCAATGCATTTGTGATAGTTAAAATATGCATTAGTGTTGAATCCCTTATGTTGAGGCTTGGTCATATCAACCTCTAATGGTGGAGGGAAATATATGAGATTGCAATCAAGTAATTTTTATAAAAAAACATGAGAAGTTGATGGTAACCTTGAAAATTTCCTCTTTGGTCAAGATGTCAATTAAAGCTTATTCATTGGTTATGAAACTGCATTGATTATTACTTTTGATTTATTCTTTTCTTTATTATATTTGGCCTTGTAGCTTGGTTTATTTTAAAACTTAGTATTTGAAGTAGATGAAGCATTTGATGCATACTTTTTTTTCCAAAGATACGAGATTGACTTCACATTTTTTGACTATGAAATAACTAATCAAAAGATTTTAATTTGTTGAACATGATAGACTCATGAAGTGGTGTTAGCAAACTTTGTGTGAAGATATCTAGTAACTCAATGCCTTCCATGGAATTTGTCATCTTAGCTAACATAGCTTTGTATCAAAGAACATATTTACTAATTATCTCATTAAAGCCTTGTTGGAGTTTAGAAATTTTTACATAAGATATTTTTTCACCAATTTTGATCAAGAACTATGCTAAAAAATGATTTGCTAAAGAGTTGAATGCTTTGATTAATTGGAGTGAAAGATCATAGAACCATCACAAAGCATATTTTTTAAGGCTTATTGAACAAATATTGGTTAATAATTTTTTATTTTATGTATAATCCAAGTATGTTGCATGAAATAATTGAATATGTTATTTGAGATCACCTTAACTTCATAGAGTGGTAGTTTAGGAGCTACAAAACCTATACATAATAGATAAGATGTCATTTCAAGTGAGAAATGATTATGAAGTAAGGTATATAATTCCATTGAATGACTACCTATAGAGACATCTTGATCTAATTACAACACTCTGGCATGTAATTATGTAAGAAATTTACTCAAGAAAGTGTGCATTAGGTGAGGTTGGTAATGGAGATCATGCATAGTAATTCTTGACCATTTTGACCACAAATCAAAATGGGTCAACCCCCTATAGTAAAAAACTTATATAGGGGTATAATATCGTGTCATAGGGTGTTTTTCTTTTTAATTAGATGTAATTTTATGTCATTTTTGCCTTGATCATGGTTTAATTAAGTTGTATGTCAACTTGAGTCATTTAGGGGTCATTTTGGGGTCTTGTATGAAAGTGGCATGGTTTTTAAGGTGTCCAAGTATCCTAGTTTTATTCCCAATGTCCAAGAGGTCAGATTCCATGTCAAGAATGTCAGTCCATTTGAAAATTTTAGGTTTTCTAACTGATCATCAAGAAAACAACTAAAAAAGAAAGAGTTTGGCACTTGTATGACCTATAAGAGAGTTTGACACATGTGAAAACCTTATGATATGAATATTCAACTTATTTGGACTTATATCAATGCTTGACATGATCTGAAAGTGCCAAAAAGGGTCAAAAACCATTTTTCTCTCCTATCACTCTACCATACACACAGAACTAGTCAGCGTGTTTATGCTTGGTACAACAAGTTGGAGAAGTTTCAATAAAAAAAAATTGGAGGATGATATTAAACTTAGAGAGATTAATTTTCATAACAATATTTAAAGTATTGGTCAACTATGATTTATGAATCATCTCTAATAAGTGAACTATGTTTTTTTGCTCACTATTTCCCATACACTATAGGTTTTGCTCTTGTTTGGACAAGTCTGTATAATCCATCTACTAAAATTGACTATAGAGGATTTCAACTCCTTCCTATAATGTCTCCCATGCTTGGATTCATGTTTGGAAAGGTTTTCATGGATCAAATAACTTAGGTTGTAGGAAGGTGTCACCATGTGAAGTATCAATCAAGTTTCATCATTTGTAGAAGGTATCTTTATCTAAAATGTATTCAATAAAATGTGAAATGATGTTTCACTCATTTAAAATGTCATGGAAACCTCCTTTTTATCCAATCTTACCCTCCAATATTAGCATCATGAAGAACACATAGTCATATATAGAAACACAATCAGCTTTATGATTGCTTCTAACTATAGTCATGGTGTGTGGGGTCTTGGAAACATTCATGGGGGATATATAAAGAGTTTGAATATATTGAACATATCATTTAAGTATGATCAAGCAAATGAAACCCTACAAATAACACAAAAGGACTATGGTGATAGTCAATGTATATTTATGCACAATTAGCCATGAATGTCTACCTATAGGTGCTCTCATGAGAACCAATCACGTTGAAAAGGAATATTTGAGATGGATAAGATTATATATAATGATGAGAGTATATTTTTATCCTTTTAAAGGTTAAAAAACTCATTGAAAACCATAAACCATGCATACTACCTATAGTTTTATCCACTACCTGCACATTAGAATGTTCACCTACAAGTGGTACTACAAAGAGATGAGGGGTCATATAGAAGTGTTGAAACAAGTGGTGCAACCCTTTTTAATGCCCTATTATGTTTATTATATCATGGTAAACCTATGTAGAATGGTATATTGGTAGGTAAGGTTGAGGGTTACCTTCAAAGGTGAAATAACTGTGTTCAGAGACCATTTATCTAAAAGACAAAAATAGAACACCTAACCATTTTGTTGAGATCATATGGCAAAGTTACCAAGAGATAAGGAAAATTTTAGTGGAAAATATTTGTTAATTCATAAATATTATAGTTTAGGGAATTTAAATTTGGTGATTTTTTTGGGTACAACATAGGACCCTTTCACCTAAAATTTTGGAATGTCATTTTTTTAGGGGTCAACTTGCCAATGATTTAAAATAATTGTATGGTTATTCATGAAATTTTCCATATATATAGTACATATATTCCCAAAGGTCATGAACTTACCATCAAAGTATCTTCTTTACCAAATTGTAAAGATCTTGAGACTTAAGGTTAGACTGTGTCATTTGACTGCTTTTAATAACTGAACCATGCGGAAAGAATACACCACTCAGTAGTAAATTGAAATCCAAAAGCATTATGTCATGTGATGTCAATAAAATGCCTAGTGGCACTATGTTTTATGATCATACTATGGCTTTTAGTAGCACTGTGTCACACAATAGCAACTTGATGCCCAGAAGTAATATGTTGCATGATGATAACATGATGCTCGATAGTAATGTGTCACATGATGGAAACCTGACACTTGGTAGTAATGTGCCACATGATGGTAACCTAACACTTGATAGTAATGTGTCATGTGATGATAATTTGGTACTCAATAGCAATGTGTTACATGATAGTAATGTAATGTCTAATAGTGGTGTGTTGTGCAATAACAAATTGGCACCCCATAGAATTGTACTACATGGTAGCATCTTACCACTCGATAGCACTATGTTGTATGACCATGGCTTGACACCTGGTAGTCGACAAGAATTTGGTAGCACTAAACTACCTGATAACAAAACTATGGCATCAAGAGGTAATGGTAAGGGTAAAACATCACAACAAATACTAGAAAAATCTAAAATCATGTCTTATTTTAGAAATCTAGGAAAGAGGACTATGCAAATAGTAGGCACTATGAATACAGGTAATTTTAAAATTAAAAAAATATATATTAGTTAATTTTTTTTATTGTAGAATAATTGCAAAACCATTTTAATGCAAAAATTGACATGGATATTGACACTATTTCATTAGAAAGAATTAATCCTAATAAATTCTCATCACCCAAAGTTTTTATTAATGAAATGTCACCCATAGAAAATATTCCTTCGGGAACTTCACTAGAACACACTCCTCTAGGCACTTCACAAGAGAATTGCATTTCTTTTTAGACACCAAATTTTGTTGAAAATTCCACTCAAAAAAGTCAATGGAGGAAGAGAAGTACATGGATAATAGGAAGGTATTTTCAAGTTAACTAGGATGAAAAATATTCATTTATATAACCTGTAGAACCAAAAAATGGTAATGAACCTCCAACAGAAAGTAGATGTACCATTCGCAGTTGGGAACTGGGAAAAGAACACAGAATGCAACTTAAATTGGAGACAATTGAGAAATATTTTGGTAAAATATATATATTCATGAAACACTTAGATGGACAGATAACAAGAAAACATAGATGGAAAATGGAGAACACATGCATGCAAGATATGCACTTGAATATGAAAATGATTAGAAATGATAAAACATCTTGTTGAGAAAGGGGGAACAATCAAAGCATAATTTCGAAAAGTTATGCAGTCTAATCTTAAGAAAAAATATGTATAGTTCTCTACTATTTTCCACATTTAAAAAAAGGAAAGACCCATTTTTGATTTTGTAGATTATAAAATTTTATTTCAACATAATGGGTTTCTAGATATTCCACAATCACATTGGCCAGATAACAATGCTTGGGAAATGGTAAAATGTCTAGCCATTATTGAAAAGGAAAATTTAAAAAAAAGTGTTAATAAATCACTATTTATCTCTTTATCCATTGATGAGGTCACTATAATTGACAACACAACATGGGTTTGCATGCATGTGTATACATTTGAAAATTATTCAAGGTAATCTCATATTTTAGCTGTCCATAAAATGGTAAAAATTTACAATGCAGAAAACCTCCATAAATTTGTTGTGTTTAATTTAAGAGAGAGAGATAGGATGGATGATTATGCCATAGCTATGAAGCTAGTGTATGTTGGTGCTGATGGTGCATCAATGATGTAGGGGCATATAAAGAGTCTTTTCATTCTCCCTCATACAACATTTTCTCCATTTATGATTCCAATCCATTGCATGGAATATAGGATGAATCTTTCATACAAAATTGTTAGCACATTCAGTAATGTTGTAAAAGTGGAAGAGCTTATTTGTGACTTTCATGCCAAAAATATTTATGGAGTTCCAAAAATTTACAATTGGGGTGACAGATGGTAAAAAACTATTGAAAGATGTTGAAACTAGATGGATTTCCATGTATGAACCTGCATGCAAAAGTTTTGAGGAATATCCATCTTTGACAAGGTTTATGTATAAATATCACAAGGAAGTTGAAAAAACAAAAAATTTGTTGTGTCATTTAACATATTTAGAAACTTTACTCACATTATGCAGCATTTTTCTAATGTTGAAGGAAATCAATTATTTAATGAAACATGCCTAAGAGAGATCTATCTATATTGTTGACTTCATACATTTGAGATAACATGTATGTCAATGTTTAGATATATTATACACATCAATTAAAATATTTCACAAACATATTTTTAGAACCTATCAAATTTTGATAAATTTTTAGAATCCAGAGAGTTATTTGAAATTCAATATACATGATCATCTTTGTATCATGGTAAATGACATTGAGATCCTAATGCACACATTCTCTAGAAGACTTGAACTTTTGGGAGCTGAGCCTCAAGATGTACCTATGACACATTTACTATATGATACTATTTTTTCTAAAACATGAATTAAATTAAGCAAAATATCACAAAGTTTATCTGTTGAGATCAGAGAATGTTTTTAAAGGGATGAGTTGTTTGAGGGCATGGGAGTTATGAATCCCATTTTTTGGAATAGTATTAACAATCAAGAATAGATCAACACATTATTTCAAAAATACATGGGTATAATTGTTATGATTTTTTATAAATATGTAGATGTGAATGGAGTTTATATTAATGGTATTTTAAATAAACAATTGTTGATGTCTCAGTCAACACAGTTTGGGATTATAATGATGGATCAATTTCAATGTTTAAGTGACCCAGTAGAAAATGGTGCCATTACACGTCTATGAAAAAAAATTTATCCAAGTAGCATATTAAAATAAAGTATTAGTAAATATTTCAAATTATATGAACTTTTTCAAATAATGATTTTGGGTTCTGTGGAAGATGAGCGAGTGTTTAGTGCATTATCCTTCATGAGGTCAAAACTTAGAAATAGATTGGATAAAAATATAGAGAATTGCTTGAGACTATATGTTTCATGTTATTCAGTGGATAAGTTTCCATATGAAAGAGTAGTGGAAACATGGAGTTATCTAATTGAAATAAGATGCATGACTAATATAGCTACCAATACAGAGGATGAGAATACCAAGACTGAATACGATATTGGCATGGTAGATGTAAATCATGCTTATGATAAGCAAGTTTCTTGAGAATTGTTTTAGTTACCCAAATTTTAATTTGATAAGTACAGAAATTATTGTTTTCTAAAATATTTCATATTCTTTCATCTTCAAATACACTAATTTACGTAATCTATTTCCTACATGTTACAATCATGAATCTTATTCGATACATTAAAATTAATAATTTTTTTCCTATTACAATTATGTGTATTTCAAATAGTACTTATATATCTTTAAAATGTATGTCATTCATTAAGTATCAATAATAATTATAATTAACATTATATATATCATTTACTTATATCATTCATTGAAGCATATGAGTCTTATGTCTAGACATGCACAGTGCACCATAGGACACCAGTTCTCTTGCCATGAAAACTCTAATTATTAAGATTTATTGTTTTTCATTATCTTAACTATCTATAATAGTAATTTGGAGAGCATATACACAAATTTAATACATCTATAAGAATATTGTAACAATAATTATTCTATTGCACATTTACATTAGAACCATTACACAAATATATAGGAAATATTTTTCCTATAGTTGGAACTTGGGGTTGCATATTTCCAAATTCCACCACAATCAATGCATTCAATGCTATAACTACTAGAATAGTGTAACAACTACTATTAATTCTATATCATTGCAATGTATGTCATTCATTAAGTAGCAATCATAATTCTAATTAACATTATACATAACATTTCCTTATAGCATTCATTGAATCATATAAGTCTTATGTCTAGACATGCACGGTGCACTATAGGACACTAGTTATCTTACCATGAAAACTCTAATTATAAAGATTTGTTGTTTTTCATTATTTTAATTATCTAAAATAGTAATTTGGAGAGCATATACATATATTTAATACATGCATAAGAACAATGTAATAATAATTATTCTATTACACATTTACATTAGAACTAATACACAAATATATAGGAAATATTTTTCCTATAGTTGAAATTTGGTGTTGCATATTTCCAAATTCCACCACAATCAATGCATTCAATGATACAACTACTAGAACAATGTAACAATGTATTCAATTCTAAAACTACTAGAACAATATAGCAATGCATTCAAATGCTACAACTACTAGAATGGTATAACAATGCATTCAAACCTACAACTACTAGAACGGTATAATAATGCATTCAAATCTACAACTAATAGAATAGTATAACAATGCATTCAATGTTACAACTACTAGAATAGTATACAAATGCATTTAAATACTAAAACTACTAGAATAATATAATTCCATAGAATATTTACTCTACTTTTTCTCCATACAATATATAAACTTGACCACAATACATTTTGTATATATAAAATATTAAAATTATATAACTAGAGTATTTGGAACAACTGTAAAATATAATTTAATAAAAAAAACAATTTTAAAAAAAACATGATATAAATTGTTTTAAACATTATAAACTATCACTTTTGAACATTATAAACTCTGAAGCAAATTAACATTTTTTTGGGTTGACAATCTCCACCCCCTTGCTTCTTGCCATCACCTTCCATAGAAACCCCACTGTCTTGACCTGCCTGTGGATCCTCCATTATCACTCCTTACTTTTGAAGATACTTTAAAACAAAATTCCTTTGTGCAAGAATCACCCTCTCCTCATTCACTGCATTACCTATTGAAAGAATTATTGGATCTGCATCTATTTTTACTTCAATAAAATGCTTGGATCTATACCATGCTCTTTAATTATTTTCTTCAAAGTGTTGTTCTATTTATTTAATAAAACAAGATTTTCCTTCAATGCAATCACTAAGAAGATACTTTTGTAGTCATTTTTTAAATACACATTAAGAATATGTGCTTATTGATTAAAATTTTCATATTTTGCCTGAAATCAACAAATAATAAATGTGTTAATCACATACAAAGTTTAATAATCAAAATACACGTTATAGATAATAAAAAATTACCACAACTTTAACTTTCTTTTCTTGTGCAATGGTAACAAGGTTGATATCTTTAACCCATCTATTGAAATATGCTTGGGATTCTCCATTTAAATTTTTCAACTTATTTATCATAATCCATAAAATCCTATCATTGTAAACATTGTCAATAGAGATCAATCCAGATTGAGCTTGTTAGAATAAAGTGTTAATCTTTGAGGGTTCATTTTGAACAAGCAAAAAAAAATTCACTCTTTGGGAGTAGTTTTGATAACGAGCATTGATTTATTTGTATAATCATATAAAATGTGAAATTAGATGACTTAGGTATGGCTAATAGCACCCAACCTATAGGTCTTATTTCTTGCTCATTCAACCCTTCTCGACTAGACTTTCACTGATTCCCAGTCACCTGTAGCTTCCTGGACTTAACTTTGTAGGACCTAGGCAACCCTCCTAGACCTAGATCTATCCTCCCATGGCTCATCCTCCTAGGATAATAGATCCCAATTTAGACAAGAGTGTCAGAATTTAGGGGTGTCATATTTTTGATGCTATTATCCAAGTTTATCTTTACCTTTAACAATCAGATTTTTTTGAACCCCTTCTCTCTTTTCCAAGTTTGTTATTCAATTTCAAGTACCAGGAGCTCCTAAGGGTTTAGAATATTGAATCAAACACACAATGAGTTATACACATACCTAGGCTTTGATAATTCACTGTCAGGGTGTCATAGGCCTACCAAACAAAACCTAAAAAAATTAGACCACCAAGACAACAACATCAAAAGTGGATAGAAAATATGAAAAGGGACAATAGTTCTAGAAAGTGGACTATAGCACCAAGTAGCAGGGTGTCCTGAGCTTAGTGCTACTATCCAATCTAAAAATAGAGTTTTGGGTTTTGTTTGAAATAGTCTACTATCCCTGCACATTAATTTCTAGATCTTGCATCATTCATTTCAGCCTAGAATAAGCTAAGTTTGATTTCATCACACTTCTTACTATCTTTAGAAAAGGTAAAAATACATATCTATTTACAAAAATTATTAGGCTAATTGAGATACATTAATTACTAACTTACATTTACTCAGAGTTACTTCAAATTTTTGCACAAAAACCCTAGGGTTAATTATTTTTTATTTTTTACAATATTTTCCTAATTTTTTTTTAATTTAAAAATTAAAAAACTACAAATTAATTGAAATATTTTTAATAAATTCACTCAAACCCTAGTTTGTACATACTAGGTCCTATTTGCATACAAACACTTTCAAACCACTAGGAAAAATATACTTACTAATTTTAGAAATATTTTCATATTTTCCTTAATTTTTCAATATTAAAAATACAGATTTTCTATAAATTTTTTAAATTACTGCACTAATTTTGAAAAAAATCATCAAAAACCTTAGTTGCATCAAATACATTCTCAAGTATTTTTCAGTACTTTTCACATAATTTTTTGAAAATTTAGTTGCATATCAAACTTAGAAAATTAATTTCAAATTAAAAAGTTCATAGTATTTTGCAAATAATATTTCTAAAAAATCCAAAGTTACACCTACTAGCTCTTTTTTGCTTGTTGAGGTATCACCTTACATGTTTCAGAGTCCTGTATCCTTTTTATGCATATTTCAGTTCCTTAGATTATATCAGGTTACTTTTTGTACTATCATCCAAATTGTTTTATTTATGCCACCTACGTTCTTTGCATCTATTCCCTCAAGATGAAGTGCAAGACTTAGTGGCAATCCTCTTGAATTCACTCAAATTCCTTCAACTCGACCATATACCATGGATAAACAACCAAATCATATTCCTATTATAGATTCTACACATCTAGATTATACAAATTTCCATGAGGATAACTCTCACCATGAGCAATATGAAAACAATAATGATGAGGTACATATAGATGCTTATGCTCCACCACATTGGACTACCGATCCACTTCCACATTAATTGATAATGAATTAGTCCTCAACAAAGAGTTGGTTTTACAAAATTTTAGAGAAAGAATTAAAGAACAGCCTAAAGATCATACATTAATTTTTTAATCCATCACGGAAATCAAAAAGGCTAAGCAAGTTAAGTCTTCCAGTCATTCAGAGCATCTAGTTACAAATGACACTATGGGGGCAATTATGTCTCAACAACCCCCTATAACATCCCAACCTTCTTTTATGCCACCAACTATAGCTAGTACATCCCTATCTCTTGATGTTATAGACCTTGTGTAAGAGATATGATCTCTTTAATCTAAGGTGAAACATCTTGAGAAAGGTACCACTAGACCTACACAGGTATTGGATTCTTTCTATTTTCTACATACACCATTGGCACATCACATTGATTTGATACCCTTGCCATAAGGATTTGTTCAACCCAAGCTTACTCTTTATGATGGCAAGGGTGATCCAAAGACACATTTGAGATCTTTTCACGTAGCATGTTTAGATTATGCACCTAATGACTGTCTACTTACCAAACTCTTTCCATAGAGCCTAAAGGATTATGTTCTACAATGGTTTTATAGTCTACTGAATCAATCATAATTTTCAATCTTTTAGCAGACATGTTCATATCACATTTCAGTATCAACATTGGTGATAAGGTCTCATATGCATCTATTGCACAATAGAAACAAAGGTCAAATGAGCCCCTCATGGATTATGTTCTTCGTGTAGACACCAGAATTTATCACCCTTGCCCTATTCTACCATCTTTTAGTCTATCATATTAATAATTAAATGTAGACACTAGAAATATGCACTATAGCCTAAAATCTTAAAATAAGCTAAGTTTGAAATGTGGTAGAAACCTCCAAAAAATTGTATTTTGCATCTTGACTCTTATAGGTCCCAAACCACTCTCAAACATCTTGAAAGTATATACATAAAATATAACTTAAAGTATAAGAAACTAAATGTCCATAATTAAATGTCAACTTATACTTAAATGTTTATTTTATGTATATACCCCTTTTTTACCTATGGTAATTAATTCTAAAAATTATATTTACCATCCCTAACCACCCAAAATATTTTAAATAATCAAAATCCTAAACATCAAATAAAACCAAAACATAATAAACCTCCTAACAAACTTATCCCATAATTAAAACAACCTGAACAACCTCAAAAGTCATTTTAACCCTCTTTTACCCCATCCTAACCCATTGGGACAACTTTTTATTTAGCTTCACCCATTTTTAGTAAATCGACATCGATCCTTCGTGATTGACATCGATCAGTTAGAATCAATGTCAATCCATTTATATATAGGAGACTTCCATGGCTCAAGGGGGAATGTGACTACAATTTTGGAACCTAAAATGTTATTAGAATCTCATTGCAACTTGTGTATGGACTTTATCAATAACTTGTTATCTTGTGGAAATTTCGTTAGAGAACTTATCAAACATTTTTGAAGGCTTCTCTCTCTCATCTTATCCAAGTTCATTTTTAGGAATTAAAGGTTAGTGTTGCACTTTAAATTTATTTACATTTCCAATCTACTGTCTTCTATGTCTATCTTACATTTAGTTTTTATCATTTTATTAAAAATATAGGTCATCATTATAGTTTGTTTATAGTTCAGCACTTTTACATAGAATTGACATCGATTCATCTGAATTGACACCGATCCTATAGAATCGACATCAATCCTCTAGGATCATCGTCGATCCCTGTTAGACTATAAAAATAGATTTAAATAGTTTGTTTCAGCATCTATTAAATCTATATGCTATTTTCTAAATATCTCTCTTAATCTGTTGATATCCATTAATGGAACTTAGTAAAAGCATTTACACATCTTGTCCTAATCCATTTATATTATCTTTTAATCATAGATAGTCTGCATTTATCTAATATTTATTAAGTTGTATGTTGGTATTGTTTATACTTGCATCTATTATCTTGTATATTTTATCTGTTATCTTGAATAATCTACAATCATTTATCTTTATCAAATTATCTTTTACATCATTTATATGTTGTAATATTTATCTTTTATCTTTATCATTCTTTTTAATTAAAAATAGTGGGTTGGCATCCATCTAAGAAAGCATGCTACTTCTCGAGACTAGTTTGTAACCAGGCAGCCCACTCATTTATCTATTAATCTATTTTTTGTTTAAGTGTGGTGTATTTCAAGGCATTCCTCCCCATCCAAAGAGGATTTCTCACAATCAAGCCTGATCAATGGTGTGCAACCAACCATCCATATCTCTAGATAATCTTAAAAAACCTACTTATACTTTGTTTTTAGTTAATTAGATCACATTGAAAAAGCATAAAAACTACACAAACATTTTGGCATGCTCAGTGGGACCATATAGTGTGTCCCTTTCTTTTGTTCTTTCTTGTGCATGTAGTTTCATTAGTGAATTTCATATTCTTTTACATTTCCTTTCAATCAAATAACTTTCACTGTATTTCTTCTTTAAATTAAAATTATCATAGGCATAGGATTTGCATTTCATGTGCATTTGTTTTGCATTGAGTTGAATTCTTTGTCTACATCCAAATCAAATTAAAATATTCTTTTAGCTTAAAAACAAACTACATTCATTATTTGTTTGCTTGAATTATTTTATCTAGATTAATTAGGCAATTAATTAATCCATTAGTCCACAAATCAATCACACGACCAAACCATAAAATCAAAAATCACACATCAAAACTTGACATAGTAAACTGACTTGGATTTCATCACCAAGCAGGGAGATTTATTCCCAATGCTTTCACTTGGATTTAATCACCAAGTGGAGTGCCAACTCAGTACTTTGGTTGAGTATAAAACCTATTTGAGTGGTATATCTTGGGTAAACACCCACACTGGCTATGGGATTGTGATGTGAGGGGAGCAAGCCCTAAATACGAAGCCATGTACCACCACTAGTATAGCTTACACCTCACATAATTTAGGTTATATAGAGAGTTTTCACCTAAACGTCCTAAAACCATCCTTAGACATCTATTTCTAGCACCCTATCCAAGACCCATCAATTTTCACAAAATCAAAAAGTAAAATAATCAAGGAATCATAAGCGTTTAACATTTTTAGTGTATATTCTTTTTATTGTTTTTTTTTATCTTCTACTTATTTGAGTATGTAAGGTTTGAAATCTTCCACCATCGTATAACCTGATCTGCTTGTCTAGCCTTATAGTTCTAACGTTGTAACAGGTTTAGGAACTATTAGATCCTCATCCTTACCAATGGGGGAAACCTTCAGGATCTCCTATGAAACCTTTGTCAAAACCCTTGTTAATAGTCCTCAAGCATTGAGTGATTATTTTGCCAATCATGTAGCACATTTTTTCTTCCATATCATGAGTATATTAATTACTCTATTTATAACGTGATGCCTAAGGGACAAAGTGAACTCTCACTGCCCTATAGTGCCAATTTTCAGCACTTGGTTAAGCCAGGTCAACCTAAGTCTATGCCTTATCCTAGATCATTTAACTATTATCCAAACACCTTTTCATAATATCCCCAACCTTATCAATCCTTACCAAAACCTTTATAACCTATCCAATCAACCTTGTCAAGTCCATCAGTTGTACCAATCCAATTAACTAGTTCATTCTCTTTACAAGGATAATCATTAAAAATAGTTTCAAAACCTCCTACCCAACAATATACTCCACTGGGGGAACCATATATTTCTATGCTAGAAAATTTGCTAAAGGCATCAATAACCCAGCTCCTTCTTATCAAACCTATTATGTTAGAACCATATGATTTCATTTTGCCTTGGTATAAGGGAAACGAATTTTTCCCCTATCATCATATCATGGGTCATACAGTGGAAAGATGTAAATCTTTCAAATGGTTGGTCCAAGACTTTATTGATCATGGTAAGCTTGTGCTGGTCAATCCCAATCCCTTACAAGATCAATAATTTGTGATTAGTCATCCTCCTATGTCAGTTACCTTGCCCATTTTTAGTCAAAATCCTTCAAGCCATGGTGTCTTTATATCTAAAACCATCCCTAGTAAGCCTATTACTAAGGAGGTTCTCAAAACCTTATCCAACCCATCTATTGAATCCATTCAAGTTTCGTATCTTCCTCTAAACTTAGTTACAAAGGAAGACCCCATTGTCATCAACCCTCTTGTGGATCAAGTTAAACCTATCCACCCATCCTTAGCTACTATAGTAAAGGAACCTTTTAACCCCAATCAGTTGAGTTAGCCACTTGGATCAGTCAATCCAATTCGTTTGCTCTATAGTTTACTCACCCTCATCTATTTGACAGTGATAACATTGTTACCTTTGATCCTATTCCTTTTAGGTGAGAGTCAAAGTTTTTTCACCTTATCTCATTTTCAGCCCAAATCAACCAATCCCATCCATTGTATACATTACTTTGTCAATCCTATAAATCCATCACCAAACATAAAGCAACCCAAAGCCAAGTTAACCAATCAATTTATTAGCCTCTTCATGCAAACCATTAAGTCACTTTAGTATCCAAAAATTCATGTTTTAAATATCCCTAAATCTATCACCCAAACTAGCCCAACCAATCAACCACATCCGTAGTCCAAAAGGTTTCCTAAACACAAGTTATTGGGTTTAGGTCAGAATCCTAAACATTACAAGCCTTTTTAGGCACTACGCTAAAACTTCCTGATAGGGACAATCAAAAAGTTTTATTGGATTTATTTGCATTTAAAAACCACTCCATCTATTTTATTTTTAGTTTTCAACCTTATAATATTTTGAAACATAGTCTAAATCAACTATCTTTATACTTTATTGGCATCGTAAAGTTCATTCCACCAGAACCCTTGCCTGTGTCTTAAGTTCTGCATCAACTAATAACTAACAAGCCATTAGAAATGGATTAATATGCCTTCACCCCTCCAGGATTCCCTTAACCATCTACTAAGATTTCTTTTCCCACTGGGGGATGATTTTTACTTCCCATTGATGTGGATCATATAAGTATGGGGTATTTTCAAAATTATCCCCCTTTATGCATCTTTACACTTAAATCCTTCATGGTCAAGGATCCTTTTACCCTTTTTTGTCTAATGTAATCTTTTTCTTTGATATTTATCATCCAACAGAAGTATTTTAACCCATTATCACCCATTTTCCATTGTCAAGAGTAATTGATGGCAAGAATCATGTGATTTTTTTGTTATAGACACTTAGCCCAATCTTAAATGTGAGCACCTTGGCTCTACTCATAGCATGTTTCTCATGGACACATTCCATCTTTTTAATAAGGAACCCCATGGTCATTATCTCTTGATTTCCCATGTTAAGTCCATCTAACATTTACCTCCCCTGTTGTGTTTCGGTTTTGCTCTCTAAAAGGTGACCAAGACTAGCCTGGGTTAATTTACATCAAAAAAATTAAAAAAATGGGATATCTTACTCAAAAGGGTCATTGTCAAAATTGTAGACTACTCCCTTGAAGGATAACTACCAAAAATTATAAGTTGCATAAATAGAATAGACTGATCTCTTGAAGGACAACTATCAAATAAATCAAAAGCTAGACCACTCCCTTGAAGGATGGCTAGTTATAGTTATGGCAAAAGCAAAGCAATTGAAGGCTTCCTGCATCGATCAACTTCCCAAAATCTCTCAAACCAAAATCAGAAAGGACCCTAAATCAAAAAGTCAAAATCCAATATATCCCATAGAATACTTCTTTTCTTGATCAATCTTCTCCAATTATGCAAACTTCTCACATCGATCAGAATGCCTCCTATATATAAAGTGTGGATTAATCCATGGATCATCCTAAGTCACCTAAAAATACATTACCTTTTACATAAGATAGGTGGTATACCCATTTTTTTGTTTCATACATGTCACACCTCTTTTACCCTATCAAGGAAATCTAAGCTTGCATTCTACAGTTTTGTTAAAAATGTTTATTTACCTTCGCAAGGGTGTTAAGTGTAAAGCCTTAAAGAGTTTACTTTTTGATAAACCCCATATTTACTATGGTCCATGTCAATAACTTGTTAAAAAGGGTACCCCTTTGTGTCTTTTTTGCATCTATTTCCTTAATCCAAAACCATTCTAAAGGAGTTGAACATTTGTGTTCATTCTCTTCTTGCTTATCCAAATTTGCATCTTTTGTGACTAGGTCGCAGCATTTGTATGATGCCATTTCACCCATCCATTTCCATCTTAGCATACCATTATCCATACCAACATTGAAAAGTGATTGTGATTCATATGAATTTGTATCAATCTCTTTGTTTATGCTTTGATTTTGACTTTCATAGTTCTCATTTTTGTCCTCGGTCAATTAAGTCATCCTTTTTGTATTTATTTCATCTTTATTTACCAAAAGACCAAAACCTTGGATTAGTGGAAGTCTGACCCCTGATGGTCCCATAGTCTAAGTCAGCTTGAGCATTTTGCCTTGAAACATAAGTCTATAGCTGAAACCCCTTTACAAGCCTAGATAGCTTAGGTTCAATTTCATCTATCATTTATTATCTTGGTGCCAAATTTTAAGCCCATGTGCTTCATGGAAAATTTATGTCTTATTTGGCCACAAATTTTATTGTATGTTTACCTTAGTCCTCATTCGATCTTAACCTTGGTGATTGATGCATTGACATTTTTTGTCACCTAATTTTTGTGTTGGATACCTATCCATTTGTCCATTTGTACAAGCTACATTTATGTATTTAGTCTATCATCCTCATTTATATATTTGCATTTTGATTGTATCTATTTCCATTATCTCCCCTTTCCTCTACCCTTTTGTCAAACTAGTATCCATCTCTTTTTACCTTCGTTGGTTCTTGATTTGAAGGGGAAACATTCTCATAACAAATTGGGGCATGTTGGGGGCATTTATTTAAGTTCTGCTTCTATATTTTTGTCTCATGGCTTGATTATCTTAACCATTGCACAAAAAGGGAAAAAATTAGATGCTAGAATTTATCACCCTTGCCCTATTCTACCATCTTTTATGCTATCATTTTAATAATTAAATGTAGATGCTATAAATTTGCACCATTACCTAAAATCTTGAAATAAGTTAAGTCTAAAATGTGGTAGAAACCTCCAAAAATCTATATTTTGCATCTTAACTCATGGAGGTCCCAAACCACTCTCAAACATCCTGAAAGTATATCCATAAAATATAACTTAAAGTATAAGAAACTAAATGTCAACTTATAAATATTTTAAATAATCAAAATCCTAAACATCAAATAAAACCAAAACATAATAAACCTCCAAACAAACTTAACCCATGGTTAAAACAACCCGAACAACCTTGGAAGTTGTTTTAACCCTTTTTTACCCTATCTCAACCTATTGGAATGGCTTTTCATTTGGATTCACCCATTTTTGATAAATCAACATCAATCCTTTGTGATCTACGTCAATCAGTTAGAATCAACGTCGATTCATTTATATGCAATAGACCTTCATGGCTCGAGGGGAATGTGACTACAATTTTGGAACCTGAAATGTTGTTGGAATCTCATTGCAACTTGAATATGAACTTTATCAACAACCTGCTATCTTTTGGAAATTTTGTTGGAGAGCTTATCAAAGGTTTTTGAAGGCTTTTCTCTCTCATCTTATCTAAGTTCATTTTTAGGTATTAAATGTTAGTATTGCACTTTAAATTTATTTGCATTTCTAATCTACTATCTTTTGTGTCTATCTTACATTCAATTTTTATCATTTTATTAAAAATACAGGCCATCATTATAGTCTATTTATAGTTCAATGCTTTTACACATAATCGACATCGATCCTCTAGGATCATCGTTGATCCCTATTAGACTATAAAAATAGCTTTAAACAATATGTTTTAGCATCTATTAAATAATATGCTATTTTCTAAATATATCTCTTAATCTATTGATATCCATTAACGAAACTTAGCAAAAAAATTTATACATCTTGTCTTAATCCATTTATCTTATCTCTTAATCATAGATAGTTTGCATTTATCTAACTTTGTTAAGTTGTATGTTGGTATTGTTTATACCTGCATCTATTATCTTGTATATTTTATCTATTATCTTAAATAATCCACAATCATTTATCTTAATCAAATTATCTTTTACATCATTTATATCTTGTAATATTTATCTTTTATATTTTATCTTTATCATCCTTCTTAATTAGAAATAGTGGGATGACATCCATCTGAGAAAGCATGTTGCTTCTCAAGACTAGTTTGTAACTAGGTAGCCCACTCATTTATCATTTAATCCATTTTTTGTTTGTGGTGTATTGTAGGCCATTCCTCCCTAGCTAAAGAGGAGTTCTCACAATCAACCTTGATCAACGATGCAAAACCAACCATTCATATCTCTAGGTAATCTTAAAAACCCTGCTTATACTTTGTTTTTAGTTAATTATATCACATTAAAAAAGCATAAAAACTACTCAAACACTTAGATACAAGACTATTCTGGCTAAGCTAACTAGCCCCATAACTGATCAAGAGATATAAGACATCTTCAAACAGAGCCTTCTACCAGCGTTACATGAATCTATTATGTTCAAAATATTCTCCTACTAAATTGTGTCATATAATTAAGGGAATATAAGTCAAGTTAATCTCAATGGGCAAACTCAAGTATTCAAGTAATCTAGACACAATAAATAAGAGTAATAACAAAGTCCATTCAAGGTCAAAATTAGTGACAAAAAGAATTATAATCAACCAACAATCAATGTGTCTTCAGATCCCCCTTAGCATGTGGTTTTATTATCACCTCTTCGACATGCATTTACCAATTTACCAGTTTCTCCAAACCAAGTTCTATAGTAGTTATTGGAATGCAACCTCATCACTCTCCTACCTACTCAAGAAGTAGATCTAGCAAAGCCTCTTCCAAGGGGATACGATTAGCATGTATTTTGTGATTTTCATAGGGCACCAAGCCACACCACAAATAGATGCATCAATTTGTGACATAAGATACAAGACTTGATAGATGATAATCTACATGATCTAGAAAACTTCATTTGAGCCTCCAAAGACAAAGCCAAGACAAGATAAATTTTTGAAAATATTTTGAGATCTATTTCTACAACACTAAAAATAAGAGAAAGAGGACACATCAGGTGTTCATCATACATACCATACATATCCTCCACCAAATACATACCAGGAACCCTCAGTTAAGGCACATCCTTTTTAAGGTATGATAGGTGTGTATGAGTCTAGATTTCTAGCTAGGTCTTCGATATATTTTTTAGATCAAGAGATTCTGGAGGATAATATAGGATATAATGCACTTTTTATCAGAGCACATATTCATAGTATACTCATTGACAATGGTTTCAGTCTTAACATGTGCACCTTTACACTACTACAACATTGGGGTTATTCAGAGCAGGATATCACTTTGATAAATATAGTTATCAATGGTTTTAATGGGCATATTTAGAGTTCATTGGGTGAGATATTACTTTTATTACATGTTGGTCCTACACATGTGGCTACACCATTCACTATAGTTCCCAGTGCAGGATTTTTGGACATACTACTTGGTCAACCATGGATTTAAAAACTCAAGGTAGTACCTTCTATAGTTCACAGATGTTTGAAGTTCATTCACACTAATCAAGTTATTACAGTTGGTAGATTTCCTTATGAGTCACCACTCCCCACTTTAAAGCCATCTACCAGTTTCCAGTCACTAGATCTAGTTCTTCCACCAGTTTTAGCTTTTCCTCTAGCTTTTATTCTAGTTCTACTTCAGGATCAACCATAGTTACATAATCCATTGCTAGTAAAAAGGATTCATACACCCCCATAGCTTCAATATTCTCAAAAGTTTCCAACTATAGTGTTCACACCTAGATTAGTTACATTACAATCTCATATAGCTACACAAAGAACACCTATTCACAGAGCTTCTTCTCCTATGTTTAGATGGGTCCCTAAGAGCCCTACAGTTACATCCACTTCTTAGAGTCATAGGGGGACCCCATATTTAGTATCCAATTCAAATATTTTAGAGAAATTACAATGTACACAAATTTTGGTTACACAATCTCAGACACTCCATCATGCCTCATGTTCATGCACTATCCCATTATTTGATATAGGATACCATGGCAAGGAGTCTCATCTAAGACTCATCAGTTAGTATCATTTCTTTTCAGCATTGATTGTACATATTATCTCCTACCTTGATTGTAAATAGCTCAAATATTTTCGAAAATACAAAAATAATATAACACTTCAAAATTTAAAAAACATTTCAAAAATTACAAAAACACCAAATTTTTTTTCCGATTGTATGCATCATCCATGCTTTACATCACTACTATCATGTTAGGACTTACATTTGTTGTTTCATACTATTTTATATTTTCTACATTACCATGCTTAACTTGATCTTCTTTGAGTATGTGCAATGACATCTAGCTACTTAATTGTTTCATTCTACCTATAGAGGGGGCATTCCTACTTCTACATTTGAGACATACATTGTTATATACACCCACTGGGGGCATATTCTACATGACTACACCATCCAGGTTATGTCATTTCTACACCACACACTCTAAGTTATCATGTTGGTGTATATTACTTTATAGCTTACACAAAATACTATATCAACATCTCACTAATATCTAGCACTTGTGTATTTCTTAGCATCTACCTAGTTTTGTACTACACATGTTTTGCATACTCTCATATTTTATTTGATTAGTTAGATGTGTTAGTATATTCTAGTTTGAATGACATGTGCCCATGTCCCTTGTTTGCATGGCCCCTTGGCCACCCTTATATGCTTCTTAATTCTTGATTTGTATGCTTGTTTGCTTGTCAAATGTGTGTAAAGCCATGATCCATATCATGCATTTTATTTTTTTTCTTGTATGCCATGATGGACATCATTCTCCATCCCTCCAACTAACAACTAACAATTAAAATTTATAGTTCTAGTTTAGTACATTATACATGCTTTCACATTGTTATATCTATCTAGGCATACCCCTGTTGATTTAACAATATCTCCATATAAACATTGCTATATCTTGAAACATATTATCAAACATCAAATGCTATATCATATATTTTTAGAATTAACACACTTACAAGACTCTTTTCTTTTGAGGACAATCATTACAGCTTCATCATTCCTACCTTCAGAAGAGGGGGCATCAAATAGGGGCTTTGTCATAATGATAAAACCTCCTAGTAATCAAAATAACAACATTCAAAATAGTAAGCACATAATCCAGAGGTCAAACCAGTCAAATCAAAGTAGAAAAATAGGAATAGTCTCAAATTAGCAGTCAGTTTTCACATTGAATAGTAGCACCAAAAATGGATAGTATCATCAAAAATGGATAGTAGTGCCAGAAATGGATAGTAGCACCAAAAATAAGGGGCGTCCATAGTTTGGTGCTCCTATTTAGGTAGGAAAACACTTAGGGTTTCCAAAAATAGGAAAAAAGTTTGGTTCAAGAATAGTTTTTACACTTTTAGATCCTTTAGATTCAGTAGTTTCAGCAAGTTTTCTCAAATATAGGGGTTATCATGCATGGAATGATGGTTCTCACTTTTAGTTTAGATTATGTAGTTAGCATAACTTCTAGGTCAGAATCCATGTTTCAAACATCAGTGATTAGGGGAAATGTGTGCGGCACATTAATCTTCTTTTGTTTCCAAGTTCAGTTTATTCCAGGCATTCTTAGTTTTTACATGCCTTACTCCATCTTTAGGTGGTTGGCATCATGTTCAACTTAAACTTTCATACAAGTTTATATTTTTTAGTACCTGAGTTCCCAATTTGGCTTTCATATAATCCTAGTACATTAGTTTTGGAGTGGCTTTCATACAAGCCTAATCTCTATCTTTTGAAATAACCAAGAGTAGCCTAATTTTTAGCACACATTTGAATATTCACATGATAGTATCAGATTTTTATCACATTCATGAGCTCCATGAGCCATCTCATATGACATCTATTCTATACCAGTAACACTTCATAGCTTCATTTCATAGGGAATTGATGAATTCAAAGGGCTAGCCTTTATATTCTTGAGCCACCTATTTAGAGGGATTGGACATACAGTCTAGACATCAATTAACACACACATGATTCATTAACTTCACTTAGTTGGTGATGATTGATTTAAATGGATAGCCTTTGCATTATTGAGCCATGTTCTATGGAATTGATCACTCAGCTCCATTCATGATATTACTCTTGATTCAACACATACTCAACATAATCTAGCATCACAATATGTTTTGTATTGTACACATACTTGATGAGGTGTATTCATTCCTCTCTCTTCCTTTACTCAATTTTTGAATGTTCTTATTTTAGATATAGTGTATCTAGTAAGAACTGATCTACTTCATGTTTTTATTTATAGATTCACACATCACAATGTGCTCTCTACACAAATCCAACATCACAGCTTCATGAGCTTTTCCCTTATAGGTAAGTTCAGGTATATTTTCTATTTTTACTTTATCCTAGTATTTCACTTTGATACATCACTAGAATAAAGAGGGGAAAATGTAATCATATAAAATGCAAAATTGGATGACTTAGGCATGGTTAATAGCACCCAACCTATAGGTCCTCTTTCTTGCTTACTCAACCCTTCTCGACTAGACTTTCACTGATTCCTAGTCACCCATTGCTTCCCAGACTTAGATTTTTAAGACCCAGGCAGCCCTCTAAGACCTAGATCCATCCCCCCATGGCTCATCTTCCTAGGATAATAGTGCCCAATTTAGATAGAAGCACTAAAATTCAAGGGTGTCTTATTTTTGGTGATATTATCCAAGTTTATCTTTACCTCTAACGATCAAATCTTCCCAAACCCCTTCTCTCTTTCCCAAGTTTGCTATTTAAATTCAAGTACCAGGAGCTCCTAAGGGTTTGAAAGATTGAATCAGACACACAATGAGTTATACATAGACTTAGGCTTTGATATTTCACTTTCAAAGTATCATAGGCCTACTGAGCAAAACCCAAAAAAACCAAACCACTAGGACAACAACACTAGAAGTGGAAAATAAATCTAAAAAGGGATAACAATGCCAGAAAGTGGACTATAGTGCCAAGTAGCAAGGTGTGCTGAGTTTGGCACTACTATCTAATCTAGAAATAGATTTTTGTTTGAGACAGTCTACCATCCCTGCATAACAATTTCTAGATCCTACATCATTTTTTTTAGCCCAAGACAAGCTAAAATTGATTTCATCATACTTCTTACTATTTTTAGAAAAGGTAAAAATACATATCTATTTACACAAATCAGTAAGCTAACTGAGATACATTAATTATTGATTTACATTTATTTAGACCTTTATTTGCTTAGAAATTAAACGGCTAATTTCTAAAAAAAATAAAACACTTTGATAGGTGTTTTGCCCTTATCTCCCATTATTTTAAATTATTAAATTCTTCAATAACACCTTCCCTTAGATAAGCAAGCAAATTTTTTGAAACTAGATTTTCCAATGAAAAATTAGTAATGGAATCATCAGAGACATTTAAATTATCAGTGTGGGGTGGGGTAGTTGGGAAAGAGGTAGATGTAGAAGGCACTTGTGAAGGCACATTAGAAACTTAAATAAAATCATGTGGATTGAATCCACCAACAATTGAAGGCCCACTTTCAATCCCAAGAAACTCTTCATCTAGATCAATCTGTTGCAAACATGTAAGACCCTATGCATTTGAAAGGCCACCAACAGAAAAATTTGGGAAATCAAAATTTTTTAATGTGCCTCTACTTTGTGTAGGGAGGGAGATATTATTTCCTCTTCTCTAAGTCTAGATGGGTGGTGGGGGTGGTGGCATACTTCTCAGTCTCCTGACAGATGTTGGGTGGACTACAAAATAATTTATTTAAAACCTATAAATTTGAAAACATAAAATTAATGCAAATTCAAATTAAATATGTTATTACCTATCGAGGTGACTTCCTCTTCCATTCTGATTGGCCTTAATGGAATTGCCTCTTCCCCTCATGTTGTCCTTTTGGGAGTTGGATCTTGACATATCATTGTCCTTATGAGAGAGACATTGGTGGTTTCACCTGCAAAATGAGTAAATTATCTAGTTAATTAACTAGCAAATTCTAGGAAACTTCAAATTAAAAAAAAGGTCGTAAGCTACAAAACATTGATTGTGTTGTATGGAAGAATCCTCAATGGTAACAATTCGAGAGTCAACTAAAAAAAAACCAATATGCAAATTATTTTTTTCCATTAAATAATACAAGATAAAACATTAAAAGAAATTTGGGGGAAATTGGAAGTGGATATGAAACATAATCACTTCTTGGGCATTTTACAATTCAAAATGAATTAAACGAAGACTCCATACATTAGGTATCACCAGATCCCTCTAAAGCATGCCAACCTTTGGTTGTTTCCTATTTTCTTGTGTCATAATCATGCACTCTCAATTGTAACAAATAAAAAGCTAAAAAATGTTAAAATTTGAAATATATATAAAGTAAGAAAGGAGACTTAGGAAAACTAAACTTACCTCTTATTCCTCGATAGATAAAGCATAAACTTTAAATTTTTTGATGAAGGGCAGTGGGAATTGTAGTATTATAGATTTCATATAAGGCCTCAAAATACAAGGCCAGAATGTAGTTGGAAGATGAAATGGTGTAAGTGTCCTTTGAAAATGCAAAATTCAACTCGACCCTAATCTTATTGGATATAACTATGCACCAGTCACATACAACACCCGATAGAGAATGAATAATATAGTAAACAACCCAAAAGGGAATGTCTGATGGTCTTCCCTATAAAAAAATTCTCACTTGGAAGAAATGCATAATAGATTTAAGAAATGGATTAGTTATGTTTTCAACAGGGATTCCCCTTTGATTTTAACTATTTATAATGAAAATAGAAAATATGCAATTGTAATTAGGATATCAAACTATTTATAATACATGATTCAAGAATAATTAAGAAATGTTAATTTCATTAATAAATCTAACACTTACCAGCTGGGTCAATGGCCACTTTGTAGACTAACTCTAAGTAATTTTTATCGATGTCAGATAAGACAACTTTTGTGTTAATAGGACTTGCATCACAATGTGGAAGGATTTTTAAATTGTGAATATCCAATGGAGAGGTATCAAAAGATATTTTTTTATTATTAAAGTGGATATAGAAATGGCTCTCACTTTGGTTTAAACATGCAACCAAAAATCACAAGTTATTATTGATCATCATGTCATATTGAGGCATCTGCACCAGGCCTCTGAGTTCACATTGATCAATCCAGTCAACATAGGATTATGGTTACTCCACCATCTAGAGGAAATCCAGACATTATATATTCTTGAAAATATAGTTTTGGATCACCCTTATTTGACAACGAGTTTCTATGGATGTGGAAGCCATTGAAAGTTTAGTGTAGAATTAAAGTAGGTAGGTGAAGACTAAAAATAAAAGGTAGGATAAGAAAAAAAATTGAGCAAGGTTTGAAAATGAGGGAACTATGGGGGTATTTATAATACAAGAGGGGAACTAGAGCAACTAGTTGGCAAGACTAGTGACAGGTGGGGTACATTATTGATTGATAGTAGGTTGCATGGTACCACATGGTAGCATGATGATGGCTGGTGACAACACATAACCATGAGCAAGTAGGATGTCAGGTGGAAGAATGATACCACCATGTGATAGTATGTTTTCATGTGATAGCATGTTATCATATGGTACTATGTTTCTATGTGACATGATGCTACTGAGAGGCACCATGCCATCAGATGACATTATACTATCACCAAGTGTTGTGCTACCACTTGACATCTTACTGTCCTTAGACACTATGTTGCTACCCAAAGGCATAATGTCACATATAAAAACAATAAATCTTGGTGGCATACTATTGAGTGACACCATGCTATTAGTTGACATTATACTTCTGCCCAGTGTTATGTTGTCTACCAACACTTTGTTATCACTAGACACCATGTTATCACCTGAGGGCATGATGTTATGTAGTAGCAAACTATAGCCTAGTTGAATACTATCACTCAATGGTATAATAACACCCAATAATATAATGATACCCAACACCATAGTGATGTGAAGTAACATAATGACTCTCGATAGCATAATGTCACCTGGTAGCATAATGTTGCTTGATAACATAATATCATCTGGTAGCGTGAAGTAACTTAGTATCATGTTGCCACCTGGCACCATAATACACATTTCTGAGTGAAGTCACCATAGGCTCCAACACAAGAATGTATCCCATCAACATAATGTCATGTAAAACAAAAAAGTCAATTTTACACCTCCTTTGCACACTTTGATTCACCAAGGTAGCTAATCTAATTTGCCTAAACAAATCTAGGGGGTTTTTGTCATGGCCTCTTAAAATGAACCTTACCAAGAGATTTGATGAATCTAAATGATTATACCTTTTATCCTCCACATATGATAAAATATCTACAAAAGTTATAGGGTTTATGATTAATGGAATATAGTAGTTGAAAGGCCCAAAGATGCACTTTTGACCACTAAATTTAGATAGTGACATCTATAGGATTTGAGCGCAAAGGAGACCTCTTCACCCAAGGTTGTAATATTGAATCATGCCTCTATGATTAAATGGTCCTAGATATTTGAAAAGAACATTTATGATCTAAATGCCATTTAAATAGGATGATGTGTAGAGTTTTGTGTTAGGGTGTGGAGCTTAAAAGCTTCACCAAGGAGCAGACTTAAATAGGTTCGGGTCTACACAGACACCGGCATTGGTCAGGAGCGACCGACGTCAGTCAGAAGCAGTTGGAAAGATGCTGACATCGATAGAGGATCAGCCGGCGGTAGTCATAGGCAAGCAGCAGGAACCGGCGTCGGTTACCTGCGTGTCCAGAAAGCTATTTCCGAAGATAGAAGCGAGTGTTTGCATGATGAGTTTGAGTTGTAGTCTTAAGCTCGCGTCTCTATTGTTAGTAATATTATTTTTAGAGCCCTTGTTCAAGTGGGTTAACTGTTTGTTGTAAGTGCATGCTCAAGTCTCCTAATTCTATATGAAGAATTAGATCTTCTAAGCTTATTAGTAGTAAGTTATTGTTTATTGGTATGTTGAAGAACAGTACAGAATTGAATCAATCCAGGTCTGTTGGAATTGGTTGTTCTTGAGAGAGATAGCTCTTGAGGAATAGAGATCTAGTGAGAGATCTATACATCTAGGAGAGGTGTGGAAGAACGAAGTTTCTTCAATTTTATTCCTATTGTAAAGAGTTTATTAATACAAGTTTTCAGGGTGGTTTCTTGTATCTCATGTTCTTGCTATTTATCATTCTAGTTACTTGTCTATCTTATTTAATTCCGCATTTATTGCTTTCACAAGTGTAATCTATTGTTGGTTAATCCCCAACAAGTGGTACTAGAGCTCAGGTTCACTAACAGGTGGTTCAGATCTGTGTAGTGTGTATTGACTATAGGTTCTCACAGAGGTTTCTGCAGGGATTTCTGTTTGAGTGGGAGAAGCAATGGCAGATGAAAGTAAACTTAGAATGGAAAAGTTCAATGGCAAAAATTACCAACATTGGAGAATGCAGATAGAGGACTATCTGTATCAGAAAGATCTCTACTTACCGTTAGGTGGGGTTGCAAAGAAGCCCAAAGACATGGAGGATGAAGAATGGGAAGTTCTTGACAGAAAGGCTTTGGGGTCTATAAGACTGAGTCTAGCATCCACTATGATATCTAATTTATCACAGGCAAAGTCTACAGTAGAGTTGATGACTACGTTAGCGAATTTGTATGAAAAACCCTCTGCTTCCAATAAGGTATATCTTATGAAGCAGTTATTTAATTTGCATATGAATGAAGGTGGATCTGTTTCTACTCATCTGAATGATTTCAATGGAATTGTGAATCAATTAAGTTCAGTCAATATAGTGTTTGATGATGAAATAAAAGCTCTTTTAATATTATGTTCTTTGCCTGAAAGCTGGCATGGCTTAGTAATGGTAGTAAGTAATACTGCATCTGCATCAAATATTTTGAAAGTAGAGGATGTTGTTAGTGTTATCTTGAATGAGGAAATATGCAGGAAAAGCACAGAAGAGACATCTGGAAACGCTTTAAATTTTGAGAGCAGGGGAAGGCAGAAAGATAAGAGCAAGAGGAGATCAAGATCTAAGTCTAAGGTGAGAGGAAGATCCAAATCCAGGAATGGCAGGAAGCCACAATGCTAGAATTGTGGAAAGATTGGGCACATAAGCAGAGATTGTTGGTCAAAGCCTAAGGAGGACAATCAGCACAAAGGAAAGGAAGAAGCCAAGGTTGCAGGTATTGCACAAGATGCTTTAATTTTCTCTCTGCATAATAATATAGAATCTTGGGTATTAGATTCTGGTGCATCTTTTCATGCTACCCCTAACAGGGAATATTTTTGTGAGTATATCCATGGAGATTTTGGAATAGTGTATCTAGGGGATGATGAGCCCTGTAAAATAATTGGCAAAGGTAAAGTGCAGCTGAAGATGCAGAATAGCAACACATGGGTGTTGAGAGATGTGATGCATGTTCCTAGCTTGAAGAGAAATTTGATTTCTGCAGGAAAGTTAGGGGATGAAGGTTGTACTGTAACTCTCACAGCAGAATCTTGGAAAGTGACCAAGGGTGCACTTGTTATGGCCAGAGGTAAGAGAGAAGGTACTCTCTATTTGTGTAATTGTGTTACTAACAAATCTCCTTCTGTATTGTCTACTTCAGATGTGGATGCTAAATTGTGGCACTCAAGGCTTGGCCACATGAGTGAGAAGGGGATGTCAATTCTTAAGTCCAAAGGTATGCTTTCAGATTTAAAAGGCATAGATCTAGAGTTTTGTGAGCACTGTGTATTTGGAAAACAGAAAAGGGTTAGTTTTCTCAAGACTGGGTCTACTAAGAAGAGGCATAAGTTGGAGCTTGTTCACACAGATGTGTGGGGACCGGCTCAGGTTGCTTCCATTGGAGGATCACAGTACTATGTATCTTTCATAGATGATGCTACAAGGAAGGTATGAATCTATTGTATTAGGAGAAAATCTGATGTATTTGAGACTTTTAAGAATTGGAAAGCTATGGTTGAGAATGAAACAGGTAAAAGATTAAAGTGCCTGAGATCAGACAATGGTGGTGAGTTTTGCAGTCATAAGTTCAGAGATTATTGTTATATGCATGGAATCCACAGACAAAGGATGGTTCCAAGGACACCTCAGCAGAATGGGATTGCTGAAAGGATGAACAGGACAATAATGGAGTGTGCAAGGTGTATGAGATTGCATGCTGGCTTGCCCTTACAGTTTTGGGCACAAGCTATTGACACTACAGTGTACCTGATTAACAGAGGACCCTCTACAGCTCTGGATGGTGGAATTCCAGAAGGGGCATGGACAAGTAAAAAGGTTGATCTCTCATATCTCAAAGTTTTTGGTTGTGAAGCCTTTGTGCACATAGATAAAGAAAATAGAAAGAAGCTTGATGCTAAGTCTATGAGATGCACGTTTATTGGCTATGGCTCAGATGATTTTGGTTACAGATTATGGAATCTAGAAACTAACAAGGTAATCAGGTGCCGTGATTTCATTTTCAATGAAAGAGTGATGTATTGTGATCAGCTAAGGAAGTTGAATCATTCTGGGCAGAGCAATGGTGATTTGGATGAGGTGAAAGTCCAATATGAGCTCGCGAGAAAAAGAAATAATCACTTGCAGGAAAACACAGAGACCAACGTCGGCAGGTTAGGAACCGGCGTCGACAGTACAAAAATCGACATCGGCAAGACAGAGATCGACGTCGGTAGGACAGGCACCGAGGTCGGTCAGACAGAACCGACATCGGCCAGTAATAGGTCTGGAGGTGACCGAGGTCGGTCACTGTCAGAGAATTTGGGTGGATAGCGTGTTGTGGACGAGTCTCAGACACCCATCAAGAGGTCAGAAAGGGTGAGTAAGCCTCCAATTAGATATTCTCCTTCTTTATTTTATTTATTGCTAACTGATGGTGGAGAACCAGAGAGTTTTGAAGAAGCAATACAGGTGGAGTCCAAGAGTCAGTGGGAGCGTGGCATGGTTGAGGAGATGGAGTCCTTAAGAGAGAACCAAACATGGGATTTGGTTGAGTTGCCAGCAGGTAAGAGAACACTGAAGAACAGATGGACTTACAGGTTGAAAGAAGGTGAGAATGGATAGATGAGATACAAGGCTAGATTGGTAGTGAAAGGATTTGCACAAAAGCCAGGTATTGACTTTGGTGAGATTTTTTCTCCTGTTGTTAAGATGACTTCTATAAGGGTTGTATTGTCTTTGGTTGCTTTTGAGGATTTGCATCTTGAGCAGCTAGATGTTAAGACATCATTTCTTCATGGAGATTTGGATGAGCAAATTTATATGGAATAGCCAGAAGGATTTGAGGTCAAGGGTAAGGAGAAGTTTGTGTGCAGATTGAAGAAAAGCTTGTATGGCCTCAAGCAAGCTCCTAGGCAATGGTACTTAAAATTTGACAGGTTTATGACTGAGCATGGCTACAGTAGGTGTCAATCAGACCATTGTGTGTATTTCAAGAGATTTGATAACGGTAGATATATTATTCTATTATTGTATGTAGATGATATGCTGGTTGCAGGATCACACATGCAGGATATCTCTGAGCTTAAGGTGAAATTAGCTCAAACGTTTGCTATGAAGGATTTGGGAGCAGCAAAGAAAATCCTTGGCATGAGCATTAAGAGAGATAGGAAAAATCACAGGTTGATATTATCTCAAGAAGATTATGTGGACAAGGTGTTGAAATGGTTCAATATGCAAGATGCTAAACCGGTAAGCACACCTTTGGCTGGACATTTTAAGTTAAGTAAAGAACAATGTCCTAATTCATATGATGAGGTAGAGTACATGAGTAAGGTTCCATATTCTTCCGCAGTAGGGAGTTTGATGTATGCAATGGTGTGTACTAGACCAGATATTGCCCAAGCAGTGGGAGTGGTAAGTAAATATATGGCCAATCCAGGTAAGGAACATTGGAAAGCAGTTCAATGGATCCTTAGATATCTGAGAGGAACCAACAGTAGGCACTTGTGCTATGGAGGTTCAGATACTTCTCTACATGCTTATGTAGATTCAGATATGGCAGGTGATTTGGATGGCAGGAGGAGCACTACAGGTTATGTTTTTACTGTAGGTGGAACAACGGTTAGTTGGATATCTAAGTTGTAGAAGGTTATTGCCTTGTCAACTACAGAAGCTGAGTATATTGCAGCCACAGAGGCTAGCAAAGAGATGATATGGATGACACAGTTCATGGATGAGCTTGGTAGGGAGCATGAGAGTTGCAGATTGTATAGTGACAGTCAGAGTGCAATCCATTTGGCCAAGAATTCGGCCTTTCATTCAAGAACAAAGCACATACAGCTAAGGTACCATTTCATATGACAGGTATTGGAAGATGGTGAGTTGAAGCTGGAGAAGATCCATACATATAAGAATCTGGCTGATATGTTAACCAAGCTGGTTACAAAGGAGAAGTTGAATCTGCATTCAGCTTTTGTTGGTCTTCATGATTGAGTTGAAGATGGAGGAGCTAGAAGATGTTGCTGTACAGGTACTGGTGCAGCTGTTTATCTCCAAGTGGGAGATTGTTAGGGTGTGGAGCTTAAAAGCTTCACCAAGGAGCAGACTTAAATAGGTTCGGGTCTACACAGACACCGGCGTCGGTCAGGAGCGACCGACGTCGGTCAGAAGCAATTGGAGAGACGCCGATGTCGGCAAAGGATCGGTCGGCGACAGTCATAGGCAAGCAGCAAGAACCGGCGTCGGTTACCTGCGTGTCCAGAAAGCTATTTCCGAAGATAGAAGCGAGTGTTTGCATGATGAGTTTGAGTTGTAGTCTTAAGCTTGCATCTCTATTGTTAGTAATATTATTTTTAGAGCCCTTGTTCAAGTGGGTTAACTGTTTGTTGTAAGTGCATGCTCAAGTCTCCTAATTCTATATGAAGAATTAGATCTTCTAAGCTTATTAGTAGTAAGTTATTGTTTATTGGTATGTTGAAGAATAGTACAGAATTGAATCAATCCAGGTCTGTTGGAATTGGTTGTTCTTGAGAGAGATAGCTCTTGAGGAATAGAGATCTAGTGAGAGATCTATACATCTAGGAGAGGTGTGGAAGAACGAAGTTTCTTCAATTGTATTCCTATTGTAAAGAGTTTATTAATACAAGTTTTCAGGGTGGTTTCTTGTATCTCATGTTCTTGCTATTTATCATTCTAGTTACTTGTCTATCTTATTTAATTCCGCGTTTATTGCTTTCACAAGTGTAATCTATTTTTGGTTGATCCCCAACATTTTGAGCCTATCTAAACCTATAAGATCCTACATAGCTAATTATAGCTGATTGTAATGGGTAGAGAGTAAAAGACTTAGGATTCTTAGTGTTAGTATTGAAAAAGAATGAAATGAATGAATCAAAATAATTTAAAATTTATCTTTTAAGGTTTTAAATAGTATTATGAAATGTTTTAAAAACCTAATCCATGTAGGGTCACCTACAGGTGCCTCGCCAAAAAAAGAAACACAATCAAGAATCGCTCTCAATCTTGACTAAGAAAGGAGTATGTGGGAGGTTAGAGTGATTAGTTGAGATTGGACACCTTAATAATGATCATGATAGACTCATGACATTATCATGATGGATATAATGTGGAGAGAGGACTCTAATCACATAGTCAATAGTCCATATGGTGAAACCCTACACACAGTCTGCCTTCCCAAGGGTCTGCTTTGGACCTTGAAGGAGTTAGTGGGTAAAATGATATGACCAAGGGATAAATTTTTTTTTATAGTGTATCCATCACTTATATAATCAATTTTGATATCCATTTTTACTGAGTAAATAGGATAAGTACCCTCTATTTTGTCTCAGACAGAGGGTAATTCCTTAGAAGCACAAACCTTGTAGTCTTAAAGATGGAGATAGGGGAATGAGCTAGGGGATAATTGGACATTGAAAATAGGTGTTAAAAGTTAAATCACACCTACACAAACATTATAGACCTTTCATATAGGGAAAAATCTCAACAAGATGGTCTAGACCTTCAAGTATGCAGACAGGCCTGTTAGACATGGTTTAGGCCTAAAGACTAAATGGGGGGTCAATGTTACTTCTAACATGAGATGAGAATTATAATAAATTTTTAAAACTATATAGGGATATATCAGGTATGTATAAGCTATTGATATGCATAATAAGACACAATCAAAGCCATTTTTGCCTTAGGACCACATCAGGCTACTACAAATGGAAGGAAAGGCTCGTGTAAATAATTTGGGGTGCTCACATCTCCCTTTATGATTTTAATGGAGACTCAAGGGGATAGAATAAGTTGAATAAGGTCATGAAAAAACATTCTATGGCATTAATTCATCTATCTAATTTCAAATCTTCATGAACAATCCTTAAGGGTGGAAATGGTTTAAAACCATTACAAACCCTTAGAAATGACCCAATTGGGAAAATGAAGATGGAGAGATATCCTAATGGATAATAATGGACATGAAATTTGTTGTATTATATATATGAATTTCCAAATTTTCCTTCGATCTTACTTAGGTGTTCCCTACTTGTATGGACAAGAGGGAAATTGGATTTCTTTGATAGTTTTATTTATTTTTTAGGATATAGGGGGTTTCAAGATGTGAATCCAACTTTGGGATAAATATAAAGACATATTATAACTCAATCTAGCCATTTTATACTTCATCAATACTTATAAGTATGTCTACCACCACCTTCATCTTAGCCAGTAAAAACTAGCAAAGTGAGTAAGATAGTGAGAAGTGTGAAATTTAGGTGGGAGCCTATTTAAGGTGTACCTAAGAAATATAAGGACATGAAGGGTATTTACAAGTGTCATTCACCCCATTTTATGTATTTTCATGTAAAATTTAAGACAATTTTGAGACCAAGTGTTAGGGGTGAGTGAAATAGGAGTTTTTTTATTATAGGCAGTGATGGCTCACTTCTAGAAGATTCTAGATGGTTAGGGATGCATCCAATGCATGGCAGAGCATGTCCAAAACCCCTCCCTCTTAGGTAAATCATGAGATATATCCATAGTTATTTTTGGAACATTCTAAAAGGGATGAATGATGAGGACAGATTTATTACGTAGAATCAAGAGTTTTACACCACATATCATGAGTCTCATGACTTGGAGGGCCATTTGTCCTATCAGACCTTGCATGGTCTATCTCCTATTAAATTATCCTACATATGTAACTCCTCTCAACATGAAAAGTGTTCTAGTGACCTTTAAACTTCTCTTTTCCCACCTCTCTCTCAAATGTTATAAGTAGATACTATTTTGGCCTTTGTAATCTAATACCACTCCATGTATGGTGAAGCCCTACTAGAATAACATTGTATTTTTCCTTTTAACATTAATGAAAGTTTGGTTTTTAATTTATGAATAATTTTATAAGTGTGTAAAGTGATGTATGGTGATTCAAAGTGATAATCTCCTTATCCTCTCATGTTTATACAAAATTTCTTATTCTAGCAGGTCATATGAAGTGTTGTCAAGTGTATGGGTCTATTTTTTAAGTGTAAAATGAGCCTTAGTGTTTTAAAATAGAATATGGTTCACTTATCTTGTACAACCTTCATGCATCTCAACTCCATATTGAAACACTCATGTTATAATCTCTTAGAACTTGGAAGTTAAATTGTATACCTTATTTCTTAGTGCAGGAAGTATAATGGTCATATGGAAAACATCTTGATGTATCACTCCATTAGATTAGGTTCATTTCATGAAAATTATAAATCTTTTCTCAAAAATCAAGTATTATCATAGGTGAAATCACTTCAAGATACATTAATGGAGCTAGCCCTTAAACCTAGAGGCTCACTTCCACTATAGGTACACCCACATACCTAGAAGTGTTCCCATTACCCAAATTTGGAAAAGGCTTGAACACCTTCTTCTAGAGTACAATATTTAGTGACAATAGTTATATCATGCCTGGTGGGACTAAGGCCCAAGAGAGTGGAAATATTATTGGTTTGTCTTTCCTTTAATCAGCGTTTGGAAGCAAATAAGTTAACACTAATGGTGACTCCAAATGATAAATTCTAGTTGTAAGCAACCTAGGTATATCTCATTGAAGATTTTTATCAGTTTTTTTTCTCATATAACATATGAGATTGATATGAACAAATATGATGAAAACCCCTATCATGAGCCTCCTTATCGGCCTTGTTATGAACCACATTTTATTCCTCAACAGTCCTATTAAAATGGCTATCAATCCTATAAGCCATGGCAGCCCTATAGTCCTCCATTTCCCTCTCCATATAGAAACTAGGTTATTGGATATATCTATGATCCCTATCAACCCCAAGAGGATTCCTATGAATCTTGTCATGAATTAGATTACACCATAGAATCTAAGTCAAGATATCAAGAATCAAGAATTGAATTATTACAAGTTCAAATACAACAAGTTGTATTTGGTCTTGATCCCCATCATTACTCTCCTCTATTTTTTCCATCTTATATTAAGTCTTTGTTGGCATCCATACCAAAGCTTATAGTTAATCAAGATGGTATGATAACATGGGATGATGAGTATGATTTATTCCCTGATCATCTCATAGATTGGTTAAAAGGTGTTGCCCAAAGTTATATGTGGATGTTGGAGATGTTTGAAGATCTAGAAGGAATTCAATGGGAGATCAAAGAACAAATGGACTTGGGAAAAGAAATGACTTTAATTCTCAATAAATAGGATAAATATGTGGGAATACAAAGATCTCAAAAATGAACATGTTATTGTTGAATAATTTCAAGAATGTTATTGGCAAGATGAAACTCTTGCTTATGTAGGTGTTCTTCCTTCTAATCATCCCAAAAATTCACTTCCCTATGATCTTACTAGTGTAGCCCTCTTTCCTAAATCCATTAACAAGCCTTCTCCTTCACCTCACACTCCATCCCCAATTCATAAACCTTCCACTACACCTCATATTACATCTCCTTCACATGAGCCTATCCATCAACCTTCCATCTCACCCTTTATTGAGGAAGAGACCATGTTGAGAGAAGAAAGTGAGGAGGATCAAACCCAAGACATAGTTGATCAAGAAGATTTCATGAGTGACTATGAGGAAGAGATCACCATAGGGACTCCCCTTTATGAACAAAAGGGAAATATTACCTCTTGAAAGAAGAGAAACATATTGAAGACTCTTATACAACTGTCCATGGGGAATATGGCCAAGATTTGAAGAAAGAGGTATTTAAAGAAGACTCCATGTCTAATCATGAAGTTATGGATGACCATATCAAGAATAAAGAGGAGTGTACTATCAAGAATGAAGGTCAAGCCACTCTTCAAGAAGTTTCAATCCTAAAAGAGTCTCATGAGACCAAGGTACAAGGCATAGTTCTTGGAGATGACTCAATACCTATATCTGATTTTGAATCACCCTCAGATGCATTGGAACATAAATAACATCAAATTAATGACCTCATACATCAAGAAGAAAAGATTTAAGAGGTGTAGGTCTTAGAAAACAAGGAAGATAAGGATGATTAGAAGTTGTATATGAAGCTCTTGCAAGAGCTTGAAGATCTTTTCCAATTTGAGGCTCAAATACATGACAAGGTGAAGAAAGAGTCTTCCATGGAGGACAATGACTAGGATTGGGTAGAATATACAGAGCTCCTTGATGAGCTTGAAGAAATTGAAGCTAATAAGAAGCCTAGTCTTATTGAGAAGACTATGGAGATCAAAAAGGTATGCCTTATTGAACCACCATTGGATATCATATTTTAAGAGTCATATGAGAAAGTTAAGGCTATTTGGATGAAAGAAGAGTTTATCTCCATAGATAATCTATTTGGATTTGCTTGGTTCTCATTGAACACCATGCCAATGAAGCTGGCAAAGACCATGAAGAAGATGGAGGCATCAATTCTAAGGATCAAAAGGCTACATGTATCATTCATTCCTCTATGTCATGAATCAAGAGAGGTTTCAAACTTCCCCTTTGATCTAAGAGGAGTTGTTTATCTTAGGTTAGTTAGTGTTTGATTTAGTTAGTTTGGTTTTTGTGTGTGTATTCCATAAGTTCTCATGAAGCACAAGTGTTATTTTACTTTGTTTCTTGTCTTCTATGTTGTTCTTTTTTTTATATTGTTTGGTGTGTTGTTATAGGAAATTTATGTGTTAAACCTATGAAAAATTAACTCCATATCCCAATAGATAGGATTAGGCAGCTGATATTGGCATAACAAACATACCACCCTCAGGAAATCACTAAGAATGTTGACCATTTTAACCACAAGTCAAAATGGGTTAACCCCCATATAGTAAAATACTTATATAGGGGTCTAATATAGTGGCATAAGGTGTTTTATTGCTCATTAGATGTAATTTTATGCCATTTTGGCCTTGATCATGGTTTAATTAAGTCTTATGTCAACTCGAGTCATTTAGGGGTAATTTTGGGGTTTTGTATGAAAGTGGCATGATTTTCAAGGCATCCAAGTGGCCTATTTTTCTTCCTAACATCCAAGAGGTCAGATTCCATGTCAAGAACGTCAATCCATCTAAAACTTGTAGGTTCTCTAATTGATCATCAAAAAAATAACTAAAAAAGAAATATTTTGGTACTTTTATAGCCTATAGGGGAGTGTGACATGTGTGAAAACCTTTTTAGATGACTTTTCAACTTACATAGATTCATCTTAGTTCTTTTAATGCTCTAAAAGTGCCAAAAAGGGTAAAAAACCATTCTGCTCTCCTATCACTCCACCATATACACAGAACCAACAAATAATTTTATGCTTGGGACAACCAATTAGAGAAGTTTCAGACCAAATGCCTTTGGGGGGAAATATTACACTCAGATAAATTCATTTTCATAATAATATTTCAAGGATTGGTCAACTTTGCTTTATGAATCATCTTTAACAAGTTGATTATGTCTTTTTGCTCACTGTTTCCAATACCCTATAGGTTTTTCTCTTATTTAGATAATTTCATACAATCCAACTACTATAATTGACTTCAGAGGATTTTAAATCCTTTTTATAATTTCTCCCATTCTTTTCTTCATGTTTGGAAATGTTTTCATAGATCAAAAAATTCAGGTTATAGGAAGGTGTCACCATGTGAAGTCTCAGTCAAGTTTAATCATTTGAAGAAGGTCTCTTTATCTTAAATTGAATAAATCCAATGTGACATGATGTTTAACTCATTTAAAATGTCATGGAAACCTCTTTCCTTCCAATATTACCCTCCAAGATCAACATCATGAAGAACACAATGTCATATATAGAAACATAGACAACTTTATGCTTGCTTATAATTATAGTCATGGTGTGTAGGGTCTTGGAAATGTTCATGGAGGATATAAAAAGAGTTTGAAGATATTTAAAATCTCATTAAAAGTATGAGAAATCAAATAAATCCCTCAAAATAACACAAAATGATAGTGGTGATTTTTAATGTATATATATGCACAATCAGCCATGAATGTCTGCCTACAGGTGCCCTCATGAGAACCAATCACATTGAATCAAAATATTTGAGATGGTTAAGATTATATATAATTAGAATAATATATTTGGATCCTTTTAAATGGTAAAAACCTCATTTAAACCCACAAACCATGCATATTGCCTATAGTTTCATCCACTACCTGCACATTGGAATGTCCACCTACATGTGGTACTACAAAGAGCTGAGGTGCCATATAGAAGTGTTGAAACAAGATGTGAAACTATTATTAAGGTGCTATTATGTTGATTAAATCATGTCATACCTATGTGGAATTATATATTGGTAGGAAGGGTTAGGGTTACCTTCAAAGGTGAAATAATTGTATTCAGAGACCATTTATCTAAAAGACAAAAATAGAGCACCTGGCCATTTTGTTGAGATCACATGACAAGGTTACCAAGAAATTTTATGCATATAAATTATTAGACATTATATCATCCACATAGGATAAAATATCTTATAAATTTTGAGGGTTGATGATAAGTGGAAGATAGTGGTTGAAAGGCCCAAAGATGCACTTATGACCATTGAATTCAGATAGTGACATCTACAGGATTTGATCTCAAAGGAGACCTCTTCACCCAATGTTGAAATATTTAATAATTACTCCATGATTTAATGGTGATAGATATATAAAAATAAAATTTATGATCTAAATTTCATTTAAAGAGGATGATATTCATAGTTTTGAGCTTATCTACACCTATAGGATCCTACATAGCTAACTATAGTTGATTGTGATGGGCAGAGAACAAAAAATTTAGGATTATTAGTGTTGGTATTGCATAAGAATGAAATGAATTAATATAAATAATTTCCAAATTATCTTTTTATTATTAAAATAATCTTATGCAATGTTTAAAAAATCTAATCCATGCAAGGTCACCTCAGGTGCCTCTCCAAAACAAGAAACACAATCAAGAATTACACTTCAGCTTGACTAAGAAAGGAGTGTGTGGAAGGTTAGAGTGATGAATGGAGATTTTAAACCTTTATCATGATCATGATAATCTCATGACATTATCATGATGGATATAATTCAAAGAGAGGACTCTAATCACATAATCAATAGTCCATATGGTGAAACCCTGCACATAGTCTGCCTTCTTAGGGGTTTGCTTTCGACCTTGAAGGAGTTAGGGGGTCAAATGATATAAATAAGGGAAAAAATTTTGTGTATAAGGTATATATAAAATTTTATAATACCCTCCAATATCAAATTTTATTGATTAAATAGGGGAAGAACCCTTTATTTTGTCTTAGACATAAGGTACTTCCCTAGAAGCACAAACCCTACAGTATTGAAGATGGAGATAGGGGAATGATATAAGGGCTAATTGGAAATTTAAAACCTAAAAAAACATGAGAGACCTTTCATAGAGGGAAGAATATCAATAGGATGGTCTGGACCTTCAAGTATGCAGACTGTGTTGTTAGATATGGTTTAGGCCTAAAGACCAAATGGGGGGTCAATGTTACATCTAACATGATATGAGCATTATAATACATTTTTAAATGTATATGGGGATATATAATGTATGTATAAGCTATTTATATGTATAATAAGTCATAATTAAATCCAATTTTGGCTTAGGACCACATTAGGCCTATGTAAATGGAAGGAAAGGCTCGAGTAAGCAATTTGGGTTGTTCACATCTCCTTTGATACTTTGAATGGAGACTAAAGGGTCTAGGATAAGTTGAATAAGGTCATGAACACACATTATTTGGAATTAGTTCATCTGTCTAACATCAAATCTTCATGAATAATCCTTAAGGGTGGAAATGGTCTAAAACCCTTACAAACCCTTGGGAATGTTTTGATTGGGAAAATGAAGATGGAGAGTTATCATAATGGATAGAATGGCCATGAAAGTGATTGGATGATAAAATGGAATCTCTAGAGTTTCCTTTCATCTTACTGAGGTGTTCCCTACTTGTATGAACAACAGGTAAATTGGATTTCTTTGATAGTTTTGTTTGTTTTGTAGGATCTATGGGGTTTTAAGAGGTGAATGCAACTTTGGGAGAAATATAAAGACTTATTATAACTCACTATGGACATTTTATGATTCATTAAGACTTCTAATTATGTATACCACCACTTTGATCTCAACAGGTCAAAACTAGCAAAGTGAGCAAGATAGTGAGAAATGTGAAAACTTCAAGTGGGAGCCTATTTAAGGTGTACCTGAGAAATATAAGGCCATGGAGTGTCATTCCAAGTATCATTCACCCCTTGTATGTATTTTCATGGAAAAATAAAGCCAATTTTGAGACCAAATGTGAGGGGTGAGTGAAATCTTATTTGATTGTAGGCAACGATGCCTCACTTCCAAAAGATTCTAGATGATTAGGGATGTAACTAAGGCATGGTAGATCATGTCTACAACTTTTACCTCTTATTTCAATCATGATATATGTCCCTAGTCAGTTTTGGGACATTATAAAATAGTTGAATGATTAGGACAATTTTCTTATGCAGAATGAGGAGTTTTATGCCACATTTCATGAGTCTCATAACTTAGAGGGCCATTTTTCTTATCAGACCTTGCATGGTCTATCTCCTAATACATTCTCCTACATATGTAACTCCTCTTATAATGACAAGTGTTCTAGTGACCTTTGGACTTTTATTTTCCCACCTCTCTCTCAAATGCTATAAGTAGCTTCCATTTTGGCCTTTATAATCTAATACCACTCCATGTAATGACATTGTATGTTTCCTTCGAACATTAATGCAATTTTGGTTTTGAGTTCATGAATAATTTTATAAGTTTTTAAAGTGTTGTATGGTGATGCAAATTGATAATCTCCTATCCTTTCTTCTCCTTATCCTATTATGTTTATATAAGAGTTCATATTCTAGTAAGTCATATGAAGTGCTATCAAGTGTATGGGTTTGTCTTTTAAGTGTACAATAAGCCTTAGTGTTTGAAACTAACCTATGGTTTATTTACCTTGGATAGCCTTCATGCATCTCACCTCCATATTGAAACACTCATATTAGAATCTCTTAGAACTTATAAGTTAGCTTGTATGCCTTATTTCTTAGTGTAAGAAGTATAATGGTCATATGGAAAACATCTTGGTGAATTACCCCATTATAATAGGTTAATTTTATGAAAATTCTATCTCTTTTCCCACAAGAAAGCATTAGCATAGGTGAAATCACTTCAAGATACATTTAGGGAGCTATCCCTTAAACCTAGAGGCTCACTTCCACTATAGGTACACCCACATACCTGGAAGTGTTCCCATGTTGCCCCAAATCTAGAAGAGGTTTGAACACCATCTTCTAAGGTGAAATATTTTTTGACAATAATAATAAAAGGATATGTGTATATTTCTTGTGTATAAATAGGCATAATAATTTGTTGGAATATTTGTGATGCCTCCATACCTAGGGATGATATCACATATGTAACTAACAGTGTTTATATGGGAATAGAAGCAATAGTAGTAACTAGAATGCCTAAATTGGGAGTATGAATAAATATAAATTGTACCTCTTTTTAATTGTGCTTGAGATTATAAAATATTGGATTGATATGCATTTTTAAATGTTAATATAAATTTGACAACATTATCCACATGTTTAGAACATTGATAAAGTCCTTGATAAAAATTGGACAATTCTTTAACTTTCACTTAGGATATACCCAATTAAGTTCATTGGGATCAATTCTATTAGACCCATCAGGATTATATTGATTATCATGTGTACTTTCATTTTCTTGATTATTATATTCATCATCAATGTCATTTTCAATTTTTACATAACTTTAAACTGTTACATTATCAAATTGAGCATAAATATCTATTCTATCAAGTTTAGAAAATATTAAAGGAATTAAAATATTCTCTATATTTATTCCACTAAATCTAGTACTAGCCCTTAGAGGAACAAGGAATTTAACCTTTTTAGGTGGCACAGGGGGAAACCATGCAAATGTGTGAAAGAAAATAGAAAATGGGTGTAACTAGACAAGGGTGTGTTTGATTTATAGGCTATCATATATACTAATTTCAGGCATAAACAATGAATAAGGCCCAAAGGATCACTAACTATAGTGGATTCCACCATTCCATAGCCACACTATCCCATATATAAGGTACATTGAGAATAAGTTCTCAATACTAACCATTTATCGTTGCACTACAAAAAGAAATGGCCAAGAAGCTTTCTATGGTTGAAAACAAAAAATATGTGTATTTTTTATATACCATGAGGTACATGAAAATTAATTTTGTATATAGTTTTATTTAATGGCTTGAGTATTGGAGCAATACCTCTCAAACCATGACTCAAGTAAAACTAAAGAATGCTTTGCATAGAATGACAACTATAAGATTTATAATTATTGAAACTTAATTCTAGAAAGTAATAAAAATAAATAAAATAAATTTTGAACAAATAGAAAAAATATTTTTGTGCATGAAAATCAAGAATTCAATTTAAAACCCTTAGTTCAAAAAGAAATCCTAAAACAATGCTCAATAAAATCCAGTAAAATACAATCAAATTTCTCTTTAATGTATGGGAACCATGAATTTAGTTGAAACCCTAGAAAAAAAATCAATAAATTAGTGCTCAAAAATATATGAATTCACAAATATGCTACACCATATTTTTATTTAACAAATGAATGTTTTCTATTAAGTTTTTTTATCAAACTTGGGATTATGTGGAAACCTTAGATGACAACACTACTATGTAAAATTAGGAGAATAATATCACAATGATAACATTCATTGATTTAGAACTACTATATTCTATAAAATTACTAAAAATATCAAAGTGTAAGAAGAAATTAAGACTTAGTTAGAAATTATGCCTTCAAGAAGAATCAGGGTCTAAAACTTGTTGTGCAGATAGGTCTAGTGACTGAAATGGGGAATCTAGAACTAAATATGGGATTGGATAGTACTAGGAAGAGGAAACTAAAGGGGTGGAAATTTTATCCAAATTAGGACACTATTATCCACTTTTAGTGAATAAATGAAGGTTTATGGGTGTAGAGAGGATTACAAAGCAAGTTAGTCAAGCATTAGTCCATAAATAATGAAACATGCATAAAGAACTAGCTAACCAAGCCTATTTATTCCTATGGGAATTATGAAGAATATCAAGAAATAAATGAAAGAAAGCAACACCATATGACCTTCCCAAATGGATTCACCATACTCATGTGGGTCAAAAACATGTTCTCCCTTGATCAAGCATCCTTGTCTTTGTCAACAATGGTGGTAAGCTCCTCCAATGCCTCAAGAACACTCCAGAAAACCTAGGCTCTTGATTTTAAATCATTAAACTAGCCTATCAATGAAGCTTTGTGAAAATAATTTAGTATTTTAACTTTACAATATTCAATCTTTTAATATATTTGAACATAATAAACTTACACCAAAATAGCTTAGAAATGATGTTCATGGCCTCTCTATTTATAGATTTTTTAGATTGATTAGGATCAACCATGATTGTCCATCTCAAGATTGAGATGTGTGGCCATGGATAATCCTAATATTTAAAATTAAATCCATAATTATCTTCATCATGACCATGGTATAAGGGGAATTAATGAGGCATGGGAGGCATTAACTAGGCATGGGTGACCCATAATCCTAATATTTTATGCACTTATGGCTTGATGGATGCCACCCCATAGATGATGTCACCTGATGATGTAGTTAATAGGAATAAATTTTAAAAAATAAATATTCAACAACTCTCATGGAAATCCAATTAAGCTCTTAATTTGGATTAATTAGCCTTAAACAAGGTTAAGCAATATTTGTGTAATTATTTGAAAATTGGCCCTCAATCAAAATGGTCAGAAAGTCATATTATTGGGTCATAATTTGACTAGAAGGGAAATAGAAGGTGACATTAGATGCATTGGAACCATATTCCCATTTAGGATGTTGTCAACAACAAATAACAAAGGTACATGATGTGTACTAATGAATTGGAAGAAAAGAGTGATCCAGAGCACTAAATGGAGAAATGGTTATTTTGACTCGAAATGATCTAATAAAAGTTAGCTATCCCATAAAATGCATTTCCCTATTTAGGGATAATTTGACCTAAACTGGCACTTGTAAATGACAAGTTTGAACCATTTAGGGCATTTTATGGATTTTGACCTAAAATGTACATTTGAGAGCAATTCAAGTAATATTGACAATTTCAACACAAATGGTGTAGGGAATTAGATGTCTACATTTTGCCCCTATTTGAGAAGTCATAATGAGGCATTTAGATGAAGCAACATATTTTCAAAGAAAAGAGTTGTCAAAAAGAAATTGGAACAGACCCATGATGCCCCCTCGAGAGGACATACCAGGATGAAAGAGAAAGATGAACTCTTGAAAAGAGAGAGAAAGTGAGAGATTAATCCATGGAATAGATCACATCCAAATGAGCTAATGCTTTCACATGTGATTACCATCAATGATAAAAATATAATTAGAGGTATAATAGGCCCTAGAGATAGGGGGAATGGGAAAGATACAATCCATAAATGTAAGGGACACACTATAAATGTATCCAATTTGAGAGTATAAGTTCCACGCTTACAACATTGATAAATATTGAGATAAGTTGAACACTAAAATATTACTATCATGGGATTTAATGTGGAGAGATTAGAATTAGAGGAAAAGAGAGAACATTCTACTTTAGGAAGGGAATCACCACTAGAATGGGATCTCCAAAGAGAATATAATAAGAAGTACTCTAGTAGAATAGATTTGATCATGATAAAATAGTTGTGCCCCAATAGGGTGAAACTTGATCATTGATAAAGAATAAATAATGATTTTCCCCTGTAGAGCTGATTTGATTCAGACATGGTTCAGATGTTGTGTCTTAGCATGGGCAATTGGCAAGTAAAATAGTTCAAGGATATAACTGAAAAGATAGGTTAAAGTGAGTGGGCCCAAATGTACATGTGATGGTGTAATTACTTTAAAATCCATATAAAACCAAGCATATGAGAATGCATAAAGTGATGAGGGATATGAAAAGAAGAATGGAGATAGTTGAACTAACCTCAATGGAAATTGAGCATTGCCTACATAGTTTCATGGACTCATGTTCTAACATGAACATTAGGTCAATGTAGTTCACCCAATTTTGGGAGAGAATGGAATGAGGAATGATGAAAAATGACCAAGAATTGATTAGAATCATAATATATGCAAAGAGATGCATGTTTGAGCATAAACTTGAGTACTAAAATGCATGCTACCTAGAAGCCTAATTCCATATCATGAGCCTAGGTTTTGCAAAGTGTTCTTGAGAATCGTTCATTGGAGCTGATGTTGATGTTAAGACATTGAGACCTGAACACAAAGTGCTTGCTATAGCAAAATAAATTGGGCATCATAAGTATGAATAACTTATAATGAAATAATATTCCAATTGAACTGAGCCAATTCAAATGTGAATACCTATAACTAAGGATAATGGTGAAAAAATGACCAAAACTAGAGTTATGGTGATTTACATTTAAACAAAAAAGAAAAAGACAAAGAAAAAGACAAACATAAATGAACCTAACTTGAAATCAAGATATGATCTATCAAGACTTAAGTAGGAACAAAAAATGTTTTAAAAACAAAAGTCAAGAATATATTAATGACATGAGGCCAAGATATGAATAGTCAAGATCCATGTGGACCATCAAGGCATTCTTGAACACAAAAGAGAAAAGCAAAATCAAACAAAAAAACAAGACAAAGAAACACAAGAACAAGAATGGAACAAGAAGTAATAAAAAGAGAAAAGGAGAAGAAATAAAAAGAGAGGTGTGAGAGCACAATAAAACACCAAGAAAACTCAAATAAACACACACAAAAAAAAACTCAAATAAACACACAAAAATAAAAACCAAGCTAGTGCAGTTTGAAGATAAATGTTCATGCATGTGCGGTAGAGGCGTTACTTTCTACCACATCATAAAAAAGAAAGATAACATGATAATTGTTTGCTAATTAAAGAGAAATAATGATAGAATAAATATGGGAAGAGAAGAAAATGAAGTTTTTGGCCGAGCTGACTCTAGATGTATAAGACAAGTGGACACTGCCTACATAGTTCCATGGATGCATTTTCCAACATGAACTTCAAGCCAAATGAGTTCTCCCAGTAAATGGGATAGAAGAAAAAAATATGATCAAACCAGCATGATCTATAGAAGAAATAGAAGATACGACAAACAAATGAGAAATGTCTAGCAAACAAGAAGTTGATGAAAAGAGAAAGAATGATCTTGAAAAATGGCAAGCGCGTGAGATAAGATGAAATAAACTGGTGCTTCTATGCTTGAAAAATAGCAAGAGTGTTCAAACTTAATAGTTGCTCACAAAATGGTGAGAGCGTGGGATGGTAGAACAAGAATATATAAATGTAAAGAATCATGAGAAAATGTTTTTTGTTCTTTTGTGGATCATGTTTTGATGTTTTTAGTATCTTAAAAGTATTTCTAATGTTTTTAGTGTTTCTGAGATAAAATATGCACAAGGTGGGACCATCTAGTTGAGGAGATGCACGTCCTAAGAGTAGAAGTTCCAACAAGATAGCTAAGCTGACTGTAACAATCCATGCTTGCAAATCAGTGAGATCAAGGTTATTGATAAAACAAGAAAGCAATAAATACTTGTATTGAGAAGATGCAGTTGTTCACCTATTAGATGCTACACAAGATTGTCTTGGCTGAACTACTTTATAGAACTACTGCTAAAGATGTTCATAATGCTCATGAGATATAATCAAGATCATAATTGGTCAAGGGATAAAAAGTGTTCAAGCTTATAACATGTCCTAGATAAAACAAAGAATACGCCTCTCAAAGAGAGAAATCCAGAATGGGAGGAAGAATGTGTTCAGAGTGGCAAGAGTTCAAAGCTTTTATTATCATGATTCATGAAAAGTGGACCAAGGTAGTATAAAATGTGTTCAAGGTAAGATAAATGGGTGGGACAAAATTATGACAACACAAGTTACCCCCAAATTAGGGGTCTTATAGACAATGGTTCAAAGATGTTCATGCATAGAATCTCTTAAGGTGTATGATGTTCATGGGCTCTAAAAGTTCTTCACCATTAGGTTTAGCTAGTTGGTATGCTCCTGATCCATAGTTCCTATGACAATATATGATCCTAACCAATTAGGCTGAAATTTTCCTTTCTTGTTGGGTTCAGGATTCATGTTATTTCGGTTCTCTTTCAAAAAGAAGTCAACAATCTCAAATTATCAAGGGAGAACGTGTTTATTGTAGCTTCTTCATAATTTATTCTGATAGGCCTATAAGTTTTCTAAGGTAGCCAAATGCTAACCATCAAAAAGTTCTAGCTCTTACAATCATGAGGCTCTATAGTCTTCATCATCTTCAATGTGCTCTAGTGATATTCTTAATGATGGGATCTCAATCTCGATCAGGATGATAACTTCAGTGCCAAAAACAAGGGAGAATGGAGTAGCTTTAGTTGGGGTGTGATGATTGGTTCTATAAGCCCAGAGGGCAGGAAAGAGTTGCAAGTGCCAATTATGGCCAGCATCATTGATAATCTTTTTTAAGATGGCTAGAATGGTTTTATTTGATGCTTCAGCTTGTCTGTTTCCTTACAAGTTATATGGAGTGTATTTCTTGTGCTTGATCTTGAATTTTGCACCAAGATATTTCACATCTTGGTTTACAAAGGATCCACCATAATCAGATATAATACAGGTTGGGATACCATATCGATAGATGATATGGTAATGAATGAATTTGGATATTTGTTTCTTAGGAATATAAGTGAGAGGAATGGCCTTAATCCACTTGGTAAATTACTTAGTTTCAGTCAAAATGTGCTTATGGCCATCTGAAGATGTTGGGTTAATTTTCCCAATGAGATCAAGAACCCATGTTGAGAATGGCCATGGTGTTGTAATCAATTGTAATGGTAAGGAAGGTACATGTATCAAGTTTTCATAATATTGACAAGGAACACACTTCTTTACATAATTACAAGCATTTGTCTCTATTTTAGCTAGTAATAGCCTATTCTAAGAATTTTTTTTGCTAGGACTACACCATTGGTATGGGCCTGACACATTCCTTCATGAACCTCCTTTAGTGCCAGCTTGGATTCTCCCAAAGATAAATAATGAAGAAGTGTTCCATCTTAGCCTTTTTGATAAAGCATGTTTCCAAGGAGGATATAACATGTTAAGTGATGAAGGAAATTTTTTTGTTGGCTATTAGAAAGGTTGACATGAAATGCATGGCTATGGAAATAGTTATAAAAATATTGGTACCATAGTAGCTCAGGTGAGGGATTAAGATCAGCAATGGTACATATCTTCTCTAAATCTGATAGAATATGTGTTGGCTGAAGAAGATTTTCAATCAAGAACTGATACTCTTTAGCATTGTCATGCATTTGAATCATGGAACCAATTATTGCCATGGCATCGGTAGATCTATTATTGACTCGTGGAACCTGCTCAAACTATAGAAAATTAAAATGTGTTTTAAGGTTATCAATAATTTCTTGTAAGGAACAAGCTTATCATCTCTTGTTTGATACTGATCAGTTGTCTAATTTATGATTAGCTATAAATCTCCATAGACCTTTAAGCTTTGAATATCCCATTGTATGGCAAGATGGAGCCCTACAACCAATGCCTCATATTCGGCCATATTATTTGTACACTAAAATTATATATGGAATGCTTTAGGGATCAAATCCCCTTATGGTGTGATCAAGTATATGCCAACTCTCGATCATTAAGATGTGAAGGAGCCATAAAAATAGAGTGTCCACTATTCAGGTTCTTATGATGCTTGTTCTATCATCATGATAGAATCATCTAGAAGGTCAAAGTTGAGAGGTTAAGTGGCTATAATAGGAGCTTATGCAAGTTGGTCCATAAGAATCTGCCCTTTGATTGCCTTTTGATTCTTGTACTCGATATCAAACTCACTAAGGAGCATAATCCATTTAGCCATCCATCCTTAAAGAGCTATTTTAGATAAGAGGAACTTGAGAGGATCTACCTTGTTGATAATAATAGTTTTGTTATTTAGCATGTAATGTCACAATTTCTAAGTGGTGAACACCATAGCTAAACATGTCTTCTCAATAGGCATATAATTATGTTCATAGGATACCAATGTGTAGCTTAAATAATAAACCATGTGTTCCTTACTATGATCATCATGCTAAACCAAAAGTGCCCCTAGTGCATGTTCTGTGGCTGATATATAAAGAAGCAGTGGCCTTCTTTGTGTTGGAGGTCATAAGACTGATGGATTGGCCAAGTATGTTTTAAGCTTTGCAAATGCTATTTGACAATCTTCATCCCACTAAAATTTTACCCCTTTCTTTAAGATATGGGTAAATGGGTGGCACTTATCTGCTAGTTGAAAAATGAACTTACGTATAGACTGGATCTTACCTTGTAGACTCCACAATTGTTTAAGATTGTTTAGTGGAGGCATTTCCATAATAGCGGTGACCTTTTTAGGGTTAACTTCAGTCCCTCATTGTGATACAATGAACCCTAGGAATTTTCTTGATGTGACTCTAAAGACACATTTCTTAGGATTCAAGAAAACTTTATATGCATGAAGCCTCTCAATATTATTCATAAAATGTTAAGGTGTCCAACTCTTGTTCTTGATTTTACTAGTATATCATCAACATAGTCCTTGACAATGAAATGCATCATGTCATGGAAGATGATAGTCATTACATGCTAATATGTGTCTCCAATGTTCTTCAAACTAAATGGCATGACTTGGTAATAGAATGTCCCCTATGGAGTGGTGAATGTGGTCTTATGTTGATCTTTAGGGGCTATCTTGATCTGATTGTAACTAGAAAATTCATCCATTAAGGATAGCATCTCATAACCAACAATTGAGTCAAAAATCATGTCAATGTTGGGCAAAGGAAAATCATCTTTGGGACACGCCTTGTTGATATCATGAAAATTAGTACAAACACGTATGCCTAGGGTCTTTTTACTTACTAGCACTATATTAGAAATCCATTCAGAGTAGTTTAATGGTCTGATAAAATTGGATCCTAACAACTTTTCCAACTCAACCTTAACCAAAAGGGTGATGCGTGGATGCATCTTTCTCAACTTTTGCTTGATTGGTTTAGCATCAGGATGAACAACTAGACGATGCATAACTAAATCGGGATCTAGGCCTGGCATGTTAGAATATGCCCATGCAAAGATGTCTATATAATCCTTAAGAATGGATATAATATGTTCACGTTCTGCTTCAGTAAGGGAAACTCCAAGATAAATTTTTTTATATCCTCATGGGTTCCCAAATTCACTTCTGTTATGCTCTCCATAAGGAGTGTGGATCCATCTTCTAGAATTGTAGGCAATGTATGGTCATGATCATCTTCTGCTATATCTTCTTATTTTTCCACCCAAATATTTGGATAATATGAAGAATTAGAATCTGCCTTCTCAGGTAAAGGCCAATTGGCAAAGACATCTAGAAACTTAAGAGCAAGACGCTCAAATATTTGATGTTATTCTAAAGAGATGCTTGTACTAACTATGGAACTTGGGCTAGATAGACTTTATACATCCTGAGGGGATGAGCAAAATTTCTCGATTAGGAGTGCTTGAAATAGGTTTTCACTCAAAGGCTTATCTTTTTCTTTACTTTTTCCTTGATTAACAAGTGCCTCAAAGAGGTTTTCATCTGAAGATCTTGATGTTTGTTCTTTATTATGACTAAGAAAGTTTGCCTACTGTCCAAATTAGGTAGAAGAATTCAATGAAAAATCAAAACCCTGTTTATGATCACCAATGGGGAATTCATCTTGTAGGCCCATGTATTCTACAATTGATTCTTCATTTTGAAAATCATCAAGGCATATGACCGAATTTTACTAATCTCAATCTATGAGTTCAGGATGGCAAAGTCATAGGTTACTGTGAGGGTTTGCTTTAGGATGGGAAGCACCAATGGTAATGATATAATGTCCTACTTTAGGAATGGAAGCACCACTAGGATGGGTTTTTGCTTTAGGATGGGGAACTCCAATAGGTGTTATGGTCAATATGGTATTTGAATCAAATAAAATTAAATTAGGAAACTCATTGAAAAGGCTATAATGGGATGTTGTGTCACTATTAGGAGTCTCGTTACTAGTCACTTCAAAAGAGTCACTACCAAATGTTATGAGGTCATCCTTTGGTGGTCTAAATTTGAGACCATGATTCTAATTGACAACTCCAACTAATAAGGGCTCTAAAATTCTTGGTGCCCTGTGTGCCAAGGCCTCTCCTTGTATAGTTAAGATGATCCATTATCATGTTAGGGATAGGATACTTTGGATTCTAAAAACAATGTGCAAGGCCCTTAGAATATAACCAATCTCCCTCCATAAAAGCATCTTTATCTTTCTTTGGTGCAATTATAGGCACAAAAACCATAAGAGATTTTAGTTGCTTCTTCTTTGGTTACCAAATCTAATCGGGTCTGTTAGGAGTTTGGGAAGTTTTAGGATTACCAAATGTTTTAGGGGATCTTGATAATTTTTCAATATGAAGGACATCCTTTCGATGGTAAATGTAAATACCTTCATCTTTAATAATCACCTATTTAGCTAGAGCTGCAAGAAATGGATCAGTTGAAGTGGAGGCTAGATCACTAGGGTCTATATAATTAGAAGGAGATGAATGAGAAATGATGGCTTTGTTCTTCTTTGCAATGAATTCAAAACCTAGGCAATAGTTATAATTATGAAACTCTACTTCAAGATGTTTTAAATATTGGTATAGCTACTGGTCAGTGGGAATAGTAACCTCAATCCCATCATGGGGAACTTAAAGCATTGGTGAAGAGTAGATGGAACTGCCTATACTTCATGGATCTAAGGACGACCAAGAAGTATGTTATAAGGAAGCTCAATATCCACAATATGGAATAACTTGTGATGAGAAATAGACCAAACCATGACTGGCAATGAAATTGTACCAGATGATTCCCTCTCAGTGTTGTCATAAGCCTTGATTGTAATAGTCTCTAGCTGAATGTCTTTATCCATGTAACCCAATTATCACACCAATTTAAGAGATATGATGTTCAGACCTGAACCATTATCTATAAGAACCCACTTAATCTTCTGATCCACAATGATTATCTTAATGTCTAGTGGGTTATTGTGGTTTGGGCCAAGGGTGGACATGTCCTTTTTATTAAATGTGATTTATAAAAATGAAGACAAATGTCCAACTAGGTTCTGTAATTGATCAAGGTTTATATCATTAGGCACAATAGACTCTTGTAAAAGTTTGTTGAAGATGGTTCTATGGACATCATATGTCAGCAAGAGTTCTAATATGGAAATTTGTGTAGGAGTGTTATCTAATTGATACATTATACTAAAAGGCCTTTGAATTATGGATTGAACTAGTTTAGTCTTTGTTGGGATAGTATTCAGCTTTGGAACCATTGGCACAATTTCTCATTGGGTTTATGGAAAGAAATGGGTAAAGGGCCCTGGATGGTAACTCATGGGCATCTAGTTGTAATTGCACAACCTAAAGATTGCAAGGAGTCATTATAATTAGAAGAGTGAGGCAAAGGGCCTTGGATGCTAATTCATGGGTGATTAATGGTATTGCTATAATTTTGGGTCAGTGCAGAGCCTTTAGAAGAATGGTACTATTGTTTAAGATTAGTAAGCCATGCAAATAGAGTAGCAAAATGATGATTTAAACTCGACATGATATTACTAGGGGGAGAGGGTGTTGAATCTATAATGATGGGTCTCATGTTATGAGGAACACAAGATTGGCCACACGATGTCATAGTAACAGTGGAAATGTGGGTTGTAGAAATGCATCCCATAGTGTTATTGTAGTCATAAGGTACATTTTTATAAGCCACATTATTAGTGTGGGGATCATGATCTCGATTATTCTCATTATGATTCTAACCTTGTTGTTGGTTTTGATTCTACCTTTGACCTTGATTGTGACCATTTTGATTATTTCTTGGTGGTGGTGGATCATGTCAAGGAAAGGGGTATTTGTAGATTCCCATACCTTAATTTGTGTCCTAATTAAGAGCCAACTTAATTTCCAGCTCACCATTTTCAATAAATTCCTCAATAATATGTCACAATTAAATGTAATGATATGCACTATGACCAGCAACACAATGAAAGTTACACCATTTATTCTCTTTGTACCAGTCTAGTTTTGGCTGATCTTGAGGAAGTGGCCTTGATATTGGCCATATAATTAAATTAACTACAATGAGATTTTATAACACTATTTCAATCAATTCTCCTAACTTGTTAAAGACTCTAAAATTGTTATGAAACGTCCTTCATGGAGGTTGTCTTTAAAAAGTAGGTAGTGGACTTGAGGGAGTTAATTGTACATTTGGAAGAGGCATAGCATGTACCATTTGTACATGTCTTGTTTTTTTCACCCCATTTCCAACCATGTTCTTATTTTTTCTAAAGCCCTTAGGCTTATCTTGCATAACTATTTGAGGTGGTGATTTAGTTTGATTAAATGCTTGACCTTGCACAAAAATATTAACAAGGCCCCTAGCAATAAGAGCCTTCTCAATCTACATCCTTTATCAATAATTTTTTTAAATGAGTTACCACAAGCTAACCATAGATTATGCATAACTTCAGGATGAAAATTTTGTGAAAATATGTCAGCCAATTTTTTATCTAGTAAATTGTGTTGAAAGCAGCCTGCCAACTCTCTCCACCTTTGCAGATATACAAAAAAAAATTCACCATCACGCTGCTTGGCTTTGCATAAGTCAACAATGGTTAATTCATGTTCTATGTTATATGAGAAATGGTTAACAAACTTTTTTGATAAGTCATTCCAATCTGTAATTGATCCCTTGGGTAGTTTAAGCAGCCAATCAAGAGCTTGTCCCGCTAAACTTCATGGAAATAGTCATAGTAAGTACTCGCTACTATAAGCAACCTCTTAACACAAGATGAATAATGCTTGTATGTGTTCACATAGATCTCCTTTCCCTTTGTATTTTTCAAATTTGGGTGCCTCAAAATGAGGTGGGAAATGGTTTTGAAGAATAGATAAGTCAAATGGATATGGGCATATCTCATTGAATTTGTACTTTTTGACTCTATTATTCATCTCCAATCTTTGGAAATTTTCTTTCATAGAATTCCATTCTTGCATGTTTGGTACATTTTTAGATTGGATAAGATGTTGTTGGGGTGGAATGTGCCCTTGGTTTTTTTGCTATTAGGGTGGAATGTGCCCCTGGTTTTGTTGTTGTTGGGGTGGAATGTACCCTTGGTTTTATTATTATTGGGTTGGGATGTGCCCCTAGTTTTGTGTGGATCTATAGGGAGTGTATACCTTTTGATCCATGATTTGATTTTGAATTGTTGCTTGAGTTGAGAACATAGGCCATTAATTCTTGGATTATAAAACATTCTTTGAATCTGGTTGTTTTGCATTTTGTTGATTTTGGAAATTTCTATGTTTAGTTACCAATCTTTGGTTTATTTGAGGGATTTCCTTAATTCAAACTGAATGTTTGGGTTTCTAAGTTTGTAAAGTAACAAGAGGTTCTTGATGATTAAAGAATATATGTTATGTGTCAAATGGAACATCTTGTAATTCTCTTGTGACTTTAACTATTCATTTAGATTACCTTGATCCACTATGGTAATGTTCTCATCCAATACTTGTTGTGTATTTTCCACCATATCTTCATGTTCTTTCAAAGCATTATTGTGAATTGAAGTGGCAACTAGGGAGTCAGTTAAGTCTGTGACAAGTTGATCTACCTATCATTGACTTATTATCTTGATCTTAGCTAGAAGATCCAGATTTGTGGGTTTTGACTCTATTTGTATTTCCTTTCCTTTGTTAGAGGAAGAAGGTATGTCTATTTATGTAAAATCTTGATCTTATCACCATGTTCTCCTTCTCTAACTACGGTATGCAATTATTATGTAGGAAAGTCAGAAGGTAGTCTAGCACCTAATTCTATCAATCTAAGAAGGGCTTCATCTTGATCTTCTTGGAGTTGATATTCATAGTAATCATCTTTGAATCCTATTATTGTGGGGATATCATAAAAAACAATAGGATTATCTTGACCATCATAAAATTGCTCATCTTCATAATGAAGGCCATAAGAGGCCCCATTATGAGTGAACCTTTGAGTCATGTCTAAAAAGAGCTATTTTATATGTTTGACTAACTTTGGACCAATGTTCAGCAACCAATCAAAGTATGCTTTGGCTCTCTTTTAAAAAAATAACGAAGGTACCAATGAGACTATAAGGGAGGGTGGTTTGAAACCAAGCACAATTTATAAGATTCAGTTCATGAGTTTACTCAACCTTTGGTAAAGTTGAAATCATATAGATTAGAAGATAGTAAGGTAGCTCAAAGACCCAAGGTGAAAACTAGTACACCAAAGCCTAGATCTTTGTGATATACCCACACTACAAAAGCTAGCTTCAACTTTGACAAGTTGACGCTAGAAGTTTAGAGGAAAGCTCTCTAGATTATGAAGAAGACAAAATGAACTAAGTAACTCAAGATGTAAAAACATACACAAATCACTAAGGATAAAGCTAGGACCAAATAGGCAGCACAACATTGCCACATGATTCTAGTAGGACAAAATATGTTATAGGACCCAAAGTGTGAGCAATACACAAGATGACTTGAGTCCACCAAGATGATAATGTGATTTTGAGTCTTAATAAATGACCTTCAATCCAAATAGAAAATTAAACCCAAGTTAAAACAAGCTTAGTGCACAAATGGTGAACCCACTTTGATGCACCAACCCTTAGAACTTAGAAAGGTTCAATTTCAAATATGGATTATAAATGAAGGATTTAAATAAATTGGGTAAAATATCTAAACTTAACTGGGTAACATAACTACACCAAATTGGATGACATAACACAAAGCTTTTGATAACAAATTGAACAAGGAAAAGATGAATTTTCCATTTGGACAACGTAATGCCTCCCTTGCTCAAGAAATTTGAGAATAATGTGTTTTGGTTAAGTTCATTGAGTTAACAAGCAGTTTTAGACACAAATCAAGACCAAGTAAGATAATGACAAAAAATAAACGTCTTAATTCTAAACTGACAAGGTATGGTAAAGTGGGGTCTACTAAACTAGAAAGGTTTTAATCATTCTAAGGGAATCAATTGCATAATGACTTTCACATCAAATGATGCAAAAGACAAGCATAGAAATTGGGTCACTGTGGTATTCACTAGTTTTAAAAAGGTCTAGTCTTTTTTACAACCACTACATCTTGTTGGTCACTCAGTGTAGTGCGATGTCCAAATTAAGATATGTACCATGTGCAACTCTAAAGGAGTCAAATGAAGTCAATGCCATGAGGTGAAAGATTCCCTAAAGAACTCATGGGAGTTAATGATGTTCCCCTCACAAGCCAATTTTTCATGAAAATAAAGAAAGCATAAAATAGAAAGACTTTAGGGTCATTTTCAAGATCACCCAAACTTTGGCAAGTTTTTGGGGAGTACTTTATGTGACATTCTTTCTAAGCCTTGGACTAGGCTATTTTCAATAAGAATGGAGCTTTTGATTCCAAGGGTTCCCTATAGGGGACAAATGGAAGAGAATACATGCAACATTCCTCTTTTTGCCAAACAAAACTTAAGTAAATGACTATTGCAAACAATAATTGATGAGTGTGTTCAATTTTAAACCCAAATTAAATGTTTGGTGGTGTTCATTTTACCCCTTGGTCTTAGTTGCAAACTTTGAAAACATTCACCAAAACATCTAAATTCTTTGTTAAACACCCAAAACAATGTTTCTAATTGATTTTTAAACATGCAAGAGGTGATTTAAACATGTTTTTATCAAATCAAAAGATAAAAATGTCAGCATGTCCTTTAGCTTTGAAGCTCTTTTTATCTTTAAACAATGAACTTTGAAAAAGTAGCACTTGGGTTTGTGTTTTTAGGAAAACATAGTGATCAACATTGGTTATTACCACCAACATCAGTTTCTTTAGCTAACCAAGATCTGATTGATGTCAGTTAAGCAGGTTACTGATGTTGGTATTTCTACCGATGTTGGTTACTGTGTAAAAATTGTGGTAACTAAAAATGACAAAATAACATTAGAAAATCAATTTGCAAGAGTTTTAAAGGCTCAAATAAATATTTTAGAGTTGCAAAAGTATCTCCTTCAGGTGTGAGATGCATCTAGTCCCACTAGGTGTGCCAAGATGTAGAGAGGATTACAAAGTAAGTTAGTTAAGTATTAGTCCATAAATAATGAAACATGCATAAATAACTAACTAACTAAGCCTATCTATTCGTATGGGAATTACAAAGGATAGCAAGAAACAAATGAAAGAAAACAACACCATATTACCTTCCCAAATGGATTCACCATACCCATGTGGCTCAAAAACATGTTCTCTCTTGATTAAGCATCCTTGTCTTTATCATCAATGGTGGTAAGCTTCTCCAATGCCTCAAGAATACTCTATAAAACTTAGGCTCTTGATTGTAAATCACTAAACTAGCCTATCAATGAATCTTTATGAAAACAGTTTATCATTATAACTTTTCAATATTCAAGCTTTGAAGATATTTGAGCATAATAACCTTGTACTAAAATAACTTAGAAATGATGTTCATGGCCTCTCTATTTATAGATTTTTGAGATTGGTCAGGATCAACCATGACTATCCATCTCAAGATTGAGATATGTGGCCATGGATAATCCTAATATTTGGAATTAAATCCATAATTATCTTCATCATGACCTTAGAATAAGGGGTATTAAAGAGGCATGGGAGGCATTATCTAAGCATGGGTGGCCCATAATCTTGATATTTTATGCACTTATGGCTTGATGGATGCCACCCCATAGATGATGTCACATAATGATGCAGTTCATAGGAATCAATGTTCAAAAAGAAATATTCAACAACTCTCATGGAAAATCCACTTAAGCTCTTGATTTGGATTAATTAGCCTTAAACAAGGTGAATCAATATTTGTGAAATTATTTGAAAATTGGCCCTCAATTAATCACAATGGTCAAAAAGTCATATTACTAGGTCATAATTTGACTGGAGAGGAAATAGAAGGTGATGTTAGATACATTGGAACTGTATTCTCATTTAGGATGTTGCCAACAATAAATAACAAAGGTACATGATGTGTACCAATGAATTAGAAGAAAAGAGTGATCCATATCACTAAATTGCAAAATGGTCATTTTGACTCAAAATGATCTGATCAAAGTTAGCTGGCCCATAAAATGCATTGCCCTATTTAGGGATACTTTGACCTAAAATGGCACTTGTAAGTGACAAGTTCAAACCATTTAGGGTGTTTTATGGATCTTGACCTAAAATGTCATTTGAGTGTAATTCGAATAAGATTGACAATTTCAACACAAATGGTGTTAGGAATTGGATGTCTACAATGGGTTATCTATTCCTTCATTTGTAGAACCTATATCTGGTATGGGATCTTATGATAAGTTATAGAGACCACTGTATAATTGATTTTCCTTCAAAACCCTAGTTCCTTAACATGTGAAGACCAATTCAAATCAACGGGGAAAAAGGATTCAGTGGTTGAATTTGGTCAAGACCTCAACACCCCATGTGTTTATTGTTGCCTACATACCAATACTTTGAAGATGGATCAAACTTTATGTAGTTATCCCATGCTACAGTGGTATGTGAATAATTGGTACAATATGATAGATAGTGGTACAACACTAATGTGATTATATACTTTAACCATGACTTATGACCTATAAAATTTATTCAAACCTGAGCTCTAGGATAAAAAAGCTATGTACCATAAGAATTGGGAGAAATAGATATTCTACTCTCAATGTGCAAGTGTGATTTTGTTACTTTTAGATGTGGAAGCCTCTTGTGTGTAAAATGGTTTGAAAAGTGTTTATAGAATCATATAATTAAAAATCCATCGAATGGGGATTTTTAGGGACATAAGCTGACCTTATTATAGTTTTGAATTTGGAAAATTATCCATTATTTGGTAGGAAGACAGGAGAGGGGGAAGGACATTAGAGAAGTACATTATAGTCCCCTAAGTCACTCTTATCCAATGGGTCATTTTAATATGTTGAGGTTTAGGAGGGGCCTAAAAGGTATCTAAGGTTGATAAGGATAGGTCTCAATTTGTTTGGTGTTCATCTATTAGCTTTGAAGAGTGTGAAAGGTGGTCGAAAGTAATCAAAATGAGCTCTAAGCTAGTTTTAAAACTAAGTGTGTAAAAGAGTGGTCAGAAGTGCATAGTTTTAGCTAAATGTTAATTCTGCATGTCTACATAGGTGTAAAACTTGAATGATCTATTTATATTTTAATATATGACAAAATTTGAATGTAAATAAATTTTGACTAAAATTTCAATTGATAAGTGGTGCATGCCAAAAATAGTAAGTACAAATAAATACAAGATAGTTAACATTTTTGATCTATAGTAGATTGTAATTAATGTCTGATAGTGAAAATTAGAATAAGAGAAGACTGTGGTAGCTCAAAATTAGGAACATAGTTTTAGACTATGTTTGGATAGGTCCACACTCCCTAGATAGAAATGTAGGTCGATTGCATCTATTGATTAGGAACTTTTCAATGTTGATTGTTATGAAACTATAACTACTCTACCTAATGTGCATGTGTTTTTTAAGTGGGACAATATATTAATAATCTATAGATGTTGCATATAAATCATTATTTTCTTTCTCTTTACCTTGGAAACCCTATGAGTACTTGTGAGATCTAAAAACCAACAAAAAAGATATAGGGAGTGTAATGGGTTAATATAACCTCAATCACACCCTTTGGTGATTGATTACTATTATGTATCTAGATCATTTGAGGAGGAAATCAAGCCACATATAATCATCCCACTTAGAATGATTATTTGGTTGTGTTCCTTAATTATATGTATGTGTAATACCTAAATATGGCTAAATGTACTTGACAATTTTAATACTTGACATATCCTATACCACTCGACTTATGTAGATTAGGATTACAAAGAAATTTAGTCAAACATTAGTCCATAAATCCAAAATAAATGCATAGAGAACTAACTAACTAAGCCTATCTATTCAAGGGAAATTTGAAAATGATAATGAAGAAATAAATAAAAGAAAGCATACTAGTTACCTTCCCAAATGTATTCCATCATCTAAGAGCGGTTCAAAAATGTGTTCTCCCCTGATCAAGCATCCTTGTCTTTGTCAACAATGGTGGAAAAACTCCTCCATGGTCTCAAGAACACTTCTCAAAAACTAGACTCAAGATGTGAAATCACTAAATTAGCCTATGAATGAAGCTTGCAACTAAAATCAATTGTCAAATACAAAGGATTGTGGAGACAATTCAACATAATAACTTTGCACAAATCAAGCTTAAAAATGTTGTCCATAGCCTCTCTATTTATAGATTTTCAAGAATGACCAAAATCAACCATGACCGTCCATCTCAAGATTGAGATGTGTGGTCATGGATTAATTTAATTATGTAATTAAAATCCATAATTATCCTCATCATGACTTTGGAATAAGGTAAATTAATGAGGCATTGGAGGTAATAAATAGGCATGGGAGACCCATAATCGTAATATTTTTTGTACTTATGGCTTGATGGATGCCACCCCATAGATGACATCACCTAATGATACAGATAATATAAATCAATTTCCAAAAAGAAATATTAAACAACACTCATGGAAAATCCACTTGAGATCTGGATTTGGATTAATTATCCTTAAACAAGGTTAATCAACATTTGTGTAATTATTTGGAAATTGGCCCTCAATTAATCAAAATGGTCATAAAGTCATATTATTGAGTGTAATTTGGCTCGAAAAGAATTATAAGGTGACGTTAGATGCATTGGAACCATATTCCCATTTAGGATGTTGCCAACACAAAATAACAAAGGTATGTGACGTGTACCAATGAATTAGAATAAATAGTGATCCAAAGCACAAAAAGGTGAAATTTTTATTTTGACTCGAAATGATCTTATCAAAGTTAGCTGGCCCATAAAATGCATTGTCGTATTAGGGATACTTTGACCTAAATATATACTTGTAAATGACAAGTTTGAACCATTTAGGGTGTTTTATGGAGTTTAGCCTAAAATGTGCATTTGAGTGCAAATCAAGTAATATTGAAAATTTCAACATAAATGGTGTTAGTAATTGGATGTCTACAACTTGTACCAAAATACAGGACTCTTATTCACCATTACTCTAATCCATTTATCTTTATGCAATCTTGAACCTTTGTTCACCATCACTACTACATAAAACTTTCCAAGTTAATGTTCAAACCTTTGTTACATCACTCTTAGATTAACTTCAACTCATGATAGTTATCCTTGAATCTCACAAATAGGTTTTCACTAGGTAGACAGGTCTATTAATATGGATATATCCACCTAGAGACACCTCATTCCAAACCAATTAATGGATATTTTCCAAATTTAAAAATATTCATTTTGGTCTTACCACATGTTTCTTAAAGTCAAAAAAATGGATTTTTCAAGTTGTTTCACTATAAATATAAAGTAAAGGTCATTCATTATTCCAAGTTTAGCACTATTGTTGATAACTTATATTTTTTTTCACATTAATAAAATATGCCCTATTCTTCTCAAATTCAAAAGCATTCACAAGGAGCAATCACAAGCCAAGTGTAAAACATTAAAAATCAAGTCAATAACTATCATTATCAAGTATCAAAGCCAATTTTATAGTTGTATACATATAGTCAAGGATCACAGAGAACTATGTGTGGATTGATTCCCTCTTAAGAGTATATAGATATGTAGGAAGTGGTCAATCATCAAGGGGTGATTGAGGTCATCTCAACCCATTATAATCATCCTCTTATTTTTGTAGGTTTCTAGCTATCATAAGGCACCTAAAGTTTAACAAGCAAAGATAAGGAAAACAATGATATTAACATGACATAAATAGAATCAAAACATCTCATCCCTCTCAATAGACATTGGCACATAAGGTGCAACTATCACTATTTCATCCCAATCAACACAGGCAAGTTCATAGTCAAAGGACATGACTGGCCTACACTATTATCTAAGGAGTGTGGTCCTATCCAAGAATATTCTTAGATTTTACCTTTGATCCTAAATATCATGTCTTATCTTTTCCTATTTCTCACTATCAAATATTAGATATAGTCAACTAGAAATAAAAAAATCTAAGTTTCTTATTTTTTGTATTTATTATTTTTAGCATATGTCACTTGTCAATTTCAATTTTAGTCAATTCTATATTTAAATTAAAATTTATGATTAAATTCACACATTTACAATCTGAATAGATATATCATGTTTTATACATATTGTACAACATTAATTATTAAATAAAAAATAGGGAAAAACATATTAGTGAACCCATACATATTTGAGCATTGCTTTTATTTTTTTGTCCTAAGGTTTCAAACTATTTTATTATTTTTATATATAGAAATATATTTTTTAATTTGGTTTTCAAAATCAATTTCATATTCTTTTTATGTATTTTTTAGAAACTATGTTTCGATAGTTTTAAATCTCATTGGATCTTTTGTTCCAGACAAAGTGATCTTCAATTTTACTTGAGTCATGGTGTAAGAGGTACTGCTCTAATACTCAAGCCATTAGATAACACTATTTATGAATTTTAGTTTTCATGTACCTCATGGATCAAAAATTCATAGGTTTTCTCTTTTCAACCATAGGAGGCCTCTTAGCCACTTGTTTTTGTAGTGTATTGGCAATCATTTATCCTTAAGAATTTACTCTCAATATATCCTGAAGATGGGATAGTGTATCTACGAGATAGTGGAATCCTTTGAATTTAGTGCCTTATGGGGCCTTGTTCCCTATTTATGATTGGGAATAGTATATCTAAGAGCCTACAAATCAAACACACAATATTTAGTTACATCTCTGATCCTTTTTCCAAATTTAAAGTTTCAAATTCAAATCATAACTATAATTAATGAGTTTTGCTTATATATTTTTATCCAGCTAATGAAGTTCATCATCACATTTTATGTTACTTTTTGAAATGTCATTTGGATTCATTACATAGTTTTATTAATTAAATTAATATATCATAAAAAGGCTAAAATTAATAATGAACAATCTCAATCCTTCCTTAATTCATTTTGTTATAATATCCAATCTAAGTTATTACATGTTACCACCGGCACCAAAGGGCATGTGTGACTCATTTTGTTCCTCCTACACCCATTATTTTTCCATGGCCTATATTATATTATAATATTCATGTCCATCAACACTAGACGAGAGAGGATACCTTATCCATTATGATAGATTGACGTTGGTAAGCATGTTCCTCCTCAAACCTATCCACCTCCCACAAGATTGGTTTATCAACCCAAATAGTATATTTTCATTGATCAAATACTAAATATTCACATTGATATTTTAATGCTAGAGTTTCTCCAAACACTACCTATGTATAAACATGTTCTTTATGAAGCACTACATAACATAATTTTACCTAATAACTCAGAACCACCTTATGTTTCTTCTATCATTAATATTTTATGATGGATGAAATAAAGTATCTCTTTCAAAAAGGACTTACCTCCTAAGCATATCATAGATAAACATCTCTTCTTATGTGTCCAAGTTTATGTGAATAAAAAAGTTGTCAAAAGAGTTCTTGTAGACAATGGATCAAAATTAAACATTTATAACATCTCTTTCTTAAATCTACTAAGTATAAAGGCACAAGATCTTACTTATCCAGATATGAACATTTGAGAATTTGACAATATTCCATGAAAAGAACTCAAACAAATAACACTGAATATAATTGTGGGTCCTTATAGGATTACCATAATTTTTTAGGGCATGCCTAATGACCTTTATTATAGTATTATTTTAGGAAGTGTTGAACATTACCATTGATTAAGGGGAAGATTGTTGAGAATTATCATTGATTTTTGAGTTTTGGTATTAATATTGTCATTAATGTTGAAGGCTCTTTTGAAGGTACATGTTCAAGTAAGATTTGAGGTATATGTATGATGAGTTTTGTTACCAACACAGAGAGTGTTTTTTTGTATGAAAGTAGTGATAAGAGAGTGTTATTTGAAGAATGTTTTGATGTTAGCGTGAGTGATATCATTGAGAATCAACATGATTGAGTACAAGTTAGTATGCCAAGTATCTAGTATCTTTCAAAGCTTTATCTAGACCTTGTGAGAATGTATGTGCAAGTAGCTTGATCAAATGAGTGAGCTATTAAGAATAAGTTATATGCTCTAAAGATCTATATAAGTAGTTTTGAAGATGCTTTGAATGAGATACAAATATCCTTAGTAAAGATATGAAGAATACCTAACAGTGTTTGAGTATGAGAGAAGTTGTTAGAGTTTTTACATGAGGTGTTGAGTGATTTGAAAATGATTATAAGGTCAGCTCTGAAGATCTATAAATGAAGCTATGAAGATGCTCCAAGTGAGTTATGAAGATCCTTAGTCAAGCTCTGAATATTTGTAAGAAGCTATGAAGATACTATATTAAATATCCAAAGAAGAGTGAGTGTATGAGGTTGCTTGAGCATAAACAAGAGGCATTGGAACACAAGAAAGTTTTGAGATGAAGTCTAAAGGGTGGATAGAAGGTCATATTCAAGGCCTAATGAGACTTACAAGTCAAGGCCTAGAAAGTAAAAAGAGAGATGGTGTCCAAATGAGGTATCAGGATTAGTTTTCAAGACATGGGTGAGAATTTAAACATTTATAGAGGTGATTAAAATTATTTTAAGTATGTGCATGAAATTTTAGGTCATGTTTACAAGAAAATCTTGAAATTTTATTTTAAGGTTTATCAAATATATAGAATGAAGATTTGTCTACCTGAGAAGGTTTTTCAAGTGCTCTTTGGCATGTATAGAATTTACATGAGAATATAATTTATTAATGATTGATAAGGAAGGGTTTTATCTCAAATTTCAAAGCATTGGTTTCTAGAAAGAGAAGCTACGTTTTATGAATGATCATTAAGATTGGAAATTGGTTTAAACCCTCAAAGAACCTTAACAATGAACTGATGTTGAAGATATTATTCTAAAGAGATTAGAACATTTTTAATATGTCTATTTAAGTGATTTTAGGTTATAATCAACTTTCCTAGACACCTCCAGGTGTGATTGGTTTCTTAGATGAGTGAATAGACCCTACAAGAAAGTGTTTATTTTTCAAAGATCTGTTATAGCAGACATAGTTGATCAAGTCAAATTTTCTAATGGATGAAGGTAAAAGTGTAATACTTGTAACTATGGTCCACTAATATTTTTGGATACGCTCCATATCTCAGGTGTGCAAAGTTGGTGATCCAATTTGGCTAGTCGCTAATAGACCTTGTAGTGTAGACAGTAAGAAAATCAAGTAGAAGTAAGAAAATGATTTTTGATGTGTTTTCATGTAAGAGTGATGGATTTAAGTGTACGATAATGTTGTTTTGGAATTGAATAATATATCACTTCTTTGAATAATCTTGAAAGCCAGTATAATAGGTTGGAACATTGAAGCCAAAATGACTTATTTGGTTGAGTGGAATCTGTGAGAGAGAAGATTAATAGATTGGTCTATAAGACCAATAATTTCCAATAGAAATTATGATATGATTAATTGAAGATGATTTGATAATGGTATAATATATTTTTCATTAATTTAAATTCCTTGAATGCATACAATCAAGTGTCAAAAGTTCATGTTTCCTTGATTGTGTTTTGAAGTCGGTTGGTAGTTTTGAGTATCTTACAAATAAGAGTTTAAATATGTATAGCTTAAGTTGAAGCATATAATTAATTTTAAGATGAAAATAAGGTAATGAGGTTTATTAATATGTAATTTTTTCCATATCTTTTTGGAAAAATTGAGTGTATGCCTCAGTTATTCAAGACATATTTTCTATGTATGCTCAGACCTTTTATGAACAATGATTTAAGAAAGGGTTCAAATAGTGGTTGGAACTAAAAATTGTTATGGACCTAAAGTGAAAATTTTTAAGGTATATAAAAGTTTAATATGGTGTATTTATATCATGTGAGATGTTTTAAAGTGTTCCAAAAAGATCAAAGGGTAACATGATGCTAAGAAGGCCTATTAAGTCTCCATAAAGCCTAAAAGAGGAGTAAGGGCTTATTGAGCTATGGCCAACCTAATGTATTGGTTGAATCATGATTAAGGCATGTTATTTTATTTTAATACATATTATATGGCCAACCTAAGAAGATAATATTGTGTGTTTGAATAAGAAAGGACATGATCAAGTGACTATTATAAAAGCAATGCAGTTTAGGCCTATTTCATGAAGGCTAAGAGAGAGTAGAGAACATACAAATGACATAGGTCATTGGTGAGTATAAAGAGGTCATGTGGATGATTAGAGATGTGTCATAAATATATACATAGGTTTTACATATGAGGATCAAGGTTAGAATACCTAATCAAGCCATGAAGAGGGCTAGTTGAGTGAAGAAGGTTAGAGGTTAGTTTGAGAGGGATAGAAGTGTGCAAAGAGATAAGGAATAAGATCATCATCTATTGTACAAGTAAGAAAGGTTTCTAAATATTATAAAAAATTAGGTGGCTGAGTTGGTGCTAATTCATCTAGGGGGTTGGTGCCTCCTTGCAAGTGGATGTTTGTTAAAGCCTAGCTGAGTTGGTGTTGAACTAGTTGGGGTTGGTGCTCCATGTGAAGTGGGTGCTTCACTAAATATTGATATTTGTCTTATGGGACTATAATCCATTTGCTTCATCAATGGGTTTTCTTCCCTATAATTTTTTCCCATATATATGTTGTGTTAATGTGTTTCATGCTCTTTTGATTTGGTTTTTATGCTTGTTAAGATGTACATACTTATTAGAATGGTTAATGTATGATTAAGTGAAAATGAATGAAAATTTTTGAATACTAATTCACCCCCCCCTCTTATTAATTTTTCTTCCAACAAGTGGTATAATATCTTGGTCTTTTTAAGTAGGTCTAAAAACCTAAAAGAGATCATAATAAGTAAGAATGACTAGTCAACAAGCTCAAGGTGATTCTTTACCAGTAAGGCTTCATTATTTAATTTATCTAACTATGCCTTTTGGAATGTTATAATTAAGATATATATGATGTCACAAGGATATGATATTTGTTAGTCAATTTTGGATGGTTATATTGTACCTCTTATTCCACTAACAGATGTAGTAGGTAAGAAAGTTAGCGAAAATAACTTCAAGGCAATGAATGCCATTTTGTATGGCCTATCAGAGCAGAGCTTGTAAAGGTAATGCATTATGTATCATATAAATAATTATGGGATAAATTAAATACCATATATGAAGGAGACACCAAGGTGAAGTTGGCCAAGTTGTAGACCCACTGAAGATAGTTTGAAAGTTTGAAGATGAATGAAGATGAAACCATTGTATCTTACCTATTGAGGATTGATGAAGTTATCAATATCATTAGATGATTTAGAGAAGAACTAAAAGAATCTAATGTTTTCCAAAAGATATTAAGATTAATAACTCCTAAGTTTGACTCTAAGGTGTATTCAGTAGAAGAGATGCAATATTTTAACAAGCTAGAGATGGATGGGCTACATGACATATTGACTGCCTATGAGATGAGAACAAATGAAGGAAGACCTCCCAAGAAGGAAGCAACTTTAAAAATTGAAAAGAAGGAAAATGTTAAGAAGGTCAAAGATGAGATATGTTTAGATATGATGATGATGAACTCATAGCTATGTTTGCTAAGAATTTAAGGTTTGGCTCAGGTAAGTAGAAGGGTAAATTACCCTTCAAAAGTTTTAGTTATGGCAAGATTGGTCACTTTGCATCTAAGTGTCCTAACAAGGATAAATCTAAGCATAATGAAGGACATGATGAACATCATGAAGATGACATAAAGGTCTATAAGTTTGATAAGACCAAGAGATATTTCAATAAGAATGAAGGAAAGGGTCATTCAAAAATAATATCTTCTATACCAAAGAAGATAGCTCATCTGATGTAAGTGATTCAAGTACATCTAACATTGATGATGGCAGTAATGAACCTAAACATGATAATAATAAAACCTTGTTTATGGCCATAGAATCAGGAAATGAAGGTTTCTCAAATGAGAAAGGCCATATGGTCGATTTAGAATCAGATGAAGAAGTATATTACGATAGTGAAAAAGGAGAAGCTGAAATAAATCTTGAGGTAGATCTGGTAAGTGCCCTATAAGAGTTGAAGTTTCAAAGAATAAATAATCACAAACTAAGGTCACTAGTTAAGGATTATTAAGAGCAAATTGGACTATTTGAGTAAAGGCTAACTAACACTTCTAAGGAGTATGATGAGATAATCAATCAAGTTAAGGAATAGATGGAGTTAGTCAATGCAATCCTAAAGGCTAAAGAAGAAGATTGCATCATATATGAAACTAAATTAGAATCTTTGAAAATTGAGTTGGATCAAGTATATAGAAAGGTGAAGATCTTTGTAAAATTTGAAAAGAGTAATGAGGCTCTAGATGATATCCTGAGTAGTGTAAAGTTTGCAAGTGACAAGACATGTCTTGATTTTAAAAAAGACCAAAAAGAGGCACCTCAAGTCAAGAAGAAGACTATTGAATACAATAAGGTCAACATGAAAAGACCTGTCAAATAGCCCAATGCTATAAGATATGACTATTATTTTAATGGTTATTGTTGTTACCAAATCTTGTACCCTAAAAGAGGGATGTTCAGGCCTCCTCTAGATTTGGGCAACATTGGGACATTTTCAAGTATGTCAGTGTGCCTATAAGTGGAAATGAACCTCCAGGTTGAAAGGTCTAGCTCCTTGTATTAACTTTTTGTGCAATAAAATTGTTGCACTAGTTTGTATGAATGAAAAGAGTCAAAAGTTTGCATAAATGAAAAGCCTGGTCTAAAATGGTGATACACTAAGAATTAGTATCCACATGTATGCCCTATACTTATGCACAATACAACAAAATATAGTCTATAACTCAAGCTCTAGAAGATTCCAACATAAGTATTTCAATGTAGAGACAAAATGAATGAGATAACACAAGGTAAATAATTGTAAAAGACAACTTGTATAGTCTAGAAAAGGGGTTACACATGTGCAAAATCTCATATAGCTAAAATGTACTCTACATGACCTATTGGATCAAATCTTTGCTCAAAATCATGAAGGATAGAGAACAAAAGGATAAAACATCACTTGATGTCACTCTGTGTCTCTTACATGCCTAGGCAAATGTCTAAAAATTAGAAAGAAAATAGACTTATGCTTCTTTGCTCAAAGGCAAGAAAATGACAAAACATTCCAATAGGGCTTCACCATACTATCTGTGGATGATAAAACAAGATCACAAGGGTATTATTTATAGTAAAAGAGGGAGAGAATAGTGATCTCTTGGGTGCCAAAATAGAAGCCTCAAAAATGGTTTGCAGCCACTATCTTGGTGAAACTGATTCTAGTTGTTCTCTCATTCAATTGGAGTTTATCCTTCTCTATGATTCACCCTCTTGAAATGACCAAGATCACTACAAAATCAATGGTGAGATGACCCTCCATAATAAATGGCTTAGATCACTGTTGTAAACCTTAAATTCTTCCTAAAATATCCCATGTTTTGCACTACAGACCCATTTGGGTTTTCTAAGTGACCGTACTTCTTACTTGCTTATTCAGGTTTTTTGATTACTTCTACTTGTAAAATTCATAAGCAAAGCCCTTTTGAAAACCTGATTTGCATTATCTTTGCTTAAGACCCTATCAGGTTATCTGAATAGCTTTACTCCTTGCTTGCTCCTTTAGGCATGAATTTAACATCATGTGGTACATCACCAAGCTGCACCCCAATGACTAGTTGGCCACCCTAAATTTGACATCATGTGACACATCATGTCTTTGAATTCTAATGGCTATTTGGCCACCCTAAATTTGACATCCTATGGCATGCCATCTTTGCACCACAACAGTTAGTTGGCTATATTAAACTTGATGTCTCGTGGCATGTCATGGGGATCCATTGGGTCAAGTTTATTATTTTGATAAATTTTCTTGAAGTAATTCCTTCAGACAATTTGTTTAAAGGAATTCTTTTGGGGATTTTGCTTGAAAGGCAATGGCTAGTTCCTTCAAGAACTTTTCCTGAAGGACACTTGGGAAAGTGTCCTTTGAAAAAGTTTTGAAGGACACTTGGGAAAGGTACAAGGTCCCTTCAGAAAAATTTAAAGGGCATTTCCAAAGGAAATGACCCTTCAAAACTTTTTTGAAGGGAATTTTCAAATACAAAGTGGCCCTTCAAAAAAGTCTAAAGGGACACTTGTGCAGAAAAGTGCCCTTCAGAACTTTTATGAAGGTTCACTTGGATAACCAAGTGCCCTTCAAAAAAGTCTGAAGGGACACTTAGGAATAAAAATTACCCTTCAAAAAAGTTTAAAGGGATAATTAGGATAAAAAGTGCCCTTTGAAACTTTTCCAAAGGGTCACTTGAAATAAAAAGTGCACTTCAAAAAAGTATGAAGAGACACTTGGGCTAAAACGTGCCCTTAAAAACTTTTTTGAAGGGTCACTTGGAAGAAAAAGTACCCTTTGAAAAATTTTGAATGGACACTTGGGAAGAAAGCAAGGCAAAAAATACCCTTCAAAAATGTTTAAGATTTTTCCCTTGGGAAATTTGAGAGGCATTATCAAGACCATTTCGGGTTTTCTAAGCCCTATTACTTACTCACTTCATATCTCTCATTGCTCACTACTTATAAACCAATTTAAGACTTGCTCCTTGGAAAATCCAAAGTCATACATCATTGAAAACCCACAAAGCATTGGAAGGATTAATTTGGGTTCGTAAACCTAGTTTACTTCTACTCATAAAAATTTTATAAGTCAAGTCATTCAGAGAACCCAACTTGGTCTTGAGGAGTGACTCAAGTTTATGAGGGGCCAAGACTTGACTTGTGGAGAACCTAACTTACACTAAAATGGATCCAAAATAGTTTATCATCCTTGACTTGAAATTTTGGACCTCTAAAATGACTTATTCTTGCAACTGTTGTTTAGCTCTCCATGAAAATGGTTGAATAAATTATACTGAGGTGAAATTTGGTCAACATTCTTAGTGATTCTAAGGGGAGGCATACCTACTATGTTAAAGACCAATCACCTAAATCCTTCCATTGGGCATGGAGTCATGTATATAGGTACTTCAAAGAGAATTGAACAAGCTTTGGTTCAAAAACACACTAGCTAGGTTGATTACACACACAAGGCAGAGACACACACCAAATAAAAGGAAGGAAAACACACCTATGATACAAAGCACTTAGGGAAAACAAACACAATAAAAGAAACACACCAAAATAAAGTATATAAAAGACATGGCTAGTAAAGTTCAAAAGTAAGGCTTTAAATGACTTTCATTCACTGGAATAGGCAGCTCTTCTCCATTCATTTTGGATAGCTGAAAGGAGTTTCTTTGCTTGCACTTACTGATGATGTAAGGACCACTCCACAAAGTATCAAAATTAAAATGTTTGCCTATTTTTTCTCTATCTTCATCCCATTTTAAGACCAAATCATCTTCTTTGAACACTCTTGCCCTTGACCTTTTATCAAAGGATTTCTTCGTGAGAAATTGATGGTGTTCCAAAGTTTTATGTGCATCATCTCTTGGTTATTGTAACTGTATTAATTATATTAATCTGACCTCCTTGGGAGTGTTTTTAATTAATTATAGTTATTATGCAAGTTCCAAGGTAGGGAGCTCTTGTGATATGGATAGCCTATCTTCTCTTCCATAAACAAGTATAAAGGGAGAATTACCAATTGTCTTCTTGGGGGTGATTCTATCTACCCATAAGGTTGTCTTCAGCTTGATATGCCATGCTCTTTAATTACTTTCCAATGTCCTCTTAATAATCTTGATGAGGTTCTTTTTGGTATACTCAACCAATCCATTATATTGAGGGTATTATTTGGATGAGGTACTCAAATGAATTCCACTCTTTGTTGCCTAATCAAAAGTTTTAGCACTTATGAAAGCAAGTGCATTATCTGAGATGATGACATGAGGAGATCCAAACCTTGTTATAATGCTATCATAGAACTCCAAGATGGCATTTTAATTTGCTTCCTTCAAAGCAATAGCCTCTACCCATATTATGAATTATTCTATAGAATTTAATATCTATTTGTGTCCAGCACTTGATGGAGGGTTGATCATACTAATGAAGTCAAGGCCCCATTGCATGAAAGGCTGGTCCACTTGGTTCGGGTTCAATGGAAGGGCAGAAATATTTTGTTTACCAACAAAGAAAGCACATTGAGGACAAACCTTAGCCCAATGATAATAGTCCTTAAAAATACTAGGCCAATAATAATTAACTCTCATTATTTTTACATCTATTGTTCTAGGAGAGAAGTGACCACCATTTGCACCATTATGGAACTTTTCTAGCAGCATATCAAATTGGTCATTGTTAATACATCTTAGCAACACATTGCTCACATCCTTCTTAAATATAATGCCATCCACAAGATAATAAGGAATAGCTTGTAGCCTAAAATACCTTCTTTGAGATTTATTTAAGCTATTGGGATACTCACCATTTTGAAGAAAAATAATGATGTCTTGTGTCTAGCTTTGATTTTGCATTTGATCAGCTAGATGGTCTTGAACTTGTCTCACCAAGGCTTGCTCTTTTATCTCTTTAAAATTAGATGATAGTGCTCACATAAACCTCTTCTTCTTACTAGGCTAGTTACTTTGATGTCAATTTCATATTCTATCACCTTTGTGATCCATCCAGCTCTCTCTCATTGAGATCCCTACTTAGAAGAAATTCCATGGTGTTAAAATGGGAGACCATGACATTGATCTTGTTGTTGGAAACCATATGCCTAAATGTTTTCAAATCTCTAATGACAATTAAAGATTACTTCTCAATAAAATAATATCTCACTTCATAGTCTTTTAAGCCTTGGCTGAAGAAAGCAATTGGTTGCTCAACATCTTCATCATTCTTTTGCATAAGCATAACTGAGATAGTGTCAAGGTTAGAAAAAATATAAAAAATGAAATCCTTGGAAAATTTTGGATTTAAGAGAGTGGGAGAGGCTACAATTGCTTTCTTTATTGCCTCAAAGCTATCTTTACCTTCCTTTGTCCAAGTAAAAACTTGGTTCTTTATTTGCATGGCTGTGATAGGCTTTACCACAATTGTAAAGTTTGGGATAAACCTCCTTACAGAGTTTATTTTTCCCAAGAAACTTTTCATCCCTTTCTTGTGTTGAGGCAAAGATAAGCCTAAAATAGCTTCAATCCTTTTGAGGTCAATAGATAAGCATTATTTTGAAATAACATGACCCAAAAGCTTACCTTCATGGACAATGAAGATGCACTTCTTTGGATTGAGGGATATGCCATACTCTCTACACTTATAAAACACTTGACTTAAATGTCCCATATGATCAGTAGAATCCTTTGAAAAAATAGTTATATTATCAAGGTAAACAAGTAAAAACTTATTGATCAAACCTTTGAAAGCCATGTCCATTGCCCTTTGAAATGTAGCTCCAGCATTGGATAAACCAAATGGCATCTTCTTGTAGGTAAAGGTCCCTCACTTGGTAGTGAAGGCTATCTTGAATTGATCCCCTTAATTTACCAATATTTTATTATAACCTGAATAACCATCAAGAAGTGAGAACCGTTGAGAACCTAAAATAACTTATAGAATTTGTTCCATGGAAGGGAGTGGGTAATTATCCTTGACAGATACTTTGTTTAGATCATGAAAATCCACACAAAGTCTAATTTTTTCATTCTTTTTTTGAACCCTCATAAGGTTGGCTACCCAAGTTGAGTGCTTTATAGAAAAGATAATCCTAGACTTGATCAATTTGGTCAACTCTTTCTTCATGAGTTCTTCTACTTTGAGGTTGATAGGCCTTTACTTTTGTCTTACTAGTTTAGCTCCATGCTCCAAATCTATGGTGTGATGAGCTAGACTTGGGTCAAAACCTTTTAGGGCCTTGTATTCCCAAACAAAGATATCATGAAACTCTTTGCATAATGCAATAAAAGCTTGCCTTTCTAGCTTAAAATAAGCCTTGCCAATATTTAAAAGTTTGTCCTTGAAAATCAGAACTCTCTCATAGTTATCTTTTTTTGTTGACATGATCATTCTTTGGTTTTTATATTGATCATCCTCATTGAAGACACTCTCCAAGGTAATCAGCCCTTTGGGTATTTTATTTGTCTTCAACTGTATAATCTAGTCTTCATAATGATCATGAAACTTCTTTTGATTTCTTGAAGAGAAGCTTGCCTCATTTTTCAATAAGTGTGTAATGTGTTCATCACCTTCAAACACTTTCCATGACACTTCATTATTCAAAATGGAAGGTCTCATAATGATCTTAATATGGGATTGATCTTTCTCTTTTTTAACATCAGTAGCCGAGCCAAAATGTGATCCTATTAGAAACAATCTATCAGTGTGCTTGTTTAAGTCTCTTGGTATGGGCTAGATATTGAAGGCATCAAAATACTCAAGTAGATCCCATACCCTATACTTGTAGGACTTGAGAAAAGGGTTTCTAGCTGTATCTTGACTTCTCACTTGATGAATGACTAGCTCACTATCTCCATAGAATTTCAAAATCTTGATTCCTCTCTTCTTTGCCCATTAGAGACCATAAACTAAGCCTTCATATTTTGACACATTACAAGTATAACTGAAGTGAAACCTATAAGAAGAGCAGTAATGATTCTTTGATGGGGAAACCAACCTGACACTAGCTCCTATGCCTACTTTTCTCTTTAAACCATTAAAGAACATTTCCCACATGCCATCAAGCTCATGATTTTCATTGGTGAGTGAAGGAATTGAGAGATTTTCCTCATGAATGTAGTAAACTCCCAAATCAATTTCATCAATGAAAGTTTAAAGATCAAGGCCATATTTTTTAGTGTTGTATTTTTCAAGATAGAGGTCAAAAATACCTTCAAGAGGAGAAGATGCTTCACTATTCATGATTGTTTCTTCCTCCTTACTGATTAGATAGTTTTGATTTGTCATTGTCTCCAAGTATGGCTCAATGTGGAACCATGCTAAGGGTTGAGTCATAATGGTTACCTTGGTTCTATACCTTGTCTTAAAAGCTATAAAAGACCAATCAGCAAAAAGGTATCCTCCTATCTTAGTTGTAAAGTCCCTAGACAAGCATATAGAAGAGTGTGCCAGAAGGTCCACCACCACAATATCTTGCATGATAGGGAAGCTTGGGTAGCCATGTAAAAACACTTTCAGACCTTTGACCAATCTTACCATCTTGGATGGAGTTCTATGCAGCTACAACATGCCTTTACTATGTGGCTTATAGTTCAAACCTAGCTTATCAACCACTACTTTAGGCATAACAATAATGCTTGCTCCACTATCCATAATACAATTGTGGACCAACTTATCTCCCATAATGAGTGTGAGGTAGAAGGGTAGAGGATTTTCAGCTTTAGTGGAAGGCTCTAAAAGATGATTTGGAGAATTTGTGAGAGCCACACTATGATGCCTTGAAGATTGAGGAGCCACCTGCATGCTTGCTAACTGCTTTTGCAAAAGCTCCTTTTGACCAGGTATTTGTAGAACCTCCCAAAGGGATATGCTTGTCTTAGTTATCTTTAATGAGTCCATAATATTTAGAGATGGAGTATTCACTTTCTCTTACATTTTTATGGTAATAAATGAGTTGTTTCCTACTATGTTGCAATCTTGGTAGCTGCATTTATATTCTAATTTTGTTGAAGAACCTAGCTTGTAGAAGGTGAAACACTTTGATTTGTGCTTTGTGGCCTTAGAGAGGCATCACTTAGAAATATTCATGGTTGTTAGCATTCTCCCAATGCTCTCTTCTTATCCCTTGTATTGGCTGCAATTGACATGCCATGAATCAACATGAAATCATCTTTTACTTAAAAATTCATCATTCCTACACTTGGGTTGTTGCCTTCTCAAGGACTATCCCTTTGGCTAGGACATGTTTCTTCTACTATCATGTAAGGAGTAGCTTCTTCTGTTGTATTCAAAGCATAGCTGGTTCCTTCATCACCATGTGTAAACTAAACTTGAGGCTACCCCCATTGGTCCACATGATCTTCTCCTTGCACTAAATTTGCATGAACTAGAACAACAACCTTTATGGGAGGAGTAGAATTTAGATTATATGCATTGGGCTACCTATTGTAACCTTGTTGATTTTGTCCTCTCCCTTGATAATTGTATTGGGATGGAGCTCTATATCCTTATTGAGAATATTATTATGCACTAGGAGGATCACTAGCTTAATATTGAGCTTACTTGAGCTGAGCTCTCAATGATTTGATTTATTTATCCTTGTCCACAATGTTATCCACCTTCTTGGGAAAGCCTCTTAACTTCACATTGGCATTGGGAACCTATGACATTCTTGGAGCTTCAACTAAATTTTGGGACAACAAAGGCATGGAAACTCTTGGATGGAGTCTTCTAGCCTGAATCAAGCTATTCTCAGCCTCAATTGCTAGTTCATATGCACTTGGAAGAGTGAATCCTCCCATTAATTACAACATAAGAACAATGTCAGTACCAATCCCTTTTAGGTATGTTAAGAACACAAAGCTAGGAGGAGGTCTCATGATTGGTGGTAGCCTATACCATGTTCTTTGAAATATATCATTAAAATCTCCTATGGATTCATTTGGACCCCTTTTTATTACATTTAGTTGATGTATTAGGGAATCATGATCACTTTTATTTTTGAATCTTGTCACCAATAGGTCTCCAAAGCCATCCTAACTTGTAATGCATCCCCCTTCCAACATTCTATACCAGTCAAGTGTTTTACCTTTTAAAGACATAGCAAGCAACCTAATGGCTATGTTAGCCTACTAACATTATGGAAACTACATAAATTAGAGATGTCTTTAATATGTTCAGATGGGGTAATAGGACCCTTTCCATTAAAACTAGGAAGATTTTTGGTATATTTAGAGGGATGAGGTCATATGCAGGAAGTTCTATTGGGTTTTGGGTATTAAATGTAGGGAAAGGTTGACATTTATCTAGATCTCCCCTTTCTCCCATTTCTCTTCTTCCCCTATGATCCTCTATTTCTTCTTATTCTTCAACTTCTTACTCCCCTTGACCTTCTTCAACCTCTTTTACTTCTTCCCCAAAACCTTCTTGCCAAGAATTTAATAGGGCTAGGAGTGATTTAGGGTGTTGTTCTTTAGGAAAAGCTTTCACTGAAGGGGCTTGGTCAAAAAATCTTAAGGACTTTGTGAGGACCATGTAGGATAATGTATAAAACTTGGTCTACAACTAGAGATTCACATCCTTTTGGAGTCACCAAATGTTGGGTTAGGGGCATTCCTACTACTTTAGGCCTATGAAGACTAAAATTTGCCTTGACTTAGCAATAATTTGGGTCCCATTGGGTGTGCCAAAACTATTGTCTCTAAATCTTGTACCCTAGAAGAGGGTTGTTCAGGCATCCTTTAGATTTGGGCAATGTTGGGACATTTTCAGGCCTGTGGGTATGCCTATAAGTGGAAATGAACATCTAGGTTGAAAGGGATAGCTTCTTGTATTAGCTTTTTATGTAATAAAACTAGTAAACCAGTTTGTATAAATGAAAAGAGTCAAAAGTTTACATAAATGAAAATCCTAGTCTAAAATTGTGATACACCAAGAATTAGTATCCATATGTATGCCCTATACTTATGCACAATACAATAGAATATAGTCTATAACTCAAGCTCTAAAAGATTCCAACATAAGTATTTCAATGTAGAGATAAAATGAATGAGATCACACAAGGTAAATAACTAGAAAATACATCTTGTATAGTCCAAAAAAGGGTTTACACATGTACAAAATCTCATACAGCTACAATATAATCTACATGACCTATTGGATCAACTCTTTTCTCAAAAGCATGAAGGACAAAGAAAAAAAGGATAAAACATCACTTACTATCACTCTATGTCTCTTACATGCCTAGGTAAATGTCTAGAACTTAGAAATAAAATAGACTTATGTTTCTTTGCTCAAAGGCAAGAAAATGGCAAAACATTCTAGTACGGCTTCATCATACTATCTGTGGATGATAAAACAAGGGCATAAGGATTTTATTTATAGAAAAAGAGGGAGAGAAAAGATATCTCTTGGGTGCTAAAATAAAATCCTCCAAAATGGTTTGTAGTCACCATCCTGGTGAAACTGATTCTAGTTATTCTCTCATTCAGTTGGAGTTTGTCCTTCTCTTTGATTCGCCCTCTTGAAATGACTAGGATCACTACAAAATCAATGGTGAGATGACCCTCCATAATAAATAGCTTAGATCACTACTACAAACCTTAGATTCTTCTTGAAAGCTCCCATATTTTACACTATAGACCCATTCAGGTTTTCCAAGTGACTTTACTTCTTACTTGCTTCTTTAAGTTTTTTGATTGCTTCTACATGTAAAAGTCATCCGTAAAGCCCTTTTGAAAACCTAACTTACACTATCTTTGCTTAAAACCATGTTGGGTTCTTTGAATGTATTTACTCCTTACTTGATCCTTTAGGCATGAATTTGATGTCCTACATCACGTCACCAAGTTCCACCCCAACGGCTAGTTGGCCACCCTAAATTTGACATCTTGTGGCATATTATATTTGCACCCTAATAGCTAGTTGGTTGTATTAAACTTGACATCTTGTGGCATGTCATGGGGATCCATTAGGTTAGGTTTATTGTTTTAAAAAAATTCCTAAAGTAATTCCTTTGAATAATTTGTCTGAAGGAGTTCTTTCAAGGATTTTGCCTAAAAGGCAATGACTAGTTCCTTCGAGAACTTTTCTTTGAGGACACTTGGAAAAGTGTCCTTTGAAAAAGTTTTGAAGGAAACCTGGGGAAGGTACAAGGTCCCTTCAAAAAAATTTGAAGGGAATTTCCAAAGGAAATGGCCCTTCTAAACTTTTTCGAAGGGTGTTTCCAAAGATAAAGTGGTCCTTCAGAAAAGTTCAAAGGGACACTTGGGTAGAAAAGTGCCCTTCAAAACTTTTTTGAAGGGTCACTTGGACAACCAAGTTCCCTTTGAAAAATTTAAAAGAGACACTTGGGAAGGAAAAGTGCCCTTTGGAAAAGTTTGAAGGGATGCTTGGGCTAAAAAGTGCCCTTCAGAACATTTTTGAAGGGTCACTTGGAAGAAAATGTACCCTTCAGAAAAGTCTGAAGGGACACTTGGGCTAAAAAGTGCCCTTCAAAACTTTTCCAAAGGGTCACTTGGAAGAAAAAGTGCCCTTCAATTTTTTTTTAAGGGACACTTAGGAAGAAAGCAAGGCAAGAAAGACCCTTTAAAAATGTTTAAGACTTTTACCTTGGGAAATCTAAGAGGCATTATCAAGACCATTTTGGGTTTTATAAGCCCTATTACATACTCACTTTGGATCCATCATTGCTCACTAATTATAAAAAAATTTAAGACTTGCTCCTTTGAAAACCCAAATTCATGCATCATTGAAAACCCAAAAAGCATTGGAAGGAGTAATTTGAGTTCATAAATTTGGATTACTTCTACTCATGAAATTTTTATAAGTTAAGTCATTCAGAGAACCTGACTTGGTCTTGAGGAGTGACTCGAGTTTATGAGGGGCCAATACTTGACTTGTGGAGAACCTAACTTACACTATAATGGAGCCAAAACACTTTAGCCTCCTTGACTTGAAATTTTAGACCTCTAAAATGACATGTTCTTGTAACTATTATTCAGCTCTCCATGAAAATGGTTGAACAAAATTTACTGAGGTGAAATTTGGTCAATAGTTACTATTCTATATGCAATCAGTTTGGCCATAGATCAAGAGAATGTAGAATACCCTCCAAGAATGAGTACTCATATAACTATGGAAGGAGTCACAACTCACATCAAACAAATGGTATGTATAAGGTGGTTTGTTATGGCTATCATAATATAGGACACATTGCAAGATTCTATACTAACAAAGTTATAAGGTCATCAATTCAAAATAAGAAGTTTGAAGCTCCTATATTGTAAGAAAGGCAAATAAATGTATGAAAACTAAAGGTAGTAAAGATATGTAATAATCATTCTACAAGCACAAGTGGATTGCTTGCTAAGATAAAACATGTGTCAAATGAGAAATCAAGTAAGAAATGTTTGTTGTCAGCTCATATTGATGATCAAATGGTTGATGATGAGATCATGCCTATAGTTCCAATTAAACCCAAAAGGAAGTTAGATAATGTTCACTCTTGTGAAAGTATGGAGATCTAGGAATCTTATAAGTTTATGTTATTTTAGTGCCCTATGAAAAGGGGTGGTTCCATTAATCTTCATGGAGTCTTTCTTTTTCAATAAAAGCATGAGGTTTTAGTCAAAGAAGGTTTATTTTTTAGAATATTCTAGATTATTTATGTTGCAAGCAAGGAGATGAAGATGGATATTATACATTCTTGTGTTGGTAGCTCTATGGTTTTGAAGTATAGTAGGCAACATGATGAATATATCTAAGGTTGTTATCATGTATCTGAAATCAAAGTGTAGACAATTGGTATATAAGAGGTAAGCTTTTGGTATCTATTTGTGTAATTAGTTGAGCTTGAATTATGAATACAAAGGGGGAGTCCCTAATTCTATAGTTGGTGTCAAGAATAGCATAGTCTTATATGTGTTCAATAATTTGATCTACTTCATTCATATCAAGGAAGGTAAGTGATCTAAATTTTTAGTTCTTTAAAAGATGATATGCTTGGTCTAAGGGGGAGCTTCATAACTCTGAGTTCTTTGTCAAGAAATTGATTATGTTTTGATATGCATTGAGTTAAGGAGATATTATGTCTGAGATGCTTCATAGACTCTGTTTGTTGGCCTTTTGATATATCAACTAAGAGAGTGATGAGAATAGTTATCATAGGTGGTTGTCATAGTTTCTAAAGATTGTGTGCCATCCAATGTCTTTCAGAGATAATATCAACTTAAAGGAAGAAAGTATGATTTTATATGTTACAGATGACCTTTGATGTCTATTATTAACAAAATCATGGTGGATGCTTGGTTTGAGGGGGAGCTATTTAGGTTATGAACTAAGATCTGTGTTGAAGTGATCTTGTAATCTAAGTTCATTATGAAATAGATTATAGTTGTGGAAGACCTTTGTCATTAATATCAAAGGGGGATAAAGATCAACAAAAAGAAATAAAAGGCAAGATCAAAAGGGATAAGAAAAATTAAGAACCAGATCTAAGATATGATTGCCATCAAGAGTGGATTACATAGTTTTTTACGTGTGTTTGCCATCAATGATAAAGGGGGAGATTATTGAACATTGTCATTGATTAAGGGGGATATTGTTGAGAATTATCATTGATTTTTGAGTTTTGGTATTAATGTTGTTGTTGATGTCAAAGGATCGTGTGAAGGTACATATTCAATTAATCTTTGAGGTATATGTATGATGGGTTTTGTTACCAACATAGTGAGTGTTGTTATTGTATGAAAGTAGTGATGAGAGAGTAATATTTGAAGAATGTTTGATGTTATCTTGAATGATATCATTGAGAATCAGCATGAGTGAGTACATATCACTATGTCAAGTGTCTAGTATATTACAAAGATTTGTCCAGACCTTGTGAGAAGGTATGTGTAGGTAGCATGATGAAATAAATGAGATCTAAAGAAGAAGTTATATGCTCTGAATATCTATGTAAGAAATTTTGAAGATGCTCTAAATGAGCTATGAAGATCCTTAGTAAAGATATGAAGAATACCTGATAGTTTTTTTAGCATGAGAGAAGTTGTTGGAGTTTATACATGAGGTGTTGAGGGATTTTAAAATGATTAGAAGTTCAACTCTGAAGATATACGTATGCAGCTCTGAAGATGCTCCAAGTGAGCTACAAAGATCCTTAGTTAAGCTCTGAAGATCTATAAAAATATATGAAGATGATATGTTGAATCTCTAAATAAGAGTGAGTGTATGAGGTTTGTTTATCATACATAAGAAGCATTAGAATATGGGAGAGTTTCAAGGTGAAGTATATAGGGTGGCTACAAGGTCAAATTCAAGGCCTAATGAGACTTGCAAGTCAAGTCTTAGAAAGCAAAAAGAGAGACGGTGGCTAGATGAGGTATCAAGATCAATTTCCATGACATGGGTGAGAAGGTAAACATTGGCAGAGGTGAGTTAAGTTGTTTTAAGTATGTGCATGAAGTTTCAGGTCATGGTTTACAACAAAAGCTTGAAAAAGTGTTTCAAGGTTTCTCAAGTGCACAAAATAAAGAGTTGTCTACTCGAGAAGGTTTTTCAAATGATTTTTATACATGTAGCATCTACATGAGAATTTAATCTATTCATGGTTGATAAGGAAGGGTCCTAACTCAAATTTCTAAGCATTGGTTTATAGAAAGAGGATCAAAGTTTTATGAATAATCATAAAGATTGGAAATTGGTCTAAACTCTCAAATAAACCTAACAATGAACTGATTTTGAAGATATTTTTCTAAAGCTATCACAACATTTTGTTATGGCTATTTAAGTGATTTGAGTTTGTAATCAACTTTCCCAGGCACCTCTAGGTGTGATTGGTTCTTAGATGAGTGATTGGACCCTACAAGAAAGTGCTTATTTTTTGTAGTACTGTTGTAATAGATAGAGTTGAACAAGTCAAACTTACTAAATGGATGAAGTTCAAAGTGTGATACTTGTAGTTTTATTTAATGAAAATTTATGTATAGGCTTCATATCTTAGGTGTTCAAATTTGGTGATCCAATTTGGCCAGTCGCTAATAGACTTTATAGTGCACACAATAAAAAAATTAGGCAGAAGTGAGAAGATGATTTCTGATGTGTTTTCATGTAAGAGTGATGGATTTAAGTGTATGATGATGTTGTTTTGGAATTTAATAATCTATCCATGCTTTTCATAATATTTAAATTCAGTATAATAGGTTGTAGCATTGAAGACAAAATGCTTTATCTGGCTGAGTGGAATCTGTGAGAGAGAAGATCAATAGATTGATCTATAAGACCAATAGTTTCCATTAGATATTATGATATGATGAATGTAAGTTAATTTTAGGATTGTATAATATATTTTCATGAATTTATATCTCTTGAATGCATATAATTAGGTTTTATAAGTTCATGTTTCCTTGACTATGTTTTGAAGTCAGTTAGCAGTTTTAAGTGAACATCTTCAAGAGAAGAGTTTAAATCTTTATACCTTAAGTTGAATCATCTGATGAATTTTGAGATGAACCTAAGGTCATGAGGTTTTTGAATATGTAATTTTTTCATATTTTTTTGGCAAAATTGAGTGTATGCCTCAGTTGTTTAAGATATATTTTATGTGTATGCATAGACCTTTTAGAAATAGTGATTTTAGAAAGGTTTCAAATAGTGGTTGGACCTAAAAGGTGTTATGGACCTAAATTTAAGTTTTATAAGGTATATTGGAGTGGAATATGATGTATTCCTATTGTGTGATGTTTTTTAAAGTGTTCTAATAAGATCAAAGGGTAACATGTTGCTAAGAAGGCCTATTAGGTCTTCATAAAGCCTAAAAGAGGAGTAAGGGCTAATTGAGCTATGGTCAACCTAATGTATTATTTGATTCATGATTAATACATGTTATTTTATATGATAAGGCATATTATATGATTGACCTAATAATATAATAATGTGTGGCTGACTAAGAAGGACATCATCAAGTGACTTGTATAAAAGTAAGGAAGTTTAGGCCTATTTCATGATGGCTAAGAGAGAGCAGAGAACATGTGAATAATATAGATAATTTTTTAGAATAAAGATGTAATTCAAACCATTATATATGTGTCATGAATATCTATATATTTTATTCATATGAGGATCAAGGTCAGGAGACCTAATTAAGCCATGAAGAGGGTTAGTTGAGCGAAGAAGGCTATAGGCCAGTTTGAGAGGGACAAAAGTGTGCAAAGAGCTGAGGAAGAAGATCATCATCTATTGTATGAGAAATAAGGGTTTATTAAGATGATCGATAAATCATGTGGATGAGTTAGTGCTAATTCATCTAGGGGGTTGGTGCCTCCTGGCAAGTGGATACTTGTTAAAGCTTAGCTAAGTTAGTGATGTGTTAGTTAGGGTTGGTGCTTTATGTGAAGTAGGTGCTTCACTAAAGATTGATGTTTATCTTATAGGACTATATTCCTTTTGATTCATTAATGGTTTTTCTTCCCTTTAAGGGTTTCCCATGTATATGTTATGTTCATGTGTTTCATGCTCTTTTGATTTGGTGTTTATGCCTATTAAGAAGTACATATTTATTAGAATAGTTGATGTATGATTAAGTGAAAATGATTGAAATTTTTTGAAGACTAGTCCACCCCCCTCTCAATAATTTTTATTCCAATAATTGATATCAAATCTTGGTCCTTTGAATTAGGTATAAAAACCTAAAAGATATCCTAAGAAGTAAGAATGACTAGTCAGCAAGCTCAAGGTGGTTTTTCTACCAGTAAATATTCATTATTCAATAGATCTAACTATGCCTTTTGGAATGTTAGAATGAAGATATATATTATGTCACAAGGACATGATTTTTGGCAATCAATTATGGATGGTTATATTGCACCTCTTATTTCACCAATAGATGTGGTAGGTAAGAAGGCTAGTGAAAATTACTCCTTGGAAATGAATGTCATTTTGTGTGGCCTATCAGAGGTAGAGATTATAAAGGTAATGCATTGTTATCAGCTAAATAAATATGAGACAAATTAAATACCATCTATGAAACAGACACCAAAGTGAATTTGGCCAAGTTGCAAACCCACTAAAGATAGTTTAAAAGCCTGAAGATGAATGAAGATGAAACCATTGCATCTTACCTATTGAGGATTGAAGAATTTTTTAATATCATTAGAGGATTGGGAGAAAAAGTGAAATAATCTATTGTTGTCCAAAAGGTATTAATATCACTAACTCCTAAGTTTGACTCTATGGTGTATGTAGTAGAAGAGATGCAAGATTTGGACAAGCTAGAGATGGATGGGCTTCATGACATCTTGACTACCTATGAGATGAGAACAAATGAAGGAAGACCTCCTAAGAAGGAATCAACTTTCAAATTTAAAAATAATTCAAAGGCCAAGAAGGTCAAAGATGACGTATGTTCAACTATTGATGATGATGAACTCATAGCTATGTTTTCTATGAAGTTAAGGTTTGGCTCAGGTAAGTACAAGGGTAAGTTACCCTTCAAATTTTTCATCTATTACAAGATTGGTCACTTTGCATCTAAGTGTCCTAATAAGGATAAATCTAAGCATAATGAAGGACATGATGAACATCATGAAGATGATGGAAAGGTCTATAAGACTAACAAGAACAAGATAGATTTCAATAAGAATGAAATAAGGAAAGGGTCATTCAAAAATAAGAAGAGTTTCTATACCAAGAAGATAGTTCATCTAATGTAATTGATTCAAGTACATCTAACAGTGATTATGGTAGCAATGAACTTGAACATGACAAGATTAAAACCTTGTTCATGGCCATAGAATCAGGTAATGAGGGTTGCTCAAATGGGAAAGGCCTTGTGGTTTATTTATAATCAAATGAAGAAGTATACTATGATAGTGAAGAAGGAGAAGTTGAATTAAATCTTGAGATAACGCTGGTAAGTGCGCTAGAGGATTTGAGGTTTAAAAAAGAAAGAATCACAAACTAAGGTCATTAGTCAAGGATTATGAGGATCAGATTAGAATATTTGAGGAAAGGTTAAGTAATGATTCTAAGGAGTATGATAATATCATCAATAAAGTTTTGGAATAGATGGAGGTAGTAAATGAAATCCTAAAGGCTAAAGAGGAAGATTGCATCAAATATGAAACTAAAATAGAATCTTTGAAAGCTGAGTTCGATAAAATATCTAGAAAGGTAAAGATATTTATGAAATTTGAAAATATTATTAAGGCTCTAGATGATATCCTGAGTAGTCAAAAATCTACAAGTGACAAGACAGGTCCTAGTTTTAAAGAAGACCAAAAGGAAGCACCTCAAATCAAGAAGAAGATTGTTGAAGATAAAAAGGTCAACATGAAAGACCTATTAGATATCCAATGTTATAAGGTATGATAGTTATTTTAATGGTTACTATTTTGTATGCAATCATTTTGGTCATAAAGTAAAAGAATGTAGAAAACCCTCCAAGAATGAGTACTCGTGGAACTATGAAAGGAGTCATAATTCACATCAGACAAATGGTATGTATAAGGTGGTCTATTATCATTGTCATAATATACAACATAATGAAGTTGGTTTATATCTAAATATATTAAAAGAGTCGAACACATAAATAGAGAAAATATTTAATACACTAAACTATAATTTCATTCATTCTCGTTAAACATATATAAAATATTATAAATATATAGGAAAACTATTTCCTATAATTGGGGAGATCATATCTCCACCAATATCTCTCACAACCCTATAATAACTCACATTAACAAACTGACTATAAATGAATATATTGTTATCACACTATATTCGAATAAACAATCTAATAACTAACTCAACAATATACTATTTACCTCTCGATAAATATCAAATGTAAATACTAATGTAAAAGCTAATTCCTAACATTCCCCCTAGTTTTTCCATGGTGTAAAAACATTCACACTCTCACTTGTAGTATGCTCACACCTGTGGCATGCCCTATTTGATTCATGACCTTTATACAAAGCAAGTATCTCTCCTTCCATGGTTTAAAAAGGTTTACCATAAACCTTAACATGAACAGGACCCATCAAATGTTCACCTTCTATGGTTTTCTAGATCTACCACAAACCTTTTCAAGATCCATGATCTGAGTTACATTGGTGTTTTTTTCCTTTCACTCTATTTTTACATCACGGAATTATGTTTGGAATTACACAAAAATTACATTACTTGAACAAGAATGTACTTTTGTTCTTATTTAAACATACAATGAAAACTATAAAAAAAGCACACCACATAATATGTCACCAAATCATCTAGGGCCTCGTCATTGGTGATTGATGAGAGGTTCTAGAACCTCTAGCCTCTGTTTCCTCCATCCTCTAGTTGAAGAAGATGTTTACTCAAATGATGAATTTGTGAAGCTCAATTTCATGTTTTTTTGAATGGAATAGCCCCCCCCCACAAGACTGGCACATTCAACATTTGACTTAGGATGTCACATACAAGCAATAGTGCACCCTTTACAAACAATTTTTTATTTTTGAGATTTTTACTTTTGATAATTTTTTATAGTGACTCACCTGAGTATTAATGAATTTGACTATATATGACCTTATTTTAACAAATAAAAACATATACTTCGATGCATATTATTAAGACTCTTAAATAATAAATAATCCTAAAAATATAAAAAAAAAGACTCGGCCTTTACAAATTTTATTCCTACATGCACGGATTTGACCAATCGATAGATTGTATGGTGGAATGGATCTAGCATCCTTTTTTCCCTTAATATTATCCATAAGTGCCTCATCTTTGATATAATAATTTAGCTCACACCAAGACAAGCTAAATAAGATAAATATAAAATACAACTTGGTGAGCTCAAATAATTATGAGCAGATTTGTAAAACCAAATCAAGTAGAAACCTTGGGCATCACCATAGAAGAGATCAAATCCCTATTGTAACTCATGGATAGGTCAGAGAGGGAGTTTGATTAAAATTTCATGCATCATAATTGTCTTTTGAATGAAACCCGTGGGCACTAAAAAAATGAGATAACTCCTTCAACTGATTTCTTTCCAATTCTTGAGTACTTCGCTCAATGCATGGATAGCTTGGTGGGGTGCACAAATGAGATGATTTGAATAGAGAAAAATATTCATTCTCTTTTTATGAAATTAATGAAGCTCCATTTGAAACATCATGATGGCATAATGAAAATGTGTGCATGTAAACCGTGAAGGTAGATCTAAAATTAAACATGGTGGTATAATTCTGATCTAAGATGGATCAAATACAAAATGCTACATACAAGAATCCACTCATTCACAAATGCACAAAGACTTATTCTGATGAGGATTTGATCAATATCATCATGAATAGAGCTAAAAACTTGGATCAAATAAAATATAGTTATACCAAATCCAAGTAAAATATTATATTGTATATATTTTGGAGTTAAATAATACAACAAAAATGCACTCAGATAAAATAAAAAACTAATAATACATACTCATTTTCAATAAAAGAATTTCCCATCCATAGGGACAAACTGTCAAGCAACTGCCCCTCACCATCTTAGTATTCCATTGCTCTGATACCAGATAATGAAGTTGGTTCAGATCTAAATGAATTAAAAAGAGCTGAACATAGAAACAGAGAAAATATTTAATACACTAAACTATAATTACATTCATTCTCATTAAAAATATAGAAAATATTACAAATATATATGGGAAAATTATTTCTTATAATTGGGGAGATATTATATCCACTAATATTTCTCACAACCCTATAGTAACTCACACTAACAAATTGATTATAAATGAATATATTACTATCATAATATATTTGAATAAACAATCTAATAACTAACTCAAAAATATACTATTTACCTCTCAATAAAATCAAATTTAAATACTCATGTAAAATCTAATTCTTAACATTAGGACACTTTTCAAGATTTTGTCTTCACAAATTTAGAAGGTCATCAAGTCAAAATAGGAAGTTTGAAGCTCCTAGATTGCAAGAAAGATGGAAAATGAATGCATGGAAACTAAATGTAGTAAAGATATGTCATGATCAATCTACAATCTCAAGTAGATTGCTTACTGAGATAGAGCATGTCTCAAGTGATAAATCAAGTAAGGAATGTATGTTGTTAGCTCACATTGATGTTAAAATGGTTGATGATGAGATCAAGCTTATAGTGAAAATCAAAACTAGAAGGAAGTTGAAGAATGTTTAGTCTTATCAATGTATGGAGATGTGTAAATTTATTGCTTTCGTGTTGTTTTAGTTCCCTATGAAAAGGGGTGGCTCCATTAAGCTTCATGGAGACATTCTTCTATAAGTAGAAACATGAGGTTGTAGTCAAATAAGGTTTATTTTTTAGAATATTATAGTTTGTTTATGTTGCAAGCAAGGAGATGAAGATGGATATTATCCATTTCTATATTGGTATCTCTATGATTTTGAAGTATAATATGCAATATGATGAAGATATCTAAGGCCATTGTCAGGTATATGAAATCAAAGTGCAGATAATTGGTATATAAGAGGTAAGATTTTGGTATCTATTTGTGTAAGTAGTTGAGCTTGATCCATAAAGACAAAGGGGGAGTCCCTAATTCTACATTTGGTGTCAATAATGGGATAGCCTTGTATGTGGTCAAGAGTTTGATCTACTTCATTCATATCAAGGAAGGTAAGTGATATGAGTTTCTAGCTCTTTGAAAGAAGATATATTTGGTCTAAAGGGAAGCTTGGTAACTTTGAGTTCTTTGTCAACAACATGATTACTTTTTGATATGAATGGAGTTGAGAAGAGATTGTGTCTGAGATGATTCATAGACTCTATTTGTTGAGCTTTTGATGTATCAGTTGAGAGACTGACCTGATTAAGAGAAGTTTCTAAGAATAGTTGTCATAGGTGGTTGCCATAGTTTCTAAAGATTGTGTGTCATTCAGTGTCTTTGAGAGATAATATCAGCTCAAAGGGAGAAAGTATGAATTCAATAGTTGTAGATGACCTTTGATGTCTACTATTAATATAAGCATGGTGGATGCTTGGTTTGAGGGGAAGCTATTTAGGTTAGTAACTAAGATTAATATGTGTTGAAGTGATCTTGTAATCTTAGTTCATTATGAAAGAGATGATAGTTTTGGAAGACCTTTATCATAAATGTCAAAGGAGGAGAAATATCAAAAAAGAAATAAAAGGCAAGATCAGAAAGGATAAGAAAAATCAAGAATCAAATCTAAGATATGATTACCATCAAGAGTGGTTGACATATATTTTTGAGTGTGTTTGCTAGTAATGACAAATGGAGAGATTGTTGAATATTTTCATTGATTAAGGGGGAGATTATTGACCATTTTCATTAATAGTTGAGTTTTTATATTGATGTTTTCATTAATATTAAAGGCTCTTGTGAAGGCACATGTTCAATTAAGCATTGAGTTGTATGTATGATCAATTATGTTGTTAGAATAGTGAGTGTTGTTACTATATGAAAGAAATCATGAGAGATTACTATTTGAAGAATGTTTTGATGTTAGATTGAGTGATATCATTGATAATTAGCATGAGTGAGTAAAGGTTAGTATGTCAATTGTCTAGTATTTTGTAAAGCTTTGTCTAGACCTTGTGAGAAGGTATGTGCAAGTAGTATGATGAAATGAGTGAGCTCTGAAGAAGAAATTATATGCTCAAAATATTTGTGTAAGTAGTTTCAAAGATGATCTAAATGAGATATAAAGATCCTTAATAAAGCTCCAAAGAATACCTGACAATGTTTGATCATGAGAGAAGTTGTTGGATTTTGTATATGAGGTGTTGAGGGCTTTAAAAATGATTAGAAGGTCAACTCCAAATATCTATGTATACAACTCTAAATATGCTCTAAGTGAGCTATGAAGATCTTTATTCAAGCTTTGAATATCTGTAATAAGCTCCACTGATGCTTTTTTGAAGCTCTAAAGAAGAGTGAGTGTATGAGGTTGCTTGAGCATACACAAGAGGTATTGTAACATGGTAGAGTTTCAAGGTGAAGTCTACAGGGTAGATAGAAGGTCAGTGATGCAGGGGCATCTTGGAATGATCAAAAATGGTCTAGAAGGTGTCTTAAATGTGTAAAAATTTGAATTTGAATTTGAATTGGGTTTCCCACCAAAGGGGAATTTCAAATTTTCATGATGTAATTATGGTCTAGGTGAGAAATGAGGATATGTAATGGATGACCAAAGTTGTAATATACCTTTTATGATCTCATAAAGGTCCTAAGTTAGTTTTGATTGTATTTTTAATGTAAGAGTGAGGTAGCAGTCCACCACCCTACATTGGATTAAGAGTTTTTAGTGAAATCTTGATCAAGAATCAGTTATAAATCTTGTTGTGAGAGCATTTGATATGTATATGAGTTATAAAGGTATTGTTGACCAAATTTGAACTTTAGTCAAATTGTGTCAACCCCTACATATTGAAATATTCACAAGTTCCCATATCTCTAATAGGGTCTCATGTGTGTCTAAATACCTTACCTATCCTTGCTCTAGCCTTGGTCTAAGTATATCTTCCTTATGCTTGTCTAGTCAACCAAAGTCAACTTTGGTCAACTTTGGTAAAAATGGTCAAAGGTATAAATTATCTTTAAAATGTCCTAATATGGTCATTTATATATCTTAAGGTGTTCCTAGGTCATAAATTTGTCCTTCATCATGTTTCATATGCAAAAAAAGCCTTTTGGTCATTTTTTGGGTTCATTAAATGACTTATACAGATTTTTCAAAGAAGAATATTTGTCACCAAGATTTATTTAAATGTGGAGAAGGTTATAATATATTATTAGGCAATTAGAGTCAGTTAAAGAAGCATTTTCATGGAGAAAGAGGTAGTTTTTCTTTAAAAATAGGCCCTTATTGGCACTTATACAGTGTTGGGAAGTCCATCTTCAGATAAAAACATGGGAATGTGACTCTTCATCTCCCTAATATATTTAACATACCTGGTTTACAAATATTTCATTATATAAATCAGTTTTTGCTTCCTTTTCTTCTTTCTTACCTTCACAAGCCAAGAAGGGTCAACTTTGCATGTTTGGTACAATCTGTATAGGTGAAGTTATGTGGAGTGATATTGAGGGTTAAAAGGGATCAAATTCTACTTAAAATCCATGGAAATAAGTTTTATTTTCATGGTTCCTCCTTTATGAACCATTGCTAAGAATCTAGGTAGCTTTTTATGCGTTTTCATCCATGAGGGGTCTCCTTTTTGAGCTTGTTTCAAAATATTTTTCTTTGGTCTAGTGAATTTGATTAGTTTAGGTGTTTCTAAAGGTTTTATAACACATATCCATAGTTTATTCATTATTTTTTGGTTTTGGGAGCCTCAAGAACTCAAGGAATCTCTTCTAGACTTGTCTTAGCTAGGCAGCTAGGAAAATACATTACAGACATTAGTATGAGGGAATATCATGTTAAATAGGAGTTTTAGGGATTGGTTCCAAGATCTCCTTGGTGACAATAAGTGCTTGAAATATTGGTAAAGAACATAGGTCTCCTCATGAGGCCTAAACCATGCACCTTGTCCACTTCCCCCTTTCACTGTCTACATATTCAAAAAAGGTGCACTTATAGGGTTCTCCATGATGACATCATGCTTTGATAATAACCTTGGTAATGGTTTTAATCTCTTGGAGACATTAATATTCCATTTTGAGAAGTTGAGTTGATTCACATTTCATGGAGATGATCATAGTAATGCTCCCTACCATTCTTGTATTCATTGCCTGCTACAACTCATCACCACCTACAAAAATCCATGGACAAAGAATAGGGAACCCTTGAGAGATGTGAAATAAGAAAGGAATCTAACCTTAAAGTCTTAGTGCATTGAATTTCATCATGTCAAACATAGTTCTAATATCATGAGCATTGAAAGAGGCAAACCATGATGAAAAAGTAAGGACTGTATATTTAGGGCTTATGTCCCTAAAAACACTAAACAGAGGTCTATAAGCATTTTGGAAATAGAATATAACATAGTTTCAAAGACTTTTCAATGCTTTTAATTATTTGGCTTCGTATTCTCTATCATGAACAATAGTTATACAAGGTTTAAGGGAAAGATGAGTAGTGTAAGATGATGTTTGAAGGTCTCAAATATGCTCATAAATGCATTGAATTATTTCAATGATGTCTACAGGCCTGAACCTAAAAGTGTATTCTTCTCCACTAGGTTAAAAATTAAATATTTCCATTGAATAGAGATTATTCATGATGTTTCCAATGAGTTTCATCTTCTAATGACTTTCTACGAAGGATAGATCACTATTTTGACTCCCCAACCTCATACCCTATCCGTACACAGTATAAAATGCTTACCTACAGCCAAGCAGGAAAAGTGAGTTTTTAGTGTCTTGATGGTGTTTGAAGTGTATTTCAAGGTATGAACTAGGTCTAGTGAAAATATTGTGACCTCATGAGATTTTTATAATATGCATACACACCCTACATAGAATTCCATGAGACCACCTCCACCTACAGGCAGGCATAAGCTGACTATCCCAGTCAATAAGCATGCAGTGACAAATGAGGGTGATATTTATAGTTGGGATGCTATAAACATCCAAGAAGGGAGTAAAATCATGTAAATGATCATGGAATCTTAGAGAAAGGTCTTTAATCATTGCATTAAGTAAAACTGAGACATGGTAACCTACAGGTTAGAAAGGCAGGACATAGTTGACTGTGTCATCTCAAGAAATAGGCAGTGACTCATTTTAAAGTTTGTGAGAATGTTTGGCATTTTCAAAGTAAAAGAGAATAGGGTCAAATTATAAGTGACTCTTGAGCTTCCCCTTCTCTCTCTCCTCTCACAATTTCTATATATTATGGCCTTTTTGCCTATTGTATCTATCTCTCCACTTGGGTATGGAGAAGCCCTGCCAAATTTTTGCCTTGAACTAATAAAGAATGTTGTTTTACCTCATTCAAGATTTCACTAAGTTTATTTTATGGATATTGGTCTTGTGCAAGTGTATTTTTCTTATCTTCACATGTTACTCTTCCTAGTGCCTTATGTGGATTGAAATCTCTCTTTTTTAGCTCAACAAGAAGTTTCTAATGTGGATTGTAGGTATAGTGAGTAGTTCATTCATTAGTGTTTCTATAAGACCTATTGTCTAAGTCCTCTTATCCTAAGCTCTCTTCATGACCCCATGCTTGAAACATTGATGTAAAAGAGAAGTGTTTAATTGAATGGAGTGTATGTGTGGGATTCTCTTTGGTTTCAAGTGCATTGTAAGTGGCATGAGTAGACTATCTATTTGGTGTATCACCTTCTATAGATTAGATTTTTTTCAGTTATCTCTATCCCTTTTCACCCCCCAAAAAATTAGTAGTAGGATTGATCTATAGTGGTACATCAAGGGAACTAGCCCTAATCAAGAGATCTACCTCAAAATTGGGTCACCCACAGCCCTAAGGTGGTTATATTGTTCCACTTGAATGAGGAGAGACTTGTCATCTCTTCAAAGGGTGAAATTTCAAGTGACAATAGGTATGTAGAGTAAGTTTTTGGGGAGAGTAACCTCTCATCCCATTTGAGGATGATAAGGAATGGGAATGAAAACAAAGAAACTTATTGAATTCAAGAAAATTGATGATTTAAAAATACTATTTACAATGAATTTGTATGGATAACAAAAGATATTACATGTTTGAATCCTCAATCGGTAAATATTTTTGATATATGTGATTGATTTTATGGTAATGGTTTTATTGCAATCTTGAGCTTAGACATAATTCTGAGATTTATGAATTTGCTCAATGTGTTAATTTAGCTTTATGATAAGAAATGTGGATAAAGATTTGGTTTGTTGTCATAAACTTTAAATGAGGCTCAAAATCTAATAAGGATTTATTCATTTCAATTTAGTCACTTTTGCATCTTGAAAGTGTGCATGTTTAGAAATACAGGGTAAAACCTATTTGTAAATGTGTTTGAGATTATAAGGGTATAAAGTGAATTTTAACCCTTTGATAAGTATAAATAATAATGTAATAGAGGTAATAAATATGTAAGGTTTCATATTGATATCCCTGATGACAAGAAATGCTTTGATTTGTAGTCTGTAGAGTTACACAGTCTTGAAAACATATAGTCCAAAACACTTGAAATTCTATACACTATCCTAATTGCATTGAGTCTTGTTTTTATTCGAAAGTGAGGAATAAGGGTTTGTATTGTAATTTAAGATAGAGAGAAACTTATTGTATTGTATGAAGTCTTTATAAGTTGAAAATTTAATGAAACTTTGAATACCCTATTCCTGTTAACAAAACATAGTAAAAAATGACTAAGATTTCTTTGTAGAAAATGAGTAAAGGGTTATAGTGACTTCAAAATAAAACATCATGGTGTAATAAGGTTATGAAGATATTTAGGAATTGATTATACCTCTTTAAACCTTGTGAAACATTCTTTGTGTAATTATTTACACCCTTGGCCTATGACAGGGTTTAGTAAGCCCTAGATTAGGGTTTTGATCAATCTGAGTAAACTAACCATTGAAAAATCTCCAAAATTTGTAATCTTATATATTTTTATGTGATCTAAGATTTTGAGTCACTTTTAGACTTGTATAGACCATAGAGTATAGAAAATGAGGCTATGTGTTAGTGTTAGGCCCAGAAATGGACTAAAGGAATAAGGATAGTATAGGAAAAATGAATTTATCCAAATAAAGAGGTCTAAAAATTATTGATTTAGTTAAAGGATCCAAATGGGTATCTATAAAAGTTAATATATTGTATATAAATTCTTTACATAGTTCAAGTTAAGGATATTTGCTCATGTGGAGGGTTAATTGAGGAAAGGCTTAAAGAAGCAAGTATAGGTTACCTTGAGAGTTATGAAAAAAGGTTTAGGTGGGATTTGTATGGCCCAAAATGGTCCTTGAATATGTACTTATTTTCTTATGGATTTTTTTTAGATGCTCCCAAAAAGGAGGTTTACCCATAAACAGGGCTATCAGGGGTTAAGGCTTGAAGGAAGTTTGAATGAAGCAAGTGGGAAACTAGTTTGAGTTAGTGGCATAAGAAGGGTTGTAAAGAGAGTGTTATGAGAAAGAAGGAGCTTTTATGAGATTGAATTCATCATTTATTTTTGATGAACTATTGTGAGATCATAGTGGCATTGACCAATCAAGAGTGCACCGTGACGGTAAAAGTGTGTCCATGAACAAAGATTATTTCAGTTTAGTGAATATTATTGAATGGTTTTTTTATAGTAAAAAAGATAATTTGAACTAGTGTAGTATGATTCTATGAGTCATTTGTGAAGGAACATTATAGTCATTTTGCATATTTGTCTAAAAGGACTAGGTATGAGTGAGTGAATGAAGGACAGGCAAAGTTTGATAGAACAAGTGAATTTACTCTACATAATTTGGTATCAAAGCCATCTAGATACTCTAAGAAGGTATATATAGGTTTGACCATGGTGAATATATTGTTCATAGTGCATGTTTCATGATTAACCAAGAAGTTGTGGGTAAGCAAGCAAGGAGTCTTGTTAGAGGACATAGTAAGAAGGGAGTTTGAGAAGGTATGATGTATTTTGTGATTGATTATGTGGTTTGAATACATTGTTGATAGTATGCGACAAAAAATATTAAGTGTTGTGGTGGCAACCCTAAAGTAAAGAGATATTAACAAGCTCAAGAGGAGAGAAGCTCATAAATAGAGCTCAAGGAAGAGAAGGTAGTCCTAAAGTGAAGGACAAGAGGTTGAAAAGGCCCAAGTGAGGTCTAAAACAGAAGGTTCCAAGTGTGAACTAAAGGGAATGGTCTAAGTGAGACCAAAATAAATAAAATGATGTTCCCAAGTGAGGTACTCAAGGTGAAGATGAAAGAGAAGGTAGAAAGGAAAGTGAAAGACATGGTTATGCATGAAAGCCACAAAGAAAATATGGTGCATGAAGACACCAAGAAGAAGATTGAGATGGATATAGAAATGGTAGAGATGAGGTAGAAAATGGAGGAGATGTTGATCAAAATAGACTAGTTGAAAGAGTTTGTGAACCCACATCTTGGATGGGTCATGAGAAGGAAGCCACTCAAGTGGCCAATCAAGTAATTAGTGGAAAAAGAAGGAGACAAAAGATGAAGGACAAGGACGAAATCAAGCCACATGTTTTTAAATATAATGATGAATGTGTATGTGTGAATGTAATTTTGAGAGATGAAGAGAAGGAAGAGATAGTTGAGCCCATTCATAGGCTCGAGGAACAAAAGGAAGAGGCATATGATCAAGTGGTGATCAAAAGAAGTCAAGAAGAAGAAGAGACTCAAAATAGAGTCATGTTGATGGAACAAGAACAAATAAGTCAGCCATTGTGGAAGCAAGATATCATGAAGAAGGAATAGATCCTCACTCAAGGGGAAGTAAGTGAAGCAAAGGAGAAATAGGATAGTAGCATAAAGAGAGGTATGAAGCATATTCAAACTTGTATGAGTCTTTGAAATAAGAATATGGATTTGATCCTCATCAAATGTATAAAGAAATGGTTAAGGATGTTATCAAGGAAATCATAGACTTATGGAATGCAATAGTAGTATCTAAGATAAGAGCATTAATGAAGGCAAGGAGGAGTCAAGCATATGAAGGTACTCCCCAAGATGAAGTTGCATCTATTGAAGTTGAAGTACAAGTGGAAGATGAAGGAGAAGTCATGCAAGGAGAGAAGCAAAATGCATTTATAGTTGATGTAAAAAGGAGAGTGAATCATACAAATCAAATGAAGGTTTTTGGGAGCAAGAGAAACAAGAAAGCAAAGAGAGAGGATGGAGAATGTCTCAAGGGCATAAGGAAGAGTATGTTTTCTTTAATGAGTTATTGTATTTTGTAGGTATAGCATGGAGGAAGATGGAAAGAGACAAGTAAAATTACAAGTGTGGTAGTCAAGAGCACATGCACCTATATGAGTGTTTTAAGGAAGAAGAAGATTGGATTCAAGATCTTTTCTCTCCTTGGGAGTATTATGTAGGGGCATCTTGGAATGCTCACAAATGGTCTAGAAGGTGTCTTCAATGTGTATAAATTTGAATTAGGTTTCCCACCAAAAGGGAATTTCAAATTTACATGATGTAATTGTGGTCTAGGTGAGAAATGAGGATATGTAATGGATAACCAAATTTATAATAGACCTTTTATGGTCTCATAAAGGTCTTAAGTTGGTTTTGAGTGTATTTGTCACGTAAGAGTGAGGTGGAAGTCCACCACCCTACATTGGATTAGGAGTTGTTAATGAAATATTGATCAAGAATCAGTTATAAATATTTTTTTGAGAGCCTTTGATATATATAGGAGTTATAGAGGTATGTAGAGTTAGATTTTGGGGAGAGTAACCTCTCATCCCATTCGAGGATGATAAAGAATGGGAATGAAAAAAAATAAACTTGTTGAATTCAAGAAATTTGGTGATTTAAAAACATTGTTTGCATTGAATTTGCATGGATAACAGAGGATATTGTGTGTTTGAATCCTCAATTGGTAAATAGTTTTGATAAATGTGATTGATTTTGTGGTAATGGTTATATTGCAATCTTGAGCTTCGATAGAATTCTGAGATTTATGAAATTGATCAATGTGTTGATTCAGTTTGAGGATAAATAGTGTGGATAAAGGTTTTGTTTATTTTCATAAACTCTAAATGAGGCTCAGAATCTAATAAAGATTCACTCATTTTAATTTAGTCACTTTTGCATCTTGAAAGTGTGCATGTTCAAAAATATAGGGCAAAACTTGTGTGTAAATGTGGTTGACATTATAAGGGTATCAAGAAACTTTTAACCCTTTTAAAACTATCAAGAATAATTTAATAGAGGTAATAAATATGTAAATTTTCATATTGATATCCCTAATGATAAGAAATGCTCTAATTTGTAGTATGTAGAGTTACACAGTCTTGAAAACCTACAGTCTAAATAACCTAAAATTCTATACATAGTCCTAATTGCATTGAGTCTTATTTTGATTCCAAAGTGAGGAAGAACGTTTTGGTATGGTAATTGAAGGTATAGATAACCTTGTTGTAGTGTGTGAATTATTTAGAAGTTGAAAAGGTAATGAAACTTTGAATACCCTATTTTTGTTAACAAAACATAGTGAGAAATGACTATGATTTCCTTGGTACAAATGAGTAAAGGGTTATAGTGACTTGATCATCAAATAAGAAAGGTATAATAAGGTTATTAAAATATTTAGGAATTGATTATATCTCTTTAAACCTTGTGAAACATTCTCTGTGGAATTATTTACACCCTCGGCTTGTGACAGGGTTTGGTAAGCCCTAGATTAGGGTTTTGATCATTCTGAGTAAACTAACCATTGAAAAATCTCCAAAATTTGTAATAAGGTATGTTTTTATGTGATATAAGAGATTGAGTCATTTTTAGACCTATAAAAATCATGGAATATGGAAAATGAGGTTGTGTGCTAGTGTTAGTCCTAGAGATGGGCTAAAGGAATAAGGGTAATATATGAAAAGTGAATTTGTCCAAAGAAGGAGATCCAAAAATGATTTATTTGATTCAAGGAGCCAAATGGGTATCTATAAAAGTCAATATATTGTAGATAAATTCCATACATAGTTTAGGCTAAGGATATTTGCTCATATGGAGGGTTAATTGAGGAAAGGCTTAAAGAAGTAAGTACAGGTTGCCTTGAGATTTATGCCAAAAGGTTTAGGTGTGAGTTGTATGGCCCAAAAGGGTCCTTTAATATGTAGTTATTTTATTATGGAGGTTTTTTAGATGCTCCCAATAAGGAGTTTTACCCATAAACAGGGCCAGTAGGGGTTAAGGCTTGAAGGAAGCTTGAATGAAGCAAGTGGGCAACTAGTTTGAGTTAGTAGCATGAGAAGGGTTGTAAAGAGAGTGTTATGAGAAATAAGGGGATTTGATATTATTGAAATAATCATGGAGTTTTGTTGCAATATTATGAGATCATATTGGCATTGACCAGTGGAGAGTGCACCATGAAGGTAAAAGTTTGTCCATGAACAAAGATTGTTTCAGTTTAGTGAATGTTATTGAATGGTTTGTTGATAGTACAAAGATAATTTAAACTAGTGTAGTATGATTTTTTGAGTCATTTGTGAAGGAAAATTATAGTAATTTTGCATATTTATCCAAAAGGACTAGGCATGATTGAGTGAATGAAGGACAAAGGCAGAGTTTGATATAACAAGTGAATTTGTTTTGCATCAGTTAGATTCAAGGCCTAATGAGACTTACAAGTCAAGGCCTAGAAAGAAAAAAGAGAGATAGTGGCTAGATGAGGTATCAATATAAATTTCCATGACATGGGTGAGATAGTAGCAGACAAAGTTGACCAAGTCAAAGTTGTTAAATGGATGAAGGCCAAAGTGTGAGACTTGTATATGTGGTCCATGAAGGTTTATAGATAGGTTTTAGATCTCAAGTGTGCAAAGTTGGTGATCTAAGTTGGCTAGTCACTAATAGACCTTGTAGTGCAGACAGTAATAAAATTAGATAAAAGTGAAAAGATGATTCCCAATGTGTTTTCATGTAAGACTAATGGATTAAAGTGTATGATGATGTTGTTTTATAATTTAATAATATATCCATGCTTTTCATAATCATGAAATTTAGTATAAGAGGTTGGAACATTGAAGTCAAAATGGCTTATTTGGCTGAGTGGAATCTGTGAGAGAATATCAATAGATTGGTATATAAGACCAATAGGTTCCATTAGAGCTTATGATATGATTAATGGAGGTTGCTATAAGGATGATATAATATCTTGTTCATGAATTTAAATACCTTCAATGCATACAATCAGGTGTCAAAAGTTTATGTTTCCTTAACTATGTTTTAAAGTCAATTGGTAGTTCTGAGTGAGCATCTTGTAGAGAAGAGTTTGAATGTGTGTACCTTGAATTTTGAATCATTTGATGAAGTTTGAGATGACCTTGAGGTTTTTTAATATTTAATTTTTTCCATAGTTTTTTTTCAAAATTGAGTGTATGCCTTAATTGTTCAAGATAGATTTTTTGTGTATGCACAAACCTTTTATGAACAATGATTTGAAAAAGGATTCAAATAGTGGTTAGACTTAAAAGGTGTTATGGAGCTAAATTGAAGTTTTATGAGGTTTATTAGAGTTTCATATGATGTATTCATACTATGTGAGGTGTTTGAAAGTGTTTCAATAATATCAGAGGGTAATGTGTTGTTAAGAAGGCCTATTAATAAAGCTTAAAAGAGGAGTAAGGGCTAATTGAGCTATGGCTAACCTAATGTATTGGTTGATTCATGATTAACACATGTTATTTTATATTCTAAGACCTATTATATGGCTGAAATAATAATATAATATAATAATGTTTTGATGACTAATAAAGACATGATCAACTGACTTGTATAAAAGTAAGGTAGTTTAGGCCTATTTCATGAAGGCTAAGAGATCATAAAACATATGAATGATATAGATCATTGGTGATAATAAGGAGCTCATGCAGACCATTAGATATGTGTTATGAATATATACATAGGTTTTTCATATGATGATCAAGGTCAGAAGACCTAATCAATCCATGAAGAGGGCTAGTTGAGCGAAGAAGGCTAGAGGCCAGTTTGAGAGGAATACAAGTGTGCAAAGAGCTGAGGAAGAAGATCATCATATATTATATGAGAAACAAGGATTTATAAATACAATAAATCGATTAGGTGGCTCAGTTGGTGTTGAGTCATCTAGGGGGTTGGTGCCTCCTTACAAGTGGATGCTTGTTAAAGCCTAGTTGAGTTAGTGTTGAGCTAGTTGTGGTTGGTGCTCCATGTGAAGTAGGTGCTTCACTAAAGTATGATGTTTATATTATAGGACTATAGTCCATTTACTTCATCAATGGGTTTTCTTACCTTTAAGGTTTTTCCATGTATGTGTTATGTTCATGTGTTTCATTCTCTTTTGATTTGGTGCTTATGCTTGCTAAGATATACATGCTTGTTAGAATGGTTCATGTATGATTAAGTGAAAATAAATGAAAAGTTTTGAAGACTAATTCACCCCCCCAGTCATTTTACTTCCAAAAAGAATACCATGGATACATGAAATAAATATAGTTCCCTCTATTTTACATGCATGTTTAAATTTTAGTCATCAATGATACATAAATACAAGCCCTTTGGAAAAAGAACCATTCAAGTATTGTGCAATAATCCAATTTGAAGATCATTATATTCTTCATATGAAACCACATGCACAACAATATAGATAAATATCACCACCAAAACAACATCATCATCATTAGACCATAGTCAGTATAGTTTTATGATTAAATGTTTACAAAAAATGGAACATAAGGATATGGATTGGGAACACATAAACAAGATATTGTAAACCCCATTCAATCATTTCATCTGAAAGGATGACAAGGACTTGGTTACATAAAATAATTATACAAAATTAAGAATGGAATACCTACACTGATTACTATTTATACAAATTTACTCAAATTAATATTGAGCCAGCACATGAAGTTTGTAATACATCTACATTACATGTGGTATACCTGAGATGATCGACAATACAAGTTCCCTAGAGATTTGGACATCGAATTAATTTTTAAATGATGAGTCTCTCTTATAATAGCTCAAGACATATGAGGAACTTCCCTCCTTATATCATAAGAACAAGTTTCCTCATTCAATAGCCACCTAGGAATATTTTGGAGAAATTGAAGATATTAATGTTAGAATCAGAGAAGATGGTTTAGATACCATTCTTATAGGACCATATATAGAAAAAAAATACAACTCTATTTAATGAAGAGATATTAGAATATCAGTACAAAATAGATAAATATCCATGACCATTACTTCTCATAATTATGTTAAATAATGATGAAGATAAATATCTTCAAAAATTTATATATGGCTACCTATAACTATTTGCATGGGATTACAAATATATGCTTGGAATTGATCCTATAATTGTAATGGATAATATGGTACTATATCCAAATGCAAATCCAATCAATAAAAACTTTAAAAAAAAACATCCAAAATTTTCCCTGATAGTAAAAATGAAATATTTTATTCAATTTGTTGATTATCTTGAGTGGATCTTGTCGGAAAATCTAAGAACAAACACACATGTTTTGATCCCACTTGTTAGGATCTTGCTCCTCAGAAAGAGCACAATATGATTACCAAATACAAGCAATTAAACATGTGAAAATAACCAGAAGTACAAGTAACTAGAATTCACACAGCGCAGAATATGAGAGACAATACACTATCTTGTATTAATACTTGTACAGAAAAGAATACAATAAAGAGACGTCACACTCTTCCACCTTACAGAGGCTTGCCACACCTCAAGTGTACAGTAATTCTTCTTCAACAATTCACTCTCCTACCAAAAATGGTCCCAACACACAACCCATACATAGAATTGGTGTTCACCTCTCCAACTAGTCAGTAATAACCCTGCCAGTACACCAAGTACTCTAAAGTACTTCAAGTAGATCTCCCATGAACCTGCAACCTGCAATTCAACAGACCATACTTACACATGTAGATCTCCTATGAGCTTGCAACAATCTGTAACTCAATGATCTTATAATGGAAGGATCTTCCTTGCCTTCCTTTTCAACTCATAATTACAATACATGACAATGGGTCTATAAATAGATCCCAGACTTAAACAATAACTTAGACTCTTAGTTTAGAATAATTATCCACGCAGCTCAAGACTTGAAATAGCCTTTACATGCAAACACTCAGTTCAACTAACTAATTGTTCATGCAACGAATAGTTCTGGAACACACAGGCGACCAACATCGGTCCCTGTCTAACTGGTGCTGACCAACATTGGCCGACTCCTGCCGACGTCGGTTCCCTTCTGCATTGATCATGACCGACATCGCTCATACTATCGATGCTGGTACATCTAGAACTTCAGCATCCTCCTCTTCATCTGCATAGTTGAAGCTTTTAGTTCCACAACCTAACAATCTCCCACTTGGAGATAAATCGCTGCAACTGTACCTATACTTGTACATCATCTAGTTTGTTCCCTTGGCTCTGTATCCCTCTTCAAGATCACTCTTGAATACCAACCACCACACACCCTATGGTGCACCTCTTATCATCCAAATCACCTACCACATCCACATCTACAAACCATGTAGAAAATAACTTGACCCTGCATAGCATGTGCACTTGCTGCTGGTCCCTCTAAGAATCCACTGAACTGCCCTCCAATGCTTCTTTCCCGGATTGGCTCCAAACTTGTGACAACTCCCACTGCTTGGGAAAACTCAGGTCTAGTACATACCATGCACTTAACCTCATTATGTGAATCAAGACACTGTCCATAAAACTATCCAACCATCGGCGTGCTAACCGGTCTCACACAATCATCCTAAAACAAAGTCAACATGTGACCTTCCATGTCCCTAGAACACACTCATGCCAAAGAACCTTGCTGCTCCCAGATTCCTCATGACACACCTCTGAACTAGCTTTACCTTTAGTTCAACAACTCCCTGTATATGTAACCCTGCAACAAACACATCATATAGTAATAGGATAATGTAGTTAATATTATCCAACCTGGTAAAGAGAAACACAATGATCAAACCTCCATTGCCCTGTAGCTTACTCAAGACCATATACCCTGGCCTTCTGTCTCACATGTCCATTTTCACTCTTCTTCATCTTGAACATCCATTCGTCTCTCAGTGTTTTCTTCCAACTGGCAACTCCACCCAAAACTCCCATTTGCTTCTTCTCCAAGGAATCACATCCTTCATCCATGCCTAACTCCCACTGTTTCCTGGATCTACCTGCTCTGCTTCTTTAATAACTTCCTGGTTCTTTACCATAAGTGAGCAACAAATAGTCTAAAGAAGGGAAATGATGAATTTGAGGCTTACCTACCCTTTAAGTCTTCCATATGGGTGCTTGAGACTCCTTGACAGCGTATTGTCCACCTAAAATCCATCTCAGTGACCGATGCCGGTCACATCTCAGTCTACACCAAACTGATGTTGGTTCCCTACGACTGCCTCATCGCCGACGTCGGTTCCCCCTGGCTGACACCAGTGTTTATCTATCCCTGAGTCACTGACGTCAGGTTGCACATAGCCGACATCGATCCCTGTCTGGATGCCGATGCTAGTTTTCTAGCCGATGTTGGTCTCTGTGTTTTTCTAGTGAGAAATGACTTCTACCAGCGAGCTCCTTTTGGATCAAACCCTTGTCCAAATCACCCTTGCTTTGCTTAGAATTCTTCTACCCCTTGTGCTGAACTCTATCCATCACCTTCTCCTTGAAAACCAAGGCTTTCTTATTCTTGTCACTAACATCAGATCTCTCAAAAAATGTCACTTTCTTCTTTAGCATACAGAAACCTCGATCTATGCCTTTCAAATCTAAAATCATACCCTTTGACTCAAGAACATGCATCTCCTTCTTATTCATGTGACCAAGCCTATTAAGCCACATCTTCAAATCTACAACTGAAGTAGATAACCCAGAAAGAGAATCAGTAATACAAGTAGATAGATAAAGCGTACCTACTTTCTTACCTCTTGCTACAACAAGTGCACCCTTGGTAACCTTCCAAGAGTCTGCTGTGAGAGTTACTGTGCAACCCTCATCACCCAAACTTCTTACAAAAATCAAATTCCACTCCAGAACTGGGACATGCATGACCTCCTTCAACACCCATGTGTTACCTGTCTGCAATTTCAGCTTCACTTTCCCTTTGCCAACCATCTGACAAGGCTTACCATCCCCTAAACAAATTTCTCCAAAGTCTCCCTGGACATACTCATGAAAAAATTCCCTATTTGGAGATGCATGAAAAGAGGAACCAGAATCTAAAACCCAAGATTATACTTTATCCAAAGAACATACCAGAGCATCCTATGCAATGAAATCTGCAACATCTACTTCTTCTTCATGTCCATGCTGATCTTCACCTGACCTATAATCTCTCTTTAAGTGCCCTTGCTTTCCACACTTCTAGCAGGTTATTATGCCATACCTGGACTTGGATCTCCTGCCTATCTTGGACCTTGATCTCCCATGCTCTATCTTCTCTCTTTGCCTTCCTCTACCTTCAACACTCAAAGCATTCCCTGATGATTCACCTGTGCTTTTCCTGCGTATCTTTTCATTCAAGATTACACTCACAATATCATCCACTTTTAAGATTTTTGAAGCAGATGCAGTATTAGAAATTGCCATTACCAAACTTTCCCAACTTTCAAGTAATGAACATAAGATTAAGAGAGCCTTAATTTCATCATCAAAAACAAAATTGACTGAATTTAACTGGTTTACCAAACCATGGAAATCACTAAGATGACTATGTACAGATCCACCTTCCAACATTTGCAAATTAAATAATTGCTTCATAAGAAATACCTTATTCGAAGCTGAGGGTTTTTCATATAAATTTGCCAAAGATTCCATCAACTCTACCATTGTTTTACACTGTGATAAGCTGGAAATCATAGACGATGCAAGACTCAATCTTATAGATCCTAGAGCCTTCCGATCAAGAACCTCCCATTCTTCATCCTTCATATCCTGGGGCTTGCAATCAACCCCACCCAACGGTAAGTATAAATCTTTCTGATACATATAATCTTCAATCTGCATCCTCCATAATTGATAGTTCTTGCCATTAAACTTCTCCATTCATAGTCTACTTTCTTCTGCCATTGCTCTACTCCCACTCAAATAGAAACCCCTGTGAGTAACCTGTAATCAACACACACTAACTAGACCTAATCCAACCTATTAGTATCCCAACCTAAAAGCTCTGATACCAGTTGTCAGGGAATCCAAGAATAAACACACCTATTTTGATCCCACTTGTTAGGATCTTGCTCCTCAGAAAGAGCAAAATATGATTACTAAATACAAGCAATTAAACATGCAGAAATAACCAGAAGTACAAGTAACTAGAATTCACACAGCACAGAATATGAGAGATAATACACTATCTTGTATTAATACTTGTACAGAAAAGAATACAATAAAGAGACGCCACACTCTTTCACCTTATAGAGGCTTGCCACACCTCAAGTGTACAATAATTCTTCTTCAACAATTCACTCTCCTACCAAAAATGGTCCCAACACACAACTCATACACAAAATTGGTGTTCACCTCTCCAACTAGTCAGTAATAACCCTGCCAGTACACCAAGTACTCTAAATTACTTCAAGTAGATCTCCCATGAACCTACAACCTGCAATTCAATAGACCATACTTACACATGCAGATCTCCTATGAGCTTGCAACAACCTACAACTCAATGATCTTACAATGGAAGGATCTTCCTTGCCTTCCTTTTTAGCTCATAATTACAATACATGCCAATGGGTCTATAAATAGATCCCAGACTTAAACAATAACTTAGACTCTTAGTTTAGAATAATTATCCACGCAGCTCAAGACTCAAAATAGCCTTTACATGCAAACACTCAGTTCAACTAACTAACTATTCATGTAACGAACAGTTCTGGAACACACAAGCGACCAATGTCGGTCCCTGTCTAACTGGTGTTGATCGACGTCGGCTGACTCCTGCTGACACCGGTTGCCTTCTGCATTGATCATGATCGACGTCGGTCATACTGCCAATGCCGATACATTTGAAACTTTAGCATCCTCCTCTTCGTCTGCATAGTTGAAGCTTTTAGCTCCACAACCTAACAGATCTCTAGCATAGTACCTATTACAAAGCATAATAAAACACTCAATGTTGTATAGACTATCGAGATTCAAACAAGTCTTTCCCCAAAGATGATTTTTCACTGCCAAACATTGATATGGATATTAATTATACCACTAGTTATGAAATGTTATTATTTATGGATGGTTTTTATGTATATAATAAAAACAAGATTAATCTCACAGATCAAGAAAAAACATCATTTATCACACCATGGGGAACCTTATATTATATAGTTGTGCCCTTTGGAATTAAAGAATGTAGGGGCCACTTATCAAGGAGCTATGACACACATATTTCATGAATATATACATAATATTGTTGAATATTATGTTGATGACTTACTTTCAAAATCAAAACATTGATAGGATCACACTTTATATTTATGGTAGATGTTTGAGAAACTGCAAAATTTCAATGTGCATTTAAATCTAAAAAATGTTTATTTGAAGTTACATTAGGGAAATTAGTTGGCTATATGATATCTCAAAGAGGCATTAAAGTAGATCCTTTAAATATGAAAGCTATCATAAATATGCCTCCTCCAACATGGTTGAAGCAATTATGGTCCCTACAAGGAAAAAATCAATAAATAAGACACTTTTTCACTCAGTGAGCTAAAAAGACAATATTTCATGTTGATATTAAATAAATATCCAAAATTTAGATGGGATGCTAGTTTTTGAGGAAATTAAATAATATTTACTTGCCCACCTATTCTTATGCCTCCATTACCAAACAGGTCTTTATTGTTATACATTTTAGCTATAGATCATGCCTTGGGAGATTTACTAGTATAATATGATGATGATCATGGAGAACATGCAATTGACTACATCAGTTGTATATTAGTTATCTATGATAAAAATTACAATAAAATGGAAATTTTATTTTTATCTCTTGTTTTTTTAACACAAAAGTTATGACATTATTGTATACATAAAAAATTTCATAAGTACTTTATAATGTAAATTCTTGACACATCTCAAACCACATGACTTATGCTCAAATACATTACTCTTATTTGTCATTCCTCTAATCGATTCATCTATATGTGGGCTTGATCCTTTTTTTTCCATTATCATTACACAACTTTTTAATTTTAAATGATCAAGAAGTCTAAAAACACCATTAGACTATCTCCAGCTTTGAACTCAGGTCAAGTTCACCCTAGCCGGACAAGGGCATAGTGCACCACTATCTACTTAGGTTGCTTACATTTCATGCTAAATAATAATTATTTTCTATAATTCAAAACATCCTTTTGTGTCTTATATATGTTTCACATGGTCATCTAAAGGAAATTGTTAAAATTCACCTATAAATACATGTCAAGATTCATTCATTTCTCTCATTTACTATTCACTTGCTACAAGCATTCATACTTATACATATTGAGAAAATATACCATGTTCAACCAAATTCTACATTATTCATAAGGATTAGTCATAAGCCAATTCAAAATACCTCTAAAGCAAGTCAATAACTATCATTGTCAAATATCAAAGGCACTTTCTAGCTGCATATATATAGTCAAATGAGTACAATTTCACATTCAATATAGGTAGGAGAACTATGTGGGATTAATTTCCCTCCTTAGAGTATTGAATATGTAAATGACCAATCATCAAGGGGTGACTGAGTTCATCTCAACCCATTACACTCCTCCCTTCTTTATTATAGGTTTTCAAACTATCAAAGTGCCTTAAGGGTTTCAAACACAAGAAAATAAAAATATGATTTATGCACAATAAAACCTAAGTGTGATATCTCAAATTTATCCTTGTTTATAGGTGCAATGATCAGTTTAGACACATAGCCAACCTAAATAGGTTTGCAATCAATAAACACAGACACACTATGCTCCTCTCCAAATTCATTTTCTGCTTTTGCCTTTGTTACTTCATTTTCAAATGCATGTTTTCTCTATCTTTTCTTTCCTACCAGGCTATCACACTCAACTTAAAAAAGTATGTAGTCAACAGAACAGAGTGCATTGTGTCACTATCCACTTACAGTCAACCCATCTAGATTCTATTTATGTTCTTGATTCTAATACTAAGCATGCACAATCATCTCTTTTTCTTATTTTCATAGTCAAATAGTTAGAATAGTCAACAAGGATTAGTTTAAAAGTTAATTATATTCCTTCTTAGTACTTTCCCAAAATAATAATATTCCATTTTCAAAATTTGTCAAAATTATAATAGTTAATCATTTGTATATTTTTATCATTGTGATATTTTTTACATTCACACATATAATTAAAAACACTTTTTTATCACATTTAGTGTTTTATCAAAAATAGGTAAAACATATTATTGAACCTTAACCTTTATTTTTTAGCCTCTACTTTTTTATTTTATTGGTTGGTTTTCCTAGATATTGTGCTTTGATATTTTTAAAAGTCATAGGAGTTACCATTCTGAGTCAATCAGTTAGTAGTTTTCCATACACCATGGTGTGATGGATATTACCCCAATTCTCAATCCATTAGACAACACTATATACATATATTATTTTCCACATACCTCACGATATATCAAAAAAAATAGGATTTTGTTTTTGGCCATAGAAATCCTTTAGACATTTGTTCTTGCAGTGCACTACTAAGAAGTTGGCTTTAAAAAGTTACTCTCAATGTACCCCATAAGATGTGATAGCGTAGCTAAGAGTAGGATGGAATCCATCATAGTGTGTTCATTGTTTACTACTAGGATCAGTATATCTAATATCTTACAAATCAAACACATTGTTGACTAGTTGCACCCATTTTTATTTTTATTTTATACCTTTGTATGCCACCTAATAAGGTTATTTATTATTTTCCTCTAAGTTGTAGTGCTAGATTAAGTAAATTTCCTATGGAACTAAAATTCCTCTAATATCTTCTCCAATGGAGAATATATACATATATATTGAATATCATTATGCATATGCATCCCTTGTGAATTACATGTGCATTGAAGATGATTTTAGTGATGAACATGTTAATCAAGATAATGAAACTCTAAAAGGTAATCCTAAAAGCTCTAATACAATTGATCCAAATGAACTAAATGGTGTTGATCCTGAACAAGTCTGAGAATTATTTGATTTTTTCCAAGGACTTCAATAATGTTCCAAGCAAGCAGATAAGGTTGTTCAATTATTACCAACATCTAATACTACACATAAATCAAAGATATCATTATCTCAAGAGATGCCTTAAAAAAATGTTAATCATATCCTATATACTACTCTTGGTACCATTCTATTTCAACCCCTAAAATTACATATGTGCCAACATCCCTAGGTATGGGGGCATCAATTAGTTTATAACATATTAACACACTTATTTCTAGAAGAGTGTTTTATCTAATATTGGATTAATAAAACAATAACCCCTTAATTAGATATAAATGAATAAAATATAATTTGACTATGAATTGGTATAATAAGCACAAATTATGATTTTGACAACTAAAATTCAACATGCAAGTTTGATAAATGTAATAAATAAATGCAATAGAATAGAGGAAGAATTAGCTTATTTATTGTTATTCCATGATCTATACACATTTATTTGTTTACTTTTAGCTATGTGAAGTGATTTTAGTTTGTTTATTTCTAGATCTAGTGATTGTTTCTAGTATGGGATAATATCGTTTAAAGGAGGTCATTGATGGTAGTCGATATTGACTCCTATGAGTCAATCACATCCTTATAAAAGACTAATTTATGGAAACTAATTTGTATTTATTGGCTTTAGATAAGATCAAAAAAAGTAAGACAAGCATTGTAGTTGATATTGACCCCTATGGTTCAATCATGTCCATGTAATAGACTACTTCCTAGCAATAGATTTATATTTTTGGTTTGGGATAAGATCAATAGAAGTTGGACAGGAATGGTAGTCAATATTGAACCCTATGGGTCGAACCTTTCCCTGTAGCACTAATATTTTTAATCTTTCCTAAATACTGTGATTGGTTTATTAATGTCCTTTTCAATAATTTACACCTTTTTCACACATGTGTATATACCTAAAATATCAAACCTTAGTTTCCAACATAGACACTTGAGATATCAAATAGGGAAAGGTACATAAGATGGATTGAGTTGGAATAGCCTTGGTCAATCCCCTTTGAAAGATAAAATATTGTACTAAATTTCCAATGCTCTAAAGAGGGATCAAACTCAAATTTAGTTTAATCACTTACATGTGGGTGTGAGATGGTGATATGCAGATGTAGATGATCTTTCTCCTAGCATGCAAATGTAACAATACTTCAAATATGGCATGAATCTATATCATGCCCCTTGATTTTGAAAAATAGTATAGTGTGCATGAATTTGTATCATGCCCCCATTGATAAATGTAGAATATGTAACTATATGTGGATGTATATTTCTAAATTATAATTAAAATTTGTGCATGAATCTATGTCATGCACCTAAATTTTTAATGAATTTGTGCATGTTCCTATAATGTGAGTGCATATGCATGGAATATGCCCCCATGATCTATACTAAGGATTGAATTTTTGAACTTTTTTTCATTATTTGAAACTATAATATATATCATTTTAAAATTTGTAATTTTTAATTTTTAATTTGACTACATGCAAGGCATATTTCCCCAAACACTATACCAATAAATAAACCTTTGAGGTTACATTATGACATAATGAGTAGTTGAAAATATGAATTACACTTGTTTTGTAGTAGTTTTTTAGTTTTTCCCCATGTATTTCACCCTTTGAATTGAGTGATGAGAATAGCAAATCGATTAGAATGAAGGCTATAATAAAATAGATAAGTTCAATCAGTTATAATGGTTAGAATATTATGTATCATATTCAAAATTTATTTTTATATAAATAATGTTAATTGCAATGGAGTATAAACGTAAAAAAAGAGATAGTCACAATCAATTATTAAGTATGATTTCCAAAGGTAATAGGGTTTGTATTGATAATTGAAAAATTGATATGTTTGTAAAGTTGGTGGTATTTACTAGGTAGTAACATGATGTGGGATAAGGTGTTCTACATGTCTTAACATGATTTATAGAACACATTTTTTATAAAAAGAAATTGAGATATCGCTTGTAGAAGTTTTGATTAATGAGTTAAAATAACTACGTAGTAGGCATAGTAAATGATATTGTAAAAATTCAAATAAAATAGATAATAGGGTGAAAAATGTTCTTTTTATTTCATTTTCTCTACTAAATTATGCAAATTGATATTTGTGTTTATGAGATTTCTAGTTAATGAAATATGTTGCCACTTACATTCAGGTACTTACAAATATTTTTACAAACATAGATTACAGATGATTTTGTATGTAGAGACAAGATCATCCCACTTATGATGTTATTGTCCCAAACGGGGTGATATTATCCCAGATGGGCTTTTATATCTAACATTTTTGTCTTGAATGGATCAATGTTGTATTTTTTAATTTTGGCTCTTTTGTTGAATGTTTTTACGCTATACTACATTCCCCTAGATTTGAAGCTAATAGGATCTTTTGTGTTTCTTTTACAGCATGATTTACATGTATACGATTTTCAATATGGGAAACACATGAGTACCTTGCTAGAGCTAGGGTTAGATGACATGGATTGTCAAATGTTGGATAAGTTTAGTTTATTTTTTGTTGGTCGATTAGGCCAAATTCCATATAATATGTATTTGATGGTTACATTGGTAGAGTAGTGGAATTTTGATACATATACTTTATGGTTGTTGATGTATGAGATGAATGTCACACTAGAGGATATGTGGCTTATTTCATAGCTTCCTATTGTTTGATAGAGGGCCATGGTAATACATATAGATGGTCTAATATATATGTGATGGGCTCATAGATACATTATAGTTTGGCCAAAGGGTGTCAATTGGGATGGTTATATCTTGTTGGAGCAGACTGTACAATATGATATTCTAAGATTGTGTAATTTTATATATTATGTACTAAAATCAATTGTATTAGTATATGGTAGAGCTATACCTATCTCATATCATATTTGTTATATAGTTTGGTCCATTAAGGAGAGGCATATAAGATAATATGGGGGCAAAACATGCTACCCCTTTATATCAAGAGTTAGACATATTTACATTAGAGGTGCATGTAGGTAGGATAGGAATAACAACATTATTATACGTATGTGAATATGAGAACATCATTTTGATATGTCTATTTAGTATCCCTCATGAGGATTGGGCTCATCCTAATATCTTTACATCTTGGTGGGTGATACCATGTCAGAGGGGTTAAACATTATGGAGTATATGGTGATCTTGGATAGACGAACACCTGTAATGATCTAATAGAAGTTGTATATGGGATATGGGATATGACCTAAGCATGTTTGAGAGTTGTAATGTAGATGAGTTAATATGTGGATACAAGATCAATTTCCCAATGTATATGAGAGATTCTGATATGAGTGAGTTACTTGTCAGTTTGGGATAGTCCAAGATATGCCTCTAGTGCCCTATCCATAGACATAGAGTATTAGAGTATGTTTGATGCCATAGCCCAAAAGTGTGGGTTTGGATCCTCATTTTTTGATGAATGGAGATCCTATGGCTCCTATGATAGAGGGTGATGATGTAAGATGCATAATAACTTATACACAATGGTGGATTAATGCATGATTGGTTGTATTGTTTCCAACTTAAGTAGATGATCCTATATTTTTGTCCCCATGGGATGCAGATGAAGCAAAGGCACCACTTGTACCATAGCCTATACCATAACCTATAACATAATCGATCAATTGAGACTATGAGGTTGTTATAGTAGTTGTGAGTGTGATTATTTGCATGATTATTTATTTTTTATATTATTTGATATTTATTTAAAGTTTATTACTAATGTATTTAGATAATGTGGTATTATAGGTGATGTGTATCAGTCAACAATGGTTGATGTAACTATTCATACTTTGACAAGGAATATGCCCAATGATGTAGTGGTGAGTGGCTTGGTAGAGTGAGTTGATTATATTATGAGTGAGAATGCATATTTATTTGATCCATGTGTAGTTAATGTTATGAATATACTATAATTATTGGTGAGCATGAAGACTTATAAGAAGAGCTCGATAGATAGCCTGCACTGAGTCATGATTATAATTTTTCTAGGGATTTTCTTGAGTAAATTTATACTTTTTAGTCTAAGCATACACATGCCATAGTGTGGATCATGATACTTGAGATCCAGATTAGAAGATAAAATCAAAATAATGATCACATGGAGCAACATGATGAGATGTGGCTTTAACTTTAGAAGCCACATGGCCTATTAATAGTGATAGTTCAGTTGATGGGGATTTTCACATCATTTATTGACATTTATATTATAAACATGATAATGGTATGAGATCATTTTATATACATTATTGTTATTTACATGTGTATGTTATATGCTTTGAATTTTTAAATTTATGAGTTTCATAAATTGATCATTGTCAGTATAATATCCCAAAATTATGAATATATAATGTGTTAATAGTGATCATCATATGTCAGAATTTATTACTTATTGGTATCTCATATGTGATATAATTACTCAAAATCAATTATCAAAATTGTTTGGAAAAACAAAGTCATTGTTATATGGATAACAAATTTTTTGTTGAACAATTCAAATTGGTTCCACTTCTAACTATTGTGTTACCCTATTAATTTGTAATTTTGGTTGTTCTAAATATTATTGATTCAATTTTTACTTCCATATTTGTTTTAGATAAGATATATATGTAGTTGTAACTTATAATTTGGGGCCATCAATGATTAAACCTTTATTATTATCACATCTATCGAGATCTTGAATGACAAGTGGTTTAGAGTGGGAATATTTTGGGATAACTTGGTCATGGTAAAATGTGAACTAGAATAAGGACCTATTCTAGTGGTTTATTTATGCAAAGGATGATAAACCATTTAGTTTTTTCTAGGAATGTTTTGGGATGTCTCACTCTTATTAGAATAAAAACTAGAAAAAGTGGGAAAAGAAGATCATTTTATCTTTTTCTCAAATGTAATTGTGTGATTGTATTTTATCTTCACAATATTACTATATTTAGTAATAAAAACCTAAGCATAAAAACAACATCAAAAGAGGGGATAAAAGAACAATCAAACACTTACAATGAGATTATTTACCATCCTTTTGTCTCTTAGAGATCCTCTCCAAGATTTCCAAACTTATTTGAGTGCAAATTGATGGATTATGGATTGCTTAATTGAGCTTATAAATGGATTCAATCGCTTATTTGACGTGTTGATGGCTTTTACAAGAGTATGGAAGTACTTTGATAATGCTAGTAATGCAAGCATAATGGAGGCTTATAGATTTCTAAGTTAAGTTGGTCATGGAGTAATGGCTTGTATATATAAGCCAAGGGGGGGGGAATCAATGGCTCACATTCAAACTTGAGCCATGGGGATCAAGGGTGGAGGAATTTCCAAGGAATTAAAAATTCCTTGGAAGACTCTGGAATAGAGGCTTCTAGAGAGGAGGGGCCAAGTTAGAGGAGGTTCTAGAATTAAAATTTTCTATAATCTCCTTAGGAGATAATTAGGATTAGTGAGGAATTAGAATAGGGATTAGGTGGGTGATTATAGACTAGGGGTGTATGAGAGGTTAGGAATAGGCTAGGTAGATGGGTAGGTGAATAAAAGGGTATTTTAAATTATCAAGTAGGCTAGTGGTTATATTACTAGCTAAGTAGGATAGTTAGTAGGTTAATAGGGTAATTAATTGGTTACAATGGTAACATAAACTTCATGGGATGTAGTTAATTTTGTGTATAAACTAGGATATTAGTTAATTGGCTAGGAATATGGTTAAATAGGTTAAATCAATGGGTTTATTAGAGAAAATAGATTTACGTGTATACATTTCCCCCCTCTTTGAAATGGCATTGCAAGTAGATAAAGTGGAAGGAGTAATGGTCTTTCAAATAAAAACTATGTCATAAATGAAGACATTGTTAGTAATTATGATGTCCACTCGAGGGAGTATGCAAGGAGAAACAATCCAGATGGTCACTCAAATAGAAGTCCCAGGGGTTGGATAAGACTAGGATAATGATATGGGGTTGGGATGCATTGAGTATTGATGTGGATACAATTAAGATGCCCCAAACATAGATGTGATGGGATAAAGTGGCTTAGCCTTGAGAGATGACTTATAGACAAATGACCAAATTTTATAAAGGAGGTTGATTGATTAAGATGATAAGACTTGAATTCTCAAGACATAGACATTGTCTAATAAATAAAGAGATGAGATAGGCCACAAGCTAATGACATTTCTCATGGAAAAGACACATGTCAAGGATAGCTAGAAGTTGATATAGGAGATTATATGGATGATAAGTGATAATAAGCCAATTCATGTGAGATTCATAACTAAAAATGATGCAATAATGTCAAATGACTCAATTGAGATGAGATGGTATTGGAGTTTAATAGTGGTTGAGCTATCCCTAGGCACAAGACCATGGCCAAGTGTTACCTATATAGTCTTAGGAGACCCGATGTCGTTATGACTCAGGGTTGGGATGAATAATAGGGAGATGGAAGGCCATGCCTTGGAAGACTTAGGGAGGATAACTAATAATTAAATGGAATAATATATTAGGAAAAGGGATTCAAGGATCAAAATTAGTTGTCAAGGTAGGATAATGGGTTGAGCAGAGGTAAAATGGGGGATGAGGGGTAAAAGAAGGGGTAAAATAGGAACAAGGGGGTGAAAAGGGTCATTTTGACTTTTACCCTAAGTGAGAATAGTGAATTTAGAACTAAAACCATGGACCTCATCCCACATGCATCACATTCTAGTGAGAGGCACAAAGAGTTCCAGATGCTAGAGGACGTAGGATCATCAGTATGTAGTTAATCCTTGGCCTATTAATTTTGTGATTTTTGCATTTAGTTTTATGTTTTTTGATTGGATGTGCCATGGGTATGACACCATGACTGAGGGCAATGCCCTCAATGGTGATATTGTGGCCATGACTCATGATATTATGGTTAATATCTATGGTATTAAAATACCATGACAAACAACTCACAATATTACAATACCACAAGGAGCAATTAGTGATATTATGATATTGTTATTGGTAAATCATACTTTTACATAATCATGAGGTTACAATCATGGTTATGAAAAATTATAAGACTCGATTTGTGATATTATCATTATTATAGGTAAGGTTTAATTCATGATTAGTGATATTATGTTGGATAGAATAAAGGTTAATGGATGGTTAGATAGGATGACATGGGTTAGATTGGGGACTTAGGGGATAGGAAGGGATAGTTATGGAGTAGATAGGATGGTGGGAATGGATAGGGTAAGGATGTGGGTGGGAGTTACGGATGGATAGGGGTAAGCTAATTAAGTTAGGGATTTATCTAGGGTGAGGGAGTGAGTTAGTCAGGATGAGATTTAGTTAAAATTAGTTAGGAGATATTAGGATGGAAGTGAAAAAGATAGGGGGAGGTTTAGGTAATTTATGAGAGTGGTCTATAGGGCTTTAGACTTGGGATGGGGGATAGGATGGATATGATAAGGTATGATATAGGGGACAAATGGGATGGGTTAAATATGGATTAGGGATTAGGGAAAAAAGTGGAGGGAGGGGTTATAGTTAATAAGGCATATGAGTGAATCAATAGATGAGTTGGGTAAGGTATTAGGATGATTAGGTAGGATAGGCTAAGGATAAATGTGATGAGATGAGCCCATTATGATAGGATGCATGATTGGTATAGGAGGAGTAGGAGTAATGGCATCCCTAGGTTTTACATGAGATGCACTTACTGACACCAAAAGAGTATGTTATGCTAGAGTTGTTTGGTTTATACTATGTTGTGACCATGCCAGTTGTATGAATAGATAGAGATTTGCTTATGATATTGGTGGAGAGATGGCACTTATAAATGAGTACCTTTCACTTTGTGATGGGAGAAATATCAAGTATTTGTTTTAGATTTTTTGGCTTCTGATAAGAGGGCAATGGATCTACTGGCAATCACACACTCTCAGTGTGATAATGTAGAGGCTAGCAAGGAGGTTACGGATTAGAGTGCAAGATGCACGTGTAGATATTGATAGGTGTCTAAGGGAGGGTAATATCAATAGGCTAATGTTGGTAGTGATGTTTATTTTGAATAGCATATTCTTACTCAACAAGAGCAAATAATGGTTCCACTTGGGGTTAGGAGACATGGTATCAGACATGGTGTATGACTAGAGAGAATTTTCCTAAGATTTAGTAGTTTTAGCACAATTATATTTTGAGTTACACATGGGAGCATACAGGGGAGATATGAGCTTGGGTCCATCATTACTACTGTAGATATGGAGCTACGAGCATATAACAATAGAGCATCCCTTGGGTACTCATGTATTTAGATAGCCCCATGAGCCCATAATCTTTAGTTGCTATATCATTTTAGGGGTATAGAGAGTCCATGCAAGGGAGATGTGATTCTATAGGTAGGCATTAGATGGTTTATGGCTAGATCATATCACATGGATTCCTTACAGATAGGGTAATTTGGATGGGTAGAGGAGGAAGATGTGACTCAGTATATGTTGATAGAGTGATACCTCACATGACATAGAGATTACATTATTGAGATTTATAGAATGGATCTAGTGTAAAGGTAGTTTGGGAGGCCATAGGATGTGCCAGGTGAGGAGCACCTATTTGTAAAGAGTGATAAGGAAAGGTCATAGTGGGGGATACTAGTAGATAAAACACTAGCACGTGTGGACTATGAGAGCATTGACCTAATAGCATGATATTTTTAGATGCCTATCCTAGATCCTAGTGTTATTGTGACATATACTACATGGTAGACATAGAGGCAGCCAAGTAGGTTACTAAGACACTTAACTAGAGTGAAGAGGGGGAATGTGCAGAGACTTATACATGCACAGGTGAGACTTGGGATGAGATGAGGGAGGAAGGGACATGTCCAAATACAAGATGCATAGGATGGGTAGGGAGGTCTCAATGCCATGGATGTGGATGGGGGAGATTAGGGAGGCCCAAGTGGGGACCAAACATTGGCTATAGGATACGTTGCGGTCAACAAGGCACAAAGTAAAGGTAGTGGGGGTGGAAATGAGGTAGGGCCCTCCCAACCACCCCTAATAGAGGATGAACAATCCTTATTGGAGTGGATCAAGAGAGAGGTGTAGGATTAGGTCTCTGATATTGTAGGAATTACTATAGAGGGACAAGATTAGTGCATAGTTAAAAGGATAGTTAGCACAGAGGGATGGCTAGCTAGCTAGTGCACAAGGGTAGATTATAGGGTAAGAAGGGTAGGTGACCACTTTGTAGGCCCAGATAGTGGTATTATAGAGCTAAGATCTATAATCTTGATATATAGATTATAGGTTTATAGGGTCAGATCAAATAGTTGCAAGCTTAGATGAGGGAGTTAATGATAGAGGTATAGGTGGCAAAGAGGGCCAAGGATTAGGGGGTTGTAGCTATGATAATGGGTGGGATGGATGGGGTTATGCAGCATATTATGGGATTGACATGGGAGGCATAGTATTATAGAGACTTATATCAGGTAGAAATGCCAGTTGAGCGATGTGCGGCCATATTCAAAGCTAGCTTTTCATAGTCTAAGCATCAACATCCCAGGGGAGCACCTGGATCATAGTCAGGATTTGGTGATAGATGAGACTTTGTATTCATATGATGGATGTTTATATATTGTATCACATTGATTCCCATGAGGCCCATATTTTGACATGGAATTCATGTGGACATTATGGATTGTTATGTATATGATTATGATTAAGAGATTTTTATGTTATATGATGTGATGCATTATGATTTTGTTGTATTGAAATTGATGTTGTGATTATTAGACATGTGTGATGGATGTGATTTAATTATTGTGCTTGAGTTATGTGATTTGATGATTATGCTTATGATGTTATATGAGATGGATGTTAGATGTTTATTCATTTTATTAGATGAGAATGTGATGAACATATGATTAGTGTTTGATTATGTGGTATGTAATTATGGATGGTTGTGATGTGATTTGATATGAGATGTTTTATATTAAATGGTAAAATGGACATGATTTTATGGATGTAATGTTTATTATCAATGTGCTAATAAAATTATCCATTGTTTTAATTTTATGTCTCACAAATTATGGTTGGGCAAAAATCCTCCTGCACCAAGGAGATGGGTGGAAATGGGATAGTAGGTTAGGATGATTGGGTTGGATAGTGATTTGATTAGGGAGATGGTATGGGGGAAATTTTGAAGTCATTAGTGATGTAGGCATTTCAATTTAATATGTCATATGTGAGTAGACGTGTGTCACTTTACATTATGGTGGTTGAGGGCACATTGAAATCATAGTGTGTGGGAACTCTATTTTAGGTGACTTTCCCAATATGTTGAGTTTGGGTAGTCAATTAGACCATCCTTGCTCCCATTTGATCAAAAAGGAAAAAAATATTAAAAAAAGACAAGATAACAAGACTATTTAAGTAAAATATTTATAAAATTTAATGACTTGACAAATAATAACACACATTCACACATATAAACAAGATTAAAAAACAAGACACATCATGGACAATAAATAGACTAGGGTAATAATTAGTTATGGATATACATGTGATTTTAATAAATAATTTAATGAAATGATTATTTATAATGGACCTCATAATAAAGTGAAATACGTACATGGGGTGAATTGTGCCCAAAAGTGTTTTGACTGAGACAAAGATCCAATCTAATCAAAAATAGTTGTTTATAGGGCCTAAGATGAATGATCAAGATTAAGTTATAGATTGCATGATGGATCTTAGAGTAAGACTATTGTGTGACCCTTCTATAATGATGAGATGTATGGGATCTTATAGATCATGGATTAGGGATGGATATAGATAGATGAGGATGGATACCAGTTGAGGCTAGTAGGAGACATAATTGTCAAGGAGGATACAATTGGGATATGTATGAGGGTGTGATAGGATGGGGGATAGATAAAAATTGGATGAAGATATTATTAAAAACTCCTTAACAAGGGTTCATTTTAAAAGGCCATGATAGAAAACTCCTAGGTTTATTTAGGTGAATCGAAATCACTACCTTGGTGAATTAGAGTGTGTAGAGGAGGTGGAAAATTACCTTGTTTTTTTTCTATGACATTATGTTGATGAGAAAGACTTTGGTGCTAAATCTTAGGGTGACTACACTCAAAAATGTGTATTATGGTGTTAGGCAATAGCATGTTGCTAAGTGACTTCACACTATCAGGCAATATTATGTTTTTGGGTGCATTATGCTACTGGGTGATATTATGTTACCATGCATCACTATGATATTGGGCATCATTATGTTATTGGATGGTAGTATGTCATTAGGCAACAGTTTGTTGCCATGTGACAATATGCCACTAGGTGGCAACATGGTGTTTAGTGATAGCAAAGTGTCAGATAATAACATAACATCGAGTGATAATATAATTTTTCCCAATAATATGGTACCACTTGGCAGTATGTCACTAGGTGGTATTTTGTTTCTACATGATATTATGCCTCTAGGTGACAACATAGCATCTAGTGGTAGCATGATGTTGGGTGGTAGCAGAAGATTGAGCGATAGTATAATGTCACCCAGTGGCATGGTACCACTCAACAACATCATGTCATGTGGCAACATAGTAACATGTAATGACATATTATTGTGTGATAACATACTATCATGTGGTGACATAATTTTACTACCTAACATCCAACTTGCTCGATGTTGCATGTTACTATAGCCCATCAGTATGCTACTATGTGGCACCATACAACCTATTATCGATCAATAATGTACCCCACCTATCTCTGGGCATGCCAATCAATTTCTCTAGTTCCCCTCCAATCTTATAAATACCCATACAAAACCCTCATTTTCACACTTTGCTCAAAAAAATCTCATCCTACCTTTTGTTTTTTGGCTTCACCTATCTACTTCAATTCTACATCAAACTTTCAATGGCTTCCACATCCATAGAAACTCATAGTCAAATAAGCATGATCTAGAACTACATTTTCAAGAATCTATTGTGTCTAGATTTCCTCTAGATGGTGGAGCAATCATAATCTTATGTTAACTGGATTGATAAATGCAAACTCAAAGCCCTGGTGTAGATGCCTCAATATGACATGATGATCAACAATGACTTGTTGCAATCTTTGGTTGCCTATTTTAACCATAGTGAGAGTCATTTATATGTCTGTTTTAACAATAAAACAATATCCTTTGGCACCTCTCCATTTAATATCCATAATTTAATATGCCTTCCATATTGCAATGTAAGTCTTATTAGCACCAAGATTATCTTATCTGACATTGATAAAAAATACTTGAAGCAGATCTACAAAGTGGCCATTGTTCTAGATGATAAGTGTTAGATTTATTAATAAAATTAACATTTATTAATTATTATTGAATTATTTATTATAAATATTTTGATATCCTAATTACAAATGCATGTTTTCTATTTTTATTATAGATAATCAAAATTGAAGGGGAATCCCTGTTGAAAAAATCACTAATCCATTTCTCAAATCTATTATGCATTTCTTCCAAGTGAGAATCATTTTGCAAGGAAGACCATCAGACATTCCCTTCTAGGTTTTTTACTATATTCTTCATTCTCTATTAGGTTTTATATGTGATTGGTGCATAGTTAATCTATCAAGATTAGGGTTGAGTTAAATTTTGTGTTTTTAAAGGACACTTGCACCATTTCATCTTCCAACTACATTATAGACTTGTATTTTGAGCCTTATATGAAATATAGAATACTAAAATTATCATTGCCCTCCATAAAAAAATTAAAGTTACTATTTTGTCTATCGAGGAATAGGAGGTAAGTTTAGTTTTCCTAAGTCTCCTTTCTTGCTTTATATATATTTCAGATTTTAACATTTTTAGCCTGTTATTTGTTACAAGCAAGAGTGCATGCTTATGACATAATAAAATAGGTGGCAACCAAAGTTCAGCATCCTTCAGAGGGATCTAGTGATACCCAATCCATGGAGTCTTCAATCAATTCATTTCAAATTATGAAATGCCCAAGAAGTGATTATCTTTTGTCTTTGCTTCCAAGTTCCTCCAAATTTCCTTTAATGTTTTTCTTATATTATTTAATGAAAAAATATATCTTTCATATTAGTTTTTATTTTATTTTTTGCACTTGACTCTCAAATTATTACCATTGAGGATTCTTCCATACAACACAATCAATTTTTTCCAGTTTACAACTTTCTTTTTGATTTGAAATTTCTTAAAATTTGATAATTAATTAACTAGATAATTTACTAATTTTGTAGGTCAAACCACCAATGTCTCTCCCATAAGGACAATGAGATAGCAAGATCCAAATCCCATAAGGACAACAAGAGGGTTAGAGGAAAATCTATCAAGGACAATCATAATGGAAGAGGCAGTCGCCTTGATAGGTAATAATAGATTTGATTTGAATTTGCATTAATTTTATGTTTTTGAATTTATTAGTTTTGAATTAAAAAAACTTTAGTCCATCCAACATCTGTCAGGAAATCGAGAAGTATGCCATCACCCCTAACACCCATCTAGACTCAGAGAAGAGTAAATAACATCTCCCTCCCTACACAAAGTAGAGGAATGCAACAAATTTTTGATTTTCCAAATTTCTATGTTGGTGGCCTTTCAAGTGCACAAGGTCTTACATGTTTGTAGTAAAATGATCTGGATGAAGAGTTTCTTGGGATTGAAAGAGGGACCTCAAATGTTGGTGGATTCAATCCACATGAATTTATTTAAGTTGTTAATGTGCCTTCATAAGTGCCTTCTACAACTACTTCCCCAGCTACCCCACCCCACACTGATAATTTAAATGTCTCTGATGATTTCATTACTAATTTTTCATTGGAAAATCTAGTTTCAAAAATTTTGCTTGCTAATTTGAGGGAAGTAGTTATTGAAGAATTTAATGATTTAAAATAATGGGAGATAAGGGCAAAAATGATTATCAAATAAATCAATGCCCATTATCACAACCACCCCCAAATACTGAATTTGTTTTTGCTTGTTCAAAATGAACCCTCAAAGATTGATGCTTTATTCTAGCAAGCTCAATTTGGATTGATATTTGTTGACAATGTTTACAATGATAATATTTTAGGGATTGTGATAAATAGGTTCAAAAATTTAAATGGAGAATCCCAAGCATATTTCAATAAATGTGCTAAAGATATCAACATTGTTACTATTACACAAGCAGAGAAGGATAAAGTTGTGGTAAGTTTTCATTATCTATAATGTGTATTTTGATTATTAACCTTTGTATGTGCTTGACACTTATATTATTTGTTGATTTCAGGAAAAATATGAAAATTTGAAGCAAGAAGCACATCTTCTTAATGTGCATTTGAAAAACACCCACAAAAGTATCTCCTCAGCAATTACATTGAAGGAAAAGCTTGTTCTATTAAATAAATAGAACAACACTTTGAAGAAAACAATTAAAGAGCATGGTATGGATTCAAACATTTTATTGAAGCAAAAAATAGATGTGGATCCAAAAATTCTTTCAATAAGTGATGCAATGAATGAGGAGAGGGTGATTCTTGCACAAATGAATTATGTTGTAGAGGATCTTCAAAAATGAGTGATAATGGAGGATCCACATGCAGGTCAAGACAGTGGGGTTTCCATAGAGGGTGATGACAAGCAACAAGGGGGTAAAGAGTCTCAACTAGAAAAATGTTAATTTGTTTTAGAGTTTATAATTTTCAAAATGATAGTTTCTAATGTTTAAAACAATTTATATAATGTTTGTTTGAAAAACACTTGTTTTATTAAATGATATTTCACAATTGTTCCAAATACTCTAGTTATATAATTTTAATATTTTATATATATAATGTATTCTGGTCAAGTTTATATATTGTATGGGGAAAAATTAGAGTAAATATTCTATGGAATTAAATTGTTCTAGTAGTTGTAGTATTTAAATGCATTATTATATTGTTCTAGTAGTTGTAGCATTGAATGCATTGTTATACTAGTCTAGTAGTTATAAATTTGAATGCATTGTTATACCATTCTAGTAGTTGTAGCATTTGAATGCATGGCTATATTGTTCTAGTATTTGTAGTATTGAATGCATTGTTACACTATTCTAGTAGTTGTGGCATTGAATGCATTGATTGTGGTGGAATTTGGAAATATGCGACCCCAAGTTCCAACTATAGGAACAATATTTCCTATATATTTGTGTAATTGTTCTAATGTAAATGTACAATAGAATAATTATTGCTACACTGTTCTTATGCATGTATTAAATTTGTGTATGTACTCTCTAAAGTACTATTATAGACAATTAAGATAATGAAAAACAAAAAATATTAATAATTGGAGTTTTCATGGCAAGATAATTGGCGTCCTATGGTGCACCATGTATGTCTAGACATAAGACTTATATGTTTCAATGAATGCTAAAAGGAAATGCTTTGTACAATGTTAATTAGAATTATGATTGCTACTTAATAAATGGCATACATTACAAAGATATAGAAGTACTAGTAGTTTTCACACTATTCTAGTAGTTGTAGCATTGAATACATTGATTGTGGTGGAATTTGGAAATATGCGACCCCAAGTTCCAACTATAGAAAAAAATATTTCATATATATTTATGTAGTGGTTATAATGTAAATGTGCAATAGAATAATTATTGTTACATTGTTATTATGCATGTATTAAATCTATGTATATGCTCTCCAATTACTATTATAGACAATTAAGATAATGAAAACCAATAAATCTTAATAATTGGAGTTTTCATGGCAAGAGAATTGGTGTACTATGGTGTACCGTGCATCTCTAGACATAAGACTTGTATGTTTTAATGAATGTTATAAGGACATTCTCTATAAAATGTTAATTAGAATTATTATTGCTACTTAATGAATGGCATACATTACAAAGATATAGAAGTACTATTTGAAATACACAAAATTGTAATAGGACAAAAAAAATATTAATTTCAATGTATTGAATAAGATTCATGATTGTAACATGCAGGAAATAGATTACATAATTTAATGTATTTGAAAATGAAAGAATATGCAATATTTCAAAAAATAGTAATTGTTATACTTATCAAACTAAAAGTCAAGACGCTGAAACAATCCTCAAGAAACTTGCTCATTGTAAGTGTGATTTGCATCTACCATGTCAGTGTCGTATTCAATCTCGGTATTCTCATCCTCTATATTGGTAGTTGTATTAGTCACACCTCTTATTTCAACTAGATAACTTCATGTTTCCACTGCTCTATCATATGAAAACTTGACTATAAAATAATGTGAAACATATAGTCTCAAACAAGTCTCTATATTTTTACTAATTTGTTTCTAAGTTTTGACCTCATGAAGGATAATGACTAAAAACTTGCTCATCTTCCGCAGAACCCAAAATCATTGTTTGAAAAAGTTCATATAATCTAAAATATTCACTAATACTTTCTTGTAATACGCTACTTGGATAAATGTTTTTCCATAGACGTGTAATGGCACAATTTTCTGTTGGTTCACTTAAACACTTAAATTGATCCATCATTGTAATCCCAAACTATGTTGACTAAGATGTCAATGATGATTTATTTAAAATACCATTAATTTGAACTCCATTCACATATACATATTTATAAAAATGCATAACAATTTTGCCCATGTATTTTTGAAATAATGTGTTGATATGTTCTTGACTATTAATATTGTTTCAAAAAATGAGATTCACAACTCCCATGCCCTCCAACAACTCATCCCTTTGAAAATATTCTCTGATCTTAAAGAATAAAATTTGTGAGATTTTTCTTAATTTAATTCATGTTTTAGACAAAATAGTATCATATAGTAAATGTGTTACAAGTACATCTTTAGGCTCAGCTCCCACAACTTCAAGTCTTCTAGAGAATGTGTGCATTGGGATCTCAATGCCATTTACCATGACACAAAGATGATCATGTATATTGAATTTCAAATAACTCTTTGGATTCTAAAAATTTGTCAAAATTTTCTAGGTTCTAAAATAAGGTTTGCGAAATCTTTCATTCAATGTGTATAATATATCTAAACATTGACATACACATTTTCTCAAATGTATGAAGTCAATAATATAGATAGATCTCTCTTGGTCATGTTTTATTAAACATATTATTTCTTCAAACATTGGAAAAATACCACATAATATGAGTAAAGTTTCTAAATATGTTAAATGATAGAACAAATCTTTTGCTTTGTCAACTTCTTTGTAATATTTATACATAAACCCTATCAAAAATGGTTATTTCTCAAAAATTATGCATGCAGGTTCATGCATGGAAATCCATCTAGTTAACTCCATAAATATTTTCATGTTGTTTGACATGTAAGCATGCAAGTCACGAATAAGCTCTTCCACTTTTGTGACATTATTGAATGTGCTAACAATTTTGTATGCAAGATTTATCCTATGTGTCATACAATGGATTGGAATCATAAATGGAGAAACTATTGTTTGAAGACAAACACAAAGACCCTTTCTATGCCATTGCATCATTGATGCACCATCAGTGTTAACACATACCAGATTCTTAGCTATGACATAATCATTTATCCAAGCTCTCTCTCTTAAATTGGATACAACCAATTTATAGAGGTTTTCTGCATTGCAATTTTTTACCATTTTATGGACAACTAAAAGATGAGATTGACTTGAATAGTTTTCAAAGGTATACACATGCATGAAAACTCATGATTTTTTGTCAACTATAGTGAACTCATCGATGGCTAGAGAGATAAACAGTGATCTCTTAACAATTTCTTTCAAATCTTCCTTCTCAACAATGGCTAGATATTTTACCATTTCTCAAGCACTATTATCTGACCAATGTGACTATGGAATATCTAAAAACCCATTATGTTCAAACAAAAAAAATTAATATAAAAAATCATAAATAGGTCTTCCCCTTTTTAAATGTGGAAAATAGTAGACAACTGTACACATTTTGCCTTAAGATTGGACTGCATAACTTTTCCAAATTGCACTTTGATTGTTCCCCGTTTCTCAACAAAATGTTTTTGTCCTTTTTGATCATTTTAATATTCATGTGAATATCTTACATGAATAAATTATTTTCCATTCTTCCATCTTTGTGTTCTTGTTATATGTCTATCTATGTGCTTCATATATATATATATATATATATTCTCATAATGTTTCTCAATTGTGTCTAATTTAAGTTCCATTCTATGTTTTTTTCTAAGTTTCCAACTAAAAATTATACACCTGCATTATGTTGGAGGCTCATTACCATTTTCTGATTCTATAAGTTCTATAAATGGATATTTTTTAGCCCAGTCAACTTGAAAAGACCATCCTATTGTCCATGAACTTCTCTTCCTCTGTTGACTCTTTTGAGTGGAATTTTTAACAAAATTTCGTGTCTAAAAAGAACTACAATTCTCTTGTGAAGTACCCAGAGGAGTGTGTTCTAGTGAAGTGCCCAGAGGAGTGTCTTCTAGTGGTGGAATTTCATTAATAAAATATTCAGGTGGTGATAAGTTATTGGGATTATTTATTTCTAATGAAATAGTGTCAATATCCATGTCGATTTCTACATTGAAATGGTTTTGTAATTACTCTAAAATCAAAAAATAATAATTGATATTTTTTTAAAAAGTTTCAAAATTACCTACATTCATAGTGCTTTCTATTTTCACATTCCTCTTTCTTGGGTTTCTAAAATAAGACATAATGTTGGACTTTTTTGGTATTTGTTGTGGTGTTTTGCCCTTATTTTTACCTCTTAATGCCATAGTTTTATTGTCAAGCAGTTTAGTGTTATCAAATTCCTATCTACTACCAAGCATCAAGATACAATCATGAAACATAGTGATTACAAGTGGCAAGATACTACCATTTGACATAGTGCTATGGGGTACCAATCTACTATCATATGACACATCACTACCAAGTTCCAAGTTGCCATCATGCGACACATTACTATCAATCATTAGGCCATTATCACATGGTATATTTTTATCAAGTGTTAGGTTACTATCATATAGCACATTATTATTGGGCATTAGGTTGTCATCATGTGGCACATTACTATCAGGCATCAAGTTATAATCACATGACACATTACTTTAGGTGTCATGTTACCATCGCATGGCATAGTGCTATCAAAATCCATGTTGTAGTCATATTACACAATGTCGTTAGGCATTTGATTAGCATTGCATGACATAATGCTATCAGATGTTAGGTTGATATTGAGTGGTGTATTCTTGTCATGTGGTTCAGCTGTTGCTAAAAGTAGTCGAGCAGCATAGTCTAACCTCAAGTCTCAAGATCTTCACAATCTGATAAAGAAAGATACTTCAATGTAAGTTCATGACCTCTAGAAACATATGTACTATATATATGGAAAATTGCATATATAACCCCATAATTATTATAAATAATTGGTCAGTCAACACCTAAAAAATGACATACCAAAATTTTAGGCAAAAGGGTCTTATCTTGCATTCAAAAAAATTGCCAAATTCAAATTCCCCAAACTAGAATATTCATGAATTAACGAATATTTACCACTAAAATTTACCATGTCCTTAACATATGGTTCCCTTACATGACTAGAAATTATTTAACTTGACTTGAAATATTTGTCTCTTTATTCTACTTAAGCTTATAAAATATGCCCACTGTTAAGACCACGGTCCATTGGAGAAGGATGGAATGGAATGGAAGGTGTGAAGTGGAAGGGGAATGGAGATGCCCCAAAAAGTGGGGAATCATACATGGATGTGTTCAGATAATTTCAAGTATAAAAATGCTTCAAATGCATGATATTCATTGGCTCATCGAGCTCATCACCTTCAAGTGTAGCCAACCTATAGGCTCCTGATCTAAATTTTGCAATAATTATATAGAGTCCATAATGATTTGCTTAAAATTTTCCCTTTTTATCCTAGTTTGCATTGGTATTCCTTTGATTCTCTTTAAGGACTAGATCACTAACTTCAAATCTTCAAGATAGCATCTTTTTGTGATATTTTCCTTTTATCGTATTTTGATATGCCTGAAGGTGATTTAAGGCATTTTGACATTTTTCATCCAAAAGTTCTAGCTCTTGTATTTTTTCTTGTTGAAGATTATGGTTAGTAATGATGCCCCAAAAATAAATGTGTAGGGAGGGGATTTTTAATTCTATGGGAAAAAACACTTCTGTACTATAGACCAAAGAGTATGAAGTGGCCCCAGTAGGTATTTGAACACTAGTTTTATGAGATAAAAGTGCAAGATATAATTACAAATACCAGTTTTTTCTTGCATCATTGACTATTTTCTCTAGAATATTAAGAAGAGTCCTATTAGTGGCTTCTATTTATCCATTCCCCTAGTGATATTAGGGGTAGAAAAGTGTTGCATAATGTGATAGCACTTGCATAGGTCTCCAACTTCTTGATTTTTAAAATACTTGCCATTGTCTGATAAGATTTTGGTTGCATGCCAAAATGGAAAATGATCTGATCTAAGATAAATTTTGAGACCTGGAGACCTATGGTATAGATAAGTGGCATAGCTCCAACCCATTTTTTAAAGTACTATGTAGCTATTATTATAAACTTGTGCCCATTAGATGACATTAGATTTATCTTGGCAATTAAATCTAATCCCCATATGGAAAATGGCTATGGGCTCATTACAGATTATAAATCTTATCTGAGGGCATGAATAAGATTACTATGTTTCTGACATGTTATACGCTTGCATACAGATTGGCAAGCATCATGATCCATTGTTGCAAATAATATCTAGTCTTGAGCAACTTCTTAGCTAGGGCCATTCCACTGACATAGGTACCACAGATACCATCATAAAACTCCTTAATTTCAAGAGTAGCTTCTACTAAGGTTAAGAATCTCAAAATTCTCCCATAATAGCCTCATTGATAGAGCGAGCTACAAAATATGGTGTAAAGGGATGTGTGGTGGATAAAGGCCTTGTGCTAATGATAATTTAGTTTTGGCAGAAGGATATTATCATGGAGATAGGTGTGTGTGTGTGTGTGTGTGTGTGTGTGTGTGTGTGTGTGTGTGTGTGTGTGTGTGTGTGTGTGTGTGTGTGTGTGTGTGTGTGTATCATGATACCATGGGAGACTAGGATCAGGTATGGCACAAATTTAGAAATGAGTCATGGATTGGTGGGTTGGTAATATCAAATGCTCAATTATAAAATTACCTTCAAGGACATCTTTAGGAAAGTTGATCAAAGACCCTATAGTTTCCATAGAATCAGTTGTCTTATTACTTCCCCTTGGTACTTGTTCAAATATAATGGACTAAATTTTTTTATTCAATTAATACACTAATTATTTGTAGGGAATTAAGTTTCTATCCTTGGTTTGGAACTCCTCATTCACTTACTTGATTTTCAACTATGAATCACCAAATACCTGAAGATGTTGGATGTTCCATAGATGGCTAACTGGAGATTGTAAATTAAGGCCTCATATTTAGAAATATTTTTGGTATATAGAAAATCAAGGCAAAAATATTTAGGGATGAGGTCACCTTGTGGGGTTACCAAAATTATACCTTCTCCCAACCCATGTGTGGTGAAAGATCCATCAAAATACAATTTCCAACTATTAGATTCTATAGTGTTCAAGATGGATTCATATGAAAAGGTTGTGATAAGGGGCTTGATATATACAAGATGTGCTTCTATAATTTGATCTATGATTGTTTGTCCTTTTATGGAATTTTGATGGACTTATTCTATATCAAATTAACTTAGAAACATTATCCACTTAGCCATTCTACTAGTGAGATCATATTTTGATAGTAGGTACTTAAGGGGATCAACTTGGCTATGAGCTGAACTTGTCTATTGAGCATATAATGCCAAAGTTTTTGGGATACAAAGACAATGGATAATAAATATTTTTTGATAGGGGTATAATTTAGCTCATATGAAATTAATGTGCGATTGAGATAATAGATTGACCATTTTTTTCCTTCATCACTGTGTTGTGTTATAAGGGCCCCTATTGCACAAGGTGTTACGAATATATATAAAAGCAAAGGCCTTCCCATGATAAGTGGTGATAATACTAGAGGCATGGCCAAATATTACTTAAGATTTTCAAAGGCCTGCTGACACTCAAAGTTATAATTGAAATGGGTCCCCTTCTTCAAGAGATGAGTGAAGGGTGACATTTATTTTCTAATTGAGAAATGAACTAATGAATGGCATGTAGCTTGTCTTGAAGGCTCTTGAGTTTATTCAAATTTCAAAGATGAGGCATGTCCATTATAGCTTTGACTTTTATTGGGATAACCTTAATGCCTCTTCTAGACACTATGAACCCTAATAACTTTCCTGAGGTGACTCTAAACACACATTTATTTGGATTCAATCTGACTTTATATTCATGAAGCCACTCAAAGATTATTTTTAAAATCACATGATGCTCAGATTGGAGTTTTGAATTCCCTAGAATATCATCTACATAATCTTCAATAATTTCCTGCATCATGTGATAGAATATGATAGTCATTTCCCATTGGTAGGTGGCTCTTACATTTTTGAGAACAAAGGGAATCACTTGATAACAAAAGGTTCTCCATGGAGTAATAAATGTTATCTTGTGTTGATCCTCAATCATAATTTTTATTTGATTATAGCCTAAGAATCCATTTCTAAGGGATAACATCTCATATCCCATAGTTGAATCCATCATCATATCTATGTTTTGTAGGGGAAAGTCGGTAAAAATAAAGATCCCACCTTTTGGCTTGGCCACAGGAACAATGTTTGATATCCAGTCAAAATAAGCAATAGGTTAAATAAATCCTGATTCCAATAATTTTTGTAATTTTTTTTTACTAATAAAACCACCTTGGGGTGTATTTTGCATATTTTCTACTTGATTAGTTTTGCATTAGGATGAATAACTAAATTTTGGTACTACCAAGGAGGGATCGATTCTTGGCATGTCTAAATAACACCATGTAAAGATATCTATGAATTATTTGAGCAACTCAATAATAATTTGGCATTCCTTAGGCATAATAATTTCCCCTAGTTTGATAATTTTATGATTTTCTTTAGTTCTAATGTTGACTTTAATGACCTCCTTGATGAGGGAGGGTCATTGATCCTAAAGATAGGTTGGAGATGATGGTAGATCCTAGATGTCTAAAGCAAAATCATCTAAGAGATCTATGTCTAATTTTGTATAGAATTTTAATTCATCAAGAGTGGGTGGAAAGTCACCTAGATTTTGAGAGGGATCCTCATCTTCATACTCCTCTTCTTCAATTTGATTTAGGGATGTGTATTGTTTCCCAAAATAGGCTGACTAATTGAGATTAATAGATAAGTCCTTCTTATGATCTCCATAAGGCATAAATTCCTATGATCCCAAATATTATAGGATAGCCTCATCACTTCAAAACATGTTGAAATATGGATCATGTTGTTGATCCCAGTCTATTAAAGAAGGGTAATTGATGGATTTATTAATGGTGGAGATGGTGGTATTGTGGAAAAGGTTGGTGGCAACAAGCCCTTCGTAGAGACTATAAATGGATCCTATTTTAACTTCTTCATTAGAAGAAGGATCCTCAAGAATTGAAGTAGTATCCAAAATAATATTATTTAGGTCAGTGTTGAGAGGTTTTATACCCTAGACCAAGATATTTTAGGTGTTCTTTAACCCATATGGGTTCAAGCCTACATTGTTCATGTCTCCCTAGTCATTTTCCTAGATAATGCATATTTTACAACATTTTTCAAAATTTGGGGGTAATTTTATCTATAAAATACAAGGGCCTTATTCTCTAAATAAGCCATAAATCATCAGGCTCATCTAAGTACTCCTCTGATAATAAACCATGCACTAGTAAAGGTCATTGGTCCAAACTGATAGCTAATAATATTATCCTTCCTCATAGTTGGGGACCCATAGCTATGTGGGGAGAGAGGTAAATATCCTACACAAATTTATTGTATTCATATTCCAAACTTTTGGATGTGATCTTAATACAGGTGACATCTAGTGATGGATTTAAAGCAAACACTAGATCATCTAGGTGGACAATTTTGGTGTTTGTTGGATCAGGAGTAGAACTATGTGTGCTAGGACAATAGCATGTGGGTTGAGATTGATCCATCTAATAGCTACAAAAATGTTCTATTTTCCCATGAATTATTACCTCTATGCCAAAATGAGGGAATTTCAAACCCTAATGGAGAGTGGAAGGGACTACTTGCATTTCATAGATAAGTAGATGGCCTAGAAGTAGATTATATAGTAGATCGACATCCATAATATGAATTAAGGTCTAATAGATGATGGTTCCTATAGTAATGGGAATATAAATGGTGCCAACATATGACATTTCATTATCATTGTATGCCTCAATCATGATTAAATTAGGCCCTAATGATTCTTTAGAATACCCTAATTTTTTGATAAAATCCAAATTGTAAAAATTTAATGTAGACCCTTCGTCTATGAGAAATCAAAGGATTTTGTGGTTGGAAATGGAAATTTCTATGAATAATAGGTAATTATGATGCATGCCAATAGGAGTCATGTCTTGGGCACTAAAATTCATTTGTTATGAGGGAGACAATTGACCCATCAATGCTTAGAATTGGCTAGTGTCAATATCTCGATGGACTTTAAGATCATTAAAAACTTGATTTAGGATATTCCAATGCATTGATGACATTTTGAGAAGATCCATAAGTGAGATTTGGGTAGGGGGATTCTCAAGTTACTGGATTATATCATATGACTTATTAGAAGATATAGAGACTTTCTTAGAGATATTGACTTTTTGGGATATTGATATAAATGAGTCCTTTGGTGGTGCTCTAGGAGTTATAATTTTGTTGCATCATATAGTGACTACATAGTCAGTTTTGTCCTGATTGATCTTAATAATGGTAGATGGTGGTGTTGTGGGATCTTGGGGGCATAGATTTTGATGGTGTTGACATAATGGTATGGGATGACATGGTAATTCGTTGGATTGGAGGTGGATGTTTGACCCTAATCTCTAGGTCATTTTCTTTGCCTCTGATCATGTTTGGGTAGTGGGTCCTAATAAATTTCAAACTTTTGATTCTTATAATAATTAGTAGTGTTCTTCCCTTCAGCCTCTATATCCCCTTTTTCAATGAGATCTTGAATATAATTCTTCAATTACATACATTTTTTAGTATCATGACCTTTAACTCTATGATATTGGCAAAACTCATCCTCATGATACCATTATATTGAGGTTTGTTATTATCCAAAGGTTAAATATTGGAGAGGGTAATCATGTTTACAGCTATTAGTTATTGGAGGACCACTTCAATACGTACCCCAAGACTAGTAAGATGTCTTTTCCCCATTCAAGGTTTTGGTTTCTCCCATGAAACTCTAATAGAGGAAACAGTTTGTTGATTAGTAGGAGTCAGTTTATGTATTGTTTAGACATGTTTGGAATCCATGACTCCATCTCCCACAACATTTTTATTTTTATTGAAGATTTTTGGTTTACCTGAAAAGGAGTTGTTTTGATTATGGATTTATTCATTTTGGGTATATAACTTGATTGTTCCTTTTTAAATGAGGGATTTCTCAATTTGGATCCCCTTTTCAATGATCTCATCAAAATATTTAGCACATTGTAACTTCAATTGATATTTTAATTTGATGTTGAGGTTGTCAATGAACATCTTGGCCAATTCATTTTTTGGAACTGTACAATGAAATCAGCTTGCCAAACTTCTCTAACATTATAGAAAGGAGGCTAAACTTTCCCCATTTCTTTGTTTGGTATTGTAGAGATCTATGATGGATATATCATGTTCAATATTGAAAGATAAAGGTCTCACAAAATTTTCAGTCAATTCTCCAAAGTTGGATATGAACCCCTTTGGCAAGTGCATAAACCACTCTAACATAGGTCACGTGAGACTTTTAGGGAAAATTATAAGGAGATAAGCATCATCATAGGTAACCTCATAACACACTACATAAAACTCTTGGACATGGTCCCAAGGATCTCCTTTCCCTCTATATTTTTTAAACATTGGAATCTGAAAATGTGGTGGGAAAGGTATTTGTAAAATGCCCATATCCAAAGGGAAGGTGTAAAAAGATTCATATTTGTACCTTGTTACTTACGTATGAGGTTAAATATGCTACAGATATTGCTTCATCATTTTCCACTCTTGAGCAAAGGATGGGTCCCTAAAGGGATTGGAAGTTTGATCATGACTAGTGTGTGGTCTAGAATGATTAGGGTTAGGGTTGTAGATATTTTTCCTTGGATAAGATGATCTTCGATTTTGTGCTCAAAATTGTGAGGCTAGGGAATTAATTTATTGGGTTAGTTGATTTAACTGATCCTCTAAGTCAGTTTGTCTCCTATTAGCCTTAATGCATTTATTATGGGGTGGTTCTTTTTGCTTTTGTTCTTCAAGCTCATATTCATGGTCCACAAGGTCCTCTTCCTCTGGCTCTTAATTGGTATTGGTATGATGATGGGGAGTGTTGGGCCAAGTGGATAGGTGGACTAGGTGTTGCAAGAGATTGTGATCAAAGCTACGGGGTAGTGTGCCCCCCATTCCAATGACTTGGGATAATATTTGGTCATGATTTTCATAAATATATTGATTTAATTATGTTCTAACCTCATCGTTATGGAAGAAGTAATTCGTGAATTGGTATTCCTCCTTAGGAGTATGTATTTCACTATGCATATCATCATTATCTTAATTTCTATCACCTAGGTTCCCCAATAAGTCATTCTCCTGGTTGGATCCTTGTCTCATTCTAAGAGTTTGGGCACGTTTTTGCATAGGCATGATGAATGATAGGGGTGACTTTAGATGTGTTTTTATTGTAGGATGATGAGAAAAAAGGTGACTTTGGATATAAATTTAGTTAAAAAACCCAAAACTAAGATTTGGTCAAGAGAGATGATTTAGATATGTGTTGAACTTAGATTTTGGGGGATGTAAAGACTAGGATGACAAAATACTACCAAATCCAAAACCCTATAATAATTTAATGTATCAAAAGGACCAATAAGATAAAGTGACTAAATACCCTTCACAATATCAAAGTGACAATTGACTGGGTGTTAGGTATGAAGAGGTAATGATGATGAAGTGATGGGTGCTAGACTAAAAACTTAACAAGGTTATGTATATTGATAAAGTTTACTTAAAAGGTGATGTTGAAGATATAAAGTGGTAGGTGACCACTAAGGTTTGATTTAAAGACAAATTTTATATCCAAATATGTGAATTTGGAATATGGAATTGATGGTTTGTTTGATCCTAAATTGGTATGTGTCTTAAGGGTCTCTAGGTGTTTTATGACAAAAGTAGGATTGGTTGACTCAGTTCACAAATAACATGGGTTTGAGCACAACATAGAAACAACATGCATAGTCACAATCCCTAATTTCGCTCAACTAAATAGGTGTATAACCTAACATCTTCACCATCTAATTTATTTTTAGGTGAGGCTATAGGCCACTGACCCATTATAGAATTGACTGAACCCTCTTGACCTCATCTACACTTGATGGCTACTTAGGAGTTGATCTTGACTCTGATAGAAGAATGCCTATTATGGCTGATAGGTCCTATACTAGGTTTACACAAGGGTTTTTAAGGGAGTTCTTAAGATACACAAAGGTACATGGGACCCAAGTCTATAAAGGGTGTTGTCTAATGCTTGGTTTAGAGAGTTAACTCTTCCCCTTCATAGATGACATGTATAAGGTCAACTGCTTGGCCTAGTGATAGTTATCCCTAATATTTATACTCCACTAAAACATGGATCTTGGTTGAATGCATGGTGATAAAATATGTGACACCAACCCCTAATGACTAATCCCATGCATGGGGATGAATTCCACATCATGTGTTATCCTAGACTTAATGTGAAAACACGCATGCAAGCAAGATTAATTTTCCCAATTAATTACCTATGTGAGAAAAATGGAAAGTGAACAAACAAGCCATACAAGACAAGACAAATACAATCAAAATATAAATTATGTGAACTAGGCACTCCTCCTACAATCATAAGGGTTATCAAAATCAAATTTAGTGCCTTTACCTTGAGAGGTCCTCTAAGAGAAGGGTTAGTAGTCTGATCTTGAGCAAAATTGTTAATTTCTTATAAAACCATGAATACACAATTAGTCTAATATAATATCATAACCAGAGACTACAATACCATAACTTTTATGCAAAACTACTAATTGTGAGTTGTGATATTGAAGACAAAAAGCTAACCATGATGGTCAACTATACAGTCCCTAAAAAATCATAGATATTTAAGCATTACCATGACTTTTTATACAATAACACAATTTTGAGAATGGTGATATCACAGAAAATAATAAAACTTTAAAAATTTTGAACTTTTAAACTAGCATAGATGAAATATTTATAGACCCCTATTGTGGAATTATTTACTTGAAATATTTACAATTATTTCTATCAGAAAATTTCTTTTTAAAGACACAAGACTTTTGACCTTTTATGAATTAATCTCAAAATGGATAAGGCCACTTAAAATTTCAAAACAATAGGATTATTTACTTATACATTAACATAGATAGATAATATAAAAAACTATCAATTGATAATGTCATTGATATCAACACAATACCATTGATTTAATTACAAAACTACAAATTTGAGACTAGCAATATTGCAAAAAATAACATAAAAAGGTCAAGGATTAATAGTTTTGTTTTCATATGACTCTTTTTTTTCTTTCCCTACTAACAACATACAATAAATTACATATAAAACTCCTTAAAAATTGATTAACAAAAAATATTCCAATGCCTAAAACACTTAAATAAGCTACCAAAGGGGTTTAGAAGGCCAGTTGATTTCCTACAAATAGAGAGTAATCAATCAGATAAATATGTAGGTTAGAGAATAGCATATGAATTTAACATATCTCAATAAAAACATAACATCATGATTATCTACTATGATATCACTAATATTAGGACAAAACCATGATTTTTGAAGTGGCAGTATTGTGTGTTAGCACCCAAGCAATAAACTCCTAACCAGTCCTACTTTCCTGCACATGGAGAATGAAAACCCCACTCTTGCAATAAAAAACAAGTGATATAAAAACACATAGATTGAGATTTAATAAGCAAAATTGGTTATTTTATGTTAACATAGAAACCCTACAAAATCATAACTTAAAGGACAATATCACTAATTTTAGTGCAATACCATAATTTGTGAATTAGCAATATTACTAAAGAGTAATAACCTGCTAGATAGACCAAACCATCAGCATTTAATTTATAAGTTAGAGAAATATCACTTAAATAAAGACAAAACCATGACTGTAATATCACTACTTGTAGGTCAATATCATTAATTGCTTATACGTGATGATTTGATAAATTTTAGAGCTTGTTGTCACATCTGTAGGTCACTAAATCACTTCTAACAAGCATAAGAGGTTAAATAAAAGGGGTATGTCCCACCATGTCTGGAAATGTGTGATCATATTTTGGATTCTTCATAATATTACTATTTTTGGTAATAAAAACCTAATCATTCAAACAACATTAAAGGAGGGGATAAAAAAATAATCAGACACTTATAATGAGATTCTTTACCATCCTTTTGTCCCTTAGAGCTCCCCTCTAAGATTTCCAAATTGATTTGAGTGAAAAATGATGGATTATGGATTGTTTGATTGAGATTCTAAATGGATTCAATGGCTTCTTTAGCTTGTTGATGAATTTGACCAGAGTATAGAAGTGCTTTGATAATGGCTAATAATGCAAGTATAATGGAGGCTTATAGCTTTCTAAGTTAAGTTGGTCATGGAGGAGTGGCTTGTATATATAATCCAAGGGGGTAAATCAATGGCTCCCATTCAAACTTGATCCATAAGGATCAAGGGTGGAGGAATTTCCAAGGAATTAAAAATTCCTTGGAAGCCTCTAGAATAAAGGCTTCTAGAGAGGAAGGGCCAAGTTAGAGGAGGTTCTAGAATTGAAGAATTTTAGAATCTCCTATGGGGATAATTAGGATTAGTGAGGAATTAGGATAGGGATTAAGTGGGTGATTAGGAACTAGGGGTGTAGGAGAGGCTAGGAATAGGCTAGGTAGATGGGTAGGTGAATAAAAGGGTATTTTAAATTATCAAGTGGGATAGTGGGTAGATTAGTAGCTAAGTAGGCTAGTTAGTGGGTTAATGGGGTAATTAATTGGTTGTAAGGGTAAGGTAAATTTCTTGGGATGTAGGTAATTTTGTGTAGGAATTAGTATATTAGTTAATTGGCTAGGAATATGGTTGAATGGGTTAAATTAGTGGGTTTCTTAGAGCGAGTGGATTTAGGTGCATACATTAATAACTCAAAATTCAGAAAGTTATGTAATATTTTTTCACAAAGCATAAAAAACATTATCATAATGTCCATTATTACCATGGTAAGTTCAAAATTGTTGACCTTTTATATTCTTAAATCTATGAGGAGGATGATAATAATAATTTAGAGGAAGAGTAATCAAATGCTTATGCAGTAATGTATGTAAGATATCATATGGTCAATCTCTAAAGTTATTAAACTAAAGTGGATGTTTATTTATATAATTAGATTCTTTTACTATAGTAACTATTTTGTAGGCTAACTATTTTCCTTTATATAATATATTTACTGATTACTCTTTGTTATAAACTATTGGTTTAGAAAGAGGCATAGGTGATGGTTTATGCATATATTTTTCAATTTTTTCCATTGTAAACATCTTTGACAAAATTATTTCCTTTTATATAAGATGCATTAGATTCCATCTTTTGAATAATAATATATTATTTACCTGTCTTATTGCTTACTAACTCATATACATATTAGTGCACATCTATATATAACCTATTGAAATAGAAGTAAGGGTTGTGCAATGCTCTTTATTTTAGTGGAGAAAGAAGGGCCTTATTGAATATAAATTGTATTTCTAAATCTGAAGGTTGAAATGTCATAGAGTGTAAGACTTTCTTGAATTGGATAATTTAATCTCTAACAAATTCATCAACACCTTGATTTAAATCTTATAGATGTTCCAATGTTAATTGAAGCATTTCATGCTTATGATAATCTAATAAGAATATGTTTTCTAAATTATTAAAGGTAGGTATAAAACTATTAAGAATATTATATAATCAATTGCAAACATCTCATGTTAGACTTATATTTAAATCCTTTAAAAATATACATTCATCTTTTGCCCAGTGACCAAAATAATGCATGTAGTGCATGAAATGGTCTGCAGGGTCTCCACTACCATCAAATAAAGGAAGCTTAGGCTTGACAAACTTTATTGAATGATGATACTCAAATATATTCCATGTAAGAGGTTAACCTTGAATGATATTATCTTTAATATTAGCATGACATAATAATAATTGTAAATTAATATTTGGCACTTGTTTTGAAAGTCTCCTATAGCATTCGTCGTAGATATAATGTAACTAGTAAGAATAGTTATGGTTTGGAAAGGTGAAATAAAGGGTTGTAATTTATTATCTACTTGAAACATAAATATAATGGAATAATTACAACTATCATTTCATTATAAGACCAAATCATTGCATAATTTAGAAACATTACTTATAGGATCACTTGATGTTTTTAAAGAAGAGATTGTAGAATTTTGAATGTCATGAAAATTTTTATGTATAAATTGAATATTGTATGAATTTTTAGAAGGAGATAAATTATTATTATGTTTATGTGCTTCTAGTTGTACATATAAAGAGAGAGATAATAACATTTTTTTCTTCTAAAGAGAGAAAAGGAGAATCACATTCTTATTTTGTAACATTTTCATTATCTATAGAGAGAAAAGGAGAATGACATTCAAATTTTGTAACATTTGTATCATCTAAATAAAGTAAAGGAGAATCACATTCAACTTTTGTAACATGTGTATCATCTAAATAAAGTAAAGGAGAGTCATATTCAACTTTTGTAACAATTGCATCACTAAAAGAAAGTAAAAATGTAGTATATTCAACTTTAGTAAACTTTGCATCATTGAGAGAAAGTAAAAACCAAGTGCATTTAACTTTTCTAACATTTGCATCATTGAGAGAAGGGAAAAAAGAAGCACATTCAACCTTTGTAACATTTGCATCATTGAAAGAGAATTAATAAGAATGACTTTCAAATTTTGTAACATTAACATCAGCTATATCATGAGAAGCATATATGCATGTAAGAGTAGTGTTATCAAGACTTTGATTTATGCATTATTTTTTGTTATTATGAGTGTTTTTTTTATAGAATTGAATGTAATGAAGTGTAGTAGCCAACTGTAAATAAAAATGAGGTGCATTTTCAAATAAATCATCTTTTGATTGTGATTCATGAAACATAAGAGGACTAGGAAGATGTATATTAGCATTAGGCTCCTCTTGTTCTAAAGTATGGTTAAGAGATATTTATAAAGGTGTAAGGGAACTAGGATATTCTATTTCAAAAGTGGTATAGTCTTCCTCTTCCTCACTATATGCCTCTTCATAGTCAAAATTATAATCATTTCATTCACAATCATTATTTTCATACACATCATTATCATTAATCCATTAATTATTATAATCATAGGGTGTATTATTGCTATAAAATAGAGAGTATAAGTGATGAGGAATATTATGGTTTGGAATAGAGATATAAATTTAAATACATTCATTAGAGTAATCTTAGGGTATATATTTTCTATAAAATATAAAATTCAAGGCAAGAGGACTATTAGGGTTTGTAATAGAGGTATAAATTTTAGCAAATTCATTAAATTAATCATAAGGTATATAGTTGTTATGAAATAAGAATTCCAAGTGATGAGGACTATTAGGATTTTGAATAGATGTATACCTTTTAGTATTTATACACCCTAAGATGACAAGAAATAAAGGAATAAGAACTATTCTTAAAACACACTCCCACATACAAACCATAGGGGAGAAGTTTAAAAGCGAAGCTCAAATAAACTTTACAGGTTCACCAATATGTTTTATCTAAAATTAGATTAATGAAAAAATAATCTCTTAATTAGATAGAAACTAATAGATATAAGTTGACTATGAATTGGTATAATAATCACAAACTATGATTTTGATAATTAAAAGTCAACATGCAAGATCAACAAGTTTAATAAGCAAATGAAAGATGATAGAGGAATACTTAGCTTATTTGTCACACTTCACTGATTTGTGCACACTAAATTCTGACTTGAAGTTGTGTGGAGTGACTGTAATTTGTTCATTTATGCATCTAGTGACTATTTTTTGGTTTGGGATAGTATCATCAAAAGTGGGACCTGAATGGAAATCAATCTTGACCCCTATGGGTCACTCTTATCCTTGTAATAGATTGATTTTTCGTAACTAATTTGTAATTTTTGGCTTTGGATAAGATCAACAAAAGTAGGACAAGAATGGGACTTGGTATTGAACCCTATGGGTCAATCATGTCCTTATAATAGACTGCTTCCTCACATCATATTGTTATTTTTGGCTTAGGACAAGATCAATAAAATTATGATAGGAATAGTAATTGATCTTGACCCCTATGGATCGATCCTATCATTGTGACTATAAGATTTTAAATCTTTCTTGAATGTTGTGGTTGTTTCAGTAATGTCCTTTTCCACATTTTCAAATTTTTCCACATGTGTACGTGTACCTAAAATATCCAACCCTAGTTTCCTACACAAACACTTAAGATATCAAATAGGGGGAATCAGGTGAAAGGGATTGAGTTGGACTAACCTTTATCAATACTCATTAAAATAAAAAGAGTTATACTAAAATTTTAATGATCTAAAGAGGGCTCAAAATAAAATGTAGTTCTCTAATATATGTGCACGTGTGAAATAGTGATATACAAATATAGATGCTCTTTATCATATCCTACCCTTAGCATATTCATGGAAATGTAATAATACTTTAGATATAGCTCTATTAATTTAGTGCAATCAATGTATAACTTTTTATAACTCTTGAATGTGAGAGTGTTTTTCCTAAATGCCTTATAAAATGTATGTATGTATGTATGTATGTATCTTTTAGAATTTGAATTAAAAACCTAGTGGCACATAAAATGGACCCAAAGACCTTAAATGGGACTCAAAATTAATGAATAAAGTGGGGAAACATGTCAAAAAATAAATTAAAATACCAAAGGACAAGATCATCAGAAAGGGGACATGATATAGGATGAGATATAGTACTTTTTCTATATCATGTCCCAGGCTCAAAATAACCTCAAAACTACAAAAGGGTTTAGTGATATCTATTTTTAAATGTGTTTTAAGCAATGTGGATAGGAAAAGGGGGTCATAAATTCATATAAAATCATTAATTAAAAGTAGAAAACATAAAATATAAGCATTATTAAGTGTTTAATCCCTATATATGATCCATATAAGCAAAGTGGCTAAAATTCATTGCAAGACAAGTATTGTGCCAAATTTGGGTGTCTACAAAAGGCATCATATTATGCTTCCATAATCACCACACAAGTTCCACCTCAAAATTCACCTAATTTATATTCTCTTCATAAAATTTCTCTCAACTTATAGGCCAAAATATTTTAATTAGAACAAGGTATCTCCAAAGCTACTCATGTAATGGATTCTCAAACTTTACTTTTGTATCCTCTAGAAATTGAAATAGCCTCTTACACACTACCAATAGGTTTTTCATCACCTAATATACCATTTTATGAGTTTGAAGGTGATATTAAACAACATATTCACTCCTTTCATGTAACATGTTTATACTATGCTTACAATGATAAATTACTCACCAAATAGTTTCCAAGAAATATCGGACTATGCACTTTGATGGTTCTATGATCTCCTACTTAATTCAATAAAATAAGTATTATGTCAAATTTGGGTGTCTACAAAGGGCATCATATTATTCTCCCATAATCACCACATAAGGTCCACCTCAAAATTCACCCAATGTATCTTCTCTTAAAAAAATTGTTTTTGTCTTATAGGCTAAAATATTATAATTAGAACAAGGTGTCTCCAATGTTACTCATGCAATGGATTCTCAAAATTTACTTTCGTACCCTTTGGAAATTGAAATAGCCTCTTACCAAGTACCAATAAGCTTTGTAGATCCTAAGATACCACTTTATGAGGGTAAATGTTATCTTAAATAATATATTCACTCCTTTCATGCAGCATGTTTAGACTCTGCTTACAATGATAAATTACTCACCAAGTAGTTTCTAAGAAATCTTGGACTATGCACTTTGATAGTTCTATGATCTCTCAATTAATTTAACTAGAGCATTCAACCCATTAGTAGATTAATTTTTAACACATTTTACAATTGACATTGGTGAAAGTTATTTTATGCACAAATTGCTAAACTCAAGTAAGGGTCAAATGAGCAAATCACTGACTATGTTTTAAAGTACAAGACTATGATAGAAAAAATGATAAACTCTATGGAAAATAATGAATTACAAGATATATTTACTCAAATCTTGTTATTTTTACTTTATAAATCAATAATGTTAAAAAAAATAGATATTTTGATGAACTATATCATACAATCAAAGAAAGGAAAGTTAGATTTTTAGTATTGAACAAGATAAAATATGTGTCAAGTGTTCCCTCTACATCAAATGCCAAGTTTTAAAACAAGCCAAACTACAAATTCAAATATAAATAAATAAAAAATGAATCCTAAGTAATGGTTAATGACATATCACAACCAACAAAATAACTTCAATTGATAACTCACTTAGGAGGCAATTTACAAGGTTGTTGTAACCTCCTCATATCTTATTATAAATATCATTGATTGCAATCATATCATTTTACATCTTCCTTGTGAGCTTGATTTGACCAAGCCTCAACCTAAAGACTTTGATCGTAATTAATATTGTGACTAATAGAGATGCATTAGACATTCTACAAACAAATCTTATAAGCTAAGGCATAAGATATAAGATATCATTGATGATAATACTATTGAGGTAAACCCACGTATAAAGGAAGTTTGACCACAATAGAATGACAATATAAATCTAAAAATATTTATCAAACCTTTTCATAATCATGGTACAATCAAAAATGCAAATAATTTAGAAGTTATTTAACCCTAAAATTTAGATTAAGGAATCTAAGTTTAAAGGGGTAGAGAGATAGCCTAGGGCACTAGGATGATAAACTATATCTATAGCAAGCCAATTAATTACAAACTCATATAAACATATACTAAATTTATTATGTTGAGATATGCTAAAAATATAAAGTACAACTATGTTATATATCATACTAATAATGAAAACAAGATACTTAGTTGTCTTTGATGCTAATATAGATATGGATCTAGAATGGTTAAGAATTAGACTAGAAGTAGATTCTAGAACAACCATCCAATTATTTATTAAGTACTTATGTCGCCTTGGACACTTTTGTTGACCTTAGATGGTTACATCAACACCTATTTCTAACATGGATGTAAGTGTCTTATATGGAATACTTACTAGATCTAGATGTGACCACCTGAAATATTATAGATTCTATGTTGCCTCTGCTTTGATGTGCTATGATTTGAATCATGGGTTGTCACTCCTTGTTAAATAATAAAACCTCAATTCTTCATCTTCATAGTGGTTATGGGAAAAATGGGTTAGTGGGATCGTGGTGTAATTTTTTTCCAAGGACCCCTCTTTCATTGGACATTATCTACATAGCCAATACTTCAAAGAGGCTCTCAGAATTATGTAGTTTTCCCCTATGTTGGCTTGTGTGTGAATAAAGATGCAATGTCTGATAATCAAGTACATAGAGTGACCTAGCTTGTAACTTGGAAATTATGGCTCATGGGATGCTCTTTTAATAATTTAGACTTGTAGATATGTTGTCCCTATGATTGATATGGAAATAGAGGAAAATAGGGAAGCTTTGCTCACTTGAATGTTTGATTGAATGCTTTTGGTAAGTTATCTTGTGAGAGGTAAGAAGTTGTTAGGTGAAGAATGAATGAGGATTAATCATGCATATATACCAATCCTTTTAGATAATATCTCACATTAAATAACTTATTCCAACTATATGAATTTGCATTTCATTATTAAATTGGATGACTTTAGAGCAATAGACACCTGCATCAAAATAGGACACTTGTGTCGACGTAGGCTTCTAATTGGGATTCAAGTGTTTAGGTAGATAGAGAACAAGTACATGTCCAAAACTTTCAAATACAAAATATAAGAAATTTTATAGCATTCTAAGTATGATGTAAGGTCTAAATAATCATGATAACATTGGTCATACTAGGAGATAAGCAATTCGGTGCAAAGAGATAGTGTATGTGAGCCTTTCAAAAGTAGAAAAGGTATAGAAGCTAAAGGTACATCCATGATATTTATTTACCAAGTGTATAAAACTAAGGTACTATATAATTCATAAACAGTATCTACATTCACCCCCCTTTAATCTAGTAATGAAATTTCTAGTTTAAAGGAAAAAATACATACTTGGGTGTCTATAACACACCTTACCTTTATGTGAATCTAAATTGAAATATTTTTAGGTGATAGAACTGCAACCAAGAGCATGTTATAGCATATAATCTAAAATTAAAAGCATTAAAATTATTGAAAGTAAAGAGAGTGAGGTTTAGGAGTATACCTATGTATCGACGTAACTACCCTGCATTTTGACAATTAGATTTGAAAAGATGTATCATTATGAATCATTATAGCTAAAATTAAGACAAATATAAATCTCAAAAGTGCATATATAGAGAAATATTAGATGACACATACCCCCAACCTTCGAGAAAAGGGTGAGTTTCCACTTGGTAGCTGAGATTAGCTCAATGGTTTAACCCAATCATACTTATAACATGGTGAGCATGAGTGAACCAAGTCAAATCACACTATAAATCTAGTGAGGTTTGATAGTGTAATAAACTCCAATCTATAAAATTTTAAATATTGAATGATTCAATCACCTCAATCATACAAAATAATAAACCAAGTACTATAGTAGATTCACTCAATACAGTCTGTAATAGTCCAACTTAGTGAGCTAAAGTATGTATAAGTATTTTAAATCTAAAATATGGTTTTTATTTTGTAATTTATGTGCCCTTTGAATGGCATATGCACCTCTTATATTTCTCATGTTGAAACCTAGGTATAACATGGTACAAATGTATATAATTATGCCATAACTATGTATCTGAATCATATAATTATGCAATTTAGTCAATTTATAATTTTTTGTAAGTGTGGAGGACATGTTTAACATATCATACCCCCACTATAATATAAAATAGAGAGCTAATATAAGTGTGGATGACATGTTTCTAAAACATGCCCCCACTAAATATCTGAGATTGAAAACTGGTATGAGTGTAGAGAATATGTTTCTAAAACATGCCCCCACTACAATCTAAATTTGTGAACTGTGAAGAATGTGGAAAACATGCCTATATGGCATGCCCCCATTGATATTCCCCCACATTTGAGGTGAGGGAAAGTATAAATTTTTGGTTACCTTACCTCAAAAGGATAATATAATCATATAATTTGTGTATGAACCATGTAACATATATAAGGAACATGTTTAGGTACATATATCATTAAAACACACAAAATGTGATCACATTAAGTCCTAAGATGCCTGATATATATCATGGAAATGTCTAGATGGTAACAATACAAGCTCAACAAGAAATCAAGCACACACATAAGAGCACTCAAAATCAATACAAAAGGCAATGGTCTAAAGAGGTCATAAATAAGGGGCATGTTCAAATGCCGCACAATCGAGGGGACATGACTTAGTCTAATGTCCACAAAATCAAGCATGACATATTTAAATTTCCATACAAAAAACAATGACATGAAAATTTTAAAAGAGGCAAACAAAGGCACAGGGACCACAATCAATAGAGCATATTCAAATGTTCAATCAGAAAGACAAGACACTCAAGGAAGTGCATAAAATAAAAGAATGGAACATAAGCAACCAACATAAATATATCATACTAGTCCCTAGATATATGTGTTAGTAAAAACATTAAGTACATAGCATATCAAGTACACTATGAAATATATAAGCCCAGCATGTGTAATAATATAAGCTCAAACATGATAATAGAAAATGATCATATAATGATATAACCCAGGTGTATCATGGTCAAAGAGGTAGTAGATGGAAGGCCCAACATACTGAAAGTGCATAGATCATGTATCTAGATATGCCTATAACACACTCAAAATATGTGTGGAACACATTTGTATATAAAAATAAATGATATGTTATCTACCAACATGGAACCAACAACGTATATGCCAAAGAGATAATAGAACATGTAAATGCTGAAATATTTTTTGATTTTTTTATGATTTTTTTTTTGTATTTATAGAATATTTGACACCAAAATGACTATCTTGTGATCTTATCTAATCGATGCTCATAGATATCTCCCCATTACAAACTTAATGCAATAAACTAGTGGTACTAATAAGGAGCATGTATAGGTGTAATATATATCACTAAAGTATTTGTGATGATATATGTATGTATAATAGGACTTTGTGATTGTGAAAAAACATTAGGATTAAGGGTTCATGTAACCCATTTCTAAATGGTCTATAATTTCTATGGAATACTAGTAATAGGAACATGTGTAGGTGCTCTGGATATCTAAATATGGTGTGTAATAGATGAGGATTCTATGGAACCCATTGTAGATATTTAATGCAATGGTTTCTCAAGTACTAGCCACCAAGTAAAATAGATTGATTGTTGCTTAACCTTTTTTTAAGGATTAATCTTAGTAGGTTTGATAATAAATTATTTGGGTATAAATTTCTCTTGTTCAAATAGATGCTCATATGGAATTCTAAAAACTGAATTACCCGACTGGCATAATGTATTTAACACACCCATGCATTATATAAGGTACTACTCAAAGATTATGTATCCAAGGTCATCCCAATAACATATCAAAGACACATATGGAAGGTATAATTTATAAGGTAGTAACCACATGTGTGAGACCCACATGTAAAGGTAAGTCAATCTCACCAAGTACCTAATGTGAGATCCCATCAAATGCTCTAACTATTTTGGTCAAAGGTTTTAGATCATTATTGGTGTAACCCAAATATGTAATTAATGACATGGTACAAATATTATCACTTTCACCATTATCAATCATAATACTACGTATAGGTTGGTGATCAAGATGTGCTTAGATGAATAAGGAATGAATATCTAAATCATCATACCTAATCTCCCTATCATCAAAAGTATTAGAGGGTCTTTGAACCATAAGAGGCATATGTCATGTCTAAGTACCAATAATCCCAACCAATAGGTTCCAGTAATGTGATGCAAGAGAATGTGCATTATATACCATTTTCACTTCTAGATCCTTCTTAGAATGGTCTTGCAAATGATTGTTAAATATTTTTTATTTATGGTGATCACCAAGTTGTGAGCTTGATTTCTTTAAAAGATCATTAAATGTAATATTTTGATCATCAATGAGGTCTTGGATCTTATGCTTCAAGGTAAAACATTTGTTGTAGAATTCCTAGGGCCTTGGTGATAATCAAAATAAGCATTTGCATAATTCCCTTTAGGTAGAGGTTGACTCATATCAACCTCTATAGGATGAGGGAGAGATATGAGGTGACACTCTACAATCCATGAGAGTAATGAAGTAGGAGATTTTGGTAAGTGTGTAAATTATATCCTTGGTGCTTTAGATAAGACAAGTTGATTAGGTTGTTGTGACACCATTAACTATGGTAGTTGCTTCTTTTTTAGGTTCAGGAGGTTTTACCTTGGAACTTGGTTTGAAAGTAAACTTGGTATTAGATGTAGATGTAATTGATGTGTTTATTACATACTTAATTTTGTTTAATGAGACAAGTTTCATTTCATGATCATGAACAATATGGCATCTTTCTAATCTTAAAAATATCATCCCTTATTATAGTGTAGGAGTTAATCTTATATATACACACATACCTATGGATTTTTAAATTTGTCCCACTAATGTGTTAGTTATAGAAATCATCAATACAGTGGGTCTACTTGATATCAATTGGGATGAATGTCACTTAATTCCATCATGAAAATATAAGGCACCATGCTTGATTGAATTAGGAATGAATGCCTACAAGAGAATGCAGTTGAGATTGCATTAAGATTGTTAGCCACTCATGTCCTGTGCAGGTGAAACCACACATCTAAAAATTAGAATCCATGCCTATTTAAGGTATATATTTATCTTTTGTGCTATGCACTCATTCCCAACATGTACACCATACCCTGATTAATACTACCAGTTAGACTTGGATTAAATTCCATCATTTATTAGTAAGAAACAATCTATAATTTAATTCTACAAATAAAATTAAATGCACAGTCCCATCTCAGTGTTTGATAGATTTGATGGTGAGACAGACCATCAAATTTAAACCAATGTCTTGATAAATTCATTATTAGCATGTCCTCTATTGGCAAGGACTTTCCACATGGATCCTCCATGTTCTTCCATTGTTTGGATCAAGCTCAATATGTGTTGACTATTCCATTGGCTATGATGAAGAAATATTTCTCCACATGGATTCATCTCACTTACCTAAGGCTCAGCTATGTTCATTTATTGTAGAACCTTCTTAGGGCAGTAGGTTTTTAGGAGCTTGTCACTTGCTAGCATCCTATTAATCTACTCACCCAAATAATTTTGTGTTGTAATGAGTTGGTTGGGGTAATGGGTCACTGGGATCTTTCCATTTGGTAGCATCCCACTAATCTTCTTGCCCAAGAAATTTTGCTTTGTACAGAGTTGGTTGCGGTAGCGGGTTGTTGGTATCTTGCCACTTGGTAGCATCCCACTCTGAAGAGTTGAAGGATTTCAAGTGAATTTTGAACTATTTAAGTCTCACAGAGTGATGGAAACTTAACATGTGGATCTAAAATAAATTGGATAAAATTGACTAATAGTCAAAAGCCTTTTCAAATAGGTCAAAGCCATCAGGAGATACAAGATATCACCACATAGCACTAAAATAAATTTAGGCATATGTGGGCAACAAAGTGAAGAAACACACTAAACACTTTTAAATCCAAAAGCCAATGATAAGGAAACTTTAAATAAAAATGACTAAGGTAAAAGCTTAAAAATGACTTAATGTAGAATAAAAATTGTGTGATGACTTAGTCATTTACTCAATCCTAAAGCCAATTTAGTTCATTTTATATAAAAGTGACAAAGTAAAATAATAAATATGTATGAACACTAAGTCTCTTTAAATCAAAGTGATGTAGAAATGGATTGAATTGCTTAGGAAAAGAAACAAAAAACTCTGAGATGGTTAGTTATTTTGCATAAATCCAAGGGGAAATGGACTAAAAGAGAAGATTTAGATGTGTTTCAAAACACAATCATGAAGATATACCAAGACTTAATAAAATCATGCAAATTCATATTTTTAAATTAATGCAGTTTTATATGTGATTTCTATACCAAGTGTTTATGATGTAAATTTATCATTATTTAAGCTTGGTTAAAAAAATGAAGCACATTCAGAGTTTAAATCTTCACATCTAGTAAAAAAACACTCACTATAGAAATTCAAACAAAAACAACCACCGAACTCCTTCAGGACATAAGCCCAAACTCTAAAGAAAAAAGAGGGTCCCTATTTTCAGTTTATAAAGAGGGCATGTTGTGCAAGCAACAACAAATGATGATTCTTGTTAAGAGTATTCTAAGAATACAAGATCTTTAATTTCATAAGAATAAAAAATATTATCTACAAATAACCACCTAGAACAAAACATAATTCAAAGGTACTAAAGTCTACCTCAACTTGTGACATACTAAGCTACAATCCTGTCAAATACCATGTATGTGTGTGATCAAGTGATTATTTCATTTTCTTTGCATTCACACATAGTGATTCATATTTACTTAAATAATTAGGAATTTTAAAGGGGAAAATATTTAAATATTTGTCTTGGGGTGAATGGCATGAGCATTGATCTACAATAGCTAACCAGACATCTATAGCTATGATAGAGATACCTATGGTCCCTTTCTAAGGCCTTGCTCCACTGCTAGCTAGGGTAGAAAACCTATGGTAGAGGTTACCAAGATCACCCTTTCAAGGAAGATTTTTAGATTTTGCATTTAGGGTACAGATCCTTTAGAAAGGTTATTTTGAATTTTCATCTATAGAGGGTTGGGGACTAAGCCACATAAAGGAAATTAACAAGTTCATGATAACTCAAGGCAAATCAAAATTGAATCAACACTGCATTTTATTTAGATATTTCATTAAGTGTATTAGATGGTTTCGAACAAGATGACAAATTTTATAAATTCATGAGCTTTGTTATGAATAATTGACCTTTAATATTCATTAAATGAACAAAGCAATCATAATATTTCTTACAAGATTTTCTAGAAAAATTGGAATTAGGTTATTTGAGTATTGTCTATGTTACCTATGCAACAACCTTTCATTCCATGTTTTGATTAATAAAGAAACCATAGGGAAAATAATTGGGACATACCCAACAATGAAATTAGGAAATAAATAAATCCAAACCTCAGAGAACTTATACTAACAACAAAGAACAAAAAGGAAAAGTAGGAAACAAAATAAGAAAAGAAAATAAGTTATTTACAGTGTTCTTTCAAGAAAGAGTATGTATGAATTCAGTTAGACACTTGTGTTACAATATTTTGAGAGGGCTAATGGGACATGTATTTATATATATGATTCCCTCTATGTTGGAAAACACTATCCCATAAATATTTATCTATGTTCTTTTCAAGCAAATTAAACTAATTTTGATCATGAAGCTCAGCAATGAACCTATGTTTAACTTTCATGAAGCATTTGGGATAAGAGAAAGAGAATACCTCAACCCAAACATTACTATGTGGTGAGGGATAGAGATGGGTATTCTTACATACCAGAGAGAACTGAGCATCCAACTTGATAGGGGTGTCTCCTCCATTGCAACTAAAAAATAAATCGATTGTGAGTTACTCTTCGAGTGAGATGGATGCTATGAAAAAATCTTGATCTTCATAGTCATTGTTGAGGAGTCATGGGAATGGTTCCTTCCATGTCAATGATCTCCTTTATTTGTTATAAATGGTTAAATTATGTGGAAAGGTGTGTTGAATCAACATATTTTCAACTCGCTCCTCTACATGCATCATCTCTTCATATGAGCCATTAGGCTCATGATTTTTCATTTCAATTTTAAATGCCTCTATTTTTGATATGATCACATAGGTTTTTGCCATTGATTTAATTTTCACCTTGAGCTAGATTTGAAAATTTAGGAGTATGAGTATATGATAATAATGCTTCATATGCATAGCTTGCATCTTCCTCATCCAATTGCATAACTCTTCTAATTCTTCTTTTGGATAATTGTAAGAGATGTCTGATCACTCTTTTAGTATGGTCAGCTCCTTGTTACTTAGGTCTTGTATCATTAATTCACCTATAAATAATAATACAACCTCATTGTTTTTTTTAGAATTGTTCATGTTTAATGGATGGGGCATTTTCATTCAATAAGAATACTTTAGCATGATGTCTAATTACATCCTGGTATCCTCTAAACTATGAAATTGGGGTCCTGGTCTCACAACATAGATTGTACATTATTGTTGGGGTTCTCCTACAATAAATGGCATTTGATTACTAATAGAACTAAAAGATACTTAATCAATCTGTTGATCATAATTAAATTAATATAAGTATATGTATTTAATAATAATTAGGGTTTTCATTTGTTACAAGGAGAGATGATTGATAGAAAGATTGAGGCAATGTTTTGTTATAAGGTCCAAAATGGTTTATGGGCTGACTTTTAGGTATGTAACTCAAAGGGTTATGGGACTAAACACCTTATTATTCCAAAGAATAGGAAGGGTCAACATTAAATCCTTGAGACATTGATTGTTACTCAATGGTGGAAGCCTCTTGATAGTTTAAAGCCAAGGATGAAAGAATAGATGGAGTCTTATAAATGAACATAGAAGTTAGAGGATCCAATTCCTTAAGGTAGACTACAATGGCCACATCCTCCATTTGTAGGAAAGGGTCTTTCAACCTCTTATAAATTTGATGGAAGTGATGGTTGAACACACTAATGAGTTCATTTGGCTCTTTACGAGCTATGAAAAATTAGTAAAATAAGATATAAGGGTCAGTGGGTATGTCAAATTAGCTAATGAACAAGGTTTGAAAGGTAACCCACAAGGTGATACAACTATATACTAAACTAAGGTACAAAGAATATGTAGTTTTATCTAGGGAATAAGGAAATAGGTAACAAGCCACATCCTCATATAGGATATGAGTTTTGATAATGACATCTTTAAATGCCTGAATGTGTTCCTCAGTAGTTTTGATCCCATCACATATGTAGTTTTGACAAAAGCCATAGGGATCTTTGGGCAAATCATGGATAGGCCTTGGAGTGTTAATAAGGTATAACCTTCTACTGATATAGGATAAGGTCATTATTGGGCTCAAATTATCAATCTTTTAGGATTAGAACCTAGATGATTACTAAGCAAATCCCCTAAAAACAAATGAGTCTAAAATAATCCAGCTCGGGCCCTCCTAGCACCAAATATGTTGGGAGGTCTTTCAACATGACCAAAAATAGGTGGGGGTGTTAATTCTCATCTCTCTTGAAAGGAGACTTGCATGATAAAATCTCCCCAACTTCTTAGTTATCAAGTCTTAGTATGTAGGGTAACTTATTTGGCTTGTTTTGACCATTTTATTTCAAGGGGATTTGGTGAGTATTTCAGACTAATCATATGCATTCGAAATGAAGAGACTATACCTAGAGAACCAATAGAATTATTTACTTTATGAATGTAGTTGATTCAAACACATTCATAACATGCAATATTCAATAGTATGAAATCATATATAAAAAAATGTGCATGCAATCAAGGTAAAGTATTATATTCAAATGGAAACTCAGAAACTAAACTAACAATGATAATAAAATAAAAAGAAAAGTAGGGAGGGACATGGAAAAAGAGAAAAGAGCTTGCTTTCTAATGGATATGGTATGTTCCTCTTGAATAGACAAGTCCTTGAATAAACCAATATTTAGTTGAGCAAGACCTAGCATAACTCCAACTAAGGACAATGTAAGAGTTTTTAGAATGAAGTAGTAGATCCAATGAGGAATATAGGATCACCATATATATGCATAAACCAAGTCTATCATATGAAAAAAAATTTAAATAAAGATATTTTTATAAAGGGATCAATTATAAGTTCATCATATACATATGTGAGTTACATACATGGCTTATAAACATCCTTGACTCAGAAAACTAATCTAAAAACTAGGAAAAATGCATGAAACCAAGTGACTGGTCCATTACTCTAATGCTAAGACTAAAAGGAGCCAACCAAGCATAGTCTTATTAATTATAAAAATACCATCCCCTACTAAAAAAAGTATATTTTATAAAATTTTTAAATTATAAAAAATAAATGGACATAATTTCTCTAATCTTGAAAATATCTGCCCTTATTACAAATAAGGGTTGATCTTCCACTAATGGGACAATTATAGAAATCATCAATGTGATGGGTCTATTTGAGATAAATTGGGATTGATCCTATTTAATTCCATCATGAAAATATCAAGGACCATGTTTTATTTAATTTGGGATGAATTCCTGTAAGATAATGTAGTTGAGATTACATCAAGATTGCCATCCACCCATGTCTTATGTAGTTGAAACCACATCTATGACACTTAGAAGCCACACCTCTTTAAGGCAGATATTCATATTTTATAATTTTCTCTCAATCCCAATGTGTATTCCATACCTTGATTAATGATACCAACTAAACTTGTATTGAATTCTATCATTTCTAATCATTTATTGGTGAGAAACAATCTACAACTTGATTCTATAAATCAAATTGAACGCACAATCCCATCTCAATTTTTTATGGTTTTAATGGATAGATAGGATGTTAAATTTAAACATGTGTCTTGTTAAATTCATTTCCAATCTATCCTCTGATTGTGAAGCCTTGCCACATAGATACTTCAAGTTCTTTCGCTACTCAACTTGGGCTCAATAGGTGTTGGTTGTTCTTTTGGCTACAGTGAAGTAGGATTTCACCACATGGCATCATCCCACTTACCTGGGACTTGACTATGATTAAAAATTGTATAGACCATCCCAAGGCAATAGGTTATTGAGATCTTGCCACTTGGTAGCATCCTATTAATTCACTTTCCTAGGAAATTTTGCTTTGTATAGAGTCATTCAAGGTAGTGGGTCATCAGGGTCTTGTTGCTTGTTAACATCCCACTAATCCACATGCCAAGGAATTTTGATTATTATAGAGTTGGTGTGGGTTGTTAGGATCTTTCCACATGGTAGTATGCCACTTATCTAGAGAGTTAAAGGCTTATAGGCAAACTTTGAATTTCTTAAGTCCCATAGAGTAGCATAAATTTGATACATGGCTCTGGAAGAAATTAGAAAAAATTGACTAAGTGTCAAAAGCTTTTTAAAATGAGTCAAGGTCATTGGGAATTGTGAGATATCACCACATGGAACTAGAATAAATTTAGGCATCTATAGGCAACAAATTGAAGAAACACAATTAGCACTTTTAAATCTAAAAGCCAATGATTAATAAATTTCAAATGAAAATAGTTAAGGTAAAAGCTAAAAAAATACTAAGTGTAGAATTAAAACTATGCAATGATTTAGTCATTTGCTCGATCTTAAAGCTAATTTAATCTATTTTATAGAAAAACAACTAAGTAAAATAATAAATCTGTATGAACATTTAGTTACTTTAAATCAAAATGAAACAAAAATGGATTAAATTGCTCAGGAAAAGAAGTAGAAAACTTTAGACAGATAATTTTCATAAATCTAATGCAAAATGGTCTATAAAGGAAGCTTTAAATGTGTTTCAAAACACAAGCATGGGGATATACCAAGACTTAATATAATCATGTAAATTCATATTTTTAAATAAATGTAGTCCTAGATGTGATTTTTATGCCAAGTGTTTATAATGCAAACTTTAATATTATCCAAGCTTTTCTAAAATAATGAAGCACATTCTAAGTTTAAATCTTCACCTCTAGTAAGAATGCACACTCAATATGGAAATTCATACAAACAATACCACTAAACTTCTCCAGGACATAAGACCAAACTCCAAAGCAAAAAGAGGGTCCATGTTTTGAATTTGAAAATGGGACATGTTGTGAAAACAACAACACTACACCTTCTTCAATTACACATGCAATAATAGATTCTATAATCAATGACCATGATAGTTATGATACAACACTTCATGTTATTTTAGATTCAAATACATTTATATCTAACATTCCTCGTCTCTTGAAAACCAAGATTCAAATATTTGGCATAAGAATGTACTATGATCCTTCTATTGAAGAGATCATAGGTTAAATATCATTTCCAAAATAGAAAAAATAAATAAAAATAAAATAGTGTAAAAATACAAAAACATTCAAAAGATTTTCAAAAAAAAAACAAGTCTTAAATATGGCATAAGATGCTAATACTTCTTTACATATGTTGTTTATCATATGTGTTTGTAGATAGCATATTATTTTCTATAAACATGTGTATTTCACAAGGTATTTAAGTGTGATGCAGGAGATACATTACATATGCATTCTTAGATTTTGGACTTCCCTTCTACCTAGTGGCCATGCCTATGTTGGGGGTATCTAACTTTACAGGTTACACTATGACATGTTTTATTTATCTACAACCTCAAGTACAATATTGAACTCTATACCTTACAAATGTCTTTCTAAATCACTCTTATTTTACTGTATGCTAAATAAATATGGTATTTTTTAAACAAAAATGACATTGATACATATGAATGGAATAGACTAGTTTTATTTGGTCTATGCACCTTCAATGGTGTTTACTTTATTTCATAATTGGCTTAACATTGATTGCTTATTGTGTGTGGTCCTTGTCCCTTGTGTGCAAATTATTTGAGCATATCCATGAGATTATTTTTTGGTATGTAAAATATTTGAACATGCCCCTTGTTTGTGGTCCACAGCCTTGTGTCTATTCAAATATTTGATTATGAGACATTTAAACATATCCCTTATATGAAGCCCTTGGCCTTATTATATGACATTGTGTGACATTATTGTGTGTTGTGTTCATGTGCTTGTTGAGTTTGATTAGTGGTACCATGATCTCTATCATGCACTCTTAGGGCATATTCTACTTAAAAGATACATTATTGTGTGATTCATTGTTGCATCTATCTAGACATGACACTTTGTACACCTTGCATTTAATATGCTACTATTTAATCAAAGTTATGGATTAAGTAATTGTTAATATAATTATGACAAATAACTAAGTAAAATCAAAATGTATAAAATATGAAATAAATACATAATACTGATCTATAACTTTTTATTTGTAGATGAGTGCTAAAAGGTGAAAGTAGTAAATATAAATAACTTAGTTGGAACTAAGATCTGACGAACAGTAATAGAGACTATGTGAGGTCACTATGAATCAAGAAGATGGATCCATTTGATTATGGGACAAGATCACATTATTTAAACAAGGTTGGCTTGCACTTTTATTTGTAGGGTGTGTCAACATCTATTAAGGTTTTTACTCTCAGTGTGAATTTAGACAAGTGTGTCTTTGCCTATAGGTCATGTGTGTATGATCAAATTTGTTCAATTCACTGCGAGAGCCACTCTGTGCCTTCCTATTTACTTGAAATCCTATCTCAATTATAACGAGGAACAAATTTAGTCAAATGGGAAAATAAGGTTGAGGGTTGAAGTTTTTCTTGACCTCAACACCCCTTATGTTGAACATGTCTCTTGTATGTGGCCCTTGGCCTTATTGTATGACATAACATGAGATTATGGTGTGTTGTGTTTATGTGCTTATGAAGTTTGAATAGTGGTGTCATGATCTCTATCATGCACTCTTAGTGAATAGTCTAATTCAAATATATTTACATTATTGTGTGATTCATTATTACATTTATCTAGACATGACACTTTATACACCTTTTTTTTAATATGTTATTATTTTATCAAAGCTATGGATTAAGCAATTGTTAATCTAATTATGACAAACAATTGAGTAAAATTAGAATGTTTAAGATATGAAATAAATACACATGATGTAGATACTAAAATATAATTTATATAGCATCTCAGTCTTGTATACTTGAAAAATATATATCAAGGCTTTACCCTTCAGTTCTAACCTTCCTATTGTTGAAAGTATCACATTCACCATCTCATTGTACCTAATTTTTATCTTATTGCCTGACCCTATCATTGTTGATGAACCAAAACTCTTTCACATTAAAAAAACATTAAACTTGATATATATCATTCACTGTCAGTTTTAGATCCTTAGCAACTTCCTTTTTTACTAGACACTTGCATCCCATATAGGAAGACTTGCATCGACACAAGTGTCTAAATTATTATATAGTGTTCATACCTTTAAAGTCATCTAATTCAAAAAATATTTCAAATCCTATGGGTTGTCCCATTTTTTTATTTTAGCCTTCCGTGAGATATTTTCAAAAGGTGTGGTGTAAATACAAAATAAAGACCATTCATTATCACCAAATCATATTCAAAAATCTTACCAAGCACACCATTACTAACAAATATTTCAAGTATTCAACTACCATATTATTTCATATTTATATATCATTTCTAGGAAAAATCATATTATAGGTCTGAAGCATTTAAAGAATAGCACATGAGCAATATTTTTAAATTTATAAGTTAAATCACTACATACACTTGCATTTAGCATATTAAACCTTTGTACACACACAATTCAACAAATAGGTGAGAACTACATATGTATAAGGCCCTATTCAGAGTAGTGGCTATGTAGGCAACACTCATTAATATAGGGGTCCTTGAGATCAACTCAACTTCATGATCCCACTAAACCATTTTTGGCAAGGTACAAAGGCTTAAGGTAAAGAGTTAGGTTTGATCCATAAAATAGTCATCTACAACTTGTATACATGACTAAACTATATCATTAAAAAGGTGATAGAAAACTTATAAAGCTCCATATGGTTACTCCAAAATATAGTGAGTATTCCATACTAGACAAAATCTTTCACATCAAGATACCTATGTCAATGAAAATATCCCAAGGATATTGTAAGTGTCTAGCCACCAGAAACAATATTTCTAGAATTTGACAACTTGATCTTAATCTTATTATCTCATGTTTCCATCTCTGTATATCCTAGATATACTTACATATTTTTATATAAGTTAAGTATTATCTCTTCTTAGTATTTATGCAATAAAATTACCATTTCAGGTATATTTCCTATATTTATCACAACTCAACATTTAAATCAGAATATTCAATTATCCAAGTTTTTAATTAATTGCTTTGATTTATAATAGTTTTTATTTTTCATCCTTGTGTATAGGTTAGTCTAGCCTTTAATCCTCATTAAAACATAAAAAGGTTGAACATTTGGTGAACTTTATCCCTATGTCTTCTCATGCAACTCCTAGCTTGCTCTAGGGTTTTTAGTCTTCTAGGGTTTCTAATTTTAATAATTTGTAGATTTGATTTTTTCCATTTCCTTTGGCACCTTTATTTACATTTATAAAATATGGAAAATGTTAAGAAATATCACTTTGAAATGAAAGATAAAGAATCCTTATTCAATCATCTAAATACAAATAAATAATTAATTAATGCATTCTTACCTTTTACATAAGAAAAAATCTATAAACATGTTAAGGCTAGTGAATCCACATCTAATAATGGTGAACCCTTGAATGGTACAACTCTTGATACATCCTCCATTAAAATGATTAATAATTCAACTCAATTATCATTTTAAATACCCACATCAACATACATAATGTTTTCCTCCCTTTTGGTGGCTTCTCAAATCTCAAATCTAAATCTTAATGGGTCTATTGTACAAACTCTTCTCCAAGTTATTCAAGCTTTAGAAGCTAAGGTTACCAAAATTGAACAAAATGTTTTGAAATTAACTCATGATATTGATTCACAAGATGTATTACATAATCCTCTATCACCTAAGATATCTTTGCACCCTTTTCCAATTGGTTTTGTTGTGCCCATATTCATATTTTATGATGAAAAGGGTGATCCTCAATGTCATCTTTAGTATTTATATGTAACATGCCTTGATTATACTTCAAACGATAATATTTTGACTAAATTATTTTGAAGGAACCTAAAGGGTTGTCCTTTAAGATGGTTCAATGACTTACCAATTGAATTAATGAAAACATTCAAATCTCTAGTGGATCAGTTTCTATCACATTTCTCTATTAACATCACTAAAAAGATGTCATATGCACAAATTGCTAAGATCAAGCAAGGAACTAATGAACCTATCAATGAATATATTTTGAGGTACAAAATAATGTTGGCAAAAATGACAAATCCAATGGCAAATAAAGAGCTTTAAGACATCTTTAAGCAAAGTTTACTTTCCCTATTACATGAGTACATTATTTTCAAGAAGTTTAAATCTTTTGATGACTTATGCCATATTGTTCAAGATTGTGAAATGAAACTTATTTCCTTGAATAATATTAAGTACGTATCACACACACCGACTACATATACTAAAAAGTTTCATATCAAACTAAAATATAAGGTAAAACCTACATAACCTAAAAAATAAGCAACCATAATGGTTAATTTAGTATCAAAGCAACTAAATCAGCTCATCTTGTCCAATACACCTAAGAGACAATTTACATGATTACTTGAGTCTTCAACTTCATTAGTTAAGAAGTGTATGGAGTGTCATCTCATATATCTCCCTCCTCCTATAGAGGTTGATATGAGTCACCCTCTACCAAAATAATATGATGTTAATGCATATTATGGCTATCACCAAAGCCTTGCACATTTTAAAAATACATGTTATACCTTGAAACAAAAGATTCAAGATCTTATTAATAACCAATAGCTTACCTTTGATGATCCTCCAAAGGATTTAGGTTCACAACTTGGTGAACATCAAAACCAAAATATATTTAACAATCCATTGCAAGAACATTCTAAAAAAGATCCATAAATAAAAATGGCATATAATGCACATCCACCTCCAACACATTATGGTCACCCATTAAATGGGATTATTGGAAATTATACAAACATAGTACCTCCTATGGTTAAAATACATTATATCACATTTGATGGTAGTGAAATTATAGATGATGACTCAGTTATTCATTCATCATTTATTCAATCATACCTTGATCAGCAACCTATACATAATGTTATGATCCATAATAATGCTAGTGAGAACATATGTACTATGATGTTACTTACATATTTTGGATATACATGTGATGATTTATACCCTTCAACCAAAATGATCAGAGCATTCGATGGGACATCACAACACATTATTGGTGAAATTATTTTATCCTTACAAGTTTGTCTAGCATAGTTGGTTACTATATTTTTAGTTATACCATATATAAGAGTCTTTGATATGTTATTGGGATGACCTTGGATACATAAACTTTTCACAGTACCTTCCACAGTGCATGGGTGTATTATATACATTCATAATAACATGGAAATAATAGTTTCCAAAATTTCATATGAACATCCACTTGAATAAAAAAAATTATTCCAAAATAACTAATCATTTGTGAAAGGGTAAGCAATAGATAATCCACTTTCCTAGGTGACCCATACTTGAGAGTCCATTACAGTAGAGATGCACAATGGATTCCACATAATCCTCATCTACCTAGTTGCTAAGTGCACAATAATATATTCCAATTACAACTACATTGATGAAACCATAGAGCATTAAACAATGGTTTCCATGAACCCCTACTCATTATATTACTTATTCATGATTACACAATCTTGTGAGACATTCACAAAGTACCACATACTCTACAGTTCTAGACATCCTTGATCCTTAACAATATCACTAGTTTGATGTGCCATATTTTGAGTTTGGAGCTACTTATGAACATCCCTTAGATGGGATCATAGATTAGCCTTTTATCTTTCAAATATAAATTTAAAAAAATCAAATATTCAAGAAAATAAAAAACATTAAAATAAATTTAATATATATATATGTATGTATATATATGTATATTCAAGAAAATAAAAAACATTAAAATAAATTTAATATATATATACATACATACATACATACATACATACATACATATATATATATATATATATATACATATATATATACATACATACATATATATATATATACATACATATATATATATGTATATACATATACATATATATATATATATATATATATGTTTGTATGTATATACATACATACATACATACATATATATATATGTATATATGTATATATATATATATATACATATATATATATACATATATATATATATATATATATATATATATATATATATACATATACATATATACATATATATATATGTATGTATGTATGTATGTATATACATACAAACATATATATATATATATATATATATATATATATATGTATATGTATATACATATATATATATGTATGTATGTATATATATATATGTATGTATATATATATATATATATATATATATATATATATATATATATATATATATATATGTATGTATGTATGTATATATATATTAAATTTATTTTAATGTTTTTTATTTTCTTGAATATACATATATATACATGCATATATATATATATATATATATATATATATATATATAGATATATTCAGCTTTTTCATGTTTATTAGCTCCTTGGCATTTATGTTATTTACTTTATGTTAGTAAATAACATATGGTTCATTTTATAGATACACATATGTTTCATGCATACTTGAGTGTGATACAAGCATACAGCATATACATGACATTTGCACATATAAATGTTGGACATTTCCTCTTCCCACATGGCATACTATGTTGGGGGCATTTGCTTATTTGATCATGACTGACAAATGTTATATTATTTTATGATCACTTTTACATTATTATGTTGAACTATATATTAATACTTATACGTGCCTATGATGATGATGACATTTTTCATAATGTGTTTGATATGATATGTTACATGACATTTTTTGCTGACACATATATGTAGGGACTAGTATGATATGCTTATGTTGGTTTCTTATACTTCATTTATTCACATTGTCACTTCCTTGAGAGTCTTTTTCTTGTTTGTTATTGCCTTGCTTATGGCAAAATTAAATATGTTATTTATTGGCCCCTATGCCACTATTTGTTGATTTTTTTTGTTATTTATATATTTGAGTATGTCCTTGCTTCAAGTGTGTAACATTTTAATATACCCCTTGTTTTTAGTCTCTTTAGACCCCTTTTTGCAACATTGAATGTTATTATGTGTGTGCTTGATTATTTGTTGATCTTGCATTATTAATTTATAAATGTTGACATGATCCATATCATGTATATTATGGATTGTTATGATCAAATACTACAAGTTTCATTTATATATCTACTTAGACATGCTACTCTTATATGATACATGATTCATACACATATTATATAGTTATCTTATCCTTTTAAGGTAAGGTAACTACTAGATTCCATTTCCCTCACCTCAAAGTGGGGGGGATATTAGTGAGGGAATGTCATGGCTCCACACATACATAATTTAAATAGTTAAAAACATTTGATAAATTTTACATGATTCAAATATAAACTTGGGTTAGAATCATATACACATTGCACTAATGTTTAACAATTTGGGACATAGTTTTTCATATCTATGACAAATATTATACATAGTTATATAACAAAGGATACATTTTGATAAATAATTCATATCAAGACACATTATAGGTGCATATTCCATGAAAGTGAACGAAAAAATATAAATACACATTCAAACTTATTTACCAATAAATATTGATACTTTACCAAGAAGCACCATTTTCACCAGGAAACATTGTTTTGAGCCTTTCCTATCTAAAATAATTGGTTTCTTTAATTAGTGTGATATATATTTAATGCCATCAATGACCTAACCCTATGTCCCTTTGCTTGAGTTGGTTATAACACTTAACTTGGATTTTATTGTATTGTCACTTGAGTTGTGCGATTGAGATTCAATTATCTTAATGGTCGTGTCACAACTCATGCTTGCAATGGATTGGGGGAATAATCACCTTATAATATCCCTTTTTAAATCTCCAAGGTTTATTTTTGAACCTCTTTAAGCTTTAATAATTCATAAGGAATCATATTCAATACGTCAAAGCACCAAGGGGAAACACAGTTGCATCAAAACACAAGTGTACTCCTTCCTTGCTCTTTTTATATTTAAGCATTTAAATTATGTAAAATTTTAGATTATTATATGCATTGATTTATACTATAACAAGCTCTTGGTTATAGGTCATACACTAACAAAGCACTAAAAGTGGTCTCAAGCAAAGGTAAGGTGTGTTGTACATGAGTAGGTACACATTTTTTCCTTAAAACTAGTAATTTCATCATTATGCATTACTAGATTAGAGGAGGGAAAATTAGATACTAAAATCTAATTTATATGGCATTTCAGTCTTCTATACTTGATAAATACCTATCAAGCCTCTACCTTTTAGTTCTAAACATTCATGTTCCTGAAAGGCACTCATTTGCCATCTCATTGTGACTAACTATTTATCTTATGGTCTAAACCTATCATTTATGATAACCTAGATCTCTTACATAGGACAAAAAGCTTATAACCTTAAATTTGTCCTTTATTGTTAGTTCCAAATCCTTAGCAACTTCTTATCATGTTAGACACTTGTGTCCCATATAGGGACACTTGTGTCGATCCAAGTGTTCAAATTCTTACATGATGTCTATACCTCAAAAGTCATATAATTTATAAATCGTTTAAACCCTATGGTTCAGCCTATTTGTTTTATTTAACCCTTACATGAGAAATTATCAAAAATGTATAGTATAAATACAAAACAAAGACCATTCATTACCACTAAGTCATATTCAAAAAATTTACCAAACACTCATCTACCAAAGTACCTTTCAAGTATCCAAACTTCCCTATCCTTCCCTATTTCTATATCAATCATATGAACAATCATATTATAGGTTTGAAGAATTCAAAGAGCAACACATGAGAAATATTTGTCAAGTTATAAGATAGATCACTATATGTACTTTCATATAGCATATCAACTACACCACTTTGAGGATATCTATCATCTCATTTGACTACCCAAGGTCTCCATATCCTGGATTACCAAGTCAACAGAAGCCATCATAAAACCATCACCAAGCCAAGGAGAAATCTAAGCATGCAAAAAATTAGTATCCATCTATTTAAGCAACTTTTCCTCTTTAATGTCATCCACCAAAATCCTTTGCTAAAAATCAAGGGCCTCCTTGATATAAAAATGCATTTTATTATCCAACAAATTCCCCATGTTTAATAGATGATGCAACTTCAAATCATCCACTAGACAAAGGAAACAAGAGTGGACATCCTTCAAAACAATTATGAGATAAATTGGCATTCATTTTCTTCATAGTATTAACCATAGTCTCCTTACATTTACTCTATCTAGTGTGCTTGTGGCTTAGGTTGATGGAGGGATCCATGATGCCAAGGGCATTACCACCAAAAGTATGATGTTGCTTGTGTTGGAGATAATAGCTAAGAATGAAATGAAATGAAATGAAATGAAGAGTGGAGAGGTAAATGATACATGTCGAGCAACACGTAGGATGAATGCAATTCTAGCTCATAATTACCTTGAGTCACCAACTAGAATTAATTAAGCCTCAGGAGAACCCACTCTCAACGCCACTAAAATTAGTGATTTATATAATTTATTTCACAATGATGAAGATCATAGTCCACAATTTACCATGCTTTGGAGCCTGTTAGAAGGGATAGGGCCACCTTCAAATCAAAATCATTAGCATTTTGTGTCACCCCTTATTTATTAATTAATTACATTAATTTATTACCCTCATGATATATGTGGCTTAGGTGAAAAATATCTAATATATCCTAAAGGTTATAACAGTCTTCCATAATATTTTTGAGGTTTCAATTATTAGTATTTCGTATATCCACATATTCAATTATGATCCAACTCTCTTTCAATGACAAGGTTGAGCCAATTTTTTTGAAAAGTGATGGTAAGACCTCTCCAAAGAGCTTTAGATTCTATGAATTATTGGTACTTTTTCCAAGAGCCTCACTATATTCAAGTAAGAACTTGCCTTTAGCATTTCTAAAAACAACACTAGTACTAGCCCATCCAGGATTGCCTTTTGCAGCACCATCAAAAATAAGCTTTATACTATGAGTCTTGGGAGGGGTCCAATTGGATTTTCTACTTTGTTAAAAAAAATTCTAACCTTATTATCAGAGAATAAAAATGTATGTTTATTATATTAATAGATATAAATTAATAAGAATTTTCATTCTTGATATATTGGTGCAACAATATTGAGGCCATTCGTCTTCATTCACCACATTTTATTAAAAAAATAATAAAATTATTAATCAATATAATATATGAAAAATCTAAGAGAGACATATCAAAATTGACAAATCTAAGATAGACATATTGAAATTGAAAAATCTAAGATAGACTTATCGAAATTAATATTTCTTGACATTTTTTAAAATTAACCTATTTAAAATAAGAGATGTTAATATTTAGGGAGAGATATTGATATCTATACTAAAAATGACATTGATAATATATAATTCAAAAAGGAAACCATATATTCAATAAAAAAAAGAGGCAACCATTAAAAAGGAGAAAATACTATCATATTTTCTATTTTAAAAAATAAATTGACTTGTACACTATTGTGCTCTAGTGGAGTTTAATAAAGTGTTATTTTTTCCTCAAATATAAATTAATTTTTAAAATTAAAATTTACATTAAAGCAAAGAGAAAATTAGCCCCAAAAAGTTAAATTAATAATCTAAAATATTATATCACATCGTTCATCAATGAATGCATGGTATGATTATCATCATATATGGGCATGTGTCCCAGGGTACCCATTATAGTTCAAGTAGATGCCATAGAAGTTCACCTCCACCACCACCTTTATCCTTGCCCTTTCTTACCCTCACTTTTTCCAACTTGGAAAAAAGATAAAACTTGTTCAATTATATAATCTCCTCTCACCTTTATTCTTCATCTTGTTGGACCATCAGATTCTCATTTGATCAAAGGGTTTTGATATAAATCCATATAACTTTCGATCTAATTTCTAATTTTGAGGCTGAAATTGATAACATATCAAATACTCTTGCACTAGATACTAGTATAAACTTGGTGGCCACATGTGATGGACCACTTATCTAATATAACTCTAAACATAACTCTAATAGAACTCTAAAATGAGAGAGAAGTGTGATCTCAACATGTGTTAGACAAACCAACATGATCTCACCAATATAACGCTAAACATGTTTGTTTAATCCCATAATTACTATTGTTGTAATAATTATATCCTTATTTGTGTATCTAAAATGAGAGAGAAGTGTGATAGTGTGCATATTCACACTTGAATTATTATCAACCATGACACTCTGTATAGGTTGATGGTCAATATAAGCTCGAATGAATAAAGAGTGAAAATTAAAATCATCATCAACTATTTCATACTCTATGAATGTGATAAGGGGTCCATATGGCACTAAAACATGATATGTACCAATACTTCCATTCAAAGGATGTTATACCTCTATATAATTATGATAAAAAGATGGTGAAGGGTGTGCATTATATGTGCAATGCACTTATGTATATGTATGTTATTTCTTGACTTGTATGCTTAGGGAAATGATCACTAAATATCTTTATGACTCTATTCTTACTTGGTTATGTCTTTTTACTATCAGTAGACATACCCACATCAATGATGTTCTCATCTATCAAATCTTGTATCTTATTTCTCAAACTGATGCATTTGTTGGTAGTATGCCTCGATGCTATATGAAAATCACAACATTTTGATCAAATCCTTTTTGAAGAGGTTTACTCACATCAACATCTTTAATGAGAGGGATCTATATGAGGTGAAATTATAATAACTTTTGCAACACTTTTTAGGGAGCTTATACAATTTTCTAAACTATCTCCTTAGAGGAGTGGATAACACATTATGTTGAGTGGATTCAGAAATCGCATTCAATATTGTCTTTTGATTGCTTTTATTTTCACTTGGTCTCACATTTTATGGTATCTTACTCTGATTCTTTGCATGAGAAGTATAAATTGGGTTGGTTACATACTTTAGCTTATTCATTGCCAATAACTTAATCTCTATTTCTTTAATTGTGAGACATGAATATGTGAATGACATAAAGTTCTTAAACATAATAAATTCATGTAGAGGTGGAAACAAACTCTATTTGAATATGTCTTATAATTCCTTATCTACAATAGGATTCATCATTTTGGATAACATGGTCTTATATTGTAATACATAATTTGTGATGGGCTCATTAGATTCTTATCTAAGCTAAGTAATATGAGCATATGAAATCTTTTCACTTATGTTAATTGAGAAATTTACAAGGAAAAAATCTACCAAATGATTGAATGTGTTAACTAATCGATATGGTAAATTGTAAAACCATCTTAGAGCACACTCTTTTAAATATTGGGAAACAACTAGTTCAAAAAACTATCATTCGATTCATAATCCAAACATGTTGCATGAAATGCTCTCAAATGTTGCTCAAGGTCACCTTTTCTATCATACAATGTGAGCTTATGTGTCAAAAAATTAGGTGGTAAAGGATAAGCTAAAATATTCCAAGACAATAGAGTATGTAGTAAATTTTATGAGTTAAGTTTTGAATTAGGTTTCAAAGCACCTTGTTCCAAATGTAACACCTTAATTTATATAGAAAAAATGTTTTGCATGATGGGTTATACATTAGGAATAGAATGTGTGTTGATCAAAGGTGGTGTGAAGAGTGATTGAGTAGACATTGGCATATTGATCTATTGAAATCCTTGGGTTTCCCCTTAAATAGATATTGGTATAAAATTTGTGTTGAGATATGTAGAGATAGGCAAGGAACCCATAATAATATACGTCTCAGATGATTGAGTTGTGTTTGCACTTTTTATTTCCAAAGGATTTTTCAATATATTATAATAATCAAGGTTGTTCATGATTTTTTTGTTGAAAATTATTAAAAACTTACACTTTATTAGGATCTAGTAATTCATCATTAATATGTGGAACTACATCTTAATGCTTATCTTGAGAGTCAATGTTGTCTTGATTATCTTGTTCATGATATGAAATATTGTCATGGAATTTTACATATTCAACTTGTTCATTATTATCTAAAGGTCCTGATATACCCCTTTTTTATCCATCTTATGTGCCTTACCAAAATAAATCTAAGTATGCTCAATTTCAGTACCACATAGTCTAACACTTCTTCTAAGAGAAGTAGAAACAACTTTATTAGATTTCATAAAATATGAAATAGAAACTTAGAATATTGTTGTTCACAAAGAATTTAATAAATGTGAAAACCCTAATATAACAATTGAAAATAATAAAAATAAGGAAAGAAACCCTAGTAATGTGGATGTTTAGGGACTTGAAATATTCAACAATAAATGGGTTCACTGATATATTTTATTGGGTATTAAGTAATTGTTAATCTAATCATGACAAACAACTGAGTAAAATCATAATGTATAATGTATGCAATAAATACATGTGACTATTTTAGAACTTATTATTTTTAGAAATATACTAAAAGGGGAAAGTAGTAATGACAAATAACTTAACTAGTGCTTAGATATGATGGACTGCAATAGATACCATGTGATCAATTTTGGGAATATGTGAGGTCAATGTGAATCAAAAATAGGGCTCTATTTGATTCTAAGACAAGTTCATGTTATTTAGACAAGGTTGGCCTACACTTTAATCTATATGGTGCACTAGTGTTTGCTAGGATTTTTCATTCTATTTGAATTTAGATCAGTGCACCTTTGCGAATAGGTCCCATGTGTATGATCAAATTCTCTCAATTTATTACTTGAGCCATTGTGTAACTTCTTATTCACTTTGAACCCTAACTCAATGGAAATTAGGAATAAATGTTATAAAATGGGAAAAGCGGATTAGGGGTTGAAGTTGTGCTTGACCTCAAAACCCTTTGTATTGAGCACTACATACATACTAGTACTTTGAAGAGGGATAAAACTCCATGTAGTTCTCCCATGTTATAATGGTGTGTGTGAAATATTGGTGTGATTTTATATGCTAGAGCAATCCTTGTGTAGTTAAGTTCTTCAACAATGACTTTTGACCTTGTTGGTGTATTTAGACTTAGCTCAGGGTTACTTAGATTGTATGGACTTAGAATTGGGAATAATAGGTGCTTTTCTCTCAATGTAATGCTATAATAACTATAGTGCGTATTTTAGACACCTAAAACTGGCCACAACTAGCTTTCAATTGGACTTCAAACTGATTCATACCAACTATTATAAATTAAACCTAGGAATCACTGAACATACAAAATTTGCTTGTGCATCATTCATCAAATCTCATAATCATGTTGAGACATCCCTAATTGGGGTATTCTATCATATATAATAATAACCTCTCATGGATTCATCCCTAATCATCTTGCAGCATCACAATAGTCAGTTTGGCCTATGGACCTATTAAGTAGGGCACGTGCACACTTAAATCAAATATTGGAAATGCAAAAAGGCTAATCAAAATTAATTAAAAAGGTAAACCAAACTAAATGCCTAGTTGAATTATCCATTTGAAATTAATAAAAATCTAAAAAAGGAAATTCACAAATTCAAAATATCCTAGCCTATCACATTACCTTTATGAGTTGTCAAGCTCTTTGAAAATATCCTAAAATATCTATTTTGGAGACCCATACCTAGAAATTTTAAATATAATTACTTGACAACTATTAAATCTATCATGATTATATTTAACTCACCTAGATTATGTTTGAACCCATTTTAAGCCTTAACTCCACCCTAACTAACCTTGGGTGAGAGTTAAATCCTTAGGCTATAAGTACAATGTCATACTAATAGAATCAAAAAACTCCATAAGCCAAAGTTATAATACAAATTTGGAGAGAGACATAAGCTATTCTATATCAAGTAGTGTTATAATTCCAAAATATTGAGCCAAATCAAAATAAAGCCAGATCAAATCCAATGGTGCCAAGGAGAGAAGGATCCAACATGTTTCATTTACCAAACACTTTTTGATGCACAAGCTGAGCAAGCCACTCAACAAAGCATTTGGAGTTCCCAAGGAAGGTAAAGGATTTGTGTCTTTTATGTTTTAGTTGTGATTTCATCTAGTCTTTTGTTACTAAGTTCTCCCAAAGTTCTAGGCTAGGAGTGTTAGTGTTAGTGTGTTTTGTTTGAGTTTTTGTTATTTGAACTAACACTATACTAACCTCCATTCTTAGATTCCTATGATTACAAATGGCGTGCCCTGTGGGATGTCAAGCAACCCATACATGAAATGAGACTATTATGCAACTTTTATTTTTTCTAAATAATCTTTAGATTTTAAGTTTTACCTTTAGTTTTCACAAATTCTATTTTTTTTAGTGACACAATTTACATAGAGACCGATGACAAAACTAACGTCAACCCTGCCAGAATCGATGTCTATCCACACAAGATTGACATCAATTTTTTGGTGGAAAATAGAGCATGAAATAAATGTGTTTAAATAAATTTTTCTTATGTTTTCTATTTTTTTTGTTTCTAAATTCCTAAATCTCATTTAGCTGACTATTTACTTGTAGAATATTGTGTCATTTGTTGGTTTTTATGCTCATCTTGCTAACCACATTTTTTTTAAAAACCATATTCTATTTCCCTTTGTTTTTATAGGAAGAAAGGACATTGATGTTGATCTTTATTGATTGGCATTAATCCTTCTGACCGATCTACATCGATTTCTATAGATCGACATTGATCCCTGTGTGGATCGACATTGATCTCTAAGATAGAAAAATAGAGAAACCTGAGAGCAAAATCCAAAATCTTGTTTTCTCATTCATATTTGAGATTATAAGTAGTAAAAAACCCTCTAATAATTATAGGTCCTAAGGTGTAAAATATCAATCTTGAACATGTTTAAATATTACACATTTTGACTTTGGTGTTTGAAATAAACCTAGTGTTTTCATTGTTAGATGTTTTTAAAAGTTTTTGGAATTTTTTCAACCAACTAATGTCAAGAGGCCAAAAACTTCACTACACATTTTATTTTTGTGATTAAAATGAAATTTAAACACTTAGTTACATGCTCTTAAGAGTTTCATTTCTATTTCTTATTTGTTTAAGTTTATTTGGTTTTAAGCAAAATAATTGATGTGTGTATGCTCTCCCTTGTCCCCTTTAGGGAACTAGGGTGAAAAAAAGTGCTCATTCATTGCCTCAATCACTTTATTATAAAATTATGAAAATAATGTTGTTAAATCTCTCCTCAAATCCATATGATTTGGGTTATCCAAACATGACCTTAAAGTCTTTTCACTTGTCTTTTATTTTCATGAATTTTGGCTTATGAGCGGGAGTTCATCACCTCCTCATAGGTTATATAGAGAAGCATTGAACCACAAATTTATCTCTCAATCTCATTTTAACCCCACTCCATGGTGGGGTATACAAATTGATTTCAACTTACTAAGATGCTTATTTGAGCAGTTAAACAAGCTCCATTAGTAAGATACTACCTCAGATCATAGGGGAAACTCAGACATCACACTACACTGTGAAATTAATGGATGTAGTGGTTGTGAAAAAGATAAGACATTTTCATAATAATCTAATTGACATGGATCCAAATGACATTAGCATCCATTATGTTATCCACACTTGGGACCATTTAGAAATGTCAGACACTTGGGACACTTCGGACACTTGGGACACTTGGGATAGAATTCGACAATACTATGAAACCTTGTTAGTTTTAAGCTATAGGACATTATGTAAACATAGGATTACAATAGTGGGAGGTTAGTATTGTGTTAGTAAATAAATTAAATCAATCAAAAATACACTAAACTAACACCCTAAGCCTATCTCAAAGGAGGAGCTTAGTTAACAAAACAAAAATAGAAAACATAATTAAAATATGAAAGAAAGACCTTTCACCTTCCTTGGATGCTCTGAAATGCTTGTTATAGTGGCTTTCTCGATTTTTGCTCTTGAAGTCTGCATCAATGAAGTATGGCTACCTCCATCTCTCCTTAGCACCTTGTGGCTTTGGCTTGGCTTGGCTTAGCTCAATATTTGGGCATTATAACACTAAGATGTAATGATTTTGAATGTATTTGGGCATTATAAGTTTGGCATAAAAGAGATTAAAAATCAATAGGCAAGGCCTCTGCTTTATAGGTTTTTGAAATGGTTTAGGATTAACCATGACCATCCATCTCAAGATTGAGATGTGTGGCCATGAATTAATCCAAATTATGTAATTAAATTCATAAATATCCACATAAATATTTGGTAATACGGACCATTAACTAGGTATAGAGGGTCTTAATGAGGCATGGGAGGCATTAATTTAGATATTTGTGGCATTTATGGCTTGTGAGTGCCACCCCATAGGATGATGTCATTTGATGATTTAATTAATGACAACTAATTTTTAAAAGTAAATATTCAAAAATTTCCATGAAAAATTAACTTAAGCTCTTGATTTGGTTTAATTAGCCTTAAACATTATTAGTCAACTTTGATGTAAAACCTTGGCAATTTGTGCATAAATTAATCAAATTGGTCAAAATGTCATATTATTGGCTCAAAATTTGACCAGATTGGAATTGAAAGTCGATGTTAGATGTGTTGGAACTATTATCCCATTTAGGATGTTGTTAATGCAAAATAACAAAGGCACTGTCTCATATAAAAAAATTATAGAAAAGAGCAATCCAGAGCACCCAAGTGCAAAATTAGCATTTTGACTCACAATGATTTGATCAAAGTTAGTTGATTCATAAATTGAATTTCTCCATTAATGATACTCTAGCCAAAATTGGCACTTGAATATATCAATTTCAACTCATTTGATGTGTTTTAATATTTTTAGGTCAAATTGTGCATTTTGGTGGAAATTGGTCAAAAGCCTAATTGATGGTCATTGGTGGCCAGATTTAGGTGTCTACAGTTTACCCCTATTTAAGAAGATGTTTCAAACCATAGGCAAAGAAATGTCTTCTCAAATAATGAGAGGTGGCATGTATGCCAAAAATAAGATGGTGGTTGAAGAAAAATCTCCAAAGAGTGTTCGAAAGCCTATGATGATGCCCCCTCGAGGGAGTGGTCATCATATTTGTTGATGGACGGTCCCTCAAAAAAGAAACAAGAAGAAAGGTGAAATTAACCCGTGGTTGAGATTAATCTAAATGAAAAAATGCTTGCATACATTGATTTAAAAAGGATATTGATTTGCCCAAAGGTGGTTGTAATCAAGAATAAAAGTCAAAATAATGATTTGCCCATAGGCAGTTATAATCATTAAGGGGACTTGGATTATTTTATAATGATGATTGTGCCCTAGTTAGAGCTGATCAACAAGCATAACTCAAAGATGTAACCTAGAATATAGATTAAAGATGAGTGGGTGTAAAGTGATGAAAGAGATGATAAGAGGAATGAGATTGATTAATAGAAAAGATTTAGTTATACCTGTCAATGGGGAAATGCTCATCATTATTAGAAATTATATAACTAGAATGCTCAATGGGTTGATTTGATCAAGGGTGGGATGGAAATATTTTCCAAGGTCCCAAAGAGAAACTTTTGTGGCTCAATTGATTGTAGACATTCTTGAAGCTAATTTTTGTTGTAGCATGTGACAATAGGCTCATGATAGAACACCATGAAGACTGGGCCAAAATATGCATAAGGATGGACTCCCAATCTAATAAACACTCAAAAATAATGTACCAATGATAAAAACCATGATGATAATGTTGACATATGAATATGGATGGAATCAAGAATAATGTACGTAAGGAATCACCCAATGAACACATATAGACTAAGTCAAAGTGATAATACTTAAAGCAAATAAATAGGAAAGTGAACAAACAAACAAACAAACAAATATAAAGTGCATAATAGACAAACAACTTAACATAAACAAACAAATAGAAAACTTGAAAGCAAAAGAAAGCATCTAACAATGATTGTGCCCCAGTAGGGCAGATCAAGGATAACTGACTAGGCTTAAACAAGACAAATATTTTTAGATTTTGAAATATTATGAATATTTTTCAAATTTTGAGATATCTTAACTCATTAGAAAATGACAAGATACATACTCACAAAATGGTGAGAGCATTTAGATTAGGTTGTTAATTAAAATAGTGAAAGTGCATGGAAAGGGGGACTAAGGTAACCTTAACATGAATTGAGCATGGTCCACATAGTCTCAAAATGACCTCAAGTCATAATAATTTTGTTCACACAAAAGGTGGGAGAAACTAACTAGGTCACAACAAGTTCTCAAATCTAACAAATGGCTAGTCAAATGAAAACAATAATGGCAAAGTGATGTGGCAATGCATGATAAATAAATGTTGCCCCTAGTTTGCCCATAGGAAGTTATAACTAGGATACAATAGATTAGAGTAATGATACTAATTTTCCCATAGGTGGTTATACTTAGTAGTAAGATTGGTGAACACTAATTTGTCCATAGGCAGTTATAATCAGACTCACATAAACCAACTTGATATAGGATTAAACATGAAAGATATCTTACCAGATCAGCTATCACAATACTTTCATAGACTATCATTATAAATATGAATTGGATTGATTATTGAAACTTGATCAGAATCCCCTCACAAAAAGTGTTGGAATAACCAAAGGAACCAATATCAAAATAGGATTGGGTAGGATGACTAAAAATAGGATTTAGTCTAGATAAGAATGGAATGATAGGATGGTATTGGCATACTCTAGGATAATGATGGGTTTGATAGATTGGATAAAATGGTAAGAGGGTTACCCCCAAGTTATGGGGTAAATGGCAGGAATATGTGACAATGGCAAATGGATATGGAAAATGAAATGGTATGGTACATGTTTTTGGCCTGGGTATGGTAACATGGCATATATTTTTGGCCTAGGTATGGTAAAATGGCATACAATCATTTTGTTTCTACTGAAGTGGAGATTCATTTCCTGATCAACAAATGATACAAATAGAATAATCAATCATGTTAATTATTATCCCACATCTCGTCTGAATAGTTATTCTTTTAAGAACTGCCTAAAAATTTGGTTGTCAAGAATGCTTTTGTGATCTTCATTAGTCCTTGATTCTGATTCTTTCAAACATCAAGATAAGGTATCTTTATAGCCTTTGCAAAGGAAAGTATGGCCAAGGATGGTAAATAAGGACAAATAATGGATGGTAGGTTTGTTTTGAAATGGAATGGCAGATGATAATGGAATGAATGATGGAGGCAAAATAAATGAAGATCAGGGCTTTTAGTCACACATAATATTGTTGATGTTGGATTCAACATAGCTTTTGTTATGGCAGGGTTGAAGACCTCTGAAGATACTCTCAATAGGACCCCCAGATTTTTTTGTTGTTTGGGATTGAGAGTAGATACTATCTGATTAGGCTGTATTTTGATTTGATCTTTGAGTTCATCTTTATCAAGCAGTGAAGAAATTTTGTGTTCAGATATTGGCACCTCAAAGAGGTTTTCACCAATGAAGTTGTCTTGATTGTCCTATAGTGTTTCCAAGAAGGTTTCACTAATGAACATTAGCTTTTGACTTTGATTATCTTCTAACATTTTCAAAAAAGTTTTACTAGAAGATGCTGAGTTTGAACTTTACATTTCCTCTAGCACCTCTAAAAAGGTTTCACTAGGAGAGTGTTCTCATGCTACATGAATGTGGTCTTGGCCTCCTTGTTCTTCTTTAACTGCTATGTCATCATGGATGCAATTCAATAAAGTGTGATTCTATCGGTCCCAATCAACACTTGTAGGAGATGGAATGTCAATAATATGTCTATTTTGGTTGATGGTAATGGCTTGTGGAATGATAATGGAATGGGGAGAGGTTTCACAATCCCTATAAAAGATACTAGGATAAATTGTGTCAAAGTTGAAGTACTCATATTTAAAAACTATATAAATATTGTAAATGTACTCAAATTGATCTGCAAGGCACACATAACCAATATTGTAATAATCATGAATATATTCTATTTTTAAATCTGATTTTGACTCAAGGGACCTGAATCCAATGTTGAGACTGATGTTGATTCTTATTTTGATGCTAAATTTGATGTTGGTTCAAGAATAGAACCTAAATCTAACTATGATTCTTCATATGATGGGTACTCCATTACAATAATGTCTTGTTGAATGCTTGGTATTGGATAAGTAATGGCCTATGATGGCATAATGGGCTCCACAAAAATTGGTTTGTCAGAGTGGGACTCCTTTAGGATGGGAAAAAGATCAAGAGATAAATCATGTCAATAGGAGGCTCTTAAAAAATAGGCATATGGTCAAGGTAATGATTTGCCCAAAGGTGGTTATAATCATTAAGAAGTGACTCAACAAAGACTAGCTTGTCAGAGTGAGACTTCTTGGTAATAGGTATAGGATCAATAGGTGATTCATCATAGGTCAACCTATCACAAGTGGTTGGTTCAACAAAAATATCTTGGATTAGTTAGTTTTCTTGGCCTTGGTTTTTAATGAGTTAGAAAATACTAGTTTTGAACATAATTTGGTCTTTGAATGATTGGATGGGTTGAGGTTTTGATTGGATTGGTACCAAATGAGAAATGGCCTATGGTTAGATAATGGTAGGGAATTGTGGAGCATGATTGCTCACATGATCCAAATGATAAAGTCCTAAAATGGTAATGATAGGGTTACCATTTGTGACATAAGATCGTAATAGGGGGAGATTAGTATTGTGTTAGCGAATAAACCAAATCAATCAAAAACACACTAAACTAACACCCTAATCCTATCTCAAAGGAGGAGCTTAGTTAACAAAACAAAAATGGAAAACACAACTAAAATATGAAAGAAAGACCTTCCTTCACCTTCCTTGGATGCTCCAAAATGCTTGTTGTAGTGGCTTGCTCAATTTGTGCTCATGAAGTTTGCATCAATGAAGTATGGCTACCTCCATCTCTCCTTAGCACCTTATGGCTTTGGCTTTGCTTTGCTTAGATCAATATTGGAGAATTACAACACTAATATGCAATGATTTTGAATGCATTTGGGCATTATAAGTTTAGCATAAAAGAGCTTTAAAATCAATAGGCAAGACCTCTTATTTATAGATTTTTCAAATGGTTTAGGATCAACCATGACCATCCATTTCAATATTGAGTGTGTGGCCATGAATTAATCCAAATTATGTAATTAAATTCATAAATATCTCCCATAAATATTTGAGAATAAGGGGCATTACCTAGGCATAGAGGGTCTTAATGAGGCATGGGAGGCATTAATTTAGATAATTGTGGCATTTATGGCTTGTGAATGCCAACCCATAAGATGATGTCATTTGATGATGTAGTTAATGACAATTAATTTCTAAAAATAAATATTCAAAAATTTCCATGGAAAATTAACTTAAGCTCTTGATTTGGTTTAATTATCCTTAAACATGATTAGTCAACTTTGATGCAAAACCATGGTAATTTGTGCACAAATTAATCAAATTGGTTAATATATCATATTATTGGCTTAAAATTTGACTGGATTGGAATTTAAAGCCGATGATAGATGTTTTGGAACCATTATTCCATTTAAGATGTTGTCAATGCAAAATAACAAAGGCATGTGTCTCATACAATAAATTTGATAGAAAAGAGCAATCTAGAACACCCAGGTACAAAATTGGCATTTTGAATTGAAATGATTTGATCAAAGTTAGTTATTTCATAAATTATATTGCCTCATTTAATGATACTTTGGCCAAAATCGGCACTTGAATGTATCAATTTCAACTCATTTAATGTGTTTTAGTGTTTTTAGGTCAAATTGTGTATTCTGGTGGAAATTAGTCAAAAGCTTGATTGATGGTCATTGGTGGCCAAATTTAGGTGTTTACACGTTACACTTAGGTGTTTGTGTCATTTGTATCCTTTTATTTCATGGTATTGGGTCAAACTATCTATTTGGTTTGTTATACCATGTCTAAATGAGTCTTGTTTTATGCATCACTCCATTGTTTGAGGAGATGTTACACCACCCATTTGGTACTATACCTTTGCCTTAGTATTTTTTCAAATCTTTATGTGTGTGTCACTTGATTGAAAATGGTAATGTTATGCTTCCTAATTCGTTTTAAAATATTATGCCTTGGAGTCTTCAAATAACCAATTTTTACATCTTTAGAGTGTGATAATGTCATTACGCTACTTGAATCATTTCAAAGACTTGTTTTCCTTGTGCCATTTTTAAAACTAGACCACGTATGCTTTTTTGGATCTTCACCTAGTGTCATTATGCCATTAAATTTTGTCTAGCTTGTTTTTTATTCAAATAATCTTAGTTTCCTAAGTTGAGTTTTTAATTAACCTTGACAAGTTCAAATCCAAACATTGATTGATTTATGCCTATGCCTTATGTAATTTTGGCTTAGACACCAACATTTCTCTTTTGTGTTGTGTAATTTATGTTAATTCTTTATTCAATTCGAAAACTATTGTTTGTGCCTTTATTTGAAAAAAATAATCTATCTTCCATATGCCTTTTGTTTCATCACTAATGCCAATTGACCAAGTTGATGTCTAAAATCAAATGCCTAGTTTATGCCAAAGTGTTTCAGATTTGTTAGATTAAATATCTAACTTTGTTTTTAAGTCTAGATTTTGTGCCTTTTTACAAAAGATCTAGCATATGTTTATTTTGAACCTAGATTTTGTGCCGCATTTGGACAATAGACCTAACAACTTTTGTTTACTTAGATTAGACTTGTTTGAAACACTTTGTACCTAGAGTTTGGCATACCAGTTTTATTTCATCTACTTGACCTTTTGTGTGAGACATTTAATCTTAGACATTTGGTGTTAGACTATTTTATACCAAGTTTTAGCATAGACCATTTTGGAGATACAAGGCCATCCCTTTGACCAAGTTAGACCAAGTTCAAATCATTTATCCTTTGGACATTATTTTTTTTTAGAGTTTGTATAACTCTGGGCCCTTTGTAGTGAAACATTCATCATTGATTTGAATATGTATCACTATACTCATAATGGAGCCATGTACAATCCAAGATATGGTAATGTGGTCGCACAAGAAGATTTTATTCAAGACCCCTATGGTGACAATGTAGTTTGTGAGATGAATCCTTATCCACCTTATAACACTCAATCAGGGGAACAAAGTCAAGATCTTTTAGCTCACTATTTGGTCAACACAGCTATATACTCAAAGCAGGACTTGGAAAAAATAGTGTAGTACCTACCTAGTGTATCATTAGTTATGGACCAAGTTCAATAATAATCGTACTATGTTACAATGCCATCAGCCTATGATCCCTATTTGTTTGATCATCACTTATTGGCAAACAAGGATAAAGTTTTAATCAGAGCCACAGAGGTAGGGTATAAGTTTCTAATAGACTTCCCCCATTAAAATTTGCCCAGTCTAGTTAGAGTGCTTTTCTAGTTAGAGTGCCTTACAACATACCTTACAATCAAACCAATGAATAGGCCTCTTCTAAAAATCCTCAAGATCTAATGTTGATGTCATATCAAGACCCACGTAATATTTTCATAGGAAAGGGCCTCATAGAGGACCATTTTATACATATTCAGATATCATACTAGACCTATTTAAACTGAGCACATAAATTCCAATAACATGACCATGTCAAATGATCCACTTATTAATATAGCTCCTTCAATAGGAGTCTTAATTGAATTGACATGCCAAAATAATTCAATTATAGACCCATTCGTGCAAAGCACTTCAATTGGAGACATGTTCAATGCCCCAGCTATTGAAGATTTTTATACTACTTTCATGTAGATGAATAAGCCAAACAAAGTGGATAATACATAAGTATTATCTAATCCTAACCAAAGTGGTGTAACTGCACAAACAACTAGTCCATAATAAGTGCCTCTAGTTAAAACCATAAATGGTTCACAATTATAGGGGGCAATAATTTCTACCTCCCAACTACAACAAACTACCTATAATCCTTAACCAATTGCTTCTTCAAGCATACAATTGCAAGGATTAAGTAGTTAAGCACAAACCAATGCCTTGCCTCAATATAACATGATGAATTTTATTCCATCACAATAGGTGATGACTAACATTCCATACAATAGGCATAATCTAGTATACCAATGCAATAGAGGCAAAATATTCTACTACCTCAACAAGGGGAAACCAATATTTTACCTCGTCAGAGAATGACAAGTATACCTCTTCAATCGTATACAAACATGCCTTTCCAAATATTTTCTAGTCAACAACACATGTCTATTGGTCAACAATAAATGATGAACACTCTACAAGTGTCTAATTCCTAATAAGGGTTTATGCAACCACAAGGTACTACTATTTAAGTATCAGTTAGGTATCAATTACCTTTTGTTTTGAATGTGCCACAAATTAAATGATAGGGACTTGTTTCACAACAAGTTCCCCTTATTTAGCCAGGTTTGACTAGTAGGTAGCAAGTCGTTAGTTAACCTCAGTAAGCACAATACTTCACCCAAATCCATATCTTTCCATCTCAACCACATTTTCCCCAAAATTAGGCCTGCATACTAAATCCTAACCATAATATTACATCGTAACATGTGTAATTCTAACAATCACATCTCAATCTGTGTATGCATATTCCTAGTCAATTCCCCAGCCAAACCAACATTCCACAACAAATCATGCCTCCACTATACCCCAATCAAAATAACCCACTTTTGACCACTCAGCCTTCACCTCAGGCTAATATTCCATCCAACTTCCTGGCACAAGAATTATAGTAAATGAATGATGTAATTGTCGCCATCCAAGCTAAGAAACAGACCAAGAAGTTTAAGTTGGATTATGTGTGTTCTAACCCATTCAACATGGAGTATTTCATTTCCTCAAGGGTATGAACCACTTAAGTTTGAAAAGTACAAGGGTAAAGGAGACCCTAAGGTCCATTTAATCAAAAAAATATATCATTTTCCATCTAGTGGGTTACAGTGATATATACCTCTTACTATTGTTTTCTCATAGTCTAGTAGGACAAACTCTAGAATGGTTTCTAAAATTATTGAAGAATTTAATGTTTATTTTTGATGATCTTTCAAACAAGTTTGTACAACATTTATCTTACAATATCAAACATGAGATTCCATTGGTAGATTTGACTCAAGCCAAATAGAAGGTCGGTGAAAGCTTTGCAAGTTATCTATAACGATGGAGAGTAATTGACAGTCGTTCCACTCATAGTTTACCAGATAAATAATTAGTCATTGTGTTTACCAAAAAATTTGATAATGATATATCTTACCATATAGAGCTACAATGTGCCCATAACTTTAAGGAAATCATTGACAAAGGTTTACTAATAAAAAAATCCCTTATTAACAAAGATATTATCAAGTTCACCTCATCTAACCAGAATCGAAACCAAAACCAAGATAATGGCTAAAATCAAAACCACAATCAAGCCCAAGTGCAAGTGTCACAACCATCCCAAACCAATAATTATGAAAAACCCATGTATTTCAATTACAACAATAATGTTTTTGGAAATGGAGTAACTAAGTCACAACTTGTTCAAATAGTGCAAACACTATCTACTCAACCTCCATCATAATTTCAAATTACTCCTCACCACCAACATATTCAACAAGCGCAACCTTCATAGTAGCCTAGACTAGCCCAACCAATGCATTAACTATTACCTTTTCAAACCCCTCCTCCAAGGCAAAATGGGCCTACTCATCAAGTTTTCAATGACCTTAGATAGCCTATTGAAATTGTGTTTTGTAAACTAGCCAGTGTTAATCTAGTTAGTTATGATAAGGAATCTAGAACAGAAATGCTCTGATTCCAACTTGTCAGGATCTTGCTCCTCAATAAGAGCACAAATGATTACCTTGTATAAGCAACTAAACACGAAATTATACCAGAATTAACAAGTAACTAGAATTCACAAATGATATAGAATATGAGAGACAATACACAATCTTGTATTAATACTCATGCCAGAAGGAAATACAATGAAGATGCCACAATCTTCCACACCTCTCAGATGTACAGATCTCTTTCCCTCAAGAGTTCACTCTCCTACCAAAAATGGTCCCAACACACAACTCAAACACAGAGTTGGTGTTCACCTCCAACCAGTCAGTAATAACACTGCCAATACACAAGTACTCAAAGTACTTCAAGAAAATCTCCCATGAACTTGCAACAACCTGCAACTCAAATGATCTTACTTCCCATGTAGAACTTCTTCTTTGATCTTGCAACAACCTGCAGATCACCCTGTTCTTACAATTGGAAGGATCTACCTTGCCTTCCTCTATTGCTCTTAATTACAATACATGCCAATGGGTCTATAAATAGATCCCATACTAAACAATAACTTAGACTTCTAATTTACAATAATTAGGCACGCAGCTCAAGACTCGAAATAGTATTTACATGTAAGCAATTGGTTCAACAAACTAACTGTTCATGCAATGAGCAGTTCTGGAACCGCACATGGCGACCAACATCGGTCCCTGTCTATCTGGAGGTGACCAATGTTGGCCGACTCCTACCAATGTCAGTTGCCCTTATGTTCACCCCTAACCGACGTCAGTTGGCTTGACTGACGCCGGTGTCCCTGAAACTCAACAACCTCCTCCATGTCTGCATACAGTGAAGCTTTTAGCTCCACAACTTAACAATCTCCCACTTGGAGATAAATAGCTGCACTTGTACCTGTACCTGTACATCATCTAGTTTATTTCCTTGGATTTGTATCCCTCTTTAAAATCACTCTTGAAGACCAACCACCACAAATCTTGTGGTGCACCTCCTGTCATCCAAATCACCTTGCCACATCCGATTCTACAAACCCATGTAGAGAAGTGCTTGACCCTGCATAGCATGTATACCTACTGCTGGTCCCTCTCAGATGTCTGAGAATCCACTAAACTACCCTCTAGTGCTTCTTTCTCAGATTGGCTCCAAACTTGCTGACAACTCCCACTACTTGGGAAATCTTAGGTTTAGTACATACTATGCACTTAACCTCATTATGTGAATCAAGGCACTGTTCATAGAACTATCCAACCATCACACAATCATCTAGAGACAAAATCAACCTGTGACCTTCCATGTCTCTAAAACACACTCATGCCAAAGAATCTTGCTGCTCCCAAATTCCTCATGACACACCTCTAAACTAACTTTACCTTTAGTTCAGCAACTCCCTGCATATGTGACCCTACAACAAGCACAACATACAGTAATAGGATAATGTAGCTAATATTATCCAACTTGGTAAAGAAAACACAATGGTTAAACCTCCATTGTCCTACAGCTAACACAAGACCATATACCCTGGCCTTCCGTCTCACATGTCCATTCCCGCACTTCTTTATCCTGAACATCCATTCGTCTCTCAGTGCTTTCTTCCAGCTGGCAACTCCACCAAAAAACTCTTGTTTGGTTCTTCTCCAAGGAATCACATCCTTCATCAATGCCAAGCTCCCAATGTTTCTTGGATCTACCTGCTCTACTTCTTTAATAACTTCCTGGTTCTTGACCATCAGTGAGCAACAAGTAGTGTAAAGAAGGGAAATAACGAATTTGAAGCTTACTTACCCTTTAAGTCCTCCATATGGGTGCTTGAGACTCTTTGACAGCTTGTTGTCTGCCCAAAATTTGTCTCAGTGACCGATGCCAGTTACATCTTAGTCTGCACCCGACCGATGTTGGTTCCATGTGACTGCCTCATCACCAACGTCAGTTCCCCCTGACCGACACCAGTGTTTATTTGTTTGGAGTCACTGACATCAGGCTACACATAGCCGACATTAGTCCCTGTCTGGATGCTGACGTCGATTTTCTAACCGATGTCGGTCTTTGTGTTTTACTTGTGAGCGATGACTTCTACCCGTGAGCTCATTTTTGATCAAACCCTTGTCCATATCAACCTTTCTCTGCTCAGAATTTTTTAGCCCCTTGTGCTAATCTCTATCCGTCATCTTCTCCTTAAAAACCAAGGCTTTCCTGTTCTTGTCACAAACATCAAATTTCTTAAGAAACGTCACTTTCTTATTTTGTTTATAGAAATCTTGATCCATGCTTTTCAAATCCGAAAGCATACCCTTTGACTCAAGAAAATGCATCCCCTTCTTATTCATGTGACCAAGCCTATTAAGCCACATCTTCAAATCTACCGCTGAAGTAAATAAACCAGAAGGAGAATCAGTAATACAAGTAGATAGATAAAGCGTACCTACTTTCTTACCTCTTGCTACAACAAGTGCACCCTTAGAAACTTTCCAAGAGTCTGCTGTGAGAGTTACTGTGCAACCCTCATCACCCAACTTTCCAACAAAAATCAAATTTTGCTTCAGGACTGATTTATTTATTATCTCTTCTAACCCCATAAACTTAGCATACCTGATCTCCATAGGCTCACTCTCCAACAACTCAAATTGATGCATTAGTTCTAAATCAAGAAACTCAAGAGAAATGGGTAACCTTGATTCCTTACCATATACTAGTTTATAAAGAGATTTGGCTATTGACCTTTTATAGGTGATCCTATCAGCCCATAGAGCTAACTTCAACTTGAGATGCTATGACATCTAATTGTCCTCAATATTCCTCATTATCTTTAATAGGTTCTTATTCGTAGATTCAATAAGGCCATTGCTTTGTGGATAATAGTTTGATGAAGTGCTAAGATAAATCCCATGTTAGACAACCCATTGACTGATCCTACTTCCCATAAAAGCCATTGTATTATTAGAAATAATAGTTGAAGGAACTCCGAATGTAGTAAGCAAAACTTCATAGAAATCTAGAACATTGATTTCATTTGCTTCTTTCAATGCCACTGCTTTTGTCCAACATGTGAAGTAATCTGTAGCAGTTAGAATCCATTTATGTCTTAAAATTTGAGGATTTATGAGACCAATGAAGTCTAATCCCAATTGGACAAAGGGTTGATCCACTATAATTGGTTAAAGAGGTAAGGATATAAGTTTTACTTTTTCTACAAACATAGCACATTGTTTGCACTTCCTTACCCATGCATGGAAATCACCAAATATTCTAGGCCAATAGTACCCACCTCTCATGATCTTAAGGTCTATAGTTCTAGTGGAAAAATGTCCTCCACCATATCCATCATAAAATTCATCAAGCAATCTCTAAGTTGGCTTGTCTCTATACATCTTAGCAACATGTCATTGATATCTTTCTTGAATAAAATACCATCAACAAACAAAAATGGAATTGATTACAACCTAAACTATATTTTTTTTGAAGTACTTAGATGAGAGGGATAAATACCATCTTGGAGATAGCTTACCGATTCATGAAACCAGTTGGAAGGTGAGGCATGACTAGCTATAATATCTTCATCATTTGACAACAAAATAACCTCATTAGTCTCTTGTAAGTCTTGAGCTAGATGCTCATAAAGTACTTTTCCTCTAATCAGCTTTGTGACCTTGATTTTCACATCATACTCCATTACCTTGCTTATCCAACCAACCCTCTTCTCATTTATATCTTTGTTCAAAATGAACTCCTTGATGCTTGGATAGGAAATCATTAGGTGTATCTTATAGTTAGACAAAAAGTATCTAAACTTTTTAATAAACCTTATAACTAAAAGCACATGTTTTTTAACAAAAGAATACCTTGTTTCATACTCTTCCAAGATTTGACTAAAGAAGGCTATTGTCTACTCCAAATCCTCATGATTTTGTTGCATAAGAATGCTTGAAATGGTGTCCATGTTAGCATATGTATACAAAATGAAATCATTTGTGAAATCTAGATTTATAAGTGTAGGAGCACTAGTTATGGCCTTCTTGATGTTTTTAAAAAAATTTAATCATTCTTTGGACCAGTTGAAGCTCTGATTATTCTTTAGCATGGCTGTAATTGGCTTAGTTAAAATGGCAAAATCTAAAATATATCTCCTTATGAAGTTGATTTTCTCAAAGAAGCTTTGCATAGCCTTTTTGTGTTTAGGCAAGGAGAGTGCAAAAATGGAGTTGACCCTTTCAGAATCTATGCTTAAACCACACTTTGAAACCACATGTCCAAGTATCTTACCTTTATGAACCAAGAAGACACACTTTTTAGGATTTAGAGATACCCCAAATTGCCTACACCTTTCGAACACTTACTTGAGATGAACCATGTGATCATCTGCACTCTTTGAAAACACTGTTATATCATCCAAATAAACAAGTAAAAACTTGTTAAGAAGGCCTTGGAATGCCATATCCATGGCTCTTTGAAAGCTTTCTCTAGCATTAGATAAATTGAAGGGCATCTTTCTATATGCAAATGTCCCCCACTTGGTTGTGAAGGCTGTCTTAAATTAGTTCTTTGCCTTGACCAAAATCTCATTGTAATCACTTTATCTATCTAGCAAAGAAAACCTCTCAGAACCTGTGACCAACTATAAAATTTGTTCCATTGATGGCAATGGCTAATGATCTTTAAGTGAAGCCTTGTTCAAATCATGGAAGTCAACACACAATCTAATCTCACCATTATTCTTCTATACCAGAACAAGATTTGCCACCCAAGTTGAGTGCTTGATTGAAAATATAATAGTTGACTCTATGAGCTTATGAAGCTTAGCTCTCATCAAAGGCTCAAGCTTGGGATTGATGGGCCTTTGTCTTTATCTCATGAGTTTAGTTTCAAATTCTAACTCAATGGTGTGTCGAGCTAAACATGGGTCAAATCCCTTCAGATCACTATATCACCAAGAAAATACATCAAAAAAACTTGGGCATAACTTAATGAAAGCTTCTTTTTATGAAGGAAGGCATACCTTACCCAACTTAAAATTCTTACCAGTTACAATCTCTACATTGACATAGTGATCTTCTTTTGTTGACAAGGATGACTTCTCCTTCCTTAACTCATCATCACCACTGAAAATGTTTTCAAGTGTGACCAATCTCTTAGGCAAATTATTTTTCCTTAGTTGCACAATCTGATCACCATACTACTGTAAATTCTTTGATTGGTTTCTTTTAGAAAACTCAGCCTCCTCTTGTAAGAATATCATAATTTGATTGTCATCTTTGAACACTTGCCAATTCTCATGATTATTTGAAATACAAGGCCTTACAACCATCTTTATATTTGATTGAATTTTCTCACTTTTTACATTAGATAGGATACTAAATTGTGCCCCAATGGCAGCCAACCTATTTGCATGTTTATTCTCACCTCTTGGTATTGCCTGAATATTAAAATCTTGGAAATATTCAAGTAAGTCCAAAATTCTATGACTGTAAGATTTAAGCAAAAAAAATTTACATACATTTAAACCTTTTACTTGGTGAACTATAAGTTCACTTTCACCAAAAACTTGCAAGGTATTGACTTTCATCTTCCTAACCCACTGCAAACCGTGAACTAGTGCCTCATACTCTACAATATTTTTTGAACAACCAAACTAAAATTTAATAAAAGAGAAATACCTTTGATTTTTTAGAGAAACTAACATCATTCCAGCTTTGGTACCATTTTTATTCCTTGATCCATCAAAATACAATTGCCATAAACCTTCACCAGATTCATCATCTTTAACCATGGTTAAAATTGATGCATCACTCTCTTGAAGGCAATACACACCAATTCCTTCTTCTTTAATCAGCTTATAAGGATCATGATCATGAAAATTGGAAGCCACTCATCAAGAAATAAATATAAAAATCCATCCAAAGGTGATCCATTTTCTACTTCACTAGTTTCTATTACATCCTCTGAGATGATATAGTTAGTGTTCACAACACTTGGTATATATGGTTCCATATAGAAACATGAAATAGGTTCAAAATGACTCATTACCTTGGTACCATACCTAGTTATGAACATCAAATAAGTCTAATTAGTTGATAAATATCTCCCAATATTTGAGGTGAAGTCCCTTGAAAGGCACATAACAAAGTAAGGAGGTAAGTCTACCACAACAACATCCTATTGAATGGTAACATTGGGACAAGCATATAATATAAATTTTAGATATTTGATGATGCCTACCATATTCATTGGTGACCCATATAATTTCAATACCCCCTTAGTGTTTGGCTCATAAACAAGGCTGAGCTTGTCTGCAATTTGTTTAGGCATGACTGTACTACTAGCTCCACTATCTACCATATAGTTATGAACCAAAGTATCACTCACTATCAAAGAAAGGTAGAAAGGAGTTTTATTTTATTTTACCTTAGTTTTGTCCACTTTTTCCATCTTATTTACTTGATTTACTTGTTGCTTAGTTGGCTGATCTGAATTAGTTAAGACAACACCTTCTTTCTCAACCGATTTTGGAGGCAATTTGAGTGTTGAAAGCTCTTAGATGAGCATATATTTTTGTTCTAAAATGGAAAGAGAATCCCACATGCTAATGTTAATATTAGACTTATTCATCTGATCAACTATACTAAAATGAGATCCACCAACCTTTGGTTACACTTTTTGAAGCACTGGATGCTCATGAACTAGACGTATTTGATGAACTTTACTAACCTCTATATTCTAATTTTTCTAAGTCACAGGGTTAGCAAGTTATTATTTTATAATCTTAGAAAAAAATATTAAGAGTAATTGAAGCATTTGTCACCTCTTAAGCCTCATCTAGTTATTTTTTTAGCTCTAGTTACAGCTACAACTTGGCCACTTATATAGTTAGTTTCAACACCTTGAGTAAAAGCAACATAATCATCCACTTGCCAATTTACATTAATGGCATCAAGATGCCCTTGAACTTGTTGAGTCTCTCTTTTGTTAGGTTTTGGAGCTAAAAGCTTCACTGATGCAGACATGGAGGAGGATTGCTCAGTGTTATAGCAACCGACGTCGGTCATATCCAGTGTACAGAGCAACCGGCATCGGTCAGAGATCGGCCGATGTCGGTCATCTCCAGACAGACAAGGACCAATGTCGGTCGCCTGTGCAGTTCCAAAATTGCTTGTTGATGAACAGTCAGTTAACGAACTAGTTGTTTGCATGTAAAAAGGCTAATTTTAGTCTTGAGTTGTGGATCTAATTATTGTAATCGGATATCTAATTATTGTTTGCATGAGATCTATATAATAGACTCATGGGTTGTATTGTAAAGTGTGCTAGTTTAGAGTTGAGCTTGGTTAGCTCCTTCAGAGTGAAGAGAGCAAGGGTAGCTCTTCCTAGTTCCACAGGTGTGTGTGTGCGAGGTCAAAGGAGATCTGCAGGGTAGCAAGATCAAAGGTGACAGCAGCACATCAAAGGGCTAGTTGAGTAAGAGCAAGGTTAGCTCCTTCAGAGTGAAGAGAGCAAGGTGTGTTCCTCCTAGTTCCATAGGGGTGCCGAGTGTGTATGATCAGGTAGAGCTGTAGGTTGTGCAAGTTTTGGTAGAAGATCCATAGGGGTGCTAGTTTGGAGAATCAGAAGGGTTCTTCATGTGTGTATGATCTTGGTCGGTAGGTGTGCAAGGCCAAGTTTGGAGATCTACATGGTAAGTAAGATCGGTTGATCTGCAGGTGTTTGTGTGTGCGAGATCTAGGTTTGCAGGTGTGCAGAACTAGGTTGATTTGCAAGGGTGCAAGATCAGGGAGGTCAGCAACACAATAGGTAGCAAGATTAGGGGAGATCTACTTGAAGTACATTGTGTACTTAGAGTATGTGTGTATACTCAGTCGTGGAGTATGTGGAGTACTTGTGTACTGGCAGTAGTGATACTGACTAGTGGTACTGGTAGTAGTGATACGAACTGGTTGGAGGTGAATAGCAACTCTGTGCTTGAGTTGTTGTTGGGACCGTAATTGAGAGTGAACTCTTGAAGGTGAATTATTGTACACTTGGTGTGGGAAGCCTATAAGGTGTGGAAGAGTGTGGCGTCTCTTCATTGTAATTTCTTTCTGGAAGAGTATTAATATAATTGGGTATTGTCTCTCATATTCTGTGTTATTTCTGAATTCTAGTTACTTGTTACTTGTGATTAAATTTTGCATTTAATTGCTTGTACATGGTAATCAATTATGCTTCCTAGATCCTAACAGTGGAATTAGAGCATGTTTGTTGTTCTAGATTCCTGACATCTTTGTGATGCCAAACTTGTATCTTGGTACTAACCTCCTTGAAAATAAAAATCTTCTTGTCATTTGTGTCATAGTGATGTTTTGTGATACCAAGGCTTGGTTTTGAGCATCATTGAGATCTAAGGACTACCAACCTAAATCCTCCATCAAGTTGTTTTAAGGTGGGGTGGGAACAATGGCCTTTGAAGTGGAAGGAGCATTAGGATCAAGGGCATCATATGGCTTAGCTAGAGTTATGGCTCCTTATGTTTGATAAGGTGGTATATTCTCTCTGAAACCTTGATAAGGAGGCCTTTGATCTTTGAAGGTTGAATTTTGTTGTTGATAGGGCCTATTAGCCTGATATTTTTGCCTCTTGAGTTGCACTATTTTATTCCCAAAGGATTACAACAAGCTTTTTAACTCTCCTATCTCACTAGCTTGACTATGAGGGGCTATAATTTGAGCTTGAGGTGATGGAATAGGAGCTAAGAATAGAATTTGGGGAACTTGAGAAACTTGAGGGGCTGGTCTAGGAATATAAGCATTGGAGGTCTTGAAAAAAGCTTACCAGCTTGTATCAAACTATTCTCTACCCTTATTGCAATATCATAAGCATTTGGTAAAGTAGTACCATCCATTGACTATATCATCACACTAATGTCAGAGTTAAGGGATTTTAAATAATACAAAAATGCATATTCAAGAGATGGTCCAATCAACATAGGTATCCTAGCCATGTCTTTTATAATTTAAGATTAAAATCAAACATAAACTCATGAGGAGCTCTCGTTATGGTAGTTAATTGTTCAACTAAAGAGAGATGATTAGATTTATCTTCAAATTGCTTGACTAAGGTTGTACCCAATTCATCCCAGGTAGAAATGGGGTTTAGTGTCAGGTTTCTATATCACTACAATGTTTTTCCTTTGAAAGAAGTAGCAAGCAATCTAATAGCAATATTATCCTGAACAACATTATGGACTGAACAAAGATTAGCTACATCATATATGTGCTTAATAGGGGTTGTTTGATATTCTCCTAAGAATAATGGGATGATATTTAGGGTAGACACTAGAATGTCATTAAATTGGGCTAAATTTAGTGGGTTACCTCTATTAAATGGAATAAACCCCTGGTTTTTAATAGCCATTTGGATAGTGGGGATTGTAGTGCTTAGAATAATAGGATAACCAGGAGACAAATATTTATTTTAAGGATAAGGATTTGCCCTCCTAAACCTTGATCTCTTATATGATATAAATTTAAAAGGAATACCTTTACTAGCTAACTGTGTTGTAACCTTTGGCATGAAAGAATTGTTTGAATGGTGTTATGAACCTTGCAACCTAAAGAATCTTTAGCTTGTGGTGAAGATGAATATTCTCATCTACTATAATTGTTTCTCCTCAGCATCAAACTTTAGCTATGCCAAAGAGTAAATGTCCCACTAGGCATGCCAAAAAATATTGTTAATTAGACTCACACCCTTGTGAAGGTAGTTTCAGGCCTTCACAGTCTATTGAAACATGGAAACAATCCTAGGCTATGGGAGGCCTAATCAATGCATTGAATCTCTATATTATAAGGGTTAGTTCCCTTTGGTGTATCAATTAGGATCTCTACTCTACACTACAAACTAACGAGAAAAAGGTAAGAAAGAAAATTGAAAAGAAATCCTATCTAATGATGGTGATACACTTGTATTTTGGTTCATCCACTCATTTTGAGCTTCTAAAAAATACTGATTAGATAAGAAAAAGATTGAACTTTCAACTCTAATTGACTCTTATGCATCAATATCTCATGAAAAGGTTTTATTTGGTGATCAAAACTTTAGGGAACTGATGGAATAGGCCTGATTCAAGGCACTAACCAACCACTTATATCCACTGTAAACTCAGCCAAAAGACATCAAATATAGAACATGACCTACATAATATGATCAACTATATTGCTAGGTAAGAATCAGAACTTGACAAGGAAGGAAATTCTATCACATATGAAAATCACTAACATAAATACACTATACCATCATTCTAGAATCTAAAAAAATAGTCCTATTCATCAGAAAAAGGTTACAAGACTCAAATTTTGGTAGAGTCTGGTCTTGCCAAAAGAGGGATATCATTCAAGGCTGAAAAAGCTAACTTATATAGAAAAAGCCTACAAAATCTAAGAGATTGGTGTTGAAAATAGAAGAGATGATCAACTCCCACATCACCCCAAGTCCAACTACAACTATGCCAAGATAACCAAGCCTTCTGATAATACCCTTCTGATTTATGTCCTACATGAAAAGCTATTTAGCATTGAAAATGATGGAGAGCCCATGTAGTAATCCTTATTAAAATCTTCAAAATTCATCAAACCTTCATGGAACTTCAAGGTGGGCGTAGAAGTCTGGATGGTGAGCCCATCTTGGACTAATCTACTCCATGCATGAAAGCTAAGCCAAATATTCAATTTGAACAAGTTAGAAGTTTTGACAACATTCAATTAATAAGATAAATCAGAATAGATGTGACACTTTGATAAAATTCAACTCAAACTCAAGACCAATCAACTCCAATAGGACTCCACTTGCATGAAAAAGCTCTTTGAAAACTAAAGCATGCATAAAATTCCATGTTAACTCGTTAAACTCCTCGAGCCCTTCATGCATTTGAGCCTCCCCTTTGGAATTAAGAGAGCCATTCTTGAAGCAGTTGCATATTCTTGGACTTTAGATCTTCTTATAGATGGAAAAACAACATATTTATTGGTTTTTTCATGTTCATGCTCATTCTAGACGTGCCTAATCTCGCTTGGGTCACTCTACATTTTTTGCATGTAGATTGTAAACTGTGTTGATCTAATTCAAGCTAATTCCTTCACCTTTTGTTTTTGCATGTATTCCTTCAGCTATAATTCTTTCGAGATTTTTCCTTGGTCCTTTCCCACAGAATTTTTTTGGGTTTTTTTCTCAAAGAATTATTTTGCTTCTGTCTATTTCTTGCAGATAATTTATTCGAGACTTTTCCCTTTCGACTTTTCTTTCTTTTGAGAAAATTGCCTGAAACAACTTCCCCCTTTTACCTTGAACAATTCCTTTGGACAAAAAGCCTGAAGGAAATTATGTCTTCGGGTTTTTGCAATGGACAATTCCTTTGGACAAATTATCTGAAGGAATTCATGTCTTCAAAAATTTTGAAATTCCTTTTAAAAATTTTGCAATGGTCCTTTGAAATTTTTGAAAAGGTCCTTTCCCGAAGAAAAAGAGCCCTTTGGACTTTGTGAAAAGAACCTTTCCAAAGGAAAAGAACCCTTTGGTTTTCTTGAAAGTGTCCTTTAGAAAAAATGTAATGGACCTTTTCGAAAGAAACATACCCTTCAGAAAAAATGAAAAGGACTTTTCTGAAAGGAAAGAGCCCTTCGGCTTCATGAAAATTCCCTTTAAAACTTTTGAAAAGGTCCTTCGAGATTTTTGAAATGGTCCTTCAAGATTATTGGAATGTGCCCTTCAGACTTTTGTAAATGGTCTTTTGACCGAAAGAAATGACCCTTCAAAATTTTTGAAAAGGGCTTCAAAAAACTTGCAAAGGGCTTCAAAAAAAATGTTAAGCACCTTTCAAAAAAAATATTAATCACCTTTCCTGAAGATAAGAGCCCTTCAAAACTTTTGTAATTGACTTTTTCGAAAGTAAAAGAGTCCCTTTGGCACATTGTGAAATAGTTTCTGGAAAAATTGCAATGGACTTTCCCAAAGGAAAAAAGCTCTCAAGCTTTTTGATTGTTGCTTTCTCGAAAGAAATGACCCTTCGAAAAAGTTAAGTGACCCTTCAGCTTTTTTGCAAGTACACCCTCCCAAAAAGAAAGAACCTTCAGACTTTTTTCCAATACCCTTCAAAAAAGTTGAAAAGCACCATTTTCTATCGAGAAGAATACCTTCGAGATTTTGGAAAGACTAATTCCTTCAAGAAAGTTGTAAGTACCTTTTAGAAATTTTGAAGGGGCACCTTTGCTTCCAAAAGAACTCTTTGGAACTTTCACATAGGACTATTTCTTAAGAAAAGAACCTTTAAAGGAAATTATTCCTGAAGTCTTCCTTCTATGAAAGCCTAAAGTATATCATCCACTTTTGAAAACCCAAAGTCTTCTGCTTATCCTCTTTTGAACTGCTATGAACAACATAAATACCTTCCTACAAAGAACAAGATGAGTGAAAGAAAAGTCCCTAGATCACCTAAACAACCCTAAGACCTATTAACCATGGATTTTTTAATGACTTTTTAGGACCAATTACTAAGATCTAAAGATGAAATGGCATGGTATGCAAAATTCTTAAATAACAAGGGTGGCAATTTGACCTGTAGGATCAAAATTGCCAACAATAGTGATTCTCAAGATTTCTCTATAAATAGTAGAACCAAAGATGATGGGTTCTAGAATAGTAAGACATGGATGAGAGAGTGCAAGTGTGGAGCCAAGTAAAGGAGATAACCTTTGAAAGAAAAGGTTCAAGTCAGTAAAGACCTTTAGAGAGTGAAGAGGATCAGACATGCTAGTCTGAGCAAGGTGTTAAAGTTGATCACATGGGTCATTAGACCTAATAAGCCTAGAAGAGGCAAAATGGGTGAGTATGCTCAAGAGGATATTTGAGAGAGGCATGTGTGTGTGAATTGTGGAGTGAGGGAGGGGTAGAGTGCCCTATGGATGAGTCGATGAGCAAATCAATTTGAGGATTGTTTATATGACCTCTTGGTCATAATTATGTTGGTAGAATAGTGCTCTTATTATTTGAATGTGAGCGAAGACAAGGTGAAGACTGTGTGAGCTTGGTGGTTGATATGAGGGGTAGATCAGAGTATGGATAGTGTGTATGACCATTTGGTCATGTTTTTAATGTGGTGATAGAGTTGTTAATGTGAAGGTGAAGTATGATAAGCAAAGGTCCATCATTATGTGTTGTAGACATCAATTTAAAGGTGGATGTGTTCATAGGTGTTGTTGTGGTAACTCAACATATAAGGTGGTTGTAGCCTCCTTGCAAGGTAAAACTTACTAAAAGGTCTGGTTGTTGTTGAAGCTCAGCTAGATAGGTGTGGAAGTACCTTATGGGATTAAAGTCTCACTAAATAGGTATTGTAGTTCATTGATCATTTGTAGATGGTCTAAATTGGATCTTGTTATTATAGGACAGTAGTCCAATTGTAGGTTCTAGTGGGTTTTATTTCCCAAAATGTTTCCCACATATGAAATGTGTTATGTGCTTAATCTTGCATTGTCTTTCTTGTTCATTTCTATGAATGATGTATGCCCTATGAATGTATGTATTGAATGATTAAGAGGTTGAAGGAATTGGAATTGAAGTTAAGATTATCTAGGCTCACTGAGTCACCCCCTAGTGATTTTACCTATAATAGCTCAGAAATGGATAACAATTATAAATGATTATATCTTTATTGCATGATACAATTAACTATTCTTTTGAGATGAGTGACTTGTAGGCTACATCTCTCATCTCAAAATGGGGGAATTACAATGAGTTTGTCTTTCACAAGTAAAAAAATAGATTTTATGGCAGAGTACATGTTTCAAATATTCAAAGTTTTAAAGAGTCAAAGTTTCAAAGATGTAAAGTAATTCAAAAAAGTAAATTCTATGATAGAATATAGGTTTCAAAGATTCAAAGTTTCAAAGAGTCAATGTAATTCAAAAAATTTAAATGAAAAAAAATGACACATCAAATACAAATTATGGGAGCATATGACATGTATATGCACTCACTTTATAGAGACTTGGGTACAAATTCATACACACTAAAATACATATGGAAAATAATACAATATCAAAAAAACCATGTTTCAAATATAGTTGTGATTGAACATATACATGCATGGCATTCTATGTCATTTAACATAGATTCAAGGTCATGACACTTGTTCATAAACATGTATACTATTTTCAAATTCAAAAGGCGTGATACTAGTTCAAACACATATCAAATGCAACACATTTTTCAAATTCAAAGGAAAATGTTTATATCAAGTTAAATTTATTAGCTTTGAGATCATGATGGGGGATTTAATATTCTTCATTCTCTTTTGATAACACAATTTATAATCTAGATCCGTCGATAGCAATGCAATTTATTATGTTATGGGTAATGTACGTTCAAGTCTTATGACACTTAATGACCTTGGCATTACTTCTAGTGAAACTATTATGTGGTTCCATATTTTATTATGATTGATGTACGCTTGAGTTTAGTAACACTCAATGACCTTGGCATCATTAATAGAGAATTTATTATGGTTTCACCTTCATTTGGATTAGGGCATTTGGTACTTCTCCCCATTCATGAGATTTATGCATATTCCCAACTCAAGGGCTTGATTATTTATTCAAAATTTGGACTTGATCGTTCTTAATTCACTAATGGTTCAACATGAGAAACCATCTCTCCAATTACTTCAATAAGGAGGCACTTTTCTCCAATGCTTCACTATTTTTTGTAGGTTACAGAGCAATGTGGTTTCATCTCCATATAAGTGCATTCCTTCTTTGATCTCTTTTTAATTTTATATTTTAGATTTTTAGTTTTTTCAAATTTCAAATATTAAAAAAGATTACTTCATTTATTATTGTAGGGTTTTCTATTGAGTGTCCTATATAATTGAAGCTTTTTATCATAGATAAAGTGTGTTGTACAGACTCAGGCAATGTTTTCCCCTTTACTTTAACAATTACATTACCAGATTAAAGGGGAGGTAAATGTAGATACATAAATTTGCTCATAGGTACTTGAAAATATCAATTCTTGACATATATTAAACCACTCACCTTACACCTAAATACATGAATCTTATTCACCATTCTTTTAAGTCATTTATCTATATAGGGGCTTGATCCCCTATCTGTCATCACCACCAAACAAAACTTTTCAATTTAATGCTCAAACCTTTATTACATCACTCTCAAATTACCTCCAATTAAAAATAGTTGTCCTTGATTCTCTAGGACAGGTCCATGCTATGTAGATAGGTTTGTTGTCATGGACCTGTCCACCTAGAGTAGCCTCAACCTACGTTAATTAACTACTAGTTTCCAAATTTTTAAATATTCATTTGGGTCTTCTCACATGTTTTCATAAGTTCATCTAAATTAAATTGTCAAAAGGTTTCACTATAAATACAATCAAAGGTCATTCATTATTCATAACTTGACACTATCAATTAAACACTTATACACTACTGCACATTGAACAAATTCTCCTTATTCTTCCCAAACTCAAGATCATCCACAAGGATCAATCACAATCCAAGTTTGAATCACTTAAAATAAAGTCAATATTTATAATTTTCAAGTATCAAATCAAAATTTATATTTACATACATATAGTCAAGGAACACAATTACACAATCACAGTAGGAGGGAGAACTATGTGTGGTTTGATTCCCCTTTGGAGTATTTCGATACATAGGTAGCAAACAATAATCAAGTGGGTGATTAGGTTTAGATCAACCCATTACACTCTCAATCTATTTTTTAGGTTTTTATCTCTCACAAGACCCTTAGGGTTTTCCAAGCAAAGAGAAGGAAAAAAATGATCTTCAAGTGACATAAACAAAATCAAAACATCTCAACTTACTCAACAAACATATGTGCAAATAATGGAATAGTCATTGTTTCATCAAAGTCAACATAGATAACTCCATAATCAATGGACATGACCAACTTATGTTGTTATCTAGGGATCATAATCATATCCAGGAATATTTTCATATTCTACCTTTAATCCTAAACAATCATAATCTTATTTTTTCCTAGTTCTCATTGTTAAATTTCAGATACAATAAACTAGAAATCAAAAAAGCTTAGTATCTTATTGTTGGTTGTAATTATTATTTTTATCATATGCCACTTATCAATTTTAATTTTTCTTTCAATCAATTTTTCCTTTATATTCAAATTTATACTTAAATGCACATATTTCAAATGATTAGATCTATCAAGTTTTATACATATTGTATAATATTTAATTGCCAAATCAAAAATAAGGTAAAACAATATGCAGTTAGAAGCTTGGCTTTGATCATTGATAATGTTACATATTATCTGTAGTTGAAATGCTTCAAACTTGGCTTGTGAATGCTCCTAGTGAATGAACTTCAATTTGAGAAGAATAGGGAAGATTTAATTGATGTGCAATAGTGTATAAGTGCTCAATAGATAGTATCAAGCTAGGATTAATGAATGACCTTGATTTATATTTATAGTGAAGCCTTTTGATAATTTCCTTTGGTTGACCTTACGAAATTTGAAAGAAGATCCAAATGAATGTTTCAAATTTGGAAACTAGCCATAATTGGCACAAGGACAATGTCAAACTAGTTGGGTAGGTATGCATTAAAGACCTTGTTTGCCTAGCATAAACCTATCCTAGAAGATCAAGGATAAATGTTATGAGGTTGACTATAGTTTGAGAGTGATATGAGATATTTTAAGCATTAACTTGGAAATTCATGTAATATTGGTGGTGAATACAGGGGTGAAACCTGCATATAGATAAATGGATTAGAGGAATGGCAAATAAGGGTCATGCATTTGAATGTAAGTCAAGTGGTTCGAGATGTGTCAAGAATTAACATTGTCAAGTACTTATGACCAAATTTAGGTGTCTACAATTTTATAAAGTGAAAATTTAAATACTAAGTCATAAATATTTATATATCCTTTCAAGCAAGACATCCCAAGAGGTGGTGAAGGTTTTTAAACATAGAATCTCCCATTTGTGGGATTTAAACATTGGATCCATGAAGCTTGTTTAGCATAAAATATGTCATTTATTTGGCAAGGTAACTGGGGTGTTTGGTGGGACATAACATGTTGAGCATGCATTTTCCCTATATATAAGATTTGACCTTGGATCAATTAACTTGTAAATGTAAGTCCACACCAAAATGTGAAACTAAGGTGCTTAATAAGACAAATTTTTTTTACTTATTGTAACCTCTCTACAGTTTGCAAATGTAAGTCCACAATAATACACCAACTTAATATGTTTGATAAAAACACTCACTTTTTAAACTTATTACAGTCTCTTTCAATGTAAATGTAAGTCCACAATAATACACCAACTTGAGATACTTGATAAAACACTCACTTTTTAAGTTTATTATAATCTCTTTCAAACATTTATTACAGCCTCTTTTAAATAAAAGATTTTAAGCTTGTTTGGCATAAAACAAACAATTTACTTATTTGTTGGATTTGAACTCAATAAATTAAGGTGTAAGCATTTAATCCATGACTCATTTCTCCACTTTATAAAATGGAAACATCAATACAAAACAAGGGTTGCACAGTGGCTAGTCCCTACCTTTGTACTAAAAATGAGTTTACATATGAATTTGTAATGTAATCTTGCTTTAATAATTTAAAATTGAAAATAAAAAATTAATATTTTGTAATTATATTGAAATTTGAATTTAATTAATAATATTTATTTTGGACAAGTCCTATTAAACTAGTATCTAGTTAAACCATTTTAGCATTCCATGCCCCTGTTTGTTTTTGTTTTTAAAGAATCCTATCAACATGTTATGATTACTTGTGGACATTAAATTATGTAATCATATTTAAATTTTATGAGTGTCCTCAATAGCCCCTCTATTGAGAGACATAAATATGATGCTGGTAAAAAATATGTATAATATGTAAGGGAAATTAGATAACCCGTCAAAGCAATCAACATGTTTCAAAAAAATGTGTGAGTTTAAGGGTTGCATAGATGACAATACTAAGAGTGAGTTAAAATTTTCAGTATAATAAATCATAGAACATCAAGCATAAAAGATATAGCAATGAGGTTGGGGCTCCCATATGTAAATTCAACTTGAAAACCCATTTGGGTGATGTCCTTGGATTTCTAAGTATTAATTAAGCTAAAAATTCAATGGTTGGTTCATCCAAGGCTGTGAATGTATTTACTTTTATGGCCCTCTATCTATTTATTGTGTAGTTAGTATCTTGAAATGAATTCAATGGCCATGATTCAAGCTTGAGAAAAAAGGGCCTATTTTGATCTTCTCAACTTTACTTATTAGTTTAATTCATCTTTGATCTACCTTATTCATTCTCCATGTAGAACATTACATTTAATTTAAATCATCAGTCAAGGTTATTCCCTACACATAAGGATTTTCATGTTTACTACATCTTCTAATCTTTCGGGTTACTTCTTGTGGGTGACACTTGTCACCCATTGGTGGGGGTTGAGTTAGAGGCATCAACCCATAAACAAAGCTCAAATAGTTGGGAAATATAACTAGGATTAACCCATTATAATATAAGATCATTGAGATTTTAACTATTAAAAACTTTAGTCTTAGCCAATTCAAATAATTATAGGCATAGTTTGGATATTTATCTACCATTCATTGGGGTTAAATATTTGTATGGTCTATTGGAAAAATAGAGATTTCTTCAGAGGTGGTACAATATTGTATTTTGATGGATGTGTAGTAAATATGAATTTGGTTTGTTGAATAAAATCAAATGGTGTCAAGAACTGATCTTTGTAATTTTATTTTCAAAAAAATTAAGTGTTATTTTAATGATCAAATAAATATTATTATATTTGTCATCATTTCAATTGATATCCCATGAGACATGTAGAGGAATATTCCTTAATATTTGGATGTTAAACTTTAGAATTGATAAAGTATTGTGTCTTGTCAAATCTTTCTATTGGTTAGACTATATATTATTTTTTTGTTTAAGTGATTCCTATAGTACCTTGTAGATGAAGAACTAAAAAACCTAAATTCAAATCACAATACAAATAACTTTACCCAAAATTTTGATATTTAAACATATAAATTAAAAATAAAAATAAACATGTGTGTGTGTGTTTATTTTTAATTATATATATTGAAGGTAAATGCACTTACTAGAGCTATAAACTGAGAAATAATTTTCTATCGGAGCTAAGAACTATATATGGGATACAAAATAGGAGGCCCAGTCTCCAAAAAGGCCTAAAACCACCCAAAAAGTATAGAGGTCCAAACAAAAACTGTAAACACTAAGAGATTACTCTAGCCATAACAAAAAATTCTTAAATAAAATAAAAGGACAAGAAGCTATGAAACAACAATGTTGTTTGTTAGTGCAAGTACAACAATAAAGCAATAAAAAGATAACACACTTATAAAAACCAAGGGATGGACCTAAGGGTGAAGCACTCACACCAAAAACAAATAAAATTAAATGCAAACAAGTCAGTGGTTAACGAACATGACCGACCTATGCTACTATCTAAAGAGTGCAGTCATATCTAAAAATATTCTTAGATTTTGCCTCTAATCCTGAACAATCATGGTCATGTCTTTTCTTGTTTCTCACTATCATATTTTAGATACAATCAACTAAAAATCACAAAATCCAAGTATCTTATTGCTGGTTGTAATTATTATTTTTAGCATATGCCACTTGTCAATTTTAATTTCCATTTTAATCAATCCTACCTTTACATTCATATTTATGCTTGAATACATATATATTATAATATGAATATATCTATCAATTTTTATACCTATTGTACAATATTCAATTATTAAATAAAAAGTGTAAAACAATATGCAATTAGAAATTTGGTTTTGATACTAGACAATGTTAGCTCATGATTTGATTTAAAATGCTTTAGACTTGGATTTTGACTATTATAGGGTAGATTTTCTTGATGTGAAATAGTGTATAAGTGCTTAATAAGCCAAGTTAGGAATAATGAATGACATTTGATTTGTATTTATATTGAAATCATTTGACAATTTCCTTAAGTCGATCCTACATGTGTAGGAAGACCCAAATGAAAATTTTAAATTTATAAACTAACTGTTAATTAGTGTGGAGAAAAGGTTGCACTAGGTGGATAGGTTTACAATAGTGGACTTGTCTAGCTAACGTGGACTTGTTGTAGAAGATCAAGGACAACTTTCCTAAGGTTGGTAAAAATCTGAGAGTGATAAAAGATGGTTTGAGCATTGAATTAGAAATTTTGGTGTATCAATATTGGTGAATAAAGGGGTAAAGCTCGTATATAGATAACTGGCTTAGAGGAATGGTAAACAAGAGTCATATATTTGAGTTTAAGTCAAGTGGTTTGAGATGTGTTAAGAATTAACATTGTCAAGTACTTGTGACCAGATTTAGGTGTCTATAATTTTATAGAGTGCAAATTTAAATGCTAGTTTATATATATTTATATATCTTCTCAAGCAAGGTAGTGAATGTTTTTAAACATAAAACCTTTTATTTGTGGGATTTGAATGTGGATCCATGCAACTTGTTTGGCATAAAACATGTTATTTGCTTGGCAAGGTAACCAGGGTGTTTGGTAAGACATGACATAAAACATGTCATTTCACTATTTGTGGGATTTGACCTTAGATAAATTAACTTTTAAATGCAAGTCCACACCAGAACACCAAACTAAATTACTTATTAAGGCACCTAAGTTTTTTTTGACTTATTGTAACCTTTCTCAAGTTTAGAAATGTAAGTCCACAACAATAAACCAACTTATGACGTTTGATAAAAAATCACTTTTTTAACTTATTATAGTCTCTTTCAATGTAAATGTAAGTCCACAACAATACACCAACTTCAGATACTTGATAAAACACTCACTTTTTAAATTTATTATTGTCTCTTTCAAATAGAAGATTTTAAGCTTTCTTGGCATAAACAAGCAATTTATCTATTTGTGGGATTTGAGCTGAATGAATTAACGTGTAAAGATTTAAGCCATAACTCATTTCTCCACTTTATAAAAATGAAACATAGATAAGAAAAAAATTCAAATTCAAACCAAACATAATTAACTTTATCCAAAATTTTGACCTTTAAACATATAAATTAGACTTAAAAATAAATATATATTTTTATTGAAGGTAAATGCTTTTGACTAGAGGGACTCGTCCACCAAAAGACCTAAAACCACCCAAAAATTATAGAATTCTAAACATAAACTTCAAATATTGCAAGATCTCTCCGACCACAAAAAAAAAATTCCAAACTAAAGGAAAGGACAAGAAGTTATGAAACAACATTGTTGTCTATCAGCAAAAGTACAACAATAAAATAGAAAAAAAATAAGGATCCACAATGTTTTTTTTAACATAAAAACAATTGTATTTTTGAATTAATATAGTTGAAAGGGTTGTAACATTATTTATAAGGATGATGGATTAAAAAGCTCTATATAAAAAGGGTGTAGGTTGATTATGAGTTATTAGTCCCTTGTTAAGGGAGGGTATTAATGGTTTCACTTTTCAGTCAATCAATTTTTTTTATAATACATATGATTTTAATAATTATAAATTTTTTCTAAAAAAATTCATATAAATATTACAATATTTTCAAGGGTATTATTTGAGAATATTTTGATGCTCACATCATAACAATCAATTACTATGACAACTCATATCATTATTAATTACTATATTCATTTTTTTATTATAACTATTTATGTCATTAATTATTTTTTTGTAAACAATATTTAATTCAATGCATTTCAACAAAAAAAATCTAAAAATTCTAAAATATTAATTAATTGTTCAGCATGTCAAATCTTATCATAAATATTGCTTAAACAAAATCTTATCATACATGCTATTTATTTTCATAAATAAATTATTTAGTAAAGTATATTTTAGAAATTATGATTTTTTTTTAATAATATTATTATTAAAAAAAATTTATTGAAACCCTGCTTTTACATGGATTAGGTGTATAGAATGCTTCTTTGACTTAGTGCCAAGGACTGAGGGGTATCCATTTTGCCAAATTCATCTGGGCACGATCTCGACCTCGTCCCTTTTTTGTATCTCTTGGGATTTGTACCTTGGTGGATGGCTAGGCAACACCTTTTACACCATCATCCTCACTATTAGGCTACAACCCACTTCATAATATTATAATTTTTAATTATACTGTTAATACTTAAAAGTGTGTAATTTTTTAAATTATTTTGTAAAAGCTTTCATCTTCTTTATGACTCTTATTAATCATAACAATTTGAATCTCTATAATTATATTTGTTTCTCATTTCAAAATAAGATCATTAATTTGAATAATTCAATTCTCTATAATATAATCAAAATAATTCATCAATTTAAATTTTAAATTTCAAAAATTATATGCTAATGAAACGAATTATTAAATCATATTATTAAAATTGAATTACCACCTATTAAGTACATATCCACAAACACGATTTAATTAATTCAATTATATGTAATTTGATATAAAATATTTAATGACAAGACTAACTACGTTACAATTCTTATGCTTATAAACAAATACTTAACTATAATAAGTTTTTAATTTAAAAACATGTACTCGTCATTATGTGGCCCTTGTTTTAATAAAATTGATCTTTTAATTGTGATAATTTTGTTGAAAGAAAATTTCATTAAAATGTATATTTTTTTGATAGATCAAAAAAAGGGGTTGAGCTCATCTATTAAAAGTATATACCAAAAACCTCGATAATTTAGGGGAATACAACCAAAAGAACTAGTTTAAAGAGCTCAAAAATCTCAAAAACTAAGCAACATTACATAGAAAGAGTTGAAAAATATATAAAAACTAATCTTCCTCAGAGCTGGAGATGACCACTTCTTTATCAACATTATGAACATCATCTTTGATGATGAGAGAAGTTAAGGATTCTACCAATCTATTTTCATCTTTGCCATTTAGAATTCTCAACCTTTCACAACTCAACTTGTGGTGTTGCATGAGACTATCGTCAGTAATAGCCTTCAAAAGGACTCATAATTGATCCAAATGAGTATCCATCAAGTGACCAAAATGCTCAATATCTCCATGGATGACCAGCCAATTGCTGGCACTAAAAAGAACCACCTAAATTCAAATCAACTACACCACTTGGAGGGTATTTAGCCTTACATTTGATTGCCCAAGGTCTTGCATATCCTGGATTACCGAGTCAATAAAATCCATCACAGAACCACCAACAAGACGAGGAGAAAGTTGAGCATGTAACAAATTAGTAGCCATACTTTTAAGTAACTTTTCATCTTTAACACCATCCACCAAAGTCCTTTGCTATAAATCAAGGCCTTCTAGACAGAAAAATGTATTTTCTTATCCCATAAATTCCTCGACTTTAATAGATGAGGTAGCTTCAAATCATCCACTAGACCAAGGAAAGAAGTGTGGACATCATCCAAAGAAAAACTATGAGATAAATTATCATTCATTTCCTTGACAATATTAACCACAGTCTTCTTACTTTTACTCTACTTGATGTGCTTGTGGCTCTAGTCACTGGAGGGATCCATGATGCCAAGAGCACTACCACCAAAAGTCTGATGTTACTTGTGATAGGAGACAATAACTAAGAATGAAAGGGAATGAACAAGGGAGAGGTAAATGACACATGTTGAGCAACACACGGGATGAATGTCATTTTAGCTCATAATTGCCTTGGGTCACCAACTAGAATTAATTAAGCCTTACGAGAAACCACTCTCAATGCCAAAAAAAATAATGATTTATGTCATTTATTTCAATATGATGAAGATCATACTCCACAATCTACCATGCTTTGGAGCCCATTCGAAGGGATAGGGCCACCTTCAAATCAAAATCATTAGCATTTTGTGTCACCCCTTAGCAAATAAGTTCGCTAATTGATTACCCTCGTGATATATGTGGCTTAGATGAAAAATCTCTAATTTATCCCAAAGGTCGTAGTAGTCTTCCATAATATTACTGAGGTTCCAATTATTAGTATTTCTTATATCCATGGATTCAAGTATGATTTGAGACTCTCCTTCAATGACAAGACTGAGCCAGTTTTTTTTAAAAGAGATGGTAGGACCTCTCTAAAGATCTTTGGCTTCTATGAATTATTATTACTTTTTCCAAGAGTCTCACTATATCCAAGCAATAACTTTCCTTTAGAATTTCTAAAAACACTGTCAACACTAACCCATCTAGAATTGTCTTTCGCAACACTGTCAAAATTAAGCTCTATCTTGTGACTCTTGGGAGGGGTCCAATTGGTTTTTCTAATTCTTTAGATTTGTTTCTAACCTTATTATTAGATAATAAAAATGCATGTTTATTATATTAATAGATATGAATTAATGATAATTTTCAATCTTGAAATATTTGTGCAACAAAATTGAGGCCATCCATCTTCATTCACCAAATTTTTAAAAGAAAACAATAAAATTATTAATCAATATAATATATGACAAATCTAAGATTGACATATCGAAATTTACAAATCTAAGATAGACATATCAAAATTGACAAATCTAAGATAGACATATCAAAATTAATATTTCTTGACATTTTTTGAAAATCACCTATTTAAAAGAAGAGATGTTAATATTTAGGGAGAAACGTTGATATCTATAGTAAAAAAGATTTTGATAATATATAATTTAAAAATGCAACCATATCTTCAATATAAAAAAAAAGGCAACCATTAAAAAAGAGAAAATACTATCATATTTTCTATTTAAAAAAATAAATTGATGTATATACTATTGTGCTCCAATGGAATTTAATAAAGTGTTATTTTTTCCTCAAATAGAAATTAATTTTTAAAATTAAACTTTACTTTAAATCAAAGAGAAAATTAGCCCTCAAAATTTAAATTAAAAATCTAAAATATTATACCACATCGTTCATCAATGAATGCATGGTATGATTATCATCGTATATGGGCATATGTCCTAGGCTACCTGTAATAGTTCAGGCAGATGCCACGAAAGCACACCTCCACCACTACCTCTATCATCACCCTTTCTTACCCTCACTTTTGTTGACTTTTTAAAAAGAGAAAACTTTTACAAGTAGCTAATCTCCTCACAACTTTCTTTTTCATCTTGTTGGACCATTAGAGTCTCTTCCGATCGGAGGGCTTTGATATAAATCCATATAACTTTTGATCTAATTTGCAATTTTGAGGCTGTGACCAATAACATATCAAAGATTCCTACACTGGGTACTACTATAAACTTGGCAGCCACATGTGATAAACCACTTGTCCAATATAACTCTAAAATGAGAGAGAAGTGTGATCTCAACATGTGTTGGACCAACTAGTGTGATCTCACCAATAGAACTCTAAACATGTTTGTTTAATCCCATAATTACTATTGTTGTAAGAAGTATATCTTTATTTATGTATCTAAAATGAGAGAGAAGTGTGATAGTGTGCATATTCACACTTGAATCATTATCAACCATGACACTCTATATAGGTTGATGATCAATGTAAGCTCGAATGAATAAAGAGTGAAAATTAAAATCATCATCAACTAGTTCATGCTTTTTGAATGTGATAAGTGGTCTATATGGCACTAAAACATGATATTTACCAATAATTCCATTCAAAGGATGTTGAACCTTTGTATAATGATGATAAAATGATGGTGGAGGGTGTGAATTGTATGTGCAATACACTTATGTATTTATATGTTATTTTTTGACTTGTATGCTTAGGGAAATGATCATTGAATATCTTTATAGTTCTATTCTCACTTGGTTGTGCCTTTATACTATTAGTAGACATACCCACATGAATGATGTTCTCATCTATCAAATCTTGTATCTTATGTCTCAAATTGATGCATTTGTTGGTAGTATGCCTCGGTGCTCTATGAAAATCACAAATAACATTTTGATCAAATCCTTTTTGAAGAGGTTTACTCAAATCAACCTCTTTATGAGAGGGAGAGATAAGAGGTGACATTCTAATAACTTTTTCAAAAAAAATTAGGGAGATTATGACAATTTTATAAACTATCTCCTTAGAGGAGTGGATAACACAACATGTTGAGTGGGTTCAAAAATTTCATTCACTGTTGTCTTTTAATCACTTTTATTTTCACTTGGTCTCACATTGTATGGGAGCTTACTTTGATTCTTTACATGAGAATTAGAAATTGGGTTGTTGCATACTTTACATTATTTGTTGCCAACAACTTAACTTCCCTATCTTTAATTGTAAAACATGAATATGTGAATGATATAAAGTTCTTAAACATAATAGATCCATGTAGAGGTGGAAACAAACTCTATTTGAATATGTCTTGTAATTCCTTATCTACAATAGGATTCATCATTTTGGATAACATTGTCTTATACTATAATATATAATTTGTGATAGGATCATTAGATTCTTGTTTGAGCTGAGCAATCTAAACATATGAAATCTTTTCACTTAGGTTAATTGAGAAATGTACGAGGAAAAAATCTATCAAATGATTGAATGTGTTAAGTAACTGATATGGTAAATTCTAAAATCATCTTAGAGCACACTCTTTGAAATTTTGGGAAATAACTTGGTCAAGAATCCATCATTGGATGCATAATGCAAGTATGTTGTGTGAAATACTCTCAATTTTTACTCGAGGTCACTTTTTCCATCATATAATGTAAGCTTAGGTGTCACAAAACTAGGTGGTAAAAGATAAGCTAAAATATTCCAAGCCAATAGAGTATGCAATAAATTTTATGATTTAAGTGTTGGATTAGGTTTCAAAGCACCCTGTTCTAAATGTAACACCTTAGTTTATAGAGCAATAATGTTATGCATAAGGGGTTATACATTAGGAATAAAATGTGTGCTAATCAAAGGTGGTGTAAAGAGCGATTGATTAGATATTGGCATATTTATCTATTGAAACCCTTGGGTTGCCCCTTAAGTAGATATTGGTATAAAATTTGTGTTGAGATATGTATAGATAGGCAAGGAACCCATAATAATATACGTCTCAGATGATTGAGTCATGCTTTCACTTTTTATTTCCAAAGGAGTTTTCAAAATATTATAATAATCCTAAGGTTGTTCATGATTTTTTTATTGAAAATTATTAATAACTTGCACTTTATTAGGCTCTAGTAATTCATCATTAATAGGTGGAACTACATATTAATGCTTGTCTTAAGAGTCAATGTTGCCTTGATTATCTTGTTAGTGCTATGAAATATTGTCATGTAATTTTGCATATTCAACTTATTCACTACTATATAAAGGTCTTGATATACCCTTTTTTTATCCATATTATGTGCCTTATCAAAATAAATCTGAGTATGCTCAACTTGAGTACCACATAGTCTAACAATTATTCTAAGAGAGGTAGAAACAACTTTATTATATTTCATAAAATATGAAATAGAAACTTGGAAGGTTGTTGTTAACAAAAAATTTACCAAATCTAAAAACCCTAAAACAACCATTATGAATAATAAAAATAAGGAAAATACCCTAAAACATGGATGATTAGGTTTTTCAATATTCAATCAATAGACATGTTCACCAATATGTTTTATCAAAATAGGTGATTAAACATATGTTAATCTACTTATGATAAACTGTTGAGTAAAATTAGAGTGTATAAGATATGCAATAAATACACATCTAATTTTGAAACTTTATATTTAAATAAACATGATAAAAATAAAAATTAATAAAGATAAATAACTTAAATATCACTCAAATCTAATGGATTGTAACAATGACTGTGTGATCAACTATGAGACTATGTGAGATTTTGTGAATCAGGGACATGAATTCATTTGAATCTGAGACAACACCATGTTATTTAGATAAGGTCAACATGTGTTGTTATCTGTAGGGTGCATCAATGTCATATAGAGTTTTTTTCCTCTATGTGAATTTAGATTGGTGTGCCTTTACCTATAGGTCTAGTGTGTGTGACTGTATTTATTTCATTCATTATAAGAGTCAATGTGTGTCTTCTTCTTCACTTGGAACCCTAACTCAATGGTAATTAAGAATAAATATTATAAAATGGAGAAAGGGGGTTAAGGATTGCAGTTGTGCTTAACCTCAACACATCTTGTGTTGAGCACTACCTACATATCAATACTTTGAAGAGGGATAAAACTCCATGTAGTTCTCCCACGCTATGATGGTGTGTGTGAAATATTGATATAATGTTATATGTTGGTTCAATCCTTGTGTACTTAAGTTCTTAAATAATGACTTTTGACCTTGTTGGGGTATTTAGACTTAGCTCAGGGCTAATTAGACTATGTGGACTCAGAATTGAGAAGAATAGGTGTTTTCCTCTCAATGTGTGGTTGGAATAATTATGGTGTTTGTAATATAGAATCATCTTACCATATAATGAAAAAATGAATTAAAAATGTGCTTATACAATGGTATTTTAGGGATTTCCTCAAATGGGACTTGTGAAACATGTATGATGCACCATTGGATGAATTTTAATTTGAGTAACTAGTTGTTATTTGGTGGGAGGACTAAACCAGTGGATTTAGACACTACTGGCTAGCGAGATTGCCTTGAAGGAACGACCTTATTTAAGGATCATAAATAGCTAAACTAGGAATGTGAATCAATCCAATAGTGAGTCTAGACTACTTGGAATGAGGAACAAAAATATTTAGTATCATAGTTGCCTAAGGGTAATGATCATTCACATAATAGTAGAGGAATAGTGGTTTGAAGTCTTGGAATTGAGAATAAGTTAAGTGTGTATAAGGAGTGGTCACAAGTGCATTGTTTTAACATTCATTGTTATTTTTAGTGACTACAATTACACTTTTATGATAACATACTCTTCAACATAATACCATTATATAATATGATCATATCTATATCATGATATGATTAAATTTTCTTTTGAGATGATTGACTTGCAAGCTACACCCCTCATCTCAAAAGTTGGGCATCACAATGGCATTGTCTGAGAGATCCAAACCTTCATGAATAGAAATTGTACATAATACAGGTTTTAAATATACAAGGTAAAAGTTTTTAAAGATTCAAATCAATACAAAAAATAAATTTTATATAGAATGCAAGTCTCCAAAAGATACAAGTGATTCATAAATCAAACATATGATAAAAAATGGTACATTTATATAGATTTTGGGGGCATGTGACATGCATGTGTACTCAATTTTCAAGGACTCAAGGCATACAATTATACACACTTGAAGGCATATGAACGGGCATATGCAAATCACTTACAAAATCAAAGTTGAAAGTTGTAAGTACAATTACAATCGAGCATGTAGATGCACATCATTTTATATCATTATCACATATTTAGAGAGGACATGATACACATCATGCTCATGCTTATTCAAAGTTCAAAATATTCAAATTCAAAGCAAATTCTATTAGCAATGTGGTCATTGTGGGGGCATGAATATCTTTCATACTTCCTATCATGTAATTTAAATATAGATTCATTTGTATCTATGTGATTTAAATATGTGTAAGTGATGTAGGTTTGAGTCTAGTGACACTTAATGGCCTTGGCATTACTTCTATCAAACCTAGTGTGGTTCTACCTTTTTGGATTACTACATTTAGTACAATTATTTATTCATGAGAGTTGAGATAATGCATCTTTCCAACTCAATAGTTTGATTAGTTATTCAAAGAATGAGACTTGATCACTCTTAATTTGTCATTGGTTCACATTATTTAAAATTAAAATTCTTTAGTAAGGGGACATGGTTTTCCATTATCAATTATGGGTTATAGGGCAATTGGTTTTCATCTACATATAGGTGTGCTTCTTCCATGCTCTCTTTTCAAATTTTTAATTTTCAAATGTTCAAGCTTTTTCAAAATTCAAATGAATAATATTGCCTACTTCACGATTTGTTGTAGATTTTGCTAAATTAAAGTGCTCTGCACAAAGTATCTACTCAAATTCAAAGTGTGTTATACACACTTGGGTTCAATTCTTTCTCCTTTACTCTAGAAATTTCTTTATAGAATGGTGTGGCACAATGGATGAAGGCGAGCAGGAGGGCGCGATAGGGTAGGGCGCGACAGGGCAGAAAGCAGGGCGCAGCCACAAAGAAGCGCTTGGATTGCAGCAAGTGTCTCAGGGAGCGCGCAGCAGTGGGAAGGCTCCACTTTTACAAGGTTTAGGTTCTTTTGCTACTCTTGAGCAACCAAGTATGCGCATCCCCAAAGTCAATGGTTGTCTGGAAAGATGCAAGGAGAGGCCCAAGCTAGTTATACCAATGGAAATGATTGTTGAAGACATTGAATACTATTTCAATCATTCCCTGTACTGCAAGTTTTTGGGGCTTAGGACGTCACTGTTATTCCTGAAAGCATGGGCTCAGAGGACATGGGCACCAGAAGGAGAAATGGATAGTACATTGTTGGCCAATAGCTATTTCATGGTCACTTTTACCTATATAACAGATTGTCAAAGAGTTTTTTGCTGGAGGTCCTTACTTCCATAATCAAGTGGGACTATTTATCAAGCCCTGGCATGCCAGTTTCATACCTTCAAAGGAAATACCAAACCGTGTCCCGATGTGGGTGCGTCTACCCTGATTTTTAGTGGAATGCTACCGAGAAGACACTCTCCAATTGCTTGCATCCTTGCTGGGAAGGCCAGTCGGTTCCTCAATGTCACTCCTGGGGAAAAAGGTAATGACTTATGCCCACATTTGTGTTGAAATTGATCTTAGTAAGCCATTACTAGATGCTTTTGAAATGAGTGCGAGCCCTTTTTCATGGGTACAACAGCTAGATTATGAAACCCTCCCTTTCTATTGTCATCTATGTCATGCTTATGGGCATTTGCAGTGATGGTGTCCCACCTCAAAATCCACTGCACCTCATCTAGCTCAATCTACTCACACTCCTTCTAGTACTGACAAGGAAAGGGGTTCGATTCTAGGTGAGGTGCCTAAAACTGATGGTTTTATGCCGGTTAAAGGCTAATATAGAAATAGAGGCCAAAAATGGTCCTTGAAAGAAAGACAATTAGATGACTCGCTTAATAGATTTGAAATATTGGATGACCTTAATCAGCAGGAGGTGAATCCCAGGTTGATGAATTTGGACCAGGGGATTGAGGGATCAGTTCAAGAGACCAATGCTTCAGGCACTTCAATTGAAACATAGGATGCTGGAGATTATCATATGGATATGGACCAGCAACTGATAATTTTGAAAGGAATGACTTCCTCAGTTGCTCCCCTTAAAGAAGACGGAAATATGCCCCTCACTAGGAAAATTGGGGACTCAGGGGCAGTAAGAAGCAGTAAATCTTCTCCTCATCTCAGACTTCTGCAAAAAGACCTTAAAAAAGGAGGGGGAGAGAAATCTAGCAAACCTGACAGAAAAAAGGACCTGGAAAAGATCAAGCTAATGGGAGAGACTTTGGTGGAGTCGGGGTCAGTAAAGACTCTGGATGCACACTTTTTGAACCCTCTGAAATGATTATAATATCATGGAATGTAAGGGATTTAAACAACCCCAGACAAAATGATGTTCACAACCTGATTAAAAGTCATAGGCTAGATGTCCTTTTCTTGCAGGAGACTAAGCTTTCAATTGAAGACATGTCCAGACTAGCACCCAAGTTGTGGAGGCAAGGAGAATGTCAATGCATTGGCACTAATAGATACTCAGGAGGACTAGCTTGTCTGTGGAACTCACAAAAGATTGGCCCCATAGGCTGGCTGACTTCTAAGTACTCCATGACTATGATTGCTTCTAGCTTTGAGAGGGGTAAGTCATTCTCTTTTCCAATATCTATGATCCCAATGATTGGCGGGGTAAAAACTCCTTATGGGGCCACATAAGTTTTGTCCGTAGCCTAGCCCCCTTCCACCCTTGGATTATGGCAGGTGATTTTAATGATATTCTTGATTTGACTGAAAAGAGTGGTGGCACGTCAAGGCTGGACCCATCTACTTTGCTAATGCGCAACTACATTGAAATTTTGAATTTAGTTGACGTCAGGCCCAATAATGGATAGTTTACCTAGAATAATTGTAGGAGTGGGAAACATTTCATAACTGAGAGACTTGACCATTTTCTAGTCTCAGCTTTTTGGGTTGGAGGTATGTGGTCTATGAGGTTTGAAATTTTGGACTGAAGAGGATCAAACCATTGGCCCATCAACCTTAATAGTGTCTCACAGTATCACCCACACTCTCCATCCTTCAGATTTCAACTCATGTGGCTACGAGATCAATCTCTACATGAGTGTGTTGCTAATTGGTGGCATTGGGGTAGACCTACCCATGGTACAGTGATGTACATTTTTGCCAAAACACTGCAATATGTGAAGTACAAGCTCAAGCGATGGAATCACCAAAGTTTTGGGAACATTTTCTATGCTAAGGCTGCTGCACAAACCAAGCTTGATGGTATCACGAGAATAATAAGGGAGTAAGGACTGACTGAAGACTTACTGTAAGAAGAAACACAGGGTGTAAAAGACTTGGAGGAATGCAAGCTATGGGAGGAAATGTTTTGGAAGCAAAAATCTTGGGTCGAATGGTTCCAAGAGGGGGACAAAAATACATCCTTTTTCTTCAATTCATCCAAAGCCAGGAGATATGGCAATTTTATTTCGGCCCTGGTCAATGAAAGAGGTGAGCAGCTTAACTCTTTTCTGGCAATTTCAGAGGAGGTAGTGTAGTACTTCTCTACTCTCTTCAGGGAAGATGCTAATGGGGAATCACTGGAAGAAGCTCAGGTTCTCTTCTGCATTCCATCGTTGGTGATGTGTGAAATGAATGAAAATTTAATGAAACCAATCACACTTGGAGAGCTTGAGGAAACCATTGTTCAGATGAAAAAGGGAAAGCGACTAGACCTGACAGCTTTCCAGCTAAATTCTACCAAGAATTCTGGGATATCATCAAACTTGACCTTTTAGTTGTTGTCCAAGAATCTCAGCAGAATAAGCAAATGCTTAAGGCTACAAATGCGACCTATCTTGCTCTCATACCCAAATGCGAAGGTGCTGATAGGCTAAGTCAATTTCGCCCTATATCCCTTTGCAATGTTGTTTACAAAATTATATCTAAAATCATTGTAGACAGGTTAAAAAGAGGGCTAAGTGTTGTGATCTCAGAAGAGTAGAGTGGTTTTGTGGAAGGCAGGGAAATCTTGGACGGTATTGTTATTGTTGTTGAGTCCATTCACTCCATGGCCAGCTCAAAAGATAAGGCGATGTTCATTAAATTGGACATGGCCAAAGCCTTTGATAGGGTCAGATGGTTATTCCTGTGGAAGGTTCTTAGTGCTTTTGGCTTTGCAGAGGAATGGACTCAATGGGTCATGTGTTGCATTTCCTCAGCTTCCTTCTCAATGCTTATCAATGGAGAACACACAGAGCTTTTTGGTGCTACAAGAGGGTTGCAACAAGGTGATCCTCTGTCTCCATACCTTTTTCTTCTCCTTACTGAAGGTTTCGGGAGGTTGATCAGCAGGAACAGAGAGGAAGGACATATCCAAGGATGGCGATGGGGAGGGGAATTGTCGGTGCAATCACACCTACAATTTGTTGATGACACTACCCTTATGGGCATGGCCACAATGACTGAAGCTACTAATTTACGTAGGGTGTTATATGTTTATCTAATGGCCTCAGGACAAAAGGTCAATGATGATAAGTCATCCATCTTCTTCTTCAACACTCTGGGCCCTATTTAGCAGCGAATAGTGAGGACTCTACATTTTTAGATTGGGACTCCCCCCTTGATTTACTTGGGTATCCCTATCTCGGCTGGCCGTACATCCAAAGAATCTTGGCAGACTATTTTGGAGAAATTTTGGGTGAAAGTGAATCATTGGACACACAGGTGGTTATCCTTTGCGGGTCGAGTTCAACTTATCCAATCTGTGGTGCAGGCTTTACCTATTTGCAGGTGTATGCTCCAAGTTGCCTCAATGGGAATCGTAAGGAGTTTGATTCGATTACCAGACAATTCTTATGGGCTGGTAGTCTGAACTCCACTAAATAGAGCCTTAATAGATGGGAGATTATCTGTAGCCCCAAACAATATGGCGGGCTCAATCTGAGGTAGATGAACTTAAATGGTATCGCTTTGGCAGCCAAACTTTATTGGTGATGGTGCACCAAACAAGACAAAACTTAAGCCAAAATTCTCTCACAAAAGTACTACTCCAAAACCATTCAGAGGGACATTCCTCGCTATCTGCTTATTGGGAAAGGTTCAGCAATATGGGGTACTCTCAAAAAAGGGGCTAGTCTCATCAAAGACAGTTTATTTTGGATTTGTAAACAGGGATCCAAGGCTCTCTTTTGGTCTGACTCTTGGGATGGTTATCCTCCCATTATTTCTTAGTTTCCAAATTTGTTGAACCTTTGTCAGAGATTCCTTGATGTTGGCTGGTCTCGAGTGAGTGACTTCAAAGTTTACATTACACAAGGACAGGTGGAGGTAGCTTGCTGGAAAGCTCACAAAACTTGGCCTATTAATGGGACACAAGAAGAGAATGAGGAGTTATTGAGAATCCTTTCCAGGCATCACTGTAGTCCTCTTCAGGAGGAGGATGAGCTAGCTTGGTCTCCCAATCCCAAGGGAGCTTACGTAGTTTCATCTAGATATCAGGGTTTACTTCTTCAAAGATTGGGCAGGGGGGAAGTGCATTGGTGGAGACAGGTCTGGAATAAATTCACATGGCCTAAATGCAACTATTTTGCTTAGATGCTGGCTTGGAATAGGTGCTTGACCTGAGATAATATTTGAAAGAGAGGTTTCCAAGGCCCTTCAGTATGTGTTATGTGCAGAGCGACCGAGGAGGATTCAACACATCTTTTTTTACGATGCCCCTTTGCCTTGCAACTATGGCATTATTGGTGGGATGTTTGGCAGCACCCATATTTTTATGCTTAATTTGTGGTCGATTTTTAGAATGGAATGGGAGAACCCCCCCTTAAGGATGCCCTTCCTGTAGGACATATGGCTGGGTGGCCCCATTTTTCTGTTTTGGCAGATATGGCTTGAGAGAAATAGGCAATTTTTTTGGGGGGTGAGGGTCATGGTGCAGCAAGTATGGCAAAAAGTGGTGGGGATGATCTAGGAAACCGTCCAAGCAAAGAGTGTGATCTACCTTCCTTTGACCAAATAGGATGCTCAAGTGGTGACGCGACTTGGATTCCAGCAGTTACCTTGTAAGTCAATGTGTGTCAGGAGGAGCAAGCAGGTCAAGGAGCAGATTCTCAGGACTGGTCAGTAGCAACACCCCCTAGTGGGATTCTCAAGATCAATACAGATGGTTCCTCCAGAGGTACTCTGGGACCCGTGGGTACTGGAGGGATAGGAAGGGATTCTGAAGGTACGGTTATTTTTCTTTTTGCGGTTCCTGAGGGGCTGCAAACCATTAACATGATAGAAGGCCAGGCCATTCTTTATGCCCTTGAGAAGGCCCATGCATTAGGTTGGCATAGGATTATTTGTGAATCAGACTCTCAAGTCTTGATTAACCTGCTCATTAAGAGGAAAGTGGTGGACATCAATTGGCAACTATCTCTGATTGTGCAACAGATTTTGTGGATTTGCTCGCTTATGGATAGTGTTACTTTTGCTCACATTCTACGTGAATGGAATAAGGCAGCAGATTTTTTGGCTAAATGGGCGTCAGACCATTTGGATGGTGGAAACATTGAGGATTGGGGGTCTCTCTCTCCGATGTTATGTTCTAATTTAGAAAGAATTCTAGAGGCTGATAGGGAGGTTCATAATATTGTCTAGTTGGGCATGTGCCTAGTTTTTTAGTTTTTACTGCTTTCTTCTGGGGGTTTTTGCTTCCCATTCTTCTTGTAATGCTTTTATTTAATTATTAATATTATTTTTACCCCTTTTTAAAAAAAAAAAAAAATCATTTATAGAATAAAGGGAGGGAAATGTAGACACATGAATTTGGTCACAGATACTTAACAATGTTAATTCTTGATACATTTCAAACTACATGATTTATGCTCAAATAAATGACTCTTATTATCTATTCCTTAAGTTGTTTATTTATATCCAAACTTGACGCTTTATTTTCAATTATCATTACACATAACTTTTTAATGCCAAATGCTCAAGTTATTTAAAAACACCACCAAATTGTCTCTAGCTCTGTACTCAAGTTCTTGGCCTTTTTGGATAGGTTCACCCTAGGTAGACAGGGGCACAATGCATTGTTTTCCACTTAGGTACGCTGTGTCCTATGCCAAAATAACATTTAGTTTCACGAAATTCAAAACATCTATTTGGTTCTTCATGCATATTTCACATGGTTGACTAAATTAAATTGTCAAAAGATCCTTCTATAAACACATGTCAAGAGTCATTCATTTTTCCCTACATTTTATTCACTTTGTACAAACATTCATACTTCTTCACATTGAGCAAATCTACCCTAATCTGCCCAAATTATGGATTAGTCACAAGGAGTAGTCATAAGCCAAGTGTGCTCTTAAATAAGTCATGAGTTATCATTATTGAATATCAAAAACACTTTCTAGTTGTTTAACCCTAAAATTTAGGTATGGTATAAGGTTAAGGATATAAAAACTTTTCAAGCGTAAGTGTGATAAATTAATATATAGTAAGTCAATTAATAGAAAACTCAGATAAACAATATTCAAAATGTATACAACTGAGATTGTTAAAACTAGTGAAGTACAACTAATGAAAGATATTGCAATAAATAAGAAACAATGGTACTTCATTGGTTTATTATGCATAACTAGGTCTAGACTAGAAATATGTAAAGTACATATGATCAATATTCTAGATCAATTTTCAGATTATAAAAATTGTACTTTTGTATTCGTAGACACTACCATCAGATCTTGACACTACAATCGATGCTAGTGTCTGACTATGATGCAGGTATCCCATACATAAGAATGATTAGATATGAATATGACTAAATTTGTTATTCTAAGTTTTATGTCACCTTTATGCTAATGCATTCAGATATGGGATACAAGTCATCACTCTTTGTTGATTGATCAAACCCTAGCTCTTCATCCTTCTTCGCCCTTGGAATGGATTTGCTAAAAATGAGTTAGTGGGCTCACAATGTTGAACTGACCCCAAAAACCCCTTTGTTAATGGGCATTGCCTACATGTCCGATACTCCAAGGAGGGCCTCAGACTTATGCAGTTATCCCCTATGTGTGGTAAAGTGTGTGTGCAAAGGTTTGGTATATTATATGATGATGCATGCAATGATATAACTTATAATTTAATAGATATCGCTCATAGGTTGTTATGTGAATGTTTTAGACCTGTAATATGATTGCTCCTATATTTGATATGAAAATAAATATGAATAGGGAAAAATAAATTAATTGTGCAATTGATTTATTTAGCTTTGGTATGTTTTTTCTTGGTATTTGCTACATGAGGAATCAGTAGGCTTAGAATTGTCTTTATACCACACTTTTGAAAACATCTCACATTAGGGTTCAATAAGATAAATAGGCCAAACTACATGTTTTGAATCATTTATAATTTGGATGAATTTTGGCTACTTAACACTAGATAAGGATTTGGACATTGTTGTTGATGGTAGCATCCCTCTATGGTCGGTAATGTCTAGAAGGCTAGAAAATAGGTATGGATCTAAAATTGATAGTGAAAGATGTTTAACAAATTTTAAGGTTTTTATGCATTAAAGAAACTTGGGTCATCAGAATGATATGAATTGGATTAAGAGATAAGCATTTACGTATAGTGAGATGATGAATGTGAGCCTTTCAGCAACAGAGAGGTTTAGAACTGAAGGTTAGAGCCTTAATTGATATTTGTCAAATGTACAAGATTGAGATGCTATAAATATATAGTTTTAATATCTACACTAGCTGCATACATATAATCGAAGGATCACAATTTCACATTCACTCTACATGAAATAACTATGTGAACTTGACATCCCTCCTTAGAGTATTGTATATGTAGTTAACAATCAATCATCAAGGGGTGCTTGAAATTAGCTTAGCCCATTACACTCCCCCTTTTTTCTTACAAGTTTTTAAGTTATCTAAGTGTTATAAGGGTTTCAAACATAAGATAATGCAAATAACATTTTTTGCACAATAAAACCCTAAGTGTGAATTATCATATTTCTCCTCATCTATAGATGCAATAGGTGTAATGAGCTCTTCATATGCATAGTTAACCAAGATAGGTCCATGATCAACATACTCAATCACACTACGTCATCATCTACCTATTACGATCTTGTCCAGATTCATCGTCTACTTTTACCTCTATTTTATCATTTTTATAATCTTATTTCTATGTCTTTTCCTACTTGCCACTTGTCATAGTCAACTCAGATAAGTCCATAGTCAAAATAAAGGAGTGTACTTCACTGTCATCCACTTATAACAGACCTATCTAAATTATGTTTCTTTTCCTAATTTTGATATTGAGCCTGCACAGTCATCTCTTCTTTTGATTTTCATAGTCAAATAATCAGAATAGTCAATAAAGATCAGTGTGCAAGTTGAGTATACACATTATTATTATTTTCTCAAATTAATTATTTTATACTTTCATTATTTTTCAAAATAATAATAGTTGATCATTTGTATACCTTTAGTATTTTGATATTTTATAGTTTTACACCTATATAATAAGAAAACTTCTTTTAGCACATTTAGTGTTTTATAAAAAATATGGTAAAAAATAAGTGTAATAATGAGACACAAGTGATCACAAAGGTGGATCCACTTCATTTTCTCTTGTTTAAGTCACATTTATCAGGATGCATTGTTAAATGGGTAATGTTAATCATGAAATTTGGTTTGATATTTATATCTCCAAAATCGATAAAAAGGAAAGTTATAGCATGTCACTTAGTTGCAAAATCATTATTAGATACATCACCAATTAATGATGATTTTTGTGATGAGTTCATGGCATATCGAATTGATAACGATACTTGGATCACATATTTTGATGGACCAAAAATACGTCACTAGTGTTGGAGTAAGTATAGCTTTCATTGTTCCTCAAGGTCAACCATTACCATTTGTAAATTGCTTGAGATTTTCATGTACAAACAATATAGTAGAATATGAAGCTTTAATACTTGGATTATTTACTACACACACACTAAAAATTAAATATCTAAAGGCATATGGAGGCTCTTAGCAAGTGGTTAATCATATCTTAAATACTTATCAAACTAAAAAAGTAAGGTTAATCCCAAATTAAAAAAATGGTACAACAATTAGCAACACATTTTTAAATATTTCAATAAAAAACATACCTTGCAAAGGCAATATACATGCTAATGAAATATCTAGTGTTGATTACAAAATTATTACTGACATTAATGATGAGCACACAATTTTTAATATCCATCAACTAAGACAGTCATCAGTTACTACAACAACTTTAGATGCTTTAAAAGCCTTAGGAGTTATTTGCAACATAATAAACCTTGAATTTTATAATGATAGATATAATTTATTATATTTGGTTTCTATTCTATAAATGATACATGCAATTTTAAACATAAATTATAACATGAAGAAATGTGTTATGTTCTAATTGGAGGATATTTATTTAAAAGGTCATTTGACAGGTAGTTACTTCGATGTCTAAGTCGTGAAGAACCTAAAGTAGCCTTACATGAAGTACATGATAGTGAATTTTATGGTCACTTTAGCCTCAAAGAAATGTCCTAAAAATTATTATGGCAAGGTTACTATTGGCCTAAAATAAACAAGAATGCCACAAATATGTAAAATTATGCTCATAATGTCAAAGCATAATAATTTAAATGTTGCTCCATCACACAAATTACAACCCATTATTTCACCTTGGCATTTTTTCCTTTGGGTATTTAATTCGATTGGAAAGATAGATCTAAAATCATTATAAGGTCACAAGTTCATTATTATATCCACAAAATATGTTATGAAATGGGTTGAGGCTTTACAGTCTACCACAGGAAATGATATATGTCACTTCTTAACGACAAATAGTATTTCATGGTTTAGATTACCATTAGTGATTGTAACAAATAACAAATCATCTTTGAAAAACAAAAATATTAAACGAATATGGTCAATTCAATATCTATCATACTTTCTCTACTCCATATTGTTCACAAGGAAATGGGCAATAAAAGCAATAAATAAGACAATCGTCAAAATATTAAGCAAAATAGTTTCAAATCATGGCATAAATTGGCATAGTAAAATTATCTATGTACTTTAGGCATATCACATAAGTGTGTGTATACCAACAAGGGCTACACCATACTCTCTTGTATACAAAAAATAAGTGGTATTACCTCTAGAGTTGGAAATTCCTTCCTTAAGGATCTTTTTAAAAGACATCATTAAGGATAATGAATATAAAAAAAAATAGTTACATGATTTCAAAATTATCGACGACAAGTGTATATAGGCTATCATTCATCTAAAAGTTTATCAAGCTTGTATCAATAGGGCATATGGAAATAATATTTGTAGTTGTGAGTTTCAAATTGGGGATTTGGTGCTCAAGGAAACTCAAAAAAATGCAAACAAGGAAACTAAGGGTAAATTCAAACCCAATTGGTTCGGTCCATTTGTGATTACCAAAAAGGTAGGTACAAGTGTTTATCGCTTGGCTACAATTGAAGGGAAATTTGTGAATAACCCCATGAGCATCATGAAATTATATTGATATTATACAAAAACAATTATTCAAATATTTCAAAAATAAATAAAAAATATTCTAAAAAATTAAAAAAAAACCAAGATTTGAACATGACATGGGTTATTAGTTTATTTATTTACATAGGTTATTTATCACATATTTTGGTAGATAACATATTAATTTTCATATACACATGCATTTCACAAGGCATATGAGTGTGATATAGGATATACATATCATACATGGATTCTTAGATGTTGGATTCCTTTTACCTAGTGGCCACGCCTATGGCGGGAGCATTTTATTATACATGATACATTATCATAAATTATATATTTTTATGACCTCTCCACCATGTTGAGTTATATATTTTACAAGTGTATTGATAATTACTTATATCTTACATTGTGCTATATGGATATGTTACTTTGGTATGATACAACATTGCTACATATAGATAATGTAGACTAGTTTTCAATTATTTTATGCTCCTTCGATGTTGTTTATTTTTTTTGCATGATAGGATAGACATTATTTTCTTTGTTAAAGACCTATTACTCTCACCAAGACTAAATAGCTGAATCAACTCATATATTGAACAAAATGTATATTACAACCCTAGTTTTGTATCGTGGTCCACTTTGAGGGGGCTACCTCCTTTAGAACAAGGCTCTGTTACAATTCTTCTTCGATACCCTATAACACCATATACCCCTATACTTATACTATTTATTACCTATCTCTCTTCATATGCTAAAGCATGTGGGATTATTCCCTATCCTATTATACCCCTCTAGGTACATTACATTCCATCCCCCTTAAATATGTTTTACCCTTGAAATATGATAAGAAATAGGAGGACCAAATGAAAGCCAAACTAAAAAGAGGTTGAAGACCAGATGGAAGCTCTACCATGCGTTCATTTTTGCTTCCACTTCTTCTATCTACGCTATGATAGGAGCATGTACAATAATAAGGTGAACATAAACACTAAAGTAAAAGGTGGATGTGCATAAAGATGAATGAGTAGACTAACCACAACTGGAAGCTGGAAGTGAGAGTTGAGCAATGAAAGTTGAATCTTGACAATGATCACCTCAATTCTAGAACAAAGATGCAAAAAATAGTTATCCTTGTGAACCAACTGAGGGGATATGTCATCCCCCTTAGAATTATTTCTTGAGGGAGGTGGAGCCTTGATTCCCTACTTGGTATCTATAATTGTCAGCTTTGGTTCATTTGGGGTCTACTCAAGCATGGTGGTTTCCTAAATGGATTCGTTGGAGGAGTGCTCGAGCACTTCTAGTGCTTGCTCTGGTGCTTTTGTGGTTTGAAGGAGCAATGTTTGGAGATGTTACTAATTGAGGTGGTCTTCAGTGAGCTTGGCTAAGCTTGTGGCTTCCCTTTTGTTGTGAGGTTGCCACATTCTAACCTCTTTTTGAAGTTCCCCATAGAGTCCATTGATGAAGCACTTTGTGAGAAGATCCGTAGACAAGTCTACAATGTGAGTGGCTAATTATTCATATGTTGTCTGATATTCTTGTATTGTGTCAGTTTGTCGAAGTTGAGTCAATTCACTGGTGAGATGACTTTTAGAAAAAATGAGAAGTCCGATAATAATAAGATGTTAAATATAGATGGACGTCAGCTTCAACTAAAAATATGTCCATTACAATATGAACAATTTTTTTATTTTTTATGTTTTTGACACTGACACATGACAAGACAATTAGGCAACAAATATTATAAATAATGACTCTTAAAGACTAATGAAGAAATCTAAATAACAAAAACTACTAAGGATTTAAACAAATGCTTTTAAAAAATACTAACATTCTAAAACATGACATATACCAAGATGTTCACAAAACACCGATGAACTAAATTTTGACACAAAAATATAAAAATAAAAACACTAAAGGTAATGGTATTTAAAAATAAAAGCAAACACATACTAAAAGAAAATTATCCTATGGACTAAAACATTAAATATTAAAAGTTACTTTACAACCCTAGAAACAAGACTATCTACTAAATCTAAAAAACTAAACCAATTAAACACTAATAAATCTTTACTTAACTTTGATAGAATTTATACTAAATGACCTACACAAAAATACAATCATATCTAAAATGTGACATGTAAATGAAACTTAACCTAAAATACCAACCTAAACCTAAAATGTTAATATCATATAACAAAAGAAAATACCACAAATGGGGTTGAGAAAATCGTGGTTGGTTTAGAGTAATCCACAACTGGTTTAAAGAAATCCATGACTAGTATGGAGGTGGATGACGAGCATGATGTGGTGTGGAAGAAGCTCGTGGAGTGAATTTGACATGAGCTGGATGTAGGGGCATTGAGATGGAGGGAGGGTACAATCAGAGTATTGAGTCAACCAACCAAACAACTCTAGCTTTGAGACAAACCTATTGAGTTGAAAAAAAACTAGTCACCAAGGGAGGTGGTGAGCTAGATTAAGAAAATAGGAAGCCAAGTGATCAAAACACTGTTGGAGCTAAACAACTAACAATGAACTCACAATCTACAAGAAATATTGTCAGAATACAACCCTTTGGACTATGTAGCATAGTGAACATTCCAATGTGGAGTAACCAAGCCAAGGGAAGTCAAGCTAAAGAGAATATTGTAGTGAAGCTAAGGTTGAGCCTGTTGAGGAGAAAGGGAGCCACACCAATGCAGATCCCATCGATGCAGTTGGTAGATGTTTGGTAGTAATAGCTCACAATGAAAAAAAGCATTGATGCAACCCTAAGAATGACATTAGAGGAATCAAAATGAAAAATCATGGAGGTAACAATGGATTTGTAGGTTTGAAATGTTAAGGGAGATCCTTGGATGCAAATAATGGAACCCAAAAAAAACTAGGTCTTGGTCGAGATGAGGTGGAGTACATACAATGTTCCATGGAAGGTAGTAATTTGAACCACTCAGGGAAACCCTTTATGCCAGACTTAGGATTTAGAAGATGATGACCTCCAATTCTATGCTGGGCATTAGATAATTACTCACATTATAGATAATACCATACCTAAATAAAATACTATAATTCTAAGCCAAAGCTAAATCCAGATCAATCAAGGTAGATCTAGGCAGAGGTCGAGACTGTGTGTGAAGTAAATCCATGGATGCAGAAATCCAAACCTTTAATGCCAAAATGAGGAAAATAATAATGCAATTTACCGCAAACCTCCTCTCTTTTAAACCTCAAATTTCAGAGTTTTGAACCTCAAATTTCCTTGCAATGAAAAAAAAATTGGCAGCCTAGGAAAGTGCTCTGATACCAATGTTAGAGACATGTTACTCTCACCAAGACTACATAGCTGAATCAACTCATATATTGACCAAAATGTAGATTTCAAGATCAGTTCTGTATCATAGGCCATTTCAAGGGGGCTACATCCTTTAGAGCAAGGCTCTATTAGAATTCTTCTTCGATACCCTATAATACCATATACCCCTATACTTATACTATTTCTTACCTATATCTCTCCATATGCTAAAGCATGTGGGATTATTTCCTATCCTATTATACCCCTCTAGGTACATTACATTCTTATTGTGTGTGGTGCTAGCCCTAGGTGTGTGATGTTTGCTTGTATACACAACATTTAAATATGTCCCTTATATGCATCCCTTGATCTTACATGTGACATTATGTGTTGTGTTTGTTAAGCTTGATCAGTGGTGGCATGATCTATATCATGTACTTTTACTGCATAGTCTACTTTAGAGATGGTTACTTTTCTGCATGTGTCGTTGTTATATCTATCTAGACATGACACTTGTATGCCTCACATTCTATATGATATGTGCATGCTTTAAATTCAATTAAATTACTATGATGACATGTTTTTCACACATTGACACGATTATATCTTTATCACATGATACAATTAACTCTTCTTTTGAAATGAGTGACTTGTAGGCTACATCTTTCATCTCAAAATAAAGGCATTACTAAAAGAGTTGCAGCCAGGATCACCGGATCAATGAATGGTCATGGTGGAATGATCATCTGAGTCAAACAAGCACACAACACATAGTTGAAAGCAATTGAAACCATCAAACAAGAATAACAACACAAATTTGGTCTCTATGAGAGTAATGCAAATGCTCCAAAAGCAAAATAACATTATGAGAATGCAAAAGTAAGATGATATCAAATATAAGCTAGGTAGTATGTTTAAATAGAAAAGAGAGAGGGAGGAGGTGGAAACACCAACCAATAGGAAGGTGACACCTTATAGCCTACTCACCTAATTAAACATGCATTATTAATCTAAGTAAGATTAATAAAAGGTGTAGGCAAAACCCAGTGGGAAAAAGGCCTACACCAACACCCCCCTTAAGTGTAACTTAGGTGGGTGAAAAGATGGGTCCCGATAATTGAAGCTTGATGAGGTACCCATGTACATAAAATCACCCCCAAAAGAGAATTACCCCCCCCCAACAAAAAAGAGTATGCCCCCACAGAATAGAGAGAGAAAGAAAGGAGCTAAAAAGCCCCCTCAAAAGATGAGATCCTCTTGCAATGATAGTTGATGCTCGACACTGAATGCTAAAGATGATCCAATTATGTCGAACAACATTCCTCCCCTTAAGAAGAAATAAAACTACAAAAGATTGCAAATAACCTCCCCATTCTAGAAAGGAATATGAGGGAAGAAAGATCATCAAATGTGCCTCTAAAAACTTCTCAAATGTTGCCATGTCCATAAGTGAAGATGCCACAATCTAAACAGGTACATGCCTAATCAAAGATGTAGGTGACAAATCAGAACCATGTAGAAATGACTGATGAACAAGGTGCAGAGATGATGATGATGTGACAAAATCTGTGATGAGATTATCATCATATAAGAGAGATAAGCCCTCAAATGTGTCCACATCTGTAATATGATTCTTCACAAATAAGTCTAAAACACCTATCAAGAGATCATCACTTAATGTTGAAACTGAAAGACTGTGTATGTCCTGTTGCATAGAATCACTAAAAGATCTTGATGAAACAACTCTGAACTCTGAAGTAGTAAGAGATGAAAGAGGATGAAAAGTGTCCTCAACAATAGATGGGATGTCAATGTATGTCAACCATATGAACTGATCATCCAATGAGGATGTGTCCACACAAGAAGAGGCATTAGGAATATTAGTAGGTGTTTGGTCATCCAAGGAAGCATCACTTTTAAATGAAGATCCAATGTCTCCATACAACTGCTAGATGATAGTCCATGTAGTGAAAGAGCACTAGGTATGCTCAATATGATGCATAATATCCTCATATATAGTTAGACATATTAGGCCATAAACAATGTCATTATTATTAAACCATGTATTCTTTTTTTCATAAGTAGTTGGTTTAGGAACAAGTCCTAGGAGATAGGGCAATAGATCTTGCTCTAGGCAATGATTTTTTATCCCTTGCTTCCATGACAAATAATTCTCTGAAGTTAGCCTTACAATAGATTTATATAATATATCCATGATGAAACCCCAAAAGTGGAACTTTATCTTAGTTCGTGATTACAATTAATCCCAAAATGTGTTAACCATGATGTAGAAAGCATGTGTGAAAAAGAGATGTATGAACAAGAACCAACACAATGACAACCCCCACTTTCACTAGTCAGGTAACCCTCCCAAATTGTGGCACTATATAAATTAATGAATTTTATAAGAAAAATTGGCCCAATGCATGGGAAATAAAAAAATAAACAATTTTACAAAATACAATACTCAATTTTGAGTTACCATTTGCAAGATATTAATAAAAGAATTTCCCATAAATAGGCCTATGACTAAAAATTTGCACTTGAAACTTAAAAAAGTAACTTTGGGTGAGACAAAATATGTCTTCCAACCACTCAGAACCATAATTTCCCCATGGACTTAAAAAAGTCAATGAAAGTAAAAAAATGTTTACTCAATTACCTCGATATGCATGAAAACAAGTTTATTTTCCTCTTTTAGCAAAAAATACAGTTAGTAAGGCAAAAAAATGAATTTTCAGCTAGTTTTTAAGAGGAAAGAAAGGTGGATAGTTATTTTTTTGGTGTCTTAAGCCTTGATAGGCATTGCCAAGAGGGTGAGATCAGGGCTTCTACCTTAACATGCATCCTTCCAATGTAGCATATGGAAAAAAAATATTACAAAGGGATATCAATGAAATTTTAATTTTCTCACCTCTACACTATCCAAACACAACCAAATGCAAACTTTTAACATTCTCAATGCCCAACAGCAAAGTTCCAATGCAACATCTTGGTAATGCAATGCAAAAATTTGAAAATGATGCCACAATGATCAGAAAAATGAGATGCAATGCCAAAGACAACTAGCAGATTTCCACACAATAGTCCTCTCCTCTTTCAACACCTCACTTTTGCACTTCATCTCCACAACTCAATGCCTCATTATGCAAAAAAAAACTTTTCTCTATCAGGCTGAAAACATCATATCCAAATCAGATTTCCAACACCTTTCTCAATAGAAAAAGGATGCCAAGTTTGGATGGATGATGTCAAAACCAAAAAAGGATGATGCCACTATTAGAAAAAGATGCCAGAAATAGAAAAAGATGCCAAGCTTTGCAAAGGGGATGCCAAACTACTGGAAGAGGATGCCAGGTGGAAAAAGTGTGATGCTAAGAGTTAGATCTAAGAAACAACAGATCTATGATGCCACACCACTTAGCAAATGAACCAGATTTGAAATGGACTTTTCCAATGCCAAGACCCCCTCTAATGACTTAGTACAACAAACATTTTTTAGATCTAAAATATCTCACAGAAGTTATAGTGCAAATTTCTAACAAAAAAGAAATGCCACAAATTGAGAAGCTTCTCAAATAGATCTACTATGCCTAGCTACAAAGAAGGCTTTCCATGCATATTATTCAAAGAACAAGATAGTCTTGAAATAATCTTAGCATAAAAAATACATCAAAACTACTACTCTTGATTTGAGATATGCAATAAAATAGATCTTAGAGAAAAAATGCTAAGCCCAGATCTAAAACAAACAAGGAGACAAATTCAAACTCTAGTCTTTTTCTTTCACTGCCTCAAATCAATGAAAAACTTACAAAAAAACTCAGTAATCCTCATATCTAGATTGACTTTAATACCATATCAGAATGAGCTCTAAGAAGACTGATTCGAGTGAATGCACCGATTTAATATGCAATGTGAGACGTGTATTATTCAAGACAATACAAAGCAAACACGTAACTACAAGAATGAACTAAAGAGAAATATGACATGAATAATCCACATAATATTGCATTAACAATATGAAAGGGAATATATATATATATATATATATAGGTTGGAGAAGGAAAGATACCACACATTCCAATGAATGTGGTATTAATCTTTCCAAGTAACCAACATGACCTCTAGATCCCTAAGCAAGCAAATGCAAGTGTGTAGGCATTTTTACCTATGGGTTTTGGCTACATAATTGTATTTACTTGCTTAGGGATCTAGAGGTCCTATTGGTTACTTGGAAAGATTAATACCACATTCAATCGAATGTGCGATATCCTTCTTTCTCCAACCTATATATGTACCTATTCCCTTTTATATTTATAATGTAATATTGTGTGGATTATTTATGTCTTATTCCTCTTTGGTTCATTCTTGCAATTGCGTGTTTACTCTTTATTATCTTAAATAATGCACATCTCACATTACATATTGAATCGGTGCATTCACTTGAATCAGTATTCTTGGAGCTCGTTTTGATACCATAAAAGAGTTGTAGCCAGGATCACCAGATCAACGAATAGTCATGGTGGAGTGATCATGCGAGTCAAGCAAGCACACATCACACATCTAAAATCAATTGAAACCATCAATCAAGAATAACAACACAGAGTTAGTCTCTATGAGTGTAATTCAAATGCTCCAAAAGCAAAATAGCATTATGAGAATGCAAAAGTAAGATGATATCAAATACATGATAGGTAACATGTTTAAATAGAAAAGAGAGAGGGAGGAGGTGGAAACACCACCCAATAGGAAGGTGACACCTCATAACCTGCTCACCTAATTAAACATGCTTTATTAACCTAAACAAGATTAATAAAAGGTGTAGGCAAAACCCAGTGGGAAAAAGGCCTACACCAACAATTATAGTGAGTTTATCTTAGAGATTCAAGCTTCCATGAGTAAAACAATATTTTTGATGGTAGAGTATATGTTTCGAATATTTAAAGTTTTAAAGATGCAAAGTAATTAAAAAAAGTAAATTCTATGATAGAATATAGGTTTCAAAAATTCAAAGTTTTAAAGATTCAAAGTTTCAAAGAGTCGAAATAACTAAAAAAATTTAAATGAAAAATATTGTCATATCAAATACAAATTATGGGAGCATATGACATGTATATGCACTCACTTTACAAAGACTTGGGTACAGATTCACACACACTTGAATGCATATGCAAAATCATACAATATCAAAAAATACATGTTTCAAATACAATTGTGATTGAACATATACATGCATGGCATTCTATGTTATTTAACATAGATTCAAGGGCATGACACTTGTTCATAAACATACATACTATTTTCAAATTCAAAAGGCAGGATATTGGTTCAAGCACATGTAAAATACAATACATTTTTCAAATTTTAAGGAAAATGTTTATTTCAAGTCAAATTTATTGGCATCGAGGTCATGATGGGGTTCATTCTCTTTTGATCATGCAATTTAGAATCTAGATCCATCTATAGCAATGTCATTTATTAAGTTATGGGTAATGTATGTTCAAGTCTTGTGACACTGAATGACCTTGGTAATACTTCTAAAGAAACTATTGTGTGGTTCCATATTTGATTATGAGTGATGTATGCTTGATTCTAGTAACACTCAATGACCTTGGCATCATTTATAACGAATTCATCATGGTTCCACCTTCCTTCGGATTAGGATAGTTGGCACTTCTCCCCATTCATGAGATTTATGTATATTCCCAACTCAAGGGATTGATTATTTATTCAAAATTCAGACTTGATAATTCTCAATTCATTAATGGTTCAACATAAGAAGCCATCTCTAAAATTACTTTAATAAGGAGGCATGTTTCTCCAATGCTTCACTATCTTTTTTAGGCTATAGAGCAATATGGTTTCATATCCATATAAGTGTATTCCTTCCTTGTTTTCTTTTTAATTTTAATTTTTAGTTTTTAGTTTTTTTAAATTTTGAATATGAACGACTACTTCATTTATTATTGTAGGGTTTTCTATTGAGTGTCCTATATAATTGAAGCTTTCTATCATAGATAAAGTGTGTTGCACACACTCAGACAATGTTTTCCCCTTTACTTTAACAATTTCATTACTAGATTAAAGGGGAGGTAAATACATATACATAAATCTACTCACAAGTACTTGACAATATTAATTCTTGAAACATATTAAACCACTCACCTTCCACCCAAATACATGACTATTATTCACCATTCTTTTAAGCCATTTATCTATGTAGGGGCTTGATCCCTTGTCTATCATCACCACCAAACAAAACTTTCCATGTTAGTGCTCATACCTCTATTACATCACTCTCAAATTACCTCCAATTCAAAATAATTATCTTTGATTCTTTAGGACAGGTCCATGCTAGGTAGATAGGTCTGTTGTCATGGACCCGTTCACCTAGAGTGGCCTCATCTTATGCTAATTAATTACTAGTTTTTAAATTTTGAAATATTCATTTGGGTCTTCCCACACATTTTCATAAGGCCAACTAAATTAAATTGTTAAAAGGTTTCATTATAAATACAAATCAAATGTCATTCATTATTCATAACTTGACACCATCTATTAAACACTTATACACTACCGCACATTGAGCAGATTTTCCCTATTCTTCCCAAACTCAAGATCATTCACAAAGATCAATCACAACCAAGTTTAATATCACTTAAAATAAAGTCAAGATTTATCATTTTCAAGTATCAAATTTGAATTTATATTTGCATACATATAGTTAAGGAGCACAATTGCACAATCACTATAGGAGGGAGAACTATGCATGGTTTGATTCCCTTTTGAAGTATTTGGATACATAGGTAGCAGTCAATCATCAAGGGGGTGATTAGGATTAGATCAACCCATTACACTCCCCATCTATTTTTTAAGTTTTTATCTCTCACAAGACCACTAGGGTTTTTTAAGCAAAGATAAGGAAAACAACGATCTTCAAGTGACATAAACAAAATTAAAACATCTCAGCTCACTCAACAAACAAATGTGCAAAAAATGGAATAGTCATTATTTCATCATAGTCAACATAGATAAGTCCATGGTCAATGGAAATGACCAACCTATGTTGTTGTCTTGGGAGCATAGTCCTATTCATGAATATTTTCATATTCTACCTTTGATCCCAAACAATCACAATCTTATTTTTTCCTACTTCTCACTATTAAATTTCAGATACAATAAACTAAAAATTAGAAAAGCTTAGTATCTTATTGTTGGTTGTATTTATTATTTTTTAGCATATGCCACTTGTCAATTTCAATTTCTCGTTCAATCAATTTGACCTTTATATTTAGATTTATGCTTAAATGCACATATTTCAATTTGAATAGATCTATCAAGTTTTATACGTATTATATAATATTTAATTGTCAAATCAAAAATAGGGTAAAACAATATGCAGCTAGAAGCTTGGCTTTAATAATTGATAATTTTAACTATTATCATGATTTGAAATGCTTCAAATTTGGCTTATGACTACTCCTAGTGAATGATCTTGAATCTGGGAAGAATAGGGAATATTTTCTTGATGTGCAATAATGTATATGTGATCAATAAATAGTGTCAAGCTATAAATAATGAATGACCTTTGATTTATATTTATAGTGAAACCTTTTGATAATTTTCTTTGGTTGACCTTACAAAATGTGCAGAAAGACCCAAATGAATATTTTAAATTTGGAAACTAGTCATAATTAGCACAGGGACAAGGTCGCACTAGGTGGGTAGGTATGTGTTAATGACCTTGTTTGCCTAGCATAGACCTATCCTAGAAGATCAAGGACAATTGTTATGAGGTTGACAACAGTTTGAGAGTGATATGAGACATTTTAAGCATTGACATAGAAATTCATGTAACAGTGTTGGTGAATATAGGGGTCAACCCTGCATATAACTAAATGGATTAGAGGAATGGCGAATACGGATCATGCATTTGAATGTGAGTCAAGTGGTTTGAGATGTGTCAAGAATTAACATTGTCAATTACCTATGACCAAATTTAGGTGTCTACAATTTTATAAAGTGCAAATTTAAACACTAGGTCATATATATTTATATATCCTCTCAAGAAATATGTACTAAGAGGTAGTGAAGGTTTTTAAACATAAATTCTTCCATTTGTGGGATTTAAACATTGGATCCATGAAGCTTAGTTAGCATAAAACATGCCATTTACTTGGCAAGGTAATTGGGGTGTTTGGTAGGACACAATATGTTTAACGTGCCATTTCCCTATATATAAGATTTGACCTTGGATCAATTAACTTGTAAATGTAAGTCCACACCAAAATTACAAACTAAGGTGCTTAATAAGACATTGACTTGTTTTTTTAACTCATTGTAACCTCTTTCAAGTCTATAAATGTAAGTCGACAACAATACACCAACTTAATATGTTTGATAAAAACACTCACTTTTTTAACTTGTTGCAGTCTCTTTCAATGTAAATGTAAGTCTACAACAATACACCAACTTGAGATACTTGATAAAACACTACTTTTTAAATTTATTACAGTCTCTTTCAAACATTTATTACATTTTTTTTTTAACAAAAGATTTTAAACTTGTTTGGCATAAAACAAATCATTTACGTATTTGTAGGATTTGAACTCAATCAATTGAGGTGTAAACATTTAAGGCATAACTCATTTATCCACTTTATAAAATGGAAACATCAATTAAAAACAAGGGTTGTAGAGTGGCTAGTCCCTGCCTTTGTACTGAAAATTATTTCTGCTTGAGTTTGCATATAAATTTGCAATGTAATCTTGCTCTAATAATTTAAAATTGAAAATAAAAATTTGATATTTTTTAATTATTTATTTCAATTTGAATTTAATTAACAATATTTATTTTGGAGAAGTCCTATTAAACTAGTATCTAGCTAAACCATCTTACCATTCCATGCCCTTGTTTGATTTTGTTTTTAAAGAGTCCTATCAACATGTTATAGTTACTCATAGACATTAATTTATGTATTTATATTTAAATTTGATGAGTGTCCTCAATATCCCATTTCTTGAGAGACATAAGTATGATGCTGGTAAAAAATTTATGTAACATGCAGGGGAAATTAAATAACCCATCAAAGCAATCAACATGTTTCAAAGAAAGTGTGCGAGTTTAAGGGTTGCATAGATGACAATACTAAGAGTGAAGTTAAAAATTTAAGTATAATAAATCATATAACATCAAACATAAAATCTAAAACAATGAGGTATGGGCTCCCATATGTAAATTCAACTTCAAAAGCCATTTGGGTGATGTCCTTGGATTTATACATACTAATTAAGTTGAAAATTCAGTGTTTGGGTCATCCAAGGCTACAAATGCATTTAATTTTATGTCCATATATCTATTTATTGCATAGATAGTATCTTAAAATGAATTCAATGGCTACAATTCAAGCTTGAGAAAAAGGGCCTAGATTGAGCTTCTTAACTTTACTTATTAGTTTTATTCATCTTTGATCTACCTTATTAGTTCTCCATGTAGAACACCGCATTCAATTTAAATCATCATTTAGGGTTATTCCCCACATACAAGGATTTTCATGTTAACTACATCTTCTAATCTTTCGAGTTACTTCTTGTGGGTGACACTTGTCACCCATTGGTGGGGGCTGAGTTAGAGGCATCAACCCATAAACAAAGTTTGAATAATTGGGAAATATAACTAGGATTAACCCATTATAATATAAGTTTGTTGATCTTTTACCTATTAAAAGCTTTAGTCTTAGCCAATTCAAATAATTACAGACATAGTTTGGATATTTATTTACCATTTGTCGGGGTTAAATATTTGTATGGTCTATTGGAAAAATAGAGATTTCTTCAGAGGTGGTGCAATATTGTATTTTGACAGGTGTGTAGCAAATATGAATTTAGTTTCTTGAATTGGACTTTTATTTTCAAAAGTTTTAATTGTTATTTTAATGTTCAAATAAATGTTATTATATTTATCATCATTTCAATCGACATCCCATGAGAACATGTAGAGGAATATCCCTTAATATTTGGGTGTTAAACTTTAGATTTGATAAAGTATTGTGTCTTGTCAAAGCTTTCTATTGGTTAGATTTTTTTATTTTTTATTTTTTTTGTTCAAGTGATTTCTATAGTACCCTGGAGGGGAAGAACTAAAAAACCTAAATTCAAATCACAATACAAATAACTTTACCCAAAAGTTTGACATTTAAACATATAAATTAAAATTAAAAATAAACATATGTGTGTGTGAGTGTGTGTGTTTAGTTTTAATTATATATATTGAAGGTAAATGCATTTACTAGAGCTATAAACTAGGAAATAATTTTTGACTGGAGATAAGAACTATGGGATACAAAATAGGAGGCCCAAACTCCAAAAAGGCCTAAAACCACCCAAAAAGTATAGAGCTCCAAATAAAACTTGCAAACACTGAGAGATTGCTCCAGCCATAACAAAAAATTCTTAATAAAAAGAAAGGACAAGAAGCTATGAAATAATAATGTTGTTTGTTAGCAAAAGTGCAACAATAAAGCAACAAAAAGACAACACACTTATAAAAACCAAGGGATGGACCTAAGGTTGAAGCACTCACACCAAAAACAAATAAAATTAAACGAAGACAAGTCGGTGGTTAATGAATATGACTGACCTGTGTTACTGTTTAAAGAGTACAGTGATATCTAAAAATATTATTAGATTTTGCCCTTGATCCAGAATAATCATGGTCATGTCTTTTCTTGTTTCTCACTATCATATTTTAGATACAATCAACTAGAAATCACAAAATCCAAGAATCTTATTGTTGGTTGTAATTATTATTTTTAGCATATGCCACTTGTCAATTTTAATTTCCATTTTAATCAATTTTGCCTTTACATTCATATTTATGCTTGACTACATATATATTATAATATGAATATATCTATCAAGTTTTATACCTAATGTACAATATTTAATTATTAAATAAAAATAGTGTAAAATAATATGCAATTAAAAATTTGGTTTTGATACTAGATAATGTTAGCTTTTAACTTGATTTAAAATGTTTTAGACTTGGCTTTTGACTATTATATGATAGATTTTCTCGATGTGCAATAATGTATAAGTGTTTAATAAGCCAAGCTAGGAAGAATGAACGATATTTGATTTGTATTTATATTGAAATCATTTGAAAATTTCCTTAAGTCAATCTTGCATGTGTAAGAAGACCCAAATGAAAATTTTAAATTTAGAAACTAACTGTTAATTAGTGTGGATAAAAGGTTGCACTAGGTGGACAGGTCTACAATAATGGACTTGTTTATCTAACGTGGGCTTGTCCTAGAAGATCATACACAATTGTCCTAAGGTTGGCAAAAGTTTGAGAGCGATAAAAGATGGTTTGAGCGTTGAATTAGAAATTTTGGTGTAGTAGTATTGGTGAATAAAGGGTTCAAGCTCGTATATAAATAATTGGCTTAGAGGAATGGTAAATTAGAGGCATGTATTTAAGTGTAAGTCAAGTGGTTTGAGATGTGTTAAGAATTAACACTATCAAGTACTTGTGACCAGATTTAGGTGTCTATAATTTTATAGAGTGCAAATTTAAATGCTAGTTTATATATATTTATATGTACTCTCAAGCAAGAGGCAGTGACTATTTTTTAACATAAACCCTTTTATTTATAGGATTTGAACCTAGAGCCATGCAACTTATTTGGCATAAAACATGGCATTTGCTTGGCAAGGTAACCGGGGTATTTGGTAAGACATGACATAAAACATGTCATTTCTCTATTTGTGGGATTTGACCTTGGATCAATTAATTTTTAAATATAAGTCCACACCAAAACATCAAACTAAAATACTTAATAAGACACTTCATTTTTTTTGACTTATTGTAACCTCTCTCAGGGTTGGAAATGTAAGTCCACAATAATACACCAACTTAAGATGTTTGATAAAAACACATTTCTTTAACTTATTATAGTATCTTTCAATGTAAATGTAAAGTCCACAACAATACACCAACTTAAGATACTTGATAAAACACTCACTTTTTAAAATTATTATAGTCTCTTTCAAACATAAGATTTAAGCTTGCTTGGCATAAAATAAGCAATTTATTTATTTGTGGGATTTGACTTTACGAATTAACATGTAAACATTTAAGCCATAACTCATTTCTCCACTTTATAAAAATGAATCATCAGTAAAAATAATAAACATAAATTCAAACCAAATATAAATAACTTTATCTAAAAGTTTGATCTTTAAACATGTAAATTAAACTTAAAAATAAATATATATTTTTTATTGAAGGTAAATGTTTTTGATCGGAGGGCCTAGTCCCCCAAAAGACATAAAACCATCCAAAAATTATAAAAGTCTAAACATAAACTACAAACACTGAGAGATCTCTCCGACCACAAAAAAATTTCCAAACTAAAGGAAAGGATAAGAAGCTATGAAACAACACTATCGTCTCTCAACGATAGTGGAACAATTAAAAAAAAACAAAAAAACAAAAAACAAAGAACACTTATAAAAATTAAGTGATGGATCCACAATGTTTTTTTTTTCCCACAAAAATATTTGTATTTTTGAATTAATATAGTTGAAAGGGTTGTAACATTATTGGTAAGGATGATGGATTAAAAAGCCTTATATAAAAAGGGTGTAGGTTGATTATGAGTTATTAGTCCCTTATCAAAGAAGGTTACTAATGGTTTTACTTTTCATCGAATCAATTTATTTAAAATACATATGATTTTAATAGTTATAAAGTTTTTATAAAAATTTTCATATAAATATTAGAATATTTTCAAGGTGTTATTTGAGAATATTCTTATGCTGACATCATAACAATCAATTACTATGACAAGTCATATCATTATTAATTACTATATTCATTTTTTAATTATAACTATTTATGTCATTAATCTTTTTTTAAAAAATAATATTTAGTTCAATACATTTCAACAAAAAAAAATCTAAAAATTCTAAAACATTAATTAATAGTTGAGCATGTCAAATCTTATCGTAAATGTTATGTAGACAATATCTTATCATAAGTGCTATTTATTTTTATAAATAAATTATTTAGTAAAGCATATTTTAAAAATTATGAATGCATTTTTTTAATAATATTAATATTACATTTTTTTTTTGGTTGAAACCTTGCTTTTACATGGATTAGATGTACATAATGCTTCCTCGACTTGATGCTAAGACCTGAGAGATATCCATTCCACCAAATTCACCCTGTGTACGATCCCAATCTCATCCTTTTTTTGTATCTTGTGAGAATTGTACCTTGGTGGATAGCTAGGTAGCAACTTTTACACCATCATCCTCACCATTGAATTACAACCCACTTGATAATATTATAATTTTCAATTATACTATTAATACTTAAAAACGTGTAATTTTTTAAATTATTTTGTAAAAGCTTGCGTCTTCTTTATGACTCTTATTTATCATAACAATTTGAATCTCTATAATTATATTTGTTTCTCATTTCAAAATAAGATCTTTAATTTGAATAATTTATTTCTCTATAATATAATCAAAATCATTCATTAATTTAAATTTTAAATTTCAACAATTATATGCTATTGAAACGAATTATTAAATCATATTATTAAAATCGAACTACCACATATTAAGCACATATCCACATATATGATTTAATTAATTCAATTATATATAATTTGATATAAAATAATCAACGACAAGACTAACCACATCACAATGCTTATGCTTATAGATAAATACTCAACTATAATCAATTTTTAATTTGAAAACATGGACTCACCGTTATGCAGACCTTGTTTTAATAAAATTGATCTCTTAATTGTGATAATTTTATTGAAAGTAATTTTCATAAAAATGTATGTTTTTTTTATAGATAAAAAAAGGGGCTGAGCTTGTCTATTAAAAATATTTACCAAAAACTTTGATAATTTAGGGGAATACAACCAAAAGAACTAGTTCAAAGAGCTTGAAAAGCTCAGAAACTAAGCAACATTACATAGAAAGCTCTACAAAATATAAAAAAACTAATCTTCCTTGGAGCTGGAGATGATCACTTCTTTATCGACATTATGAGCATCGTCTTTGATGATGAGAGAAGCCACATAATCTATCAATTTGTTTTCATCTTTGCCATGCATAATGCTTAACCTTTTGCAACTCAACTTGCAGTGTTGCATGATACTATCCTCTATAATAGCCTTCAAAAGGACCCATAATTGATCCAAGTGAGTATCCATCAGGTGACCAAAATGCTCAATATCTTCATGGACGGCCAACGAGTTGTTGGCACTAAAAAAAACCATCTGAATTCCAATCAATTGCACCACTTCGAGGGTGTCTATCCTCACATTTGACTGCCCAAGGTCCTCCATAGCCTAGATTACCAAGTCAACATAAGCCGTCATAGAACCACCACCAAGCCAAAGAGAAAGCTGAACATGCAACAAATTAGTAGCCATTGATTTAAGCAACTTTTCCTCGTTAACACTGTCCACCAAAGTCATTTTCTAGAAAACAAGCACCTCCTTGATAGAAAAATGCATTTTCTTATCCAACAAATTCCCTGTCTTTAACAAATGATGCAATTTCAAATCATCCACTCGACCAAGGAAAGAAGTGTGGACATCCTCCAAAGAAAAATTGTGAGATAAATTGTCATTCATTTCCTTGACAATATTAACCATAGTCTCCTTACCTTACTTTGCCTATTGCGTTTGTGGCTTGGGTCATTAGAGCGATCCTTGACGCCAAGAGCACTACCACTAGAACTCTGATGTTGCTTGTGACTGGAGACAATAGCTAAGAATGAAAGGAAATGAAGAGGGGAGAGGTAAATGACACATGTCGAGCAACACGTACGGTGAATGCCATTCAACTCATAATTGGCTTGAGTTGTTAACTAGAATTAATTAAGTCTCAGGGGAACCCACTCTCAATGCCACCAAAATTAATGATTTCAGTCATTTATTTCATAATGATGAAGATCATACTCCACAATCTGCCATGTTTTGGAGCCCATCAGAAGAGATAGGGCCACCTTCAAATTAGAATCATTAGTGTTTTGTGTCACCCCTTAGCAAATAAGTATGCTAATTGATTACCCTCATGATATATGTGGCTTAGGTAAAAAAAGTCTAATTTATCTCTAAGGTTGTAGCAGTCTTCCATAATGTTACTGAGGTTCTAATTATTAGTATTTCTTATATCCATGGCTTCAACAATGATCCGAGAGTCTCCTTCAATGACAAGGTTGAGCTAGTTTTTTTGAAAAGTGATGGTAAGACCTCTCCAAAGAGCTTTGGCTTCTACGAATTATCGGTACATTTGCCAATAGCCTTATTATATCCAAGCAAGAACTTGCCTTTAGAATTTTTAAAAACATCCCCAACACTAGTCCATCCAAAATTGCCTTTCGCAACACCATCAAAATTAAGCTTTATCTTGTGAATCTTGGGAGGGGCCCAATTAACTTTTCTACTTTTTTAGATTTATTTCTAATCTTATTATCATGAAATAACAATGTATGTCTATTATATTAACAAAGATCAATTAATAAGAATTTTCAATTTTGATATATCAGTGCAACAAAATTGAAACCATCCATCTTCAATCAATATAATATATGACAAATCTAAAAAAAACATATCGAAATCGACAAATCTAAAATAGACATCAAAATTGATATTTTTTGACATTTTTTGACATTTTTTATAATTCATATCTATACCCAAAAAAGACACCAATAATATATAATTCAAAAAAGCAACCATTAAAAAAGAGAAAATGCTAACATATTTTCTATTTAAAAAAATAAATCGACTTGTACACTATTGTGCTCGAGTGGAATTTAATAAAGTGTTATTTTTTCCTCAAATAGAAATTACGTTTTTTAAATTAAACTTTCCTTTAAAGCGAAGAGAAAAGTAGCCCCCAAAAGTTAAATTAATAATCTAAAATATTAAATCACGTCATTCATCAATGAATGCATGGTATGATTATCATCATATATGGGCATGTGTCCCGGGCTGCCCGTAATAGTTCGGGCAGATGCCATAGAAGCGCACCTCCACCACCGCCTCTGTCCTCACCCTTTCTTACCCCAACTTTTGCCGACTTGGAAAAAAGAGAAAACTTGTACAAAGTAGCTAATCGCCTCGCAGCTGTCTTCTCCATCTTGTTGGACCATCAGATTCTCCTCCGATCGGAGGGCTTTGATATAAATCCATATAACTTTCGATCTGATTTGCAATTTTGAGGCTGCGACCGTATATTTTGACAAGAGGATTTGGATTTTGTGGCTTATTTGCTGCAGCGAGGGTTTTATATAAGGTCTTTCAGGAAATGGAAGACTTAAATCTGACGTCGGGAAGGGATGGAATAGCTTGAGAAAGAAATTTATTCGAGACGGATTGTCCGTCTCTAGAAGTTTTCATCCGCTGATTTGCACGAAAACGCGGCCGGAACGCACCAGAGCCGGCGGATTAGATCCCTTCAGCGCAAGCGTTTGAAGGTGAGGTACTGTAGATAAATTACTTACGATGAGCTTGTTTGTTTTGGTCGAATCGTTGCAGAAGGGAAACAAAAAGACCGTAATAGACTTTTTTATGTTGAAACTATGCGTCAATTTCACGTTTATAGGTATGCTAATTTAAGTTTCTTGTGAAAATTTCACTAATCTTAAGGGTTATGCTGTGTGTTATTGAAAAAGGTGTAAATTTCGTGGATTCCACTAACTTTAGGGCTTATATTGTTTATTATTCAAAAAGGTTTAAATTTCGTTTTTGTAGGGTTTAGAAATGCAATTTCTTTAATAGATTCGATGGAATTTTTTTTTGTTTTACTGTTTACTAGTGAAAATACTCTTAAATTTCATTTTTGTCGGTCTAGTAACACAAATCTGTAATATAGATTCCACTCGTTTTAAGTATTTACGGTTAATTAGTGAAAATAAATACGAACGATTGTAGGTATGGTGCCAATGTTTTTGTATAGATTACTTAAAATTTTTTGCTACAGGTCTAGTAATGCAATCGGTTCGGTATCGCAAATCTATTGCTTAGATTCAATGCCTTTTAAGGTTTGTTAATGTAATGATTGAAATTTCCGAATTTCTGTTAGACTTCTATTGTGCCTAATTCTAAATAGATTGACATTTCATGGTTTTAGGCCTCGTAACACAGGTTACGTGAAAAGATTCCTCTCAATTTAGGCGGAAAGAGGACCATAATAGATGTTTTTGTTGAAATTTCACCTCAATTTTATGACTGTAGGTCTGGTAATAGAAATACCTTGGGAAGATTCTGCTAACTTTAAGGTTTTTACTGTGTATTATTGAAAAATGTTGAAAATTTATTGATATAGGTTTGTTAATGCAATTTTTTATGGCGTTAATTAAAGTTCTTAATTGTTTCTGATTGGAAATATGCTTAAATTTTATTTTTTAGGTGTACTATTGCAGATCTGTTTTTTAGATTCCAACTCATTAGAAGGTTTACGTAATTTGTGAAATTATGCTTTGGATTCACGGTTGGTAGGTATGGTATCAAATGTCTTGCAAAAGATTCTATGCAATTTAGACTTCTACCATGTATAATAAAAAAAAACTGGAGTTTCACGGTTGTAGGCTCGTTAACACAGGTTTCTGGTAATTAATCCTCTTAATTTAAGGTAGGTTCATGGTTGTAGGCCTTGTAACACGTGTCTTGTAAACATTTCCCTTAAAGGCACGCTGTAGAAGAGGAAAAGAAGGCTGAAATGGGTTTTAACTTTTTTTTGGTTGAAAATAGAATTTGCCTAGTTCTTGTCTTGTAAAGATTCCACTTAACTTACAGTTTTTACCATGTTATTAAGAGTGCTTTATTTTCATTGTTATAGGTTTAATAATGCCATTTTTGATATATTCCATACAAATTGAATATTTTACAGCATATAATTGAAAATGCACCGAAATTTCACTGTTTTTGGTTTGGTGATGCAAATCTTCTGTCTAGATTTAATGCCTTTTAATATTTTTCTCGTTAATAATAATTACTAAAAACATTCTTCAATTTCATGGTTGTAGATTTTATACAAATCTGTTTTTATACCAAACACAATTCAAAATAAACTGAAATATTATGGTTTTAGGCCTGGTAACACAGGTTTGTTGTAAAGATTCCACTTAATTTAAGGTTCTACCGTAAATATGTTGCAGAAGAGGAGGAGAAGTCTATAGTAGAATTTTCTGGTTGAATATATGCTTGACTTGCAGGATTCTAGGCCCAATAAAGATTCCAGTTAATTTAATGTTTTTACCAAGCATTGCAGCATTACTGAAAAATAATTAAATTTCATTGTTTTTATGTTTAGCAATGCATTACTGTTTTAGGTTTAGTAACATAAATATCTTCTATATTGCATGTGGTTGAATGTTTATACCATTAATTATTGAAAATGTGCTTCAGAGTCATGGATCCAGGTCTGGTACCAAAATGATTTTACAGATTCAATGCAATTTAGACTTTTATAGTGTATAGTTCAAAATATTTTGAAATTTCATGGTTATGGTCCTGGTAACACTGGTATTTTGTAAATATTCCTTTTAGTTTAAGGTTTTAATGTAAAGAGGTTGCAGAAGAGGAATAGAAGGCCGTAAAAGGATTTTTTCTGCTAAATATATGCTTTGATTTCATGATTTTAGGTCTGGTAATATTTTTTCTTGCAAATATTCAAGTAAAATTAGTGCTTTAACCTTTTCTGCTAAATATATGCTTTGATTTCATGATTTTAGGTCTGGTAATACAATTTTATTGCAAATATTCAAGTAAATTTAGTGCTTTAATTGTGTATCATTGAACAAAAGGCTTAAATTTTGTAGTTCTAGGTTTATTGTTGTAAATTTTAAAAATAAATTTCAAGCAATTTGAAAATTTTACCGTTTGATATTGAAAATATACCTTAAGTTTCGCTGTTGTAGTTGTGGTACTGCAAATCTCTTATCTAGATTCCAGATGTTTTATGGTTTTTAATGCTATTGTTGAAAATATGCCTTAGTTTCATCATCGTGGTTTTAATTGTGCATCGTTGGACAAAAAGATTAAATTTTGTAGTTGTAGGTTAACTAATGCAATTTTTAAAAATAAATTCCAAGCAATTTGAACTCTTTACCGTGTGATATTGGAAATATACCTTAAATTTAGCTGTTTTAGTTGTGGTACGACAGATGTCTGCTATTGTTGAAAAGATGCTTTAGTTTTATCATCATGGTTGTTGGTATGGTAACAAGTTTATTCTATAATTTGAAAGGAAATGAAATGATACAATTTTAATTATGTCCACCAAACCCAATGGTCTATGGGACCAAAAATTGTTACATCTGTCTCAACTGCTCCATGATGCTATAATTAAGGGATATGTTGCTTCTTTAAGAAGGTTGTTCCTTCTATTGTGTCATCAACTTCCTCAACGCTTTTATTCTATTGAAAATGACGACATAGCTCATGGATCTACAACATAGACACCATCAACATAAAGTATTCAAACAAGGGAGAGATTCACCCAATTAAGATATAGTGTATTAATTGTGTAATATACAATGTGTGTATGCAATAAGTTATGGTTGCACTAGAACAAGACTCTCTAAAAGACTACATCTCCACTAACTCAAGAGATGACTCTAAGTTCCATTACATTCTACAAGAATACAACGGGTTATTATACAGGAAAAGTAAAATGTGAGAGATTAATATTGGTTGAGTAAAAAGTGGGATCATTCTCGCATTTGAGGATAATTTTCACATTAATTGTGCATTTAATAATTATGTGCACATAATAAATTATACTACTTAAGGTGGACTTCACACCAGTGTGAATATGACATTCCTCATATCCCTTATGAATATCAGCTTAGATGATGTGGTAAAAAAGTAGTAGTCTTATGCTCATAAGTACGAGTCTTGACAAGTACGAGTCCTGACAACTAGGCTTGATGAGGTACTCATGTACAATGCAAAAACAAAAATAACAATGAAAGCTATTGAAGTAAATGTTTGCGGAATTTGATGAAGCCTTCAATGGAATGAATAAAAAGTAGCGTCCATGAATTTGGTTGTGTGAACATGAGTGACTATTGGTACATGTTACATCTGAATGGAATGCATGGTTAAATGATTGCAAATGGAGTGTTATGGAGCTCATCCAAGAAACAACTAACATTTGTATCTGCTAGGAACAATCACTAGGTACATAGCATACTTGAACAACCAAAGAAGCATCAGAAGCACACAACACCTCACCTTAATGTTGGCTAAGGAGTGAAGACAAAGTAACTCAATATTTGTGTAAGTGTTAATGCGGTAGGTGTGCAAAAAAGGTACTACAAAATCCTCAAGTGAGAGTGTCCAATATGCCATACGAAGAAAAAATGCAAGGTGAAAAAAAATAATGGATGAACCTAGATTCAATTTGTAGCCAAACATAGAAACTAACAACTTGTTGCAATGAACTATAAAAAATCAAAATTTTGGTTTTGAAAACATCCAGATGAACTAAAAATGCCATTTTCCTCCTTGATGCCAGATGGGTCATTTTTACTACTGTGAGTTAAACAAATCTGCGTTTATGTGATCTACATGGCTTGACAAATGAGCTCACGGTGTTAGATTCAGGTGAAACAAAAGTCGAAACTGACCTTTTTTGGTACTCTAAACATAATGGAAATGTACAATACACACCAAAAACACTCAAATGAAAATACGCTGAAAATCTCCTACATGAAACTCCATCTGTAGATCGGCAACTTGTACATGAATCCAAATGAAGGAATGAACTAGATCTGAGCAAAAGATGGGACATGTGAAGAACTTCTCATAGAAGCCAATGAAGGGAGAAAATTATTCTTGCCGCTTGAAGCGTGCTAATGATTGAAACTTTGGAATGTTTGGGGCTCCTCTACTCTTTCTATTGATCTTTGTAACAACTGAGCTTTGAGAGTGATCTGGATTTGTCTCAAAAACTCTGGCAACCCGCTTTGATACCAAATTAAAAATTGCAACATAACCCATGGATCTCCAACATAAAGTATTTAGACAAGAGAGAGATTCACCAATAAAGATATATTGTGTTAAATATGTGTAATATACAATGTATGCGTGCAACCAACAAATGTTTGCACTAGAATAAAACTCTCTAAAAGACTACATCTCTATTAACTTATATAGGAAAAATAAGATGCGAGTGAGATTATTATTGGAGTAAACGGTGGAATCATTCCCCAAGTTACACCTAACCTTTTTCACACATAAAGATAAGTACCACATTTATTGTGTGTTTAATAATTGCATGCACATAAGTCACACTTTGGTAATGCATTTACCTAAAGTGGACTTCACATCAAGTATGAATATGACACTCTCAGATGAAAGTATGCCCAAGTTTCATCGTCAGGGTTTTAGTTGTGCATCATTGGACAAAAAGATTAAATTTTGTAGTTGGAGGTTCACTATTGTAATTTTTAAAAATAAAGTCCAAGCAATTTGAAACTGTTATTGTTTGATATTGGAAATATACCTTAAATTTCACTGTTGTAGTTGTGGTACCACAAATATTTGTCGTTGTTGAAAAGATGCTTTAGTTCCATCATCATGGTTGTAGGTATGGTAACAAGTTTCTTGTATATGAAAGGAAATAAAATGATATGATTTTAATTACGTTCACGAGACCCAGTGGTCTATGGGACCAAAAATTGTTACAATTGTCTCAATCGCCTGATGATGCTATAATTGAGGGATGGGTTGTTTCTTTAAAAAGGTTGTTCCTTTTATTGATTTGTGTCAGCAGCTCCCCCAACGTTTTTATTCTAGTCTCTTCAAATAGCTTCAATATGGCATTTACTCTTGGTGTTTCCATGTACCTCACTCGAATGTCATTGTAGGCTGCACGTTCTAAGTTGAAGTGCTTCTTTGTTTCTATCGCACCTGGGGTGCAGGTCAAACATATCTTTTGCTCCCATTCTTTGTAAAGGGTCACCCATCTACTTGTGTTCCAGCTGAGCCTGTGGGAACGATTTATCATCTGAGCAATGAGTATCTTCTCACCCCATTTGATTTCAGCTCCTATGTATGTTTTTTCGTGATACTCATAGGTTGCGTTAAATTCCATAAGATATTGGTGTTGTTGATTTTTTTTTTCTCTACGTGGTCATTCTAAATTTTTCATTTATGTCAATATTCCATATACTCATCTATTTGTGGTTTTGTTTCATCTGTGCTTCTCCTATGTAACTCTTCTTTTTTTCCACTTACCATTCTCCCTGTTTTTCTCTCTCTTTAAAGTAGCATAATAACTTGATCATAGTTGTTGCCTTTAAAGGCAAAACACTTGTTTATGCAAGCAATATTTCGTAGGGCCATGAAGCCACGATTCTAAATTTATTTGTAATAAAGCGCTTCAAGATAATTTTTATCTGCCTACATTTCAAATTTGAAGTGCTTTTGCTCCATATGTCACACCCATTTAGGATCACTGTGGTGATAAATAACACAAAGAAGTTGCAACCCCACAACTTTGCATTCCTGCACCTATTTTGTAGTGTGTATAGAGCTTTCCATCAACCTTGTATTCTTTTCATCTTACACGTGACTCAATTGAGTTTGTTGTGAAAGTCTAGACCAAAATACTCGACTTTTTAGGGAGAAGACCAATATCTTAGTTTTTCCAATGTTAACTAGCATCCCTACCTCTCTACAGAAACTTTCCAAGGCCTGTAAGTGGTCTCTCAAGCTTTGGGTTGTTTCTACGATCATGATCATATAAGATGAGTTACACCACATATTCGGTTAAATGAACTACTCCACCCCCGTACTTGAAGAGTTTCACTACATATTTGGTCAAATGAACTCCTCTACTCTGGGGCTTGTTTGTCCAAAGTTCTAGCTTGTTGATATATAATAGAACAAAGTGGGAGACAAAGGGCAACTTTGTTTGATGCATATGTCGCTCCCAAAGCATTCATACAACTCTTCCTGTGTTTTAATTTTGGCCTTGACTTGCTTATATAGTTTGTGAAATGCTGCCTTCTAATGTATTGGAACCTTTAGTTCCTCCATTTTGCACCATAATTTGCTGCTTTGCATTGTATCAAATGCTTTATTGTAATCCACGAGACAACATTAGACTTCACCTTTTTTAATCTCAAACCTACTCAACTAGTGTGACACAATGATCTGTTGTTGAATAATTTGCTCTAAAACTTGCTTGTCCTTCTGTTCTCTTTCCTTTTTCTTCAATCCAATGGTTGATTCTATGTTCTACCATGCCCCCAAAAAGTCCTGCGAAGAGGGGATAGTGTAAAGGGTTATTAACATATCTTCTCATGAACAAAGGTATGGTTAGGCTAGCTGTCCTTTATGTTGGGAAGCCATTTTGAATAACCCCATTAAATATTTCTATGATGTGTGGTGATAGAATCTTTGCTCCCCATTTTAGATATTCTTGTAGACCATTTATGTCATGGGCCTTTCTGTTGCTAACTTCTTAGTCCCTTCTGAGTGTCTCTAATTGTGAAAATTTCTTCTATTTGTAATTTTTTTTGAATGCTTCACAACCATTGACTTCTTGTAATGTTATATTCTGTTTGTGTTCTTTCTTTATGTGGTTGCCTCCAATTTGTTTTTGGATTGTGCTTCACAAAGTATAATAGTGCAGTCCGTCTTTTTCTCATTCTTTTTTTTTCCCACCTCATCACTTGTTCATAGATTTTTCTATTTCTTTTGTTTCACCCAATGGCTTCCTTAGTGTTCTTCTTGCTGCCTTGTGTTCTTCATTGTACTATGGATTTGTCGGAAAGCTGTTTTCTTATTCTTCTTAGGTTTATATCTTTTAATGTGGTTAGAGCTCCCTGCATTATGTGCAGTAGCCTCTCACATTTAATAGGATATGTACATATATGAGATGCCTTTTTGTCTTGTCCTAAACCTTGTTTCTCATATTATATCCCTAAAGGTACGTCAATTTTCCTTTGTCAGGAGGACATTGCCTTTAGTTGGTGGTTTGTCATGAGTGACCCAAATGTGTTCGTCTTGTAACTTACTTCCTTACATTTGAAACTTTATAGACTGTGTTGTAATTTCAGTTAAGCACAGCTAGGGTATCCCCCGCTTCCATCTCTACAATTGTAGATATACATTTTTGTGACATAATCAATAACACTGCCCATTGTGAGTTTTGCATGTGTAGTTACCCGATTTACACCATTTATTCATGCTATTGCAAATGATCAAACTATATATGCTACACAAGCTTAGTAACTCTTGCCCGAAATGTATGGTGGTTGCATGTTCATCTTCTAAGAGTCTAGTCTATTACTCGTTTTCCTCTTCTTCTAGCCATAGAGGATCATTATCTTTCCTCTGCTATTCGTCTCTTTACATTTTTTTTAATCTCCTCTTTTTGTTCACCCTATGGTTCAGAGGTCCTCTTTAGCTTCCATGTTTTTTAGTGCCTTTTGCAATTCTTTTATTTTTGTTATGTTCACTCCTTCTGCCCCTTCATTGGAGGTTGTTGGAGAGTGGATGGTTTGTTTTAGGGTGTGCCATTTGTCTTGCATCCACGAGTCTCTGTAGTCTTTCTGCTTGTGCTTTGACCACGTTGTTGTCTTCCTTCAATTTTTGCTTGGTTTTTTATCATGTCTTTTAATTTGTGCTCTTTCACTTTTTCTCATGGGTCTATATTTGTCTTATCACTTCCTTTTATGGATGTCGTATTATTGCATGATCTCGTATATTTGTCTTATCGCTTCCTGTTAGAGATACCACACAACTTAGACCTATTACACTGAATAATTGAAAATATTTTAAAATCACATGGTAGGCCTGGTAACACAAATTTCTTGTATGAATTATGGGCAATTTAAACTAAATTCCTTATTGTTGAAACTACTTAAATTTCTTGGATTTAGGTCATGTGACATAATTTTCTTCTATGGATTTCACAGGATTTAAAGCATTATATCTTGTATCATTGTGCATATGATTAAATTTTCCTTTTGGGTCTGGTGATGCAAATTTATCGTATAAATTGCACTCAATTTGAATTTATAAAACCATATACTATTGAAATACACTTGAATTTCATGGTTGTAGGTCTGGTAACATATTTTTCTTGTATGGATTGCACACATTTTAAAGTTTGTACGGTTTATCATTGAAAAAACACTTAAATTTCATGGTTGTTGGTCCATTAACACAAATTTCTGGGACGTATTCGTGCAATTTGAACTGTTATATAATTAAAAATACATGTAAATTTAAGAAAATTCATGCTTGTAGGTTGGGCAATACAAATTTCTTGTATAGATTCCATGCAATTTGAACTTTTTACCATTTATTAATGAGAACACAGTTAAATTCAAGGTTGTAGGTATGGCAAGACAAATTTCTTGTATGGATTTAATGTAAGTTTGAATTTTTTACTCTTAATTATTAAAAACACCGCTTACATTTCATGGGTATGGCCCATGGGTATGGTGATACATTTTGTTTGTATGTTTTTGTTGCATGTTAATCTTTTTATCCTTAATTATTGAAAATTTCTTAAAATTTCAGGGTTGCAGGTCTTGAACCAATAACATTGTGTAAAGATGGATACGCCCCCCCACCTGGTCTGGTATGGATGCAATACATATCCGATATGGATACGTGCTGGATACGCAGGGGATATGGGCAGGATACATCCTGCCCCCTGCGGATATGTTTTGGTTTATCCGCAGGGGCCAGGACGTATCCTGCCCATATCCCCTGCGTATCCAGCAGAAAAAACTTTTTTTTTTCAATTTCGCTAAATAAAAAGTCAAACATGGACTTCAAAAAACAATAAAAAACAAAATAAAGAATGAAAATCTCTCTGCAGTTTTAATGGCTGTCTGTGTTTTCAAAACGTGAGCCTTGGTCAATGCAGTTTTAATGGCTGTCTGTGTTTTCAAAACGTGAGCCTTGGTCAATTCATCATCGCTTAATAAAAAGTCAAACACAGACTTCAAAAAACAATTAAAAACAAAATAAAGTATGAAAACCTCCGCAGTTTCAATCCTGGCTGTGTTTTCAAAACGTGAGCCTCAGTTGTTTCATCTGTATCTTCTTTATTGGGGCTGTATACAACAACTATGAAGGTTGCCAGAGCAAGTCAGCAAGTCTTCCAGTTATTGGACCGTGTTTCAGCCTTGCTTGTCAAAATAAAGGAAATAAATGTCTGTAACATGATCAAGATGAGTGAGGGGTTGAAATCAATAATGTCTTTTTTTGCTTATCCTTTGTCCCCAAAATATGGTTCTGCAGGACTCTTTTTGTGCAGTACATACGGCAAGATCATTTGCACAGTTATAATATGAAAGCTCAACTCGTGAATAAGCTCAAAGAAGAGAACAGGCCATGGTCCTAAGTTGATTTAACACGAGGTCATCTCATTGTAATCTTCACCAAACTGCAGACAGTGCATTTTCTTGTCTTTATATTTGCACTATGTACTTGTAACAAGGCTAATCGAAGTTCAACAATTGAATATTTATGATATTTGGCATTGAATTATTAGTATGTTTTGTGGTTATTTAACTTATTATGTTTCCTCTATGCATATTATGTGGTTAATTTTGCTTATATGGCTATTCAATTTTATATACATATATTTTTGCACAGCCATATCCAAAACGTATCCAAGTCCCCCCCCCCCCCCCAAAAAAAAAAAAAAAATCCCTGTATCCACGTATCCGATTCTCGTACATGTGTCCATATCGATAACATAGGAAAATACTCTTGAATGTCACGATTGTAGGTCTGGTTGTGCCAATATCTTGTATATATTGGACATGATGTAAGCATGTAATCATTTATTATTGAAAAGACACTTAAATTCCGCACTGTTGGAGTTGTGGGCCTTGTAAAATTATTTAGTTGTATAAAAAATAGGAAATTTAGGCTTGTCACTTTTTGTTGTTGAATATATGTAACTCATATTTCCTCTATAAAATATCTGCCTAGTGAAAAGAGGCTTAAATTTTATAGATTTAGTCGTGGCAAGAGAAGTTTCATGTATAAATACACACGATTTTAACTTTTTACTTTGTTATTGAAAGGAGTCTTAGGTGTTGCAGTTGAGATATGGTCAAACAAGTTTCTTTTATAGATTGATGGATTTTATGCTTGTAACTATTTAATTTTATTTTGTTGACAGCAGGTTAATGGTGGAACTGAAGATAATACAAATTTCAGTGTCAAAGATCCTGTTAACTTATCACTGTTGGAATTTTGCCTATACAAAATCCCACGTTGCAGTTTAAAGATTCAGAGAAATCGAGCAGAATTGAAAGTTTATGGTCTGGATGCTTACATAAGTTAGATATTTTGATTTTCCAGCACAAATTGGTCTTTCCATATTGCGATTTAGTTAAATAAAGGCAGGCTTTTGAAGAAATGACTCAAGAGAGCAGGAAAAGGGATCACGATGAGACTGGCTGTCAGCCTCCTGGAGGCCCTATCCTGTGCGCAAACAACTGTGGCTTCTTTGGAAGTGCGGCAACCATGAATCTTTGCTCCAAATGCTACAAAGAAACAGTACTGAAGCAGGCCAGGGCCAAAGCTGTTTCTCCCTCCCTCTCCATTGAGAACAACAATATTAGTGTTGTCAATCCGGCTGAGGTTTCTCAACCTGCAGTGGAATTATTAGGCGAGGAAGAGGTATCTGAGGACCTGGCTGAATCTTCATCTGGTGGAGCAGGCCAAGAAGACGGGAAAGCCAAGGCAAAGAATGGACCAAATCGTTGTAATTCTTGCAGGAAACGTGTCGGATTGACGGGCTTCAATTGTCGCTGTGGAAACACTTTCTGCTCTTTACATCGCTACTCTGATAAGCACAATTGCCCCTTTGATTACAGGGCCGCAGGCCGGGCTGCCATTGAGAAGGCAAATCCTGTTGTCAAGGCAGAAAAAGTAGACAAGATCTAGTTTTATATCCTACAATTTGGTTGAACCCAGAAGGTAAGCATGGCCTTCGGAATAGATAATCAGGTCTATGTTATTGTGTGTGTGATGATGATTAAAGAGAGAGCATCTTTGATAAAGAGCGAGAACAATAGATTTAGCTGTCTTGGAGCCATAAGTATTTAATTTTAGCGGGCGACAGGCTGGATGTAATTCAAGGATGGCTACCTCTATTCCTAATTGCTTTGTAATGGGGTTTTGTATGGCTATATTCTGGACAATTTGCTCTGCTAAAAGACCACGAGGCACTGTTTCTGACTCAATTAGTTTTTTCGTCTTTTTTAATGTAATTTGTCTATATCTGTTGAAGAATGAGTATTAGTAGTAGTTAGTAACATCCATAATCCCGACATGGGTTTCTTATCTGAATGTTCGGGGTTTGATTTGAATTTTTCATTCGCAACCTACTGTTATCTGTGATAGCTTGGGTCTGGAATTTCTTGTTTTTGTAATTTTATTGACCTGGACAAGTAGCAATAGTTACCTAATTTTTGTTCTCTCCAAGATTTTAAGTGCACTCCAGATATTTGTGTTGTCCTAATTTACTTTTCATTATGAGGAAGGGATCCTGTAGGTGGTGTATTTTACTTTTAAACACCATTACACCTAAATAAAATGATCGGACTTGTGGATGAATTTTACCACTGATTTTTTATGGTTTCTTATAAGGATTGTGTTTTCTAAATTTTTTAAATCTTTTAGCTGGATTGTTATGTGGATGATTTACTGAAAAGCATGGTCTTCTTTTGGGTTCTGCTGTAATCGGATGGCCTGGTGTTATAACCGCTACAGTTGACTGAACTGGCATTTGGCAGGTGAAGCTGTCTTTTTACGTCTAATAGAAAGTCCTGTTTAAACTCAACATCACATGACTTCCGAATCCTAGAAATCATTTTTGGTAAAGCTTTAAACTTTTTGTTTGAGTTTTTGAAGTGTTTACCTGTCTTAGAGACCTCCACAAATGTCAAGGAAGGTTGCAAAGATGATCCAGAAACTTTTTTTAAACTGGTAATGTTTAGGGCAGTTTCTATCAGTTTAGTTCCTCGGGACTTTCCAGAAGCTTTTGCTCTGGAACATGGATTTCCAAATTGTTTCTGAGTGGTTTCTGAGACTGTTTTTTTGAATTTTGCCGAAGTCTGCCTGGATAACTTTATAGTTTCCAAGTATCCGTTTCCACTTATTTTCCCAACGGAGGATAATAATAATGGATTTATCAATCCGGTATGGGAAAAACAAATGCAAAAAAAAAGCATAAATTGCTAGGGTGGGGAAAGGATAAATCAGAATGGTTTACCTCAGCCCAGCCTGAACAGTGTCTCCACTCTTTTTGGTGAGAGTGCAACTTGATTGGAGCCTAAATTCTTTTGACATCTCTGTTATTCTGTTATCTTTAATGTCGCAGGGTTATCCTGAATGTCGGTTTCGTCTGCGTGACAGTATTCAGTTCTGGTTTCTTCTTGGGTAACTGTTTGGATCTGTTATATAAGTATCCTTAAAAAAATATTTTATTAATCTTAATCTCTTATATTATCAGAAACAAAAGATATAACTGTTTCATAGTTGTGCTTTGTGATTGCTTTTGAGATGCATAGAGAAGTCTTCCTGACCCGCTTAGAGAAACAAATCATAACCTTTTGGAAAATTTTCTTCTATGCCATTGTTACTTGTAGTTAAAGCACATTCCCAAAGGGCTAATAATATATCTAACTTTCTTAACTTGATCTGTTTGCTCTGTTTCGAGTTGGGAGAAAATTATTTATTAATATCTAATCAGCATCTTGTGATACGATTGTACTCTGAATACGTTGTATTCTTTATAGTGCTATTATTTCAAAAGTAGTGCCTATGGTAAGAAATGTGTCCATTTCATGGTGTGATGCAACGACATATTTTTAGATACAGTTCCCTTTTTCAATGCCATGCTGCAATTGTTTTTTTTTAAATGGAAAATATATTTATGACATCAGAAAGAACAATAACAACCCAATGCAGGAGACGATTGTATAGCATTCAAATCCATCCTAGTGGATACTTGATTTTAGACGATTGTATAGGATTCCAATCCATCTAGTGGATGCTCATTTTCACATTTGAATTGCAATAGATAGTATGACCATTCAACCACTTACTCGTGATGAGTCTGAACACAATACACTTGATCTTGTATTTAGTTGTGTCCAACGCACCTTGATAAGATGAGAAAGTTTGACCCTGTCATCTACTTTCCAAAAATGAAAATAGCCGGAGTCCACAACATGATTAGTTAGAGGATTTGTGAAAGAATTAAATTCGCATGTAGTATGGACAAATCGAATAAATGTGTATTCACGTTCTAAATATTGTGTCCAATGATTTCATCCATCAACGATTTAGACTCTCGTAATTGAGGAGTATTGTTATTAACTTTGCCATGGAATTTGAAAAAACAAAAACCACTGGATATTGATTACAGAGCAACTAAAAGCCTTGATATATTGCAAATATCTGTACTATTTTGTTAGAAAAAAATCTACCCTATCCAAATATATATCATAGTATCTTGTAGGAATTGTTAGCCAAAATTGGCCACCAGGAGTGGGTATAATTTTAAGCTTTGCTTCTAGACTCGCTTAACCTTGTTGGTAGCCTTTTAATAGTTTTGGTCTTGGTTTATTGGTCGGACTTTGTCATGCTTTGTCATAAAAGGAAGCCTTGTTAAGTGTCGAGGCATCTTATGGTCTCTTGAAAGGTTTAGGAGAGAGTCATGAATCTTGTTTTCTCATTAATCCCTTCACGAAGGTCTTGTTTTAAGAGGTTTGGAAAGGTTAAAGTATCTTAGTAAAGTTTAATGTTACCTTGCAAAGATTAAGATATGTTGGTCCATGATGAAATATTGGTGTATTGACCTTCCAAGGTTGTATGATGTCTTATGGTGAAACTGGGCTTTTAGAGAAGGTATGGCAAGATGAAATATTGTTATTTCATGTTTAGCAAAGGTTAAAGTAGTTTTGGAGATATTAAGGTAATAGTTGTCTTCGCTAATTTGAAGGATTAGGTGCATTTTGAGGCCTCTAATGTGTCATCAAGTTATGTGAATGTTGTTTCGTCCTCACACATGTTCACCCAGGTCAGTTCAACATGCAATAAAAGGTGGGACCCTTCAAGGATCAAGAAAGGAAAAAATAACGTAGAAATACACTTGTGAAGGGTTTGCAAAGCAATTTTTGAACGTGGAGGAACTAGAAATGAATGGAGTCAAGGCCCTCTGAGGTTTGCAGGGTCGAATCATGCTTGTGGCAAGATAGACAGGGCCAAATAAACTAAAAAATGTTTCATCTCTCCCATCAACTTCTTTGCAAGCTAGTGAAGCCATTTCAAGTGCTCAATTCATGAAGAGGAAAGAGATTTGGACCCAACACTCTTGGGTGTGAATCGGGATCTTTACGTCCTTGAAATTCTAGGTATTAGTTTTGGGTTTGAAGCGCTATGCTTTATGAACAATCATTAACAAGTTAAACAACTCAAAATCCTTCTAAAACTTCATTAGTAGGGTTTTTCTTGTCTCCGCAAGTTTGCAGGTTAATGGATGCAAATGGTTGGTTGTTTGAGATCTTCAAAGGTCTACATAGTCATCTCATACCCTCTTCCATCATCAATTGGCACGTGTGAGCAGTCAAAGTGTCAAAACGTTGGTTTTTGTTGTTCTTGAAGGTGGTAGGCAGGGTTTTAAAAGCTATGACATCCTTGGGCATGAAAGAGGTGATTGGAATGAAAACATTGTAAATCAGCCCCACCAAGCTTTCTCTCTCCTCTTCAGGGCTCTTACAAACACTAACAAGGTCAGATTTCAAGGGATTAACAAGTACGTTCACTGTGCATAAAAATACCTATAGGTGGTTATCAAAAGTGCCTAGAAAAGGAACATTCATGGTGATTGGATTGAATCTTTGAGACTTGAATCTTTTATGAGTCCTTTGTCATTGATTACGAATGGTGAATCCACCAAAGAAGTGATTCAAGTCATTCAAATGGTGTTTTGATCAAGACCTTGTTGTTGGAGGTTTTAGCTTTGTTGAAGCTTGATAATGAAAAGGAGTAATGTTGATTCTAGGTTTTGTTCCTCAAGAAACCAATAGGAACATTGGTTTCTTATGGATATTACTGGCCACTATGGCTAAAAGAAGCATCTAAAGGTTGACAAACTCATTCCAAAGCATCTCTAATGGAAGATTGCAGGTGGTAGCTCACTAGGATGATTGGTTTAAACTCTCTCACAAGGCTTCAAGTGCAAATAAACAAGTAACAGGGCTAAACAAGAAGCAAATGTAGCAATGTTGACCTACATCAAGATAAACTTTGCTCCTAGAACTCTTGCAATACTCCCATTGATACACCCAATGCATATACATCCTAGGTGTGAACCTTTAGCCTTGTAAGACGAGAGATGGTTTCATGAGCAAGCACCATTGAGGTCTAGAGAAGCAGTACATGTGACATTTGCATTGATATACTTTAGGGCAGAGATTTGAGACCTTCAAAGAATATTTACCAATGAACCAAAGTCTCAAGACCATCTTTGAGGTGAATTTTGAATACACAAACCTAAAGAACATCAATCTAGTGCTTGCAAACAAACTAGAGGTTTGGAGACAATTTGAGATGTTTCAAAGAGGTTTTGATGTTTTAAATTGATCTAAAAGCTTAGGGAAGAGATTAAAGGGCTATGAAGACCAATACCATGTCATTAAGTGCTTGAACTAAGGGAAATGTAGACTTGCAGCCCACATTTTGAAGCAAAATAAGGAAACCTTGCATGAAGTGTGAAGTTTGAGGATGAGTGAGGAGTGAGAGCCTTATTGAGATGATAGGAAGGTCTATGCAACGTTGAGAAAGGAGAATCACTAAATGAAAAAACCTTCCTTGAGGCCTAACTAACATCAAACCCAAACAAGTCCTACAAGCTTGCTAAAAGCTCCTTTTCTAAGCATGATTTCAAGAATTGTAGAAAGTATACAATGGTTTGTGTTGAGTTTTGGAATTTGGATGGATAGAGGGGTGTGTGAGAGGCATGAATGAACATAGAATACTTTGAAGAAGATCAAAGAATGATTGAAAAGATCAAAGAACACCTACAACGATGAAAGTCCTCTTTCATGCACATAATTTTGCCTTTTTGCTTGGTAAGAGCTCATGGAGGTTGATCATGCAAAACCAATTCTTTGAGAAGTTGAAGGATGTTAGGACAGACCTAATCCAAGTTTTGGTTTGCTTTGAAGCGCCTTGAAACTCTCTCCATCCATTTTTCTTTGCTCTTACCCTACTCAGGGCTATGTTTTTGCGAACTAGGGCTCGAAAATTGAAAATTGGCATAATTTGAGTTTTAACCCATGAAAATGCATGTAATTTTGCCATCTCACCTTGTTTAATATGCCCAACAATATTTTGGAGGTTTTGGAGCTGTATTGTACGATCTACATTACTAAAGACTTGTTTTAGACATGATTAGGTCTAATTGGAAAAGATGGTGTTGAAGAAGTGGGTTTGCATTGGGAGTTGGGCCATGAAATTTTGGGTGACGTTGAAGCAAGATAAATGATACTCATATATGCTTTTGGTTTACTTTGAAGTGTTGCATATCACCCAAATCAAGGAGCTTTGTGTCCAAATAGGCCTACAAGGAATAAGCCTCCCTAAAGAGCAAGTGTGAGAACTATGAAGAAAATTGCAAATAGAGGTGGGAGGATGATGGGATGTAGGTCTTCAACAAGTGTCCAAGGCAATTAGACTCCAATAATATGACTTGGCATTTCCTAATCACTCCAAGAGGAAATTTCAAGAACTCAAAGATGAGTCATCAAGTCAAACATAACTCCTACATCACTTTGAGAAGACTGTCATCAAATGAAATAAACACATGTTGAAGATAAACCTTATAACTGTCTTTTAGCAGGTTATCTTGTAACTTGTTCCATGAATGTTTTACAAGCAACATCATTGGCTCTTGACACCTCTCTTCTTTCTCTCTTCTTATTTTTCCTATACGTATCCCTAATTTTGGCATTGTAAAGAATCTTTTTGTCGGGTATGGTGTAGCCCTGTCCAAATGAATACTTGTTTTTACTCTGAAAAGAATAAAACTGAGTTCTAGCCTTATCTTATGCTTGAAACTAGTGTATGCTTCATGTTAGTTGATGAATGCTAGTGATGGTGGCTGCAACCTCCTCTCATTTGTCTTATCTTCTTACCTACTTGCAAGGGTTAGTAATCCTTGTAGTTTATATAGAGTGATTTCAAATAGCCTTGTATGGATTGAAAGTGGAAGCATTCATTAGTGTCTTATAGACCTCTTGATCAATGCCCTTAATTTATGCATCATGTTATAGCCTCTATGTGAAACATTCATGTTTGGAGATCTCATTTGAGTTGTATAACTAAATTCAATCATAGTTCATGTTCTTAGTACATTATAGGTAGGCGGAGGAGATAAATTTGATGCATCACCTCCCTAGTTTAGTTTACTTTCAGTTATCTCTTCCTTTTCTATACAAGCAATAGGTTTAATGATAGTCCTTACGTGATGCATAAATGGAGCTAGCCCTATATAGAGGTTTTCTTTAGCTATAAGGTCAACCGCAACTTTTGAAGAGTTCTCATGCTATCACTTAAATGAGGAGGCTTGAATGCCTTCCTCAAAGGTGCAAGTGTTATTGATAACAGTTTTGGCACGTCTAGTGGAACAAGTATTTCATCCATTGAAGATTTCTTGATGCTGCTCTTCAATACATCATCCTTTGGAGGCATGAACACAAGCATCAATGGCGAGTCCAAGTGAACCACAATTGGTATAAGTATCCCATGTCTGAAAATAAAAAAATTGGTATGTATTTTCATCATTCTTTTGGTCAAAAGACATACTCTATGCCTTCAAATTCTTCATATCAGGTTGATGGAATTCATGGTTTCACCCCAAGTGGATCTTAAACAACAACATGCCAACCTTATCAAAGTTTTCAACAGATGGATATGCCCTCTCCCACTCCAACTCAACGTTTTTGGCAGCCTACTTGTCCATCTACTCAATCTTGTCAAAGTCATTGTTTCTACTCCAGCTTTCTTAAACTTCAAACAAACTCTTGTAGACACTGAAATGTAAATGAAATAGATCGATAGAGAGGAAGGACTTGGTCTGATTATTCTTAATCCTTACATTTAGAGTAAAGTCATTCAAATGATGAGGGAATTAGTGCATTTGATCAAGTCTTAGTGGGCAACTATTGGGAAAGAGTGTCAATACATACCAATAGATGATGTGGAGATAAGAAGCTTGATTCAATATATGGAGAGTAGGTTAGTAGCTCATGAAAGACGATTAGTGACCCATGAAAGGCAAAAAATGCAATACACTCAACCTTATATGCCTTCTACTACTTCACATCAACCTTCTTTTACTCTAAACCCAACCCAAATTACAATATGCCATCAAGAAAAAACCATGCCTATGCAAGCTTCACCCACTCTTCCTCAAGACCCTAAAACCATTCCATCATGGAGAACTTATTGGACCATGACCCTTGATTATATCATGCCAACCCTTGATTAAGGACCTTCTCCCATGTCTATCCAAAGTTAAGAAAAAGAGAAGTTATGGAGGTCAAGTCAAGATAACTTTCAAGTCCCTCAAGTCTTTCACCTACTTTTCAAGTTGTAGCTATTCATGAAGTTCAGGATACATTAAAGTTTGATAGAGTGATTGAGGAGTGGAAAGAGAAGAATACAACACCCTTAGCACAATTCCCTTCTCCATCTCTCCAAGAATACTTACAATCAACCTAGCCCTCCCAAAATCCCAAGTTGGAAGGACACTATCAATTTTCAAGCAAACCAATGAAGTCTCTTGACCTCCCACCCCCTCCTTTTGTGAAGGATAATTTGTTGCATTGGGGCCAGAAGATGAACATTCAGTTGGAAAAGAGAGTTTGTCAAGAAAAGAAGGTGAGATGACAATCCTTGAAAGGCAAAATGAAGTTGCAGCTGTAAGTGAATCTCAAGAAGGTTATGATGAGGATGTGGTGAGTGAGTATGATGAATAAATCATCATTGGCAGCCCCCTTGGTGGAGAAGGCGGCAAATCAACTTCCAAAGACGAGGAGAAGTCTCTAACTTCTAGCCAATAGTTGGACAACCCTCAATATGTCATGAATGACCCTAAAAATCAGTCAAATTGGCATGGTTTTGAGCTTGAATAAGAAGCTAATGATGACATAATATCCTTGCAAGCACACGATACACTCCCATGCTTCATGAAGGAAAAATAAAATCAGATGGAAAAGGTTAATGAAAGTATAAATGAGGCCAAGACAACTAATCTATCAAAACACAGTCCTGAAAGCAACTCACATGATCTTGTTGTTGAAGGCACAAAGTCTCCTAATGAGCTTGATGATGTTTGATAGCAATTGTAATTTGATTTCCTTGAAGAGGTTGATAACCTTGGCATGACAACATTGAATGATCAAGAGGAGGTTTCAATTGCTAATAAACATAAAGTCATAGTTGCAAGTGAAGCTCAAGAAGGTAATCATCATGGATTGAGACTTGAAGAAGACAAATCAGGTTTGGAACAAGAAAAACATGATGAACTAGACCCTGAGTGGGCAGATGAACTTTCATTCTCCATGGAGGAAGAAGAAGACCAATCTAGTTGTCATGGATTGAGTCTTAATGAAGGAAAAGATGATCATACAACAACTGATCAAGTTACAACTAAGCATGAGGTATGTTTTGATTCTATTGAAGAGCTTGAAGTGCTTCACAAGTCTGTTGTACCTAAAGAGAATGGTAAGAATGAGATTGAAGTTGACATGTTTTCAAGTGATCAAGAAGAAGCTTTCTTTTGGGAGGAACTAGAATTTTTTTGGTCAAGTCTAGATAGTAAACATACAACTCATGAGGAGAATGCTAAGATGGTTGTCTTTGCCAATGAACATGATGAAGACATGAGTGAGAATGATCTCGAAGAGAACATTATGGTTGTTGATCTTGTTGAATATCATGAACAAGTTCAAGGAGGTCTTGATAACATGTGACAATCCTACTTGGACTTGTTCAAGGAATTTGAAGATCAAAATGAAGTTGTTGATGAGAAGTGCAAATATTTTATCAAGCCGCCAAATCCTACAAGTCATCACCAAGAGGTTAAAATTCATAATGTATCAAGGTATGATGAAGATGATTCTCTTCAAGGTGAGCAAGAGATGGAATTTGAAGAGCCAATAGATGCTGAGGTTGTTGCCCTTACAAATCAAAGTGTGATCAACTTGGAAAACATTGCCAAGGATACACAACAATATGAGGTAAGTGTTGAAGGTTAAGATGAATTTGTGTTCATTGAGGACATGTTTGCTACTATTGATCCATTTGAGGTCAATTCAAAGATAATGGTGATCAAGAAAGGCGTTGCCAAAATAAGAACCAAGTTTGAACAACAACTTAAACATCATCCTTGTTCATCACATGAAAAAGAGTCGAGGACTTTTATTTTTGATCCAGGAGGATTAGTGCTTAAAGGTTTGTTGTATATAATAGTTTATTGTTTTGTTTTCCCCAAGTGATTCTAAGCACAATGTGTGTCTTGTTTGCTTTGGTGTGTTTGCTTCTTGTCTTGTTGTGTGTGTTGAAGGTAGTCAACTGTTTCATCCTTCTCAAGAGGTGTGTAGGACAAGTGTCAAGGTCTAAGTCATGTTTGTGTTGAGATGGTATGACTCCATAGCCCAATAGAGGCAAGAAGACAACTGGTTTAGATGTATAACAAGCATGAAATCCCAGGAGGTCGTTAAAGATGTTTGCCAAAATTGGCTACCATGAATGGGTATAATTTTAAATTTTGATTCTAGACTTGCCAAACCTTGTTGGTTGCCTTTTAAGAGTTTTGGTCTTGGTCTATTGGGCAGACTTTGTCATGCTTTTTCATAAAATTATGTCTTGTCAAGTCTTGAGTCATCTTATGGTCTCTTTTAAGGTCTAGGAGAGTGAGTCATGAGTCTTGTCTTGTAATCCCTTCATGAAGGTCTTGTTTAGGTATTTAGAAAAGTTAAAGTATCTTAGCAAAGTTTAAGCTTACTTTGCAAAGATTAAGATATGTTGACCAATGGTGAGATATTGGTGTATTGACCTTCCAAGGTGACATGATGTCGTATGGTGAAAGTGACATTATAGACACAAGGTATGGCAAGATGAAATATTTTTATTTCATGTTTAACAAAGGTTAAGATAGTTTTGTAGATATTAAGGTAATAGTTTCCTTTGCTAATTTGAAGGATCAAGTGTATTTTGAGGCCTCTAACGTGTTGTTAAGATATGCCAATGTTGTTTCCTCCTCACACATGTTCATCCAAGTCAGTTCAATGTGCAATAAGAAGTGGGACCCTCCAAAGATCAAGAAAGTGAAAAATAACGTAGAAATACACTTGTCAAGGGATTGCAAAGCAATTTTTAAAGGTGGTGCTGGTTAGTTTAGGTCATAAATGGATGGTGTGAGGTCCCTCTAAGTTTTTCTGGGTCAACTAATGCTTGTGGTAGCATTGGCAGGTCCAAAGAACCCCAAAAATGTTTCATCTCTCTCATCAACCACTTTGCAAGCTAGTGAAGGCCATTTACAGGTGCTCAGTTTATGAAAAAAATAGAGTTGAATCTAGTGATCTTGGGGGTGGATAGGGGCACTTATTCCATTGAATTTCCAAGAATTAGTTTTGGGTTTTAAGGGCTATGTTTTATGAACAATTTTTAACAAGTTAAGCAACACAAAAGCATTTTAAAATCTCACAGGCATGGTTTTTATTTTTTTAACGAGTTTGTAGATTAATGGATAAAAATGGTTGGTTGTTTGATATCCTGAGGGGTCTTAATATTCATCTCATACCATCTTCCATCATCATTTGACATGTGTGAGCAACCAAAATGCCAAAATGTTGTGTATTTGTTGTTCTTGAGGGTGGTAGGTAGGGTTTTGAAAGCTATGACATCCTTGGGCATGAAATGATTGGAACGAAAAAAATGTAAATCATCCATACCAAGCTTCCTATTTCCTCCTCAGACCTCCTAAAAACACCAACAAGGTCAGATGTCAAGAGATTAGCAAGCATGTTGACTGCATAAAATTGCTTGTACGTGGTTATCAAAGTGCCTAGAAAAGGAAGATTCATGGGGACTAGATTGAATCTTTGAGACTTAAATCTTTCATGAGTCAATTTTTATTGTTTAGGAGCGGTGAATCCACCAAAGAAGTGATCCAACTCATTCATATAGTGTTTTGATCAAGACCTTGTTGTTGGAGGTTTTAAGCCTATTGAAGCTTGATAATGAAAAGGAGTAATGTTGATTATAGGTTTTGTTCCTCAACAAACCAATAGAAACATTGGTTTATTGTGGATATTAGTGACCAATATGGATTAAATAATCATATATAAGGTTGACAAACTCACTACAAAGCATCTCTAATGGAAGATTGCAGGTGGCAGCTCACTAGCATAATTGGTTTGAACTCTTTCACAAGGCTTCAAGTGCAAATAAGTAGGTAACATGCCTAGTCAAGAAGCGAAGGTAGCAATGTTGAACTTGAAAAAGACAAAATTCACCCCTATAACTCCTACAATAATCCCATTGATACACCCAATGCATATACAACCCAGGTGTGAACCTACAACCTTGTAAGACAAGAGAGATGGTTTCATGAGCAAGCACCATTGAGGTCTAGAGAAGTAGTATAGGTGACATTTGCATTGATATAATTAAGGGAAGATATTTGAGACCTCAGAGAATATTTACCAATGAACCAAACTCTCAAGACCATCCTTGAGGTGAATTTGCAATACACAGATCTAAAGAACATCAATTTAGTGCTTGCAAACAAAACTAGAGGTTTGGAGATAATTTGAGACGTTCCAAAGAGGTTTTGACCTTGAAAATTGATCTAAAATATTAGGAAAGATATTATAGGGATATGAAGACCAATAACATGTCATTAAATTCTTGAACTAAGGGAAATGCAGACCTACAAGTCTGCAGACCTGTAGGTCCACATTTTCAAGCAAGAGAAGGAAACCTTGCATGAAGTGTGAGGTTTGAGGATGAATTAAGAGTGAGAGCCTTAATGAGATGATAGAAGGTATATTTATATTAGATAAAGGAGAATCATTGAATGAAAAAACCTTCCTTGAGGCCTAATAAACATCAAACCCAAACAAGTCTTACAAGCCTACTAAAAGCTCCTTTTCTAAGTTTGTTTTCATGAATTGGAGAAAGTATGCAATAATTTGTGTTGAGTTTTAGATTTTGGATGGACAGAGAGGTGTGTAATATGAATGAATGAACATGGATTAATTTGAATAAGATCATAGAATGATTGAAAATACCAAAGAACACTTACAACCATGACACAGTTCTCTCTCATGCACATAATTTTGCCTTTTTGCTTGGTGGGAGCTCATGAAGGTTGATCATGCAAAACCAATTGTTAAAGGAGTTGAAAGATGTTAGGGAAGACCTAATCCAGGGTTTGGTTTTCCTTGAAGTGCCTTAAATATCTCTCCATCCATTTTTCTTTACTCTTGGCCTACTCATCCCTATGTTTTTGAAAACTAGGGATAAAAACTTGAAATTTGACTTAACATAAGTTCTAACCAATGAAAATATATAAATTTTTTCCATATCACCTTATTTAATGTGATAAAAGAGGTTTTGGAGGTCTTGGATCTGTATTGTATGGTCTTGTATAGTCTTTAGTACTATAGGCTTGTTTTAAACCTAGTTAGGCCTAATTGGGAAAGATGGGTGTTGAGAAAGTGGGTCTACATTGGGAGTTGGGACATGAAATTTCGGATGAAGTTGAAGCAAGATAAAGGGTACTAAAATATGATTTTGGTTTGCCTGAAAGTGTTTTAGATCACCCAAACGAAGGATATGTGTCCAAATAGGGCTACAAGGAATAAGCCTCCCTAGAGAGTAAGTGTGAGAACTATGAAGAAAATTACAGAACAAGGGTGGAAGGATGATGGGAGTTAGGTCTTCAAAAATTGTCCAAGGTAGTTAGACTCCAAGAAGATGACTCTAAATTTTCTAATCACTCTAAGGGGTGTTTTCAAGAACTCAAGGATGAGTCATCAAGCCAAACATAACTTCTACACCATTGTAGACACTAAATTTTTTTACACTTACAGTTTTTAATGACTAAATGTCTCAGGACCCCCTAAAGACCCCCTAAACCTTCTTAAACCTCAACAAACTACTCTTAACCTAACCAAATCACTATTCTCCTATTCACATAATACTATTCAAAAATAGTATTTGAAATTACTATTTAAAAGTACTATTCATTGTGGGACTCACTATCACTATTCATGATGACATGACAAGTGATATGGCATGTGACATGGAAAGTGACATGGAAGGTGATTTGGGAGGTGATAAGGCAAGTGATATGGTTTAGAAGTGAGGTGGCTTGATGTGGGACATTCTACCCCACTTGGGACCCTTTCCCAAGGTGCTTAATGACCTCATTTAAGTATCACAAAGGCCCCCCCTTGTAATATGGTGAATTTACCCTTAAAGGGCCATCATTCAGCATGTATTTTGTCTTCACACATGAAAGTGGCCTTCAAAATGGGATACCCACCTCTTTAATGATTTGGAAAAGACAAAGGGCACTATATCTGCCGATTTTAAACTTTTTAACCCAAATGAGAGACCCATGATCAAAGTGGGAATCCCATCACCCTCACATTTTGACTCATTCATGTGCCCACATGGAAAATGGCACCACATTTGTGGGACATCTCTTTAAATGCTTGTATGAAGGCAAGAAAGGGTGGTGAAAAGTTTTTTAGCTTAATTTATGCCCATGTGCATGATTCCTATTCAAACTTGGACCCATGTGCAAGGTGGGAGACACACCAACCCATATAGGAGACCCATGATCAAGGTGGGAATCCCAACACCCTCATATTTGACTCATTCATGCAACCACATAGAAAATAGTCTCATATTTTGAGGGGCATCTCTTCAAGTGCTTGGATAAAGACAAAAAAGGGTGGTGAAAAGTCTTTTGGCCTCATTTAGACCCATATACATGATTCCCATTCAAAATTGAACTCATGTGCAAGGTGGGAGACACACCAACCCAAATGGGAGACCCATGATCAAAGTGGGAATCCCACCACACTCATCTTATGACTCATTCATGCACCACATGGGAAATGACACCATACTTCTAATATTTCTTCTTTTGGCATGGTTTTTGACAACAAATGTTATAAATACCCCCCTCTTTCACCCAAGAAAAAGTTGGAAGTTAGTCTTTGGTTATTAACATCTTGTTGTAGGTCTTTGAAGGAGGTCATCTACATCTTGGAGGAAAAGAATTCAAAGCAACGAAGCTTTGTCGAAATTGCCATAGGATTCCTTCATCACATCACCAAGAACATCAACCACATCAACAAGCTTCAAGGTAACCTTATTTGGTTTTTTTATTTCAGTTATTTACTTAAGTCCTTCATTTTATTACCTCGACCTCTACCCCTTCACTTGCCATCTTCATCCATTGACCTCCTTTACCACGTTTTCCGTTGTAATTCCATTTAATTTTTTTTCCCTCTTTGCACCTTTGCCACCTTCACCCTCTTTGTCCCCTCATCCTTTTGCTACCCTAGTTACTTATTGTTTTATTTTTTTCAACCATCCATCCCTCTCATTTTATTACTTCAATCAATCCCAACCAAACCATTCTTTTGACCCTTATCAAATTACCAAATCCAAAACCACAACCTTGCCTTAACTAATTTTCAGCATTAGTATAATCAAATTAGTTGCTTCATTTTGGTTAACTTAGCAAAGTATCTAATTATTTCAATTAATTTTCTATCATTTACTGTATTTTATTTTAATTTTACAATCATTTAAGGCAAATATATTTATTTTATCATTTCCACATAAGTGTTTTAAAGAAGGTGGATTGACAGCCTCCTACAAAGCTTTTGCTTCTAGGATCTAGCTCATGCTAGGCAATCCACCCATCTACTTGTCTAACAAACAAGTTTCTTTTAATATTTTCTTATTTATAGGTCATTCTCCCGAGCCAAAGAGTAGCTCTCCACAATCACTTAGATTCAACGCATGCACATTCAACAGGGATTCTTCCACGCCCTTCTTAACTAGTTTCTTCTTTTCACACTAAAGAACAAGCAAAAATTAGATAGAAACAACCACCTTGAAAAGAATGTCATCAAATGGAATGCACACATGTTGAAGATATACCTCACAACTAATTTTGGCAGGTTATTTTACTTGTAATTTGTTCCATGAATGCTTTACAACCATCATTGGCTCTTGACACCTCTCTTCTTTCTCTTTTCTTCTTTTTTCTATATGTATCCCTTATTTTGGAATTGTAAAGAATCCTTTTGCTGGATATGGTGTAGCCTTGTCCAAATTGTTGAAATATTGTCATTGATGTCAAAGGAATTGTAACGAATATGAACAAAAATGTCAATTGGAATTGTTTCTAAAAGTGAACAGAATTGTTGACGAAAGTGAACAGAATTGTTGTTGGAAGTGAACAGACTAATTACTGAAAGTGAATGGAAATGTCGACGGAAGTGAATGGAAATGTCGACGGAAGTGAATGGAAATGTTAACAGAATTGTCAATGAAAATATCAACTTTGACTGACCTATTGGGAGGAGTTGTGACAGTTCGAATGGACCTTTTCACTTGAAGAGTCACAACCTTAATTTGTGGCTTTCCATGGGTTATATATAAGTGCATAATGAGTGGCAAATTTGTAGATTTGAAAGTGGAAGATATAAAAGAAGAGTAGAATTTTTAAGGTAGATTTTTGTGAGAATATTAAAAGAAAAAACCAGCAAGTATAAAGAAGAGCATAGTAGTGAAAACACTCAAGTGTAGATCGAATTGAAAGGAGATAAAGCAAGTGTTCTATCATCTATTGTGTTGACAACAAATTTGAGATAGAAGAGTGATTTTTGTGAGAAGGTTGGTGCCTAAAAAATTGTTTTTGGGGTTAGTGCTCTAATAGGTTGCTGCTTACGAATATTTATATTGAGAAAGTATGCTCCATGGTTTTCTCCCGAAAGGGTTTCCACGTATATCTGGTGTCACTTTGCATTATGTGATCTTGTGTTGTGATTTTATTGCTTTGAATATCTTAATTGGAATAAGTGATTAAGTGTTAGAAAATAAAAGAATATATAATACTAATTGACGCCGCCTCTCGGTATTAACTTGTGCTCAACAATTGGTATCAGAGCGAGTTCCTTCAGATATAGCTTAATCACTAAAAGGTAGATTGTACAAGCTCACATGGCTGGATCACAAGTTCAGGATGGATTTTCCAATAGCAGGGCAAAATTATGCCTTTTAGAGCATAAGAATGAAGACATCTAATAGATCTTGGGTTTGATATTTGGCAAGCAGCAGTAACCGGGTACCAAACACCACCAACAGACACTATTGAAAAGAAGGCCAGTGAAAGCAATGCTAAAGCAATGAATGCCATCCTATGTAGCCTTTCAAAATCTGAGTTCATAAAAGTCATGCATTGTGATTCTACGAAAGAGATCTGGGAAAAACTTAAAACTATCTATGAGGGTGACAACAAGGTAAGACAAATAAAAATCCAAACTTATGAGATAATTTGAGAGTTTAAAGATGCAGGAAGAAGAAAACATTGCAGGATACCTGCTTCAGGTTGATGAAATAATCAGTGTTATTCGAGGACTTGGAGAAATTGTGAAAGAGTCTACAATCGTCCAAAAGGTATTGAGGTCCTTACCATTGAGGTTTGATGTAAAAGTCTCTATGGTTGAAGAAATGAAAGATTTGGATAAATTAAAGATGCATGAGCTACATGGAATCCTCACAGCATATGAAATGAGGACTCAATCTGAAAGATTATCAAAAAGAGAAGCAACATTCAAAGCATCAAAGAAGGAGAAAGTCAAAAAACTTGAACCAACTGATAGCTCAAGCAGTGAAGAAGATGAAAAGGAGACTATTCATTCAAAAGCTGAAGAAAGGTTTGGGAAAATATAAAGGTAAGTACCATTCAAATGTTTTAATTGTGTTAAGATTGGTCATTTTATGGCTAAATGCCTAGATAAAGACAATAGTGATGAAGAAGAGAGCAAACCAAAATTCAAGAAGGGATTCAAGCAAAATAAAGACAATAAGAGATTTGAGAAACAAAAGAAAAGCTTATACTCCAGGAGGAACTATAGCTCATCCGAGGAAAGTGAGTGTTGGGGATCAACCAACAATAGATTACACTTGTGAAAGCAATAAACGCGGAAATAAATTAGATAGACAAGTAACTGAATGAGATAATAGCAAGAACAAGAGATACAAGAAACCACCCTGAAAACTTGTATTAACAAACTCTTTACAAAAGAAATACAATTGAAAAAACTTCTTTCTTCCACACCTCTCCTAGATGTATAGATCTCTCACTAGATCTCTATTCCTCAAGAGCTCTCTCTCTCAAGAACAATCAACTCCAACAAGCCTGGATTGATTCAATTCTGTACTATTTTTCACATACAATGAATTACTACAATAATCCACTACAACTACAATAAGCTAGGAAGATCTAATTCTACATATAAAATTAGGAGACTTGAGCATGCACTTACAACAAACAGTTAAGCCACTTGAACAAGGGCTCTAAAAATAATATTACTAATAATAGAGACGCGAGCTTAAGACTACAACTTAAAATCATCATGCAAACACTCGCTTCTGTCCTCAGAAATAGCTTTTTGGATGCACAGATAACCGACGCCAGTTCCTGCTGCTTGCCTGTGACCGTTGTCGGTCGAACCACTACTGACGTTGGCGTCTCTGCAACTGCTCCTGATCGACGTCGGTCGCTCCTGACCGACGCCAGTGTCTGTGTAGACCCGAACCTGTTGAATTATGCTCCTTGATGAAGCTTTTAGCTCCACACCCTAACAATCTCCCACTTGGAGATAAACAGCTGCACCAGTACCTGTGCAACAACATCTTCTAGCTCTTCCATCTTCAACTCAATCATGAAGACCAACAGAAGTTGAATGAAGATTCAACTTCTCCTTTGTAACCGGCTTGGTTAACATATCAGCAGGATTCCTATCTGTATGGATCTTCTCCAGCTTCAACTCACCATCTTCCAATACCTGTCGTATGAAATGGTACCTTAGCTGTATGTGCTTTGTTCTTGAATGAAAGGCTGAATTCTTAGCCAAATGGATTGCACTCTGACTGTCACTATATAATTTGCAACTCTCATGCTCCCTACCAAGCTCATCCATGAACCGTGTCATCCATATCATCTCTTTGCTAGCCTCTGTGGCTGCAATATACTCTGCTTCTGTAGTTGACAAGGCAACAACCTTTTGCAACTTAGATATCCAGCTAACCGTCGTTTCACCTATAGTGAAAACATACCGTGTAGTGCTCCTCCTACCATCCAAATCACCTGCCATATCTGAATCTACATAGCCATGTAGAAAAGTATTTGAACCTCCATAGCACAAGTGCCTACTGCTGGTTCCTCTCAGATATCTAAGGATCCACTGAACTGCTTTCCAATGTTCCTTCCCTGGATTGGCCATATACTTACCACTCCCACTGCTTGGGCAATATCCGGTCTAGTACACACCATTGCATACATCAAACTCCCTACTGCGAAAGAATATGGAACCTTACTCATGTACTCTACCTCATCATATGAATTAGGACATTGTTCTTTACTTAACTTAAAATGTCCAGCCAAAGGTGTGCTTACAGGTTTAGCATCCTGCATATTGAACCGTTTCAACACCTTGTCCACATAATCTTCTTAAGACAATATCAATCTGTGATTTTTTCTGTCTCTCTTAATTCTCATGCCAAGGATTTTCTTTGCTGCTCCCAAATCCTTCATAGCAAACGTTTGAGCTAATTTTACCTTAAGCTCAGAGATACCCTGCATGTGAGATCCTGCAACTAGCATATCATCTACATACAACAATAGAATAATATATCTATTGTTATCAAATCTCTTGAAATACATGCAATGGTCTGATTGACACCTACTATAGCCATACTCAGTCATAAACCTGTCAAATTTTAAGTACCATTGCCTAGGAGCTTGCTTGAGGCCATACAAGCTTTTCTTCAATCTGCACACAAACTTCTCCTTACCCTTGACCTCAAATTCTTCTGGCTGTTCCATATAAATTTTTTCATCCAAATCTCCATGAAGAAACGCTGTCTTAACATCTAGCTGCTCAAGATGCAAATCCTCAAAAGCAACCAAAGACAATACAACCTTTATTGAAGTCATTTTAACAACGAGAGAAAAAATCTCACCAAAGTCAATACCTGGCTTTTGTGCAAATTCTTTCACTACCAATCTGGCCTTATATCTCATCTATCCATTCTCACCTTCTTTCAACCTGTAGGTCCATCTGTTCTTGAGTGTTTTCTTATCAGCTGGCAATTCAACCAAATCCCATGTTTGGTTCTTTGTTAAGGACTCCAACTCCTCAACCATGCCACGCTCCCACTGACTCTTCGACTCCACCTGTATTGCTTCTTCAAAACTCTCTGGTTCTCCACCATCAGTTAGCAATAGATAAAATAAGGAAGGAGAATATCTAATTGGAGGCTTACTCACCCTTTCTGACCTCCTGATGAGTGTCTGAGACTCGTTCACAACACGCTGTCCACCCAAATTCTCTGATAGTGACCGACCTCGGTCACCTCTAAACCTGTTACTGGCCGACGTCGGTTCTTCCTGACCGACCTCGGTGCCTGTCCTTCCGACGTCGGTCTCTGTACGGCCGACGCCGGTTTCTATACTGTCTATGCCGGTTCCTAACCTGCCAACGTCGGTCTCTGTGTTTTTTTGCAAGTGATTATTTCTTTTTCCCGCGAGCTCATCTTGGAATTTCACCTCGTCCAATTCACCATTGCTCTACTCAAATTGATTCAGCTTCCTTAGCTGATCACAATACATCACTCTTTCGTTGAAAACAACATCACGGCTCCTGATTACCTTGTTAGTTTTTAAATTCCACAATCTGTAACCAAAATCATCTGAGCCATAGCCAATAAACGTGCACCTCATAGACTCAGCATCAAGCTTCTTTCTATTTTCTTTATCTATGTGCACAAAGGCTTCACAACCAAAAACTTTGAGATATGAGAGATCAACCTTTTTACCTATCCATGCCTCTTCTGGAATACCACCATCTAGAGCTGTAGAGGGTTCTCTGTTAATCAGGTACACTGCAGTGTCAACAGCTTGTGCCCAAAAATGTAAGGGCAAGCCAGCATGCAATTTCATACACCTTGCACGCTCTATTATTGTCCTGTTCATCCTTTCAGCAATACCATTCTGCTGAAGTGTCCTTGGAACCGTCCTTTGCTTGCAGATTCTATGCATGTAACAATAATCTCTGAACTTATGACTGCAGAACTCACTGCCATTGTCAGATCTCAGGGACTTTAATCTTTTACCTGTTTCATTCTCAACCATAGCTTTCCAAATCTTAAAAGTCTCAAATACATCAGATTTTCTCTTAATACAATAGATCCATACCTTCCTTGTAGCATCATCTATGAAAGATACATAGTACTGTGATCCTTCAATGGAAGCAACTTGAACCGGTCCCCACATGTCTGTGTGAATAAGCTCCAACTTGTGCCTCTTCTTAGTAGACCCAGTCTTGAAAAAACTAACCCTTTTCTGTTTTCCAAATACACAGTGCTCACAAAACTCTAGATCTATGCCTTTTAAATCTGAAAGCATACCTTTGGACTTAAGAATTGACATCCCCTTCTCACTTATGTGGCCAAGCCTTGAGTGCCACAATTTAACATCCACATCTGAAGTAGATAATACATAAGGAGATTTGTTAGTAACATAATTACACAAATAGAGAGTACCTTCTCTCTTACCTCTGGCCATAACAAGTGCACCCTTGGTCACCTTCCAAGATTCTGCTGTGAGAGTTACTGTACAACCCTCATCCCCTAGCTTTTCTGTAGAAATCAAATTTCTCTTCAAGCTAGGAACATGCATCACATCTCTCAACACTCATGTGTTGCTATTCTACATCTTCAGCTGCACTTTACCTTTGCCAATTATTTTACAGGGCTCATCATCCCTTAGATACACTATTCCAAAATCTCCATGGATATAGTCACTAAAATATTCCCTGTTAGGGGTAGCATGAAAAGATGCACCAAAATCTAACACCCAAGATTCTATATTATTATGCAGAGAGAAAATTAAAGCATCTTGTGCAATACCTGCAACCTTGGCTTCTTCCTTTCCTTTGTGCTGATTGTCCTCCTTAGGCTTTGACCAACAATCTCTGCTTATGTGCCCCATCTTTCCACAATTTCAGCATTGTGGCCTTCTGCCATTTCTGGATTTAGATCTGTCTTTCCCCTTAGATTTAAATCTTGATCTGCCTTTCTTGCTCTTCTCTTTCTGCCTTCCCCTGCTCTCAAAACTTAAAACGTTTCTGGATGTCTCTTCTGTGCTTTTCCTGCGAATTTTCTCATTCAAGATAACACTAACAACATCCTCTACTTTCAAAATATTTGATGCAGATGCAGTATTACTTACTGCCATTACTAAGCCATGCCAGCTTTCAGGTAAAGAACATAATATTAAAAGAGCTTTTATTTCATCATCAAACACTATATTCACTGAACTCAATTGATTCACAATTCCATTGAAATCATTCTGATGAGTAGAAACAGATCCACCTTCATTCATATGCAAATTAAATAACTACTTCATAAGATATACCTTATTGGAAGCTGAGGGTTTTTCATACAAATTTGCTAACGTAGTCATCAACTATACTGTAGACTTTTCCTGTGATAAATTAGATATCACAGTGGATGCTAGACTCAATCTTATAGACCCCAGAGCCTTTCTGTCAAGAACTTCCCATTCTTCATCCTCCATGTATTTGGGCTTCTTTGCAACCCCACCTAACGGTAAGTAGAGATCTTTCTGATACAGATAATCCTCTATCTGCATTCTCCAATGTTGGTAATTTTTGCCATTGAACTTTTTCATCATCAATTTACTTTCATCTGCCATTGCTTCTCCCACTCAAATAGGAATCCCTGTAGAAACTCCTGTAAAAATCTGTAATCAATACACACTACACAGATCTGAACCACCTGTTAGTGCATCTAAGCTCTAATACCACTTGTTGGATATCAATCTCTGAACCTACAACCAAGGCTCTGATACCACTTGTTGGGGATCAACCAACAATAGATTACACTTGTGAAAGCAATAAATGCAAAAATAAATCAGATAGACAAGTAACTGAATGAGATAATAGCAAGAACAAGAGATATAAGAAACCACCCTGAAAACTTGTATTAACAAACTCTTTACAAAAGGAATACAATTGAAGAAACTTCTTTCTTCTATACCTCTCCTAGATGTATAGATCTCTCACTAGATCTTTATTTCTCAAGAGCTCTCTCTCTCAAGAACAATCAACTCCAACAACCCTGGATTGATTCAATTCTGTACTATTCTTCACATACAATGAATTACTACAATAATTCACTACAACTACAATAAGCTAGGAAGATCTAATTCTACATATAGAATTAGGAAACTTGAGCATGCACTTACAACAAACAGTTAAGCCACTTGAACAAGGGCTCTAAAAATAATATTACTAATAATAGAGACGCGAGCTTAAGACTACAACTTAAACTCATCATGCAAACACTCGCTTCTGTCCTCAAAAATAGCTTTCTGGACGCACAGGTAACCGACGCCGGTTCCTGCTGCTTACCTGTGACCGCCGTCGGCCGACCCACTGCCGATGTCAACGTCTCTGCAACTGCTCCTGACCGACGTCGGTGTCTGTGTAGACCTGAACCTGTTGAAGTATGCTTCTTGATGAAGCTTTTAGCTCCACACCCTAACAGTGAGCTAGTGATTTAGAGAATGATGAGTGGAAACATTGTTCATGACTATAGAAGACAATGCTTCCACAAGCATAAATAACTTGGAGGAAGAAGAAGACAAAGGCATTCAAATGTTTTAATTGTGGTAAGATTGGTCATTTTATGGCTAAATGCCCAGATAAAGACAATAGTGATGAAGAAGTAAGCAAACCAAAATTCAAGAAGGGATTCAAGCAAAATAAAGACAAGAAGAGATTTGAGAAACAAAAGAAAAGCTTATACTCTAGGAGGAACTATAGCTCATCCGAGGAGAGTGAGCTAGTGATTCTAAGAATGATGAGTGGAAACATTGTTCATGACCATAGAAGACAATGCTTCCACAAGCAGAAATAACTTTGAGGAAGAAGAAGATGAAGGTGAGGTAAACCTTGAAGAAGAGCTTATCTGTGCCTTAGAAGAGATAAAAGATCTTAAGAAAAAGAACATGAAACAAAAGCTTCTGATTCATAAATATAAAAAAAAGAGTCAGGACTCAAAAGCCAAAATATCATAAGGTCTTGAGAAATCAAAGAAGATAATTGCTGATCTAAAAGTTCAAATCGAAATAGCAAAGAAAATTGAAGAAGATCTAACAGATCAAATAAAGAAGAAAGGAGAAGACTGTGAAAGGTATGAATATGAGATTGCTACTTTAAAAATGGATTTAGAAAAGGCAAATCCTAAAATAACAAATGACTTGAAATCTGAGAAAAGCACCCAAGTTTTGAATAAGATTCTTGAAAATCAAAGATCACCATCTAACAAGTCAGGGATTAGGTATGAGGAGGAAAAGAGAAAGCTAAGAGCTATGTTGAAACTCTTAAGGAACTTGTGAAAAAGGAGACCAAGAAGGAAGAAGGCTAGAATACAAAAACCAACTCTATCAACAAAGAAGGCAAAGGAGAACAAACCTTCAGGGAACCACTTGCTCCAAGATATGCCAACAAAACCAGGTTTAGTAATTATTTTGACGGATATTATTATTATTGCAATCATTTTGGTCATTAAAAATTAGATTGTAGAAAAAGAGCCAAGGATATTGAAGTTTGGAGCAGAAACAAAGGAACCTATGGAGCTTCGAACAGAAACTACAATTCGTTTGCTCCCCTATCAAACTTTGATGAAGAAGCTATAGTTTTTTACAAGTGCAATAACTATGGACATATAGCATGTTATTGTAGAAGTGTTTTCAAATATGTAAGATAATATCAGAAGTTCAAGGCTTTGGTGATAAAGAAAAGAGAACCAATAAAGGTCTGGAAGAAGAAGCAAAAAGAATCCATGATTGGTCAAACAATATTCCATGCTAGAGATGAAAGACAACAATGGTTCATTGATAATGGATGTTTGAGACACATGACTGGAGATAAAAGCAAATTTATGTTGCTAAAAAGGGTCAATTAAGGCACGGTGAAGTTCAGAGACAACACTACAGCTAGAATAACAAGAAAATGTACGCTTAGTCTCGATAATGGAAGAACCAAAATAGAGAATGTGTTATATGTGGAAGGTTTAAAGCATAATGTTCTAAGTGTTAGCCAAATGTGTGATCAAGGACACACACTCAAGTTCTTTGCTGAAGGTTTCGAGATTAAAAAAAGAGACACGAGAGAACTAATTGAAGATGCTCATAGGACAACAAACAATCTATACATGTTTACAGAAGTCAAAAGAGAGAAGTTTTGTCTGAGTCAAGTTGAAAAAAGTTGGCTATGACATAGAAGAATGGGCCATATAACTTTTGATAACCTTGTGAATATTAGCAAGAAGCAAGTTGTAAGAGACATTCCAAAGATAACAAAGCCATCAAGCATGCTTTGTAAGCAATGCCAACATGGGAAGCAGACCAAGACAAGATTCAAAACAAAAAAATATTCCACCATGAAGAAATTAGAACTCATTCATATAGATATGTGTGGACCCACCATAACGCAAAGTATACAAGGTGAGAGGTATTTTATGCTGCTAATTGATGATTACGCTAGAATGACATGGGTTGCATTTTTGAAAAAAAAGTATAAGGCCTTTAGCAAATTCAAAGCATTTAAAGCATTAATTGAAAATGAAACAGGTTTAAGAATCAAATGCTTAAGGTCAGATAGAGGAGGTGAGTTCATGTAAAATGAATTCATTGAGTATTGTGAAGACCATGGGATAAAAAGACTGTATTTAACTGCAAGAACTCCACAATAGAATGGGGTAGTAGAATGAAAGAATAGGATTGTCCAAGAAATGGCTAGGACAATGTTGAATGTGTTGTTCCCAAAATCTGTCACTTGTTTTTGGGGACAACATATCGACTATCTTGGTCTTGAAGGCCAAAATGATCTCTTCCCTTCTCAAAAATGTTTCGAGTATTCAAATTCCTCAATTATTCAAGTCTTCTCAGTGAAAGAACTCACAGGTTCAACAGACAGGATTTCTCATAAAGAAGTTCCAACACTTAAGCATTTTCAAGGCTGGTTCAACACTGAGGTTCAATCAAAGGTCCATCGATAGGCTTCAAACAAATAGAATGAACCACTTTGAACTGTTGAACCATTGAACCCCGCCTCTGCCAGGTTCAAAGGTTCAATGGGTTCAAAGGTTCAAAGACTTTAGCGGACTTAAAGAAAAGAAGGCTTCGAAGAGTGAAGGTTGAACCATTGAACCTTAAACCAAAATGGTTCAACCAGTTCAATAAGATCAAAAGACTTAGAGAATGAAAGGATTCAAAGAAATAGAATGAACTCTTGAACTGTTGAACTTTGAACTGAAATGGTTCAAAGGTTCAAAGGGTTCAAAGAAGTTCAAAGTGTAGAAATGAAGCTTTGAGAGAATGGAAGAAGCAGAAGAAGTTCAACAAAGAGTTCAACCAAAGGGTTCGAAGAAAGATTGAACCAAAGAGCCGAGTGAATAGACAAGTCGATTGAATCGTCGACCATTGAACCACTTTGAACCATTGAACCGATGCACTCCAAGGTTCAAGGTTCAAAGTAGTTCAAGCGACTAAGTGATCATGACGTTCCCACATATGTCAAATTCAAGGTAATGAAATATCCTTTGATTTTTAAATATAGTGCGGACCCTATGAACAAATTCAGTGATCGGCCAAAGAAGAAGCTGAAGGAGCAGCAGAAAGCGAGAATATAGCCCTGAGAGTTTAGATCGCCAAGGAAGGACAAGATGTGGTGAGGAAAAAGAGAACAACTACAGGAAATCCAAAAATATCTACAGAAGAGTTATTTCCAGTAGGTGAAACAGTCCATCAGGTGGACATTAGAGAGCATGAGCATTCAAAGATGCAGCCTATTTTTTTGCATTAAGTAAAGATGAATGGATAGTCGTGTAAGCATCATAAAGAAGACTAGACAACCCATGCTTTGAAAAATACGTTTGATATAATTTAGAATGCCAAAGTTAAGGCCGATGACCTGTTCTAGCATGGTTCTTTCATAAAAATACATTCAAGGCATTGAATGCAACATGGGCCATTTCCATGAAACAAAGCGCCCAAGTCTTTCTTGGAGCGCTATATATTATAATCTCTCTTATTGTTTTAGAGAGATCTTTCTATAATCAAAAGCAAAACTTTGCCTAAATTGAAAGACATTCTTGAGACTTTGAACTTAGACTGTTAATCATATTTTGTTATTTAAATGAGAAAAAAAGTGACCTTTCAAACTTTGTGCTGGAGTAGCTTGTGTTATTTAAGAAATTATTCTTATGTCTATTTTCTAGAAGCATTCTTGTCCATTTAATTTAACAAGCAGAACTAGTGGAGGTAATCAAGGTGTCTTGAAGCCGATTGTGGAGACACTTTGTGCTGCCACAATGGTCTTTAGTGTGTTTTTTTCTGTATCTATATAAAGGATCTTGGGATGACTTTGTGCCTCCATTATTTTTCATATTTTTCACTCTTTGGCAGTTGAGGTGGAGACTTTGTGCTACACTTCATCCTGCTGTGTTACTGTGTCCAATTACTTTTACTATCCAAGAAAGAATCTGGCTGCTGACTGAGTATTACTTCTAAAAGAAGAGAAGTACCTCCAACAATCACCCAAAAATTCTCTTATGTTTCTGAACATCATCTTTGAAAAAAGAGAGATGGATGGTGTTATCCTACCCTGAGTGTTATTTTCAGCTTATATTTATAGTATATTAATATATCATAGTTATAGGGAACCTCCCCTTGATGAGAGGAGAGATTTGTCCCCTTTTGATGTGGTTGACCTACACATTTGGCTGATAAATCTCCCTATGTTGTGGTTGAAACACCTATTTTTCCCTCAGTTAGATGGTGATAAAATATTCACGCAACAGTTTTTGGCGACTCTGCTAGGGATCGAACGAGCTGTTTCAATTTTTTTCCATCTCCATATCCTTATCCATTTCCATTATATACTTTGATCTGTGAAACCAAAGATTCTAAGGAAGAACGAATAGTTTGGAGCCTCAAGATCCAAGCTGAAGCAGGGCCAATTTTTTTCTATTTTTATTTTACAATTTGGCAACTCCATGCTATACAAGAAGCCAAAAAGCTCAAGGTATTGTTGACCCTATTTTTGAGTTGGTGCAGCAGAGCAATTTTGATTTGTTTCCTCCACAACTTTACCTTCAACGAACTAGGAGTCTTCCTCTTACCAACACCAGGTCACCAATACAAGGTAGAGCTTCTTTTTCCTCTACTAGCAGAGCTTTGCCTTACATACCCCACCAAGATTTGTTATCCCCCTTTCCACAGTCATCCAATGGAAACTCAAGGCCCTTGAGGTAACTCTTTTGGCCCACTCAATTTAACTCCACCTCTACATGGGCTATCACGCAGTTCAAAGAAGAATTTCTCTAAATTCTTTGGTGATGAGAGAGTTCATCCTAATGAACATATTACAGCCTTCAGCATAACCTGTGGCGTGATAGGTGTGGAGTATGAAGACATAGCAGTCAAGCTGTTCATAGAGACATTACAAGGTGCTACTACAGACTGATTTTACCATCTGTAGGCTCGATCAGTGACTGACTGGAACACTCTCAAAGCCAAATTTGAAGCTAGGTTTAAACCTGTAGAAGATGCACATGCCCTACTGGCTCAACTCACATAAATGAAGGAGCCTCATGAACCAATGAGAGATTTTATAGCCAAGTTTGACAAGATAAGGAACAAAATTCTTATAATTGCTCAGCCAACAGCTGAGAATCTCAAATGCTTCTTCATCAACTCTCAGATGCCTGAAGTGAGTTTTTTGCTAAGACGTGCTGGCCACATAGACCTTACTGCAACGTAGGATTTGGCTACTAAGGTGGAAGATGATCTCATCTTGGTGGGGAAGATAAAGAGAGATCTTAACAGAGATAAATATTTTTCATCCTCTGAATATCCATTTATAGGCACCACTGATCCAATAGTGCAAAAGCTGGCAAATGAGTTGCTATGTCTTAAAAAGCAAATGGCGCAAGGGATGTCTGCTCCTCTTTCATATCGAGATATACCAAGGAGGACATTCCCCAATTAGTCATACCAAGGTAACGTTGCCAGGAATCAAGGGAAGCCAAATCGTCTTCCTCCCCCTTAGGGAAAACTTGTAACTGAAGCAGCTCCAACCAACTCAGCAGTTGGATACCTTGAAACAAAATCAAATTTTTATTTCCAATCTAAGTTGAACCAAGAAGATGGCGCTGATCTCTTTGTAAAAGACCAAGATGAATCAGCTGGTGACTCCAACATTGGTTTCCTTAATTACCAAGATGAACCCAAAAGTAAAGGTGAAGCGTTTGATGGATCATACACTGTATTCACCCGGTCCTAGAACTAGTCAGCCCAGTAAGCTGATAAAAAAAATAGAGGAGCGATCTCAACCAACAATTTCAATTGCTAAGTGGGGAACCACTTTGCCTTTTCAATCAAAGGACTCGGTGATTGCTAAAAATGTAAACACATCAAGTTTTCTTTCATTTTCTGCTTCAAATTCACAGACTAGTACCACCCCTCCTAAAAACTAGAATGATGAATTGCCTTCCCCTATTCCTAATTTGTTTCAGACATTTGATATAATCGACCATGTCAAGAAAACTAAAATTTAAATGTTTGAATTTGAATTTAGCAATCCAACCCTGAGCAGTTAGATAAGTTGGTTCAATGCGTAAATAATAAAACCATCCCTGCAAGACCAACTATTCCAAAGGTGACTCTCACATGCACCCAAAATAACCTTGTCATTACTCCTCCTACTGCTCTAAAAAAGACAACCATTTTATGTCTCCTTGTTGATAAACAGTCATCAGCTGAATAATTGCATCATTGACTCGGGCGCATCTGACAACGTCATGCCTGCCAAAGTGGCAGAATCTCTTGGTCTCACACTGACCAAGACATTTAGGAGATGCATCTCTATGGAAAACAAACAAATCCCTTTGCTGGGATAAATCAAAGATGCCCAATTTGCATTTGCAGCTTTTTCAGGAAAAAGAATTAAGATGACAGTCTTGGTGGCTGACGTCCCAGCCTCGTACGGCATCCTTCTTGGTCAAAATTTTTGTAAGGACGTTGGTGGAGAAATAAGTATGGACATGTCTGAGGCAAGGATCCCTGTCAAAAGCGTCATGTAGAGGCTACTCCCTAAAAAAGAATTAAAGTATATTGTTACCCAAACGTCAGCCCCTGAAGCTCAAATTTTGTTTGAGTCTTTAGGAATTGGTAATTACTTCTTATCCATGGAGGAGGTTCTTATGGCATCTAAATTTTTTTTTGAATGTGAAGTCTAACAATCGATTAAAAAAAAACAATAGAAGACTTAATAGAGCACAGTGCAAGCGCAGAAGAATCCTCCCCTCCAAACGAAGGAAAATTTAAGGAAAAATTAGTTTCTAATGATGTCTGGATTCTAGAATTTGATGGTAGTTATTCTTCTACTAGTTTTGGAGCTGAGATTGTGTTGATATCTCCTAAAAGAGATTTTTTTTTTGTTCATATAAGTTGCAGTTCAGCAACACCAACAACACTGCTGAATATGAATCGCTACTGCTCAAATTAAAGGCTGCTCATGATAGAAGTGTTAAGCTTCTTCACGCCAAAGGAGATGCTGAATTGATGGTTTTTCAGGTGAAGAACCTGTATCAAACCAAAAATGAGAGATTGTGCCATTATCACAATCTGGTTTGGGATCAAATCGAAAGCTTTGATGTTTTTAGTATCTCTGTAGTGCCCAAAGAGTTCAATGACTGAGCTGATGCATTAGCTATTTTTGAAACTCTCATAATTCTTCATCCAGATTTTAAAGAAGACATGTACACTATCAAACTGGTCTTTTGACCAAGTGTGCCTGATAATGCCAATCATTGGTAGGTGTTTAACAGTGAAAACTAAATTATTACCTTTTTAGAATAAAAAGACAGCTTTGAATAGCTTCATTTCGAAGGCAGTGAGCCTCAAAAACACAAATTAGCCCCTAGAACAAACTCAGACGCAGGTAAAGAATTCCTATAGCTAAAAGGGAATAAATTTTTTAAAAAATTGGTTTCCCTTGAGAAATTGTTTGATAAGCACGACAAGTTTATCAAACAACAATAGAAAAACTCAAGCTCCTCCCAGGAGTTTGATCAAATAAATTTGGGTACTAAGGGAAATCCCAAGTTGGTGAACATTGGGAAGTGTTGCACTATAGAAGAGAAGTTCAAGTTTACTAATCTGCTCTGCCAATACATAAATATTTTGGCGTACTCCTATGATGATCTGAAGTCACTCAGGCCTGAAGAAATTCACCATAAAATTTCTCTCAAGAGTGATTCGTCGCCTCACAAGCAAAAATTCAGGCAGTACAACCCCAAGATATCAGGTACCATTCTGTTTGAAATTAAAAAAATGTTGAAAGCTAGAATAATTTTTTCAATCCATCATTCCACGTGAATTGCAAACATAGTCTCTGTGAGAAAAAAGAATGACAAAATTTGCCTCTATGTGGATTTCAAAAGCTTGAATCAATCCTCTCTAAAGGATAACTACCCTCTGCCCATCATGGATCAAGTCCTTTAGATAGTGACTGGTTTGGAGATGTTATCAATGTTAGATGGTTTTTTAGGGTACAATCAAGGAAAAGTCAATGAAGCAGACCAACACAAGGCTACCTTTACTATGCCTTGGGGCACCTTTGCATATCGAAGAATGCTTTTTGGTTTGATGAATGCTGGCGCCACCTTCCAGAGAGCAATGGACCTTGCTTTCAGAGATGAGATGGGTAATTTCATTATGGTATACCTTGATGATTTAACAATCTTTTTTAAGCATTGCCCTAATCATGTGCGCCATCTGCAACAAGTGCTAGAATGATGTTGATAGAATGACATTTCTCTAAATCCCAAGAAGTCAATTTTTGAGGTGATAAAAGGAAAACTTTTTAGATACACTGTATCTCGAGAAGGCATAAAGATTGACTCAGAAAGAGTCAAATCCATTTAAAAGCTTGCTCTAACCACTAGTAAGACTGCAATTCACTCTTTCTTCAGAAAGGTGAATTTTCTATGAAAGCTCATCCCTAAGTTCATAGAGAAGAATTGACACATTGTGGACATGATGAAGGGAAAGACCACTTTCAGCTAGACTGAAGAAGGCAAATCAATATTTCAAGACATCAAGATAGCTATTGCCCATGCCCCAATTTTGGGTTGTCTAGATTACATCAAAGGCTTCATAATGTACAGTTATGCTTCCAAACACACACTTTCAGCAATTCTGGTTCAACAGAACAAAGAAGGTGTGGAATCTCTCATATCTTTCATGCACTGTCCCCTCAAAGTTCATGAGCTGAAATACTCAAACATGGAGAAGCATGCTTATGTAGTGGTAAAGGTAGTAAAACATTTCTACTTTTACATTTTAAATTCACATGTTGTTGCTCTGGTTCCTAATGCAACAGTCAAGTCCATATTAACTCAGCAGGAGTTTGGAATAAAAAGGGGCAATTAGATTGCTAATATTCAAGAGTTTGATCTAGTTATCAAACCAATGAAGCTGGTGCAGGGAAGGGGTCTCTGCCAATTAATTTTTGGCAACATACCAGAAAAAATAGGGCATGAAAAAATAAAAGTGGGAGACACACCAACAGTTCTCTCTGTTAGCCGCGACACCTGATTTAGGGTTCTTATTGAAGGCCACCCCTGTGAAGGCATGGTTGCGGGAGACGATGGTAGGAAAAATGGACACGAGGGAAATCTCCTTCGCTCAAACCCTGTCAAACATCCTACGCCTCGTGGTTCTGTACAAATATGGCAGGATATATATGGACAATGACGTCATAATCCTGAGGCGGCTGTCGAAGATGCAGAATGTAATCAGGGCGCAAAACATGGATCCCAAAAGCAGGGTGTGGAACCGACTGAACAATGCGGTTTTGGTGTTCGACAAGGGGCATCCACTGGTGTAAGGACGCCAGGGCTGCGGGCAGTGCAATTTTAGGGTTTGAGGGCTTGGTGGAGCATGGCCTTTTTCTCGACTTGGCTATGGCCATCATTATTGTTGGATCTGACGGTGTCTACGTCAAATCAAAGGGACAGAGAAACCAAAGGTATTTTGTAAAATTTTAATGTCTCAGTAAATGCTTGTGTGTCATTATTGTTTATTGCAATGGCAACCTGCATTGTTGGCCAGGGCAGAATGCTAAAGATATATATTTTTTAGCATTCTTTACCCTATGCTGTAAGTTCTTTGAGGCTTTAGGTCCTTGTAAAACTTGGGTACTTTTATTGGACTATGTTTATGGTTTTAGGTCTCTGTAAAACCTGATTTTGATGCTGCTCTTCAGTAGGTTTTAGGACTGTTTTTCCTGGTGGTTGTTAATGCTTTATCTTTCTTGATTCTGTTAAAGGGTTTCAGGGTCCCTTCAAAACCTGCTTTTATCGTAATCTAAAAAAAAATAGTTCTCTTTGTTACCACTATGGATGAGTGGTATTCAAATATCGCTCATTTCCTTACCTACGGTGAGTGTCTTGCTCACCTGTCTCGTAAAGAAAGGAGGACTGTTAAATTGAAATCTACCAACTTTGTCCTATGGGACAATGGGCTGTATAAAAGGAACCTTGATGGGGTATTCCTTCGCTGTGTGGAGAAAGTGTAGTAGAACAAACTTCTGGAATCCTTCCATAATCTAGCTTATGGAGGATTATTTTCTGTGCCTGTAACTACCCATAAGATTGTATGAACCAGGTATTATTGGCCTACCCTATTTCAAAATGCATACAAATGGGTGCGTAAATGTGAATAGTGTAAATAGTTCGTTGAAAGACCCAAATTTGCTATGTTGCCTCTCAAGCCAGTAGTAATAGAAGAGCAATTTCAGCAATGGGGAATTGATTTCATTAGCGCTATAAACCCTTTTTTGAGCACTGGACATGATTATGTCCTCACAGCCACAGATTAATTCACCAAGTGGGTGGAGGCCATTCCAGCCAAGCATGCCACTTCAGAAGTAGTATGCAATTTTCTCAAAGAGAACATCATTTCCAAGTTTGGGGTCCCAACCAAGATTATGACCGACAATGCAGCTTGTTTCTCTTCTCATGAGATTACTTAGTTCTAATTTTATAATGGGATTACCCTCTCCCACTCTTCTGACTATTTTCTGCAAGGAAATGGCCAAACAAAATCGAGCAACAAGAACCTGGTCACCATCATCAAAAAGTTGGTAAATGACAATAAAAGAACCTGGCACAAAGCATTATTTGATGCTTTATGGGTAGACGTAATTACGCCCAAGAGGGTGATAGGTATGTCACATTTCCAACTTCTGTATGGTCTCAATGCAGAGATACCAATCACCCTGAAATTACCAGCATTGAAGTTGGCAAAGGTAGTAGAAGATTCAACTTTTGAAAATGCCATTGACAAGAGGATCATGTGCTTGACTGAACTTAATGAGCAATAAATCATGGTGGTGGACCGAATTGCTGCGCATCAAACCCTGGTAAAAAGATTCTTCGACCAGAAAGCAAAAACCCATGAATTTCAAATTGGGGATCAAGTTCTGTTATGGGACAAGAGGAGAGAACTGAAAGGAATGCATGGAAAATTTGATTCTTTATGGAGAGGCCCGTTTGCTATTCATCAGCTCAATGGCAAAAATAGTTTCTAGTTGAAGTATCAAGACGGCACGCTTTTTTTTCTGCCTCACAATGGGTAGCATCTGAAGCACTTTAATCCTTGAAGTATCAGATGACATCAGTTGTACATATTTGTATAGTCTTTAATTTAGTTTTATTTGGTTTATTTTGTTTTATTTTTAGCGCATTTTTTTTTTGGTGGCATGACTCCGTAGCCCAATGGCATAGATGAAGGCACTGAGATTCTAGTTTCTACCCCCTTCGATTGCTTCAATTTCAATCGATGGAAGTTTTCCAACTGGAGCCAACTATTGTTCCCAAAATCTGTCACTTATTTTTGGGACAACATATCGACTATTTTGGTCATGAAGGCCAAAATGATCTCTTCCCTTCTCAAAAATGTTTCGAGTATTCAAATTCTTTAATTATTCAAGTCTTCTCGGCTAAAGAACTCACAGGTTCAATAGGCAGGCTTTCTTAGAAAGAAGTTTCAACACTTAAGCATTTTCAAGGCTGGTTCAATGCTGAGGTTCAATCAAAGGTCCATTGACAGGCTTCAAATAAATAGAATGAACCACTTTGAACTGTTGAACCATTGAACCCCGCCTCCACAAGGTTCAAAGGTTCAATGGGTTTAAAGGTTCAAAGACTTCAGTGGACTTAAAAAAAAAGAAGGCTTCAAAGAGTGAAGGTTGAACCATTGAACCTTGAACCAAAATGGTTCAACGAATTCAATAAGATCAAAAGACTTAGAGAATAAAAGGACTCAAAGAAAGAGAATGAACTGTTGAACCGTTGAACTTTGAACCGAAATGGTTCAAAGGTTCAAAGGTTTCAAAGAAGTTTAAAGTGCAGAAAGGAAGCTTCAAACGAATGGAAGAAGCAGAAGAAGTTCAACAAGGAGTTCAACCAAAGGGTTCGAAGAATGATTGAACCAAAGAGCCAAGTGAACAGACAAGTTGATTGAACCGCCGACCATTGAACCATTGAACCGATGCACTCCAAGGTTTAAGGTTCAAAGTAGTTCAAGAGACTAAGTGATCATGACGTCCCCATGGACTTTAAATTCAAAGTAATGAAATATCTTTTGATTTTCAAATATGGCATGAACCCTATGAACAAATTCAATGACCGACCAAAGAAGAAGCCGAAGGAGTGATAAAAAGTGAGAAGATAGCCCCGAGAGCTCAGATCACCAAGGAAGGACAAGACGTGGTGAGGAAAAAGAGAACAATTATAGGAAATATAGAAATATCTGTAGGAGAGTTATTTTTAGTAAGTGAAACAGTCCACCATGTGGACATCAGAGAGTGTGAGCATTCAAAGACGTGACCTATTTTTCTGCATTAAGTAAAGACGAATGGACAATCGTGTAAGCATCATAAAGAAGACTAGACAACCCATGCTTAGGAAAGGATGTTTGATATGATTTAGAATGCCAAAGTTAAGGCCGATGACCTATTCTAGCATGGCTCTTTCATGGAAATACATTCAAGGCATTGAATGCAGCATGGGCCATTTCTATGAAACAAAGCACCCAAGTCTTTCTTGGAGTGCTATAAATTGTAATCTCTCTTATTGTTTTAGAGAGATCTCTTTGTTATCAGAAGGGAAACTCTGCCCAAATTGAAAGGCATTCCTGAGACTTTGAGCTCAGACTGTTAATCATATTTTTTTATTTGAATGAGAAAAAAGCGACCTTTCAGACTTTGTGCTGGAATAGCTTGTGTTATTTAAGAAATTGTTCTTATGTCTATTTCCTAGAAGCATTCTTGTTCATTTAATTTAACAAGCAGAACTAGTGGAAGTAATCAGGAAGGTGTCTTGAATTCGACTGTGGAGAGACTTTGTGCTACCACAATGGTCTTTAGTGTGTTGTTTTCTATATTTGTGTAAAGGATCTTAGGACGAATTTGTGCCCCCATTGTCCTTCATATATTTCACTCTTTGGAAGTTGAGGTGGAGACTTTGTGCTACACTTCATCCTACTGTGTTACTGCGTCCAATTACTTTTACTACCCAAAAAGGAATCTGGTTGTTGACTGAGTATTACTTCTGAAAGAAGAGAAGTATCTGTTGACGTAGAAGATTGCACCCTTGGTAGGAGGCCGAGCTCTTGCCTTCTTCACGCAACGATGAAAACTCCCCTCTCGCCTGTGGGACCGGCAAAGCTCGAGGGGAGAGTCTCTAGATGAGGGCTAGCTTCCTTTGATGTATCATTTAGGCCATGGTTTCTCCTACTGCTAATAAAAAATGTAAAAAAGGGAGGGATGAAAAGGGAGAAAGAGATGCTGAAAATAAAGCCTAAGCCTAAAAAAAGAAAAGGTGATACACCAAAAAAAGGTGACCCACTCAAGCCTGAACATACACTTTTCACCAAAAGAAGCACCTATACACTTCATCCATCATGAGAGAACCTTCTGCATCAATGGGTCAGGGGTCCATGGAGATACAAGGAGGGAATAACTACTAGAGGTGTTCTGAGACACACTGCAGCAACCTATCCACTTCACCTATACTCCTCTAGGGACACTTCTGACAGACCTATAAAAGGAAAACTCAAAAATGCACCAAACATGGTGAAATCATTCTACAGAAGCATTAAGAAAATGACTTAATATAGAATCAAGGCATAGACACATGCTAAAGATGCAAAACTCAGAATGGAGGTAAAAATGCTATTTTTCGATTCAAGGTAAAATTCTGGCAGCTCTGCCTTACAACCCTGAGAGATTTTTGGGCAGAGTTTTGCCTTAAGACTGAGAGTCAGATCTTTTTATCCAAAGAGAAGTTTACAATATATAGGAAGAGGAAGAGAAACTTGGCATTTTTTGGGAAGGATTTTGATGCTCACTTCTGCAAGTGGCCCATGTGCATTTTGAATCTTGGGAAGAGGAAAACACTGTTATTGATGTCATTCTTCAAAAAAGCCCTGCTGGAACCATGCTGTACAATCGCCAAAATTGACTTTGGCATTCAAACATTAATGCAAGGACATGGCCGTGCCTCTTTTTTGCAAACAGACTGTAGTTTGTCCCCTCATCAATGCCAACTGCAAAAAATAGGTGCACCGCTCGTCTGACAATGACTCACCTTCCCTTCGCCACTTGAATGCTTTGTCTTTTCTGCGTTTGTCTTCTTCCTGCTCTTTCAGCCCTTGGGGGTGATCTTCTGGTGGGTCCCTGCATTCTTTGGGGGTTTTGCATGCTTGATGCTCAAACAATTCAAAAATAAATGGATATTTCACTGTGTTAAATTTGACGTTCATGTGGCCGTCACCCAAAGGCTAGTTCGCTTGCTTAAATTTGATGGCTTTTGGGATGTCACTGTCCTCGGCAAAAGTCATCGGGTCTTTGTTTTGGGCCTTTTTCCTACGATTTTTCTGTTTCGAGCTTCTTCCCATGGACAAAAAATCTGTGGGAATTGGCCGCTTTGACTTTTCTGTGGGTTTGTTAACTTCCCCCTGCGTGGCAGTCTTTCCTTTGAAGTGCTTGCCCTCTGCAAAGGCTCTTAGACTTTGAACTGCCCTCCGCAAGGGCACTTGAACTTAGCGCTGCCCTTCGGTTGTAGGGCACACCCTTGAACCAAGCCGTTGAACCGACCCATTGAACCAAAATTGGTTCAACGGTTCAACGGTTCAATCGCTGCGCGCCGATGCCATTGAACTGAGCCTTTGAACCGATTCGTTGAACCTCCTTGTTGAACTGCCTTGTTGAACCATTTATTGAACCGAAGCGTTGAACTAACCGATGAACTTTGCTAATGAACCTTGTGTTGAACTTGAACTGATTGAACCAAGCGTTGAACTTGAACCAATTAAACCAAGCATTGAACTAAGGCATTGAACCGGTTTAATGGTTTAAAGACGCTGACTTTTCTTGTGATTTTCTTCAGACCATAGCCCGAAGAAGCCTTATATAACCTGGAACTCTTTGAACTGATCCTTCTTGTGCCAAAGACTAACCTGCAAAATCCGTAGAAAATAAAACCTGCAGAGTCCGTAGAAATCCAAAACCTGCAGAGTCCGTAGATTTAAACCTGTAGAGTTCGTAGAAATCCAAAACCTGTAGAGTCTATAGATTTAGACCTGCAGAGTCCATAGATTTAAACAGATTTATGCAAAATCAAAAATTGAAATGGCCTAGAACAACAGGGACAAAAGGGAACTAATTTTTAGCCTGTTGGGCAAAAAATGGTCAACAAATTGGTGACTTCTAGGGGAAGCATGCCTGCTATACTTAAAGACCAGTTGCCTTGCAGTCCATTGGACATGGAGTTAGATGCAACTTGAATAAAGGTTAGCAACAGCCCCAAAGATCCAAGAATCAAAACATGAAGCTTCTTACCCCACACGTAAAGGGAAACACACAAAGATAAAAACACTACCTGTGTAAACTGCACTTAGGGAAAACAAGAAAGACAATTGAAAGCAAACTACTATATACAACTAACCAAGAAATTTTGCTTCCCTCCTGGATCAAAGGGAAAATTTCTTAAGTCTCCTTCTTGGCAAGAAGACTTATGGTGCTAGGCAAGTAGCTGAACGAAAAAGAGAGTTGGTGACCTGCTCCTCTTCGCTGTCACCTTGCTTGGCTTGTAACCGAGTGGATCAGAATCGAACATGCTTTCGACATATATGTACTCTGCTTGTCCTTGAAAGCTTGTTGAATGTTGGTCCCTCATATTGGTGCTCTTCACCAAGAAATCAATGGCTACTGGCTCATCACCATAAGCCCTTTGATCTACACATTCCCTCTACAATGTATCATGGTCTGACTTGTTTCCTTCTGCCTCGTTGCAGACTCTGTCAGACTCGTCCTCTGCTTCCTTTTGGCCTTTTTGAAGAAGGGTGACTATGGTGATGTCTGAAATGGACTCACAAAATGATTGCTCATCCCATAGAACATTGTCTATTTGTTCGAAGCTTTCTTCTTCAAGGCCTTCCTCCAGGAAGACAGACCTCTTCTTTTCCAACTCAAAGATCAGGACCTCTAGATGTTCAAAGGTATCGTCCTGATCTTCCTCCAACTCAGAATCTTTAACATAGTCGTCCTCCTCATCAAAACAATAGGGAAGTTCATCGAACAAAAGGGAAGAGAGCTCAACATGCTTTTGTTCCTCCTCGTATTGTTGGAACATCTGCATGTATGTGTGACTTGAGTCTTCTCCATTGCTGATGATGCCTTCACAAAAAGCCTCAATGATGATTTCTTCTTCGTTGTCGCTCATGATAGCCCCTTGAAAAACTGCAAATTGGATCTTCTTCTCCTCACTCACCTCTTGCAGAACAGGTTCCTCCTTGAGAAGGGTTGAAGTGGGAAAACCATGTGGAAGAGGAGGCAGTCGAGCTAGAATCGAATAATTTTCCTCTTTCCACTTGGTCATCACTTCATCTATATTAGGTGTGGCTTGATAGCTCTCTTGGAAGTGTGTAGATGGGGTGTGTTCAGACATGGAATGTGTCATTTGGTCTGAACCATCTATCACACACTGGTTGAGGAATCTCTCTCTAGATTCCAACTCTGCAATTCTCCTAGCTAGATCTTCTTGGAAGAGCCTTTCTTAGAGATTATAGGAATCATGGGTAGGATCAGCTTTATCTTATTTAAGGTTTTGAGCAAAACATTTCTTCTCCTCTTTCCTGCCTCATGATTCCACTATTTCCCCCCAGGTCAGGAGGTTGCCATCATGGCGAAAGATCTCAGAATTGGAATTTGCCCTTTTGGTTGAAGGGCAACTAGGAGGGCTGCTTAGGGAGATGCCATAAAAAGGCTGAGCTTGAACAAAATTATAGGAAGGACAACAAGGTCCATGATTTTGTGTAGAGGGATTATACATACAAAAGTAATTTTTTAATGGCACCAGGGCTACTTAACCAGTTGATTCAAGTCAGAGTCGCCATTGGTGTTTGATGCAAAGCCTCCAAAGGCTGGTCGGTTGAAGAACACACCAAAAATTCTTCAACTCTTTGAACACAACTTGTCTTAGTTGGTCCCACTGGGCGTGCCAAAAACTGTTGACATAGAAGATTACAACCTTGGCAGGAGGTCGAGCTCCTGCCTTCTTCACCAAACAATGGAAACTCCCCTCTCGCCTGTGGGACCGACGAAGCTGGAGGGGAGAGTCTCTAGATGAGGGCTAGCTCCCTCTGGTGTATCATTTAGGCCCTAGTTCTTCCTACCGCTAACAAAAAATGTAAAAAAAGGGGGGGGATGAAAAGGGAGAAGGAGATGCTGAAAATAAAGCCTAAGCCTAAAAAAAGAAAAGGTGATACACCAAAATAAGGTGACCCACTCAGGCCCGAACATACGCTTTTCACCAAAAGAAGCGCCTATACACTTCATCCATCATGAGAAAACCTTTTGCATCAGTGGGTCAGGGGTCCGTGGAGATACAAGGAGGGAATAACTACTAGAGGCGTTCTGAGACACATTATAACAGCCTATCCACGTCACCTATACTCCTCTAGGGACACTTCTGACAGCCTTGTAAAAGGAAAACTCAAAAATGCACCAGACGTGCTGAAATCATTCTGCAGAAGCATTAAGAAAATGACTTAATAAAGAATCAAGGCATAGACACATACTAAAGATGCAAAACTCAGAATGGAGGTAAAAATGCTATGTTTCGATTCAATGTAAAATTCTGGCAGCTCTGCCTTACAAGCTCGAGAGATTTTTGGGCAGAGCTTTGCCTTAAGGCTGAGAGTCAGATCTTTTTCTCCAAAGAGAAGTTTACAATATATAGGAAGAGGAAGAGAAACTTGGCATTTTTTGGGAAGGATTTTGGCGCTCACTTCTGTAAGTGGCCCATGTGCGTTTTGAATCTTGGGAAGAGGAAAACACTATTACTGATGTCATTCTTCAAAAAAGGCCTGCTAGAACCATGCTGTACAATTGCTAAAATTGAATTTGGCATTCAAACATTAATACAAAGATATGGCCACGCCTCTTTTCTGCAAATAGACTGTAGTTTGTCCCCTCATCAATGCCAACTATAGAAAATATGTGTGCCGCTCGTCTGACAATAACTCACCTTCCCTTTGCCACTTGAATGCTTTGTCTTTTTTGTGTTTGTCTTCTTCCTGCTCTTTCAACCTTCAGGGGCGATCTTCTGGTGGGTCACTGCATTCCTTGGGCTTTTTCCATGCTTGACGCTCAAACAGTTCAAAAATAAATGGATATTTCATTGCGTTAAATTTGATGTTCACGCGGCTGTCACCCAAAGGCTAGTTCGCTTGCTTAAATTTGACGGCTTTCGGGACGTCACCGTCCTCGACAAAAGTCATCGGGTCTTTGTTTTGGGCCTTTTTCCTATGAGTTTTCTGTTTTGGGCTTTTCTCGCGAACAAAAAATCTGCAGGAATTGGCCGCGTTGACTTTTTTGCAAGTTCATTGACTTCCCCTTGCACTGGCGGCCTTTCCTTTGAAGTGCTTGCCCTCCGCAAAGGCTCTTAGACTTTGAAATTCCCTCTGCAAGGGCACTTGAACCCAACGTTGCCCTTCGGCTATAGGGTACACCCTTGAACCAAGCTGTTGAACTGACCTTCAATGGTTCAATCGGTTCAACGGTTCAATCATTGCGCGCTGATGCCGTTGAACTGAGCCTTTGAATCGATTCGTTGAACCTCCTTGTTGAACCATCTATTGAACCGAAGCGTTGAACCAACTAATGAACTTTGCCAATGAACCTTGTGTTGAACTTGAACTGATTGAACCAAGCGTTAAACTTGAACCGATTGAACCAAGCGTTGAACTAAGGCATTGAACCGGTTCAATGGTTTAAAGATGCTGACTTTTCTTGTGATTTTTTTCAGACCAGAGCCCGAAGAAGCCTTGTAAAACCCAAAACTCTTTGAACTGATCCTTCCTGTGCCAAAGACTAACCTGCAAAATCCGTAGAAAATAAAACCTGCAGAGTCCGTAGAAATCCAAAACATGCAGAGTCCATAGATTTAAACCTTCAGAGTCCATAGAAATCCAAAACCTACAAAGTTCGTAGATTTAGACCTACAGAGTCCGTAGATTTAAACAAATTTATGCAAAATCAAAAAATGAAATGGCCTAGAACAACAGGGACAGAAGGGGACCAATTTTTGCCCTGTTGGGCAAAAAATGGTCAACAGTACCTCCAACAATCACCCAAGAATTCTCCTATGTTTGTGAACATCATCTTTGAAAAAAGAGAGATGGATGGTGTTATCCTACCCTGAGTGTTATTTTTAGCTTATAATTATAGTATATTAATATATCATATTTATAGGGAACCTCCCCTTGATGAGAGGAGAGATTTGTCCCCTTTTGATGTGATCGATCTACACAATTGATCGATAAATCTCCCTATGTTGTGGTTGAAACACCTATTTTGCCCTCAGTTAGCTGGTGACAAAATATTCACCCAACAGAATGAATCTAAGTTATTAGACAAATATTGGAGAGAAGCAGTCCACACAGCTGTATATATCTTAAATAGAGGGTAGATCAAAGTCAACAATGACAAGACCCCATATGAGTTATGGACGAGAAGACCAACTTTCGTCAAATATTTCAAAGTATTTGGAAGTAAGTGCTTTATTAAGAGGATTGAAGATGATTTGGGGAAATTTGACTCAAGAGCCGACGAAGGATTTTTTTTAGGATATTCCACCAAAAGCAAGGCCTACAAATGTTACAATAAGAGAACACAAACTATTGTAGAAAGTGCCAGTGTCAAAGTAGATGCAAATGGAAATTAGAAGGCAAGTGATCCATTAGATGAACTAAATATCATTGAATAAGAAGATTTTGAAGTAGAGAAGATGGATAAAGATGAATGAAAAGACACCAAGGCTCCATCTTGATTCATCAAGAAAAACCATGTCGAGAGCCAAATTATTGGAAATTTAGACACTAGAGTGCAGACTAGAAGAAGGTTGGTAAGTAGTCTCGAGCAAGTAATTTTTTCATTATTATCTAAAATTGAGCCCATAAACTTTTTAGAAGCTAGCCATGATGAACATTGGGTGAAAGCAATGGAAGAGGATTTGGACCAGATTGAAAAGAATGAAACTTGGGAGTTAGTGCCAAGACCGATAAATCAGAATGTGATCGACACAAAATGGGTGTATAGAAACAAATTGAATGAGGATGTTCAAGTGACCTGAAGCAAGGGGTATGCTCAGATCGAAGGAATTGACTTTGAAAAAACTTTTGCTCTAGTAGCTAGGTTAGAAGCAATCAGAATGTTTCTTGCCTATACAATATTAAAAAATTCTAAGTATATCAGATGGATGTGAAGTCTCTGTTTCTGAACAACAAATGAGAAGAAGAAGTATATATTGAGCAGCCTGAAGGATTTCTCCTTTCAAATGATAGTAGATATGTTTGCAGATTGAAGAAAACCTTGTATGGCCTGAAGCAAGCCCCTAGATCTTGGTATGCAAGACTTGACAAATATTTTCAAGATCATGGTTTTAAAAGAGGTTTCACTAATAGCAACTTATATATCAAAATTGAAGGTGAGCATCAGTTGATAGTTGTTGTCTATGTTGATGACATAATATTTGGAGGAGATAGTGAGAAGCTGATGAAGGGATTTATTGAAGACATGCAAAAGGAGTTTGAGATGTCCATGCTTGGAGAGTTATCTTTCTTTCTTAGATTACAAATCTCTCAATCCAATAAAGGAATCTTCATTTCTCAAACCAAATATGCCAAGGAAATGTTGAAAAAGTTTGGTTTTGAGGACTGTGCACCTATTAACACACCAATGGCCACAAGAAACAAGATAAGTAAGGATGAGGAATCACCAGATGTAGATCAATCTCTTTATCGATCAATGATTGGTAGTCTTTTGTATATAACAACTTTTAGGCCACATATCATGTAGGAAGTAGGCATGGTGGCATGATATCAAGCAGTGCCCAAGGAAACTCATGTACAAGTTGTGAAGAGGATTTTCACATATATAAAGGGGACCCTAGACTATGGATTATGGTATCCTACATGGAGAGATTTCACTTTGGTGGCATATATAGACTTAGATTGGGCAGGTTGCCTAGATGACATGAAGAGTACAAGTGGAGATGCATTTTTCCTCGGTGATAGCTTAGTATCTTGGCTAAGCAAGAAACAAAATTCAGTTTCACTATCCACAACAGAGGCAGAGTATATAACAACAATTCTGTGTTGCACTCATGTGCTTTGGATGGAGTAAACTCTGGAAGATATTATGATCAACCTATCTCCATTTATTGTGACAAAACCAGTACCATCAATATTTCAAAGAATTCGGTGATGCACTTCAGAATGAAACATATTCCAATCAGATACCATTTCTTGAGAGAGCAAGTTGCAGATCAACAAGTCAAATTGGAATACATCAATACAACAGAGTAGATAGCAAATATTTTCATGAAGGCACTTTCGAAGGACACATTTGAGTACCTACATGAGATGTTGGGAGTAATTTATTTTGCTTCTTACCACTGAAGGGAAGCATCAGCTGAGGGGGAGCTAAGTACTAGCTCTTGGATAGACCCTTTGCCATTGATGTCAAAGGGGGAGAAGTACAACAAGAGGATGACATAGAAAGGCAGAGCTACAACAAAGAAGGATTCAAACAGAAGAGACAGTGCAACAAGGGGGAGCAATTTCAGTATGTGGTTGCCATCAATGACAAAGGGGGAGATTGTTGGAATATTATCATTGATGTCAAATGAATTGTAATAGATATGAATGAAAATGTCAATTGGAATTGTTGCCAGAAGTGAATGGAATTATTGTCTGAAGTGAACGGAATTGTTGCTGGAAGCGAATGAAATTATTATCATAAGTGAACGGAAATGTTGACAAAAGTGAACGGAAATGTCGATGGAAGTGAACGGAAATTTTAAATGGAATTGTCAACAGAAATGTCGACGGAAATGTCAACTTTGGCTAACCTATTGGGAGGAGTTGAGGAGTTGTGACCGTTTAAATGGACCTTTTCACTTGAAGATTCACGACCTTAATTTATAGTTTTCTGTGGGTTATAAATAAGTGTATAATGAGTCACAAATTTGTAGATTTGAAAGTGGAAGATATAAAAGAAGAGCATAATTTTTAAGGTAAATTTTTGTAAGAATATTAAAAGAAAAAACCAGCGAGTATAAAGAAGAGCATAGCAACGAAAACACTCAAGTGTAGATTGAATTGAAAGGAGATAAAACAAGTGTTCTATCATCCGTTGTGTTAACAAATTTGAGATAGAATAGTGATTTTTGTGAGAAGGTTGGTGCCTTTGTTTCGAAGAGATTGATGTCTCTTTCTGAGTTGGTGCTCAGTGAAAGCGGTTGGGGCTCCAGGAGGTTGGTGCCTACAAAATTGTTTTTGAGGTTGGTGATTCAATAGGTTAGTGCCTACAAATATTTATATTGAGAAAGTATTCTCCGTGGTTTTCTCCCGAAAGGGTTTCCACGTATATCTGGTGTCACTTTGCATTGTGTTATCTTGTGTTGTGATTTGATTGCTTTGAATATCCTAATTGGAATAAGTGATTAAGTGTTTGAAAAAAAAAGAATATATAATATTGATTCACCCCCCCTCTCAGTATTACCTTGTGCTCAACACAAATGAACACTTGTTTTGTCTCTAAAACGAATGAAAATGAGTTCCACCTTCTCTTTTGCTTGAAACTAGTGTATGCTTCATGTTAGTTGATGAATGCTATTGATGACGGATGCAACCTCCTCTCATTTGTCCTATCTTCTTACCTACTTGCATGTGTTACTCATCCTTGCAGGGTATATAGATTGATTCCAAATAGCCTTGTATGGATTGAAAGTGGAAACATTCATTAGTGTCTTATAGACCTCTTGATCACCCCTCTTAATCCATGCATCATGCTATAGCCTCTATGTGAAAAATTCATGTTTGGAGACCTCATTTGAGTTGTGTAGCTAGATTCAGTCATAGTTCATGTTTTTAGTGCATTATAGGCAGGTGGAGGAGACAAATTTGGTGCATCATCTTCATAGTTTAATTTACTTTCAATTTTCTCTCCCTTTTCCATGCAAGCAATAGGTTTAGTGATAGACCTAAAGTAATGCATAAAGGGAGCTAGCCCTGTCTACAGGTTCTCTTCAGTGATAAGGTCACCCACAACCTTTGAAAAGTTCCCATGTTATCATTTAAGTGAGGAGGATTGAACACCCTCCTCAATAGTGCAACTTTTGTTGATAACAGGTATTGTGAACAACTCCAATAAAAATATATATTCTCAGGTTACTGTGGGAGATTCCATTAGCAGGAATAGTGCCGGGTTTGGTTGTTACTAAGTTTTTTGGGCTTAAAGCATCGATTAAGCTAAGATTGGAGAGAATAAGTTTCCTAGAACTCGAGGAACCAAACTTGAAGAATACTTTACTCATCTGCAGGCATATGTGATGTTGGGGGAATTCAAGGTGGAAGAATTATTTTCTTTTATTTGAAAAATAAGACAATTGTTCTTTTTGGCAGAACAATCTCGAATTCCTTTTATGCCATATTAATTTGTATCCAAGATATTCATTAAGGAGATTAGTGGCAGAAGGTGTGGGAAATGAAGAAATGCGTCCTCAACATAAGATGCATGGATTCTTATAATGGTAACCCGAGTATCCCATAAATTACCAGCGTATAGGCACACTAGAAAATCAAATGAAGGGAATCTTCTTCAATTCTGTTGTATAGTGAACATAATGAAGGTCTGTATATACCTATTTGCCTTTAATTATTTTGGTTTTAACAATCTATACTCTGATAGTGTCCAAAGAAAAAATGCTATTTTTGTCATGGTGCTGCATGCCACAGTATGTGCATCCATGCTATTATAGAATGTCGACCATGCCATGATTGAGAATCTTTCGAGACCGAGCAATTTGTCAAACTGTGTCATTGTTCGCAAGACAAAACACAAGGCCAAAGGTTGAGCTGTACCAATCTTATTGAAGAAAAATTGTTGTATAAAGAAATTTTATCAACTTAAGGACCAAATGACAATTGGCAATTTTAGCAATGAGAACAATATCCAAGATAGGATGAACTAGATCTCTGAAGAGTAGGATGTCCATTCCAACAGTCTATCCAAAAGCCAATATTCCTTCATCTCCAATTCCCAAGCCAATTTAGCAGGTGTTACTTCACTGGCTTTAATCACATCACACCAAATCGGAGTGCCTTGTATGCAATATGGAGTCGATGGGTGAGCATGGACCCCGAGCTGAGAACAATATCTAAAAATAATTGATTTTGACCATGGTTCTTGAAATTCATTAAAATGAGTTGATTTTGAACATGGTAAATCACTTTTGAACACGGTTCTTGAAATTCATTGATCCATTAGATTTAAGATGAGCTATAGTCTCCCATTTATATTTTAGTTTTAGGAGCCAAAGTTATCATAAATTGATATAAAGATATGCGGTCGGTTTGATCGTCAATGTGACTTAGTTTGAATTTAACAAGTATATATATATATATATATATAAAAGGATTTTAATGCATTTCATAACGTATCATAATAGATTATCATATTATCATTAAAATTATTTCATGGGTGACATTTAAAGTTGTTTTAATGAGTATCAAATGATCAACTTCAAAAAGCCATCTATTAGTCCATTTAGAAAATTGCCCATTAAGCCTTTCCAATATATTGACTAAGGTTTTCGTAAATACATTTTAGATCTAAGGTACTTAGAATTAACTTGTGGATGTCCACTACCATCCTTTATCAATATGTATAAAATAAAAACTAAATTTATGTATATAGATTTTTAACCCTGAGGTTATAAAGAAAATATTGATAATATTATGGATAGAAGTATCCTCTTAAACTATTGCTTGACCAAGTAAAAGAGAATTATTTACAAACTAAGCAAATAAGGTTTTTCTTTGGATATGATAGTAATTCCATGAGCACTAACTAGTTCTTTAGCATGATTAATCAATCATCCTTAAACCTTCAATGACTAGTATGAAGAGAAAATAAGAGATAGGGTCTCCATGTGTTATACTTATTGAAATATCAAAAGAAGGTAGAAAGGCTCTCACTAATAAGAATAGCAAATGCTACGATTGATATAATTCACATAATCCAAATGATCCATTGCAAAGAAAAGTAAATTGGATTAGAATACTCCTCAAATATATCTAAGAGATTGTATCACGGGCTTTTGAAATACCCAGTTTAATGCACATGCATGATATTTTGAGTTGTTTAGTAGAGTGAATCCCCTCTTTATCCACGATAATTTGGTCCAAAATTTGCCTATGTGCAACAAATCTTTCCTCTCTTTATGAAATAAGGGATGGATGAAGGGGGGTCAATCTATTCGTTGAACGTTTAATAATAATTTTATAGATTAAACTACATAAAGCAATGAATCGGTAAATATCAATTATGGGCATCTTTTCGAGTGTTACTATTGTTGCAATTTGTCATTCCCAAAATTTTGCATGATTGAAACCACAAAAAATAGTCAATTTTTTATTTTTTAATATTTTGAATGTACAATGCACACTTTGTGCAACTCTATTGCCCATGCGCTAGCCATCTTCATGGCATGAGATGCGCAAAGTGTTAAAACAAACTCACATGCCTGAACATGGGTGGCAATACATAAGTCATTGCATGGTCGTTACGTGACCTTGCAAGTCCTACTTGCTTTAATAAGCTTATAGGGTCTCAAACAACCCTAAACTCTAAGCAAACTTGGAGGGCCCCACGACTCCAAGGTCTAAAATAGACGCTCAACTAAAAATAGGTGAGTTTGAGCAATCATTGGCTCGAATGATTCATCCCATCTCTCAACTTCAAGGGAGATTTTGAGTGATTCTGGCCAATCACAGGGTTCAGTTCATCTTTGAAGTTGCAATGAAATTTATTTTTTAAGTTGACAGTTTTTTAGAAAATTGTTTAGCAAGGAGAACTCATACTCCTCACAAAACCTCAAATGGGTCCAGAGTGACCTTGCTTAGCTCCTCGAGGATGAAGCACTCTATTTTAGCGATTGGATTCTTTTTATCTTGACCGTCGATTTCAGTGAAGATGAAAAACCCTATAAATCCTTAAAGAGGGTAATAAAGGTTTCAAATCACTTTTTAAGTTTCAATTTCAGATTTGGAAAAAGAGGAGGAAGGTTTTAGAGGATAACATGTCTATAGTCATCGTTCTTCTCCTTCCTCAATCTTGGATGATTACTATTAATGAAGTCTCCAAACTTTTTTTTTTCTATTTTTTTCCATTTTAAAAATCTATCTCTATACAAATATGCTTAGGTTAGTTTTTTAGGTATTAATATTCTCAAATTTTTTTTAATTGGTTTCAAGTTCCTATAGTTTTTTAAAAAGCCTTTGAGAGTTTCAAGCTCCACTGCAACTTTTATGGCTACCAACAAGGTTAAATAAGAAACTATTTTTTATTTTTATTTTTTAATTCATATGATAGGGGAGAGAAAATTAAGGATGATCCCTTTTGTGTCATTTTATCTTGGGGTTTTCCGGAGTCTAAAAATATCAAAAAGGTAAAAAATGACCTCTCCTAGGAAAAAAGAGCTCTATCTTGAAAAATATGTAATCTCATAGCCCTAAAATTATTCCATGTTAAAGAGGGAAAATAATTGATCACTTTGAGCTACCTCACCATTAGGTCTATGGGTTGCCATAACCGACTACACAAAAAACTCAAGTCTAGGTGAATAGTTCTAGGTATAAATTAATATGCAGTCATTGACTTAGAAAATAACATTTTATATATAGTTTGATATTACACTAGTGGTATATATATATATATATATATATATATATATATATATATATATAATAAAAATGATTTTCTAATTAAAATAAGTTCATGGCAAGGTTTGGGTGGTGGTCAACCAATGTTGACCGCCCTTGATTTAAAACATGTTGTGGGGGTTCACTCCATGGCTAATACCCTAAACCACTAGTGTAATATCAAACTACTCGACACATACAAAAACAAATTAAAAAAATTCATAATGAGCAAATTATAAGTCCTAAACTTATGAAACAAAATGAAGCAAGTTCTAATTTTTTTTTAAAAAATCATATAAAATTAATTTGGGCACTTTTTGTTTTTGCTCATCTCATTTGACATGTACAAAAATTGTATAAAGATTAAACAAATTACAAAGGAAACTATGACAATTTCAGTAGTTTTAGTTAAAAAAACCATAATAATAAATTGTTAATTATAAAATTAAACTATAAAATATAAAATATATCAGAATTGTGATTAATCATATTTTACGTTGAAATTAAATTTTAAATTTTTTTTTTTTTTTTTTTTTTAAATTTTTAAATATTATTTAAATGAACTAGTTTTTTTAGACTTAACGAAATCCATTCAAATGAATAGTATGAAACAAGATCTTAACTTTTATTTGTTGATAGACTTTGTAAAACAACGAATATATTTTTTCATATCGATTTTAAAAATTATTTTTCAAAGCATAATAATGTTCTTTTTTATTAAAAAAATCTTTTTTATTAAGGAATCAAATATAATACATCACTAGTCATACAAAAAAAGATGGGTGGAAAAGTCACACCCTTCAAGCTAGGTCACATCGAACTAAAAAGGCCTCGGGAAGGGAACAAAAAAAAGGTGGGGCCAACTCATGGTCACTCAAATCATGAGTTATACTAACTCAAGTGCACATCAACAAAAAAAAGGATATTAAAAACATAAACAACAAGGATCCAACTAAGCAGCAACAATGAACATGGTGACTTGTAGAGGCAGAGGAGAAGGGGGGTTTCCTTCCCAACTCCCCTGAGCAGGAGGGTCCTCATCAACAGGTAAGGGATCCCATTTATCATCTTGCTATTTTTTTCATCTTCTTCTTATCAAGAGGGCGAAATGGCAAGGCCCAGTCATGGAAACGTACCCTGTGGAGGGGCCCCCCAACACCCCCTCCACCACCACCACATAAACTTAACTCTATTAGACTTGCTATGGTGTGGGGATGACTAATGAGAAAAATAAGAGTGGCTCCTTCATCGTCAAGACCGATTGACGTTGAGCCCCACGCCCATGTCCATGAGGAGGAGAGTAGTGGCGAGGAGGATGTAGAGGATCATGATTGACAACACAAGGAGTATTCCCCCAATGGTCTAAGAGGATATACATATGGTGAAGTTCAAATTGAATTTATCAGTTTGGACCTGGATATTGAGGGTAACAGTATAAATTACAACAATTTTATTAATTATAAAAAATATCCTTTCTATTTCTTCATGATTAAAACAAGCACTATTTGTACTTTTCTAAATCTAAAAAAGAATGTTAGCACAAAAAATCTATTGTATCTTGCATAAAAGACGAAGTCCCCTAAGAGAGCCATTTTCCAAGTGAAGAATTAGGGTCTAAAGGATAAAAGAAGATATAAATCCATCTCCATGTACACTTGGGATGAAGAAAAAAACAAAAAAGGTGTTTAAGAGTTGTTCGTTAGTGACAAGCCGAGAACATAGGATTTGAAACCCCCATATGCTTGAGACAACCATCTATTTTTAGGTTCTATGAGAGCAACTCAAATAGTATCAAACCTTCTAGATAAAACATAATGAAGGGATCAAAGATTCCATCGATGATTGAGAGTTTCAGTGTCAATGTGCCAAGAAGCCAACTGATTATACCCCAGTCAAGGAGAATAAATACAAAAGGGTGTAGTTATAGGCCAATCTCAATCCTTCCACCAAGGCATAAGGGAGGAAACACCAAACTTGTGTAAATACTCCTTAGGTATGGAACTCTGAAACTTATAAATGGATTCTGCATCTTCATTGTTAAGATTGAATTTGTCTTTTACAAGATTCTGTGGGAGCCAGTCCCAACTAATTTATAAAGTTAGATCACTAATGGTTTTAATACCCTTTTTAAACAATCTCAAGCTCTTGATCCAGGGAACCATGGCTTAGGGAACATTGTAAAAATTTAGTGTTGGGGACCACCATAGGGAGCGAGAGTTTAGAAAGACCATTTTGAAACCTCTCCCCCACCTAGATGACGTGAGGTTTGATTTTTTACCAAGCCTTCAAGATGTTGTGCATAACAAAGGTCCCTCTGATCTTAATAGGAACATGGGTAATGAGAATACTGTGCATATCAACACCTTGCCATGATATTCTGCCTAAAGGGCATCCTTGAGGAATGCAATGTCTTAACAGAAGTTTCCAAGCTTCATCACCTTCCAAACCTCTGATAATCCACTTAACACTAAGAGCCATGCCTTGGAGTTTAATGTCAATGAGCCCAAGTCCTCCTGATTCTTTGGGTCGACAACAAATGTCCCAAGAGACTCTGTGGAATATTTTGTGATCGAATTGGCCTAGAGAAAATCCCATAAAAGTTTTTTCAATTTATTATAAGCAACATTAAAAGGAGCCAAACAAGAGGAGTAATAGACATGAGTAGCATCCAGAACCTTAGAGCATATTTGATTTTTTTTGGTTAATGACAAGGGTTTAGTAATCCAGAAGGATATTTTTTTCTCAACCTTTTGAACTACATAAGACCAAAAATCAATAGGTGAGGCTCAAAAATCAAAGGGAATGCCTAAGAATTTGAATTGAACTCTAGGGAGAATCCACTGCCACTAAAATTTCTCTAGCCTGGGAGGTTTGGGAGAGAGATTGACGATAACACTTGGTTTTATTCTATTAAATGGAGGACCTAGAAGTAAGAAAAAATATATCAAGGCATTCCATAGCATTTTTAACATTTTATTCCTCCTGAAGGGTAGGAAGGAGTCATTGAGGAAGTGGCCATTGATGAGTTTCTGGTCTGACTTAGGAAGAGAAATACCCTTCACCAAACCCTACGAAGCATAATTGGCCAAAAGATAGATAAAGCCTTCAGCAACCAAAACATAAAAAGGAGTTAAATGACAATCCTCCCTGATAGATCTATGAATCTCAAACTGATGAGATTGGGTACCATTGATAGTAATGTAAGAACAAATATCTTGAAAAAGCATGGTGACAAATTGCACAAACTTGGGGCCAAATCCAAGAGCCTGAAGCATTGCTATAATGAAGGGTCATTCTATTCAATCACAAGCCTTCTCAAAATCAATCTTGACAAATAGGGCCTTATGATTGGAGACCCTAGCCCATTCCATACCTTCTCAAACAACAATAATTTTTTTGAGAATGTATTTATGTTGAATAAACCCTATTTGTTCACTTCTAACAATTAAAAGAAGAAGATGATTAATTTTGAGGGCTAGAGATTCAGCAATAATTTTGTAAGATACATTGAGAAGGGTAATAGGAATCCAATTAGTGATGACTTCAGGATCACTAGCCTTAGGAATAAAATTGATATTACCTTGGTTGATGATAAGCCCAAATAATTACTCAAAACAAATGCGAAGTAGACTCTATGAATATTAAGGCCTACAATATCCTATAGGATTTGATATAACTCACAAGGAAAACTATCAACACTTGGGGCTTTATCAATGGCCATCTACAAAACAACTTCCTTAATGTCATTCAAGATGAGGGGTCTATCATAAGCTACTCTTTGTGCTTCATAAAGCTTGAAAGGGACAATACCAAGGTATTGAGAGAGAGCAACTTCTCGTTTAGGAGTGACAGGTTGAGCTGAAAACACACCATGATAGTCATGCATAAAGGTTTGTAAAATATTAGGTAATTTGGTGACTCTGACCGAAGCATCCTTAATGGCTTTGATTCTGTCTGCAATCCTTTTTGGATGAAGAAGAGAGAATAATTATTTGGTTACTTTATCTCCAACTTTCAGTGAATGCATATGAGCCCGAAGTTGTACTCTTTTAGCTTTGTATGCCTCTTCAAGTTGGAGTTTATGTCTCCAAAGAGCTGCTTGAGTTAGATTATTAAAAGGTGAAGCCTTAAGTTATTGTGAAACCCTAAGGAATTCACAATTTTTAGCATGGTGAAGATGATGTCAGAAGATAACAGTTTGCTTGCCATATATTCGAAGAAAAATGATGGTACGAGAAATGGTATTGGACCACCATTCAATCCAACTAGTATCCCTAGTGGGTCTAGGGGCTAAGTTCCAAATTTGTATAGTAAGACCAACATTTATTTCATGCTTGAGATGAGTTGGTTTGAGATAGACTTGTGTTTTGTAAGGTCTAATCTGAGGAGTAGTCCATTCAATACAAAAGCATCTAGGATGATAATCTGACAAATGAGTGTCAAGAAGCACAATAAACAACTGATCATGAATAAGGTAAAATAAAAAAGGTCTTATTCTATAAGAATAACATGATAAAGATGGTTAATTAGTTTATCTTATCCTTGTCAAAAATTAGACTAGGTGAACCAAGGAGAATATGAATCCCTCCTATGTTGGTGATTAGGATCAAACACTCCAAGTTTATTATGCATGTCGAACCATGCCTCCCACTCCCCAACACACCAATGCATGGGTAGGTGACCTTCTTTGTCTTCAGGGGTTTAAACCATATTGAAGTCTCCATAGATGATCCAATGGGCATCAAGAAGAGAATATGCCAACTATATCCATAATATAGTTCATTCTACAATATCATTGGACGCATATAAGTTGACTAGTCCAATCATGCAATTATCAAAATAAAAAAGGGTCTAGATGACTCGATGAGAGGGGTCTGAGCCTCAAGAAACAATATTTTGAGAAATTTCAGGTGCTAAAGGGTTACAACACCTCCAAAACCAAACTCATGACATGTGGCATGACAAAGGGCACCTGGCCAGATAGTGCAAGCAATAGACCGAAGAAAGAAGTCAGAAATCTTGACTTCTTAAATGTAGAGAATTTTCATATGATAAATTTTTTGACAACTGTACCTGATTGTATTATTATGAATCAGATTTGTAAGACCTCAAACATTCCATGAGAATACTAACATTGTGAAACATCAATATTTTTGTCATTTCCCTTTGTAAGATCTTAGAGGGCTACAAACCAATTAAGAGTGGGATTACAAAGCTTATATTCATCAAGATGGAAATGAAACCTTTAATTTGGCACATACTTGTCATCCCCAGAAGGTGAGGGACTAAGGGAACACCATAGAATAAAATTGTAGTTTACAGTAACGATATTGGTTTAAAAGTCTGATATTGTCATCCCATAAGGGGTTTGTGAAAGAGTAGGACACAAAGAAGAAACAAAGTTGGCCACCGCTTGAGGTGTGAAAGAAAAAAGAGGTGACACTTTAATTGGGGTAGGAGCATTAAATTTTCCATAAAAAGTCGAAGGGCTAGGACCACTTATGGGTCGGTACACAGTGGCTTGGGGTTTGACATTGTCATAGGCTGAGATATTTTTTTTATTAATGACTATGGTCCAACTGTTAGAGTTCCCATTTTGAGGTTTGGGCTCATATTACCTTTTTCTTGAGGAAAAGGTGGAGTGGGGAATATTAAATGGCATTCTCGAATCATATAATCTGAGGATTAGCACCATAATCAAGTGTTTGGAAAATTAATAAAAAGTATGCATTGTGTGAACTAGTTGTTTCCCACTTGAATCTATATAAAATATTTAAGATATTTTGCTAGGTCAATCTCAACACCAACTCTTTTTTGAGGACATGCTGCATAGAACTTAGATTTTTCATGGCAAATGAAACTTACAATAGGTTTAATGAGCTAATCAATGAAGCTCCATAGGGGGATATGTAAACCCATGAATTCTATCTAGACTAAGATCTTAAGCTTGGCTTGTTCAAATACCTATAAGTCTTGAGTCTAGTGAGAAAAAATAACCAGAATGTTGTGAATAAACCAAATGCCATGGCTAACAATGGCTTTGCAGTGCTTTGGGTTGGTAAAAAGAAACAAGAAAAAACCCTTGGTAAGGGTTTGGATTCCTAGTTTCACACCATGGCCTTGCCAATGGTTGTGGACCCATTTTTTTAATAGGCTCTTAGGAGGGACTCTACCCACAAAGTAAGCAACTTGAATGAAAATTTTAAAATAACCACAAGTTTTATCAAGTTTTCGTAAATCAAGCACAACATCAGGTAAAGGGCTCTATGGGTTAGAGCTAATACCTTGTGATATACCTTCGGTATAAACTTTTGTGATTATTTTGGTACCATTAAAACTCAAGATCCCACCAACTTTCCTTACATCCAAAGATGTAGAAATGGTGGTGGCAATCATTTAATAAAGGGTTTGTAAAATTTCCCAAAGGATGGAGTGTCAACCCATCTTAACACAATAAATGCACAATAAAACTAGGAGAGTCCTGCCTAAATAAATAAATCATGTAGTTTGACAGATGGGATAGAATATCTAAAAGTCTATAGACATTCGTACAACATAAAACTCTAAGCTCTTCCAAAAATAAAAATAAAAATGGTTCTTTCATTACATTTCCCTTCCTTCTTCAATTAGCACTTTAATGAAAACTAATGCACGGTAACTCATAATGATTACATAAATTTTTTCCTTCCTTATATTTAAATGTTATTACAATAGAATATTACAAGGAAATAAATTAAAACCTATCAATAATCACTTGCATAACAGTTGCATTTTCAAAGCCACAAAAAATAAAAAGTCTTCAAGCAAGCTCCCAAGTGTATCTGTGATGCCAAGTCAAGGAGGGGCTCACCTCCCATCCTTTTTCCATCCTAAGATGGATTTTCTAAGCACGTCTAACCTCAGGACTCCCGTATCCAACCATGAATGACATTAGTGACTCAAGGTAAGGTATTTTACGCAAGGAAGGACTTGGATAATGACAATCTAACAAACTCAACTAGATATACAACTGAGATTCTCAACTAACAACCTCCTTAAAGCAAAAGGCTTCCACATTCACCCAACCTAAAACTGACATAACATCAATAAAATAAATTTCACAAGAAAAATGTACAAATTATATATGATAGCCATAAATAATCATTACTTATTAAGACTCCACACTCACCCATTGTGGATAAGAATTTCCACTCTTCACACCATAGGGGTGGGAGAAGGAAGATTTTGGAGCTTTTCCCTAGCCATCAAAGGACCTTAGAAACACAAGGGTTTCCTTTGGCCCAAACCTCATGCATTGGAGCTTCGTATGAGGAATTGAAACTTGGTTCCCTTATATAAACCCTACACATGAAGACACACACCATGTAGAACAATCTAAACCAATTTGTTCAACAAAATAATATGATTTTAAATCTTAAAACGAGTTGTAAAAATAACCAACAAAAAAATGGAGGGATTTTACATCTCCATGCCAAAAGAGGCAAAAGAAAATACACATGGTTTTCATAGGCACAACCATGGAAAATAATAAGGAGAAAGTGTAAGCCAAATGGCCTTACACCCTCTTGAAAGTAATGTTGTCATTCATAATCGCACCCTTGTGAAGTTAGTTTCAGGCTTTCACAGTCCCCTGAAACATGGAAACAATCCTAGGTAGTGGGTGACCTAATTAGTGGATTGAATCTCTAAATTCTAAGAGCTAGCTCCCTTTGGTGTATCAATTAGGATCTTTGCTCTACACTACAAATTATCGGGAAAAGAGAGAGAAACATGAATGAAAATCCTATCTAATGATGGTGATACACCTATATTTTTTGATTGATACACTCAATTTGAGCTCTTAGAAATATTGATTTAGATAAAAAAGGGCTGAAATTTCAACTACAATTGACCAATATGCATAAGTATTTCACGAAAAGGTTTTATCTGGTGATCCAAGCTTGAAGGAAATGAAAGAATATACCTGATTTAAGGAACTAACCAACTACTTTTATCCACTGTAAACTCAGCCAAGAGACATCAAACACATAACACGACCTGTATAAACTAATCAACTATGTTGATAGATAAGAATCAAGACTTGACAAAGAAGAGAAATTCTATCACTTATGCAAATCACTGACATGAATAAACTATACCAACATTTTGGAAAATAAAAAAAATAGTCATATTAATCTAAAAAAAGGTTACAAACTCAATCTTTGGCAGAATTTGATCTCACCAAAAGAGGGATCCAATTCAAAGATGAAAAGCCAACTTATATAAAAAAAACATACAACCAAGAGGTTGGCGCTGAAAATAGAAAATGAGGTCAACACTTACATTAACCAAGTCTAATTTTCATTATGCCAAGATAACAAAGCCTTCTAAGAATATCTTCTTGTCTTTTATCTTGCATGAAAAAGCCTTTGGCATTGAAAACAGACAATGGGCTCAAGCTTGGACTAATCTACCTCATACATGAAATCTATGCCAATCTTGGATGTCTTAACTCAAGCTTAAATCGATTTGAAGCTAAGTTGGAACAAGAGAAGTCCTCCATTTGTGTGGAAAGCATGAGTATATGTGGCACTTGATAACCAGTCATCTCTATAAATTAATAACAGTCAACTCCACTTGCATGAAAAAGCTACGCCACATCTGAATTTAGAACTCTGCTTGAACTACTAAAAGTGTTTGAAAGGCTCGAATTAACGAGAGTGCATGCATGAAATTTTGTGTTAAGCTCTCCAACGTTAAACTCCTTGAGTCCATTCAAATGAGTCTCTATTTTAGAACCGAAAGTGTTGTGTTTGAAATGGTTACACATCTTGGACGTGTCTAATCCTATTCTGGGCCACTTTACATGTTGTAGAACACTTTAATCTATTTATTAGCTATTGAAATCTTTTGCATTTTGTTTCTGATTCTTCACTTCTATGCATAATCTTGTGGACAATTTGTTTGGGATCTTCCCTTCGGCCTCTGATTGTTTCTTTCTATGGACTTTTTGTCTTCAGGCTTATTGCCTGTGGCTTTGTTCTTTTGTATTTCCTTCAGACAAAAAGTATGAAGGAATTCTACCTTCGGGCTCTTTGTATTTGTCACTTATCCTTTAGAAATCCTTTGGGCATTTATCTATTTCAATTCCTTTAGATAAAAAGTTTGAAGGAATTCTTCCTTTCTGGCTTCTCTCTCTTTCGGGTTTGGCTTAGGGCACTTTGCCACGAAATTGACCCTTTGGCTTTTGTAAAGTGACCCTTTGGGTTTTTGGAACTACCCTTCGAGCTTATTGAAAAGTCTACTTGTCCTTTAAAACTTTGAAATGTCCCTTTAGGTTTTTTCAAAGTGTCCCCTCAGTCTTTCTGAAAGTCCTTTTTTGAAGGGCTAATAACCCTTCGGATTTTTTGATTTAAACTTTCTAGAAGGGTAGATACCCTTCGAGATTTTGTAAAGTGTACCTTTTGGAAATTTTAAAATGCCTCTCAAATTTTTTTCCAAATGACTTTTTTTGAAGGGCAAGTAATCCCTCAGATTTTTTTGAATCAAACCTTCTCGAAGGGAAAGAGCCCTTTAGGATTCTCAAAAGTGTCCCTCAAAACATCAAAGTATCCCTTCGGGTTTTTAACAATGGTCCTTTCTTGCATAAACTTCCTTCAGACAAAAATTCCAAAGGAATTCCTTCCTTATAAATTGCCCTTTCTCTAAGGGCAAGTACCCTTCAACTTTCTTGATTGGTCCCTTCATCTTTGAAAATGGTCCATTTCCTTTGGACAAAAAGTCTGAAGGAATTAAATCTTTGGGCTTTTTGTCTTTATTTCTTTCCCTTCGACATTTTTGTTCATTTATATTCCTTCATAATTATACAAACATCCCTTTGTATTTTTACAATGGCCCTTCGGATTTTTACAAGTGGACTTTCTTGAGGGGAAACTGACCCTTTGATTTTTTACAAATGGTCCTTTTTCAAAGAAAATGACCCTTCATAACTTTTGTAATCAACCCCTCGACGAATGGAAAACTTCCCTTCGGGATTTTGAAATTATCCCTTCAGCCAAATTAAAGGTACCCTTCGTAACCTTTAAAATGAACTTTCCCAAAGGGAAAGTGCCCTTTAGGTTTTCTATAATGGACCTCTTGACTTTTCAAAGTTGCCTTTTAGAAAAAATGAAAACGATCCACTTGCCCTTGAAAAGTCCTTTAGGATTTATGCAATAGAACCTTTTTTCTTGTAAAGCTCGAAGTCTTCTTTAGAATTTGATACTTTCAATTGCTCTAATCAACATTTATTCTTTCCTGTAAAGAATAAGACAAGTGAAAGAAAACCCCTTAAATCACCTAGACAACCTCAAGGCTTGTTAACCAAGGATTTGCCAAGACAAATTATTGAGATATAAAGACAAAATAGCATTGCAAAGTTTCTAATGGTAGAGGTTACAATTTTGACCTGTAGGGTCAAAATTGTCAACATTTTGGCCACTCAGCTAGAAAACATGCATGTTGTGCTTGAGAACTCATACCATATACATAACATTTGAACTCTTAAAACAATGGTAAATTTGGTCCATGGTTGCAAACTTTATTTTGGCATGAGATAGCCTCATCCTTCAAAACAAGGGGAACACACGAAACATGAAAACTAACTAACAAAACAAATGTGCAAACAAACACTTATTCAGAACAAAAACAAAACGAAACTATTGTGCTTGAACAACACTTATAGGAAAGCAAACAAACTATGTATAAGGAGCTTTGCTCTTCAGTAACAATGTTTCATAAGTATTCCATTTATTGGGATTGGAAGCTCCTTGCTATCCATCTTTTCAAGTTGGAAGGCATTGTGGGATTTGCATTTGGAGATTGTGTATGGGCCAGTCTAAATGAAATCAAACTTTATGTGCCTTCATAGTTTAGCTCTATCCTCATCCCACTTAAGGACAAAATCTTGTTTGAAACTTCATGAAGAAGATCCTTTATCAAAATTTATCTTCACTTGTGCTTGATGAATCTCCATGGCTAGCATGGACTGATTTCTTGTCTCTTCCAAATCCATAAGCTCAACATATCGGATCTCCATAGGCTCATTTTTCAACAACTCAATTTGATGCATTAGTTCTAAAGTAGGAAATTCAAGAGAAATGGGTAACCTTGCTTCCTTACCATATACCATCTTGTATGGAGAGTTGGCTATTGATTTTTTGTAGGTGAGCATATCATCCCACAAAGCTGACTTCAACTTGAGATGCCATGACCTCTGATTGTCTTTCAACAAGGCCATTACCTTGTGGATAATAGTTCGATGAAGTATTGAGATAAATTCCATGTTGGACAAATCATTGGCTAATCCTAGATCCCACAAAATCCATTGCATTATCAAAAATAATAGTTGAAGGAACTCCCAACCTAGTAAGCAAATCTTCATAGAAAACTAAAACATTGGTTTTGTTTGCTTCTTTTTGCCACTGCTTCTATCCAATGTGTGAAGTAATCTATAGCAGTTAGAATCCATTTATGTCTTGAACTTGAGGGTGGTTTTATGAGACCAATAAAGTCCAACATCTTTTGGACAAAGCGCTGGTCCATCGTAATTGGTTGAAGAGGTAAGGCTGCAAACTTCACTTTTCCTACAAACATAACACATTATTTGCACTTTCTAAACCATGCATGGTAATCACCAAATATATAGGCCAATAGTACCCACCTCTCATGATATTAAGGGTTGTAGTTCTTGTAGAAAAATATCCTCCACCATGTCCATTGTAGAATTTTTCAAGAAATATCTGAGTTTGGTTTGGTTCTACACATATTAGCAACATGCCATTGATATCTTTCTTGAACAAAACACCACCAATAAGCAAAAATGAAATGGACTGCAACATAAAATATATTCTTTTTGAAGAAGTTAGATGAGAGGGATAAATACCACCTTGGAGATAGCTTACTAAGTCATGAAACCAGCTGGAAGGTGAGATATGACCAACTGCAACTTCATCATTTGACACCAAAACAAGCTCATTAGCCTCTTACAAGTCTTGAGCTAGATGCTCACAAAGTCCTTTGCCTCTAATCAACTTTATGACCTTAATTTCCGCATCATACTCCATTACACTGGTTATCCAACCGGCTCTCTTCTCATTTATATCTTTGTTCAAAAGAAACTCTTTGATGCTTGGATGAGAAACCATTAGGTGTATCTTATTGTTAGACAACATGTATCTAAACTTTATAACATATACTATAACTAAAAGTACATATTTTTTAACAAAGGAATATCTTGTTTCTTACTCTTCCAAGCCTTGACTGAGGAAAGCTATTGGTTGCTCCATAGCCTCATGACTTTGTTGCATAAAATGCCTGAAATGGTGTCTATTTTAGCATAAGTATACAAAATAAAATCTTTTATGAAATCTAGATTTATAAGTGTAGGAACACTAGTTATGGCCTTATTAACATTTTTAAAACTCTTTACTCCTTTGGACTAACTGAAGCTCTGATCGTTCTTTAGCATGGCTGTAAATGGCTTAGCTAAAATGGCAAAATCTAAAATATACCTCCTTATGAAGTTGATCTTTCCAAAGAAGCTTTGCATAGCCTTTTTGTGTTTAGGAAAAGAGAGTGCTAGATTGGAGTCTATCCTTTTAGAATCTATGCTTAAACCATGCTTTGAAATAATATATCCAAGAAGCTTACCTTCATGAACTGAGAAGACACACTTTTTGGGATTTAGAGATATTTTAAATTGCCTACACTTTTCGAACACTTGCTTGAGATAAACCATGTGATCACCTGCATGATTTGAAAACATTGTTATATCATCTAAATACACAAGTACAAATTTGTTAAGAAGGCCTTGGAATGCCATGTCCATGGCTCTCTAAAAGGTTGTTTTAGCATTAGATAAACTGAATGGCATCTTTTTATATGCAAATGTCCCCCAATTAGTTATGAAGGCTATCTTAAATTGGTTCTCTTCTTTGACCAAAAGTTGATTGTAGCCACTATATACATCTAACAAAGAAAACCTTTCTGAACTTGTAATCAGCTGTAAATTTTTTTCATTGATGGTAATAGATAGTGATCTTTAAGTGAAGCCATATTCAAATCATGGAAGTCAACACACAACCTAATCTCATCATTCTTCTTCTGTATGAAACAAGATTTGCCACTCAAGTTGAGTGTTTGATTGGAAATATAATAGCTCACTCTATGAGCTTGTGAAGCTTAGCTCTCATCAAAGGCTCAAGCTTAGGATTAATGGACCTTTATCTTTGTCTCATTGGCTTAGTTTCAACCTCTAACTCAATGGTGCATTGAGCTAGACTTGGTTCAAATCCCTTGAGATCACTATATTGCCATGAAAATACATCAACAAAATTTATGCATAACTCAATCAAAGCTTCTTTTTGTGAAAGAGTACATACCTTACCCAACTTCAAAATCTTACCAGCTACAATCTCTAAATCGGCATAGTGTTCTTCTTTTGTTGACAAGGATGACTTAGTCTTCCTCAACTCATCATCACCACTGAAAATATTCTCAAGTGTGACCAATTCTTTAGGTAGCTTATTTTTTTTAGTTGTATAATATGGTCACCATACTACTGTAAGTGCTTTAATTGGTTTCTTGAAGAAAACTCAGCCTCCTCTTGTAAGAATCTCACAATTTAATTATCATCTTCAAAACCTGCCAATTCTCTTGATTATCTGGAATAGAAGGCATTACAACCACCTTTATGTGTGACTAAATTTTTTCATTTTTTACATCAGCTAGAATACTAAATTGTGCCTCAATAGGAGCCAACCTATCAACATGTTTATTCTCACCTCTTGTTATTGATTAAATGTTAAAAGCTTGAAAATCTTCAAGTAAATCCCATATTCTATGCTTGTAAGACTTAAGCAATAAATTTTTACACACATTCAAACCTCTTACTTGGTGAACTACAAGTTCATTATCACCAAAAACTTTGAAAGAGTTGACTTTCATCTTCCTAGCCCACTACAAACCATGAACTAGTGCCTCATACTTAGCAACATTATTTGAACAACGAAACTGAAACTTGATAAAAGATAAATAACTTTGATTTATTGGAGAAACCAACATCATTAGAGCTCTGGTTCCATGCTTATTCCTTGATCTATCAAAGTACAACTGTCATAAACCTTCACTAGACTCATCATCATTGACCATCGTTGGAATTGGTGCATCATTCTCATGAAGACAATACACACCAAGTCCTTCAATCAACTTATAAGGATCATGCTCATGCAAAGTGGAATCCCACTCATCAAAAAATAAATCTAGAACTCCATCTAAAGGTAATTCACTTTCTACTTCGTTAGCTTCTAGTACTTCATCTGAGATGATACAGTTAATGTTCATAACACTTGACATGTATGGCTCCATATGAAAATGTGCAATAAGATCAGAATGAATTGTTACCTTAGTACCATACCTAGTTATGAAAAATAAATAAGTCCAATCAGCTGATAAGTATCTCCCAATCTTTGAAGTGAAGTCCCTTGAAAGACACATAGCAAAGTAAGGAGGCAAGTCTACCACAACATCCTGCTGAATAGTGACATTGGGACAAACATGTAATGTCAATTTTAGATCTTTGATAATGCCTACCATCTTTGTTGGTAACCCATCTAATTGAAATACTCTTTTAGTGTTTGGCTCATAAATAAGTCTAAATTTGTCTGCAATCTGTTTAGGCATGACTGTACTACCAGCTCCACTATTCCCCATACAATTATGAACCAAACTATCACCTACTATCAAAGAAAGGTAAAAAAAAGAGTTTTCTTTGATTTTACCTTTGTTTTTTCCATCTTTTCCATCTTATTTACTTGTACTTGTTGCTTTGCTGGCTGATCTGAATTAGTAAAGACAACACCTTTCTCAATCAATTTTGGTGATAATATGAGAGCTAAAAGCTCTTGGATGAACATATCTTTTTGTCCTAAAATGGAAAGAGAATCCCTTATGCTAATGTTGATGTTCGACTTCTTTATCTGGTCTATTATACTGAAATGATATCCACTAAATTCTGGCTATACCTTCTGAAGTACTAGCTGTTCATGAACTAGAGGTAGTTGATGAACCTTACCAACCTCTATATTTTGATTTTTTTGTGTTGTAGGGATAGCAAGTTGCTCTTTTGTACTCTTAAAAACAACCCTAAGAGTACTTGAAGCATTTGTTACCTCTTGATCCTATTCAATGGATCTTCTTTTAGCTCTAGTTACAACAACTTGACCACTTAAATTGTTAGTTTCAACACCTTGAGTAAAAGCAACATGATAATCTACTTTCCAATCTACATTAATGGCATCAGGCTGCCCTTGAAATTATTGACTCTCTCTTTGTGATGCCAAACATGTATCTTAGTACTGACCTCCTTGAAAAGAAAACTCTTCTTGCATCATTTATGGCATAGTGATATTTTGTGATACCAAAAAAAGAGAGATAAACTTGAATATAAATCCTATCTAATGATGGTGATACACCTATATTTTTTTATTGATCTACTCAATTTGAGCTCCTAAGAACATTGATTTAGACAAAAAAGGGCTGAACTTTCAACTCTAAGTGACCAATATGCATAATTACTTCATGATTTTTTTTTATCTAGTGATCCAAGCTTGAAGAAAATGAAAGAATAGGCTTGATTTAAGGCACTAACCAACCACTTATATCCACTATAAACTTAGTTAAGATACATCAAACATAGAACATGACCTGCATAAACTGATCAACTATGCTACTAGGTAAAAATCAAGACTTGACAAGGAAAAAAAATTCTATCAATTATGCAAATCACTGACATGAATACAATATACCAACATTTTTAAAAATAAAAAAATAGTCCTATTAATCTGAAAAAAGGTCAAAAACGTAGTCTTTGACAGAATTTGATCTTGCCAAAAGAGGGATCCAATTCAAGATTGAAAAGCCAACTTATATAGAAAACATACAACCTAGAGGTTGGCGCTAAAAATAGAAAAGGAGGTCAACTCTTACATTAACCAAGTCTAATTTTCGTTATGCCAAGATAACAAAGCCTTATAAGAATATCTTCTTGTCTTTTGTCTTGCATGAAAAACCATTTGGCATTGAAAATTGATGATGCAATCAAGCTTGGACTAATTTGCCTCATACATGAAATCTATGCCAATCTTGGATGTCTTAACTCAAGCTTAAACTGATTTGAAGCTGAGTTGCAACAAGATAAGTCCTCCTTTGCATGGAAAGTAAGAGTAGATGTGACACTTGATAACCAGTCAACTCTATAAATTAAGAATAGTCAACTCCACTTACATGAAAATGCTACGTCACATCCAAATTTAGAACTTCGCTTGAACTGCTGAAAACATTTGAAAGGCTCAAATTAACAAGAGTGCTTGCATGAAATTTTGTGTTGAGCTCTCCAACGTTAAACTCCTTGAGTCCTTCATGCAAATGAGTCTCCATTTTAGAATCAAAAGTGTTATGTTTGAAATAGTTACACATCTTAGACGTGTCTAATCCTGTTTTAGGCCACTTTGCATGTTGTAGAGCGTGTTAATCAGTTTATTAGTTGTTGAAAACTCTTGCATTTTGTTTCTGGTTATTCACATCTATGCATATATCCTACAGACAATTTGTTTAGGCTCTTCCCTTTGGCCTCTGATTATTTATTTCCACAATTTTTTTTGTCTTCGAGCTTATTGCCCATGGCTTTGTTCTTTTGTATTTATTTTGGACACAAAGTTTAAATGAATTATATCTTTGGGCTCTTTGTCTTTGTCACTTATCCTTTGAAAATTCTTTGGGCATTTGTCTATTTCGTTTCCTTCAAACAAAAATTTCGAAGGAATTCTTCCTTTCTAGCTTCTCTCTCTTTCGGGCTTTGGCATAGGGCACTTTGCCATGTAATTGACCCTTCAAATTTTGAAAAGTGGCCCTTTAGGTTTTTGGAACTGCCCTTCAGGCTTATTGAAAAGTCCACATGTCCTTCAGAACTTTGAAATGTCACTTCAAGATTTTTCAAAGTGTCTCCTCGACCTTTTTGTAAAGTCTTTTTCTGAAGGGCTAATAACCCTTCAAATTTTTTGTTGTGAACTTTCCCGAAGGGTAGATACCCTTCGATATTTTGTAAAGTGTACCTTTCAGCAATTTTAAAGTGCCTCTTGAAATTTTTTCCAAATGAATTTTTTCGAAGGGAAAGTAATCCCTCAGAGTTTTTAGAATCAAACATTCCCGAAGGGAAAGAGCCCTTCGAGATTCTCAAAAGTGTCCCTCAGAACTTCAAAGTGTCCCTTCCGGCTTTTAACAATGGTCTTTTCCTACGTAAACTTCCTTCAGACAAATTTTTTGAAGGAATTCATTCCTTGAAAGTTGCCCTTTTTCCAAAGGGCAAGTACCCTTCAACTTTCTTGACTGGTCCCTTCGTCTTTGAAAGTGGTCCATTTCCTTCAGACAAAAAGTTTGAAGGAATTAAATCTTTGGGATTTTTGTCTTTACCTCTTTCCCTTCGGCATTTTTGTTCTTTCATATTCCTTCAAACTTATACAAACATCCCTTTGGATTTTTACAATGGCCCTTCAGACTTTTACATGTGGACTTTCTCGAGGGGAAAGTGACCCTTTGGGTTTTTCAAATGGTCCTTTTTCGAAGAAAATGACCCTTTCAAACTTTGGTAATCAACCCCTCGATGAATGGAAAACTACCCTTTGGAATTTTGAAATGATCCCTTCGAACAAATTGAAGGTACCCTTCAGAACCTTTCAAGTGAACTTTCCCGAAGGGAAAGTGCCCTTCGAATTTTCTGTAATGGACCTCTCATCATTTTAAAGCTGTCTTTCAGAAAAAAACGAAAACGGTCCACTTTCCCTTGAAAAGTCCTTCGAGATTTATGAAATAGAAGCTTTCTTCTTGTAAAGCTCGAAGTCCTCTTTAAAATTTACTCCTTTCAACTTCTCTAATCAACATCTGTTCTTTCCTACAAAGAACAAGACAAGTGAAAGAAAACCTCCTAAATCACCTAGACAACCTCAAGGCCTGTTAACCATGGATTTTCAAGGATTTGTTAGGACCAATTATTGAGCTCTAAAGACAAAATCGCATTGCAAAGTTTCGAATGGTAGAGGTTACAATTTTGACCTGTAGGGTCAAAATTGTCAACAAGTAAAAGACAAAAAAATGAATAAATATATCTCTTAGAAAATAATAAAATGAAAATAAATGGGTGATATGGAAGCCTACTTTAAGTCCACCACTCGGCTCTACACGAAGAGATCTCCTACAAGTGTTGTAAGCAATATATCTTCTTTCCAAAATAAGCTCTCCTCCTTCTCTAAGCTCATTATTTTTTTTCTCAACTCTCTAATTTAAAAATAAGCAAAAAAAAATTCTAAGTAAGGTTTTCCTTGCTCTTATAAACAAAACACTCAAACCCAATGGCCAATGAGAATGTGACACTTGTCCCTTTCCATTCCTTAGTTCTTCTCCAAAAAATCTTCTCTAGCATTAACTCATATTCCACATCCAAGTGGGAAAGCAAGGCTTGCCCATACCATTAATACTCTCATTTCCTCATCCCATAAATGGGAATATGGGTATCCCTATACCTTGTTCAATGCTCTAAAAATGTCTTATCTCATTCTTTGATCAAAAGGGGTCTTAAGCGCACTTACAACAACCTCCAAAATACTTTATATAAACTTGCAAACATGGGTCCAAATAACCATTCGAGTTTTGGTTAAGGAGACCACTTAAGTGGCTTACATATTTATATTTATGAATGAGTTTAATGATATGGTGATTTTGTAAGGTCTTGTAAAAAGGTAATGAATAGTGCTAAGATGTTGTGAATAGTGATAGGAAGGTCAAAACTCAAAACTAAATTAAATGATAGTAGTAAGATTTGGTTTTAATCCAAGGGAGTCATAAAACCACTATACAACAAAAACTAATGGTGCACTTATGCTCAACATAGTCCTAGTTCCTTTTTTGGACTTTCCCTGTCACCTGGACATCAATTCACACATAAAATTGCACTACCCTAGGTAGATGAAACTAATGAATGTAAACATCCCAATTAATATCTAAAAATAAAAAAATACATACATAAAATTATAGATACTAAAATATGATTTATGTAGTACCTCAATCTTGTATACTTGATAAATATCTATTATGGTTGCACATTTCAATTCTAAACCTACCCACTACCAAAAAGCTCACATTCATTATCTCCTTGTGTCAAATTGCTTATCTCTTAGTCCGAAGATTATTATTTTGATGACTAGACATTCTATACTATGAAAAATGTTCTAAACCCGATTATTATCTTTTACTATCAGTTTCAGACAATCACCTATTTTCTAGCTTCCAAGACACTTGCATCCTAGATAGACACATGTGTCAATGTAAGTGTTTATTTTTCAAATAAAATGTCAATTACCTAAAAGTCATCCAATTTGAAAATGAAACATATATTAAAGGTTGGTCTAAATGATTTATTGTGAGATATTTTTAAAATGGATTGGTATATATACAATATCAACCCTCATTCACTCCTCACCTAACAATCACCTAGCAAACACATGTAACTCACAAGCAGCATACCAATAAGCACTCAATCAAGCATTCAAGTGAGAATTTTTTCTATATTCCTCCCTATTTATATATCAGTCATAGAAGCAATATTTCTACAGGTCTATAGAATTTGAAGGGCAATTCATGTGCCACATTTGCCAAGTTACAAGCCAGGTCGCTGCATGTCTTTGCTTATCACACATTGCATTTTTGTGCACATATAAGAAAACATGTAGAGTATAAATACATACATTTGAGGCCCTCTTTGGAGTAATGTATATGTAATAAGTGTTCATTTATAGAGGGGTATTTGAAGCTGCTCAACACTGTGAGCCTATTAACCTATTTTTCTCATAGTCAATCCAAGGGTGAAGGAGATAGGGTTTGATCATTTGACAAAGAGTGACAAATTATACACATGATATTTATACATCAAAATAAAGGTGACAAAAAACCTAAAAGGGTCTAGTTGGTCACAACCAAATCCAATTGGTATTTCATACAAGACACCTGCATTGACGTAATTATTTACATCTAACAAAAGTGTCCAAGGCCTTAGAAAGAATAATTCTAAAATCTCATGATTATTCCAAGATCATCTTCCAATCCACTTCCAACATGTTACAGATTAGACCTACATACCCACAGTAAACCAAGTATCATTTATTTACAATTTATTATACTATATATCAATAGTTGTACTTAAGTATTTATTAAAATTTTCATTTATATAAATTCAAAATACTATTTATTTGAGTTTTCTATTAATTGGCCTGCTTATTAGGTTAGATCACCATCCTTGTGTAAAATATAATCTAATACCCCTTAAACTTAGATATTCACACATATATCAATTTAGGATTAAACTTTTGGTGAACATGACCTCTTTGCCTATCTATACAAACCCTAGCTTGTTGTAGGGTATTCAACCTCCCAAGGTTTTTTATTGTTATTTTTTTCCAAAATTTTTACTGTTGTTTGTATGCAACCTAGGCATAGCCCTAGATTATCTAGTGTTTCTATCGAACACTTGGAGCTTCCTTATCATCCACCTAAGATGGCTCAAACTAGTGAAGTAATATATCCTATACCCAATGAAAGCATCAATAATGAAATTGAACAAAATATTGAACGGGTTATCATAGAAGATGATTCTGAATATGAAATCAATTAATATAATGCAAACAATGACCATGAACAAATAGATCAAGAGAGAGTACAAGTTCTTGATATGTTGAGAGTGTATTCGTCAAAACCCTAAACATATTGATGAAATCTTTAGAACCATATTAGAAACTAAAAAATAAAAAAACATAAATGAACAACCAAGTGCATCTATTGATCATGATATTAGAGCTATGTCCCATAAAAAACATAAATGAACAACCAAATGCATCTATTGATCATGATATTAGAGCTATGGGACATTTCCATATTCATGTGACCGTGTCCTTGAACACATCATCGCTTCATACATCTAATGGGGCATGGGTTATGTATTTGCAAAATTATTCATGATTGAAGGGAAACATTGGCACCTCAACCCAGTTATTGGTTTCAATGCCTATATCAACTCAAACAATAAGAACACCTCCTTTAGTGACTTCTCAAACTCCAAACCTTAGTGATCAGAATGTGCAATATCTTGTCCAAACTATAAATTTTTCAAGCCAAGATTATAAATATTGAGAATTTTTTTATGAAGTCACCTTATGCCATTGATTCATAAGAGGTGTTGCATAACTCTCTTTCACTTGATATATATTTACACCCTTGCCAATGAGTTTTATTGCACCTAAGTTCACATTTTATGATGATAAGGGTGATCCTAAACATCATCTTCGATACTTCTATGTGACATGCCTTGATTATGTATCCAATGATAAATTTTTGATTAAATTATTTTCAAAGAGCCTCAAGGAAAATGCACTAAGATGGTTATATAATTTACCAATGTAATCAGACCTCTTATAGATCAATTTTTGGTACACTTCTCTATCAACGTTACTGAAAAGGCATCATATGTCCAAATTGTAAAAATCAAACAAGGAACTAATGAACCTATCAATGAATATATTTTTACGTACAAGATAATGTTGGCCAAAATAAAAAACTAAATGACAAATAAAGAGTTTCAAGACATCTTCAAGAAAAGTTTGCTTACTCCATTACATGAGTCCATCATTTTTAAAAAGTTCAAATCTTTTGATGACTTATGCCATATTGTGAGAGATTGTGAAATGAAATTTATTTCATTTAACAAACTTAAGTATGCATCAAACACAATGACTACTTCCAATACTAAGTTTCATATCAAACTAAGCTACAAGATGAAACCTATAGAACCTAAAAAGAAAACAACTACAACTGTTAATACAGTATCAAAACAACCTAATCGACTTGTCTTATCCAATGCACCAAGGAGATAATTTACATGATTATCTGAGTCTCTAACTTTATTACTTAATAAGATTGTATATTATGATCTCACATCTCTCCCTCCTCCATAGAGGTTTATATGAGTATACCTTTACCTAGTGGATATGATGACAATGCTTATGGTGACTATCAGTAAGGCCCTGAGCATTCTACTAATTGATGTTATATACCTTGAAGCATAAGATCCAAAACCTTATCAATAACCAACAATTTACATTTGAAAATCATCTCAAAGATTTGAGTCACAAACTGGTGACCATCACAACCAAAAGATGTTTAGCGATCCATTACAAAATCATGCTTAGAATAATACAAAAATCAAAATGACATATAGTGCACATTATCCTCCACCATATTAGGGGCACCCATAAGATGGAATTATTGGTATTTATACACAACATATACCTCCTATGATTTAGAGACCATCTATTACTTTAGATGATAGTGAGATTGTGGATGATGACTTAGATTTTCATTCATTATTTATTCAAGCATACCTTGATCACCAACCTATTTGTAATGTTATGATCGATAATGGTGATAATAAAAATGTTTGAACCATGTCATTACTTGCACTTTTAGGATATACATATGCTGATTTACACCCTTCAACCAAATCAGTTAGAGCATTTGATGGGAAATCACAACATATTCTTGGTGACATTGACTTACTTTTACAGTTTGACAGGACACATGTGGTCACTACCTTCTAAGTTATACCATACACGAGAGTATTCTATATTTTATTAGGATGAACTTGGATACATAAACTTCATGCGTTACCTTCCAACATTTTCAAATTAAATAATTGCTTCATAAGAAATACATTATTCGAAGCTGAGGGTTTTTCATATAAATTTGCCAAAGATTCCATCAACTCTACCGTTGTCTTAGCCTGTGATAAGCTGAAAATCACAGACGATGCAAGGCTCAATCTTATAGATACCAGAGCCTTCCGATCAAGAACCTCCCCTTCTTCATTTTTCATATTCGTGGGCTTGCATGCAACTCCACCCAATGGTAAGTACAAATATTTTTGATACAGATAATCTTCTATCTGAATCCTCCATAATTGATAGTTCTTGCCATTAAACTTCTCTATTCGTAGCTTACTTTCTTCTGCCATTGCTATACTCCCACTCAAACAGAAACCCCTATGAGTGACCTGTAATCAACAAATACTAACTAGATCTGATACAACCTATTATTAACCCAACCAAAAGCTCTGATACCACTTGTCAGGATCTTGCTCTTCAATAAGAACACAAATGATTACCTTGTATAAGCAACTAAACACGGAATTATACCAGAATTAACAAGTAACTAGAATTCACAAATGACACATAATATGAGAGACAATACACAATCTTGTATTAATACTCATGCCAGAAAAAAATATAATGAAGATGCCACATTCTTCCACACCTCTCAGATGTACAGATCTTTTTCCCTCAAGAGTTCACTCTCCTACCAAAAATGATCCCAACACACAACTCAAATATAGAGTTGGTGTTCACCTCCAACCAGTCAGTAATAACCCTGCCAGTACACAAGTATTCAAAGTACTTCAAGTAGATCTCCCATAAACTTGCAACAACCTGCAACTCAAATGATCTTACTTGCCATGTAAAACTTCTCCCTGATCTTGCTGCCACCTGCAGATCAACATGTTCTTACAATTGGAAGGATCTACCTTGCCTTCCTCTATTTGCTCATATTACAATACATGCCAATGAGTCTATAAATAGATCCCATACTAAACAATAACTTAGACTTCTAATTTACAATAATTAGACACGTAGCTCAAGACTCAAAATAGCCTTTACATGCAAACAACTGGTTCAACAAACTAACTGTTAGTGCAATAAACAGTTATGAAATTGCACAGGCGATTGACGTCGGTCCCTGTCTGACTATAGGTGATCGATGTCAGCGGACTCCTGTCGATGTCGATTGCCCTTCTGTTCACCCCTGATCGGCGTCGATTGGCCTGACCAACGCCGATGTCCTTGGAACTCAGCAACCTCCTCCATGTCTGCATACAGTGAAGCTTTTAGCTCCACAACCTAACAATTTCTCATTTAGAGATAAACAGTTGCACCTATACCTGTACCTGTACAACATCTAGTTTGTTCCCTGGCTTTGTATCCCTCTTCAAGATCACTCTTGAAGACCAACCACCACAAATCCTGTGGTGCACCTCCTGTCATCCAAATCACCTGCCACATCTGCATCTACAAACCCATGTAGAAAAGTTCTTGACCCTGCATAGCATGTATACCTGCTGTTGGTTTCTCTCAGATATCTGAGAATCCATTGAACTACCCTCCAATGCTTCTTTCCCAGATTGGCTCCAAACTTGTTGACAACTCTCACTGCTTGAAAAATCTCAGGTTTAGTACACATGTACTCAACCTCATCATGTGAACCAAGACACTGTTCATAGAAATGTCCAACCATCGACGTGCTAACCAGTTTCACACAGTCATCTGGAGACAAAATCAACCTGTGACCTTTCATGTCTCTAGAACACACTCATGCCAAAGAATCTTGTTGCTCCCAGATTCCTCATGACACATATCTGAACTAACTTTACCTTTAGTTCAGCAACTCTCTGCACATGTGACCCTGCAATAAGCACAACATACACTAACAGGATAATGTAGCTAATATTATCCAACTTGGTAAAGAAAACACAATGGTTAAACCTCCATTGTCCTGCAGCTTACACAAGACCATATACCCTGGCCTTCTGTCTCACGTGTCCATTCCCACTCTTCTTCCTTAAAATCCATTTGTCTCTCAGTGCTTTTTTTCAGTCGACAACTCTACCAAAAAACTCTTGTTTGGTTCTTCTCCAAGGAATCACATCCTTCATCCATGCCAAGCTTCCACTGTTTCTTGGATCTACCTGCTCTGTTTCTTTAATAACTTCTTGGTTCTTGACCATCAGTGAGCAACAAGTAGTGTAAAGAAGAGAAATAACGAATTTGAGGCATATTTACCCTTTAAGTACTCCATATGGGCGCTTGAGACTCCTTGACAGCTTGCTGTCCACCCAAAATCCGTCTCAGTGACTGATGCCGGTCACATCTCAGTCTGCACCCGACCGACGTCGATTCCATGCGACTGCCTCATCGCCGACGTCGGTTCCCCCTAATCGATGCCAATGTTTATTTGTCCAGAGTCACCGACGTCAAGCTGCACATAGCCGACGTCAGTCCCTGTCTGGATGCTGACGTCAGTTTTCTAACTGATGTCGATCTCTGTGTTTTACTTGTGAGCGATGACTTCTACTCGCGAGCTCCTTTTGGATCAAACCCTTGTCCATATCAACCTTGCTCTGCTTAGAATTTCTCAGCCCCTTGCGCTGATCTCTGTCCGTCATCTTCTCCTTGAAAACCAAGGTTTTCTTGTTCTTGTCACGAATATCAAATTTCTCAAGAAACGTCACTTTCTTTTTTTGTTTACAAAAATCTCGATCCATGCTTTTAAAATCCAAAAGCATACATTTTGAGTTAAGAACATGCATCCCTTTCTTATTCATGTGACCAAGCCTATTAAGCCACATCTTCGAATCTACAGCTGAAGTAGATAAACCAGAAGGAGAATCAGTAATACAAGTAGATAGATAAAGCGTATCTACTTTCTGACCTCTTGCTACAACAAATGCACATTTGAAAACTTTTCAAGAGTCTGCTGTGAGAGTTACTGTGCAACCCTCATCACCCAACTTTCTAACAGAAATCAAATTTCGCTTCAAGACTGGGATATGTATGACCTCTTTCAACACCCATGTGTTGCCCGTCTGTAATTTCAGCTTCACTTTCCCTTTGCCAACCATTTGACAAGGCTTACCATCCCCTAAATAAATTTCTCCAAAGTCTCCCTGGACATACTCATGAAAAAATTCCCTATTTGGGGATGCATGGAAAGAGGCACCATAATCTAAAACCTAAAATTCTACTTTATCCAAAGAACATATCAGAGCATCTTGTGCAATAATCTCTGCAACAATATCTGCAACATCTACTTTTTCAGTTCTTTCTTGCTGATCTTCAACCAACCAACAATCTTTTTTTACATGCCCTTGCTTTCCACATTTCCAGCAGGTTATTCTGCCATACCTGGACTTGGATCTCCGGCCTATCTTGGACTTTGATCTCCCATGCTCGATCTTCTCTCTTTGCCTTCCCCTACTTTCAACACTCAAAGCATTCCCTGATGATTCACCTGTGCTTTTTCTGTGAATTTCTTCATTCAAGATTACACTCACAACATCATCCACTTTTAAAAATTTTGAAGCAGACGCAGTATTACTAACTGCCATTACCAAACTCTCTCAACTTTCAGGTAATGAGCATAAGATTAAGAGAGTCTTAATTTCATCATCAAAAACAATATTGACTAAATTTAACTGGTTTACCAAACCATGGAAATCACTAAGATGACTATGTACAGATCCACCTTCCAATATTTGCAAATTAAATAATTGTTTCATAAGAAATACCTTATTCGAAGCTGAGGGTTTCATATAAATTTGCCAAAGATTCCATCAACTCTACTGTTGTCTTAGCCTGTGATAAGTTGGAAATCACAGACGATGCAAGGCTCAACCTTATAGATCCCAGAGCCTTCCGATCAAGAACCTCCCATTCTTCATTCTTCATATCCATGGGCTTGCATGCAACCCCACCCAATGGTAAGTACAAATCTTTCTGATACAGATAATCTTCTATCTGCATCCTCCATAATTGATAGTTCTTGTCATTAAATTTTTTCATTTGTAGCTTACTTTCTTCTGCCATTGCTATACTCCCACTCAAATAGAAACCCCAGTGAGTGACTTGTAATCAACAAACACTAACCAGATTTGATACAACTTGTTAGTAACCCAACCAAAAGCTCTGATACCACTTGTAAGGCACCTAAAACATAAATGCTCTGATACCACTTGTCAGGATCTTGCTCCTCAATAAGAGCACAAATGATTACCTTGTATAAGAAACTAAACACGAAATTATACCAAAATTAACAAGTAACTAGAATTCACAAATGACACAGAATATGAGAGACAATACACAATCTTGTATTAATATTTATGCCATAAAGAAATATAATGAAGATGCCACAATCTTCCACACCTCTCAGATGTACAGATCTTTTTTCCTCAAGAGTTCACTCTCCTACCAAAAATGGTCCCAACACACAACTCAAACACAGAGTTGGCGTTCACTTCCAACCAGTCAGTAATAACCCTGCAAGTACACAAGTACTCAAATTACTTCAAGTAGATCTCTCATGAACTTGTAACAACCTGCAACTCAAATGATCTTACTTACCATGTAGAACTTATCCCTGATCTTGCTGCCACCTGCAGATCAACCTGTTCTTACAATTAGAAGGATCTACCTTGCCTTCCTCTATTTGCTCATATTACAATACATGCCAATGAGTTTATAAATAGATCCCATATTAAACAATAACTTAGACTTCTAATTTACAATAATTAGACATGCAGCTCAAGACTCGAAATAGCCTTTACTGCAAACAACCGGTTCAACAAACTAATTGTTCATGCAACGAACAGTTCTGAAATCGCACAGGCGACCGACATTAGTCCATGTCTGACTGGAGGTGATCGACGTCGGTCGACTCTTGCCGATGTCAGTTGCCCTTCTATTCACCCCTAACCAGCGTCGGTTGGCTTAACCAACGCCGGTGTCCCTGGAACTCAGCAACCTCCTTCATGTCTACATACCGTGAAGCTTTTAGCTCCACAACCTAACAGATTTACACCCTTCAACCAAATTAGTTAGAGCATTTGATGGGAAATCACAACATATTCTTGGTGACATTGACTTACTTTTACAGTTTGACAGGACACATGTGGTCACTACCTTCTAAGTTATACCATACACGATAGTATTCTATATGCTGAACTTGGATACATAAACTTCATGCGTTCCATTCCACAATTCATTGGTGTATTAAATACATTAATACCAACATAATAGTCACTGTTCCTATAATTCCATATGAAAATCCACTTGAAAAAGAGGAGTTTATTCCAATAAAACTAATTATAAAACCTACTAAGGTTAATCCTTCATAAAAGAGTAATCAACACTAAATCTCATTTCCTAGGTGGCCCATACTCGAGAGACCATTACATTAGAGATACACAATGGATTTCACAAAATCCTCATCTAATACTACATAACATACTTATTTATCTAGATAAACTAAACATGTTCATATTATTGATACTTTAGATACACTAAAAAACATAGAATGATGGCTTTTAATAACCCCTACTGCTTCTATTACCTCTTCAATACCAAAGAGACCTATGACACATACACAGAGCATTACAGAGCCTAAAATGCCATATATTACACATATACATGATCCTCGACAGTACCACCAATCTGCTATACCATATCCAGTGTCTAGATCACTTCCAAATAAACATCCTTTAGATGGGATAATTGACTAGACTTTGCATTTTCCCAAAAATTAAAAAAATTTAAAAATTCCAAAAATATAAAAACATCCTAATAATTCAAAGAAACAAAAAAAATTCAATATGTTCATAGTTGTATTATTTATTATACATGTGTTGTTTGCTTCATATTAGTAGATACCATATCATTCTTTTCCTATATACACATGTTTCATGTTTCATTTGAGTGTGATACATGCATACCCAGATACATGATATATGTACATACAAATGTTGGGCCTTCCTTCCAGTCACATCTTAAGTTGGTTGGGGGCATATTCCTCTTTGGTCATGATACACCTAGGTTATATTATCCTATGATCACCTTTTATTATCATGTTTGAACTTATATATACTTACACATATCTATTTCCATGCTTATACCTTTCATAGTGTATTTGATATGCCATGTACTTAATATTTCTTGCAAACACTTATGTTTAGGAAATAGTATACTAGGTTCATGTTTGTTGCTTATATTTATCCTAATTTTTCATTTTATGCACTTCCTTGAGCGTGTTCCTTACTTGCTATTGTCTTTTCTTGTATTTCCTATTTTGAGAATTTGAATATGTTCCATTGTTTGTGGCATCCATGCCTTTGTTTGCTTATTTTGACATTTGAATATGTCATTATTTATTGTATGGATATTTGAATATATCATTCTATGCTTAAGGACATTTGATTAAGTCATGTATTTTCGATTGTGCAAAATTTGAACATGCCCCTTATATGAGGTCTCCTTTGACCATTACCCATTTCTTTGCTTTTGAGTGATCTTGTGCACGTATTTGATTACTTGCTAAGCTTATATTGGTACTCTTTACATGTTTCCATGATTTATATCATGCATCTTAGGACTTGATGTTATCACTTACTATGTATCTCATTACTGTATTTACTTAGACAAGTTATTCTTTTATGCTACATAATCTATACATAACTTATACAATTATCTTATCTTTTTGAGGTAAGGTAACTCCCAGATTCTATTTCCTCTCACTTCAAAATGGGGGCATATCAGTGGGTGCATGTCATAGAGGCGTGGCTTCCATATTTTCATAGTTTTATATTATAATGGGGGCATGTCAAAAAGACATGAACTCCACACTTATTCATTATTCAATATCTTTATATTATAGTGGGGGCATGTTATGGGAAACATGTTCTCCACATTTGCACAAATTCTCAAATTCTACAGATTCAATGGGGGCATGGTACCATATTTCAAAGTTATATGATTCAGATATATTATACCTAAATTTTAATTTGAGACATATATGAGGTACATATGTCATGCAAAGGGAACCTAAAATTATAAAATCAAACAAATTTCTAGATTTCAATTACCGTTATGGATTATTATTGAGTCAATCTATTGCAGTAATTAGTTTACCTTTTGGAAAGTTGCGTTGATTAAATCACTCAATCCTACCAAAATTATAAGTTAGATTTGATTAAATCATCTAACTTTACCAGAATTATAGGTTGTATTTGATTAAATCATCTACCCTCACCAGATCTATATTGTGAGTTGAGTAAATCACTCTCACCAAATCATGCACATTTTTGGGTTGCACGATTGAGATGAAAAAATATTAATAAACATGTTATAATTTACCTTTAAACCAAGGTTGTGCATATGTGTCCTCAAATATCTCTATATATATGCACTTACAGGTTTAAAATTATCCTAATCTTAGATTTAATGCTTCATAATGAGACATCTTTTCAAATCAAATCACCAAAAGGCAAGATGGTTGCATATACGCACTAGTTTACTCCTAACCTTTCTCTTCTTACTTTAAATAATTTTAAATTATTTTGATTTTAGATTTCATACACTGATTATATATTGTAACATGCTCTTGGCTGTAAGTTAGTCACCAACAAAGCACTCAAGTTGGGCTCACATAAAAACAAGGTGTGTTATACACACTCAAGTATGGATTTCTTTCCTTTACTCTAAAAATTTCATTACTAGATTAAAAAGTGGGGATGTAAATATTAAAATCTTATTTATGTAGTACCTTAGTTTTGTATACTTGAAAAATACATATCGTGGTTATACCTTTCAGTTCTAGACTTGTCTGCTGCCAAAAGGCTCGCATTCAATATCTCCTTGTGACAAATTATTTATCTCTTAGTCTAAGAATTATTATTTTGATGATTAGACATTATATACTATGCAAAAAAATTTAAACCTAATTATTATCCTTTACTGTTAGTTATGGAATTGTAACTACTTGCTAGCTTCTTGGACATTTACGTCCCAGAGATATACCTACTTCTACGTAAGTGTCAACTTTTTATATAAATATCTAGTGCCAAAAAATCATCTAATTTGAAAATGAAACGTATCCTAAATGTTGGAATAAGTGATTTAATATGAGATATTTCTAAAATAGAGTATTATATATAGAAGATCAACACTTATTCATTCCTCACCTAATAATCACCTAGTAAACACTTAGAATTCACAAGGAAACATACCAAGAAGTACTCAATAAAGCATTCAAGTGAGCAAACCTACTAAATTTATCCTTATTTTTATATTAATAATATGAGAAATATATCCATAGGTCTGAAGCATTTGAATTACAATCCATTAGCCATATTTATCAAGTAATGAGGTAGGTCACTACATGTATTTGTTTATCACACATTGTATCCTTGTGCACATAGAAGCCAACATGTAAGGGAGAACTACATAAGTCTAAATCTCTCTTCTAAGTATTGGATATGTAGGTAGTGCCCATTAATATATTAGTCCTTGAAAAAACTCAACACAGTGAGCCCATTAACTTATTTTTTCATAGTCACTCCAAGAGTGAAAGAGCTAGGGTTTGATCATTTGACAAAGAGTGATAACCTATGCATGTAGTCTATATACATAAAAAATAGGTGATATAAAACCCATGAGGATACATTTGGTTGAATCCAAAGTCCAATCAGTATTTCTTATAGGACACCTGCATCAAAATTAGATACGTGTGTCATTACAACTATCTAGATATGACTCAAGCCTTCGAGGCCACATAAAGAACAATTCCAAAATCAAAATACTATTTCAAGATCATCTTTCAGTCCATTTCAATCCTGTCCCAAATCAAACTTGCATGCCCATGATAAACTAGCTAAGTATCATTTGTTTCCAATTTATTGTGATTTCTATCAATAACTTTACTATTTTTAGCAATCTCAATTGTATATATTTAGAATATATTTTTTTGAGTTTTATTTTAATTATCATGCTCATTAGGTTAGTTTACCATCCTTGTGTAAAATAATTTAATACCCATTAACCTTGGATAACGACACATATCTAAATTTAAGGTTAAACAAAAACACGTAAAACCCAACATCTCAATAATCCACATGAAATAATCTCAACATGCTAATATTCATACGTATATAATCTCAAATCACATGATAACACAATATTAACTCCATTAGTACAATTATGTAGTATGCATCTCAATAATCATAGTGAAATCATCCATAACCAACATATGAATAAACTCATGTAAGCAACTAATATCATCAAGAACATAACAATTGGGGTCTCAATAATTATGTAATAATACACATATTGTGTCTCAAAATAAAGATCATGTCACAATAGGACATGAGTACAATGACGAAAATTCTAAAAAAAATAGAACTATGAAATTTGGGGCCTCACATTCCCCTTCCCCTTATGTAAACTTACTCCTAGATGTTACTAAAAGAGGTGGGGATACTGGACCCTAAAAGGTGTTGCATCATCCCAAGTGGGATTTATCTCATCATATTGCTCCCATTAGATCTTAACTTGGTCCAACTCTTAGTCTCAAAATCCCAACATCCTTCACGTTAGAACCCCCATAAGATATAAAGCCAAACTCCCATAAAATTGCACTACTATAGGAAGCCAAAGCTATTGAATGTAAACATCTTGAGTGATATCTAATAATAAAAATGCATATGTAAAACATTCAAAGCATAACATATTAATAATCAACATAAGGTAATTTCAACATGTTAACATTTATAATCTCAAATAACATGATAACACAATATTAGCTCATCTAATATGACAATATACATCTCAATAATCAAAATAAAATCACCCATAACCAAACTCTGAATAATACTTACGTAAGCAACTAATATCATCAAGAAAATATAATATGTTGTCTCAATATTAATGTAATAATAAACATCTCATGTCTTAAATAACATAAAGATAATGTTGCAACAGGGCATGAATACAATAACAAAAATTCCAACAAAACAATCACTAAGGAAATTGGGGCCTCACATAATACTTGGCAATATGTTCAACTACATGTATATATGTGTTTACAAGTCTGCAATTTTAAAAATATATATGATGTGGATTATAATCATGTTTTGTTTGCTAGAACTGTTGTAAGGAATAGTATGATGCCAAAGATTAGTTATATGATTGGACTCTTCTATGATTTATTTTGATAGTGTTACCATGAAGTATGCTGATAGAGAATAGAGTGTAAATTACTAAAATTTTCTCTTTATTGAACTCGTCCTATTTACATGCAAGATGTAAGTGAAGTATTTTTATTGTTGTTAAAGTCTTTTCGTGCTTGGCATTCTACAGCTGCATCTAGATCATTTTTGATAACATGCCTAAAAGTTAGATATATTTTAACTGGAAATATATCAAGTCGAAGGATCTTTCGCTTGGGGAGAGTAAAGACAACCCATTCCAATTCACTAATGTGACAAGGGATATTAATTGTATGTTTTAATGCTCAGTAATCACTTTAGAAATAAAATTGGATAATGTGGGAAGCTCAATTTTGATAGTCACAATTGGAAGGTAGATATGATTAATCCAATGAGATGTATTCCAAGTAAGAAATGACTGATGAAAATATTAGTACTTTTACCACCACTTTTGAGCCATTCCTCTCTAGATTTTTGCTTTGAATATACTTTATCTTTTTTAGCTAATTATTCCAATTATAGATAAAAGTATCAAAATCATATGTTGATATTCAAATTCCAATGCTTGATTTTGATTAAATATTTATAAAACCATTTCTTGATTCTTCCATTCTTTAAGTTTTAGTTTAGCATAATAGAGTTGAAAGTTAATCAAATGTTATCTAGATCCATGAAATAACTTACTCTCAAACTATTTTTCTTAATTAACCAATACAATGCTAGGTCTTCCAACCACATTAGTTAGAATCAGAATGGTGTTCTTGCAAAGTTTTAATGTGGACCAAATTTTAACTAAATAGGGAAGTTATTAGAATGTAAATCATGCAATAATTCACATTTCAAAAGATATCATTGTTGATTAATTTTAGGAGTGATTAGAAACTGATCCAATTATTTTGCAATGAAGTCTCCATCTTATGATTTATTTGTCCATGTATATTTTCCATTTCTAATGGGTATAGAAACTAAAATTTGGTCTTCGTTACTTGACAATGACAAGATTGACACACATTTATCACTCATGGCCTGAGCACACAAACAAGGTTGTAATTCAAAACTATCTCACTTTCATGATATTTTATGAGTCAACCCTTCCATTCTACTCTTATACACCAATAAAAATCTCAATATTTGTTTCAAACATGTTAAATATCTTGCACAGACATCTCCAAACACTCAACTTAGTTTGCTTGTATGCAAGTAAATATGCTAGATTAATTCAGTATTGTCAGTCAATATTAACTTGATTTGGTCCGTACTGACCTACTCCCAACAATGACTATTTTATCAAATCAAACCCATCCTTAGAGTTGGTGCATCAATGTAGCGTGTTGATGGCATGAGAAATTATTAAATTAGATCCATATATAAATAAATCAATGTCTCATTCAAAATGGACTTGACACTACTGATATACATCTATACTCTATTGCATACTAAGAAAAAATGGCTTATTATTCTCAAGTTGCAAACCTATCACTAGGAGTAGTCACACGTTAAGTCTAAATCACTATAAATGTAAGTATAAGCAAACATTATCAAGTATCAAATTTGAATCATTAGCTACATACATTAGCAAATGATCACAATTTCACAACCACACTAGGTGGGAGAAATATGTGTGACTTGATCTCCCTTCTTAAATTATAAAATACGTCGATAAGGGTCAATCATTAAATGAAAGTGATTGGGGTCAGCTCAACCCATTACATTTTTCTTCAATTTTAAGGTTTTTAGCACTCATAAATGCACTTAAATTTGTTAAGGCATATGAGACTAATTTCTAGCGTTGTGTGCATCATCATAGTTTGGGATTGTAAACACAGAGTAAATAGATAAGAGCATATGACTATACAATTATTGTGCCATATTTTTTTGTAGGTCAGTACCAGCTAATAAGTCAATATTGATTAGAAATACTAACCTAATCTTGCAAAGTCAATCCAATTTAGACAACAAATCAATTCTAAATTTGAACAAATCACAGGTTTGCTTTATTCTAATTTTTACTTCCAGAATATAGTCATAGTTAAACAGTAAATCATTAAAGCTTAGTATTCATCTCTTTTTAGTACTTACTCTATTTAACATTTATCACTTGTCAAATCAGTGTAATAAATCTCAGTCTTTTACATTTACATGTATGCTTGAATGCCATATCTAAATATTTGAATTACATTACAAAGTTTTATCTTAATGATATTAATCTTACCCATTAACCCATATTATGATAAAATATATTGGTGAACCCGTACACATATCAAATAATATAAAAACCATAGTTTTTCTTAAGGTTTCATATTTTTATCTTACCATTTTAGATATGATATTTAATTTCCCCATACAAAAAACAAAAAAAAAAATTCACCTTTCACCCTAAACTCCTATGTAGTTGCATGATCCCATCCTATACTATCCAAGAAGGCTAGTTCCCTTATACCTCTAAAACACAATTCATGATTAAGTGGGACCCATATAGAGCATAATGAGATTCCTATTATTTTAGCTAAAAAGGATACAATGATGTCTTTTCTTCTTTTGATGATGTGACTATTCATGAATATTTGCAAACAAGGGATTATTTTACACACTTAAATTTAATCATTAAGTACTTGACAATATTTAATTTTGACATCTTTACCTTGACCTATTCACCATTCTGTTAATTTGTAATTTCTATGAGAGCCTTCACTATTCTACTCATTATCTTGTAATTATTGAAAACATCATTTAGACGTCCATATTTTACTTACAAATTTCTATCAGCCAAGTTCCAATTGTCTCTAACTTTATGGGACAAGATTGCACTAAGTCGGATAGGGTCATACCCTGGCCTTGTCCACTAGTGTAGCGTCATCTCCTACATTCCAATGATAACTTTTCAAATTTAAGATGCTTCATATCGTCCCTCCTATGTTTTTAGTAAAATTGGTTAATGAAAAAATTTCAAATTTATCACTATATAAACATTCAAGGCATCACCTACTAAGCACATCAAAATCACTAAAAAATTGTACTCCACATTGATCAAAGGAGCACTAATCTTTCTAATTCAAGTTCCGATTTATTATAATAGTCATAGGTTAAGTCTGAAGCTATTCTATATTAGATCAAGGGAATTCATTGTCAAGCATTCAAGTTAAATTTTTAGTTGCATTCATATGGTTCAAATATCAAGATTCATAAACTCAATCTAGGAGGTAGAACTACATCAACCTAAGGTACTTTTAGGATATGTAGGCAACAATAAAATTATGTGATATTTTTTGAGGATAGCTCAGTTATTTCCCTTCCCTGATTCCCCTCTTTTGTGTTTGATATCTATTGGTTTATGTTAAGGAACTAAGGTTTTTCTATTGTAGGTATTTTGCATGAAAAATCGACACTTGTAGGCAACCAATTAACCACATCAGGTAGGACCAAATACATAAACAAAAAAATGAGTCACACAATAATATACATATGGCCATAATCAAATAGAAAAGGTCATAGTGCACCCCTACCCACCCTAGCATGGACATGTTCCTATTCATTTTAGAATTTTTCTTTTCACCATGACATAGTCTAGAGATCTCTCTAGTCAATTCCATATCAGTAATTTACCTCCGTAGTCAAGATAAGTCATATTTGAGCTAGGTTTGTATATTTTATTGAAAGTTACTATTTATAGCTCATTTTAGTTTTTGTAGTATATTGTATTTATAATTCAGATTTCATGTACTATATATTCTTTGTAATATTTAAATATTTTAGTGCTTTATCACATTTAATTGTCAAATCAAAATAAAAGTATATAAAAATTCTAGAGAATCCATAATTTTAAATTATAACAATGCTTGTTGTTTATTTGATTTTTATCCTCCAATTTCATATAAACTTCTATAAATTCATGACATTGAAAGAAATAACTGTCAACCTTCGATCTAAATCCGATACCATGAACCGATCTTATTCAACCTTAAATTTTAATTAGACACTGAATAAATTATCTTGTCATCTGAGATAGCATCTGACATTGAAGCATTTATTTCGACCTCAGGTTTAAATTTGTTGATCTCTATTTACAAAAATATTTCAAAATTTATTTTCTTTTTATTTTCTATTACTTGTTGCTTTTTTTTTAGTAAGTGTAATCCACTAGTTTTAAAACTACATAATGAGTTTTTAGTTTTGGCTAAATGATGATCTACTTAAATAGAACTATGAAGTGAAGGATACTATTCCAATACTCAAAACTTAGATAGTGCTATATATGGATTTTAGTTTTCCTATACTTCACAATACATTGGAAATGCTTAGGGTCCCTTATTTACACCATAAGAATCCATTTTAGCCATTTGATTTGTGATGCACCTGAGATGAGTGTATCGTCCAAGAAAATTACTCTCATCGTAATCTCGAAGATGATATAGTGTGTTACAAGTACATTTTTGCATATGTAGTTAGTTCTCTAAAACATTTGATTGAAACTAATATATGAATAAGTATATTTGAGAGCCCACATAATTGTTCAAACCCTTACTTAGATCACCCTTTATACCTTGTTTTTTTGCTTGTATGTATTCATAGTCATTAACTTTGTTATATATGCAACATTATTTGCTATCAATAAACTTGTTCTTTATCTATGTATTTTATTTAAATTCATTATTTATATCATGGATAATCAAAGTAAATATGATAATGATGTTCCTCTTCCCACATCTCTTTTTGATGGTGTTTGCATGTATATCCAATCAGATATACCTAGGGTTTGTGCTTGTGAATCCCTTCAAGATCAAAGCATCACCATGAAAAAATCAATATAAAAGTTGTAAAAACAAAATCAATGTTTTAGCTCAAATATCATATCACTTGAAAATAACAACTATATAAAATATCCAGAATATGCTAGTGTCAATAATCTATATTCATCTAGTTATCATGTGCCTCACAGATATATATATTTGTGAGGCACATGATAACTAGATGAATATAGATTATTGACACTAGCATATTTTGGATATTTTATATAGTTGTTATTTTCAAGTGATATGATATTTGAGCTAAAACATTGATTTTGTTTTTACAACTTTTATATTGATTTTTTCATTGTGATGCTTTTTTTTGAAGGTATATATATATATATATATGTTTCTGAGGCACATGATAACTAGATGAATATACATGGTTGACACTAGCATATTCTGGATCTTTTATATAGTTGTTATTTTCAAGTGATATGATCTTTGAGCTAAAACATTGATTTTGTTTTTACAACTTTTATATTGATTTTTTCATTGTGATGCTTTGATCTTGAAGGGATTCACAAGCACAAACCCTAGGTATATCTGATTGGAGATATATATATATATATATATATATATATATATATATAATGCCAATAAGAGTCCAAATGAGTTTCTAAGAGAAATGCATAATAACAAGTTTATATCTATCAGAATGATAAACACTCTCAACAAGGATCAATTCAACATGCCATTACCACAACCATAAAATATTCATAAGTTTATCTCTATATTCCCTTGTTTCATTCACTCCATTAAAAATGCATTACATGAGTTCCCAATATATAGAAGAGAGAGTGGGCACATAGGTGATTAATCTAATCTCATAGTGTAAGCCATGTATAAACCACTCATAGTGGAGAATGACTAGATTATGCACTAAACACATGCACATAATTAATCTCCTAATTGTACATTAAACACGTGCACACAATTAAACCACGAAATCGAGCTTAACCTAGTGGACACAAAAAAAACTATGTAGTCTAAAGTCAAAACTCCAACACAAGAGATGGTAAAAAAGAAATATGGGTCATGGCTATAAAGTTTGTTAGGGTACCCATGTATAAAATCATAGTGAAATACTAAGTGTCCCTATGATAACCAAATAATATTACTAAAATACATGGATGTCGAGTCATTTTAACTGCCAAGTCAAATAGGAATTGGTAATCTATACAAACTCAAAAAAAACACTGATCTCCAAAAGATTGGGTAGAAGATGGAACCCAAGGAAGCATTACCTAAACACCCCTATAATGCTAAAATGAGAGAAGATGGCAATGGATGTCTTTGCTAAAGAAGCTAGCTAAAATGGTGACAAGTGATCACAAATAATGGTGAGAACTCCACATTGGTGTTATTAAAAAAAAGTCATCAAAGTTGCGAATAAGTATACTCAAAGAAATAATGGATCTATAGTGTGTCCAGAGAAAGTATCTCACAAACACAATTCACACAAGTGGTTGTAAAGATCCACTACTCAACAACAAAACACAACTGACATTACAAGCACCAAAATATCTCATAACTAAGAGGATACATTTAGGTGTCAAAAATACAAAAAGAGTACACCAAAAAATGGTGCATAAGACATGCATATACCCCCACATAATTTAAAATGGTGGAGTAATAAAAAACCATATGAGTGGATAAAGCCAACTCAACAATATCAGAGAATTACACTACTCCAAGAAATTGTACAAGTGGTCGAAGCCATTATTCGATCATCATATTGAAAAAACTGGAATACACCAGAATAACTCAAAATATATTGAAGACTATCAACATGTGATAAGGGATTTTGAAGATACAATCAAGGAGAAAAAAGTTGTAGTGAAAAATGCAGTAAGAAATGAGCATACACGCATAAGGTAGTAGTGAATGCCAAAGCCTATGGCACTATTTTAGAGCAACTAAAAAATTGCCAATGAAATGAGACAAATAACAATCCTCAGATGGGTTCAACCAAATAAAGTGCCTGATAAGATACCCATAAATGATGGAGGAATCCAAAACTCAAAAAATGGTGTGAAAAAGTAAGGTACATGTGCACCATTGAAATAGATGGTCAAGTGATGATGGAAGAAATTGATAGCAAAAAAGATACAAATAACAAGACACCCACAAATGAGGGAAAAGAGGCTAAAACAACAAAAACCATGTCACATAAATTCAGTAAAATCCCAATAAACCACTAAAAATGAATAAACTAATACTATCAGTTTATCAAAGAAAGCCATCAATGAAAAATGCTCCCAAAAAATAACTACCAAGAAGAGAGGTCAACCAAGGAAGCATAAAAAAATTAGGAGTAATGTGTGGCTTTTAGAATAGAGTTTGTCATTTTTTGATTAAAAAGTGGCAAGTGGCACAAAGAGCCATTATGAATTCAAAAACACATTGGAAAAAACACCTCAAAAAACATGTCAATTTCTGACGAAAATGCATTCATGTAAAAATATAAATAAATCAAATAAGATTAAAGGGTTTTGTGAGGGGATTTGACCACTTGTTAGATTGAAACTCACCTTCTAGTATTTGACAAAGTGTGCCAAGATCTCTGAATAGCATTCAAGCAACAATGTTGATTCTTGTAGAGAGAGCTTCAAAATTTCAAGAGAGAAAATAATGCATTTGATTAACCTTCCAAAAAGGAAAAGTAGGGTATATATAGGAAAAATTAGGGCAACATGAGGAAGCCCCTAATTTTTATAATTAATTAATTAAAATTAAAAATAATTAGCCTATGAACCCTTTATAACTAACCTAAGGAAGCTTAAATAACATAGAATGGCCATATGACCATGTGGCAAAACCTAGTGGGAAAAAGCACTACACTAACACCCCCCTTAAGCATAGCTTATTAGGTGAGATGAGAATTGGGTCCTGGCATTGAAATCCTAATGAGGTACCCAAGTACATAGTGATGAATCTCCATAAGAGGAAGAAGAAGGTGGATCAACCCTAACCCCAATGAGAGCTCATAGATGAACAAATTTACTCTCTATGAAGGGCTTGGTCAAAATATCTACAATCTGATCTAATGTTGGATAGTATCAAATATCAATGACTTGCTCATTGATAAGCTCCATGATGAAGTGCATGTGAATCTCTATGTGCTTAGTCTTTTGATGGAGAACCGAAGTCCTGCAAATCTGGTTGTCACAGTAGATGATTGTTGGCTTATGAAACTAGACACCAAACTCAATGAGAATCCTTTGAAGCCAAATTGCCTTAGTGGTGGCATTCACAGCCCCTTTGTATTCTACCTTTATGGATGATAAAGCAATTGCATGTTGCTTCTTGCTTGACCAACTTATTGGACCCGAACCAAGTGAGAAACTATAGCTTAAGGTGGACTTTAGACTCTGAATATCTCTAGCACAATCTGAATGTGTATCTAATAAAATCAACCTCTATTTCTACTCCATAGCGTATTCCATAGTTGTGCGAACCCTGAATGTAGTGAAGAATCCGCTTTGATGCTTTCCAGTGTAACCCTTGTGGCTTTTGCATAAATCAGGAGACCAACCCAATTGCACAGGATATGTCAAGTCTAGTGTGTGTGAGATAGATAAGACTTACCATGAGTTATCGATACGGAGTTGCATCAACGAGTGATGTAGGACAATCAACCTCAAGCTTCACACCAGACAAGAAGAGAGTAGGAGATGGATTATAATAAACCATGTTAAACCTCACAAGAAAATCAAGAGAATACTTGGATTATGATAAAGTTATCCCAGAATCTGACTGAATGATTTCAATCCCAACAAAGTAGTGCAACAATCCCATGTCCGTCATTTAAAATCTATCTGAAAGTGCAGTTTTCACTACTGAGATGGATGATCGTGAGGTCCTTGTAATTAGTAAGTCATCCACATAGATAACTTGGATCAACAGAGGATCATCTTGTCACAAGATGTAGACATTCAGATCTGAGTGGCATTTGGTAAACCTAACTGTGAGGAGAAAGGAGTCCATCTTGGCATACTATGCCCTAGGGCCTTGTTTGAGTCTGTAGATAGATTTCTTAAGTCTACAAACTAAGGAGGTATCTTCCAAAAATCCTTGTGGTTGCTCCATATATATCTCTTCTTTGAGGTCACCATGTAGAAAATCACTTTTTATGTCCATTTGGTTGACATCCCACCGATGTGTAGCTGTGATGACTAGAGTGAGTCTTATAAACATCATTTTGGCTGTAGGAGCAAATGTCTCAGTATAGTCTATGTCAGGCACCTGAGAAAACCACTTTGCAACTAGATGAGCTTTGTATTTCTCGACTGACCCATCTACATCATACTTGGTCTGATAAATCCATTTGTAATGGACCAATTTTCTTCTTTTGAGAAGAGGGACCAAGTCCCATGCTTTGTTCTTGATTAGGGAACTGTTCTCTTCCTACATAGCAGAATCCCATTTTGGAATGCCAGATGCCATATGAAAGGTTTATTGATCTAAGGTAATGGCCAAGTAGGCATGTAATGTCCCCTAAAACTGTGATCGTGTCTACCTTGTATCCAATGGATTTATAACCCATTTCTCAACACTTTGAAGTATTTGTCTGGCCCAAGTGGGACCAAAATTATATGGGATTGGAGAATCAGGGGGTGAGTCCTCATCATCTATAGTGTGAGTGTGAAATGGAGAAGGATAATCCTCATCACTGCTCTCATCACTTGAACTTGAAGAAGAGTCATCCTCATCATCAGGGGGATCTTGAGGTGGATCTACATCACTATCAAAAGTGAAATCAAAGCCCAATGAGACTTTTGAAGAGTTTGAAGTGCCAAGATTGTGTTCAAGTGGGCCCTCGTAAAACTTGACACTTCTTTCAATGAACAATTCATGCGTTTTAGGATGGATAAGCCTATATCCCTTAACACCCTCTGTATACCCCACAAAGATGCAAGACTGATTCTAAAGGTCCATTGCCCTACATTTCTTCTTGGGAACACGGGCCATTGCTAGTGATCCAAACACTCGAAAGTGATCAACTATGGGATTGTGACCACCCTAAGATTCAAAAGGAGTGATTCCCTTCAGGGCTTTATGTTTAACTTGGTTTTGAATGTAGCATGCATAGTTGATTGCTTCAGCCCAATACTAAGGAGAAAGAGACTTTGATTGAAGCATGCAATTTACCATTTCCTTCAAGGTACAGTTCTTGCATTCAGCCACATCATTCTACTGAAGCTATTTGGAACTTTGTGTTGCATCTGACTCCCCTTTGATGGGCAAAACTATTCAAACATGTTGACATACTCCTTTCCATTGTCAGTCTTTAAGATTTTAATGGAATATTTTGATTACTTCTCCAAAAGTGCCTTGAAGTCCTTAAAGTGATCAAAGACCTCAGACTTATTTTTGAGAAAAAAACCTAGGTGTACCTCAAAAATTCATCGATGAATGTGAGCATGTATCTTGTTTTGTTGAATGAAGGTTTTGGAAATAGATCTGCTAAGTCACTATGGACTATCTCTAGCTTCTGTTCGGCTCTCCTTGCTTTGCCCTTGTCATATTTCTCTTTTGGATGCTTATAAAAAAGGCAGTAATTGCATAGGCCATCTAAGAATTTGACTTTAGGCAACCCTAAAATCATGTCTTGATGACTGAGTTTCTCCACGTAACGGTAGTTTAAATGACCAAACCGTTCATGCCATAGTTTTCTTACTCCATCTGCATGAGTAAGCAATGCAACTGAGGGATGATCTGGGACAAATTATGAGAAGATATACAACCTAGATTGATGATTGGCCTTCCCATAAGCCACTACAGTGTCACTGTGCAGCTCCTTGAAGACCACTGAATCATGTGTGAACTCAACTCGCTTACGTGCACCTATGTGAGTGATTTGATATACTAACAACAAATTAGTAGATAGTGAAGGAACACACAAAACATCATTGAAGGTCTCATGACTTCAACCAATATTTTACCACTAAATTTTGTCGAAGTGTCATCACCCATGAGAATTGAAGGCATAGAACAAGGTTTTATTTCTTAAAATAGATCCTCTAAGGAGGCCATGTGATAGGAGGCCCCTGAGTCAATAACCCAAGTCAAACACTGAGAAGCTACTTTAACAAGTGTTTTGCCTTTGTTTTTACCCTTTTTGTTGTCTTTACCCTTTGTAAAATCTTTTGCAAACATGTTTTGAGATGAGGATTCAGGAACACTGATGTTCTTCTTCTCAAGCATCTTAGTCAAGGTGTCAATCTTCTTTTTCATGCACTGAGATTCATCGTGTCCAAGTTTTTTGCAAAAGTTGCATTTGAGTTTTTCCTTCTTAGGTTTCCCACTTGAGGAGGACTCATTTGGTGATGCATTTGGCTTGGCATCTTATTTTTCATTCTTCTTAAGCTCATGATCAGGTTTACACTGTTTCTTCTCTTGTTTGCCACTGCTAGAAGGCTTCTTCTTGTCTTGACTGACAATCAAGGCATGTGATTTTGAAGACTTAAATGCACCCATTTGAACCAACTTATCTTGCTCTCAAGTCAGACCTGCAACAAACTCATCAAATGATGGAATTTTTCAAGTGGATCCAAGTGCACGTTTGGTAGCATGAAATGTAGAGACAAAAACTGAATAGTCATGACCTAGTTTTGTAAGCATGGATAGAATCAATTGGTCATATGTTTTCTCAATGCCACATTATTTCAACTGCAATATCATTGACTTGAATTTGTAAAGAAGTCTTGTAGGGTGTCATAATCACTTGGACTCAATTTGATGAGCTCATTCTCCAGCTCATGACCTCTCATGATGTCCTGCACTCCAAAAAGCTTGTCCAAAATGTTTCAGACTTCGTTCGAAGTTTTTACAGATTCAATATGAAATAGGAGGTCAGGGGACATTGATAGGTATAGAAACCCATAGGCCTCATCACATCTGTTATACCACTTAACCTTTTTTGTATCTATAGATGGCTCAGTTTCCTCACCCATAGTAATCCGATAGAATCTTTTACCTCTCAAAGCGAGTTATATTTTAGACTTCCATTATAGATAGTTAATGGTGTGATTGATTTGATGTTTATATCCATTAGTGCAGATTAAAATAAGACATTAAAAAATTGAAATCAATTTAAAAAATAGAAAGCACACAGTACAAGTGCCCCCTGAACTATCAAGAATACCCCCCTGAAGTTACAATGCACACACACTTAGTCTTAGATGTCAAACATAATCGAGAATGTCTTTGAGAAATCAGTGTGAGAAAGTATGAGAGAGACGTTATGCACAATGGATAATGCATCCAAGAGAAAAGGTACAAAGGTTTGAAGAGAGTTTTAAGCTATTACACCATGTAAAAAATGAATGTTACAAAAGTCTTGAAACAATGTCATCAAAGTGTAGATCTTGAAAAAATATGCACTTTTAAAAAAAATGGCACCCAAAAAGGAGCTACATATTGAAAGTTATAACACTTACTGGTTCTTACTCCCACATATTCCTTAACCCTTTCCAAAAATAGATTTTTTTCCATACTTGTGTTTTTTCATCCAAAAAATCCAAAAATGGAAACAACTTTACTTTATTTCTTCATTATCTTTCACTTGAAATTTGACGCCCTCCTGGACGTCTCTCGAGGTTTCAACACTTCTTTACTTCGGGTTCTTACAACTACTTTACTTGAAAAGTAAGAAGTAATTGACCCTAGAAAACTCGAGTAATTCTTCCTAGTGCATTTCGGGTTTTTGAAACTACATTACTTCAGATTCTTGCAACTACATTACTTTAGGTTCTTACAACTACATTACTTCGGGTTCTTGCAATTGCTTTACTTAGAAAAGTAAATGAGTAGTCAGCAATGAACCTTGAAGAACCCGATTTGGTTTATGGAGAGTAAATCGGGGTTTCAAATAGATACAACTTGAAAAAGTAAATGAGTAGTTATGTTGAAGAACGTGATTAATTCTAAGTAATTGCCTTGGAGAAGCTCGATTACTTCATGCAGTGTATTTCCAGTTTCTTACTTTGCTTTACTTAACTTCTCAAATTCAAAGTAAAGCAACTCGAAAAACCCAATTTGGTCTACGATCAAGTTATCGAGTTTGAGAAACCTAATTACTTCCCAGTTGCTGGTGTTGAGAAATCTAATTGCTTCTTTCAATGTAATTCAGAGTTTTTGAATTACTTTACTTAACTTCATGAATTTGAAGTAAAGTAATGCTGAAAGCCCGAATGGGTCTTGCAAGCAAGTTGTAGCACTTTGAAAACCTGATTTGGTCTATGGAGAGTAAACCGGGGTTTACAAACTTGATTACTTCGTCTGTATGGACATCCAACCATATGGAAAAATTTGATTTCTATAAAAATCTATAAACTTTCTCAAAAATCTAAAAACAACCCATTTTAGATCTTAAAAAACCCAGAAAATATATGCAAACGAATTTTTCATCAAAGGCCTTTTGACACTAGTTTCGAGACAGATTAAGAAAATGCCCCAAGGTCACAAATGGTGGCCAAGATAGAGGAAAACCTAGCAAGGTGAATGCATAGAAGATCTTACCAAGGAGTCTGATGCATGACGCTATCAGGGACGCTCTGATACCATGAAAGAGTGTGCCAAGATCTCTTAATAGTGTTCAAACAGCAATGTCGATTTCTATAGAGAGAGCTCCAAAATTTTAAGAGAAGGAAAATAATGCATTTGATTAACCTTCAAAAAGGAAAAGTGGGGTACATATAGGAAAAATTAGGGCAACATGAGGAAGCCCCTAATTTTCCTAATTAACTAATTAAAATTAAATATAATTAGCCTATCGACCCTTTATAACTAACCTAAGGAAGATTAAATAACATAGAATGGCCATACCACTGTGTAGGCAAAACTCAGTGAAAAAAATCACTACACTAATAGTATTTGACACTTGAAATGAAGTATACTAGAAGAACTGAATAAGGGGTTGAGGTGTGGGGGTATAAGGGCAATGCCCTAGGTGTGTTCTTTGTCATGGTACAAAGCGAGGTTGAGGGGAAGCACCCCTGACACTGAACATAATTTAAAGCTTGTGTGGCCTTTGAATTAGCCTAAAAATAAAAGAATTTGCCTTTAAAAATGCCCCTCAAAATGGACATCAGTTACCACTAAAAATATGTCTGGGAGTAGAATAGTGTTGGCAAAGAGGATACATTGAGAAATAAAAATCAAACTCCAAGAATGAAGGTGAGAGCAAAAAACATGTTTGTTTTTCCTGTGAGGGGGTCTGATCCCCTGTTAGATTAGCCCTGATGCTCTGTCTTTGACTAATGAGATAAAAGGTAAATGCAAAAAATAATAAATGCATCCCTTTAATAATTGCTCATCCCCTTTACAATAATGGTCACCCACTTTAAATAAAGTGTCCCCCACTTTACATTATAAAAATGTCACCACTTTGAAATAAACCCCAATTAAAAAGTTTCTACCACTATTAAGTGGAGCAAATGCTGAGAATTTGAAGTGCTTAGGAAAAAAAACAATTTATCATACATGTGCACATATTTCCATTGACCCTTATGAGTTGCAGTTGAAACTCTATGTCGGACAAGAACTTTCCATGGTTCAAAACCATGAAAAGCCTTGATAATCCATTTAGAAATCAAACATTTACCTTGCGTCCAAGGGTCCATAACACCAAGGCCTCCTTTGTCTTTCGGTTGAATGCATTGATTCAAAGAGTTGCACTGCATACCTTTCGTAGCATGTTTTAGAAGGAAACCGACGTGACTAATAGTAAACATGTGTTGCAGCATTTTTTTTTTGATACAGGTAAATATGAGAGTTTTGACATGACCCCACAACCTAGTACAAAGAAGACACAACCTAGTACAAAGAAGACATCTACCAAAAAGAACAAAAAAAATTTGTTAGCAACTTCAATTCTACCAGTAAACTAAATAAATTTGGATTTCCAACAATCAATTTTTTTCTTCTGAAATTTGTTCAAAAACTAGTTCCAAATATCACAAAGAGAGACTCGAAGGCCAAAGGGGATACCCAAAAACCTTGTAATTTTTCCATGTTGAACACATTTCTATTTATGAGGAATCCAAAAGAGAGTGGGATCAACTTGAATTATAATAAATTCAGTCTTATGCATTGCAAGTGTAGACCCTGAAATAACCAATACAACTCAAGAATATCCATAACATTGTTGAATTCCTCTTCATTATTACGAAGAAAAAACATACTATCATCAACAAAATGAGACTTAAGGGCATGAGTATAATTATAAAGAGTGATCCCTTTAATAATATTATGGTTATGTGTCCTTTGCAGCAGGGATCCAAGAGCATCAACAAACAAAACATATAGAAAAGAACCTAAAAGATAGCCTTGGCGAATGGGTTATCGAAGCACAAAGGATTTAGTCAGATAACTATTCACTAAAAGTCTAGGTTAGGCATCATTGAAAAAAAATTAATGTGATAAATAATTATTTTTCCAAACCCTATCCAACTTAACATATTAAGAATAAATGATAATTTGATTCTATTATAGACTTCGTCAAAGTCAAGCTTAGCAATTAACGAGTTTTAAGATATTTTTTGTGCCCATTATGCAGATTAGCAAGCTAAATAGATTGTCTAGAATGAACCTTCCACTGATAATTCATGTTTTCTCAGGTCTAACAATCTCTTGCACCACTACTTTAATACGATGAGCAATAGCTTTAGCAATGATATTGTAAGAAGTATTAAGGAGAGTGAGGGATCTCCAACCGGATATGTTATCTCTATTGTTATCTTTAGGAATGAGCTTTATCATCGCTTGGTTGATAAAGGTACCAAGTGATCCAGTTTGTTCAGCCTTGAGACAAACTAGGTAAAAGTCATCATGAATACTAGGCCACATGGCCTTGAAAAATCCAGTCATCAGGGCATCTAATCGGGGACTTTTTTCATCCACCATAGAGAAAAGAGCATATTCCAATTCCTCAAGGTTTAACACCCTGTCAAGTTGATTACGTGTGTCCTACATGATCTTGGTGGGAATACATTAACTCAATGCATTACTCAATTTGATATAGGCAACATCATGCACATTCTCATCAATGGAGATAGTTTTAAAATGTTGTATGAATACATTTTTAATATCAACAATTCCCATTGTGGTCTAAAATGGACATTATTCTCTCCTTTTGGTGTTTGTGCTTTAGGTATTGTAAGAAGAACTTAGAGCCTTTATCTCCCTCTTTAATCCAAGTAAGATGGGATCGTATTTGAACCCCCTATCCCTGATAAAAATCATTTTCTCTTATTTAATTTTTTTTAACTACTAAATTTTGAAGGTTTTCATCGAAAGGCTTAGATTGGAGTAGTTTACGTCCTTCCTAAAGCCTTTTTCTTATAGACCTTTCCTTCCTTTTATTGGCTCAAATAACATTTTTACGATAAGATCGAAGAAAAGAGGTGCATTTGTGAAGTGCAACTTTCTGCGAAAAGATCCAAAAGTCCCCTTCTTGAGGTTTGGTGACTGAATTCCAAAGAGCACCGAGGGCATCTATGCAATCCTTATTACTCAAATGAGTCACGTTGAGTTTGTATGTAAATTTTCAAGAATTATCTTCACCACTAACAAGAGAAAGTTGTAAAATAATGGGAAGATGGTTTGATAAAGTGGTAGCAAGATTCACCTACACCATTTTCCTTTGATGATGGGTTGACTCGAAGGTTTGACGATACATAAAATCTGTCTAGATGGAGAAAATTTATGTCAAGACCTAATATACAATTTGACCATGTGAACTAGTGTCCTTGTTGAGTATTGAAATTACCATGTATGGCGTCAAAAACCCCTAAGGAGTTCTTGAAATAAAGCTAAACCTCAAATTCATATGGGAATAGTTTATAACCACTACACTAATTTATATATATTTTGTTTTCTATCATGCTAAAAACACCTCCAACAACCCACTTAACAAAGGGAAGGTTATCTTCTATCCATTGCCAAAGTTGTGTGTGTTCATGATGATCATTGGGGGCATAAACCAAGTAGAAGCCAATAATTCTATTTTAGACAATGCAAGTGATCCATATACAATGGTGGGAAGGATCTTCCCCTTGTTGAACAATAAGGTTGTTGTTGCACTAAAAGTAAGAAAGTGTTCTCCCTACCTAAAAAAATAGGTCCTTTATCAATTGTTGACATATGGTTTTTTCTTGTTTTCACTTGTTAAAAGCCCTCTGAATTTGTAGGATGTGGTTGAGCGAATTGCATCACTCGTGTTGGGTCATATGATCCAACATTATTTTCTTAGTGTGTTAATTTGTATTAACGGAGAACATATACCCATTTGGTAGTTTCGTAAGTAAATTAATTAATGTTAGTATTGATAATGTTGTTAGTAAGTTAGTTTTTTATGGGTTGAGAGTTTGTTGGGCCCCGTAGTGGAACCATCTCATGAAATCTTATTAAAAGATTTTGTACATTGTAAATATATAAAAAATAATGAGAATTTTACCTTATATGAAATATTGTCAAGTTTATACAATACAATCTTTTCTTTTACTTGTTTGCGTGACCGTAATAGTGGTAGAGAGCCACGTGAATGAAACATGGTTACAAGTCTTGTTTACCAAAGAGAGAGAGAGAGAGAGAGAGAGCAACGTGAAGGAGGAAAGAGAGCAATATTTTTATCAATTTTGAACATTTGTTTTTTTAAAGACAATCTCTAAATGTTTTTGTATGCTCTAAAAGCTTCACAACTCATTTGTACAGGCCAAAGGATTTGATTTGTACGACATAACATTGCCCAAGATCCATTTGAAGCCTATGTATTGATTTATGTGGTCTAAATTTCCTTTGTACGACATCTAAATTTACTTTGTATGGTTCAAAGCTTCCTTAAATTCAATTCGTACAACCCAAATAATCACAAAATAGTTTTGTATGCGGTTTTTAACATTATGAATGTCATCGTACGGATTTTAGATTAGTAAACCCCAAATTCAACATGTACGGTACCAAACTCTAGCAGAGGATATGTACGGCATATTGATACAACAAAATTGAATTTGTACGATCAAATATTAATCTGAAAAAAAAAAAAAAATTGCTATTATACAGTCTTTCGAGGCATTTTACAGTGTTACCAACAACTTGTACGAACTTGTTCAATGCAAAATCCTTCTTGTAGCACTTGTACATTGTTTGAAGCAAGTAATGGCCCTGAGATGCAACACTAGTTAAACATTTGACTTTTCAAACCATTATTGTATTGAAGTGGACCCCACAAGAGAGCTAAACACAATTTTTACCTTGGATAAATTCACAGGTGAATTTTTGGTGAAAGGATTTACATGCAATTTTATTTTTATTTTTTATTTTTAAAAAAATCATAAATCTATAGTTTATGTAGATTATCTTCAACATATATTTCATGAATGTTTGTAGTGGAGTTGGTTATTTATCTTTTGTAAGACACTTGCACGTGGGGAGGTACAAGGATCAAATCTCTCCAACATATTTTTTGGTCAAACCCACTTTTTAAGTCAACTATGATTTTTTTGAAAAGGGAATATTATATTTTTAAAAGCTTTGTAACAAGAAAAAGGAGACATAAGGGTGTATTTGCGACTTTTGTGATTTTTGCATTTAGTTGAATTTTTCCTTGGAGGTATAGTGTAACCATACATTCCTAAGTTTTGGAATGTTCTGGACACATTGAAGTGGTCATTTATGTAATAGGAAGTCTCCCAATATGTGTTTTACAAAAAATGTATTAAAATTGAAGGCAAAATAAGAATTTTCATGTATTGGGTGCATTTTTGATGGAAACTGACACCTTTAAAAAATAAAAAAATCATGATATCATCTCACGCTTATGCTGTCGGCAAAAATGTCATATATTACAAGTTCATTAGGATATTTCTGATTGACAATGTATAAATGTCAAAATGGAGGTTGGAGGATCCATCAAACGCTAGAGGACAATTCCCTTTCTTTTATTAGCTATTTGCTCGGAGTGTGGGTACAATGCTTGAATAGCATATTTTTGTAGAAGTAGTGTATTTTTTAATTTTGATTTTCTTTAGTTCCTTGATATTCCTGATGAAGAGAAGACAAAGTATTTTGGATTTAGTTTTTAGTTGCAAGGGCTTCTCACTTGTCCCCTGATAGAGAGGAGACTACATGGCCTTCAATCAGTTGTCAGTGATTTATAAGCTAGTAGGTGAGTTGCTAGCACCAGAAAGTTAAGTAAAGTTTCATCAATGTCGTTGGGAATTAGGCATATGTGCCATACACAATACATAATAGTCACTTGACGAGTTTCTGTGTGAGACCTTATGTGGGTCGATGTGGTTAAATAAGCTTTGATCGTGTTCTACTACAATATGATACAAAATGATAAGAGAAAATGAACAGGACTTGATCATGTTCATCATTATATCATAACTCATGAGGTTGTGGGATTTTTAGAAGTGGCATCGATTGATCAGTACCACAATGTACTATGTGTTAGTTGCAAGGGCAACATAGACTTTTGATGATTTCATAGTCATAGCTTCAAATCATCTTCTATACCCCTTTTTGAATTGGGGTGGTGGCGCTGAGGGACGGGTTTATTAGTTCTTATGATCTAAAGTTATTTGCTTAGTTTGTTAGTTTATATTAAGGGGGCACATACACCCCTTTGGTAGTTTAGTAAGTAAATTAATTATTGTTTGTAATAATAATGTTGTTACTAAGTTAGTTGTTTCATGGGTTGAGAGTTAGTTGGGTCCCATAGTGGAACCACCTCGTGAAAGCTTATTATAATCTTTTGTATATTTTAAATATTTTAAAAAGAATTTCACCTTATATGAAATTTTTGTCAAGTTTATACAATGTAATATTTTCTTTCACCAGTGCGCACAGTCCTAACAACTAGATTATTAGTTTCTTATTGTTTCCCTTGTTGGATTGAAGGATAATTACGATACAAATGACCATGTCAATGACAAACATGACATTAGGAAGGAACCTTGCCATAGTCAATGGGTTGTTTCTATTGATAGTCATTGACTATAAGTATAATCAACTCAATTAAAGGTTGAGTCATATCGATTCTAATACACAAACATGTAGAGGCCACATATGTTTTTTGTCGAGTGGCCTATATCATTGTGATATATCCCCCCATCAATTTTGCTAATCTTTAAAGGTATTCATATGTTTAGAACTCCAAAGGGAGTGCATATAACTAGATCCACCTAAGTACACTGCATATTCTTAGTCATAGTAGCAAAAAATGTTTGGGGAAAAAATCATGATTAATCAAGGAAAATTTTAAAAAAACTTGAAACCATTGAAAAATGTAAAAAAAAAATAAAAAAAATGCATTTTCGTTGCATAGAGATACAAATTGGGCATTGCAATTGCATATAGAATAGATATTGATTATGAAAGGAAGATAAATGAGATTGTACACTATTTGTTTCCAACTGTTCAATTTCATTACATTTGTTGATGATGACTCAATCAACTTATTTTGATTGGAATAATTATTATTTTTCATTAATTTCCATATTATTTTATCTCTTTACATTTGCATTTCAAAATGCTTACTATTGTCATTTACAAAGGAACAAAAAAAGGAGTGATTCATTGGTAATGAGGTAGACTACAGATCCTAATTTGATATACAATTTTGGTGTAGTACTTAACTTTCTACAATAAGTCAAAGTCAATTTCATCATAAACAAGGTCATCATTGTTTTTGAACAATTCAGAGTTTATATCGATCTCATCAAGGTCAATCGACTAATCTATGGTTTAATGTTTACTTTAATATTAAATAAATATTCACAAACATAATTTAATGTTTAGAGTCATATATCGTAATTACCTTCAAACACCCTACAACACCACCTTCCCGTTGTGGAAATGACACAATTATATCCCTTCAAATAACTTACGATCCTCTTGAAATTTTGTTTCTATTAACTTTGGTCTAAGAAAAAGTCAAAAATCTATTTTGATTATAATGTGTCTTTAAATGATTAATTAAAATATTTTCATTAACATTTCAGATGCCATGGATAATTCCATGAGATTCATAAACTTAATCATAATACAGCTATTTACGAACACCACTTTTAATCATTTACGGCTCTACTTTCCACCTCTATTTAACTTACTTAGGGATAAATCATAATACTGTCGACTTATTTTTGTGCACAAGTAAAAATTTGAAAGGAATAAATTTTAGATTTTAGTAGCGTTTTGCTTGACTACAGTGGTGTGATAGCTAGATTTTGAATATTTTCCATTCCATCAAACGGTTTTTCAAAAATTTAATGTACTTGAAGATGGTTCTTATCTGAAGTTCTGGTAGGCAAAGTATTCTACATATTTTATTCAAAAATTGCAGTCTGTATGTCCAAATTCATGCCTACTCTACTATAGTTAATTTTATGTACTTGTGTGATTCCATCATACACAAATTCAATGGCGTTTGAATGATATGACTTCTATTTGTTATTGCAAATTAAAAACTTTGTTTGAATCAGCTTATCCTAAAAATTGAATAATTGCTTAATTGCAGAAAATGGAAACAACATGCAAGAAGTAACCAATTGAGCAAGTGAAAAATCTAAAACATCACATGAGAGGGAAACAAGATATACCTCGGAGAGACCAAATGTGGGAAAACCGCCCTATGAAAATAGGGTTGTGCCTTGTTAAGTCAACTAGATACAACAAGTTTACAAGCTCATCACTCTCTTCATTGAGCCTCCAAAAACAGTGTGTGGCGCTGATATATCCATCTATCATGGCCTCATAAGCTTTTCTTCCTTTGAAAACTCATACAAAACAACTTCATACTCAACTCTGGATAAGTTCTGTTGACACAGAATTCCAGTTTCTATAGCCCAATGAACATATGTGTAAATACATTGAGCAACACATAGGAACCCAACATATAAATAACCTCAACAGTCGGAAGGGAATACATTTCATCTTCTAATATAGGTGGTCTGTTAGTAGGGCCATTGTACCGGGATGGATTCGGTTGTGCCTGAGTGCATAACTGATTAGATGATGGGTTCTAGTTTGGACCACTCAACAAAATTTTGTCACAATTACATGTTCGGCTAGACTAGAATCCATCAATGATGCATATGTGACATTTTTGGCCAAGGTTTACAAATGTGACCAATTCTGATTGCATCTTTGATGCGTATTTGACAAATTTGGTCTAGGTTTACACATTTGACAAGACTGACACATCATTGATGCATATGTGACAAATTTGGCGAAGGTTTACACATTTGACCAAGTCCAAATTTGTCATTGATGCTTTCATAACAAATTCAACCAGGATTACACATTCTGCTTAGCCCACATCCATCTTTGATTGACATTTGATAGGTTCCACAACAATTATAAAGGGAAAATTTGGAAGGCCACAACTTTGTTATACAACTTCCATTTTTTTGTCCTATTTGAAGTAGTTGAAAGATATTGAAAGGCTCTATCCTGTGACATACATTGCATTAGGTTTTTATCTGTCTTTGTAAATGTTTTAAGAGCATAAAAACATAGATCTTTATCTTCAACTTATATCGAGTGCAAGCTGAATTTTAGCATACAAGAAATCATGGACACGATTCACAAAAAATGATATGAGACCATGGATTCTATGATTCCTTTAAAACTTTATACTACATTATCTTATTACCTTGTGGAAGTTTATAGAGTCTAATATTTTTTCCATGCAGATTTCCCCTGATGAGAGTCTTAGGATTATAGTACTAGGGAAGAGTGCAGGAATACACACTGTACCGGTAAGGCCATTTGAATTTTATTGTTATGAATTGCGAAAAACATTAATTGTTAATCACTAGATTATCTAGAAAAACTCGATTGTAGTTTTTTAATGTCAATATGTTGGCAATCCAATCCAGACAAAGGGAGCAGACTTTGTACTTCAAAGCATTCACAACATTAAGGAAGCAGATGAAAAATCTAAAAATTTTGTAAGCTAAAGAAGAGTATTTGCTATTACAACTATTTTAATAAAACATTCTCATAGAGAATGAGGTACTGTGATTCCTTTAGAGGTTTTCTCCTTAACACGAGAATATCTTCCCCATTTTTGTAATCTTGGATTGTATCTAATATTGGAGTGGTATCACCATTCATTAGCCCCATTTAATGGGCAGGTCTTAATAATGTAAACCAGGGGTTTTATTAAGGTCATGGTTTTCTTTTCTCTCCTACTAACCAATTCTACCTCATAGCGTGAGATAGGAAACAGTTTGTGTGTGGAAAGAAATGCATCCGTACAAAAACACCAACTAGGCAGGTCCAACTCTGTGCATAGTCTATATAGCTACAAAATGCACTAAGTACTTGCAAGATGTGAGAGTCAAACAGACTAGGTGACGAGTGCTCACGAGTAATATGCCAACAACTCAACTCGCGAGTACATGTGAGTTTGTTTCATAAACAAAGTTCAAATATTTTATTCAAATGTTTTTCCTTTGCTATTGATTTAAAGGATACTTAAACAATTTTTTAGCTATTGTGAAGTGATCATCATCAAATATGAAGGATATTTCAGTTAATGTAAAGTGATCACAATTGAATTTAAAGGACTTTTCAGTTCTTGTGATATTATGATGTGCATTTTAGTTTTCGATCAAAAAAGTAAAATGCACATCATAATATCACAAGAACTGAAAAGTCCTTTAAATTCAATTGTGATCACTTTACATTAACTGAAATATCCTTCATATTTGATGATGATCACTTCACAATAGCTAAAAAATTGTTTAAGTATCCTTTAAATCAATAGCAAAGGAAAAACATTTGAATAAAATATTTATATATATATATATATATATATATATATATTTATTTATTTATTTTAAATTTTCAAAGTCTTTTTGCCAAGTTTCAAGTACAAGTCAAAATTTTGGGCTGCTGAGTTTTGTCACAGACTCCATAAAAAAGTAACATATTCATTTCCAAACCAATAAACAAAGAAGCAAAAATTGTTTTAATTGTTTCTGTCTCAGATTCCAAAAACCTATAGGATTTTATTGTAAAATTGCCACGAGATCGTTGTATGAAGCAAGATCTAGTCATTCCAACCGTCATTGCCTTGAGGTTATGATATGAGTAGTTGTTTCAACCTCTCGTAATCTTTATGCCTTGTTGATGCATATTTACCACCTTAAGCAAGAACAACATGGCACCAACAATAATATACCCTTTGATTCAACAGTGGCTTGTTCGTAGTGTTTCAATTAGTAAAAGTCTTCTGGATCACATTCCAGACCTAAAATTACATGCATAGTTTGATCCAGAAGACTTTTCACAAAAACTAATATACTCTACCTATACTAAACAAACTGGCAAAGAGAACAGAGAAAGAGCTTGGTTTGGAGAAGTCATTGTATCTAGAGATGTGAGAGGTTTGAAGCCCCTGCCATCTTCACCATAAGAGGCACATATAGGCCTATACTTAGCACTTGCGTATAAAGACTTCTATTATGTAGTCCCACATGATGCACCATTGTAGACCTTCCACTATTAGCACTGAAAAGGCCCAATTGATATAAAAAAAGGTCACTTACCAGTGTCCATTCAAAAATTATACAAAGCAACAATTGTTAGTGCTTGCCTATGACATGAGACAGTTGTTTTCATTTATTCTATCAGTTTTCCCTCACTTTTGAACCTTATGTGATTGTAGAATTCTTGAAAAAGAATTGCGTGACAGTTAATTGTCTCAAATCATAGGAAATAGAGAAGAACATAACTGTTGGCTGATTAGAGATATAGTTATGTAGAGGTCCACAACTGTTTTTTGAGTTCAATTGAAATGACTCAATGAAAATAATCTTCCAGCAATGGTCTTGGGTTAATCATATAGGAATCAAATATATCGTGTTGTGTTCAGGTACTTGCTATACATGAAAATGGATATTTAAAAAAAAAATGTTAAAGTGTGTGTGTGTGTGTGTGTGTATTGATATGGGGATTATAGAGGTAGAAACTGCGCAAGCGGTCAAGATGATTGACTTTGAAGGAGAAGGCCATCAAGAGAGTTACAAATGTATGTTACCAGAAATGAGAACGTGAAATGTGACGGCAACAATGACAGGAAAATGGTGATTGAAAAGGTTGGGCATAATAAAAATCAGTGTGTATATATTATTCACATTTATTTATTTATAAAATTAGTTATAACATACATCAAAAAGAAAATATATTAATTTAGATATATAATTTAGTACTATATATGGAAAAATTAAAATAAAAATAGAGGTTGAAACAATCAAGAACGAAGATTTCCAATGGGTTTCAGGTTCAGGAAAAGGTTAGGTGTAACAGAGGTACCACTACCACCACCTAAATCAGCAGTCTGAATGAGTAACAACTGCATACCTGAAATTTTTTAAAAGAGGGATATTGTTAATATGATATCTGATAAAAGAACTATGCTTTTACAATAAAAGAGCTAGCTGTGCTGAAGATGGCTGATGTGTCTGGTGTAACAATAGGTCATTGTTCAGGATGGAACTGACTAGGATATATGCAGAAACAAGTAAACAAGGATATACACAGAAAAAGTAAACAACAGGGTAGGCAAGAAATGAGGAAGTGGAGGATTACATGGATGCTGACAAGGATATGTAAAGGGGTGGGAGGGTCGATAGGTGGTAGAGAAGGGCAATGAGGGATGAGTGGGTAAAATAATAAATAAAGGTAGAATATCATGAGATGTCTAATCACGATGAACCGTTTCATAGGGTGGTTGCTCTTAGTCCACCATATTTTGAATGAGAGGAGGGAGTTTGGTGTTCTTTTGGAAGAACCCAAGGATAGTCTGAATGATGCATTTACCAAAAGATCTCTTATTCCATTGTAATGTCATTTTTTAATGTTAAATGGTTAGGGTTGGGATTGTATTTTTCATCTTCTACTTGTATATATTATGTATAATTGTTGGATGTTTTGTATACTTTGAATGATTTACACACCTTCTAAATTATATACACTGCATAATTTACACACCCTTTGAATTATATACACTGCATGATTTACACACCTTCTGAATTATATACCCTGCATGATTTACACACCTTCTGAATTGTAACCTTGGGATGTTTTAGGGCAGGTTTTTATTTGGGACCCTATATGTAGTTTTAGGTTCATATGGGTGGTTTTGCGACCTATACAACCCATGGTCTACAATCTATGGTTTTCTAAGCCCGTAGTTTGTATCCATTGTATTGTAATACCACTTGGACAGTTTCTTATTGATGTGCCTACAAATATTCGCACATGCATTAGGGTAAAGTAGAACTTTGAAGTACGTTATTATATTGTAAACAAGTAAGTTAATGCAATAAGGAAGAAAATTGTTGACAGGTAAAGCGCTGGGAGGGTAGATAGGTGGTAGGTGAAGGGCAAGGTGGAATGAGTGAGTGAAATAAATAAAAAAGTAGAATATCATGGGATGTCTAATCATGGCAGGGAAAATAATAAAAAAAGGTGGAATATCAAGAAATGTCCAATCATGGTTGATTGTTTCATAGGGTGTTTGCTCTAAGTCTGCCATATTTTGAATGAGAGGAGGGAGTTTAGTGGCGTTTTGGAAGAGCTCGACGATAGCTTGAATGATACATTTACCAAAAGATCTCTTATTCCATTGGAATGTCATTTTCTATGTTAAATAGTCATTGTTGGGATAGTATTTTTCCTCTGCCAAGTGTATATATTGTGTATAATTGTTGGGTGTGTTGTATATTTTGCATGATTTACATGGCTTGTGAATTGTATAGTCTGGCATGTTTTTATTTGGGACCTTATATGTGGTTTCAGGTTTGTATGGGCGGTTTTGGCTTATGTTGTATGACCCATTGTATTGTAATACCTCTTCGACAGTTTCCTATTAATGTCCCTATAAATACTCACATATGCATTAGGGTAAAGCATAACTTTGAAGTGCATTATTATATTGTAAACAATAGAGTTAATGCAATAAGGAAGAAGGTTATTGTGCTCCTTGGTTTTTCCCAAAAGGGTCTACGTAAAAATATAGTGTATAGTATATGTGTGCCATTTTCCCTTTTTGTTATATCTTGAGATTCTATTAGCATCACTGCTGTTGCATAAATTTATTGCTCTATTGATTTTCAATAATGAACCTATGGACTTACAAATGCAAGAAACTTTGCATAGTTGTTTGTCTACAACCTTATAAATTGTGTAATTAAGTGGGTGTTGACCATGGCAATCCCAAAGGATGTCATCTCTCTCTGGATTTCCAAGTTTCTTTTTGCCATGGCATCAAAATTTAACTTAGAATTGCATAATGGTGGAGGATCCCACCAATTTTGGGGTAGAACTTTAATAAATTGAAATTTATAATGGAAGGGAATATTCCAAATGTGTGACAAATTGAAATCAGCCATGTGGGCGGACTCAAAAAGTCTCATTTAATATTTGAGAGCTCAAGTTTGTGCTTCTTATTTGGAGTTTGATTTGCCTATATAGTTGATTTGGATTTTGTTTGGTATTTTCAAAGATTTGACCATTTCTCTCCCAACATAAGAACCAAAGGATAAAAACTTGCACTGATTGTTTGCATTTTCTATATACAATTCATATGGATTTTAATATCTTTCCATTGAAATTGTTTATGTGAGAGCTCTTATAAATTGGATTTTGAGATTTGAAAAAACCAACAATTTTCCTCCAAATTTCTATTGAAAAAGGGCATTCAAAGAAGATGTGGTGTATTGACTCCTTTGCTTTTGAACTAATAGACATATATTCGGTCCAATCCAATGCTTTTTTTTACATTATCTATGTTTAACAATCTGCTGTGAGCTAAATTTGGTAGAAAACTTATATTTTGGGCCAACTTTGCAAAAGCCAAAGTTAATGTTGTTACCCTGGAGTTGCATCCTGAAACGAAGACATGCTGAAATGGTTAATCCTCTCCCCAGTTGAAACAATGAGATTTTCTCATGAGGGTGGGTGCCTAAATGGTGAGAAAAACCTTCAGAAAAGACTGGTTCCTGTAAGATGTATCAATGAGAATCTCTACTTTGCGTTGCGGAATACAATGAAAAAGGGAGAAAAAAACTTGAAGGGGAAACCCTATCTAATAACAGTGATACACCAGAATGTTTGATCCACTCTACTTGAAACCTTGAACACTGAATCAAACAAGGGAAAAAGAATGCCTTTGATTTCAATTGATCACTATGAATAAGTATTTCATGAGAAGGTTCGATCCAATGACAAAAAATGTGAGGAAAAACAATGAAAAGAGGTTTGATACAAGACACTTTGAAGCCACCTAACATCCACTTATAGCGTCAGCAAAACACATAAAACATTGAACATGTCTTGCATAACATGATGAGCTAGCAACTAAGTATGAATCAAAATTTGGGAGGGAAGAGAAATCTACCACGTATATAAATTGTTGAATGAATGTACATTATCACAACACTTGAAATCTGAAAGTACAGTCCTATTGATTGAAGAGGTTACACAACTCACCAATGGCAAAGTCTGGTCTTACCAAAAATGGGATCCATTTTAAACGGCTAAAAATCTATTAATATAAAAAATTACAAAAAGTCAAGAGATTGACGTTGGAAATAAGAAAGTTAACTCTTCATTATCACCGTCATTAGGTAGATTTCTCCAAGTTTTTTTTCTCCCTTTTCCATGGTAGTCCGCAACGCAGAGTTGAAATCCTTATTGACACATCTTACAGAAATCAGCTTTCTCCAGAAGTTCTCATCATTGAGGCACCCACCCTCGTGAAAAGATCCCATTGTTTCAACTAGAGAGAGGATTTGTCATTTCAGCACGTCTACGTTTCAAGGTGCAACTCCAGATTGACAACAATTTTTGGCACCCCTGATGGGACCACAAAAAATTTTTTTGCATAGAGTTTTCATAGCAGCAGAGGATATTCATCTACATCCAGTTGCAGAGTTCATAGCATCATTTAGGCAATCCATTCATGCCAAAGGTTACCACAAGATCAACAAGTAAAGGTATTCATTTTGAATTTGTAACTTATAAAAGAGCGAAGTCTAAGAACAAAAATCCATATCCTCAAAGAGAATATTTACCTTCCCCTCATCCTATCATTCTAAACACTGCAATTCCCACCATCCAAATAGTCGTTAAAAATTAAGTGTTTGCTCCATTCAATAGGGGAAGTCCACTGAATCTAGCACGGTTAGACGACATTCTTGTATCTACCCTCAAAAGTAATCTATTTTTCTCAAAAAAAATCAAACAACCTCTATTGAGCATATCCAGGATGTGGCTAATCTTTGTTCAGTTCATAATGTTGTTGAGGATAATGTTGCTATTAGATTGCTTGTTGTTTCTTTCAAAATAAAAGCATTTCAGTGGTATAAAAATCTTCCACTTAGATCTGTTTCCACCTGGATGAATTGGGTGCAGCGTTAGTCAAGTAGTTTGAAGATAAATCTGGTCACTTATCTTTAGTTGAGAAATTAACTGCCATACAAATATCCCCTCATGAGTTCATGTTCGATTTTAATCTTAGATTCCAAAAAACATGGACCAGGATACCGATTATGATTAGGCCAACCCCTGAATATATATTTTTGTATTTTTTGAAAGCTCTTAATTCTGATATTAGTGTGACGATACATTCAATGGGTGGTACTACTTTTTCAGAGGCTTATGAAATTGCAATAAGAGCAAAAAATAGTTTGATACAAGTAGAAAAGCTTTCTCCAAGACCTCCAATGCCCATATTTCCAGAAATAAGTTTTGTACCAGCCCCTCAAGTTCCTCAAATTCCATCTTTAGCTCCAATTTCAGCACCTCCAGTTCTTATTGCAACCCCTACTGGTCAAGCTAGTGAGATAGGAGAGTTGAAAAGTTTGCTACAATTTTTTGAAAATGAAATAGTACAACTCAAAAAACAATAATTTCAGTCAAATAGGCCCTATCAATAGCAAAATCAGAGCAACTATTATTCTTTCAAAGATCAAAGGTCTCCTTATCAAGGTTTAAGAGAAAATAGACCACCCTATCAAGCACAAAGAGTCATAACTCCAGCTAATCCATATGCTTCTCTTGATCCGAATGCTCCTTCCACTTCAAAATCCATTGTTCCAATCCCACCTCAAAATAATTTAGTGCAGAATTCAGGTTGGCAGCCCTCAAATCTTAATGATGCTCAAAACCAAGCCTTGATATCACATAACATCACCATGCCATAGATGACACAAGAAGAGGTCTCTTCTCAAGGAGATCACTATCAAGATACAAGTTTGACATCACAAAGAGTGACTCATCAAATTCAAGGGCAACTTGATGCTATTAATGTAAATTGACAGGTCGATGATCATATTGCTTTTACTTAAGATGTTAAAACTAACGATTCAAGTGGTCAAGTTGTAGCTATAACCTATCCGAAAACTAAAAGAAGAGCTATTGAGGAAACCCAAGCGGTAGCAAATACTTCAAGTGCTTCTAGTATTGTTGCTCAAAGTACAAAAGAGTAGCTTGTTTCTCCCACAGCCCAAAAAAATTAGAATATAGAGGTTAGTAAAGTGCAACAAATACCTCTAATTCGTGAGCATCAAGTATCACAAAAAGTGCAATCAAAGTTAGTGCATCTCAGTTCAGTATTGTAAATCAAATGAAATATAACATCATTAGCATGTGGGAATCTCTTTCAACTCTAAGGCAAAAAGATAAACTCATTCAAAAACTTTCAACGCTTGAATTGTCTCCAAAATTGGTTGAAAAAGTGTTGTCTTGACAAATTCAGATCAACCAAGTAACATGGGCAGCAAGGAGATAAGATGTCAAAAGTGAATAAAACTGAGATAAAATTGAAGAAAACTCCCAATTTTTATCTTTCTTTGATAGTAGGTGATACTTTGGTTCATAATTGTATGGTGGATAGTGGAGCTAGCAGTATAGTAATGTCCAAATAGATTGCAGACAAGCTCGGTCTTGTTTATGAACCAAATATTAAAGGGGTATTGAATTTGGATGGTTCACTAGCAAAGACGATATGTATTATCAAAGATTTGAAATTGACATTACATGCTTGTCCTAACATTACTATTCAACAGGATGTAGTGGTGAACTTGCCTTCTTATTTCGCTATGTGCCTTTCAAGGGACTTCACTTCAAAGATTGGAAGATTTATTAGTTGATTGGACCTATTTGTTGTTCAGACCCAGGGATGGTACAAAGGTAACAATTCATTTAGAGCCTATTGCACGTTTTCATATGGAGCCTTATACGTCAAATGTGGTCAAGGCAAATTGTATCATCTTAGATGAAATATTACAAACTATTGATGTAGAAAAGGACTTGCTTTTGGATGGAGTTTCAGATTTGTTTCTTGATGAGTGGGCTTCTACCTTGCATGAGCATGATCCCTACACGCTAATTGAAAATGAAGGTATTGGTGTGTATTGTCTTCATGAGAATGATGCACCAATTCCAGCCATGGTCAAAGAAGAATCTAATGAAAGCTTGTGACAATTGTATTTTGATGGATCAAAAAATAAGCATGGAACCACAGTTGAAATCATGTTAATTTCTCTTACAAAACAAAGGTATTTCTCCTCTATTAAATTTTAGTTTGGCTATTCAAACGTTGCTGAATATGAATCACTAGTTCACGATTTGCAGTGGGCTAGGAAGATGAAAGTAAATTGTTTGCAAGTATTTGGAGATAGTGAACTTATAGTCCACCAAGTAAAAAGTTTGAATGTATGCAAGAATCTGTTGCTTAAATCTTACAAACATAGATTTTGGGATTTACTTGAAGATCTTCAAGCCTTTAATATTTAGGCAATACCAAGAGATAGGAATAAACATGCTAATAAGTTAGTTGCTGTTGGGGCACAATTTAACATTCCAGCTGATGTAAAAAGTGACATTTTTCAGTCACATATAAAGGTAGTTGTAAGACCTATTCCGAATAACCAAGAGAATTGACAGGTGTTTTAAAATTAAAATCAAATTGTGAGATTTTTGTAAGAAGAAGCTGAGTTTTCTTTAAGAAATCAGTCGAAACACTTACAGCAGTATGGTGATCAGAGTGTACAACTGAAAATGAATAGGCTACCCAAGGGATTGGTCACTCTTGAAAATATTTTTAGTGAAGATGATGAGCTAAAGAAAGAGAAACCATCCTTGTCAACAAAAAAAGAGAACTATGTCAATTTAGAGATTGTCGCTGGTAAAATTTTGAAATTGGGCAATGTATGCACTCCACAAAAGAAAGCTTTCATTGATTTCTGCACGAGTTTTGGTGATATATTTGCATGGCAATATAGTGATCTTAAATGTTTTGATCCAAGTTTGGTTCAACACACCATTGAGTTAGAAGAGGAAACTAAACCAGTGAGACAAAGGCAAAAGCCAATCAATCCAAAGCTTGAGCCTTTGATGAGAGCTAAGCTTCACAAAATCATAAAATCAGCTATTATATTTTCAATTAAGCACTCAACTTGGGTGGCGAACCTCGTTCTAGTATAAAAAAAGAACGGTGAGATTCATATGTGTGTTGATTTTTATGATTTAAACAGGGCTTCGCTTAAAGACCACTATCCATTGCCATCAATGGAATAAATTCTATAGCTTGTTGCAGGTTCAAAACGGCTTTTCTTGTTGGATGGATATAGTGGTTACAATCAGATTTTGGTCAAAGAAAAGGACCAATTCAAGACAACGTTCATGACTAAATGGGGGATATTTGCATACAGAAGGATGTCATTTAGTTTGTCTAATGTTGAAGCAACCTTTCAGAGAGCCATGGATATGGCCTTCCAAGGCCTTCTTAACAGGATTGTGCTTGTTTATTTGGATGATATAACAGTGTTTTCAAAAGATACAGAAGATCACGTGGTTCATCTCAATCATTGAAAGGTGTAGACAATTTAAGATATCTCTAAATCCCCAAAAATGTGTATTTTTAGTTCATGAAGGTAAGCTTCTTGAACATGTTTCAAAGCACGATTTAAACATAGATACTAAAATGATTAAATCCATTCTTGCACTCTCCTTGTCTAAGAGCAAAAAATCTTTGCAAAGTTTCTTTGAAAAAATCAATTTTATAAAGAGATATTTCAAAATTCGCCACTGTAGCTAAACCACTTACAACCATGCTAAAGAAAAATCAAAACTTCAGCTGGTCCAAGGAGGGAGTAAAAGGGTTTGAAGATGTTAAGAAAGGGACCCAGTACTCCTACGCTTTTAAATCCATATTTTACAAAAGATTTCATTCTGTATATGTATGTTAATATGGACATCATTTCAGGGATTTTTATGCAACAGAATCATGAAGATTTGGAGCAACCAATAGCTTTTTACAGCGAAGGCTTGGAGGAGTATGAAACAAGGTATTCTTTTGTTGAAAAGCATGTCCTTTCATTTATAAGATCTCTGAATAAATTTAGGTACTTGTCTAATAATAAAATACATCTAATGGTTGTTCATCTGAGGCAAAAGACTTTTGTGAGCATCTAGCTCAAGACTCGCAAGAAACTAATGAAGTTGTTTTAGTGTCAAATGATGAAGAGATTGTTGTTGTTTACATCTCACCTTCCAGCTGGTTTCGTGATTTCATAAGCTATCTGCAAAATGGTTTTTACCCTTCTCCCCTAAGTGCTTCAAAAAAAAAGTATTTTAAATTGCAATCAATTCCATTTTTATTCGTTGACGGTGTTTTGTTCAAAAAGAGTATTAATAGAATGTTATTAATGTGTGTGGAACCAATCCAAAATCAAAGATTACCTGAAGAATCAATGATGGGCATGCTGGAGGACATTTTTACGCAAGAACTATATCACTTAAAATCATAAGAGGTGGGTACTATTGGCCTACTATATTTGGCAATTGCCATGCATGGGTTAGGAAGTGTAAACAATGTGCTATGTTTGTAGGAAAAATTAAACTTGCAACCCTGCCCCTTCAACGAATTGTAGTGGATCAACGTTTTGTCTAGTGGGGATTGGACTTTATTGGTCTCATTTTTCCTCCTTCGAGTTCAGGGCATAAGTGGATTCTAACAGCGATAGATTACTTCACACGTTGGATGGAAGCAATTGCATTGAAAGAAGCAAATGAAACTAACGTTCTTGATTTCTATGAGGTCTACTTACTATATTTGGAGTTCCTTCGACCATTATTTCTGACAATGCTATGGCTTTTGTGGAATCTTTGATCAGCCAATGGGTTGTCCCACATGGAATTTATCTCAACACTTCATCGAACTACTATCCTGTGAATGTTAGGTGGCTACAAAATATCTTGTATCAGAACTCTCCATCGTTTTTCCTCACATTTTTTGTCATTGGATCGAACCTTCTCATGAAATACTTATGCATAGTGATCAATTGAAATCAAAGGTCTTCATTTTCCCTTGTTTGATTCAGTGTTCAAGGTTCCAAATAAAGTGGATCAAACATTCTGGTGTATCACCATCATTAGGTAGGATTTTTCCTTCAAGTTTCTTTCTCCCTTTTCCATAGTAGTCCGCAACGCAGAGTAGAGATCCTCATTGATACATATTACGAAAACCAACCTTCTCTGGAGGTTCTTCTCACCATTGAGGCACCCACCCTCGTGAGAAGATCCCATTGTTTCAATAAGAGAGGATTAACCATTTCAGCACGTCTTTGTTTCAAGTTGCAACTCTAGGTTGACAATAGTTTTTTCCACTAAGACTGAGAGAAAGGGCATGAGAACTAAGAATGTTATATGTGGATGCAAATGTGCAGTCCCCATAAGCGGTGTGATGTTAAACCCTAGTGGATGCATCAAAGGGAAGAGTGGCCTAGTGGAAACAACTTGCAATAGTTGTGTGTATGCACCTAATTTTGGTACAAGCTTGTTAATATCATATTTCCATAAATATGGATCATTCATTCAAGTTGGGCTCTTATTGACACATTTTCCACTATGTTGGACCCTACATCGCCTTTACTCAAGATACTCACAAACCTTCCTACAAACATGTTGATCTCCATTCCTTGAATTTTGATCACCTTGATCACTATCGAGACAGTCTGAGAGTGATTGACCACTGTCCGACCATCTTGATATTGTTTATGTCGGTTGTGGGTCCTTTGTTCCATTTCACCATGTTTCATTGTGCATTGCTTTTCGGCTTTTTTGTTTCCACAATGTCGGATTGCTCACGAATAAGGTCCTAATTTAGATTTGAGAAGTCTCTATATACATAGGGATCCTAATACATTTTAAAAAAGGGGATCAAAGCTCACATACATCAAAACACATTGCAATTACAAGGAAAACATCTAGATATCACATCTATTGATTTCTTTTTATTGCATTCAAGAGTTACTGTTGCATATTTTTACCAAAAAGACTAGTGAATGCACATATAGAATTGCCCTAATTGCATTGCATCTCATATCAAAGGGATAAGGGACGGGACTATCATTTACATGGATCCAATGTTTGAAATGCATGAGTGCCAGCGTGCCCCTAGAAACAAAACCATTTTTTTAATGTCTTTGCAAGGTCTCATGGCAAGGACTTAGGGCTCAATCAAAGGACAAGACATTCTAGCAATTTCGTGCACCCATTTGCTGATCTGAGAGGACGTTTTTATCGAGTAGGTGCAGAGGAAGGGATTCATAGAGTTTTAGACTAATCAGAATTACACAACCATTGTCGGAACCAAAGTGCCACTTTCGGGATAGATTGTCACTATCAGAACAATTCGATATTGGTCAGCCTCTACTGGGACAATCCAATTCTTAGTTGCTTCGTCAAATCACAATCATCTTTTTAGATTCTCTGATGCACTACTTCCGAGCCTTTTTCTTAACACTTTCAATGTTTGTCAAAATTTAGGTGAGTTAGAGCACATATATGCAACTCTAAACCCCCTTTGTCAATTATTAGTCATTCAAGGTACTTTCATTTCTCTCTCTAGAAAACAATTAGGCCATGTCTTTATTTACTATATTTAAATCAGATTTTCCCTTGTGCCTATATATTGATGAATAGTATAGCATCCTTGACCTAATCCAACTTTCAATTGAAAATTATGCTTGAGATGTTTCTGCCCTGTCATAATAAAAAAATCGTGAGGCACTAAGATATCGGAATTAGAGGATAGTGAAGGAAATAATCATATTGGTGTCAAAGACCCTTTGATTGGAGTATCTTTTGGAGAGCACTCAAGTCTGTTCTTTGAAGAGGTGGGTGCCCATTCCAACTATGTTCCTAGAGAAGGATATACTTTCCTTTTCCCACTTTCCATGTGAGATGATTATGGAGCAGTTTGATGCCCTTTTGCAAGAGTTTCGTTGTTTTTGAAAGTGATTTTTTCCATTGGGTAGTGAATATATTGGATTGTTGATTCAAAAGCTTGAATTGTAACACTCTAGAGAGCTGTTGGGTATTTCCAAAATACCCAGAGTGCCTTCATAGCCAAAGCTTTATTAAAAACTTTGATGTCCATGATGTTGAGATCCCTTTGTGCAAATTTTGGTCCAGGAGACTAGGGAGAATTTAAATTGTGTATCCACCCCTTGAAAAAGAAAATCACACCGAAGTGTTATAATGACTTCTTCAATTGGAGGAGGAAGAGGGAAGAGAGTGAGTAGATATATGGGCACTGCTTGTAATACTGATTTCAACAAATGCATTTTCCCCACAAAAGACAACCATCTATCACTATGTCCACTTAGCCATTTTCAATTGGAGTTGGTGAAAAATACCGCCCCATAGCTGATTGTTGTATTATCTGAACATAGGAAACCCCAAATAGTTCATAGGGAAATGTTGTCCTCAAAATTCCAACATCATGAGAATTGCACGTTTTCTGGGAGCTTTAAATTGACAAAAATCATGAGATTTGTGTGTATTGATTCACTGCTCCAAATCAAGCTAGAAGGTATTGGGAAATTATTTTAGATATTTGAATCTCTTTGAGGATGAATGTGGACAACATGAATGTATCACCTGCATAGAGGAAATTGGTTCAACCATTTCTATTTCTTGCAGCTTGTTGACTATTAATTTTGCATGTTGCCTTAGTGTGTTCCAGTAGTCGACTTGAAGTCGCCCCCAAAATGATGAATAAATGTGGAATTAAAGGGTCACCTTGTTGTAGTCTCTATGAGGAAAGAAAAGAAGAAAAAAATTATGTTAACGTCCACAAATGATCAAAAGTAGGTCAATGGGATTAGAGAATACACCCAATTACAATAGAAAGTGCTACGGTAAAAGGACCCTGGGAACAATGGCTAACTAAATAAAAGAAGAATAACAAAGGCATTGAAAGTAAACGAGAGGTAAACCGAATGTAGTAAATCTCCCAACCCATGTGATTAGGGTAACAATACAAATAGCCATATGGGGGAGAGTAAGAACCCCAAAGAGCATGGGTTGATGAAAGTCAAAAGTCGAAAAGACTAGATGGTAGTCTCATCAAACATCTCTAACTATGCCTAAGATATAGGAATCATCTGTCTTTGTCTATCACAATGAAAAGGCAAATGCAAGATTCGATAATGTTCCTTGTGGAGTGTCTAGGACTGAGGGAATTAGGTTGGGTAATTCTAGGAGGAAGCAAACCACTCCCTGTAGAATACCTCCTAACATCCAAAGGCCAAAGAAGTTTTTGTGGCAGCAAAGAAACTCATAATGTGTGCTTGCCTCCCAACCCCGGGAGGCGGTTGTGAACAAGCAAATTCACAACGCCGAGGAGTAGATCCATGACCCTAAATAGGAGTGGATCCCCATTGCTGAGAGTTGGTGTGCTAAGGTACCTTATGAGTAGTGTTGTCCAAAGATGAGTTTTGCTTCACTAACCTACCCTCCTTAATGTGTGAACAAACAATATCCAAAAGGCACTTAAAGCCATCAACCTCTGTGAGAGGTTGAAAGAATGAAGTGATTAGCATGGGAGCTCTAAGGGTTCCTTGCAGGGACCTATGTCAAAAGGTGACAACCTCCCAAATAAAAATGTCTGGGCACTATTGATACGGGTATTGGCATAAAGTGGATAGAGAGTTGCCCGAATCTCTATAAAGACAATGGTATCTCCTCTAGATTTCATAATAAATAGGGCCTCTGAAAATGAAGTGCTTTATAGTCTCCAGCTCCTAGAGGCAAAGATGACAACTCTAGTCCCCATGTGGAATATTATGATCAGTATCAACCCACAACTGGTTTGAGTATGCATTCAACTCGCTGAGGGGAAACCTCAAGCCGTGAGACCAATGACACTAGTGATAGTTAGGGCAACAAATGACACTATCCACCACTTGCAAGAAATGCACATCATAAAAAGCAAGCTTGGGGTTGAGCCGTTGAGGAGGAAAGGAAGGGTTATCCAATGTTCCCATTAGTGGAAAGTATGAAAAGTGGATTTCTGATATGACTGAAAATCCAACACCCACTTCTTGACTGAAGCCAAAAGTGTTGAGAGTGCGAGTGATTAGTTTCCAGTTGCATTTGTAAAAGCTTTGGATATATCAAGATTGTAGAGATTGAGGGAGTGAACAATCTCTTTGTAATGTCCCCAAATTGGGCCAAATGACCAAAACAAGGGTTTTCCACAAATTCTAACAATTCTGAAAATACACAATAATCAGTGCAAGAAGTAATCTGAAAATCAATGCCATAATTCTAGAAATGAATGCCAAAAAAATTGTTTGTTGTCCTAACCCTAGCGCCTAGGGTTTTTATCATAGAATGACTTTGATCCAAACAAAATGCATGAAACCACTTCCAGATTTTTGCAAATAATTCTGCCAATCAGATTTCATAAAAAAAAATGAAACCTAGAATTCAAAATAAATTGATTTTTCAAGAATTTGTTGAATATGAAGAAATTCAATCTCCCTCAAAATAGGATATCTCCAACTGAATAAAGCTCAAATCAAAGCTAAAAATATGAGCTTTCAAATAAAATACAAATCAAAATTTTTTGTTGGGTGGAAGTCACTCGAAACCGAGTCCAAACTCTGAAAGTATGTAGTCAATGCCCTAGATGAACATATCGAAATGCTTACAAAGTTCAAAATTTAATGTACCACAATTGGCGTCAAAATGACCTGAAATCAATGTGATAAACATCAAAAAAATATAATAATAATTTCAAAATTATTATTATCAAATTAGGGCATACTTTTGCCACTTGAAATGCTTTACAATCCTTCCAAACCCAATCGCTCAACTCGTAATTAATCAACAATAAACCAGAATTAATATTCAAACCCTAAGAGAGGGTTTCCTTGTAGAGCAACCCTCAAAGAGGGGTCTTCAAACCTCCATGCAATTTGCCACTTAAAAGATGACCTCCAAACACATCAAACAACCCTTAGAAACAAGTCACCTAATATCCACAATTTGAAATTTCCGATTGAAACAAAATTTTGCAGCCTTTGATGTAGAGCCACTTACATAGAAAATATGAAGGTTTTCGTCCTCACACCTTGTTCACACTTTGAAGGTTTCCGTTCTCAAAATGTTTTGGCCAAGCTTGACATACTTGACATAGATTCAATATTCAAAACATAGCATATCTAAATTGGATCCCTTGCTTGCAATAAATACCCTCCCAAATGGAGCAAACCATGTGAGGGAGTCCAATGCATGCATTAAAAATCATTGCTGACCTTTAATTCCTCTTTTCCACTTTTGGATCCCACCCAAAGGGTAGCGTTCCAATTTGGAACAACTCAAAGGCCGACAAAGTCAAAATTCATTCTTTAATTATTAAATTAATTTGCCTTAATAAATAATAGTAATTAAAATTATTTTTGGGGCAAATAATCTAATAATTAATTAATTAAATTCTTCTATTTGCAAGAGTGATAAAAATCATTTTTTGCGCAATTAATTAATTGAAAATACTTTCCAATTTTTTACCTAAATTACCTTAATTTTTGGAGTGGTAAAAAATCACTTTTGAGGGAATTTAAACAATTAATCATGATACTTCCATTATTCTAATAATCAATTAAAATTAACTTAATATAATAAATAATTAAACAGATTATTCAGACAACTCTAATTAATTACTAAAATAAATTTTTCCCATTACCATCCCTTAGCCTATGAGAAAAATTAGGATAAAGGTCTTCAACCTATTTTCATTTATTTTGAAAAAAGAGACGTTACAATCCTCCCTCCCTAAAATTGCTTGTCCTCAAGCAATTGCAAATTTAGCTACCTTGTATCTTCCCACTTAGCCAACTTTTGTATGCTTGAATTTTGATATATTTTTGGCATGGAACAAATTCAATCAACCCTTACCAAAGTGGCACCCTTGGCTTCAATCCAAAACCCGGGTATGTTGATCTCTTTAGTAGAAAGAAGGGTTGTACCTTCCAAAACTAGGTACGAATGAGGCTCTATGTGGATTGGGAATGAATCTCAATTGAAATCAAAAGTCTCACCTCTCACACCTACACAAAGAACAAACAAGTTAGAGAAAAAAGTAGTGTTTAACAACACTTTTGTGATCACACCTTCATCATGCTTCATAGACATAACAGCTAGCTTTCTTCCATTGCTTGCAATCATCTCATGAATTCCATTCAAATGATGAAATCCCCAATCATTGTGTTGTAGCAGTTCCATTGGGCTATTCTCATGCAATGAAGGTTTTGGAACACCAAACCCTTGATTCTCATATATCCTCTCATGACTTAGCAAGGTGTCTCACTCAATATATGATGCAAATCAGATTGTGGGCGCGCTGAAAACAAGTCACAACAGCTATACAACACTCGAAAATTCATCCAACTAGGTGCCTTGATGGCTGCCCTGAAGATACCTTTCAATTGAACCCTTCCTCCAACCATTTCCATTAATGTTTTCCTCTTATTTTGTGCAAACTTGCTGATGTTCACCACTGATAGCAGCAGCCTTAAGCCTATTATTTTCATGGCCAACAACATGAAAATGATGTAGTCAGTACCAATCCAACATCTCCTTGTAATATTCAATAAGTTGGCAAATGAAAACAACAAATGCAAGAACTGAAAATACCATGTTAGCAACCCCAAACAAAAAAGATTTTTTTTCCATAATTGAAAGTACCTATAAGCCCACTTGTATGAGAGCAAATGAAATTATGAGGTGGATGGAAATTGAGATGACAACGATATTAAAACCCAAATTTATTGTTGTCCCTATTGTTTTACCTCTATCTTTTGATGGTAGGACACTTCCAACACTTGTTTTTGGTGTTCCCCACCAATGGATTCCTTCAAGCAACATTTTAAACCAGAGAAACATCATCAAATTTCCCAAATTACAGTTGTCAAAAGAAAACACTAGCACTACAACATGTGAAATAAAGAGTATCATCATATCATCGTTGTAGCAATGCATCATCTCATGCAAAATTATGATAATGGTCGCTGGAACCAACCATACAGTGGGTAAAAATGCTCCAACAACATCAACAATTAAAAGATTATCCCAATGCATGACTGAATTTACTTGTAGGACTGCATACAAGTTGTTGGGCTACCCGAAATGATGATGGTAGCAACCTTCCTACTTGCAATATTAAAAGTCTTTTGAAGCAATACATTCGCCTTGAACTTTTCTTCACACCATGTGATTAAAAATCCCTAAAAAATTTTCACCTTAATGACTACAACTACTTGCATGGCAACAAGCTTACAATTTGACTCCAATGAGTGACTTATGAATTGAGTGTATTGACCCTTCACAAAATTGTTAGAATTCACTACACTCCATGTATGATCCCTTATGAATTTTATTTGGATGTATAGGATGAACTTATTAACCATTTTAAAATTACGGCCTATAACACCCATCTTGGCGCGTTACCCATGATGACCATAATTTGGCAATAAAAACAAATCTAAAAGACCTCCATACCTAAGCTTGTGATTAGCATGTTTGTCTCTCTTTGCCAACACATCATCTTCATCTCTATAACTCACATTTCTTCTTTTATGAGTATGCTTGTTGAACCAAAACCAATGTGAAAAGAGAATATTGCGATCTCATCCAGCATACCTTGGAACTTGACTAAAGGATAGCTATTTCCAATCATCAAAACATGTGCATGCCGTCCAAGATGAAAAAAATACGGTGATGACATGAGTGGAAGCCATAAATCTGAACTGTTTGCATACCTTTAGTTGCCATCATAAAGTTCATCTTTCTTTACTGATAGACATGGGTTGACATGTCTTCCACACCCCCAACCTTGTGAATACCATGGTTTTCAAATAAGAAGCTTCTTGTACACCAACCTTCCAATGTCAACTTGTGCATGTCTATATTCCACCATACCCTAAACAATTCTAATTCTTTATTTAATCTCATGGAATCAGCTATAAAAAATTTAAAATTAGAATTGAGAACTTTTGTAAAACTCAAAAAATTACGAAGATTTAATACTTCTTGGTGCAAATAATTGTGAACTTGAATCAAGGAGTCCTCATGCCTCATATTGCAAACCATAACCTTCATTTTATCACCTTTACTTGCATGTTTCCTATGAGAACAATAGAACTGAAATGGCATAAGCACGAAGTAATAAATCTGATGTGTTACCAACATTCCCATACCTTGGAGTGATGAAAAACTCATTATCCCTTGATGAAATGGGGTTTGTCGAGATACCTCTGACCCTTATATCCTCAAGATTTCTAATTTTTTTTTGATCACATGATTCTTTGTAGCGTTCTGAAAATCAGTCAATGGATATTCAAAGGTTGGTGCAAGTTATTCAAGCTTGAACCCTTTGTATACAAGTGATGCCTTTTTTGTTTCAACTTCATCATTTTTTGGCTCAAGCTCTTTGTTTTCACCTTCTGTGACTTCACTATCATGCATACAATCATGAGAAGATAAATAGGCATCTACAAATAAAAAAATTTTACATTGCACTTCTTTTAGTTCATGCTCATTGATTTCTTCTTTCTCTTGTTCTTTTAATGACTCATGAAGCTGTTGAACAACTTCTTGTTTCACCTTGGGAAGTTATGTTTTTCTGTGACTCCCCCCTTAGTGTTTACCCTTTGCAATCCCATCGATTGCTCCATAACTTGTTGGAAACCTTCACTAGGCTGCCTTTGAATTTATGGTTCCTGTGGCTCAAAAAATTCAATCTTTAACTGCCCTGAAACACTTCTTGCTGCTCCAAAATCTCTGTATTGTGAAACTCAAAAATTTTGCTACTTAGCTACCCCAAATTTTTTGATTTTTGAGTTTTAGGAAATTGATCCCATGGCTGCCCCTTGTATAGCTGGAAACCCTTATTTGGTAGCTCCAACAAATTTGATTTTTGAAACTCATTCTTCCTCCTATTAAACTGCCCTTTGTAAAGTTGTATATTATTTTTTGGCTGCCCTACAAATTCAGATCTTTGAAGCTCCCTGTTTACCTATAACTCAATCTTCTCTCCTCCCATGAGAGCCTCTTGGGGTCTAGGGCTTAACCCCATAACTTAACCAAATCGTTGGGTCTTAATGCCCTTACTTCTCTTTGAAAATCCCGCATAACTAGTAACACATCCTCCAAAGCTTCTTCCCTTGTCCTCATTTTCATCCCCACATTTTGAATGGGATCTTTGTAATCTTCTTTTGGAAGAAACCTAGGCCTCCACATCATTATGTAGAATTTGAATCCCACAGTTGGCCAAGAAGTTGGCTCTGATATCACTGTAATGTCCCAAAATTGAGACAAACGACCAAAACAAAAGTTTTCCCCAAATCCTAACAATTCTGAAAATGCACAATATTCAACTCAAGAAGTAATCTGAAAATTAATGCCATAATTTTGGAAATAAATGCCAAAAAAAATTTGTTCGCTGCCCTAACCCTCGCACCTAGGATTTTTATCATAGAATGACTTTGATCCAACTAAAATATATGAAACCACTTTCAAGTTTTGGCAAATAATTATCCCAATCAAATTTCATAAAAGAAATGAAATTCAAAATTCAAAATAAATTGATTTTTATAGAATTTGTTGAATATGAAGAAATTCAATATCTCCCTCAAAACAGAAGATCTCCAATTGAATAATAGCTCAAATCAAAGCTAAAAATATAAGCTTTTAAATGAAATACAATCAGAAATTTTGTTGGGTGTAAGTCACCCGAAATTGAGTCCAAACTCTGAAAGTATATAGTCGATGCCCTAGATGAAAATATGGAAATGCTCACAGTATTTAAAATTTAATGTACCATAATTGGCATCAAAATAACCTCAAATCAATGTGATAAACATTAGAAAAATATAATAATAATTTCAGAATTATTACTATCAAATTAAGGCATATTTTTGCCACTCAAAAGCCTTACAATCCTTTCAAACCCAATTGTTTAAATTAAAATAAATCAACAATAAATCAAAAAATTAATATCCAAACCTTAGGAGAGGGTTTCCTTGTAGAGCAGCTCTCAAAAGGGGTCTTCAAATCTCTATGCGATTCGCCACCCAAAAGATGACCTCCAAACACATCAAGCAACCCTTAAAAACAAGAGACCTAGCATCCACAATTTGGAATTCCCAGTTGAAGCACAATTTTACAACCCTTGATGTAGATCCACTCACATAGAAGATATAAAGGTTTTCATCCTTGCACCTTATTCACACTTTGAGGGTTTCCGTCCTCAAAAAGCTTTGGCCAAGCTTGACATAGATTCAATATTCAAAACATAGGATATCAAAATTGGATCCCTTGCTTGCAATAAATACCCTTCCAAATGGGGTGAACCATGTGAAAATCCAATACATGAATTAAAAATCGTTACCAACTTTTAATTCCTCTTTTCTACTTTTAGATCCCACCTAAAGATTGGTGTTCCAATTTGGAACAACTCAAAGGCCAACCAAGTCAAAATTCATTCTTTAATTATTGAATTTATTGACCTAAATAAATAAAAAGTAATTAATATTACTTTTGGTGTAAATAATCCGATTAATTAATTAAATTGCTCTATTTGCAAAGAGTGATAAAAATCACTTTTTGAACAATTAATTAATTGAAAATACTTTCCAATTTTAACTTAAATTACCTTAATTTTTTGAGTGGGAAAAAATCACTTTTCAGGGTATTTAAATAATTAATCATGATAGTTCCGTTAATCAATTAAAATTGTCAACATAATAAATGATTAAAATCAGTTTTTGGGCTACTCTAATTAATTATTAAAATAAATATCCCAATTACCATCCCTTAGCGTACGAGAAAATTAGGCTTCAACTTGTTTTCTTTTATTTTGAAAAAGGGGACATTACACTCTTGAGATGGGATTATATTATCGGTGATTTGTTGACATGCTACAAAAGCTGATTGTGCATCTAAGATTATTCTTGGCAGCAAAGGCTAAATTTAGCCCGGAGGCTGAGTTTTGAGAATCTTTGATATGCCATGTTGCATAGTGCGATGGCCCTATATTGACCCATTTTGTCTGCTTGGAATTCTTTGGGAACATCTGCCTCTTTTTCTGCGATTCTTCTATCAGACCAACAAGATCAGTTTTAATGGTGTGTCCCAATACCGGTGGTAGAAGAAAGCTGGGAAGCCATCTGATCTAGGTGCTTTGTCTAGATGGAAGGAAAAAAACGCTACCTTAACTTCCTCTTTAACAATACGTCTTTGAAAGGTATTGTTGTTTAAATCACTGATTTTATGAGGGATTTGCTGTAAAAGAGTATGTTGGTCCCAAAGAATTTCTGGGGCAAGCCGCTGAAATGAGAGGAGCTCGTGGAAGTAAACTGTTGCATGCTTAGAAATTTGTGCAGGGATTTCAAGGAAAGTACCATCCTCAGTTTGAATTTAATGAATAGCATTATGGGTTGGCAATTGAAAACATATTTGTGAAAGAATTTTGTTTTGGAGTTCCCCTGTTGAATCCACAGTGCTGTTGTGTGAGTACAACTCCTCTTTCTTGAATTCTTGACATTTTTTTTATCTCACTTGAGTTTGTGTAGCAGCCCTTTGACTAAAAATATTTCCAAACTCTGTTTGCTCCATATGAGTTTTTGTTTGAGATGTTTTAGTTTTTCCATGAATCTGTATATCTGGTGACCTTGAATTAAATCCCCTTCCTTCCACCAGGGTGCAATGTTTTGGTCTGTGTTGGGATGTGTCAGCCATATTCTTTCAAATTTGAAAGAAGACATTTTAGGGACTGCACTGGCAGCATTAATCTATCTAAAGGGTTACTGGCCAATGATATGATAGAGTGGAGTTGCTGATCCTAGCTGCAAACGGACTGTTGCCTGTGAGCCATTGGTCAGAGATCATTATTCGATCTAATTTTTCAGCAATGTAATCCAATTAAATGTGCCTTGAGCATAATCCAGGTCTACTAGGGATACTTCTTTGATAAGATTCATGAGTTCTTCAGCAGTCCTTTGATTGAAATTGGATCCTCCTTTCTTTTCTGAAGAGATTTTGATAGAGTATTGACATCTCCCATGATGATGAGATTTTCAGGGAGTGGGGATTTGATCCAGACTGAAAGCCATAATATGAAGGTTATTTTGGAATTCCCACGGGATGGGATATAGATATCAATAATATTGAAATTGAATTGTAATTCATATGAATAAAATTTAGCATACAGTCCGCATTCAAAAAATTGAGAGTTGCCCCAGGCACCATAATATATCAAAATAGATACGAAAATATCCCATTTCGCAGTAGAATCTCTCATGAACACGGATAATACAAAAATGTACCTTCTTTCCTTGTTGACTTTATATCTGATCTTGGGATTATTAAATGGGGGAAACCACTGGCTAGGTGTCTGTGTTCATGACGGATTCAGGGGATTTTTTTGTAGTGTGGAATTTTTATTTTTCCCATTCTAATCCTCCCAGATCCAGGGTGATGGGATTTAGAAGTGGCTTTTCCAAATAAAGATTAACACAGAGCCATGCATAGTTTAGAATTCTCAGCTTCTTGATGAAATCAGAGATTGCAATATATTTTAATAGCTGATCCTAATTTTCTTAGGTGTTTTTTCCAGTATTCACTTGGGAGGAGAGGATATCTGATCCAAACTAGGACTGTGGTCAGCAGATCTTCCGTTGATTGAAAGCCGGGGACTAGTGTTTAATGAAGCGGCCTTCGTTTTTATTGAACCAAGGGCCTGCTTGGAATGCTTGATCTCTTTATTTGCTTGAGGCAAAGACTGCCATGACTTCTACAGATCCAATAGGTCTCCAGTTATCTTGAATCCATGACTTAAAAGAGTTTTAGGACCTGGGTAAGCGCCTATGAATCTACAAATCAAATATTTTTCTTCAATACCCAGAGATGATTTTCAATCTCATCCATGGTGAAGGAGACTTTTGGAGGTGTCTTCAGCTTGAGATAACAACCCTTTTCCTTATTGGTTAGGAAAGCATGATATTTGCATGTATTGTTGCATATTTTCCTTGCAGATAGAAGAGGTGTCATGTGAAACATAAAACCTGAAATCTGGGTTCTTGGGTGAGGTCATCACCTCATCAAGGGGGTGAATTTGAGGTTGGATCAGCTGGGTACTGGATCAGATCTGAGAAAGTTAAAGAGATGAGAGAGCTGGTTTGGAGCAGGGTTGGTAGAGGGCATGGGAGAAAGACTTCCAGAGCTAGTCAATAATTTACTTGTTATAACTCATTCTAGCCTGAACTTTGCACTTGTCACTTGAAAATGGATATGACCTAGGGAGAATTAACTCCTTTGCAGCCAGTAGGTTTCATCAGCAGAGGAATTAGACCAAAAGAAATATGATAAAATATCCCTGCAAATGTGAAGATCGTTTCTCTATGTTTGTGTACTTACAATCTACCAGCTTATATTGTGGGAAGCAAGCAAAGCAACAAGTTGGAGATTGACATCATCTGAGTAGACATTTGTATGTAAAGACAAAGCATGATTGGTATGTGTAATGCTAATAACTAACAAAGTAGATAATATTTTGTAGCTGAAATGAATTAAACTGATTTTAAAGTCCTTGACAATCTTAATTGATTTCAATGAAACCAAAGGCCCCTAAAAAACCATAGTGTTACTATTACAGAGTTTTGACATGGTTTTTGTTGGTTTTTCTCCATGCAATCTGATTTTGAGAAAATGGGTTGCAGGAAATGAGTTGTGTTTGGAGAAGTGATATGGGAAAATAATGGCCCATGGTTGTAAAGCAGTGTATCCATGTATGAGGATGTAAATCGAAGATAAATGCTTAACATTTCCAAATCAATATATATGTCATTAGATCTGTGACACTGAGATCTAAGTTAAACTAAACCTATCAAATACAAATTTGATGAACTTCATTTGAGAAAATAGAAAAGAGTCCAATAAATCCAAAATGCAAGTAATGAAACTTGCCACAACACTCACTTCTTGCCAATTCCACAGGAAGAACTAGTTGCTACATGGACCTTGATTGCAAGTGAAAATCTTAAAACTGTAACGAATGATTTTCATAATTTATAAACAACACTACAAAAATGGAAAAACAAGCATTGATTACACCTGGGAGAAAGGCTTACAAGAATGGGTAAAAATCCAAGAAAAAGATGCCTATGTGACAAGCCTCATATCCGGATTGTCAGCCTCAATTCCACTTCAATCATTGTTGTCATGCTTTAACATCTCTTTTGATAGGTTTGTCCCCAATTACCTTTTGTATTGATTGAAGGACAAACAACCTAGTCACAAACCTTGCAGTCCATAGGTATCAGGTGCACGAATAATTGACCTTCTTTGGTTTAGTGCCAGAGACTTGGGTATCCATTCTGTCAAATTCATCTGAGATGTGAATATGTGCATTTTTAAATAATAAGTGGTAATATGACATCTTCCATAGACACAAGATATAAGGGATGATTTTAACAGCACAAAAAACATTTTTTGCCATATATTTTATTAATGTATCTTGGAATTGACTGATAGTATTTTATTAATTATTACATGGGCTATAAATTTGACTATGAATTTAACCTTGTTTCTAAGCTATAAATTGACTGCAATGATCACACTTTCTTCTCTCTTGATGATGGGCTGAATCTTTAGGTCAAAAACTCAAGGCTATTAGTTTCATTATAACATAGGTCTCTCCACAAGCTCTTAATAATATTTAATGCCTATTGATTCAGAAGGTTACATTTGCAAGTTTATTTTTATAAATTTGTTGTTATATCATGGTTTTTTAAATTTCCTTTGCTTAAAAACAAATGTTTCTTGCCAGTTTTTTTTTCATGTAAGTTTGCCATATTAAACCAGACCCATACTATAGAACTTATCATTAAGCATGTCTGTGCAGAAATTTGTTTCTTATGGCTCATCATAGTTGGAATTTTCAAATGCTGAAAGAAATTTTAACTGCTCACAGTAGTTCTTTATTTGATTGTGATAGTGAATAATGCAGTGTACTAGTTCTTGTGGACAAAAATTCTTTAAAAGTTGAATCCATACACCTAAACTCTATATTTTGTGAAACAAATATTTACAAATGGTGTCAGTGTTCATCTTGCAAAGGTGCTTAGCAGACTTGACTAGAAGATTGTTTGGAGTTGTGATGCTTCAAATCACTCAATTCTAATCTAGAAACTGCTCTAATAGCTGGGATACACTTATCAAAATTGGATCACAAAGTAAGTGGAGATCAGTTCAACTATGCCACTAATCTCACTAGTCAAAATCACTGAAGCAGATTGAAGCACCCTCGATACTCTTGATATGACATGTCAACAAGAACAGAGAATACAAGTTAGTGCAGAGATCTATGGAGGTTGTAGAAAGGTTTTATGGAGATCCGAACACTTTGGGGTCATAAACAACTGGAGAAGATTTGTTAAACATAGAGGAATCAAAGAAAAGGCCTTTACAGTTATAAAATTGCTAGATACAATAGGGTCACAGTTACGCTATTATCATAGCAGTTTCTCGTGTCACAGTAGTTATGCTAGTGGCAAGGTGGTTTTGCTAGAGGTATGGCTGCTTCATCTTGATGTCCTTGTCGATTTCACACAAGTCATATGGAAAATAAGAATAACAACAAAAAATGATGTCTTTGAGTCTTCATATTCCTTGGCATTTGGTCTAGATGTTTGGTTCTTTTGCTAGGTTTTGTTTATGTACACCCTCAAAGGGTTATGTACTTCCTTTTGGTTGAGCATCTTGGGGAGTTGTGGTAAAGTTTTATGTATGTACACCCTCAAAGGGTTATCTACTTATTTTTGTTTGAGTGACTTGGGGAGTTGTGGCAAATTTTGTATATGTACACCCTCAGAGGATTATGTACTTCTTTTTGGTCGAGTGTCTTGGGGAGTTGTAGCATGCAAGTGCTTTGGAAGAAGGTGTGTTGAAACAAGTTGCAAAGCATATCATGCTATAAAAGCTTTTTTTAGGTGTTGGTGGTGTTCTTGGAGGCCTCAAGAAGGAAAATGGAATGTAGTATTGGAAGGAGATAGTGGCAAGAGAAGGCAACATCTTACTCTATTTGAGTTTTTCTACATTAGGTTTCTCCAAGGTTTGAGCTCCGTTGTTTTGTGTTTATAGTTCTTTACTTTTCTTCATTCATTCAACTACCTACAATTATTCACAACACCTAAGCAACCCATTTCTAAGCAGATTTGATTGTTTTCTTGAGTAAATCTTAAAGGGACAACAAACACAATCAACTAAATCATTTCTTCATAAGATAAGATTTGTGTTGACGAATTAGCTATGGAGTACACACCTATTGTTGTTATCCCAAGACACCCATTATCTGTAAGCCCTCAAAATAAGCTATACTGTGTTCCCTTCACCTTGCAATTGCTGATCCACAGAACTGTATTGAGTCCATGGACTCGTGATCATTTTCCTTTCAACTCATGCAATGCCATTTTGATATCTTGGGCAAGATTATTAAGTCTTCTATTCTCCTCTCTAGATTTTCTCTGATGGAAGTTCCAGTATAATAGCTGCACGAAAACTTGCAGGGCCTGCATAGTGTACCGGTAAGGCCTTTGACTCTGAGTGTGATGAAGTGAAAAAAAACATTAATTGCTCTTCACTTGACCATCTAGCTAAACTTGATCATGGTTTCTGAATGTCAATAGGTTGGCACTCCAATCCAAACAGAGGGAGCATACTTTGCACAAGAAATCATTCACAACATTAAGGATGCCCTGCCTAAGATTTGGGAAGAAGGTGAAGGCTATGAATATATTATGGATATGATTTTGAGATTCAACTGTGTAGTTTAGAGTAAACCTATCTCGACCCATATTTCACGAGTAGTGGTTCACAAGAATCCATCTTTCATGAGTATGAATGATCCACTCAGCACTCGTTGCATCTAGGTAATGCTCACAAGGGTGAAGCACAAGGACTTCCCTAGAGGTCATCCATCCCGATACTACTCTGGTTCAAGTGTGCTTAATCATGGGGTTTCACCCACAATCAATCACAATGAATATATTGTATGCCCAAGATAAATATTTGCAAATGAAACTGTTTTAATTGCATAAAACATATTAATTAGATAACAGGGTACCGTGTTTCATTCAGTGTATTCCACCTTGTTCGAAGAATAACTTCCATTTCTGTAATTATGCATTGCATCAAATATTGGGATCGGTAACCAATTTCGAATGATACCATTGCTTAGCCCAATTTGTAGGGAAAGTTGTAGTAATGTAAATGAGAGATTTTGGTTATGTGATACCTTTTTTTTTTCACTCGTAATTAATTCTACTTGGTGATGTGGGATAAGAAATGAATCCATAGAATGTCCAACTCTATGCGCTCATTTAGAAACTGACACATTCAATTCCAAACCGAAAGACTGTTTTGCTTGTTTGTTTGGATCTTAAATTCCAAAAAGCTATCGGGCTCTACTGTAAAACTACCAAGAGCCATTACATGAATCAATCAATCTAGTCATTCCAACCCTCATATCCTTGATGTTAGGATCCGAGGAGTTGTTTCAAACCTTCAAATATATTTATGCCTCGTTGATGCATAGTGATGCTCTACTGTAAAACTACCAAGAGACATTATATGAATCAATCAATCTAGTCATTCCAACCCTCATATCCTTGATGTTAGGATCCGAGGAGTTGTTTCAAACCTTCAAATATATTTATGCCTCGTTGATGCATAGTGATGCTCTACTGTAAAACTACCAAGAGACATTATATGAATCAATCAATCTAGTCATTCCAACCCTCATATCCTTGATGTTAGGATCCGAGGATTTGTTTCAAACCTTCAAATATCTTTATAACTCATTGATGCATAGCGATCATCTTAAGCAAGAACATAGGACCAACATTAATATACCCTATTTATATCAAGCAAACTGGTTAAGAGAGCACAACACTAGCTTGGTTTGACGAATCCACTGTATCTAGAGATGCAAGAGCCTTGAAGCCCTTAGAAGCCATAATGTACACCATAAGAAGCACATCTAGGCCTGGCTTGATAGTACTTGGATATGCCGATTACTATCATGCAATCTCACATGCATTCATCAGTGGAGACCTTCCATGATGAACATTTGAAAAGCCTAATTGATATTAAAAAAAGTCACTTAGTAGTGTCCACACAAAAATTATAAAGAGCAACATTTGTTACTTTCCTATGACAGCAGACTTTGTTAGTCTTTACTCTGGCAGGAGACTCTGGTTTTCAGTTCTCTTATCAGTGTGGCCTCACTTTTTAGAAATGGATCTCACCTGATTGTAGTTTTTTTGAAAAAGAATTGTATGATGATTAACTGAACGAGATCATAGGCCAAGGGAATGGAGAATAAACTAACTCTTAGCTGATTAAAGAAAAAGAAACATGTTAGCTGTACTGAGTCTTTTGGAAGAGATCTCGTGGAACCCTGTTGTAAGATTGATGTAACTTCTCTGTTCCTTGGAAAGATAAACCATCCATGTTTGTGTGCATACAAACAACTAAAGTGAAATTTTAAGCAATCTTACATGTACAAAGACAAGACACGCTTAGTCTGTGGAATGATAACAAGACAGTTCATTTTGTGTCCTAAAATTTTTAATATAACTACTAAATTTAAACTCGACGAGACCATTTTTTGTAGTTAAAATTACAAATTGATGATCTTTATTGACTTCCATTGTTGGTGTTAAGCCACACTCAGACCGAAGATGGACTGGCCCAAGAGGGGCCAGTAGCTCAGTGGTAGAGCACTCCAGCAGGGTATGGAAGGTCCTAGGTTCGAGTCCTAGCTGGTCCATGTCTCAACATGGTATCAGAGCCAGGCCCAGGCTAGGGGCCCCAAGCACACGAGAGGTGTGGCTTAAGGGGGGTGTTGGTGTTAAGCCACACTCGGACCGAAGATGGACTGGCCCAAAAGGGGCCAGTAGCTCAGTGGTAGAGCACTCCCGCAGCGTATGGAAGGTCCTAGGTTCGAGTCCTAGCTGGTCCATCCATGTCTCAACATCCATGATACCAAAGGCCCTCACAAAACCACAAAGCTGCGATTACAATATGTGGACATAATTTTTTTGCTTTGATTCCATGCAATTTGAAATCTCAAGAAAAAGAGTTGCAATAAATTAGCTGTTGTAAGGAAGGAAAATGGCAAAATAATGCCTAATGGTTGAAAAACAATGTATCCAAGAATAAGTGTGAACACGAAAGATTAAAATTTTAACATTTTCCAGATCAGTATATATGCCACTAGATGTATGACAATCAGGTTTCAGTTAGAAGTAAACTCAGAATATAGTATATGAATTTGACAAGCTGCAGCTAAATTGTATGAGCAAAGAGAAGAGTGAAATAAATCCAAACAAATAATAATGAAGTTTGCCAAAGCACTCATTACCTCTTACCTTCACTCTGCGAACCTGATGAGAAACTTAAATGGGTCATCAAGAAACTCCGGTATCGTAGACAGGACTGCATCCTCGCCCTCCAACCCATTAGCAATTTTCAACAAATCTTATTACATTGCAATTCCTATATCATTAAGTTGGGCATTGTTTCAGTGCTTGGATAATTCCTAGAATGACAACAGAGTAACGCAAGTACCATCATAGTTGCAAAACCAGAGCTTACACCACATAAAAACTGTTCAAAGTTTTCCATTGCTTTCATTTTCTCTAGAAAAGTTGGAACATCCTATTCAAGAGGGGCTTGCAATATCTAACAAACCAGATCCTCATCCATCACCAGAAGAAATGAAACGCGTGTAGGACGTTGAAAAACTTCCTCTGGGGACTGCCTTTTCAGGAGAAAATGAAATCAATGAAAAATGTTGAACAGCTTTGTTTACAGAAAAATTTGCTGTGCCAAGTTTTTGAGCGCCCCATGATGCTCAGAAGATAACACCTGCATAAACTTAGCATTTTCCGAATTCTAACCTTGTCTACTAAGGATTCCCTATACTCTCACAACAAATCACCATCCCCTCCCTGTGATTTTCAAATGTGAGAGTGCTTACATTATGTGGTGGAGTTAATATCCACTACTACAAACAATGCCCAATCTAATGAGATTAACAATTGCAGGAGTATGGTGCAACGGATGGATCTTGTTCTGACCACCACCCATTATTTTTAATATCTTGCAAGAAGCTATCATGGCCTCTCATAATTTCTCCTCCTTTTCCATGCATCTCCCTGACAAGATTGTTGAGGTCTCACATACCCACAGAGTTGGCTTTAAATTACTTTTTCCTTGAAGATGTCTGCCATTAGTAAGTGGGTATATCATGGACCGCCGTTCATCAAAAGATATGATTATGACTGGTAAATTTTTATTAAAGTATTCTCCAATACAGTCAGATTAGCTGCATCTGGACAGGATATATAGACTATCATGGATTAGGATATGCCTAATTAGCTGTACCTGGCGTCATACGCGGGCTGGGTGCAGTGTGTGGGGCCTAGCACCCAGCTGCCTCGGGTTCTGGTCGGCCCAGCTTTATGCATAGGCTCCTCCAAAATATCTAACAATTTAAAAGAAATTTAAAACAAGATAGTTTCTAAGTTCTTGTTGGAAAGAATAAATTACAGTCAACAATTCAATTAAATGTATGAATTTTTATTTAATATTAAATTTTAAAAAAAAAATTAAATTATTTGTTTCTTATTATATTGGTTAATATGTTAATTTTTCATGATTTTTTTTTTTATAAAATTATTTTAATTTTGAAAACAAAATTTTTAATGATGATATATATACAATGTAAATAATTGTTATCATTAAATACTCTTATTTTTTGGTTATGTGCATTAAGGGTAATGATATTAAATTATTGGAATTCATTTCTTTCTTAAAAATTAGGAACTTAATAATTAGTAAAATATATTTCACTAACATAGGACTTATAAATAACATTAACCACTTTAGATTATAGTTTAACTATTTAATAAGTATAATTGTTAGATTACTATCTACCCACAATATAATAATATTAAAAATATACATACAACACTCTAAAAACATGTTTGGTATTTTATTATATATTCACGTCCACTTAACATTTTATTTGCACTTATCCTCTTTTTAAATTATTTTTTAAATGTTATATAGATCTTTTAGCACTTTATCATCTTTTTAAATTATTTTTATAATTTTATATAATGGATGCATGCTAGGTTTAATGTTAGAAAACATAATATTCATTTTTAATAGTTGATTTTATTATACTATCTATTTATTTATTTATTCAATATAAGAGTGAAGAAACATGAAAAACATAGTTTATCTTATGTTGGTATTCAAGAGTAATAGGACTTCTTGTTATATCCTTAAAAATGTTATCAAAAGTAACTTGATCTTATCAATGACCACCAAATCTACCAAATTAAATACATTGCAATATCACAATATTTTGTATTGAATCGTGCAATGTACTATTTACTATTACACTTTACTTTTATTATAATTTTACATACAAAATCAATTTTAAACAATTTATAATATAAATGTGGAGACTAACCACTACACAACCCTTGTTATTATGGTAGGTGATGCAAATACAAAGAGTGGGAAGCTAATTAAAACTTGTCTTTACCACTTGAGTTGTAAGGGTCTCAGCATTCCAATGCAACACTTACCACATATAAATAGCGATGCAATTTATTTTATTATGTTAACGGATTAAAACTTCAATACATGTTGCAACTAGGTTTAATGCATACATAAATAAGGAAGAAACAATCCTAGTATCATTGCATAGTCTTTTTATCTTCTAACAGGGAGCAACACAGAGCTTTCAGACCAAGAACAATGAACACAAACAACTCTAGTTTTTTTTTATATCATTCTATCAAGCACCAACAATTTTCTTTTTTAATGAATGTCATTTTGCATATATGATGAGAATGGAAGATCCATCCCTTCCACTTCTAGGTGTTCCAATCATCAAATAGTTTCCAAGAGAGACCAAGAGTCCCCCAATTGCAAATGTCTACCTTGGCAGCGTTGACAAAGAGTTTGAATGAAAAAACAAGTTCCCACCTATTCGGATCTGTCAAAGTCTTAAAAAAAATAACGAACCGCACTTTATCCAACATACACCTATGCAGGGTTTTGGTAGATTCAATGACCAAGACCCAGTTAGTTTAGAAACAACATGACCTAGAAAGCATGTTGCTCGTACGAGCCATAATGACCATAGCTCATTCATTCAAAGTTTCATTTACATCACCTAACTTGTCTACGGTCTCAAAAGTTCCCTTTTGCGAGATGCTTGTTGAGGATGTAGATGGCACAGAGTTAACATTGATTCCTCACTAAAAACCACAGGTTGTGTATGAGTGTTTGTAAGATTTGATATGTGAGAAACTTCATTAATGTTAATTAGTCCCTAGTTTATCTAAGGATTGTGAACAAAAACCTCAATCATTGCCATAACGTTGTCCCTGTTTTAAGTTGTTTTGCCCCACTTCCAAAACTTTTGCATTCCCTAGGCATACATTGCCATTGTTAGATGTTTCAAAAATCTTGAGTTCCATTTAATTCATATGCTTTAGTATAACAACCAAAAATCATGTAGCTTTCTCAACATTTTGATTCAAATATGCACTACTATGAAATAACATATTGTTTGCAACTCTCAAGAAGATAGAGTCCTTTTGATAAAACTCATTACATCATGACAAATGCACTCAAAGTCATCTAAAAATGAGTTCCAAGACAAGTGCTCTTTGAGAATCAATCTTCTTACGAATCATTGAAAAGCTTCCATCTTTTAATGTCGGAAAGTTTTGAGCAAAGGAATCCTCCAACTAAACACACCACAACCAAAACGGAAAGTAAAGCAAAGAAAAAGTAAACTCACTCTATTTTTGGTGATATAGGTTAACATGTCCACCATGTATGCTCCTACATCAGACACCCATGGTAAATGAAAAGGACCATGACTCTCGCTCATGAACCTACAATGAGCTACTCTAGTGATTTTCCATGCTTGGCAACCTTGGATGCTTGGATCTAAGTTGTGTCTTCAATTGCTCTACCCTTCCACTTCACCAATTGTTCGTAGTACTCACAGCCTTGTGTCTTCTTGTAAATCCAAATGTCTAAAATAGCTTCCATTTCTTCTTTATCTACCGGTGGCAGTTGCTCCTTCCAATCTTCAACTAAAAAAATCTACACTATCACTTATTTCTCCTTCAACATATCGGTATAAATTAGCCATGTTGAAGATAGGCGAGATGCCTACTCCATCTGGCAGCTCTAATTTATATGCATTAGCTGATAACATCCTTAAAATCCTACAAGGTCTGATCTTTTTCCACTTTAGATTGTTGCATTCACCTTTCAGAAACCTCTCCTTGTGAAAGTGTGCCAACACTAAGTACCCAACTTCAAAATTCACCTCTTTCTTATGCAAATTAGCATGTTGTTTGTATTTTCCAACACTCTCTTCAAGTCTTTTCTTGACTTCTTGATGTACCTCATACATATCTTGATGATAATCTTCACCCTTTGTAGTTCTTCTACACAACGTAGTTGTACTTCTCAACTCACACACCCTTCTACGGCCACTTCCATACATAATTTGAATAAGAACCCATACATGTATTCCAATTGACTAAATCATTGTATGCGAATTTAGCTTGTGCCAACATCAAGTCTCACTATTTGGACTTATTAACAATCAAACATCTCAACAAGTTTCTTTGTTTGTCCATTTGTTTGGGGTGATACTTTGAACTGAAGTTTAATCCAGTTCTCAATAGAAATGTCCAACAAACTTCATGTCTCTATTTGAGACAATACTCTGAGGTAATCCATGCAACCTCACAATCTATTGAAAGAATAAATTAGATATGGGTGTGGCATCAAAAGTCTTCTTGCAAGCCAAAAAGTGAGCCATTTTTAAAAATCTATCCATTGTAACGAAGATAGAATCATTACTTCATTGCATTCCTAGCAAACCAAGAGTAAAGTTTGTGCTTAACGCATCCCATGGTTTATCTGGAATGGGCAATGGTTGATACACTCTACATTGTTGCATCAATTTCTTCACATCTATGCCCATCTGTGGTGAACAGTATCTCTCATTCAGTTGTGTCAACGTCTTGTCATATCCAAAATGACCAACAAGTCCTCAACTAAGATTCTCTTTTAACAAGTTCTCTCTCATAGAACCTTGCAGTATGCACAACTTTTGTCCCTTAAACAAGAGACCATAATGTATCGTGTACTCTAACCATAGAGTCCTATATGTATCTATTGGAATCCTACACATTGCCCATGCATCTCAAAAATCTAAATCTTCCTCATATAATTTTGTCATGAATTTAAATCCAATGACCGTTACTTTTAGCTCATTCGCTACAAGAGCTCACCTACTAAGGCATTTGCTATCTTATTAGACTTCCCACTCTTATGCTTCATGTTAAAAGAATAGCTTTGAAGAAACTCCACCCATTTCATATGGTGTTGATTTAGCTTACCTTGTTTGTTTATGAACTGCAAAGCATGATTGTATGTGTACAACATGAACTATTTTGGCAACAAGTAATGCTGCCACTTCTTAAGAGCTTGAACCATTGCATAAAATTCTTAGTGATAGATTGAATACTTCCTCTTTGATTCATTCAAATTCTCACTAAAATAAGTAATGGGCTTACCCTCTTGACTTATCAATGCTTATATGGTTATTCTGCTTACATCGCAATCAACCTGAAACACCATTATAAAATTTAGTAAGGATAACACTAGTTGTTCCATCACTTTTTTCTTCAAAAAATGAAAATTATTTTCTACAACAGTCCATTAAAACTTCTTGTCTCACTTTATAGTCTCTGTGATGGGTGCACATATACCATTGAAAATTTTGATGAATTTCCTATAGAAGCTAGCCAATCCATGGAAACTTTGTGCCTCAAACATGTTCTTTGGCGAAGGCCAATCAACAATCACTCTTACCTTCTTAGCATCCATTTTCAACCCTTTTCTTGAGATCATAAACCCCAAGTATATCAGCTCCTCTTGTCTGAAGCTGCACTTTTTTAGATTTATCAATAATTGCTACTCTTTCAACTTATCCAACACCAACTTTGAACGTTGCAAATGCTCTTTTTTGGAATGACTAAAAATTAGAATATCATCCAAATAGACAATTACAAACTTACTTGTGAATGGCTTCTACACTTCATTCATGAGTCTCATGAACATAATTGAAACATTTGACAATCCAAATGGCATGACCAGCCATTCGTACAACCCATCAGCTGTCTTGAATGCGGTCTTTCACTTATCTCCTTATCCAATGCAGATTTGATGATGCTTGCTCTTCAAATCAATTTTGGTGAAGTACTTATCTCTACTCAAATAATCCATTAAGTCATCCATCCTTGGGAATGGAAACTTGTCCTTGATGGTGATCTTGTTTATTGCATGTGAATACGTACACATTCTCCATTCTCCACCTTTCTTTGGTGCCAAAACTACTAGAATTGCACTTGGGCTTAGACTCTCACATATCAAACCCTTATTTAACAACTCCTGCACCTATTTATTTATCTCTTCATTCTCCATTGGAGTCAACCTATAGGCTACTTTTTTAGGTAAACTTTCTCCAGGCACTAAATCCATATGGTGATTAATACTCCTTAAAGGTGGTAGTACATTCGACAACTCACTTGTCACAATATCAACATAGTTCTTCAACATATTTTGAATTTTAATGTGAAAATCACTTACCGTAGTGGCTATCACAACCTATATCAGTTTGGAAATCAATGAAAAACATACCTCTTCTTCCTTAGCCACCTTTAATAACTCTATTTTGAAAGCCAACATAGCCTTTGAACTGTTATCCACCTCATCTCCCTTGTCCTTCAATGGACTCAATGTGAATTTATTTCCATCTTTTGTGATAACATATGTGTTTATTTGTATGTCATGCATGACTCTCCTATCAAACTATCATGGCCTACCCAATAACACATGACACACATCCATGGACATGATATCACACAAAACCTCATCGTTATACAAACCAATTGAAAATTTTACCACACACTGCTCCTTCACAAACACCTAGTGCCCCTTAAACAACCAAGAAACTTTGTATGGTGTAGGATGTTGTAAATGTGTCAGCCCAAGTTTTTTTACCATTTCTTCAGAAACCAAATTATCAGTACTATTGTTATCAATTACAACTTTACAACACTTACCTTTGGATTCACAAACAATCCTGAACAAACTCTTCCATTATGTTAGTTAGTTCACCTCCTTGGTTGGATTTAACAACACTCTTTTCATCAATAAAGCCTCTCCTTGTTTTAGATATTCCATATGACTTAGAGACCTAATGCTTTCTTCATCTCCAAAATCTATATGAGTTTTTCTTTCAGCTCTCTTACTATTGTTCAGAGGGTTTTTTAGACAATCTTCCCACTTATGACCAACATACTTGTTGCAATCAAAACACTTACCACAAAACTTTCACCTCTACTTCATCAGTATGAACCTCTCCCTCTTGAAGAGTATCCTCCTCTCGTGCTACAATTATGACATTGTGAATTGCTAGCTTCTCCACCATTATTTTGTCGACCTCTTCCACTACCATTATGTCCTCATCCTCTCAAAGACCATCCTCTAACTCTAGAGTTTGCTTGATGCCTACTTGTTAGCTTCTTCTCTACCTTTAATGCACTTTGATAGGCTTTTTATATGGTCCATAGGTTCAACAAACTAATTTCATCTTTAATATCAAAATCCAGTTCATTTCTTCTTGGAAAATTATAAGTGATTGACATTATGGTGCCTTAATTTCATGGATAAGAATGCAATGTCTTGAATGTATTGTTGATGCATTTATGTTAAATGTTATGACACTGGTTGGAGTGAGGAGAAGTAGGGGAGAATTAGTTCTCAATGCAAATCCATTTAGGCTACGTTTGATGTGATTAATCAAGTAGGATTTACATGCACCTATTGTTCCTTATATAGTCATCTTGAGTGGTGGATCTTGGGTGTGTGTTTTGGGCATGTTACAAAATAATGTTGAATACTAGTTGTTGGTTACATGCTATCCCACTTAAAAATGGTTCACTTATGAACTCTACATATGTATTCTAGGAGACTATGCACTAAGAATATATAAACTATGGTCAGGTTGTGTGTAGTTTGAGCAACACCTCATAATGATCCCAGTTGTGGTTGTTGTCGAAGTCATGGAGCCCAAGCACGTTGATGGCATCTCTATTATTATCAGCTGATGGGTACATGTAGGACAACATTTCCCACTCATGCATTTCCACTTTTGTCTATACATCTTCTTGAGTGTCACTAGCACCACTGATTGAGTCAAAATTATTGTGTTCTTTTGTAGAGATCCACTCAATATGCCATGGAAAATACAAATTTACAATTTGTTCTTAATGTGCTATAATGTCATACATAGTTAAACCAATGTTCACTGTAATGTTATGGAATGGTTTGTATAGTAGGAGCTCTAACCAACATCAAGCTTCATATGATGGCAAATTAGTGGAGGTATAATAGAAAAATGAGGGAAAATGCAAACAATTTCTTGAATTGTTCTATTTCTCCACTGATTGGTTTTTCTTTGATTATTGAAAGACCAAGTTCGAGCAACTTCAATGAGTGGAATTTTTTTTCTAGAGAATAAGGGAAATTTATATATGCATCAATGAAATATGGTAGTTTTCCTTCCTTAGACATGATTTTTGAAACATGTTTAAAGATTTGTTTTTTAACAGATAGGGTAATGAATGTTCTACTACAAATAATTAGAGGCAGCTCTTATAGCATGTGGCCTGTCTCTTATGCACTTGTCATAGATGATAATAATTTTTGTGAGAAAATTGCTATATGTAATCATCACTAGGTGTTCAACTACAACTATCTCTGATATTTTAGTTAGTATACGGTGGTAGCTTTCATATTTATTTTCGAATTTAGCTGCATACTTTGCTATATATTTGAGCATGGTGTGATGGGAGACAATTAGTTGGAAATTAACATTTGCACACCTTATTGAAAGCATGTTTGCATTGTGGATGTTTATTCTTTCATTATTATGTGCTAAAATGTAAGTTTTGAGGCCTTCATCATCAATAAACATACTTGACATCGCTCGTAATGGACATGGTGCTTTGTATCTACATTGTAGAATAGTGCCCCTTTTTCATATGCATGTAGAATTGCTACATTTTGTGTGACATTGAACCCGATTTGCAAGATCCTCATAATATGTTTGAGCATTGGAACCAAATATTTCCTCTGAGGTAAGCAAGTACAGATAATCAAGAATAGAATGGTGTATTTTATCATGGATTATGTCATTGTTGTGTGGATTCTATGTTGTCATGTAGTGATCAAAGATTAGATTTTTAAAATACATCTGAAGAGGGTATTCCCAATTCAATGCATCCATGTTGGGTGTATTTTATAACAATAGAAATCCATGGATGTGTGTGGATCCTTTATGTTGCCATTCATCCCTGATTGTAAAAATATAAATAAATAAATATGATTTTATATGGTTCTTTTTAATGTAGTTAGACAAATGAAATATAGTTTCAATATCAATAATTGTACCAATAATCCTTGCTATGGAGATGATTATATAGGATTTATTCATGAAAGATTGCAAATCTTTTATCCATCTATGAAGATGAAAGATGTAGAATTGAAAGAAAGTTTTGGTTTCTTCAATAATTATCATTGCTTAGGAGAGTTAGAGGGGTGCCTGGGATGAATTTATGTAGATTTGTCCACTTGGTGTCTATTGTGCTCAAGGTGAAGAACAATGTTTGGGATCGCAATGTGTGATCATATCTATTAGTTCATTTTGCACTTGGACCAAAATGAATGTGTACCTCTAAGCATTGATCCAAAATGTATTAGTTGATCCACAATAGTAACATCAGATAATTGTGTTATATGTTGCCACAAGTTTGAAATTGTGATTAGTGAATTGTCCTCAATGTTTTTTTTTGAAACAAATGTTGATGCTCCTTGGTTTTGATGGTGCATCATTAGGTTTACCAATAAATAGAAAAAAACATAGATGGCTTCAAAACCAGTTATCCTAGTACCAAAGTAAGTGCATATCATAATCATGCAATTGGACTTTATTAATATGGGATTGTTGATACATGGCAATTCTTATTGGTAAAAGAGAAGGAAATGCCATAGAAAATAATCACTCTGTGTTGTAATCATTGACAGGTGAATTACTAACATTTGTCCAATTCATTATAGATGGCAGACTACTATGGTATTGTTTACATAATCTCATATTTCGTCTACCTCTCTTCATGTATTTGGAGGAGATTCTACAAAAGTTGATGTTTGATAATCATGTAGATTTTTAGGTGCATTTGTGACTCTATCAAAGTCTATATTGTTGATTTGCATGTCTCCCATGTCTACATTAATATAGTGAAGGGAAAATGAGATATAATAGTTTTAGACAAGAGTGCAACAACTGTTTGATGGTCAAGTTGAACTTCTCTATAATAGGGGTCATGTTTCATTTTTTATTTTAAAACCTACATGACACGTGTTCTACTTATAAAATAATCATGTAGTTTATTTTTTTGAGCTAATTCTTCTTATTACCAAGATGTCAATATTTTTGGCTTGACATGGTAGGCACTTAATAATAGAAGATATATCTTGAGGAAAGTTAATAGTGTGACCACTGTATTTGTATTTTTCACCACATGCATGGGTACTTGAAATATTATATTAACTCATGCGATGAACATTTCCTCAACAAGAGTGAGGATAAATAAAATTTTGGGTTGTATACCTGAGTCCATGTTATTTAAATTAGAAAAATGATTGGTGTTTTTTTCTGCAATGCATCAACAATAAGTATGTTTACTATGGAAAATATTTGTCTAAATCTCTCAATAAAGATCCTTGCATATGAAATATGCATGTATTGAATAAAGATGATCTATCCTTTCATGAAATTTCTTGTGAGGTTATTCAATAGAGAGATCACAGAGTGCGGGGTTGATAGATGTTTTTCGTGAATTTATTTGATCCTTATGTATTGCATAATTGAATGACCTATTTTTTTTGCTTGCTTATTCTCCATGAATGTCTACAATGATCATGAAGGAAAAATTAAATGCTAATTTGTTGTAAAATTTATTTAGGATATAATATTTTGCATATGAAAATAATATATTGTGTAAAGAAGTAAGTAATAAAAAGTGAGGAATAACATTAAAATTACATGAGTGTAAAAACAAAATTCGTAAATGCTAAATTGTTACCAATTATATGTATAGTCTAAATTTTTGCATATAAATATAATATATTATGTAGAAATGTAACTATTTGAAAGTAACAAATAGAGAGTAATGATGATATTTATATGGATATATACATGAAGAAGTTGTGGCTATAGTTGTAAGACTATAGGCAATTTTAGATGCGTGCTTTTGAAAACATTTTATGAAAATATAATATAACAAAAACAATTGTGTTCTTTACAAAATAAATATATGTAAACACATGTAAATTGCAATTAATTAGCATTTATAAGCACATGTATGTACTAAATTATGTCAAATGCATTAATTAAAGATGCATCTTGTGGTGTAGATTCATCTTTAGTTGTATTCAGTAAGGTACGATGCATATGTTCCTTGTCATTGTACATCTCCAATTTTGTTGCTAGTGTGAAATGATACATATAAAAGAGCACTTTATGTACAATTTCCCAAACCTCATTAGGAGATGATAAAAACTTTTGTAGATCTTGTAATGTGATACACATAATTACAATAGCAACATCATCAAATGTTATGGTCCATATTGTATCTATGATATCTTTTAATATGAAATTCAATGTGTACTTATTTATATTCAACATTTTCTACATCAATGTTACTTTTTTGACAACGCTAAGATGCATCACTTTTTTTAATCATTTTTTTTACATTGTCTATTGTTGATTAGAGAAATGCAAGCATGATAATAAAAAATTATCATTTTAATATGTATGACTATTGCATCTAATGTAAATGAAATTGATTTTCCAAGAACCCTTGATTTGTAGATGTCTACAATTGTTTTATGCTCACTAATGCTTGTACTTAGTGATGATGTTGGCATATTTTCACCATTTTATTCATACCATATCCTCATTTCATGTGCTTTAGGTATTTTTAGATTGATGAAGAATTATGCGATCTAAGTTGGTCCCTATTATTTTTCCATTACATGTCTGAAGTCTACCTTTTTTATGGTAAGAACTGGAGCTGATAGCGTATTAGAATCACACAAACCAGCTAAACGTTTTCCCTCTTCATCACACAAACTTTCTCAAAGGGATACTTTAATATTATATTCAAAGTTGTCTTGTAGTATCAATGTTCTTTTCATATTTTAAGTTCTATCTAGGGTTGTGAAACTAGAGGCAATAGTAATAGATAGAACAATGAAAATAGTGTCAATATTTGCATTTATAATTGCATATTTGATATCCTTAATTATTTTGAAGTCGAATTGGTATAATGGGATAGTGGGATTTTTTTCAAAACAATGTTTAACAAAGGATTATCTCCCATGAAATTTTTGATTGGTTATATTTTTTTTTTTCATATTTTAAAGTTCCATTTGAAATTGGGTATATTTTTCCATTTTGAATTTGATTGAAGAAGTCACAATGATGTCATCTCCTTCATTATTGATGATGTTGAAGCTAAAAACCTCCCTTAAACCATTGTTGTTTATGTAAGTATGTATAATCTACTTTTTGATAACTCTACCCTCTGTATTCCACTTGTTTTTGTAAGGATTTAAATTTATAATTGTAGTGTGTGGCATTATTTGTATGCATTTTCCTTCAGATGTTAATTCTGATTCTTTGTTCATATCAATTTCTTTTCTAAGATTGTCCATTGTTTGAAATGTAAATTTGGTGTATAGGCAAGAAGGTGCGGTTATTTTTTTTGGTGTGGATATCTTCCTATAAAACTTAAAATAATTAAAAACAATAATGAGTGCGAGTTTTTATTAAGTGTAAGCAAGACAAAGCAATGTATGAAAATTGAATATAAAAATGTATTTTAGCTTGTAGTATTTATATGTTAAGAAATGTTAAAATACAATGTTTATGAAATGCAACATTTCAAATTTACTGGATATTTCTAAGAAAGAACATTGTAATATGAATTCTAGTCTACTGATACAATAATTTATCGACGTCTCAAAATTGTAATATATAAAGATAAAACAAAAAACTTTAAAATTAAAAAACATGAAAATATAAATAGCATTATACAAAGAGAGTTTTTGGTTTGATTTGTTTATAAACCTTGCGCATATAAATAGCATTGCAAGGATTAAAATATCTCTCAAAATTTCAACTCGTGATAGTAATGAAGGACCATGTAATAGTTTCTAATTTATAGTATTTATTACAATATAATAACTATTTTTATTATCTATATTATATATAACGTATATTTATTCAAACTAAATATATGAAAAATAATGTTTTAAAGAGCTAACCTTGATACATCAATATTTACATATAAACTTTAAATCAAAATCAAATCGGTTTAAACTGTTTAACATTGTAAAAAAAAAATTGTTTTGTTTGGGTTGGGATTGAGAACATGGATTCCATTTTAGATTTACATATGGTCAGGCTCATATTTAAGGCATCCTCAACAATATCATATATGAGACCAAAGCCTCTAGAATATGTTTTGTTACTTTTTAAACCCTGTGATAAAAATTGTATGAGGGTTTGTAACTGAAAAAACTCCATTAAGTTTTATTTTATATCAGTGATAGAAAGTTTTGGCATTCTATGAATGACAATGTGAATAACAAACTATTTTCTATTGAAACTTTGTTCACATTGTATTTGTTTGACAGTCAAAGACCATGTTAGAGTCTCTTTTGGTATAAGTTTGCTTTTTTGGCTCTGAGTTGTCATGTTGTTAAAATATACCTAGAAAAAAAATACAATATGAAATAAAAATATGACTATAATGAAAATCAAATATGGTGCATGAATTTAGTTGTAACTGATTTAAATATAGAATCTAATTTAATATTTAATGATCCACTAAATTTAAAATTAATGCACAAAAATATATAAGAAAATTTTAGAAATAAACTATTATAAACATTGATTTAGTTTATTAAATTTGAAAATATATGCATTATAGTATGAGATATCAATAAAGTTGGTTGTACAAAATACTACTCTTGTAATTTTGGTTATTGACTGTCATTATTGTCGTATGTTTTCAAAGTCTTTGTTTAAGTGATATTAAAATAGTCATTTAATTTAATTTACAATTTAATCATATATATTTTTCTTGGTATGATATGATAATCTATAATATATTGTAATACACTAAATTTTTTTTCAAATTATATTATAATATTATATTATGTATAAATAAAGGCTAATTTATTTGTAGTGCGAGATGTCAATTGTATTGAGATATAAGACATATAATTGATCTATTCACATATTAAAATGCATTCTATATGAAATTTAATATTTTTAATCTAGTGAAAATCTCAAGTAAGAATATTGTAGTATTAAGAATTTTTTATTATTGTCGAACCCTGTTATACATAACAAAGTACAATAGTTTATGAACTTTTAAAAAAATGGAAATATATAACCTATGGATCACTTGGTCCTTCACTATATTGGTCGTATGATTTTTCTTGAAGGAAATAGAAAATTCTTTTGACCTCCATGTGTGTTAAATTATAATATTATATTATGTACAAACAAAAGCTAAATTATTTACAGTGTGAATGTTGATTGTATTGAGATATATATGATATCTAATTGATCTATGTACATATTAAAATACATTCTATATGAAATTTGACTGCTTTAATTTAGTGGAAAATCTAAAGTAAGAATATTATAATATTAATAATATGTTATTAATTTCAAAAACCTGTTATACGTAACAAAGTACACTAACCTATGGGTCCCTTACAAAATTTATAGAAATATGTAACCTATGGGTCACTTGGTCCTTCACTATGTTGGTCGAATGCTTTTTCATGAAGGAATTTGTATTTTTTTTTAGCTCCATGTGTGTTGCATAGACATTATCCATAAGGTCAAACAACATGTAAACTTCTTAATTTTTAAGAATATGGTCATGCAATAAATTCATTGATGTTGTGTTCAAAATATTTATACATGTGGTAGTTACATTGTTTGAAATCAATTGTATATGAGATACAAAACAAATATGCACATCTATTGTGGCAAGAATTTTGACATTGTTATTTTTGTTGCTTGTAATTGCAAATAGAACTGGATTTGTGTAATGTTTTGCATCAAAAAATTGGGGAGTGCACCGAAGCATGAGTTGTATTGATTATAGTGGTTTTGAGTTATATAAATATCATTGTTATTTGTTGTATTAGTTTTAAATGGCCCATAAATATTTGTCTCGTTAAGGGGGATAACAATTGAGTCAGTGGTTGTTGTGTCTAATATATCAATCAACTCGTAGTGATTTTGTAATGTCCCTAAATGGGATAATTAAACCAAGTTGGGGTTTTCCAACAAAACCTTAGATAATATTGCTTATTAATTGAAATCTGATCCACAAACTAGCAAACCTTAGCTATAAAATTTGAATAATTTACAAGCAAAACAAACTCCAAAATAGCTCTAAAATAGTTGAATAAGAAACTCAAAACAAAATACCTTTTTGACCAAGTGATATTGGCAAAGAGGCTAAAAATTATCCCTACAAATATTCTAATTTTTAAGTGAAGGTACAATTGCATTTGCACTTTCAAACAGCCCTAAAATTTCCCCAAGTGAGTCACCACACTTAGGAAAAATTAGAGAAATAAATCTCATATTCAAACCCTTGAATTTACTCTTCCAAAAAACTTCCAAACCTTCTGAAGCAAATCGCCCAAGTTAAAAAAATATTATAATAATTTCCTAAATATTCTTAGGGCATGGAATGGTCCTCAAACCCTACAAATGCTCCAAAAACAACTCACTAATGATGGAATAAATTACCAAAATTACCTTTGACCCTAGAAGAGGGTTCTTAAGCCAATTAGCCCTCTTGAGAGGGGTCACCACTCCTCCAAAGTAAGTCATTACCCTAGGGATGGGTTTCTAGACCCACTAAATCTCTTTAATCAATTTCATCTACCTGTTTTACCTGCATAAATGCAATCACAAAACCTCTAAAGGTGTTCATAAATCTTCCTTATGAGGTGGTGTTCCAAAACACCTTTGAGGTCCAATTGTATACAACCATGCAAATATGAAGCACAATTACATCCCTTGAATATAGTTGCCCTGAATGTAGGAATGGAGGTTTTCATCCCCAAACACTTGTCCCACTTGAAGGTTTTCATCTTCAAGTTGTGGTGAACAAGCTTGACATTCTTGATCAATAATTTCAATATCGAAAATGCATAACCTTTCCAAATGAGCCTCTCCTTACCTTTTATATCCTTCCAGTGTAGCACCCAAAATAAGGAGGGAGAGTTTACCTTTTTCTTTTAAAAAGATAATATATAAAGTTTCCTTATAAAATTCACTTTTAGGCCTTAAGTGCCCATGATCCTCAAAATGTCCTAAGTGAAAAGAAAATTAGACTATTATTACTTTATTTTAAGTATTTAGGAATAGTTTTTATTTTAGTAATAATATTATTTCAATTTTAAAATGGGGACATTACAGTCCTCCCCACCCAAAATTTATTGTCCTCAATCAATTGCAATATCCACCAAGGTGTCCCAACATACCTTATTATGCGATGTGTAATTGTAACTTCTTCCCATGGAAAAGAAGTTCCAAACTTAACTTTTACCTTGTTGTACCTATATTTTTGAGCTTGCCTCCAAGAGCTAGAGGTGTCACACAACTCAAAACAATAATTATCATGCTTCATTTCATGCCTCTAACTCTTTAATATGATCCTTTCATGAGTTGAATTCTTCCATAGTATAACCATGGACACTTATTTCTTCCCCCAAGAAGAAATCACCTCACCAATTTGGTTGAGTATGCTAATATAAGCTGTGATAGTAAAATACATCCATGTTATTATTTCAAAATATCAACTTATTCACTAACAAGTTGCCCTTCAAAGATCTCTTCAATTCCATGCTTACCAAATAAGTTCTTAAAGGCCCACACATTGTGCAAAAAGGGATAGGACTACAAAATTGAATTGAACTGATATATATGACAAGGATGCCCTTAATAAAAATTCCCCTTTTTAAGTGCATTAGAATAGGTGAGATCATATGGTATGCATTCTAAAGCTTGTTAGGGTCTTCTCTATGCCATAACACAAGCATCCAACCATGCAAAGAGTAATCAGCTAGGTACCACCTTACAAACATACCATGATGTAAGGCCTCCAAGTAATGAAAAACACCATTTATGGTCCTCCTTGTGCAAACATATGCCCTCTAAAAGGTTATCCCTTGTCAATCATCCCATACATGCACATGACACCCCAAAAGTTCATCAATAGCTCCAAAACACTCACCAAATATACTTGTACCTTCTTTGTGTATATATTTCCTCTATCATCCACAAAGGGTTCCAACATATGCATGTTTTTAAGATCTTGAGAAAGCTGGATTATATCAACAAAATCTACCTTTCTTCCTTTGTAACATAGTTGTACATGCATACATATCTTTGATTTTTCATGTTGAAAAAAATCTGGAAGTGATATATGCATACTTCCCTTATAAACATGGCTATGTTTGCCTTCTGAAATCTGATTTTTTTGAGAAATAAATTTCAGAACTCATACATACCTTCATCTCTCCTTTCACATGCTAGAAAGTGCCAATTTTTTTCACATTTATCCCCTTCAAAGGCTGTTGTATATGCATGTGTAAATTTAATTTTATGGAAAGATAAAAATTGGCATTTTCATGTGTACTTGCCTCCTTCGTTCTTGGCTAGAACATGACCAATTTTCCGATTTTGTAAGGGGTACAAGGACATGTATTTTGTAGAAGATACTCAGAAAAAATTGAGTGCTTTTGTGGCCACTTTCCCTTCATCCTTTCCTTTCTTTCCTTGCTGCCCTCAACTAGGGCCCTTGCCCAACTTTCTAGGTGGGATAACCCTCCCTTGAAGCTTCCAAAATTATGCATTAAACTTATCCTAAGTGGTTACCAAAAACAAAAGGACTGCCCTCGCCACTCACTTATTCCACTTAAAATTTTATCCCATGAAACATAAAATTCAGAATTGGGCTTACTTGCCAAGGATAAGACAATTTGAACTTCCCATGCCATGGGCTACCCATGATCTAAGAGTGCAACTCTTTACTCATCCATTTTTTCCTCTTCATTCAAACACAAATGAAGACTACTCACCATGCTATTTGATGAAGTGGGAGGTGGTCCTTGTTTGTTTAGTCCATGTAGCATAACTTCCTTGTCTTCCACCTTCCTTTGGAATTCAAAAGATAGGTTCATGTTGCTTTTGTCATGGATGTATCAACTGATTTTCCCCTTAATTATTTTACTTATAGTGGTTTAAAGTTCACTTATATATCCTTATAGCACCTTCATGGTGTTGGGGTGTGAGGGGCACACCATCCTAGGACCAATACACACCATGTGAACAAAACATTGTAAGGGAAACAAACTAAAAATACAAAATATAGCAGTCACTATGATCATGGGATCATGAAAACCCTTGCCTACTCCCTTGTTTATGTTGTCCCAACATGATATAATAGCAAGGTCACCTTTGTAGAGCTTGCTTGGAACCCATATCCGTGATGGATACTTGACATGCTCATTTACTTGGAAGGATTGTCTTCTCCATTAAGTTCCCTTCACCTCAATGATAATACAAGATTTTCAACCAATGTAATGAGAGAACCAATCATGAAGAGAAAACATTAACTACTTGCCAAGTTGACAACTCAATCATTTCCCATCAAAAAAATCTTATTCTCCTTATTTTATATGGAAAAAGCATCCTTCTTCTTTCCTTCTTGGTATCACCCATTCAATGGAACTTTTTGCTATATCCCTTCTTGTTAGGACATGTACTTCCTTAGCAATACATAACAAGTGTTTCCTCCAAGCTTATTCTTCCAATTTGAAATTAGTCAAGGAAAATGATGCATGAAAAGGAACAATATAACAACCTTCTTTCTTGGCATAACTTTCTATTATGATGTCCTTGTTCATGCTTCCTTTTTGACCTTTTGTTGGTCAATCAAAAGTATATTCACCCATGGCAAGTTTCATTCCCAAGGTGATGGAAAAGCATGGAATAAAGGAGCCATCCCCCATGGTTACCTTAAATCCACCATTTCCCTTGGTGGGTAACCTATGTCTTGCAATCATCTTGGCATATATGAAGTTATGAGTGGCTCAATTATTCACTGACATGGTCACCCTTTTTCCTCTAAGAGTTCCTTTCACACAAAAGGCATGTCATCTAATATCACTATATAGGTTAGTAATTACCTCTTTCCTTAACACTTGTTAGCTATATTTTTGTTTTTATACAATTGTTCTTCAATTTTAGTTTGGTCTACCTTCATATTCTCTTTTTTTGCTCATAATTTTCTGATTGTTCTTCCCTTGGTGGCTGCCCTTCGACTTTAGTTTTACATGCCTTCAATTTTTTTGATTCTTATGATCTTAATTCCAGCTGATTGGCCATCATAAGAGGCCCATAATTAACTAAATTTTGGTGTCCCATCTTCCCATGCAATGAACTATCTATGCCAACTGAAGAATTTATTTTGGGTTGTTTGGTATCCACTGATTTTTGATGACCAACAAAGTTTTAGAGTGGTTGCCCCTTGTATAATTGGAAACTATGCTCAATTAATTATTTTAAGGGATGCCTTTTATTCAATTGGAAGTCCTTACTTGGTACACTTAGTGATATTTATTTTAATGTCTCCACCTTCTTACCAAACTCCTCAATGATTCTCTCAAAAAACTCCTCATGTGTTCCAATGATGTTATGCCCTCATGTTTCCCATCCATGATGCCACCATTCATGGGTAGCCCCATCCAAATGTTGGATGATAAAAATTAGGGATTCCCTTCTACCCTTAGGCCTCAAATCAAGGTACTCACTCACCTTGTACACCCAAGTTCCCACCAAAATACCTAGATCACCATCAAAATTCATAATAACTATCTTCCCTAAGTCGTCATGCGTAGCTATGTGCCCATAGTGTCCTTTGCCATATCTCAAACCTAGTCAATCTTTGAAGCTCCTTCCCTTTCTATATTGTGGTATAAGTGTCAAGTCCTCATCATAATCTTCCATCAAATCTCAATGAACCAAAGGTTGGTCCTTCACCTTAAAGAACTGATTCCCATGATCATGGGCCTGAGTAAGACTTTCAATCCTTCCCTTGTCCATGTTACTATTTGATATAAACCTTGAATCCCACATGTAGCCAAAATATGGATCTGATGCCACTGTAATGTCCTCAAATAGGATGATTAGATCAAGTTGGGGTTTTCCAACAACCCTTAGATAATATTTTTAATCAATTGAAATATGATCCATAAACTAAAAAAACCTATCTAAAAAATTTGAATAATTTCCAAGCAAAACACACTCCAAAATAGCTCTAAAATAGTTGAATAAAAAAATGAAAAAAAAGTACCTTTTTGGCCAAGTGATAGTGGTGAAGAGGCTGAACATTATCATTGTAAATATTTTGATTTTTAATTGAAGGTACAACTATGTTTCCACTTTTAAATCAACCCTAAAACTTCCCTAAGTGAGTCATCACACTTAGGAAAAATTAGAGAAATAAATAGGATATTTAAACCCTTGAATTTACCCTTCCACCAACCTTCCAAACCTTCCCAAGCAAATCACCCAAGTTGAAAAAATATTATAATAATTTCTTGAATGTCTATAGGGTATATAATGTCCCTCAAACCCTGCAAATGCTACACAAGCAACTCACCAATGCTGGAATAAATTATCAGAATTATATTTGACCTTAGAAGAGGGTTCCTGATGCAGGAGCATCACTCTTAGGGAATAAAATTTTCAAATTTTTGGTTTGATGCATTCATATAGTTATAATAATTCCTTGGATGACCTTATAATTTCCCAATCAAACTTAGGAATCAATTTGATAGCTTAGAAGTGCAATTAGCTAGTTTAAATTTTCAAATATAGATTTTCTCACAAAAACTTGAAAGTTCAAAAATTTGAATTTTGTTTTGTGTTTAGGACTTGCAGGGTTGAGGAATGGATTAACCAAGTTCATGAACATGTTATAAATGTTAATAGGGACCTTTTTGACCATTCTAAGGTTCTAAAGTGCTCTACACGTAGAAAACCAACTTTTGAGCTTTGTAACCTTTGTAAGGTAAGTTTGTGAACATTGATAACTTCCTATAAGTTGGTTACCAAAATGGTTGTCACCATATAAAAGGTAATAATTTTGAAGATAGGTGGTCATAAGATTGTATTTTGGTTGAATACTTTGAAGAAAAGGAAAGAAGAAAGCCCTGTTCAAGAAAATTATCATACAGACCCTATTTTGTATGTTCTTGATCAATTTTGCTGATTGTATCTCCAAGTTTGGACATTTAAATGAATTTCATAATGGTTTTGATAGTTTTTGAATAATTATTGTATCTATTTTTTGATCATATTTTCAATAAATAATGGAGAATCATCTGGTGTTTTAGTGAATATACAAATTGATCCCTATTGCGAAAGCTTTTTTTGTATAACTAGATTGTGTGTGTTGCTATTAATGGAGAAGGACTGTGGAACTGAATTGTATCATTTTTATTAAGTTATTATCATATTTTTGTTCAAAATAGATAAGGATTTTGTAAAATATCTTAACAATCACATATTTTCTCACAAGAAAACCTCAATTTCCTGTAGCAGTCACTATTGGAATGGATTGTGTGAGTCTTGCATGTTCTTGAGAAGAAGAGGTCATTTGAGTCAATGATCATTAGGTTATAGAAATTAAGTTAAGTGTTTGTAACACATTAAAGGTTTAATTTAATTAAATATTTGCCTTGATATTGGTTTTGTTTAGCCTTGTTAGAATATAGGCTTGTAACTTACCAAGTTCTAGAACAATCAACCTTGTTTTGACTCAAAATTCTTAGACAATGGATTAGATCCTAGAATATTTTGATTTAGAAACATGACCAAGGGTAAGACAGATCATTTAAAACAAATTTGGAATCTTTAAACTCTTTTAAATGCTCATAATGGATTTTAGATTGCTCATGGGCTGTGACAGTGAGTAAAAAGCCCTAAGTTAGGGTTTTCACCATATCTTGAGATTAAACAGATCATATTTCACCAAATTTGGTAGTCTGGTAGATTTTCACATGTTCTAACTTGTTTTCAATCTTTTCAAGGTGTACAAATACTGTGGTATATATTTTGAGTGAACCAATGGGCATTAGGCCTAGAGATAATTAGTTAGGCCTAAAATAGGAAAAGTGGACCTAATGAATGAGTTGAAGCACCAAAATTGACACATAGATGTCTTATGATATGGGAAACAAGATTTAAAATTTATTATACCAAATCTAATTGTATTTTTCTATACTAAATAGGAAACATGGTCAAAAGGGCTAGAAGGAAGGCTAAGAAATTTAGTGCGTTTGGTGAAGAGTTGCAAGTTGAAACTTCTTGAAAGGTGTTAGTGTAGTAATTTTTCCCACTGGGTTTTGCCTACATGGTCGTATGGCCTTTATATGTATTTAAGCTTCCTTAGGTTAGTTATAAAGGGTCCATAGGCTAATTTTAATTAGTTAATTAAGAAAATTAGAGGCTTCCTCATGTTGCCCTAATTTTCTCTATATGTACCCCACTTTTCCTTTTTAGAAGGTTAATCGACTCATTCACATTTTGCAATAGACAGGTTAATGCATATTTTTCCTCTCTTAGAATTTTGGAGCTCTCTCTACAGGAATCAATATTGATTGCTTGAATGTTATTCAGAGATCTTCACACACTCTTTCATGGTCCCTGAGCTATCTTGATAGTCTCATGCATCAGACTCCTTGGTAAGATCCTCCATGCATTCACCTTATTGGTTTTTCTTCTATTTTGGCTACCATTTTTGACCTTGGATGTGTTTTCTTAATTTGCCTTGAAAATCATGTCAAAAGGCCTTTGATGAAAAATCTGTTTGCATATATATTTTTGGGTTTTTTTAGATCTAAAATGGGTTGTTTTTAATTTTTTGAGAAATTTCATAGATTTTCTTAAAAATATTCAACTATTATGGTGCCCATACGAACCAAGTAATCGCCCCTGCAAACCTCGATCTACACTCCGTAGACTAAATTGGGTTCTTTGGGGTTGATTACTTAATCTTGTAGACCATTTCATGTTTCTCCCAAGCAATCAGGTTTCTCCAGTGTGATTATTTGCCCATAGACCATTTTGGATTTCTCCAAGTCAACAACTTGAAGTAATCGAGTTTCTCTAGTGTGACAACTTGATAATAGACTAATTCAGACTTTCAGGGTAGTCTTACTTCTCTAATAACCCTATTTGCATTGGAGTAGACCCACTTGGGTTTGCCAAAGTTGATTAATTATTACTTATTTAATTTATAAGTAAAGCAGGTTGAAGAACTCAACTTGCACTAGGGTAGACCCATTCGGGTTTGCCAAGGTCGATTACTTATTACTTATTTACTTTATAAGTAAAACAAGTTGAAGAACCTGATTTGTACTGAGGTAGAGCCATTTGGGTTTGCCAAGGTCGATTACTTATTATTTATTTACTTTATAAGTAAAGCAGGTTGAAGACCCTGATTTTCACTGAGGACGACCAATCCATGTTTTCCAAGGTGGACTACTTATTACTCATTACTTACATTATAAGTAATAATTCATGCAAGTTGAAGAACTTGAAATGCATTGAAGAAGACCAATTCAAGTTTTCTAAATGTGATTACTCATTACTTATTTACTTTATAAGTAAAGTAGTTCAAAGAACTCGAAATACACTGAGGAGAAGTAATCAGGTTTCTCAGGGTCAACTAATTATAACTTTTTATAAGTAATGCAGTTGCATGAATCTGAAGTAAAGCAGTTGCATGAATCTAAAGTAAAGCAATTGCATAAACCCGCATGACATTCAAGGAGGCATCAAATTTTAGGTGAAAGGTAATGAAAAAATAGAGTAAGTCTAGAAAAAAGTTTTCCATTTTGGAAAGGGTCCACGAATATGTGAGAGTAAGAACCAGTAAGTGCTATAACTTTCAATCTATAGCTCCTTTTTGGGTGTCATTTTTTTTGAAAATGCATATTTTCTTGAGCTTTATGCAATGGTGACATTGTTTCAAGACTTTTGTAACATCTATTTTTTATATAGTGTAATAGCTTAAAACTCTTTTCAAACCTTTGTACCTTTCCTCTTGGACATATTATCGGTAGTACCTGATGTCCCTCTCATACTTTCTCACACCGATTGCTCATAAACACATTCTTGATTGTGCCTGACGTCCAAGACTGAGCATGTGTGAATTATAACTTTAGGGGGGGTATTCTTGATATTTTAGGGGGTACTTGTACTGTGTGCTTTCTAATTTTTTGCTTTCATTTCAATTCTACAATTTATCTCATTCTAATCTACACTAATGGATTTAAACATTGAATCATTCACACCATTTAACTATCTAGAATAGAAGTCTAAAATGCAACTCACTTTAAGAGGTAAAGAACTCTATCGAATGACTATGGGTGAGGAAACTGAGCCATCTACAGATGCAAAAAAGGTTAAGTGGTATAATAGGTGTGACGAGGCCTATGGATTTCTATCCCTGTCAATGTCTCCTGACCTCTTATTTGTGTTGAATCTGTAAAAACTCTGAATGAAGTCTAGACAATCCTAGACAAGTTTTTTGGAGTACAAGACATCATGAGGGGTCATGAGCTAGACATTGAGCCTAGGTGACTATGACACCCTATAAGACTTCTTTACAAATTTTAAATCACTGAGATTGTAGTTGAAATGATGTGGCATTAATAAAATAGATGACCAATTGATTCTATCTGTGCTTGCAAAATTAGGTCATGACTATTCAATTTTTGTCTCTACATTTCATGCTACCAAATGTGCACTTAGATCCACTTGGAAAATGCCATCATTTGATGAGTTTTTTGTCAAACTAACTCAAAAGCAAGATAATTTGGTTTAAATAGGTGCACTGAAGTCTTCAAAATCATATGCCTTAATTGTCAATCAGGATAAGAAGAAGCCTTTTAGCAGTGGCAAATAAGAGAAGAAACAGTCTAAAACTAATCATGAGCATAAGAAGAATCAAAAATCAAATACCAAGCCTAAGGCATCTTCAAATGAGTCCTCCTCAAGTGGGAAACCTAAAAAGGAGAAACTCAAATGCAACTTTTGTAAGAAACTTGGGCATGATGAATCTCAATGCATGAAAAAGAAGATTGACACCTTGACTAAGATGCTTGAGAAGAACAACATCAGTGTTCCTGAATTCTCATCTTAGAACACATCAGTACAAGATTTTGCAAAAGGTAAAGATAAAAAAAAAAGGTAAAAATAAGGGAAAGGCACTTGTTTCAGTAGTTTCTCAGCCTTCAACTTAGGTTATTAACTTGAGTGCTTCATATCACATGGCCTCCTCAGAGGATCTATTTTCAGAAATAGAGCCATGTTTTGTGCCTTTAATTTTCATGGGTGATGACACTTCAATAGAAGTCAGTAGTAACAGATCGGTAGAAGTAAGTGATGGGACTTTCAATTATGTTCTATGTATTCTTGTTGACCATTTTGTGAATCTTACATGCCAAAATGCCCCCCCTTTTTTTTTCCCTTGAAACCTTGTTCTTCACAACCTTTTGCCCTAAAACCAAGTCTTAACCCTTTAAAAATCAAGGAAAAGATTGATTTTGTGTAGGTCCAAGCATTATCTCATTGAGCATTGATCTTTTCCATCACTCACAGAGTAAATTGGGTTCCTAGAACAACATTACTTGTAAGCTTTACAAGTAATAATCAAGAGTATTTGACAAGCCCGAAAGGGTCTATGGCCAGTTCTAGTGCAGGTCAGGTTTTGCAAAGTACTTTACTTTCAATTTTTCATGAGTTGGGGTCATTCACAAACCCAAGAGGGTAAAGAAGAAGCAATCGGGTTTTGAGACATCTATACTTCAAAACTTTTTGAGTAAGTCCTTGAAATTAGCCCAAATTGGTCTTAGATGCTTCTTAAGGCAAGTGTTTTTTCCATAGAGGGCAGCTAGGCATTCTATAGGGTCATTTGTAATTTCCCTGAAGGGTCTGTGCCCTTACAGGAGGCACTTCAAAGATGAAATAAACCTTTATAAAACTTCTGAAGGGTATGTTTGAAGGAAGAATGGACCTTGTGGAGGGATTTTCGTCAGCATGACGACCAATACAAAAGTTCCAAAGGGCACTTTTGACTTGAAATGCCCTTGCAGAGGGTAGTCAATTGAAGTAAGGGATGAAGACAAAAGCTCGAAGGGCACTTACCCTTCTGGAAAATCCAAAGACAAAAGAAAGAATTCCTTTGGATATTTTGTTTGAATGAAAGCTCATTAAAAAAGGGCCGAACAAAAGAGAGATCAATGACAAATTCCTTTAGAAAAAATGTCTGAAGGAATTCCTTCAGACATTTTTTTCAAAGGAATTCAAAAACAAAAGCCTGAAAGACCAAAGAACAAATGAGCGAGCAAGCAAGAAAAGGAACCCGAGAGAAAAGAAAGGCCAAACCTGAAGGAAAATGAGCCCGAATGGTTAAAGACAAAAAGGGAAAGCCAAGGCAAAGGCGAAGTCGAAGGAAGAAGACAAAATGGGCGAAGACAAAGCAGAGAAGACAAAACAAGGAACAGTTCCAACTCCTGATAAAGACAAAGGATGAAATCAAAGACCACTCAGATGAGGACAAGTGGCATAGACAACTCAGCAAGGATAATTAATACATTTGGTGAGATATATCAACCAAAAACCAATAAAATAGATTGGTTTTTATAGAGGAGAGTAGCCTATGTTTTCACTCTTTATCATTAATGCAAAACTAGTTGTGCCCAGCATTGAAGAGAGCATGGTCCAGTCGACATGACTTGGGGATGGATTTGTTAGTTTTTAGGAGTATCCCATGCGTTTACAAGCCCAAGATAGTAGGGGAAATGACTAAGACATCTACATCATGGCTCTCCCATACACAATTGGAAGAATACGATAATAGCATGGGCTTGTGGTCTCTACAAGAATGTTTAACTCAGCATGGATCTCTATCCCTTGATTTGTCAGCTATTTTTTTCTCAAGTTATCTATATATTTGTAACTTCTTATTTGAGAAAGGATCTCTTAGCATTGTATGGTGAATCCCTAAAAGAATTTATCTTGAATCAAAAGAAGCATTTTTACCTCCATTTGAGCTTGCACTTTTGTATATGTCTATGGTTTATATTATGTCAAGTGATTTATTTTTCATGATTTCATAAGTTTATGCCAACATATCTAGTGTATTATGAGTTCTTCTCTTGTAGGTCAACAAGAAGTGTCCAACTCAGAGTATAGGCGCATGTGAATAGGCTGTCCATAGTGTGTCTTAGAACACCTCTGGTAGTTCTTCCTCCTTGTATCTCCATAGGACCCCCTGTTGAAACACTGATGTAGGAAAGGTTCTCATTTGAATGAAGTGTATGCTTGTTTCTCTTTGGTGTAAAGTGCATGTAAAATCTGAGTAGACCAACCATTTTGGTGCATCACTACATTAGTTTAGGTTCTGATTTCAGTATTTCTCTCCCTTTTCATCCCCTCCATTATTAGCAGTAGGAAATCTAGGGCCTTAAGGTGCATCAAAGGGAGCTAGCTCCTAATCTAGAGATTCAACCCTCATGTTTGTAACCCATAACAAGAGGGGTGTCTCCATTGTGTCGCATGGAGGAAGAAAGTTGAGCCTCCCTTCAGAGGGTGTGATCCACCGTGTCAATAGTTTTTGGCAGCCCAATGGGACAAATTTTTTGTGTCATGTAAGTTTTAAGATTGGTGTTGGTCTTGATATTATTTAAAAACCCAAAGGAAGGAGCTATATTTAGCACCTGGTGACTCCATTTAGGAACTCAGTCTCTAGTTAATGATCATCTTGACATCCCATGCCAAAGGTCACTACGATATATTCTTTTAGGGGTGTCCCTTTTGAATTTATTGAGTTACCTTTGAAATTAATGAAAAGGCTGAGGTTTGTGAATACCCACCCTTACATAGCAAGCGACTTTCCTAAACCATCCATAGAATATACCTACTCAAAGAGACCCAGGTTGAATCCTTTTATAGCCATGGCTTTCTCTTTTTTGGCCTTCAATGGTCAGAGTCCCTTGAACCTTCAGCAGTATGACCCAATTCCAGGGACAACTCTCAAAAGTGTTCCTCCCTTTAGTGGAGAGGGCCCAATCACTACTGTCAAGCATATAAAAAACATAGCCAACCTTTACAACATCCATAATATCACTGAGGAAAATGTAACCATTAGATTGTTAGCCTTGTCCTTCAAAGGGAAAGTTTTAGACTAGTATGGGACCTTGCCTGTGAACTCAATTGGCTCATGGAATGAGTTAGGGACCCTCTTAACCACTAGGTTTGGGGCAAAAAGTGACCATTTGTCTTTGGTTGAGCAATTAACCACCATGAAGAGAGACCCACATGAGTTTATGCAAAATTTCAACACTAGGTTCCCAAAAACTTGGGATAGAATCCCAATTCTTTTGAGGCCAACCCCAAGCTATGCTTTCATTTACTACTTAAAGGCCCTAAATAGTGACATTACTATCATGATACAGTCCATGGGTGGGAATATTCTACTCGCTACTTATGAGATAGCCATAGCTACTAAAAATTGCCTTGTTTAAGTAGGAAAGATAGCTCCTAGACCTCATATGCCACTCTTTCCTAATTTATAGAACTCAGTCTAGCCTGTTGCCCCCACTCTAGCTCCTCTTCCTAATCAAGAAAAGATGACTGCTACCCTATAAATGATCTCCATGAAGTTAAGAGCCTGTTGTAGAGTGTTACCAATGAGTTAGTTTCCCTCAAGAGGCAACAAGCTCAGAGTTATAGGCCAAATCAAGGTTACCAGTAGTTTGGGCAAGCAAATAAGCCTCCCTTCCAAAATTACAATCAAGGGAAACATTGAATTACAAATGTCAAGCCTTATCAAATATATAATCAAAATGCCCCTTCATCTTCCAGGGCTCTTGTCCCCACTCAAAATAATTTGGTGGAGGAGCAACCCAATTATTCACCCTTGGAGCATGGCCAAGAACAAGTTGCTTATGCCAGTGAGAAACCAAATCAAAGCATGGCCGCACAAGGTGGTCAGGTAGCCCAACTCTCAAATTTTGAGATCAACATAACTTGGGATGAATAGTAGGTAGGCTCAATCTGATTCCACTCTTATAATCAATTGAAAGGAGAGTTTTATGCAGTCAACTATGTGGGGGGCAAAAGTAATCAGAGTGTTGGTGTTGCAACCAACACTAGGTCAAAAATAAGAGCCATTAATGAAGCTCAATCATCCACTCAAGCAACTACACCATCTCCTTTACCATAAGCAAATCAAAAGTTTCTCAATTATAGGCCACTGGGTGTAGCTTTAGCTCCTCAGGTTGCACCATAGGTTATGAATGTTTCCAATGAGAACTGTAAAGGAGGCAATCCTTCAATCAATATAATGGACCAAATGAAGAAGCTACACATGAACATCTCATTGTGGGATTCTCTATCACTACTAGGACAAAAAATATACTCCAAAATGAATTCCACGGGTTAGGTGAGAAAACTATCCTAGCAAGAAATGATAATGTGTTGATAATAAATGGGGCTCCTCCCATGGGAGGTCAAGTAAATAAAGATGAGAAGTTCCATTCCTTTTATTTGTCCCTAATTATTAGTGATTTTTTGGTCCACAATTGCATCATTGATAGTGGAGCAAGCACCTTAGTTATGCCCAAATGCATAGATGATAAGCTAGGCCTCAAGTATGAGCAAATGACCAAAGGAGTTCTACAGTTGGATGGATCACCAGCTAAGACCTTGGGAGTGACAAGAGGTTTGAATCTGAGTCTCTATGCCTATCCAACCTTCTCAATTCCCCATGATGTGGTAGTGGCAGATGTTCCTCCTTACTTCACTCTTTGATTGTCAAGGGATTTTACATCTAAGATAGGTGGATACGTGGCAGCCAATTGGTCTTACATGGTTTTCAAGACAAAGTATGGAACTAAAGTGAAGATTGAGTTAGAGTGCATCCATAAGGATCACCTAGAGCCATACTCGCCCAAAGTAGTGAATGTGAACTACACAATCATTGATGAATAAGATCTCTAGGTTGACCAATCTCCATCATTTTCCCTTGTAGGAGTTGCTGACCTACTCTTAGATGAATGGGGAAATGACAACTTTGAGCATGATCCTTACAAGTTCATTGAAGAAGTTGGTCTTGGAGTCTAATACATGCATGAGAAAGATGATTTCATGCCAAAATTGATGGAGACAGATCAAGAGGACTATGGTTTGTGCAGTTGTTCTTTGATGGAGCTAGAAGTAAGTTAGGAGCTGGTGGTGGGGCAATGCTAGTTTCACCTTCAAAGGATAAATACTTCTCAACTTTTAGATTTCAATTCTCCTATACTTGCAATGTAGCAGAGTATGAGTCCCTTGTTCATGGCCTAAAATGGGAAAGGAAGAGAAGAATTAAAGACTTACAGGTGTTTGGAGATAGTGAATTGATTGTGAACCAAGTGAGAGGTCAAAGCTTGACCAAGAAATCCCTACTCAATTCTTACAAGCACAGAGTGTGGGACCTTGTGGAGAATTTTTCTACTTTCAACATCACTTCCATTCAAGGAGAGGAGAACAAGCATGCAGATAGACTAGTAGTAGTTGGTACTCAATTTGATATCCCAAAGGGGGTGAGACAAAGCAAGAATCAACATTACTTAAAGGTGATTGTGAGGCCTTCCATACCAGATAATGTCACCAATTGGCAGGTGTTTGCAAGAAATTAGTAAATAACACTTTTCTTGTAGGAGGAAGCTGAGTTTGCATCTAAAAGTCAGTCCAAGCTATAGCAACAGTATGACGGGTATATTTTTAAACCAAAGACCAATAAGCTTCCCAAAGGTTTGGTAACTCTTGAGAGAATTTTCAATGAAGATGACCAACTCAAGAGGGACAAAGCAAGCATGTCAACCAAGAATAAAAATTATGAAAGTGTAGAGATTTACAAGGATAAGCTATTTGCACTTGGGAAGGTATGTACCAATGAGGAAAAACATGGTTTCATTATGTTATGTCAAGAGTTTGCTGATGTCTTCACTTGGGAGTATGGTGATTTGATCCAAGTTTGGCCCAACACACCATTAAGGTGGAGGAAGGTGCCAAACCCATCAAGCAAAAGAAAAAGCCAATCAATCCAAAGATCAAGCCTCTCATGAAGAAGGAACTCACCAAATTGATCGAGTCCAGGATCATTTTCCCTATCAAACACTCTTCTTGGCTAGCCAATTTGGTCCCTATTAGGAAGAGGAATGGAGAGGTCAGATTGTGTGTGGATTTTAGAGGCATGAATAGAGTCTCACTAAGATATCACTATCCCCTTCCAAGTATGGAGCAAATTCTTCAAATGGTAACAGGTAGTGAAAGATTCTCTCTCCTAGATGGATACTCTAGGTACAATCAAATCTTGGTACAAGAATGTGACCAATACAAGACAACCTTCACCACCAAGTGGGGAACATACACTTATAAGAAGATGTCATTCAGATTATCAAATGTTAGAGCTACCTTCCAACGTGCTATGGATATGGCTTTCCAAGGGTTGATTAATGATATTGTGCTAGTTTATCTTGATGATGTGACAATTTTCTCCAAGGAGGCAAGTGAACATTTGAAGCACCTGAGGCAAATATTTTAAAAGTATAGAGTTTGGCATCTCTCTCAACCCAAAGAAATGTGTGTTTTCCATCCACAAAGGCAAGCTCTTGGGCCATGTCATTTCAAAGGAAGTCCTGTCCATTGATCCAAAGAGGGTGCACACCATCTTAGCATTGTCCTTGCCTAAGCACATGAAGGGCCTACAAAGTTTCTTTGGTAAAATAAATTTCATTAGGAGATTCATTCATAACTGTTTTGAGCTTGTCAATCCACTAACTTCCATGCTAAGGAAGGATGAGACGTTCACATAGACAATAAGAATAAGGGAAAGTTTCGAAGGCATCAAGCAAGCTATCACCCAAGCCCCTACCTTGGCTAGTCCAAACTTCTCCAAGGAGTTCAATCTATACACCTTTAGGAATGAAGAGGTAATCTCTACTATGCTCACTCAAGCAAATGATGAGAATTTAGAACAACCTCTTGCTTTTTTTAGCCAAGGTTTAGAAGGCTATGAGACTAGATACACGTATGTTGAGAAACAAGTTCTTGTAGTCATATGAAGTCTAAATTTTTTTAGACATATGTTGTTTAACAGGATTCACATCATGGTGCAACATCCTAGTGTAAAAGACTTCTTGCTGAACTGAGACTTAAATGAGAAACAAACAGGTTGAATCACCTAAGTATTGAGTATGACGTAGAGATCAAGACCACCAAGCTGGTAAGAAGAAGAGAACTATGTGAACACCTCGCTATAGCCTTGAAAGAGTAGAAGGAGGATGTTTTGGTACTCTTTGATGAACCTAAAGCAGTTGTACCTACATTCATGAAGAGCTAGGCACAAAACATGGTTCATTTCCTTTGAACTGGTGAGTGTCTACAAGGTCTTGATACGACCAAGAGGAGGTATTTTAGACTCCAATCTCTTTCTTATGTCCTAGTTGATGGAGTGATATATAAGAAATATTTTTAATGGGTGCTCTTGAGATGCATTGATTCAGACCAAGTTGACAAAGTACTATTCAAGTTCCATGATGGACCAGCTGGTGGCCACTTTGCTCCAAAGGCCACAACTGCAAGGATTATAAAGGTTTGTTACTTTTGGCCTAGTTTGTTTAAAGACACTCATGCTTGGGTGAGGAAATGTCAAAAATGTGCCTTCTTTGATGGGAATCAATGACTAGTTGCCATGCCTCTTCATCCTATTCAGTTGGAACAACCATTCATGCAATGGGGGTTGGACTTCATAGGGTTGATCAATCCTCCTTCTAGTGTTGGCCACAAGTGGGTTTTGACTACCACAGATTATTTCACAAGGTGGGTAAAGGCCGTAGCTTTTAAAGAGGCCAATGAGAGTGCATTCCTAGACTTCTATAAGGCATAGTGATAAGATTCGGGGTCCCAACCATAATTATTTCAAATAATGCATTAGCTTTCTTGGGAACAAAGACAAGTGAGTGGGCATTAAAATATGGCATCTATATTAGCACTTATTCCAACTAATATCCATAAGGGAATGGGCTGGCCGAGTCCACAAACAAGATTTTGATTAGGATCATAAAAAGGACAATGGAGGATAATCAAAGGACTTGGCATGCCAAGTTGAAGACATCTCTTTGGGTAGATAGGATCACTATAAAGAGAGCGATTAGGAATTCACAATACACACTTGTGTATGCAAGGTAATATATACTTCCTATCTGACTTGAGTTACCAGCTATGGATCTTGCCCATCAGTCGCAATTAGTGGAGAGTAACAACCTGGAAGTTAGGTATTGTGAGCTAATGGAACTTTAAGAAGTGAGAGACCAGGCCATGGATGCCATGACCAACCACCAACAACAAACAAAGAATCATTTTGACAAAAGGTCTATGCCAAGGATCTTCTCAGAAGGTGACATTGTCTTGAAGTGGGATGAGGACCAAGCCAAGTCTGGAAGGCACACAAAGTTTGATGCATTGTGGAATGGCCTATATGTCATCACCCAATGCAAGCAACACAATGCTTTCCAACTCTCCATGTTGGATGGTGAAGAGCTACATATCCCAATCAATGGGATATATCTTAAGCATTGTTATTAGGTTTCTTTTGTCATGTACATAGTTTCCTTGTTTTTTCTCATTTTTCCTAAGTGTTGTTATGCATCTTTGTAGTGTTTTTAGCCTTTGTGTGTGTTTTTATTTATTGTTTGGGGTAAAATATTTGTTGGTTCTTAGGTCCTTACAAATCTATTGTTGACTTTTGCAAGATGCATCCTGATTCCATGCCCAATGGAATTTTAGGCCACCAGTCTTCTCAAACATAATAGGCATGCTTCCCCTGTGAGTCACCAATTTGTTGACCATTTTGTGAATCCTACATGCCAAAATGCCCCCCTTCTTTTTTCCATTGAAACCTTGTTCTTCATGACCTTTTTCCCTAAAATCAGGTCTTAACCCTTTAAAAATAAAGGAAAAGATTGCTTTTGTGTAGGTGCAAGCATTATCTCATCGAGGATTGATCTTTTCCAGCATTCACAGAGCAAATTGGGTTCTCAGAACATCATTACTTGTAAGCTTTACAAGTAATAAGTAGGAGCACGTGACAAACCCAAAAGGGTCTATGGCCAGTTTTAGTGCAGGTCAGGTTTTGAAAAGTACTTTACTTGCAAATTTTTATGAGTTGGGGTCATTCATAAACTCGAGAGGGTAATGAAGAAGCAATCAGGTTTTGAGATGTCTTTACTTCAAGACTTTTTGAGTAAGTCCTTCAAATGAGCCCAAAATGGTCTTAGACACTTCTTAAGGCAAGTGTTTTTTCCGTGGAGGGAACCTGGGCATTCTGTAAGGTCATTTTCAATTTCCTTGAAGGGTATATGCCCTTGTGGGAGGCACTTCAAAGACTAAACAGACCTTTACAAAACTTTCAAAGGGTATGTTTGAAGGAGGAATGTACCTTGCGAAGGGATTTTCACTAGCGTGAGGACCAATACAAAAGTTTTGAAGGGCACTTTTGGCTCAAAATGCCCTTGCATAGGGTAGCTGATTGAAGCAAGGGATAAAGACAATAGCTCGAAGGGCACTTGCCCTTTGAGAAAAGCCAAAGACAAAAGAAAGAATTCCTTTAGACATTTTGTCTGAAGGAAAGATCATTAAAAAAGGGCCAAACAAAAGAGAGATCAATGACGAATTCCTTCAGACAAAATGTCTGAAGGAATTCCTTTAGACATTTTATCTAAAGAATTTGGAAACAAAAGCCTAAAAGCCTGAAGAACAAATGAGCGAGCAAGCAAGAAAAGGAACCCAAGGGAAAAGAAAGGCCAAGCCCAAAGGAAAATGAGCCTGAAAGGTTAAAGACAAAAAGGGAAAGCTAAGGCAAAGGAGAAAATAAAGGAAGGAGACAAAACGGGCAAAGACAAAGTGGAGAAGATAAAACAAGGAATAGTTCCATCTATTGATAAAGATGAAGGATAAAATCAAAGACCACTCAGACCAAGATAAGTGGCATAGATGACTCAACAAGGAGAATTAATACATTTGGTGAGATATATCTACCAAAAACCAAAAAAATAGATTGGTTTTTGAACTATAGAGGAGAACAACCCATGTTTTCATGCTTCATCATTAATGCACAGCTAGCTTTGCCCAACATTGAAGAGAGCATGGTCCAGTCGACATGACTTGGGGATGGCTTTGTCAAATTTTAAAAGGAGTATCCCATGCTTTTTCAGGCCCAGGACAAAAGGGGCAATGACTTGGACATCTACAACATGGCTCTCCCATACACAATTGGAAGAATATGGCAATAACATGGGATTGTGGTCTCTACAAGAGTGTTTAACTCAGCATGGGTCTCAATCCCTTGATTTTTTAGCTATATATTTTCCAAGTTATCTATATATTTGTAACTTCTCATTTGAGAAAGGATCTCTCAGCATTGTATGGTGAAGCCCTGAAAGAATTTACCTTGAGTCAAAAGAAGCATTTTTATCTCCATTTGAGATCACACTTTTGTATATGTCTATGGTTTTATCTTATGTCAAGTGATTGCCTTTTCATGATTTCATAAGTTTATGCCAACATATCTAGTGTATTGTGAGTTCTTCTCGTGCAGGTTAAAAAGAAATGTCCAACTCAGAGTATAGGCACACATGAACAAGCTATCCATAGTGTGTTTTAGAACACCTCTGGCATTTCTTCCTCCTTATATCTCCATAGGACCCCCTATTGAAACACTGATGTAGGAAACATTCTCATTTGAATGAAGTATATGCTTGCTTCTCTTTGGTGTAAAGTGTATGTCAAATCTAAGTAGACCAACCATTTTGGTGCATCACTATATTAGTTTAGGTTCTAATTTCAATATTTCTCTCCCTTTTCATCCCCGCCATTGTTAGCAGTAGGAAATCTAGGGCCTTAAGGTGCATCAAGGAGAGCTAGCCCCTAATCTAGAGATTCAACCCTCATGTTTGCAAACCATAGCAAGAGGGGTGTCTCTATTGTGTCACATGGAGGAAGAGATCCAAGCCTCCCTTCATATGGTACAATCCACCATGTCAATAGTTCCTTCACTATCCACCAATATTTTATCAGTATATCAAATCACTCACATAGGTGCAGGGAAGTGAGTTGAGTTTACACCTAATTTAGTGGTCATTAAGGAGCTATATAGTGACACCACAGTGGATTATGGGAAGGCCAATCATTAGTATAGGCTATATACATTCTCATAATTTTCCCCAAATCAACCCTCAGTTACACTGCTTACTCATGCAGATAGAGTGAGCAAACTATGGCATGAACGGTTTGGCCATTTAAAGTACCATTACCTAGAGCAACTTAGTTGTCAAGACATGGTTTCAAGATTGCTTAAAGTTAAATTCTTGGATAGCCTATGTAATGGCTATATTCTTGGTAAGAATATAGAAGATAAATATGACAAGGGCAAATCAAAGAGAGCCAAACAGAAGCTAGAGATAGTCCACAGTGACTTAGCAGGACCCTTTCCAAAACCTTCATTCAATAAGACAAGGTACATGCTCACATTCACCGATGAGTTTTCAAGGTACACCTGGGTGTTTTTTCTCAAAAACAAGTCTAAGGTCTTTTATCACTTTAAGGACTTCAAGGCACTTGTGGAGAAGCATTCAAAATGTTCCATCAAAATCTTAAGGACTGACAATGGAAAAGAGTATGTCAACAATAGGTTTGAGCAGTTTTGAACATCAGAGGGGATCCAGATGCAACACATAGTTCCATACAATCCTTAGTAGAATGATGTGGCTGAATGCAAAAACTATACCTTGAAGGAAATGACAAACTACATGCTTTAATCAAAGTCTATTGCTCCTCAGTATTGCGTTGAAGCAATCAACTGTGCATAATACATTTAGAATCAAGTTCCACATAAAGCCTTAAAGGGAATCATTCATTTTGAAGCTTGGGATGGTCACAAGCCTACATTAGATCACTTTTGAATGTTTGATCACCAGTAATGGCTTGTGTTGCCAAGAAGAAATGCAAGACAATGGACCCTCAGAGTCAGTTTTACATCTTTGTGGGGTATGTAGAGGGTGTTAAGGGATATAGGATTCTCCATCCTAAAACTCATGAGTTATTTATTGAAAGGAGCATCAATTTTTTTTAGGTCCCACTCGAACACAATCTTGACACTCCAGACTCTTCAAAAGTCTCAGTAGACATTGATTCCACTTCAGACAGTGACATAGATCCACCTCAAGATCCTCCTGATGATGAGGATGACTCTTCTTCTTCTTCAAATTTAAGTGATGAGAGTAGTGATGAGGATTCTCCTCCTCTATCTCATACTCACACTACAAATGATGAGGACTCACCTCTTGATTCTCCAATCTCATATAATTTTGGTATGATTTGGGCTAGACAGACACTTCAATGTGCTAGAGGATGGGTTGGAAAACCATCAGACACAAGGTTTACATGATCATATTTTTAGGGGACATCACATACCTACTTGGCCATTGTCTTAGATCCATAAACCTTTCATGAGGCATTTGGCATTTTAGAATGGGATTCTACTATGCAAGAAGAGTATAGTTCCCATCAGACTTGGTGATGCAAAACTCAAAAGTTCTGGTTGACAAATATTTCAAGAATAAAGAAATAACATAGTAACAATGAATTCTCTGAGAAGAGATGTATTATTACTCAAGATCGCAATACAACTATATGTTTATCTCTAGGAAGAGATGTCTAATTTTCCATTTTGGGTTACATCTTTATTTATACCTATTTTGAAAGTAGAGGGAGGATGTGGAAGGTCACCAATCTCGAGGGAGATTAAGTTTTTCTACTTCCATGCTTTAAAACAATACAAAATTCAAGGAATTACTATTTTTGGAAACTTACTATTTTTAGACTGCACTACTAAAATTGAAATTTGGGGCACTTCCATATAGTTTTTAGGGGTCAAAATTCATCTAGAAAATCTCAATACCATCTCATGACATTCCCCTCATTCTTATCTTTTCAACGGTTCAAACGGTGAGTCAATTGGAGCTACGATGCAAAAGTTATGGCTCCCAGAAGTTTTGTCATCAATTGGGGTGGAATTGTCACCTGAATTGTCACCTAAATTGCTGCCTGGATCACTTGGTTCCTCTTCCTAAAGGAAGAAAATTGGTCAAGTGTAAATGGGTTTATCAGACCAAGTATGGTGTAAATGGGTTAGTCAATAAGTACAAAGTTCTTCTGGTTATAAAGGGGTTTTCTTATGTGCCTAACATAGACTACACTGAGATATTTGCTCTTGTAGCCAAGATGACGTCTATAAGACTCACTCTAGCCATCGTAGCCACACACTGGTGGGATGTTCACAAAATGGACATAAAGAGTGATTTTTTACATGACCTCAAGGAAGAGATATATATGGAGCAACTATAAGGCTCTGTGGAAGATACCTCCTTGGTCTATAGACTCAAGAAATCTATCTATGAACTCAAGCAAGCCCATCGAGCATGGTATGCTAAGATGGGCTCCTTTCTCCTCACAGTCAAGTTTACCAGATGCCACTCAAATCTAAATGTCTACATCTTATAGTAGGATGATTATCTGTTGATCCTAGTTCTCTATGTGGATGACTTACTAATTATAGAGAGCTCACGATCATCCACCTTAGTAGTGAAAATTGCCATATCAGATAAATTTTCGATGATAGACATGGGGTTGCTACACTACTTTCTTGAGATTAAAATCATTCAGTCAGATTCTAGGATAACTTTATCACAATCCAAGTATTCTCTTGATTTGATTATGAGGTTTAACATGGCTAATTATAAGCTAGCTCCTACTCCCTTCTTGTCTGGTGTAAAGCTTGAGATTGATGTCCTACACCACTCATTAGTACAACACCATATCAAAAACTCATAGACAGTCTTATCTATCTCACACAAGCTAGCCCTAACACATCCTATGCAGTTTGTTTGGTCTCTCAATTTATGCAGGAACCACATGAGTTACATTGGAAAGCAACAAAGTGGATTCTTCACTACATTCAGGGTTCAGTTTCACACAACTATGGGATATATTATGGAGCAAGAATAGAGGTTGATTTGATTGGATACATAGATTCCGATTAGGTTGGAGATATTTAGAGTTGAAAGTCCACTTTAGGCTACAGTTTCTCACTTGGTTTAAGTTAAATAATTTGGTCAAGTAAGAAGCAACATGCAATTACTTTATCATCTACATAGGAAGAATACAGAGGGGCTATCAATACCACCATTGAAGCAATCTAGCTTCAGAGGATTCTCACTGAGTTTGGTGTCTAGTTTCACAAGCCAACAATCATCTATTATGACAACCAAAGCACTATCTAGACTTATAGGAATCTGGTTCTACATCAAAGGACCAAGCACATAGCACATAGATATTCACATGCATTTCATCAGGAAGCTTATCAATGAGCAAGTCATTGATCTTCCATACTATCCAACATCAGAGCAGATTGTAGATATTTTGACCAAGCCTTTCATAGAGAGTAAATTTGTTCATCTATGAGCTCTCATTGGGGTTAGGGCTGTTCCACCTTCTTCTTCCTCCTATGGAGGTTCATCACTATGTACTTGGGTACCTCATCAGGCTTTCAATGTCAAGACCTAATTCTCATCTCACCTAAGCTACACTTAAGGTGGGGTGTTAGTGTTGTGTTTTTTCCAGCTGGGTTTTGCCTACATGGTCGTATGGCCTTTCTATGTATTTAAGCTTCCTTAGGTTAGTTATAAAGGGTCTATAGGCTAATTTTATTTAATTTTAATTAGATAATTAAGAAAATTAGAGGCTTCCTCATGTTACCCTAATTTTATTTATATGTATCCAACTTTTCCTTTTTGGAAGGTTAATCGACTCTTTCACATTTTGCAATAGACAGGTTAATGCATATTTTTCCTCTCTTGAAATTTTGGAGCTCTCTCTACAGGAATCGATGTTGATTGCTTGAACACTATTCAGAGATCTTGACATACTCTTTCAAAAGGGAACCTTTGCATTAGTTCTAAAACTAATTAACCCTCTTGAGAGGGGTCGCCACTCCTTCAATGTAAGTTTCCACCCTAGGAATGGCTTTCTAAACCTACCAAAGCTCTCTAATCAAGTTCACCCACCTCTTTTACCTACACAAATGCAATCATAAAACCTCCAAAGGTGTTCATCAATCTTCCTTACAATGTGGTATTCTAAAACACCTTTGTAGGTCCAATTGCATGCAATCATACAAATCTAAAGCACAATTACAACCCCTAAATAGAGTTGTGTTGAATGTAACAACGAAGGTTTTTTCCCCAAATCTTTGTCACACTTGAAAGTTTTTATCTTCAAGTCATAGTGAACAAGCTCGACATACTTGATCAATAATTTCAATATCTAAAATATATAACCTTTCCAAATGAGCTTCTTCTTACCATTTATATCCTTCTTCCAAGTGCAATGCCCAAAATAAGGATGGAGAATTTACCTTTAAAAAAAAAAAAGATAATATATAAAGCTTCCTTATAAAATTCACTTTTAGACCTTAAGTGCCCATGACCCTCAAAAGGTTCTAACTTAAGTGAAAAGCAAATTAGACTATTATTAATTTATTTTAAGTATTTAGGAATACTTTAATTATAGTAATAATATTATTTTAATTTCAAAATGGAGACATTATAGATTCTTCATTAGCTCCATGCTATAAAGACAAAAATAAAATAGTTTAAAATTCAAATATTATTATATACACACATAAAATATAATATAAATTTGTAAGAGATGTAAAATTAAATGAACAAATATGACTTGTATGTTGCATATATTGTATAAATATGAAAAAATATGACATGATGTAAGATGTTTTATATAAATAAAAAAAGTATGAAAATATAGAATATAAATAGTAATCCAATAAATTAGTTGAGTGTTGCTTATATATAAATATTAGGATATTAGGTTATATATTACTATATAGTTTGAGGGTCCTTTGTTAACTTATTTTAAAAACTTTTTATATACACAATCTAATGTCCAACTAGAGATGTGTTAGGAGAGCATCATAGGATTTGAAATCCTTCAGCTAATCCCAACTTCTAATATCAAACAAAACACTTATAAGTCATTATTGTAAGCTGGACAATTGTCCTAATATTTTCTCTAATAATATGAATGCTCATATCTATACAATTTTATATGAAATGATATATAACATGATAAAGAAGAAGATGCAAAATACTCTTATTAATACATGTACATCATCACAAGTTTCATGGAATACATATTTATTAGTTTGAAACATTAAGAAAATAAAATACTTATGAACCTTTTGATTAGTGCTTAAAATGTGAAATGTTTGTGCACATAATTCAAATAAAATATTTTTAAGATTTTAAATATTTATCTAAAAAAATAAATAAAAAAGATAAATAATCCAATCTTCTACAATCATTCATGGGAGAAAGAGATTTCTCGAGAGCTTTAGAATCATATATATAGAGTTAAACTTTATATTTATTTTTAAAAAACTATATTAATTAAAACAATTGCCTGCATTATTACACCAATTTTGATAGGCTTTAGAATCATATATATAGAGTTAAACTTTATATTTATTTTTAAAAAACTATATTAATTAAAAGAATTGCCTGCATTATTACACCAATTTTGATAGGATGTGTTAAAGCATGTCATAAATAATTTAAACTCCTTTTATTTGGCTAATAATATTATGCATAAAAGTTATTTAAGTAAATATTTTATAAAATTGGAGATAATAATTATATTAAATGTTAAACACATTAATATAAAAAAAAATTATATAATATAAATTGTAAATGATTAATAAGTATTTTATATGCATATGATCATTTGACTTGACATATTATCTGTATTAATTTCTCAGTCCACTTAACCCTCATTTGTGTATATCCTTTTCTAAATTGGAGATAATAATTATAATAAATTTTAAACACAAGAATTTAAAAAAATTACTTTTCTAACAATATTAATTATTAATTATTAATAAACACTTTGTATGCTTAAGTCCATTTAATTCAGACATTCGTTGTTATTTTTATTTTAATAAATACCTTAAGATATCACTCCACCAAACCTTAAAAAATAAATAAAATAATCATTTTATTTATTAATTCACTTCACCAAACTCTAAAGAATAAATAAAATAATCTTTTTACTTATTAGTTATTAATAAAATTAATTTTAATGTTACACTATTACATAAACATTATGTTTGTTTGTAAATGTTTATTATAATTTGTAAAATATTATTTTTATGAAATAAGAATTGTAAAAATAAAAACGAAAAAATCCTTAGTACCATTTTTCAAGAGCTCCTATAAATGAGTGAAACTTAAGATCAAACTATTTACATTTTTTTGTAGGACACTTCTTTAAGAAGATTTGTTAAGTCTATCATTATCATTGAGAAATTGTTAAAAAAATGGTTAAATAAATTTATATTTTTTTGAATTTAATATGATAAAAATGAAATTATTAACTTTATTTTTTATTTTTTAATTAAAAGAATATTCTTGTATTTTCAAAAGTTTTATTATAAGTGTTCAAATCATGAGAGGTGTTTGAAGCATGGAAGATTTCAGTTTTGTAGACTCTCAATAAAATTATGTTTTTAAATTACTAATATTTTTGTCTTGTAATGTTGTTTTGAGTGTGTTTAATTTAATTGATATAATTGTGTTTAAATTAAAATTTAAAAATAATTTATTAGTTAAATTAAATGCATTCATATCAATTAAATTTGAGACTTTTAAAATATTTATATTTTATAATATTATGGTTAATATTTATTTTAATTCTGTCATTTTATAAATATTTTAAAAAATATTATCTTTGTAAATAAATAAGGATTATATATATCTCACTATCATTAAAATTAAAAAAATGTCATCTTCTTAAATAAGGAAGGATTATATGTCTCAGTACCATAAAATTAAAAAAATATTATTCTCTTAAAAAAGGATTGTATATATCCCACTATAATAAAATTAGTGAATTTTATGAATATTTTGATAAATTATCCTCTAAATAATAATATATTTATTTATCTTAATATTTTATAAATATTTTGATAAATTATCTTTTAGATAATAATATAATTTATCTCAAAATAAATGTATCTCCAAAACTTTAACCTTTTTAATTTATTTGTTACATAGTTTTATATGGACATTGCTCCTAATATACATGTGGAGGTTAATAACTATAAAAGTAATGTAGAGGTAGAGTTTAACTATTATAATGTAACATTCAAGAATGACATTGTTTTTAAAATATTTTGTAAGGTTGTTTGTTGTAGTGTTGTTTTTATTGGCAGGTGATCTCTACATATAAATAATAGACGATGAAAACTTAATATTATATTTAATTTTACTAACTATTTAATTCAATAGAAAAAATAGTTATACTCCATACACATAATGAATGGTAGTTAAATCCGTTTTGGTTGTTAGGTAATTTTATATTATTTAAAAAGAATAATTTAAAAATTCAATTATAAAAATTAAAATTCAATTAAATAAAAACATAATAGTTCAATTATTTTTGTATGAGTATAAAATAGATTGAGATTCTAAAAAATAAATAGATAATTAAAATTAATAATTTCCATTTATAATTTTTTATTATATTATCATTTTCTAAAAGTTAAAAACACATAAAAAAATGAAATATTAAATATATGTATTTAATTATCAGCATTGCAGTGTACCTTATTATTTGTATCTATGAGGAAATGTGGCAACATCATGATAGAGCAAGTGTAGGTCCCTCTGCCTTCCCTCCATACTTCCACATGACGCTCATGCAAACCAAGTGTGGAGGTAAACCAGGTGGGAAATAAATTACAACATCTAAGTGTCAGGAAGGATGATGTGCTACTTATATTTCCGAGGCATATTATCAGGGTGCAAGATCACTAAGATGGATAAGAATCGAGAGATCTCTATCCATATTTAGTTCTAGATTATATTCTGAGCATGCTCTTGCAGCCTTTGCTGGATAAATTCAACTTGCAGACACTTATTATTTCTTGGGTCAATACAAAAATCTATTGAATGCTTATCATGTAGGACTTGAAATTTAGAAGTTGGTTTTGGGAATGATGGATCCTCAAGTTGCTAAGACATATAGATATGTTACAATGTCACATTTACATGGTAGTTTTTAGTGACTGAGGAATTATCACACACAAATAAAATTATTTTTTTATGGGACTATTTGATGCACAGACCTCCTCATTCTCTACTCTAACCTCAACTCTTATACTTACAATCATTAATGCATGCATCCAAACTTCTCTAACTTCTCATGTATATATACTCTCTCTACTAGGTTTTATGTCATTCTCATTCAAGATCCTTTTTACTAAGCTTCTTTGAATTCTTATACTCTACCTTTATACTCCTTTAAACCCCTCATACTCATCAATTCACCTCATTCTACTCACCTTCTCTCTCCTTTTCATTCATCTAACACACTAGTTTGATTAGACTAGACTCATTCACCTTAATAGGCACTATAGCTCATTATACCACTCAAGGCTTCAAGGTTATAGGAAGGCTCATTGATTGTTTCCTTATGAAAATGGCTCCTCTTGGTACTCCTATCCAATACATACACCATATTTCTACTCCTCTATCACCATTATTTGTTTGATTACCTTGACCAAGACTCCTTGTAACCTTTTTTTTTTGGGTATAGACATGTACTATCTAGTTTTGAGAGACTAAATACATTTTGTGACACCCTCTATCAATTAATATATCCACATAAAGTTTCATTAACCAAATCCCTTCCTAACATCAATTCACCTCATTCTATTCACCTTCTCTCTTCTTTTCATTCATCTAACACACTAATTTGATTAAACTAGTCTCATTCACCTTAATAGGCACTATAGCTCATTATACCACTCAGGGATTCAAGGTTATATGAAGGTTCACTGATTGTTTCCTTACTCAAATGGCTCCTCTTGGAACTCCTATCCAATCTATACACCATCTATCTACTCCTTTATCACCATTCTTTGTTTGATTACCTTGACCAAGACTCCTTGTAGCCTTTTTCTAAGCCTTTTCTTTTGGTATAGATAGTTACTATATAAATTTAATAAACTAAATACATTTTGTGAAAACCTTTATCAATTACTATCTCCACACAAAGTTTAAATAACCAACTCTCTTCCTACGTGTCTTTTTGAACTCTTGCTTAAACCTAATTAGATTTCCTTACTCCTTAGTATACAGTCACCTGTAGTCATATGTAAGGAGGCCATACCACTCTAAAACCTTCAAAATATTATTCTTCACCTCAAACCTCAATTGACTACCAAATTTCATTGGTTTAAACGTTTATTATTCTACTTTTTAGATTTTGACCCTAAATTAGGGTTTCCATAGCATGAGTGAGCCTGAGAGGCTTTAAATTGGATTTAAATGAGTATTGTTTACTTTCAAACTTTAAAAATACCATAATAAGGTCTACCTAACCTAATTCCAACTTTCACAAGCTTTAAATCCTCTTGAATAACCCCTAGTCATGCTCTAAACATGAATTCTATAGTGTTCTGTCAATATTGTCTCATCTGTAACAAACCGATAGAGGATTTTAAGGGCATATTTGCTTACATGATGCTCTTAAACACTCCTTCAAGGCTATAACTCCTAGATGGTATCTTTATCCACCACATTCATAGCACTCCAAACCCCATCATGCTTAAAATCAATCATGCAAATCATAAACATGTTACTTGATTGGTTATTATGAACCGAGTACTCAACACTGTTAACTTGAAACTTTAGTCTTCATTGGAAACAAACACAATTTATATGTGTAAATAACATCACTCACTGATGGATCTACTCCTGGGTTCACTTTCCATTACATGTTAACTTACTTGACAGGGTATTTGAACATTAACCTATTAGATTCAATGCAAAATATTGACACAGTGCAGTTTGACACCAATCACCTTGCATTTACATAATAGAATATTATTATAAAATCTCAAAGGCTTCCAATCATATCAATTTACATTGATAAACTAAGAGTAGCATAAAGGTATAGAAGCATCATTTCAAACATGTTATCATTCATTGATCCTTTCTCTTTACATAGTCAGCACTGTCACCATGGATAGAGTATAGGGTTCTTCATTGTCTTCACTCCATTATCATGCTCCTCCATACCTATGCCTCTCTAACTGACTCCTAATAACTTCTTACTGACCCTTATATAAGTCTTCCACCTATCTACTATCCAAAAACTCATTTCATTTTTCATACACATATGAACAACTACCTTCTTGATAACTAACTCTCATGGTAACTACCTTAACATGGACATTACATTCAAAAGTCTTGGTTTTTTGTCATTTTCCTCATGACATATATGTAAAACACCTTCTAGACTCATTTAGGGACTCTATACTAACATTTGCTAATCATGACACTCTTGAAAATACACCAAAATACTCCTAAGCACACTAACATATTTTCAAATATTCAAAATGGAGTTTTGGCGGGAAACTCTCCCAAACCAAAGAACATCCAAACACAATCCCATTCTAAGGGATGCTAAGAGACCAAACACATTTACTCATAACTGGATTATCAATGTGTTTCTTAATGCTCCTGCATCACTAATCATAGATAAGGGATGTATATAATATTATATCAGTCACGAGCACTTTTTTAAAACAACCGCAAGATGTTAATGAACCTTGTGAGGCTATTTAACAAGAAAAGAAACATGCTCATACAACAACCAACTAAGATATCCACAATAAAAGTAAAGGAGACTATGTAAATACACCTAAATATAAAATTTTGCTTGCATGGTCTTCAACAATATGCAAGAGATTTGATAAGAGAAGAAGGCATAACACTTCTCAGTACAATTTTCTATAATTTAGAATTGGAATATAATGAGAAATAAAAATTTAGTTATGAAATTTTACATGGATAAAACATTTTGATTATGCAATAATGTTCGACTTTGAACAAGGAAAGTTGGACTTCTTCATTGTATGTGTAAATTGATATTCCAAATGAAGACCTCCACATCTAGTGTAGTCATATACATAAAGTGATATTCCAAATAAAGAGAACAAAAAGGAACCAAACACAAATGCCTAATTTCCCATGCTTGAAGTGGATATAACATAAAGTGGAGGTTTGTCATTTAATGCATATCACTTCAAATGAAAAGTGGACCCAACGTCTTCCCACGCATTCACTGGGAAGTAATATCAGTCATGAATGGCGTTGCCATCATGCAGATTAAAGTGGTGCAGCTAGTCTCACGAGAGGCTTATAACATTGTAGTTGACGCTTGTTTTTGGTTTAACGATTATGGTTGTTAACTTTCATTATTTTAAACCATTTTTATCTCAAACTTGTATGTAGGCTTTGACTCAGACAATAATGTGTTTTTTTTTGGTAGCAAGAAGAAGAGAGGCATTATGATTATTTACTTGTACATTTTACAATATATAACTCTTCTTCTTATTGATATTAATTTACTCCATGCCTAATTTAAAATCGGGTTAGCTCTAAGATTATTCTCCTAATAAGCATGTTTTTTAGATATCTGTCCATATTTCTAAGGACTCTAATTATAAAAAATTAAAGCTACAATTAAATTACTATTTTGTCAACATAATAATAAAATCAAGATTAACACTGACAATCTTCAACAATGCTTTCAAACAAATTTAATAGCAATTGTAACTAAACTGTTGTCAAACAGAGGTTATAGAAGTGTGATCTCTACATAAACAAATCACAACAACAACAATAATTGAATAGGATTCAACTTTGGTCTAAACATGGCATAGGATTGAAAACTATATATAATGTTTGAAAGGTGGTTTCACGTGCTTTAAATACCATTGAATGACACTTACTTTGTTTCAATCACTATAAGGACTTTATTTATGTGGTATGATGCTACTGTAAAACATCATTAGGAGATAATTTGTTGTACTGGGTGGTGAAATGCATTAATGCACCTATTAGTGTGGAGATCTTCTCATATTTTATTCATTTTATGTTTATATGATTGATTTAGACATATAAGCTCATTGGAATCAGTTGGCAAGGCAAAATCAATACATAATAAAATAATTTATCTCAAAATATGATGGAACATTTAATTGCATCATGTCTCTTTGCATCCACCCATGTCCTTGATACCAGTATGTTCATACATCTTGCCTATGGATCTTAGCATTTAATAACTTCCAACACTTATTTTTGTAGAGTTGTTTAGATGGACTTATATCTCATCAAACTCTAGATGGACAATGTGATATTTGATGAGAATAAAAGTTATTTTGCAATCAAACCAGTCACCAAGTATTTTATTTTTTATTATTTGTGTGGAACATTATTGATAGGACTTGGAAGGGAAGTAGAGAACATTCCTCTGATAGTTAATTTTAAAGAATGAGATATTATTTCAAATATTTATAGAACTTTTACTTTTCTGGTTGGCCTTTACAAAGTTGAATGTGTACATTGGCTTGTATTAAGGCATGAATTAATCTTGTCCCAAGGCTAAGATTTAACAGCTCACTTTAGCCATAAAAAAAACATTCATGAATGCCTTTATTTTTTAGTGTAAGTAACAATTCAAGATTTTACAATTTTATTTTTCAAGTTAAATTTCAATATGGGTTGAATTTCAATAAATGCTTGTTATATTCATCACAGTAGAGGTCCAGTCCGCACGATGATTAAGCCCAAATCAATTGTTAATTGTTTGCATTAATACAAATTAAAAACATGAATGACATCTTTAAATCCATAGATGAATCTAAGGTGCCTTCCTTCCTGTAACACGCCTCCAATGTAATTAGTGTTTCAAATCTAGGAAAACATATTCTTACCAAAAAAAAATCTCCAAATCTAAGTTGCAAAAATCTCTTCTTGCATATCACACATAGTGGTAGATGGTTTCCACGTGGATAGTAATTATGGATACAAGTCATTATATGTTTGTAGATGTAAATAAATTCTACATTTAGGTCTTACACATGGTAAACAGTTTGCATTTGGATGGTAATTATGTTGTTATCATCTTTACAATGAGAATGATATTGGGTACATCATTGTTATGAATATAAGTTTTTAAAAAAACATTGTGTGAAAAAGTTTTTGATTTTTGTTTTGGATTACATGGATCAATGAAGGGTATTACAAAAATATCTAATAAATAAATTATTAATTGATAAAAAATAGTTGTATTTTTTTTAAGTGTTGTAAGAAGTTAGTTGTTGTAAAAGGTTTAAAAATCAAACTAAATAATAACAATTATAACAACATCTATCTAAGTTCAAATCTTTTTTATTTTTACCTAAAATAATCTAAATATTTTTTATATTTTTATAATGTTTTAATAAATCTACTTAACCCATTTTTAATATACAACCCATTTAATTGATTAGTATAATTACAAATATTGAAATAACTATTTAATTTAAAATTCTAAGCTCCCAATATATAAGAAAAATTATTGTAATAAAAATTTATTTATTTTTAATTTAAAGTTTTAAAAAATAATTTAATATTAATTTATTAATTTTTATAAATTATAAGGCTTAATGTAATATGTTATCAGGGTAAATTTTGAGAGAAGGACCATTTTCATTTCATCTCATTAATGATGGGCCTCCATGTGCGATTTAGCCCTATGCCTTCATCCTTGTTTAGCATTTTTATGTGTCTACCAATTTTCATGACTTCTCTCAACTTTCTATTTTGGAGCTGATTTTCCATGGCAAGAACCTTTGTCTTCTTAGTGCAAATGGAGTGTTTGGTTTTTTACGAATCTTCAACCATGCCGACTTCCATTTATTCCCTAGAATGTCTACTACATGCTCTTTGATCCTAGTTTGGATGGATCGATCTTTTTCCCCGATATAAGAGACCTCACAAGTATTTACTATTAATTAATAATTTATCCATAAAACATCTCTTTAATACCCCTAATTGATCTATATAAGGAGCCTAGTTTTGTTGTTTTGACACATGTATTCATAATCTATGATCATAAACATCGATCAAAAAACTTTTTCACACAAATTTTATCCAAAAAAATTCTCTTTATAATTATCATGAGCTGTGAAGGCATACAATCTCTAATATATCATTGTTGTTTGTTTGGCAGTTAAAATATCATCATATACTTTAGATTTTAAAACTTTAATTCCACATCCCTCCCAACATTTTGTTGTATATTTACATAACAATTCTACTAATTATAAATATAAGCCATAATGTACAAAACATTTTTCTTGTAATGATTATATTATTGATATATGTTAATTTGCTATGTTTTTTTTTTCTTTTCAAATGTATAAGATAACTTTTTAGTGTTATTTTTGATGAAATAGAATTATATTAATTAAAATATATTATATATTATTCACAAAAGAAGCAAGTGGTGTGGGATCACACTCTAAAGACTACCATGCTAGGATAGGTAAATATTGAAAAGTTTTAACATACACAATTAATATGATTGATTATAGGTTCAAAAAAATGTTATTAAAATATAAAGAAATTAAGATGCCATAACAAAGAGGTCAATATTATGTAAAGGATTTCGATCATTAGGGTTGTCCCAACCAACATTTGATAAGAAAATAGACTAAAAATAAGAGAAGCAATACTAACAAAATATTTAATCTAATAGAATAAGAAAAATGGAATACACACAATATTACATAGTACACATGATTTCATATGAGAAAATCATTTCAAGTAAAAAATACATCATAATAACTCCTTTATTGTATTAACTCAGCCATATACAATATAATAATGCACTACTAAGTTTTAAATTTCCTTTACTATATGTACGAGTATATATAGGCACATCAATAGATAATTGTCAAAGAGGTATTACAATACCATGAGTACTAAAACCATGTGATATAGAAAACATAGGTTGTATAAAGCATGGGTTAAAGCCATCCATTTTGGCTCTATAATCTAGTAGAGTGTAAATAATACAAAATATAAAACACATTTCCAACAATCTCTCACTTGTTGAATACTTTCCAAAGGGGGGCACACATCCATATATTCAATAGTTAAGGGAAACTATGCCCATTAATTTTTTGCACCAAGAGAATTTATCAGTACTCATAACCTTTGTCAGTGAATCAACAACATTCTTACCTATGCCCACCTTTTCCAATACTATATTTTTTCCCTTTCACCATTTATATTACAAAATGGTATTGTACATCAATATGTTTCATTATAGAGTGATACTCAAAGTTCTTCACTGGACAAATTTCACTTTGAGATTCACAATTTATCCTTAAAACCTTTTGAATGAAACCAACAATGGAAATTAACCTTTGAAGCCAAACTGCTTCCTTGCTTGCCTGAGTAGCTACCATTTACTTATCCTCTGTGGTGGATATCTCAACATTAGCCTATCATTTAATCATCCAAATTACAACTACACCAAATAAGTTGAACACATACCCACTAGTAGATATTCATAAATCAAGATCTCCAACCGAGTTTGAATCCATAAAACCATGTAGATTAAATCTTTTATTTTCACCAAGATTTACCCTGATAACATATTGCATAGTCAGATGTCCCATGAAAATACCTGAAGATCCCCTTCATTAAAACCAAATGTTACTCTCTTGTATTAGAAAAAAAAATTACTCACTAATCCCACTACATGAGCAATGTTGAGGTTGGTATAGACCATTGCCTTATATCAAGCTGCCAATATCACTAACATACGAGACTAGAGACATGTTATTAATTTAAAAATCTATTTTAAGACATTGTTCAATAGATTAAGTTTGACCAACAGGGAAAGGAGTACTGACATTCTTGTTTTCCTACATCTTAAACCTTTACAGTATCACTTCAATGTACTTCCTACAATTTAACCACAGTTTCATGTTTACTCGATCTTTTTTAATTTCCATGTCCAAAATATATTTTAGAGCACCGATATAATTCATATCAAGTTGAGATGATAATTGAGACTTATTTTAGTTGATCATTTCCTTATTAATATCAATTAACATGTCATCCATGTACAATACTATGATAAACCTCCTTGTTTAAAATAAACACATGGATCGACTTTGCTTCTTCCAAGCTCAATTATTGACACATACTTGTCAAATTTAAGGTTCCACATTCTTAGTGTTGGAATTAAGCCATACAAATATTTTTTTAACTCGCACATGGAATCCTTCTTTTCCTTTATCTCAAAGCTTTCTAGTTGCATCATGCAGGTTTCCTCCTCAAGCTCGCCATGTAGAAAAGTTGTCTTCACATCCATATATGTTATATTTATAGATCGAAAGAAATTGTAATAGTTGGAAGAAATCTAATTGAATGTAATTCAGTAAGAGAAAAAATATCACAAAAATAAATTCCCTCTACTAGAGAGAATGCCTTTGCTACCAGGTGAGCTTTATATTTATCCATTTTTATATTCGCTTTATACTTATTTTTAAATATATATTTACAACCAATATGTTTTATTCTAGGAGGTAGTTTTATCAAGTTCCATGTTTGATTTTTATCTAGGGACTCTTCATCCATAGCATTATTCTAAGATAGGTTTTCTAGACACTATTTCTGAATTATATAGCATCTCAGTCTTGTATACTTGAAAAACTCAAACCTTGGTTATTCCTTTCAATTTTAGACCTTTGCTATTTTTTGAATTCTCACATATACTCTATCTTGTACCACTTAGCCTATCTCTTAGTTTGAATAGTCTTATGTTGATGACCTATACCTTTTATCTTGCCTAGAATGCTTAAAACCTACTTATTTTCCACCTCTACAAGATCTGAGTGTGTACCTACTTTCTTGCTTCCTTAAAACTAATATTCAGGACAAACACATACATCGATGCTAGTGTCCTAACCTAATGCAAGTTTCCAATGCCCTAAAATCATCCAATTTTCAAATGAAATGTATCCTAATGATCAACCTAAGTGATTAAATTCAAGTTACTTCTACAAAAGGATTGATGTAAATACAATATTAACCATCATTCATTCCTCACCTACAAAACCTAACATCTAAACAAAAGAGCATTCAAAGAACATTCAATTAAACAAAGATTCCTTATTTATTATTATTTTCATACCAGTCATAGGGACAATCCATCTACAAGTTTGAACTACTAAAGGAGAAATACAAGATTTTGATTTGCCAAGTTACAAGCTAGGTCACTTTTGTACTTGCTTTGTACATATCACATGATTAACACACAAGCCAACACATAAGGGATAACTATATAAGTCTGACACCCATTTTAAATTTTGGCTATGTAGATAACACTCATTGGTAGAGGGGTCTTTGGGGTCAACTTGACACTGTGTGCCCATTAACCCATTTTTTCCTAAGGTCACTATGAGGATGAAGAACTAGGGTTTTACAAATTCATGATGAGTGACAATCCATGAACCATATCTAAATGCACCAAAGAGAAGGTGAATTCAAACCCAAAATAATCCAGGTGGTTGTATCTTTTTATAGCAAGTATTCCATACATGACACTTGTGTTAAGTTTAGACAATAGCATCGACGCAACCGTCCCATGCTGATGTAAGTATTTGTGGCTCTAGAAGCATCAAATTCAAAATTTGATGACTATTCTAAAATCATTTTCTATTCTACATCCTACCTATTACATATCCAAAATTGTATTAGCATCAGAACAAGCTAAGTACATTACTTCTTTGTTATGTATATACTTAGCATAGTTGTACTTACTATTTTTTTGCCTATTTCAATTGAGAAATTTAGTATATGTTTATATTTGAATTTAGCACCCCATTGGCCTATTGTAGACCTAATCATTACCCTTGTGCATTGTTATCTCTATATTCTTAACCCTATCCACTAAATAAAGATTCTAAGATGAAATTTAGGGTTAAACATTTGGTGAACCCAATTCATTTGAATGCAAATATTTTTGATTTTAGGGGTTTCAATCAACTAGGGTTTTAGATTATTGTTCTTTTTTAATTTTTTACTTATATTATTTTGCATGTAACCTAAGCATAGCCCTAGATTGGTAGGTGTGTAAATTGAATACATCGAGTTCCCTCTCCCACCACCTAAGATGTCTCAAACCAATGAGGGACATAATCCTATGGATCATGATGATACCAATATTGAGAATGAAAACCATATCAATAATATCATCATAGAAGAATATTCTGATAATGACAACCATGAGTTTAATGAGAGCAATGAACATAAGAAAATAGACCATGATCAAGTTTAAATTTTTTTATTGTTTAATAAGTGTATCCATCAAAACCCTGAAGATCTTGATAAAATCCTCAAAACTATATTGGAAACAAAAAATTTTAAAGGTATAGTTCAAAAATTCCTCCCCTTTGAACACATTATCACTTAATACATCTAATGGGGACATGGGTTATGTGTTTAAACCTTTGTTTCTCAGAAACCAAAATACTATTGCTACATCTATCATGAAATTACCAATTATTTCACTTAAATATTTATTTCGATGCCTATTACTACTCAAACCATATTTACATCCCCTTTGGTGACTATTTAACTTGTTAATCTAAATCCCAATGGGTCCACAATTCAAACACTCCTTCAAGTTATAAAGACCTTAGAGGACAAGGTTACAAACATCGAACAAAATGCTTTAAAATATCTTCGTGTTATTGATTTACAAGATGTGTTGCATAACCCTCTTATACTTGAGATATATGTATAGCTTTTTCCAACTAGTTTTGTTCAACCTAAGTTCACATTTTATGATGGCAAGGGTGATCATGAACAACATCTTCAAATATTTTTTGCAACATGCCTTGACTATGCCTCTAATAAAAAAAATTTGACCAAATTATTCCTAAGAATCCTCAAAGACTATGCTTTGAGGTGGTTCTATGATTTACCTCTCTAATCTATGAAAGTATTCAAACCTCTTGTAGATGAATTTTTAGCACACTTTTCCATGAATATTTATGAAAATGTTTCCTATGCTCAAACTGCCAAAATTAGAAAAAGAATAAATGAACCTATCAATGAATATGTCTTAAGGTAAAAAGCAATGTTAACTAAAATGACCAATCTTATGATAGATAAGGAGTTGCAAGACATATTCAAGCAAAGTTTGTTTGCTCATTTACATGAGTCTATTATTTTCAAGAAGTTCAAATCTTTTGATGGCCCATATCATGTTGTACAAGACCGTGAAATGAAGTTTATTTCATTGAATAAACTCAAGTACATAGTAAACACACTAGATACATCTAAATTTAGTGCCAAATTTAAAATCAAACCAAGTTATAAGGTAAAAACCCTTGAACCTAAAAAGGAAATAACCAAAATGGTTAATACAATTTCATAACAACCTAATTAGCTTGTCCTATCTAATGCACTAAAGAAAATTTATACACTTACTTGAGTCTCATGCCTCAATACTCCCATAGTTGTGAGAGGGTCAACCTATATCTCACCCTCATCCTATAGAGGTTGATATAAATAGACCTCTACCCAAATGATATTATGTGAATGCTTATTGTGATGATCATCAGGGACCAAGGCATTCTATGAACATATGTTTTACCATAAAGCATAAGATCTAAAACCTTATTGATGACTAAAAGATTAAATTTAATGATACTGCAAAGGAATCAAGTTCACAACCTAATGATCACCACAAATAAAAAATATTTAACAATCCTTTGCAAGATTGTTCTAAAAAGGAACCATAAGTGAAAATGGCATATAATGCACATCCTCCTCCACCACATTATGAACACCCATTATATGGGACTATTGGTGCTTATACACAACATGAACCTCTTATGGTTTAGAGACCTTTTATTACTTTTTTTGAGAATGAGATTAATAATGATGAATCTGATCTTCATTCTTTATTCATTTGAGGATACCTTGATAAACACCTTATACATAATGTTATGATTGATAATGGTGCAAGCAAGAATGTTTTCACCATGATATTACTTATATGCTTGGGTTATATTCATCATGATTTGCATACTTCTACTATATCAATTAGAGCATTTGATGCGACCTCCCAGAAGGTTCTTAGTGAGATTGACCTACCTTTATAGGTTAGTCCTACACATGTGATTACTACCTTTTTAGTTATACTTTTCATGGGTATCTTTGATATGTTATTGGGAAGACCTTGGATCCATACACTTCAAGAAATAATTTATACAGTGCATGGATGTGTTAAATACATTCATGCCAATCAGGTAATTATAGTTTATAAAATACCATATGAGCATCCTCTTGAAGAAGAAAAAATTATATTGAAGTAGTTAACTATCAAATCTATTAAGGTTAATCTACCATAAAAAGGTAAGTAATAGGCAATCCCCTTTAATAGGAAGACAATACTTGAAAGACCATTACTTTAAAGACATACAATGGATTCCATGGAATCCTCATCTATTACACACCATGTACAGACATCCAAAGCACCTATACAGGTTCATGTTTATGATATTCCAAAGAAACCATAGATCACTCAACGATGGGTTCCATGAACCCCTACTCCTATTAATCTTATTTTTCCAAGAATGCATAGTCTTATTTTACATATGTAGATCATCACACACACTATAGTGACATATATTACATCTATACATGCTCCTTGACAACATCACCAGATTATTACACCAGGGTCATAATGGGGAGATATCGATGATCATCCTTTGGATGGAATTGTAGGATAGCCTTTCCCTTTCACATTCTAAAAATATCAAAAAAATCTAAAACATTAAAAAAAAAAAATTCAACGCCTACATATTCTAATGGCTCTTTGGCATATGTGTGTTAGTTCCATGTTGATGGATGGCATCTCAGTTACTTCTACATACACATGGGTAATGATTATAATTGAGTGTGATATAGGCATACACAGATACATTATATATTCCTAATTTCAAATGTTGGGCCTTTCCTCTACCCATGTCATATGTATATTGGGAGCATCCACCTCTGTGATCATGATACTCATAGGTTATATCATTATATGGTCACTCTACAGTATCAAGTTTTGAGCTCCTATACATACTTACACATACCTTAATCCATGACTATATCTTACATAGGGTACTCAATATGATACGTACTTAATTTTTTTTGCTAACACATTTGATTCATGGGCTACTATGACATGTTTATGCTTGTTGCTTATGTTTTTCCTTATGCACTTCCTTGAGTGTCTTGCCTTGCTATTGTCTTGCTTATTCAAGTATTTGAATATGCTTCTTTATTTGTAGCCTCTGTGCCTATGTATGATTTCTTTAACATTTGAATATGTAATTGTTTATTATATGAACATTTGAATATGTCATCCTTGATTTTATTAGTATTTGACTAAGTTGTGTCCCTTCAATTATGTGAAATATGAACATACCCCTTGTTTGTGGTCTCCTTGGACCATTGACTTTTGATTTAATTTTGTGTTCTCATGTGTGTGTTTTATTTTATTGTCGAGCTCATATTGTTACTATCTAGACATTGTCATGCATCTTAGGCCTTCATATGATCACATTGTTCTATGTTCTTTAATATTATATTTACCTGGACATGGTTCTTCTATATGTTACATGATTACATTCACAAATTATACAATTGTCTTATCATTTTGAAGTGAAGCAACTAATGGTTTATATTCTTCCCTCACCTCAAAGGGAGAGGCATCTCAATGGGGTCATGCCATATAGGAATGTTATCCACATTTGGATTAGTTTTTAGTTTCAGTGGGGACATGCTTTGGAAGCATGTTCTCCACACTCATTAAGTATTTGGTACTTATACCAGTTTTCAGATTCAGTGGGGACATGTCATGTAGGTATGACTTCCACACATTCAAAATTTTCATATTTAGTGAGGGCATGTCATATAGGCATGGATTTCACATATTCAAAATTTTCAAATTTAGTGGGAGAATTATTTTGGAAGCATGTTGTCCACACTTATTCGGTATTCAACATCTCTAGATTACAATGGAGGCATGTTTTGGAAACATGTCCTCCACATTGGTACTTATTATAATTTTTATATTTATCCATACATAGTGAATGCATGCTTTGGAATCATGTTCTCTACACTTACACAATATTTAAATTGGCCAAAACACATAGTTATATGATTTAGATTCACAGTTGTAGTAGAATTCTATACATTGGTACCATTGTTATATATAGTCTTAGCATGATACATATCTAAGGTGAATATGCTATGAAATGTGCACCTAATATTAAAAAATTAAAATCAATTTAAGATTTTAAAACACTTTCAGAACTGTCATCACCCTTTTACAAATTATATTGAGCCAATATACTGCAGTAATTGGTTCACTTTTGGTATGGTTGAAGTGATTAAATCACTCAATCTTACCAAATTTTCAAGTTAGATTTGATTGTATCATCCAACCTTATCAATTTTATGGTATGATTTGATTTTTTTCACTAATGATCATTAGGTTACAAGTATGATTGGGTTGTACGGTTGAGCTAATCTCAACTACCAAGTGGTAACTCACCTTTACTCCAAGGTTGGGGGCATGTGCCTTCCAATATCTCTCTCTCTCTCTCCTTAGATATATGCACTTTTCAAATTTATATATATTTATCCTAATCTTAATTTTAGAGCCTTACATTGATACATCTTTCAAATCAACTTGCTAATAGGTAAGGCAATTACATCAACACACATGTGTTCTCTTAAACTTTGCTCTTTCAAATTCAATTTTTTCAAGTACTTTCAATTCTATATTAAATGCATTGATTATGTATTATAACTTGCTCTTGGTTTCAGGTCAGCCAATAACAGATCACTCAAGTTGAGTTCATGAAAAGACAAAGTGTATTAGACACACTTATGTATACATTCCTTTCCTTTAATCTAGCATTTTCATTACTAGATTAAAAGTGGGGTAAACATAGACACAATTTTTGAATTATACAACACATCAATCTCGTACACTTGGAAAACTCAGACCTTGGTTTTTCCTCTTAGTTTTTGGTCTTTCTCAATTTTTGAAGTCTCGTATCTGCTCTATTTTATGCTCCTTGGCCTATCTCTTTGTCTAACTAGTCTTATGTTGATGACCCAGATCTTTTGTCTTATCTAGAATGCTTAAAACATGTTTATATTCCACATCTACAAGTTTTGAATCTATATCTACTTTATTGCTGCTTAAACACTAATGTTCATGACAGACACCTATGTCAATAGAAGTACCCTACCCTGATGTAAGTGTATAGTTCCCTAAAGTCATCCAATTTATAAATGAAATGCATCCTAATGGTCAACTTAAGTGCTTAAATGTGAGTTAATTCTCTAAATGGATTGATATAAATACAAGATCAACCCTCTTTCATTCCTCACTTACAAAACTTAGCATTCATATAAAATACCATATCTATAAGTCTGAAGTACTAAAATAGTAACTCAAGAGCACTATTTTCCAAGTTACAAGTTCGGTCACTATTGTACTTGTTTTACATATATCATATGATTTACACACAAGCCAATACATAAGAGAGAACTACATCAGTCTGAAGTTATATTCAGAGTATTGGATATGTAAGTAGTACTAATTGATAGAGGGGTATTTGAGATTAGTTTGACACCATGTGCCCACTAACCCATTTTCATCCAAGGTCACTATGAAGATGAAAAACTAGGGTTTTACAAATTCATGAGGAGCAATAATCTATGACCCAGATCTAAATGCACTAGACCAAAGGTGAAGTCAAACCTAGAAGCATCTAGGTGGTTGCATCCTTTTCCAATAGGTATTATGTACATGAAACTTACGTTGAGGTTAGACAGTAGCATCAATATAACCATCTCACACTAACATCATTATCCATGACTCCAGAAACAACAAATCAAGAATATGATGGCTGTTCCAAAATCATCCTCTAGTCTGCTTCCTATTTATTCTAGATCTAGAACTACATTAGTATCAGAACAAGTTAAGCACATTAATTCTTTATTATTTATATACTTAGAATAGTTTTACTTACTATTCTTTTTAGTATCTTAGTTAATAAATTTAATGTATGTCTATATCTGAGTTTAACATTTAATTAGCCTGATGTAGATTTGATCATCACCCTTATGCATTGTCATTTCAATATGCTTAACCCTATCTACTAAAGAAGGTGTTTAACCCTAATTTGGATAAGGATCTTATTTAGTGGTTAGAGTTAATGATATAGAAATGATATGGAACAAGAGTGAATATCAGATCTATAACATGCCAATTAATGTGCTAAAATCAGATGTACCATATACTAACTTTATAAAACTAAAATAAATTATTAATGAAAAATAAAACTATGTTAGATATACAAATGACATAAAATAAAGTAATTTTTTATTTTTTATTCTAATATAGTGTTGTATCTAGTACAGGCAAGAAGCAAACAGAAAGATAGTTCCAGAATAGTTGTCATATTCTATATTTGGTGTATCTAGCTCTCTTGACACTTGTGTCAGCTTGGGACAATTGCATTAACACTAGTATTTGGTTTCAATGCTAGTGTTCTATACATAATGAGTTTTGAAATAGTATGTGACCACCTGGATGTATTTTGGTTTAAATTAGCCTTTGCTCTGGTGCATTCAAATTTGAGACATGGACTATCACTCCTAGTGAAATGACAAAACTCTAGCTTTGCATCTTCAATATGATTTTGGAGAAAAATGGGTTAGTGGGCACATAGTATTGAGTTAACCTAAAATGACTCCGTTGTCAAAGGGCATTGCCTACATATCCAATAATCCATAAGAGAGACTCAAACTCATATAGTTATCCCCTACATGTTAGCTTGTGTGTGAATCATACAAATGTGTTACATCATGATTCCTCGCTAAGCAAACTTACTTAATTATCTATGGATATTTATAATTAAAATTTTGATTTATTTATTATTTGCCTAAGATATGAGTTATATGTTGTTATGGGATAGTTGAATATTGCTTAAATTACATGATTTCATTGCTATGATTTAGCTGTAATGAATATTCTTACATTATGATCATGATGAATTGTTATTTCAATTGTATTTTATGTTGTATATATGTCATGGTGATATGGACTAACTACCTACTTGTTGTGAGTTTGATGCAAGAGAAATTCATCCCTTAGAGCATGATGGAGGGAGAGAATCATCATAGAGGGTAACATAGATGGAGATATTTGAGGACAATAGAGAAAATAACTAGAACTTCACATACACCACATTATTTAGTACATGTTATATGCATAATGAAATGGTTAGCGTAGTATGTTTTGATGCTACTTACATTTAGAAATTTGTATGCATGGTTAGCTTAGTTTAATTTTTATATAGAACTCATTTTGTATGACTGCGTTCATGTTGTATTCATAACCATTAATATTTTTGAAGATGTAATTTATGTAATTAGAGTAAATTTGAATTTATTGATTAATGAATTAATCATTGAATCATTATGATATTAGAGGTGCTAATTTAATTAGAAAATATATTGATTTTTGTAATTAGAAATCAGATGAATAAAATATAATAATTAATTTTTAGGATAAAACCAAAAAAATATATATTAAAATAAATAAAAAGGATCTGTTTTAAATCTAAGTGCCATACCCTTAAAGAAAAAGAAAAAAAAAAAAGGAGAAAAAAAAATAGTGTTATATTCATGTAAGGAATAAAGACCATAAAGGGCACAATTTTTAGAGGGAGAGAAGCAAAGCATGGAAGGAGGAAAAAGAAGGAAGAAGGTGAAAATGAAGAAAAGGAAGCACATAGTATACTACCAGTTAGGCAAAGCAATTTAATTTTATTTATTCTATTACTTGCAATAATGTATACTTGGTAATTAAACTTTGATAATTCTTTTGGATTATATAGTTAACTATATCGATTATACGGGCAAGGATGTATGCGACTATATCAAACTATTTATTTTGAGGCAACACTTATATAATTTAGCAAACTACACACACACACACACACACACACACACACACACACACACACACACACACACACACACACACACACACACACACACACATATATAACAATAGAATAGATAATAAACTATATTTTATACAGAGGCATCAATTTGCATTCAACAATAGCGAACTAGTTTGCAAATTTATGATTATGTGTAATCATTATGATTATAGTAGTGAATTCGTATATATAATATACTAGAGAATATACAATATAACACAGGTCAGGTATATAGGAATTAAGTTACATTAGCTAAGTCATTATATATACAATGAACTTGGAAATATAAACTCAATAAACTAAGTCGCTATAAACAACAAATACCTCAACATTATTTAATGTACACAGTCAAGCCACATAATACATCGATATTATCTAATGTATGAAATGAATACATCATAATTATAGACTATCTGAGTGAATAACATGAATATTCACTATTTATAATTGAATATGTATTTTAGAATAAGTGCTTAATTTATACACCTTAATCATTAAAAATGCAGTATTTATCAAAGCATTGTTTATAATTGAGGAAGTATTTAGAATAAGTGATTTTCATAGTAATTGTGATATATGATCATTGTATGCATATTGCTTTACATCATATGCACTATTTTACATTAAAGCAATCTGGCTATATATTGAACTATGAGATACAACGCAACAAGGAGCTGATCTGTATATGTTTTGGCTATCTAGTCTAAGTGGAACTGATCCATGTAAAATGAAATGTTATGTAGAGATTAATATAATCTTTTGTATTAGATCATTGTACTCCATATATAGTTGTATTTTATTGATAATACTTTTAATGATAATAGGCACTTCTAACAAATCCTTAAACCTTACGTAGTATTAATATTGGTTTATAATCTTAAAATTTATAATTATGGCATATATAATGGATATATGTGGATATATATGGTATATGGCATATGGATATAAATATCATTTCTTGGATGTTTAAGTATTAGAATGTATAGATTCACATATTGATGATGGTATTATGCCCTGATATCTATGTCATGTATCTCTATGAAGAGGTGTATATGTTAGTGGACCATCTCTAGGCTAACATCCATACCGTATCCAAAAACAATTATTATTATTAACATTATAACATAAATAGATGGAACACAAGTTATGTCATCATTGAATATGAACCACTTTATAGATTCTAACTGTATGCATAAGTGTTAGAAAACTAGAATTTATACATAACAAACTAATATGAGTGATCCATAGTTACATAAACTCACGTGCAGACATAACAATATGGAGTAACATTTTTAGTAGTCAGTTAACTATTTGAAATGCCATGATCTATTAGGCATAGATGGTAAAGTTAAACCCCGTGAATTTAAATGATTCATTATTTTGATTTTGTCTCATTCGATATACTTAAGCTATGTAACCATCCATATATATATATATATATATATATATATATATTTCTCAATGAGACCACTCAGATTCATAAAATATTATTATGATTGATAAGCCATACATTAGAGCATTCTAGACATCATATAACAATGGATTGTGTAATTAAATATCAATCTAAGTATTATTATAGCAAGTTATATAAATTTTTGATGACAATATGACTTAATATGGAAATAAATAGTTTATTGTTTATAATACCTAGGTTATTAACGATACAAGAATGTTAATGTATTCTCGATTAAATGTATAAAACATTGTTGATTTTCATATACCGTGCATATATATTGCTTGAGTATCTACATGTGGTACAAGTTAACAATATATTTAGCATATATAAGGGCTCGTATATATAAATATATCGATATGAAGTCTTAATTAATAATGAGCAAATGTTGTATATATTGTAGATTGGGAAGTGTGCATTTAGTTATAGTTTTATTGTCTGATTAAAACTGAGTCATATATTCCCAAAGAATTGGATTTTATTTATACATGTGTATAGCCACCTAAAAATATAACATGCTGTTTAAAGTGAAAGAGCATGATTTTGTGAGAATTATGACATCTTTATTATGTTTGGTTGTTTGAACTTGAGTAGAATATACTTAAATGATGATTTGTGATATTAGTGTTTATCATGGAATGTAATTCATTTGAATCTATTTTTGGGAACTTGAGTATGCAGTTTAAACATAGAATATACCCATTTGGTATAAAACTACATTTGTTTACTTATTATTTAGGATTATGAGACATTTGATTTTTAAAATTGTAAAATTGGTTGAGTAGTTTCACTCATGAACAATGAACTATGATATTATGGTGTCAGACTGTATAAGAATTAAAAAATTGTAGTCTAAGTGTTTATTATACCTCGATGGTACAAACTATAATTGTATGTCTATTATTAATGATATTGTGAAGAATTTATTCATACGTTTGATAGACTAAATATATGTGTTTTGGTTATTTTTATATTTAACATGTTCTACGACTGCTAGTAGAAAGTATTGTATTATATCTGCTTATAGAAAATAGAATGTGCAATTTAATATATATTATATTTGTTTGGTATAATCTGTACTTATTTGTTTGTTATTTATGTGATAAATAATATTGTGAAAACTCATTCATATATTTGACAAACTAAATGTATGCATTTTGATTATTCATGTGCTTAGCATGTTTTGTGATTGCTAGTAGGAAGTAATATGTATGAATCTATTGGTTATATATATGTTAACTAAATATCACATTGTTGGTACTAAATAAATAGTGAGATGAACTTCACTAGCATACTAGCATCATAATATTAGATGAAAGTAATCTGATCAAGTGGTGTGTATGAATTTGACTAATTTTAAAGATCAATAATTAATAAAAACTTCAACCAAAGTAATGTTAGTAAGACATTGTCATTTCATGCGTATGATTTATGTGTTTGTGCGATATCTTGTTAGAATGAATTTCTTTATGGTACACCGCATATTTTTTTATTAGAAATCATACAACACACAAGTACTAGCTTATCTCTGTAGATTCTCACACCATCACTATATACTCATTCATGAAGGGAGGGCCATTCCTTGATGGGTAATTGTGTAAGGGATCGATGGTCCATGGTTGGTGTAGAAAAAACTCAGATGATGCTCTCCATTCCCACAATAGTACTTACTTGGAGATGACACTTGAGATTGCCATAGATATTGTAGTTTGAGAACTCATACTCCGTAGAGCTATGTATCTTGTATTGTACATTGTATTGTATTTATTATTGATACATTACCTATTGAGTTATAATTACCTACTTATTGTACTTTGACAATAGTGGTCGTATGGCTGTACCAGTCATTACTAGAAGTTTGTAGTTACTTTCTATATTCAGTTATGATATGTTTCTTATGATGATAGTGATCATTGTTGTATGATGTCACATGCTTCATTTATAATTATTGGTATTTTATATGGTCAGTAATTATATTCTTATGGTGTAATATAATTAAAGAAGTCGTTGATTAAGCTAAAAAAATTATCATGTTTTTTTAAGTTCAAACCCAATGGGGTTGTTACATGTGGTATCAGATCTGTGACTTGAAATCTAACACCTAATGAGTCCAATAGCATTTTCGTATCTTTCTATTTATCAAAAAGAGAATAGTGAATGTTAGAGTATTTGGAGAGGGTTATTCAAATGTCAATGATAATGACGTTTGGTTTGATTATAACTGATTTGCCATCAAGCAAGCAACAAAGTTAGAGCAGATTCTCTTAGCCATGAATAAAACCATGGACCAAAATTTCAGCCTTAAAATTGAAAATTCATGGCCATGAAGAGGAAGAACACCAGGATGTACTTGAAGAGCATCCCCTTGAGCAGGAAAACCCTCAGGATGCAAGAACACATCTAGTATTGTACTGGTTAAGTGAAGTTATTTTAGACTTGTAGTGCCTCAGTGTAGAATCATGCTACACCATAATTGGAGTTGTTAGATTTAGTAGATCCTCAGGGATGGCTTAATGACTATTGTAGGTAATAAACATCCATATGTATTGGTTTGATTTTCTTAAGAACCTTTTTTAACTAAATCATTTGGTGTGTGGGACATCAGGATAATAGAAGGGAAATTTGGAAAGGATAAGACATAATCATATGTGGCCTATTTTACAAAGTGACAAAGACTGTCAGTTGATTCCATGAAATGTAATATTGTACATTGAGTGTGTATCCTTAGGAGCACTCATACCCTCTTCAAGTTGTTAAAGGGTTGGTTTATCAAGCATAATGATGGTGATGGTTGTATATGATGTTGGGTAGGCTAGTGTATAGCATAGTTCATGAGTTACAAACAATATATTCCTATAATGTTTTGATCACTTAGATCAAACACATCAAGAATGATTACCTCCATACTTGTTAATAAAGTCATCTCCACCACTTGTGTTTTGTATTTTGAGTGTTCAAAAATTATGAGATACTTCTCACTTAAGAATATGTGCATTTAGATAGAGTTTTGTGTCTTATGTATATTAACCCTCGGGATGGAATCCTAAAAGATCGCTTATGGATTGGTACCACCTAGTGCGGTTGGAATTCTCCTTTTAGTGGAGTGTAGCTATATTTGTCAAGAATTCTTGTGTGTTAGGAGTATTGTCCATGGAATGGCACCCCATATGTTATGTGGATTGAGAAGAGGTGTCATCTCTCATAGTTAGTATAGATGTGAATTGTTACTCTCTCACCCTCCTTTGACATCATTATAGCCACTGAGTGGATTCATCATTTCATGATGTTGATTTAGTGTTTTCTTAAATGAAGACTTGTTTTTGAAATGTTTTTTTGACAATATTCTTTGGAGTTCATGAGATAGTGTCTTCTACTTCTTGTTGATAGAGAAGTTTTTGGAATATAATAGATTGATGTATTTATATGGTTAATATTTTTCCTTCTGACTGTGAAAATAGGTTGTGATACTACACTTATAGGTTGGTAAGTATATAGTGGTTTTGTAATATTGGGTTGTAGTGTTTTCTTCATACCATGCGAGGGTATTTAAGATTTTTGTTGTTGAAATGTTAGTTCACTACCTTCCACTTGTGGCTTTTTAGAGTCACACTTTCCAGTACTATTTGTGAACTATGGCCACGCGTAATGGTGAACCTTGAATTCATATTGGTTCTACATTAAGATTTATAAGTGATTTTAATCACTATGTTATGATTTACCCTTGATTAGAATGGTGTTATTCTCATCTTGTTTAAAACATGTTGATTTGATGAGACATTTATGTACTTTTTGCCTAGAGTGAGTATGAAAAGGGATGTGTGAAATATCTTGATAGTCTAAGGGGTTAAGAAAAGTTTATAACTTGTTAGATAGTTAGCCAATCAAGTGGAGAGGAATTGTCTTTCTTGTTCCTTTATAAGGTTGTAAGGATGGAGTGATCCTTGGCTTTTGTATGTTATGTTAATTTTAACATTATTTTGTCTTAACTATGAGTATAACAAAGATGGGTTAAGCAATGAAATTTGATATTAATTATATTTGGCTAATGGTAACTTAATAAAATTAGGGAATGATTGTATGATTTTTCTTGTGATGTATGTTGATACATCTTGAATTATTTAGCATATATCATTGCTTTCTAGGATCTGTTAGTATGGATTTACGATTCATTGAACATTGTGCATATTTTCAAGATCATTAGGTTATGGATAAGTGAGGGATGAGTGGTAAGTTAGGAACATGATTACTAAGAGATGGGAGTGGATTATAATTAGTCTCACATTAATTTAGTAGTTATTGAGTTTGGATCTAACTAGGGGAGCTTGTTGAATCAAGGATTTGTCAAGCGGGACTTGTCAAATTCAGTCGTTTGGTTATATGCATGTATATTGAAGAACATTTATTCCTTAATTTAGTATAGGTTAGAAATATATTATTTCTAGTTCCTATTCATTGATATACTTATCAGGAGATATGTGTAGTAGCAATGGTATTGACTTATACACATCATTCTTATCGGGTTCTCTAAGCACTTTTCTCTACAATGAGAAAAACACACTCTAGGTTAGAGAGATGTGCAAAGAGACTGGGAAGCTTTGTGTAATTTTATTTGGCCATTCGTTTGTGGTTTTCATAATGATTGCATGTGCTTTTGTTATAATATTAATTTCAAGAACTTAGCAAAATTATTACCGAGATATGTGGGACCCTTCAAGGTGTTAGAAGTGGTCAATCCTATAGCATTTAGACTTATGTTGCCACCATCTCTAGCTCTATTACATAATGTCTTCTATGTTGCTTATCTTAATAGTTGAGCCTTCACATGTGTTGGATTGGAATGCTTTACATGTTCTATACCGTGGAAGTAATTGTCACTCGCAAACTTCATTTGTGTAATAGGGAGATGTCATAGTGTAAGGTATTGTGGGACCAATACTTCAAAGATAGTTATACTTGGAAGGATTATGATGAGTTCTATAGGTAATTTATAGATTTATTTGCTTGATTTGATACTTTATACTATATTATGTCTCTGTTGAACAATGTTTCAATTAAGAATTTATGCTTGAATAAGTGTCATCCAGGATGATGACTGGCTTTAGGGGGAAGGATGTTACATCCTGATTCCTCGCTAAGAAAACTTACTTAACTATCGATCAATATTTATAGTTGATAATTTGATTTGTTTATTATTTGCTTAAGCTATGAGTTATATGTTATTGAGGGACAATTGAATATTGTTTAGATTACGTGATTTCATTGTTATGATTTAGTTGTAATGAATATTCTTACATTATGATCATGATAAGTTGTTATTTTAGCTATATTTTATGATGTATATATGTCATGGTGTTATGAACTAACTGCCTTCTTGTTGTAGGTTTGATGTAGAAGAAACTCATCCCTCAAAGCATGATAAAAAGACAACATTATCAGAGAGGGTGACGTAGATGGAGATATTAGAGGATGATAGATAAAATATCTAAAACCTTGCACACACCACATTATTCAGTACTTGTTATATGCATAATGGAATGGTCAGTGTAGTGTGTTTTGATGTTATTTATATTTAAAATTACTTACATATAGTTAACTTAGTTTAATGATTATATGAAACTCATCTTGTGTGATTATGTTCATGTCGTATCCATAACCATTAATGTTTTTGGAGAAGTTATTTGTGTAATTAAAGTAAATTCAAATTTATTGATTAATGAGTTAATTATTAATTCATTATGATATTAGAGGTGCTAATTTAATTAGTAAATATATTAATTTTTGTAATTATAAATCAAATGAATAAAATATAATAATTAATATTTTAGAGAAAAACCAAAAAAAAAAAAGAAATTATTAAAATAAATAAAAAGGATCTGCTTTAAGGTTAAGCACTATACCCTTAAGGAAAAAGAAAAAATAAATAACAAAAAGGAGAAAAAAAACAATGTTATATTCATGTAAGGAATAAAGACCATGAAGGGCACAATTTTCAGAGGGAGAGGAGCAAAGCATGGAAGGAGGAAAAAATAGGAAGAAAGAGAAAATGAAGAAAAAGAACTATAGAGTATACTACCAAGTAGGTAAAGAAATTTAATTTTATTCATTCTATTACTGGTAATAATGTATACTTGGTAATTCTTTTAGATTATATAATTAATTATATAAATTATACTGGCAAGGATGAATGAGACTATATCAAACTATTTATTTTGAGGCAACACCTATATAATTTAACAAAATTTTCAAACATATATATATATTTTGAACGATAGAATAGATAATGAATTGTATTTTATACAAAGGCATCAATTTGCATTCAACAATAGTGAACTAGTTTAAAAATTTATAACTGTGTAATCGTTATGATTATAGTAGTGAATTAGTATATATAACATACAATAAAGCACATGTCAGGTATATAGGAATTAAGTTACATTATCCAAGTCACAATATATATAGGAAACTCAGAGATATAAACTTAGTGAACTAAGTCGCTATACACAGTGAATACCCCAACATTGTTTAATGTACACAGTTAAGCCGTATAATACATCGATATTATCTAATGTATGCAGTAAATACATCATAATTATAGAATATCAGAGTGAATAACATGTATATGCATTATTTATAATTGAATATGTATTTTAGAATAAGCTCTTAATTTATACGCCTCAACAATTAAAAATATAGTATTTATCAGAGTGTTATTTATAATTGAGAAATCATTGTATGCAGATCACTTTACATCAGATGTGGTATTTTAAATTAAAGCGATCTGGGTATATACAAAACTATATATATTGAACTATGAGATACAATGCAGTAAGTAGCCGATCTGTATATGTTTTGGCTATCTAGTCTAAGTGGAACTGATCCATGTATAATGAAATTCTATGTGGAGCTTAATAGAATATTTTGTATTAAATCATTGTACTACATATATAGATATATTTTATTGATAAAACTTTAAATGATAATAGCTTTTTCTTCTAGCAGATCGTTAAACCTTATGTAGTATTAATGTTGGTTTATAATCCTGAAACATATAATTACGACATATATAATAAATATATGTGGATATATACGGTATAGGTCATATGGATATAAATGTCATTTCTTGGATGTTTAAGTATTAGAATGTATAGATTCACATATTAATGATGGTATTATGCCCTAATATCTATGTCACATATCTTTGTGAAGAGGTGTATACATTAGTGGACCATCTTTAAGCTAACATCCATACCGTATCCAGAAACAATTATTCTTATTGAAACTGTGTCATAACTAGATGACACACAAGTTATGTCATCTTTGAATATGAACCACTTTATAGATTCTAAAATTGTATGCATAAGTGTTAGAAAGATGGAATTTATTCACAACAAACTAATATGAGTGAGTCGTAGTTACATAAACTACACATGCAGATATAGCAATATGGAGTAACATTTTCAGTAGTCAATTATTTGAAATGCCATGATCTATTTGGCATAGATGGTAAAGTTGAAACCCACAACTTTGAACGATTCATTATTTTGATTTTGTCTCTTTCGATATACTTAACCTATGTAACCTCATATATATATATATGAGACCACTCAGATTCATAAAAAAATATTATGATTGATAAGCCATACATTAGAGCATTCCAGACATCGTATAACAATGGACCATGTAATAAAATATCAATCTAAGTATTATGATAGTAAGTTATATAAGTGTTTGATGACAATATGACTTAAATATGGAAATAAACAGTGTATTGTTTGTAATACCCAGGTTATTAATGATACAAGAATATTAATGTATTCTCGATTAAAAGTATAAAACACTATTGATCTTCATATACCATGAATGTATATTGTTTGAGTATCTATATGTGGTACAGGTTAAGAATATATTTAGCATATACAAGGGCTTTTATATATAAATATATCGATATGAAGTCTTAGCTAACAGTGGGAAAATGTTGTATATATTGCACATTAGGAAGTGTGCAAATAGTTATAGTTTTATTATTTGATTAAAATTGAGTCATAAATACCCAAATATTGGATTATATTTATACATGCATACAACCACCTAAAAATATAGCATGTTGTTTAAAGTGAAAGAGTATGATTTTGTAAGAATTATGACTTCTTTATTATGCTTGGTTGTTTGAATTTGAGGAGAGTGTACTTAAATGATGATTCATGATATTAGTGTTTATCATGTAATGTAATTCATTTGAATCTATTTTTGGGAACTTGAGTATGTAGCTTAAACATAGGATATACCCAGTTGGTATAAAATTGTACTTTTTTGCTTATTATTTAGGATTATGAGACATTTGATTCGTAAAATTATAAAATTGGTTGAGTAGTTGCACTAATGAACACTGAACTATAATATTATGGGGTGTCTAAGTGTATATTATACCCAGATAGTGTAAATTGTAATTGTATGCCTATTATTAATGATATTGTGAAGAATTCATTCATACAGTTGATGGACTAAATGTATGCATTTTGGTTATTTTTATGTTTAGGATGTTCCATGATTGCTAGGAGAAAGTACTATATTATATCTGCTTACAAAAAATAAAATATGCAGTTTAATATATATTATACCAGTTGGTATATTTTGTATTTGTTTGTTATTTATGTGATAAATAATATTTTGGGTATTTATTCATACATATGACGGAGGAAATGTATGCATTTTGATTATTCTTATGCTTAACACATTTTATGATTACTAGTAGGAAGTAATATGTATGAATTTGTTAGTTATATATATGTTAACCAAATCTCACATTGTTGGTACTGAATAAGTAGTGAGACGGACTTCACTAGCTTACTAGCATCACAATTTCAGATGAAGGTAATTCGATCAAGTAGTGTGTATGAATTTGATTGATCCTAAATATCAATAATTAATAAACTTTTTGGCCAAAGTAATGTTAGTGAGATATTGTCATTTCATGTGTATGATTTACATGTTTGTGCGATATATTATTAAAACATGTTTCTTTATGGTACACCGTATATTTTTTTTTGGAAATCATACAACACATAGGTACTAGTTTGTCTCTCTAGATACCTGCACTGTCACTATCTACTCATCTATGAAAGGAGGTCCATTCCCTAATAGAGAATTTTGTGAGGGATCAATGGTCTGTGGTTGGTGTGAAAAATTACTTGGATGACGCTCTCTCTCCCCATATTAGTACTTACTTAGAGACAACACTTGAGATTGCTATAAATATTGGAATTTGAGAACTCATACTCTGTGGAGACATGTATCTTATATTTGTACATTGTATTGTATTTATTATTGAGACATTATCTGATGAGTTGTAATTACTTACATATTATATTTTAACAATAATGGTTGTATGGTTTTACTAGTTGTGGCTAGAAGTCTGTAGTTACTTTCTATATTCAGTTGTATGTGTTTATTATGACGATAGTGATCAATGATGTATAGTGTCACTTGATTCATTTACCATTATTATACTTAGAATATTTTATATGGTCACTAATTATATTCTCATGGTGTAATCTAATTAAAAATTTTATTGATTAAACTTTAAAAAAATTATCACAATTTTCTAAGTTCAAATCCAATGGGGTTATTACTAAATGTGTAAAGGAAGTAAAACAATGACCTAGTTTGTAACTTGGAAAATATGACCTTGTGACTACTCCTTTAGTACTTCAAACCTATAGCTAGGTTGTTCCTTTGACTAATATCAGAATAGAAATTTTTTTGATAACTTGAGTGTTTCTTGAGTGCTCTTTGGTCTAATTGCTAGGTGAGGACTAAATGAGAGTTGATATTGTATTTATACCAATCTTATTGGGAGATAATTCATATTAAATCACTTAGGCTAACCATTATAATATATTTTATTTATAAATTAGATGAATTTATGACACTGAGCACTTGCATCGGACCAAGACAGTAACGTTAACACTATTGTCTGACCCAAACTTTAGTGTATAAGGAGGAGAGCAGGCATAGGTTCAAAATTTTTAGATGTGTAAGATAAGTACATTTTAAGAATTATGGGCAAGATAGGATGTTTGTGTCATCAATATAAGGTTTTTCATACTAAGAGATAGGTCGAGGGGCACAAGATAAAGTAAATATGAGGCTTGCAGATGCAAGGCATGTGTAGAACTAAAAAGAGCAACCAAGGTCATGAGTTTGTCAAGTGTAAAAGACTGAGGTGCTACATAATCACAAAATATCATCTAAATTTTCTTCCTCTTTAATCTACTAATGAAATTTTTAGTTTAAATGAAATGAATAAGGACCTGGCTATGCATACACACCTTATCTTTGCTTGAGTTAAATTTGAGTGTTTTGTTGGAGTTGGGTTTGAGTGTTTTATCGATGACTGAAATGCAACCAAGAGTAGGTTATAGTGTATAATCAATGCATATAATCTAAGTCAAAATTATCTTAACAATATTTAAATTGAAAGAGCAAGGTTTAGGAGTATTCTTGTGTGTTGATGTAACCACCTTGCCTATTGGCAAGTTTTTTTGGCAAAAGATGTATCATTGTAAGGAGCTGAAACATAGATATGATAAATATAGATAATTATTTTAAAGTACATATATCTAAAGATATATAGATAGAAAGGTTGTAACATGCATTCCCTAAACTTTAAAGGAAAAGTGAGTTATCACCTGGCAGTTGATATTAGCTCAACCATGTAACCCAATGATATTTGTAACCTGATGAATTTAGATGATGAATTTCAAACTGAAAACTTGACAAGATTGAGTGATTTATTCACCCCAACCATACTGAAAGGTGACCCAACTACTACAGTAGATTGGCTCGCTAAAGTTTGTAAAAGTCCATTAGGTATCAATATGTGTAATAGTTTTAGAATCTGAATTTGATATGGATTTTAAAATATTAGGCACATGTTGCATAACATATGCACCTTAGATTTGACTCATGATAAAAATGTGTGTAACAATGGTACAATGTATATAATTTTACCACAAATATGTATCAAAATTGTCAGGATTGCGAAACACCGAAAGCATACAATTGATTACCAAACTTCAAGCAACTTAATATGCGGAAATAACCAGAATCAACAAGTAACTAGAATTCAGAATAACACAGCATATGAGAGACAATACACAACTTGTATTAACACTTTATACAGAAAAGAATACAATAAAGAAGATGCCACTTCTTTTCCACCACCTTACAGAGGTTTCCCACACCTCAAGTGAACAGTAAATCTTCTCCCCAAAGCTCTCCCTCTCACAGGTCCCAACACCCAACTCAAATACAGAGTTGGTGTTCACCTCTCGTGCTCCACGCACTCCACAAGCACTCCACGTGCTCCAAAAGTACTCAAGGTACTTCAAGTAGATCTCCCATGAATCTGCAACAACTTACAATTCAACAGACCATACTTATGGAAGGAACTCCCTTGCCTTCCTCTCTGCTCTATCCGAGTACACACCTGTACTCCAAGTAGATCCTGCCTGATACTGCTCCCTGTTGTGTTGCTGTCTATATGACCTTGCACACCTACAAATCAAACAACGGTTCTGCTCACCTGTGAACCTCGACCTTGCACACACATACACCTGCAGATCAACGATCTTACTTACCATGTAGATCTCCTATATAGGCCATGCAACTGTGACCAAGATCCTACACTCCTGAAGAACCCAACTGGCTCTCCAATCCAGCACCAACACACCTGGTACTGAGGCACTAGGAGGAACACACCATTGCTCTACCTCACACACAGAAGGAGCTTATAATTATGCTCTCTTACTCCCTAGGACACTTTTCCAATACAACCATGAGTCTATTGTATAGATCTCATCCAAACAATAATTAGACATCTAATTACAATAATTAGATCCGCAGCTCTTAGTCTAAAAATAGATCTCTTCATGCAAACACTTGGTTCGTTAGCTAACTATCCGTAAATAGCTCGCAGTCGAACCACACAGGCGACCGACGTCGGTCCCTGTCTGCCTGGGGGTAGCCGACACCGGCCGATCTCTGACCGACGTCGGTTGCCTTCCTGCCCTATCCTGCCGACGTCGGTTGGCCTGACCGACACCGGTGTCTCTGACACTCAGCAACTCTCCTGCAACCTCCTCTGTGTCTGCATCAGTGAAGCTTTTAGCTCCACAATCCTAACAATCTCTCACTTGGAGATAAACAACTACACTGTACCTGTACCTATACTCCGTCTAATCTGTTTCCTGGTTTGTATCCCTCTTCAAGCTCCCACCTGAAGACAACCCACCACACATCCCATGGTGTACCACCTATCATCTGAGTACCCTGCCACATTCGAACCTACAAATCCATGTAGTGAAGTCCTGACCCTGCATAGCAACACCTGCTGCCGGTCCCTCTCAGAAGCCTGAGAACCCACTTCCCCGAATTGGCTCCTAACTCTGACAGCTCCCACTGCATGGGAATACTCAGGTCTATACCAGACCTCATGTGATTTCAGACACTGTACCTGTCCAGCCCTTAGTGTGCTCTGGTTCTGCATCCCGAACCTCGCCAACACCTGATTCACATCAGCTCCCACTCGAGACAAAATCAACCTGTGATCTCCATGCCTCCCATGTCAAAGAATTCCGCTGCTCCAAACTCCTCATGACATGCCACTGAACTAATCTTACCCTTAGCTCAATAAAACCCTGTATGTACTAACCCTGCTAGCAAATATACCATCCACATACAGCAACAAAATGATGTCGCGACTCATCATCCCCCTGGTAAGACAAACCACAGTAGATACCCTGACATTGACTGAAGCCATGCTTCGTCCTCCACCTGTCAAAACCTGTACCACTGTCCTGCAGCTCCTCAAGACCATATGCCCTGGTCTTCCGTCTCACATATCCGTTCTCTCTATTCTTCTACTAAGGTATCCATTCGTCTCTGTGCTTTTTTCCAGCTGGCAAACCTACCAAGACACCCGTCTGGGTCTGCATCATATCCCTGCCTAGCTCACACCTGTTTCTTGGATCCTTCCTGCTCTATAATCAGCAACAAGTATGAAGAAGAGGAACACGAATTTGAGGGCCTACTTACGCCTTCAGTCCTCCGTATGGGTGTTTGAGACTCCTTGACAGCGTGCTGTCCACCCAAAATTCATTACAGTGACCGACCTCGGTCACTCCACAGTCTGCATCCGACCGACGTCGGTTCTATGCGTCTGTACCTGACTACCAGCCTGCCAGCGCTGGTGTCCCTCTACCGACGTCGGTCCTCCTGACCGACATCGGTCTTACTTACTGCTGACGTCGGTCCCCTTGACCGACGTCGGTCTTACTCTGCCTGACACTGCCAGCTTCGGTCTGCACATGATCGACATCAGCACCTGTCTGTTCGACGCCGGTTCCTCCTGACCGACGCCGGTACCTGTGTTCGCCTGTGAGTGATGACTTTTTTTTTACCCGTGAGCTCCTTTGGATCAAAACACATGTCCAAACGACTCTACTCAGATGTATCCAGCCTCATCCACTGAACTCTGTCCGCCATCTCCTCCAAGAACACCAAGGCTTTCCAGTTCTTAAGCCTATCAAATATATCTGTCTTCCGCTTAAGAACATGCATCTCCTTCCTGCTCATGTGACCAAGCCTACGAAGCCACATCTCCGCAATAGGAGAAGAATCAGTAATATAAACAAGTAGATAAAGAATACTTATTTTCTTACCACCAGCTAATTCAAGTGCATCCGCTGTGAGAGTTCTTGTGCATCTCTCATCACCCAATCTTTCTGAAGAAATTAGCCAAATCTCTAAACCTGGGACCTGCATGACCTTCATCAACACCTGTGTGTTGGCCGCCTGTAATTTCAGCTTCACTTCTCCTTTGCCAATTCTTTGGCAAGGCTTACCAGCTCCTCTACCTAGGGCTGCATGGAAAGAGGCAACCGAATCTTTTATCCAAGATTCAACTTTATCCAAGAAACCTACAAACACATCCTGTGCAACAACACCTGCTACATCTGTATCTTCAGTTTCTTCATGCTGATCTGTTACCAACCAATAATGTTCTTTTACCTGCTCTTTCTTTCCATCAGACCGTGAGTAACCGTCTGTGCTTTTCAACTCCTCCATTCTTAGCTTACTTTGATCTGCCGTTGCTCTACTCCCACTCAATCAGAAACCCCTGAGAGTGCCCTGTAACCAAAACACAACCTGCTTCCTGCAACCTTAGCTCTGATACCACTTGTCAGGATTGTGAAACACCGGAAGCATACAATTGATTACCAAACTTCAAGCAACTTAATATGCGGAAATAACCAGAATCAACAAGTAACTAGAATTCAGAATAACACAGCATATGAGAGACAATACACAACTTGTATTAACACTTTATATAGAAAAAAATACAATAAAGAAGATGCCACTTCTTCTCCACCACCTTACAGAGGTTTCCCACACCTCAAGTGAACAATAAATCTTCTCCCCAAAGCTCTCCCTCTCACAGGTCCCAACACCCAACTCAAATACAGAGTTGGTGTTCACCTCCCGTGCTCCACGCACACCACAAGTGCTCCACGCACTCCACAAGCACTCCACGTGCTCCAAAAGTACTCAAGGTACTTCAAGTAGATCTCCCATGAATCTGCAACAACCTGCAATTCAACAGACCATACTTATGGAAGGAACTCCCTTGCCTTCCTCTCTGCTCTATCCGAGTACACACCTGTACTCCAAGTAGATCCTGCCTGATACTGCTCCCTGTTGTGTTGCTGTCTATATGACCTTGCACACCTGCAAATCAAACAACGGTTCTGCTCACCTGTGAACCTCGACCTTGCACACACATACACCTGCAGATCAACGATATTACTTACCATGTAGATCTCCTATATAGGCCATGCAACTGTGACCAAGATCCTACACTCCTGAAGAACCCAGCTGGCTCTCCAATCCAGCACCAACACACCTGGTACTGAGGCACTAGGAGGAACGCACCATTGCTCTACCTCACACACAGAAGGAGCTTATAATTATGCTCTCTTACTCCCTAGCACACTTTTCCAATACAACCATGAGTCTATTGTATAGATCTCATCCAAACAATAATTAGACATCTAATTACAATAATTAGATCCGCAGCTCTCAGTCTAAAAATAGATCTCTTCATGCAAACACTTGGTTCGTTAGCTAACTGTCCATAAATAGCTCGCAGTCGAACCACACAGGTGACCGACGTCGGTCCGTGTCTGCCTGGGGGTAGCCGACGCCGGCCGATCTCTGACCGACGTCAGTTGCCTTCCTGCCGACGTCGGTTGGCCTGACCGACGCCGGTGTCTCTGACACTCAACAACTCTCCTGCAACCTCCTCTGTGTCTGCATCAGTGAAGCTTTTAGCTCCACAATCCTAACAAAAATAATATAATTATGTGCTTTGGCCATTTTGTAAAATTATATACAAGTGTGGAGGACATGCTTCCAAAGCATGCCCCCATTATATGAAAAAATATGAAATTTGTATAAGTATTAATATGGAATACATGTTTACAAAAGATGCCCCCATTATAAATTAGAGATGTTGAAAATTGAGTAGGTGTGGAGAATATGCTTCCAAAACATGCCTCCACTAAATCTATGAATTATAAGTACCAAATGTTGAATGAATGTGGAGAACATGCTTCCAAAGCATGCCTCTACTATAATCTAAAAACTATGAATGTGTGGAAGCCATGTCACCATGACATGCCCCCACTAAATATATAAACTAGTTTAAGTATTGTAAAGATATATAGTTAGATCAAGCATTAGTCAAGAAAAACTCAATAAAAATGCATAAGAACATAACAAGCTAAGCCAACTCTTTCGATGGGGTTTGGCAAATGAAAATTAAGAGATAATAAAAGAAAACACATACACAATACCTTCCCAAGATCATCCCATTACCCAAATGTGGCTCAAAATATGATTTTCCCCTTGATTTAGTGCTCAAATCTTTGTTAATGATGCAAGGCAAAGCTCCTCCATCATCTCTTGTGCATTAGTAAACCTAGGATCATGATATGAAATTAAATGTATGCCTATCAATAAAGTTATTTCATTGCAAATTAAACATAATAAACACCACACACAAATGGCTTGTGGAGAGAATTTTACATAATAAGTTTACACAAATGAAGCTTTAAAATGGTGGTATTGGCCCTCCTATTTATAGATTTTTGAGATTGATCATAATCAACCATGATCGTCCATCTTGAGATTAAGATGTGTGGCCATGAATTAATCTAATTTTGTATAATTAATTCACAAATACCCTCATAAATATTTGGAAGGAAGGGGCATTAAAGAGGCATGGGAGGCCTTAAATTTGATATTTGTTACATTTTTGGTTTATAGATGCTACCCACAAATGATGTCATTTGATGATGTAGATATTAGGAATCAATTTTCAATTAAAAGATATTCAATAACTTTCATGGATTTTTCACTTAAGCACTTGATTTGGATTAATTTACCTAGGTGAGATCAATCAAATTTTATGCAATTCTTTGGAAATTGGTTGCACACTATTAATTAAACTAGTTAAAATGTCATATTACTGGGTCATAATTTGACTAAAGTAAAATTAGAAGGTGATGTTAGTTGCATATGGATAAATACCCCATTTAAGATATTGTCAACACAAAATAACACATGCACATGTTGTGTGCCTCCAAATTAGAAGATAAGAGTGATCTAAAGAACCAAAATGCATTTCATGATTTTGATTTGAAATGATTTGAAAAAAGTTAATAATCACATAAAATGCATTACCCCATTTAGAGATACATTAGCCTAAATCAAAACTTGTATAAGACAAGCTTGAATCATTTAGGATGTTTTATTGATTTTGACCCAAATTGTTTATTTTCACAAATTTTAAGTAAGATTGAAAATTTCAACACAAAGGTGTTAGAAAATGGATGTCTACAGTTTGCCTTTGTTTGAGAAGGTAGAGTGAGACATTCAGGTAAAATAATGTCTTTTCAAATAAAATAATTGTCAAGAAAAAGTTGGAAGGAAATGACCCATGATGCCCCCTTGAGAGGACATACAAGGATGAAAGAGAAGCATGGAGTCTCAAAAAGAGAGAGAAATAGAGATTAACCCATGTAACAGATTAAATCTTGATGAGTTAATTATTGCATGCATTGATTCCATCAATGATCAAAATATAATTAGGATATAATGGGCCCCAAGGATGTGGGGAAGGGGAAGATACAATCCAAAATATAAGTGACACACTTTAAACACAACCAAAGCTAGGGTGCAAGCTGCACGTTTGGAAACCAATCAATCCCAAAATAAGTTGCACGCTAAAATATTGCTAAAATGAGGGCAAAAGTCCATAGAGATTGAAATTAGAAGAAACAAGAGAGCATTGCACCAGATAAAGAAAATATTACTTGTGCCCCAATAGAGTGGATATGATCAGTTGATAAAGCAATCTTGCTCGAGTAGGGCTGATTTTGATCACTGATAATTAATTGTGCCCCAGTAGGGTTGATTTCAATTTATGACTAGTCCAAATGTTATGCCCCAGTAGGGCAAATTGGCAAGCATAGCTCAAGGATATAACTGAATACATATATTAAAGATGAGTAGGTGCAAACGTAGATGTGATGTTTTAATAACTGAAATAGCCATAAGAAACCAGACATACAAGGATACACAAAGTGATGAAAGAGATGAATAGAAAAATGAAGGTGGTTGAGCTAACTCAAGATACGACATGTATCCAAGCAGTGCCTACATAGTCCAAATAGACCTCAAGCCAATGTAGTTTACCTAAAAGTGGGATAAAATGGAATGAAGAATGAAAAAAAGTGACCACTGTTTGATTAGAATCATAATGCCAAGAGATGCACATCTTGCATAGAGTCGAGTGCCATTGGTACCTAGTTTCATTGGTGCACTTGAGAGCTGATCATTGGAGTTACCTTGATTTTGAGACTTGGATCCAAATCACATAGTGCTTGCTATATAAAAATGAAATTATGCATCATAAATATGAGGACCTTATAATGACATTGCATTCCACTTGTGCTGAGCCTGTTCAAATGTGAATATTTATAACTAAGGATAATGATAAGAACTACCAAGACCAAAGTTAAAACAATTTATAATTAAATAAAAACAAAGAAAAAGAAGACACAAATGTACCCAAACTTAAAATATAGATATAAATAATCATGATTTAAGTAGGAATAAGAATGTACAAAAACAAAGCAAGAATAACTGAATATACAACATGAAAGCAAGATATGAATAATCAAGCTCCATGTGTACCATCAAGATGTACTTGAAAAATAAAACAAAGAATAAGACAAAAAAACAAAACAAAGGACCAATAAGAAACAAACAAATAAGAAGAAATGAAAAAACAAGAAAGCACAACAAAACACCAATAAAAATCAAATAAACACACATGAACAAGATTTAGTCACAAATGTTAGTATGGTTTGAAAATAGTTATTTGTGCACATGTAGTAGAGGCGTTACTTTATATAACAACATAACAAGAACAAGGGCACAATGTTTTCCCCAAGTGATAGGGAAATAACACAAAAGAAAATGGGGAAAAAAGTAGAAAAGGAAGGAGGTCTTCAGATGTATAAGACAAGTGGACACTGTCTATATAGTTTCATGAATGCAAGATCCAAAATAAAATTTAGGACAAATGTAGTTATCCCAAGAAATGGGATAGAATAAAAGTGATGATAAGAAAACATGATTAATGTTATAGAGAAAATAAGGGAATGGTCTTACAAAATGACAAGTGCATGGGATGTTAACTTGAAAAATGGTAAGAGCATGGAGATCAAAAGAAATAAAAGTGTAAGACAATGTTTTTATTTATTTTATCGATAACTTTCTAATGTTTTTTATTTTTAGAATAAACAATAGAAATGAAACTTTAAAAAAATGTCCAGAGAACTTCCTAGCTGAGGAGATGCACATCCACAGGTAAGAGTTCAAGCAACAACTAAATTGGTTGTAACGAGGCTTATGGATATAAACAAATGGAATAGGGAACCAAATAATTAAGGAGATGTACATCCAAGAGTTGAAGTTTTAATAATAGATAAATCCAACTGCAATGACCCATGCTTGCAAATCGGTGAGAGTAAGATCTTGTTAAGGCAACAATGCCTACCAAACAACAACAAAATAATAGAATAATAGGCAGCATGAGATAACTCTAAAGAACCATTTAGTAGGCAAAAATTTTGAGCTGGTGTATTCATTTTCACTTGTCTATATAAAAATCTAAAAAATATTGTCCACACTGAACTACTTTGCAGAACTAGCATTGAATGTGTTCATAATGCCTTATGAGTCATAATCAAGATCATAATTAATCAAGGGATAAAAGATGTCTAGGTTATAACAGCCCAGGGTATGAAAAGAATGTGGTTCTAAAAAGATCAGTCCAGAATGAATATGGTCCAAAAGAGGATGGAACGATCTAAAGGTTCAACTATCCAGAGTTATAAAAGAATAAGGTTCTCAAAAGAACAGTCTAGGGTAGGTTAAAATACAATGAATATAGTCCATCATGGGATGGTCCAGGATATAATGGTAGGATAAAATGACTTCAGCACAAGTTGACCCTAAGTAAGAGGTCTTTTAGACAATGGTTCAAATGACTGTCAATCATAGAACTACGTGAGGTGAACAATATTCATGGGCTCTAGAAGTTCACCACTTGGAGTAGCCAGTCGATAGGCCCCTGATCCATAATTTGTCATGATAACATAAGGTCCAAGACAATTGGGTTAGAACTTCCTCTTTTTTGTGTTCAATATTTATGTTCTTCTGGTTCTCTTTCAAGACCAAATCACTAATCTCAAACTCCCGAGGGAGAATGCGTTTGTTTTAACTTCTCCACAATTTGTTATGATAGGATTGTAAGTTTGTTATGAAATTCAAATGCTTCTCGTCAAGAAGTTTTATTTCTTTCAACCTTAAGACTCTATAATCCTCATCATCTTCAATGTTCTCCAAAGATACTTGTAGTGAAGGCAGCTCGATCTCAATCAGGATAATAACTTATGTGTCATAAACAAGGGAGTATGGAGTGGCTACTATAGGGGTTTGATGATTGGTTTGATAAGCCCAAACGGTGGCAAAAATTTTCAAGTTTTAAATGACGGCCAACATCATTAACAATCTTCTTTAATATGGCTACAATGGATTTTTTTATGCTTCGGTTTGTCCGTTGCCTTGCAGGTTATATGGTGTAGATTTCTTGTGCTTGATTTTGAATTTTCACAAAGGTCTTTAACATCTCTATTTACAAATGATCTACCATTATCAGATATAATGTGATTTGGGATGCCATAGCGACAGATGATATGTTAATGTATAAACTTGACAATTTGTCTACCAATGACATAAGTGAGAGGGATGACCTCAATCCACTTAGTAAAATACTCAGTAGCAGTTAAAATATGTTTATGGCCATCTAAAGATGTTGGGTTTATTTTCACAATGAGATCGAGGCCCCATGTATAAAATGACCATGGTGTTGTGATTGGTTGTAGTGGTAAATAAGGTGCGTGTATCAAATTTCCATGTTGATAAGGAACACACTTTCTCACATAATTTCAAGCATATGTGTCCATTTTGGACCAATAGTAACCTGTTCTAAGGGGATTTTTAGCTAAGACTACATTTTTGGTGTAGACCCCACACATTCCTTCATGAACCTCCTTAAGCGCTAGCTTGGATTCTCTTGAAGATAAACAATGAAGCAGCCTTCCATCATAGCCTTTATGATAAAGTGCATTTCAAAGGAGGGTGTAATGAGCTATGCGGTGAAGGGAAAGTTTATAATGATTGTTAGAAAGGTCAGATGGAAAAACATGATCATGGAAATAATTATAAAAATATTGATACCAAAGCAGTTCAAGTGGGGGATTGGGACCAACAATGACACATACCCTTTCTAAATCTGGCAAGATATGAGCATGATATAGAAGGTTCTCAATGATAAATTGATACTCTTTAATACTGCTATCAATCTATATCATGGACCTAATTATTGCCATTGTATCAACAGATCTATTGTTGGCCCTGGGTACTTGTTCCAAATGTAGAGATTTAAAATGAGTTTTGAGATTATCCACAATATGCTTGTAAGGTACAAGCTTGTCATCTCTAGTTTGATATTGATCAGTGGTCTGATTGATAATTAATTGGGAATCAACATAGACCATTAGGTGCCTGATATCCCATTGTACTGGAAGATGAAGTCCTACAATAAGTGCTTCATAGTCAGCCATATTGTTGGTACAATGAAAATTGATATGAAACACTTTGGAAATCAAACCCCCTTGCAGTGTAATCAACAATATGCTAGCTCTAGATCCTTGAGAAGTGAAGGAACCATAAAAATATAGCTTCCATTATTCAAGTTCATGTTGTACTTATTCCATTGTCATAATAGATTCATTTGGAAAGTTGAATCTGAGTGGATGAGTGTCTATAATAAGGGCTCCTATAAGTTGATTAGGAATAACCTACCCCTTAATAGCTTTCTGATTCTAATACTCAATATAAAACTCGATTAAGAGCATGAACCATTTGGCCATGCAACATGTGAGAGTTGCTTTGGATAATAAAAATTTGAGAGGATCCACCTTAGTAATAACAATGGTTTTATTGTTCAACATATAATATCATAGATTTTGGGAAGCAAACACCATAGCTAAGCACACCTTCTCAATAGGTGTATAATTATGTTAATAAGCCAACAGTGTACGAATTAAATAATAAACTACATGATCCTTGCCCTGATCATCATGTTGACCCAAAAGTGCCCCTAGTGCATGCTTAGTTGCTAGAATGTAAAGAAGTAGTAGTTGTCAAGGTGTTGGTGGTCTCAAAACTGGCAAGTTGGCCAAATATGTTATGAGATTCATAAATGCTAATTGAAACTCATGATACCATTGTAATGTGACCCCTTTCTTCAAGAGATGTGTAAATGGTTGGCACTTATCTACCAATTGATAAATAAACCTGCGTATAAACTAGATTTTTCCTTATAGACTTTGGAGTTGTTTAAGATTTGAAGGTGGAGGCATTTCAATAATGACCCTAACCTTAGCAGGGTCAACTTTGATCCCTCTTTCAGATAAAATAAACCCTAGTAATTTTCTGAAAGTGATGTCAAAAACACACTTCTAAAGATTTAGGCAGACTTTATATTCATGAAGTCTCTCAAAGATTATTCATAAAATGTTCGGATGTCTAACACATGTTCTTGATTTAGTTAGGATATCATCAACATAGTCCTCAATAATATCATGCATCATGTTATGGAAGATGATAATCATAACACGTTGATAAGTGGCTCTAGCATTTTTCAATCCAAATGTCATGACTTGATAACAAAATGTTCCCCCTAGGGTGGTGAATATAGTCTTATGTTGGTCTTCTTGAGCTATATTGATATGATTGTATCTATAAAATACATCCATAAGGGATAACATCTCATACCTAGTATTAGAATCGATAATCATGTCAATGTTGGGCAAAGAAAAATCATCTTTGGGGCATGTTTTGTTGATATGTCTAAAATCCATACAAAGACATATACCCTATGGCATTTTGCTAACTGGAACTATGTTTGATATCCATTCAGAATAGTCCAGTAGTTGAATGAAGCATTCTCCTAATAACTTCTCCACTTTGGCTTTTACCAATAGAGCGATGCATGGATGCACCTTCCTCAATTTTTGTTTGACTGGCTTGGAAATTGGATGAACAATAAGGTGATTAACAACTAAGTGAGGGTTTAATCTTGGCATGTCTGAATATGCCCATGCAAAAATATTAGTAAAATCCATCAAAATGGATATAATGTGTTCTCATACTAATTCAGTGAGGGAAACTTTAAGGTAAACAATTTTGGGATCCTGATATGTTCCTAGGATCACTTCAACAGTGTTTTCTAAAAGGAGTGTAGAACCATCTTCAAGAATAGTCAGCAATGTGTGATCATGATGAGCTTGTTCTACTATAGTTTCTTGTTGTTCCTCCCAAAACTGTAGATAATGTGATGAATCTGAATCTACCAAATTAGGTAATGGCCAACTAGCAAAAATATCAAGAAAGTCAAGAGCGAGATGCTCAAAAACTTGTTATTTTGATGTGATTCTAGTACTGGCTATAGAGCTAAGACTTGATGGACCTTGTGCGTCCTTTAGGGATGATCAAAATTTCCCATCCAAGAGTGCTTAAAATAGGTTTTCACTCAAGGTCTTGTCTTTTTCTTTACTTTTTCCTTGAGTAATGAGTTCCTTAAAGAGGTTTTCACTCAAAGATATTGGTGTTTTATCTTTATTATGACCAAGAAAGTTTACTTGCTCTCTAAAGTAGGTAGAAGGATCTAATGAAAAATCAAAGCCTTGCTTATGATCACCAATTGACAATCCATCTCTGAGGCTCATATATTCTGCAATTGATTCTTCATTATAGAATTTATCAAGGCATATGACTAAATTTTGTTGGTCCTAATCAATGAGTTCAATATGACAAAGGCATAAGGAACAATGGGGCATTAAGGTCATAATGACATTTGAATCAAATAAATTTGAATCAACAAGTTCATCAAAAAGGCTATAATGTGATGCTATGTCATTATCAAGAGTCTCATCACTAGTTGATTCAGAAGAATCACTATCAAAAGTCATGAGGTCACCCCAAGTGATATAAATCTGAGACCGTGATTCAAATTAGGTATACCAATTGATAAATGTTCTAAGATTCCTTGTAATTATGGGCTAAAGCTTTTCCCTATATAATAAAAATTATTCATGATCCAATTAGGGATCGGATATTTTGGATTCTAAAAACAATCAACAATGCCATCAAAATATAACCAGTCTCCTTCAGTGAAAGCTTCTCGATCCTATTTTGGTGAATTAGCAGGTACAAATATTGATGGTGGTTTCTTTGTTTCTTTCTTTTATTGAAAAATCAAGTTGGGTATGTTAGGGATTTTGGAAGGTTTGGGTTTAGAAAATGTTTTGAGAGACTTTGATAAATTAGCAACATGAAATGCATTCCTAAGACGATACATGGAAATGCCCCCATCTTTTATAACAAATTGTTTTGCAAGAGTTGTGATAAATGGGTCAGCCGAAGTGGATGCAATATCACTAGGGTTGATATAATTGGTTTTTGGTGGATATGAAACTATTTCCTTGTTATTCTTTATGATAAATTTAGAACTAGAACAATATTTATAATTATGATATTTATCCTCTAGATGTTTGCAATACTTATAAGACTATAAATCGGCAGGAATGGTGACTTTGATCCCATCATGGGGAAACTTAAGGCACTAATACAAGTTGGATGGAACAACTTGTATTTCATGGATCCAAAGATGACCAAGAAGTATGTTATAACACAAATTAATATCCATAATATGTAACAATGTGTGATGGGACATAGATCCAACAATGATCACCAAATAAATTATACCAAAAGATTCCCTCTCGATGTTGTTGTAAGCCTTTATGGTGATTGTCTCTAGATGAAGGTCCTTCATAGTGTAGCCCAATCTCTGTACTAGTTTGAGGGACACTATTTTCAGTCCTGAACCATTATCTATAAGAACCAACTTAATTTTATGGTTTTCAATGACTACCTCAATATACAAGTGGTTATTATGGCAAAAACCAAGAGTAGACATGCCTTTTTGATCAAATGTGAGATATCAAAATGAAAAAAAATGTTCTAAAAGTGTTTGGAAATGTTCAAGATTAATATCTTAGGGAATAATGGATTATTGTAAAAGGTCATTTGAAATAGTTCTATAGACTTCAGACGTACGCAAGAGATCTAAAATAGAAATATGCATAGGGGTTTACTCAGTTGGTCTGATAGACTATAAGGCTTCTCAATAGGAGGACAAGATGGTTTAGCCTTTGATAGCACAGTGTTTAGCTTTAGATCTGAAGTCATAATGTTCACGTTGGGTTCAACATTGGAAGAAGAAGGCAAAGGGCCCTAAAGGGTAAGTTGCGAGCATCTAGTTATGATTGTGCAATCTAGAGGTGGAAAGGAGCCATTATAATTAGAAGACAGAGGTAAATGACCTTGGAGAGTGACTCATAGGCATCTAGTTACATTGGAGCAATTTTGAATCGGTGAGAAACCATTATAGTTAGAGGAAGGATGAGGTCTAGAAATAGTCACCTGTACAAACAAAGGTGCAACAAAATTGTGTGTACTCAACATGGCATTACTAGAGAGAGAAGGCATTGACCCTATAAACATGGGTCCAGTAATATGAGTAATATAGAACGGTTCACAATATTTAATAATGATAATGGCAATGTGGTTTGCATAAATGCATCCCACGGTATTGTTATAGTTGTAAGGCATGTTGTTATAATCTAGGTTGTTAGCATGGGTATTATGATCATAGTGATTATGATTTTGACCTTGAGTTTGATTCTATCCTTGGTTTTTATTATTCCTTGGTGATGTTGATTATGTCAAGGAAATGGATCTTTGTAGATCCCCATATCTTGATTAGTGTCATGTGGAGTAACATTGATCTCAACTTCACCACTCTCGATAAAATCTTCAATAAGGTGACGTAATTAAACATAATGATAAACATTGTGACCAACAAAATAATGGAATTTGTAAAATTTGTTTGCCTAATACCAGTCAGGTTTGGACTAATCCTTAGAAAATGGCCTTGGTACAGGCTATACAATCAAATTAGCTGCTACAAGCTTTTGGAATACTGCCTCAATAGGCTCTCCTAGTTTGATGAAGACTCTAAAATTTTTATTAAATGTTTTTCATGGAGGGCCTCTTTGGAAAGTGTTTGGTGGATTAAGGGGAGCTAATTACACATTTGGAGCCAACGGAGCCTACAACCTTGTTTCAGTCACACCATTTCCAACCATGTTTTTATTCTTGTTGAACCCCTTGGGTTTCTCTGTTGCAGTAGTCTAACTAGGATATTGGGTCTAATTTGATGTTTGACCCTATGAATAAATCTTGACAAGGTATTTAGTTATAAGCACCTTTTCAATCTGTACACCCTTGTCTATAATTTCTTCAAATGTGTTTGTGCAAGAAAGTTGTAGATTGTGTGCCACCTCAGGGTGTAAATTCTATGCAAAAATGTCAGCCAATTATTTGTTTGGAAAATTATATTGAAAGCATCTAGCTAATGCTCTCCACTATTGTAGATATGTTGTGAAGCTTTCTCCATCTCGTTGTGTGGCTTTGCACAAGTCGACAATGATCGATTCATGTTCAATATTATATGAGAAGTGGTTGTTGAACTTTTTGGATAGATCTTTTGAATCTGAAACCAATCCCTTGGGTAACTTAAGAAGCTAGTCTAAAGCTTGTCCTGCTAAACTTTGTAGAAACAAATGAAGCAAATAAATGCCACTGTAATCTAGCTATTAGAATAATACAAAAAATTCTTGAATATGTTCACGAGGGTCACCCTTCCCTTTGTATTTGTCAAATTTGGGTGCCTCAAAATGAGGCAGAAAGGGGACTTGGAGACTACTCAAATCAAACAGATATGGACATATCTCATTAAATTTGTATTTCTTGATTCTATTTCCTATCTCTAATCGTGACATAATTTATTTCATCAAATTCCACTCTTGCATGTTTGGTGCATTGATGGGTGGATATAATTTTGTTGGGGTGGTATGTGCCCCTGTTATGTGCATTTGTTATTTATATACACCCTATGATCCATGACTTTGTTTTGATTTTCTCCTTGAATCGAATAAGCCTTTGATTCATGGGTTGATTGACATTCTTTAAAGTCAGCCACCTTGAATAAGTGTTTTGTTGATTATGGGGAGTCTATGGTCTATTTAACAAAGTACGCATTGGTTGAGATGAACTAGCCAAATTGTTTTGCACAATTTTCTCAATATGCACTGAATGTTTTGTTCCCTAATTTTGTAAAGGAACAAGAAGTTTTTGATGATTGAAAAATGTATGCTTCATGTCTAGTGAAGCATGCTATAGAACCTATTGGGATTTAGGTTGTTCAATTGAGACATATTGATCCATTGTAGGTGTGCTCTCAACTAAAATGGTTTGTGTTGGTTCTACCACATTCCCTTGTTCCTTGGAAGCATTGTCGTGTATTGAAGTGGCAACTAAAAAGTTTTTCAAGTCTGATAAGTTGGTTTGAATATCATTGACTTATCTTTTTGATATTGGTGACAAGATCTTGATCATTATGCATTGACTCTACAATCACTTCTTTACCTTTGCTAGAAGATGCAATGTTTGTTTTTGTGATATGTGTGATGGATTGTTCTCATTGTTGGTCTTCTACCCTAACCAGGGTATGAAACTATTCCATAAGAAAATTTGATGGTAATCTAGCACCAAATTCAATCAACCTTAGGAGTGTTTCATCTTTGTCCTCTAGGGGTTGATGTTCAAACTAATCTTCTTCGAATCCTAAAGTCGTGGGAATGTCCTCAAAGACCATGAAATTATCTTGTCCATCATAAAAGTGCTCCTCCTTACAATTAGGATCGTAAGAGACCCCACTATGAGTGTACCTTTGCATCATGTCTAAAAGGTTGTTCTCTACGTATTCTAAGATTTGGAATGTGTTTTGAAAATTTTAACAAGGTGTGTTTTGATTTTCTCTAAATAAGTGACAAGGTAAAAGAGACTGTAATAAATATAAGGTGGCATAGTACCACACAACTAGAAGAAATGGTTCACAAAATTACTCAACTTTGGGTAGGTTGAAATCATTAAATCAGAAGAGGATATGATAACTCAAAATCCTAAGTGTAAGAAAGTACACCAAACGTAAGCTTAGAGATACATCAATACCATAAAATCTAGTTCAACTTTGACTAGTTGCTACTAGAAAATTAGAATAAAGTCCATTGGATTAAGAAGGTAACAATGTGAACCAAAAAATTCAAAATGTGAAAACATGCAAGAATTTCTAAGTATAAAACTAAAACCAAACGAGCAACACAACATCACCACGTGGTAATAAGAGGTAGAATAAAATGTGTTCTATAACTTAGAGCATAAGTGACACGCTAAATAACCTAAGTTCACAATGATTAGATGATGATGAGTCTATAAACGACCTTCAATCCAAATGAGAAATTGTACCCAAGTTAACTCAAACCAAGTGTAAATGGTAAACCAATTAGCACGTTGGGATAAAACTTATAAATGTGAGATTATAAATTTGAATTAAAAAGTGAAGGACTTTAAGTTTTTTGGAAAATGTTTTAGACTCAAATGGGTAGCATAACAACATTATTTAGACAATACCAACACAATGTTTAAGATGAGGTTTTGAACAAGGCAAAAGATGGTTTGGATTTGACCAGGATAACACCTCATTTGTTTAAGAAATTATGGATAACAAATGTGTTTGGTTGACATTTTATTTTCAAATAAGTTTTTAGACTGAAATCAAGACCAAGCAAGTAAAGGAAAATACAAATACAACAAAGTATAACACCATATGCCCTAAACTGACAAGGTTGCTTCATATTGTTGAAATCCATCTATATATGTGATCTTGGGAGGGTTTTAAGTGTTAATCCAAAAATAAAAGTGCATGAAGTAGTAGGTTTTTTACAACTCCTTCTCCCAAGAGATTGTATGGTGACATGGACCTTCGGGCTACTCGCCTTGCATTAACAATATGTCTGTGGTAAGTGGGGTTATTCTAAAACTTAAGTTTTTGACCATCTAGATGGTCCCAAGTGTGATTAACACTAGAGATGTCTCACGTCAATTGAGTTCATACCAATTAACTTACTATGCAAGGGTTTATTCTTTTGCATAGTGGTTTTATCCATGTATTACTTAGTGGAATCCTCTGGTTAACCATACCTGACTTAGATTTCATTACAAAAGGAGAGATTAGCCACTCAACCCCTAGTTCTTGTAGTATACGTTCCCTGATTTATATACCCCATCATGGAGTGGGGTTGAAATAATATCAAGAGATAAAACCCTGGGTCAAAGCTTCCCTAAAGAACTCGTGAAGAAGCCATGAACTCCCCTTCACAAGCCAAGTTGCATACAATAAAACTAAGTAAAATAACTTTAGAAGTTGCTTTTAGATCACCAAAACCATATGAATTTTGGAGAGAGCCTTGACAACATTATTTTCACGCCTTGGATAAAATCATAATTGCAAGGAAGAGATATTTTTTTATCACCCAAGTTCCCTAAAGGATATGGAAGGAGAGTATACATGCACTCTTCATTTTGCACAAAAAACAAACAAGTAATAAATGATTTTGCATTAAAAAAAACACTTTTTAAAACTTGAAATTTAAGTGAGTGTACATTTTAAGCACCAAAGTGAAGTATTTGATGAAGTTCCTATCCCCTTGGCCTTAATTACAAACTTTGAAAAACTTCACAAAAGAAGTTAACTTAAAAAAAAAATCTAGGTTCCTTTTAAACACCAAAGGGAAGGTTCAAGACTTGATCATGCTCAAATTTGTCACTTTTCCATGCATATGACCTATAAATGTTAGAGGGTTTCCTTCTGCTTTGAAGCACAATTTTTAATAAAATAAGCAAGTTTTGAAAACTTGCTCTCGGGTTCTCTATTTTTCTTACACAAAGACTGACATCATTTAACAGTGATTGATGTCGGTTACAACAAAACTGATGTTGATCATAAAAGAACCAATGCCGATGGATAAAGACCGATATTGGTTACCTGTGAACCCTTAGGTAAAAAATGTTTTTTACAAAAAACACTTGTTAGCCCAAGTTAGAATAAAATCTCTAGCAAAGCTCTGGATCATGGAATAAAAATTGCAAACAGAGACTTAAAAATTCCAAAATGACAACTTGTAATTTTGAATAAAGTTCTAAAAATCCAATTTTTTTACATGTTATGCCCTATAACAGAATCGATTTTGGTTAGCTAGGATCGATGCCAGTTACATAGAGTCGATATCGATCACTATGTGACTTGTGTGTCAGCGAAAAATCTAAAAACATGGGAACATAATGATAAATATTTAATTTTTAAGGATTTTTAATGACTTTTTAGGAAATCTAAGATTGCCAAGTTAGTCTCCTTGCTTGAATGGGATGCATGGTCCCACCGGACATGCCAAGATGTAGAGAAGGATTACAAATATAGTTAGATCAAGCATTAGTAAAAAACAAATGCATAAGAACATAACAAGATAAGCCATCTCTTTCAATGGGATTTGACAAATAAAATTAGGAGCTAATGAAAGAAATCACATACACAATACCTTCCCCAGAGCATCCCATCCCCCAAATGTGGCTCAAAACATGATTTTCCCTTGATTTGGTTCTCAAGTCTTCGTTAATGATGCAAGGCAAAACTCTTCCATTATCTCTTGTACACCAATGAAATTAGGGTCATGATATGAAATCAAATGTATGTCTATTAATGAAGTTGTCCTATTGCAAATTAAGCATAATAAACACTACTCACAAATGGCTTGTGGAGAGAATTCTGCATAATAAGTTTACACAAATGAAGCTTAAAAATGGTGGTCTTGGCCCTTCTATTTATAGATTTTTGAGATTGATTAGAATCAATCATGACCATCCATCTTGAGATTAAGACGTGTGGCCCTGAATTAATCTAATTGTGTATACTTAATTCATAAATACCCTCATAAATATTTGGAAGGGGCATTAAAGAGGCATAGGAGGCCTTAAACCTGATATTTGTTGCATTTATGGCTTATGGATGCCACCCCACAAATGATGTCATTTGATGATACAAATATTAACAATCAATTTCCAATTAAAAGACATTTAATAACTCCCATAGATTTTCCACTTAAGCACTTGATTTGGATTAATTTGCCTAAGTGAGATTAATAAAAATTTATGCAATTCTTTGAAAATTGGTTGCACACTATTAATCAAACTGGTCAGAATATTATATTATTGGGTTGTAATTTGACTAGAGTGAAATTAAAAGGCGATGTTAGTTGTGTATGGATAAATACCCCATTTAAGATGTTGTTGACACAAAATAACACATGCACATGTCGTGTGCTTTTGAATTAGAAGAAAAGAGCGATCCAGAGCACCAAAATATGTTTTCATCATTTTGACTCGAATTGATTTGAGAAAATTTAATAATCACATAAAATGCATTGCCCTATTTATGGATACATTAGCCTAATTTGACACATGTATACGACAAGTTCGAACCATTTAACACATTTTAGTGATTTTGATCCAAATTATGCATTTTCACAAATTTTGAGTAAGATTGATAATTTCAACACAATGGTGTTAGGAAATAGATGTCTACACTTTTGTGTGAATGTGGAGAACATGCTTCCAAACCATGCCTCCACTATAATCTAAAAATTGTGAAGAATGTGGAAAAGACAGTACTTGGTGTGATTAATAAGAATATGTAGAGGGGATATTTGTATTGTGTTAACATGAAATCAAATCAAACAAAACACACTAAAAAGTTTACACCTCTAGCCTAGGCACTCAAGGAGCTAGTGAACTATACAAGTAACTAACAAATGAAATCAAAACAAGAGATTTTACCTTTCATGTGATCAAGTATTTTTGTGTTGGCAATGGATTGATGTGCTCAATTGTATGATCAAAAAATATTTGTCAATCAAGATCCTTACTCCACCTCTCCTTGTCACCATGGTAATGTTGGCTTTGGCTTTGGCTTAACAAATGGGCATGATAACTTTACATCAAGAGAGATTTTAGAGAATTTTGGTATAATAACATTGCATATTAAAAACTTATTTATCAATGGGTGAGGCCTTGTATTTATAGCCTCCAAAACTAACTCTAACCCAAGTGTAGACATGTTAGAATTAACCATGGTTGAGTTCAAACTAGCCCTAGTTGAGTTAAAGCTAACCCTAGTTGAGTTAAAGAGGGGACATATAATTAATATTTGGAATAGAGATCCCATCTATTAAACATGGCTCTCTATTTCTGAATTTACTACATTTAGGGAGATATTTTCAATTCCTTGACTTTGAGGATGATGATGTCATCATGACCTCATTTTTTAAAATTTTTATTTTAAATTTTTTTCCGCTAATTGCACATGTAAAATCCACTTAAGCATTCAATTTGGTTTGATTTGTTAATTCATTTTGCTTAGCATTTTAGCACTTTAGGAATTGTTCAAGTGCCCTACTTAATGGGTCCAAAGGCCAAACTATCACATTGCTAGGTTGAAAGGTGGTTGGGGATGAATCTGTGATGTTTTATTGATGTGTATAGGATAATACCTCAAATAGGGATTCTTCAACATGATCTGAGCACTAATGTCCAATGTGCAGACGAAATTGGGACATTCAGTGATTCCTAGACTTAATTTGCACTGTTTGATAGAAATCAATCTGAAGTCCAGTTGGAATCCAATTATGGCCATAATGAGGTGTCTACCCCTAGTAGTTAACGCACCTCAATAGGGAAAGACAACTATATATATATGAATGTAACCATGTAGCACATAGAAGGAAATATGTCTAGATGGATGTAACATGGAAGCACATAGAACCAATGTGATCATATGTAAGCCTAAAATACATAATAAAAATCATGCTAACGTCTAAATATTAATAGTATAGGGTCAAAAACCGAACAAGTACACACATAAGAGCACTCAAAATCAAGTCAACAGGCAATGGTCCAAGGAGACCGCAAACAAGGGGAATGTTTAAATGTTGCAAAAATGAATGGACATGACTTAGTTAATTGTCCATAAAGGCAAAGAATGACATATTCAAATGTACATAGAAAGAAATCATAGACATAGGGTAAACATATAATGGAGCATATTCAAATGCTTGAAAATGCAAGACAAAACACTCAAGGAAGTATGTAAAAGAAAAACGTAAGCAACTAATATAAACATGTCATAGTAGCCCATCAATCGATTGTGATAGCAAAAATCATCAAGTACATAGCATATCAAGTACCATGTGAAATGTATAATCATGGATAATAGGCTTGTGTAATTACATATGTAAGTTCAAACATGATAGTGTAGAGTGATCATCAAATCATATAACATGTCTATATAAGGATCATAAAATATTGATGCCCCTAACATCTTGATGACGTGAGTAGAGGGAAGGCCCAACACCCATAAATTTATTATGTATTTATTTATGCCTATGTATGTGTATGTAGGAATAAATGATATGTTAGTCCCCAACATGGAACTGACACATAGATGCCAAGGAACGTGTTGAAAGTGTTTTTGTATTTTTGAATTTTTTTTAATTTTTTTAGTATTTTGGAAAGAAATTTTTGGAAAATAGAAAAAATCTACCCATTTCCCCACTTTGAATGTAAATAAATAATCATTTTCCCAATCAGAATGCAAAGGACTATCTGGTAGTTCAATTTTGTTGCTCAAGTGGTATCGTGTCGTATGATTTATCATAGCATATGTTGCAATGCATTTTAATAAAGGTATTCTATTGTCGGTTATCACATATTTGTCACTGTAACCATCAAATGGCACATGTATTTTGCTACCTTGAATTAGAAATGTAAGACACATGTGTTTCATATCAATCTTTGCTTTCATATCAACCAACCAAGACCAACCAAGATGTAAAGTGAAATTTGGTTTTGAAGTTACGACCCATATTATAGAATATACAATCTTTGGTCCACATGCTATAGGTAAAATTTTGTGGAGATATCTTTAGTTCATCAATATGATGTCCCATTTGTTCAAAAAACAAATTTCTACAAAGTGAGTCCCATTCTTTGACAATTGGGATATATGTACAAGCTAACCCATCGATATTTGCAGAAACCTTTATATTTAGACATGTAAGTGGGTTTTAAGGTTGGCCTTTTTGGGAAGACGTGAAATATTGGACTTGATTCGTTGTGTGGGAAGAGTTTTTATTTGTCTCGTTCTCTTGTATTTTTGAATTTTTGCCTTCAAAGCCCCACATTGACTGGTATTATGGCCTATGATATGATGGTAATTACAATATGGCAATCCTTGTTGGGAAAGAATATGACAATTTGATATTTGATGAGTAGAAGGTAATGAAATCATATTTAGTATCATTATTATCTTGTTCTAGGTTGATTTGTAAATTTTTTTGTTAAGCTTTTTTAGAAGATGCCCCATTATGTAACAAAACTTGCTTCTTATGAGATTGATCCAATGTGGTTTGTGAAGAAGAAAGTATGGAATGACAAGCTTATATATTCTTATCAACTTTTGTTATCGTACCTTCTACTTGATTTGGTTTTGTATCCACTTATTTCATCTCATGAGGATGGATCACCAAAGGAAGCTCAATTATTTGACCCCTTTGGAAGTTTTGTAATATGGGATCCCTTTGTGATGGTTCTTATTTTTTAGGTGCATCTATGTGCACCCCAGTGTTTAATTTATTGATAGGTTGTTGGTGATCCATTATTTTTCTTAAATACCCCAAACCTTGCCATTTTTCATTATTCTTGAGAGATATGGGATGAGTAATACCTTGGTTATGTTTGCCCAATCCTTGTCCTTCATATCCATATTTTAGCAAATATAGAAGGCCAAAGTAATGCAATATTTATCTTGAGGAAGTTACAATATTTGAAAGACATGGTGCATTCATCATTATTATATTGGAAATTTTTGGCACCTTATGGTTGGAATGCTCTTGAAGTGTAAAATGCTTCCTTTTTTTATTGCTGAGTATGACTTGGTAAAGATGCCATAATTTCTTGGTTGACTTTTAAAAAATGTTCAATATCAAATGAAGGCAAGGAAGAATCATCACCCTTGATAAGGGGGATATTGTTTGGAAATGTAGGAAAAAAAAAGGGTTTTGATCAATGAACCTGAAGTAACATCCCCTTTATGAATGGTTTGAAAATCCTTGATGATTTCCCTATTGATTCGACAAAATTTTTGACTTCAAGTGATGGAAGCATAGACCTGATTAGAGGGATAGTAGCTACCACCATTCAAAGCTTTTGAATCAATGTCATCTTTGGTAAAGGCAAAAAAGAACACAAAGATTAGTATAAGGCAAGAAATAAACATCTACAAGAGAATGTTTATATATAAATGATTCTCAATCATGTCGAGTTCACCAAATGTTTAATACTAATCTGGATAAGTATCATATTTAGTAGTTAGGATTAAGAATATATAAATGATAGGGCACAAGGGTGAATATCATATCTACCTTGGGCCAATTAATATGTTAAACTTAGATGTACCATATGCTAAATTTATAAAACTAAGATAAACTATTAATAGAAAGTACAACTATGCTAGATATAAAAATGACAAAAAAGAAACTTAGCTATTTTTTATGCTAATACAGTGTTGGATATGGTACATACGGGAAGTAAGTTGGAAGACAATTATGGAACAGTTGTCAGATTTTAGATCTAGTGCCTCTGGCTCTCTAGACACTTGCATTGGCTTGAGATAGTTGTGTTGATGCTAGTTTCTAGGTTTGATGCTAGTGCCATGTGTGGAATACTTGTTGAAACACAATGCAACAACCTGGATGTTTATGGGTTTGGTTTTGCCTTCGCTCTGGTGTATTTAGATCTGGGTCATAGACTGTCACTCCTAGTGAAATGTGATGCAGGGGCATCAGGGTAACAATTTGTAAATCATGAGAATGTGATAACTTGGGATGTAAATATGTTTTTTGAGGTCATGGAAGTGTTTTTGAAGTATTCAATATGTCTTAGAATGTCAGTAAGGGGTTTAGAGTGTTTCATTAGCCTTGAAATATGTAATTTGGAGCTTCTCTCCAAAAGTAAGCTTTTAAAATTTCAAACTATGTAATAAACCCTTGTGAGGGCATAGACTTGTAAAATGATCTTGAAGGTCAAGAGTAGTTTGTAAAAGTTATCAAATTAAGTAAAAAGGTGAAAAACACCTCATCACCCCAAAGTAGAACAAAATCCTATGTGGATAAGACTCAACAGAGAGAATATTGGTCTTCATTAAGACCAAACTAAATATAATATCTTCAGCTACGTAGAGATGAGGTTGAAGTAATCCTAATAAGGCAAGTAGTTATGGATATAAGAGATTGTATGTGCAAGGAAGAAGTGTGGAGTAGTGCATAGAAAGGAGTAGTGAAGAAGGCCTTTAGGCCTGTATGTTTGTATATGTTTTCAGCAGGAATGTATATAAAGATTGAAAACTAATCAGTAAAAAGCAAGGATGTTGTACATTGAAGGAACTTCTCAGACTTAAAGGAGGAGTAAGAAGGTTATTTTTTGTGCTTTTATGTCAATTATGTATTATTGCTTGATGAATAATAAAATATTTAAGGTCTGTAAAGTTTTGTATTGATGACATGGTCTGATCTAAAGATCAACTATCATGGGTTTCCTATTGCATGAAATAGAGATATACTCATATACGAGCTCTCAGGTCTGCATAGATGGGTCTGTGCACAGTAATTTTATGTGCATGAAGGATAAAAGGTCATTCCAAAGGTAACATATGACAATATTTCCTCTATCTAGGCAATGGGTTGGATAAAGCTTGAAATAGCTTTGATGTGAGTAGCAACATTGTATTCTCTTGTATACGAGAATGTATTTCTTACATGATTATGAATTTAATTTGGATTTGAAGACTCTTGAAAACCTGTGTAAGTTGTTGCTTGAGACCAACTAAATGGTTAATGAAAGGAAAGAAATGATTATTAAGTTTATGATATATAGTGCACATGCAGAATATCTCTCGGGCCATAATAAAATGACTGTGTTAAACAATCAATAAGAATAATGACCTTTTCATTTATTTAATAGGTATTCAAAGCACGAAGAGAAAGAGTCATTTGGGTCGAGATAAGAGAATGAGAGTCTTGTTATTATCAAAATCGTCATCATCAATCTTTATAAATTAATGTGAGAACTTTTGCAGGGTCTCGGCCATGTACAGACCTGCACAAAAAATGTTGACTAAAATTCATTTTCCTAGCAAAATAATAAATAAACAATTCTAAAATTTGGACAGCTAGAGCATCATGGAATCAGGAATCCAATGAATCTAATTTGACCTTGATTGGCTAAATCTTAAGTGAATTATGGTGAAAATATAGTCAGCTATATGTTGAAAATGTAGTTCAAACTGTGTAAAGTGATTATTAATGAAACTTTAGTACAAAATAAATATAGATGCTTGATTTTGTGATACAGGTGATAATCAATTCATTTATTCTTGAATTTTAGTATATTGCCCATTAATATGACTAAGAGAACAAATCATTCAACAGTACGTAGAAGATTGCAGGTGCTTGTGTAATCAGAATTAAGCATTTTAGAGAAACGATTGGTTATCAGGAGGCAATAGAGCGGAAGACATTAAAAAAACAAGTTTGGAGGTAATATTTTTGTGAAGACTATGATAGGAAGCAAGACTATTAATTGGAAATATCAAGAGAGTCTATAGGATCCAGTAATCTTGTGAAAAGTGTGAATATTAGTATTGGTATTTTTGTGAAGATTATGATAGGAAGCAAGACTATTAGTTGGAAATATCAAGAGAGTCTATAGGATCCAGTAATCTTGTGAAAAGTGTGAATATTAGTATTGGTTTTGAAGAAACCAATATAATAATATTATATCTATATTGTGATTTATGAAAACGAAAAAAAAGGTTTATGGAAAATAAAATGTTCTTGATTGGAAAACAAAGAGAGTAAACAAGTGTGCATCTTGGGATAGTACAACGAATTGATAAGATTGCCATCATTTTTGGTATTAGAGCTTAGATAAGCTCTTGGGAAAAGATGGTCAATTTTCAAATTAAATTATTTGATCAGTATTTCATGATTTTTGAGTTGGATAATTGGGCTAAGTAGGTTTTGAGTTGAATTCAGGGTTCTAATTAAAGGAAATAGTGTAGGAAATTGATAAAAGTTTGGGTAAGCTTTTAAAAGGTTAATAATTTTTTCAATAGTGATCAATTTTGAAAGGTCAGGGAACTTGTGAAGCTTAACAGAAATTATTTGAAAAAGGTATGTCTTTGCTTATAAGGATTTGATTAAAAGACAGGTTACAATGATTGACAAATTTCAAGTATTGAGAAAGAGTGAGAGGAAAGAGCTTTGTGAAACCTTAAAAGGTATGAGGAAGAATGTCAAAGCCCTATAGCCATTAAGGTGTAGAAGAGTGAATAGAACTAGTGAAAGATCTTAGGTAATCTCAAGAGGAGAGCTTATATAAAAGTGAAGAAGTCGAAGGTAAGGACCATAAGGTGACCAAAAGACTAGGGTGAAAAAGACCTAGGTGAGGTACTAGAGATAACAAGAAGGATAAACTTGCTAAGAGGATATAGGTCTAGTGAGGCCTAAAAGAAAGATAAAAATTGAAAAGAGAGAGATGGAGGGCTTAGAGAAAGTTAGTTACCACAGGGAGATGAGAGAAGTGGCAAACAGAGAAATAAAGAAATAAATTGCTGAGATGAAGATGATCTTAGCAGCTATAACACAAGTCTTGAAGGAGTCAAGACAAAGGTTTGTTGTAAGGATCAGAAAAAGGATTAAGTGGTCTCTCAAAGAAATCCTTTAGAAAAGGAAAAATAGAAGACAAAAAAATTTGATATCAAGGCAATCCAAAAAAAAGAAGAAAGAGGCAAATAAGCCTTGAGTTTTTAAAACTAATGATTTATTTGTATGTGTGAATGCAGGTGTTGAGATAAATGAAGGAGAAACTTACTTTGAGATCTTAAAATCTAAAGAATACAATACATTGGTGGCAATAGAGAAGCATGAACTACGTGCTTGCATAGTAGAGCATGAAGAAGTTGAATTATGCTATCCAGATGAAGGTGAAATGCTTGATGAAGACAAAGAAGCATTTGAGGAGACTCAATGTCCTCAAAGTTTTCCTTATAATATTGTATTTGATAGTGAAAATGTAAATTTTCAAGAAGATGCTTTGTATAAACAAACAATTGAACTATTAGATAAAGTCATGAATGACGAATGTAAGGAAGAAGTACCAATTGAAGTGCTTGTAGAATCTAATATGTTGCAGAAAAAGGTGTCTCAAATGACACAAGATGAAGATAAATCAGCTTTGAATGGATATATGGCAGAGTTTAATGAAGAAGAAAAGATGATTTGGCATCAAATCATGCAAGAGTTAGAAGACTTGACCCTCATAGGATATGAGGAAGCTATAAAATAAGCTAAGATGGAGCTCTTGAATCTCTTGAATGAAGAAGATGAAGGGGCACGAATCCTAAAGTTTTGAAATATGATTTTGTTCAGAGTTTTATGTTTTCAGGTATAGCAGATTTTGTTGATGTGAAGGTGGAGTCCTTCATGGACTTCAACAAAGAAGATGAAGTGAAGATTGAGTCAACTAGGCTCAAGAGATATGAAGACAAGCAAGAAGAAAATAAAAAATATACAATCAAACATGGGAATGAATATGAATGGAAGGTACCAAAATATTGGAGAAAGCGAAAGAAGCAAAAATCCCCTTTGAGCAGGAACTCAATTCTTTTCTCACCCAGGGAGTCTAATGCAAGAGCATCAGGATAACAACTTGTAAATCATGAGAATGTGATAACTTGTGTTGTAAATATGTCTTTTGAGGTCATGGAAGTGTTTTTGAAGTATTCAATATGTCTTAGAGGATCAGTAAGGGGTTTATAGTGTTTCATTAGCCTTGAAATATGTAATTTGGAGCTTCTCTCCAAAAGTAAGTTTTTAAAATTTCAAACTATGTAATAAACCCTTATGAGGGCATGGACTTGTAAAATGAACTTGAAGGTCAAGAGTGGTTCAGAAGTTATCAAATTAAGTAAAAAGGTGAAAAACACCTCATCGCCCCAAAGTATAACAAAATCCTACATGGATAAGACTAAACGGAGAGAATATTGGTCTTCATTAAGACCAATCTAAATATAAGATCTTCAGCTATGTAGAAATGAGCTTGAATTAAGCCTAATAAGGCAAGTAGTTAGGGATATAAAAGATTGTATGTGCAAGGAATAAGTGTGGAGTAGTGCGTAGAAAGGAGTAGTGAATAAGGCCTTTGGGCCTGTATGTTTGTATATGTTTGAAGGACTGTATATAAAGATTGAAGACTAATCAGTAAAAAGCAAGGATGTTGTACATTGAAGGAACTTCTCAGACCTAAAGGAGGAGTAAGAAGGTTATTTTCTATTCTTTTGTTTCAATTATGTATTCTTGCTTAATAAATAATAAAATATTTAAGGTCTGTAATCTTTTGTATCACTGACATGGTCTGATCTAAAGATCAACTATCACGGGTTTCCCGTTGCATGAAATAGAGATATCCTTATATACGAGCTCTCAAGTCTGCATAGATGGGTTTGTGCACAGTCATTTTGTATGCGTGAAGGATAAATGGTTATTCCAAAGGTAACGTATGACAATATTTCCTCTATCTAGGCAATGGGTTGGATAAAGCCTGAAATAGCTTTGATGTGAGTAACAACATTGTATTCTCTTGTATACAAGAATGTATTTCTTACATGATTATGAACTTAATTTGGATTTGAAGACTCTTGAAAACCTATGTAAGTTGTTGCCTGAGACCAACTAAATGGTTAATGAAAGGAAAGGAACGATGATTAAGTTTCTGATATATAGTGCACATGCAGAATATCTCTCGTGCCATAATAAAATGATTGTGTTAAACAATCAATAAGAATAGCGACCTTTTCATTTATTTAATATGAAGAGAAAGAGTCATGTGGGTCGAGATAGAATAAGGAGAGTCTTGTTATTGTCAAAATCATCTTCATCAATATCTATAAATTAATGTGAGAACTTTTACAGGGTCTCGGCCCTGTACAGGTCTGCATAAAAAATGTTGATTAAAATTCATTTTTTCAACGCAATGATAAATAAAAAAATTTGAATTCTGCACAACTCGAGTGCATTGAAATCAGGAATCCAACGAATCTGATTTGAGCTCAATTGGTTAAATATTAAGTGAATTATGGTAAAAATATAATCAACTATATGTTGAAAATGTAGTCCAAACTGTTTCAAGTAATTATTAATGAAACTTAAGTACAAAACAAATATAGATGCTTGATTTTGTGATACAGGTGATAATCAAGTCATTGATTCTTGCATTGTAATCTATTGCCCATTAATATGACTAATAGAACAAAGAATTCAACAGTATGTAGAAGATTGCAAGTGTTTGTGTAATCAGAATTAAGCATTTTAGAGAAACGACTGGTTATTAGGAAGCAATAGAGTGAAAGACATTTTAAAAAAAAAGTTTGGAGGTAATATTTTTGTGAAGACTATGATAGGAAGCAAGACTATTAGTTGGAAATATGAGGAGAGTCTATAAGATCCATTAATCTTGTGAAAAGTGTGAATATTAGTATTGGTTTTGAAGAAACTAATATAATAATATTATATCTATATTGCTATTTATGAAAATAAAAAAAAAGTTTATGGAAAATAAAATGTTTTTGACTGGAAAACAAAGAGAGTAAACAAGTGTGCATCTTGGGATAGTGAAACAAATTGATAAGATTGACATCAAAATGATAAAACCTTAACTTTGCATCTTCAATATGGCCTTGCAGAAAGATGGGTTAGTGGGCACACAATGTCGAACTTACCCGCAATGACCCCGTTATCAAAGGGTGTTGCCTGTATAGACAATATTCTAGAAGAGGGCCTCAAACTTGTGTAGTTCTCCTCTACGTATTGGCTTGTGTGTGAATCATGCAAATGTGTAAAGCAAGTACAACACTGCCTTAACTTGTAACTTGGCAAATATGACCGTATGATTGCTCATTTAGTACTTTAGAGCTATAGCTACATTGTTTATTTGACTAATATTAGAATAGGGAAAAATAGGAAAGCTTTTGATAACTCGAGTGCTTTTTAAATGCTTCTTGAGTGTTCTTTGGTATGATTGCTAGGTGATGAATAAATGAGGGTTGATATTATATTTATACCAATGCTATTGGTAAATAACTCACATTAAGCATTTAGGTCAACCATTGTAATACCATTCATTTTCAAATTGGATGACTTTAGGGCATTGGACACTTGCATCAAGCCAAGACAGTAACATCGATGCTACTATCTGACCCAAACATTAGTGTCCGGAGAGAAGGAGAGTAGGCTCAGGTTCAGAACTTGTAGAGGTGTAAGATAAGTACATTTTAAGTATTCTCAGCAAGATGGGATGTATGTGTCATCAATATAAGGTTGTTCAAACTAATATATTGGCCAATGGGCACAAGATCAATCATATGTGAGGCTTGCAGAAGTAAGACATGTGTAGAACTAAGAGAAACAACCAGGGTCATGAGTTTGCCAAGTGTACAAAACTGAGGTGCTACATAATCACAGAATATCATCTACAAAAAGATTCCAAGATGAAGTTTAGGGTTAAATAGTTTTTTTGAGATGAAAACCTCCTTCAGAGTCTTGGTGTCTTCATTAGTAACAAAAAAATTGATAAAATGAATGCATGGCTGAAATTATGACTATACCGACCAAGTGTCATTCTCACTCGATCTAATCAGCTCAAGATTAGAATTTTTAGTTTTACATCTTTTGGTTCCTCCTCCTCAGCTTTGTATGGATATGCTTCTTGCAACTCCTACTTTGGTTCATCTTCTATAGTTGCTTTGAATCCATACACTTATTCTCCCTCATCTTATTTAAACTAAATATGTTCATGATCATCCTTTGATTGTCCTTCCTATTTTGGAACTCATTTTACCTCTTTGTAGATAACATTGCGATTATAAATAATTTTATTTGTTTTGCGATTTTATAGCTTATATCCCTTTACACTGGTACCATACCCATTTAAAATATATTTTGTTGATTTGTTGTCTTAGTCATTCTTTCCTTTGGAATATATATTTAAGCATCACAACCAAAAATTCTAAAATGTTTGAGAGAAGCTTTTTTACTAGTCCATACTTCATGGATATTTTTATTAACTAGAGTTGATGTGGGTGATTTATTAATCAAATAACTTTCTTTCTAATCCTGCACCACTGAGCATGCTTCTTAGCTTATCCATTAGATCCCTATTCATTCTTTCTACAACTCCATTCTGCTAAGGTGTATGTGGAGTTGCCTTTTGCCTTTCTATTCCACAATTCTTATAGAATTTCTTGAAAGCATTAGAGCAGTATTATCCACCATTGTCACTCTTCAAGACCTTATCTTCTTCTTTGTCTAATTTTCAACAAGACCCTTAAACTCCTTAAATTTACTGAAAACCTCAAATTTAGTCTTGATACAATAAACTTATTTTTCTCGGGTAGTCATCTATAAAAGAAGCATAATATACATATTTCCCTAACGATGGAACCTTCATAAGTCCAAATGCATCAATATCCACTACATGCAAAATCCCTTATGATATTATAACACTACTGGGTAACTTCACTCATGTTTTCTTACAAAACACATGATTCTCACAGAAATCAAAGTCTAATTGTTAATCATTAACTATTTTACCCATATATTTAGATTTTAATGCTCGAAGGTCTTTCTCTCTAATGTGTCTCATTCTTTGATGCCACAACATTATCTTCTCTACATTTGATGTAGGATCCTAATTTGAAATATTGTTCACCATATGAACCATAGAGCTATTACACTCATCACTTGTAGTGCATGCCTCAAGCTTGAACAATGTTCTTGTATGGACTCCTCTTTCCAGTACCATTGCTCGACAAACCTTCACGCAACTATTTTTATTAAATACCACTTGCATATTTACACCATGCATCTTACTTACAAAATATAAGGTTTCTAGTTAAACCTTGGATGTGCATAACACCAATGGAAGTTTTAATCCTTATATCTTTAAACCTCGACTTAACTCTTCCTCTACTTATGTCCTTATAGGTCAAGTTGTCTCCTAAGAAGACATCACCTATATTGATATTTTTTATTCACAAAATCATTTCCTATGAGGGGTCATATGAAAAGAGGCACTTGAATCAATCGACCATGCACCATTATATGCATTCGAGCTCAAAGTTGTTGAGTATAAATCCTCCAATTCTTCACTAGAGGGCTTTGCTTCTGCAAATTGGGAATCGTCAAATGACTTAACCTTTTCGACCTTTTTATATTTCCATTGTTTCTTGAAATGCCCCATTTTACCATAGTTTTAATATTTCCTCTTATCTTTTGTTGTAATCTTAGATTTACCTCGAGACTTTGACCTTCTTGAATTTATTTTAGTTCTTTCTTGGAAATAACCTCTTACAAACAAGACATCATTTGTTTAATAACCTTAGTAGATTTTTTCTCTCATTTCTTCTAATAATAATGCTCTTACTATGTCCTCATGTTTTAATGTTGATGCAGTGGTAGTTATTGCCATGACTAAATTATCCGAAGAGTCATAAAAAGAACAAAGAAAAATAATACAACTTATTTTAGAGAAACAATTTATTCACTAGAGACTTTGTTTTATACAAAGTCCCTAACTTTTACCATAGATCTTTAGAAATTTTCTCCATCGAGATATCAACAAAATCAAATCTGATTGAACTCTTTCTTTGCCTTCATATCAATATTTTATCTATATTCTAACTCCATACCCACAAGTTGCACTCCTAATACAACATCCCATTGATCTATGCCACGAGAAGATCTTTCATCTTAAGCTTATACAACTCAAAATGTTGACCATTGAATTTTTTTATCTCTATCATTGTGCTTCCCTTCATTCTCCTTTAGTTAAAAAATTTCTCACACGCAGAGCTCCCACTCAAACAATCATTATCACATTTTAAAGAAACTCTAAGACCTAGCTCTGATACTAAATGAAGAGAAAAGAGCTCTGATAAACTAAAAAAGAGATAAGCAACACTAACAATATCTTTAAGCTAATAGATTAAGAGAAATGGAATACATACAATATTACACACTACATACAATTTTATGTGAGAAAACCATTTTAGGTAAAAAAAAATGTTAGGTTGTGGAGCTAAAAGCTTCAAACCCTTTGCAAACAGAAGGAACAAGATGGTTGCTGAGATCCAGGAGAACCGGCATCGGCAGCAAGACCGACGTCAGTTGTGACCCAGTGCAGAAGGCCACCGGCGACGGCAGGGAGTCGGCCGACGTCGGCAGAACCAGACTAGCAGGGACCGACGTCGGTCTCCTGTGTGTTCCCGAACTGCTCGTTACACGGACAGTTAGTTAAGTAAATGAAGTGTTTGCATGTTAAGGCCAGTTAGAGTCTTTTGGTTGCAAGGATAATTGTCTAAATTAAGAGTCTAAGTTAGTGTTTGAGTTAGGGATCTATTTATAGACCCATTGGCATGTATTGTAATTAAGGCATGAGATAGATAGGAAGGCAAGTAAGTTGCTTCTATTGTAAGATCATTGAGTTGCAAGTTGTTGCAAGCTCATAGGGGATCTATATGTGAGTATGGTCTGTTGAATTGCAGGTTGCAGGTTCATGGGAGATCAGCTTGAAGTGCTATAAAGTGCTTGGTGTACTGGCACGATTATTACTGACTAGTTGGAGAGGTGAACACCAATTCTGTTTGTGAGTTGGTTGTTGGGACCGTTTTTGTGTAGGAGAGTGTTGTGTGAGAAGAATTACTGTACACTTGAGGTGTGGCAAACCTCTGTAAGGTGAAAGAGTGTGGCAGCTCTTTGTTGTATTCTTTTCTGTAAAGTGTTAATACAAGATAGTGTATTGTCTCTCATATTCTGTGCTATTGGTGAATTCTAGCTATTTGTGTTTCTAGTTATTTCCGCATTTATAATTGCTTATATTTGGTAATCATACTGTGCTCTTTCTGAGGAGCAAGATCCAACAAGAGGAATCAGAACAGAGGTGTATTTGTTCTTGGACTTCCCTGACAAGTGGTATCAGAGCTTTTGGTTGGGATACTAACAGATTGGTGTAGATCTAGGTAGTGTGTTTTGATTACAGGTTACTCACAGGGTTTCTGTTTGAGTGGGAGTTGAGCAATGACAGAAGACAGTCAGCTACGAATGGAAAAGTTTAATGGCAAGAACTACCAATTGTGGAGGATGCAGATTGAGGATTATTTGTATCAAAAAGATTTGTACTTACCGTTGGGAGGGGTTAGTTGCAAACCCTCGGATATGAAAGATGAAGAATGGGAGGTTCTTGATCGGAAGGCTCTGGGATCTATTAGATTGAGTCTTGCATCATCTGTGATTTTCAGCTTATCACAGTGTAAGACAACGGTGGAGTTGATGGAATCTTTGGCAAATTTATATGAAAAACCCTCAGCTTCGAATAAGGTATTTCTTATGAAGCGTTTATTTAATTTGCAAATGTTGGAAGGTGGATCTGTTCATAGCCATCTTAGTGATTTCCATGGTTTAGTAAACCAGCTAAGTTCAGTCAATATTGTATTTGATGATGAAATTAGAGCTCTCTTAATTTTGTGTTCATTACCTGAAAGTTGAGAAGGTTTGGTAATGACAGTTTCTAATACTGTGTCTCCTTCAAAAGTCTTAAAAGTGGATGATGTTGTGAGTGTAATCTTGAATGAAGAGATACGCAGGAATAGCACAGGTGAATCATCAGGAAATGCTTTGAGTGTTGAAGGAAGAGGAAGGCAAAGAGAAAAGATAGAGCATGGGAGATCAAGGTCCAAGACAGGCAAGAGATCCAAGTCCAGGTATGGCAGAATAACTTGCTGGAAGTGTGGAAAGCAAGGGCACTTAAAGAGAGATTGCAGATCAGGTACAGATCAGCATGAAGAACATGAAGAAGAAGCAGATGTTGCAGATTACGCTGCACGGGATGCTCTGGTATGTTCTTTGGATAAAGTAGAATCTTGGGTTTTAGATTTTGGTGCCTCTTTTCATGCATCCCCACATATGGAATTTTTTCATGAGTATGTCTAGGGAGATTTTAGAAAAATTTATGTAGGGGATGGTAAGCCTTGTCAGATTGTTGGCAAAGGGAAAGTGAAGCTGAAACTGCAGACAGGTAACACATGGGTGTTAAAGGAGGTCATGCATGTCCCAGTTCTGGAGCGGAATTTAATTTCTGTTAGAAGTTTGGGTGATGAGGGTTGCACAGTAACTCTCACAGCGGACTCTTGGAAGGTTACCAAGGGTACACTTGTTGTAGCTAGAGGTAAGAAAGTAGGTACGCTTTATCTATCTACTTGTACTACTGATTCTCTTTCTGGGTTTTCTACTTCAGCTGTAGATTCAAAGATGTGGCTTGATAGGCTTGGTCACACAGATAAGAAAGAGATGCTTGTTCTTGAGTCAAAGGATATGCTTTCGGATTTGAAAGGTATGGATCGTGGTTTTTGTATGCAGAAGAAGAAGGTAACGTTTCTTGAGGAACCCGATGTTAGTGACAAGAATAGGAAAGCCTTGGTTTTCAAGAAGAAGGTAACGTTTCTTGAGGAACCCGATGTTAGTGACAAGAATAGGAAAGCCTTGGTTTTCAAGGAGAAGGTGACGGACAGAGTTCAGCACAAGATGCAAAAGAATTCTGAGCAGAGCAAGGGTGATTTGGACAAAGATTTGATCCAAAAAGAGCTCGTGGGAAAAAGTCAGGTCTCACAAGAAAAACACAGAGACTGACGTCGGCAGAAAAATCGGCATCGGCGTCCAGACAGGGACCGACGTCGGCTATGTGCAGACCGATGTCGGTGACTCAGAGCAGAGAATGACCGGCGTCGGCCAGGGAAACTGACGTCGGCAAGGTGGCAGTCGTAGAAAACTGACTTCGATCGTCTGCAGACTGAGATGTGACCGGCATCGGTTACTGAGACGAATTTTGGGTGGACAACAAGCTGTCATAGAGTCTCAAGCACCCATATGGAGGACTGAAGGTGTAAGTAAGTTCTTAAATTCGTCATTTCCCTTCTTTACACTACTTGTTGCTCACTTATGGCATAGGACAAGGAAGTTATTGAAGAAGCAGAACAGGTAGATCCAGGAAACAGTGGGAGCTAGGCATGGATGAGGATGTAATTCCTTGGAGGAGAACCAAACAAGTGTTTTGGGTAGAGTGACCAGCTAGAAGTAAGCACTGAGAGACGAATGGATGTTCAGAATAAAGAAGAGCGAAAATGGATACGTGAGATGGAAGATCAGGGTATATGGTCTTGAATTAGCTGCAGGGCAATGGAGGTTTGATCATTGTGTTTCTCTTTACCAGGTTGGATAGTATTAGCTACACTATCCTATTTCTGTATGATGTGCTTGTTGCAGGGTTACATATACAGGTATTACTGAACTAAAGGTAAAGCTAGTTCAGGTGTTTGTCATGGAGAATCAGGGAGCAGCAAGATTCTTTGGCATGAGTGTGTTCTAGAGACATGGTAGGTCATTTGTTGACTTTGTTTCAGGATGATTGTGTGAAACCAGTTAGCACGCCGATGGTTGGACAGTTCTATGAACAAGTGTCTTGATTCACATAATGAAGTTGAGTGCATGGTATGTACTAAACCCGAGTTTTTCCAAGCAATGGGAGTTATCACAAGTTGGAGCCAATCCGGGAGAGAACCGTTGGAGGGCAGTTCAGTGGATTCTTACAGGGACTAGTAGCAAGTGCACATGCTATGCAGGTTCAGGTTAATTTCTACATGGTTGTAGATGTGGATGTGGCAGGTGATTTGGATGACAGATTTTACACTACAGGTTTGTGGTGGTTGGTCTTCAAGAGTGATCTTGAGGAGGGAACAAACTAGACGAAGTACAGATACAGGTACAGGTTGCAACTGTTTATCTCCAAGTGGGAGATTGTTAGGTTGTGGAGCTAAAAGCTTCAAACCCTTTGCAAACAGAAGGAACAAGATGGTTGCTGAGATCCAGGAGAACCGGCGTCGGCAGCAAGACCGACGTCGGTTGTGACCCAGTGCAGAAGGCCACCGGCGACGGCAGGGAGTCGGCCGACGTCGGCAGCACCAGACTAGCAGGGACTGACGTCGGTCGCCTGTGTGTTCCCGAACTGCTCGTTACACGGACAGTTAGTTAAGTGAACGAAGTGTTTGCATGTTAAGGCCAGTTAGAGTCTTTTGGTTGCGAGGATAATTGTCTAAATTAAGAGTCTAAGTTAGTGTTTGAGTTAGGGATCTATTTATAGACCCATTGGCATGTATTGTAATTAAGGCATGAGATAGATAGGAAGGCAAGTAAGTTGCTTCCATTGTAAGATCATTGAGTTGCAGGTTGTTGCAAGCTCATAGGAGATCTACATGTGAGTATGGTCTGTTGAATTGCAGGTTGCAGGTTCATGGGAGATCAGCTTGAAGTGCTATAAAGTGCTTGGTGTACTGGCAGGGTTATTACTGACTAGTTGGAGAGGTGAACACCAATTCTGTTTGTGAGTTGGTTGTTGGGACCGTTTTTGTGTAGGAGAGTGTTGTGTGAGAAGAATTACTGTACACTTGAGGTGTGGCAAACCTCTGTAAGGTGAAAGAGTGTGGCAGCTCTTTGTTGTATTTTTTTCTGTAAAGTGTTAATACAAGATAGTGTATTGTCTCTCATATTCTGTGCTATTGGTGAATTCTAGCTATTTGTGTTTCTGATTATTTTCGCATTTATAATTGCTTATATTTGGTAATCATACTGTGCTCTTTCTGAGGAGCAAGATCCAACAAGAGGAATCAGAACAGAGGTGTATTTGTTCTTGGACTTCCCTGACAAAAAACCCAACACGGTAACTCTTTTATTGTATTAAATCAAGTGTATAGAAAAAATAATAATGCACTACCAAATTCTGATTTTTTTGTACTGCATGTGAGAGTGTATAGAGGCACATCAATAGGTAACTGTCAAAGTGGTATTACAAAGCCATGGGTACCAAAACCATGGGCTATATAAAACATGGGTTATAACCACCTGAAAATACCACTTTGTAAATCATGTAAATATACAACACATTTCCAACATAATAAATCACCATGCTCACATAAGGGATCCTAACTGGAGTTTACATTATTTTTTTCATTCACTACCTTTATTTTATCTTAATTCACTATTTATGTGCCATTTGGAGAGGCATTGGGAGGATAGATGGACATGGCAAAATGCGATAACATAGCGTGATCATCATCCAATAGATAATCATGCTCACATAAGAGCTTTCAACTACTGTTTACATTATTGTCTTCATTCACTGCCTTTGTGTGTTCTTCATTCACTATTTGTGTGTCATTTGGAGAGGCAATGGAAGGATAGATGGCCAATTCAAAGCGTGATGACTTAGTGTGACATGGAGGAGTGTAGCTGCTATGTTGTGCTGAAAGATGATAGTGCCTTCGAGGTGGAGAGTAGCAAATTTCACTATGAGAATGGTTGCAAGAATAGCTTCTTTGGTGTACCCCCTGCTCGTTCCCCCTGCCCCCTTCCCCGTTGCCTCATGCAAAGTTCTATCGATTGGAGGTGAAGAATCAACCACATAAGAAATATTGTAAGGAGCATTGCCCTAGTGATCTAACAAAGACTTGAGATGGATGACCTCAATGCCTTGCACTTGAATCTGCATAAACACATTTGAAATAACCATAGCCTTGTTATATTTAGAAAATTTCTTGTCAGCGATAAAGTTAGAAAAAGCAACACCATTTCTTTCTTCCCAAATTTTTAAAAAGTGAATATCCACTATGAAAGTATGCCAAATTTATGTAAATTTTGTGGAAAACATAGGCTAATAATTGAGAATAACATTATTCCAAATGAAAGTCTCCTAAAAAAAATGGTTTGAAAAAATCATGGATCCATGTCCAAGTCAATTGAGCTTTCTTGTAGAACCAAAAAAAATGCTTAGCCATCTTACTTTGGTCGTAAAAAGGACACTTGGAATGACGAATACTTAAATGCAAAAGGTGATGCCCTAAGGTTAATCCCTGATAAAGTAAGCACTGAGAAAAATGAGCAAGCTTGGGCTCAAGAATAGAGCTCCAAACAATTTGAAATATCCTACACCCAGTGCGAGTAATGGACTGAAGAGACCATCTCTCATTGAGCTTTGATACATAGGCAGCTAAGGTGAAATCCATTCACATCCCTTGTTGGGAATATAATTGAGGAATGGGGTTTTAACATACCACTTACAATCTTTCCACTAATGTTTGCGTAGTTTATAATAATTTTATGCAACATTTATATTGACACATCATCAATAACCACCTAAAAAGACTCCTAGTCATTATTACGAAGACAAAATTTGGATTTTGCCTCATCCCATGAGAGAAAAGTCCAAGAAGATTTAGAGTAGATATATTTCACAATGCACATGACTCGTCTAAATATATTGCGAGAATGGGCTCAAGGCACATCTGCAAAAGGGACGCCATGAAAATTAATAACTAGGAACCACCACAATGAATGTTGATTAATGGAAAGACCGTCACTTAAACCACCACCATTCCACATAAGTGATTCCCACACTTTCCATATGCTTTTGGAAAGAAAAGACCCCAAAACCTTGATAGGGGCATGCAAGATAATGAGGTTTTGAAAGCCTAATCCCTTCCAAGAAATGCTCCCATGAGGAGATCTTGTAAAGACACTTCCTAAGCAAAAATTTCCAAGCTTTATTCCCTTTGATAGCTCAGATTATCCATTTAGTACGAAGTGCAACACCTTATAGATAAACATCAAGCAATCTCAACCCTCCCATCTCTTTGAGGAGACAACAATATCCTCCCTCGTGTAAACCTTTCACATAATTATCACTAGGCCAAATAAAACCCCTTAGAAGTTTAGCTTATTGGTATAAGGCTTTGGAGGGAACCCAACAAGAAGAAGAATATACATTGGTTACAGTGAGAACCTCAGAGCAAATTTTATTTTTGCTAGCTAAAAATAATGACTTAGTGATCCAATATGAGAATTTATTTTCTACCATGTTGATGAAATACTAGGTGAGTGCCAAGTAATGAGGGGCCAAAAGGGGACTTAAGTGGCAATGAAATTTTAGAAAAACAAACATACCTCACTTTCGATTGATGATTTCAAAGGCTTCCATGAGGAATTCCATCATAGTGTAAAAATATACATTGTAGCATTTAAAATTTAGTTTATGAACCTAAAAGTTTTTTTACAGTCGAATAAAATTTGATAGATAAATATTTTCAATTTCAATGTGTTAACTATTAATATTTCTATAGGTTCATGAATAGTGAGCCCCTGTTTGTAGAGCCTTTTTTGAAACAAACAAATGAAGTTTTTCATAAGTGTTCATGGATATGTGGAGGACATGAAGAATTTTGTGGTATATATATATATATATATATATATATATATTGAAACAAACAAATGAAGTTTTTCATAATTGTTCATGGATATGTGGAGGACATGAAGAATGTTGTGGTAAATTTTTATCAAATTATATATATATATATGATAAAAAATTGCCACAACATTTATATAGGTATTTTTTTTATCAAATTATATATATATATATATATATATATATATATATATATATATATATATATATATATATATATATATATATATATTACCACAACATTCTTCCTGTCCTCCACATATCCACAAACAATTATGAAAAACTTCATTTGTTTGTTTCAAAAAAGGCTCTACAAACAGGGGCTCACTATTCATGAACCTATAGAAATATTAATGAATAGTTAGCCCCTGTTTGTAGAGCCTTTTTTGAAACAAACAAATGAAGTTTTTCATAAATGTTCGTGGATATGTGGAGGATGTGAAGAATGTTGTGGTAATTTTTTATCAAATTATATATGTGTGTGTGTGTGTGTGTGTGTGTGTGTGTGTGACCACTTAGGAAAAATGAAAGATTGTTTGTCTTCCAAGTTTAAACAAGGTCAATTTTTTGATTTTTTTATTTTCTAAATTGTAACCAGTGAAGTGTATAATGTTGCAGTGGTTGAATTTTTTTAAAATATTTCATGAGTCAAAAGTTATTATAATTTTTCAATGTGTATCTATTGACCACTAAGATACACTTAAGTAAATAAATCAATATTAATTAACAATTTAAATTAATTTTTTTTAAATATATGCTCTAACTGTTAGGGTGTGGAGCTAAAAACTTCACCAAAGAGCATTCATTATCAGGTTCGGGTCTACACAGACACCGACGTCGGTCACAGGGAGTTGCAGAGACGCCGACGTCGACAGAAGGTCGGCCGACGGCGGTCACAGACAAGCAGCAGGAACCGACGTCGGTTACCTGCGTGTCCAGAGAGCTATTTTCGTGGACAGAAGCGAGTGTTTGCATGATAAATTTGAGTTGGAGTCTCAAGCTCGCGTCTCTATTATTGGCATTACTATTTTTAGAGCCCTTGTTCAAGTGGCTTAACTGCTTGTTGGATGTACATGCTCATGTCTCCTAATTCTATATGTATAATTAGATCTTCTTAGCTTAGTTGTAGTGGATTATTGTAGTTGGGTGAATTATTGTAATTCATTGTGTGAGAAGAACAGTACAGAATTGAATCAATCCAGGCTTGTTGGAGTTGATTGTTCTTGAGAGAGAGAGCTCTTGAGGAATAGAGATCTATTGAGAGATCTATACATCTAGGAGAGGTGTGGAAGAAAGAAGCTTTCTTCAATTGTATTCTTTTTGTAAAGAGTTTGTTAATACAAGTTTTCAGGGTGTTTTCTTGTATCTCTTGTTCTTGCTATTATCATTCTAATTACTTGTCAATCTGATTTAATTTCGCGTTTATTGCTTTCACAAGTGTAATCTATTGTTGGTTTGATCCCCCAACAAGTGGTATCAGAGCCTTGGTTACAGGTTCAGAGCTTGATAATTGGTATCAAAGTTCAGGTTCACTAACAAGTGGTTCAGATCTGTGTAGTGTGTATTGATTACAGGTTCTCACAGGAGTTTCTGCAGGGATTTCTGTTTGAGTGGGAGAAGCAATGGCAGATGAAAGTAAATTGAGAATGAAAAAGTTCAATGGCAAAAATTACCAACACTGAAAAATGCAGATAGAGGACTATCTGTATTAGAAAGATCTCTTCTTACCGTTAGGAGGTATTGCAAAGAAGTCCAAAGACATGGAGGATGAAGAATGAGAAGTTCTTGACAGAAAGGCTCTGGGGTCTATAAGACTGAGTCTAGCATCCACTGTGATATCTAATTTATCACAGGCAAAGTCTACGGTAGAGTTGATGACTACGTTAGCAAATTTGTATGAAAAACCCTCAGCTTCTAATAAGGTATATCTTATGAAGCAGTTATTTAATTTGCATATGAATGAAGGTGGATCTGTTTCTACTCATCTGAATGATTTCAATGGTATTGTGAATCAATTAAGTTCAGTAAACATAGTGTTTGATGATGAGATAAAAGCTCTTTTGATATTATGTTCTTTGCCTGAAAGCTGGCATGGCTTAGTAATGGCAGTAAGTAATACTGCATCTGCATCAAATATTTTGAAAGTAGAGAATGTTGTTAGTGTTATCTTGAATGAGAAAATACGCAAGAAAAGCACAGAAGAGGCATCCGAGAACGCTTTAAGTTTTGAGAGCAGGAAAAGGCAGAAAGAGAAGAGCAAGAAAGATAGATTTAAATCCAAAAACGGCAGAAGGCCACAATGCTGAAATTGTGAAAAGATGGGGCACATAAACAGAGATTGTTGGTCAAAACCTAAGGAGGACAACCAGCACGAAGGAAAGGAAGAAGCCAAGATTGCAGGTATTGCACAGGATGCTTTAATTTTCTCTCTGCATAATAATATAGAATCTTGGGTATTAGATTCTGGTGCATCTTTTCATGCTACTCCTAACAGGAAATATTTCAGTGACTATATCCATGGAGATTTTGGAATAGTGTATCTAAGGGATGATGAGCCCTGTAAAATAATTGGCAAAGGTAAAGTGCAGTTGAAGATGCATAATAGCAACACATGGGTGTTGAGAGATGTGATGCATGTACCTAGCTTGAAGAGAAATTTGATTTCTGCAGAAAAGTTAGGGGATGAGGGTTGTACAGTAACTCTCACAGCAAAATCTTGGAAGGTGACCAAGGGTGCACTTGTTATGGCCAGAGGTAAGAGAGAAGGTACTCTCTATTTGTGTAATTGTGTTACTAACAAATCTCCTTCTGTATTATCTACTTTACATGTGGATGCTAAATTGTGGCACTCAAGGCGTGGCCACATGAGTGAGAAGGGGATGTCAATTCTTAAGTCTAAAAGTATGCTTTCAGATTTAAAAGGCATAAATCTAGAGTTCTGTGAGCACTGTGTATTTGGAAAACAGAAAAGGGTTAGTTTTCTCAAAACTGGGTCCACTAAGAAGAGGCACAAGTTGGAGCTTGTTCACATAGACGTGTGGGGACCGGCTCAGGTTGCTTCCATTGGAGGATCACAGTACTATGTATCTTTCATAGATAATGCTACAAAGAAGGTATGGATCTATTGTATTACAAAGAAATTTGATGTATTTGATACTTTTAAAGTTTGGAAAGCTATGGTTGAGAATGAAACAGGGAAAATATTAAAGTGCTTGAGATTAGACAATGGTGGTGAGTTCTGCAGTCATAAGTTCAGAGATTATTGTTATATGCATGGAATCCGTAGGCAAAGGACGGTTCCAAGGACACTTCAGCAGAATGGAATTGCTGAAAGGATGAACAGGACAATAATAGAGCGTGCAAGATGTATGAGATTGCATGTCGGTTTGCCCTTACAGTTTTGGGCACAGACAGTTGACACTGCAGTATACCTGATTAACAGAGGACCCTCTACAGCTCTAAATGGTGGTATTCCAGAAGAGGCATGGACAGGGAAAAAGGTTGATCTCTCATATCTCAAAGTTTTTGGTTGTGAAGCCTTTGTGCATATAGATAAGGAAAATAGAAAGAAGCTTGATGCTAAGTCTATGAGATACACGTTTATTGGCTATGGCTCAGATGATTTTGATTACAGATTGTAGAATTTAGAAATTAACAAGGTAATCAGGAGCCGTGATGTTGTTTTCAATGAAAGAGTGATGTATTGTGATCAGCTAAAGAAGTTGAATCAGTCTGAGCAGAGCAATGGTGAATTAGACGAGGTGAAAGTCCAAGATGAGCTCGCGAAAAAAAGAAATAATCACTTGCAGGAAAACACAGAGACCGACGTCAGCAGGTCAGGAATCGACGTCGGCAGGACAGAAATCGGCATCGGCCATACAAAGACCGACGTCGGCCGTACAGGTACCGAGGTCGGTCAGGAAGAACCGACGTCGGCCAGTAACAGGTCTGCAGGTGACCGAAGTCGATCACTGTCAGAGAATTTGGGTGGACAGCGTGTTGTGGACGAGTCTCAGACACCCATTAGGAGGTCAGAAAGGGTGAGTAAGCCTCCAATTAGATATTCTCCTTCTTTATTTTATCTATTGCTAACTGATGGTGGAGAACCAGAGAGTTTTGAAGAAGCAATACAGGTGGAGTCCAAGAGTGAGTGGGAGCGTGGCATGGTTGAGGAGTTGGAGTCCTTAAGAGAGAACCAAACATGGGATTTGGTTGACTTGTCAGCTGGTAAGAGAACACTTAAGAATAGATGGACCTACAGGTTGAAGGAAGGCGAGAATAGACAGATGAGATACAAGGCCAGATTAGTGATAAAAGGATTTGCACAAAAGCCAGGTATTGACTTTGGTAAAAAATTTTCTCCTGTTGTTAAAATGACTTCAATAAGGGTTGTATTGTCTTTAGTTGCTTTTGAGGATTTGCATCTTGAACAGCTAAATGTTAAGACAGCGTTTCTTCATAGAGATTTGGATGAGAAAATATATATGAAACAGCCAGAAGGATTCGAGGTCAAGGGTAAGGAGAAGTTTGTGTGCAGGTTGAAGAAAAGCTTGTATGGCCTCAAGCAAGCTCCTAGGCAATGGTATTTAAAATTTGACAGGTTTATGACTGAGCATGGCTACAGTAGGTGTCAATCAGACCATTGTGTGTATTTCAAGAGATTTGATAATGGTAGATATATTATTCTATTGTTGTATGTAGATGACATGCTGGTTGCAGGATCATACATGCAGGATATCTCTGAGCTTAAGGTGAAATTAGCTCAAACATTTGCTATGAAGGATTTGAGAGCAACAAAGAAAATCTTTGGCATGAGCATTAAGAGAGACAGGAAAAATCACAGGTTGATATTGTCTCAAGAAGATTATGTGGACAAGGTGTTGAAACGATTCAATATGCAGGATGCTAAACCGGTAAGCACACTTTTGGCTGGACATTTTAAGTTGAGTAAAGAACAATGTCTTAATTCACATGAAGAGGTAGATTACATGAGTAAGGTTCCATATTTTTCCGCAGTAGGGAGTTTGATGTATACAATGGTGTGTACTAGACCGGATATTGCCCAAGCAGTGGGAGTTGTAAGTAAGTATATGGTCAATCCAGGTAAAAAACATTGGAAAGCAGTTCAGTGGATCCTTAGATATCTGAGAGGAACCAACAGTAGGCACTTGTGCTATGGATGTTCAGATACTTCTCTATATGGCTATGTAGATTCAGATATGACAGGTGATTTGGATGGCAGGAGGAGCACTACAGGTTATGTTTTCACTATAGGTGGAACGACGGTTAGCTGAATATCTAAGTTGCAGAAGGTTGTTGCCTTGTCAACTACAGAAGCAGAGTATATTGCAGCCACAGAAGCTAGCAAGGAAATGATATGGATGACACGGTTCATGGATGAGCTTGGTAGGGAGCATGAGAGTTGCAGATTGTATAGTGATAGTCAGAGTGCAATCCATTTGGCTAAGAATTCAGCCTTTCATTCAAGAACAAAACACATACAGCTAAGGTATCACTTCATACGACAGGTATTGGAAGATGGTGAGTTGACGCTGGAGAAGATTCATACAGACATGAATCCTATTGATATGTTAACCAAGCCGGTTACAAAGGAGAAGTTGAATCTTTCAACTTCTGTTGGTCTTCATGATTGAGTTGAAGATGGAAGAGCTAGAAGATGTTGCTGTACAGGTACTGGTGCAACTGTTTATCTCCAAGTGGGAGATTGTTAGGGTGTGGAGCTAAAAACTTCACCAAAGAGCATTCATTATCAGGTTTGGGTCTACACAGACACCGGCGTCGGTCAGGAGCGACCGACGTTGGTCACATGCAGTTGCAGAGACGCCGACGTCGACAGAAGGTCGGCTGACGACGGTCACAGACAAGTAGCAGGAATCGACATCGGTTACCTGCGTGTCCAGAGAGTTATTTCCGTGGACAGAAGCGAGTGTTTGCATGATAAGTTTGAGTTGGAGTCTCAAGCTCGCATCTCTATTATTGGCATTACTATTTTTAGAGCCCTTGTTCAAGTGGCTTAACTGCTTGTTGGATGTACATGCTCATGTCTCCTAATTCTATATGTAGAATTAGATCTTCTTAGCTTAGTTGTAGTGGATTATTGTAGTTGGGTGAATTATTGTAATTCATTGTGTGAGAAGAACAGTACAGAATTGAATCAATCCAGGCTTGTTGGAGTTGATTGTTCTTGAGAGAGAGAGCTCTTGAGGAATAGAGATCTATTGAGAGATCTATACATCTAGGAGAGGTGTGGAAGAAAGAAGCTTTCTTCAATTGTATTCCTTTTGTAAAGAGTTTGTTAATACAAATTTTCAGGGTGTTTTCTTGTATCTCTTGTTCTTGCTATTATCATTCTAATTACTTGTCAATCTGATTTAATTCTGCGTTTATTGCTTTCACAAGTGTAATTTATTCTTGGTTTGATCCCCCAACACTAACACTAGCATTTTGCTTGACAAAACCCATTTGGTATTGTCAAGCCCAGTCAGGGGGCCCTATGGCTTCGCCAATTGTTGGATAAGTTCAATTTCCGCAGCACAACGCTATTACACTTTAGTGGGATGACCAAAGTGCTATTGTTATTTCTCGCAATCCTATTGAACACTAATGCACTAAATACATTGAGATACATATGCACCTCTTTCGACAACTTATTTAGGATGGAGTTATTTCTTTGGAGTTTGTACCTACCGCAAAACAAGTTGCTAACATCTTCACCAAACCCTTTGTTGCACCTCGTTATCTTCAATTATGAGCATTGATTGGGGTGAAGGAAGTTGTCACTGGGGGGGACTTAGAGTGAAGTAGTTCCTTCCTCCTTTCTCATCTTTCTTTTGATTGTATATGGGTACCTAACATGGCTTAGTAACTAAGACCCATCTTCTATTCCTTCCTAATATTAGCTTACAAGAAAGTATTAAAGTATTCGGCTTTAGTTTAGTAGTTCTAAGATCTAATTAGGAAGTAGTTAATTAATATTGTGTGTGCACAAAATAAATAAGTGCATTTATTATTAGTGTGACACTTGTCACTCCAAACTTAAAATGTTCCAAATGCTTATCACAAGCATGTTCTAGATAAAGAATGTTCTAGGTGTGACACTTGTTACAAGATCATTCTAAGCATAGATCCTTCTAGTTTGTTCTTTCTCGCCTATTTAATGAGGTTGATTTCACTTGTGTGAAAATCAAAAGAGTGTGAGAGCACTTGCATAATCATTTTTGAAGCAATAGTAATATTTAATCCCTTGTCTTAATTGAGTAATTGTTCTTCGCTTACGAGCTATTGTTTCATGGTGTTGGTTCTCTAGTTAGATCTTGTCACTATTGCTTGCACTTTTAGCATTACATCGTAGAGGCTAAAATCATATTGTAATTAAAATGTGGTACGACATGTTTTATATACATGGATGAAAAATATCTTATTATTTATATATAAAAACTACATATGTACCATAATATATAGGTAAATATCCTCTAATTAGTAATTAAGAAAGTAAATAAGTGTAAACCAATGGTTACCAAAAGTAACTATTAATGAAGAGATGTAACATTTAATTTTTAAAGGTTATATAATGATGTAAAATGGTGTGGAAGAGGTAGATTCATAATAAGAAGAAAAGATAATTAGAAAGAGAAAAACATGAAAGAGAGAAAGTAATGAGAAGAAAAAGGTGGAATATAGAATGAGATGAGTATAGAAATAAAGAGTGCAAAAGTATAGAGTAAAAAGATTTGCAAAATATTAATAGATATTTTGTACTTTTATATCTAGATTAAGAGAGTTAGTAAGAAATATTTGTGCACTATGTATTGTGTATGCGAATGAATAAATAATAGATGCAAATATTAATTAAGAATTAACATATAATAATAACATTTGTGCTACATTAATTTTAATTAGTCATCTCAAACTGCATAATAATCTGTAATCAAGTTATAGATACTAATATATAGACGCTTTTCAATCCAAAAAAAAAAGTTATAGACATCATGTCAACAAAATAATTAGAAAGTAAATAAACATATAGCAATGGTCTTGGGTGAGTATATGTGCAAGTGAAATATCATACCTGAATCAAAAGTATGGTATGGCACTCAAGGAGTTCTATTTTTAAAAATGGATACAAAGTGGGAAAATTAACCCCGGATTTGTGGCCAATAAGTTCATCAGCAGAAAAATTAATCCAAGAGAAATATGATAGAATATTTGTGCAAACATAAAGATCCACTCTCTATGCTTGTGTGCCTACATCTCCTAGTGTAGATTGTGTGAGCAAGCAAAGGGACTACTTAGAACTAGTGTTATACGAAGATGCGTCCCATATATTTTGGACTTACGCTGAAGTAAACATCCTCAATATTTTTTATTTTATTTTAAAAAAAATACTATTTAAATAATTTCTAACATTTTTATTTTAAAATAAAGTTGTTTCTTCCCTCGCCACCCCTCGTCCGCCCTGCCCTCCACCCGTCCCTCCCAAAAAAAAAAAAAAAAAAAAAAAAACCTATTTGTATCTTTAAAAAACATTTAACACTAGTCTCAAAAGTACTCTTAAAAATATTATATAAAGTTTTTAAATCTCATCAAATAAAGTTAAAATATTTAAATGTTAATTTTTATACCTCAATTTAATAGGCATCTTGTGGCCTCCACCATCCCCAAAATCTGAGAATTTTTTGGCGGTCCAAAAAACCCCATCCCTCATCCCCCTTTATATAATTATTCATCTTATTTTTTATTTTTTTAAAAGTTGAAAATGGAAATTATGAAAAATGGTGGAAGAATTTTCCGAGCAAAAAAACTCTGTTTTGCCAAGCTTTATATGACTTTGTAAATGTGAGGGTGCTTACAATGTAATGTATGTGAAGCGCATTAAAAACAATGCCCAATTTAATGAGAATAACAATTGTAGGTGCTGACAGAAATAAAAGATGATGCAAACTATGAAGCATATTGCAAATAATGCCCAATTTAATGAGTAACAGTTGCACGAGCTAACTGAAATAAATGATGATACAAACTGCAATGGGTGAGCATACTTGTCACTGGGATACATTTTGAAAGAACTCTAATGCAATTACATCTCAAATAATCATCTTCATTCATGTTTTTCAACCCTTTTTTTAAACATTTTATCATAGTGTTGAGACTTCGCAAGTCTTGCTGAGGATTCGCAGATTCGAGCCCGAGTTGACTAAAATGAGGACATGACAACTATTGGGACGGGACTCACAATGCGACTCTAAGCAGACTCACGAGACCACTACTCACTGAGTCTATCAAAAAAATTAAAAAATGTAAAAATACACAATAAAGTGAAAAAAACAAAACACAAATCTAAACTTAAAAGGCATTCTATCATTCTCAAACAACAATTCACTCATTCTAACTTTGTTTTCATGAACCCATTCCACTTTTTATTTTCTTCACTTTCAAGGTTCACACCCCATTGTAATTGAATCATTCAAATTTATTGTTTTTGCTTCCAAGGGGCTGATTGTTAGTGTGCAAATGTTGGTTCAGCAATAAGTGAGTGTATTGTTGAAGCCTTGGGTGGCTAGAGTGTCAAGGGATTGGTTGTTTTTAGGTGCATTGGCCGACCCAAAGCTTCAAGTCAAAATGTGTGCTATGTGGATTATGTGTCACTGTGCATCGTTGGAGGCTTAGAGTTGATTCAAGTGTGCATCTACAAGAAGTAAATTACATGAACACTTATTTATTTCTCTCATTTCCTAACTTTTTCTTCTTCTTCATTATATATGAGTGAATCACAAAGAATGACAACTGCGTGTTTACAAAGGAGTGCCATGAATGGGTCGATCGCGCTGATTGCAAGATAAAGCTTGTAGTGTTAGGAGACGAGCGAACTTGTACATCTAGGGATAAGATAATGTAGTATAAATACCACAAGGACGGGTACAATCGCTGCAACTGCTTTCTTGACATACAAAAATTGTCCTAGGCTCCAACATGTTGGAGCTTGGATTGAGAGGACGAGCAACGCAAGGTCTTCTCAACCTTCAAAAACATAACGTATCTTTTTATATTATGTTTTTGTTGATGTCATCGCCATGGATTTCTAAATTCATATTTTGTACATAAAAAAATTGATAAATATTAAAACATTTCATATTTAATATTAGTTCTCAACTTTCAAATTTCAAGTTCAATTGTTCAATTGAAAACATTCAATATCACAATTAAAACATTTCATATTTAATATTAGTTCTCAACTTTCAAATTTCAAGTTCAATTGTTCAATTGAAAACATTCAATATCACATTATTTACTTCTCTATGTATACATGTGCATATTAGATGTAATTGACTAGTTTTGAGTGTATTTTTAAGTGTATTTGATATGGAATGTATTTTAATAGTTTTTTCTTTTAAAATTCACTATTTGTTAATGATGTTTTAAAACTTACCAAGTCTTGGCTGAGTTTTTTTGCCGAGTCCGAGACAAAAATAGGCTTGTCGAATATTTCATCAAGTGAGTCTCAACACTATGCATTTTATCTCTCCTCTTCTCACCTGCATCTTTATTTAATCTAAAAGATAAAATGCAAACTGCAATGGGTGAGCATACTTCTCACTTGCATACATTTTGAAAGAACTTCAGCTCAATTACATCTCAAATAACCACCTTCATTCATATTTTTCAAACATTTTATCTATCCTCTTTTCAGCTTCATCTTTTTTTAATCTTAAAGATAAAATTGGATGCATCACACCCCAATGGCATCTTTTTAATTTCTGATCTTTGAGATAAGGTTGCACACAGTTTCGTGTGCTCAAAGTATAACGGACATTAAAATACTTTTTTCAGTGAAAGATGGTCTTGTCTGCTTTTAAGTTGGAATATCATGCTATGGGCACGCCCATAGAGAGATGGATGTTGGGACATGGACCAGCTAGGACTCGAACCTAGGACCTTCCATACACTGCTGGAGTGCTCTACCACTGAGCTACTGGCCCCTCTTGGACCAGTCCATCTTCGGTCCGAGTGTGGCTTAACACCAACACCCCCCCTTAAGCCACACCTCTCATGTGCTTGGGGCTCTTAGCCTAGGCCTGGGTTTGATACCATGTTGAGACATGGACCATCTAAGACTCGAACCTAGGACCTTCCATACGCTGCTGGAGTGCTCTACCACTAAGCTACTGGCCCCTCTTGGACCAGTCCATCTTCGGTCCGAGTGTGGCTTAACACCAACAATGAAGGATACTGATGAAGACCACTGCACACAAAGCAAACTGATGAAATTGTTTTTTTTAAATGCTACATGAGAGACGCATATGCATTTGATTTCACTGCATAGCCATTGAAATATTTAACAGTCACCTGGAGATGCAGAGGTACATGTACGGCAGGGGAGTAAATGTAAAAAGTCCGGCTATACTATATAAATATAGTCACCAGAAGAAATGGGTACAGGGACGGGGTCACCATCTCTATATCTAAGTCTCCTGGTGACTGTTTTTTGTCAAAGAATTGCACGAAGGTTAACTGAACTAAATCACAGGGAATAGAGAATAAAGTAACTCTTAAGATGATTATAGAAGAAGTTATACAGAGATCTGCAACTGTTATTTGAATTCAAATGAATGATCATATAGGGATCAAAAGTATGGTATGGTGTTACGGCACATGCTATACTTGAAAATACTTTGTAGCCAACAGATTTTGCGAGCAAATGGATTAAACCAAAAACATATCGTGATAAAACATACCTGTAAATGGAAGCTCAATTTTTGAAGCTTGTGCGCTTATAATCTACCGGCTTAGATTGTGTGTGTAAGAAAAATGAGTATCTGGATCTTACCATCATCTCACAAGATATTATAGGCTATCTTGAAAGCATAATTGGTATGTGTACTGATAGCACATAAGGCAGAGAATTTTGTGTAGCTGAAAAAAATTGAACTGAATTTAATTGTCCAAGGGACCATCTTATGCAGTAAAATTTACAAATCGATCCTCTTTATTGATTTAGATGGGACAAAGGTGGCTACAAAACCATAAAGTTACCGTTACAGAAATTTCACATAACCTTTGTTGCTTTGACTCCATGCAATTTGAAGTCTTGAAAAATGAGTTACAGTAAATGGATTGTGCCAAGAAAAGTGAAATGCCCAATCGCTGAAAAGAAATGTATCAGACCGTACATAGATGATAAATGTTAAAAATATTTTCCAAATCAGTATACATTTCATTCGATGTCGATGTATGACAGTGAGGTCTTAAGTCAAACTAAACCTATAGAATATGAATAGACAAGCTACAGCTAAATTGTACGAGCTGAGAGACAGCCGAACAAATCCAAAATGCAAGTAATGAAACTTGCCATGGCAGTACACGTCATTTCTTGTCAACTCCACAGGAGGAAATGGCCAACGGGCAGATCTTTTTCGCAAGTGAGAAACTTGAACCCTAATGAAGGTTTTCATACATTTATAAACAACCCTATAAAAAAGGGAAAAACAAAGGGTTTACAAAAATGTGTAATAGTGTCCAAGAAAAGGACCCCTATGTAACAATTCTCACATCAGAAATATCAACCTCAATCTTATTCCAATGTTTGGTGTCATTTTTCAACCTCCCTTTTATTTGGTTAGTCCCCATTGCCCCTCCTTTTGGTTAGTCTCTGCAATTCTTATTAGATTGCAATTCCTGTCTTAGTAAGCTAGGCATTGTTAGTACTTAAATGATCACTACAATGACAATGGCTTAATACCAATACCCTCAAATTTGCAAAACCCGAGCTTATCAATTAAAAAGCTGTTCAAAATCATCCATAGCTTTCATTTTCTATAGAACAGGTGGAACATCTGATTCATCAGGTGTTTGCAATCTCTAATGGATCAGATCTTCTGCCTTCACTTTAAAAATAGTGACTGAAGAATGTTGAACAGCATTCTCTATGGACTGCCTTTTCTAAAAAATGAAAGCTATGAAGAATGTTGAACAACTTTGTTCATAGAGATTTGTTGTGCCAAGCTGTATATATAGTTTTGCAAATGTGAGGGTAATTATATTATGTGGCCATCATTGTAACGAATAACCATATGCAATGGCCAACTTAATGAGATTAACAATTGCAGGAGTCGCCTGATTTGAAGGATGGTTTAAAGGGTGGGACTAGCTCTAACTGACATACATTATGAAAGGGCTTCAGCTATATTACTTCTTGAATAATCAGCTTCATTCATATTTTGAAAATCTTACAGCCATTTTTCAGAGAAACATCCTGTCCTCTTTCCATATGCATCTTACATCATTCTGATAAACTTGCCCACAGTCTCGTGCTCAAAGTGTAGTGGACATTTAAAAATATTTTTGTTGAAGATGCTTTTGTCTCTGTTAGGTGGGAAGATATTAGCTCTTTGTGTGATTGTGATACTGGATGATGCAGTGTCCTGGTGCTAAAGGACCGAAAAAACTTTCAACGTTTAGAATCCATACACCTCTAGTCTTGATTGTTGTTTTGTGAAACAGCTTATAAAAAATGGTGACAAAGTTTATGCTCTAAAGGTGGTCACCAGACTTGCACTAAGAGATTATTTTGAAGACGGCGATGCTTCAAAACATTCAACTCTCCTCCAGAAACTGCTGAAAATAAGAGTAGCCAGGATACACTTATTGCTGGTATCCCCAAGAAGCTATAGAGCATTTTCTTTGCCTTGCGAATGCCAATTACAAAAAGACACTGATCATTTTCCTTTCAACTTATGCCATGTTTTAACATTTTTTTTTACGTCAGTCATTTTCCCCTGCAGATTTTTACCTGTGACAGTCCTATGAATATAGCAGCAGAGCAGTGGGCAGACCTACATACGTTATTAGTAAGGCCATCTAACTCTGAATGTGATGAATAATTTAAAAAAAAATGGTTGTCACTGATTCATCCTAAATTAGATCATGCTTTTTGAATGTCAACAGGTTGGAACTCCAATTCAGACAGAGGAACTAGACTTTGCACTTGAAAAAAATCACAATATTAAGGAAGCCCTGCATGAGAGTTGGAAGAAGGTGAATGCTCTGAAATTATTGAATGCTATTGCTCGGAGGGAGTACTTCCTATTGAAACTTATGCGACTGAATAAAATATATCACTGCAGATAATGGGGTACCATGTTTTTGTCAGAGTTTTTCTCCTTGCTAGAGGAATATCTTCTCCATTTCTGTAATCTTGGATTGTACCCAATATTCAGGATGGTATCCCCTTTTAAGCAATATCGTTTACCAGCCCCATTTAAAAGGCAAGGTTGTACTAATGTAAATGAGAAAGATTTCTACTTGCTAGAGGAATACATTCTCCATTACTGTAATCTTGGATTGTATGTAATATTAGGGACGGTATCCCCTTTTCAGCAATACCATTCACCAGCCCCATTTAAAGGGCAAGTTGTACACATGTAAATGAGAGAATTATTAATATCATGCTTTTCTTTGCTCTCTTAACAGTTAATTTTTGAATCTACCTAATGATGTGAGATTTAAGATAGTTTAAGGCTGAAAAACGTGGCATGTCCAACTCTATGATTTTGATGGGACCAACGGTTAAATTGTTAAGTTACAAATCAATTTTCTTTAATGATTTTGATGGGACCAAAAGCCCCTACAGAACCATAGAGATACTGTTACTGGGCGAGTACCCTCACAGTTGCAAAGCAGCTTAGCACATACAAATCTGTTCAAATTCTTAGACAGCTTTCATTTTCTCAGAAATAGGCAGGACGTCCACTCCACTAACGGATCAGATCTTTCTGAAGCGTGTTTGTTTTTTCTTTTTTCCAAGAAAATGAAAGCTTTGTAGAATGTTAGAACAACTTTGCCAATGGAGATTTGTTGTGCCAAGCTGCAAATGACTTTACAAATGTGGGGATACTTAACAGTGTAATGAATGTGAAGCATATTACAAACAATGCAGAATCTAATGAGAATAACATTTGCAGGAGTTACCTGAAATGCAAACTTCTCAGAACTTCAGCTACATTGCATCTCAGATAACCAGCTTGAGCTCCACTAAATACATCCCAACTGCATACCATCATGGGAGGAGCCTATTTTTAAAATCATGGTGACCCTTAATTATGCCGATATGCAGTGGAGGCCAACTTGGCTGTCAGATTTATGTCTTTATTAGGAGGTAGATGACAGACAAAAGTCACGGGCAGGCCACTTAAAAGGATAAGATTGTGACATGAAGCGTAGAAATTATGGCAGATTCCCGTGATCTAATTCTTGTTTAATATAAAAATATCTCAAAAAGGGATGTCCTCCTTTAGAAGATAAGGTTATATCTTAGAATTCATTAGGGTGTCTTAGGAATTGGATCTCTTTTCTCTTAATGAACCTTTGTAAATTTAAATAATAGGATCGTGTATATTAGGATATTTTTTATTCGATAGGGTAAATGTTTTTTAAATTAGAATTATGACTAGTTTGGAATATAAAATCAAGATCTTCAAATTTTTCATCAAAGAGAACAACTATCACCAACATTACAAATATCATTAAAGGTTACAATTAGTGAAACAAACAACATCAATAATATCAACGGTATATAATAGCCATCATAATTTCTCAAACCTAATTTAGAATTTTTCAGCGTAAGGTCAATCGACTTAAAGTTGGTGATAGATTGTTTAAGAAGTTTAAAAAACAATTAAGAGCTCGACTTTGTACTATTCAAATCAAAGCACTTAAGTACATTGGGGACTCTATTATTACCATGCTTGCCATCCTTCAAAATTTTATCCAGCCCATATTTGTAATGAAGAGTGGGACAATGCCATTCCAAAATGTATCAGTGTGGTGCCTTGCAATCTCTCACATGGTAAAGAAGCATTGGTGATAGGTCTCTTTCCATTAAAGTGCTTTAAAATGTTGTTAATTGTATTACTCATGACAAAGCCCCTAGGATTGATAGTTTCTCTTGTGAGTTCTATCAAATCTTTTGAGACTCTATTGGGATATATTTCCATAAAGTTTATATTGAAGCCATGGCCACTAGTTCTCTAGGCAAACTCATCAACAAAGGTAACATCAAGTTCATTCTCAAAGTAGGGGACCCTTATATTATCACTAATAGGAGGCCTATCACCCTCCTCAATGTCTCTTCTAAGATTATTGCCAAAGCTTTGGCCTTGTGGATTACGTATCTTCTTCCTTTACTTATCGTGTCTAAACAAGCATGATTTATCTAAGGCAAATACATTCTCAATAATATTATAACAATTTAGAAAGGGATAGAATGGGATTGCACATCCCAACAAAAAATTGTCTTTATTAAAATTGATTTTGAGAATGTCTATGATCGGATTAAATTACCCTATATTATTACGATATTGCAAGCCAGATCCAAATTTGTGTAGTCAATCCAAACCATTTTTAAAGATGCCTCTCCTTGTTTGTTAATTAATGAGCATCAATATGAGAACTTTGACATGTTCAAATCTATTAGGAAAGGTTGTCCTTTGGCTCCCTCTCTGTTTGTATTAGATGCTCAAGGCTTTCGGTAATTATGCCTCTAAAGGCCTTGTGAAGGGAATCTCCCTTCCTCACACCCCTCAGAAGGACGTGGTCAAGAAGAATACCATTTTTTTTGTCTTGCCTCTAACTCTAGTAACCAACGGGCCAAGACTATTTTCTATAGGTAATCCTTTGATCCTAAGCCTTGTTAGGTGGAGGCCTATAATTGGAAGTAGATTTCACATAGGGAGACATTTAAGTTTTCTTTTATTTTCTAAGCCTCACAAGTAGAGTTGTGGAACTATGTTGTTCAACAGGAGGAGAAAAAGCTCTCTTACTAGATAACAAAGCGTCTCTACCCGGCAAAAAAAATTTGGATGTGCTGAAAAAAATTAGCAAAAAATTATGTATTACTCCTCCACTTGGGCCCCTTTTAAGGTATCCTACAAGATGCTAGAGAAGATACTTATAGACTTCATATGGGCCGACTATGTAGAGAAAAAAGGTTTTCACAAAGTGGCATGGGAGCTTTGTTGTAGACCTAGAGATGCTAGTGGTTTGGGGTTTATTTATATTAAAAAATAAGTGATTCCCTCTATGCCAAATGGGTTCTTCAAGCCCTTGAAGGAAAGGAAGCTTGGAAAATCCTTCTTCAGCATTGCATTTACTCTTGAAGTCATTAAAGAATAATGGTAATGGAGTTACGATTAGGGATCTCAATTAAGAGATACCTTGTATTATGTATCCCTAAAAATACACAACGTAATATGCAAATAAATGCAATAAAACACAACTCTTTTATTTAATTTCAACAAAAAGAAATTATAGTTGGCACGTAATAGTGATAACATAATGATATTGAATGAGATGCATTACAATAGATCCTCATATCTCTATTATGATTTATATGTTGGAATAATTATCATTGATGTCAAAAGAATTGTAATGGATATGAACATAAATGTCAAACAAAATTGTTATCGGAAGTGAATAGAAGTGTCAAACGGAATTATTTCTAGAAGTGAATGAATATGTTGACGAAAATGTCAACGATCACATCTTTTGGTGAAGAGATGCCTCTTGGATGGGACGTCTCCTTTGTGAGAAGTGTTTGAAGGTTATATAAGGGAGAAGAGATGTGGAAGTATTATAAGCATTCAATTTGATTGAAGATCATATAAGTGTGAGGGAGAAGGAAGAAAGGAAGAGCAAAATTTTGTTTATGTATATCATTTGAGAAAAGAAGAAATGAAAGTAGAGTGTTATCTGAAAGATAATTTATATTGTGTGGGGATTGGTTCCTCCAAGAGGTTGGTGCCTTCAAATTTGCCAAGTTGGTGCTTGGTGTTCGGGATCGATGTCTCTAATGGGTTGGTGCCTATACACATTTTGTATTCATTTATATTTTTGGCTAGATTTGGAGGATAGATCCAAACAGCTCATCATTTGTGGTTTTTTCCCGAAAGGGTTTTCCACGTAAATCTAGTATCATTGTTTCATCTCTTTTTATGAATGCTTTATGTGTGTATATCAGTTTTAAAGTAAAAGTTTATATAATATTGATTCACCCCCCCTTTCAATAATAGTGTTGCTTATCAATTAGTATCAGAGTGAGTTCCTTTAGGAATAGTTTAATCAATAGAAGGTAGATCTCAGCAACACACATGGCCAATCATCGATTACCATAGGGTTTCTTTGCAAACAAGGTTTCGCTATTCGATAAAACAAATTATGCATTCTGGAGCATACAAATGAAAACCTATCTAATGGTTCTAGGGTTCGATATTTGGTAGTAAGTAGTAATGGGATTTATAACTCCTCAGACCCCATCAATAGATCAAACTGGAAAGAGGGCTAGTGAAAATAATGCTAAGGTTTTCAATGCAATATTATGTGGCTTGTTTGAATCTAAGTTTGTCAAAGTTATGCATTGTGACATGACAAAGGAGACATAGGATAAACTGCATAATATCTGTGAGGGGGACACCAAAGTGAAGTAGGCTAAGCTCCAAACCCATAGAAGGTAGTCTGAGAGTCTAAAAAGAAAATATTATAGCCTATCTTCTTCATGTGGATGAAATTATGAATACCATCAGAAGACTTGATGAAAAAATAGAAGAGCCAATAAAAGTAAAAAAGGTACTAAGATCTCTGCTCTTACGATTTGATCCTAAGGTTTCAAAAATTAAGGAAATAAAAGATCTAAACACGCTAAAGATGGATGAGTTGCATGGAATCCTCACAGTATATGAAATGAGGACTGAAATAAAAAAAATCATCAAAGCACAAAGTAGCCTTAAAATCTTCAAATAAAATCAAAAATGCAAAACCTGAGTCAAGTGATGAATCAAAAGAAGAAGAAGCTCTTTTTGGGAGCAACCTTAAAAAGTGATTTAGCAATTATAAAGGTAAGCTTCCTTTCAAATGTTTCAATTATGGTGAGATAGGGCATTTCACTGCTAAGTGTCCTCATGTAAAAGATGATAATAGTGATGAAGAAGAACATGCTAAGGTAGGAAAGAGCAAACATTCATACAAAAAGAACTATAAGCCAAGTAAATATGAAAAAAAAGAAAAACTCTGACAGATATAAGAAAAGCCTCTACACCAAGGAAAGTAGCTTAGAAGAAGAGAGTAATTAGATTATTTTAGAGAGTGATAAAGAAGAAACTCTTTTCATGGCAATAGAAACAAATAATGACGAAGATTAAATGTTTCTATAAGAGGAAGAAAATCTTGAGGATAAAGGAGAAGTGGATCTGGAAGAAGAACTTGTCTGTACCTTGAATGAAATAAAGAGGCTTAAGAAAAATAATTTGAAGAAAAAATTATAGCTTCAGAAATATGAAGAAGGTGTAAATTTGAAAATGAACAAACCTCAAATATTTGAAGAGCCTAAAAATATCATTACCATTTTAAAAACTCAATTAGAAGATGCAAAAATAATTGAGGAGGTAATAAGAAATCAGTTGAAATCAAAAGAGGAAAATTTTGCTAAGCTTGAATTTGAAATTTTTGAATTAAAGAAAGGAATTGGAGAAGTGTAGTGTTAAGCTAAGAAATAACTTAAATTTTGAAAAGAGCGCCAATATCTTGGATAAAATTATTAATAGCCAAAATAAATCATTCATCAAGACCGGTATTGGCTATGAGGAGAAACAAAATATCACTAAGGATAATTCAAAAGATGTTGCTGAATCATCAAAGAAGGAATATAAGATTCCTCAAAAGAACAACATTTTGTAGAAGGATGACAAAGATGAGAACAAGTGGCATGAGGTTCCCACAAGAAACTTTAGAAGATATTTTCATCCAAGTCAGTCTCACTTGATCAGGGATCAAAACTCCTTTTATGGCTATTGTTTTTATTGCAACAATTTTGGGCATAAGGCAATAGGTTGTAAGATTAGGCAAGGAATAATGGTTGGAATAAAAGTGCTTATGGTTATTCAAATCATAACTCATTTGTTGTACTATCCGATTACAATGAATATGATATTGTGTGTTATAAGTGTAACAAAGTTGGCCGTATAACATGATATTGTAGAGGTGTTTATGTAGAGAATCCAAAGCAAACAAAGAAAGTGGATACCTTGGCCAAGCATAAAATAAAATTTACAAAAGCTTGAAAGAAAAAACAAGAGGAAGATAAAGAGAAAGCTATGCTCGTTCAAATTGATTTTCATTTTCAAAATGAAGAGTAACAGTGGTACATTAATAGTGGATGCTTGAGCCATATGACAATAGACAAGGGAAAGTTTCATTCTTTGAAGAAAGTAAGTGGAAGAACAATGAAATTTGGAGAGAACACTATAGCAAGGATAGCAGATAAAGGTAACCTTTGTCTAAATGATGGAAAGACTGAGAATGTATTATACGTTGAAGGGCTGAAGCATAATCTCCTAAGTGTAAGTCAAATGTGTGATCAAGGACACATCCTCACTTTTCATCCTCAAGGTTGTGAAGTAAGGAAATATTATTAAGGAAGATTAGTTGTGGATGCAAATAGAACCATAAATAACTTATATGTGCTCAATGAAGTTAAGAAAGAAAGATGTTAAATGACACAATCAAATGAGAGTTGGTTATGGCATAGGAAAATGGGCCACATGAATTTTGACAATTTGGTGAAAATAAGCAATAAGTAGTGTGTGAGAGACATGGAAAAAATTGCAAAACCTTCAAACATCATTTGCAAGCCATGTCTGCATGCAAAGCAAACTAGAGGCATATTTAAATCAAATGAGAATTCAATAACAAAGCCTTTGTAATTAATCCATACATATTTATGTGGGCCCACAAAAACTCAAAGTATAAAAGGTGAGAGTTACTTTATGTTGTTAATTGATGATTATTCTAGAATGACATGGATTGCTCTTCTAAAGGATAAATCTGATGCATTTGAGAACTTTAAATTTTTTAAAGTTTTAATAGAAAATGAAATGGATCTAAAGATCAAATGCCTAAGGTCAGATCAAGGGGGTGAGTTCTTCTCAAACGAATTCAATGAATTTTGTGAGGAACATGGAATAAGAAGACAACTCAAAACTACATGAACTCCATAATAAAATGGAGTTGTTGAAAGAAAGAACCAAACAATTTAGGAGATGACAAGGACTATGTTGAATGAGTCCAAATTGTCATATAGGTATTGGGGAGAAGTAGTTAAGATGATAGTTTACATCCTTAATAGAGGACAAATCAGAGTAAATAATACCAAAACACCTTACAAGCTATGGAAGGGTAAACTAGCTACCTTTAAATAATTTAGGGTATTTGAAAGCAAACATTATTAAGAGAAATGATGAAGATTTGGGAAAGTTTGACTCTAGTTATGATGAAGTTATTTTCCTTGGATACTCCCCAAGGAGTAATGCTTACCGATGCTATAATAAAAGACTTCAAAAGATTGTGGAAAGTGTCGATGTAAGAGTATATGAGTTCAGAGAACATAAGGCAACCACACAAGCAAGTAATCACTTAGAAAAATTAGACCAAAATGAAGTCAAAGAAGAAATGGAATAAGAGAAATGGGAAGATACTAAGACACCATTGAGATTTGTTTAGAAGAATCATGGAGAAAATATGATTCTCGGTGATAAAGATACTGGGGTGCAAACTCGATGAAGGATTGTAAGTACATCTGAGCAAGTTAATTTCTCTTTGTTCTAAAAAATAAAGCCTAAAAATGTTGTAGAAGCTAGTAAAGATGAACATTGGGTCAATGCCATGGAGGAAGAATTGAAATAAATAAAAAGGAATGAAACTTGGTAAATTTTTCCAAGACCAAAGGACAAAAATGTGATTGGCACCAAATGGGTCTTTAGAAATAAGTTGATTGAAGATGGGGATGTGACTAGAAACAAGGAAAGGTTAGTATGCAAAGGGTATGCTCAAGTAAAAGGTATTGACTTTGAAGAAACCTTTGCTCCTATTGCTCAATTAGAAAACATTAGAATGTTCTTGGCATATGATAGCTATAAGAATTTTAAGGTTTTTCAAATGGATGTCAAATCTATGTTTCTAAATGGTAAATTAGAGGAAGAAGTTTAAATTGAGTAGTCAGAAGGTTTTCTATTTTCATAAAACAAGGATTTTGTGTGCAAATTGAAAAAGGCACTATACAGGCTAAAACAAGCCCCTCGAGCATGGTACTCAAGACTTGACACGTATCTTTTTTGACAAGGGTTCAAAAGAGGAGTAGCAGATAGTAATCTCTACATTAAGATAAAAGGTAATCATTAATTGATTGTTGTTGTGTATGTAGATGATATTATTTTTAGAGGATATGATAGAAAAATGTACCAAGAGTTTGCCAAAACTATGCAAAATGAGTTTGAGATGTTAATGCTAGGAGAGTTATTATTTTTCCTTGTTTTACAAATTTCTCAATCTAAAAAAGGGAATATTTATCTCTCAAACTAGCCATGTAAAGGAGATGTTAAAGAAGTTTGAAATTGAAAAATTGCAAACCAATTAGCACACCCATGGTTACATGATGCAAGTTGAGTAAGGATGATGAGTCTCCTGAAGTATATCATACTCTATACAGGTCAATGATTGGTAGCTTATTATACACAATAACCTCTAGGCTAGATATCATGTAAGCAATTGGTTTAGTTGCACGTTTCCAAGCAACCTTAAAAGAAACACATGTGCAAGTGGTTAAGAGGATATTCAAATATCTAAAATTTATTTTGGATTATGGTTTGTGGTATCCAAGAGGTGAATATTTCACCTTAACAACATATACAGATGTAGATTAGGTAGGTGACATGGATGATAGGAAAAGCACAAGTGGAGGAACATTTTTTCTTGGTACAAATTTAATGTCTTGGTTGAGCAAAAATAGCCTTTTATTTCCTTGTCCACAACAAAGGCAGAATATATAACAACAATATCATGTTGCACACAGGTTCTATGGATGAAGTATACTCTATAAGATATTAAGGTAGAAAATGATGAACCCATTTCTATATTTTGTAATAATACTAGTGTAATTAATATTTCAAAGAATCCAGTTATGCATTTCAGAACTAGGCACATTTCGATCAAATATCATTACTAAATATAATAAATAGCTGAAAAGAATGTTAAGTTGGATTAGATTGCCACAAAAGAGCAGGTAGCAGACATTTTCACAAAGCCCCTCTCAAAAGGATTTTTTGAGTACCTTCGATAAAAGTTGGGTGTGATACCCTTCTCATCAAGTCACTAAAGTCTCAAGAAGCAACATTGGTTTAGGGGGAAAACTTTGGACAACCATTTGCCATTGATGTCAAAGGAGGAGAATTGAAGATAGTGTTAGGGTGTGGAGCTAAAAGCTTCACCAAGGAGCATACTTAAACAGGTTCGGGTCTACACAGACGCCGGCGTCGGTCAGGAGCGACCGACGTCGGTTAGTAGCAGTTGCAGAGGCGCCGACGTCGGCGATAGGGTCAGCCGGCGACGGTCACAGGCAAATAGGCAGGAACCGACGTCGGTTACCTGCGTGTCCAGAAATCTATTTCCGTGGACAGCAGCGAGTGTTTGCATGATAAGTTTGAGTCGTGGACTCACGCTTGCGTCTCTATTATTAGCAATATTATTTTTAGAGCCCTTGTTCAAGAGGCTTAACTGTTTGTTGTAAGAGCATGCTCAAGTTTCCTATTTCTATATGTAGGAAGATCTTCTTAGCTTAGAATTGTAGTAAGAATGTGTGTAGAACTGTAAGAGTAGAACATTGTGAATGTTTGAAGGACAGTACAGAGTTGCATCAATCCAGGTTGTTGGATTTGAGTGTACTTGAGAGTGAGCTCTTGAGGAATAGAGATCTACTGAGAGATCTTGTGTGCATCTGAGAGAGGTGTGGAAGAACGAAGTTTCTTCATATTGTATTCCTATTGTAAAGAGTTTCAATACAAGTTTTCAGGGTGTTTTCTTGTATATCTTGTTCTGTGCTATTTATCATTTCAGTTACTTATCTATCTGATTTATTTCTGCGTTTATTGCTTTCACAAGTGTAATCTATTGTTGGTTTGATCCCCCAACAAGTGGTATCAGAGCCAGGTTACAGGTTACAGATTACAGGTTGCTCACAGGTGTTTCTGCAGGAATTTCTGTTTGAGTGGGAGAAGCAATGGCAGAAGAAAGTAAGCTAAGAATGGAAAAATTTAATGGCAAGAACTACCAACATTGGAGAATGCAGATAGAGGACTATCTGTATCAGAAGGATCTCTACTTACCGTTAGGTGGGATAGCAAAGAAGCCCAAGGACATGGAGGATGAAGAATGGGAAGTTCTTGACAGAAAGGCTCTTGGGTCTATAAGACTGAGTCTGGCCTCCACTGTGATATGTAATTTGTCACAGGCAAAAACTACGGTAGAGTTGATGACCACGTTAGCAAATATGTATGAAAAACCCTCAGCTTCAAATAAGGTATATCTTATGAAGCAATTATTTAATTTGCATATGAATGAAGGTGGATCTGTTTCTACTCATCTGAATGATTTCAATGGAATTGTTAATCACTTAAGTTCTGTCAATACTGTATTTGAAGATGAAATAAAAGCTCTTTTGATATTATGTTCTTTGCCTGAAAGCTGGCATGGCTTAGTAATGGCAGTTTCTAATACTGCATCTGCATCAAATATTTTGAAAGTAGAGGATGTGGTTAGTGTTATCTTGAATGAGGAAATACGCAGGAAAAGCACAGAAGAGACATCTGGGAACGCTTTAAATTTTGAGAGCAGGGGAAGGCAAAAAGAAAAGAGCAAGAGGAGATCAAGATCTAAGTCTAAGGTGAGAGGAAGATCCAAATCCAGGAATGGCAGGAAGCCACAATGCTGGAACTGTGGAAAGATGGGGCACATAAGCAGAGATTGTTGGTCAAAGCCCAAGGAGGACAACCAACACGAAGGAAAGGAAGAAGCCAAGGTTGCAGGTATTGCACAGGATGCTTTAATTTTCTCTTTGCATAATAACATAGAATCTTGGGTATTAGATTCTGGTGCATCTTTCCATGCTACCCCTAACAGAGAGTATTTCAGTGACTATATCCATGGAGATTTTGGAATAGTGTACTTAGGGGATGATGAGCCTTGTAAGATTATTGGCTAAGGTAAAGTGCAGCTGAAGATGCAGAATGGCAACACATGGGTGTTGAGAGAAGTGATGCATGTTCCTAGTTTAAAGAGAAATTTGATTTCTGCAGGTAAGCTAGGTGATGAGGGTTGTACAGTAACTCTCACAGCAGATTCTTGGAAGGTGACCAAGGGTGCACTAGTTATGGCCAGAGGTAAGAGAGAAGGTACTCTCTATTTGTGTAATTGTGTTACTAACAAATCTCCTTCAGTTTTATCTACTTCAGGTGTGGATTGTAAATTGTGGCACTCAAGGCTTGGCCACATGAGTGAGAAGGTGATGTCAATACTTAAGTCTAAAGGTATGCTTTCAGATTTGAAAAGTATGGATCTAGAGTTTTGTGAGCATTGTGTATTTGGAAAATAGAAAAGGGTTAGTTTTCTCAAGACTGGGTCTACTAAGAAAAGGCAGAAGTTGCAGCTTGTTCACACAGACGTGTGGGGACCGGCTCAGGTAGCCTCTATTGGCGGATCACGGTACTATGTTACATTCATAGATGACACCACAAGAAAGGTATGGATCTACTGTATTAAAAAGAAATCTGATGTTTTTGAGACTTTTAAGTTTTGGAAGGCTATGGTTGAGAATGAAACAAGCAGAAAGTTAAAGTGCCTGAGATCTGATAATGGCGGTGAGTTCTACAGTCTTAAGTTCAAATTGTATTGTTATACACAAGGAATCCGTAGGCAAAGGACGGTTCCAAGGACACCTCAGCAGAATGGTATTGCTGAAAGGATGAACAGAACTATCATGGAGCGTGCAAGATGTATGAGATTGCATGTAGGGTTGCCCTTAGAGTTTTGGGCAGAAGCAGTTGACACCGCAGTGTACCTGATTAACAGAGGACCCTCTACAGCTCTGGATGGTGGAATTCCAGAAGAGGCATGGACAGGTAAAAAGGTAGATCTCTCATATCTCAAAGTTTTTGGTAGTGAAGCCTTTGTGCATATAGATAAGGAAAATAGAAAGAAGCTTGATCCTAAGTCTACGAGGTGCACGTTTATAGGCTATGGCTCAGATGATTTTGGTTTCAGATTTTGGAATCTAGGAACTAACAAGGTAATCAGGAGCCGTGATGTTGTTTTCAATGAAAGAGTGATGTACAGTGATCAGATAAGGAAGCTGGATCAATCTGGGCAGAGCAATAGTGAATTGGACGAAGTTATGGTCCAAAATGAGCTCGCGGGAAAAAGAAATAATCACTTGCAGGAAAACACAGAGACCGACGTCGGCAGGTTTGGAACCGGCGTCGGCAGTACAGAAACCGATGTCGGTCATACAGAGACCGACGTCGGCAGACCAGGCACCGAGGTCGGTCAGGAAGAACCGACGACGGCGAGTGACAGGTCTACAGGTGGCTGAGGTCGGTCACTGTCAGAAAATTTGGGTGGACAGATTGTTGAAAACAAGTCCAAGATACCCACCAGGAGGTCTGAAAGGTTAAGTAAGCCTCCACTTAGATATTCTCCTTCCTTATATTATTTATTGCTAACTGATGGTGGAGAACCAGAGAGTTTTGTAGAAGCATTACAGGTGGAGTCCAGGAGTAAGTGGGAGCGTGGCATGGTTGAGGAGATGGAGTCCTTAAGAGAGAACCAAACATGGGATTTGGTTGAGTTGCCAGCTGGTAAGAGAACACTGAAGAACAGATGGACCTACAGGCTGAAGGAAAGTGAGGATGGTCAGATGCGATATAAGGCCAGATTAGTGGTAAAAGGATTTGCACAAAAGCCAGGTATTGACTATGGTGAAATTTTTTCTCCTGTTGTTAAGATGACTTCTATAAGGGTTGTATTGTCTTTGGTTGCTTTTGAGGATTTGCATCTCGAGCAGCTAGATGTTAAGACAACATTTCTTCATGGAGATTTGGATGAGGAAATTTATATGGAACAGCCAGAAGGTTTCGAGGTCAAGGGTAAGGAGAAGTTTGTGTGCAGGTTAAAGAAAAGCTTGTATGGCCTCAAGCAAGCTCCAAGGCAGTGGTACTTGAAATTTGACAGGTTTATGACTGAGCATGGCTACAGTAGGTGTCAATCGGACCATTGTGTGTATTTCAAGAGATTTGATAACAGTAGATATATTGTTCTATTGTTGTATGTAGATGACATGTTGGTTGCAGGGTCTCACATGCAGGATATCTCTGAGCTTAAGGAGAAGTTAGCTCAAAAGTTTGCCATGAAGGATTTGGGAGCAGCGAAGAAGATCCTTGGCATGAGCATTAGGAGAGACAGGAAAAATCACAGGTTGATATTGTCTCAAGAAGATTATGTGAATAAGGTGTTGGAGAGGTTTAATATGCAGGATGCAAAACCGGTGAGTACACCTATGCCTGGACATTTTAAGCTAAGCAAAGAACAATGTCCCAATTCACATGATGAGGTAGAGTACATGAGTACGGTTCCATATTCTTCTGCAGTAGGGAGTTTGATGTATGCAATGGTGTGTACTAGACCAGATATTGCCCAAGCAGTGGGAGTAGTAAGCAAGTATATGGCCAATCCAGGTAAGGAGCATTGGAAAGCGGTTCAATGGATTCTTAGATATCTGAGAGGAACCAGCAGCAAGCATTTGTGCTATGGAGGTTCAGATACTTCTCTACATGGCTATGTAGATTCAGATATGGCAGGGGATTTGGATGGCAGGAGGAGCACCACAGGTTATGTTTTTACTGTAGGTGGAACAACGGTTAGTTGGATATCTAAGTTGCAGAAGGTTGTAGCCTTGTCAACTACAGAAGCATAATACATTGCAGCTACAGAAGCTAGCAAGGAGATGATATGGATGACACGGTTCATGGAAGAGCTTGGAAGGGAGCATGGGAGTTGCAGATTGTACAGTGACAGTCAGAGTGCAATCCATTTGGCCAAGAACTCAGCCTTTCACTCTAGAACCAAGCACATACAGCTAAGGTACCACTTCATACAGCAGGTATTGGAAGATGGTGAGTTGAAGCTGGAGAAAATTCATACAGACAAGAATCCTGCTGATATGCTAACAAAGCCGGTTACGATGGAGAAGTTGAATCTTCATTCAACTTCTATTGGTCTTCATGATTGAGTTGAAGATGGAGGAGCTAGAAGATGATGTTGTACAGGTTGGTGCAGATGGTTTATCTCCAAGTGGGAGATTGTTAGGGTGTGGAGCTAAAAGCTTCACCAAGGAGCATACTTAAACAGGTTCGGGTCTACACAGACGCCGGCGTCGGTCAGGAGCGACCGACGTCGGTTAGTAGCAGTTGCAGAGGCGCCGACGTCGGCGATAGGGTCGGCCGGCGACGGTCACAGGCGAACAGGCAGGAACCGACGTCGATTACCTGTGTGTCCAGAAATCTATTTCCGTGGACAGCAGCGAGTGTTTGCATGATAAGTTTGAGTCGTGGACTCACGCTTGCGTCTCTATTATTAGCAATATTATTTTTAGAGCCCTTGTTCAAGAGGCTTAACTGTTTGTTGTAAGAGCATGCTCAAGTTTCCTATTTCTATATGTAGGAAGATCTTCTTAGCTTAGAATTGTAGTAAGAATGTGTGTAGAACTGTAAGAGTAGAACATTGTGAATGTTTGAAGGACAGTACAGAGTTGCATCAATCCAGGTTGTTGGATTTGAGTGTACTTGAGAGTGAGCTCTTGAGGAATAGAGATCTACTGAGAGATCTTATGTGCATCTGAGAGAGGGGTGGAAGAACGAAGTTTCTTCATATTGTATTCCTATTGTAAAGAGTTTCAATACAAGTTTTCAGGGTGTTTTCTTGTATATCTTGTTCTGTGCTATTTATCATTTCAGTTACTTATCTATCTGATTTATTTCCGCGTTTATTGCTTTCACAAGTGTAATCTATTGTTGGTTTGATCCCCCAACAGATAGAGGGAGCAAAGGAGGAGAACCATAGTAAGGGGGAGTCCATATACTAATTCATGAGGATTGCCATCAATGACAAAGGGGGAGATTGTTGGAATAATTATCATTGTTGTCAAAATAATTGTAATAGATATGAATGTAAATGTCAAATGGAATTGTTGTCAGAAGTGAACGAAAGTGTCAAATGAAATTATTGTCAAAAGTGAATAGAAATGTCAAAATTTTGATAGAAATTTCAATGAAAATGTCAATGGTCACATCTTTTGGTGAAGAGGTGCCTCTTGGATGGGACACCTCCTTTGTGATAAGTGTTTAAAGGTTATATAAGGGAGAAGAGATGTGGAAGTATTACAAGCATTCAATTTGATTGAAGATCATATAAGTGTGAGAGAGAAGGAAAAGAGGAAGAGAAGAATTTTGTTTATGCATATCATTTGAGCGAAGAAGAAAATAAAGCAAAGTGTTATTCAAAAGATAATTTATTTTGTGTGGGGATTGGTGTCTCCAAGAGGTTGGTGCCTTCAAATTTGTTGAGTTGGTGCTTGGTGTTTGGGATCAGTGTCTCTAGTGGGTTGGTGGATACAAACACTTTGTATTCATTTATATTTTTAGATAGATTTGGATGGTAGATCCAAGCAACTCATCATTTGTGGTTTTTTCCCGAAAGGGTTTTCCATGTAAATCCAGTTTCACTATGTTATCTCTTTTTATGAATGATTTATGTGTGGATTTAAATTTTAAAGTAAAATTTTATATAATATTGATTCACCCCCTCCCCCCTCATAGTATTAGTGTTGCTTATCATTATATCCTCTAGCTCACTTACATAAAATAGGGGTATGTTTATATGGGTACAAGACCCACCTACTTACAATAATATTTAACAAACCACTAACATCATTAAATATTTGTAACACATCATTGTGTGCCACAAACATTAAATTTTCATTATAATTCCAATGCACCTTGACACATCACAACATAAGGCATGATGGTGAAGACATCACAAGGTGACATTGAATCAGTCCACAATAACCTTCCATAATTTGATGAATTAAATGCAAATGTTTAAGAACTGCAATGCTCTTCATCCATAACACATCACAAGAACAAATACACCCAAAACAAGTTACACACAAGACAAGTCACATGTATGTCACAACCTTACAATGTTAACTTTTAAATCTTCACAACCAAAGGATGCACAAAAGATTCCTTGCATAATGATCCTTATATGCATGTTATTGTGCACTAACATCCGGTATCAAACATCACAAGCTTGTGTATTGGGACTTGTAAGATTTCAATTTGAAACTGGTATCGAACTAAATAAATACTTTCAAAACATACTTGCATAATGTTATGGAAAATATATAGAATATGTGCAAGAAATAAATGCAAAAAAATAATAAATAATACAATGATAAGGAGATAACACAATATTAAATAGATTAAATGGAACCTTGTAATGTGCAAGGAAAAACCACATGGCAATGGCAGCTTCAGACTTATATTCATTCAACAAATCATTTTGCTTTACAAATCTTCCTTCTTAGCTTGGTCTTCTTACTCCTAATTTACATACAAATGTCTAATTCAAATCTTTTAGCTTTGCTTCCAAGAATGGCTTACAAAGAACTTAGCTTTTTATCTTTCCTTAGCTTAGCATTAAAAATGAAACTACTTTTCAAAACCTACAAATGCAATGGATTAACATCCTTTTATGGAAATACAAGAGATAAAGAAGAGAGAAAGAATCCAAGGAGTCCAAAAAATTCACTATACTCTCGCATGAAGGAATAGTAATGAATTGTGTTAGTTTGTCTCCCACATGTGCAAAAGTTCAAAAGTAGGGAATCTACTTTTGACAAAGATCACCACCACCATATGCCATCTAAAATGGTTCACCACTCCACATGAGTGAATACTATTGAATAATGGTATTTGTCTTCCACCCACATGTGCACAAGATTTAAAAAGTAGGGAATTTACTTTTGACAAAGATCATCACCACCATGTGCCACCCAAAATGGTGCCCCACTCCACATGAGTAAATAGTACTAAATAATGGTCTTTGTCTTCCATCCACATGTGCACAAGAGTCAAAAAACAATCAATCACCTTTATAAATTTTGATAAAACTCACATCAAGGAGCCTCACAATAAATGCACCCCACATCTATCTATGTGCAAAAGTAAAGGCCTCCATGTGCCTTAGTGGATAAATGTGCCCCATTCCACCTCTGAGAGTGAAGAGTGACATGCCATCTCACTAGATTGAATAGTGACTTCAACTCCTAACATTCTCCCACTTAAATTCAATATACATGAATTTATACACCTATGTATTCTACCATCCAATTGCCAATTGTCCAATGTTGCCTTCATCACAGTTTCAATTAGTCTAAAGAAGTTTGACACCATTCAAACTTCTCTGTCTTAACTGGATTTTTTAGCATATTTATATTATTTTGTTATGTGTCAATTTTTTGCAACAATATTCTACCATCCTCCACCATGCTCCTAATAAAGTGGTATTTGATGTCCATATGTTTCGTGTGATCATGAAATGTTACATTCTTCATCAAGTGGATTGCACTCTGATTGTTACAATGCAAAGTAATCTTTCCCTGCATTTCCATAAAGTCACCCAATAGTCTCTCTAACCATATTGCCTCGTTACAAGCTTCAGTTATAGCCACACATTTTGTTTTAGTGGTTGATAAAGCCACCACTGGTTGTAACTTAGATGTCTAGCTCATAGCTCCACCAATAATAGTGAAAATGTATCCTATAGTGGACTTTTATCCATCTCTGTCTCCACCAAAATCCAAATTTGTAGGGGTGACCAAGCTAACCTTAATTATTTTTGGGTTAATTTTTATATCTAAACCTTTCCCTAGGCACCTACTGAAATGACAAATACCCAACACGTTGGCATACTAAAATTTCATGCAAGACTTAGAGTTTTTACGTGCTCACCCTATTGAGCACACACCACACTAAGAATGGGGGTGAATCAGTGTATAATAATAATTTTCTTTATTTTTAATTAAATTTCATAAAGAGACCATTCACATAAGAATAAGTACATACATAACACATAATTTACATGTAAAATCCTCAGTTGTTAAAAACCACACTGGAAAGGCTGCTTGGATCAACTATCCAAATCTAACCATAAGATTAATAATTATTTTTACAAAAATTGTGTAGGTACCAACCTATTTAGAGACACCAATCCTCAATGCTAAGCACCAACTTAGCTCTAGACACTGATCTCTTTGAAGTACCAACTTCATCGCCAAGCACCAACTTAGTGAAAAACACTAATCTCTTTGAAGCACTAACTTTGCTGCCAAGCACCAGCTTAATGAAATACACTAATCTCTTTGAAGCACCAAATTCATGGCTAAGTACTGACATAGAAAAAGACATCGATCTCTTTGAAGTACCAACTTCACTGCCAAGTACTGACTTAGTGAAAGACATCGACCTCTTTGAAGTACTAACTTCACTACCAAGCACTGACTTAGCGAAAGACACTGATATCTTTGTTTTGAGGCACCAACCTCACTTAAATAATTTTCAACTTCTCACTATTATTTTGTCAACAAATGATGGCACAATCAAGTTTTGTTCTTCTCCCTCTTCTTCTCCTTGTATATGATAGAAATAATTATTTCAACACACTTATTTATAATTCCCATTCATTTCTATTTTATACCTTCCTTATGCCTCTTCGAAAGGGTGTGATTTCTCCCAAGGGATATAACCTCTCCAAAAGTGGTTAGTGTAGACATCGAAATCGTGTCTAACCCTTGGTCATCCTCCCTCTTGGTCCATTCCTAACCCATTCCTAAACCATGCACTTACTAATTTAAAAATAATAATTTATTATTAATATCCTCCCCTTTGACACATCACCTATAACACCTCGTCTGACACCTCGCCTTGGACTAATTCTCACCCTATGACTCACCCAAGACCTATTCTTACTTCTTTATAACCGCCTAACCAACTCTCGTGCGTATTTAGCCCAACCTTCGACAATTCTCCAATGGATAGTGCACTTGGTGGATGGAGAACGGGCTTGGTGGCTCTTTTACTCGTTCTCCACCCGCCGACGTCAGTCAAATGTCGACCGACGCCGGTGAGATCGTCGACGTCGGTTTTACTTAAACTGAATTTCTAACCTCTGGTGGGGCTAATTACAAATCGTTAATCTCTGGAGCTAATCACGAATCTCGAAACCTCTTCCGGCGAAACAAAGTTCTCGTGCTCTTGCTTTCTAGTGTTTTGGCTTCTTGTTTTCTTGCAGGGATCAACATTCTCGACAGCATTTTCTATGCACTGAGGTCTTGCATGAGACATTCTACACAGGGATTGCACGATATCTCCATCACCAGCGACAACAAAAACATAGCTCCTGCACCTTTGCCAACTCGTATCACAGCTAAGTATTTGTACTATTTTTATTTTAGTGTCATTTCAAATATATTAGCATTCTGTCTACTATCTATTCCAAGCATCCTTGACCCAACCTTATCTGTTCTTCCCGGAGAGGCTGAAAAGCCTTCTCTCACCCCTTATTCCCTTTTCTTTGCCTCTGACACCCCTTTAGTCTCTCTTTAGACAACACCCTCTGTCCAATCAACTCAGCACAAGCTATCAGAGACCTACAGACCATCTTAAGACCAATCGAATCAACCTGACTAAATTGCTTCCCAGAAAGGCTGAAAGGCCTTTTTCCTGCCCCTTACCCCTTTTCCTGACAACATACCCTCTGCCTTAGTTCTCACTAAGGATTCTATCTACTATTTTACCATCCCAAACAAACTCCCTGACTCACAGACAAGATCACAGTCCATCTTGTAGACCAGAAACTAGACCTGTAACCCGTCTCTAGCCATTACCCCACCCGACCTTGTCCATTTCCCCTATCGACGTCGGCAGTCTAACCGACGTCGACGACCTTCCTGACCGATGCCGGCAATATCACCAACGTCGACGACTGTGCTAAGTCGACAGCAACATTCAGGTAAGCATTTGCTTTCATTTCCTTTTCAGTCTTTATCATTGCAGTCTTTTATCATTTTGCTATTTATCATACATCTTTTTATCAATCAGTGGGTTGACATCTCTCAAGCTTTTGCTTCTAGGATCAAGCTTTTGCTTGGCAACCCACCATCTCCTCATCTAACGCCTTCTTTGTCTTAGTCTCTTTCTCTTGCAGGTGTCATCCTCCACAACCAAAGAGGAGTTCTCACTATCGTCTAAATTCTGGTGTGCAAAACTATATCCAGGTACATACAAGCCTTAGACCATTTCTTTAAGTTTCTCATTTTCTCTCTTTGAATGTAGAAAGCGAAATAGTGTAGAAACATTCTGGCACGCCCGGTGGGACCCTTAGGGCCTTCCTTGGGTTCCTTTTCTTCTTTTTTCATTTAGGTGCATTAGGTTTCTCCCTCTTCACCTCTTTCTTCTCTTCTAAAAGACATCATAAGCAGGAATAAAAAGAATTTTTCTTTCTTTTCTTGCATTTCTAGACTAGTCAAAAATCATATTCTTCAACCCTTTCTCAACTTGTTTTCATTCCAACTTAACATTTCAACTTGGGGCTTAAAATATATTGCATTCCATTTCTATTTGCTTGCATTTCTTAGTCCACACTTAGTAATTAATATCCGCATATTGAATTAATCATAGATCACTTGATGTTACACAACCAAACCACGTGCACTAAATCAAACATCAAACTTACCTGAGATAAGGCCCGACTGGGATTTCATCACCCAGCGGATACCTTACCCGTCCTGGCAATCCTACTTGGATTTCACCACCAAGGGGAAAGCCCACTCTGTTCTCTGGCAGAGTCTAATCTATAGGGAAAGTATATTTTGGCTAAGCGAGACTAGCTTACCACTAGAATCGTGAAGTGAGGGGAGCTTGCTCCTTAGCACCAGGCCAAGTACGGAACCTAACATAGACTTTTGAGCGCCTAAACAAACCTGAAACCATCCATAGACTACCTCTTCTAGGACCTTTCTAACAGCCAACCTCCCCAAACATCACTTTAAGGCATAAGCCAACACGATCCTAATAAAATTATTTCTAGGGATTTAATGCTTAGGATCTGCCTGTCTTCATCTTATTTTCTATTTTTATCTATTTTTTGAGCTGGTAAGGACGTTGTCTTCTTTATTTTCAAAAACTTTTAAATTTTCTGAGTTTCTGGAAAACACAGTAACCGACATCGGTTTTGTAACCGACGTCAGTAATTTTTCTCCACCAGCATCGGTTATCTGACCGACATCGGTTGCCTTATTCACCGACATCGGTTCTTATACCGACGTCGGTCACTGTCCAATCTTTTTTTTTCTCCCAAAAACAACAAGCTTAAAATCCAACTTTCTTGCTATCTAAACACCCATTCTGAGTTTCTGAAACTAAAAAAACACAGTTTCCTGAAACCTGACCCTTTCTTGCCTTGAATGGTTTTGACACGTAGTCAAACCAAGGCTCTTCTTGACCACACTAGGCAACAACCACTTCCGCCTTCACCATCCATAACCAGTCCTATAATGAAGTTCCACTCGGAAACTGAAAGAACTCCTACTCGCCCAACCCTGCCCCAGACTCCTATTGTCCCAGAAGGGGACCAAGATTTTGCACGATTCTTGGACCTCAACGTCAAAGCCTTGCAGCACTATCTCGCGCATAGCCAAATGCGAGACTCCCTAGGCAACCCAATCTATGGGATGCCGACTTCCTTAGTTGAGACAATGATCACATCAACAACATCTACAATTCAACCTATAGACAATCAAGCCAACACCTCAACTAATAACTCAACCGTGTCCTACCTTCAAAATTTAGCCTCTCCTTCTAGACCTACCTCCATGGGGGTTTCGGTATCCCCTCAACCTCAAACTACTCAACCAAATCCTACACCTTTCCAAAACCTAGTGGTCTCTATCCCCCCTACTCTTGCACCTATCAACACAAGAGTAACTGTCTACCCTTCAACAAGTGTGGCTACTCCTCAACCTTCTTTGATGGCCCCTATCCAATTTGTGCCTACCAACCCCATAACACAAGTGCCCTTGGCTTCAACTTTTGCCCCGATAACCAGCTACCCATATGTTGCGTCTACGCAACCAACCACGTCATATGCCCCTCTCAATATCTTTCAAGCACCTTATAATCTAGGGGGCGCTCCACCCACCAATCCATCAACAGATATCATCAAAATGCTGATGGACAAGATGTCTAGCCTAGAGACCTCCGTTTTTGGCTCACGCAATGCTCTCTCATATGAGCAAATTTGCAATGATCCCATTCATCCTTCTATCCCGATTAGGCCATACCCCAACCAGTGGGAGCTTCCCAAATTTTCTCGCTTTCAAAGCAAAGAAGACCCACAGCAGCACTTACGAGCATTCAGACATGCCTATTACCTTATTGCCCATGACGATGCATTGTTTTTACACATGTTTCCTATGTCTCTCTCTGGTGTTATGCTTGACTGGTACAGCTCTCTTGCCAGCCATTCCCTCTTCACATTTACACAGCTGGCCCAGCTCTTTCTTGATCACTTCTCCATCAACATCACCAAGAAGGTCTCGATCACGGACCTCTATTCTATCTGCCAATTCGAGGATGAATCCATAGCTGACTTCATTGCTCGCTGGAGAGGCCTCATCAATCAACTCTCCTTTTCCTTACCTCAACCCGAACTTATTGAACTTTTCTCTCGAGCCTGCACCAAACATATTTCTTTCACCTTACGGGTTCAAACCTTTCGCACCTTCGACGAAGCCTTCACGATGGCCCACAAACTTGAATTACTTGCCATCGAGGAGAATAAAGTCAAGTTGTGGAGCAAGAATCCCAACTCTAAGATCAATGACTCCTTTTCTTCTAAACCTTCATCATCCAATCCTAAGTCTAAAGCTTTAGCTAATGCTGTGGTCATTAGACCTTCATCCTCTTCAACCAATCATCCTGAGCCATCCACATCTCAGAGCACCACCCGCCAATTCCAATAGAGATATGTACAATGACAGTATACTCCTCTTGAAGAATCATACGCATCTATGCTGGAAATACTTGTTAGATAGGGGGTTCTCAATCTCCCCCAGATCTGACCACCTCCACAATTTGATCCCTCACGTGCCATCCCTACGTGGTATAGGGAAAATGACTTCTGTAATTACCACCGTGTCAAAGGTCATGACACGGGTAACTGTAAAACCTTTAAAAACATAATCCAAGACATGCTTGAAAAGGGTGACCTCATCCTAGATAATCCCAATGCACCTCCTAATCAGGGCATTGACATCTTCAAGCAACCATTCCCCAATCATCCACCGACCCAAAACAATGTCCAGACCTTGATTGACAACACTCATGAACACAACATTCGAACAGTCAATACAGTCTCACCCTTCATCCCCGACCAACCTTAAGAGGTTAGTCCATCTATCAATCCATCACGTGTGGACGAACCTCTTTCTCTGGTTAGTTCTCCGCCAACCTCTCTCATCTTGGAGGACGCCTCAACCTTACCGGCACCACCGGTCTCACCATCCTCCTTCCTGCTGCCTATGGAGGACCCGACCCTTCCTACTCCTCGACCACAAGTAGAGGGCACCATCATCCCTGCCCTTTACCTGCTTGAGGAGCCACATTCTCCAGTTCCTTCTCCACCAAGAGAAGAACCTGACTCTCCATCTTCTTCGACCAACGACAATCTAGTTATAACTCCTACACACCTTGGGTCCGAGGCTACTGCGACACCTAACACATTTTCAGCCCCGCAACCACTCACATCTTCTGAAGGACCGAAGTCTCATCCTACAACTTCCCAACCATTCTCTTGATTAGTAGAGAAATTAGGACTTCTCCAACCAAGGAAAGTGGAACATCAAGCATTATGGGAGCAACTCAAAGCTCCTCATCTTACTCAGCCTATCTCATCTCATGCCGCTAACTCTCTTATGACAAAATCCCCCAAAGTCTTTGACATGAATCAGACTTCCACTTCTAAACCTTTGAAACATCAACCATTCATATCAGAACACAAACCCTCATCTACCCCATCTAAATCGATCAAGTCACTCAGCGTTCGCCCTGTCTCTACCCTCACTCACCCGCAAGTGAAGGTGGACTTAGACCAGACCTCGACCAATAGTAGTCTTCCAACCAAGTCGAAGAAGACTACCAGACCACAGAAGTGAACCCCTCCTCCACCATCAACATTACCCTCCATTTTAGGCCCTCATCCTTCTACCCTAATTGGAGTGCTCCCTACTCCGACCCTTAACTGAAACAAATTACCTCCATTACTTCCTTTGCCAACCACAAGTCTACCCCCTCTCAAAAATTTGGCACCTCTCACGAAGAAAGTGCTGTCTCCACATGTGGCCACACCACCAACCCAAAAGGTGGTACAGAAGCCTTCTTCAACACCTCCCAAGCAAAAGTCACAAGCGTTTCATGCATCAACAAGCACGAACCCCTTAGTAGGTTCATATGCTTTGATATTACACCAACTTTTGCAGACTTCTAGCATAACCCTTCCATCTATCAAGCCATTCCAACCCTTTGGGTCAAAACCTTCCTAGTTCGATGATGCGAAGATTTGCTTATACCATCATACGCCAGGACACAATATCGAGACTTGTTGTGCCCTCAAGGCAGTCATTTGCCACTATATGGAGAAGGATAATCTTCTCCTTGAGGACACTCTTGACCGACCTTTGACACCTTCCCATCCAACCTCTTCAACCACATCAACATCTCACCAGCAGGCCATGACCCCTTCTTCACCTCCTATCTTTGAAATCAATGCTATCCACATAACCACTAGGTCACAAAAGGACAAGGCAAAAGAAAAAGCTGCTATTCCTTGGACCTATCCTTTTGTCTAGTTACCTCAACCACTAAAACTCAAGATTTCCATCTTAGGTGCATCCCAACCCCCTTCTTCAGAGGTAATCAAAGACTCTATGATAAAACAACTTCACTAAACGCCCGTGAAGATGACCTTATATGACCTTATCCAAAGCTCCCCCCAGCATCATCAAGCTCTAATCAAAGCCTTACAGGCAGCGGAGGTCTAACCTGAAGACCCTCAACCACTAGCTGCCCTAGTCCATTCTTTATCCCCCGTCGCCTCTATCACTTTTAGTGATTCTAAAATTCCTACCTCTACCTTGGAAGATCAGGACGCTGCTCTTTTCATCACAACCTACGTTGATCAAACCCACATTAAGTGAGTTATGATTGATGGGGGTGCCAGCATTAATATCATTTCTACCCACGCCTTTGATCAATTGGCTCTTCCCAAGAATTGCGTATCGAAAATCGACGCAATCCTTAGATCCTTTAATGACACCACCGCTAACACTATTGGCACTGTTGTCCTCCATATTTGCGTTAGCCCGCGCACAATCCCAGAGCTCTTCTACATCATTGAGGGAGAATTCTAATATAACATGCTATTAGGGTGACCCTGAATCCACGCCATGGCTTGCGTCCCTTCAACACTTCATCATTGTGTCAAATTTAAACACGACAGACAAGTCCATGTCATTCCTGCCAACCCATCCCCTTTTAAGACTTATAACACAACTTATCGACCAAATGATGTTCTTATTCCTCTCAAGGCACCAACCCAAACATTGTCTCCATCCGCGGAAGCGTCAACTAGTACGAAAACAGTGGTTGCCATCACATCACCTTCTCAAGTGACAACGAAGGACCCCATGGACGATATCTTCCAAAGACTTTCACTTGGGGAATATCACTTACTCTAGACATGTTCTAGACTCCTCAAGAGTATGGACAGCTTCATCAAAATCCAAGCTATGACCATCGAATCAGAATGGTCATTCTTTATGGTCCTCCTAGCCTTCGAACCAATCTCGTCTATGGGGGGCTAGATCAAGCTCCTACCGATGGGAATCCTTCCTCCTCACCTCAACTATTCACATCTGATTTCTCCTTTCTTGGGAACCCAACCTTTGCACATACCTACCTTTATAAGTGTGCATGAAAGGGTTTTGGCTTTGGGCACTACGAATAAGGCTCCCATCGGCCTATCAAACCACCCAATGAAGATAATGCAAAGAAACGATATGGACTGGGTTTCCAAGAACCCACTGAGGCTTCCACAAATCTTTGCCCCGAACCCACCATCGACCAATCCCTTCTAGACTCGCCTATTCTTCCATCCTCACCTATGGAGTCGGTGGTTTCCATCCCTCCTAGTTTTTTTTTGCATAAACACCATCCACTTGGAACCCCTAACCTATTAGCTCAATGGGGTTCCCAGGTCTCTCCTTCTTGTTTATCCCAGCATGATAGATGATGAATCGACAACCATCAACACTGTTCACTGCATAGACGATGATGCCATTCTTACCTATATGGGTGCCGACGATTCTTTCATTCAGCGTTCCCTCCCTTCTGAAACATAGGTTATGTTAAATGAATCAACCATTGACATTAACCTTCCATCTTCTGGTGTTCCTCATGTCTTAAAGATTGGTCAGTCTTTAGACACCCAGGAGCAGATCGACTATACCACATTTCTCTTAGACAATTGCAAAGCCTTTGCCTAGACCTATTGTGACATGCCTGGAATCAACCCTAACATTGCCACTCATAACATCATCACAAACCCAGAGGCTAAGCCTGTTAGGCAAAAGCTTCGCAAAATGCATCCTCGTATTGCACTTCTTGTCAAAGATGAGCTTCAGCGTCTTCTCTTTATCTCTTTCATCCAACCCATTGATTATCTGTAGTGGGTATCTAACATCGTTCCTGTTACCAAAACAACTGGGGGGATTCGAATCTGTTCGAACTATCGCGACCTCAACCTGGCTTGTCCCAAGGACGACTTTCCTCTTCCAAACATTGACCAACTTGTTGATCTTACGGCTGGTCATAAGATGTTATCACTCATGGATGGATTTTCAGGATATAACCAAACCCTAATTGCATCAGAAGATCAGCACAAAACCACCTTCATTACACCATGGGGAACTTTCTGCTATCGGGTCATGCCTTTTGGTCTAAAAAATGCAGGTGCCACATATCAGCATGCCATGACTTACATCTTTCACGATCTCCTCCATAAAATCATGGAGGACTATGTAGATGACCTGCTTGGCAAGTCTAAGCTTCATCACGACCATTTGACTATCCTCAAGATCATCTTCTCTCGCCTTCTTTAGTACAATGTCTGTCTTAACCCCAAGAAATGCGTCTTTGGGGTCCTCTCAGGAAAGCTCCTGGGGTTCATCGTCTCTCTTCGTGGCATCGAGATAGATCCCACCAAAATCCATGCTATCCTTGAAATGCCACCTCCGACCAATCTCAAGCAACTTTGTAGTCTGCAAGGGAAGCTCCAATCCATTCGTTGCTTCATTTCGCAGCTTTCTGACCGCTGCCAACCCTTTCATCATCTCCTCAAGAAGGATGTCTCCTTTAAATGGGATAAAGATTGCCAAGAGGCTTTTAAATCCCTCAAATGCTATTTGGTTTCTCCACCAGTCCTTATTCCACCAAAAGATGACCAGCCCTTCTACCTCTACATCTCAGCAACCAATCATTCGTTAGGTGCCATGATCGCGCATCGAGACGAGCAACACTGTGAGCAAGCGGTCTATTACATAAGCTGAACACTTGTCGACTATGAAACTCGATATACTCATACTGAGAAACTCTGTTTGGAATTAGTTTTTGCCACTACCAAGCTTCATCACTATCTTCTCAATCACAAAACCTTTGTCATCACTCACACTGATCCTCTTAAATACATGCATTCCAAGCCATATCAAAACCAACGTATGGCTCGTTGGCTCATGCTTCTTGCTGAGTTTGACTTAGAATTTGTCCAGCAAAAATCTATAAAGGGGTAAACAATCGCTGACCAACTAGCGGATGCCCCTCTTCCCGATAATCAACCTTTTTAGTGTGAGTTTCTTAATGAATCTATCGCCACTCTCTCGACTGATGACACATTCTACCAAATGACGATGTTCTTCGATGGCTCCAAATGTCAACTCGGTGGGGGTGCGGGGGTCATCCTCATCCCACATGAGGGTGAGCCCATGCCCCTGTCTTTCAAACTCGACTTTGAATGTACCAATAATATGGCTGAATATGAAGCCTTAATTTTGGGACTTCAAACTGCCCTTTCTTTAAACATCAAGACCATCAACATCTTCGGTGACTCACAACTTGTCGTCAATCAAATCAATGGTTCATATCTTTGTAAAAATGAAATTTTACAAAGGTACAAACACTGTGTTGACACCCTTCTAACATCTTTCGACCATCACTTATTGCAGACTGTTCCTCGATCTACGAATAAGTTTGCTGACACCATGGCTTCTCTCGCCTCGCATATTCCTTCTTCATCATCCTCATCAAGAATTTATGTCATGGTACATCGTGTGCCGTTGCCTTCATACATTTCCACTGACATCAACCTTGTCCACACCATAGACTCTAGTTCAAAATATGTATGGTATAAACAACTTGTGGACTACTTGGCTCATTCTATCATTCCTCCTGACCTGTCTAGCAATGCATGGCGGGCTTTCATCAAGCGCACCGCTCGCTATACCATGCTAGGGGGCCTTCTCTATAAAAGAGGTTTTGACGGCCTTCTTCTTCGCTGTTTAAACTCTACTGAAGCCTCTCATGCTGTTAAACAAGCCCATGACGGGATTTGTGGCGAACACTTCAGTGGTAACTCGGTTGCCAAGTGCATCCTTCGCCTGGGTTATTATTGGCCCACTCTTCATCAAGACTATAGTAATTATGTTCAGCATTGCATCAAGTGTCAGCAGCATGTTAACTTGCTTCATCTCCCTAGCCACGCCTTACAAGTCGCTCAGGATTTCTGGCCTTTTTCACAATGGGGCTTAGATCTCATCGATGAGATTAACCCTCATTCATCTCTTCGTCATCAGTCCATCATCACTGCCACCGAGTATTTCACTAAATGGGTGGAAGCTATTCCTCTCATCTCCACAAAAGCCGACAAGATTGTCGACTTCATCAACACCCACATCATCTGTCGTTTTGGTGTACCTCACAAAATCATCATCGATAACGAAAAGTCATTTAAAAACAAAACTGTCCAGAAACTTTATGACTCCTTTGGCATTAAACTCAGCTTTTCTTCACCTTACTACCCACAAGCAAATGGGCAGGCCGAGGCTTCTAACAAAATCTTAACTAAAATTCTCATGAAGGTGGTCAACAATACTGGAAGGGATTGGCACGTTCACATTCCCTTCGCTTTGTGGGCCTACTGCACTAGTATCCAAACCTCTACAGGTGCTACCCCTTTCTCTCTAGTGCACGGAACAGAGGCTGTTTTACCTCTCGAAGTACAGATCCCATCTCTTCACATTTCTCTGCATGACATTCTTTCTAACGATGACTTTCATCAAGATTGATTAGCTTAACTTGAGTTACTTGATGAACGTCATCTTGCTGCCCTCAACCATTTCCATGTCTATCAAAATCGCATCAAACGAGCCTATAACAAAAATCTGAGAGAATGAGATTTCAATATCGGAGACCTTGTCCTGAAAGAGAACCAACATGTGACCAATATAGGGCGGAGTAAACGAGGAAAATTTGCTCCTAATTGGCTCAGACCTTACATCATCATGCACAAGTATGGATCAGGGACTTATCGTCTGTCTTCTCTTGAAGGTCGACCAGAACTTGAGCCCCTTAATGCTTTGCATCTGCGACCATTCTACTGTTAGTCGAGTACTCATCTACTTGACATTTAACTTGAGCTCGTCCCTTGAGCAATCCCTGTCCTTTTAATCCTCAATCCTTTCCACCCTTTTTCCCTTAACAAATCCTCTATAACCCTTTTATAAAGTATGGATGCTTTGTCCTAATAAAAGGGATCCCTTGACCTTCTATAGTCTTGTCCATGACTCAACATTCTATCAAAACTAAATCAAGATGTCAAAATATCTAAGGTCACAAAATCAAATCAAAAAGCAGACTGCTCTCTCGAAGGATAGTTGTACTATCATTGCTGTAGCTAATAGACTGCTCCCTCGAAAGACAGCTATTCAAAATCCCTGATATATAAAGCAACATATAGACCACTCCCTCGAAGGATGGCTATGACTAAATCTTGCTACAAATATCACTTTCTTTGAAGCTTCCCGCATCGATCAGCTTCACAAATGACCACCAAACAAGATGACATCTCTATGTAGACTTCCCGCATCGATCAGTCTGCACCAAAAAAAAAAAAAAAAAAAAAAAAATGGGTCATGGACTTGGCTTGTAGTTGTCTCAGGGTCTCCTATAAAAAGGGGCAAGGTTATCCCTGCTCATAAAATGGGTTACCCTATCATCCTCCCATCATAACACATGCTGAAGGGACTTCGAGCTCACTTTAATGTCAAAGTGATTCGATTACCGCTCTAACACAACTTATGGTCATCGACGTAATGCACGAATGAGGTTTTTTGTTTCTAAAAACCCCCTACTTATGTTATCATTATGGTCCTTGTCAATGAAAGGGCGCTTATGCCTTTTACTTTCTGCCTACACTTTGGTCACATTCAACCACATCATTTGTCAAAACAATTCAATCTGACTCTTTTCAAACCACTCACATAGCTTACTCATTCTGGGTTCCATAGACACCAATACACATGGAAACTATCAACCACACAATTTATGTCAAGCATAAACCATTACTCGCTGAAGCATAAATCGACCTGCAATTCATTTTTAGCATACATCCATCATGAATATGGATAGTTACTAGGGATGAAGAACCCTGACCAATGTTACAGAATACACCATTTAGAAAAGGCTGTAGCATCATCTTTTCCTCATCATTTCGACACATGACCAAACCAATCATCGACCAATCTTTTCAACTATTCTGAACTACATTGGTCTGAGGCCCTAAGATTGGGGCAATGTAGGCAGCACTCAGATGACACGACATCTTCTGAGGTTAGCTCGACCACCCTCATTTGTTCGTTTACCTGATGGATAAACCATATTCTTCTCCTTTGACCATGACCTTGACCCCGACCAAACCATCAACTACTTTGACCCTTCCTCCCTTTTTTGGGAGAACTACATAGGCCTGAGGCCCCTAACGACAGGGGCTATGTAGGCAGCACTCAGGTGACATGGGGTCTTCTGGGGTTAGCTCGGCCATTCCTTCATCGCATTTCTTCCATCACATTTTTTTCATCTCCTGCCAATCACATCACAAACAATCACCTATTTTCATAATCATTAACATTAATCATTTACATCCATATCATTAATCATTAATCCTAATCATACATTCATCATCATATAAACACAACAATCTCGGCATCATAATCCTAAACATCATATCAAAACATGTATCAAATCAAAATAACATACAAACACATCCATAACATTTTTCATAACACATCAATGATCAAAATCACATCATATATATATATATATATATATATATCAATGTTTTACAATGGCATAATCTGTGCCTCTATCTCTCTCTCAAAAAAATCAAATACATCTCGCATCAACGGCTCGCAGGCTGGTATATACATAGTATCAAAATCTGCCCTCAAGGCTGTCGCTGTGGTGGTGGTGGCGGTGGCCGGGAAGATGCTGTATCCTCTCCCCCCTCTGATCTGCGCCGTCTGCGTGAATCGAAAGCCATCGCTCGTGACATAGACCGCTATCGGCTCAGCTCTGCCCTCATCTCAGAGTATCACTGTATCTGAGGGAACCCCCTGATGGCCCTCTTGTAATAAGCAATCTCATCCAGCGCATCATTGTATCTAACTATAGATACAGTTTACAGTGGACCCATCAGACTTGTTGCTGTGCCCTGCACTGAACCCTGCGACTATGAAAACCCTGGCTGCACTAACGCTGACTGCGTAGGCTGCTGAACTGGCTGCTGAGGTGGATGCTGCATCGAGCCTTGTCCTCTCAAACCCTGTCCTGCCAATGCCTGTGCCTGGGTTGTGGCCAATTGCCTCTGCAAAATGGTAACATGTCCTCGTGCTGCATCCCTCTCTTGGATGACAGCATCTCTCTCTTGTCAGGCCACATCTCGCTCTCTGATCACTATCTGTAAATCAAGCTATGGTCCTGCCTGCACCCTTGTATACTGAACTACCCACCATGTCGAGTAGGCCTCTGTACATCTTGGGTCTGCTATCCCGAGGCCTGCTGGTAACTCCTCAAAATTTGGTCCCTCTATCTCCTCTGGCAATGGGAACGATGCCTCAATGTCATCCCGTCTATACAGTGGGAAGGTAGGTGGCACATCTTGATGTAGTCCATACTGGCACCGCACTCTCTCCACTGGCACCCTCTCGAGCTCGCTGACTCATCTGCCTCTGACCCACCTAATGCTCTGCACTCCAACCAGCTGCTCTCCCTGATCTCTGAATGCTGGATACACCAAGTATGGTCTCTAGATGATATCTGCAGGAATTAGGGCCTCCAACACCCCTCTATAATAGTCAATATCTTTGACTACCCCGTCCATTCGTGCCTATGCCATCATCTCATGCCATCGCTTAAATCTAACTCTAAAATTGGCCTGAATCGCCATTGGGAGGTCGAGAGGTCATGTGACCACGATGTGCTCGTAAGCCTAGTAATGCAGGAGGTGGCTGACACACAAGCTATACCGTCGCTGCCGACTAATGCTCCACAGCTCTCTATACACCTAGGCCAAAAAGACAGGCACCCAAGCAAACACTATCTGTAGCTCTATCATATCTGTCAAAACTCTGGTCATAGCAACCAAAAACCTGCCTCCCTCTGCATCTGGCAATGCATAGACTGTGAAACTGATCATCATCAGGATTGCTAGCTAATGTGCATCCTCATCCGCAATGTAAAGGGGCTCATACGCAAAGCTCGTTGAATGGTAACTAGTCTCAATGACGTGCTCCCCAAATAGAGTCACCATGTGAATGTCATGCACCTCTCTCGTGCATGCATACAAGTCTACTCTGTGTATCAGCAGCTGCAAACTTTGGTAAACATCCTCGACTGTGACAGTCATCTCTCCTATCAGCAAGTGGAAGGTGTTGGTGGAGTGATCCCATCGCTCGATCAGAGCCACCATCAAGCTCACATCCCTCACCACTCGATAATACTGCCACAGCCCACCGAGTCCCACTGCACTCATATGAGCCCACTCCTCTCTTGTGATGTCTCGACGCATCCATGTTAGCAATGTCGGCAGCCGATCCTGCAGCATCAGCGTCTGCCTCGCCTGTATCCAACCAAAATTAAACCCATGTCAATACAACTCTCAATCCCCATAACTCTTCTTCACAGCCTAACCATTTTCCCTTTCGTTTATCTACTTGACCATCTACCAGACCATCTATGGCTATCTTGACACTCGCAAAGCCCTTGACGTAGCTCTAATCCCTTGACTTGGCAAATTTTTTAACCATTCTTCTGACCAGGCAGCCACCAACATCAATTTTCATGTCAACATCGGTCACATAGTGACCGACGCCAGCAGGAAAGTGACCGACGTTGGTCTATGGTCGGCCGACGCTGACGATTCTACCGACGTCGATGACTGGTTCGGCCCTAGGGCCAAATGGGGCGAGCCCTAAAATTAGGGCTTCCCCATTATGGCCTCCCCAACCCCCCAAAACCCTCCTAAATTGCTCCTAACCTCTCCTAAACCTATTCTCCATCCTCCTAGCTACCCTCCCCCCTCGATTTCTACTTAAAACAACTACAAATTTAAAAACTAAATCAAAACAAAAACTCACCCAAATAGGGTTCAGGGCCCTCCTACCTCATCTCGACGTCACCGGCATGGTGGCACAATGGGTGCCGCTAGTGGTGGACCTCACGCGGGTCCTCTACTCCCCTCTGCCATGGCTTTAGCGTCTCAATCTCTCCAAGCTTTTTCTGGCCCACAAATGCTTTTTGCAGCCTCCAATCACTCTCCAACTCACTCCCTCTTTCCACCAATGCCTATCTGCCACTTCAGCCCGCTCACTCGGTCAACTCTGGGTCACTTTCACTCAATCAACCCTAGAGCTCTTTTTTCTCTCAGTCAGCATGTCATAAATGACTTTTGGTGGGCCACTAATATGGTTTTGTTAGATTTGGCAGGCCACCAACGTCGACATATTCGTGCCCTGGTCCATCGACGTCAGCCGATTTCTACTGATGTCGGTCCTTTTAGTCTACCGACGTCAGTTATGTCACCGATGTTGACATACTTCACACCTCCTCATTGCCTAAAATCATGCCCCCAATCAGTCAACTCTCTAGTACAAGTCATCTTGGCCCCCTGGGGCACACTTGAGATCACTTTTGCCTCCACCTGCATTGACCACCAGACTTTGGAGATCATGACCATTTCCTCTGACTGCGACCACTTCCAAAGCAATTTTGCCTTGGTTGTTTTTGCATGTATGCTACTTCATGATTGGTTAGCAAAATTGTGCGCATATTTTTTTTTACCTTCACAAGTATAGGATCGCAAGCCAGTTGATCCCCACTACTTGTGACATTTTCGTGTTTCCAGGAGCACTTCCTGAGCCCGGGATACCTGGAATATGACAACCATTAGAGCTTCAGCTTAGATTGACTAACCCAATCAGCAGATGACTAAATGCTGGGGCTTGGTTATTTCAATTTTGGCACTCCTCGACCCTCGACCTGCGATAATTTGAACTGACCATCTCGTGAAGTGGTGTACGCACAATCACGACTTTTACAACGTTCTCACTCTATCTTCACCCACTCTTTGTCAAATCAGCACTCAATTTCAGGTTCCTTTCCCTCGACTCCTGCTTTGAGGGGGAATACCTCATCCATAATCGGGGCAAACAACCCTCATGTTTTTGTCTTGCAGTTCACTTGAACAACCAACAAGGCAAAGTCAACCTTATCCCACACTGGGACAACCAACTCTTGTTTTTGTCTTGAAGTTTGTCTAGAACAACCAACAAGACAAAAAGGGGCAAATGTAGACACCGAAATCGTGTCTAACCCTTGGTCATCCTCCCTCTTGGTCCATTCCTAACCCATTCCTAAACCATGCACTTACTAATTTAAAAATAATAATTTATTATTAATATCCTCCCCTTTGACACATCACCTATAACACCTCATCTGACACCTCGCCTTGGACTAATTCCCACCCTATGACTCACCCAAGACCTATTCTTACTTCTTTCTAACCGCCTAACCAACTCTCGTGCATATTTAGCCCAACCTTCGACAATTCTCCAATAGATAGTGCACTTGGCGGATGGAGAATGGGCTTGGTGGCTCTTTTACTCATTCTCCACCCGCCGACATCGATCAAATGTCAGCCAACGCCAGCGGGATCGTTGACATCAATTTTACTTAAACCGAATTCTAACCTCTGGTGGGGCTAATCACAAATCATTAATCTCTGGAGCTAATCACGAATCTCGAAACCTCTTTCGGTGAAACAAAGTTTTCGTGCTTTTGCTTTCTAGTGTTCTGGCTTCTTATTTTCTTGCAGGGATCATCATTCTTGACAGCATTTTCTAGGCACTGAGGTCTTACATCAGACATTCTACACAGGGATTGCATGATATCTCCATCACCAACGACAACAGAAACACAGCTCCTGCACCTTTGCCAACTCGTATCACAACTAAGTATTTGTACTATTTTTATTTCAGTGTCATTTCAAATATATTAGCATTCTGTCTACTGTCTATTCCAAGCATCCTTGACCCAACCTTCTCTGTTCTTCTCGAAGAGGCTGAAAAGCCTTCTCTCACCCCTTATTCCCTTTTCTTTGCCTCTGACACCCCTTTAGTCTCTCTTTAGACAACACCCTCTGTCCAATCAACTCAGCACAAGCTATCAGAGACCTACAGACCATCTTAAGACCAATCGAATCAACCTGACTAAATTGCTTCTCGAAAAGGCTGAAAGGCCTTTTTCCTGCCCCTTACCCCTTTTCCTGACAACATACCCTCTGCCTTAGTTCTCACTAAGGATTCTATCTACTATTTTACCATCCCAAACAAACTCCCTGACTCACAGACAAGATCACAGTCTATCTTGCAGACCAGAAACTAGACCTGTAACCCATCCCTGGCCATTACCCCGATCGACCTCATCCATTTCTCCTACTGACGTCGGTAGTCTAATCGACATCGGTGACCTTCCTGATCGACGCCGACAATATCACCGATGTCGGCGACTGTGCTAAGCCGACAACAACATTCAGGTAAGCATTTGCTTCCATTTCCTTTTCAGTCTTTATCATTGCAGTCTTTTATCATTCTGCTATTTATCAAACATCTTTTTATCAATCAGTGGGTTGACATCCCTCAAGCTTTTGCTTCTGGGATCAAGCTTTTGCTTGGCAACCCACCATCTCCTCATCTAACACCTTCTTTGTCTTAGTCTCTTTCTCTTGTAGGTGTCATCCTCCACAACCAAAGATGAGTTCTCACTATCGTCTGAATTCTAGTGCGTAAAACTATATCCAGGTACATACAAGCCTTAGACCATTTCTTTAAGTTTCTCCTTTTCTCTCTTTGAATGTAGAAAGTGAAATAGTGTAGAAACAGTTAGACCTTCATTTTACATTATCATTCATTAGACTTGGTTGATGATTCTTATTTCCAAAACTTAGATGTTAACAAAGGTGGTTGGCCATAATTTAATACAAATGAATTTAAATTCATTTCAATGTTGCTCTTCATTCTTCAATTACTACTCTTCATATTGGCTGAGTCTGTAGTTGCTAACTAGATAAGTCCAAAGCTACTGGGTGTGTTTGGAGCTTTACGCGAGTCCAAAGCTATTGAGTGAGTTTGGAGCTCTGGGTGAATCCGAAGCTACTGATTGAGTCTGAAGCTCTGGGTGAGTTTGAAGCTATTGAGCAAGTTTATAGCTCTGAGCAAGTCTAAAACTACTGTGTGAGTCCAAAGCTTTGGGAAAGTCTATAGTTTGCTCTTCACTTTGCCTTTGACATCAATGATGATATTAAATAATCTCCCCCTTTTTGATTAATGGAAATCCTATAGAAAAAATAGTATATGAACTTTCGCTTACTGTAGTTCTCTTCCTTTACTCCCACTTTCTTTAATTCTCTCCTTTGACATCAATGGAAAAGAGACATACAACAGTGTATATCACCAAAATATCCATGGAACTAAATAATACAATGATTAGCTCCCCCTTAATCCATGATTTTCTTAACGGATTTAATGACTAGATAAAGAATGGATCACTCCCAATTTCTTCTTTAGAAACTCAAAATTTTCTTTTGGGAGGGGCTTTATGAAGATATCTGCTATCTATTCCTAAGTTGTGGCAATGTAATCCATTTTTACTTGATAATCTACAACCTATTCTCTTAGAAAATGATACTTGATGGAAATATGCTTAGTTATTAAATGCATAATTGGATTCTTGGAGATGTTTATTACACTTGTATTGTCACAAAAAATAGAAATTAGACTAACATACTCAATTTTAAAATCACTCAAAGTTTGTTTCATCCAAAGGACTTGTGTACAACATGATGTTTCTACCATGTACTCGTATTTAGATGTGGACAAGGAAACTGAGGATTGTTTCTTACTCAACCATGACATAAAATTCTTTCCAAGATAGAATTCTCAATGTTGCCTGCCCAATCTGCAGAGTGAATTCCTTTCCTCTTGGGAACCATAAACTAAGATCCAAATTACCTTTGAGATACCTAATTATACTTTTGACTGTCTACAAGTGTGTTTCTTTTGGTGTTACCTAAAATCTATCCACTAGACCTATTGCTTGCATGATATCTTGTCTTGATGCAATAGTATACAATAGACTTCCAATCATTGATCCATACAAGGTCTGATTGACTTCTATTGACTCATCATCTTTACTCAATTTACACCCTATTACCATTGGAGTACTTATGATTTAAAATCATCCAAATTGAATTTCTTTAACATTTCCTTAATGTATTTACTTTGAGAGATGAATATTCCTTTACTTGACTGAGTAATTTACAACCCAAGGAAAAATGATAACTCTCCTAACATAAACATTTCAAAATATTATTGCATTACCCCTAAAAATTCTTGAGACATCTTCTCATTTTCCCCACCAAAAATAATGTCATTAACATACACAACCACAATTAACTAGTTCTCACATTCAGTCTTGATGTATAGGTTACAGTCAACCACTCCTCTCTTGAAACCTTGATCAAGCAAGTATCTGTTACGCCTGGTATACTAGGCTATAGGGGCTTGTTTTAGTCCATACAATGCTTTCTTCAACCTATATACATAGTCCTTATTCCCTAATAGAGAGAAACCTTTAGGTTGCTCTATGTAAACCTCTTCTTCAATATTCCCATTAAGAAATGCAGACTTCACATCTATCTAATAGATCTTGAAATTCTTGAATCCAATATATGATAAAAATAGTCTTGTGGCTTCTAATCTTGCCAAAGGTGCAAAAGTATCCTCAAAGTCAACACCTTTTACTTGATCATAGACTTTGTAGACCAGTCTTGCCTTATTACTTGTTACCTTGCCATCTTTATTCAGTTTGTTCCTAAAGACCCATTTAGTTCTAATTACATTCTTGTCCTTTGGTCTAAAAACAAGTTCCCAAGTTTCACTCTTCTTTATTTGGTTGAATTCTTCTTCCATGGCATCGATCCAATGTTTATCATTGATGGATTCTGAAAAGTTCTTCAATTTTATCTTCTACAATAGAGAGAAGATTACATTTTCTAATGTATTCATTAGCCTTATCCTAGTTTTTATTCCACTATCAATATCACTAATGATTTGATTTTTTTCATGATTATTCTGAATGAATATGGATGGTTCCCTTGTATCTTCATTTTATTCTTCTTCTTGACTTTCTTCTATCACTTTTTTTTCTTAAAGTTTGATTCTTCTGAATGACTATTAGTTGGTACAATCACTTGTTTAGGCCTGGTTTCATCCATTCTAACACTGGCACTCTCTATAATTGTTTATAACCTTATATTATAGCATCTATAAGCTTAATCTTTGAGGAATAACTAATAAAAATACCTTCATCAGCTCTTGAGTCAAACTTCCCCAAGTCTTCATCATCTCTTTTGATGTAGCATTTTCTTCCAAACACTTTGAAATATTTGATCAAAGTTGGTCTACCCTTCCACAACTCATAGGGTGTTCTACTATTGTTTACCTTAATTTATCCTATATTCAAGATGTAAATTATGGTGTTGACTACCTCTCTCCATTATTTATTTGAAAGCATAGATTTGGTTAGCATTGTTCTTACCATTTATTGCATAGTTCGATTCTTTCTCTCTACAACTCCATTTTGTTATGGAGTCCTAGTGGCTAAGAAACGTCTCTTTATTCCATGATCTTCATAGAATTCATTGAATTCATTTGAGAGGAACTCACCCCCTCAATATGACCTTATGCATTTGATCTTTATATCGATTTCATTTTCAACAAAAGTTTTAAACTTTTCGAATGCCTCTGATTTCTCTTTTAGAAAGGCAACCCATGTCATTCTACAATAATCATCAATAAGCAACATAAAATAACTCTCACCTTGTATGTTTTGTGTTCTTGTGGGGCCATAACAATCTGTATGGATCAATTCTAATAGCTTGATTATTGAGCACTCTTTTGATCTAAAACTTGCTTGCGTCTGCTTCCCATGCTGACATTGATTACAAATAGTGTTTTAAGGTTTTGTGTTTTTTGGCATGTTTCTTACAAAATTCTTAGTGTTGATTTTCACTAAATTTTCAAAATTCATATGGCCCATTATTTTATGCCATAGCCAACTTTCATCAACTTGACTCATGTAGCATTCATCTCCTTTTAATTTACTGAGTATGTACAAATTATTTGATGTTTTGTTTACATCTGCAACCATTTTTCCTGTGTTTGCTCTCTTGATCTCACAACCTTGAGTATAAAATGTGAGAATATGTCCTTGATCATATATTTGGTTGACACTCAATAGGTTATGCTTCAATGCTTCAACATACAAAACATTTTCAATTTTTATCTTTCCATTATCAAGGCTTAGGGTACCTTTTCCAACAATCCTAGCTATAGAATTATCCCCAAACTTTATTGTACCTTCACTCATTTTCTTCAAAGTGAGAAATTTGCTTTTATCACCTATCATGTGGATTGAACACTCACTATTAATATACCATTGCTGCTCCTTTGTCTTGTGCATGAAACAATATTTGAACAAGCATAGATTTTTCCTTCTTTTGATTAACTTGCTATTGCTTCTCTTTCCATATTTTTATATATTTCTTTTTCTTTATAATTGGGATATTCACCTGTATGCACCTAAATCCACTTGCCTTAATTATTCTAATTAATCTTGTTGATTTATCCCCTTCCTAACCACTTATCTAATATCCCCCCTTAACATTTCCTCATTTACTAACCTTGTTCTTCCCCACTTCTTCATTAATTCCTCTAATCATTTCTTAATCCTATCCTAATCTCACTTATCCATTATTTGGGAATTTTAAATTACCATGACCCACCTACCCACCTACTAAGCCTATTCCTAGGCTCTCCTACACCCTTAGTCCCTAATCACCTAACTAATTCCTATCTAATCCCTTACCTAATCCTAATCAATACCTAAGAGGATTCTAGGATCCTCCAATTCTATAATCTTCTCTAACTTAGCCTTCCCCATCTAGAAGCCTCTATTCTAGAGGCTTTCAAGGAATGTAAAATTCCTCAAAAAATCTTGAACCATTGATCCCAATGGCCCACAAATGAATTCTAGCCATTGATTATTCCCTCCATTTTCTATATAAACAAGTCATTTCTCCATGGCTAAACTAACTACAAGCTGATTAGCAACCATCTATGAAACTCATAAATCCATAAAATCTCCATGTCAATCTAATCCTTGAATCCATCATCAACATCCTTGATCATGCCAACATAATGTCAAAATTCTTAGTATAAGGTAATCTCAATCCAATCCTCTTGTCTTTTATCTGTTTAATCTTGGTTTGGAGCAATTAGCTTTATGATTAGAATGTTGGTTTGAATTGTTTATTCATCTATTTACATTTGATTCTAATGGTCTAAGATCTTAATTGGGTAGTTGGATGTTTTGGGTGGTTTAAATTGCATAGTTTAATCCATTTTCTCAAAATTTCCTGCTACATTGTGGGCACCATGGTAGGACCTAGCCCTCTTAATTTAATCATTTTGCTTTTTAGTGGTATTTTTTCTAGCTTGCAAGGCTAACTAGATAAGAATTAAAGGTCGGATTTGATAATATATTCACATACAAAAGAATCATAATATTGCACTAGTATTCATGATATTACAATAATATAAGTGGTTTTGCACTAACCATCAAGTTTTAACCGTTAATAGTTTCTTTGTTTGGCAGGTCATTACTCTTCTATAATATCATAATTTATAAATTATGATTTTGAATCAAAATTTGTAGTTTGGCATGTCAATTATCGATTTTATATTAACCATATAACCCCTAATAGCTAACAGTTTTTTGACTGTGATAGGTTTTTGGTAGTTTATAAAATCACAACTTCATGACTTGTGGTATTGACCTGCAAGTCACAATATTACCATCCACAGTCATGATATTGTGATTTTTGACAAAACTACTGGCAATTATCCATTAATCTCTAACCTACAGGGACAATATTGTCATTTTCTATTTTACAAGAAGATTAGTGATCATATAGGGCCCTTTTGTAAGCTTATTTAGCTATCTTAGATTTGGGAATATTTTTGTTAAACACATTTTGTTATTTTGGGTCTTAAAGAATCTATCTTTGCTAACCACGTTTTATGAAAGGGGTTTTATTTGTGTGATTTGATGTGTGTTAATTTATAGGGTCAATAGGAAAATTCAAAGGTAGGATCTTTTGAAAGCAAAACATCACAGCCTTAAAATTTTTCTTATCTTCTACAAAAGCACTAATGATATAGTCATGATATTGACCTGAGAATAGTGACATTGCACTAACATTAGAAATATTGTTATTTGATCATTTTTAAGGTTGTTTGTTTCTTGTTTAATATCTTCAAAATTTACAAGGAAAATTTTTAGGACAATTCTAACTAGGAAAACATCTTGCTATTGTTCATGATTTTGTCCATTTTGATAAAAATCTTGCCTTAATGCTTTTAATAAATTTTTAAATATGCCATGACTATCTGTGAATAAGCATTCTTAAGCATCTAGGTAACCTGTCATTATTTGTTCAAGCATTTATTTTGGTCAAAAATAAAAAAATTGAAGTTTTATACTTATCACAAAATCACTAATCTCGAAATCATGACATCTTTCTAAGAGTTGAGATAATGCTCTAATAGTCATGGTTTTACATTAACTTTCTGGTTAACCATCACGATTAACTATCTGTGCTTAAATTACAACTTATGAATTATGATATTATAGTCTAAAATTGCAATTTTGCACTAATTTTTGCCTTCAATTTTATCTTTTTAAGTGCATCTTAGAGTCATTTTTAGTGATTTTTGAGTCATTTTGGGCCTCCCACAAGGTCCAAATTGCCTTTGGCATTGGGGGCTCTGCCCCTCGACCTTGCCCTATACCACGACATGGAGCATGCCTAGGGCACTGCCCCCAGACCCTGCTGGGGGTTGCCACCCCCAGGCCCCCATGTCTTGGCCTACTTACCCAAAGGAATTATAGAACCTAATCATGATTTTTTCAATGGTTTTTCATAAGGCCTATTAGACTAACATTTTGTTTCTTTCAAGGGTGATTCTAGAGGTTATTTTGTCTTGCTAACATCATCTTTTGTAGGTCATATTTTAGTCTAACATCTTGTCTTGCAAGTTTCCCCTCAAGATTATCAATCAAATTACTAATCATTTATCTTGTAGGTTTCCTCTTTAAAAGTGCCAATCAAACTACTAATCATTTTCTTGCAGGTCACCCGTCAAAGACATTTTGGTATCTTAAAGCTCATTTTTGTTTGAAATTGTTATAATCACTTTGTTTAAATCATGTATATATATTGTATATCATTTTCTACCTTTTATCTTGTATAAATCTACATCTTAATTAAATCAGTTAATTAATCTACTTTTGGTTTGCTTATTTGTCACCTGAAGGCTACAGTGGTGTATGCTCTCCTCCTTACATCTTTGTGGTAATTTGTGGAGGATCAAAAACCACCTACAAACCATCCTATTTTATTTTCTAGGGGCAACATGACATGGAATTGATACCCACACACTTGTCATAGTCTTAGGGGGATAGTGACTACAGATTTCACCATCACACACTAATCCACACTTCGTGTTCTGACAAATTATAAATATCAAGGACAATTATCATTAGGCTAATTGGTTGACCCCATATAGGTCATTCATGAAGAGGAAGAGTTTATTCTCTGAACCAGGCATTAAACAAAACCTTATATGGACTTGGGCCCCCTGGTATGTAGTGTATATCAGGGATGCCCCTAAAAAGACCATTCAACCTAGCATAGGACCTTTTGACCATAATAGGTGATCTACTACTAGAGATAAGATCATCTCCTAAGTAGCCATCGAGTGAAGATGGGGTTGAAAGGGTCTTGATCAATTTTGTAATGGGTCACTGGCCTACAACCTCACCCCAAAAGTTGTTAGATGGTGCAGTCGTTGGGTTATACACCCTTGAGTTTACTAATCATAGGTTTGTGGTTTGCTTGATTTGGTGAGTGTCATGTTGGACCAATGTTGTTTGTGAGTTAACTTAGCATTTTACAAAAATATATATACACTTATCTAGTTCTTTTTGCACATAATCATCATCTTGTATATCCTTGCCTCATCATTAAATCATAATTCTTATATATCCTTATACATATTATCTTGGTACATCTTTTTACTTATCTTGTCTTAATACCACCCTAGTCTAGTCATATGCACCCATCATTGGTCATCCATCCACATCACCTACATATCCTAAACACATATTGTCATCCACATCTTGTCCTAAGTCCACTAACCAATCATTTATCTTGAGCCCGTCTTGCCTAGTCACCGTGTCCACCTAATCCTAATCATAGTCCAACATAATTCATCCCCTTATCTTTACCAATCCTCTCATCAAGTTTGTAATCATACTTGGTTCCTTATCCACAATGGCAAAACATTTTTGTCATATCAGGGTCCTCATCATTAGCTTACTTGTGTTCAAGTTTGATTCAACATCAAATATACTATCAATCATCTCATCCCGTTTGAGTTGATTATCTTAGTCTTAAGCTAGTATTAAACTAATAAATCTGGTCTAAATCAATCTCTCAGGCTAGTATATGCCCTCATCCAATCTTAGAGCTTATTGTAGCTCACTTATTCAAATCCAATCCCAATCATCATTGTTTAGCTTACATACTAATTAGTCTACTTAAATATTATCTTATCCCATCCATCATCTTATATCATCAATTCAAAATTTAAATTAGGCATAAGCAAGCCTTTATACAAATTTGTCCCACACATCCCTTCTTCATCCCTTAGTATTTCCATTCAATCCCTTGCACCTACTGATTAGGGTTGGCAAATCCACACCATTTATACTTTCTCCCATCCTTATTCATGACATCTAAAACAAATTTGGTCAATACCCTGATTGAATAATGCCTTATAGCCAATAGGGATATGCTCCTTTATTACCTCCTTGAGATGACCATTCCATGACCAATAGACTTTGACCCCAACCATCCATTATTACCCCTAGTCCAAACCCATTCATGTGATTTCCATTCCAATCCTCCATCCACTTGTCATAGCCAATCATCTACCCCTTTTTATACTAGAAAAGTGAATCCTATCCTAGCCACCTCATCTAATACTAGTCCTCCCACCCCATAATGTCAATAACCATCTAATCTAAAGTCTAATGTTTCTACATCCAAGTCATAAAGTAAAGATAACATTTATACTCATCTTCTTATATCATTAGAATCCCTCTTCCACTAGCTTGTTACCAACAACATGATGATCCACCCATACAACATATTAATCCTAATAAGCCTAAGCCATCTTGATATAAATCTAACCAATACTATATATATCATTGAACCAGGGGGCATACCATTAATCGATGTCATAACTTCCAAGACTACATCCAAGACCTCATCAATCAAGGTGACATAGAAATTGAGGATGAATCAGATGAATCTAAATCCTTGGGTAAACAAGAAGAGGCATGACAAAATTCCATACCTGATCATGATCAAGCCCTTCCCTCTCCAAGCCAAGGTCAAGATACCACATCCATCTTCCATGGTCCTCCCATCTTTTACAAATCATCCATCAAAGATGAGTCTAGTTCCTATGCACCAAATCCTCCCATATCTCATGAGTCCTTCCATTGGCTTATCTTTGTACAATCCATTGTTCCTCAATCATCTCCCCCATCTACCATATCAAAAAACCCACGTAGAGAGATCATTTGTGCACAATAAATCTTCTCTAAGCAGCATCATGACATAGTCAACATCAGAGTCAATATAAGTTTGATCTATATCAGGATCATGTTCAACACCACTATCTAAATCAGATTCCTCATCAGAAACATCATCCCTCATCAATATTGTAGTAGATGATGACTATGCCTCTCCTTTTCATGATACCTCTAATTTGGATAAAAATTAGTCACTAGGCATATTTTTTGATCCCAATCAAGATGATGAAGTCATAATAGAGCTCTTGCAAGCTTTATTTATTAGAGATTGTTAAAGTGAATCTGATCCTAACTTGGACACATGTCTTTCAACTAGTCCTAGTGATCCTTTTGCTGATCTTAAGGAGATATTCTTTGATGTCAAAACTGGGTCTCCTAAGAACCCTTATAAGGACCATACTGCCCTATCACTACTCATTAAACTCATCATACCATCTCCACCACCTTCTTCCATTATAGACCCCTTTCTTCCTATCAATGATTATTTAATCACTTCTCTCCATAAGGGTGAACATGAACATATATTATTAGAATCTTCCTTGAGCAACATAATGTGTGGCACAACTGTAGAAGTCCAAGACCATATTCAAAAATTCAATCATAATAATCAAATCACCATTGATCCTATAAATCAAAATCAAGAAGATCCAAATCATCGGCCTAGTAAAAAAGGATCTTTCCCTAGTGAATCTCAATGTCAGGCACTAGGGGACCATCATAGTAATAATTGTATATCAAGTTAAAAATCTATCCCCTGGAGAAGCCTAATATCAGACACTAAGGGGTAGTCAAAGTCAAAGTCCATCCAAAACTCAAAATAATGTCAAAATCATGGCCGATAATCCTTTAAATGATCATATTAAAGATAAATCATAAAGTCAAAGTGTCTTGGATCTCTTGCAGTCCTTTGTCATATGGTACCAATCAAATGTAGAATGTCCAACGCCTTCAATGGTGTATATGATTTCTAGTCTCCAAACACCAATCACACCATCCTATCATAATCTCACCATCCATTGAAGTCTAATACACCTCCAACAACATCAAGATCTATTCCAATCTATACCTCACATCACCTTCTCGGGCAACATTGTCTCTCATAGGGGTGATGAAGATACCTATTGTAGATATCTGGAGAGGTCATAATCAAGAATCACAAAAGGTCACATGAACCTCAATACATCCAGTGGTCATAACATGATCCAAACATCACACATATCTATAATAGATGTTGGATAAAAATCCATCTAGTGTCAACATTCCTTTATCTCACACACATATCCAATAAATTGAGATGCTCAATTATTTTTTAAAAAAATAAAAAAATAAAAAATCATTCATCTAATGGTTAAAACTAGTCTTCTGATGCCTTGGGAAAGTACCATGATGAAAACTAGTTTCTAGTGTCATGGTAAAATAATCTGTTATCTGCATTATACCTCAACACTTGGGGGCAAAATCCATCCATTTTATCCATCAAACCCATCCATTTCACCTTTATCTATCTTGGTCTATTGTTCCTACCCATCATCTGCCATCATATCATCCCTTCCCATCTTGACCTTTGTAAGGACGTGAAAGGTGTCTTGAGAAATGTTATGAAACCATCATAGCATATCCTCTAATGGACACTTAGGTAACTAAAAATTTGGTTCTTTCATGATGTGGTTATTGGTAATACCTATTCCTTTCTTGCTTATTCCTCATCCCCTTTTTAACATCACCCTCATCCTCTTGTCATCCCATCCATCATTATCCTAGTTGTTAGGCTTGATGTTCCCTTTACTAGTAACCCCCATTTTTATAGTGTATATACATATCCAAAAAAAAATTACAAATTTAAATATGTCAAAAACCCTAAAAATCATAAAATCCACAAAATCCAAACAAATATCTCAGTTGCTTTGTCTTATGCCATCTTATCATATGTCCTACATATCCTAGTCATCCTACCTTATCTTATGCCTAGTCCATATTATCATCTTATCTTAATATTTGCATCCATATCCTTATCCTAATACCCATATCCTTAGTCTAATCTTAATCTAAGTCCACATATCCAAATCCTCATCCAAGTCCCCCATCTAGTTCAAAATCCATATCCACATCCATATTGTTTCCTAAGTCTTAATCCTAATCATGATCATCCTTTCCAAATACAATTATATTCTCAGACCCCAATCACATCTTACTCATCCTAATCCATCCCATTACCTAATGACTCATCTCATCATTAGAAAAGACATGGTGACATTGCATATAAATACTTGTGTGTGTTGCTTGTACGCTCTGTATTGTTTATTTGCATCATGTATATATCTTGTTTGTCTTATGTTTTGTTTGCATCATGTATCTTTTTTCCCATTAGGAAATGAATGAGGATGATATGAGGTCACAAAATCTACAATAATGCTTATAAGTTCCCTTAATGATGCAGAGTTTTTTATTTGCCCATGCACTTTGGAACAATGTCCTCTTAGTCATACTTATATCATAGGGCATAATGTCAAGCATCATATCTATCAAATTGCATAGACTATGATTAGCCTTATGATAATTATGATGGCTTGATCATCTACATTTTCATAATTATCTAATCATCCTTATTTCCTATCCCAGTCTAATCCCCTTCACCCATCTGACTAACATCCAACCTTTTATCCTCTAATCAGTAATCATCATCATCTTTTAGTCAGAACTACATCAACCTGAGGTCTTTTCAAATTATGTAGGCAATACTTGGACACTTTTCAGTGCCCAAGGATAGCTCAACCACTCTCACTTTTTCATTTCCCCATCATTTGTCTCTTATCTTTCATCATCCTCAAGTCTAAAATCAATCAAATCATTGAACTATAACATCAATCACTAATCAACCAGTCTCTTTATCAATCACCATCTCCATACTCATCTCTTTATCCTTTTTGTCAATCACCTATACCTATTGATTGGGCTTGACATATCACAACATCCATATTTTCTTCCATCAATCATCCATTATCACTGATTGATTAATTCATCATTTAAAGTTTATAATTTTGGGGCATAACCAAGATCATAACTCTGTCCTCTCTTACTCCCTTACATGTGTTCTTGGTAGGGGCATCATCACTATTAATAACATTATGAATCATTAATTCGATGTAATTTAGTCAAATTCTTGTCATCTTTTGGACACTCGACCATATCATCTCTTTTCTCACATCCTCTTCATCATATTGATTGACTTTATCTTTGATCTATACCCATCATTAATTTCTCAAATCCTTGTCTTATCTTGACCAATAGTTCTCCCTTGCATGCATATTTACTTGGGATACATCTAAAGCTTGTGGCCCTTTTATCCTATCATCATAATGTTGTGATTGATTCCCCCTTGGGATATGTCAACAACTGTGACACCATCATCTCTCCTCCCTATGCATATGTCTTTGCTAGGGGCATCATCAACCTATCTCTCACTACTAAAGTTGAATCCCTTTTCTTCAGCATCCATATCCCATCTATCATCCCATCCCCTCATCTATCCATCACATCTGACACATTATTTCCTCTTTTGAGTGGACATCTATCTCATTCTTCCATGCATGTTCCCTTGAGGGGGAATCATATCCACTAACATCATCGACTAAAATTCATCCATGAAATTGTTTTTATTTGAAAGACCATTACTCCTACTTCATGTACTTGCAATACCCTTTCAAAAAGGGGAAAAATGTATGCACCTAAATTTGCTCACCTTAATTATTTTAATTAATTACACTAATTTATCCCCTTCCTAATGACTTATCTCATATCCCCCCTAAATATTTCCTCATTTACTAAACTTATTCTTCCTCACTTCTTCATTAATTCCTCTAATCATTTCTTAATCCTATCTTAATCTCACTTATCTATTATTTGGGAATTTTAAATTCCCATGACCTACCTACCCACCTATTAAGCCTATTACTAGGCTCTCCTACACCCTTAATCCCTAATCACCCACTTAATCCCTATCTAATCCCCTACTTAATCCTAACCAATCCCTAAGAGGATTCTAGAATCTTATCTAACTTAGACTTCCCCATCTAGAAGCTTCTATTCTAGAGATTCCAAGGAATTTAAAATTCCTTTGAAAATCCCCAACCATTGATCCCAATGGCCCATGGAAAATCCCCAACCATTGATCCCAATGACCCAAGATTGAATTCTAGCCATTGATTCTTCCCTCTAATTTATATATAAACAAGCCAATTTTCCATGGCTAAACTAACTAAAAGCTAACTAGCAACCATCTATGAAACTCATAAATCCATAAAATCTCCATGTCATTCTAATCCTTGAATCCATCATCAACATCCTTGATCATGCCAACATAAAGTCAAAATTCTGAGTCTAAATTAATCTCAATCCAATCCTCTTATTTTTTATCCATTTAATATAAGTTTGGAGCAATTAGCTTTAGGATTAGAATGTTGTTTTGAGTTTTTTATTCATCTATTTGCATTTGATTCTATTGGCACTAGATTTTACTTAGGTAGTTTGATGTTTTGGGTGGTTTAAATTGCCTAGTTTAATCCATTTACTTAAAATTTCCTACTACGTTAGCTTCTTGTTCTATTTAGGGGTTTATGTGAAAACACTCCTACAAAATCATGCTATATGACCAAAGTTATTACAATTATATAACATAATGTCACTTTATTTGTAATTCAATAATGGTGAAAATGAGTTATAGTTTCTATTAGAAAATCCATATGTGACTTTTCCATAGTTCCATGCATATTCATTTATTACATGTGAATTACACTCTATTTCTCTATGACCAAATTGATTGCAAGAATAAAAATAACCATATAAGTAGCTTGTGTACCTTATCACATTTTTCTTCCTTGATAGAAATGACCTTCTGAGATCTCTAACAGGGATGTTCTTATCTCTGATTTCTCTATGAGGAGAATCGACATGCTCTATCTTCTTTTTGATTTCTATATTCACAAACCTCTTTAGTGCACCCACATAGCTCTTTAGCTTCTCTATATTTATCTTCTTGGGTGTTTTTGTAGTTTTTGCACTCTGCCCTTCTTTAGTGCTCTTTTGGTTCTCTTCATAACCAATACCAGTCTTGATACATGATGACAATTGAAAATTGAAAATCTCATGTACTACTTTGGTGATTTTCAATTTAACATGCCTTTTCCAATTCTTTATTTAAGGAATGAACTTTTGATTCTAATTTGGCAATGTGGTCTTATTTTGCCTTAAGCTCAACTCTTACTTCCTCCTCTATCTTCTTGGCTTCTATTTCAATATTTAGACTAATGATGACATTTTTTGACTCTTCAAGGATTTGAGACATTTATGTTTTTAGGTCATGATTTTATTCTTCATATTTTTGAATTTGTAATCTTTATTTTAGATTATTTTTCTTCAACATTTCTATCTCTTCTAAAACAAAAATGAGTTCTGCTTTAAGATCTACTTCTCCTTTATCCTTGACATCTTCCTCCTATTTCTAGGTGTCTTCACTTGTATAGGCATCATTCATTATTCATAAACAAAATTTCTTCTCTGCACTACCTAGAACACTCTCATCACTTTCCTTAGTTGAGCTGCTATCCTTTTTAGAATAGAGACTTTTCTTGTGCTTACCAAACTTTTTCTTATTTTCTTTTTTTTTGAATCTTTCCTTGTATTTGAGTTTGATTCCTTTTTATTTCTTTCCTCATTATGATTTTCCTCATCGTCACTATCATCCTTATGTGGACATTTAGAAATAAATTGTCATATTTTACCACAATTGAAACATTGAAAGGTAACTTACCTTTGTATTTTTTGGATCCCTTTTTAAGATTTATGATAAATAGGGCCTCCTTCTCATCTTATTCATCACTGGTGCTATCACTTGATTTAGGCTCTTTATATTTCCCTTTCTTAGAAGCTTTGAAAGTTGCTTGCTTCTTAGATTTTTTTTTTCTTTTTAGTCCTCATCCATATGTCGTGAGAATTCCATGTAACTCATCCATTGTTAATTTTTTTAGATCCTTTATTTCTTTGATCATATAAATTTTTGCTTTGAATCTTAATGATAGAGACCTTAGTACCTTTTGGATGATTATAGATTATTTGAATTTTTCACCAAACCCTCTGATAATGTTGATAATTTCATCTACATGAAGTAGATAAGCTGTAATGTTTTGTCCTCTCTCATCTTTTAAATTTTAAATTATCTTTTGTGAGTTTGAATCTTGGCCATTTTTACTTTGTTATCTCCCTCATAGATGGGCTTAATTTTATCTTGAATCTCCTTAGTTGAGTCACACTACATTACTTTTACAAACTCATATTCTGATAAACCACACATAATAACATTCATGGCTTTTGCTTTATTTTCACTAGCCTTCTTTCTTGTTGTATCTATTGGTGGAGTTTGTGGCACTATGTATCCATATACAATTTATTTCCAAATGTCAAAACCAAGGTCCATTAGATATTTCCTCATCCTTATACTCCAGAATGCAAAATTTATCCTATTGAATAATGGAGCCTTGTTGGTGGGAAAACCTTCCTGAACCTGATGACTGGCCATGTGTGCTTCTAGGATATACCTTCTAGTGGTTAAATTGATCCTGAAGGAACCTTGCTCTGATACCAATTGTTGAGCACACACCACACTAGGGGGGTGAATCAGTGTGTAATAATAATTTGCTTTTTTTCTAATTAAGTTTCATAAAGAAACCATTCACAAAATAAAAAGTAAATGCATAACATAAAATTTACATGGAAAACCCTCGATGGTGAAAAATGACACTTGAAAGGCTGCTTGGATCTACTATTCAAATCCATCCACAAGATTAATAATTCTTTTTACAAAAATTATGTAGGCACCAAACTACTTGGAGATGCCAATCCCCAATACGAAGCAACAACTTAGCTCTATATAATGATATCTTTAAAGCACTAACTTCAATGCTAAACATTAAATTAGTGAAAGGCACTAATCTATTTAAATACCAACTTCAATGCCAAGCACTAACTTAGTGAAAGACACTGATCTCTCTGTCATGAGGCACCAACCTCACTTAAACAATTTTCACCTTTTCACTATGGTTGTGTCAATAAATGATGACAGAGTCAAGTTTTGCTCTTATCCCTCTTCTCTCTCTTTTCCCACTTCTCTCTCTTATTCTCCTTGTATATGATATAAATAATTATTTCAACACACTTATTTCCAAATCCCATTCATTTTTTCTTTTATACCTTCCTTATGCCTCTTCAAAAGGGTGTGATTTCTCCCAAGGAATACGAACTCTCCAAAGGTGGTAATCCCTTCATTTTAGATTATCATTCATTAGAGTTGGGTCATGATTCTTGTTACCAGAACTTTGATGCTAACAAATGTGGTTGGCCATCATTTAATACAAATGAATTTAATTCTACTTCAATGCTGCTCTTCATTCTTTAATTATCATTCTTCATATTGGTGAGTTTGTAATTGCTAATAGGGCAAGTTTAGAGCTACTAGATGAGTTTAGAGCCCTGGGCAATTCCAAAACTACTGAGTGAGTCAAAAGCTCTAGGTGAGTCTAAAGCTATTGAGTGAGTTTGAAGCTCTGGGTGAGTCTGATGCTACTGAGTGAGTCTAAAGCTTTGAGCAGGTCTGAAGCTATTGATTGATTTTAAAGCTCTAGGTGAGTCTATAGCCTACCCTTCACTTTGCCGTTGACATCAATGATAATATTCAATACACCTGAAGCACACAGTAAGAAACTGGGTCTCATGGGTTTTATCGTGCAAAAGTGTTCTTATCATATATTAGTGCTAAGACATACCTTATTTAATGACTAACTATAAAAATAAATACACAAATATGGGCCTAAGTGCATTTAAGTAAATAAACATGATTAAAATGATCATTACCATTATATCCAAAGTCCACATTGACCATATTCAGATAACATAAATTATATTCATCATATCCATAATAGATCTACAAGTTACATAACAAATGTATAGTTTAAATCAATGATACAAATTAGCTATAAACTAGATTACAATAAAAATATTACAATGATATCCATGATTACACCAATGGAATGACATTAGATAACAATCAACCATTATATAACAATGATCAAAAGCATTACAAAGCTCTAACATGGGTACTTATACTTGGTTCCCACTGACAAAGTAGTTAAAATACTTATGACACTCTTAGTGGCTAGCCAATGATCTCCAATGGACTAAGATTCATGAAAACCATCTACATCATTTTCCTAAGGACCCAGGCCTTTGTGCCCCTATATTCTCATTTTGTATTGGATCCTCATTGACAAGTGTCTATATTCATGCAGGTTGGTGCTAAACTTGTTCATGATTTAATTTTGTTTCATCCTTGAGAATCACTAATCAACCATTTCCCACTTCCTTCATGCTCCTCAAGTCTTTCATTGATATTCTGAGCCCTTCACTCTCAGGTTCTCTATTTATTATGCCTCCCATCTGATTAGGTTTTATCACATCATGATCTCTTGTGCTGTGGTCTTTTGAATTGGTATAACTTTAATGCCATGATATTTCTACATCATGCTTATTCTGTGCCACTATCAAAAGACTTAGCCAAAATTTGGGGTCCAACATCAACCCACTCTATGTCATTAGTCCATCCTAGACTAAGCACCAATTTTGACTTTGACCAAAAATTTAGGACCAACCTATTTGATCTACTTCTAAATACCTTCCCAATGTGATAAGGTGTTGATCAACTTTGTTGTTAACTCTTCAATGGCCACTTTTAGCTTTGTGGTTTCCTTAGGTTGATCATGACACTCGATTTATTGACCAAACATTCAAAAGATGTGGAATCATATTTATGAATGCCTTCAAGCCTGGTGACCTTAGCTACAACCTATCCTCAGAGTTTCATAAAGTTAGAATTAATTTCTTATTGATGCACAATTATTATTTCTTTCATAGCTTTTACATCCTTGAATGCCTTTGCACGCTTAGTGCAGTTTTTTATTAAAAGGGTTGTCTCAACCAATTATTGGCATTAAAGCTCTTCTTCTTGAAGTCAAGCTTCTAAAATTTTATTGGGCTGCACCAACTTCTTAAAAACCCCATCTAGAATGGGAATCACATCCCCAACTCTGTGCAAGGCACACTTTCACACCTCCACTGCTTCAATAAACTATGTTTTTGCCCATACTTTTTCATTTCTTGGCCCAGGCTACTCCTTACAACATTTCAATAGGAGGTCCATGAGGGTATCCAACTTATCAATTGCCTCACCCTCTAAAGGTACTCTATCTATGAGCATCAAGTCTTAGCTCATTATAACCTTAGAAATATTTAGTATTTTTACCTTAGTGGTTGTCTTGACCTCCAACTAGTGTTTCAACTTGATTACTTCTAGTTTGGTGCAGGTGGTGATCTCTTTATTAAACAACTCCACCACTTTGGTATGTTTCTACTTAGCTTGTTGCACATTAGATTCTACAATAATACTCTATCGTGCTACCTCAGATGTCATTATATAAGTGTCATATTAGTTTGTATAGAAGTAAACTGATAGGGATCTACCCATAAAGTTGTGGGCAGGGCCACCACTTATGGATCTAATACAAGACTATCAAAAGGCATCTCAAAATGACTTTATCTAATTATACATATCAAGTAAAAATAATATCTTGCACCAGGTTTAGATAGATGTGTCTTCCTGAGGAAGGTGGGAATGCAGATGCATCAACTTACTGGGGACACTTGTTTGGTATTGGGCACAAAGGTTGGTGGATACATCAGACCTTTATGTTTTGACCATGGAATCAATTGGATATTTCTATTTTATTGAATCTCACTCAAGTATCTTGACATATATGTCATACTCCTATGAATTGGTGTTGATGTCAAGTCCATTCAATCTTTTTATTTTAGAGTCATCCCTCTCTCCATCAAGTGGATATTTAAGCTCCAATTGTGTCTCCTGAAGGGTGGTCTCTTCCTCTTGCACTAGGGAGAGTGTTTCCTCTAAATTAGTGTATTTTTGTACTTTGGATATCTCCAAGGTCCCTTCTGATAATGCTTCTATCTCTTCCCTGTCACCATTCTTAAGCTCTTCTATCTCCTATTCCAAATGAGTAGTTTTTATTGTATGTGTTAAGCCTTTTGGTTGACTTGTTGGTGGATATTTTTTTAGTAGTGAAACCCTCTTTGGTGGTGAAGCACTTTTTTGAAATGCCTAGGTAGTCCTTTGCCTTTTCAAAGGTTCATGCTAAGAATTTATGTTGATATCATACCTAGAACGTTTCTATTTTCTTTCTAGTGGTGGCACTAAGGGGAGTTTCTCTCTTTCATGCTCCACACTTCTCAAATATTTCTTCTTTGGTTTCAACATATAAAAAAATTATGAATGGAATCCATGATCAAGGTTTGATACACCTTGATGTTGGTTCTATCTGACTCAATCTTTTCTCTTAATAATTGCTTCCCTAGGTATCCATGCATCTAGTAAAGAGTGTGAACCTTTGATTCAATTTGTTCAACTTCAAGTGTCATCAACTTTAAATCATATATTTAGTTGATAGAGCTCATAAAATACTACACTATGAAAGCATAAGGCAACTTTAGCTAAGTAAAAAATTATGTAGATGGGTCCATCCTAATGTGCTTGAGGGAGTAATGTTACTTTACAACAAATTTGGCTTGATCACCAACCTATGTAGGTAAGTCCTTTAGAACATGACACTCATTCTGAAAGGATTTCTTCATCTCATCATACCATGACTTTATTTTAAGCTTATAGGTTAGAGTGATTTGACTAGTGCAAGTGAATGCCTTATATCTCTCTATATGGGACTCATGCTCAGGAAGGTACACCCATTTTAATTCTCCAGAGATGTAGTTAAGTACATCAATTTCATTCAAAACCATTAGTAATAAGAACACACCCTATGGGAATGTATGGTTGGGTGTCTGATGAGCCTTATCTACATCTACTATAATTTTCATGAAAAAATACATCGCCCAATTGTACTTTATCCCTTCAATGACTTGGTGTGCAACATATAGGTGGGTCATGTCTACCTCCTTCCATTTATGTCCACTACCAACCTTCATCATGATAATGCATGTGGCCAGTTGGAGGGAAGGATCTTGAAGTTTTTTAATATGCATAACATGGCCTTATTTATAGTACTCAAACACCATAGATGTCTTCTCCATCTCTATCTTTATCGAGTCTTTTAGATCATATTCAAGGTCCATACCGGAGCACTACAACCATAATAATTTGTTAATTCTTTCAGCCATGATTTTCATCTATGCCCAACAAAGTAGATATATTTCTCATGCACATGAGATTTTAAAAACATAACTACTTTAATAGGCTTTCTAAAATAGTGGAGGTTGAATAATTGAAAAATGGTAGTGGAATCCAAGGCATTGAAGATCTTCAAGTCATAGACCAACTCACTCCTAGTGTTTTAGTACTTGACTCTATAACCATTTTTTAGTTCTATCTCATTCCTAGGCTGACAATGGTTGTAATCAAAGATAGTGTAGGTGGACACATTAGAGACCCATTTTTCAGCTTGTAACACCATTTTAGGGTACTATATTTTCTCAATCAACAAAGGTGGGGGTGGAGGCACTTAATCTTTCTTTTTCACTTGGCATGCCATCCCTTTTCCCTCATCTCCTACATGCATGCCTTGTTCTTCAAGTGATTCTTCCCTGATTAGTATCATTTCCCCACCAAATGCTTAGCTTTTCTTCCTCTGGAATGATAGGTAGTGGTTCAATTCATTAGGCCTTTTTCTTAGGCTACATCACCCTTCATAGAGCATGAAGGTTGAGGCATGACCATCTAGTGTTCATAAATGAATACATTATTATTGTTGTAATTGGTTAGACTCTTCTGATTTGATGCCTATTAATGATGGGTACTATCCTCTGTAACCTGCACTCAAGAAATTTGACCTTTGCAACCTAGTTTTGACTACTTGTTTTAGCTTAAACACACTTCAATGATCAAGAAATTACTAAAATTTGACACTTTGCACTTGATTGAAAGCTTTGAAATCATCTTGAAACAACTCAAGTTCACTCCTTCAGATTTATAAATTATCAATCATGGAAATAATAAAATGTGAAATGAACTGAACTACTTTGTCTTTTTATAGGTTCAAAGGGATAACTTGCATTTACTACCCCCTCTTCGACCATCACTTTACATAATAAATGTGACCAATAGTATTGCCATGATGTGATGTTGACACACTTATCATTACCACTACCTCTTTGTATTAATGACATGTCTCATAACATGTTTTTCTAAAAGTGCATGACAACCGTAGGCACTATATGCATCTAAATTCACTCACCTACATTATCATCACTAATATTACTATTAGTCGACATGAATTCCACTCATCCCATTTGTTCTAATTTATTCCACTAATTTATCCCCCCTTTTTAATCATTAATCTAATGTCCCCCTTCATTATCCTTCATCCACTAACCTTATTATATCCTACTTCATCATTAATCTATTTTAAATCCCCATAACCATTTATTTATCCTATCCTAATCCCACTTACCTATTATTTGGGAATTTTAAATTCTCAATGGCACACCTACTAGATTATGCCTAGGCTCTCCTACACCCCTATTCCCTAATCTCTACCTAATCCCTATCTAATCCCCCATATAATCATCATTAACCCCTAAGAGGATTCTATAACCCTCCATATCTAGAACCTTCTCTATTCTCACCCTCCTCCCTAGAAGCCTCCAAATCTAGAGGCTTCCAAGGAATTTTAAATTCCTTGGATAATCTAAAACCCTTGAACTTCTCCAACCAACTTCAAATCTCCACCATTGATCTTTCCCTCCTCTTTATATTTAAACAACTCCTCTCCTTCATAGATGGCCAATAAGTAGTTATTTAACCAATCCATGCCCAATTAGTCATTAAATCAACCATCAAACAATCTTCATCATACCATCATAATGTCACAAATTTGAGTCAAGGTATATCCATCCAATCTCAATCTCTTTTTATTTTAATTTTGTTTAATCTTGGTGTAGAGCATTTAGATTTAGAATTGTAATGTTGTTTTGAATTGTGAATCCATTAGTTGGTATTAGGTTATAATGGCTCTATTACTTTACCTAGTAGTTTGATCTTTGGGTTTGAATATATATTTTAAAATCCATATAGAGATATAAAATTATCTACATTTTGGAAACTAAGGTGGGACAATTGATCCCAATTTAATCCTCAAGTTTGTTGGAAGTGTTTTTTCTAGCTTGTAGGTCAAATTGGGCAAAGAAAATATCAAATTTTTGATGTTTTACACTTACAGGTGGAAGTCACAATTTTGAAATGGTATTCATGACTATGTAGTTGTGATATTATCTTGAGATTCATGACCTTATAGCTAAAAATTTGAATTGACCACTAACGGTTTTGGATTTTACAAGTTTTTGGCTTTTTGACAAAACTGCAACTCATAACTTATGACCGTGCCTAGTGAGTAGTGATTTTGCCTAGAGAGTCATGATTTTGTCATAAACCATTAACAATCTATGCTATAGGTTTATAAATTTATGAAAAACCACAACTTCATAAATCATGAATTTACTCTAGTAGTTAAGATTTTGCACTGTGTAGTCACAATTTCGTGGTTCTTGAATACAAGCATAAAATCATTTGTTTTTCCTATCGATTTTTATTTTGACTAACCCCTACCTAACCATCCTAAGCATCATGTGTGTGTTTCAAAGTATTTTACCCTCTGTGTGTAGGATTTAGGTCAAAAAGAGCATCAGGAAAGAATCTAAGCCATCATCCCTAAGTCATAAAACTACAACTTTTGACATTTTCAGACTCGCAACTTTACCATGTGAAGTAGTGGTATTGTAGCCCTAGTAGTGAATTTGTGAATCCTTTTAATTTTGTCATTTTTTTTACTGGTTATCATCTTTGAGATCTACAAGGTATATTTAGGACTGAATTTAACTAGAAATATTATCTTTTAAAGTCTTAGATTCTATCCATTTAATTTTTGATACATCATAAACATTAATATTAATCCATCATAATCATCTCTATATAAACACTCCTAGCATCAAAACAATCTATAATTAAGCATTATTAAGCCTTTCAAATATTTTGTCATAACTTGTATATCGAGATTTCTATGTCAAATATATAAAATCTTAGGTTTTGTCATTTATAACAAAACTACAACTATTGAATTATAGCTAATGGTGATTTTGTCACTTTGTGTTGCGGTTTTACCTACCAATCATAGTTTTATAGGTTAAGCATTATGGTTAGATAATTAATGCAATATCATAACTCAAAATATGTGTTTTGTCTTAGATTAGCAATTTTATAATTTTTTATTTTAGTTTTGCACTATGTAGTTATGATTTTGCATTCAATTTTGTCCTTTTTAAGTGATTTTTAGAGTCAATTTTTAATGAATTTTTTAGTCATTTTAGGCCTCTTATAAGGCTCAAATTGAATTTGGTGTAGGGGGCTCTACCCCTTGACCCTAAGCTCCCCCCAGAGCCCACAAAGGGCTCTAACCTTTGACCTTACAAGGGGTGCTACCCCTTGACCTTACTAGAGACTGCTGCCCCTAGACCCTCATGTCATGGCCCACTCAACCTAAAGGAATTATAGAGCCAAATCATGATTTTTTAGGGTTTTTTATTAAGGCATATTAGACTAACATCTTATTTCTTGTAGGGGTGAATTTTGATTGGCTAACATCCTTTTTTTCAGGTCATATTTTGGTCTAACATCATTTGTCTTGTAGGTTTCCCCTCAATATTATCGATCAAACTACTAATCATTATCTTACAGGTTACCTCTTTTGAGTACCACTTAAACTACTAACCATGTGCTTGTAGGCTGCTTATCAAATACTCGTGGTACTTTGGAAAATCATTTTTGAATCATTTTGATCATCTTATATTATATATATCATTTTGATAAATTTGTCTTGTATATATCATTATCTTGTATATTATTGTCTTTTATCTTGTAAATATACATCACATCTTAATCTTAATCGATTAATTAATCTTTTGTCCATTTGTTTATGTCCTGAAGGATAAGGTTGATGTATGCTCTCCCCTTACATCCTTGCAATAATTCTTAGGGGATAAAAAACTGCCTATAAACCTTCCATCCTTTTTTATTTTCTAGGAGGCTAGTGACCTTGAATTTCACCACCATGCACTAGTCCAAAATCCATGTTTTGACAGAGTCAAAAAATTAGGAGAGCTATCATTTGGTGCATAAGAAAAATTGCCCATAAAGGGTTCTATAGAGTGAGGGGTGGTTAAGTTCCAATACACAAGGCAATCAAACAACATCCTATACAGACTTGGGACCCATTGTATCTTTGCATATATAGGGGATAAACCTAGAAGCCTTATGTAAACCTAGCATAAGATCCTTCAGATATAACAAGCACCTCACTACTAGAGTCAGTATCAGTTTCTAAGTAACCATTGTGTATAAATAGGGTTGATAGGGTTTGATCAATTCTGTAATGGGTCATCGACCTAAAACCTCACCCATGAAGCTATTAGATGGTGTGAGCATTGGGTTACACACCCTTGAGTTTACTAATCATAAGTTTATGAATTGCTCGATTAGGTGTGTATTCTGCTAAACATGTGTTATTTTTGAGTCAAGATAGCCTTTACCCAAATCTATATACCTATATAGGTCCTTTGAACATCCCATCTTGTATATTCTTGCATCATTCTATCCTTTTATACTTCCTTATCCCACCGTACCTTTACACATATCATATTATACATCCTAGTCATCCTCCCCTTGGAAATATTGTCTTGTCCCTACCTCATTTTGTTACATCCTAATCTAGTCATCCCCATATCATTTTATCTAATCATTGATCATACCCCACCATCCTGTCTCTATCTCATAATTGCCTTTGTATTTCTTTATGCCATCTCTCACCTTATCTTAATCCCATCCTAGTCTAATCATATCCATTCATTAGTGATCAATCCCCATCACCTACATATCCCATCTTACACAATCTTGTCATCATCTCATTATACATATTGTCTTTTTGTGCATCCTAATCTCATCATCCTCTTGTATACATTTTATTCTCTTGCACATTCTTCTAGTCATATCTTATCCTAATCTCACCAATCATTAGTCATAATCCATCACATTTCTCAATCACATATTATATATCTTTATCAATATCCCCCTTGTATTTATTATTATCATTTATATATCCTTTACATATTTTAATCTTCTCCTAGTCTAACCATATCCCAAACATCTTGTCTTATCATCCACATCTTGTTTTAAGTCTATAATCAATCATCTATTTTGACCTTGTCTCCATCACCCATTTAGTCTAACCTCATCTTATCTTATCCTTGTTGGCTCTTTAGGTCATACCTGTGTCCCAACCATCCACATCCCATCATTTTATCATCACCTACATATAATTATCCTTATCCCATCATCCTATCATCTTCATCACATACTCCTATCCCATCTTATCTTGAGAAAAATTAGTCTAAGGCTCAAGCTAGTACTTTTATCCTTCATATCATCCTATCATCCTAATCCATTATTTCTCATCATTTTGTCAGATGTCATACCTATTCGATATTCTGCTAGCATCTTATCACTTTGATGGTTTCAATCTAGTAACCCATCAATCATCAATTTAATAATCTCTAATCAACTCATATGACCTATTCATAACTACCACCCATCTAATCATCATCTTGTTAGTTTGAATTCAGGTTGTTAGCACCTCTTACACTATCTATCTAAAATATGATCCTAGTCCTATATTATCTTCATCATGTTTCAACCATCTCATCCCCATCCTCATCTATAATACTAGCTCAGTCCTTTGGAACCACTCTATTCAATAAACCATCCTTAGCCTACCTCCATCATCTATCCTTTATCAACCAAACCATGAAGCTAGACCCCACTCTCCTAGACCAATATATAACTACCAATAAGGATGAGATCCTCTTGTGGTTCCTTATGATGGGTGTACCACTCCCTAAAGGTGTTGACTCACTTTAACTCATTGCCCCTCCCATCCAAGCCCCTTCATGTGAATCCCATGCCAATCCTCCATCCGCTAGTCATAAACCATCAACTTCCCCTTCCCATACTAGCAAAAGGAATCCATCCACCCAGTCTTATCAATGACCATCTGATCATAAGTCCCATGCTTCCACATCTAAATCACCTAGTGAAAAGGATTCTTATATTCCCCTTCATATGTCCTTAGAATCCCTATTCAACCAACTAGTCATCGCTAACATGATGGTATATCCACTTATCTAACATCTTGATCCCACCATGCCCAAGCCCTCTTGGTATACAGATAATATATTTTGTGCATATCACCAAACTTGGGGGCATACTATTAATCAATGTCGACCTTTCCAAGATTATGTCCAAGACCTCATTAATCATGGTGACATAATAATCGATGATGAACTAGATACATCTATACCCCTGGGTGAACAATAGAAGGAATGCCAAGATTCCATTCCCAACCATGATCAAGCCTTTCCCCTTCCAAGCTAAGGTCAAGACACCACTCCCATTTTTGACAAATCCTCCATCAAATTCAAGTCTATTTCTCATAAGCCTAGTTAACCCATCTTTCATGAGTACTTTCATGGGCCTATCATTGTCAAAACCATCATTCATCCATCATCTCCCTCTCACCCATCACTTCAAATACCCCTTGTTGAGAGGTCAATCATAGAAAATGAACCTTCTACTAGTAGCATTACATCTTGTGCTTCAGAGTCAACACAAGTCTTATCAATATCAAGATCATGTTCAACACCAGTGTCTAAATCATATTCTTTGTTAGAAACATCATCCCTCATTAATAATGATAATGCCTATCCTTTTAAGGATACCACTAATCTAGGTACCTCCAATACATCACTAGGCATACCTTTGGATCCTAATCTATATGATAAAGTCATAACATAATTATTACAAGCTTTATCTATTGAAGATTTTCAGATTGAATCTAATCCTCCTTTGGATACATCTGTCACAACTAGTCTTATTGATCCTTTTGTTGATCTTGATGAAATTTTCTATGATGTCAAAATTGGGTCTCCTAAGAACCTCTATGAGGATTATGTTACCCCATCACCACTCATTGACCTCATCACACCATCTCCACCACCTTCATGCATCATAAACCCCTTTATTCCCATCAATGATCATTTAATCACCTCCCTTTGTAAGGACAAATGGGAACATATGTCATTGGAGCCTTCATCAAGTAATATAATGTGTGACATAAGTACAAAAGTCCAAGACCACACTCTAAAAGTCATAAATCATAATCAAGACATCCTTGATCCTATCAGTCAAAATCAAGAAGTTTCCAATCATCAACTTAATCCTAATATGTATTCCCCTAGTAAATCCCAATATCAGACACTATAGGAATGTCAAAGTCAAAATCATAATTTATCAAGTCAAAAATCAATCTCCCTTGATGAAGCCCAAAATACGACACCAAGGGGTAGTCAAAATATAAATAATGTTAAAAGCATGAATGATCATCAATCAAGTGATCATATCAAATATGAATCACAAAGTCAAAGTGTCTTGGATCTCTTGCAATCTTTTTTCAGTTGGCACTAATCAAATGAAGCATGTCTCACACTTCCAATGATGCATGCAACTGCTAGTCCTAATCCACCATCACCCATCACACCATCCTATCTTAATATTATCATATGTTCAATTCCCATATATCCCCATCAAAATTCAATCACATTCATATCTCACATCACCTCCCTAAGCAACATTATCTCTCTTAGGGGCAACAAAGAAACTTGGTATAGATATCTAGAGGGGTCTCCATCAAACATTAATGAAGGTCACACATACCCCAATACACCCAGTGGTAAAAACATGATCCTTTGATCACACATCTCTAAAATAGGTGTTGGCTAAAATATCCATCAAATGTATGCATCTTGAATCTTGTACCCACATCTAATAAATTAGATGTCATCCAAAATAAAAAATCTCAAAACAAAATCATTCATCCCAAGGTGAAAACCAGTCTTCTGGCACTTTGGGAAAGTACCATGATGAAAACGAGTTTCTAAAATCATGGTAAACTAATCAATTTTCCACATTTTACCTCAACACTTGGGGGAAAAATCCATCAATCCATCCCTTTTCCACCCCCTCCATGGTTCTTTATCCATTATCCACCATCATATCATGCATCCCATTATGTCCTTCTTTCCCATGTTGAACTTTGTAAGGAAGTGTAAGGTGTCTTAAGAAACATTTTTCAATCATCTTGGCATATCCTGCAATGGACACTCAGATAACTAAACATCTGAATCCTTCATGATGTGGTCATTAACACTCCCTAGTCCCTTTTTCCTTTGTCTTCCTCCTCTTTTTTACATCACCCCCATCCTTTTGTCATTCCATTCATCATTCCATCCATCCTCATCCTTATCTTGGTTTCTAGGATTGGTATTTCCTTTGCTAGTAATCCCATTTGTATAGTGTACATACATATCCCAAAAATCCCTAAAAATTGTAATATGTCTAAAACCCTAAAAATCATAAAACTTGAAAAAATGTCAAAAATAGTCCATGGTGTCTTGTCTTATGCCCAATACCTTAGTCACATCCATCTCCATCCATTTCATATCTTCCCATATTTGGATACCACATTTATTCTTGGAACCAAATTAGAGTGGTCACCCATCTCTTCATCTTTTCAATCTGATCCTTTTGACTAAGTATTATTAACATACATCACCTTGTCAAAGATTTTAATTTGGCACCCATCACTTCCTTATTATTACCTCTTCATATATAACACCCATCAAATCACTTCCTTGATAGTGTGAAATGTACTTGATCCTATCACTTTCCTTATGATTGCATTTTCATACCTAGCACCCATCCAATCTCTCTTTTGATAGTATGGAAGGTATTTGATCCCATTATTATCTCCTCTTCTTGCTATATTGGGATCTTGTAAGGCCTTGTATGTTGGTAATCCTTGGTCATCAATTTTATAAATAACCTTCCTTGCCCAATTTTTGATTTAATTTTAAGACCAAATCAATATTCAAAGACCTTATCCCATCCTTCGTCCTTTTATCCTCAAATAGGGAAAACATCTTAGCCTAATCTTAATCATGATCACCCTATCCAAATCCAAGCCCATACTAAGGCCACAATCACATCTTGATCATCATATCCAAATCTAAGCCCATCCTAAGTCCACAATCACATCATGATAATCCAATCCATTACCTAATCACTCATCTCATCATTAGACAAGACATTGGGACACTGCATGTAGATACTCATGTGTGTTACTTGTTCATTCTATTTGTCTTGTTTTCATGTATTTTATCATGTATATATATTTTATATTTGATTGTATACACCCATCATCAATCCTATCAATTCATCATATTATACTGGCCTATATCTCTCCCTTTCATGTATCTTTACTTAAGATTCATCTAAAGCTTATGGCCTTTTAATCCTATCATCATCATGTTACAATTGATTCCCCCTTGGGATGTGTTGACAATCATGACAACATCATCTTTACTCCCTATGCATGTGTCCTTGACAGGGGCATCATCAATCTGTAGCTTATTACTCAAGTCAAATTATGCTTCATCATCTATCCATCTCCTCCCGTCCCTCCTTTTTTATTTCAAGGGGCCATCCATCCCATTCTTCCCCACACGTCCCCTCAAGGGGGCATCATAACCAATAACATTCATCCATGACATGGTTTTTATTTTAAATACCATTACTCCTTCTACTTCACTCTAATCATAATGCCCTTTCAAAGAGGGATAAAATGTATGCATCTAAATTCGCTTGCTTACATTATCATTATTAACATTACTATTATTCAACACTAATTTTGCTCATCTCATTTATTCTAATTTATCCCCCATTTCTAATCATTAATCTAATGTACCATTTCATTATCCTTCATCCACTAACCTTATTCTATCCTATTTCATTATTAACCTATTCTAAATCCCCATAATCATTTATTTATCCTATATTAATCCCACTTACCTATTATTTGAGAATTTTAAATTCCCAATGGCCCACCTACTAGCCCATGCCTGGGCTCTCCTACACCCCTAGTCCCTAATCTCTACCTACTCCCTATCTAATTACCCATCTAATCATCATTAACCCCTAAGAGGATTCTAGAACCCTTGAAATCTAGAACCTTCTCTATTCTCACCCTCCTCTCTAGAAACCTCCAAATCTAGAGGCTTCCAAGGAATTTTAAATTCCTTAGATAATCTACAACCCTTGATCTCTTCCAACCAACTTCAAATCTCCACCATTGATCTTTACCTCCTCTTTTTATTTAAACAACTCCTCTCCTCCATAAAAGGCCAATAAGCAACTATCTAAGCAATCCATGTCTAATTAATCATTGAATCAACCATCAAGCAATCCTCATCATGCCATCATAATGTCATAAATCTGAGTCAAAGTATATAAATCCAATCTCAATCTCTTTATATTTTAATTTTGTTTAATCATGGTGTAAAACATTTAGCTTTAGAATTGCAATGTTGTTTCAAATTGTGAATCCATTAGTTGGTATTAGGTTCTAATTACTCTATCACTTTACCTAGTTGTTTGATCTTTGGGTTTGAATTTAAATTGTTAAATCCATATAAAGCTCTAAAATAATCTATAAACACATTTGAATATTCACACTAAAGGTGAGAATAATTATTTACCTATCAAGCTTATGGTCACATGCCACATCTTGTTTAGCCCTTGTCCTCATCCATTTTCTTAATCATACCTTTGAATTTGTGTGTATCTCTATAGACCATATCTTGGCACTTCATATATGTAACACCCCTTACCCCACATTAATAGAGATTTATCATCTTCCACAAAAACATAAGTATCAAATTACAAATGATTACAAAACTAAAAAAAGGGTGTGCAACCAACGCATCACTTTTATTGAAAATAAGAAATCCTAAACTAATGACATGCACCTTATTGGTACAAACAAGAAAGACTTAGGTAGAAAAATATGGTCACAACTGACTACCCTTTTAATGACCAAAAATAAATTAGCCATCCAAACATTTCAAATGACATGCGTCAATGAGATGGATACTATGATTAATAAAGGGACCATCCAAGTGAACACAAAGCTTCCCTAAGTGGTGTACGAAATTAGAGTCATAGATTAAGACTTGCATTCCATGAGCAAAAGTCTTATGCTTGAGATGGTGATCATGCCATGCATTCTATTTGTATTTTCTAATGTCTTAACTCCAATGTGTAAGAAAATGAGTTCCATCCAGTTGTACTAAATCATCTAGGTGCACTTTCAATGATGCCTCATCGTCTATCCATCCAACATGTACAATGTGAAGAGAGGGAACCAAGAATTCTATTAGAAGAACTACCTTGGTACTGAACATAATATTGAGCAACATACTTTTGTTGAGGCACCTATAAGTTGTTTGATAGGCCTAAATAACTATAGATAGCCAAGTATCCTAATCAGTGCATCTAATATTACATATATTGGTTAAAGTTGTGCCCAAGATTTTATTAAATACTTTAACAGTGCCATTTTCCTAGGTATGATATGGTGTGGTCTTGTGGTGAACAATCATGATTTCAACCAAAAATACTCAGACAGTCTCATTGAAGAATTGGATACCACAGTCACTAGTAAAATTTAATGGACAACCAAACCTTGTAATAATATGTGCCCAGATGAAACATGTTGTAGTAGTCATAGTACAATCTCATGTTGGTATAACTTTAGTCTAGTGGGTAAGATAATAGTTACATTGATAACGTAGTGTGATCTAGTACATTATATTACTAGGTTGATGGGGTTAGTAAAGTCAATGACCCATTTATCAAAATGTTCCTATGACATAATAAGATGAAGTGGCATTGCATCCTACTAATTGGGCTTCCTCATGCACTAGAAAATGTCACATTGGCACACATAAAGCTTTACATCTTTGAAAATTGTAGGCCACCATAAAATGGCTAGCAAAACTTTACATGCAGAGATTCTCTGGCATAATATCCTCTAGCAATACCTTCATAGACCTTATAGAGCACATCAGTACACTCATGTTTCATGATTCATCATCAAAGTAACTCATCTTGGACAAGTTTATAAAGGTCTCCTCTGATGAGATGGAATAGAGTAGTACAAATGACAAGTTACTTCTTAGCTAGAGTGCTTAAATGAGTTAGAGTTGATCTATTAGTAAAAAAGGTTGTTATGTCCTCTAACTCCTCAATAATGCATGAGACATGAAATAACTACATGTCAGGTAGGTAACTTTCGATGGCACACACTGGTTCACCAAAATCAATTCCTTAGAGATGGTCAAGATTGTAATTGGTCTTACCAAGCTTTACCATGATGGATAATTGGAACTATTAAAATAACACAATCCAATGGTAAATAAAACCATGCAAACTAGGTGTTAAATAGATATTTCAATGATTCATGGCATGTGAAGAAAATAAAAGGGGTTTCTAATAGATATTGTTAGAACTTTTGAAGTGCATATAATATAGAAAGTTCCTCACACTCTATGGTGGTATAGTTATTTTTGATTGGAGTAAGCTTTCTATTTGTAAATTAAATAGGGTGATCTAGATTACCCTTATCAAACTAAGCAATTATCACATCGACTACCATACTAGAAGCATCGACATGAACATGGAATGGTTTAGTCCAATTGAGGAATTAGCGAATCAATATTGTGATAAGTTTGTCCTTTAAGGATATAAAAGCTTCTTGGCATGAACGGGTCCAAATGAAATGTTCACTATATTTTAGGAGCTCTTCTAGAGGCACTGTAATCCTTGCATAACCATGGATAAATTTCCTATAGTACCTAGTATAATCTAGAAAGGCACAAAACTATCATTGGATAGTTAGCATTGGAAGACAGAAGATGATGACAATATTGGCAGGGTCCACTAGAAGTCTATTTTGGAAAATAATGTGAACAAGGAGAATGCCAAATGGAGTAGCAAAAAGACACTTCTTCAAGTTAAGATAAATTTGAAGCATTCTACATTGCTTAAGCATAAGCTGAAGATTAGAACAATGGTCTTTTACCAAGATGTATACTATCTAATCATCCAAATAAAATTGAAGGAACCTATGAATAAAGTACTTGAAGGCCTCAATGACTATTCTAGAGAATATAGTGGGGGAATTATTTAACCCAAATGGCATGATAGTATATGTAAAAGACCCCCATTATATGGAAATTTTAGTCTTTTGCCTATCCTCTTCTACGATCTAGACCTGATGGTACTCAGAGAAACCATTTATAAAGGTATAAATTTCACACCCAATGACACCTTCAAGTATTTTTTTGGTAAAATGTGTCAGGAAAGGATTAATAATGTAAGCTACATTAAGTAACCTATAATCTACACAAATATGGATGCACCCATCTTTTTTTATTGCTTTTCACCATAGGGATGAGCCATTTAGACTCATCTATAGGAGTAATGACTCTTGTGCACAACATATTATTAATTTCTTATTTAACTTATGAACATAAATGATGATTCATTCAATATGGATATTTCTTGATTGGGCAATCGCCTTCGACCAGTTTGATATGTATTTTTCCCAAAGATGAGTGAATACCCTTCATCTCACTATAACTTCTAGGGAAAACATCTTGATATTCCTTTAATAGCTCAAACACTTTTGAAATTTTAGTATCGACCAATACTTTCCCACAATAGCCATCTTTGGTACGTACTCCATGTTAATGTTTCACTGTACAGTTTAAAGTGGTTATAAGTATGAGTGTTGAGTATATAGAATCATTTCATGAATAGTTATATCACTATATTATATGTGTATATCCAAATGATTAGTTGATGGATTAGGTGGAGTAGATCCTTCACCTTCATCAACTTGAAACACAAATTTTTTCTTACCTTTGCAAATTTCTTCTCAGAGTACATGATTGATCACAGGTTCTAGTGAAAAAGAAGAGGACTGCTTAGTAGGCTTATTGAATATGGTCAATCCTTCTTCTATCATGTCATGTATGCTTCATATCCAATCCTTAATGGGATTAGGGTCACCAATGACTGCTTTATGCATTACTTATAGAGTAAGGCACAAGTCCATCATTGGAGACGAATAGGATAATGTTGAAACCATATTATCCTTAATTAGGTGCCAAAAATGGGTACCTAGATGGTGTTCCTCATGAATATACCAAGCTATATCCTAAGTGTGCAAAGTGCCATAAAATACATGAAAGCATAGATATTCTAGTAAGAAAGTTTCATCATCCAACCACATTACATCGCATGCCTCCAGATGAGGTTTCAATGATCAAATACCACTATAGTTGATAGTGCCATGTATGTGGTTGTCATGATGAAATTGATGATGTAAGACAAAATGGACATGGTCCTAATAAATAATATGCTCATGATGAATTTACCACCACCTTGTCACTATGACATAAAGAATGTGAACAAGTGATCACATATGATCAACATCAAAATCATAAAAGGCCTCCAGTTGCTAGATGAATTTAAGGACTTGTATTGGGCCGTGGAACTATGGAACTTCATCTAACCTTTCAAGTGGCATAACCATAATGGGTCCATAATGACTTGCCCAGTTATAAGATGAACAAACATATGGTGATTGTGATACTTTTGGTGAGTGTCTTCACAACTGTTGATGGTACCACATACTCTCCCAGTAAGGTCATAGTCACCTTACACCCAATAATAACAAGTGTTACTCATAGTATCAAAGAGGGATTGTGCATCCATCCATCATAGGATACCATCAAGGGTAGGATCATGACATTCACTACCTCAAATTGTGACATTATATATGTGATTAATATCCTCATCAGTGTTAATATGTTTGACATATGAGGGCCCATGTGCTTGGTCCAATTGAATGATGATGTGTTGATCAACATTTTTAAAGTTGATATATCTCTTCTTGAAACTTAAATCAATGTTGTTAGCATAACGCTAAGGACAACCCAACAAGGATGGGAAGTCATCAGTCTCATCAAATTCTAGAACTTCAAAGTCAACTTTGAAAAGAACCCTGAGGATATCCATAGTGGCATTCTTAAGGATGCCAATCAGTAAGGATTAGGTCTTCTTGGCCATGAAAAATACATGGGGTGAAGGTTTTAAGGCTAGGATAACCATCTTTCATCATGCATACTTTATGAAGAAATTAACCTCAGTGCCGATGGACTAGAATGTCATGGATTACCCATTCGTCGATGGCAATATTCACTAATATTTCTTTGTCCTCTTGCAGACTAGGGGGAATGCGAGTGTTTTGTCATTAAGCATGGTTTAATTGATGCTCTTCAGTAGGACTTGGTGTTTGTTGATTAAGATAGTTATGTAACAAGGGTATAATATCTTCATCTAATAAGCATTTACAAAGTTCTTAGAAGTCATCGTGCACTATGTCTTGATGATTTGTGGTCTTATGAATATCAACACATTGAGCAGTATCACAGTATTTAAGAAATTGAATCTCACCTTGTAATTCCCTTAACAAATTCATATAATCTTGGATCACTTCTTTATATTACTAAGAATCAAGATACATAGTTACATGAGGCTCTTCACATTGTACCTTTTAATAGGTAGAGTGGATGTGGACTGGGATTGTCCACCACTTCACGTTGTAATATTAAATTTTTGAGTTGTTGGATTGATAGGGTGTAGTCACCAGTGTGTCTTCTCAATTCATATCATATTGACACCCTTCTCATTTTTTTTGTGATGTCTATATATAAATCAGGACATTCTTTGAGATGATGCTCATTTTTACAAAAATGGATAGACTGGGAAGTCTCATTGGTAGTGATCCAGAGAACCACATTTGTAGCGTATCCATGGTAGAAAGCATCCACCTCCTCATACTTGACCTTGACCTCACCCATGATAACCAACATTCTCTTGATTATTTAAAATAGAGGCCTATGCGTACCATGTGTGCACACCTTATCAATATCATTGATGAGATGATAGTCATTGGTGTCATGGGTATAGTCATCATATATCTTACAGTAAGTAAACACTTTTAACTACATGACATGTTACAACAAAAGACAAGATCGAATATCATGTTCATTCTATAAAATCTCACATGATTGCTTTAGTAAGGTGTGTATACCTTTATGAGAATAATTATTTCTATTATGGCCTTCAGACTCACAATCAATACACCATAGGCTACTATAAGTGTCATGATCACTATGGGTAGCCAAATTTTCTAATGGGATGCCACTGCAGTGATTTGAGCCTCCATAAAAGGGATGATTCCCATATCAATGCTTCTAGTAGCTTCATCACAAAGGGTAACTTCTAAGGCGTCGTACATGCTACCAAAGGTTTTTGAGACAATGTTCATCTAAAGGGGAGAAACATACCTCCCATGAACTAATGAGCATGCTGAGCATCATTGAAATCAAATGAAAGATTAGACAAGAGTGTCTTGAACCATGCATCATACTCATGCACACTCTCAGTTAACTCTTATTTTATATCTTTTAGCACAATAATACTTTGTTGCTCAAAATTTGGAATATCAAATTCTTGGAATAATGCTACCTTAAGATGGTCAAAATCAACTATTGCGTGTTGAGGATCATATTTCTTATACCATTTGTGCACTCACTCCAGGAGTGTGGTTGTAAATTATTTATTTCATCACTCAGATGAGGTTATGTTACATGCTCTCTAAATAATATCACACTTGTAAACATGTTCAATGACATTATCCACACCTTAATATTCTATAAAATGAAGCATTATTTCATAATACATGGTGGGTGGTTGAGCTTCTTATAATGGTGGCTATTAATATTTTCCAAGTCTTGTTCCTTGGGGAGATGTCCACCACTTCCTCCTATGCTTCTTCCTATTCCACTAAATGAACCACCACCTAATCCACCTCCTACACCTCTATCTAAAACAAAAATAGCTAAGATGTTGGGCACTAGGGTAGGTTGATTTACTATATTTAGGCTAATACTTTGCCCACTACTTATGCTGGGTCCACTAGGCATGCAAATTTGGGCCATGAATTTATATTGTAAATGAAAATAAAGAGTCAATACAACTAGGGTCTAACACTTGATCAACTACATATTTTCTTACAGGGTCAATTCCTAACTCTATGTTATATGTATCCCATCTATGTATAATTAGTTTGTCTAGCTCAAAAACATGAGCTCACATTGTGGTTGGGGAATTGGGTTGGTTCAATTTGGGTTATTCAATATCTACTACATGACTTATTTCTCCCACATACACTAGAGATAGCGTTGGTTGTGGTTTGAAACTGGAGATTCCTTGTGCTCTTTCACTTCCTTGTGGATCCTGAAAACACTTCTTGAGTCCTCACATCCACTTCTTATGTCACTTATACTTATAATCCTTCTTCTAGCTTCATCATATTTACACTTTCATAATTATCATTGATTGACTACCATTTCAAACCAACAATCCTTCACAAACACCCCTACATTCCCCCACCAACTATGCTACTCATGCAATAGAGAATTTTAGCCTTCCATGGGAAATATTTCAAGTCTAGAGTCAATGAACAACTTCTTCACCTCTAGTGAAAAATGCCTAAGGTACTGACCACATAGTTATCATAGAAACTAGAACTTAGCTTCTTCTAGATAAGAATAAGTTGATATGGTATACTCCAAGATGTAACTATTGAACACCCCTCTCTACTAGGAATCAATAACCTATGTCCTTGGCATTCCCAAGTGTGTTAAAGTTATCCGACACTCTATTGTACATGTTATCTTTTGTCCATGATTTCTTGACTGATCTTCAGCATAGGTTGGGATCCAGGCATGCAAATGAATAGGAAATTCCACAAATAAACTTTCATACAAGGAAATATATAGTTTTTTTCAACCCATGCACATGCAAAAACTCTTTGTTTAAGAAATGGAACTGCAAAGTTATCTTCAACATTGGTAAGCCACCATTCAATGTTTTTGAGAGATAATCACTCAAGCATCATCCAACATCATGTAACAAGTGCTACGGGTCCTGGAAATGAAACCAAAATGTTGGGTTACTTTTTTATCTATACCTTTCCCTAAACATGCACTAATATGACTAATACCCAACATGCTGGTGCATTGGCATTTCACACAAGACTTAGAGTTATTTCACACTCACTCAAAGCATGCAACAAGAAACTGATTCCTATGGTTTTTTTCATAAAAGTGTTCTTGTCATATATTGGTACTCAAACACATACCTTATTTAATGACTAAATAGAAAAAGAAATACATAGATGTGGGCCTAAGTTTAGTTAAGTAAACAAACATGATTAAAAATTACCATTACCATTATATCCAGAGTCCACATTGATCACATTAAGATAACATAGACTCTATTCATCATACCCATAATAGATCCAAAAGTTACATAACAAATGTATAGTACAACTCAATGATATAACTTAATTATAAACTAGAGTATAATAACAAGATTATAATGATATCCATGATTACCCTAATGTAATGACATTAAACAACAATCAATCATTATATAATAATGATTGACAACATTATAAAACTCTAATAGGGGTATTTATACTTGGTTCCCCTTGACCAAGTAGTTACAATACTTATGACACTCTTAGTGACTAGTCAACAATCTCCAGTGGACTCAGAGTCATGGCAACCATCTATACATTATTTTTCTAGGGACCTAGACCTTTGTATACTTATATTCCAATTTTATGTTGGATCCTCATTACCAATTGTCTATATTCATGCAGGCCAATGCTAAAATCATGTGTGATTAAGTTTATTCCCTCCCTAAAAATTGATCCTTAATAGTTTTCCACTTCCTTTACGCTCCCCAAGCCTTTCACTAATATTTCAATCCCTTCACTCTCAAGTTCTCTATTTATTATGCCTCCACTTTGACTAGGTCTTCTTTTGTCATGGTCTCTTATGCCATGGTCTTCTACATAGATATAACTTTTACATCATGCTCCCTCTACACCTTGCTTGTTCTATGCCACTATCAAAATACTTAGCCAAAATTTAGGGTCCAAAAATTATAAATTAAGTGTTTCCTACATAGTCTTGAAGGACTTCAAGTCAATGTAGTTCTACCCTACAGTGATGAATGTTTAGAAATGTTTCTAATGTTTTGGTTTTTTTTTGGTATCTCAAATCAATGGAGGATTACAAGATACAAGATGGTCTAACTCATAAAACACTAAGACTATGGCAAAAAGGGGTGACCGAGCTAACCTTAATGTAAATTGAGCACTACCCATATAGTCCCTAAGGACCTCAAGTCAATGTAGTTCTACCTTACAATGGAGAATCCTGACTAAGTAATAATAGGCTTGTGAATAGGAAAATGGGTAAAGGTATAAACAATGATAAGACAAGATAAATGGTAAGGCAAGGTAAATGTAAAGGGAAGGTAAATGGAAAGGCATGAAATAACAGTAGGGATGTGGCAAATTGAAATGCATGAAATAATGATATGGTGAGGCATGAAATAAGGGTAAGGCAAGGCAAATGAAATGCCAACAATGTAAGGCATGATTTTATTGTTCCTATTAATGTCAAGATACACGTCATGATTAATATATGATACAACTAGAATGTTCAATGATCTTGATCTCTAGCCTACACCCACTATGAATAGTTGTTATGTCAAGAACTTGTTGTTGATTTAGACTCTAAGAATACTATTGTGATCTTTATTGGTTGTTTATTCTATTTCTTCCAAACTTCTATACAAGATGTCTTCATAGCCTCTATAAAGGAAAGTGCAACTAGGAATTGTAAATAAGGATAAACATTGGATAAAAGGTCTAATTTGGTAAGGTAATATAGGTCTAGAATGGTGAAAGAGATAATAATGGAATGTATAATGGTTGGGAAATAAATGAAGATCAAGATTTTCAGTCACACACAATATTGTTGATTCTAGATTCAACATAATTTTAGTTCTGGTGGGACCAAAGACTTCTAAATATAATCTCAATAAGACCACCAAATTTTTATATTATTTGGGCCTAAGTGATACTATCATATGATTATGTTGTATATTGGAAGTTGTACTGATATTATCTTTAATAATGTCTTCATCAAACAATGAAGAACTATTGTGCTCAGCTATTGATGCCTCAATGAGGTTTTCACTAATAAAGTTGCCTTGATTGTCCCATAGCACCTCTAAGAAGGTTTCACTAAGGAACACTAAATTTTGAATTTAATTATCTTCTAGTGCCTCAAATAAGGTTTCACTAGAAAATGTTGAGTTTGGACATTGTTTTCCCCTATCCCCTCTCAAAAGGTTTCACTAGGAGATTATTCTTATTTTACATGAATGTGGTCTTAGTGACCCTAATATTCTATAACTGATATATCATTATTAAGAACCTCTTTCATCTAATGAACAAAATACTAATTTTATTAATATAACATTCCTTTTAGGGAAGGAATCACTCCACAAATTGCTTGCCACTTTGAGGGGGCTACCTCCTTATTAGAGTATACTCTAATTAAATTGATATTTATTTGGATGCATTATAATAGTCTATGCGCTTTAATTTATACTAATTTTAATATATATCACTCATCCTTTCTATACATGTATGATTATTCCTCTAATATATTATTTACTACTATTCATTATACTATTACTTTCCTCTATTCTACCCCCAATATGCATTATATTACCCTCCCTAGGTATATTACATTCCATCCCCCTTATAAATGTTTTGCCCTTGAAACACAATAAGAAATAGGAGGAAGACCAAATGAAGGCTCAACCATACATATTAAAATAGGTTGAAGACTAGATAGAGGCATGCCCATGTGTCATTTTCCACTTCCACTTCTTTCTTTTGTGCTTGGATATGAGCATGTACATCAACATGTGAAAATGAGAACTATGACCAAAGGTTGAAGTGCAATTTAAAGCATGGAAAATGAGGGTTCTCAAAATAATCAGTTTGGTGAGCCAATGGAGGATATATGCCATCCCCTTTAACATTTTTATTAACACATATTTTTGTTGGAGTGGCTAACCTAATCATAAAATTTTTGGAATCATCTGAGGGTAGAAGAAAAGAAGTTTCTATCATGTGAAGGGAGGATTTGGTGAAGAGAAGACTAAATAAATTAGTCTCTGCCAATTGATCAACATACCATGCTCTCCAAATATCCTCCAAATCCAACCATGTAGTGATTTTGGTTTCAGATTCTTCAACTATATAAAACAAATCCTCATAGTTCATGTGTTGTAATTACTCTCCCAATCCAACCATGCATTGATTTATTCATCATATTATGTGATGATATGGGAGTGAATCTTTAATGTATCAAAATTAGTATGCATATTTCTACTTATTTTATGCAAGGTAGCATCCACTTTGGAAGGTAATAAACTTATTTTATATTTTTGGGCAGTAATGAGAAAAAATGCCACAATTTTTTTTTATAGTAGTTAGTAAAACAATGATAATTTTCAAAATACTAAACAAAATTAAAAAATTCAAACTGTTATTGAAAGGTGAAACCAAGATGCACAAAACGTAGAAATTAATTGGTACAATTATTTCTCGTTTGAGAGCAACATGCAGAATAGCAACTGGGTTTTTTTTTATAGATATAGTTACTGAAACTACAATAAATTTTACAATACTTAATTAAATTCAAAAATTCAAAGTGTTCTAAAATTTTGGGAATGAGGTGCACAAATCCCAAAAATGGTTTGATGTGATTCATTATGGTCTAAGAACAACATGCAAAAGAAAGTCATGTTTGTTGATAAAAAAACAAAATATACACTTATAAATGGTAGATTTTTGCTATAGATTCTAACTGTAACAAGAGAATAGGATAAATATCTAACTTTTAAAAACCTCCATGATGCAATGGATAAATTAGTTTTACTCTATGAAACTCCAAAATATGTCTGCAACAATAACTTTAATAAATAAAAATGGCCCTAAAAAGAGATCTAATACCAGATGTTAAGAACCTCTTACAAATGATACACAAAATACTGATTATATTAATATAATATTCCTTATAAGGAAGGATTCACTCCACAAATTACTTACTACTTTGAGGGGGCTACCTCTTTATCAAAGTAGTACTCTAATTGAATTGATATTTTTTTGTATGCATTACAATGGCTTATGCCTTTTTATTTATACTGCTTTTAATCTATTCCACTTATCTTTTCTATGCATGTGGGATTATTCATCTAATATATTATTTACTACTATTCATTCTACTATTACTTTTCTCTATTCTACCCCCCAATATACATTATATTACCCTCCTTAGATATATTGCATTAGCCCTGCCATGCATTCTTTTCTATTTTCACTTCTTCTGGTTGTGTTGGAGTATAAACATGGACACCAATAGTGGGAAATCAAGCATTATAGCTTGAGGTGGAAGTGCATAGAGGTCTATGTATGGAATAACCTTAATGGTAAACATGTTAACCAAGAGGTTATAGTCTAGCAGTTGAAGCTAATCGATCATCACCTCAAAATTAGAATAAGAATGCTCAAAATAGTCTGTCTAGTGAGCCAATGGAGGATACATGCCACCCCCCTTAACATTGTTCTTTACACATATTACTTTTGGATTTACTAACCCAAACAAAGAATACATAGAATTTTTTGAAGTATTGGTGGCCAAAGTGGGCTCATCGATGCCATGTTCAAGTGTTTGCTTAGGTGCATCCAAATGTGAAGTAGTCATGACCAAAGGAAGGAAATCAACATACCAGGTGTTGCAAGAATCCTCCAAATCTAGCCATGTAATTATGTCCATCTCATATGCTTTAACTATAGGAAATAAATCCTCATACCATGTGTTGTAGTTATTCTCCCAATCCAATCATGCATTAATTTTCTCATCATAATGTGTTGATATATGAGAGTGAAGCTTTAATTGATCAAAAGTAGTATACATAGTAGTGTTATTTATGCAAAGTAACATCCACTTTTGAAAGCAATAAAATTATTTTATATTTTTGGACAGTAGAGTGAAACTGCCATAATTTTTTTTTTACAAATAGCAGTTAGTAAAAACTATGATAACTTTCAAAATACTAAAGAAAATTAAAAATTTCAAACTTTTCTAAAAATCTGACACTAAGATGCCCAAAACTTAGAAATAGTTTGGCATGATTGTTGAGTGTTGGAGAGATGTATGCAAAATAACAGTCATTTTTTTTTACAAATAGTAGTTATTAAAACAATGATAACTTCTATAATACCTAATGAAATTAAAAATTCAAACTATTACAAAAATTTGGAAATGAGGTGCATAAAACCTAGAAATTGTTTGGCTCTATTTTTCTCTATTTGAGAGTAGTTTGAATAAGAACAGTCAAGTTTATTGATGGAAAAAATAGAAATCTACATTTTAAAATGAAAAGAAATGGTATATTTGACTGCATATTCTAATTTTTAAAACATTCATGATGTAATAGATAACTTAGAATTGCTCAATGAAACTCCAAAATATTTCATGTAATAATAACTCTAATACACAAAAATGACCCTAGAAAGAGCTCTAATACTAGATGTTAAGAACCTCTTACAACTGATACACAAAATACCAATTATATTAATATAATATTTTTCTTAGGTAAGTAATCACTCCACAAATCACTTGCCACTTTGAGGGGAATACCTCTTTATCAGAGTAATACTCTAATTGAATTAATATTTTCTTAGATGCATTACAATGGCCTATGCCCTTTTATTTATACCACTTCTAATCTATCCCACTCATCATTTTTATGCATGTGGGATTATTCCTCTAATATATTATTCACCATTATTCATTCTACTATTAATTTTCTCCAATCTACCCTTAAATATGCATTATATTATGTTCCTTAGGTATATTACTGTTGTCATGGATACAGTTCAATAATATGTGATTTTATCAGTTCCAATCAACACTTGTGGGAGTTGGAATGTCAATATAATCACTAGGTTGATTGGTGTTAATGGAAATTGGAATGATAATGGAATGGGAAGAGGCAACACAATCCTCATAGAAGATACTAGAATAATTTGTGTCGATGCTGAAATAAACATCCTTGAAAACTTTGGAAGAATCATAAATATATTCATACTGAACTACAAGGAGTGCATAACTAATGTCATAATATATACTAATATATTCTAATTTTGAAGTTGAGTCTTATTCAATGGACTCTAAATCTGATGTTCAGACTAATGTTGATTCTACTTTTGATGTTAAATTTGATATTGGTTCAAAAATAGAACCTAAATTTAATGTTGATTCTTCTTCTAGTGTGGTGGCAAAGATGTTATGTTTAATGTTTGGTATTGGATAAGTAATGGATTATAGTTGAGCAATGATATTTTCATAAATAGGCTCCTTTAAGAAGGACTAAACAAATATTGGCTTGTCAAAGTGAGTCTTCTCAACAAAAGGGAAATGGTCAATATGCAACTCTATAGAGACTAGCTTGTCAAAGTGAGGCTCTTCAAATATATGGCAATGGTCGAAGGGTCACTCAATAAAGGCTGGATTATCAAAGTAAGACTCCTCAACAAAAGGGAAATGGTCAATAGGAAACTCCACATAGATTGGCTTGTCAAAGTGAGGCTTCTCAAAGATAAGACAATGGTCGAAAGGTGACTCAACACAGGTTAACTCATCACAATTAGGTGTTTCAAAAAAAATCATGAATTAATTGGTTGTATTCATCTTGGATTACACTTATTTATAAAATATCATATTTATACACACTTGGATACTTTATCATGACATATTCTAATGACTATGTATGGGTATGTAATGTTAAACTATGTTGTAGCTCAAAGATTGGCTTGATTGTTGGAGATATTTCTTATTTTTGAAGAAGATTATTCAATCATTATTTAGGAAATTCAGATGGGAACGTAGCTCCAAATATCAATGATTTTAGAAGGGATGCATCTCTATTTTCAAAAAGACATTTGTCAAATTGGATTTAAAAATGAGTTGGTGATGCACTAATCGACTCATATGGGTGGGTGTTATAAGGTAATGATTGGTGTGGTCGTGTCCCAATCATGACATCCCCATAATCAATCAAGTTTTGGACATGTGTGAAACTCACACATCTATTAAGTGAATGGTCTTGAATCCCATGATACTCACAATATTATTGCATTCTGTACCAAGGATGTTTGAGATCATTTTCACTAAAAGGTTAAGTATGTGGACATACAATTATGTTTATTGTGACCAATTGATAAAAAATGTCTTTCAAAGCTTCTCTAGGTAAATTTTCCACTTGGGGCCATGGTTGGTTTGAAAGGTTTGGTCCATGAAGTTGGAATTGGCCCAAAAAAGATGGTCCTGATCTTGGTATTTGACATGACTCCAAAGAGGGAAAACTTGATCTCGGTAGTTGGCCTAAAGAAAGGCAATTTTTTCATATGATAATCGACATGGATTAAGTATAGGTAATGAAGGGAATTCACTTGGCATGGTCTAAGTGGGATAAAAAATGACTCCATTTGGATTAGAATGTGGGTTCAAAAACAAACCATGATTTGGCATGACTATGCATGTTTGTTGAAATACTGGATGCTTAGAAAAGGTCTGGATTTGAATGTGATCAACTTGGACATAGAACTTGGCACATGTTCTAAATAAACTTGTATATTAAACTAGGGAATGTGAGTCTTGAACTGCACAAACAAACTAAGGTCTAAAACTAGGCACATAAAAATCAATCCTCGATAAGGTACTTTGAACAAACTTAATTTATATCGATCAATGAAACTAAAGATGCTAAGTCTTTAGCCAACGTCACAAAAATAGACTTAGAAAGGAAAAAAATAGGTATAAAACACAGAAAAAATGATAGTTTTTTGTCCAATGCCACAAAGCTAGACTAAAAAAGGAACAAACTAAGTCTAAAACATGATAATAATGTTAGGTCTTTGGCCAATGTCACAAAGATAGAATTTGGAAACTTTGAAATCAATCTAACTCTAAGATAAATGGTTTGACACACTTAATTCTATAAAAAGTGAAATAGGTCTTGAAAAAAAAAAATTAACTAGGTCCTTGGCAACAAACTTGATCTAGGCATGTGAAATTTGAAACACTATTAAGTCTATGGATCTTGATTGGAAGAAAATGGCACACTTGGTCTAAAATAGAAATTTAGAATCAAGGTAAGACATGGTAAAAGGAAAATTATTCTCTAAGCAAAGGTCTTTAAAATTAAAACTAACAATCAACCCAAGTTGCACAATCTAAAGACATAAATGTAAACCATTCAAGCCCAAGTTATAAACAAGACTCAAGTGCAAACTAGTTATTTTAGATTTGAGCTTTGAAAGATATATTTTGAATGAGAATTTGAAAGACTTGTATTTTTAAATGAATAATGGCTTAGACTCAAATGAGTAGTATAATAACACCATTTGGAACAAAGGTACACAAACATTTTTAGAATTGGTTTTCCACAAAGGTAGTCTTGGAACAAATTTGGGCAATGTAATAATGGCCCCTTTGACCAATAATACAAAAGGTGGTTTTGAAAAACTCCAAGGTAAATGTTTGGAGTGATTTATATAACATAACACTTCTCAACTCAAAATATTATGTGCAACATGTGTTTTATGTTAAAAATAATTGACTTGTTTTGGATCTGGTTTTGACACAAAAAATAATCTAGTCCCTAAAATAAATGCAAATAAAAGAGTAATAAAAGCACCCAAGTCCACATCCTACCTTAAAAATTGATAAGGTTGCATAATCTCAACTAAAGTTTACACCAATATATCAATGCTCAAAATGAATTAATTATTAATCTAAAAGAGTAAGAGCGTATATAGGTAGAGTTTTTAATCCCCCCTCTATCTCTCAAACATTGGTACATGGCACGAAATTAGAGTGCTGAAGCAACTTGGCATTTAGCTGAATATTCCACAATAAGTGGGGTTAATCTAAATCTAATTTTTTTGAATGTCAATATGTTTCACACATATGGATAACATGAAGGACTAACACATCAATTGGATGGTTACTTCCTAGCTTGTTATGTAATGGTTTAGTCCTTTACATAACAAATTTATCCATATACTTCTTAGTGAATTCTAATGTCTAGTCTATGCAAGCTTTGAGGACCTATTGGACTGGTCAAGCTAACCTCTCACCACTATCCCATCCAATAGTTTTATCAATTTGTATACCCCATCATGGAATGGGGTTGGAATAGTGGAAAGCTATGAAACCCAAGTCAAAGTCCTCCTAGAGAACTTGTGAGGAGGCTATGAACTCCCACTCCCAAGCAAATGCCAAAAAAAATTAAAATGGAAGAACTTTAGGGACATTTTTGGGTCACCCAAGTCATTTGGAGCTTGGGGAGAGCATACATGTCTTTTCTTCACTTATACAACTCAACCAAACAAGCAAAAACAATGTGATTTTGATCCCCCAAGTTCTTTAAAGGGGACAAGGGAGAGCATACACACAAAGTTTTTCTAAAAAAATTATTTTAGGAAAAGAAACTAAGTAATTTTGTGAAAAAGAAAAAAAGCAAAATATCTTTGGAACACTAATCTAATGTTTTTGTTATTTTTAATAGCACTTAACAAAATGCAAAATGAAGTTTGGCCTTTTGTGTGTTTGAACTTATAAATTTTAAAAACAAAAGGTAAAGTTGTTTTAAAAGTTATTTTTAAGCACCAAAAGACAAATGTGAATGATTAAAACTTCTCTTTTTGACTTAATTTCTTACAATAAATGTTAGGGGATTCAATTGTGTTTGTTTAAAAAGGTTATATTAAAAATAAATTTCACCTTTGAAGCTCTGATGTTTTTGACATAGGGATGACCAATAAAACCCTAACTATCAAGTGGTAACAGTAGCTGTAAATAACGATAATGTGATCAAGTGATGATAAAAGCTATCGAGTGATGGTAAAGCTATCAGGCAATGGTATAAATTTTCAAGTGATGAAACTAATATCAAGTAATGGCATAAGTTTTTGAGTGATGGTAGGAGCTATCAGGCCATGGTGATGTTGTTGAGTGATGACATAAACTATCAGGCAATGATGATGATGTTAAGTAATGATAGAAGCCATTAGGTGATGATGATGATATTGGGAGATGACAAAAGCTATTAGGTGATGGTGATGCTATTAAGTGATGACATAAGCTATCAGGTGATGGTGACACTATTGGGTGATGATAATGCTATCAGGTTTTCTTGACAATTGATGAACAATCAAGAAATATAGTCAAGTAGTTGAATAGTCAAGGAGGATAGTCGAATGATAGTTATAAGAAGGTTTTCTTATAGAATGATGAACAATCAAGTGGCATAATTGAGTAGTTGAATGATACATGTTCCTGAAATCTGTCACTTGTTTTTGTGGACAACATGCCGATCATTTTGGTCCTATAGGCCAAAATGGTCTCTTTCTTTCTTTCAAAATGTTCTGAGCAGTTAAGTTTTTCAAATATTCAAGCCTTTTTAGCTAAAGAAGTCACTGGTTCAACAGGCGGGCTTCCTCAAAGGGAAGTTCAAAACACTTAAGGTATTTCCTTAGTGTTTTGAGGATGGTTCAACACCAAGGTTCAATCAAAAGACTTAACGACAGGCTTTAAACAATTAGAATGAACCACTTTGAACCATTGAACCATTGAACCCTGCCTCCACCTGGTTCAAAGGTTCAAAGAGTTCAATGAGTTCGATGGACTTAGAGAATAAAAGGATTCAAAGAAATAGAATGAACCGTTGAACCTTGAACCAAAATGGCTCAAAGGTTCAAAGGGTTCAAAGTTCAAGTGGAAGCTTCGAGCGAATGGAGGAAGCAAAAGATTCTAGAAAGAAGTTCAACCAAATGGTTCAATCGAAGAAGAAAAAGAGAGCGAATGTGGCCCTTTACAAAAAATTCAATCGCCGAACCGTTGAACCTTTGAACCAAAAGAGTTCAAGGTTCAAGGTTCAAAGAGATTCAAAGTGACTAGTGACGTCCTTGTGGACATCAATTTCAGGGTGATGGAATAACTGTTGATTTTCAAAAGCCCTGAGAACAAACTTAGTGACCAGCCCAAAAAGGAACCGAAGGAGCTAGCAGAAAGTGAGAAGATAGCCCCGAGAGATCAGATCGCCAGGAGGAGACAAAACATGGCAAGGAAAGAGAGAAAAGCTATAGAAAGTCTAGAAATATTTGTAAAAGAGTTATTCTAGTAGGTGGAATAGTCCACTAGGTGGACATCAGAGAACACAAACATTTAATGGCATGGCCTATTTTTTTGCATTAAGTAAAGGTGAATAGACAACTGTGTAAGCATCATAAAGAAGACCAGACAACCCATGCTTAGGAGGAGACATTTGAGATGATTCAGAATGCCAAAGTCAAGGCTGATGACCTATTCTAACACGGCCCTTTCACAGATATTCAATGCATTCAATTTCGCATGGGCCATTTTCATGAAAACAAGCACCCAAGTCTTTCTTGTGATGCTATATATTATAATATCTCATTTTGTATAAGAGAGATCTCTTTGTTATCAGAAACGAAGCTCTACCCAAATTGAAAGGCATTCCTAAGACTTTGAGCTCAGACTGTTAATCATATTTTGTTAAGTGAATGAGAAAGCAAGTGACCTTTCAGACTTTGTGTTGAGATAGCTTGTGTCATTTAGGAAATTGTTCTTATGTCTATTTCCTAAATACAGTCTTGTCTATTTAATCAAAAAAGTAGAACAAGTGGAAATAATTTGGAAGATGTCCTAAAGTTGACTGTGGGATACTTTGTGCTACCATAATTGTCTTCATTCTATGTTTTGTGTAAAGGATACTAGAGAGACTTTGAGTTCTCTTTATCCTTCGTAATCCTTTACTCTGTTGTAGTTTTAGGTAGAGACTTTGGGCTGCGCTTAATCCTATAATGTCCTTCATCCTAATCAGTGAGAGAAGCAACGAAAGACTTTGTGCTTTCATGGGTTTATTGTAGTTACAATTACTACCTAAGAAGTCTTCCTCTAGTTTTCTAAACATCATTTTTGAAAGAAGAGAAATGCCTTCAGCAATTACCCAGTAATTCTCTTCTATTTTGTGAACATCATCTCTAAAAAAAGAGAGATGGATGGTATGATTTCACCCCTGTGTGTATTTTTAGCTTATATATATATACTATAAATTATAGGGAACCTCCCCTTGCTGAGAGGAGAGATTTATCTCATTCTGGCTGTGGTCACCACACTTATTTTGCCGCATAAATTTCCTTATGTTGTGGTTGGTGTAACTATTTTGCTGTCAGTTAGCTGGTGACAAAATATTCACCCAATAGTTTTTGGTGACTCCGCTAGGGAAGAACAAGAAACTTGAAGCCTCAAGCTTCAAATTGAAGTAGTTCTAGTTATTTTCCATTTTCATTTTACACTCTAGCAGATCCACCGTACATGCGAAGCCAGAGATCTCAAGGTATTGTTGACCCTGTATTTGAGTTGGTGCAGCTAAGTAATTTTAATATTTTTCCTCCACCATCTCACCTTTAGCGAACTAGGAGTTTTCCTCCTACAAACATCAGGGCCCCAATACCAGGCAAAGCTTCTTTTACCTTTGCTAGCAGAGCTTTGTCTATATATATCCCACTAAGATTTATTATCCCTCCCTTCAACAGCCACATCATGGTAGCTCAAGGCCCTTGAGGTAATAATTTTGGTCCTTTGAATCTAACCCCACCTCTACATGAACTACCCTGTAGCTCAAGGAAGAATTTTCCTAAGTTTTATGGTGATGGGAAGGTTTATCCTGATGAACATATTGCAGCCAGATTGTTTATGGAAACATTGCAAGGCACTATTGTAGACTATTTTTATCATCTGCAAGCACAAATAGTGACTGACTGAAACACTCTCAAAGCCAAATTTGAGGCTAGATTCAAACTTTTAGAAGATGTACATGCCATGTTATCTCAGCTTACGCAAATAAAGAAGGAGCCTCATGAACCCATGCGAGACTTTATTGCTAAATTCAACAAGCTGAGGAATAGGATTCCTACCATTGCTCAGCTGACACTTGAGAATCTCAAATGCTTTTTCATCAATTCTCAGCTTCCTAAAATGAGTTTCTTGCTGAGGCAGGCTGGCCACATAGATCTTGCTACAGCTTAGATTTTGGCCACTGAGATTGAAGATGATCTTATCTTGGTAGGAAAGGTAAGAAGAGATCCTAATAGAAATAAATCTTCTTCATCTTCTGAATATGCTTCTACAAGCACCACTGATCCTATGGTACAAAAGCTAGAAAATGAATTGCTAGCTCTAAAAAAGCAAATGGCATAAGGGATGTCTGCTCTTCCTTCTTATTGAGACATACCAAGGAGGATGTTTCCCAACTAGTCATATTAGGGCAATGCTACCATAAATCAAGGGAAACTAAATCACCTTCCTACCCCACTAGGGAAGCTTGCCATTGAAGCAACACCAACTAGCTCAGCAGTTGGTTATCTTGAAACTGAATCTAATTTTTATTTCCAACCTGAGTTAAACCAAGAAGATGACATTGATCTTTTTGCAGAAGGCCAAGAAGAATTAGTTAGTGACTCCAACATCAATTTCCTGAATTACCAAGATGAACCTAGAAGTAAAGGAGAAGCATTTGATGGATCATACACTATATTTACCAGGTCTCAGAACTAGTCAGCTCAACAAGCTAATAAGGGAAAAATAGGGGAAGAATCTCGACCAATAATTTCAATTGATAAATAAGGGGCTTCTCCACCTTTCCAATCAAAAGACCTAGTGATCACTAAAAAAGTAAGTACCTCAAATAATCCTTCACCTTCTACTTCAATTTTGCACACCAGTGTCACACCCAATACAACCCAGATTGATGGACTACCTTCCTTTATTTCTAATTCATTTCAGTCATTTGATATAATTGACCATGCTAAGAAGTCTAAAATTCAAATGTCTGAGTTTGAATTCTTACAATCTAACCCTGAGCAGTTGGATAGGTTAGTTTAATGTGTTAAAAATAAAATTCTCTATAAGATAAGAAATTTATAAAGTGACTCCTAGTTCTCCCAAGAACACATCTGCCTGAAATAATTTTGTCATCACTCCTCCAACTACCCCTAGGAAGACATAACCATTTTATGTTTCCCTGCTGATAAACGGTCATCAACTAAACAATTGCATTATAGATTCTGGCACCTCTAACAATGTGATGCCTACCAAGGTGGTAGAATCTCTTGGTATCATGCTAACTAAAACCTTTGGGAGATGTTTGTTCATAGAAAACAAATAAGTGCCTCTACTGGGATAAATCAAATATGCTCAATTTGTATTTGCATCCTTCCCAAATAAGAGAATCAAAATGACAGTCTTAGTGGTTGATGTCCCAGCCTCCTATGGCATTATTCTTGGGCAAATTTTTTGCAAGGATGTTAGTGGAGAATTGAGCATGGACCTGTCTGAGGTGAGGATACTTGTCAAGGACATCATGCAAAGGTTGCTTCCTAAGAAGGAGGCAAAGTACATTGTCACTCAAACTTCATCCCCTAAAGCTCAAATTTTGTTTGAATCTTTAGGCATGGGTAATTACTTTCTATCTACTGAAGATGTTCCTATTTTAGCAGACAAAAGTTCCATAGGTGGAAATCTAAAAAATTCAAATAAGACATCAGAAGAACTGGTAGGGCACAGTACACATGAAAAATAATCTTCCCTTCCTGATGAAGAAAAATCTGAAAGAAGATCAAATTCTGATGATGTCTGGATTTTGGAATTTGATGGCAGCAATTCTTCTACTGGTTCTGGAGCTGGAGTTATTTTGATATCTCCTCAAGGAGATATTTTCTCCTATGCATATAAGTTGTAGTTTAACAACACTAACAACACTATTGAGTATGAATCACTGCTGCACAGATTAAAGGTTGCTCAAGATAAAGGTGTTAAACTTCTTCATGTCAAAGGAGATGCTGAGCTGGTGGTTTGTCAGGTGAGGAACCTATATCAAACTAAGAACAAGAGATTGCGACATTATCGTAATTTGGTGTGGGACTACATTGAAAGCTTTGATGTTTTCAGTATTTCTACCATGCCTAGAGAATTCAATAGTCGATCAAATTCATTGGCTGTCTCTGTAACTCTTTTGGTCCCTCACCAAGATTTCAAAGAAGACAGGTACACCATCAAGTTAGTCTTTCGACCAAGTGTACCTAGTAATGTCGACCATTGGTAGATATTTAATGGTGAAAACTAAATCATTGCTTTTCTTAAATAGATGGATAGCTTTGAAAAGCTTCATTTTGAAGGCAGTGAATCTCCACCATGGGAATCAACACCTAAAAAAAATTTAAAAGCTAATGAGGAGTTCCTTTAGCTCAAAGGGAATAAAATTCCCAAAGGATTAGTTTCTCTTAAGAAACTTTTTGACAATCATGATAGGTGCGTCAAGAAATAGAAAATGGATTCAAAATCCTCTAAGGATTTTTATCAAATAAATTTGAGTACAAAAGACAATCCTAAAATGGTTAACATTGGGAATTGTTGTAACCTTGATGAAAAACTCAAATTTATCACTTTGCTTCACCATTACATTGATGTTCTGGCATACTCTTATGATGATCTGAAATTTCTTAGACCTGAAGAAATACAACACGAAATTCCTCTCAAGATTGAGTCGTTGCCTCATAAGCAGAAACAAAGGCAGTATAACCCTAGGATATCAGGCATTATTCTTTATGAGATACAAAAAATGCTGAATGTAAGAATTATTTTTCCAATCCATCATTCCACCTAGATTGCGAACGTAGTCCTTGTGAGAAATAAGAATGGAGAAATTCACCTGTGTGTTGATTTCAAAAATTTGAATCAGTCATCTTTAAAAGACAATTATTCCCTACCCATCATGGATCAGCTTCTGTAGACAGTAATTGACGCTAAGATTTTATTAATGCTAGATGGTTTTTTAGAATATAATCAACTGGAAGTTGGTGAAGCATACCAACATAAGATCACTTTCACAACACCTTAGGACACCTTTGCATATCGTATAATGCATTTTGGCTTGATTAATGCTGGTGCCACCTTCTAACAAGCAATGGATCTTGATTTCAGAAGTGAAATGGGGAAATTCATTGTGGTATACCTCAATGACTTGATAGTTTTTTCTAAACATCGTCCTAATCATGTGCATCATCTACAACAAGTGATGGAAAGATGTCGACAAAATGGTATTTCTCTTAATCCCAAAAAGTCAATTTTTGGGGTTACAGAAGGTAAACTTCTCAATCACACTATGTCTCGAGAAGGCATAAAGATTGACCCAAAAAGAGTCAAATCCATCCAAGAGCTTTCTCTTCCTACCAGTAAGACCACAATCCACTCTTTCTTTGGAAAGGTGAATTTTTTGTAAAGGTTCATTGCTAAATTTGTAGAGAAAACTCACCATATTATCAATATGATGAAGGACAAAGCCACTTTCAATTGGACTGAAGAAGGCAAGTCAGCATTGCAAGACATCAAGGAAGCTATTGCCCATGCCCTAGTCCTAATTTTTCCTGATTACACCAAAGACTTTGTGATGTATAGCTATAATTTTGAACATACACTTTCAGCCATCTTGGTTCAGTAGAACAAAGAAGGTATGGAATCTCCCATATTTTTCATGATTTGTCCTCTCAAAGCTCATGAGCTAAAGTATTCAAACATGGAGAAGCATGCTTATGCTATGGTAAATGCGATAAAATACTTCCATTTTTACATCTTGAACTCACACACTATTACTTTGGTTTCTGATACAACAGTAAAGTCTATTTTAACTCAGCAGAAGTTTGGGACTAAAAGGGGCAATTAGATTACCAAAATCCAAGAGTTTGATTTTGTTATCAAACCTATGAAGCTTGTGTGGGAAAGGGGTCTCTGCCAATTAATTACTGATAACATACCAGAAGAAGCAAGGCATGAAGAAACAGAAGTTGAAGACACACCAACAGTTCTCTTTATCACCACTACGAATGAGTGGTATTTGAATATTGCTCATTTCCTTACCTATTGTGAGTGTCTTGCTCACCTGTCTCGTAAAAAAAAGAGGACTATTAAGTTAAAAGCTGCTAACTTTGTCCTATGGGACAACAGTCTGTACAAAAGGAACCTTGATGGGGTATTCCTTCACTACGTGGATAAAGTGCAACAAAATAAACTTTTGGAGTCTTTCCACAATTTGGCTTATAGAGGACATTTTTTTGTGCCTATGACTGCCCATAAGATTCTATGCTAGGTACTATTAGCTTACTTTGTTTCGAGATTCATACACTTGGGTGCATAGATGCGAGTTGTGTTAATAGTTTGTTGGCAAACCCAAGTTGGCTACATTACCTCTCAAGCCTGTGGTGATAGAAGAACCATTTCAACAATTGGGAATTGATTTCATTGGCACTGTAAATCTATCCTTGAGTGTTGGACATGACTATGTTCTCACAGCTACAGACTACTTTACCAAGTGGGTGGAAGCCATCCTATTCAAGCATGCTACTTTAGAAGTAGTATGCAATTTTCTCAAGGAAAATATCATTTCTAGGTTTGGGGTCCCAACCAAGATTGTAACAGATAATGCAGCCTATGTCTCTTCTCATGAGATCACCTAGTTATACTAATATTATGGGATTATCCTCTCCCACTCTTCTGACTATTATCCACAAGGAAATGGTCAAGCAGAATCAAGCAACAAGAACTTGGTGACCATTATCAGGAAGCTAGTAGATGACAATCAGAGAACCTAGCATAAAGCATTGCTTGATGCTTTATGGGTAGACAAAATTACACCTAAGAGGGCAATTGGTATGTCCCCATTCCAACTTTTGTATGGTCTGAATGCAGAGATACAAATCACCCTAGAATTACCAACATTAAAGTTAGCAAATGCAGTAGAATATTCAACTTTTGAAAGTTCCATCGACAAGAGGATCATGTGCTTGACTGAACTAAATGAGCAACAAACTATGGTGGTGGACCGAATTGCTGCACATCAAAGTCTAGTGAAGAGACTCTTCAACCAGAAAGCAAGGATCCATGATTGTTATATTGGAGATCAAGTCTTGTTGTGGGAGAAGAAGAGAGAACCAAAAGGAATGCATGGAAAATTGGATTCCCTATGGAGAGGCCCATTCGCCATTCATCGTTTAAATGGTGAAAATAGTTTCTTGCTAAAATATCAAGATGGAATGCCATTTACTCTGCCTCACAGTGGGCAGCATCTGAAGCACTTCAATCCTTGAAGTATCAGATAAGTCCAGTTGTACATATGTATAATTTTTGTATAGTCTTTCTTTGTTTTATGTTTTTCATTTATTTTTGGTGTTGTTTGGTTTTTGGCACTTTTATTTTTGGGTAAGCATGAATCCATAGCCCAATGGCATAGATGAAGGCATGGAGATTCTAGATTATACTAGCTTTGATTGTTTCAAAATTTCAATCGATGGAAGTTCCCCAACTGGAGCCAGCTGTTGTTCCCAAAATACATCACTTGTTTTTGTGGGCAACATGCTGATCATTTTGGTACTACAGGCCAAAATGGTCTCTTTCTTTCTTTCAAAATGTTCTGAGTAGTTAAGTTTTTCAAGTATTCAAGCCTTTTTAGCTAAAGAAGTCACAGGTTCAACAGGCAAGCTTCCTCAAAGGGAATTTCAAAACACTTATGGCATTTCCTTAGTGTTTTGAGGATGGTTCAATGCTGAGGTTCAATCAAAAGACTTAACAACTGGCTTCAAACACTTAGAATGAACCACTTTGAACCATTAAACCATTGAACCCTACCTCCACATGGTTCAAAGGTTCAATGAGTTTAACGAGTTCAATAGACTTAGAGAATAAAAGAATTCAAAGAAATAGAATGAACCATTGAACCGTTGAACCTTGAACTAAAATCGCTCAAAGGGTTCAAAGTTCAAGTGGAAGCTTCGAGTGAATGGAGGAAGCGAAAGATTTTAGAAATAAGTTCAACCAAATGGTTCAAATAAATGGTTCAACCGAAGAAGAAAAAGAGAGCGAATGCGGCCCTTTACAAAACATTCAATTGCCAAACCGTTGAACCATTGAACCTTTGAACCAAAAGAGTTCAATGTTCAAGGTTCAAATAGGTTCAAAGCAACCATTGACATCCCCGTGGATGTCAATTTTAGGATGATGGAATAACTATTGATTTTTAAAAGCCCTGAGAACAAACTTAGTGACCAGCCCAGAAAGGAGCCGAAGGAGCCAGCAGAAAGTGAGAAGATAGCCTCGAGAGCTCAGATTGCCAGGAAGAGACAAAACGTGGCAAGGAAAGAGAGAATAACTATAGAAAATTTAGAAATATTTGTAGAAGATTTATTCTAGTAGGTGGAATATTCCACCAGGTGGACATCAGAGAACACAAACATTCAATGGCACGACCTATTTTTTTGCATTGAGTAAAGGCGAATAGACAGCCGTGTAAGCGTCATAAAGAAAACCAGACAACCCATGCTTAAGAGGAGACATTTGAGATGATTTAGAATTCTAAATTCAAGGTTGATAACTTGTTCTAGCATGGCCCTTTCACAGATATTCAATGCATTCAATTTAGCATGGGATGTTTTCATGAAAACAAGCGCCCAAGTCTTTCTTGTGATGCTATATATTGTAATCTCTCATTTTGTATAAGAGAGATCTATCTATTATTAGAAGTGAAGATCTACCCAAATTGAAAGGCATTCCTGAGACTTTGAGCTCAGATTGTTAATCATATTTTGTTAAGTGAATGAGAAACCAAGTGACCTTTCAGACTTTGTGTTGAGATAGCTTGTGTCATTTAGGAAATTGTTCTTATGTCTGTTTCCTAAATGCAGTCTTGTCCATTTAATCAAATAGGCAAAACAAGTGGAAATAAGATAGAAGATGTCTTGAAACTGACTGTGGGAGACTTTGTGCTACCATAATTGTCTTCAGTCTGTGTTTTGTGTAAAGGATAATAGAGAGACTTTGAGCTCTCTTTATCCTTCGTAATCCTTTACTCTGTTGTAGTTTTAGGTAGAGACTTTGGGCTGTGCTTAATCCTATGGTGTCCTTTATCCTAATCAGTGAGAGAAGCAATGAAATAATTTGTGCTTTCATGGGTTTCTTGTGGTTACAATTACTACTTAGGAAGTCTTCATCTGGTTTTCTGAACATCATTTTTGAAAGAAGAGAAATGCCTTCAACAATTACCCAGGAATTATCCTCTATTTTGTGAACATCATATCTGAAAAAAAAGAGATATGGATGGTATGATTTTACCCTTGTGTGTATTTTCAGCTTATATATATATATACTATAAATTATAGGGAACCTCCCCTTGCTGAGAGGAGAGATTTATCTCATTTTGGCTGAGGTCACCACACCCATTTTGACGCATAAATCTCCCTATGCTGTGGTTGATGTAACCATTTTTCCGTCAGTCAGATGGTGACAAAATATTCACCCAAAAATATAGTCATTGTTTCTTGAAGAATAAAGATAATAATAAGACACAGGAAAATCGGTAAAGTTGTCAATTAGCAGTGACGAAGTCACTAAAACATAGGCAAGAAAAAACATAGAATTTTAAGGCAAACATTTAGAAACTAAAGTTGTAAGTGAACATTTATTGGTTTCTAAAGGTCCAATACTACTCCCTTAGTAATTATGGGGTGCGTGATCCCATCGGGTGTGCCATTATGTAACATAATATTATGAGAGAGATTTGTTAGCTTTCTCTTATTAGTGAAATTTATAAAACCTCTATATCAAAAAAATCAATGAACTAAATAAATGCTTGCCTATGTAATTGGGTGAGCAATAAAAAAAATAAGCACAAATACAACTAAGAAAAAAAGACAACAAACCACCTTTACCTCCCTTGTCAAATGAGCTTGTTCGCTGGCATGTGAGTGTGTTGGTGCTTAAATTTTATGTGCAATGGAGTTTTTTGGTCAATGCATCAGCCTTATGGGCACTCATTGTCCACCTTTGAATTGGATTGTCTTGGCTTTGCATGTTAATATATCTCTTAACAATTTAGCATTATAACTCTGCACAAAGAATCTTGTTAAACAATGGCCTTGGCACTTGTATTTATAGGTTCTCCAACTAATCCTAACTCAAGTGTAATTAAGTTAGATTTAGCCATGGTTAGGTTAGGGAGGGGAAAAGTAATTAATATTTGGGATATAAATCCCATTTATTAATCATGGCTCTTTATTTTTGAATTTAAGGCTTTAATAGATATATTTTCAATTCCTTAACTTTGAGGATGATGATATCATCATGACCTCATTTTTATTAGAATTCCCTTTTTACAAAATTGATATTCACTAATTGCACATGGAAATTTCACCTAAATAGTTAATTGCATTTGCTTAGTTAATTAATTTTGCTTAGGGTTTTTGTATTTTAGGAATTATTTGAGTGCCTCACTTAATGGGTCTAAAGGCCAATTTGTCAATTTGCTAGGTCACAATTTGACTAGAGATGAATTTATGGGGGGTTATCATTATGTACATGATAGTACCCTAAATAATGATGCCTCAACATGATTCTAGGCACAAATTTCTGATGTGTAAATGAAATTATGACATTCAATGATTCCTAGGCTTAATTCACATCATTTACGAGAAACCAATCTGAAGTCTGGTTAGGTTAGGAATGTAGCCAAAATGGGGTGTCTACAAATTACACTCTTAATATCACAATGCAAAGTAATATTTCCCTACATTTACATGAAGTCACCCAATAGTCACTCTAACCATATTTCCTCTTTGTAAGCTTTAGTTACAACCACACATTCTGCTTTAGTGGTTGATGAAGCCACCACTAGTTGTAACTAGATGCCCAACTCATGGAAGAGTGAAAATCTATCCTATAGTGGGATTTCATCCATATTTGTCTCCACCAAAATCTGAATATGTAAAACCTTTGATTTATAAATCTGTTTCTCCGTAGCAAATAACATCTGAAGTGCATCTCAAATATTTAAATATCCACTTTACTACATACCAATGCTCCTTACTAAGATTTACTATGAACTGAATAACAACTCCTAATGCTTGGAAAAATATTTAGTTTGGTGCTTATCATGACATACATGAGTCTTCATACTATTGATGAATATGGTACATGGGACATGCTTATCTTCTCCACCTCTATTTTAGGACACTATTCGAAAGATAATTTGAAGTGTGCAGGAAGTGGGGTACTAACTAGTTTTACATTATACATATTGAAACACTGCATAATATTTTCAATATGTCTTCTGAGATAACCAAATATTCCTTGCTTTTCTGTCCTTATGGATCTTCATCCCTAACATTTAGTTTGTTGCTCCTAAATTCTTCATTTCAAATGTCCTATCTAACTGAGACTTTGAATCATTGATTTTATTCATGTTGGGGCATGCAACCAACATATCATCAACATATGGTAGTGACATAATAAATCTTCTATCATTAAAACTCTTATAGTATACACAATGATCAACTTCACTTATGCTAAAACCTTAGGTCTTCATGAAGGTAACAAATTTTAGTACCATATCGTTGGTGTCTATTTTAATCCATACAATGACTTATTTAGTCTACAAACCAAATACATTTTTCCTATTTATTCATAGCCCTTAGGATGATTCATATAAATATCTTCCTTGAGATCCCCATGCAAGAACATAGTTTTACATCAAAATGTTCTAGTTCTAGATTTTACGATTCTACAAATGTAATTATAACTCTTACAATACTAATCTTCACAATTGGAGAGAAGATTTCATTGAAGTCTATAACTAAATTTTGCACATAACCTTTTGCCACCAAGCAAGATTTATAGCATTCCAACAACCATTAATATTCTTCTTCAATTTGCAAACCCACTTAATACCAACACTCTTTTTTCCTTGTTGGATATCAACAAGTTCCCATGTTTCATTCTTAAGGAGTGCTCTCATTTATTCATCCATGGATTTACTCTATTTGTTTGCATTTTTAGATTCTCTAGCTTCTTGAAATGAACTGGGTTCACCCTCATCAATTAACAAATCAAAAGAGGACTGAAAATTAGGAGAATACATTTTTGGACACTTTTTGGGATGTGTAGATCTCCTACGTTGTGGATGCTAAACTTGTTATTTTAAATGTTGATCAAAATCTTCAACATGCTTATTTTCATCTTATTCTTCATTAACTACCTTAACAAGTACAACATTACGTGTTTATTGCACCTCCTTTCTTTGTATGGATTTTTCATAAAAAATAACATCCCCGCTAACAATCACGTTATGGTTAGTAGTATCCCACAATTTAACCCATTTACTATATCTCCTTAGCTGATAAAAACACATTTCCTTGATTTTAAATCAATATTGGACCTCTTTTCTTTAGGCACATGGGAAAATGCTTCACAACCAAATATACACAAATTAGAATAATCAATTGGATTATCACACCAAACATCCTTTGGAGTCCATCCATATAATGTAGCGATAGGTGACCTATTAATAAGATAATTATATTAAAAACCTCTACCCAAAATCCATTGTCCAGCTTAGATGTACTAAGCATGCTTCTTAAACACTCCATGATTGTGCAATTCATCTGCTCAGCCACACTATTTTGCTATGGAGTATATGGAATAATATTTTAGTTCTTAATTCCTTCATGTATGTAAAATTTATCAAACTCTTTAGAACAATATTTTCCTCTATTATTTGACCCGAGAAAAAATAGATTTTCTCAAACTTTTCTCTTCCTATGCTTTAAATTCTTTAAATTTATCAAAAGCCTCTAACTTGTTTCTTAGTAAACAAACCCAAACTCTTCTATAATAATCATATATAAATGTTATAAAATAATTTATACCATTTATTTACTGAGTGGGGACTGGTCCAAATATATCATAATGAATGCATTTTAAGAAATTAGAACTTTTACTTGTGCTTGCAGTAAATCGAACTCTCTTCTATTTACCAAAGATACAATGCTCAAAGAAGTCTAATTTACAATACTTAATTCTAGATAACATACGTTGTTGATGAAAAAATTTCAAGCCTTTTTCACTCATGTGTTCAAGGCATTGATTCCATAACATCACTACATCTTGAACATTTTCTGAAGTTGTTATAGTTATATGATTTGTCACTGAATCTCCACATAAATGATATAGGGAACCATAAGATTTTCCTTTTGTTACCACAAGGGATCCTTTGGTAATTCTACAATGATTGTTAACAAATGAAAAAAAATACCCCAACTTATCCATCATCTTGATGGAGATAAAATTATTCCTTAAATTAGGAACATGTACATCCTTCAAATTCATTTATTTGCCATCATCTAGCCTAATCATTATGTCCCTTATTCCCATAATTTATAAAAGATGACCACCACCCAAATAGACAAACACTCCACTATAGGGCTGCTATCTGAGAAACCACTCTCTATTTGGAGACATGTGAAAAGATGCACCTGTGTCCAAAACCCAAACATTTGAAAGAGTTATGTTGTTATTGAGGCAAAAAGCTTGATGTATTGTTATTTATTTTGAATCTATTGTGCTAGACTTAGCTATGTTAGGAATAAGTGATTAATAAATAACAATAATAATTATGTAATAAAATTCAACATGGAATTCATTCCTAAAAAACATAGTAGCATAGACATATGAAAGAAAATTTAGATCTAAGCAAATATACACATAACATCGATATAACATAGTTCACCCAATGTAGGCTACATCCACCAAGAAGCTCTCTATAATATTATAAGTAAGAGTATAAAAAAAATCTCAATAAGAAATCTCTCATAGAGATAACTTTATCCAAACTACATTCACACCATAATTCTTGAGATGCTAAGCTACACCTCAAACTCGATCACACTGATCGAAGAGAGAATACAAAGCTCAAAAATGAGATGAAAAACATAATGCTTAATGTGTTCCCCCTCACCCCTATTTATACTTTCCAAAATCCCTTAAAAAATGCACCATACCTTGGAGATAAGCATATCCCCACCAAAATGGCAACAAATAAGGGAGGTTACAACCAATTGGGATAAAGATAATCCCCTGATTATCTCAACACCTTAAATCACATCCACTTCTCCATAAAACATGCCAAAATTGTGGGAAGTGGTTGACACACTCAAAAAATTCACCCCACCATTTGTGAAAGGAAAAATTAATGTTAAAAATGCTCTGTTAATTTTATTTTAACCTTAGGGGTGTTGAAACAAGTTCCACATTCAACAATCTCCCACTTGGAGTTTGTTTCTCCTTGAACACAATTTAACACTCCTCCATGATCTTCATGAAGACCAACCAAAGCTAAACATAACCTTAACTTATCTAATGTGACTACCTTGGTCATCATATCCATAGGATTTTGGCTCGTATGTATCTTCTCTGCTTCACCATATTTTCCTCTAAAGCTGTCCTGATGAAATGTTACTGTAACTATATGTGCTTCATCCTCGAGTGCAAAGTGGAGTTCTTGGATAAAGGTATAACACTCTGAATATCACTATGTAATACCCTAAATTCCTACTTATGACCCAAATCATTAAGTACTTATTGTAACCAAATCATCTCCTTGCTATCCTCTATCACAATAACATACTCAACCTCTATGGTTGATAAAGCCACAACCTTCTATATCTAGGAAATCCAACTAACTACTGTATCCCTGATAGAAAATACATAACCTATTGTAATACATATACTATTAACATCCCTAGCTATATCTAAGTTCACATAACCATGCAAAGTGGTGTTCGATCCACCAAAACATAATGTTGTACCCATAGTTCCTTTCAAATATCAAAGAATCCAATTCACTGCTTGCCAATGCTCATAACCTAGATTAATCATGTACCTACTTACTACTCTCACTTCATGGGTAATATATAGCCTATTAAAAACCATATCCTACATCAGGATACCAACCATCGATGAGTAAGGTACCTTGGACATCTTTACATTTTCTTCTTTTGTTTTAGGACACTACTCTTTTGATAATCTGAAATGGCCTGCCAAAGAAGTCCCAATTGGCTTAGCATCCTACATATTAAACCTATCAAAAACTTTCTTCATGTACTCTCCTTGGGATAAAATCATTTTCCTTTCCTTTTTATCCTGATTTATCCTCATACCAAGGATTTGCTTCATTGCACCCAAATCCTTCATAGAAAAGGAATCACTAAGCTACTTCTTGAGTACTTGAATCTATTGCATGTTCTTTCCTGCAACTAACATGCCATCTAAATACAAGCATATGATAATATAATTACCACCCTCAAATCTCTTGACATACATGTAATGGTTAGAATGACACCTGGAGTAACCCTGTTCTAACATAAAACTATAAAACTTCTTATAACATTGTTGTGGAGCTTGTTTCAATCCATACAAGCTCTTCTTTAGTCTGCACACCAATTTCTCCTTTCCTTCAACCTTATAACCCTATGGCTAATCCATATATAAATCCCCCTCCAAATCACCGTGAAGGAACATAGTATTCACATATAATTATGCTAAGTGAAAATATTCTACTGCAACTATACCAAGCACAGTTCTAATAGAAGTCATCTTAACCATATGAGAAATAAATCTCATCAAAATCAATAAATTTCTTCTGTGCAAACCCCTTGACCACAAACTAGGCCTTATGCCTTTTCATTCATCCATCCTTTTCTTTGATTTTATATACCCAATTGCTCTAAAATTCTCTCTTGCCCTTGGGTAGCTTCACCAAATCCCACGTCTGGTTCTCCATGAGAGAACTATGTTCCTATTCCATGGCTTGGTCCCACTTTTTCCTAGTATTCACCTACATTTCTTCCTCAAAACATTTTGGTTATCCACTGTCAATAAGTAATAAATAACTCAAATATGGGGAAAAACATTCAGGAGGTCTTCTTACCTTGGAAGACCTTAATACATGAGTTTGGGGTTCTTGTGTAGGAGGTTCCTGAATTGTCTCCTTGGACACCTTAGCATTCATAATATCATCCAATACTATGTGCTCTTTTTGTTCCTATTCCTACAAATGATCCTTATATATGAATTTTTCTTTAAAGATGACATCCCTAGACTGGAATATTTTCTTGTTTCTAAGACTCCAAACCTAGAAACCAAAGTCATCCTCACCATAACTAATAAAGGTGCATCTCTCAAACTTAGCCTCTAACTTGGTCCTATCTTTCTTAGCAACATGAAAAAATGCCTCACATCCAAAGACTCTAAGAAAAGAATAATTAAATTTCTTACCAGACCAGGTTTCCTTAGGTATGCCTCCATCCAAAGGCACTGAAGGTCCTCTGTTAATCAGATATACCATTGTGATAACTACTTCTACCCAAAACATTAGGGGTAGCTCTGCATGCAACCTCATGCTTTTAGCATGCTCCATGACTGTCTTGTTCATACTCTCTAACAATCTATTATCCTATGATGTCCTTGGAACCATCCTTTGCCTATGAATTCCATTTTGTGAACAATAATCATCAAATTCTTTGATAAAATACTCACCTCCATTAATTGACCTGAAAAATTTCAACTTGAGACCTATTTCATTCTCAACAAAAGCTTTCCATCTCTTGAATGTTTCAAACACATTAAATTTTTTCTTAATGCAATAAACCCAAACTTTCCTAGTTGCATCATCAATAAATATAACATAATAATTTGAACTACCAATAGAAGATACTTGAGCTAGCCCCCATACATTTGAGTGACCCAACTCCAACTTATTCTCCTTCTTCATAGGTCTAACCCTCATGAACTTAAATTGATTTTGCTTCCCATACACACAATCATCAAAGAAGTCCAAATCAACCTATTTCAATATGAAAAACTTGTCTTTCAAGATATCCATGACCTTCTAGCTCATATGACTGAGCTTGTAGTGTCACAAAGTTACATTTTCATCTGTAACAACTAAATTATAGTGATTAGCACTATTAGTCAAATCCAAAGTGCCAAATTTCTTACCTCTCGCAACCACAAGAGCACCCTTGGTAACTTTCCAAGAGTCTGTTGTAAACATCACCAAACAACCCTCACTATCCAACTACCCCACTAATATTAAATTCTACCTTAACTGTGGGACATGTCTGACATGTTTAATGGTCATGTATTCTCATTATTCATATTCACTTGAACATAAATTTTCCCTACTATACCACATGGTTCATCATCACCAAGATAAACATGTCCAAAATCTCCTTGAACATAATCACTAAAATGATGCTTATGTGGTGTGGCATAAAAAGAAGCCCCTGAATCTAATACCCAAGATTCAAAAAAATTATCCAAGGAAATAAGTAAACCATCCTAGCTAATAGTATCTATTTTCATATTTACCTCCTTGGTCTCCTCATGTTTGGTCTTCTTGTCCCGAATTTCCCAAAATTCCTTCTTTGTGTGTCCACTTTTCTAATAGTGCCATCACACCATCTTGGCTCTAGATTTAGATCTTCCCCGACCCTTTGACTTTCCATGGTTTCCTTTTATTTTATCCTTTTGTCTCCCTCTAATCTCTACCATCAAAGTAATCCCTGAAGATGATTCCCCAATGTTCTTCCTTCACATTTCCTTGCTAAGAATCACACCTATAACATTCTGAAACTTTAAACTTCCCTTAGCAAGGATGACATTACTCATAGCCATAACCAGGCTATCTCTTTAGCAAAACCACTAAGGCTAGCTTTGATACCAATTGTTAGGAATAAGTGATTAAGAAATGAAAATAATAATTATGTAATAACATGTAACACAAAATTCATTCCTCAAAATCATAACAACATAGATATATGAAAGAAAATTTAGATCTAAGAAAATACACACATAACACCGATATAACATGGTTCACCCAATGTGGGCTATGTCTACCAATAAGCTCTCTATAATATTATAAATAAGAGTACAATAAAACTCTCAAAAAGAAAGCTTACATAGATATAACTTTCTCCAACCTGAATTCACACTAGAATTTTTGAGATGCTAAGCTACACCTCAAACCCAATCACCTTGACCGAAGAGAGAATACAAAGCTAAAAAATGAGATGCAAAATGTAATACTTAATGTGTTCCCCCTCATCCCTATTTATACTTTCCAAAATCCCTTGAAAGATGTGCCATAGTTTGGAGATAAGCATATCCACACGAAAATGACAATAAATAAGGGAGGTTACAACCAAGTGGGATAAAGATAATCCCCTTATTCTCTCAACACCTTAAATCACACCCACTTCTCCATAAAACATGTCACAAATGTAGGAAGTGGTTGGTACACTCAAAAAGTGCACTGCACCATTTGTGAAAGTAAAAATTACATGTTAAAAATGCCCCATTAATTTTATTTTAACCTTAGAGGTGTTGAAATGGGCTCCACACTCAACAAGCTGAAGGTGGATTCTGATTTCTATCCTTCTTTTCCTTCTTTAGTTGCCAACAATCCTTCTTGGAATGTCTTAGCTTCCCATAATCCTAGTAATTCCATTTCAACTTGTGTAATTTTGAATTAGATTTATACTATGATCTACCTTGCTTGCTCTTCTCACTAGATCAACCTCTCACAATTAAGGCTTCATTGCTAGAGGATACCACATAAGATTTTATCCTCAACTCTTCTCCAATCAAATCAGATACCACATCATCAAACTTTAGAGTTCTTAATGATGAATTGTTGATGGTCATCACCGAATGATCCCAAGTATCAGGGAAGGAGCACAATAAGGTGATTGCTTTGTCCTCATCTTCCATATTTACACTAATGGAGACCAACTTTATGATAAGAGTATTAAACTCATTTGGGTGATCTGCTACATATGAACTATCCTTCATCTTGAAACTATAAAGTTGCTTCTTTAGAAAAAAAATATTTGTTATTGATTTTGTCTGATATATAGCTTGTTGAGCTTCTCCTATAGTTCTATTGCAGTCTTCTCAATAACATTGAATAGGACATAATTTTCAAGACAAAAATAGATTGTAGAAACTGTCTTCTTATCCATCTTATTCCACTCTTCATATATCATGTTGTTGGGTTTACTTGTAATATCTTTCAAGGTAGGAGCTTGGTCATTTGGAACCAAAATATTTTCCACCTTCATTTTCCATAGGGAAAATTTCCTATCATCAAACTTCTCAATCTTGAACTTGGTTACTTCTCTGTCATTGATGTAGCTCCCACTTGCATGAAGCTCCCTACTTGTAGAAAACACTCAACCAAAGTGTTTTTCAAAATATCCTAGCTCTGATACCAGATGTTAAGGAAAACATATAGAATATGTGCAAGAAATAAATATGAAAAAATAAGCAATAATATAATGATAAGGAGATAACACAATAACAAAGAGATTTACATGGAAACCTTGTAATGTGTAACAAAAAACCATGGCACAATGGCAAATTCAGACTTCTATTCCTTCAACGAATCCTTCTTCTTTACAAATATTACATCTTATTTTGGCCTCCTTGATCCTAAATTACATACAAAGCTCCAAGTCAAAGATCTTAGCTTTGCTTCCAAGAATGGCTTACAATGAACTTAGCTTTCTAACTTTCCTTAGCTTAACATTTAAAATGCAACTACTACTTTTCAAAACCTACAAATGCAAATGATTAACACCCTTTTATAGAAATACAAGAGATGAAGAAGAGAGAAGGAATCCAAGAAGTCCAAAAAATGTGCCATACTCCTATATGGAGGAATAATAATGAATAGTGTCAGTTTCTCTCCCACATGTGACAAAGGGAAAAATTAGGGAATCTATTTTTGACAAAGATCACCACCACCATGTGCCATCCAAAATGAAAACCCATTCCACATGAGTGAATAGTAATAAATAGTCATCTTTATCTTCCACCCACATGTGCACAAGAGTAAAAAGTAATCAATCACCTTTATGACTTCAGACAAAACTCACATTAAAAAGACCCACAAGAAATGTGCTCCACATCCATCCATATGCAAAACCAAAGGCCTCCATGTGATTTAGTGGATAAATGTGCCCCATGCCATCTCACTAAAGTGAATAGTGACTTCAAATCATAACACACAAAGCTTCATAAGCATCTACAAACTAACCTAAACCATGTACACCATCAATGAATGTGCAAGACATTAAAAAAAAATGTGTCATGCTCATAGGTTGTACAAAACAACAGAAAGAGATTTATGCACAACTTAAGACTTGCACAACTACAAAAAAACTTTATTTTTTACTAATTGGTAGACTACCTATTCTTGGTTAATGTAGGATTACAAATGAACCTAGATGCTCCTATGTCATACACACAAGTAATAAAGAAACATGAGATCCTTCTTATGCACCTTATATTGATGATATTCCATGATTTGCATAATCTGATTCATTTATCCATGTCATATCTTCAATATCTCAACCTTTCACTTGACCAGATATTATTTATATTTTTTGTTGCATGTTTTCTTGTTTATTATTGTGTCAATCACATGTTCCACCTCCTTGCACTTTTTTATAGCATTTGAAGTCTCCAAGCTACTTCTTCAGAATTAGAATCTAAATCTACGCTTCTCCTATTATGCCCTTCATGATACAGATACAAATTTGACACATTGAAAATAAGTGATATGCATATCCATTCAGGTAACTCTTATCTCATATGCATTTATTTTAAAAATTTGTAACACTCTACATGGCCCAATCTTCTTCCATTTTAACTTGTCTTAAGTTCCTTCATAAATATCTCCTTTCTCAAATGTGCAAAGACTAAGTCTCCCACCTAATATTATACTTCCCTTATATTGATATCTATGCATTGTTTGTATTATGATGTACTCTTCTCCAATTTTTCACACACTTACATATGCACATATCTCATTTGTTATTCAAAATTCTCTACATCTGCACTTTTTATATGCTCACTTATGATGTTGTGTAGCTCAACAAATCCTCTTGGACTTAACCCACACACACTTTAAATGGTGTATTTCATGTACTCCCATTAATTAAAATATTATATATGAACTAATCTTACACCATAATATTATCCCACATTCCTAACTTACCTTTAATTAAACATCATAACATATTACCCAAAATTTTATTGACCACCTCCATCTGTCCATCCAACTAAGGATAATATGTTGAACAAAACTACAATTTAGTGTTCAACTTCTTCCACAACATTCTCTAAAAATATCCTACGAATTTTACATCTCTATATGATAGTATGTTACTGTAGACACATAAATTAACGTTAAAGCAAAAACAATGCACTTGTGACCACTCTTTTTACACACTTAGCTCATGACATATCTTAGGGCCCTTTTGATCACTTTTGACCACCTTGTGTGTGAAAGACTCACTCTTCCAAGCTAATTATTGATCCCATAGTGCACTTATTTATTATGATATCAGTCTTAACCATCACTTAGGTTATTATAGACCCCTAACACCAATGTTTTCCCCTATTAGACAATAATGCCCCTTTGGATAGGAGCATCTTTCTTTGTTTTCTGAGTCCCCTCTATTGTCTTCCTACCAATAATGGCTAATCTATGAAATTAAAAGTTATGAAAAGGTTAGGCTATTTACCTAATAAGCTTCATTCAATGAAATTACAAAAATACTACTATATAAGCACATTTCTAACCATTTTACATGTAAGAGGCTTCCACACTAAAAAATACTAAATTTATAATTGCATGTTGAGATTAAAATCCCTATTTCTCCTAATTTTGAGTACATACAACCCTAGTAGCCTTGATATAAAGTTTAAGTACACCTCTAAGGTCATAAGTGAAGGTTAAGGAATTTAATCACACTAAGATTACACCAACATCTATTATATTGCACTAGTTATTCACACACTACCATAGCTTGGGAGAACTACATGAGGTTTAATCCCTCTTCAAATTATTGGTATGTAGTCATCACTTATCACATGGGTTTTGAGTTCATGCCCAACTTCAATCATTAACTCATTTTTAATCCATTGATTTGAATTGGTCTTCACATGTTAAGTAACTATGGGTTTGAATAGAAAATTAGTCAAATAGTGGTCTCCATAATTGATTGAAAGCTCACAAGAAGGATACAAAACATATAGACAAAGTTGAACATAACCCCAAAACCCTAGATCTTCATTATTTGTCAAGCAAGGCCAGCCTCATTGAGGACATGAGCACCCTATTCTCCTATCTAACCCAATTTTTTTTTGTCTAAAGTTCTTTCCACTTCTAGACCATGATTCACAGTTAGAAAACATAATCATATTGATAGTTTTAGGTCCTTAGTCACCCCACAACATTGTTTTCCAATTAAGTTTATATTTTCTATTGCACTTCCATATTTAGTAAGTTTCTAGATTTAGCAAGTTTCAAATAAGTAAATGCTTGATATTTATAATATTTTTTAGATAGATACAAGGTTTGTATTTGGTCCCTAAGCCCACAAAGAAAAGAGTTATATTAATCAACCCATAGGCATACAATCGATAATAGAAAGACCAACTAATGCCATTAACACCAACATGGAAAAAACCCTGACAAAACAAGGTTACATAATATAAAACACAATAGTAAAACCATACACCAAAAACCAACCACAAAAAATCTAGTAAGACCAAAGATAGGATGTGAACCAACATCACCAATTTAAACTAGCATGAACCTCATCATCTGTGTCTACTAGAAATATGATTTCCAATCCACTAAAATCCTTCTCCTCCATTGTTTCCTTGAACTTGCATTTCACTAGTTTCTTTGGAGATTTTCCACCATAAGTATATGCCAATGAGGGATTGAAGCCTACAAGGGTGTCTAGCCCAGACTTCACCATCAAATATATATTATACTAAATAGGCACAACAATCTGTCCTCTAAGAATGCATTTTACCAATTTACTTACCACCTCCACACACTGTTGATCATGATGGCATGCCCTCATCTATGTCATCTCCAAAATTTGAATCTTGAGATGTGCCATGAGTGGTAAGGATATAAAATTCCCTTCCTTCAAATCTAGTGAATTTACCTTCTTTTTTAAATCTTCAACAAAACCAAGGAGGATCATGAACCATATTTTGATTGACCTGAATGCCATAGCTGGGACTACACCCAAACCAACCCTACTAGAAAATGGAAAGTTTAGGAGTGGGGTCAAATCATATAAAATAATCTTCTTCATTAAACTAATGCAAAAAGTTGGGTGCACACATAATTTCATGACCATTGCCACCACCTTCAAACCAAAAACTACAAACATTAAGCTGGATGTAAAAACTATTGTGATTTATGAGTTTACCCTACTTTGAACTCCCTTCATGAGGAAATCCTGACCAAGAACGTCTAAAATAACACCAAAAGTTTCTTTAGTCAGTAACCAAAAGATGTGTTTGAGATGAGATCATGAAATTGGTCCTTCAAAGGCCATCCCATACACTTCATTCGCACCATAAACACACACAATTACCAAAGCTACCTCACTTACGTTCTCTATTTGTAGCACTACCGACCTCAACCACCATAAACAACAAAGGGCATATTGAGAGTGAACACACTTACAAAAATATTTAAAAACCAAGAGGGCAAAAATATAATGAGGTGCGAGGTAAGTCTCATGACTCCTTCATGCCTTGGGTAACTTCTTGTCCTTCCAATAATAACCTTATGCCATCATAAATGTAAATCTTTCTACATGATCACCACATCAAATGAAAAGTAGTCCATGAAATGCGGTAAAAGATGGTGGAAGAATGGCCAACCCATATTATTTAGCCGACTCACAAATTTCTAAGAATAGACCCCTGCTAAATTAGATAGGAGATTTTGTAATTGCTTTGTAAACAAAATAATACAAAAGGAGAAGCAACAAGAGAAATTAACCAAAATTAATTGATGATATAGATGGGAAGTCTTCCCAAGCATTTCTCACATTATCCATCTGGAAAACTTTTACTTGATCAATACCACAGTTCACCAAGAAATTAGCAATCGAATTAGCCTCCCAAAAGTAGTGATTATAAGCGTTCAATAAAAAGGCCTCCAGATTCCTCCATGTATTAGTCAAGATATTCTCTAAATGCCAAGAAGTTGCCTCCTTCTTCAAATCTTGAATGACCACTTGTGAATCACCATCAATCATTAGCTTTGGGATAATATACTCAATGGCCAAGTCAGTCCCACTTGCAAGTGCTTGGGCTTCCACTAAATTATTATATCCATCCTAAATCTTCCTAGACCTAGCTCAAATAAAGTATCTACAAGAATCTTGAATGATACATCCCACCCCTAATACTCCAGGGTTCCCCTAAGATACACTGTCAAAGTTGAGCTTAAACTAGCCCGTAGGAGGAGGGACCTAATTTTGCTTCCCAAACCTACCTTTTTTACCAATTACGATGGACCCATTAATGGGGAGCATAGAGATTAGATTCCACTTTTCAACTATCCTCATATCCTATCTTGAAATATGTCTTATTCTTCTTTTGATCTAGGAAGAAATGACTTCCAAGATCGACATCTCAATTTATCTAAGAATCTTAAGAAGAGGATTCTCTTTACTTTCAAAGATGCACTTATTTATTTCCTTCTAGAGTGACTAGATCAAAATAGTAGGATTAACTCACCACAAGCCAAAAAGGAAGTTTTTAACATCTCTAATGGGCCACAAGGAGAAGGCAATAAGTAACGATAGAGGCCAGGCGTAAGACCAATCTAGTTTATCATAGAGCCAATGTCAACAATAGATCGTAAGAAGATATGTAAAAAGTAAATTATTTGTTACTTCTTCATTAGCTTTGCAAATGACACACCTTGATGGGCCATAAACACCCATATTTGAGAGTCTATCTTGGGTTAAAATTTTATCTTGCACCATGATCCAAGCAAAGGCCCCTACTTTTTATAGTCCATATTTATCCCAACATAGAGAACGAGCCCAAGACATCAAGTCATCTGTTGCTTCAACCATTTGGTATCCAAGATTTACTTTATAAAAACCTATTTTGGCCTTGATCCAATGGAGGGAATTAACTTCCTCATTTGGAAAACTTTTCCTTAATTTTAAACACTCTATGAGACACACCACCTGGTCTATAGGAATACCCAACCCCTCAAACTCTTTCCAACCCCAAAAGTTTAGGCCTAAATTATCTTAAAGTTCAAAATAATCTACAATAGAATAACCCCATGCCAAAGTAAGAATGTGCTTGGTGTCCCTCAATGTTTGATTCTAGATAAGAGGTTTGTGACCATTCCAAGAGTTCTCTAAAAAATTAGCAGTCTTGACATTGTTGATAGTCCATAAGACATGTTTAGTAATAATGGGTTTGCATTTAAGGAGAAAATTCTATAACTACAAGCCTTTAGGAGGATATGCTATAGAGATGACTCTCCAAGGGTCTTCTAAAGCAATGTATTTACTACACAACACCTTAGCCCATAAGGCCTCTAATTTAGACACCATATTCTAGACTAGCTTTGCACCTAACACTCGATTCTAAAGGTTTAAATCCTTGACTCCTGCTCCTCCCATTCTCTTGATTTAAAAAACCCTTTCCCATTTCAACAATGGGATTTTTCTTTGGTTCTGAATTCCTTACCATAAAAAATTCTTCATAATTTTATTAAGCTCCATAACAATATGGATAAGAGGTTGCAGGACTAAAAGGTAATAGATAAAAAGAGTGCTTAGAAATGATTTAATGAGGGTAATATGACTGGACCGAGTAAGCCACTTACCTTGCTAAGAAGCTGGATGATTCTTGAAAGATTAAACCAAACTTTCCCAATGCACCAAGCATGAGTTGCCATAGAAAAGTGGTACTCTCAGGTATTTAGATGGTAGTTTGCCAATATTAAAACCCAACATGAGAGAAATCACTTGTTGAGCCTGTTTAGAGAAATTTAGGAAGAAGATCTCAGATTTTATTAAATTCACCATCTACCCAAAATTTACCTCATAGCTGGAGAGGATTTCCTTGAAGACTTTGCTTCCCTAACCAATGCTTGACCAAAAAATAAAGTGTCATCAACAAACTATTGATGCGTTAAATTTTCCAAGCCAATGGATACTTGGATTTCATTCAATAGAGTAACATCCTTAGCCATGGTCACAATTCTACCTAAAACTTTAGCCACTAGTATGAAGAGAAAAGGAGATTAAGGGTCACCTTGGTGAAGACCTCTAGAAGCTTGGAAAAAATAGTTGGACTACCATTAACTAGGATGGAAAATCTAGGATTGGAAATACAACTAAAATTCCAGTTGTACCACTAATTTTTTAAGCCAATTTTTTCCAAAACTTTAAGGAGGAAGCACCAATTAATTTTGTCATATGTTTTACCGATGTCTAGTTTTAACATCATACCTTTTCGATGAGATACTGATAGAGACTGAATAATTTCATGAGTGATAATAACACCTTCCTGAATATTCCTTCTTGAGACAAACCCTACCTACTCTTCTAAAATCAAGAAAACCAAAAAATTCCTAAGTCTTAAAGCCATAAATTTTGAGATAATCTTATAAACCATGTTGTACAAAGAAATGGGTCTGAAGTCACCAAAGGATTCTTGATAGACTCCTTTGGGAAAGAGGGATATAAAAGTGACATTCAAATCCACAAAGACTTTAGTTCTCTTTCTATATTCTTCCACCATCTAAAGGACTTCCGCACCCAAAATATCCTAGAAAACTTGGAAAAAATTATCTAGAAAGCCATCAGGATTGGGATCCTTATCCTTCTCCATCGCAAAAATAACATCTATAACTTTCTGAAGATAGAATGGGGCCATGAGCTTTTCATTTTGCACTAGAGAAAACAATCTAGGGATGAAAGAGAGGTTATGATTTTGGGCCTACAAATCAAAAAAATTATCACCATTAAGAAGATTAGAGAAAAAACTGATAGCCTCATTTCTAATATCAGTCACATTGGACAATGGAGTTCCCTCAAACGAGTGGATTTAGAAAATGTGTGTGAAATTTCTTTTGATTTTGACTGATTTGTGAAAAAAGGCTGAGTTTATGTCACCTTCTTTTAACCAATTAGTATTTTATTTTTTCTTCCAAAAAATTTCTTCCCTTAGAAGCAATTCCTCATATTTCACTAGCATAGTTTTTTCTTTCCTATAGGAGGCTTGATCCATGCCGTTTTGGAAAATAGAAGGATTCAGATTATCCAGTTTTGCTTCCACTTTAATTTTCTCTTGAAAAATATTTTAAAAATAATTAACATTCCACTGTCTTAGCCATCCTTTAAGAAACAAAAGTTTTTAAAACATATGAAACATGGGAGAATGTGAATTTATATGACAGTGCTTCCACCAATTTTCCACAAGCCCATATAAGGATCGATCCCTTAGCCACATTATTTTCCATTTGAAGGGGAAATGTGGGGGAGAATGGTCCATACTAATTGATAGAACAATCATTAGATGATCTAATCCCACAAAGGAAATGTTGAAAGATTCAGTCAACCAATTTTGAGCCATCTAGGAATTTGAGACAAGAAATCTATCAAGGTGTTCTCAAATATTTTGTTCCCCACATATTTTATTGATCCAAGTGAAAGAACCTCCTTTAGGTAATAAATATAATAGATCATTACTAGAAATAAATTGAGCAAACTCTCAATTCCCTAAAGCCCCCAGATGTTTACCCCCAAGCTTTACTAAATGATGCAAAATGGCATTAAAATCCCCACCAAGAGCAATCTTAACATTTGTAAACCGAACACAGAGATCATTGAGGTCATCCCATAGCTGCATCTTAGCATGCAAATCATTAGAACCATAAACATTACCTAAGAAAAAATTAACATCAAAATTCAAGCAAGATATTTTACAAAATTGCTAGTGGGGGCTTGATTCAACCATATCAACTTTAACTTTATAAGGGACCCAAATAATAACAAGACATCTCGATGCCCTAACATCTTCTACAAAGGAACCATTCCAGATTTTCCAACCAAAATGCATCAAAGAGAGAGCATCCTCCATACTTAATTTGGTTTCTTGGATCAACAAAACATCAGGACACTCAGAGGAAAGTAGACATTTAACTAAATACCTTGTGTCAGGGGCATTAAGCCCCCTAACATTCCAAGAAAGAATCTTCATGATTTATGTGGGATGAATTTCACCTCCATATTTTTAGAGATAAATAATTTAGATAGAGTACCTTTTTTCCCACATGAAATTTGCTCCATCACATGTGCATGTTTATCTTTCCTACCCTATTTTAAACCTGCACCACAATCTGGGTTCCGCTGAGACTTTTGACTCTTCGCAATGGACATACATTCTTTAGATAAAATTTCCTCTTTGAAATCCAATTCTTTGATCTTAGAGTCACTTTGAAGAGCTTCAATCATTGGATTTTCCTCTTGAATCAGACAATCCTTGTTAGGAGAGACATTTTATTTCTCCAAGTTTCCTTCCGAGTGTTGAATAAATTTTTTAATGACTTGAGATTGATTTGATATGAAATCTCACCCTTTGATCAAAGTATTCACGGAGAGAAAATCTTCCTTGCCAAGATTCTCTAGTAGAGCTTCCATATCTAGGATACTCACCCTTTTATTTTTGGAGGGTGAAAGTTCCGCTAGGGGGAAGCTAAAGGAGAGGGAGAAACCTCCTTCTGAGTGTGAGAGGAAGATGGCACCTCTTTAGTAGAATGCAATGAGCCTAATTTTTATTTGTTTTTACCTAGTTCTTGCTTCTTTTTGGACTAGAAGGTCCCCAAGTTTCACCCATAAAATCCTAAAGAAGAAGGACACAATTACTAGATTTAATGAAAGGAGGCTGAAGAATTTTGAGTTACATTACTTGGGTAATGTTTCTAAATGTGCCCAATTTTTCTACACTTGAAACACTAGAAGGGGATATTTTAAAATTCTACTAGCTGGATCTAAACTTGACCTTGGGACTTGATCATGGTTTTTTCTAGAACAAATTCTGAAAGATTAATCAAAAATCTAATCCTCGTATAGGATACTAAACAACCTTCCTCTGTTTTAGAATCAATTTTGACATAATAACCCAATAAGTTTCCCAAAGAAATGAGACATTCCTTACTCTAGTATTCAACTAGAAGACCATAAAAATGAACCCAAGTGATAAAATTGCTCGACTCTTTTGAGGTTGCATCAAAGTTAGGCTTCCATGGTTAAAGCTAAAGACCTGCTCCATGAAGAGCCCAAAAGGGTTTTTAGAGGACTACATTACAATTGTCTTGATTTGAGAAAATCACTAAGAAAAGACCTTTGGGTAGAAATTTAATCTCAAGGTTCTTACCCTAATTTATAGCTATCTAGGCTTCGATTTCCCCAATAGCTAACCATTTACCTAGGAACTTACCAATCAAGGCTTACAACTCCAAGCAAGAAATATCTTGACTGAGCTCCATAGTCTCTTAGACAAACTCTCTATCTTTGCTAATTTTTAGAATCTCCTGATTAAAAGGACCCTTGTTCATGAGACCACCCCATTTAGGTAATAATGACCCTTCTTAAACTAGAGCTATTTTTGGATTTGGTAGACAACTCCCACTGACTTGACTAGCAGGAAGAAAAGAATCATCTGCTAGAGCCTCTGGATAAATCCCTAAGTCAGATTAGAACTGCTCCACCTCTTTCGATCCTGCTTCAGATGAAAAACTAATCCATTTTTTTGTAAGATGCACATCTTGATCAAAAACTTGGGTGCTTGTTCCAGGCTATTTACAACCCAGACCCACTGAAAAAGTTAGTGTTTTAAGTTTTTTCTTTGGATTCCATTTCTCCATCTTTTCACCCATCTAATATTTGTAATATTATTATTCTTGATTTTTCATATTATCCTATCACTTAGGGTAATTTATATACTATAATTTTTCTCAAATTTGATAAAACATATTGGTGAACCCACTTATTGTTGAACATTACATGTCCTAGTTTTCCTTAGGTATTCCTAAAATTTTGCCCTCCTAGGGTTTCAAATTCAATTATAATTTTCTTATCATGTTGGAATGTTTTCTATCATTTGTATGTCTCTTTTCTCTTTTTCTCCTTTTAGTATTTATAAAATCTATGGCTAAAAAAGAATATCTTCCTGTTCTTAACCTCTCAATAGGGTGATAGTTACCTTCCCTCTAACTAGATCTATGTTATCACTAATCCAAGAGGTGAGGTAGCCCATCTTGTAGTGCCAAAAGAAAGGTAACCAACCTATCCTTTTTCAAACCCCTCCACCTCCCATAAATCTTTTAGATCATGTGTGTATGCATTTCAATTTGCAGTACCTAGGGTCTGTATTTGTGAGGCCTTAAATGATCAAATCATCAATATGCAAAAGTTAATATAAGATTTGAAACAACAAAATCAATGTTTCAATTCAAAGATCACATTATTGGAAAATTAGATCACATGTGTAGAGAATCTAAAACATGCTAGTGTTAATCATGTCTTTGCATCTTCATCTATCCATGTTGTGCATAACAATTCATCTCAAAATGAAAAAACACAAAAAAATACATATAAAACAAGTGATACAAATAGTATGGAAAAAGCTAATAAGAGTTCAAATGAGATCCTATGGGAAATATTTTGAAACAAGTTGATCAATTTACCTCCTCTACATTCTCTGAGGAGATCAGAATAATATTGTGTATACCATAAAAAGTATAAGAATCATACAAATAATTGTTTGTATTTGAAGCATACAATACAAAAATAATTGATAGTGGTTATATTATAATAGATACATCAATCAAACAACCCATAGTGGCACAAGTACAAGTACAATAAGTAGAAAAATTAGAATTAGTCAGTAAAAAGTTCAAAAGGCAAATTAGAACAAGATAAGTTAGATCAAACAATATTAAAAAAGGCACAAGATGAACATGAATAATTATAAAAAGGATCAGTTTGAAAAGTAATGGTTACAAAGAGAGCAAGAACATAAGTTACAACTTCCAAAACAAGCTAAGCCAAAAAGCATTCTTAAAATGTGATTTATAACAAAATAGAGTCAAAAGTAAGAAATGCCTAGAACAAATAAAGTTTCAAATGTGTTTGAAAAGGGGTCACTTCCAAGCCTTTCCTCATATCAAGACACTTTCACTATTATTACTCACATAAATGGAAAATACTTTATAGATGTTAAGGTTAAGGAATATTAGGAAATAAATTTTATTTTATGTCATATATTACCTCTATTGGGAATAAGTATCAACACTTGGATAAAACTAGTACATATACAACATGTATGTGGTCAATCAAGCTAAGAGTTTCTTTCATTTCAAGAGAGTGTTATTCTATTTTTCATTTTATTTCAAATGTAAGTGCATACAATGTTGTGCTTAGAAAATCATGGTTAAAATAAATAGGATAAATGATTGATCAAAGTAAATGTTGCTTATCATTTAATAATTAAGGGAAGGTCACATCATTTTCTAAAGAAGGAACACCTTTACAGTTAAAACAATAGAAAAAAAATACTTTCAGCTAACATACAAACATATACAAGTAATGGCATGTCAATAGAGGCATATGACATAATACATATTCCTAAAGAAAAATTAGAAAGACCAATACCATAATATGGGGTAGTTCCTTATCTATATCTAGATACAATAGAAAAAAAGAATGTCATTTCATAATTTCAAAATCCAAATGATTATGATTATAAAAATACATATTGCTATGATCCTACCAATACTAATTATATAGAATATGAATATGAAAATGACATAGAACCTATAAAATTGCATGATACTTGTTGTCCCCCAAAAATATCACTCATTTTTGGGACAACATTTGAACTATTTTGGTCCTACAGACCAAAATCCTCTCTTCCCATTTCAAAATTTGTTCTGAGCATTCAAATTACTTATTTTTCAAGCTTCTCAAAAATCTACAGACTCTGTAGGCTTAAATTTACGGACTCTACAGGCTTAAATCCACAGACTATGCAGGCTTGAATCTATGGACTCAGCAAGAAAAGAGAATCTACGGACTCTGCAGGCCAAGTTCAATGGACTTCATAGGTTGATTTCTACAGACTCTGAAGGAAAGAAGCAAGCTCTCAACACTTAGGCAATTTCAAAATTGGTTCAATGACAAGGCTTGACCAAAAGAGTTCATCGGCAAGCTTCTAAGCAAGGATTGAACCGTTGAACCTTGAACCATTTTGGTTAAACGGGTTCAATTAGTTCAAAGGTTCAACATCAGCAGCAAGATTTCAACTGCTTCCAGGTTCAAAATCTTTTACAGTTAGGTTCAAAGGCTTCTACAGTCAGGTTTAAATGCTTCTACAAGCAGGTTCAAAGGCTTCTACAAGCAGATTCAATAAAAAAACAAGTTTTTGAGGCTTGAACCATTGAACCGTTGAACCATTGAACCACTCAGGTTCAAGGTTCAATAGGTTCAACGCATTTGGTTCAACGAGGATCAAAAGGACTTAGCCAAATCAAAGGGAATGAACCATTGAACTATTGAACCAAAGTTGGTTCAATTCAGTTGGTTCAATGCTTCGGTTCACTCAGTCAGTTCATAAAATGGGTCAAAGCTTGGTTCAAAGGAGCGGTTCAATGCAAAAGTTCAAGAGAGCCTCCCGAAGGACAAGTGACCTTGCAGAGGGCACTTGGTCCACAAAAGCACTCTTCAGAAGGATTGTTTTTAAGGAAGCCACAAAGGTAAGTTCTTTTAGAATTTTGTTTAAGGCAGTCAAAAGATAAAGGCATAATTCCTTCAAACTTTTTGTCTAAAGGAATTTGGAAAGGCTACAAACGAAACTCCTGCAAAGACCAAGGCAAGAAACGAATTCTTTCAGACTTTTGTTTGAAGGAATTCTTTCAGACAAAAAGTCTAAAGAAATTTGGGAAAGTCCACAGGAGAAAATCCTAAAAGAATTTTTGAAGGCCAAAGACAAAGCCAATCGAAACAATTCTTGCGGACTTTTTGTCTACGGGAAAATGTCTACAGGAAAGCTTTGAAGGACTCTGAAGACAAAAGGCCATTGAAGGACCCTGAAGGGCAGGTGCCCTTGCGAGGGAATCTCAGCTACCAAATTAAAGGACACTTCCCCAAAGCCAAAGGGTCACCTTCCCTTCGAGAGGATGTAAAACAAGAAATCTGAAGGAAGCAAGTAGCATAAAAGGTTGAATCAAGAGAAAGATGAAGAAAGCCCAAGGGGTGATGCACTCGAAGACGTCAAAGTCAAGAATGGTGAACTAGCTGTTGGAAATTCAAATGTAGTGACGGGTGTGTGAACGTCAATTTTGAGGTTCATAAAATAGTCATTGATTTTGAAAAGCCTTAAAAAAGAGCCAAAGAACTTAGCAACCCACCAAAAGAAAGAAGCCTGAAGGCCATCTACATACCACCCAAAGGGCAGATACCCTTGCGGGGGGCTCTTCCTGACCCAAAGTGGATCATTTCTCAAGGCTCGAAAGGCAGGTCCCCTTCGAGAAAGCTCAAATGACAAAGCCAAAGGAATTGCTGAGGAAAGTGACGTGCCTGTGGATGTCAAAATTATAACAATGAAATAGCTGTTGATCCTTGTAAGTTTAAATATATGGACCCGAATGCATTCACAGGCTTTAAGGCCAAGACTAGTAGGAAGCGACTAAGGAACAAAACATCGAATTGAATTAAGGACCTGATTTAATTAACCAAAAAAGGAGGAACGAGGAGGAAGGATCAAAAACATTTACACATCAGATATGTTTCTAGAAGTAGATCACCAGGTGGACATATGCATTGAAAAAAGCAAAATGGGTAAATGCCCCTAAATTCTAGCATGTCTTCTTAACAAAATTCAATGCAACATGATGTGTTACTATTCCCAAGTCCTTCTTGAAGAGGCTATATAAGGGACTCTCTTGTTATTTTAAAATAGATCTCTCTCTGATGATAAAAAATGAAACTCTGCCCAAATTGAAAGGCATTACTGAGACTTTGAGCTCATATTATTGATCATATTTTGTTATTGGAATAAGAAAGCAAGTGACTTTTCAGACTTTGTGCTGTGATATCTTTGTTGTTGGGGAAACTGTTCTTATGTCTTTTTCCTTAATATATTTTCTATTGCTTTAATTCAACAAGCATAATTAGTGAAAGTAGTCAAAAAGGTGTCCTGAAGCCAACTGTGGAGAGACTTTGTGCCCCCAAAATTGCCTTTAGTGTGTTTTCTTTTTGTTTCTATGTAAAGAACCTTGGGATGACATTGTGCCCTCATTGTCCTTCTTATCTCACTCTTGGGAAATTCAGGTGGAGACTTTGTGCTACATCTCAATTTGCTGGTTATTATGTCCTTGGTTACATTATGCAATTACTACCAGGAGTATTCTTGTGGTTTGTTGAATAGTACTTCTAAAAGTAGAGGAGTGCTTTCTGTCATTTCCCTTGAGATTTTTCCTTTGAATTACACAAATCATCTTTGAAGAAAGAGAGATGGATGGTTTACCCTACCCTTGAGTATTTTTTTTGTTTATATATATATATATATAGCATATCTATAGGGAATCTCCCCTTGATGAGAGGAGAGATTAGTCCCCTTTTGATGTGGTAAACCTACACATTTGGATGACCAATCTTCCTACTTTGGCTGATCAGACCTATTTTGTTTATCAGTATGCTGATCGACAAAATATTCAACCAATAGTTTTTGGTGACTCCACTGGGGATATACATAATTTTGTGCAATTTAGAACCTCAAGTTTCAGATTGAAACATCACCTGTGTCTTACCCATTATCATTATAACCCTTATCCATTACAAACTCTGGCAACTCCATTTCATGTCTTACCCATTATCCATTTATACCCTTACCATTTTCCTCCACCTCTGCTATTTTATCTGGTCAGCAAAACCAGAGCTGCTGGGAAAGAGTGCGCAGTTTAAAGCCTCAAGCTTCAAACTAAAGCAAGGTCAATTCTTTTCCATTTTTGTTTCATAATCTAACAGATTCAAGGTATACACAAAGCCAAAGGGATAAAGGTATTATTGACCCTATATTTGAGTTGGTACAACAAAGTGATTTTGATCTGTTTCTTTGACCATCTCACCTCCAATAAACCAAGAGCTTTCCTCCTACTAAAGTTAGATCTCCATTGCCAAATGAAGTATCCAATTCTACTGTTGATAAAGCTTTGCCAATAATTACCTCTATGAGATTTGTTATTCCTCCTTTTCATAGTCATATAATGGCAGTTCAAGGCCCTTGGGGTAATGCTTTTGGTCCTCTCAATCTTAATCCACCTCTACATGAGCTTTCACGCAGTTCAAGGAAGAATTTCCCCAAATTCTATGGTGATGGAAAAGTTTATTTTGATGAACATATTGTAGCCTTTAGCATAGCCTATGGAGTAATTGGAGTAGAATTTGAAGATGTAGTAGTCAGGCTATTTGTAGAAACATTACAAGGTGCTGCTGCAGATTGGTTTTATCATCTACAGGCTCGGTCAGTAACCGATTGGAATACCTTCAAAGCTAAGTTTGAAGCTAGATTCAAACCTACAGAAGATGCACATGCACTTCTAGCTCAACTTACACAGATGAAAAAAGAAACTCATGAACCAATGAGGGACTTCATAGCTAAATTTGACAAACTGAGGAACATAATTCCTGTAATTGCTTGACCTACAACTGAGAATCTCAAATGATTCTTCATTAATTCTCAGTTACCTGAAGTGAGTTTTTTTTTGAGACGTGCTGGTCAAATAGATCTTGCTACAGCTCAACTTTTGGTCACTGAGGTAGAAGATGATCTCATCTTAATAGGGAAGATAAGAAGAGATCCAAATAGAAATAGACCCTCATCATCTTCTTAATATTCATCTACAGGCACCACTGATCTAATGGTGCAAAAGCTGGCAAATGAATTACTAGCCTTGAAAAGACAAATGGCACAAGGTATGTCTTTTGCTCCTTCATATAGAGATATGCCAAGAAGGACATTTCCAAATCAGTCATATCAAGGCAATGCTGCCAGGAATCAAGGGCAGCCAGATCATCTTCCTCCCCCACAAGGGAAACTTGCCCTTGAAACTCCTCCAACCAACTCAGCAGTTGGATATTTGGAAACAAAACATGCTTTCTCTTTCCAATCTGAGTTTGAGCAAGAAAATGACGTTGATCTCTTCATGGAGGATCAAGAAGAATCAGTTGGCGACTCCCACATTGGTTTCTTGAATTACCAGGATGAACCCAGAAGAAAAGGAGAAAATTTTAATGGATCATATGCAGTGTTTACAAGGTCCAAGAACCAATCAATCCAACAAGATAACAAAGGGAAGACAGAGGAGCAACCTCAACCAACAATTACAATTGCTAAGCATGGAACCACTATGCCTTTCCAGTCAAAAGATCTGGTGATCACCCAAAAAGTAAGTACATCAATTTCACCTTTACTTTCTACTTCAATTTTGCAAACCAGCCCTCCTCCCATCCCTCTTAAAACCCAAAAGGTTGAAATGCTTTCCTCTGTTCCTAGTCTAATTCAACCATTCAACATAATTGATCATGTCAAGAAGACCAAAATTCAAATGTCTGAACTTGAATATTTGCAGTCTAATCCTGATCAATTGGATAGGTTGGTCCAATGTGTCAAGAACCAAACCATCCCTGTAAGACAAGAGGTTAAGAAAATAATTCTTGATTCCCCAAAGAACATGCCCATTCCAAATAATCTTGTCATTACTCCTCCAACTGCCCTTGGGAAATTAGAACCTTTTTATGTTTCCCTATTAATAAATGGTTATCAACTCAACAATTGCGTCATTGATTCCAGGGCATCTGATATTGCCATGCTTGCTAAAGTAGCTAAGTCTCTGGGTCTCACACTGACCAAAAATTTTGGGAGATGTTTCTCCATGGAGAACAAGCAAGTACCATTGCTGGGGCAAATCAAAGATGCCCAATTTGCATTTGCAACCTTTCTAGACAAGAGAATCATGATGATTGTCTTGGTGGTTGACGTCCCAACATCCTATGGCATTTTACTTGGATGAAATTTCTGCAAGGATGTGGGAGGAGAACTAAGCATGGACCTGTGAGGCAAGGATCCCTGTCAAAGGTGTAATGAAGAGATTGCTCCCTGAAAAGGAGGCAAAATACATGGTCACCCAAACGTCGACTCCTACAACATAAATTATGTTTGAGTCTTTAGGCAGGGGTAATTATTTCTTGACCACAGAGGATGTTCATGTTTCTACAAATGAAAGTCTTGTAGCTGACAATCTAGGAATTGATCCAAACAAGACTTCAGGAGAATCAGTAGGGTGCAGTACAAATAAAGAAGGACCTTCCATCTCTAATGAAGAGAAATCTAATAGGAGATCTGCTTCTAATGATGCTTGGATCCTGTAATCTGATGACAACAATTCTTTTACCAATGATGGAGTCGAGACCGTGTTGATATATCCTCAAGGAGATATTCTTCCTTCATGTAATTTGTAATTCAGCAACACCAACAACATAGCTGGATGTGAATCTCTATTGCTCAAATTGAAGATTGCTCAAGATGAAGAGATCAAACTCCTTCACATCAAAGGAGATGCTAAGTTGATAGTTTGTCAAGAGTTTGATGTGGACAATCCAATCATGTGCTGGATTGAACCAGAAGAATAACTAATTATGGTAATAGACCATGCTACTACAAATCAAAATTAGACAAAGGAACCCTTCACCAAGAAAGCAAGGAGTTATGGCTTTCAAATTGAAGACCACATCCTGCCATGGGGCAAGAAGAAGAAAAAACTAGGAGGAAGATGCAAAAAATTGGTTTCCTGGTGGAGAGTTCCATTCGCCTGTCACCGTTTCTGGGGACAAAATGTATTCTTACTAGTTTATCAGGATAGAGCACCATTTTCACTGCCTCTCAAGAAATAACATTTGAAAAACTTCAACTCTTGAAGTATCAGATCATTGCGTCTATACATATGTATATTTATATAGTTTTTAATTCTATTTTGTTTTGCTTATTTCCATTTTTGATGCCTTTCATTTTTGGGTAACATGACTCCATAACCCAATGGCATACTTCAAGGCACTGGAGATTCTAGTTTCTACTTCCCTATGCTATTCCAAGTTTTCAATTGAAGGAAGTTCCCCAACTAGAGCCAGCTTTTGTTCGCCAAAAATATCACTCATTTTTGGGACAACATTTGAACTATTTTGGTCCTACAGACCAAAATCCTCTCTTCCCATTGCAAAATTTGTTCTGAGCATTCAAATTCCTCATTTTTCAAGCTTCTCAAAAATATATGGACTCTGTATTTAATCTATAGACTCTGTAGGCTTAAATCTATGGACTCTGTAGGCTTGAATCTACGGACTCAACAAGAAAAGAGAATCTATGGACTCTGCAAGCCAATTTCAACGGACTTCACAGGTTGATTTCTACAGACTCTGTAAGAAAGAAGCAAGCTCTCAACACTTAGGCAATTTGAAAGTTGGTTCAATGACAAGGCTCAACCAAAAGAGTTAATTGGAAAGATTCTAAGCAAGGATTGAACCATTGAACCTTGAACCATTTTAGTTCAACGAGTTCAATTGGTTTAAAGGTTCAACATCAACAGTAAGAGTTCAACCACTTCCAGGTTCAAAGGCTTCTACAGTCAGGTTCAAAGGCTTCTACAGTCAGGTTCAAAGGCTTCTACAAGTAGGTTTAATCAAAAGAACAAGTTTCTAAGGCTTGAACCATTGAATCGTTGAACCATTGAACCACTCAGGTTCAAGGTTCAACAGGTTCAACGTGTTTGGTTTAATGAAGATCAAAATGACTTAGCCAAATCAAAGGGAATGAACCATTGAACCAAAGTTGGTTCAATGCTTCGGTTCACTTAGTCAATTCATCAAATGGTCCAAAGCTTGGTTCAAAGGAGTGGTTCAATGCAAAAGTTCAAGAGAGCCTCCCAAAGGACAAGTGCCCTTGCGGAGGGAACTTGGTCAACAAAAGCACCTTTCAGAAGGGTCATTTTCAAGGAAGCCGCAAAGGTAAGTTCTTTCATAATTTTGTTTAAGGCAGTCAAAAGACAAAGGTATAATTCCTTCAGACTTTTTTTCTGAAGGAATTCCTTTGAACAAAAAGTCTGAAGGAATTCGGAAAGGCTGCAAACAAAACTCCCACAAAGACCAAGGCAAGAAATGAATTCTTTCAGACTTTTGTTTGAAGAAATTCATTCGGACAAAAAGTCTAAAGAAATTTGGGAAAGTCTACGAGAGAAAATCCTGAAAGAATTTTTGAAGGCCAAAGACAAAGCCAGCCGATACAATTCTTGCAGATTTTTTGTCTGCGGGAAAATGTCCATGGGAAAATTCCCGTAGGAAAGCTCTGAAGGACTCCAAAGACAAAAGGCCACTGAAGGACCCCGAAGGGTAGGTTCCCTTGCGAGGGACTCTTAGCTACCAAATTAAAGGACACTTCCCCAAAGCCAAAGGGTCACCTTCCCTTCGGGAGGATACAAAACAAGAAACCCAAAGGAAGTAAGTAGCAAAAAAGGCCGAATCAAGAGAAAGCTGAAGAAATCCCAAGGGGTGACATGCCCGAAGACGTCAAAGTCACGAATGATGAACTAGCCATTGGAAATTCAAATGTAGAGATGGGTGCGTGAACGTCGATTTCAAGGTTCATAAAATAGCCATTGATTTTGAAAAGCCTTAAAGAAGAGCCAAATAACTTAGCGACCCGCCAGAAGAAAGAAGCCTAAAGGCCATTTGAAGACCACCCAAAGGGAAAATACCCTTGTGAGGGGCTCTTCCTGACCCAAAGTGGATCATTTCTCAATGCTTGAAGGGTAGGTCCCCTCTGGGAAAGCTCAAACGACAAAGCCGAAGGAATTGTTGAGGAAAGTGACATGCCCGTGAATGTCAAAATTGTGACAATGAAATAGCCATTGACCCTTGTAAGTTTAAATCTACGGACCCGAATGTATTCACAGGATTTAAGGCCAAGACTAGTAGGAAGTGACTAAGGAACAAAACATTGAATTGAATCAAGGACCCGATTCAATTAACCAAAAAAGGAGGAATGAGGAGGAAGGATCAGAAACATTTGTACATCAGATATGTTTTTAGAAGTAGATCACCAAGTGGACATTGAAAGATGCAAACTTTCAATAGCATGACTCATTTCTATGCATTGAAAAAAGCAAAATGGGTAAATGCCCCTAAATTATACCATGCCTTCTTAACAAAATTTGATGCAACATGATGTGTTACTATTCCCAAGTCCTTCTTGAAGAGGCTATATAAGGGACTCTCTTGTTATTGTAAAACGGATCTCTCTCTGATGATCAAAAATGAAACTCTACCTAAATTGAAAGGCATTACTGAGACTTTGAGCTCAGATTGTTGATCATATTTTGTTATTGGAATAAGAAATCAAGTGACTTTTTAGACTTTATGTTGTGATATCTTTGTTGTTGGGGAAACTGTTCTTATGTCTTTTTCCTTAATATATTTTCTATTCCTTTAATTCAACAAGTAAAATTAGTGAAAGTAGTCAGGAAGGTGTCGTGAAGCCAACTATGGAGAGACTTTGTGCCCCCATAATTTCCTTTAGTGTGTTTTCTTTTTGTTTCTATTTAAAGGACCCTGGGATGACTTTGTGCCCTCATTGTCCTTCGTATCTCACTCTTGGCCAATTCAGGTGGAGGCTTTGTGCTACATCTCAATTTGTTAGTTACTACGTCCTTGGTTACATTCTGTAATTACTACGAGTATTCTTGTGGTTTATTGAATAGTACTTCTAAAAGAAGAGGAGTGCTTTTTGTCATTTCCCTTTAGATTTTTCCTTTGATTTGAATGCATCATCTCTGAAGAAAGATGGATGGTTTATCCTACCCTCGAGTATTATTTTCTATTTATATATATATATATATATATATAGCATATCTATAGGGAACCTCCCCTTGATGAGAGGAGAGATTAGTCCCCTTTTGATGTGGTAAACCTACACATTTGGATGACCAATCTTCCTACTTTGGCTGATTAGACCTATTTTATTTATCAGTACGCTGATCGAGAAAATATTCAACCAACAATACCCTTCATTTACAATAGATCACCATTCCTTTGTTCAATACATGATCTATTGATGGTAAGACTCTCAAGGGATTCATATGTTAGTAGTTATTTCTCTTTCTTAGTTTATATATGTAAAAATATAAAAATAATAAAATATTCCAAAAAATACCAAAAATCAAGACCTATGTATGATTTATTTACTTTGTCATAAATTTGTTCATCTCTGCATAGTATCTTAGTACTTATTTCAGTGAATTTTATGTCACATATGCTTCACCAGTGTACATGAGTGACTACAAATTACATATAAAATCATTTCTATATCTAATTACATGTGATATCACTATCACACACATAGAAACTATAAATAGACAACAATGCTCTATTGGATAAGACCACACTACTTTAGTGTCCATCCTACCATTGTTGTCCCAATGAGATCAAAATGAAACTACTTAATTCTAGACCATACACGAACTTCATACAACATTTACATTTACCAACTAGATCACTGGGGACATCCTATACATAGGTTTTATCCTTCTTTACCTATCTTATCTTAATCACAACTGAGTTCTTTACATAACATCAAATATATCAATGTTGCTCACTCACTAACATATTTATATACTACTAGTTATCTCAATTATTGAATCTACTCATGTTACAACTTAGCTCTTGTTGATCAATTACATATTATCATGCATATTTTTCATGTTACCTTCCTAGCTTTGTGTCTTGTATGTATTCTCTATTTTCCTTGACAAAATTTGAATGTGTCACATACATGTGGTTCTAAGTATTTATTCTATATTTATATGCAAGTAAGGATTTTGAACATGTCATTATGTGTGTATTCTATGCATGTGTAAACATTTGAAAAAGTTATCATATGTGGCTCTAAGCCTTCAATGTTTGATTATATGTGTGTGAGGACATTTATACATGTCCTTGTGTGTGATTCCATTTATGTGAGTGACATTCTAACATGTCCTTTGTATGAGGTCCCTTGGCCTTATATTGAGTGTTTTGTGTGATTTGCATGTACTCTTTATTGATGTGTGTCATGGCCATGACACTTGCTTATCCATTTACTCAATTTTTGATGCCATGAGGGACCTCATGCATCTTTTTAGCCATTTTGATGTCATGATCGATATCATGCATCCCTCCCTAAGTAATTTTATTTGACATCATATACCCAATTTGATCAGTTATTTGTGTGCTTAATTGCTAACATATATCTAGAAAATTTTAATATGAATATTTATTCCTACATGAAACTAACATTACTATTATGCTCAATCATCTATATAATGGTAACATTATTCTCCATATTTTAATTATTACTCAAATTTATAATTTTCTATCATAACAATCTATCACATAACACTTTTTCCTTCGAGTAAAGTTATTTCACAAGTTGAACAACTCACCTCAAAAAAAGGGGCATTCACAAAGGTTTGTCTTAAAGACTAGAATTCCCAGATTAGCACACAAACATAATATTATAGGTATTACATAGATGGCATAGTTTTGGTCTCATAAAATACATATAAAGTGATTTTGGACATGAGCACTCTATTGGATAAGAGAGTACTACTCTAGTGTCCATCACCCCATTGTCCAAATGCTACAAAACAAAAATTTCTATAACTTCTTTAAATCTCAATTTACCTAGTGTAGTATGCAACAATTTTATAATATGTGTTTCTAGAATTACTCATATTTATTCAGATTGGGAGCATCATGAATGACATGTTGTTGTGGACAACACATGGCCTCCTTATTGCTTAGTTTTGCACCAATTTCACAAATAAAATGATAATCCATGTCATTCTCCATACTATATACACCAGACCCAAATTATACTAAGTTTTTACACCATAACTGAACCTTATTCCATCTACAATAGTTGGTTCTCCTTTTGCACCAAATAATCTATTAGGACTTATATAGGGATTAAAAATCACTTCACTACTTTAGGTATGTAATGATGGAGTCAAACACAACTTAAGTTCTTAATCACACTCACCTATAGATGAGGATTGGGACATGCACAATCCAATCCAAGATATTCAACATAAATGAAACCACCAAGGGTCTAAACCTCTATAGTCACCATTTTTGCACCAGAAAAACATACCCAATCAACCTCATTATTCACTAGTTTATTGTCATTACTTTTTGATATCCATCTTAAGTAAATAATGATATTACATATGTTTCATTGTAGATTTGTATGAAGCACAGTTCAACAATATGGCATACATTTAGAACTATACATCACAAGTAAGTTCAAGTACACACTTTTCCTTTTAATCTATCAATTTTAATTTGATACATTAATAAAATAAAAGGGGCACAAATGTAGACACATAAATAAATAATTAAGCTAAAAGAGTGCACTTGTGACCACTCTTTTTACACTCTTATCTCATGACCTATCCTGGGCCCTTTTGATCACTTTTGATCACTTTGTGCGAGGAAGACTCACTCTTATAATTGATTGGTGACCCAAAAATTCACTTATTTCTTATGTTATCAGCCCCAAACATCACTTAGGCTATTACATACCCCTAACATCATTGTTTCTCACCATTAGATAACAACACCCCATTGGATAGGAGTGCATAGCTCTGTTGTCCAAGTCCCCTTTGTCTTCCCACCAAATAACAACTAATTTGAAAAAATCAAAGTTATGAAAATGTTCGCCCATTTGAAAGAATTCCAAAAATACTACTATATGATCACACTTCAAACCATTTTTCACATAAGAGAATCCCACACTAAAATCACTAGATTTCTAATTACACATTGAGAGAAAAACCCCTATTTATCCTAATTTTAAGTACATACATGCATATTAGACTAGATATAAAGTCTTGTTACACCTCCAAGGTCACAAGCCATGGTTAAGATACTTAATCACACTAGGATTGCACCAACATCTAACATATTGCACTAGTTATTCACATACCACCGTAGCTTGGGATAACTACATAAAGTTTGATCCCTCTTTAGAGTATTGGTATGTAGGTAATGCTCAACACATCAGGTGTTGAGGTCATGCCTAAATTTAACCATTGATCCCTTTCTATTTAATTGATTTACATTGGTATTCACATGTCAAAGAACTAGGGTTTTAAAGAGGAAAATAACCACATAGTGATCTTATTAATTGATTGAAAACTCATGACTGGGATACATAACATATAGATGAAGGTGAACATAACCTAGAAATATTATATCTTCATTATCTGCAAGACATGGCTGGCCTCACTAAGGACATGAATGGCTTACTCTCTTGTCCAGCCAAGGGCATTATTGTCTAGAGTTCTTGCCACCTCCAAATCCTACTTCACAGTAAAAAACATAGTCATCCTACCAGTTTCATCTCTTGAGTCATTCTACACCACTATTTTTTAGCTAAGTTCATATTTTCTATTGCACTTTTTATATTTAGTAAATTTCCAAATTTAGAAAGTTTTAAATTATTAAATGATTAATATTTATAGTATTATTATTATTGATTTTGCATAGTATTTTATCACTTATGATGATCTATATATTATAGGTTTTTCTCAAAATTGATAAAATAGTTATGTGAAAAACCATGTAACTTTCCAATCTCACTGAAAAAAGATAATAATGTTTATTGCATCACTAGTCTTCTTACAAGCCAAAAAATGTGACATCTTTAAAATCTATCAACTAAAAAAAATACCGAGTTATTTCCTCTCTACATTCTAGATGACCCTAAAATAAAATCCATTCTTATATCCTCCAAAGGTCTTTGAAATAGAGGTTGATATAACCCTACATTTTGAATTTTCCCTTTAACTAGCTAACAAATTCTACACTCTTGAACATTTTTTGTACATATGTACTAATCTACGGTGAAAAATTATTTTCCACTACGTGTGTTATTGTCTTATCATACCTAAAATGACCTACCAAAACTCCACTATGCTTCTTCATAATCAAATACTCTCTCATTGAACCTATAGTTATACACAATTATCTTTCTTTGAACAATAAACCTTCTTGAACAAAATAATATAACCATGGTGTCTTGTTACCATTAATTGGTTTTGCACATACCTTCTATTTTTATTGAAAATCTTCATCATTTACATATTGTTCCTTCTTAATATCAAATTCTATGACTTACACTCTCAATTCATTCAACAATATCTCTATGGCTCAATGCCTTTACAACTATATTTAACTTTCTACTCTTATGTTATCAACAAAAATAAATAGTTTTTTAGGAATTTGACCCAATCCATTTTTCATTGATTCAACTTACTATGAGTATTTATGAAATATAAAGTCTAATGATCTGTATACAAAACAAAATCCTTAAGCAATAAATAATGTCTCCACTTCTTGAGTGATATCACAATTGCATAGGAATCCTAACCATATATTAAATACTTGATCTAGAATATGTGATAGGGTTTCCTTATTGACGTAATATTGTACCTATTTTTATGACACTAGCATCACAATATACTTGACATCATTTACCAAAATTTGGTAATTATACAATTGGTTGCTTATTAAATTTCTTCTTTAATTTTTGAAAACTCAGTTTTTGAAAAATCATTTCTATCCTTCCACATTACCTATGGAATCAATGTGCACATTGCATTAAATTTTTTAATGAACTTCCTATTACAACTTTCCAATCCATGAAAACTACATGCCTCAAATGTATTATGCGGTGATGACCAATATAATATAGCTCACACCTTATCTAGATCCATATTCAAACCTTATTAGGGAATCCCAAAGCCCAAGTATACCATTTATTTCTACATAAAATTGACTTTTTTCAAATTCACGAGTAAATTTTTATCTTGTAACTTCTCTAGTACTTTGCTCAAATATCAAAAGTGTTCTTCATTCATCATACTAAAATACAATATGCCATCAAGATAAATGTTATAATAGGCCATAACTCTAATATCATGTCAAAATGGGCCATAGATTTGATAAGAATGAAACATGATTTATCAGAATGAGCCATGATCTAGAACTTGTGAGATTCAAACACACTACACTCTTAACATGCAAAAAGAGAGATTCTTGTTTTAAAATAAGAACTAAACACGAGCATAATAATGGCTTGTTTTTAGAATTAATAAAAATGATATAGGATTAGTTTGAGGACAAATACATATATAGGAATAAGAGGTAGAGTGTGCATCGAGCCATAGTGGAGTGGTCACCCCACCCACTCATAGTGGAGTGTGCACCCACTCATAGTGGAGTGATGACCTAACCCACTCATAATGGGGTGTGAACCCACTCATAATAGAGTGATGACCTCACCCACTCATAATAGGTGTGAGTGGGTGGGGTCACCTCTCCATTATGGCTTGGTGCACACTCCACCTCTTATTCATATACATGTACCTCTCCTCAAGCTAATCCTAGATCATTCTATCAATAAGATAATTTTTATTTATTATGAATATAAATTATTATTTTTCTCATAAATGGTTCCTCTTTTATGACAATACTCTCTCTTTTTACATGTTAAGAGTTTAGTGTGTTCAAATCTCACCAATTCTTAATTGTAACTCATTTTGATAGATTGTGGCTCATTCTTATCATATCTATGGCCTATTATAACATGGTATCAAAGCTATGGCCTATTCTAACATGGTATCAAATCCATGATCTATTCTGATATGGTATCAGAGTGGGTTCTAGTAAATAAGCACCTTATTTTATTGTATTGTATTTTAAAATAGAGGATTTATGAAAAGCAAAATTAAATACTTAAGATTCCAAAATACAATGTAGAAACACATTGGCTGATAAGTGACTTGCACAACCACTTACAAAAATACCTTATCCCTCATTTTTTTTATTCTTCAGATCATCTAACGATGCAAGGGAAGAGCATACTCAAAGAATAGAGGATCTATGATAGGTAAATTCAAATACTCAAGATTATAAATTAAAATATAATAAAATAAGGTGTTCTTTTATTAGAACCCACTTTGATACCATATCAAAATATGCCATAGCTATGATACTATGTTAGAATAGGCCATAGCTTTGATACCATGTCAAAATGAGCCATGATTGAGAATTGATGAGATTCAGACACACTAAACTCTTAACATGTGAAAAGAGAGTCTTGTTGTAAAAGAGGTACCAAAAAATGAGAAAAATAATATCTTGTATATTAATTAATTAAATATTAAATTGAGGAGAAGTGCATATATAATAATAAGATGTGTAGTGCGAATCAAACCATAGTGGAGTGGTGACCTCACCCACTCATAGTGGGATGTGCACCCACTCATTAGTGGAGTGATGACTTCACCAACATATAGTGGAGTGATGACCTCATTATTACTATAAATGACCTTATTATTACACCTAATCAAGCTAAATACATGTGTGGGGAAAATCATAAAATGGATTAAAAAACCTACACAAACACTTCTTTTAAGCATAACTTAGGTGGATAAAACAATTAGGTCATGAAAATAAGGCCTAATTAGGTACCCAAGTACATCGAAAATACCCCAATAAGAATAGAGAGAAGCTCCCCCCAATAATATGAATAATTTTTATGACAAGATCATCTACTTGAATATTGAAGAAGGTGCATACACATCAAATAATGTTTCTTCCCTTTGTAAGAGGAAGAAAATTGCTTTGAAAATCTATCCATTTTGCAATAGAATATGAAGGTATAATATACATATCTTTGTAATTAGTAAAAATATAGAGTGTGGCATAGTTTTGGACAGATCACACACTAAAACTAAAACTAATCCCACTAAATTAGCCATGTTAGAAGAAAGAGATAGAACATTCACTAAAAAATGGCCATGTGAAGTGGAGAACATGGATCAATAACCATAAAAACCATGTCAAGAGAAGGACATGGGACATTCATTGAAATAATGTCCATGTGAAGTGGAGAGAATGTCTCAACAACCCTCAATACCAAGGTATAAAAAGGACATGGATCATTTATTAAAAGAATGTTAATGTGTAGTGGAGAGCATGACTCAACAACCTTCAAAACTAAAAAATGAGGGCCTAAAAGAAATAGTGGATCATTAATGATCACTTAAAAAGTGGAGGTGCGACAACACAATAGGGGCACTCCCATCAAAAGAGACAAGATAATTAACTGAAGTAAAAATATGTGATGACTCTATAAAAGTAAGAGAAACATTCTCTATAAGAATAAAAGTAGAGTCTGCAAAAAGATGTCTCGGGTCTAGCATAAATTCGTCCCAAAAGGGTGGCTTTTCAAAAAGAAGAGAAATGATAGATAAGAAAGTTTCATTACAAGAAATAATAGGAGTAATGATAATATTAGAATAAAAGTCTCCAAAAATATCTTAAATACCACTCCAAATAGTATGAGGATGAGGACACCTTGTGTGCTCTAAATGGTGGTATTGATCCATGGAAACATACATCAATAAGTGACAAAAAATAATGTCACATGAATTGAGCCAGTCATTATACTAAATTAAGTCAGTGGGATCAGTAAATTTTCCATATATAAATGGGGAAAGGCCATGTTCAATGCATAAATGTTCCATGCATAGATGCCATGGTGCATAATTTATCCTACTGAGAAGAAATAGTGGAGATGAATCTTTCATCAAAGTGGTCTCTGAACATATCTCTCAAATAGAAAATTAAAGAAAATATTGATGAAGAACTCAAATTTGAATGAGTGCTTCAAATCCACTACTTGATCATTGAAGATAGATGTTGAAGATATCAGATGATAATACTGCCAAGTGAAGTGTTGAAAGTACAAAAAAACACATCAAGAATGCCATCAACTATTTAAAGTAGATGCAAGAGAGAAAAAGGCATAATGAACCCACCATGAAACTATCAACAATAACCCCCCAAGGTTACATAGGTTTGGCACTTTATATTTTAGTTTGTATACAATTGGAACTTTTTAGTGCATATACAATCAACACTTTATATTAGGTGCATCTACAATTTTTACATGTTCTGGTAGAACTTGAAAAAATTATACTTGAAAAAAAACACTACAAGATCCCCTAAAAATGCATCCAAAAATGAGATAAATTTTACAATAGTGGCACAAGTGACAATGCATACTCAGAAAATGAATGTTGCACTCAATTGAAAATGCATCCACAAATGAGAGCAATATGTGCAATAGTGGCATAAGTGACAACGTGGGGTTATGGATAGTTTTAAAAAACCACGTGCTAAATAATCTCATTTCATGAAAAATATATTTGAAATGAAGTTAGATAAACTTTAAATTAGGAAATTGCGTAAAAAAATATGTAGTTTCAAAAAATGACACCCAAAATGAAGTCTAGTTGAGCAAGAATGGGCCTCTAAAAATCAGGTCATAGATTAGAAGTCTAGGCCATGAATTATCAAGCCAAAGTGGTAGCCTGAAGTGAATCTAGGCCAAAAATTAGTAGTACGGGCCATGTGTAATATACCTAGAGAGGGGTAGAATAGTAGCATAACTAGTATAATAATAAATAGTAGTTTAGTACCACATGCATAAGAATGAGAAGTTGGGTAGATGAGAACTAGTATAAATAAAGGGGCATAGGATAGTGTAAAGCATTAAAGAAGTTATTTGTAAATGAACCTTGCTAAAAGGAGGTAGCCCCCTTGAAGTGGCCTGTGATCAGAGTTATTCCTTCTGTAAAAGTAATTGTGGGTGTAATCAACATGTTTAATCAATATATGAGTGATTTTTTATCATTTAGTTAGTTTTAGGAATGAGGTTCCTAACATCAAGATGAGGTTACTCCATTCATCAATCTCTATGCACTTCACCCTCATGTTGTAATGTTTGAGTTCACATTATTTTTGTACATGCTCACATCCCAACACTAGAGGAATAAGTGGAAGCCTAAATGAATGCATGGTTGGGCATCTATTTGGTCAGAATCCTATTTTACTATGTAATTATTAGCATGTTTCAAGGCCATACCATTTTTAATGGGGATGGAAGGTAATATACCTAGAGAGGGGTAGAACAGTAACATAACTAGTAGAATAATGAATAGTAGTTTAATACCACATGCATACGAATGAAGAGTTGGGTAGATGAGAACTAGTATAAATAAAGGGTCATAGGATAGTGTAAAGCATCCAAGAAGTTATTTTTAATTGATCCTTTCTCAAAGAAGGTAACCCCCTTTTAGTAGCTCATGATCAAATTTACTCCTTCCATAAAAGTATTATGGATGTAATTAGCATGTTTAATCAATATATAAATGATTTGTTATCATTTAGTTAGTTTTCAAGAATGAGGTTCCTAACACCATGTATTATTAGTCTAGAAAAAAACTTACGTGTATGTAAACAACACATAAATCCTCAAGCAATACATAATGTAGAAATAAACTAACTAATAAGTGACCTGCACAACCACTTACACAAAGACCTTATTTTTTGTTCTTTTTTGATTCTCTAGATCATCTAAGGACATGGTAGAAGAGCATACATAAATAATAGAGGATCTATGACAAGTAAAATCAAATACTTGAGATTCTAAAATATAATACAACAAAACAAAGCATTCTTTTACTAGAACCCACTTTGATACCATGTCAAAATAGGCCATAGATCTAATACCATGTGAGAATAGGACATTATTTAGATACCATGTCTAAATGAGTCATGATCTATAAAAATAAGCCATAATTGAGAACTAATGAGATTCAAACACACTAGACTCTTAACATGCAAAAAGAGAGAGTCGCGTTATAAAAGAGGAACAAAAAAATGAGCAGAATAATAACTTGTATATTAATTGATCAAATATTAGCTTGATAAGTACATGTCTAGGAATAAGAGGTGGAGTGTGCACTAAGCCATAGTGGAGTGGTGATCCCACCCACTCATAGTGTGGTATGCACCCATTCATAATGTAATGATGACCTTAATCACTCATAGCAGAGTACCCACTCATTAGTGGGGTGATGACCTCACCCACTTAGAGTGGAGTGATGAACTCATTATTACCATTTAATGACCTCATTATTACACCTAATCAAGATAAATACATGTGTAGGAAAAAACCATAAAATGGAATAAAAAACCTACACTAATAATACATAATGACAAACTTATCCAAAATGGTTTATTGACTTCATTCATTAGTCTCATAGATGTAATCAATGCATTAATTACCTCAAAAGACATGACCAACCACTCATATAATCCTTATTTAGTTTTGAATGTAGTCTTCCACTCATCACCCTCCGTTATGCAAATATAGTGACATCCACTCTTCAAATCAATCCTCGTGAAATATATCTATACACTCAAGCAATCCATCGTATCATTCATATGTGGCAATGAAAACTTATATTTTATGGTTATCATGTTAATGGATCTTGAATCAATGCACATTCTCCACTCTCAATTCTTTATAGGCATTAATACTACTAGTACTATTCACTATCTCAAAATTTATGTAATCATCCCTTTATCAAAGAGATCTTATTCATATTATTGTACCTCTAGATTCTATTTGGGTGTCAACCTATATGTCACTTTGTTTAGTAAACTCTAACTTGGGATCAAATCCATTTGATAACTTATAATTTGCATGGGTGGCAACCCGTATAGTATATTGATAGAAAAATTCTTTGTAAACTCACATAATGTCTCCTTCAATTTGTTAAAGAAGGGGTTATTTTATTGTTATGCTTGTGTTTACTACTTATACAGGGTTTGAGAACAATGCATATCCTACACTTTCCTTCTTTACGTATTTTAAGAATTCCTTTCCAAAAATCATCAAAACCTTTGGACCTTTGTCTTATTTGCTTTTATCCTTCAAAGGATTCAAAGTGTCTTTCACTCCATATTTCACCAATATATAGGTGTTTTCATGGCCATCTCACATTTCCTTGCAATCAAACTGCTAAGGCCTTCCAAGAAAAATATGACACATCCATGGGAATTATATCACAAATGACTTCATCCTTATATGTACCAATTTTAAAAATTACAAAACATTTCTCATTCACCAAAATACAATGTCCTTTTAACAACAATGAAACCTTATAGATTTGGATACACAATTCTCTTCAGACCAATCTTATATACCATTTATTGTGAAATAATATTATATAAACTACCACTATCAATAATTTATTTGTAGTAATTACCTCTAGACTTATAAATGGTTTTGAATAAATTATTTTTTTATTACTATTATCCTCTTTCATAGGCTTCAAAAACACCCTATTCATCATGAGAAATTATCTAGTATTTGGATCATTTATACTATGTATAGACACAACACTTTCCTCATCATCTTGTGTGATTTGAACACTAGCATTAGTTCTTTTTTACCTTTATAATACATTTTTGGACACTCAAATGCTCTGTGTCCAATCTCACCACATCTAAAACATGTACCATGGATCCAAAACCTTTACCTCATCTATATGACCATCTACTTATGAATTTTTCTCTGCCTCTTTGAGTATTAACATCATTGTGTTGTGAATACTTGACTCACCTACTTACACAAAATAACATCTACTACTTTAACCTCCTTGTCCATGCCCATACATGAATTTTCCTTTTCCCTGTACTACTCCTTTTTATTTGCATGATAACATTTATTTTGCCTTGAATGCACAATGATAGGCTTCTTCAATAAACCACAATTTGATCATACCAAACTCATTTTGAATTTAAATATGCAATGCATTTACATACCTTGATATGTTCTTAGCATCATCTTCAACATGAACCATTTTATATAACTCTTTAGTGTAATAATTTACATTCATCTCCCTTTGTTGCAAGTTTTTAAGCTTTTTGAATCATTCATAGGGATGAATTTAACCTTCAGTTTCATGATGAATTTATTCCATGTCTTAATCTTATCTTTGAATTTACATAATATTTCAACTTGAAATGACCCCACCTCAAGGATGCATTTATTTTCAACTTTGCGCTAGTGAAATTAACTCTCTTGGGATCTTTCATACTTTTAATACTTCTCCAACTCAGCTGTCCATTCAATGAGATCTTTAGGAATCTAATTCTAGAATAACTTCCATGGTACAAATTTGGTTTAATATTCATTCTTTCAATAACTCACATAAGTTGATCTTGAGGTTCTATTAGAATTGTCTACGCATGATACATCCAAGATTGAATACTAGAATATTAAACAAACAACTTGGTTGTAATGAATTAATTCACACAAGAGCATAATAGAGATAGATTGTATTTATTGAATGGAGGTGTAAAAAGCATGAGGCATGCAAATCAAATATCTATCACTCACAACAATCACAACACACTAAGCTAATCTAGTACACTAGCATAATGGCTACATCACCAAAATGTTTACTACACAAATGGCACAAGGTCCAAGTAGTTCCACAATCCTCACTGTAATCTACAATAATCAACACAACCCACTAAGAATGCCTAAGAGGAGAGGTTTTTATATAGGCAAAAAAGAGGTATTGAGCCACATCCATTTGGAAATTAGAACACAACTCAGTTTCCAAGTGAATAGTAAACCCATGTGTAACATGCCAAGCCCCACATGTCAACATTGGTTGATAAATGAATAATGCAACCATGTTGACTATAAATAAGCATGTGCATGCGAATGTGCAACTAATGGACTCATTATTACACCTAAGTGACCTGATTATTACAACTAAGTAAGCTTAATATATATGTGTGGGAAAACCATATAATGGATAAATAAACCTACACCAGCAAGTTCATCAACCACTTCTTTTGTGTCCTAGTTTTCAAGTGCTTATTTTTCAAATTCAACATCACTTTTATCATCCATTACCACAATATCTGAGCATTACACATATCCATAGCCTCTAATTAGGGTTGCATATCTCTCATCAATCCATATAGATCAATAGGTCTCATAATTATAGTCACTCATGAGCTCCTTTCATATAAATCGCCTCTATGTGTCATTTCCTTAAAAATTAAACTCTTCTGAATATCTTTAATTTTCTATTTTACAACTTCTACCCAAAAATCTTGTTGAAATATGTCTATAACTACTTTGTAATGATGCTCATAAATTTGGAAAGCAACATTAACTTATACGGACCAAAATTTTACTCTTATATCAAATGATGCAAGTCTTGGTTAGGGATCTCAATTAAGAGATGACTTAAACCATGCAACCCCAATAATGCACAATGGAATATGCAAATAAATGCAACAAAACATAGATATTTTATTTTATTTCAACAACAATAAATTACAATGTGCACATAATAATGATAACACAACAATCTCAAATGAGATAGAACATAACCTTCGATCTCTATCGTGATCTATATCCTTAAGCTTGCTCACTTACTCACCTACTTACTTAAGCGTAGGGGTATGTTTGTATAGGTACAAGCCCCACTTACTTACAATAATGTTTAACAACCTAATGATATTGTTAAATATTTGTAATACATCATTATGTGACACAAACATCAAATGTTCATTATAATTTTGATGCATCTCAACACATCACAAGAAAAATGTGCCCAAAATGATTTTCACACAAGACAAGTCACAAACGTCACAACCTTTCAAGGATAAGTCACAACATGTTACAACCAAAGGATTCATGAGAGATTCCTTACAAAATAATCCTTATATTTGTATTGATATGCACTAAAATTTGATATGAAGCATCATATGTTTGTGCATGGAACTTGTAAGAATTCAATGTGAAACTGGTGCCAAACTAAACAAAAACCTTCAAAACATACTTTCACAAACATTTAAAAGAAACTAAAAATTGACCCAAACCATGTGCACCATAAATGGTTATGAAATACATTATAAAGAAATAGCGTGCATGCAAAGGTAGTGTAAAACAACACATAGAGATGTATGCACAACTTATGACTTGTTTAATTTGTAAAACTTATTATTTTTGACAAACTATTAGACTATGTGTTTATGGTTTATGTAAGATTATAAGTGAAACCAGATGCTATTTTATCTAATGGAGTAGAAAGAATTTGGGTTTCATACCTTTTTATTACTCTTATAGCCATAAAAATTATAGGCACTTTGTTACTAATAACATCAAGAAATCCTAAGAACCAATTAAACTTGGATTATTGGGAAAGGAGACCAGTTTAGCATTGGGTTGTCTATTATCACTCACTCTCTATGGTGGTATTCAATTATCACTCATAATGGCATTCCCTTAGTGGGAGTTCCTAGGGTTAAGGCTCTCAATTTTTTTAGAAAAGGTAAATGTACTATTATTGATATTTTTGACAAAAAGGATTGGCCATGAGATCTTTGGCCTACTTTCAAAGCAAAGTGTGGTTTCAACAATCAATAATTCAAATCTATTATTGAAATTTAGATGGTTGTAACTAAAAATACTTCACATGAAATTAGCATTTAAGTTCCCCCCAAATGGTGGAAATATTGGAATTGGAGTGTCTCTACACCTATGCTTTGGTATAAACCCCATCTTGGTTATCAATGGATTGCTACTAATAGTACTCCTTGGGAAATGCTCAACAGAAAATGGAACCTTAACAACACCTCTTATCATCAGAGTAAGATATTATATACCATCTAACCTACAATTATTAAACCCAAAAAATCTTACTTTTCATGGTACATTTTATTTTAGGACCTTATTTTTAGGAATATATTGTTACATATGGGGATCCTTTCTCCTAGATGCCATGCTTGTGGAAAGATTGAGTGACTTAAACACATATTTTGGTATTTTATGAGAGCTCAACAAGGATAGAAAATATCCATTCTCTTTTCATCCCTTTAGGGTACAACCTTATTCATGGCACATTGCTTTAATATTCTATTAAGCTCCCAACAATCTTCTAAAAAATCTAGCACATTTTCTACATTGAGATTATTATTCAACTTTTGAAAGATAGAAATTATGTTTTGTTCAATAAAGAGAATTTAGACAAGATGTTTTCTATTGCTAATATAATTTCAATTATATCTAATGTCGCGTGATAGATTCATGTATAATAATAATATTCAACTTACATCACAACGAGAGTAGAAGCCACTTGGTTAGATAATATTTCCCCTTAGAGTGAAAATCAAAGATAAAGATAATAAATTAGTATTGTCCATTGGTGTTTGAATGGTTGAAATGTCATCAAGCTTGGAAGAGGGGATACTTTGCTGAAAACATATGCATGGAATATTTACACAAAATTATAAAGGTTAAAAACAAGGGAGTCATGGACCATCCTCAATGCCCATAGTTATACAATAAACTACCCCAAAAGTGTAAGTTATGTCAGAAGGGATGTAAGTTTATATTATGGTAAAGTGGGGATTTTTAAAGTGAAAGATTGTAAATCGGTAGTCATATTTCACTCAAACCCTATGCCCACTGACCTTGTCTTACATTTTATTCACAAAGAATTAATAAACAATAATCTAATATTTTTTGTGAAGGTGATGGTAGAAAATGAGGTTTTGTGTTTCTTCATATGGTGTGGCAATGCATTATGCAGGGTGGAGACCTTAATTTTTTACGGTGAACTTGAGGTTACATTATGAAACTAAATAGACAAAATTCTCTCTGTGTTAACAATTAAAATAGAAAAGGCTTCTTCAATGAAAGACACCTCTTATATAATCTAATTGACTGATACATGATGCCATATGTAAATATATATTTCCAAGATTTCTCCATTCTCATTATCAATAAAACTAACAGTAGATATTATATTCATAACAATAATGCTTATTTATCTTTATTTGGTTAATGGAAGAAAGGTAAAATTATAATCACAACCACAAGTGATACCACTTTTGGATAGTTTATTGGCCCAGAGTTTGAATCCCCCCCTAACTTTTACATGTTATCTCTAAGCACTATGGTAGTATAATCAAAAATCAAATCACACTTGAAATCAATGACCACTGACCCCATCTCACATTTTATTGACTAAACACTAAGAAACAACAATATGATATATTTTTTAGAGGTGATAGTGGAAAATCAACTTGTGTGTTCCTTCATATGGTGTGCCAATGTGTTATGCAGGGAAGAAACATTTCATTTCATGGTGAACTTGAGAAATGGTGAAGTGGTGAGGAAGGAAAAGGCCATACATAACATGAAATTGGTAAAATATTTCAAGGTGAGCTAGATAGTGATGGTGAGGGGCAATGACGGAGTATTTCAATGATGGACTCAAAGAAGCTTGGAAAAATACATGTATAAATTTCAATGACATATCACATATGTCAATGGAATCTATAACTTACAATGAACATTTTCATTTACCCAATACACAATTTAAACATGTGTCATCTCAATTAAAACAAGGGTCGGATATCCAACATCTCCTTTAAAAACATAGAGAATGCACCATGTGTCAAATTAGATATGTATAAAACTAAATATACAAAAAACATGATTATATTAACTATATAAAACTTAATTAGAGGAATCCAAAAATAACTAGATAAAAAATGGAAAAAGGATTATTCAATGAAAGATGCCTCTTATCATGAAATAAATAATTATTTATAATGCAAATTCATTTGAGAAATACCAGATTATAGCTTACCCTATTATTGGGTTTCTTCATTTTCAATGATTTTGTGACATTTGGTATTTATAATATAACATCAAATCATAAAAAGGTTTTACATAATGAAAACATATTCTTTTTTTGTGTAGTGATGCATTCATTTGGGCCTATTCTATGTGTAGGCACTTCACATTTCATGAGATGGTTAAAAATAATAATTTATTAAGTACAAGTTGTATACAATGAGAAACTGTTCAACGAAAGAGGCTTTGAATGAAATTTCGATTTCATCATATAAAGGGAAGAAAATTTTTTCCATCGACTTTTAATTAAATGAAATAGTTTTAATAATGTTCATGCTACTTGAATATTTATGGGTTCATAATTTGTTATAATTTTATGAATTGTATGATGGTGTGTTGGTTGTTTTTTCAAGAAGGTTTAGCCAAGTTTTTATTGATTTTTTCAACAACACCTAAATCCTTATCTTCACATCTTTCATATAGCTCTAATATGAATATTTTGGTATTTTTTTTCAGAAATCAATATTATTCATTAATTTCTCTACCAAATCAAGGCTTATTTTATTTTCATCTATGAAAATTGAACAATTCACAAATTTGAAGCTCCAAGAGCTTTTAATAAGATAACCAAAACAAGTGCTTAATACTTTGAGTATAGTCACAAAATGGACATTTGGTCAATAAAGCATCGCATGTATGTATATTGGGGTACCTAAAAGATATTCCTTGATAAAGTAAGAACTAAGCAAAGTGGGTAGGTTTGGCTCAAGGATGGATTTCCAAACCATATGAAATCTTCTACTCTTCTCCATATATGAATCACGGAGTAGAGATCGCATCAAACATTAAGAGTGTTAATCATTGACAATCGAGGTTAGAACCACTCATATTCCTTGCTAGAAATAATACATAATAGGAGCATCCACATCCACTTCCAATCTTTCCATCATAACCTTAACAAAAATAAGATGGTTTTTTTTAAACCCTAGGAAATTGAGGCTGATCAACCCAAAAACCATAATTGATTGCTCTAACATAGGGTGGGACCCCTATAAAACTCAAGGTGATGTGACGTGGGCCCTCACCATACATTAAAATTTAAGTCAATATTTGAACCCATGACCAAGGTTACCTTTACATGCTACCAAGATGAAGTGAGTTATACCTTAGGGCCTTAAAATTTAAGCTACATCCCAAAGTGCACATGGGGGTGGCCCTAGGTCTATAATGTTTGAGAGAGTGTTCCACTTGGTTCACATGGAGAAGTTTGACCCTTACCTCAAGGTGTCCCCATATCCACTTCAAAGTGTAGGTGGCATATAAAGGCCCCATACCACATACCATAGGTAAAACAAAGATTGCACTTGAGACCTAGGTGACCCAAATCATTGATCTAATCCACTCAGACTAACCCTTAGGGGATTAAAATAAGATGGAAATTTCATTAGTACAAATTTTATTGAATTACATTTTAACAAAGAAAATCGACAATCTATTACAAACACTTTTTTTTTGAAAATCTAAAGAATACATTAATTAAATAAAATTTAATTGATTATTTCATATTTAAAAACTAGGTAGTTCTATCCTCGATCCTAAACATTGAAATACTAGTGTGATGTAACATTACAAAACTACATTCATTTAAATTGTAATTTACTATTTTTATCAATAGTAGTTTGGACCAAATTATTACATAGAAAAGTTTTAAAAATAAATAATTTTAATCTGATTTGGTTTTCTCATCAAATTATGAATCTGCTATAATTTAAAAATTGAAATATTAAGAACATGAAGATAAATGTAAATAAAAGGATAGGGAATTTCTCTAACGTTTATAATGAGATTTTATTTTAAAATTTATTGGAATAAAATCTGTGTCCCATAAAGAATTCAAGTCATCAAATGTACAATGACAAAAATGTAGTAAAATTTGAATCATACTTTAGGCTGTGTTGTCCCCAAAATTTGTCACTCATTTTGGGAGAACATATGAACTATTTTGGTTCAACAAGCCAAAATTATCTCTTCCCTTCCCAAAAATTGTTCTGTGCATTCAAATTCTCCATTTTTCAAGCTTTCCAAAAATCTATAGACTCTACAGGCTTGAATCTACGGACTCTGCAAGCTCATTTCTATGGACTCCACAAGCGAGATTCTATGAACTCATTTCTAAGGACTTCGTAGGTTGATTTCTACATACTCTGTAGGAAAGGAACAAGCTCTCAACACTTAGGCAATTTCAAGGTTGGTTCAATGCCAAGGTTCAACCAAAAGGTTCATCGACAAGCTTCAAAGGAAGGATTGAACATTAAACCATTGAACCTTGAACCTAATTAGTTTAATAGGTTCAATAGGTTCAACAGGTTCAAAGGTTCAACAATATCGGTGAGCTTAAAGATTTAAGCACTTCGGCAAAGGTTCGACAAGTTTAACCACTTCAAGGTTCAACAGCTTCAAAACACTTATCAAAGAGAAGAAGGCTTGAACCATTGAACCATTTTGGTTCAAAGGTTTAATGGGTTCAATGGTTCAAAGGTTCAACGAGCAGTTGGTTCAATGCATTTTGTTTGAGAAATCAAACGACTTAGCAAAAAACAAAGGAATGAACCATTGAACCATTGAACCTTGAACCAAAAAAGGTTTAATGGGTTCAACGGTTTAAATGGGTTCAATAGGTTTAAAGAGATCAAAAGACTTAGTCAAAAAGAAGGCTTCAAAATCAAGATTAAACCATTGAACCATTGAACCAAAGTTGGTTCAATCGGTCAATTTAAGGGATTGCCCCAAAGCTGAAGGAACAAGTGCCCTTACGGAGGGCAGTGAACCAAGGCCAAGTGCCCTTATGGAGGGCAGTGAGCAAAAGTGGTTCAAAGGAGTGCCCAAAAGGAAAAAGCCTGAGAGTGGAAGCTGCCAAGTGTCAACATTCACAGTTTCTTCCTCTTATCCCATTATAACTCAGCGAAAGCTGCCAAGTGTCATCTACCAGGAAACATTATAATTTATTTCTAGAAATTGTTGAACATGCCACGTGTCCGTTATAAATCTTGATGGAAGTTGCCAAGTGTCAACATCTACAGTTTCTTCCTTTTGCTTCATTGTTAAGCAAGGACTGTGGTGGGCCCTGGGTGAGTTACTAAAGCTTGGTGAAATTTGTCAAGTGTCTACATCTACATTTCAAGATTCTTATATGTTTCAAAGCTTCTTTCAATAAGCTTCTTTCAGAAGTCTATGGAAGGCACCAAGTGACAACTACAGAAGATTTTAATATGTTTTTCTAAATGCAACAGAATGTGCCATGTGTCCCTTGTAAAGCTCAGTAGAACCTACCAAGTGTCAACATCCACAGTTTCTTCCTTTTGTTTCATTATTGAGTAAGGATTGTGGTGGGCCCCGGGTGAGTTACTAAAGTATGTAGAGTGCACCAAGTGTCATCATCTGTGTGAATCCAAATGAGTCCCTAATGTTTCTATAGCATTTCTAAAGTTGTAGTGGAAGCCACCACGTGTCATCTTTCGCAGGACTCTCAAAAGGTATCTAAAGCTTCTATAAGCTAAGTGGATGCCGCAAAGTGTCCTCACCTATTTCACAGTGGGAAATTCCACATGTCACTTGTTAAGATCAAAGGAAGCTCTAGACAAAGGAAGGAAGTGGATGTTTCTGGAGACTAGTTCAAAGGGATGGTTCAATCAAAAACCAAGGAAGCGATTGAACCAGGGAAGCAATTGAACCAAGGATCCAATTAAGACCACCTGAACCATTGAACTATTAAACCGTTGAATTATTAAACCGATGAATTTTCAAAGGTTCAAAGGTTCATGGTTCAATATAGTTCAAACAATCAGCAACCATTGACGTCCCCGCAGATGTCAAATTTAAGATAATGAAATATTCATCAATTTTCAAATACGGTGCAGACCCTGTGAGCAAATTCAATGATTGGCCAAAGAGATAGCCTGAGAGCTCAAATTGCACAAAAAAGGACAAAATACAGCAAGGAAAGGGGGAACAATGGAGAAAGATCAGAAATATCTGCACATGGGATATGTTTCTAGAAGGTGAAGCAGTCCACCAGGTGGACATTAGAGAGCATGAACATTCAATGGCACAGCCTATTTTTATGCATTGAGTAAAGCAAATGAACAACTACACACACATTAGGAAGAACATTAGGTGGCCCATATTTAAGATTAATTCTTGATTCTAGCATAGCCCATAGACATAATTTAAAATGCATTAAAGGCATTGAATGCATCGTAGGCCATTTTTGTGAAACAAAGCACCCAAGTATTTCTTGGAGCACTATATATTGGACTCTCTCTTATTGTTTTAGGGAGATCTCTCTATTATCAGAAACAAAACTCTACCCAAATTGAAAGGCATTACTGAGACTTTGAGCTTAGATTATTGATCATATTTTGTTATTTGAATAAGAAAACAAGTGACTTTTCAGACTTTGTGCTGGAATAGCTTGGTTGTTGGGGAAATTGTTCTTATGTCTATTTCCTTAATACATTTTTTGTCCATTTAATTAAATAAGCAAAATTAGTGAAATTAATTAGGAAGGTGTCCTAAAGCTGACTGTGGAGAGACTTTGTGCTGCCACAATTGTCTTTAGTTTGTATTTTTTTTGTTTCTATGTAAAAGATCTTGGGATGAATTTGTGCCCTCATTGTCCTTTGTATTTTACTCTTTGGTAGGTGAGGTGGAGACTTTGTGCTACATTTCATCCTGCTATGTTACTGCGCCCTGTTACAGTTACTTGTCACCACTTGAAAGGTTTTTGTTGTCTGCTGAACATCACTTCTGAAAGAAGAGGAGTGCCTTCTATCATTTCATCAGGATTTCTCCTTTGATTTGTGAACATCATCTTTGAAAAAGAGAGCTAGATGGTGTTATCCTACCCCTGAGTGTTATTTTCAGCTTATTTATAGTAGATTAGTATATATATATATATATATATATATATATATATATATATATATATATATATATATATATATATATAGTACCTTATAGTTATAGGGAACCTCCCCTTGATGAGAGGAGAGATTTGTCCACCTCTGATGTGGTAAACATGCACATTTGTCTGACCAATCTCCCTATGATGTGGTTGAAGAGACCTATTTTACTTATCAGTTAGTTGATTTACAAAATATTCACCCAACAGGCTGTAAGACTGAAGAAAACATGTAAACCCTCAAATTAGAGGCCACATAAAATTTATAATTTGAGCACGATAATATTAAATATTCTAATTTATTTGTTAGTCTAGTGTAGCTAGTTATACATTTAGTAAACCAATCTTGAATTATTTTTTCTCCACCTTGACATTAAGCTCATCAAAAGTGATATCGCTATTTATATATAATTTCATTTCCATTTAATAGATCATACATCAAATCCAATGGGCTTGTATGCAATTAAAAAAAATATGCCATGGAAAAATAGAATTTGAGTACCAACATTGGTCTGTATAGCATGATTGGTTATTTTTTACAAATTAGTAAAAATGCTTATAGCAACGAAGCTTCTAAAATGAGTATAATGGATGAGGTATATTTTGAGCTACCTCTTTATTCTGGTATATGAATCTTCATAGTGTTATGTTTCCTTGGAAGATTTAAATATTATGGGTCGATTTTATGGATATTTTGAGCTGCCTCCTTATTCTAGTATTTGAATCTTCATAGTGTTATGTTTCCTCAGAATATTTAAACATTATGGGTGAATTTGAGTACCAACATTGGTCTGTATAGCATGATTGATTATGTTTTACAAATTAGTAAAAATGCTTATAGCAACAGAGATTCTAAATTGAGTATAATGGATGAGGTATATTTTGAGCTTCCTCTTTATTCTATTATTTGAATATTCATAGTGTTATGTTTCCTCGAAAGATTTAAATATTATGGGTGGATTTTATGGTTATTTTGTGCTTCCTCCTTATTCTAGTATTTTAATCTTCATAGTGTTATGTTTCCTTAGAAGATTTAAACATTATGGGTGAATTTTATGGACAATTGGTTAATTAATGCAAATTTATTAAATAAAGTGCATTATTTTTTGATAATTAATATGTTTATGATTATGTTTAACATTAAATAAGTGTTTAGATGAAAAAGTGGAAGCACTCATCATAGAAGATATGAATGTCTAAACAAAATTATAAAGGTTCAAAATAAGGGAGTCACATTGATCCAAAACTTAGAAGTTTTGGTTGATAAATATTTCAAGAACACAAAAATAACATAGTAACAATGAATTCTACGAGAAGAGATGTTTTATTACTCAAGATCACAATACAACTCTATGCTTATCTTTGGGAAGAGATGTTTGATTTTCTATTTTAGGTTACATCTTCATTTATACAAATTTTGAAATCAGAGGAAGGATGTGGAAGGTCACCAATCTCAAGGGAGAATAAGTGGTTTGACTTCCATGATTTAAAACAATATAGAATTTGAGGAATTACTATTTTTAGAAACTTATTATTTTTAGACTGCACTACTAAAATTGAAATTTTGGTCACTTCCATTGGGTTTTTAGGGGTCAAAATTCATTAATAAAATATCATGCCATCTCACTACATTCTCCTCATTCTTAGCTTACCAACGGTTCAAATGATGAGTCAATTGGAGCTATGGTGCAAAAGTTATGGCTCCCAAAAGTTCTGTCATCAATTGGGGTGGCACTGTCACCCGAATTATCACCAAAATTATTACCCAGTTCATTCTTCCCTCCTTGAAAATAAATGGTTCCCATTGCATCAATGTTCCTCATCAGGTATGGTAGTTGTGTCTTGATTTGATTCTCTATGATCCACTCACCTTAGTGGCTAAGCTGGCCCCTTTTGACCACTCGATAAAGCAGAATAGAGAATCCTCTTGTTATCTTCATCCAGGTGTCCACAATCTAATCCTCCTCCATTGGAGAAAAACTCTATGGATCAAGCCCATCAATTTCTAGTTGTTCTACAATGACTGAAGTGTCTAACATAGGTGGATGATATGGTTTGAGGAGCTCCACATTGAATATTGGATGCACACCAAGGTAGGCTGGTAGGTTCAACTCAAAATATTTTTCTCCAATTTTTTTGGTGATGGTGTAGGGACCATATCGTAGAGGCTAAATTTTTCTGTGTGGGCTTACAAATCATTCCTTTTGAAGCTATAACCTAACCTTGTCACCCACAATAAAATGATGTGCAATCCTATGTTTGTCATGGCATTGCTTATGATTCTAATTCATCTTCTCCAGGATGTCATGAAATTATTGTTGGATGTGTTGCATTTGTTCAATGAACTTTGTTTCTTTTGATACCTCATATCTTCCGTGAGGTGTGTATTCCATAGTGGAGAATGGAATGACTATATCAATTGGTGCCATGAGTTGGAACCTGAAGCATACTTGGATTGGACTATGCTTGGCCAAGTTATGCAGGGTCCGATTGTATCCATGTTGTATGAAAATAAGCCCCTCATCCCATATATGTGGATGTTTGGAGTGATACATCCGAATCATGCGAACAATCAAGTAGTTCACCACCTCTATCTGACCATTAGTTTATGGATGGAAGGCTATGGATTTCATCAATTTGGTATCCATCATCTTCCATAGAGTGGACCAGAAGATGCTCAAAAAATTGCTATCTTGATCTGAGACAATGGACTTGGGGAGACCAAAATGGAGCCATACATGATTAAAATATAGTTGAGCAGTTTCTTCAATAGATATATTTTTCTTACAAGAAATCATGATAGCCATTTTTGAAAAATGATCAACTACCACAAAAATACAATCCTTACCATGTTTTGAATTGGGAAAACCTGAGAGAAAATCCATTGAGATAGATTCCCAATGCCTGGTTGGTTCTGGAAATGACATGTACAATCCTTGCTTCTTATTTGTTGGCTTGGCTATGACACATGGGGTGCAAGATTTGGTATATATTTCCACATCCTTTCGTAAATGGGGCTAGTAGAAGTGTTTTTGAAGAACTGTCAATGTCTTTTATATACCAAAGTGTCCATCTATCCTACTAAAATGTGCTTCCCATATCATTTTCCATTGCTCTACAGTTGGAACACAAATGTGCCCCATATGACAGAGGACATTATCTTGCAAATAAAAATAAAAAACATGTTTACCTTTTTGAAGCACCTAATATGTATCAGCAAAGGTAGGATCTACTTCATACTGAGCACCCCAAGTGGTAGTCTCATGTCTGCACAGTTCAAGAACTATTATGAGTGTAGTAATTGGAGAGTGGCTCAAAAAATATACAGTCATATTTGAGATCCCATTTTTGTGTTTGATTATCAGATAGAATTGTTGAAGATATGTGGCCCACTTTTGGTGCCTCTCATTTTGTATTTTTCTCTATGTCTAGATGAATTCTGATGGTTTATGGTCAGTGTGAATGACCGTCTCTTTCCCCAAGTTGTAGTGTTTCCATTGTTTGCAAGCTTGCACAATAACATAGAGCTCTTTGTCATATGTTAGATATTTCTTGACTATATCAATGAAATTTTCACTGTGATATAAAATAGGATGGCCATGTTACATGATGATAGGTCCCATGGCATATGTAGATGTATATGTCATCAACTCAAAAGGTTGATGCAAATTTGGCAAGGCAAGAATAGGGGCTAAGCAAAGTCTATTCTTCAAATTCTCAAATGCCCTTTGTTGTATTTCACCCCACTAAAATGTAGCTTTAACTCCTCCTTTAGTCACTTGGGTTAGTGACCAAGAAACATGTGAAAATCCAAGAACAAACCTCTGATAAAAATTTGCAAGACCCAAAAAGTTGTGAAGTTCTGTGAGGGTCCTTAGTGTGGGCCATTCTTGAATAACTTGAATCTTTTTTGGATCAACATGGATGCCTTCCTCATTCACAATGTACCTAAGGTACTAAATTATTGTCATCTCAAATGTGCATTTATTGAGATTTGCATACAACTTTTTTTCCCAAAGCTTTGAATCACCTTAAGAACATGTTGTAGATGTTCCTCCCATGTTCTGTTGTAGATGAGTATGTCATCTAGGTAGACAAGTATGAATGAGTTGGTGAAGGGTCATAATATGTCATCCATCATCCTCATGAAGGTTTCAGGTGTGTTTGTTAAGCTGAAAGGCATAACCAACCATTTAAAGAGCCCCTCTTTAGATTTTAATGCACTCTTCCAAAAATTGGTTGGATCAATGGGAATTTGGTGATAGCCAGATTTGAGATAAATTTTGGTGAAGAAATTCAAACCATGGAGTTGGTCTAATAGGTCATCAATCTTGGGGAGAGGGTAGTGATTTTTCACAGTGATTTTATTCAGGGCTCGATAGTTAATGCAAACCCTCCATGTTCCATCTTTCTTTGGTGCCAAGAAAATTGGGTTACCATAGGGTGAAGAGCTTGGCTGATGTAACCCTTTTGGATCAATTCTTGAATCTATCTTTTTATCTCATCATTCTCTAAAAATTATTTGTGATACATAGGACTGTTAGGCAAATGTGATCCTGGGATCAAATCAATTGAATGTTGTACCTGGCAATGCAGTGGAATACCTATGGGTGACTTGAATAAGTCATCATATTCTCCTATGATTCATCCTATCTACTTTTGTTATTGTGTTTATTGTGTAGTCAGGACTACAACATCGACCTTCTTGGATTTCTATGGTTTGACCACCATGAGAACAAATTGCTTTGTCTTCTCCACCAATATCTTACATTGCTTAGCACTGATTAGGGAGACAAATGTGGGAGGTGGTACCTCTGGTACCCTATAGCACCATGTTCCTAGAGTGAGGGTGATTCTTTAGGTTTGTGATTCATAGATGCAATGTTGCTCATAGATGAACAACTAACCAAGAATTACATCACAAACATCTAGATTGACCACATCACACAAGACTTCATCTTGGAAAGGTTTTATTGCATATGAAAGAAGACACTGATGGGTGACACAAAGGTCTCTCTTTGGGCTCAACCATCCAATATTATATGGGTTTAGATGAGGCTTCATGGATAGATTTAGAATTTTCACAACTTTAGTAGAGATTAAATTCTTTTGACTCCCATTATCAAGAATGAAATGTAGAGGCTTACCTTTTACCCATAATTTGGAGTGAAACAATCTTTCCTTATCATTTGGCCTCTATTCATAGGTCTATGATGAAGTGATGATGGTGTTGGGCTCATCATCTACAATTTCTTCTTCATCCTCTTCGGCTGTAGGTTGGGTATGAGATAGAGTAGTAGATGTTGAGTATTGTGACTCAAAAAGTAGTGACTTGATGGCTCAACATTATTCTTTGGAGTGAGTTACATTTTTGTGGTAATCCCATTTTTAAGTCTTCCCCTTCTGGGGTTTCTTATCTTGAAACTCCTTTTACTTCCAATTTTGGCCTCTTATTTGACCTTCCTTGTCACTTTTCCATTTTGAGGGCTGACTCTTCGTATTATTTCTACCATGCTTTTGCTCAATCTTCACTGCAAACTTGTATGCCTCACTGAAGGTTTCCAAATTTGAAGAGTTCTATTTCCCCCCATATGTACCATTATAGTCCACCACAATATTTTAGAGTCTTATATTTCTCACTTTCGTGGATGCCCAATCTTGTAGACAAAAAATGAAAAATGTCTGTGTAATCTTGAATAGATTGGTCCTTACCTTGGCGAAGTTGTTGCCATTATATCTACAGATAATCATATGCTCCAATGGGATAGTATTATTCTTTCACCGCTTCTAAAAAATCATCCCAGGTAGGTTCCACCTCAAGGCCAATGTCATCTGTAATGAACCTCTTTTTGTACACTTCCCACCAATTTTTCATGGGCACTGATGCTTTCAAAAGAGCAAAAGTGATTTTTTCTCCATCGGTGAATTTATTTATAGAGAAGTAGGAAGAGAATTGATCCAACCAATTTTATAATACATCAGCATTGATTTTGCCTTCAAATGTATGAATATCAAAATTCAACTGAACTTTGAAGGGTGTTGGGGCACTGAAAGGATGTTCCATGGATGAGGAGCTAGGAAGTGCAACTGACGAGCAAAAATTTCCCATTGAGAGTTGTTGAATAATTTGGGCAAATTATTGCAGCATCTCTGCTTGTTTCCATTAGAGGGATTCATTCACCATTTCCTTGAAAGGATCAGATGTCTCAGTGTTGTCTACCATTTGAAGTCATTTGGAGCAAATAGGTGGATAGTTTGGAAGCTCTGTTGTTTTCCACCCAAGCTTCTTGTAGCCTGACCTTGTCTTTAGAATCATACACTCTTAAGACAAAATGCTCTGATACCACTGATCTAAAACTTAGAATTTATGGTTGATAAATATTTCAAGAACATGGAAATAACATAGTAACAATGAATTCTCTGAGAAGAGATGTTTTATTACTCAAGATCGCAATATAAATATATGCTTTTCTCTGGGAAGAGATGTCTGATTTTCCATTTTGGGTTACCTCTTCATTTATATACATTTTGAAAGTAGGGGGAGGATGTGGAAGGCCACCAATCTCAAAGGAGATTAGGTGGTTTGAATTCCATGATTTAAAATAATACATAATTCAAGGAATTACTATTTTTAGAAACTTATTATTTTTAGACTGCACTACTAAAATTGAAATTTGGGGCACTTTAATTGGGTTTTTGGGTTCAAACTTCATTAAAAAAAGCTCATGCCATTTCAATGCATTCTCCTCATTCTTAGCTTTTAGACTGTTCAAATGGAGAGTCAATTGGAGATATGGTGAAAAATTTATGGCTCCCAAAAGTTTTGTCATCAATTAGGGTGGCACTGTCACCCAAATTATCACCTGAATTGTTGCCTAGATCATTCCTCCCTCCTTGAAAAGCAATGGTCCATATTGCATCAATATTACTCATCAGGTGTGGTAGTTGTGTCTTGATTTGATTCTATATGAGCCACTCACCTTGGTGGCTAAGCTGGCCCTTTTTGACTACCTGATAAAGCAAAATAGAGTGTCCTCTTGTTGTCTTCATCTAGGTGTCCACAATCTGATTCTCCTCTACTGGAGAAAAACCCTGTGGATCAAGATCATCAATGTCTAGTTGCTCTGTTATGACTAAAGTGTCTAATAGAGGTGGATGATATGGTTTGAGGAGATCCACATTGAATATTGGATGCAAACCAAGGTAGGCTGGTAGGTTCAACTCAAAAGCATTTTCTTCAAATTTTCTGGTGATGGTGTAGGGACCATATCACAGAGGCCAATTTTTTTTGTGTGGGCCTACAAGACATTCCTTCTAAAGCCACAACCAAACCTTATCACCCATAGAAAAATGGTGTGCAATCCTATGCTTGTCATGGCATTGCTTATACTTCTGATTCATCTTCTCCAAGATGTCATAAACTTGTTGTTGGATGTATTGCATTTGTTCAATGAACTTTGTTGCTTTTACTACCTCATATCTTCCATGAGGTGTGTATTCCATGGTGGAGAATGGAAAAAATATATCAATTAATGCCATGGGCTGGAACCCAAAGCATACTTGGAATAGATTATGCTTGGTCGAGCTATGTAGGGCCTGATTGTATCCATGTTGTATGAAAAGAAGCCCCTCATCCCATGTGTGTGGGTGTTTGGAGTGATACATTTGCATCATGTGAATAATCAAGCAGTTTACCACCTTTGTCTGACCATCAGTCTATGGATGTAAGCCTATATATTTCATCAATTTGGTATCCATCATCTTCCATAGAGTAGACCAGAAGATGCTTAAGAACCTGCTATCTCGATCTGAGATAATGGACTTGGGCAGACCAAAATGGATCCATACATGACTAAAATATAGTTGAGCAGTTTCTTCAGTAGATATATTTTTCTTACAAGCAATCATGATAGCCATTTTTGAAAAATGATCAAATACCACAAAAATATAGTCCTTACCATGTTTTGAAGTGGGAAAACATGAGAAAAAATCCATTGAGATAGATTCCCAAGGCCTGGTTGGCTCTGGCAATGGCATGCATAATCCTTACTTCTTATTTGTTGGCTTGGCTATCACACATGGGGTGCAATATTTGAGATATATTTCCACATCCTTTTACATATGGGGCTAGTAGAAGTATTTTTGAATAACTACCAATGTCTTTTCTATACCAAAGTGTCCAGCTGTCCTATTGAAATGTGCTTCCCATATCATCTTCTGTTTCTCTTTATCTAGAACACAGATGTGCCCCATATGATAGAAAACATTATCTTGAAAATATAAATTAGAAACATGTTTACCTTTTTGAAGCACCTAATATGTATCAGCAAAGGTAAGATCTGCTTCATACAAAGCACCCCAAGTGGTAGTCATGTTCGCATAGGTTAAGAACTATTGTGAGTGCAGTAAATGGTGGGCAGCTCAGACAATCTATAGTCATATTTGAGCTCCCCTTTTTGTTTTTGATTATCATATGGAATTTTTGATGATATGTGGTCCACTTTTAGTGCCTCTCATTTCATAGTTTGCTTTTTCTGGATGAATTCCAATAGTCTATGGTCAGTGTGGATGACCGTCTCTTTCCCCAATATATACTGTTTCCATTATTTTCAAGCTTGCATAATGGCATAGAGCTCCTTATCATATGTCAAATATTTCTTGATTGTATCAGTGAAATTTTTACTATGATATGCAACAAGATGGCCATGTTGCATGATGATAGCTTCCATAGCATATTCAGATACATCTGTCATCAACTCAAAAGGTTAATGAAAATCTAGAAAGACAATAATAAGAGCTGAGCAAAGTCTATTCTTCAAATTCTAAAATTCCCTTTATTGTATTTTAACCCACTAAAATGTAGCTTTATCTCCTCCTTTAGTCACTTGGGTTAGTGACCAAGCAACATGTGAAAATCTAGGAACAAACCTGTGATAGAAATTTGCAAGACCTAAGAAGATGTGAAGTTCTATGAGGGTCCTTGGTGTGGGCCATTCTTGAATAATCTAAATATTTTTTGGATCAACATGGACCCCTTCCTCATTCAAAACATACCCAAGGTATTGAATTTTTTCCATCCCAAATGTGCATTTGTCAAGATTTGCATACAACTTGTGCTCCTGAAGAGTTTGAAGCACCTTACGAACATGTTGTAGATGTTTCTCCCATGTTCTGCTATAGATGAGTATGTCATCTAGGTAGACAACCATGAATGAGTTGGTGAAGGGTCATAAGATGTCATCCATCATCCTCATAAAATTTACAAGTGCGTTAGTTAAGCCAAAAGGCATAACTAACCATTCAAAGAGCGCCTCCTTAGATTTAAATGCAGTCTTGTAGAAATCAATGGGATCGATGGGAATTTGGTGATATCCAGATTTGAGATCAATTTTGGTGAAGAACTTCATACCATAGAGTTGGTCTAGCAAGTCATCAATCTTGAGGAGAGGTAGCAATTCTTCACAGTGATTTTATTTAGGGCTTGATAGTCAATGCAAAGCCTCCATGTTCCATATTTCTTTGGTGTCAAGACAATTGGGCTACCACAGGGTGAAGAGATTGGATTGATGTGACCCTTTTGGATCAATTCTTGAATCTATCTTTTTATCTCATCATTCTTCAAAACTAATCTATGATACATAGGACTATTAGGCCAAGGTGATCTTGGGATTAAATTGATAGAATGTTTTACCTAGAAATGCAGTGGAACTCTTGTGGGTGACTTGAATAATTCATCATATTATCCTATGATTCTTCCTATCTACTTCTATTATTGTGTTGATTGTGTAGTCAGGACTACAACATCTTCCTTCTTGGATTTCTATGGTTTGACTACCATGAGAATGAATTACTTTGTCTTCTCCACCAATCTCTTACATTACTTGGCACTGATTAGGGAGATAGATGTGGGATGTGGTAACTTTGGTACCCTATAGTGCCATGTTATAAGAGTGAGGGTGATTGTTTAAGTTCATGATTCATAGATGCCATGTTGCTCATACATGAATGAATGACCAAGGAGTACATCATAAACATCTAGATTGATCACATCACACAAGACTTCATCTTGGAAAGGTTTTATTGCATATGAAAGAAGACACTGATGGGTGACATGAAGGTCTCTCCCTGGGCTCAACCATTTAATACTATATGGATTTGGATGAGGCTTCATAGATATATCTAGACTTTTCACAACTTTAGTAGAGATTAAATTCTTTTGACTCCCACTATCAAGAATGAAATATAGAGGCTTATCTTTTACCCATAATTTAGAGTGAAATAATATTTCCTTGTCATCTGGCCTTTCCTCATAGGTTCGTGATGAAGTGATGATGGTGTCAGGATCAACATTTATAATTTCTTCTTCATCCTCTTTGACTATAGGTTAGGTATGAGACATGTCGAGTATTGTGACTCAGAAAGTAGTGACTTAATGGCTCAACATTTGTCTTTGGAGTGAGTTTCAATTTTATGGTAATCACACCATTTTCAAGCCTTCCCCTTCTGGGGTTTCTTATATTGAAATTCCTTTTGCTTCCAAGTTTGGCTTCTTGTTTGAACTTCCTTGTCACTTTTCCATTTTGAGGGCTGACTCTTCGTATTTTTTCTACCATGCTTCTACTCAATATTCACTGCAAACTTGTATGCCTCACCGAGGGTTTCCAAATTGAAGAGTTCCATTTCCCCTTGTATGTACCATTGTAGTCCACCATGATATTTGAGAGTCTTATGTTTCTCACTTTCTTGGATGCCCAATATTACAAACAAAGAATGAAAAATGTCTGTGTAATCTTGAACATATTGGTCTTTACCTTGGAAAAGTTATTGCCATTGTATGTACAGATCATCATATGCTCCAATGGGACAGTATTCTTCTTTCACCACTTCTACGAAATCATCCCAGGTAGGTTCTACCTCAAGGCCAATGCCATCTGTACTGAACCTCTTTTTGTACACTTCCCACCAATTTTTCATGGGCAATGATGCTTTCAAAAGAGCAAAAGTGATCTTTTCTCCATCGGTGAATTTATTTACAAAGAAGAAGGAAGATAATTGATCCAACTAATTTTTTACTGTATCAACATTGATTTTGCCTTCAAATGTAGGAATATTAAAATTCACCTAAACCTTGAAGGGTGTTGGGGCACTGAAAGGATGTTCCATGGATGAGGAGCCAAGAAGTGCAGCTGAGGATCCAGAATTTCCCATTAAGAGTTGTTGAAGAATTTGGGTAAATTATTGTAGCATCTGTGCTTATTTACATTAGAGGGATTCAATCACCATTTCCTTGAAAGGATCAGATGTCTCAGTGTCATCTGCCATTTGAAGTCATTTGGAGAGAATAGGTGGATAGTTTGGAATCTATGTTGTTTTCCACCCAAGTTTCTTATAGCCTGACCTCATCCTTAGGATCATACACTCTCAAGACAAACCACATTGATACCACTGATCCAAAACTTAGAAGTTCTAGTTGATAAATATTTCAAGAACACAAAAATAACACAGTAACAATGAATTCTCTGAGAAGAGGTGTTTTATTACTCAAGATCGTAATATAACTATATGCTTATCTCTGGGAAGAGATGTCTGATTTTCCATTTCAGGTTACATATTCATTTATACACATTTCTAAAGTAAGGGGAGGATGTGGAAGGTCACTAATATCGAGGGAGATTAAGTGGTTCAACTTCCATGATTTAAAACAATACAAAATTTGAGGAATTACTACTTTTAGAAACTTACTATTTTTAGACTGCACTACTAAAATTGAAATTTAGGGCACTTTCATTAGGTTTTCAAGGTTCAAACTTCATCAAGTGGATCTCATGCCATCTCACTATGTTCTTCTCATTCTTAGATTTCTAATAGTTCAAATGATGAGTCATTTGGAGCTACAGTGCAAAAATTATGGCTCCCAGAAGTTTCATCATCAATTGGGGTGGAACCGTCACCTGAATTATCACTTGAATTGTTTCCCAGATCATTCCTCCCTCCTTGAAAAGTAATGGTCCCTATTACATCAATATTCTTCATCAGGTGTGGTATTTGTGTCTTGATTTGATTCTCTGTGATCCACTCACCTTGGTGGCTAAGCTGGCCCCTTTTGACCACCCAATAAAGTGGAATAGAGCATCCTCTTATTATCTTCATCTAGGTGTCCACAATCTGATCCTCTTCTACTAGAACCAAAACCTATAGATCAAGATCATCAATGTCTAGTTGTTCTACTATGATTTAAGTGTACAATAGAGGTGGATGATATGGTTTGAGGAGCTCCACATTGAATATTGGATGCAGACCAAGGTAGGCTAGTAGGTTTAACTCAAAAGCATTTTCTCCAGCTTTTTTGGTGATGGTGTAGGGACCATATCACAGAGGCCAAATTTTTATGTGTGTGCCTATAAGTCATTCCTTCTAAAGCCATAACACAACCTTGTCACCCATAGAAAAATGGTGTGCAATCCTATGTTTGTCATGGCATTGCTTATACTTCTAATTCATCTTCTCCAGGATGTCATGAACTTGTTGCTGGATGTGGTTCATTTGTTTAATGAACTTTCTTGCTTTTGTTACCTCAGATCTTCCATGAGGTGTGTATTCCATGGTGGAGAATGAAATAACTATATCAATTGGTGCCATGGGTTAAAACCTGAAGCATACTTAGAATGGATTGTGCTTAGTCGAGCTGTGCAGGGCCTGATTGTATCCATGTTATATGAAAAGAAGCCCCTCATCTTATGTGGATGGATGTTTGGAGTGATACATCTGAATCATGTGAACAATCAATTAGTTCACCACCTTTGTCTGACCATTAGTCTGTGGATGGAAGGCTATGTATTTCATCAACTTGGTATCCATCATCTTCCATAAAGTGGACCAGAAGATGCTTAGGAACCTAATATCTCGATCTGAGATAATGGACTTGGGGAGACCAAAATGGAGCCACACATGACTAAAATATAGTTGAGCAGTTTCTTTAGTAGATATATTTTTCTTACAAGCAATCATGATAGTCATTTTTGAAAAATGATCAACTACCATAAAAATACAGTCCTTACCATGTTTTGAATTGGGCAAACCTGAGAGAAAATCTTTTGAGATAGATTCCCAAGGCCTGGTTGGTTCTGACAATGGCATGTACAGTCCTTGCTTCTTACTTGTTGGCTTGGTTATCACTCATGGGGTGAAATATTTGAGATATATTTCCACATCCTTTCACATATGGGGCTAGTAGAAGTGTTTTTGAAGAACTGCCAATGTCTTTTCTATACCAAAGTGTCCAACTATCCTACTGAAATGTTCTTCCCATATCATCTTCTGTTGCTTTGCAGCTAGAACACAGATGTGACCCATATGATAGAGGACACTATCTTGCAAATATAAATTAGAAACATGTTAACCTTTTTGAATCACCTGATATGTATCAACAAAGGTAGGATCTGCTTCATACAGAGCACCCTAAGTGGCAGTCTCATGTCTGCATAGGTTAAGAACTATTGTGAGTGCATTAATTGGTAGGTGGCTCAGAAAATCTATAGCCATATTTGATCTCTCATTTTTGTGTTTGATTATCAGATGGAATTTTTGAAGATATGTGGCCCACTTTTGGTGCCTCTCATTTCATAGTTTGTTATGTGTCTGGATGAATTCCAATGGTCTGTGGTCAGTGTGGATGACCGTCTCTTTCCCCAAGATGTAGTGTTTCCATTATTTACAGGCTTACACAATGGCATAGAGCTCCTTAGAGTGGTAAATATAATATTGGTGAGTTAGTTTGTTAAATATAATTGGGTAGTCATAATATTTTTACAATAATATTATGAACATGGTTTATTTTTATATTATGAGTGATATTGGTAGAGATTGTATCTCCCCAATTATAAGAATAGTTTTCTTATATAAAAGTAATATCTCGTATGAATATTTAAGATGAAGAATATGATTATTGTGTCTTGAAATATTTAATTATGTGTTCAACTCTATTAATCATGTTTAGATCTGAACCAATTCTATTATCTGGTATCAAAGCAGATATGGGTTAGACCAGAGTTGTAGACTTGAGAAAAGTTGTTTGGTTTGTGCATTAGAAATTAGCATTCCATATGTGATAATAATGCTCTCATCCTCATGTGTATGTTGACCTTTATGAATCTATCAAACCATGTAGAGTGGCATGGCATTTTCTATAGAAAGTTTTGAGATGTCTAGGATCAATTTCGAGACCCTGTTCAAGTCTTCTAGCACATCCAACATACTTCTGACAACATCCACATATTTATTCTATGTTAACTTTGATTTCTAAATTTTATTCATAGCCATTTTCTTGCACTCACATCAGGAATCATATTAAATCCCAAATTTAGATTTATTGTGTTCTATGCCTGTAAAGTGATAGGACTTTTGAGTGTTCAAGCTTTATGCTCCAATCTTCCATGTGCATCTTTTTGAGCATATACAAATCTACTCAGTATAAAATTTCAATCAAAATAGATCAAACAATCCATAGATTTCCTAGAATTCTGAAGTGGATGGGATAGGTGATTGACTCTATGGCATATTAGATATTCAAGGCATAATTGAAATCAGCTGCTATGACCATAGCATAGTGTCATTGGTTGTTTTGTCACATATCGACTTCCCTTTCCTTTGCCATATAATATTGCAAACTCATAGTCAGTGTGTTATCCTATCCACTATATGGCCACTCTCCAATCACTTCCACCATCACTCAGCCCAGCCTCCAAGGATTATTAAGTTGATTGTTAAAGTTTTCAAGTCCATGGTATTAGGTATTATATTAGGTGGTTTTAATATAATTATTGGTTTTAGTTTTGTGGTATTAAGTTATTTTTTAGTTTTAGTGATTGAAATAAGTCTCAATAATAAGATCTAGTTTTTTATATCAAAGTGTGTCCATCAAAATTAAAAAAATAATTGAGTCTTTGGGCCCACAAATCAGTCTTCATGTCTATGTCAAAAATCAAGATATAAAAATGTCAATAGAGTCTTTTTAGTCAATATCAAATTATAAGGTTTATAGTTATTAATGTCTTCAAAATATCAAAATCATTTTTATTGGTCAAGTCTATTATAAGTTATTTGGGTCCATTTTCATTAAATTTTTCAAAATCAAAAATTCAAAAGTCTCAAAGTTTTTTTGTTAGGTCCTCATTGAGTCATGTTGTCATATAGAGTCAAAATTATAAAAATAAAAAAAATTACCTCATGGATGCATTTTTGCTTGTACACAACATTCGCATTATGGAGGGACATTTCCTCAACAAATTCATGAATATGAGCTTCATGATTTCATCCATCGAGTGAATAAATTCTTCAACTAGAAGATGGAGGAAATAGAGGTTGGAGGCTTCAAAGCCTCTCATCAATCAATGACGATGAAGCCCAAGAAGATTTGGTAATATATGTAGTGTGGTGTGTTTTTTATTTATATTGTATGTTTAAAATAAGAATAAAAGTACATGCCTATTCAAGTAATGTAATGTGTGTGTAATTCCAAACATAATTCCCTAATGTGAGAACATAGTGAAAGGACAAAAACACCAATGTATGTCAGTTCATGGATCTTGAAAGGGTTTGTGATAGATCCAAAAAACAACAGGAGGTGAAAAGTTGATGGGACCTATTCATGTCAAGGTTTTTGGTAAACTTAATTAAAACCATGGAAGGAATAAGCCTATCTTTGTGTCAAGGTCATGAGCCAAATAGGGCATGCCACAAGGGGTGAGCATACTGTAGGCGAGAGTGTGAATGTTTTTTTACCATGTAAAAATGAAGGGGGGGGGGATGTTAGGGATTAGTTTATTACATTGTGTGAGTTTAGATATTTACCGAGAGGTAAATATAATATTGGTGAGTTAGTTTTTTAATTATATTTGGGAAGTCATAATATTGTTACAACAATATTATGAACATAGTTTATTTTTTATATTTTGAGAAATATTGGTGGAGATTGTATCTTCCCAATTATAGGAATGGTTTTCCCATATAAATGTAATATCCCATATGAAGATTTAAGATGAAGAAGATAATTATTGTGTGTTGAAATTTTTTATCTGTGTATTCAGATTTATTAATCGTGCTCAGATTTGAACTAGTTTTATTATTAATAACCGTAAGTAATATTATAGACAAAAAACTCATGAATGTGAGAATGATAGGTCATTTATACGACCTCATACCTAGTATAACAACATATCTAGAAGAAAAATCTTTTCAGGCTTAGAGATAAATGAGGTTATGGCCCCATGATGAAACAAAGTATATCACTTATATCCTCAACTGGAGATCAAATCCAGTGCAAAAAAAATTAGGCAAGTTAATGACACATTCCTCTTTCATGTGATCAAGATGATAAAAATGATCCCAATAAGAGATTCTTAGTGCAAGCAATGAATACAATTCATATATAGGTAGTTGGGTTATTTAATTCCTTACCTTCTCATACATTAGATTTGGTGGATTAAATAGTGTTCCATATAATTTGCCAAAGTAGGTAAGTGACAAATGGGCTCTAATAGATCTATATCGACAACTAGGATTAGTAAATAATTCATGGGAGAATAGTATAAGAGTCATGTTTATTTTCCAATTTTAATCAAGAAATATAAATGTCCATCTAGCAAAGCTAAATTAATGGGCATCAAAATGGCCATGGTGACCCTTCACCCATTCATCATAAGATGGGAATTCAACATCAATGGATTCATTAAAGGCATTCTAGGAGAAAAGTACAAGCATCAAACATAAATTGAAGACTATTCGGCCAATTGTAAAGATGATAATGATGTGCATATTAGAGATTATTCCAAAATAATTCTAGGGAAAATAATTACTTTTAATCTAAAAAGTTTACCAAGAGGATTCATAGATGATAAGTACAACTTGATTGATCCTTCCTTCAATGAGATTTCCTCAAATCCTATTACTATCATTGATTCGTCTAAAGGAAAGAAGTGTCAATGGAAAATAGAACTCAATAGATTAAAGAACATAATCTCTTTTGTCTGCAAAAAAGGATAGAATAATGCTCTGTAATGGAAAACAATCAACCTCAAAATCATGAATCATCTAAGATCATTCTAAAAGAGAAAGTCCCTAATCCTGTAAGGTCATCAACATCTTCTATGAAATGACCTTCACAAATAGTCAAAACCATTGAGTTAATTGATAATATAAATATGTTTTGGATTAAGGCAGCAAACCAGGGGCCGAACCCTATACATTCAAAAAAGACAGGAAGGCTGGCAAACAAAAGATGCCAGCACAGAAACAACGGCACAACTGAGAAACACAGTTAGAAGCAAAACAAAACACTGGAAAGACCAGAGTCAAAAAGGACAAAACTACATAACTATATAATTAACAAGATCCTTAAGATTCTCATTGTCCGCATTGCTAGCATTACTTGGATTACCCACCACTTCTAACATAGACATATTCAACATAATGTTATTTCAAAGGCCTTTGACGAAGACCTTTTCTAGCTTTTGAATTTGGTCCTTCAAGGCCCCAATTTCTATTTTCCAATCATTATAATTCTCCGTACCCTCACCATCTTCTTCGACATGCGTCTTCTCCTTATTGTCAGTAGTTCCCATAGAATCAACACCCTGCTCTTCAATGACCTCAAAAACCCGAGAAGCCTATTTCCCACCAGTGTCCTCTGAAATTTCCTGAATTTTTGACTCTTCAGAATCTTCATCCTGGGTTGCTTCATCAGAAGCACTTTTTGAATACTCAATTGCCTAACCTTCGGGGTTGGTTTTCCAGTGATCCACCCTAACCTATGCACTCCCAAAGGGAAACCATCCGTACTGATTTTGGAAGGCTTATGAGGTTTGCCACCTTGGCCCCCTGTGGCCCTATCTAGATTTTTGTGGGTCCCTTCCGTAGTCTCTTCAAATTTTTTTGTTTCTCCATCAACCTTCCTCTTCCTTCCCCTTTTGCTCAAAAGGGAGCTTGGAGTATTAATAGGGGTCTTAACAGGGGTGGAGAGAGGGGCGTCATTGGTATTATTAAGAGCAGGGGAAACCCATGATTCATCAATTGCATCACTAGATATCAGGTTTGAGGGAATGTCTTCATTAACACCTCTGATGTTCTTGTTTGGATCAAGGGAGTGGTGAAAATTGTAGAGACAAAAAATAAGCCCCTGGTGTAGGGGAATAGGTTTTATGTTCGGCTTCTTGGCCATTTTGGCTCTCACCCTCAGGATAGAGTGTTCCAATGAGGAAAACATGTAGAAAGGAAAGTTGATAATAACATTGCATCTAAAATGATTTAACAAAGGAAGGTGATAGTTATAAAACCTGGTATATCACCCCTCGAGAGTGAAGTATTTCATTAGAATGAAACAGACACCATCCCATGGCTCTGGCAGTTTGGCGTGCTCGAGCCATTCTTGATAAGGGACGAGTTCTTCTCCTTCACCTAGAAACAATTTGTGACTAGCCAAATCCATGATTTTGGTTTTCCTTTAGAGCTTTAAACCCTGCATGGTCATGCTCGTGGCCATTTAAATCACCTTTTCAAAGATTTCAAAGCTAATACCCCCCAGATAATATAAATATGTTGATTGAGAAAGTCATTCCAAAATCTTCTTAACATTATACCAATATTTAGATAAACATAGATGATGAATGATAAAGAGTGAGAATTTCAAAAATCTCACAATCTAATTTTCTGATTTATTCTTACTAGCCTTGAGTCTCATGGATTGAATATCAATACTACTCTATAATACATGGACTTTGAGAATAATCAAACCTCAATTGTCATCTCCTTATATTCTCTTATAATTTCACAACAAGTAGAACCTACTCAACTTTTTCTAGTTGTAGTTCAATTACATCCTCCAGTTCAAACCCAATTTGAAGTTCATTCAATAATCCAAAGCGATCTTCCTCTCATTGATGCATCGACATGGTTATATGAACTAGTTAAGAAAATAAAAAGATTTTTCAAACCAATCAATATTTACTTTGAAATAATCACATCCTTTTCAATTCCTCCTCATACAAAGAAACCCAGAGTGATTTTTAAAGTCACCACAAACAAACAAGGAATAAGATTTATTGTTATAGCATCACCCATTATCGATTAAAAAAAAGGCATGTTAATTGAAGACTATAAACTTTATACAATGATGCTGGGAAGACATATAATGGAGGTAGATAAAGTAAATGCATAAGAATCATTGAATATGATCATTTAATGCATGGAGAAGTACAAATATAAAGCAACATGATAAAAGGAGGAAAATCAATAATTGGTGGCATATGTTCAACATCTTGTCAATCTAGTAGGATCTTCTTTAGTCCTGTGCTTCCATCGGTCACATTGATAGATATGAACATGATTCTAGTGTCAAAACAAATCAAAAACATGGGAAAAGTAATAGAGACATGGTCAAAAAATATGTTGGTGTATGGATTTAAGTTTATCGACGATATTATGAGAATATTTAAAAAGATTAAAATAAGATTAAACACACTGATAGGATTTGAGTCAGAGTTCACTCAACAAATGTTATTCATTAAATCAATATTCCTAGATTTTCATGACATGATCCAATTAGGTTTGTCTTCACTCATCACTGAGGGAATTCTCAAGATTCAACATCATGGTATTCATGTCAAGTGGTCTAATGCTATCAACTTCTAAAGATAGATACCCACGAATGTAAAAGTGAAACTTGATAGCATCAAAGATAAAGGCAGTGAAATTCTATCCAACATCTAGGAGTTCATTGAACAAATCTATTACGATTTCTTTCATGAAGATAATCAAGTCAATTCCACAATGTGATTCAAAGAACAAATGTCAGAGTTGGTAAAAAATAAATCTTCTATTTTTTTAGTTTTAAATATTTTCTCTATTATGAAGCTCAACAAACTCCAAATCTTATTTGAAGAAATAAAAAAGAAGCTAACTGAATATCATCCTTTACTTGAGCTCATTTCTGAAGTGCAGATGATCTTTGAAGTTTATTTCATAACTCAAGAAGTCTCAGAGGTGAAAGACATCAAGAAGGAAATTAAGTGTTTTATAAAACTCTAAACCTCAAGGAATGAACACGCATAGATATGATCTGGCTCAAAAATGCATGTTCATTTCTATATGACTAGGATAGGTGAGTTGGTTGTTAGTTGGTTAGATTAAATTAGATAGTGTATTAGTTGTTAGAAAAGCTTATACCCCACTCTTTTTCCATCGGTAAAGAGATCATGCAAGCAAAGTCTCAAGTTTGAAAGGGTCCCACTTTGTTCAACCATTGGTTATTTAATAAATTTTATTTTATTCTATAAAGTCACTTTATTTTATAAAGATACGTTATTTTTATAAAGTGCTTTATTTTATATATAAAAGTGATGATGTAGTAAATAAACTTTTTCTATTTTTCATAAAGTCACTCTCTAGATCCTATTTTCTTGTAAAACCACAACTAATTTTTATAACTACATTGAGAAGTTATAAAAAGGAGTTATTGGGTCATTCTTAAGGACTTTTTTATAGGAGAAATAAATTTTGGCAAGATAGGAAGATAAGAAGTTGGATGTACAGCCTCTTGAAGAGTCAATACAAATAGAATTTGTAGGACTTTATGCCTCAAGTTTACTTGAATGAATGATATATATGTGTATTATTTTATTTTTATCTTTCTTTCAATTTTGAAAAATACTATACTGTTATTAGATAGTCAAGCATGTAAAAATTTAGTGTAGAAGTCCATTTAAATCTATGTTAAAGATTTCGCATTTGAGAAGCCTTGGTGAGATTGAAATCAAATTTGATAGTTGTTTTCAGAAGAAAATATAGAGTTGTTGCATGTCTTTTAAGTCATTCAATTTATTTGGTGTATTTACCTTATTCGTATGTCTAAGATATGTATTTCCTATCTCATTTGAATGATAAATGTTTCCTTCTTTTGAAGCTTCACTCTCAGGGTGTTTGTGTCATTTTTAGTGTTTAACCAACAAAGATCATCGTATTCCCTCTATGCTATGTATTTCCTTTCTCTATTCCTTATCACTTTCCATTCATTTTTTTTTATTTTCACCTTCCTATGCTTTTAGGTTAAAATTATAAATCCCCATAAAACAACATTTTTGTTGTAAATAATTTTGTTTTCTTGTTGTGTGTTTGATTTCAATAAAGGTAGCTTTGTCTTCTAATAGGAGGACTCTATCCCATGATTGTTGATCGAAACTTCCCAATTTATCTTCTTGACAAATTATTCAGCCAACAATTTTTGGCACCCACCATGGGGTATGTATTCATGTTTTCCATGCGACCCACATACAAAATTTTTCCCATGCGACTCTCTCAATAGCTCGAAGGATAGTTCAACCTGATATCAAGTGGGATTAACCTACATAATTAGATTTTAATGTTAATATCATACATAGTGCTTGGGATTGTGACTAGGTTAATGCTATTCAATTTCATATCATTTTGACAATATTAAACTAGGGACTAGATCATGCAAAAAGAGCGTAAAGTATTTTTGAGATTAGCATAGTCCAAAGTTCTCATCAAATAACTCACAATTTTAAATGGTAAACTATGCATATGACTATTATCATAAACTAAGATCCTGATCTCCAACATAGTCTTAATTGGATAGAAGCCATAGAAGAAAATATTGATTTAAGTCTTCAATTTCTCACTTGGGACAATAAAATAAGTTACGCTCAATTTAATATTATCACTACAATAATTAATATAGAAGAAGATTGTGTTGTTATTATCTGAGGAAATGTTGAAATTATTTTAAGTAAATGATCAAGAAGACAAGCAATAAGAGTTATTCGTATAGATTCCCAAAGATCTTATATAGTAAATAATTCTTCTCATCACCATCCTATAAATTCATGCTATATTAATTTAACCAAATCTTAATTGATTAAATGAAACACAAGAATGTAGTACCATGGGTAATGCGATTAGTCCATTGGCTCTGGGTCAGCTATAAGAACTTCCAAAAGGTTCATGGAAGATTTTTTCAAAAATTTTAGGTGATGTTAAGCAACATCCTGATAAACATATTATGGCTTTATTTGAAGCATGTGGAGTTTTAGGGGTAGAATATAAAGACATTATAGTCATATTGTTCATATAAGCTCTTTAAAATGGAGTATTTGATTATTCTACCACCTCCATCTAAGACCCATCACCAATTGGATAACATGAAAACTAAGTTTAAAAGTAGATTCAAACCAATAGAAGATGTACATGCATTTCTTGTACAACTTGATCAAATGAAAAAGGAAGCCCATGAACCATGAAATATTTTATCACCAAATTAAATAAACTACTCAATAAGATATCGATAACAACTAGGCCAATAACAAAAAATCAAAAGTGTTTCTTTATAAACTCATAATTACCAAAAGTGAGTTATCAGTTAAGGAGAGCCAAAGTAGTTGATTTAGACGAAGCTCAAATGTTATCTATTGATGTATAAAATGTCATGATGATGGATGGGAAAATAAATAGATAATTTTTAAAAAGTAAAATACAAATTCCAAATCAGTCTTCTATTGAATAATTTTTATAGAAAATGGCTAATGAAATAATATTATTGAAAAAGAAAACAAATCAAAAAGATCTTTCTCCTCCTTATCAAGACATTCATAGAATAAATTATGTGCCTTTTCAAGAAATCATCCTTAGTTACAAGTTACTCAACAAAAACTTGCTATAGAGACATCTCTGAATCCAAATACAAATGCTTATGTGAATGTTGTTTTGGAAACAAAATAGATTTTTGGGTATGAAGAAATATAAAAAGAAATAAAAATAGAAAATCTAGATCTTCAAGAGTTTGAGACAAAATAATTTTGTGGAAACTCTAGTAACACATTCTTGGAATATGATTTCGGTGAATATGACGATATAATGTCCCTTATAATAGGTTTTTTTATTTTGAACTTTTGTAATTTATAAAACTATTCAAAACTAGAATTTCATGAAATAAAAATTGATAACACAAAGTAAACTAACATACAAAATTTGATTTATATATTTATTTAATACCTGAAAGTACAAATAACATAAAGCACAAAGACTATTTTTTCCCTAAAAACCCACAAACCTTAACCTAAACAAGTTCTTTCATCAGTATGGAAGTAAGGATAGATGTCAAAGTCCCCAAACCCTAGTTAAAAATGATGTTAGACACTACAAAAAGATGGAGTTGATAATTTTGGAGTGTATGATAGCTTATTAGTAAATCTAATAGATGGTTGGGATACAAACTACTATCTAACTGTGTAAATTTTGAAGTCCTTCCCTATATGATAACCCCAATGGGCACTCAAAGACTAGATCCAATTAGGAATGGGTGCTTGGAGGCAATACTAGTTGGTGAAAGGTTAATGGTTGCTCCTAGAGTGGAAATTTTGATGATGTTGATACAATAGTCCCTTAATAGTTTGCATTCAACACCCATGGCCTAGGTCAACACCCAATTTATTGGTACAACAATAATATATGCCCCAAAAGATGATGCTAGTTGTAAGGAGGGTGACATTAGATGAAAGGAGGTCTAAAATAATTAATAAAGGTGTCCATAAGTGTGATTCCAGTAGTCTAGGGAAATTACAATAGAAATAAACCCCCAAAAGTAAGACAAATAGCCTCTAAGGAGGGTTTTCCTTGAATTTTTAAAATCCTAGTGGTATGCAACAACAAATTCATGTTACCAATTGTTAATAATTACATTTATTTTCTACATAGATGTGGCTTTTGTATGGAACCACCACATAAGGGTGGAGGGTTTTCATCTTCAAACCTAATTATAATGGAGGGTTTCCATCCTCACAAGCAAAAGTTGAAAGAATTCTGTTTTCAATCGTTAATAATGAGTAATGAATGATTGAATAATATTTTGGCCCCACTTGTCCTTTTATAATTTCACTTTTTCCCAATTTCACCCTAAAATTATTTTAAAATATTTTTAATTAAATATTTATTTTTCATCCTCTTAATAATAATTACTTTTGATCATTTAATGAATATTTCCTTTTTAACCATGTAAATAATATTGCTTTTTTGGCCCCTTTAAATAATAATAACACCTAAGTGTCATTTTATCACATTATAAAATAAAGTAACCTCAGATAACTTAAATATATAATTATTAAATTATTTCCCTCATTTAATTCCTTAGCCTATGGGAAATGAAGATAGACTTTAGGTGCATTCCCGTTTAATTATTTTGAAAAAGGGGACATGATAGACTATGATGATACTATTGGAGATATACAAAATTAATCATTTACAGTCTTCACTAGAACTCAGAATAAAAAATAATAATAATAAAATGATAAACAAGAAGAAACTACAAAAGTCATTCTTCCACACGAAACTATTTCATCAGGACAAATGAAAGGCAAGCAACCAATGGCTAAGACATGTGAATCTCCTCAAATAATTGTTGGCACTTATCTAAAAGGTAACAATGGTATGAATGTTTCTCAACCCATTGAAAGTTCTTCTACTACCTTGCTATCTTTTAGTATAATTGAACATATAAATAAAATCAAAATCCAAATTTCTCAAGCTGAGTATTGTTAGAGTAGAGATTTTATTTTTTCCCATATTTATTTAATAAGAGATTTTTTCTTCACTTGGATTTTTTTTACTTTCATGGATAATCATGCTTAGGTGTACTTGGAGTTACATTTTGATTAGATGAATAGGAAGTAACTCCCTTGACCAGATATTCTAGGTATGGGAGTTATTCTTTTATTATTGGATATTTGACCACTTTTCTTAGAGTTACTCGTGCACTCCTATATTTACATCTCTTTTGGTGGGATATTGTTCAATGGAAGATTCATTTTGGCTCTTATCTTATTTATGCAATATTATCATGTATGTGATTTCATTTTCTTACAACTATTATGTTGTGTACTTGATTGACTCATGACTATCATAAACTTATGCATTCACTTGATCTAGAGATCCTGACATCCACTCTGATATGGTATTAAAGCCACTCTAGTATTTTATTGTCTAAATTTTTATATTGTTAGTTTTGTTTGAAGTCATGAGATTTATCATTTGAAAATAAAATCTATATTTCATAATCTATTGTTGGTTTAATGCTCATCCTTGGTGGAGGCATTTTTTTTATAGACTTGGTTCATTGGCAGCCATCACCATAATTTTTTTGGTTTCTTTATGACTACGTGTTCTATGTACCTTAGTGTGTTTTCCTACAAAATACCTACGTGCCTCCATACAACCTCAGACATTATGTGTTTTTACATGCTCAAGATCTACTCTATTAACACTACTCAACTCAACCCTATTGGCTCCTATGTGCTTTCTACTATTGTATCTAGGCTTTGGGTTTGATCTCTTGTGTTTAGTATCAGTATGTGTATTTTACCTCAGTTGGTTTTGAATTTTTAGGAGACTGATAAATTGGTTCTACATGTTTGACCCTAGTTTTGTGTTACTTTCAGATGACCTTTGAATATGGTATTTTAACTTGTTGAATCTACTATCATTTTTGCCTAGTCAGAACCACTAGTCTAAGATTCCTCTTTACTATCAATAACACATAATACTTCTACAATTTCAAAAGGTTTGAAAGTGTGGCTTAGGTTTCTCAAAAAATGGTAAGAGCATGGACTAAATTTCTCATAAAATAATGAGGTCATGGCTTAAATTACTCATAAAATGGTGAGAGCGTGGGAAAAGGGGCTGATCAAGTCGACCTCAAAAATTGAGCACTGCCTACATAGTCCAAATGGGCCTCAGGTCAATGTAGTTTAACCCTAATAGAAATTTATATGAATCAATAATAGGGTTGAAGATAGGAATGGCACATGAAAAAAATAAATGGCATAGGAAAAAAATAAATGGCATAGGCATAGAATAAATGGCATAGGCAAAGAATAAATGGCACATGATTTTAACAAGAGATGAAATATTTATTTTAAATACCACCATACAAGGAAATCATGTTTAAGATATTTTGAGATACTACCTATTTTGGATGTGTTGATGGTGACCAAATCTAAACAATCTATTTGAAAATTTATCTAAATTATAGCTTTTAGAACTATCCATTATACTGATAAACTGGAATCAAGATCGAGAATGGTAATAGGATGAGGTAATAAGATCAAGATGGATAGACTTAATTGGAAACATAATGAAGGGAAGGTAATTTTAGGTCATGTCCCTAAGTAGGGATCCTCATAAACAATGTTCAAACAAATCAAGTGTAAAAATGTTTGAGATGTATAATATTCATGGGCTCATCCAACTCTTCACCATTTGGTTTAGCTAATCTATATGCGCCAGATCCATAGTTTTTTATAATAATGAATAGGCCCAACCAATTAGGCTCAAACTTTCCTTTCTTTTCATTGGTGGCATTGGTATTTTTATGGTTCTCTTTCAGGATAAGATCACCATGTTCAAAGTCTTTGTATTTGATACGCTTATTGTTACTATGATGTAGCCTATTCTGATATACCTAAATGTTGTTCAAAGTAGCTATCTAATTTTCATCAAGTATATCTAATTATTATAGCTGAGAAACTCTATATTCATATTCATCAATGATATGCTTAAATGAAATCCACAAGGAAACTTGATCTCGATAAGGAGAATAACTTTAGTTCCATAAACAAGGGAATATAATGTGGTTCCTGTTAAAGTTTGGGTATTGGTATATAGGGCCTAGAGGTTGGGAAATAATTTTAAATGCAATCATGGATAAAAGTATTAACAGTCTTATTAAGAATTTTGATCAAAGTTTTGTTCTAATGCTTTGGCCTAGACATTGATTTCAGGAAAATAGGCAATGGAAAAATGTTGTGTAATTTGGTATTTGTCACAAAGGGTTTTGAAGTCATTATTTTTAGAGTCACTTCCATTTTAAAAAATGAGGTCAGATGGAATTCCAAAGTGATGTAGAGTTAACCTTGCCTAAAACCTTCTTGCATCATCTCTTAGGTCTAATCTCTCATTTGAAAGCCTTCTTGGTTATCTGATTTGTTTTCAATTTGCAAGTACCTTGATTGACCTTCATCTAGTCACCTTCATCATCATCTGATAATAAAACCTCACTCACCTTTTCCTCTACTTGGCTCTCTACTTGATGTAGATACTTGGCCTAAAACCCTAAAATAGGGTTTTATGTCTCTTGATCTCCTCAACTGAGGTAATTTTGATCATCCATCTATCTCTAAAAACTCATTTCATATGTACAAACCAATATACCAAATCTCAAATAAAAATTCTTCATGCAACACACTTTTCCTTTCTTGAAGGTTCAATCCTTATAGCCTTATTTTTATATAAATCTCCTTATTTTGGACAAACCACTCAACTCTTTGACAAATTAACACCATTTATTGACACCTTTTATCCCATTTCAACTAGACACAAGGTTTCTTAGCTCAAATCCCAAGATATACTTTTGATCTCTCCTCATTTCTCCTCTTTTAGGCCTCCTTTAATGCAAAGTTCCTAGGTTAAAGTTATCCACAGGGCTTCACGATAGAATAAAACCATATTAGGATACCATTTAAGCCCCTCTTGCTTCATGCCAAGTTTTATGACTCTCAAAGTGAGTGTTTTTCTCTCATAACCTTCTAACCAACTAGGTCTCTCTTAGGCCTAGTCACCTACATAGACTTGGAAATATGTACAGATCATACTTTATCACTCTAGAAACCATTGAATCAATTGGTACACATAAAGGTACACTTTTTCACAAAGGTTTAGGAAATTTTAAGGGATGAATATCTAAATATGCAAGTTCTTAGGTATAAACCCTAGTTAATTTGAAAACCAAAGAACTTAAATCTATTGTAAGACCTTGATAAGGTCTGTCTAGACTCATAACACCTTATTAAAGGTTAGTTTCCTTTAAATAATCATATAAACTTATTAATAAGCAACTTGATAGAGTTTTGAGTAGGAAGAGTGGATTGGATTTTCTTAACATACAAAGGAAAAATAATAGACAAAGTTTCCACTATCCTTTTTACACTTCCAACCTTGAATAAATCACAATAAAAATATTTGTTACCTTCTTCTTGACTGTGTTAATAGAGTTATACAACCTGACTATGTATGATCATAGAGAGTTAGAAAGGATGAGTCTTATCACTCATAATTTATGATCATCCCTTAAATTGAGATGCGTCATTAGGGAATGATTTTGATTCATCTCCATTGGTAAGGACTGATTTTGCTTCCCTTTTTGTTCTAGCTAAAAGATGAAGGTTAGACAATGCTTCTTGCAACAAACTCTTTTGTCTTGGAATGGAAAATGTGTCCTACATGGAAATGTTTACATTTTTCTTCTTCATTTGATAAATAATATTGAAAGGGACCCCATTTACCTTTGGATATACCTTAGGAGCAATAAGACTTTCCTTGGTTTGAGTGGATGGAACCTGATCCTTGGACTATAACTCATTCCTTATGGGCTAGTTTTGGGACTGCATTTTTTTAGGGGTAGCCTAATTTGAGTGAATTTGAGGTGATACAATGGTTATATTCACTTTGGATACTTCACGAGGAGTTTGAGAAGCTACAACTTAGCCAACCAAGGAAGAAGGACCTTCCCATACTATTCTTATTTTGAACCTTGTATCATGTGATAAAAATGTACCACCTTTACTTATATTTTTAATCTGATTCATACCAAATAATTTACCTTCTTACTAATTTACATGTTTGACCCTAGTTTTGTGTTTCTTCCAGATGTCCTTTGGATATGGTATTTTTACTTATTAAATATACTGTCATTTCCACCTAGTTAGAACCACCATTATAAGATGCCTCTTTACCATCAGCAACATATAAGACTCCTACAATTTTAAAAGGCTTGAAAGTGTGGATTAGGTTGCTCAAAAATGGTAAGAGCATGGACTAACTTGTTCATAAAACAATGAGATTGTGGCTTACATTACTAATAAAATGGTGAGAGCGAGGGAAAAGGGGGTGATCAAGTTGACCTCAAAAACTGAGCACTGCCTACATAGTCCAAATGGGCCTCAGGTCAATGTAGTTTAACCCTAATATAAATTTATATGAATCAATAGTAGGGTTGAAGATAGGAATGACACATGAAAAAAATAAATGGCATAGGAAAAAAATAAATGGTATAGGCAAAGAATAAATGGCATAGGCAAAGAATAAATGGCATATGCATAGAATAAATGGCATAGGCAAAGAATAAATGGCACATGATTTTAACAAGAGATGAAAGATGTATTTTAAATACCACCATACAAGGAAATCATGTTTAAGATATTTTGAGATACTACCTATTATGGATGTGTTGATGGTGACCAAATCTGAACAATCTATTTGAAAATTTATCTAAATTATAGCTTTTGGAACTATCCATTATACTGATAAACTGGAATCAAGATTGAGAATGGTAATAGGATGAGGGAATAAGATCAAGATGGATAAATGCAATTGGAAACATAATGAAGGGAAGGTAATTTTAAGTCATGTCCCTAATTAGGGGTCCTCATAAATAATGTTCAAACAAATCAAGTGTAAAAATGTTTGAGATGTATAATATTCATGGGCTCATCCAACTCTTCACCATTTGGTTTAGCCAATATATATACTCCAGATCCATAGTTTGTTATGATGATGAATGGGCCCAACCAATTAGGCTCAAAATTTCCTTTCTTTTCATAGGTGGCATTGGAATTTTTATGGTTCTCTTTCAAGACAAGATCACCATGTTCAAAGTCTCTGTATTTGATACGCTTATTGTAACTATGATGTAGCTTATTCTAATATGCCTGAATGTTGTTCAAAGTAGCTCTCCAATTTTCATCAAGTATAAATAATTATTGCAAATGGGAAACTCATATTCATTTTCATCAATGATATGCTTTAATAAAACCCACAAGGAAACTTGATCTCGATAGGGAGAATAGCTTCAGTTCCATAAACAAGGGAATATAACGTGGCTTCAATTAGAGTTTGGGTATTGGTATGGTAGGCCCAGAGGTTGGGAAATAATTTTAAATGTCAATCGTGGATAAAAGTATTAACAATCTTATTAAGAATTTGGATCAAAGGTTTGTTCTAATGCTTTGGCCTGGCCATTGATTTGAGGAAAATAGGTAATGGAAAAATGTTGTGTAATTTGGTATTTGGCACAAAGGGATTTAAATTCATTATTTTTAAAGTCACTTCCATTTTCAAAAATGAGGTCAGATGGAATTCCAAAGTGATGTAGAGTTAACCTCACCTACAACCTTCTTGCATCATCTCTTAGGTCTAATCTCTCATTTGAAATCCTTCTTGGTTCTCTGATTTGTTTTCAACTTGCAAGTACCTTGATTGACCTTCAACTTTGCTCATGAGCCTTTTTTTTCACTTAATATTCTTATTGTGACCTTATATATTCATTCATTTGGTCACCTTCATCATCATCTGATAATAAAATCTCACTCACCTTTTCCTCTACTTGGCTCTTTACTTGATGTAGATACTTAGGCCTAAAAGCCTAAAACAAGGTCTTATGTCTCTTGGTCTCCTCAATTGAGGTACTTCTGATCATTCATCTATATCTAAAAACTCCTTTTATATGTCCAAACCAATATATTAAATCTCAAACAAAAACTCTTCATGCAACACACTTGTCCTTTCTTAAAGGTTCAATCCTTGTAACCTTCTTTTTATATAAATCTCTTTATTTTGGACAAACCACTCAACTCCTTGAAAAATTAACATCTTTTATCCCATTACAACTAGACACAAGGTTTCTTGGCTCAAATCCCAAGATATACTTCTAATCTCTCCTTATTTTTCCTCTTTTAGGCCTCTTTTAATACAAAGTTCCCAGATTAAAGTTATCCATAATGCTTTACAACATACTAAAACCATATTAGGATACCATTTAAGCCCCTCTTGCTTCATGCCAAGTTTTATGACTCTCAAAGTGAGTGTCTTTTTCTCACAACCTTCTAACCAACTAGGTCTCTCTTAGGCCTAGTCACCTACATAGACGTGGAAATATGTATAGATCATGTTGTATCACTCTAGAAATCGTTGAATCAATTGATACACATAAAGGTAAACTTTTTCACAAAGGTTTAGGAATTTTTAAGGGTGGAATATTTGAATATGCAATTTCTTAGGTAGAAACCCTAGTTTCTTTAAAAGCTAAAGAACTTCAATCTATTCTAAGACCTAGATAAGGTCTGTCTAGACTCATAACACCTTATTAAAGCATTAGTTGCCTTTAAATAATCATAGAAAGTTATTAGTAAAAAAATTGATAGAGTTCTGAGTAGGAAGAGTGGATTGTGTGTCAATATCATGAAGATTATGTTGAATCCAAACCCTCTAATTGGATTTTATTATCATACAAAGGCAAAACAATAGGAAAAGTTTCCACTATCCTTTTTATACTTCTAACCTTGAATAAATCACAATAAAAATATTTGTTACCTTCCTCTTGACTGTGTGAATAGATTTTTACAACCTAACTATGTATGATCATAAAGAGTTCGAAAGGAGGAGGCTTATCACTCATAATTTATTATCATCCCTTAAACTGAGATGCATCATCAGGGAATGATTTTGATTCATCTGCATTGGTAAGGACTGATTTTTCTTCCCTTTTTGTTCTAGCTAAAAGATGAAGTTTAGATAACGCTTCTTGCAATAAACTCTTTTGTCCTAGAATGGAAAATGTTTCCCACATGGTAATGTTTACATTTTTATTCTTCATTTTCTCAATATTATTGAAAGGGACCCCATTTATCTTTGGATATACCTTAGGAGCAACAATACTTTCCTTGGGTTAAGTGGTTAGAACCTGATCCTTGGACTATAACACATTATTTATGGGCTAGTTTTGGGACCTCATTTTCTTAGGGGTTGTCTAATTTGAGTGCATTTGAGGTGTTCCAATGGTTATCTTCTCTTTGGCTACTTCACGAGGAGTTTGAGAAGCTAAAACTTAACCAACTAAGGAAGAAGGACCTTCCCATAATATTCATATTTTGAAAAGGTATCAACTTTACTTATATTTTCAATTTGATTCATACCAAACAATTTACCTTCTTGATAATTTACCAAAGTGGAATCACCATATACTAAACTATGCTTTTGTGATGAAAAGACAAAAGAAAGAAGCTGAAAACTAAAAATAAGGTAATGCACCAAGTTTGAATATCTCTTATACCTTATTAGAGAAACACAATATGATTGATAAAGATTGAATTTGCTCTACATAATCTTCAAACTAGGCATATCTTGCATACGTATTTCATATGGAGGTGGTGGCCTATACTAGAACTAGAGGGATGGATAAAAGGCCCTGCACAAGATACAATCAACAAGTTTCCAAAACTAATTACCTACATAAATAGTTATAACACAACATATGACCTATAAAGTATGAACCTACTTGCAACAATGTGAAGGGAAATGGACATATACAAGGGATAATACTCTCTACCACATGCATAGATCGATAAAATGCAAGAATTAACACAAGATACAAATATGGAGAAAGTAAATACTTAGTCTTTTATTAATTTAAAGGCTTAAAATATAGTATTAAAAGTCTCTATAGAAGCATAATTTATTTATACCCAATAAAAGGATTATAATTCAGGCATTTCCAGCCATATTTATAAGGAATGAGAGACAAGAGAGGAGAAGAAGCACTACTAGACTGCATAAATGTAATTTTTACAACATGTATTACCCTATTCAAGAGAGAAGACAAGTATAAAATGAGGACATTTGACCTTCTTCAATGCACTAACACTATTATCAATGATGATTCTCCAAAGAAGGTGGTGTAGTAGTGAAAGGAGCCTTGTTATTTTAATCCTTTGGTGGCCTTATGGATGATGAATGTGATCTTATTGGGTTCTTCCACTTGAGAAAATCTTTCATTTATTTATGTAATTCACCCCTCTCTCCACACTCACATTTTAAAACTGATTACATGGTTAAAAAGAAAGAAGACCTCCCACACCACTTAGAGCCTTAAAGGGTGTCTTACCTGAATTGAAACCTTATGAAAGGAGTCACATGTTTATGAGATCAATTTTCTAATGCTTTAAATCTACATCATGGCCTTAATTACCCTTAAATATAACCTATGGTCATGCTTGACATGTCATATGATCTTAATTAATTTGAATATTACCTTGGAACTCACGTGGTGGTCCTTAAGAGAGGTATAAAAGTTAATGTAGTGTCATAGTTTCTTATGAGGACTCTGTTGTCCCCAAAAATAGACTTCTCATTTTTGGGAAAACATGTGAACTATTTTGGTTCAATAGACCAAAATAATCTCTTCCCTTCTCAATTTTTTTTTGAGCATTCAAATTCCTCATTTTTCAAGCTTCTCAAAAATCTACGGACTTTGCAGACTTGAATCTACAGACTCTGCAGGCTTGAATATATGAAATCTATAGGAAGAAAATCTATGGACTCTACAGGCTAAGTTCTACAAGCTTCACATGTTGATTTCTATGGACTCTATAGGAAAGAAGCAAGCTCTCAACACTTGGGCAATTTCAAAATTGGTTCAGCGACAAGGTTCAACCAAAAGAGTTCATCGGCAAGCTTCTAAGCAAGGATTGAACCATTGAACCGTTGAACCTTGAACCATTTTGGTTCAATGGGTTCAATGGGTTTAAAGGTTCAACATTAGCAGCAAGAGTTAAGCATATTCATCAAGGTTCAAAGTTCAACCACTTCAAGGTTCAACAGCTTCAAAACACTTATCAAAGAGAAGGCTTAAACCATTGAACCGTTGAACCATTGAACCACTTTGGTTCAAAGGTTCAACGGGTTCAATGGTTCAACAGGTTCAACAACCAAATGGTCCAATGTGTTTGGTTCAAAAAGATCAAAAGGACTTGGCCAAATAAAAAGATTGAACCGATTGAACCGTTGAACCTTGAACCAAAAGGTTCAATGAGTTCACAGGTTTAAAGGTTCAACCAGTGCGATGAAGATCAAAGAGCTTAGAAAGAACAAGGAAGTGACAAACAAAGGATGAACCAATGAACCAATTGAACCTTGAACTGAAAGAGTTTAAATTTCAATGGTTCATGGGTTCAAAGGTTCAAAGGTAGCCTCAGTTAAGGAAAGAAGTCGCAAACAGGTGGCTCAACGGATGGTTCAACCAAGGAGCGAGAAAGCGATTAAACCAAGAAGCGATGGAACAAAAGAGGTAGAATGAATCGATGAACTAATGAACCAATGTACTTTTATCAAGTTTAGAGGTTTAAGGTTCAACATGGTTCAAGTGGCTAGCGACCATTAATGGCCCCACAAACGTCAAATTTAAAGTAAGGGAATATTCGTTGAAATTCAAATAAAGCATGGAACTTGAAGGAAGAACCAAGTGACTAGCTGAAAAGATAGCCCAAGAGATTAAATTCCAAGAAGAGATAAAGTTAGAAAAGACAAAGTTGGAAAGTACAAAAGTAAAAAGAGGGAAAAGCCTGAAATATCTATGCAAAAGTTATTCCAGTAGGTGGAATAGTTCACAAAGTAGATATTTGAGCTTGCAAACATTAAAGGCACAACCTGTTAGTCTCCTTTGGAGTAAAGACAAAATGGATGGCTATGCAGTTGTTAGAGGGAATAGATCAGATGATCAAGACTCAGGAGAAGACATATTAGATGAATAGACATGCCATAGTTAAGACAATGCACTGTTCCAAGCATGGCCCCTCTAGACAGTACTAAAGGTGCATTGAAGGCATTGACAGTAGCATGGGCCATCCCATGGGAGAGAGTGCCAAGCTTTACTTGGTGGCTATATATTGTAATCTCTCATTTTTTACAAGGGAGATCTTCCCAATATAGAAGTGAAACTCTGCCCAAATTGAAAGGCGAATACTAAGACTTTGAGCTCAGATTGTTGTTCATATCATTTTATCTGAATGAGAAAGCAAGTTGTTTGCAGACTTTGTGCTGTCATAGCTTGTATCATTTTAGGAGATTGTTCTTATGTCTATTTTCTAAATGTGTTCTTGTTTATTTAATTTGGCAAGTAGAACTAGTGGAAGTAATCAGGAAAGTGTCCTGAAGCCAACTGTGGGGAGACTTTGTGCCCCCACAATTGCCTTTAGTGTGTTTTCTTTTTGTTTCTGTGTAAAGGACCTTTGGATGACTTTGTGCCCTCATTGTCCTTCGTATATCACTCTTAAGAATTTGAGGTGGAGACTTTGTGCTACATCTCAGGCTACTATTTACTACACCCTTGGCACTCGGTTACTTATCCTACCAGAAAGATTCCTATTGTTTGCAAGAACAAGCACTTCTGAAAGAAGAGAAGTGCCTTCTGTCACTTCACCATGATTTCTACTATCTAGGAAGGGATCTGGCTCTTGGCTGAATATTAATTCTAAAAGAAGAGAAGAACTTTCAACAATCACCCAAGATTTCTCCTCTATTTTTTAGCATCATCTCTGAAAAAAGAGAGATGGATGGTTTATCCCACCCCTGTGTCTTACTTTCTGCTTATATATATATAGTATATAGCCTCCGTATATTTAATAGGGAACCTCCCCTTGATGAGAGGAGAGATTTGTCCCCTATTGATGTAGTAAAACTATACACCTGGATGACCAATCTCCCTATGCTATGGTGATAGGAACTATTTTTCTCACCAGTTAGCTGGTTGACAAAATATTCACCCAACAGTTTTTGGTGACTCCACTAGGGAAGAGCGTGTAGTTTGAAGTCTCAAACTTCAAGCTGAAGAAATTCCTAATCTTTTCCATTTTTGTTTTATACTCTAACAACTCCACATTATACCAGAAGCTAGAAATTCCAAGGTGTTGTTGACCCTACTTTTGAGTTGGTGTAGCAGAGTAATTTTGAGTTGTTTCCTCCACAACCTCACCTTCAACGAACTAGGAATCTTCCTCCTAGCCCTACCAAGCCACCAACACAAGGTAGCGCTTCATTTTCTGCTACTAGTAGAGCTTTGCCTATCCATTCTCCACCTAGATTTGTGATCCTATTTTTACATAATCAAATCATGGCTCAAGGCCCCTGGGGTAACTCATTCGGCCCACTCAATTTGACTCCACCCCTGCATGAACTTCCATGTAGCTCAAGAAAGAATTTCCCCAAGTTCTTTGGGGATGGTAAAGTTCACCTTGATGAACACATTGCATCTTTTAGCATATCCTGTGGCATAATAGGGGTGGAATTTGAAGACATAACAGTCAGGCTATTTGTGGAGACACTACAAGGCGCTGTTATAGACTAGTTCTACCACTTGCAGGCTAGATCAGTGATCGATTGGGATACACTTAAAGATAAATTTAAAGCCAAGTTCAAGCCTGTAGAAGATGCACATGCCTTGCTAGCCTAGCTCACACATATGAAGAAGGATCCCCATGAACCTATGAGGGACTTCATTGCCAGGTTCGACAAGCTGAGGCACAGGATTCCCATGGTCGCCCAGCTGACACCTCAGAATCTCAAGTGTTTTTTCATCAACTCACAACTACCTGAAGTGAGTTTCTTGCTGAAATGGGCTAGACACATAGACCTTGTTTTTGCTCAGGACTTGGATACTAAGGTAGAATATGACCTTATCTTGGCTGGAAAGATAAGAAGAGATCCAAATAGAGGTAAATCTTCTCCTTCTGAATACTCCCCTTTAGCCACCACTGATCCAATGGTGCAAAAGTTAGCAAATGAATTGCTGGTCCTCAAAAGATAAATGGTCCAAGTTATGTCTGCTCCTCCTAATCAGGATATGCCAAGGAGGACATTTCAGAATCAGACATACCAAGGTAATGTTGCCAGGAATTAAGGGCAGCCAAATCGTCTTCCTCCCCCGTAGAGGAACCTTGCCCTTGAAGCACCTCCAACCAACTCAGTAGTTGGATATTTGGAATTAGAACATGATTTCTCTTTCCAACCTGAGTTTGATCAAGAAAATGATGTTGGTCTCTTCATGGAGGATCAAGAATAATTAGTTGGTGACTCCCACATTGGTTTTCTAAATTACCAGGATGAACCCAGAAGTAAAGATGAAGCAGTCAAGGGATCATACTTAGTATTCACCTGGTCTAAGAATCAGTCAGCCCAACAAGCTGATAAAGAAAGAATAGAGGAGTGAGCTCAGCCTATAATTATAATTACTAAGCATGAAACCACTCTGCCCTTCCAGCCAAAGGATCTGGTGATTGTAAGAAAGGTAAGTACCTCAAATGCCCCTACGCCTTCTACTTCAAATTTACAGTCCAGTCCTCCCCCTTTCAAAAATAAAAAGGATGAAATCCCATCCTCTACTCCTAGATCATTCTAGGCATTTGACATAATTGATCATGTCAAGAAATCCAAAATTCAAACGTCTAAATTTGAGTTCCTGCAGTCCAATCCTAAGCAATTAGACAAGTTGGTTCAATGTGTCAAGAACCAAACCATCCCTACAAGACAAGAGGTTAAGAAAGTAACTCATGGTCCCCCAATGAACATGCCCATCCCAAAAAATCATGTCATTACCCCTCTTGCTGCCCCTGGGAAAATAGAGCCTTTCTATGTTTCCCTGTTGATAAATGGTCACCAGCTCAACAATTGCATCATTGATTTTGGGGCTTCAGACAATGTCATGCTTGCTAAAGTGGCAAAATCTCTAGGTCTCACACTAACCAAGACATTTGAGAGATTTTTCTCCATGGAGAACAAACAAGTGCCACTGCTGTGGCAAATTAAAGATGCCCAATTTGCATTTGCTGCCTTTCCAAACAAGCGGATCAAGATGACTGTCCTAGTGGCCGACGTCCCAACATCATATGGCATCCTTCTTGGGTGGAACTTCTGCAAGGATGTTGGAGGGGAATTAAGCATAAACTTGTCTTAGGCAAGAATCCCTATGAAAGGTGTAATGCAGAGGTTGCTTCTTGAGAAGGAGGCAAAATATGTCGTTACTCAGACATCAAGGCCTGAAGCTCAAATTCTATTTGAGTCTTCAGGCAGGGGTAATTATTTTCTATCTACTGAAGACATTCATGTTTTAGTAGATGAAAATTCTATAGGTGATGATCTAAGAATTGGTTCAGATGAAACAACACCAAGTATGCCTGATAGTGCCAATCATTGGCAGGTGTTAAATGGGAACAATCAAATCATGTGCTGGACTGAACCAAAAGAGTAACCAATTATGGTAATAGACCATGCTATTATGCATCAAAATTAGGAAAATTAACTCTTTGCCAAGAGAGTAAAGATTTATGGTTTTTGGATCAAAATTCAAGTCTTGCTATGGGGCAAGAGGAGAAAACCAAAGGGAGGACACAGAAAATTGGTTTCCTGGTGGAGAGTTCCATTCACTCGTCACCAATTTTGGGGACAAAATGGTTTCCTATTAGTTTATCAGGATGGAACACCATTTTCATTGTCTCACAATGGGCAGCATCTAAATCACTTCAATTCTTGAAGTGTCAGATAAGTTCACCTATACATATGTACATTTGTATAGTCTTTGGTTCTATTTTATGCTTTTCATTTTCATTTTCACTTTTTGGAGCCTTTATTTTTGGGTAGCATGACTCCGTAGCCCAATGGCACACTTCAAGGCACTATAGATTCTAGTTTCTACTCCCCTTAGCTATTCAAAGTTCTCATTTGAAGGAAGTTCCCCAACTGGAGCCATATGTTGTCCCCAAAAATAGACTTCTCATTTTTGGGACAACATGTGAACTATTTTGGTTCAACAGACCAAAATAATCTCTTCCCTTCTCGAAATTTGTTCTAAGCATTCAACTTCCTCATTTTTCAAGCTTCTCAAAAATCTATAGACTCTACAGGCTTGAATCTATAGACTATATAGGCTTGAATCTATGGACTCTGCAGGAAGAAAATCTACGAACTCTGCAGGCCAAGTTCTACGGGCTTCACAGGTTGATTTCTACAGACTCTGCAAGAAAGAATCAAGCTCTCAACACTTGGGCAATTTCAAAATTGGTTCAACGACAAGGTTCAACCAAAAGAGTTCATTGGCAAGCTTCTAAGCAAGGATTGAACCATTGAACCATTGAGCCTTGAACCATTTTGGTTCAATGGGTTCAATGTCAGCAACAAGAGTTAAGCGCATTTGTCAAGGTTCAAAGTTCAATCGCTTCAAGGTTCAATGGCTTCAAAACACTTATCAAAGAGAAGGCTTAAACCATTGAACTGTTGAACCATTGAACCACTTTGGTTCAAAGGTTCAACGGGTTCAATGGTTTAATAGGTTCAACGACCAAATGGTTCAATGTGTTTAGTTCAAAAAGATCAAAAGGACTTGGCCAAATAAAAATAATGAATCGATTGAATCGTTGAACCTTGAACCAAAAGGTCCAATGAGTTCATAGGTTCAAAGGTTCAACTATTGTGATGAAGATCAAAGAGCTTAGAAATAACAAGGAAGTGACAGACAAAGGATGAACCAATGAACCGAAAGAGTTCAAAGTTCAATGGTTCATGGGTTCAAAGGCAGCCTCAGTCAAGGAAAGAAGCTACAAACATGTGGTTCAATGGATGGTTTAACCAAGGAGCAGGAAAGTGATTGAACCAGGAAGTGATGGAACAAAAGAGGTAGAATGAATTGATGAACCAATGAACCAATGTACTTTTAGCGAGTTCAAAGGTTTAAGGTTTAACATGGTTCAAGTAGCTAGCGACCATTGATGGCCCCACAAACATCAAATTTAAAGTAAGGTAATATCCATTGAAATTCAAATAAAGCATGGAACTTGAAGGAAGAACCAAGCAACTGGCTAAAAAGATAGCCTAGGAGCTTAAATTCTAGGAAGAGACAAAGCTGGACAAGACAAAGCTAGAAAGGACAAAAGCAAAAAGAGGGAAAAACCTAAAATATCTATGCAAAAGTTATTCCAGTAGGTGGAACAGTCTGTAAAGTAGATATTTGAGCTTGTAAACATTGAAGGCATGACCTATTGGTCTCCTTTGGAGTAAAGACAAAATGGACAGCTGTGCAGATGTTAGAGGGAACATACCAAATGATCCAGACTCAAGAGAAGACATATTAGATGAATAGACATGCCATAGTTAACTCAATGCACTATTCCAGGCATGGTTCCTCCAGATAGAACTGAAGGTGCATTGAAGGCGTTGATAGTAGCATGGGTCATCCCATGGGAGAGAGCACTAAGCTTTGCTTGGTGGCTATATATTGTAATCTCTCATTTGTTACAAGGGAGATCTTCCCAATACAAAAGTGAAAATCTACCCAAATTGAAAGGTGAATACTAAGACTTTGAGCTCAGATTGTTGCTCATATCATTTTATCTGAATGAGAAAGCAAGTTGTTTATAGACTTTGTGCTGTCATAGCTTGCATCATTTTAGGAGATTGTTCTTATGTCTATCTTCTGAATGTGTTCTTATTTATTTAATTTGGCAAGTAAAACTAGTGGAATTAATCAGGAAGGTGTCCTGAAGCCAACTGTGGAGAGACTTTGTGTCCCCATAATTGCCTTTAGTGTGTTTTCTTTCTATTTTTGTGTAAATGACCTTTGGATGACTTTTTGACCTCATTGTCCTTTGTATCTCACTCTTGGGCAGTCAAGGTGGAGACTTTGTGTTACATCTCAAGCTGCTGGTTACTACGCCCTTGGCACCCAGTTACTTATCCTACCAGAAAGATTCCTATTGTTTTCAAGAACAAGCACTTCTAAAAGAAGAGAAGTACCTTCTGTCACTTCACCAAAATTTCTACTATCCAGGAAGGGATCTAGCTCTTGGATGAATGTTACTTCCGAAAGAAGATAAGTAACTTCACCAATCACCTAGGATTTCTCCTCTGTTTGTTAGCATCATCTTTGAAAAAAGAGAGATGGATGATTTATCCCACCCCTATGTCTTACTTTCTACTTATATATATATATAGTATATAGCCTCCGTATATTTAATAGGGAACCTCCCCTTGATGAGAGGAGAGATTTGTCCCCTGTTGATGTAGTAAAACTGCACACCTGGATGACCAATCTCCCTATGCTGTGGTGATAGGAACTATTTTGCTCACCAGTTAGCTAGTCGACAAAATATTCACCCAACAAACTCAACAAGACACTTGATAATTTTATATCTTCATGATTGACAATCCCATTTTTTCCTTTCATCCTCTTGGAAAACTTTTAAAACCTCTTGAAATCTATTTGATGACTAGACCAAAAATGGAAGGTGTTTTATATCTTTATTTCCAATTTGACTCCATACTTTAGAATTTCTTGTTTTAAAGACATTCAAACCCTTTCAATCATCAAGCTTGATACATAATCTCATTGAGAAACCTTGAAGATTGACCTCCAACCTTGATCAAATAAGTAATATTCTTCATAGCCTAAAACTTTCACCATTTTATTGCATTTACTTTGATGGGTGTGAAGCCAATATTCATAATCACTATTCATAGTCATTATTCATGTGATGAGATGGCAATGGTGAGTCAAAAATGAATATGCAAGTGATGTGGTAGGTGATGTAGATTATTATGTAGGAAGGTGATGTGTCATGTTGATGTTGTGGTATAGTCCATATAGGATCTCCCATGTGATCATGAATATGTGAATGGAGTGGGGTGTAGTACTCCACTAAGGCACAAGCTTATATCATTATTAGTTCACATGTTGTTGTCTTTTGGTGAGAATAAGACAATGTAATATATTGGGTGCATCTCTTATGTGGAATCATGATCTGGTATGTGGGAGAAGTTAAAAAGGTGTTGGGACATGTTTTGGAAGCTTATGTGCACATGGGATAGTGGGGGACATTATTTACTATTATTTATTGAAGGCACATGTGAAGTGGGGCATAGAATTTTGGATACACATGAAGGAAGTCAAGGGACATTATGAATATTCTAATTAATTTTGACCTTTGAACATGGGCCAAACATGCCACTTGTGATCTCTTTAGCCTCCATGGATATGGGGCACATTTTCTCCCTTCCTCTTAGTTTCTCTCTAACTCTTATATCTCTTATGTAAATGTTATACAACATATCTCTCTTATTGTATTTGGTAAGGTTATATGTAAGTGAATTATTGCATTCATTCTATTCTCCTTGTAAGCCTTGTAAAGGCCTTGAAGACTTGTTAAGTCTTGGATGCAAAGCTTGGTAGAGATCTTGTGGTAAGCTTGGTGTTAGCTTACAACGGTGCAAGGTGTTAATAATTGTTGAAGTCTTTATGTGCAAGATTGGTTGAGAGATTAGCAGTAATCTTGGTGATGTAGAGTTTTCTTGATTATCTTATCAATCTTGAAATCTTGACCAAACTCTATAGGATTTTTGACCCTTCCTATTAGCCCTTTGCCCCTATTATCTTACTTGTACAGAAAAGGCACAGATGGTTATGACTTACCAAAAGTATATTATTCTTTTCCCTATTAAGACACACCTATGTGTCAATTTTAGTGGCTTAACTCCTTGCCTAAGTCTACTTTCCTTCTTTAGGCCTATTAAATTAGGCCTCTTTCTAGGCCTATTCCACTACAGACCTTCAAAATCCATAAAAATGGTTTGTACATGATTGAAACCATGTGATTCAATTACACCACCTTAACATTGATCATACTACAAACTTTTGTTGATTTTGATGGTTGAAACTCAAGATATGCTTAAAACCCTAGTTTAGGGCTTTTTCCACCATGTACTAGCGAAAGAGAAAACAAAAATCAATTAAGGATGTTTCCAAAGGTTTCCAATGACTGTGAAAGGTTTTATAGGTCTGTTTTGACCTTGTGAAAGTCCTCCAATATTTGTATATCCTTTACCAATCCACTATCATAGGCTTTTAACTCAAAATTCATCTGACTGTGTATGAAACTATTGGTGCATAGGTCTATATCCATATGAATGGAAAAGATACATTGAGATGTAATAAAATTTTCAAATAAGCTGCAAAATCTTTCCAATAACTTACCTCAACACACTATAACTCATGAAAGTCAATTTAAAGATCATTCTTTTCCTTAAAATAAACACACAATCCAATCACCTAAGCATGCTGCATGAAGATAGGGTCTATATTATAGGTGCCAGTGCATAAAAGGGTTTATTTGTTATATGTGGAACCTTAAAATTCAAAAAATATCAAATACAACTTCATACATGTATGGTAATATGATTCCAAATTCTTTTATCTCTTAACAATAAAATACAATTTGCATACAGAAAGAACAACTCACAAAATAGGGATCTATTTGTAAGTGTATCTAAACAATAGATGAATTGATATTTATTATTCCTTGCACTTTTTAATCTCAAAACACACTCATAAATACTTCAAGAACATTTATAAAATTTATCAAATTCCATTTGATTATCAACTTCGAAAACACAATCTGCAACAAAACCAAGCAACTCATGAACAGGGGTTTGTGTCTTGGTCCTTCAAGAACAAGGGTATTTTTATCCTTTCCTTTGAGTATTGTATCTTAAAAAACATGAATTCATTATCATTCAAACAAATTTGGAAAAAATTACAAATCTCATTCTTTCATCAACAAAACATTTACAATTAACAACAAAAGTAATTACTTCAAAACAAGAGTTTGTGTTTTCTTATCAAAATCTAGATATCTTCTATTAATTGTTCTTGGGTTTGAAGTTCCCAATATATGAATACATTATAAGATTGAATAAAAACCAAAAATTGACAGGATTTATATCCAAGGTAACTACCATAACTACCTCTTGGACCTCTTCCCTTGTAGAGGTCTCTTGCTACATATCATTGTCTTAATTTTCACACAATATAATATATCTAGAATCATGAACATAGATTAATGAACATTTGGTGGATCTCCTATAATTTCAAATATCCTTATAAATGTTTATTAAAATTTTACCACCTTCACAAATATATAAGGGTCCTTAAAAAGGCTTGATAAGATTCAAATTTTCAAAAGGAGTTTTTTGGTGGGAAAAACTAGAATTCAAATTTCTTGCACTTTAAGACTACCTAGACTCCATATTAGGACTAATTAGGAACTATAGTACCTATTAGACACTTGATAGACTACCTTAAGAAAAAAACAATCAATTTTTGGGTCTTTATAGGATGCCCCTGCATCATACTACCAAGCTAAAAAATGTTTGCCATAGGTGTTTGTTGATGCACTTGGTGTATGCTCCTGTCTAATTGCAATGAACATCTTTATATAAGGTATCTACTTCTACTTTCCTCTCATATAGGTGAACATGTTATTGGGACCCATAATTAGGCCTTATTTGTTTCATCTTACTAAATAGTATACCTACACATGAAATAAAATTGTTAGGAAAGCATAGCTCTTGTTATCTTTTTCTTGCCTTGAAGGCGTATACCACTCTTCTACTTATACAAACCAATCCACCTTTTTATTTTTTCCAAGATTAACTTTTTTTGAAAATATGTATTCTTATTCCATCATCTATACTTCTTGTGCTTCCCACTCCACTTCATGTAAAACATGTTTTAGGTCCTTGCATGCTACATTATTGTGTAAATTCTTGGTTTGTTATTGTACATCACCATTATGACTGCTCTCTATCTCCTGCATATGCAAGTATTATGTGTTCAATTTCAACATCTCATTTCCTTGATTTTTCACTCTTATAGGATTGTATTGTGAGTCACTTAACTATCTTTCATGGATGTACTGCATGTTACTTAGCTCATTAACATTTTTTTCTTGTTCAAGATTCTCCCTCAAACATTTGAGTTTATCTAACATTCCTTCTTTGGCTACCATAGTCACCTTAAGATATTCATTAATCTCTATTTTGTCCTTTTCCTTGACTTATTTTTAACTTTGGTTAATGGATGCTTGCTCCTTACCTGCACTTATATCATAAAACATATGTTTAGCCATCATGGCTCTCTCTTGTGTTTTTTTCTTGGACACTTCATTGTCCATATTCCTCTCCTACTTGGTGTCATTCCCAAACCACTTCTTATCTATATCAACTATAATTTATATTATTATCTTGATATCATCTCTCTCATAGGCTTGTCTGCCCTTCTTATTTTGGTTTCCTTATTTATTGAGCATTCTCATAGGTGTTATGTCTTCTTCCTTTTGAAAACCACTCTCTTTTTGCATCTTGATGACTTATGCTATCACCTTGGATTCTTATTCAAATTATCTTTTGTCCATATTTTTTGACTCACAACTCTTCATACTAACCATCTCAATACATCTTATCTTTTCTTCTCTCTTTGGTGCCTTGACCAAACCCAAACTTTTTGTGGCTTTGCTCCGATATTGCTTTGTTTCCATCATCATTATTCTCTCATATTTTCTTTCTTCTTCACTCTTTAATAGGACAAGTATTCGTATCTATCCATGTTTCTTATTGGTGTATGTATTAGCTTGACCATAATGAATATCCTACCTATCAAATTTCCATGGTCTTCCTAATAGTAAATAACAAACATCTATGGGCATAATATCACACAATACTTTATCTATATATCCTTCTATATGGAATTCAACCTAACTTTGTTCACTTACCAAGATTTGATGTCCCTTATAAACCCATGCAACCTTGTATGGTTGTGGATGTGGCATCCTCTTCAAGTCTAATTTCTATACCATCTCTAAAGACACAATGTTATTAGTGCTTTCTCCATCAATCACTAAATCACAAACCTTACCTTTTTCTTTACACAGGCTTTTGAATAAGCTTCTTCTTTGAGTTGGATCTTTGAATTTACTCTTCTAAAATAATATTCTTCTCATGAGTAAAGACTCATTTATTTCTTGCCTTATTTCCTCATTCACTTCTCTTTCACTTTGTTGCATACCTCTACTAATACTCAATGGACACTCTACTACCCTATGTCCCTCTCTATAACATTGCCAACATTGTCCTTGAAACCTTCATCTTGGTCCACTTCTCATGAGACCTTCATCTTTTCTTGGTCTAATTTATATAAATGATCTGATCTGCCATATATAGTGTTGTACTCCCATGCCTTCTTGAACTAAGGATACCTGTATTTGTGGTTTTTCTTGAACAACATCTTTATTTTCTCTCTCATTTGTCCTTGGCTATAAAGGTGCTACTTGAGCTTGTTGACTAATATTTTCTTCTTATATCTCTATTACTATTCACTGTAGTCTCTCCCTGAGAGCATCCTTAATATCATCCATCCTCATGACCAATGGGGAAATCGACTATGTCACTTGGTCTATCATATTCTTGACCAAATCTTCATGATCTCTACTAACTCCTTCCATGGAACATTGTTCTTGGTTCCCTATCCTACAATTCACCTTAAAACACATGACATTAACCCTTTTACACAATTCATTAGGAAATTTTAATAGCTCTAATACCAAAATTGATGCAGATTTTCCTTCATTATCTTATCAATCTTGAATTCTTAACTGAACTTTCTAAGCCTTTTGACCCTTCCTACTAGCCCTTTACCCCTATTATCTTACTTGTCTAGAAAAATTATAGATTTTTATGACTTAAAAAAAGTATATTCTTCTTTTCCCTGTTAAGACACACTTATGTGTTAATTTTGGTGGCCTAACTCCTTGCTTAGGTCTACTTTCCTTCTTTAGGCCTATTCAATTAGGCCTCTTTTTAGGCCTATTCCACTATAGACCTTCAAAATCCATACAAATAGTCCATACATGATTGAAACCATATGATTAAATTATAACACCTTATCATTGATTAGACTACAAAATTTTTGTTGATTTTTGATGGTTGAAACTCAAGATATGTTTGAAACCCTAGTTTAGGGCTTTTTCCACCATGTACTAGCTTGAGAGCAAACAAAAATAAATTAAGGAAATTTAAAAAGGTTTCCAATGACTGTGAAAGGTTTTATAGGTCTATTTTGACCTTGTGCAAGTCCTCCAATCTTTGTAGATCCTTTGCCAATCCATTGTCATAGGCTTCTAACTCAAAATGCATTTGACTGTGTATGAAAACTGTTGGTTCATAGGTATGTATCACTGTAGGAGTTGAAAAGATACATTTAAATGTAATAAAAGTTTCAAATAAGATCTAAAATCTTTCCAATAACTTACCTCAACACACCATAACTCGTGAAAGTTTATTTAAAGATCATTCCTTTCCTTAGAATAAGCACACAATCTAATCACCTAAGCATGTTCTAGGAAAACATGGTCTATCTTATAGGTTCCAGTGCATAAAAGGGTGTTTTTGTTATACTTGGAACCTTCAATTTTAAAAAATATCAAATATACCTTCAAACATGCATGTAAATTCAATTCCAAAGTCTTTTATCCCTTAACAACAAAATACAATCTGCATACAGAAAGAACAATTCCCAGAACAAGGATCTATTTGTAAGTATATCTAAACAACAGATGAAATGATATTTATTATTCCTTGAAAATTTTAATCTCAAAACCCACTCATAAATCCTTCAATAACATTTATCAAATTCATCAAAGTCCATTTTATTATAAACTTTGAAAACACAGTCTGTAACAAAACCAGGTAACTCAAGAACAGGGGTCTATATCTTGGTCCTTCAAGAATAGGGGTGTTTTTCTCCTTTACTTCGAGTATTATCTCCTAAAAAAATGAATTAATTATAATTCCAAAATATTTGGAAACAATTACCAATCTCATTCTTTCATCAACAAAACATATACAGTCAACAACTAAAGTATTTACTTCAAAACAAGAGTTTGTGTTTTCTTATCACATTATTCTTGGGTTTGAAGTTACCATTATACAAATACATTCAAATATTGAATAAAAAACAAAAAGTGAGAATTTATATCTAAGGTAATTACCATAACTACCTCTTGGACCTTTTTCCTCATAGAGGTCTCTTGCTACATAGCATTGCCTTGATTTTCACACAATATAACATATCTAGAATCATGAGCATAGATTAATGAACATTTGGTTGACCTCCTATAATTTCAAAGCTCTTTAGAAATGTTTATTAAAATTTTACCACCTTTACAAATATATAAGGTTCCTTAAAAAGGCTTGACAAGATTCAAATTTTCAAAAGGAGTTTTTTGGTGGGAAAAACCAGGATTCAAATTTCTTGCACCTTGAGACTACCCAAACTCCATATTAGGACTACTTAGGACCTATAGTACCTATTATAAACTTAATATACTACCTTAAGAAAAAAAAAATCAATTTTGGGGTCCTTATAGGATTCCCCTGCATCACTTGGTTATTAACTTACAAAGTTACAATGAGAGGTAAAAACTAATGAAGTATTTGGTTGCAAGCTTGGTGGAAAGATTGTGTGCAAGATTGGTGGAGAGCTTGTGTGAAAGATTGGTTGTAATATTTTAGGAATATTGTATAAATATTTGGTTGTAAGCTTGGTTATATATTACAAAGGTTAATATAATAAAAGAGAGGAGAGAAATTAGAGAGAGGTGTGATAGGATGTTGTCATAGGTGTTTCTCCCTATTGTTATTGGTAATATAAGGATGAACAAATTTTTTATGGTGGATGTATCCCTTTGGGTGAACCACATTATATTGGTGTCTCTTTTTTTTATGGTTTGATTTATTGTGTAATTTTTTAATTTCCATTTTACATAGCTTCTCTCTTTTTGTAATTTATGAGGATATTTATGCATTGTATATCCTAAAATACTCTTCACCACTCATGAATCCTATAAGATAGACCTATTGATCTATACTCCCATGTTTATGGACTCTCAAATACTTAATTATTATCTCTAAGACATTGGATGGGACTGTAAACTTGAGGTGTTTGATTTTAAGAATAACCAACAACCTCTTTATTTGGCTTGGAATAATTTGTTTATTCTGCCTGTAACTTGCCAAGAGTCTTGAGGTCACCATGTGTTCACATCCTTCAATATGTTTGAACATTTTCATAATATATAAGAGGCTAAATAGGTTCTTGATGAGCATTATGACTCTTTTGAAATTAGAATGGTCATTTTCTTCTTTGCACATTCTTGCAATTTTCCTTAAACTTTCCTCAACTAGCCTTGCAACCTTGATCTCCATGGAATCTATCGAAAAAGCCCATAAAAATTGTATTAGAGTTTTAAAGAATTATGATAATCCCTATGATCTAATATTAGACCTAAAACATTGATTAAGAGTTCCTCAAATCCATTCTATTGGATGTGAGATCCATTTGGCAGAACTTGGATATCAAACCAAACGTGATAAATATTTAGATCATGTATTGGGACCCTCCAAGAGGTATTTGATCTTGATAACCTATTTTCTCTTATATAAGAACATGCTTGGCATCATGGTAATCCACTTGAGGTGATATAAGATGAAGACTATGAATATTTTATGTTCTTATTGGAAACTTGTTCTTAGCCTTGGCTTTTTTGCTTGCAATCTCTTTTCTTGTTTATCACCCATGGGACCCATTAAAATGTCCATAGGCCTATATATTCATGGAAACCTTGATTTTATCTCTTATATAAGATCATGCTTGGCATCATGGTAATCCACTTGAGGTGATATAAGATCAAGACTATGAATATTTTATGTTCTTATTGGAAACTTGTTCTTAGCCTTGGCTTTTTTGCTTGCAATCTCTTTTCTTGTTTATCACCCACGGGACCCATTGAAATTTCCTTAGGCCTATATATTCATGTAAACCTTGAGTTTTTTGGTGAGAAAAGCTAGAATTCAAATTTCTTGCACCTTGAGACAACCTAGACTCCATATTAGGACTACTTAGGACCTATAATACCTATTAGACACTTAATATACTACCTTAAAACAAAAAATAATCAATTTTGGGGTCCTTATAGGATTCCCCTGCATCACTAGGTTATTAAATTACAAATTTACAATGAGAGGTAAAAACTAATGAAGTATTTGGTTGCAAGCTTGGTGGAAAGATTATGTGCAGGATTGGTGGAGAGATTGTGTGAAAGATTGGTTGTAATCTTGTAGGAAGATTGGTATAAATATTTGGTTGTAATCTTGGTTATATATTACAAAGGTTAATATAGTAAAAGAGAGGAGATAAATTAGAGATAGGTGTGATAGGATGTTGTCATAGGTGTTTCTCCCTATTGCTATTGGTAATATAAGGATGAACAAATTTTTTATGGTGGATGTATCCCATTGGGTGAACCACATTATATTGGTGTCTCATTTTTTCATGGTTTGATTTATTATGTAATTTTTTAATTTCCATTTTACATAGCTTCTCTCTTTTTGTAATTTATGAGGATATTTATGCATTGTATATCCTAAAATACTCTTCACCACTCACGAATCCTATAAGATAGACCTATTGATCTATAATCCCATGTTTATGGACTCTCAAAGACTTAATTTTTATCTCTAAGACATTGGATGGGACTGTAAACTTGAGGTGTTTGATTTTAAGAATAACCAACAACCTCCTTATTTGGCTTGGAATAATTTGTTTATTCTACCTGTAACTTGCCAAGAGTCTTGAGGTCACCATGTGTTAACATCCTTCAATATGTTTGAACATTTTCATAATATAGAAGAGGCTAAATAGGTTTTTGATGAGCATTGTGACTCTTTTGAAATTAGAATGGTCATTTTCTTCTTTGCACATTCTTGCAATTTTCCTTGAAATTTCCTCAACTAGCTTTGCAACCTTGATCTCCATGGAATCTATTGAAAAAGCCCATAAAAATTGTATTAGAGTTTTAAAGAATTATGATAATCCCTATGATCTAATCTTAGACCTAAAACATTGATTAAGATTTCCTCAAATCCATTCTATTGGACGTGAGATCCATTTGGCAGAACTTGGATATCAAACCAAACGTGATACATATTTAAATCATGTATTGGGACCCTCTAAGAGGTATTTGATCTTGATAACCTATTTTCTCTTATATAAGACCATGCTTGGAATCATGGTAATCCATTTGAGGTGATATAAGATCAAGACTATGAATATTTTATGTTCTTATTGGAAACTTGTTCTTAGCCTTCTTAGCCTTGGCTTTTCTGCTTGCAATCTCTTTTCTTGTTTATCACCCATGGGACCCATTGAAATGTCCATAGGCCTATATATTCATGGAAACCTTGATTTTATCCCTTAAGACTTGGTTCCTTTCATGTTTATAGATATAAAATTATTCAAACAATCTTACATCATAAGAAACTCAGAAACTCTACCTATAGACCTATATTATTTCTCCCAACTTATTAAAAGTCTTAGAAGGTTTTGATAACAATGTTGCAGGCTACTTACCTTCTTACCATGTTTGGAACCATTGGAGCCTTGGAAATAGACCTTCTCAAGATTGAAACCTTGAAATTCAAAAAATATGCCCTACAAATTTCACCATCACCATGCCTTAAATAGTCATGGAAACATTGATCTATCTTGTATTTCTCTAAGAGAATCTTTAAGAGCTTTGTTAGGGGCCCTTGAGGTCATGGAAACCCTGAAATTAACTTAAGACTTGTAACTACCTCCTAGAAGCTCTAACAGACTATGGGATAGGTTTTAAGGGCTCAAAAATCACCTTTTTAGTGCTTAAATCATAAATAAACCTTGATCAAGCTATCATAGGTTGGTATGAGGTTTATATCACCTTTTAGTTCTTGAATGGGCTAACTTTAGATTCAGTAGGGTTTTGACTATGTTTCTTGAGTATGCAGAACTTGAGACTCACATAAATATTTTTTTAAATCTTCATAACAACCTAAAACCACTTTAAAAACCTTGAAAATGATCTCTCCTAACTCCCTCTCCAATTTTATAAACTCTTACTATATAAAACAAAAGATATGAGGTTTTCTTGGTTACTAAAACCCTAGGTAGAAAATATACCTAGACACAAACCCAAGAGTCTTCATAGATGATTAATTAAATTCATATGGATTTTTATGGAGTTATAATGGATTGAACACCCTCCTCTCATCGATTACCTATTATGTCTAGAATCTCTTACATGGAGGTCTTCTTGTAATTTGCCTTGATAAAAGCTTTGCATGTTTTACTTCTAGACCATATCTTAGGTTTTGATGATTCCATGAAATTTGTTATTTAAGCATGGAATAGGTCTAAAAACCTTATTTCTCATGTTTTTAATATGATATTATTGGTGATGGAAACCTCTTGATCTTGTATCTAAATATAACATGGTAGAGACCCTATTTGGAGCTTGGAATCTCTTATCACCAAACCTACTAGGATGTAAGGTGCTTGAAGAAACCTAAAGATTTATATGGAACATTGTCGTGAGACCATAGAGCATGTACATATTCTCAAAAAATATAAACACTATCACAAGCTGGGAAAAAGGCTCTAGAGCCCTTGAAGAACAATGTAACTCCTTGAACTTGGGATTGTCATATTCCCCTTTTGCACAAACCTAAACATGATCTCAATCTCCCTTCACTTCTATTGAAACTTGTATTGGAGGGTATTAGTGCAAGGGATAATTATTTAACTTGTTTATGACCCTTTTATCAAGTGAGAAACATCTCAAAATGTTGTGAAGAATTCATTTCTTGTATGTAGTCCTTTGGTGGCTCTTCTTCAAGCTTAAAACTCCATTAAAACCCTCTTGAAACTTTAATTGTGCATAGAAGCCTAAAATATTGATAAAAAATCACCAATATATTTAAAAATTACTTGGAAGATTACTTGGATGTAAGGAATGGTTTTGGGTTTATTGGTGATCCCTCCTTTGAGAGGAAAACATCTCAAGACTCATTGAAAGCCTCATTCTTTTCTGTAGACCTACAACTTCTCCTCAAGATTGAAAGCTCTTCAAAACCATGAAACCTAGAATCTTGTGGGTCTATATCTAAATTTGGTGATATTTTATTTAAGGGGAAGGTTCTTGTATTTCTTTAGGACCATTACCCAAGTGAGAAACACCTTAAAACATGTTAAGAACTTTCTTTCTATTTGTAGACTTGTACAGGTCTCTCAATATTGGAACTCATTGAAACCTTGGCCATGGTACTCATGGATAAAAATATGCCTATAGGGATCTAAATTAATATTATAATTACCTATAAACCTTTCTATCTCCATAAATTTAATTGGAACAATCTCAAAAACACTAAAAGACAAGTCCACATGCTTTAGGGTTTGTAGGGGTTTATGACTGTTTGTCTTATTTTTGACCATTTAACATGATTAGAAGCTTATCCATGTTATTATTTGACTGAGGATTATGCTAAATAGATCCCCAAACCTATACCCATATCCATCATTTGTCATACATAAGGATAAATGAGTTTAAACTTTAAATCATGCTCTTATCGCGTTGTCTACATGTTTATTTTGACTTCTTAACAATGGTTCATAGCCATGTTCAATTATTTTAGTTTCTAAACACCTAGAAAGGGTTATTAAATACCTTATCATTATCCTCCAATGGATTTAATAGCCCATGCAACTCTTGATCAAAATTATCACATCTTATAAAATTGCTTGTAGGTGCCTACGAGGAAGGTTTGAGGTCAGTTTTGCCATGATATGAGGTTTAAGAGTATGTATCCCTTCCTTGAAGACCTATTATGGATTTACAATCCTTTTAGAGACCTCATATGATCATTTTATGCACTTGATACCACATTACGGTTATGCAATTCTCAATAATGCCTCATAACAACCTGTGATCTCTTAAAAATCCTCATGTTTGAGGGCTTTTATGCCTAGTTTGGTCTAAGACAAACATATAGTAGGGATTGGGACATCTCTTGGATGTTTTATGAATGCATTGAATCTAATTTATATGCATGAATCTTCACAAACATGTGACTTGGGCCTTTATGTCCAAAACCTGCAATTCACTAGGTCTAAAACTCATGAAAGCTTTGTTAATGGCATATCTACATATTATTCCACCTAAAAATTATCATTTCCTCCAAAAATGGACCTTATCCTCATTGGAAAACCTACACATAAGAATTTTATTCCACCTAATCCCAAAAACCATGGTGTTCTCCTCCCTAAGAATGTGAGGAAACTTGCAAAACATGATGAAAACCTCTTGCTTTGGAGCTTTAGGCACTTAAGAGACTTAAAATCCTAATTGAACCTTGATCCTAATGATTTGATCTCAATATTTTCTACATTAAACCTATAAAACATAACTAAAACCATGAAAAGGCCATGAATGTTGAGCCCCATAAATGTCATGTTATTGTGTCCATCTATTGTACTCATCCTGCTTGTTTACCATGCTTTTGAAACACTTTTCGATATAGTTTCTTACTTTCATAAACCATATATTATTATGTTTTCAAACTCTTTTAAAATAGTTAAAATTATGTATTTAAATTAAATATATGATGGTTTTCTATTACTTTAGGATGCTTTTTCTATGTATGTGTTTTGAAGATTTTTTGAAGAAATAGGTATATAACACAGAACATCCTGTAGCAAAAAGAATCTCATTACACAGACTATACTGTAACCATTGCATGGCCAAAGCCACAGATTAACATATTTTGATTCTATTCTAACTGAATCATAGGAATGACTCTAACCACCATGGATCTCAATAAGGAAGTGGTTGAAGAATGAAACAACCTTATTTTTTCTTGCAACAAATTCACAAGATTCTCATGAAGAATGTCTTTAGCGAAAAGAACCAATTTCAGTTATTCCAATTCAAATGTATCTTAGAATAACATGTATATATTATTTTGCATAAAAAAAATCCTCTATGGTATATAAACACATAGAAGTAGATTTGAGAAGATATATAAAAAATAATATTTTCTAAATAGAGATTGTCAGAAGTACATTATGTTAAGCAATTGTAATTGTAACCTCATGTAACAATTGATTGATGTATTTTTGATTAATATGAGTGATCAATTATGAGTTTAATAGAGTATCATAAAAGGAAGGGTTGAATCTAAATTTGGAAGGATGAAAGGCTCCCTTTGGAAGGCTGCAACAACAATCCAACCTATCTATTTAGTTAAGTGTGTCATTTAATTTCCTTAAGCATTACATGTTTCATTTCTGATTTATGTAAGTTACATTATTTTTAAGATTTGTTTTAGGAATCTTCCCATGCATAATAATTTATTTTACTATATTTTTTTTATGTTTCAATACAAGCATTTCATTTATTTCACTTCAACATCTTAGATATAATTAGCAGAATGTCAAATTAGAGATTGAGTGTGCACATACAGTGACGTTATCCTATCAAGTCTACATCCCTAGGTTGAAATTTAAATGAGTTAGAAGGTACAGATCCATTGTTACTCTCCTTTTTTAATTTTTATCAAGAGAATTATATTTGATTATGAATCAATTGTTAGTCATTATTGGTGTTGTTGTCAAGGAAGGGTGTCACACACTTGTAATCTTCAATCTTGATAGCAATTATTTCTGGATGTTTATTATTTTTTTTAAGTTTTTTATTTTTATATATTAAATATTTCATGCTTTCATAGTCTGAAATTTCCCTTTTTGAAATTAAGATAGTGTAAATTTTCAAAAATCCCCATATTACTAACCCTGTGCAGGCAGGGTGGGCAAAAAGTTTTAAAAAAGTGGTTGATGTATGTAAAAAAAGGGGGACTATATAAGAATATTTTTGCCTATTTCTTCAAACATTGCTTCTAGATCAATTCATCCTATATCAACTAAAGAACATGAAGTAATTCTTTAAGATCACTCATAGTTGTCAATAGAAGAGGTTGAGAAAGAAGAATTTTTGGTTGGACTGGTAGCTCAAGATGGAGATATTGAAGAGGTTCATACCCCTAGAAGAGACCCACATGCACCACATCTAAGAATTTCCACCTTATCACCTCATAATCATGCATCTAAAGTTTTCTTCCCTCTGTTTCCCAAATTTCTTGCTAAGAAGGCATTCAAATCTATTCTTGACCCTAGGAGAAATACCAAGCCAATAGAATTTTTTAATTTAGTGATACTCTTTGTCGAGACACTAGCAGAATCTTTTAAAACCTCCACACCATCCCCATTGTATAAGAATCTATACATTCCTAAGGAAAAAGATAAAGTCTCCATCTTCTACACCCCAAGAAATCAAAGAATTGATAGGAATTTTGAGCGTTGGGTAGCAACAACCTCCCTTCTACCAATACAAAGAGTATTCATGGGGTATCACCAAGAAGAAAACACTACCAATGAGTATGCTAATTTAGAATTTACTATCCTTACTCCTAATGTAAATTCACTCATGAAAAATATCACTCACTCTACCCTCCCTACCTTTAGAGGAAAAACATCTAAAGACCCAGATACATTTCTTTTTGAGTTTGACATCTTATGCCATAGCTATGATTACAATTAAGATGCTTAAAAATTCAAACTATTTCTAGTAACACTCAAAGATGCAGCACTTAGATGGTTCATGGGACTTGGAAAGGATGCCATTTCTACTTGGGAAGAAATGAAGAAGTTTATGATGAAATATCAAGACTATTATAGTGGATTAAACTACAAGAAAGATGACATTTTTGGACTGATCCAAGCTGATGATAAGTCACTAGAGGAGTATATGGAAAGATTTTTGTTCAACTTGAAAAAATAAAAATAGACCATAATGGATAAGGAATCAGTCAAGCTGATATTACTGAAAGGAATGAGAGATGATCATCTGGAGGTACTAGATATAATGTCTAGTGGTGATGTTTCTACACTACCATTTGATGAACTAACAGTTGTATGTAAGAACTACTCTAGATCAACCATGAAAAAAAATAGGGTCAAAAACTTTCCTATAACATCTGCTTCATGAATGTCTAAAGGTGAAGTTAGTAACCTGCTCTAGGACATAAAGCAGGACATCATCAGTCACCTAGCTACTTAGCTTGATACATTACATACATAGAGAAAGATAGAAAAATTTGAGAAAGCCTTAGCCGCCTATTGTCCTGAATGTAGAAATAAGAAGGTGGATTGCACATGCCATTCCATGAAGGCTCAGGTAGCTAGTATCACTAAGTAAAATCCTAAGATAATAGAGTTGCATGCCATAGGAGAAGATGAGAACCAAATGTTTTTCATGGGTCGATGAAAATCATGGGTGCAAAGACCAGGTATGCCATCAAACTCTATGTTTGTAAATTCTCAATTCTCAAACAATCCTCAATATGGTTCTTATATGAATATACCCAATCCAAATTGGTCCCAAAAAAATTAGTATCTACCCTAGAATTAGTCATGGATGCAACATAATGGACAACAACCTCAACAGGGACAATTCCAAAACTAGTAATGGTTTTCTCCCTCTAATCCATGGTAATAGTAATGGAGAGGAAATCAAAGCTTTCCCTAAAAAATGCAACAACCACAGCAACAATCCATCATTCCAAACACTCATCAATGTATTCAAACCACTCAATTACCCACCCAATCCATCCCCAATCCTACCAATAAGTCAGTTCAACCAACACAATCCACTGAAATAATACAATATCCAACATACAGCTTGGATATTAATCAAGTTTAACTTTGCTTAGGACATGTTCTTACATAACCCACCTCACCATAATCACAATTTTTTTTAACCTATGCCACTCATAGCCAATCATGAGCCACGTCCATCAAAAAATAAAAAAGAAACTGACAATCCTCCTTTTTTAGAGAGATTGAGCATATCACATCCTGAACAAGAGCCTAGATTCAATATCCTAGGATAACTCAAGAATGTATGCATCAAAATCCCACTCTTTCAAGCAATAAAATATGTTCCTATCTACAATAAAGCTATTCAAGAGCTATGATTGAAAAAATTTGGAAGAAAGAAGAAGGATCCTAAAACAGTCCAGGTCATTGGACAATTAGCAAATATTATGTTGGGAAACATAGTTCTCCAAAAATACTCTGATCTGATAAGTCCTATAGTTAATATTAGCATCCATGACCAACCCATTTACAATACTTTAATTTAATTGGGTGCAACCATTAACATGATGACCATGGAGACCATGCAACAACTAAAGCTTACCACTCTCCATCCAACACCTACCATCCTCTAGATGGTTGATAGATCAACTGTTAAGCCTAAAATAATTATTGAGGACCTTGTTATCATTGTGGATTCTTGGTAATATCCAATAGAATTTATTGTCCTACATCCAAATAGTAATTTTTGGGGTTATCCTCTCATCCTTGGTCATACATGGTTGGCTACCACCAATGCCTTTATTGGTTGTAGGTCAGGGAAAATGCTAATTTCCAATGGAAATAACACCAAAAAATTGGTGTTGTATCCACCAACTCATCCTTCCTCAAATGATGGACCAATTCCCTAGATTGATGACCTTGAAGAATCTATCTCTTTAAAGACTCTCTACATAATTAAATGGAGTCTAATTTTATAGGCCCAAGAAGAAGACACTGTCATTACTGGTATCTTGTGAAACACATATCGATAGGATCTTATAGCAACCAACCTATTAGAATGTACACCATGCCCTCTTTATAATACCTTTCCTAAGAATGATTTTTCTGAAACCACAAGAGACATTTGGGCATTCCATCAATTACTTCCCCATCAATGCAGTTATGCTCGTTTAATTGCCAAAGTAGAGACCATCCTTTCTTTAACAAAGCAAGTAGACATCCTGTCAAACAAACCGCTCAACATCAACACTTCCTTAACACCCCAACAAGAGAGTGAGTTACTTACAATGTTGACAAGGCACACAATATAATTTTTTTGGAATTATAAAGACATGAAAGGAATACCCCCATATTTATGCACGCATCACATTTACGTTAAAGAAAAATGCAAATCTATTCACCAACCACAAAGATGAATGAATTTTGTAGTCAAAGACATTGTAAAAATTGAGTTGTAAAAATTCTTGAATGTAGGATTTGTTTATCCTATTTTGAATAGACAATGGGTCTCTCCCTTTGTCATTGTCCCAAAAAAAGGAGGTAAATGGTGTATTTGTGTTGACTATAGAGAGTTAAGTGCTACTATTAGGAAGGATCACTTTCCCCTTCCATTTATTGATCAAGTATTGGATACATTATCAGGGAAGAAGTAATTTTGTTTCCTAGATAAATATAGTGGCTATAATCAAATATGAATTATACCATAAGACTAGGATAAAACCATTTTTACATGCCCTTGGAGAACCTATGCCTATGTTGTCTTGCCATTTGGTCTTTGCAATGCCCCATCTACATTTCAAAGGGTTGTGTTGAGCATATTTTCTAATACCTCCCATGATTATGTTGAAATCTATGTGGATGATTTCACTATCTATGGGCAAATATTCAATGAAATGCTAACCAACTTGGAGAAAGTTATTCAATGCTACCAAGATCATTAATTATCTCTAAGCAATGAGAAGTATTACATACTTATGACTTAAGGGATTATGTTATGACATCACATATCCCTTGTTGGAATTCAAGTTGATCCAGTAAAGATAAGTATCATCAAGGATCTACCCACACCAAAAAATCATAAAGATGTTAGAAGTTTTCTAGGACATGCTGGTTATTATAGACGATTCATCAAAGATTTTAGTAAAATTGCCACCCCATTATTTGGATTGCTTACTAAAGATGTTGAATTTACATGGACTAATGATTATCAAAATGCCTTTTAATAACTCAAAGACCTGATCATAAAAACTCCTATTCTGAGAGGGCCTGACTAGAAGAAGCCTTTTCACATTCATAAAGATGCATTTGACACCACTCTAGGAGCTATCATTGGCCAAAAAAATGAACATCTAAGTTATGCAATTTATTTTATCAGCAAGAATGTTCAAGGGGCTAAACTAAACTACACTGTAATAGAGAAATAATTTCTCGCCATCATCTATGCCATCAATAAATTTTAACACTACAATATAGGTTACTAAGTATTCATCCACATCGATCATGAAACAATTAGGTATTTAATGAACAAACCTACTGTAAAAAGTAGGATAATTCATTGGTTACTTTTGCTTCAAGAATTTGATATTACCATTATGGATAGACCTGGTAAATATAATGTAGTAGCATATTTTCTATCTTGATTGCATAATGATGAACATAGTCCTATTGTTGATGATTCTTTTCTTGATGAACATTTATTTGATATAACAATTCAATCTCCTTAGTTTGCAGATATTGCTAACTAACTTGTTGCAGGATCACTACCACAACATTTCTCACCTAGGGATAAAAAACACCTAATCCAAAAGAGCAAACATTATTCTTGGATTGTAGGATATCTCTTTATCACTGGATCAAATTTAGTTATGAGAAGATGAAGCTTATGACATTCTCAGAGCTTGCCATGATGAGCCTTGTGGGGGTCATTTTATTTCCAAACAGACTACCATGAAAGTACTCACTACTAGATATTATTGTCATTCTTTACATAAGGATGCCATGATAAACACACATAGATGTGATCAGTGCTAGTTTATGGGAAAGCCCCCTCACTCTGATGAAATTCCATTATAGCCACAATTGGTTTTGGAACCCTTTGACAAATAGAAATTAATTTTTGTAGGTTCCATTGATCCTAAATCCAATAATAAGGAATACATACTAGTGTGCATTGATTATGTCACTAAATATCTAGAGGTTAAATCCTTAACCCATGCCCGAGATGAGAAGGTAGTTGAGTTCCTCTATGAATAAATTTTTACCTGTTATGGAGTTATAAGAGAAATAGTCACATACCAAGGCCCATAATTCATATCAGACCTCACAACTACCTTGGTAAAAGAATATAAAATTAGACACAAGAAATCTACCCCCGCCATCCTCAGTCAAATGGTCAAGTGGAAGTGACAAACCATGAATTAGAAAATATCCTCACTAAAACTGTCAGCTTGCATAGAAAAGATTGGTCAACTCATCTTCTAGAGTCAGTTTGAACTTATAGAATCACTTGAAAAACCATAATTGGTTTTACTTCATATGAACTAGTTTATGGTAAAAAGCCTATTTGGCCCATTGAGTTTTAACATAAGACATTAAGGACAACACTTAATTTGGGCTTAGATCTTTCTCAAGCTTAACAAGATAGGATTATGCAACTAAATGTACTTGATGAATTAAGAAAGGAATCACTTCATCATACTGAAATAGTGCAACGACAACATGTAGGATGGCATGACAAGAATATCAAGATTAAGAATTTCCAACCAGGAGACTGAGCACTCCTTTTTGACTCTAAATACAAGGATCATGAAGGAAAGCTACAGTTTAGATGGCTTGGGCCTTATGAGATTGAATGAGTTTTTGAAAATGGAGCTATAAAGTGCAGAACCATTGACTCTGTTCAATTTCAACTGCTTGTTAATGGCCATAGGCTCACGCTATACAAGAAACCATTTTCTAAGGAAACTTTCACTCATCAACTTCTTGAAGAATAACATCCCTCTCTTCTTCATGAAGCAAATCAACCTATTCCTACAGTCAAATGGTATTTCTATAAATCCTTCTCCTATACTTTCCAAAAGTAATAAATCTTCCTACAACTAAGAACAAGTCATTCCCAATGACTTGGTTCATGCTGAATAAAATCCTACCCTCTAGATTCTTGTGATTCTAGATGAGTTTGGATTAAGAAAAAAAATTTAGAAAATTCAACAATGAAAACATTTGGGCATTACTGATAGATGATTGTCTCAAAAAACTAGGTCACTGGATGATCAACATTTGTTAAAAAAAAGGGCACTACTGCAATAAAAATGTTTTGTTTTACTTTGTTTTTGTTTGTAGATTCATTCCCTTGGAGCAAAAATATATTTTCATTCTTTCTATAGGATGGAATACTTGTCTCTACATGAGAAAAACTTGTTATAGGATAAAACTTGTTGCTATAGGACACATATTTTGCTGCAAGATGTATTCCTACATCAAGTGCTTGCTTCCACTCAAATGCTAGCATATGCTATGATCACCACTTCACATCATCATTTGCATATTTATGAAAGGTATTTCTATAGGTAATATGGTAATTATTCTATATTTATTTCCTATCATACATTTTAATTATTTCTAAAGCTGATGAGATTTAATGTTATCAATGGACCATTACCATCTTCATCATTGTTGATGTGACCATTAACACACCTGCTATTTCCACCCCTTACTCATCCCATGAGTGTTTTGTGCACATTGACCTTCACCCCTTGAGGACAAGTGAAAAATTAAGTTGGGGGAGATTTCTCATAAATTCAAAAGGATTATTTTACCTCTCAACATATAAGTCAAAAATCATTTTGACATTGCCCAAAACCCTTGCTGTAAATACCCACATAATATGGGAGGTGATTTGTTGAAACATGAACCATTGGATGTTACTCCCTTGACCAATAGCCTATAAATCTTGGCCTTGTTTTGACATGTAGGATGGGCATAGTATTTTGAGAAAATATAGTCCATGGATGAAGGAATTGTGAAGAAATTTTTTGGTAAATTGCATAATAGTTTGGCCATGGTAAAAGGGATGGAAGTAAAGTTGACAAAAACAACCATCAACAGAGTAATGGGACTATCTAGAATAGGGAAGGAATAACAGGACAAATATGATGCCAAGATTGAAAGATGAAGGTTTAGCAGAGCAAATGAATGACTAGAAACCTCAAAGTAGGGCATTTCAAGGTTGTCTAGGTTGTGGAGCTAAAAGCTTCATTAGGATGCAAACAGGGGAAGTTACAGAGGTTACGGAGGTTGCGGGGAGTTGCAGAATGAGTTGCAGGGCAACCGACGTCGGTCTGATCAACCAACGTCAGTCAGATGGCAGTGAAGAAACAACTGACGTCGGTTACCAGTCGACTGACATCAGTTAGGAGGAGCTGACGTCGGTAACCTATGTGTGTGCATGCAGTCTGCATGCGGATTTTGGAGAGTCTATTTTTGGACTGTCAGTTTGCATGATAAAGGCTAATTATAGTCTCAGAGTTGCGTGTCTAATTATTGTAGTTAAGATAGTCTAATTATTGTAAGTATGAGATCTATATAATAGACTCATGGGTTGTATTGTAAACTAGTGCTAGAGAGTAAGAGAGCTAAATAAGCTCCTTCAGAGAGAAGGGAGCGATGGTGTGTTCCTCCTAGTTCCACAGTACCAAGTTTGGGTGTTGGTTTGGAGAATCAGAAGGGTTCTTCATATATGTATGATCTTGGTCAGCAGGTGTGCATGGATTCTTTTGGAGATCTACAATGGTGAGTAAGGTCTAGTGATTTGCAGGTGACAGCAGAGAGTAGGAGATCTACTTGGAGTACGGTTATGTGTTGGTGTACTGGCAGCGTGTTACTGACTAGTGGAGGTGAACATCAATTCTATATTGGAGTTGATTGTTGGGACCGAGAGAGAGAGGGAAGAAGGTCTTGAGGTGTGGTAAGCCTTTGAGGTGGAAGAAAAAGTGGCATCTTCTTTATTGTATTTTCTTCTGAGTGATTATTAATACAATTGTGTATTGTCTCTCATATCCTGTGTTGTTTCATATTTTTAGTTACTTGTTACTTCTGGTTAAATTCCATGTTTAGTTGTTAATACAAGAAGTAATCATATGTGCTCTTATTGGTGGAGCAAGATCCTGACAAGTGGTATCAAAGCCTGGTTATAGGTTCAAGAGCTGATACCATCAAGTGGTATCAGAGCTTTAGGTTGGGTTACTAATAGGTGGTTTCAGATCTGGTAGTGTTGTTGATTACAGGTTACTCACAGGGGTTTCAAATTGAGTGGGAGTATAGCAATGGTAGAAGAAAGTAAGCTACGAATGGAGAAACTGAATAGCACGAATGGTATGATTGATGGAAAGAAAGAGCAGGTAAAGGAAGATTGTTGGTCGGCAGAAGATCAACGTGTAGAAGCATATGTTGCAGGTGATGTTGCACAGGATGTTCTGGATAAAGTAGAATCTTGGTTTACAGATTCTTTTGCCTCTTTCCATGCAGCCCGAAATAGAGCATCTTTTCATGGGTATGTCTTTGGAGACTTTGGAGAGATTTGTTTAGGGGTTGGTGAGCCTTGTCAGATTATTGACGAGGGGGAAGTGAAGCTGAAATTGCAGACGGATAACACCCAGGTGTTGAAGGAGGTCATGCAGGGCCTAGTCTTGGAGATGAGTCTAATTTCTTCAGGAAAGTTGGGTGATCGGAGATGCATAGTAACTCTCACAGTGGATGCACTTGAATTAGATGGTGGTAAGAAATTAGGTATCCTTTATCTATCTACATATATTACTGATTCACCTTCTGTTGCAGAGATGTGGCTTTGTAGGCTTGGTCACATATGTAGGAGGGGAATGCATGTTCTTAAGCAGAAGACAGATATCTTTGATAAACTTAAGAACTGGAAAGCCTTGGTGTTCATGGAGGAGATGACGGATACAAATCAGCTGAGGGGACTAAATTATTTTGAGCAAGGCTATGTTAATTTGAACAGGGTTTTGATCCATGGAGAGCTCGCGGGTAAAAAGTTATCACTCACAGGCGAACACAGGTATCAGCATCGGTCAGACAGTAACCGACGTCGGTAGCAGGAATTGACATCAGTCATACAGTGATCAACATCGACAGTAGGTACACTGGGGTCGGTCAGACAACTGACGTCGGTAGACAGGGTCAGTCACAGGGAATCGACGTCGATCGGGTGCAGATTGGGAGATGGTCGAGATCGGTCACTGGAACGGATGGTGGGTAGACATCAAGCTGTCAAGGAGTCTCAAACACCCATATGGAGGTCAAAAAGGGTAAGTGAACCTCATATTCTTTGTTCACCTTCTTTATATTGCTTATTGATGGTCAAGAACTAGGAAGATGTGAAGAGGCAATGCAGGTAGAATCTAGAAACAGTGGGATCTTGGCATGGATGAGGAGTGCGAGTCCTTGGAGAAGAATCAAATAGGTATTTGTTGGTGGAGTTTTCAACTGGAAGAAGCACTAGATGAGGGACGGATTCCCTAGTTAAAGAAGAGAGTGGATGGACACGTGAGACAGAAGGCTATGGTATATGTTCTTGAGGAAGCTGCAGGACAGTGGTATAGGTTTGACAGGTGTATGACTAAGCATGGCTTTAGTCAATGTCAGTGTAACTATTGTGTTTGAATTACCAGGTGGATGATGGTCACAACATTATCTTGTTACTGTATGTGGGTGATTTGCTAGCAGGTTTGTACATACAGGGTTTTGCTAAGCTAAAGGTAAGGTTAGTTCAGTGGCATGTCATGAGGAATTTGGAGCAGCGAAATTCTTTGGCATAAGAGACATGAAATATCACAGGTTGATCTCCAGTGGGAGTTGATGTGAAGACGGTGTTGGCAGGGTTCAACATGCAGGATGCAGAATCAGAAAGCACACCAAAGGGCTGGACAGTTCAAGTTGAGCTTAGAACAGGGTTCGTAATCACATGAGGTCTAGTGTAGCCCTGAGTTTTCCCAAGCAGTGGGAGTTGTCAGAAAGTTTGGAGCAAATTCGAGGAAGGAGTACTGGAGGGCAGTTCAGTGGATTCTCAGTTATCTGAGAGGGACTAACATAAGGGATTCTTGTTATGCAGGGTCAAGGTCTTCACTACATGGAGTTGTAGGTTCGGATGTGGTAGGTTACTTGGATGACAGGTGTAGCATCACAGGATGTGTGGTGGTTAGTCTTCAGGGTTGAGCTTGAAGAGGGATACAAGCTAGGGAATAATTTAGACGGTGTATAGGTATAGGTACAGGTGCAATTGTTTATCTCCAAGTGGGAGATTGTTAGGTTGTGGAGCTAAAAGCTTCACCAGGATGCAAATAGGGGAAGTTACAGAGGTTGTGAAGGTTGCAGGGAGTTGCAGGGAAACCGACGTCGATCTGATCAACCGACGTCAGTCAGATGGCAGTGAAGAAGCAACCGACGTCGGTTACCAGTCGGCTGACATCGGTCAGGAGGAGCCGACATCGACAACCTGTGTGTGTGCATGCAGTCTTCATGCGGATTTTAGAGAGTCTATTTTTGGACTGTCAGTTTGTATGATAAAGGCTAATTATAGTCTTAGAGTTGCGTGTCTAATTATTGTAATTAAGATTGTCTAATTATTTTAAGTATGAGATCTATATAATAGACTCATGGGCTGTATTGTAAACTAGTGCTAGAGAGTAAGAGAGCTAAATAAGCTCCTTCAGAGAGAAGGGAGCAATGGTGTGTTCTTCCTAGTTCCACAGTACCAAGTTTGGGTGTTGGTTTGGAGAATTAGAAGGGTTCTTCGTATATGTATGATCTTGGTCAGTAGGTGTGCATGGATTCTTTTGGAGATCTACAATGGTGAGTAAGGTCTAGTGATTTGCAGGTGACAGCAGAGAGTAGGAGATCTACTTGGAGTACGGTTGTGTGCTTGGTGTACTGGCAACGTGTTATTGACTAGTGGAGGTGAACATCAATTCTATATTGGAGTTTATTGTTGGGACTGAGAGAGAGAGGGAAGAAGGTCTTGAGGTGTTGCAAGCCTTTGAGGTGGAAGAAGAAGTGGCATCTTCTTTATTGTATTTTCTTCTGAGTGATTATTAATACAATTGTGTATTGTCTCTCATATCCTGTGTTGTTTCATATTTCTAGTTACTTGTTACTTCTGGTTAAATTCCGTGTTTAGTTGCTAATACAAGAAGTAATCATATGTGCTCTTATTGGTGGAGCAAGATCCTAACACCAAGATTGAAAGATGAAGGTTTAGCAGAGCAAATGAATGACTAGAAACCTCAAAGTAGGGCATTTCAAGGTTGTCTCTACCATGAAGATGGGATAACGCTATTATTTTCATCTCTAGATATTTCATTTGCGAAGGAAAGTATTTAATGATGCATGGTATACACTTCAAGTTCTTGAATCATTTGTGGCACAGAGTGGAGATAAATATTCATAAATTTTTGCTTCATATGATCATCAAAATGTTGAAGGCTTTTTAAAAATGTAATTCTAAAGCTCTCTCCCACTATTGTCTCATTCAGTTACTTGTTAAATATTATTTGCAAATAACTAGACCCAACATCAGTTGTGAGGAATTTCTCTAACTACCAAGAAATGAATAAGTGAAAAAGAAGGAAATGAACTAAAGGAAAGATTGGAGATTGAAGAAAAAAATTTAGAAGAAACCCTCCCTACAGAACCACAAGAACCTGTAGTAGAAAACCTTCCTACAGCCACACAAGACTTTGTGGAAGAAGGTATTCCTGTAGTAACACAAGAACCTATAGCAAAATTTGAGAGAAATAAAAAGAGAAAACTCATTCTTCAGCCTGATTCAAATGAGTCTAAGGAGGAATTTCCATATTTTTTTAAGAAAACCAAAGTAACCCCCACTCTTCATAGATCTCATATATTAAAGACAAAAATGAGAACTAATCATTCTTCCATTATTCAAATAAATCAAGAATCTGGGGAAAAAAGGACTAGTAAAAATGAATCTATTGAGATTGAAATAGACAAAGAAGAATGTTCTCTAGTATTCCATCAGGAAGAAGTAGAATAGTTTGAGCATTGTTTTTTCTATGATAAGCCAATTGAGTAGAGTCTTGAAGAAATACATGAGAGAGAAGAACAAGTGGAATATAGTTTTGAAGAATTGCATGAGAAACCTATTTAAGAAGAAGATGAACAATTGAAGCAACCTGATGTAGAGAAGGTGGAATTCTCCACTCTTGAGGAAGCTTTGAAAGAATTGAGAAACTAAGGAAGCAACTGCAAGATCAATTTGGTGGAGGTCTAGATGCACTTATTATAGTAGATTTTCAACTATAGCCCTTAGTAGAAGATCACCTTGCAACTAGCATTCCACAACCTTTTATAGAGGCCAATCAATAAAAGGAACCTAAATCTGCCCCTAAGATCAAGTATCGCTCATGTTTTGTAATATATTTTGAACTATTGAATTGGATGGATAATCAATTGGAATCTCTAAGGGAATTGAAGAAAGAAAATAGGAAATTGAAAGAGGGAAATAAGTTGAAGGAAGAGAACATCACCAAACTGAAATAGAAAATTGAGGACATGGCTAGTATAACACAAGAACTCCTTGATTGTAGGCCTCTTGTAAAATTTTATTCAATTTATCTTGAAAATTTATGGCACAAGTTCAGGTTTATGATAATTTATTATGATATGCCCCATGAAGTTATTGATCTTCTTTCTTTCTTTTCCATTTATAAAGTAAGTTCATAGGAAGAACAAGCACAATCATGCGAATTCTACCTACATAATTATGTTGTTCCACATGATAGAGAGTGGAATCCAAATCTATATGTTGGAGATGTCCAATTACAAGCATTTTCATCATATTTGTTAAATAAATAGAAAAGAGGAAGAGAAATAACCAAATACAAGACAAAGGAAGATGAAATCTAGTTATTTATTAGGGGTGAATCAATGGCACCTGATGTTGTATTAGCTGACTGGAACAATATCATGTCAAAGAAAGAAGTTAGAACTTGGTTTAGACAAAAATGTGATGAGATTCAAGATTTTTATTTGGGGCTAGGAACTTTTGTTGGTCTTTCAACCAAAGAGTCTTGTATTGAATGTTGGAATGAGCTCACTACTACATAGAAGAAGAGGGATCCCTATTCCCCTTTTAATTTAAATGTAGCATTTACCAGGACCACAAAATACATTATTCTTGTAGGTGAGATGGGATCGTAATTAATGAATCTAAAGTTCCAACCACCCCTATTCTAGTATCCTATTTCAGACAAGCAAGACAAAATTCTAGTGAATGAAGCTCGTGAAACCAATAGCTAGAAAATATTTGAGTAGAGGTGGAGTTTTTACGCTCACCTTGCCAAGGGCATTGTAGAACCCATGGATTTTAAAGTTCTTTGTGCACTAGGGATGAAAAAGTATGATGCTCGAGGTTGAGCAAGAGATTAAGTTGGGGGGTTTGATGAGCCCCATAAATGTCATGTTATTGTGTCCATCTATTGTGTTTATCCTACTTGTTTACCATGCTTTTGAAACACTTTTCCATATACTTTCCTACTTTCATAAACCATATAGCATTATGTTTTCAAACACTTTTAAAATAATTAAAATTATGTATTAAAATTAAATGTATGATGGTTGTCTATTACTTTAGGATGCTTTTTATATGTATGTGTTTTGAAGATGTTTTGAAGAAATAGGTATATAACACAGAGTATCCTACATCAAAAGGAATCTCATTACATAGACCATTCTGCAACCACTATATGACCAAAGCTGTAGATGAACATATTTTTATTCTCTTGTAATCAACTCATAGGAATGGCTCTAACCACTGTGGAGCTCAATAAGGAAACGGTTGAAGAAAGAAACAACCCTATTTTGTCTTTAGAAAAGTCACAAGATTCTCATGAAGAATATCTTCAGCAAAAAGAACCAATTTCAGTTATTCCAATTCAAATGTATCTTAGAATAACATGTATATATTATTTTGCATAAAACAATCTCATCTATGGTATATAAATACGTAGAAGTAGAGTTGAGAAGATATACAAAAAATAATATTTACTGAATAGAGATTTTCAGAAGTACATTGTGTTAAGCAATTGTAATTATAACCTCATGCCGTAATTTGTTGGCACACTTTTGATTAATATGAGTGATCAATTCTAAATTCAATATAGTATCATAAAAGGAAGGGTTGAATCTAAATTTGGAAGGAAGATGGGCACCGTTTAGAAGGATGCAACAACAATCTAACCTATCTAGTTAGTTAAGCATGTCTTTTAATTTCCTTAAGCATTGCATGTTTCATTTCTGATTTATGTAAGTTACATTCTGGTTTAAGATTTGTTTTAGGAAGCTTCCCATGCATAATCATTTATTTTACTATATTTTGTTTATGTTTCATTACAAGCATTTCATTTACTATACTTCAACATCTTAGATACAATTAGCAGAATATTAAATTAGAGATTGAGTATGCACATACAGCCACATCATCCTATCAAGTCTATGTCTCTAGGTTGACATTTAAATGAGGTAGAAGGTACAGATCTACGGTTACTCTTCTTGTTCATTTTGAACAAGAGAAGTATATCTGATTGTGAATTAGCTATTGGTCAATGACCTTACTTGAGATGATAACAGTTCTTCTATTGATTAGGTGCACTCCTCCACATTGAGAGAGTAGAAAGCCACCAAAATAAAAAAAGGAAGAAAACACTAACATCAACGATATTTAGACTAGTTGTACTGATGGAAGGGGCTATGAAGGAGTTTTTACAAAATTATAATGACCTTTTGGAACTTTAAGAGTGTTTTATCCTCTCTAAAATGACTCTAATGACCTCCAATGGGATCTTTTGGTGTGCTATGACCTTGCTAGGCCTCTTAAGACTATTTTGGCTTCTTTTTTAATTTGAAAACACCTAAATATTCCTTTGTAAAGCTAAAATGATGTCAACAAATGCATTAGACCCATTTTGGATGAATTCACCTAGGATTAGAACATAACAAGGGCTCATGAAGACTTTTGGAATGTTTCAACACTTCTTTCAAGACTTGAAAACTTGTTATAAGCCCTTTTAGACACATTTCTTATTGAAGCACTTTCAAAAATAACCTAACTCAAACTTGAGCCTATTCAAGACCTTTGACAAGATATTACCTTAAAATCAACTTGAATGCTTCTAGGCATGGAATGAGGCTTAACAAGATTAATCAAGACCCCTAAGATACATTTTTTACAAATAGACTCTCCAATAAGACTAACACAAACCATGACACCAACATTGATTGTAAGACTCATGCTATGAATCAAGGGTACAAGGAACCTTAATGACTCATGCATACATGATATTGAATTCACTTAATCATCATGAGATACTTACAAGGAGCTCAAACTCAATTGATTTTTCAAATAATACCCCTCTCCAAGTGGGCAAATATCCTAGGGACCAAGGGTGGCTAGGATAGCCAATAATACCTCATCAAGCCTTGTTGTTGGGAACTATTTTCTAAATATTCTAAGACTTGATTTTTTTTATAGACCTCCCTAAGTTTCACTTAAGGGGGTGTTGGTGCAAATAATAATTGTTCACCTTTAGTTAAGTTAACTTTGGTAGTTAATTTTTACACTAAGGCTAGTTAGTGTGTGCACATGCCCAAGTATGCATTTACTACATACATACCTCACATGTGACACCATAATTATATGTTATGTCTAATGTGTCCAATAGGAAAATAGAAACAAAGGTGTGACTTTTTTCATATATTCCCTTCTCATCATTTGTATTTTATACAATAGAAAAACATACACACAAATGTTGAATATTGAGCGAACAATCTATAATATATTGTTTCTCATTTTAGTTCTCTTCTCACCTCTCTCCTACATGAGTTATGATTCATTTCTTATTTGATCTTGATTATAACAAATCTTAATAACATATTGCACAATCAGCAAGTTGTGGTATTCTCACTTTAGGTGACTATATCTAAAGTAAATTATTTTGTACAATTAAAAGACACTTTGAAGTGTCTTTTCTCAACTATGTGAGGGCACCAAATTAGGAGTTTTAAACTTAAAAAAATACCATGGTCACAAATTCGATCCAAAATGATTTGGCTATGCAAAGTGAATACTATATAAGGATTTTTTTATTTCTTTTTAATTTTTTTTTCAAATATGAGAAGTTTTTTTTTCATATTTGTACATTTCATTCCTTACATTTTATATTCAACAAATATACATGGATTAAGATTGAAAAATTATTATAATATTTTATTGTTATTTTATTTAATATTTATAGTTTATTATTTTATTTTTTTTCAAGATGAAACCTCTATTCTACAAATTTTATAAAATAACCTTAAACTTATTTTGAAATTATAAAATAAATTTCATAAAATAAAAAATATAGAAAAAGGGGTTAAAATGGCTAATACAAAATCATGTGATATAGTTTAACTAGGTTAAAATGCAAATCCAAGTGACATATTAATGTCCCTCAAGAGTACCATACATTCTCTATAGGGATAAAAGAAAAGCAACCATTTGGCTGAAAGAAAAAAGGTTCAAAGGTTTAAAAAAATGAACCTAGATAATCATTTTCATCTCACATAAACTAAGTGATCAAGTATTTATCTAATTGGAAGTGGTTAACTCATATAAAGTGGCTTGCATTTCCTAAAGATAACATATAAAGTGGCTTGTATTTCTTAAAGATAAAAAAAATAAGTGATTAAGTAATTATTTAATTGGAAGTGGTTAACTCATATAAAGTGGCTTGCATTTTTTAAAGATAAAAAAAAATAGTGTCTTTGAAAGGATGCAAATAGATTATGGGGAGACATTAATGAGACGAAATTGAAGGCATTTACATATTTAATGGGAAATATTTTTAGAAGGGTAAGATATTTAATTTAAAAAAAAATTATGGAAAAATTAAGAGAACAATGGAAAAATATTCTTACTAAAGATTACATGAAGAATGGGTGGCATTTTTTTTTATAAATAAGTATGAAGAGAATGACAATAAGAATAAAGAACAATAAATTTGTAGTTGCCTAAAATCATTAAGAAAATGAGGCTTTATGGTAGCTTAGTGACTCATCGCACAAAGAAAAAAGGTTTACAAGGAGTGAAAGTTGATTTTGTAAGCTTACATATCTATTTTATTTCATTTTTAATTATTTGTTAGTAGTGCAATTTTTATAGTTATGCTACTCAAGTTTTCTAACTACATATATTTCTTCACATTATACCAGTATAAGATATTTCAGCATAAGCCTAGTGAAGAAGATGTCCATTTCATCACATGTAATGGCCTAAGAAAATACATCATGATGACTTATGTAAGTGTTTATGCTAGTAATTTACAAAGAGAGAAAATTGAAGAAGATGTCTATTTTCTCAAAGTAGAAGGATGTAGAAGGAACAAATCAAATGTAAGAAGTTCTAAAAGATAGTTATGTAACACATGAATTGGGTATACAAATGATGTGCCATATGGGTTGAAATGGAGTGCCCCTTACAAGTTTGTGGGCGACCAAACAATTGGTGATTGATGTGTGTGGGTGACCAAAAATATGAATAAAACATATGGTAGCTAGATTTATTTTGTATAACGGAGCTTCAGTTGAAAAGTTTTCATGAAAGTTGTCAAGGTGTATTAGATGAAGTGTCTAAGTGACAAAAAATTTTGAGATGGAAAAGGTACATCAAATGAAGTTTCCAAGTGATAGGGTGTTCTAAGGTAAAAACAGTACATCATATGAAGTGCCCTAGTGACAAGGTGTTCTAAAGTGGAAAAAGTACATAAAATAAAATGTTCGTGTGATGAGGTGCTTTGATGTGGAAACACTCTATGATGAGTGGAATCTAGTAAACTTTGTAACGAGAGGGAAGATAGTTGCATTCAATAGTAGACATGGACCTAAAGAGTGTCTTTAAAAATGAATAGAAATTGACATAGGTACCTATGAGATCATTAGTGATGAGACTTTCTTCACTGGAAAAGACACATGTAATAAACATTTAAGCTTTACATTTTAGGTCATTAGTGATGGGAGTTTCATCACTAGAATATGTTGGTGGCTAAAAGAATGATCACGCTAAACAAGGGCATGGTATAATCATTGGTGACAAATAGTTCCATCTAGGGTAGGTTGATCATTAAAGGTGTATTTCTAGGTTGGAGTAGGTAGTATGGTCATGATAGTTTTCCACCATAGTTCTAGTGTGCAATAGATGTTAAATAATTCAAGGTTGGAATTGGCCACCATTGTTATGGTGCACGATATGGACATGCATGTAGGACATCATTATTATGGTGTGTGGTAGATGTCTCATAAGACTTTAAGATTGGAGAGCATTTGGCATCAAACATTTAGTAAGATTAACACAAGGATACCCTTCAACAATATATCATGGCACTATATTTTTGTTTAGTATTGAAAATACAATCAAATTAATTATATATAAAATTAGCTACTTCAATATGATGATATTATTTGTGTTAGAATTAATCACTCTAACAAAAAACATGTAAATAATGAAACATTTAAGACATGTCAACATATATTACACATGGACATCATAACTAAGTGAACTCAGTATTCAACACTACTTCCTAATTTGTACGACAGTTACAACTACTAGTTACCCATGTACTCCGATGATATGGAATGATGACTATAGGGACACTTGGCAATATTTGATGCAATAGAAGTTGGATTAGACATTGATTAGGTTTGTGTCTAGACTTAATCAAGGCATCCCCTACCCAAACATTACCATGTATGACTAAACGAAATATTCTTTCCTCTTCTATATTTGCATCTTTTGTTTTCCTTTTTCCAACCCCTTATTGGTCTGATTTCTAATAATACCATTTTTCAACCCTGTAATTGCAAATTTGCCTACTAAATTAGGAGGTACTAATTTGGAACTAAAGAGAAGATATTGCTTCATTATTTGATCAATGCAATCAATTTTAACTTTTATTAGAGATCACACAAAGGAGTCATTGGTTTAGCAAAAGTTGGGCTTGTCACGGACATTTGGAGAAAGAAACTTCCTTAAACCAAAACCATATTGTCGTTACATATGTGAGTAGTCGTATTGAGATTGTAACATCTATTTTAAGTTTTAATTCATTTTAACTTTTATAAGTAAATGAAAAGACGTGCTTTATTTTTATCTAATCAAAATCATTAAAAAATAGTGTTTCTTCATGAAAATCAAACCACCTTTTCCAATCCATTTACTTGATTTTAGGTATTTCATATTTTAAACTTGAAAAATCACTTTTTGTGCATTATTTCTCCCCATATTGATGGGAAAACGTTTAAAGAGATACAGTTTGCATTACATTTCTTGATGCTTAAATGCTCATTATAGATACATTCAAAATGCATTTTGCATATATTATTATTCTTTATTAGTGCTCATAAATGCTGATAATTCTTTGCAATAAGGTGACTAGTATTCACGAATCTAGCTAACAATTACATTAAAGACGATTCAGGGAGAACCCTTATGGAAACCATACATGGAGGACAAGATTTGATCGAGCAAATGTAAACAGAAATATAAAAAATGCAGCATGCAAAGATATTGTTGTACGCCCATAGCCTGGTAAAACGGTTCGAGGATAAATTCGTGCAGTGTAGCCCTCCATTTGCTCTTATAGCACTCTATCATCTGGTTTTTCAGTGTTTTTGAGCGGCTGAAGAGAAGATATGGCCATGTCCTTGCACGGACTCTCCCACAACTGAGCCACCTGAGCATTGTTTCCCACATATTTATGAAAAACCCCTGCCATCCTTAGCCTGGTGGCGTCTTTTTCCGTGTAAATCAAACTATCAATTAAACCCACATAGCGAGAGATAACCTGCAACTCTGCTGGGAGAAACGCCTCCAAAGCCATCAGGTTTCTCAAAACAGTTTCAGTATTTTCTGAGATCATGATAACAGCCAGGAAAGAGTAAACTTTTCCTTCTCAAATCTTAAGGCCATGCCCCCTCTCCTGCATACGGCCGGAAACAGTTTCAGTAGTTTTGCAGGCCTTCCTGATAACAATGCGGCGGCTGCAGGTCAACCCGTAGCGCTTACCAGGGTAATCTGTTTTATTCCCTTTTAAATGGATGGTGCCAGTTTCTTCAATTGTCACATTCTCGATAGTGGTAGATAACTAAGTACAAGTTTATAGATAAAAGAAATCCACGGTTTATAGTGGTGCATCTTACGGAATAGGGTTTTCCTTTAAGTTTGTTTCATTGATAGAATATATTGATGTTTATAAATATTAAAGTCCATTATAAATTGGAGTAGTAATATTAATATTTGTTTAATATTTATTTTATAACGTTAAAAATAATTAATTATATTTTGATAAATAAGATTTATGTATTTTATTTTAATATAGAGTTATTGATTATATGTTTAAAAAATATATTTTATAATTTTTGTAATAAAATTAATTTAATTATAAATAGTTAATATGATATATTAAAATGGATGAAAATTGAAAATGGATAATTTTTTAAAAATTTAATGTGATTTAAAAATTAATTTTGATAACTGTGTAACTATATTTATCCTTATTTTTAAATTAGTTAATGAAATGAAAGGAATCTAAAAAATTTTTTGATAAAAAATAAATAATTAAAAAAGATGAATATAATAATACATACTAAAGTATTAATAAATCACAACATAACAAAGTTAATAAAATACACTAAATAGAAGATTGAGATTCATCATTAAAAATAAAATAATTTTTTCTGATGAATAGATAGCTCAAAAAAATGATTTTCCTTGGGGGATAGTAATTTGAAAAGCTTCGATCCACCAAATTGTACACAATTTATTCTCATAAATAACATTTTCAATCAAAATTTTGTGTTTTTTTTGGGTAAAGCGTAAACAAGGGTGTGATGAATATTAACTTCGAAAAGGGGATTACATACAAAAGCAGGGGACTACGTCCCAGCATACTGCAGCCAAAACAAAACAAAACAAACACACATCATGGCAGATGATTGAAACCAGGCAGTGTCGGCCGACTAAATTCTCCATTGATACCCAACTCAAACGTATTACATGTATTATATATATATATATATATATATATATATATATATATATATATATTTATTGAGAATTAATTGCTCTCATTCATCCTAGAGACAGTAACAGAAACATTTTCGGCTTGCCACGTTGAATTTGCAACGTCCTGCGGAAAATTTCTGAGTTCGACAGACACGGTTGCAGTTGGTATCGTTGATGCAATGCCCTTCAAACTTGATGTTGGGGCTCTGGGAGTTACACAATTGTTGTCCCTCCGCTGTTTGCATCTCTGTATATTCAAACCAATGTATAATAGGCATCATCGACCATACAAAATACAAGATTAAGATGATAAACAAATTTATAAGAATGAATATGGATTAACCTACCCAGGGTAGCTAAAATCAGCAAAATCAGAAACACAACGTGCAGATTTTTCCGTGCCATTCTTTTCTATCGTTTTCGCACCCTGCCAAGAAGTTTATGTTAGGAGGGGACGCATCGAATCTATAATTGGGTGGGTGCTCTAGATATCAGGATATGTTGATAGAAATGCCGATTCTCTTCCTCCAGGCCCTAGGGTATGCTCCATTAATGCAATTGCAAAGTATAACAGAGGCATAGACCAAGGAGGAATGTGGATCCAAGATTATACACCCCAACAGTTTCGAGCAAACCCCACGCAAATAAATATAAGTCTCTAGATATTAAAGAAGCAAGACTGAGTGCGGATATGGGGACTGGAGACGGAAGTCTAGATTAAAAAAAAGGCGAGGCAAACAGGAATTCAAGATGGGGTTCCAGATAAAAACCAACAGAGCGAAAGTGGAAACTCAGGAGCATGTAAGGGACAAACCGTTAAACGTCAAGGGGCCATTGAATCATGGTATTGAAATAAGAGGTAGGATTAATATGGAATCACACAATATGTTCCATCAAAGCAATTACAAAATTCAAAAGAATCTGAAAGCCGGAAGGAGCAAAGACAGAGTGGGAATTCAGGAATATGGGGCAATTTAAAAATCGTGTTAAAATGAAATGCAGCTCTATAATAAGCAGTTAATCCTATTACAACTGAAAAGTTTTGAGGACTAAATCTGACCTGATTGCAATGGCCTCTCTGCTGAATGGCGTCCTCTTCCTCTCTTCCCAACGTCTTCTGATCAGGCTGTCCCTCTTCCTCTCCCTCAGCGTCTTGTAATAAGAAGCGCTGCTACCAAGTGATTTTTATCGGTGATAAAGGTCGGCATACCTTGCCATGGTAAACAGTATTTCGCTGTTACTAGATACTTTAAGATGCCACGTAGTTTCTCCTTTCCGGCTTGACTAGATACTATAAGATGCCACGTAGTGTCTCCTTTCTAGATACTTTAAGATTGCACGTAGTTTCTCCTTTCTAGATACTTTAAGATTGCACGTAGTTTCTCCTTTCCGGCTTGACTAGATACTTTAAGATGCCACGTAATTTGTCCTTTCCGGCTTGATTAATTATTTTAATAGTCGAGGAGATAGTTTCTCCTTTCCAGATACTTTAAGATTGCATGTAGTTTGTCCTTTCCGGCTTGATTAATTATTTTAATAGTCGAGGAGATAGTTTCTCCTTCCCAGATACTTTAAGATTGCACGTAGTTTGTCCTTTCCGGCTTGATTAATTATTTTAATAGTCGAGGAGATAGTTTGTCCTTTCCGGCTTGATTAATTATTTTAATAGTCGGCAGCCGCCACCCAACCCGAGCTCGAACCGGTTCACAGTATCCACAATGTGAAAAGAAGATAGTATGATGTGAGATATTTTATTTATTTACTTTCTTGAGGTATGTTTCGATCTAAACGTGTATGATTTCATAGCACGTAGCATGTAAATGCTCAAGATAGGTTTAGTGGTAAAGAAGTGGGGCTTTTAACAAAGTTATAAGTCAAAGATTTAAAGTCAAAAATATGTTGAATATATAAAAATATTATTTGAACATAAAATTAGCAATTTAAAATTGAAAATATATTAAATTTATAATGAGTTAGAGATTTTTGGAATTCTTCGGTATATTTTATTGTACAAATAATAAAAGTACATAAAGTTACATAGCAACATAGTTGGTTGGTATTTATGGTTTGAACTCTATACCAGAGGATAAAACACTGGATCAAATCATGGAAACGAAATACAAGAAACAAAAAGTCAAATCATAAAAGACACGACAATCAAAACAACATTATAAAAATATTAGAAGAGAATTAAGCACAGGGGAAACACTCAAAAGAGGGAGTAGAGAATCATCATTAGGTGGCAGAGTAGTCTAAGCAGAAGACTCTATCAAAGGGGGATCCAAAGCCACCTAGTAGTCCATAGGGTCCAAAGCCAAAGTCATGTTTATCTCCCATCCGTCAATGCACTAAAGCGGAGTTTGATTGCCAAAAAGGCCAGCTAGAGAACTCCTTCGAGAGGGACCTGTATCAATCTTGCCACATAGTGGTAGCAACCTTCATCCTCCCCCCACTAACATTGAGGGGTGATCCGATCAATAGTTTAGGAGACAATTTAGGGGACGGTTCTACCCCAATTGGTGGCAGAACTTCTGAGAGCCATAACTTTTGCACTATAGCTCCGTTTGACTCCCCGTTTGAACCGTTGGAAAGCTAAGAATGAGGGGAACATCGTGAGATGACACATATATTTGATCAGTGAGTTTTGACACCCAAAAATTAAATAAAAGTGCCCCAAATTTTAATTTTAGTAGTGCAGTCTAAAAATAGTAAGTTTCTAAAAATAATAATTCCTTGAATTATGTAGTGTTGTAAATCGTGGAAGTTGAACCATTTAATCTCCCTCGATATTGGTGACCTTCCACATCCTCCTCCTACTTAAAAAATGTGTATAAATGAAGATGTAACCCGAAATAGAAATGAGATATCTCTTCTCAGAGATAGGCATATGTTTGGGTCTACCAATTTGATCAATAAAACATCTCTTCTCAGAGATATCATTATTAAAATTGTGTTGTTCTTGTTTCTTGAATTATCTTTCAACCAATTTTTTTGAGTTTTGGATCATTGGTATTAGAGCAGTTTGTCTTGAGAGTGTATGATCTCGAGGACGAGGTTGGGCTACAAGAAGCTTGGGTGGAAAACCACAGAGCTTCCAAACTATCCACCTATTCACTCCAAATGACTTCAAATAATAGACAACACTGAGACATCTGATCCTTTCAAGGAAATGGTGAATGAAGCCCTCCAACAACAACAAGCACATATACTACAACAATTGGCTCAAATTCTCTAACAAATCTCGATGAAAAATTTTGGCTCCTCATCTGTACCCCCACATCCTTTCAATACCCCAACACCCTTTAAGGTTTAGGTGAATTTTGATATCCCTATATTTGAAGGCAAAATCAATGCCGATGCAGTAGAAAATTGGTTGGATTAAATATCTTCCTATTTTTTTGTAAATAAATTCATCGATAAAGAGAAGATCACTTTTGCTTTTTTGAAATCATCACTCCCTGTCAAAAATTGGTGAGAAATGTACAAGAAGAGATTCAGTACAGATGCTAGTGGCCTTGAGGTGGAACCTACCTGGGATGATTTCATAGAAGCTGTAAAGGAAGAATACTACCCCATTGAAGCATATGATGATCTGTATATAGAGTGACAACAAATTCACCAAGGTAAGGAACAGTCTGTTCAAGATTACATTGATATTTTTTATTTTCTATTTGTGAGATTGGGGATCCAAGAAAGTGAGAAACACAAGGTTATCAAATATCATGGTGAACTTCAATGGTATATACGGAGGGATATAAAACTCTTCAATCTAGAAACCCTCGGTGAGGCATATAAGTTTGCAGTGAAGATTGAGCAGAAGCATGGAAGAATGAATAAAAAGAGTCAGCCTACAAAATGGAAAAGTGACAAAGAAGGTCAAACACGAGGCCAAAATTGAACTAAAAGGAAGGGAAGACTGGGAAATGGTGTGATTACCATAAATCTGAAACGCACTCCAAAGAAGAATGTCGAGACATCAAGTCCCTAATTTTTGAGTCGCAATCCTTAACATCTACTGCTCTGCCTCATACAGACCTTGCAGTTGAAGAGATTAAAGAAGAGATTATAGATGTTAAGCTTGATGCCATCGTTGCTTCATCACAGACCCATGATGAGAGACAAAACGATAAGGAAAGGTTGTTTCACTCTAAGTTATGGGTGAAAGGTAAGCCTTTCCATTTCATTCTTGATAGTAGGAGTCTAAAGAATTTAATCTTTGCTAATATTGTGAAAAGCCTAAATCTATCCATGAAGCCTCACCCAAAGCCATACAGTGTTGGATGGTTGAGTCCAGGGAGAAACCTCCATGTCACTCACCAATGTCTTCTCTCATATGCAATAAAACCTTTCCAAGATGAAGTCTTATGTGATGTGGTCAATCTAGATGTTTGTGATGTAATCTTTGGTTAGTTATTCATGTTGATTGACATGGCCTCTATGAATCAAGAACTTGAAAGATCACCCTCACTCTTGGAACATGGTGCTATAGGGTACCAGAGGTATCACCTTCTACATCTGTCTCTCTGATTAGTGCCAAGAAATTTGTTCTCATGGTGGTCAAGCCACAAGAATCTAAAAGGGCCCATGTTGCAGCCTTGACTACACAAACAACACAATAACAGAAGTAAATAGATACCAAGCTGAAGAAGTTCATAGCCTTCCATCCATAGACTGATGGTTAGATAGAAATGGTGAATAATCAGGCCCTGCATAGTTCTACAAAGCACAGTCCATTCTAAGTATGCATTAGGAATCAAATCAAAATACAACTACCACACTTGATGACAAATCTTGATGCAATGGGGACCATTGCTTCTCAATGAGGGAGGAATGATCTGAGCAATATTTTAGATGATAATTCAGGTGACGGTTCTACCCTAATTGGTGGTAAAACTTTCAAGAGCCATAAATTTTTCACCATAGCTCTGCTTGACTCCCTATTTAAACTGTTAGAAAACTAAGAATGAGGGGAACATCGTGAGATGGAATGTAGCTCCACTTGGTGGGTTTTGACCTCTGAAAACTAAATAGAAGTGCTTTAAATTTTAATTTTTGTAGTGCAGTCTAAAAATAGTAAGTTTCAAAAAATAGTAATTCCTCGAATTATGTAGTGTTGTAAATCATGGAAGTTGAACCACTTAATCTCCCTCGAGATTGGTAACCTTCCACATCCTCCTCCTACCTCCAAAATGTGTATAAATAAAGATGTAACCTGAAATGGAAATGAGACATCTCTTCTCAGAGATAGACATATGTTTGGGTCTAGAAATTTGATCAATAAAACATATCTTCTTAGAGATAACATTATTACAATTATATTGTTCTTATTTTTTGAATTATCTTTCAACCAAAAATTTTTAATTTTTAAATCATTGGTATCAGAGCGGTTTGTATTGAGAGTGTATGATCTCAAGGACAAGGTCAGGTTATAAGAAGCTTAGGTGGAAAACAACAGAGCTTCCAAACTTTCCACCTATTAACTCTAAATGACTTCAAATGGTAGACAATACTGAGACATCCGATCCTTTCAAGGAAATGATGAATGAAGCCTTCCAACAATAGTAAGCGTGGATGCTACAACAATTCACTCAAATTCTCCAACAAATATCGATGGAAAATTTTGGCTCCTCATTTACACCCCCACATCCTTTCAGTGCCCCAACACCCTTCAAGGTTCAAGTGAATTTTGATATCCCTACATTTGAAGGCAAAATCAATGCTAATGTAGTAGAAAATTGGTTAGATCAATTATCTTCCTATTTTTTTGTAAGCATCAGTCCTGTCAAAAATTGGTGAGAAGTGTACAAGAAGATATTTAGTACAGATGATATTGGCCTTGAGGTGGAACCTACCTGGGATGATTTCATAGAAGCTATAAAGGAAGAATACTACCTCATTGAAGCATATGATGATCTGTATATAGAGTGACAACAACTTCACCAAGGTAAGGAACAGTCTATTCAAGATTACACTAACATTTTTTATTTTCTATTTGTGAGATTAGGGATCCAAGAAAGTGAGAAACACAAGGTTATCAAATATCATGGTGGACTACAATGGTATATATGGGGGGATATAGAACTCTTCAATCTGGAAACCCTCAGTGAGGGTGTATAAGTTTGCAGTGAAGATTGAGCAGAAGCATGAAAGAATGAATACAAAGAGTCAGCCTACAAAATAGAAAAGTGACAAAGAAGGTCAAATACAAGGCCAAAATTAGAAGTAAAAGGAAGGGAAGATTTGGAAATGGTGTGATTACCATAAATCTGGAATGCACTCCAAAGAAGAATGTCGAGACATCAAGTCCCTAATTTTTTAGTCACAATCCTTAACATCTACTGCTCTGCCTCATATAGACCTTGTAGTTGAAGAGATTAAAGAAGAGATTATAGATGCTAATCCTGATGCCATCGTTGCTTCATCACAGACCCATGAGGAGAGACCAGACGATAAGGAAAGGTTGTTTCACTCTAAGTTATGGGTGAAAGGTAAGCCTCTACATTTCATTCTCAATAGTAGGAGTCTAAAGAATTTAATCTTTGCTAATATTGTGAAAAGCCTAAATCTATCCATGAAGCCTCACCCAAAGCCATACAATATTAGATAGTTGAGTCCAGGGAGAAACCTCCGTGTCACCCACCAATATCTTCTCTCATATGCAATAAAACCTTTCCAAGATGAAGTCTTATGTGATGTGGTCAATCCGGATGTTTGCAATGTAATATTTGATCAGCTATTCATGTATGATCGACATGGCATCTATGAATCAAGAACTTGAAAGATCACACTCACTCTTGGAACACGGTGCTACAGGGTACCAGAGGTACCATCTTTTATATCTGTCTCTCTGATTAGTGCCAAAAATTTTGTTCTCATGGTGGTCAAGCCACAAGAATCTAAAAGGGCCCATGTTGTAGCCCTGACTACACAAACAACACAATGATAGAAGTAAATAGATACCAAGCTGAAGAAGTTCATAGCCTTCCATCCACAGACTAATGGTCAGATAGAAATGGTGAACAATCAGACCTTTCACAGTTCCACAAAGCACAATCCATTCCAAGTATGCATTAGGAATCAAATCAAAATACAAATACCACACTTGATGACAAATCTTGATGCAATGGGGACCATTACTTCTCAAGGAGGGGGGAATGATTTGAGCAATATTTTAGATGATAATTCAGGTGATAGTTCTACACTAATTGGTGGCAAAACTTTTGAGAGCCATAACTTTTGCACCATAGCTCTATTTGACTCCTTGTTTAAACTGTTAGAAAGATAAGAATGAGGGGAACATCATGAGATGGCATGCAACTCCACTTGGTGGGTTTTGACCTCTGAAAACTAAATAAAAGTGCCTTAAATTTTAATTTTAGTAGTGCAGTCAAAAAATAATAAGTTTTTAAAAATAGTAATTCCTCAAATTTTGTAGTGTTGTAAATCATGGAAGTCGAACCACTTAATCTCCCTCGAGATTGGTGACCTTCCACATCCTCCTCCTACCTCCAAAATGTGTATAAATAAAGATGTAACCTGAAATGGAAATGAGACATCTCTTCTCAGAGATAGGCATATGTTTGGGTCTAGAAATTTGATCAATAAAACATCTCTTCTTAGAGATAACATTATTACAATTATATTGTTCTTGTTTCTTGAATTATCTTTCAACCAAAGATTTTCAATTTTTGGATCATTGGTATTAGAACAATTTGTATTGAGAGTGTATGATCTCAAAGACGAGGTCAGATTACAAGAAGCTTAGGTGGAAAACAACAGAGCTTCCAAACTATCCACCTATTCACTTTAAACAACTTCAAATGGCAGACAACACTGAGACATTTGATCATTTCAAGGAAATGATGAATGAAGCCTTCCAACAAAAGTAAGTGTGGATGCTACAACAATTCACTCAAATTCTCCAATAAATATTGATGGAAAATTTTGGTTCCTCATCTGCACCCCCACATCCTTTCAGTGCCCCAACACCTTTCAAGGTTTAAGTATATTTTGATATCCCTACATTTTAAGGCAAAATCAATGCGAATGTAGTAGAAAATTGGTTAGATCAATTACCTTCCTATTTTTTTGTAAATAAATTCACCGATAAAAAAGTCACTTTTGCTCTTTTGAAAGCATCGTTGCCTATCAAAAATTGGTGAGAAGTGTACAAGAAGATATTTAGTACAAATGATATTGGCCTTGAGGTGGAACCTACCTGGGATGATTTCATAAAAGCTGGAAAGGAAGAATACTACCCCTTTGAAGCATATGATGATCTATATATAGAGTGGCTATAACTTCGCCAAGGTAAGGAATAGTCTATTCAAGATTACACTGACATTTTTCATTCTCTATCTGCAAAATTGGGCATCCAAGAAAGTGAGAAACATAAGGTTCTCAAATATCGTGGTGGACTACAATGGTATATATGAGGGGAGATGGAACTCTTCAATTTGGAAACCCTAGTTGAGGTGTATAAGTTCATAGTGAAGATTGAGTAGAAGCATGGAAGAATGAATACAAAGAGTTAACCTACAAAATGGAAAAGTGACAAGGAAGGTCAAACATGAGGCCAAAATCGGAAGCAAAAGGAAGAAAAGATTAGAAAATGGTGTGATTATCAAAAATCTAGAATGCACTCCAAAGAAGAATGTCGAGCCATCAAGTCCCTACTTTCTGAGTAACAATCCTCAAAATCTACTACTGTACCTCATATAGACCCTGTAGTTGAAGAGGTTAAAGAAGAGATTATAGCTACTGAGCCTGATGCCATCATTGCTTCATCACAGACCCATGAGGAGAGGCCAGACTACAAGGAAAGGTTGTTTCACTCTAAGTTATGGGTGAAAGGTAAGCCTCTATATTTCAGTCTTGATAGTGAGAGTCTAAAGAATTTAATCTCTGCTAATATTGTGAAAATCCTAAATCTATCGATGAAGCCTCACTCAAATCCATATAGTATTGGATGGTTGAGTCCAGGGAGAAACCTCCGTGTCACCCACCAATGTCTTCTCTCATATGCAATAAAACTTTTCCAAGATGAAGTCTTATGTGATGTGGTCAATCTAGATGTTTGTGATGTACTCTTTGGTTAGTTATTCATGTATAATTGACATGTCATCTATGAATCAAGAACTTGAAGGATCACCCTCACTCTTGGAACACGATGCTATAGGATACCATAGGTACCACCTTCTACATCTGTCTATTTGATTAGTGCCAAGAAATTTGTTCTCATGGTGGTCAAGCCACAAGAATCCAAAAGGGCCCATGTTATAGTTCTGACTACACAAACAACACAATGACAGAATCAAATAGATACCAAGCTGAAGAAGTTTACAACCTTCCATCCACAGACTAATGGTCAGATAGAAATGGTGAACAATCGGGCCCTGCACAGTTCCACAAAGCATAATTCATTCCATATATGCATTAAGAATGAAATCAAAATACAACTACCACACTTGATGACAAATCTTGATGTAATGGGGACCATTGCTTCTCAAGGAGGGAGGAATGATCATAGAAATATTTCAAGTGACAATTCAGGTGACGGTTCTACCCCAATTGGTGGCAGAACTTCTGAGAGCCATAACTTTTTCACCATAGCTTTGTTTGACTCCCCATTTAAATTGTTAGAAAGCTAAGAACGAGGGTAACGTCGTGAGATGGCATGGAGCTCTGCTTGGTGAGTTTTTCCCCTTGAAAATTAAATGGAAGTGCCCCAAATTTCAATTTTAGTAGTGCAATCTCAAAATAGTAAGTTTCTAAAAATAGTAATTCCTCAAATTTTGTAGTGTTGTAAATCGTGGAAGTCAAACCACTTAATCTTCCTCGATATTAGTGACCTTCCACATCCTCCTCCTACATCTAAAATGTGTATAAATGAATATGTAACCTGAAATGGAAACGAGACATCTCTTCTCAGAGATAAGCATATGTTTGGGTCTAGAAATTTGATCAATAAAACATCTCTTCTCAGAGATAGAATTATTACAATTATGTTGTTCTTATTTCTTGAATTATATTTCAACCAAAGCTTTTCAAGTTTTGGATCAAGGGGAGAAGTGACTAAAATTTTGAGAACAACTTCAATGTCTCTTGAGAGGTGGAGGTGGTAGACTTTGAGGCATGCCATCTGGGGAAACTTGGCTCATATGCAGGGAACACCCTCCCAATGCTCTAATAGCTCCTAAAGATGGCATACCTCCATGACAACCTTCTCTGTTTGGAATTGTATCTATATGCAAGCCAAAAATATTATTTTAAACATAAAGTTAGAGATTTTTGGATCACTTCAAATGGTGGATGAACTCATGAGTTATCGCTAGTAGCAAAACAAATAAAAAACATGGCAGATGATTGAAACCAGGTAGTTTAGGAGCATGATTCCATCTTTGAATCCATCATGGTTGCTACTGAAGAAGAACTACTACCCCTTGGAGGCCATGACTTGGTCCCACAATACCATTTTCAGCTGACTAAATTCCCCAATGATACCCAACTCAAATGTATCACACACACACACACACACACACACACACACACACACACACACACACACACACACACACACACACACACACACACACAATGAGAACTAATTGCTCTTATTTATCCTAGAAACAATAGCAAGAACATTTTCAGCTTACCACCTTGAATTTGCAATGTCTTCCAAAAAAATTCTCAGTTCGATAGACACGGTTGCAGTTGTTGTCAAGGCTATACCCTTCAAAGTTGTGGCTACACATTCATTGTTCCTCCATTGTTTGCATCTCTATAAATTCAAACCAATGTCTAACATGCATCATATATGATACAAGATTAAGATGATAAACAAATTTATAAGAATGAATATGGATGAATCTACCCAGGGTAATTAAAATCAGTAAAATCAAAAACATAACATGTAAATTTTTCTTACTCCATGCCATTGTATGTCACCTTACACACACATTACCAATTTTCACCCAAAAAAACCATATAACCTCATTTATATAAGAAAGAAATAGTTTTAACCACCCCTCAATATTATTCGTATCATATCATTTTAATATACACTGGTCACATCAGTGCAATACACACTCTTGTTTAAAAGAAATAAATTACCTTTATTTATAACCACTTTTATGATAGTTTAATATACACCTATCACATGAGTGAAATAAACCTAATACACACTCCCATAAAAAAAAACATATTACCTTTATTTATAACCACCCTCAATATTCTTCCTTATCATAACAACTCAATATACACCCCTCACATCAATCCAATACACACCTCTATCTAAAAGAAGCATATTAGATTATTTGAGAAAAGATCATTTAAACCTTTAACCATCTCATTTTTATTCCATGTCATATCAACCCAAAATACAACTGGGTCATATCAACCAACCCTAACATTCCCTGCGTCCCCCGTCCCCCCAAAAAAACCCTTCTGTCATATCAACCAACCCCAATATTCTTCCTTAACACTAGGGGTTTAATTTGACGGTCACCCTTACCCATCAAAAAATTTTTTGTGATGGTTTTTAAGATAATGTCACCTTGCACATGACGTTCATTTTTCATTTTGAACTTTCATAATTTTTATATAAATACGAAAATATTTATTTTTATATAATAAAATGATATAAAAATAAAGATATTATTAATATAAATGAAATCATATTCTATTAGATGTGTGTAAATATATTTATAAAATGCTATACCTTATCATAATATTTTTGATGTATTTAAATTATAGTTGAGTAGACTATCGAGATTCCAGAATGTAGAGGAAGAGCCACCTATTTTCTAGTTGATGTAGTTTATTTGCGAAACATTTTCACTTGCAAATGTTTTTGAATTGGGTAAAGTGTCCAATTCTACACCAAACAATGGTAGAGATGCACCCAGAACAATAATGCCTTCAACCATTAACACAAAGCCCTATTCTTATTTCTTCCCTAAATTGTCCATGTTTGGGGGTAAATAAAAGCCAAGACACCACTTTTAATTGGTTAGAAGGCTTTATTGAAAACACCACAACAAGCCAAAAAATAAATAGGCAACCGTTCAACTATGAAATAACCTGTAAGATGACAATCAACATAATAATAATAAAATATTATAAATTCAACCTACAAATTTATAGTTTTTGTGGGAAGTTGTTTTAAAATGAAATAGCAAAGACACACAGTTCATCACATTACACGCTGTAACCTTTTTAAAAAGGCATCTAATAGGAGTGTATCCATAAAAGAAGTGGAAACAAATCCATGGTATATACCAAAAAAAAATCAGATCACAAATGTTTCAGTAAGCAATCACAAACCCTATGTTAACCATCTCAACACAAGATTTGAGTTCAAATGATAGTGTACGCCTTATTCATAAAGGTAAAAGTTAGGGATTATTGTTTTTGAAACTCAAATATGTGACTATTATAAGATAATGCAATGACCTTAGAAGAGATTCACACAAATATTTACATTAGAGGCAAGCGCTGTTATAAAATTAAACCCTTTGCGGTATAGGTAAATGTTGTTCTCAAAATAAACCCTTATTTGTTCTAAACTCTTAAATGAAAAAAAAATAAAAACATTTGAAAGGGGAAAAAAACACTGAAGAATGAAAAATAAAGGGAAAAGGACTGACCTGAGTTGGAGTCGGATGATTGACCAAAGCAAGATGTAAATCTCATAGAGTGCAAAATCGAAAGGATTGCTCCTCTTCTCCATCTTCGAGTGGGAAGAAAAAACACCGAGTGAGCAGTGTGAAGGAAAATGATTCTTCATTGCTCGTTGCGCTGAGATCCATCTCCTCCACTGGTTTATAAACTCAGAGAGTCGCCCTTTTTACCAGATTTTTGAGCCAAAAATTAACCAAAAAAAATTCAAGAACTTTGAACTTTGCACCCACGTAATATGAAGGAGGTTTCGTGAAGTGGGGTGACTGTAGAATCTTGTCATAGTTCACCTTTGTTCCATCTCCTATATTAATGGTAGTTACACTTGAAAAATAGAAAATTTAAATTTCATTAAGTCATGGAAAATACAGCCTTTAATTATTCTCACTAATGTCAATAACTCAACGAATAAGCAATCCTCAATTCATTTTTAATCCTCAACGGTGGCCAAGTTGCTAGGAATTATGGCCAAGTTGCTAGGAATGGCGGCCAAGTTGCTAGGAAATGGGAATGTTTGAATATTTTTTTTGGTTAGTTTCCTTCGAGTCTATGTTTCAATAATGATTCCACTTTACCTTAACATCACGCATGGGTAATGCTGTCTAGTCTCCTATTTTATCTTATTGTGCCTCTGAATCTGGGGTCCGAACACCTTCACATTTTATTTATGTGTTTGGTCATGTGAGACTGTGACTATGAGTCGTGACATGTCCACTTCCCACTCCCAGACTCCAATCCTAGACTCTGACTATTCCAAGTCCCCACTCCTATTAATAATTTTAAAAAGGTCAATTTTTTTATTGTAAACATCAATTTGACAAGTAGTCTAAGTTTTTGTCTGTCCTTTGATACAGTTAATATAATGTGACTGCATTTTACGGGTAAAAACTTCAAAAATGTTTAAATAGCTGCCAAATTTAACCCCTACTTAACACCCCTATCATACCCCTGTCAAAATCAACCAACCTCATATTATTCTTGATCAGAAGTCCACACCGTGCGTGCCCGTCAAAGCATCCTATGTAATCGTTCATTGTGGGACATGTATCGATTAAGAGTCTCCACAATGTGCCATCAAATGACGGGGATTCAAAAATGATTTATGTGAAATATTTTATTAATATTATTATTTTTTCAATATTTTAAAAATATCTTTAAATCTAAAGATATATGGTATATTTATGTTCAAGATGTACTTATCAATGGTTTCATATAATATAGTGAAGAGAAAAGAGCACAAGTCATCAAATAATGGGGATTCAAAAATGATTTATGTGAAATGTTTTATTAATAATATTATTTTATCAATATTTTTAAAGTATGTTTCAATTTAAAGGTATATGGTTTCATATAATGTACTATGTTTATGTTCAAGATGTACTCATCAATGGTTTCATATAATGTAGTATGTTTATGTTTAAGATGTATTCATTAAACCCAATGAGTTTTGATCCAGTGGTAAAGAAGTGGGTCTTTATCAAAGTTGGTTATAAGTTAGAGATAAGTCAAAAATAATATAGAAGGAAGGGAGCTTGCTTTGTACACTGACAAGAGGGATCATCATCATCATAGTATATGTATAAACAAGTCATTTTTTACATGTGGCTCTAATTTTAGAGTGCATTGTCTAATCTCATATTTACCTTGCAAAGGATTGGTAAAGAGAATCAAATTTAATAGTTAGGCATGACAATCACTAAAATTTTAAATGGAAAATTTGAAATGTAATTAAATTTCCTAGCGATACCCAACGCAAATGTATTACACACACAAAATGAGAATTAATTGCTATTTTTTATCCTTGAGAGTTATGACTTTGGCAATATTTGATGACTCGGCCAGTATACAAAGATCCAATAAATTGGTGATTCAACATAGGAATAAAACAAGCACATATGGATGCAAATCAAGAAATATAATGATCGAATTCAAAACTCTTCTAGCATTACATTTTACAGCCTACAAGCTAATCTATTGATCAAAATTTAAACATATTTGTGATCATTTTTAAAATTTCATAGATTTATGTACTTTTATTAGATATAGATATTTTTATAAATCACACACACACACACACACACACACACACACACACACACACACACACACACACACACACACACACACACTTGAGAATTAATTCTTATTTTTCATCTTTGAGAGTTTCGACTTTGGCAATATTCGATGACTCAATCAATATAAAACAATCTAATAAATAGGTGATTCGACATAGAAATAAATCAAGAAATTTTGGATGTAAATCAAGAAATATAATTATCCAATTCAAAACTCTTCTAGCATTGTATTTTACAACCCATAAATAAATTTGTTGATCTAATTTTAAACATGTTTGTGATCATTTCTTACATTTTATAGATTTATATACTTTTATTAGAGCATTTCTATACTTATTAAAAAAAAATCTTCATTGCGAAGCTTTTATAGACCCGTGATGTTATTTCATCCCTCTGAAGCTTTTCTAGACCCGTGACAATTTTTCATCATTACAAATATTTTCTAGACATGTGATATTATTTCATCCCTGCGAAGCTTTTCTAGGTCTATGTTGATTTTCCATAATGCAGCATTTTCCTATTTTGTGATATTTTTCCATAACATGATGCTTGGAAATAATGTGATGCTTTTCCATTAATGCAATATTTTTACATCATTGTGATGCTTAACCAAGCTAGCAATCATTTTCCATCAACATGATGTTTTCTAGAATCTAAGTTCATGATGTTTTTACACCATGCGATGCTTTTCTAAGTTTACAATACTTCAACACTCATTTTTTTTGTCTTTTTATTATCTGTGTATTCCTTACCATCCTAGAAATTATCAATGCTAAATCAAATTATGTAAGAAATTATGAAAAATCCTATTAAGGTTCTAATTACTCTTTTATTTTAATTAAATGTATTTAATCTCTTGCATGTCACATTAATGTTTTCAATTGGAAAGTAAAAATATATAGAGTAAGGAGGGAAAACTCAAACAAAATTTCAAACCTTTGCATATCAAAAAATTTGCTTAAAAATATTAACATGGGAAATTACACACACTTTTACAATAGTCATCAAGTTTGACTATTTCCATAGTGGAAACCTCCATATTAGTAGTGGAATTAAATGAAGAGTTTCATCCTTGCATAGTATTTTTTTGAGATAATAACATTGTTCATTGTTGGAGGATAACTACAACAGACTTCACATATTTCAAAACAATCTAGCTTTGAGATGTTGAAACTTAAGCTTCTATATTTAAAAATTATTTTAGATTAAAAAAATAGTAATATTTATCCCATATTAGAAGTCCCCTCCATGTAGATACTTATAAATTTATTCTCTTTGATCCATCAAACTAAAAAATTGTTTATAAAGAGCTTTGAATTCTAATAATGAAATGCCACCACTATTATCCCCACTTGGAAAATTAGAAGAGTGGAAGACAAATTAACCCAATGCAGAGTCTAGACCAACTCTAAACTTTTCCTTTATGAAAAATTATGTCAAATTTCTTACCAGACCTTAGTCACAAAGGAAAGGTAAGAGATTGTAAACAAACATTGATGCCACTTTGGGATTAAACCCGTTACGAATGTTCATCTTCAAGTATTATACACCCAAAACAAGTTCAATGGTAGCTTTTGTCTCGATATTGTAAAGATTAAAGACATCTATTAATATGTTTTTGAAGATAAGACCCCAAAAAATTGTTTCTTATTTTTCAGGTCTAAAAAAAAGAGTGGAAACAAATTTTGAACAATGATTAACTAAGAAAAAATTTAGACAAAAGAGACCAAATAAGTGAGTAAGCATGAGCCTAAAATAAATAAATAGAAATTTAAATTGATATCTACATTATTTTAAAATAAGGGGATACCTTTGTTCAAAATAACCCACTCAATTTTGTCATTAATGCCAAAATCACACTATTCTTCCTTCACAACATTATACCCATCATCCCAAACCCAGATTCACTCATTTAATCTAACAAGGGCATTGCCAATTCCATTAGGAATTAAAGCAAAATGACCATGAATAATGCCAAATTAAACCTAACCCCAATTCTATTGGGAATTAAGGAAAAATGACATAGAATAATGTCAAATCAAACCCAATTAGAAAATAGTTTTATAATCAAAGCCTAAATATTCAAATGCTAACAAGGGTGACATAAGTAAATACTACCTATACCATCTCATAAACTCATTTAAAATGACATTAAAAACTTCATATGATGTTAGCTTCAATTTTCATCTTTTATCCATCAATTATCTACATTAATTGTAACTTTTTCTTGTTAGATCATTTTACTATCTACAAAAAATTGTCTCAGTGTTTTAAGGAGTCAACAACATTCTTGTTAAGGATGCTTCACCATCCTACTATCACAAGCATATGATGATGTACAAACCAAGCGATGATGTCCAAAGAAGGAAATGATGTCCAAAGAAGGTGATGATATCCAAAGTATGTGATGATGTCCAAAACATGTGATGATATTCCAAATCTATGATGATTTTCAATACATAAACATGCAATGGTTACAAAACATGTGATGATTTTATGGGTATGTTTTTAACCCTTTTTTGATAATTTTTTTTGTGTGATTCTAGTAGGTTTAAAACTTGAAGATATTAGAATGCTAAAGATGTACAAAAATCAACAATTCTAATTTTGGTGAGGTGCTGAATATGGAATGTTACTATTTTTAGAAAACACTAAGAAGAAATTTACTTAGTTCAGAAAATATTTCTATTGAGTGTTTTAGATTTATGATATAGTTGAAATCAATAAAATATACAACTGTGCATGTTTAGGATTAAGAACAAAATATAAAACTGGATCTGAATAGGATTGCTATAGGTGGACAAAATCATAAGCCATTTATGTCCATTGACCACATATGAATTATCCTAGTTGACTGTAATTAATGATTGATAGGAAAAGATAAAGAAAAAAACCTGATGGCTACATATCAGGAAAGAACCATAAAAACCAAATGCAAACATCTATAGAGACAAAAGAATAAGTTAATAGTCATGATAGATGTTATTTAAGATCAAAAAGTATTTCTAGACAATACCATTGTAGGGAGACAAGAACATAGATCGATCAAATCCATTGACCATGTACTTGCCCCAGTCGAGTGTGAAAAAAACTAATTGTTGTGCATTTTGTGCTTTTATCTAATAATTAGGATGAGATATTGGGATTTTAATTTTACCACACATAATTCATTATTTTATTTATTTTGTCTTTAAAACCCTAAGGTCACTTTGATAGCTTGAAAAAATAAAAAAATAGGTGAGTGTAATCGACCAAGCTGACTTAAAACACCATTTTGATGATTGATCACTCCCTGTGTATCCTATACTCCAAGGAAGAAATTAAAGCACTCATAGTTCTCCCACCTAGATTGATTTTGAAATTGTTCTCCTTAACTATGTGTAGATAGCTATAAAATGGCTTTGATACTTGAAAATGATAGCTTTTGACTTGTTTTGATATGCTTTAGACTTGGCTTATGGTTTCTCTGATTGAATGATCTTGACTTTAGAAATAATAGGGAAAATTTTATCAATGTGCAAAAGTGTATGAGTGCTCAATAGATAGTGCCAAGCTCAAGATAATGCATGACCTTTGATGTGTGTTTATAGGTGAATCTTTTGATAATTTATTTTAGTTGACATTATGAAATGTGCAATAAGACCTAAAATAATGTTTTTAATTTTTGAAACTAGATGCTATTTGGAGCAGGATGTGGCCAGTCTAGGTGGATAAGAATGTGACATCACTCATATCCACTTAGCACAGACCTATCTTAAAAGATCAAGGATAATTGTTCTTAACTATAGACAATTTGAGGGTGATATTTAATAGTATAAAGATTTTGATTTGAAGGTTTTTTATATTGATCTGTTATATAGATAAAAATCGTAGAGGAGTGGTGAATAAGATTCATGTATTTGGACCAATCCATGTGGTTTAGGATGTGCCAATAATTAGCATTACCAAGTACATGTGACTAGTAATGAAATTGCTAGAGTAAAAGAGAAATAATTTGAACCTAAGTATGTAAAACATACTGCCTTTGAGAGGCTAATTCAATTATGCAGGGTACTCAAATTTAGGAAACCTTGCAACAATTCATGAGGTAGTAATTTGTCCATTTTTACATTTGAACAAGCTAAATTTTGAAAATTAAAAAATTGAAAGGAGAGGAAAGAAGTAAACGTGTATGTAGGTGTAACCAAATAACCTTGTAACCTATAGATAATGATGGATAGTTATTCCCCCTTGTTGAATCACTTGGATAATTTGAAGCAATGGCAATTTGAGAATGATCAAGTCTTAATTTTTGAATAACTAATTAAGCCCTTGAGATGGAAAGATGCATATTCTAACTCTCATGAATGGTTTAAAGTACCCAATGTATTAATCTATAAAGGTGAAACCATTATGGGTTATCTATAAGTGATTACAAGGTCATTGAGTATCACTATACTTGAATGTACATCACCTACAATAAAATATGAAACGTAATGGGTTCACTAGAATCAATGCCAATGTCATTGAGTGTCACTAGGCTTGAACATACATAACCAGTAATAGATCAAATCACACCGCTACAAATGAATTTATATTCTACATACATGATCAAAAAATAATGGATAATATTTATATACCCATCATAGCCTCATTGCTCATTGATTTTTATTTTAAATAAATAATTTTGACTTTGAAATTTTAACTTTGAAATTTGAAAATGTCTGCATGAACAAGCATCATGCCTTTTGTAATTTTGAAACTATAACTTTGAACTTTAAATAAGAATGAGAAATAATAAGTATCATTCCCCTTGAGTCTTTTATGAAATTATATAGAATGCCAAGCATATATATGTTTAATTGTAAATCTATTTTCGACATATAACTTTGATCTTGTAACTTTTTTGTGTATGCCCATGCTTATGCATTCAAATGTGTATAATATTACAATTTAAATTTTTGAAAATTAAGTGCATATGCATGTCATATGTTCCTATAATTTATATCAATGTGTCAATATTTGTCATGTATCTAATTTCTAAATTTATTTAAAACTTTGAAAACATGTATTCTATTATAGAATCTAATTTTACATTACTTTGAATCTTTGAAAACCCATATTTTATAACTTTGAATCTTGTACTCTATCCTAAATTATAAAATAAATATATTCATGGAGGATTTTATGTCTAAGATAATCCCATTATAATGCTCCCATTTTGAGATGAAGGATGTAGCCTACAAGACGTTCATCTCAAAAAAAGAGTTAATTGTATCATGCGATGAATATATAGTCATGTAGTGATTACGTCATCATGTTGGAGAGTATGTCATCATAAATATGTGTATGCATGCAAAAATATTAGAGCCAAAAATACAAGATATAAATCAAAACATAATACAAAATATCTAGTCTAAAAAATACAAAGAACCTTAGATGAGCAAAAGAGATAAATATGCATACCTTCACTTACCAAAGACAAAGGAAACCTCTCTTGATGTGTGGATTGTGATCAAAGATGCAATGGGATGTGGATGATCAAGTAAATTGTGCACAAAAAAACCAAAAAAATGTCTCCTTATGGGTTGGATTGATTTATTGATGAATGATTTTTTTCTCTTAAGATAGATATAATGTTGTTAGGATCTCTCAGCTTCATTGAAGTGAGGGAGGAGAGCTTAATTTATAGAGTTTGAGCAAAAGTAATGGATGGTGGATATTGATCCAAGATCAAGGGATATAAATGAGTCAAAAATGGGGGGTTGGATAATAAATGGAGGAGTTTGGATGGGTATGTGCATGCCATGAATGAAGATTGGTGGACTCACACCTTTGTCCCCTTGCCTTGGATTTTGGGAGATTTGGAAAGTGTATGAATGATGTCAATGATTTGAAATGGAATGTTAATTTGTTGATATTTGATTTTGTGTATTTTATATATTATGTAAATTATATTTGCATGGATTTTATGATTATAATACTCAACTAAATAATATGATTAACTAATTAATTAATTAATCCAGTTTGATTTATCTGAGAATTAGATGTGACAATATGATATAGGCATTATAATATTAATTGATTGGGGGGATGAATAGTGTTAGAGAAGATTATCTAAGGGTGTGATGATAGAACTATGGTTTATTAGGGATGAATAGGGATGGATTAGGGATGATTAAATATGAAATAGGGAAATTAGGGTTTTAGTGATATTAGTGAGGAATAGTGAAATGGTGAATAGTGTTGACACTGAGGTAGCAAGATTTAGGTGTCTACAATATGTTATTGTCATTGAAGCATATATGTAACATATTTAATGTGTGAAATACAAGTGTTACATCTACATTATGCCTAAATAAATTTAACCATTAGACACATAGTAAAGTAATAATCTGTGAAGTAAACTACACATGAAAAGTGAATGGTATGTATTATGACACCACTAATCAAGATCAACAAGCAAAACACACATTATGGAGCAATGTAATATACTAAGTTTAATGGTCATATATGATGTACATGGATATGTACAAAAAAAAGTCCAAGGGATATATGTAAGGGACATTAAGAATTTTTTAAACAAGGAAAAGTTAAAATGTGATACAAAACATAGGGTCGGGGGATGCAAACCATGAACATGTTCAAATGTCACACATACCAAGCATAATATCATATATATGTTTAATAAATTTTTTCATACAAGTTACAAGGGCCACACATAATAAGTAATTAATGTCTAGCCTATCATGCAAGAGAGTAAATATCATCGAATGAGCATAGAACAAGTGAAAATTTGTATATTCCATCCATATGCATTAATGTTATAACATAAAAAAGTAGTAAATAAATGTAACACAATATAAAATATGAGTGATTATCAAGAAAATTTTAAGATATGTAGCTTGTTATGGTCGAGAGGTCATAGAAAGATATAACATATTATATTGTAACCTATAGAATTAGATGTCCTCGTAGGCATGGTCACTGGGTAGAGGGGAATCCAACATGTAAGAGTCTGTATAAATGTATGTCCTAAATTACACTCATTTACCTTTTTAAATAAATTTTTGTTTGAAAAAATATGATATATACCAAAAATATGTGATAAATAACATATGTAAGAAAGTAACTAGCTACTCATGTCATTCTTAGGTTCTGATTTTTATATTTTTTAAAAATATTTTGAATGTTGTATTTTTTAAACATATTTAATATATTTTTTATTTAAATATATATATATATATATATATATATATATATATATATATATATATATATATATATATATATATATATATATATATATATATATTTTTTTTTTTTTTTTTTGAGAAAAACTTAGCCTATGATCCCATTAATGGGAGGATTATAGTGCATGATTAGATCAATATGTTGATGGTGACTTTTTGTGGGTGAAGGAGACAAATCAGAATCTAAAAAGGATTTGTGTTGTAATGTAATTGTGTTGATCATTGTTCATAGAATAATTTTAAGGATTTATATCTATAAATGGTGTAAGACTTAGTGGATTTTGTTATATATTAGGAGAAAAACTCATTTCATGTGTTCAATGTGGAACATGTTGAATTATTTGAGTTAGTGCCTTAGGACATAGTGTAAAAGATTTGGATTTCTTTGAGCCTTGAGTAACTCTTTAATATGAATCTTGATAATTAGGAAGGTGTACCCATTTATTATGGATTGATTATATCAAAATATTTTGTATAGGTAAAACACCTAATTTTGAACTATACTCTTGGATGGGTGCACTAATTAGCTTTTTACTACACTTTTGAATAGGTGTCATTAACATATTTTAATGTGATTTTGAATAGGTACCAAAAAAAACTATGGTGGTGGTGGGGGAGGAGGAGGATTTATGTCTTAGTTTATAGGATACTCATATCAAATGCCTTGAACTTTGACCACTTGACTACAATGTATGTACTTGAGGCATTTATTCACTATTGATTGTGTAGACACATAAATATGGTCACAGGTACTTTAAAATACTAATACTTGACACATCCTAAACTACATTAATTTCACCTAATTACATGAATATTATTCACCATTCCTCTAAGCCATTTCTTAATATGCAGGATCAATCCTTTGTTTTCCATCACTACTACATATAAATTTCAAAGTGAAATGATCAAACTAATTAAAATCACCCTCAAACTATATCCATATTAGAATATGTGTCCCTAATGTTTTTAGACAAGTCCACCCAAGGAATACATTAGCATTAGTAGGCTCCTGCCCACTTAGGCTGGTCACATTGCATGACAAATGATAGGTAGTTTCTAAAATTAAAATAATTATTTGGGGTATTCCCACATGTTTCACATGGCCAGCTAAAGGAAATTATCAAAAAGTTTGTCTATAAATACACATAAAAGGTCATTCATTATCCTCACTTGATATCACTTGGTTGATAGCTTACACACTATTTCACATTGAGAAAATCCACCGTATTATTTCCATATTCAAGAGCATTCACAAGGAGAAACCAAAAGCCAAGTTTAAATCATCTCAAAGCAATTAAAGAGCTATCATTTTCAAGTATCAAATCCATATTTCTAGCTACATACACATAATCAAGGAGCGTAATTGCATAATCACTCTATGTGGGATAAATACATGGGCTTGATATTCCTTCTTAGAGAATTAGATACATAGGTAGGGGTCAATCATCAAGGGGATTATTTAGGTTAGCTCAACCCATTACATTCCCATATTTTTTGTGAATTTTCAAGCTATCAAAGTGCCCTAAGGGTTGCATTCTTTGATTAGTGTCGATTAATGTGATTTGCCCCAAGTAGAGATAAATGCAAGGGATCATATTGGGAATGATATATCCCAATGATAAAATTTCGAGCTTGATTTTTCATGAGAAGTGATATATGCAAGGGAGTGGATTTGGGAATGATATATCTTGATGAAGCTAAACACTTTGATTGGATTGATGGATAGTTGATTGATTGCTTAGGATATGCAAGCATAACTCAAGGATTTAACTGATTGCATGGATTAATGATGTGATGATCATGTTGATTATTAACTCCATGATTGAGTAATGACCTTTCAAATAATGAAGAAGCCAAAAAAATGGGTACATGAGGATTCCCCTAGTGATAATGGATTGATACTCCTATTATAATCAAATTAGATAAGATTGGATTGATCAGATATGGATTAGATGACATTGGATGAGATTAGATGAGATATCGATTGTTAGTTATGATAAACATATGGTGAAGATGTATGTTGATGTTGGGAACATGCTGCCAAGCTTACATGAATTTCAAATGTTTGAGAAACCTTATTTTTATTATAGCATATGCCAAGATGCACCATGATATGGAAAACCATGATGACATTGTTACAATATGATGAAGGGTTGACATTGATGCAAAAAACAAGACATCACACAAACAAAATATACACAAACAAAAAAGTAGATGCTTTCTTTTTTTTTTTTTTTTTTTTTGGATTTTCCATTATTTTTGGATTTTATATTATTTTTTGTATTTTATATTATTTTTCGATTTTATGTCATTTTTTGGATTTTTTAATTTTATATTATTTTTTGGCTTCATATTATTTTTTGGATTTTCTTATTTTAATTAGTTTTTGTATTTTTTAGTTTTATATTATTTTTTGATTTTATGTTGTTATTTGGATTTATTTCCAAAGGGTACCAACAAAGGGAACACTTACTCTAGTAATGGGGATGGCAGTGGTAGTGGATTGATGAATGAATAGAAGGGAGTTAGGATGATGTTCAACCATGATGAAGTAGCAATTAAAGATGATTAGGGATGAATACATATAGATTACAGATGATTAAGGATGGATATTGGTGGATTAGAGAGGACGATGGTGGTGATGGAACTCCAAGGACCATGTTACATAATAACAATGTATCCAGTTGTCAAACCGCCATTTTGTGGGTGTGATAAGATGTTCCAAAAATAGATCATAAGACTTCTTATACTTCCTTATCAAGGTCAAAATAGGAAGAATGATGGTCACAATGAGATAAATATGAGGATGGTGAAGGATGTTTATATGGATGGAGTTTATTTTTACCCCAAGTATATGGTACTTGTTATCATTCTAAATTTCACCCTTGAGGAGGTTTTTCAAGCCTTCCTTATTTAGATGACACATGAAGATGCCTCTAGGTTTGTCAGGAATCTAGAACACAAAGCTCTGATACCACCTATTAGGATCTTGTAGCTCACTCTGATACCAAATATTAGTACCTTAGAGCTCAATTGATTACTTTTGTATAAGCAACTACACACAGAATTAAACCAGAAGTAATAAGTAACTAGAATTTAGAGACACAAAGAATAGGTGATACGAGAAATAATACAATCTGTATTAACACTCTTTCAAAAGGAAATACAATGAAGAAATCTCACTCTTCTTCCCACACCTCTTGGGTGTACAGTAATTCTCCCTCAAGAGTTCTCTCTCTCACAATCAATTACAACCACAACTCAAACACAGAGTTGTTCCCTCCACCAGTTAGTGACAATCAACCCAATGGTTGTTGTTGCCTACTACCAGCACCGCCAAGCAGACCTTCTTGATCTTGCACACTTGCAGATCTAACTGATCTTGCACACTTGCAGATCTAATTGATTTTCCCTGAGGGATAGTAATTTGAAAAGCTTCGATCCACCAAATTGTACACAATTTATTCTCATAAATAACATTTTCAATCAAAATTTTGTGTTTTTTTGGGGGTAAAGCGTAAACAAGGGTGTGATGAATATTATCTTCCATCGTCCCAGCATACTGCAGCCAACACAAAACAAAACAAAACAAACACACATCATGGCAGATGATTGAAACCAGGCAGTGTCGGCCGACTAAATTCTCCATTGATACCCAACTCAAACGTATTACATGTATTATTATATATATATATATATTGAGAATTAATTGCTCTCATTCATCCTAGAGACAGTAACAGAAACATTTTCGGCTTGCCACGTTGAATTTGCAACGTCCTGCGGAAAATTTCTGAGTTCGACAGACACGGTTGCAGTTGGTATCGTTGATGCAATGCCCTTCAAACTTGAAGTTGGGGCTCTGGGAGTTACACAATTGTTGTCCCTCCGCTTTTTGCGTCTCTGTATATTCAAACCAATGCATAATAGGCATCATTCACCATACAAAATACAAGATTAAGATGATAAACAAATTTATAAGAATGAATATGGATTAACCTACCCAGGGTAGGTAAAATCAGCAAAATCAGAAATACAACGTGCAGATATTTCCATGCCATTCTCTTCTATCGTTTTCGCACCTGCCTCTTTCGCACCCTGCCAAGAAGTTTATGTTAGGAGGGGGCGCATCGAATCTACAATTGGGTGGGTGCTCTAGATATCAGGATATGTTGATAGAAATGCCGATTCTCTTCCTCCAGGCCCCAGGGTATGCTCCATTAATGCAATTGCAAAGTATAACAGAGGCATAGACCAAGGAGGAATGTGGGTCCAAGATTATACACCCCAACAGTTTCGAGCAAACCCCACGCAAATAAATATAAGTCTCTAGATATTAAAGAAGCAAGACTGAGTGCGGATATGGGGACTGGAGACGGAAGTCTAGATAAAAAAAAATGGCGAGGCAAACAGGTATTCAAGATGGGGTTCCAGATAAAAACCAACAGAGCGAAAGTGGAAACTCAGGAGCATGTAAGGAACAAACCGTTAAACGTCAAGGGGCCATTGAATCATGGTATTGAAATAAGAGGTAGGATTAATATGGAATCACACAATATGTTCCATCAAAGCAATTACAAAATTCAAAAGAATCTGAAAGCAGGAAGGAGCAAAGACAGAGTGGGAATTCAGGAATATGGGGCAATTTAAAAATCGTGTTAAAATGAAATGCAGCTCTATAATAAGCAGTTAATCCTAGTACAACTGAAAAGTTTTGAGGACTAAATCTGACCTGATTGCAATGGCCTCTCTGCTGAATGGCGTCCTCTTCCTCTCTTCCCAACGTCTTCTGATCAGGCTGTCCCTCTTCCTCTCCCTCAGCGTCTTCTAATAAGAAGCGCTGCTACCAAGTGATTTTTATCGGTGATAAAGGTCGGCATACCTTGCCATGGTAAACAGTATTTCGCTGCTACTTTAAAGATTGCACGTCTTGACTAGATACTTTAAGATTGCACGTAGTTTCTCCTTTCCGGCTTGATTAATTCGGCGCGGTTCACAGTATCCACAATGTGAAAAGAAGACAGTATGATGTGAGATATTTTATTTATTTACTTTCTTGAGGTATGTTTCGATCTAAACGTGTATGATTTCATAGCACGTAGCATGTAAATGCTCAAGATAGGTTTAGTGGTAAAGAAGCAGGTCTTTTAACAAAGTTATAAGTCAAAGATTTAAAGTCAAAAATATGTTGAATATATAAAAATATTATTTCAACATAAAATTAGCAATTTAAAATTGAAAATATATTAAATTTATAATGAGTTAGAGATTTTTGGAATTCTTCGGTATATTTTATTGTACAAATAATAAAAGTACATAAAGTTACATAGCAACATAGTTGGTTGGTATTTATGGTTCGAACTCTATACCAGAGGATAAAACACTGGATCAAATCATGGAAACGAAATACAAGAAACAAAAAGTCAAATCATAAAAGACGCGACAATCAAAACAACATTATAAAAATATTAGAAGAGAATTAAGCACAGGGGCATCCCTCGAAAGAGGGAGTAGAGAATCATCATTTGGTGGCAGAGTAGTCTAAGCAGAAGACTCTATCGAAGGGGGATCCAAAGCCACCCAGTAGTCCATAGGGTCCAGAGCCAAAGTCATATTTATCTCCCATCCATCAATGCATTAAAGCGGAGTTCGATTGCCAAAAAGGCCAGCTAGAGAACTCCTCCGAGAGGGACCTATATCAATCTTGCCACATAGTGGTAGCAGCCTTCATCCTCCCCCCACTAACAGTGAGGGGTGATCCGAGCAATATTTTAGGGGACAATTCAAGGGACGGTTCTACCCCAATTGGTGGCAGAACTTCCGAGAGCCATAAATTTTGCACTATAGCTCCGTTTGACTCCCCGTTTGAACCATTGGAAAGTTAAGAATGAGGGGAACATCATGAGATGACACATATATTTGATTTGTGGGTTTTGACACCCAAAAATTAAATGAAAGTGCCCCAAATTTCAATTTTAGTAGCGCAGTCTGAAAATAGTAAGTTTCTAAAAATAATAATTCTTTAAATTCTGTAGTGTTGTAAATTGTGGAAGTCGAACCATTTAATCTCCCTCGATATTGGTGACCTTCCACATCCTCCTACCTCAAAAATGTGTATAAATGAAGATGTAACCCGAAATAGAAATGAGATATCTCTTCTCAGAGATAGGCATATGTTTGGGTCTACAAATTTGATCAATAAAACATTTCTTCTCAGAGATAACATTATTACAATTATGTTGTTCTTGTTTCTTGAATTATCTTTCAACCAAACTTTTTGAGTTTTGGATCATTGGTATCAGAGTAGTTTGTCTTGAGAGTGTATGATCTCGAGGACGAGGTCGGGCTACAAGAAGCTTGGGTGGAAAACTATAGAGCTTCCAAACTATCCACCTATTCACTCCAAATGACTTCAAATAATAGACAACACCGAGACATATGATCCTTTCAAGGAAATGGTGAATGAAGCCCTCCAACAACAACAAGCACAGATGCTACAACAATTGGCTCAAATTCTCTAACAAATCTTGATGGAAAATTCTAGCTCCTCATCTATACCCCCACATCCTTTGAATACCCCAACACCCTTCAAGGTCCAGGTGAATTTTGATATCCCTATATTTGAAGGCAAAATCAATGCTGATGCAGTAGAAAATTGGTTGGATCAAATATCTTCCTATTTTTTTGTAAATAAATTCATCGATAAAGAGAAGATCACTTTTGCCTTTTTGAAAGCATCACTCCCTGTCAAAAATTGGTGAGAAGTGTACAAGAAGAGATTCAGTACGGATGATAGTGGCCTTGAGGTGGAACCTACTTGGGATGATAACATAGAAGCTGTAAAGGAAGAATACTACCCCATTAAAACATATGATGATCTGTATATAGAGTGACAACTTCACCAAGGTAAGGAACAGTCTGTTCAAGATTACATTGATATTTTTCATTTTCTATTTGTGAGATTGGGGATCCAAGAAAGTGAGAAACACAAGGTTATCAAATATCATAGTAGACTATAATGGTATATACGGGGGGATATAGAACTCTTCAATCTGGAAACCCTCGGTGAGGCATATAAGTTTGCAGTGAAGATTGAGCAGAAGCATGGAAGAATGAATAAAAAGAGTCAGCGTACAAAATAAAAAAGTGACAAAGAAGGTCAAACATGAGGCCAAAATTAGAGTAAAAAGAAGGGAAGATTGGGAAATGGTGTGATTACCATAAATCTGGAATGCACTCCAAAGAAGAATGTCAAGACATCAAGTCCCTGATTTTTGAGTCGCAATCCTTAACATCTACTGCTCTGCCTCATACAGACCCTATAGTTGAAGAGATTAAAGAAGAGATTATAGATGCTAAGCCTGATGCCATCGTTGCTTCATCACAGACCCATGAGGGGAGACCAAACGACAAGGAAAGGTTGTTTCACTCTAAGTTATGGGTGAAAGGTAAGCCTTTCCATTTCATTCTTGATAGTAGGAGTCTAAAGAGTTTAATCTTTGCTAATATTGTGAAAAGCCTAAATCTATCCATGAAGCCTCACCCAAAGCCATACAATATTAGATGGTTGAGTCCAAGGAGAAACCCCTGTGTCACCCACCAATGTCGTCTCTCATATGCAATAAAACCTTTCCAAGATGAAGTCTTATGTGATGTGGTCAATCTGGATGTTTGTGATGTAATCTTTGGTCAGCTATTCATGTCGATCGACATGGCCTCTATGAATCAAGAACTTGAAAGATCACCCTCACTCTTGGAACATGGTGCTATAGGGTACCAGAGGTACCACTTTCTACATATGTCTCTCTGATTAGTGCCAAGAAATTTGTTCTCATGGTGGTCAAGCCACAATAATCTAAAATGGCCCATGTTGCAGCCCTGACTACATAAACAACACAATGACAGAAGTAAATAGATACCAAGTTGAAGAAGTTCATAGCCTTCCATCCATAGACTGATGGTTAGATAGAAATGGTGAATAATCAGGCCCTGCATAGTTCTACAAAGCACAGTCCATTCTAAGTATGCATTAGGAATCAAATCAAAATACAACTACCACAATTGATGAAAAATCTTGATGCAATGGGGACCATTGCTTCTCAATGAGGGAGGAATGATCTGAGCAATATTTTAGATGATAATTCAGGGGACGGTTCTATCCTAATTGGTGGCAGAACTTTTGAGAGCCATAAATTTTGCACCATAGCTCTATTTGACTCCCTGTTTAAATTGTTAGAAAGCTAAGAATGAGGGGAACATCGTGAGATGGAATGTAACTCAACTTGGTGGGTTTTGACCTCTGAAAGCTAAATAGAAGTGCCTTAAATTTTAATTTTAGTAGTGCAGTCTAAAAATAGTAAGTTTCTAAAAATAGTAATTCCTCAAATTCTGTAGTGTTGTAAATCATGGAAGTCAAACCACTTAATCTCCCTCGAGATTGGTGACCTTCCACATCCTCCTCCTATCTCCAAAATGTGTATAAATAAAGATGTAACCTGAAATAGAAATGAGACATCTCTTCTCAGAGATAGACATATGTTTGGGTCTAGAAATTTGATCAATAAAACATCTCTTCTTAGAGATAACATTATTACAATTATATTTTTCTTATTTTTTGAATTATCTTTCAACTAAAAATTTTCAATTTTTGGATCATTGGTATCAGAGTGGTTTGTATTGAGTGTGTATGATTTCAAGGATGATGTCAGGTTATAAGAAGCTTACGTGGAAAACAACAGAGCTTCCAAACTATCCACCTATTCACTCTAAATGACTTCAAATGGTAGACAATACCGAGACATCTGATGCTTTCAAGGAAATGATGAATGAAGCCTTCCAACAATAGTAAGCATGGATGCTACAACAATTCACTCAAATTCTCCAACAAATATCGATGGAAAATTTTGGCTCCTCATCTGCACCCCCACATCCTTTCAGTGCCCCAACACCCTTCAAGGTTCAAGTGAATTTTGATATCCCTACATTTGAAGGCAAAATCAATGTTAATGTAGTAGAAAATTAGTTAGATCAATTATCTTCCTATTTTTCTAAAAGCATCATTCCTGTCAAAAATTGGTGAGAAGTGTACAAGAAGATATTCAGTACAGATGATATTGGCCTTGAGGTGGAACCTACTTGGGATGATTTCATAGAAGCTGTAAAGGAAGAATACTACCTAATTGAAGCATATGATGATCTGTATATAGAGTGACAACAACTTCACCAAGGTAAGGAACAATCTATTCAAGATTACACTAACATTTTTTATTTTCTATTTGTGAGATTGGGGATCCAAGAAAGTGAGAAACACAAGGTTATCAAATATCATGGTGGACTACAATGGTATATACAGGGGGATATAGAACTCTTCAATTTGGAAACCCTCAGTGAGGCGTATAAGTTTGTAGTGAATATTGAGCAGAAGCATGAAAGAATGAATACAAAGAGTCAACCTACAAAATAGAAAAGTGACAAAGAAGGTCAAATATGAGGCCAAAATTGGAAGTAAAAGGAAGGGAAGATTGGGAAATGGTGTGATTACCATAAATATGGAATGCACTCCAAAGAAGAATGTTGAGACATCAAGTCCCTAATTTTTTAGTCACAATCCTTAACATCTACTGCTCTGCCTCATACAAACCCTGTAGTTGAAGAGATTAAAGAAGAGATTATAGACGCTGAGCCTGATGCCATCATTGCTTCATCACAGACCCATGAGGAGAAACTAGACTACAAGGAAAGGTTGTTTCACTCTAAGTTATGGGTGAAAGGTAAGCCTTTACATTTCATTCTTGATAGTAGGAGTCTAAAGAATTTAATCTTTGCTAATATTGTGAAAAGCCTAAATCTATCCATGAAGCCTCACCCAAAGCCATACAATATTAGATAGCTGATTCCAGGGAGAAACCTCCGTGTCACCGACCAATATCTTCTCTCATATTGAATAAAACCTTTCCAAGATGAAGTCTTATGTGATGTGGTCAATCTAGATGTTTGCGATGTAATATTTGGTTAGCTATTCATGTATGATCGACATGGCATCTATGAATCAAGAACTTGAAGATCACACTCACTCTTGGAACATGGTGCTACAGGGTACTAGAGGTACCATCTTTTACATCTGTCTCTCTGATTGGTGCCAAAAAATTTGTTCTCATGGTGGTCAAGCCACAAGAATCTAAAAGGGCCCATGTTATAGCCCTAACTACAAAAACAACACAATGATAGAAGTAAATAGATACCAAGCTGAAGAAGTTCATAGCCTTCCATCCACAGACTGATGGTCAGATAGAAATGGTGAACAATCAGGCCCTGCACAATTCCACAAAGCACAGTCCATTCCAAGTATGCATTAGGAATCAAATCAAAATACAACTACCACACTTGATGACAAATATTGATGCAATGGGGACCATTGTTTCTCAAGGAGGGAGGAATGATTTGAGAAATATTTTAGATGATAATTCAAGTGATGGTTCTACACTAATTGGTGGCAAAACTTTCAAGAGCCATAACTTTTACATCATAGCTCTGTTTGACTCCTTGTTTAAATTGATAGAAAGATAATAATGAGGGGAACATCGTGAGATGGCATGCAACTCCACTTGGTGGGTTTTGACCTCTAAAAAATAAATAAAAGTGCCTTAAATTTTAATTTTAGTAGTGCAGTCTAAAAATAATAAGTTTTTAAAAATAGTAATTTCTCAAATTCTGTAGTGTTGTAAATCATGGAAGTCAAACCACTTAATCTCCCTCGAGATTGGTGACCTTCCACATCCTCCTCCTACCTCTAAAATGTGTATAAATAAATATGTAACCTGAAATGGAAATGAGACATCTCTTCTCAGAGATAGGCATATGTTTGGGTTTAGAAATTTGATCAATAAAACATCTCTTCTTAGAGATAACATTATTACAATTATATTATTCTTGTTTCTTGAATTATCTTTCAACCAAAGATTTTCAATTTTTGGATCATTGGTATCAGAGCAGTTTGTATTGAGAGTGTATGATCTCAAAGACGAGGTCGAGTTACAAGAAGCTTAGGTGGAAAACAACAGAGCTTCCAAACTATCCACCTATTCACTTTAAACAACTTCAAATGGCAGACAACACTGAGATATTCGATCATTTCAAGGAAATGATGAATGAAGCCTTCTAACAAAAGTAAGCATGGATGCTATAACAATTCACTCAAATTCTCCAATAAATATTGATGGAAAATTTTGGCTCCTCATCTGCACCCCCACATCCTTTCAGTGCCCCAACACCTTTCAAGGTTCAAGTGAATTTTGATATCCCTACATTTTAAGGCAAAATCAATGCTAATGTAGTAGAAAATTGGTTAGATCAATTATCTTCCTATTTTTTTGTAAATAAATTCACTGATAAAAAAGTCACTTTTGCTCTTTTGAAAGCATCATTGCCTGCCAAAAAATGGTGAGAAGTGTATAAGAAGATATTCAATATAGATGATATTGGCCTTGAGGTGGAACCTACCTGGTATTATTTCATAGAAGCTGTAAAGGAAGAATACTACCCCTTTGAAGCCTATGATGATCTATATATAGAGTGGCTACAACTTTGCCAAGGTAAGGAACAATCTATTAAAGATTACACTGACATTTTTCATTCTCTATCTGCAAAATTGGGCATCCAAGAAAGTGAGAAACATAAGGTTCTCAAATATCGTGGTGGACTACAATGGTATATATGAGGGGAGATGAAACTCTTCAATATGGAAACCCTAGTTGAGGCATATAAGTTCATAGTGAAGATTGAGTAGAAGCATGGAAGAATGAATACAAAGAGTCGGCCTACAAAATAGAAAAGTGACAAAGAAGGTCAAACATGAGGCTGAAATTGGAAGCAAAAGGAAGGGAAGATTGGAAAATGGTGTGATTATCAAAAATCTGGAATGCACTCTAAAGAAGAATGTCGAGCCATCATGTCCCTACTTTTTGAGTCACAATCCTCAAGATCTACTACTCTACCTCATACATACCCTGTAGTTGAAGAGGTTAAAGAGGAGATTATAGCTACTAAGCCCGATGCCATCATTGCTTCATCACAGACCCATGAGGAGAGGCTAGATGACAAGGAAAGGTTGTTTCACTCTAAGTTATGGGTGAAAGGTAAGCCTCTATATTTCATTCTTGATAGTGGGAGTCTAAAAAATTTAATCTTTGCTAATATTGTGAAAATCCTAAATCTATCCATGAAGCCTCACTCAAATCCATATAGTATTGGATGGTTGAGTCCAGGGAGAAACCTCTGTGTCACCCACCAATGTCTTCTCTCATATGCAATAAAACTTTTCCAAGATGAAGTCTTATGTGATGTGGTCAATCTAGATGTTTGTGATGTACTCTATGGTTAGTTATTCATGTATAATCGACATGTCATCTATGAACCAAGAACTTGAAGGATCACCCTCACTCTTGGAACACGATGCTATAGGGTACCAGAGGTACCACCTTCTACATCTGTCTCTTTGATTAGTGCTAAGAAATTTGTTCTCATGGTGGTCAAGCCACAAGAATCCAAAAGGGCCCATGTTACAGCCCTGACTAAAAAAACAACACAATGATAGAAGCAAATAGATACCAAGCTGAAGAAGTTTACAACCTTCCATCCATAGACTAATGGTTAGATAGAAATGGTGAACAATCAGGCCTTGCATAGTTCCACAAAGCACAGTTCATTCCATGTATGCATCAAGAATCAAATCAAAATACAACTACCACACTTGATGACAAATCTTGATGCAATGGGGACCGTTGCTTCTCAAAGAGGGAGGAATGATCCTAACAATATTCCAAGTGACAATTCAGGTGACGGTTCTACCCCAATTGGTGGCAGAACTTCTGAGAGCCATAACTTTTACACCATAGCTCTGTTTGACTCCCCATTTAAACTGTTAGAAAGCTAAGCATGAGGGGAACGTCATGAGATGGCATGGAGCTCTGATTGGTGAGTTTTTCCCCTTTAAAATTAAATGGAAGTGCCTTAAATTTCAATTTTAGTAGTGCAATCTAAAAATAGTAAGTTTCTAAAAATAGTAATTCCTCAAATTTTGTAGTGTTGTAAATCATGGAAGTCAAACCACTTAATCTTCCTCGATATTGGTGACCTTCCACATCCTCCTCCTACCTATAAAATTTGTATAAATGAAGATGTAACCTGAAATGTAAATGAGACATCTCTTCTCAGAGATAGGCATATGTTTGTGTTAAGGTATGGAGCTAAAAGCTTTACCAAATGAGCGAATGCAGAAGTTACAAGAATTACACAGTCACCGTCGACAGTCAGGAATAGACCAGAGGCTGTCGATGTTGGTAGTAGATCGGCTGATGTCGGTCACAGGCAGACTGGCAGGGATCGACGTCGGTCACCTGTGCGTCCAGGATCTATTTTTAATGCGAGAACAGAATGTTTGAATGATGAGATCAAGTGTTGGTTGTAAGTCTGCATTTCTATTTTAAGTAGAACTGATTTGAGCCCTTGATTAGGAGGTGCATCTAGTGGTTGTAATTGTATGCTCATGAATCTCTAAATTTATATATTAGGGATAGATCTTCATAGCTTAGTAAGTGTGTGAGAGACACAACTGTTATTGTAGAATAGTATTGTAATTGAGAGAGAGAACTCTTGAGGGAAAGAGATCTAGAAAGAGATCTGTACATCTGAAAGAGGTGTGGAAGAAAAGAAGTTTTTTCAATTGCAATTCCTTCTGTAAAGAGTTTAATACAAGTTTTCAGGGTGGTTTCTTGTATCTCTTGTTCTTTGCTATTTTTGATTCTAGTTACTTATCTATCTGATTTAATTCTGCATATAATTGCTTTCATATAGTAATCAATTTTGTTGACTGATCCCCAATAAGTGGTATCAAAGCTTGGTTGTAGGTTCAAGAGCTTGATAACCACAACAAGTGGTATCAGAGCTCAGGTTGACTAACAGGCGTTTTAGATCTGGTTAGTGTGTATTGATTACAGGGTACTCACAGGGATTTTTGTTTGAGTGGGAGAAGCAATGGCAGAAGAAAGTAAACTTAGAATGGAGAAGTTTAATGACAAGAACTATCAATTATAGAGAATGTAGATAGAAGATTATCTGTATCAGAAAGATCTATACTTACCGTTAGGTGGAGTTTTAAAGAAGCCCACAGACATGGAAAATGAAGAATGAGAAGTTCTTGATAGAAAGGCTCTTGGATCTATAAGATTGAGTCTAGCATCTACTGTGATATCTAATTTATCATAGGCAAAGTCTACGGTAGAGTTAATGACTACTTTAGCAAATTTATATGAAAAAATTTCAGCTTCAAATAAGGTATATGTTATGAAGCAGTTATTTAATTTGCAAATGCAGGAAGGTGGATCTATATCCAATCATCTAAATGATTTTCATGGAATTGTAAATCAATTAAATTTAGTCAAAATAATGTTTGATGATGAAATAAAAGCTCTATTAATCTTATGCTCTTTACCTGAGAGCTGGCATAGCTTGGTAATAGCAGTTAGTAATACTGCATCTGCTTCAAATATTTTAAAAGTAGATGATGTTGTTAGTGTAATCTTGAATGAAAAAATTCACAGGAAAAGCATAGAGGAAATATCAGGGAACGCTTTAAGTTTTGAGAGCAGGGGAAGGCAAAAAGAGAAGAGAAAGAAAGGGAGATCAAGGTCTAAGTCTAAGATGAGAGGTAGATCTAAATTTAAAAATAGCAGGAGGATAGCCTGCTGGAACTATGGAAAGATAGGGCACATAAGCAAAGATTGCTAGTCAAAACCTAAAGAGGACAATCAGCATGAAGGTAAAGAAGAAGCAAAAGTTGCAGGTATTGTTGCACAAGATGCTCTTATATTCTCTTTGCATAATAATATAGAATCTTGGGTTTTAGATTCTAGTGCATCTTTCCATGCAACCCCTAATAGAGAATATTTTAGTGACTATGTCCATGGAGATTTTGGAATAGTTTATTTAGGGAATGATGAGCCTTGTAAAATTGTTGGTAAAGGAAAAGTGCAGCTGAAAATGCAGAATGACAACACATGGGTGTTGAGAGATGTCATGCATGTTCCCAGCCTGAAGAGGAATCTGATTTCTACAGGAAAGTTAGGGGATGAGGGTTGTATAGTAACTCTCACAGCTGAGTCTTGGAAGGTTACCAAGGGTGCACTTGTATTATCCAGAGGTAAGAGAGTAGGTACTCTCTATTTATGTAATTGTATTACTGATAATTCTCCTTTTGTATTATCTACTTCAGATGTAGATGCAAATTTATGGCATCAAAGGCTTGGCCACATGAGTGAGAAGGGAATGACAATTCTTAAGTCAAAAGGTAAGATTTCAGATTTGAAAAGCATAGATCTAGATTTTTGTGAGCACTGTATTTTTGGAAAACAAAAGAGAGTGAGTTTTCTCAAGACTGGGTCAACAAAGAAGAAGCATAAGTTGGAGCTTGTTCACACAGATGTGTGGGGACCAGCTCAGGTTGCTTCTATTGGAAGATCATAGTACTATGTTTCTTTTACAGATGATGCTACAAGAAAGGTATGGATCTATTATATAAAGAAGAAATCTGATGTTTTTAACACGTTTAAGATTTGAAAAGCTATGGTTGAGAATGAAACAGGCAAGAGATTGAAGTGCCTAAGATCTGACAATGATGGTGAGTTCTGTAGCTATAAGTTCAACTGGTATTGTTATATGCATGGAATACGTAGGCAAAGGATGGTTCCAAGGACACCTCAGCAAAATGGAGTTGCTGAAAGGATGAACAGAACAATAATAGAGCGTGTAAGGTGTATGAGGTTGCATGCTGGTTTTCCCTTAGAGTTTTGGGCAGAAGCTGTGGATACTGCAATTTACCTGATTAATAGAGGACCCTCTACAGCTCTAGATGGTGGAATCTCAGAAGAGGCATGGATAGGTAAAAAAGTAGATCTCTCATTTCTCAAAGTTTTTAGTTGTGAAGCCTTTGTGCATGTTAATAAAGAAAATAGAAAGAAGCTGAATGCTAAGTCTATGAGGTGCACATTTATTGGCTATGGCTCTGATGATTTCGGATTCAAGTTTTGGAATCTAGGAAATAACAAGATAATTAGGAGCCGTGATGTTATTTTCAATGAAAAAGTGATGTATAGTGATCAGCTCAAGAAGCTGAATCAATCTGAGCAGAACAATGCAAAATTAGAAGAGGTGAAGGTCCAAAATAAGCTCATGGGAAAAAATAATCACAAACAGGAAAACATAGAGACCGACGTCGGTCAGGTAGGAACCGACGTCGATCGTATAGGAACTGATGACGGTCATACAAAAACTGACGTCGGTTAGGCAAAACTGACGTCAGTCAGTTACAAGGCTAGAAGTGACCGAGGTCGGTCACTGTCAAAGAATTTGGGTGGACAACGTGTTGTGAATGAGTCTCAAATGCCCATCAGGAGGTCAAATAGGGTAAGTAAATCTCCAATTTGATATTCCCCTTCGTTATTCTATTTATTGCTTACTGATGGTGGAGAACCAGAGAGTTTTGATGAAGCAATACAGGTGGAATCCAAGAATCAATGGGAGCTAGGCATGAATGAGGAATTTGATTCCTTGAAAGAGAAGCAAACATGGGATTTGGTTGAGTTACCAGTAGGAAAGAAGACACTGAAGAATAAATAGATCTACAGATTGAAGGAAGGTGAGAATGGACAGATGAGATATAAGGCCAGGTTGGTAGTGAAAGGATTTGCACAAAAACCAGGTATTGATTTTGGTGAGATTTTTTTTTTCTGTTGTTAAAATGACTTCTATACGGACTGTACTGTCTTTAGTTGCTATTGACGATTTGCATCTTGAGCAGCTTGATGTTAAGACAGTGTTTCTTCATGGAGATTTGGATGAGGAAATATATATGGATCAGCCGGAAGGATTTGAGGTCAAAGGTAAGGAGAAACTTGTGTGCAGATTGAAGAAAAGCTTGTATGGCCTCAAGCAAGCTCCAAGACAATGGTATTTGAGGTTTGACAGGTTTATGACTGAGCATGGCTACAATAGATGTCAATTTGACCATTGTGTGTATTTTAAGAGATTGGATAATGGTAGATATATTATTTTGTTGTTGTATGTAGATGATATGCTGGTTGCAGGATCACACATGCAGGGTATCTCTGAGCTTAAGGTGATATTAGCTCACATATTTGCCATGAAGGATTTGGGAGCAGCAAAAAAACTTTTTGGCATGAGTATTAAGAGAGACAGGAAAAATCACAGGTTGATTTTGTCTCAAGAGGAATGTGAACAAGGTGTTGAAACAGTTCAATATGCAGGATGTAAAACCGATAAGCACACTTATGGCTGGACACTTCAAGTTGAGTAAAGAACAGTGTCCTAATTCACATGATGAGGTAGAGTACATGAGGAAAGTTCCATATGTTTCCGTAGTAGGAAGCTTATTATATGCAATGGTTTGTACTAGATCAAATATTGCCCAAGCAGTGGGAGTTGTAAGTAAGTATATGGCCAATCCAAGAAAAGAACACTGAAAAATAGTTTAGTGGATTCTCAGATATCTGAGAAGGACCAGCAGTAGGCATTTGTGCTATGCAGGGTCAAAAACTTATCTACATGGATATGTAGATTCAGATATGGCAGGTGATTTGGATGGCAGAAGAAGCACCACAGGATATGTTTTCACTGTTGGTGGAATGGTGGTTAGCTAAATTTCAAAGTTTCAGAAGGTTGTTGCCTTGTCAACTACAGAAGTAGAATATATTGCAGTCACAGAGGCTAGCAAAGAGATGATATGGATGACACGGTTCATGGAAGAGCTTGGAAAGGAGCAAGAGAGTTGCAAATTATATAGTGATAGAGTGCAATTCATTTGGCTAAGAATTCAGCCTTTCATTCAAGAACCAAGCATATACAGCTTAGATACCACTTCATTAGACAGGTATTGGAAGATGGTGAGTTGAAGCTGGAGAAGATCTATACAGATAAGAACCCTGCTAATATGTTAACCAAGCCGGTAACAAAGGAGAAGTTGAATCTTCATTCAACTTTTGTTGGTCTTCATGATTGAGTTGAAGATGGAGGAGCTAGAAGATGTTGCTGTACAAGTACTGGTGCAGCTGTTTATCTCCAAGTGGGAGATTGTTAAGGTATGGAGCTAAAAGCTTCACCAAATGAGTGAATGTAGAAGTTGCAGGAATTACACAGTCACCATCGACGGTCAGGAACATACCAGAGGCTGCCAACGTCGGTAGTAGGTTGGCCGACATCGGTCACAGGTAGAATGGCAGGGACCGACGTCGATCACCTATGCGTCCAGGATCTATTTTCATGCGAGAACATAATGTTTGCATGATGAGATCAAGTGTTGGTTGTAAGTCTGCATTTCTATTTTAAGTAGAACTGATTTGAGCCCTTGATTAGGAGGTGCATCTAGTGGTTGTAATTGTATGCTCATAATCTCTAAAGTTATATATTAGGGATAGATCTTCATAGCTTAGTAAGTGTGTGAGAGACACAACTGTTATTGTAGAATAGTATTGTAATTGACAGAGAGAACTCTTGAAGGAAAGAGATCTAGAAAGAGATCTGTACATCTGAAAGAGGTGTGGAAGAAAAGAAGTTTCTTCAATTGTAATTCCTTTTGTAGAGAGTTTAATACAAGTTTTCAGGGTGGTTTCTTGTATCTCTTGTTCTTTGCTATTTCTGATTCTAGTTACTTATCTATCTGATTTAATTCTGCATATAATTGCTTTCATATAGTAATCAATTTTGTTGACTGATCCCCAATAGTTTGGGTCTAGAAATTTGATCAATAAAACATCTCTTCTCAGAGATAGAATTATTACAATTGTGTTGTTCTTGTTTCTTGAATTATATTTCAACCAAAGCTTTTCAAGTTTTGGATCAAGGGGAGAAGTGACTAAATTTTTTAGAACAACTTCAATGTCTCTTGAGAGGTGGAGGTGGTAGACTTTGAGGCATGCCATATAGGGAAACTTGGCTCATAATCAAGGATCACCCTCCCAATGCTCCAATAGTTCCTAAAGATGGTATACCTCCATGACAACCTTCTCTGTTTGGAATTGTATCTATATGCAAGCCAAAAATATTATTTTAAACATAAAGTTAGAGATTTTTGGATCACTTCAAATGGTGGATGAACTCATGAGTCATCGCTAGTAGCAAAACAAATAAAAAACATGGCAGATGATTGAAACTAGGTAGTTTAGGAGCATGATTCCATCTTTGAATCCATCACAGTCGCTACTGAAGAAGAACTACTACCCCTTGGAGGACATGACTTGGTCCCACAATGCCATTTTTAGCTGACTAAATTCCCCAATGATACCCAACTCAAATGTATCACACACACACACACACACACACACACACACACACACACACACACACACACACACACACACACACAGAGAGAGAGAGAGAGAGAGAGAGAGAGAGAGAGAGAGAGAGAGAGAGAGAGAGAGAGAGAGAGAGAGAGAGAGAGAGAGAGAGAGAGAGAGAGAGAGAGAGAACTAATTGCTCTTATTCATCCTAGAAACAATAACAAGAACATTTTTAGCTTTCCACCTTGAATTTGCAATGTCTTCCAAAAAAATTCTCAGTTCGATAGACACGGTTGTAGTTGTTGTTAAGGCAATGCCCTTCAAAGTTATGGCTACACATTCATTATCCCTCCATTGTTTGCATCTCTATAAATTCAAACCAATGTCTAACATGCATCATCGATGATAGAAGATTAAGATGATAAATTTTTTTATAAGAATGAATATGGATGAACCTACTCAGGGAAGTTAAAATCAATAAAATCAAAAACATAACATGTAAATTTTTTTTACTTCATGCCATTGTATGTCACCTTACACACACATTACCAATTTTCACCCAAAAAGACCATATAACCTCATTTATATAAGAAAGAAATAGTTTTAACCACCCCTCAATATTATTCGTATCATATCATTTTAATATACACCAATCACATCAGTGCAATACACACTCTTGTTTAAAAGAAATAAATTACCTTTATTTATAACCACTTTTATGATAGTTTAATATACACCTATCACATGAGTGCAATAAACTTAATACACACTCCCATAAAAAAATACATATTACCTTTATTTATAACCACCCTCAATATTTTTCCTTATCATAACAACTCAATATACACCCCTCACATCAATCCAATACACACCTCTATCTAAAAGAAACATATTAGATTATTTGAGAAACGATCATTTAAACCTTTAACCATCTCATTTTTCTTCCATGTCATATCAACCCAACATAAAACTGGGTCATATCAACCAACCCTAACATTCCCTGCATCCCCTGTCCCCCCAAAAAAACCCTTCCGTCATATCAACCAACCCTAATATTCTTCCTTAACACCAGGGGCTAAATTTGACGGTCACCCTTACCCATCAAGATTTTTTTTGTGACTGTTTTTAAGATAATGTCACCTTGCACATGGCGTTCATTTCTCATTTTTAACTTTCATAATTTTTATATAAATATGAAAATATTTATTTTATATAATAAAATGATATAAAAATAAAGATATTATTAATATAAATGAAATCATATTCTATTAGACGTGTGTAAATATATCTATGAAATGCTATACCTTATCATAATATTTTTGATGTATTTAAATTATAGTTGAGTAGACTATCGAGATTCCAGAATGTAGAGGAAGAACCACCTATTTTTTGGTTGATGTAGTTTATTTGGGAAACATTTTCACATGAAAATGTTTTTGAATTGGGTAAAGTGTCCAATTCTACACCAAACAATGGTAGAGATGCACCCATAACAATAATGCCTTCAACCATTAACACAAAGCCTTATTCTTATTTCTTCCCTAAATTGTCCATGTTTGGGGGTAAATAAAAGCCAAGACACCACTTTTAATTGGTTAGAAGGATTTATTGAAAACACCACAACAAGCCAAAAAATAAATAGGCAACCGTTCAACTATGAAATAACCTGTAAGATGACAATCAACATAATAATAAAATATTATAAATTCAACCGACAAATTTACAATTTTTGTGGGAAGATGTTTTAAAATGAAATAGCAAAGACACACAGTTCATCACATTACACGTGTTAGGTTGTGGAGCTAAAAGCTTCACTGTTATGCAAATTGGAGGAGGTTGTTGAGTGTCACAGTAACCAATGTTAGTCAGGCCAACCGACATCGGTCAGGTGTAGACCGAAAGCTAGTGACAGCAGTCAGGGATCAACTGACGTTGATCATCTCTAGATAGATAGAGACTGACGTCGATCGCCTGTGCATTCCAGAACTATTAGTTACACGAACAGTTTGTTTGACGAACGGTCAATTTGCATGTAAAGACTAATTCTAGTCTTGAGTCTACGTTTCTAATTATTGTAATTAGGAAGTTTAATTATTGTTTATATGGGATCTATTTAAGAGACCCATGGGATGTATTGTATTCAAGGACTAAGGATTAGATCCTTTAGGTAGAATCATAGGGACTTGTAAGGGCAAGGACAAGGGTTCTTCCAAGTGTAAGATCTAGAAGGTTTGCAGGTGTGCAAGACCAAGTTGATCTGTAGGTGTGCAAGATTAGGTAGAAGATCTACATGGTAAGTAAGGTCAGTTGATCTGGTGGTGTGTGTGTTCAAGGTCAAAAGAGATCTATGGGATAGCAAGGTCAAAGGAGATCTGCAACACAACAAGGAGCAAGATCAGGGAGATCTACTTGGAGTACTTTGAGTACTTGGTGTATTGGCAATATTTTTACTGACTGGTGGAAACAACAACTCGGTTATTGAGTTGATTGTGTTTGTAATTAAGAGAGAGAACTCTTGAGGGATAATTACTATACACCCAAGAGGTGTGGGAAGAGTGTGATTTATTCATTGTATTTCCTTCTGAAAGAGTGTTAATACAAGATTGTATTGTCTCTCATATTCTGTGCTATTTTTGAATTCTAGTTACATATTACTTCTGGTTAAATTTCATTTTTAGTTGCTTATACAAAGGTAATCAATTATGCTCTTAATCCTAACAAGTGGTATCAGAGCTTTGTGCTTTGTGTGCTCCTAGATCCTGACAGTTGGTATCAGAGCCTGGTTGAAGGTTCAGCAGAGCTTGGTTCGGAGCAGGTTAGTGTTTGTTGATTACAGGTCACTCACAGGGGTTTTTGTTTGAGTGGGAGTAAAGCAATGGCAGAATAAATTACACTAAGAATGGAGAAATTCAATGGAAAAAATGATCAATTACTGAATTATGGAAAGAAAGGGCAGGTAAAGAAAGATTGTTGGTTGGTAGAAGATCAACATGAAGGAAATAAAGAAGCAAATGATGCAGGGATTGTTGCACGGGATGCTCTTATATGTTCCTTGGATAAAGAAGAATTTTGAGTTTTAAATTCTGTTGCCTCTTTCCATGCAACCCCAAATAGAGTATTTTTCCATGATTATGTCCATGGAGACTTTGGAAAGATTTATTTAGGGGTTGGTGAGCCTTGTAAAATTGTTGGCAAAGGGAAAGTGCGGCTGAAATTGTAGATGAGCAACACATGGGTGTTGAAGGATGTCATGCATGTCCCAGTTCTGAAGAGAAGTCTAATTTCTATAGGAAAGTTGGGTGATGAGGGTTGCACAGTTACTCTCACAGTGGAATCTTGGAAAGTTTTCAAGAGTGCACTTGAATTAGCATGTGGTAAGAAAGTAGGTACTCTTTATCTATCTACTTATATTACTGATTCTCCTTCTATTTTATCTACTTTAGATGTAGATGCAAAGATGTGGCTCTTTAGGCTTGGTCACATGAGTGAGAAGGAAATGCATGTTCTTAAGAGGAAGTTTGATGTCTTTGACAAACGTAAGAACTGAAAAGCCTTGGTTTTCAAGGAAAAGATGATGGACAGAGATCAGCTCAAGGAGCTGAATGATTTTGAGCAGGGCAGTTTGGACAAGGTTATGATCTAAAGTGAGCTTGTGAGTAAAAGTCATCACTCATAGGAAAACACAGTTATCAACGTCGATCAGGTGAGAATCGACGTCGATCAGGTAGGTACCGACATTGGTCATGTGCAGACTAGAGTTGGTGGTGTCAGGCAAGTGGGCACCGACGTCGATGATAAGGTGGACACTGATGTCAGTTAGGGAATCAATGTCGATAGTCAGGTCAGTCGCATGGAATCGACATCGATCGGGTGTAGACTAAGAGATGACCGAGATCGGTCACTGTTAGAATGGATTTTAGGCAAATATAAAGCTGTCAAGGAGTCTCAAATGCCCATGTGGAAGACTAAAAGGGTAAGTAAGCCTCAAATTCATTATTTCCCTTCTTTACACTACTTGTTGCTCACTGATGGTCAAGAACCATAAAGTTTTGAAGAGGCAATGCAAGTAGAATCTAGGAAATAGTGGGAGCATGGCATGAATGAGAAAATTGATTCCTTAGGAAAGAACCAACTGGAAGATTTGGTAGAGTTGCCAACCGAGATGAAAGCACTGAAATACGAATAGATTCCTAGGTTAAAGAAAGGAGAGAATGGACAGGTGAGATAGAAGACCATGTTATATGGTATTGAGCAAGCTCCAGGACAGTGGTATAAGTTTGACAGGTTTATGACAAAGCATGGCTTTAGTCAATGTCAATGTAATCACTGTGTTTATTTTACTAGGTTGGATAATGGTTGCAACATTATTGTTAGGTTGTGGAGCTAAAAGCTTCACCCGGATGCAAACAAAAGAGGTTGTTGAAAGTCATAGTAACTAACATCGATTAGGCCAACCGACATCAGTCAGGTGGAGACAAGAAGCTGCTGACATCAGTTAGGGATCGGCTGACATCGATCATCCCCAGACAGATAGGGACCGATGTCAATTGCATGTGTGGTTCTGAAACTGTCAGTTTCATGAATAGTTTGTTAATGAACTAGTTGTTTGCATGTTAAAGACTAATTTTAGTCTTGAGCTATGGTTTTTAATTATTGTAATTGGATGTCTAATTATTTTTTGTCATGAGATCTATATAATAGACTCATGGGCTGTATTGTAAAGTGTGCTAGATAGAGAGAGTAAGGTTGGCTCCTCATAGTGCCATAGTGCCAAGTGTGTATGATCAGGGAGTTCTGTGAGAGTGCAAGATCTGGTAGAAGATCCATAGGGGTGCTGGTTATGTAAGATCAGGTTGATCTGTAGGTTGTTGCAAGATCAGGTAGAAGATCTACATGGGTAAGTAAGGTCAGTTGATCTGCAAGTGTGTGTGTGTGTGTGTGTGTGAGGTCTAAATTTGTAGGTGTGCAAAACTAGGTTGATCTACAGGTGGCAGTAAGATTAGGGAGATCAGCAACACAACAAGTAGCAAAATCAAGTGAGATCTACTTAGAGTATGTTGAGTACTTGGTGGTACTGGCAGTAGTGATACTGACTAGTTAGAGGTGAACAACTCTGTGTTTGAGTTGTTTGTTGTGACCGTGATTGAGAGAGAGAGAACTCTTGAAGAGATTTACTATTTGTACGCCCTAGAGGTGTGGGAGACCTAGAGGAGTGTGAATAAGATTGTGGCATCTTCTTTGTTGTATTTCCTTCTGGAAGAGTATTAATACAATTGGGTATTGTCTCTCATATTGTGTGCTATTTCTGAATTCTAGTTACTGTTTAATTCTGGTTAAATTCTATGTTTAGTTGCTTATACAAAGGTAATCAATTATGCTCCTAATCTTAACAAAGTGGAATTAGAGCTTCATCGGCGATAAGGTGGACACTGACGTCAGTCAGGGAATTGACGCTGACAGTCAGGTCAGTCACATGGAACCGACATCGGTCGAGTGTAGACTGAGAGATGACTGAGATCGGTCACTGTTAGAATGGATTTTGGGCAGATAGAAAGTTGTCAAGGAGTCTTAAACGCCCATGTGGAGGACTGAAAGGGTAAGTAAGCCTCAAATTCATTATTCCCCTTCTTTACACTACTTGTTGCTCACTGATGGTCAAGAACTAGGAAGTTTTGAAGAGGCAATGCAGGTAGAATCCAGGAAATAGTGGGAGCATGGCATGAATGAGGAAATTGATTCCTTAGGAAAGAACCAAATGGGAGATTTGGTAGAGTTGCCAGCGAGGATGAAAGAATTGAAATACAAATAGATTCCCAAGTTAAAGAAAGGAGAGAATGGATAGGTGAGACAGAAGACCAGGTTATATGGTCTTGAGCAAGCTTCAGGACAGTGGTATAGGTTTGACAGGTTTATGACAAAGCATGGCTTTAGTCAATGTCAATGTAATCACTGTGTTTATTTTACCAGGTTGGATAATGGTCGCAACATTATCCTATTACTGTATGTGGATGATATACTTGTTGCAGGGTCACACATGCAGGGATTTGCTAAGCTAAAGGTAAAAGTAGCTCAGAGGTGTGCCAGGAAGGATTTAGGAGGAGCAAAGAAAATCCTTGGCATGAGTATTTCTAGAGACAGGGAAAGTCACAGGTTGATTTTGTCTCTAGAGGATTATGTGAATAAGGTAGTGGAAAGTTTCAATATGCAGGATGCAGAACCGATTAACACACCTATGGTTAGACAATCATAGAACACTGTCCTGAATCACATGATGAGGTTGAGTACATGTGTACTAGACCTAAAATTACCCAAGCAGTGGGAATTATTAGCAAGTTTATGGCCAATTTGGGAAAGGAGCATTGGAAACCAGTTCAGTGGATTCTCAGGTATCTGAGAGGGACCAACAATAGGGATTCATGGTATGTAGGGTCAAGCACTTCTCTACATGGGCATGTAGATTCAGATATGGCAGGTTACTTGGATGACAAGAGAAGCACCACAGAATGTGTGGTGGTTGGTCTTCAAGACTAAACTTGAAGAGGGATACAAGACAAGAAACAAAATTAGATGATGTACAGGTACAGGTATAGGTGCAGCTGTTTATCTCCAAGTGGGAGATTGTTAGGTTGTGAAGCTAAAAGCTTCACTGTTATGCAAATTAGAGGTGGTTGCTGAGTGTCACAGTAATTGATGTCGGTCAGGCCAACTGACATTGGTCAGGTGTAGAACAAAAGCTGCTAACATCAGTTAGGGATCGACCAATGTCGGTCATCTCTAGACAGACAGGGACCAATGTCAATCGCCTGTGCATTCCAAAACTGTTAGTTACATGAATAGTTTGTTTGAAAAATAGTCAGTTTGCATGTAAAGACTAATTCTAGTCTTGAGTCTGCATTTCTAATTATTGTAATTAGGAAGTCTAATTATTGTTTATATGGGATCTATTTAAGAGACCCATGGGATGTATTGTATTCAAGGACTAAGGATTAGATCCTTTAGGTAGAATCATAGGGACTTGTAAGGGCAAGGACAAGGGTTCTTCCAAGTGTAAGATTTAGAAGGTTTATAGGTGTGCAAGACTAGGTTGATCTACAGATGTGCAAGATTAGGTAAAAGATCTACATGATAAGTAAGGTCAGTTGATTTGTTGGTGTGTGTGTGCAAGGTCAAAGGAGATCTGCGGGATAGCAAGGTCAAAGGAGATCTGCAACACAACAAGGAGCAAGATCAAGGAGATCTACTTGGAGTACTTTGAGTACTTAGTGTACTGGCAGTATTGTTACTGACTGGTGGAAACAACAACTCAGTTATTGAGTTGATTGTGTTTGTAATTGAGAGAGAGAACTCTTGAGGGAGAATTACTGTACGCCCAAGAGGTGTGGGAAGAGTGTGATTTCTTCATTGTATTTTCTTCTGGAAGAGTGTTAATACAAGATTGTATTGTCTCTCATATTCTGTGCTATTTCTGAATTCTAGTTACATATTACTTCTAGTTAAATTCTTTGTTTAGTTGTTTATACAAAGGTAATCAATTATGCTCTTAATCCTAACAAGTGGTATCAGAGCTTTGTGCTTTATGTGCTCCTAGATCCTAACAACATGCTTTAACCTTTTAAAAAAGGCATCTAACAGGAGTGTACCCATAAAAGAAGCGGAAACAAATCCATGGTATATACCTAAAAAAAAATTAGATCACAAATGTTTCAGTAAGCAATCACAAACCCTATGTTAACCATCTCAACACAAGATTTGAGTTCAAATGATAGTGTACGCCTTATTCATAAAGGTAAAAGTTAGGGGTTATTATTTTTGAAACTCAAATATGTGACTATTATAAGATAATGCAATGACCTTAGAAGAGATTCACAAAAATATTTATAGTAGAGGCAAGCGTTGTTATAAAAATAAACCCTTTGTGGTACAGGTAAATGTTGTTCTCAAAATAAACCCTTATTTGTTCTAAACTCTTAAATGAAAAAAATAAAAACATTTGAAAGGGGAAAAAAACACTAAAGAATGAAAAACAAAGGGAAAAGGACTGACCTGAGTTAGAGTCAGATGATTGACCAAAGTAAGATGTAATTCTCATAGAGTGCAAAATCGAAAGCATCGATCCTTTTCTCCATCTTCGAGTGGGAAGAAAAAACACCGAGTGAGTAGTGTGAAGGAAAATGATTCTTCATTGCTCGTTGCACTGAGATCCATCTCCTCCACTGGTTTATAAACTCAGAGAGTCGCCCTTTCTACCAAATTTTTGAGCAAAAAATTAACCAAAAAAAATTCAAGAACTTTGAACTTTGCACCCACGTAATATGAAAGAGGTTTCGTGAAGTGGGGTGACTGTAGAATCTTGTCATAGTTCACCTTTGTTCCATCTCCTACATTAATGGTAGTTACACTTGAAAAATAGAAAATTTAAATTTCATTAAGTCATGGAAAATACGGCCTTTAATTATTCTCACTAATGTCAATAACTAAACGAATCAACAATCCTCAATTCATTTTTAATCCTCAACGGTAGCCAAGTTGCTAGGAATGGTGGCCAAGTTGCTAGGAAATAGGAATGTTTGAATATTTTTTTTGGTTAGTTTCCTTCGAGTCTATGTTTCGATAATGATTCCACTTTACCTTATTGTCACGCATGGGTAATGCTATCTAGTCTCCTATTTTATCTTATTGTGCCTCTGAATATTGGGTCCGAATACCGTCACATTTTATTTATGCGTTTGGTCATGTGAGACTTTGACTATGAGTCGTGACATGTCCACTTCCCACTTCTAGACTCCAGTCCTAGACTCTGACTATTCCAAGTCCCCACTCCTATTAATAATTTTAAAAAGGTCAATTTTTTTATTGTAAACATCAATTTGACAAGTAGTCTAAGTTTTTGTCTGTCGTTTGATATGGTTAAAAATATAATGTGATTGTATTTTACGGGTAAAAACTTCAAAAATGTTTAAATAGCTGCCAAATTTAACCCCTAATTAACACCCCTATCATACCCCTGTCAAAATCAACCAACCTCATATTATTCTTCATCAGAAGTCCACACTGTGCGTGCCCATCAAAGCATCCTATGTAACCATTCATTGTGGGACATGTACCGGTTAAGAGTCTCCACAATGTGCCATCAAATGACGGGGATTCGAAAATGATTTATGTGAAATATTTTATTAATATTATTATTTTTTCAATATTTTAAAAATATCTTTAAATTTAAAGATATATGGTATATTTATGTTCAAGATGTACTTATCAATGGTTTCATATAATATAGTGAAGAGAAAAGAGCATAAGTCATCAAATAATGGGGATTCAAAAATGATTTATGTGAAATGTTTTATTAATATTATTATTTTCTCAATATTTTAAAAGTATTTTTCAATTTAAAGGTATATGGTTTCATATAATGTACTATGTTTATGTTCAAAATGTACTCATCAATGGTTTCATATAATGTAGTATGTTTATGTTTAAGATGTATTCATCAAACCCAATAAGTTTTGATCCAGTGGTAAAGAAGTGGGTCTTTATCAAAGTCGGTTATAAGTTAGACATAAGTCAAAAATAATATAGAAGGAAGGGAGCTTGCTTTGTACACTGACAAGAGGGATCATCATCATCATAGTATATGTATAAACAAAGTCATTTTTTTCATGTGGCTCTAATTTTAGAGTGCATTGTCTAATCTCATATTTACCTTGCAAAGGATTGGTAAAGAGAATCAAATTTAATAGTTAGGCATGACAATCACTAAAATTTTAAATGGAAAATTTGAAATGTAATTAAATTTCTTAGCGATACCCAACGCAAATGTATTACACACACAAAATGAGAATTAATTGCTATTTTTTATCCTTGAGAGTTATGACTTTGGCAATATTCGATGACTCGACCAGTATACAAGGATCCAATAAATAGGTGATTCAACATAGGAATAAAACAAGCACATATGGATGCGAATCAAGAAATATAATGATCGAATTCAAAACTCTTCTAGCATTACATTTTATAGCCTACAAGCTAATCTATTGATCAAAATTTAAACATATTTGTGATCATTTTTAAAATTTCATAGATTTATGTACTTTTATTAGATATAGATATTTTTATAAATCTCTCTCTCTCACACACACACACTTGAAAATTAATTCTTATTTTTTATCTTTGAGAGTTTTGACTTTGGCAATATTCGATGACTCAACCAATATAAAATGATCCAATAAATAGCTGATTCGACATAGAAATAAATCAAGCAATTTTGGATGTAAATCAAGAAATATAATTATCCAATTCAAAACTCTTCTGTCATTGCATTTTACAACCCATAAATAAATATGTTGATCTAATTTTAAACATGTTTGTGATCATTTCTTACATTTTATAGATTTATATACTTTTATTAGAGCATTTCTATACTTATGAAAAAAAAAATCTTCATTGCGAAGCTTTTATAGACCCGTGATGTTATTTCATCCCTGTGAAGCTTTTCTAGACCCGTGACAAATTTTCATCATTACAAATATTTTCTAGACATGTGATATTATTTCATCCCTACAAAGCTTTTCTTGGTCTATGTTGATTTTCCATAATGCGGCATTTTCCTATATGGTGATATTTTTCCATAACATGATGCTTGGAAATAATGTGATGCTTTTCCATTAATGCAATATTTTTACATCATTGTGATGCTTAACCAAGCTAGCAATCATTTTCCATCAACATGATGTTTTCTAAAATCTAAGTTCGTGATGTTTTTACACCATGCGATGCTTTTCTAAGTTTACAATACTTAAACACTCATTTTTTTTTGTATTTTTATTATCCATGTATTCCTTACCATCTTAGAAATGATCAATGCTAAATCAAATTATGTAAGAAATTATGAAAAATACTATTAAGGTTCTAATTACTCTTTTATTTTAATTAAATGTATTTAATCTCTTGCATGTCACATTAATGTTTTCAATTGGAAAGTAAAAATATATATAGTAAGGAGGGAAAACTAAAACAAAATTTCAAACCTTTGCATGTCAAAAAATTTGCTTAAAAATATTAACATGGGAAATTACACACACTTTTACAATAGTCATCAAGTCTGACTATTTCCATAGTGGAAACCTCCATATTAGTAGTGGAATTAAATGAAGAGTTTTGTCCTTGCATAGTATTTTTTTGAGATAATAACATTGCTCATTGTTGGAGGATAACTACAACAGACTTCACATATTTCAAAACAATCCAGCTTTGAGATGTTGAAACTTAAGCTTCTATATTTAAAAATTATTTTAGATTAAAAAAATAGTAATAAGAAAATTTATCCCATATTAGAAGTCCCCTCCATGTAAATACTTATAAATTTATTCTCTTTGATCCATCAAACTAAAAAATTGTTTATAAAGAGCTTTGAATTCTGATAATGGAATGCCACCACCATTATCCCCACTTGGAAAATTAGAAGAGTGGAAGACAAATTAACCCAATGCAGAGTCTAGACCAACTCTAAACTTTTCCTTTATGAAAAATTATGTCAAATTTCTTACCAGACCTTAGTCACAAAGGAGAGGTAAGAGATTGTAAACAAACATTGATGCCACTTTGGAATTAAACCCGTTGCGAATGTTCATCTTCAAGTATTATACACCCAAAACAAGTTAAATGGTAGCTTTTGTCTTGATATTGTAAAGATTAAAGACATCTATTAATATGTTTTTGAAGATAAGACCCAAAAAAAAAATTCTTATTTTTCAGGTCTAAAAAAAAAGAGTGGAAACAAATTTTGAACAATGATTAACTAAGAAAAAATTTAGACAAAAGAGACCAAATAAGTGAGTAAGCATGAGCCTAAAATAAATAAATAACAATTTAAATTGATATCTACATTATTTAATAAATAAGGGGATACCTTTGTTCAAAATAACCCACTCAATTTTGTCATTAATGCCAAAATCACACTATTCTTCCTTCACAACATTATACACATCATCCCAAACCCAGATTCACTCATTTAATCTAACAAGGGCATTGCCAATTCCATTAGGAATTAAAGCAAAATGACCATGAATAATGTCAAATTAAACCTAACCCCAATTCTATTGGGAATTAAGGAAAAATGACATAGAATAATGCCAAATCAAACCCAATTAGAAAATAGTTTTATAATCAAAGCCTAAATATTCAAATGCTAACAAGGGTGACATCAGCAAATACTACCTATACCATCTCATAAACTCATTTAAAATGACATTAAAAACTTCATATGATGTTAGCTTCAATTTTCACCTTTTATCAATCAATTATCTACATTAATTGTAACTTTTTCTTGTTAGATCATTTTACTATCTACAAAAAATTGTCTCAGTGTTTTAAGGAATCAACAACATTCTTGTTAAGGATGCTTCACCATCATACTATCACAAGCATATGATGATGTACAAACCAAGCGATGATGTCCAAAGAAGGAAATGATGTCCAAAGAAGGTGATGATATCCAAAGTATGTGATGATGTCCAAAACATGTGATGATCTTCCAAATCTATGATGATTTTCAATACATAAACATGCAATGGTTACAAAACATGTGATGATTTTATGGGTATGTTTTAAACCCTTTTTTGATAATTTTTTTGTGTGATTCTAGTAGGTTTAAAACTTGAAGATATTAGAATTCTAAAGATGTACAAAAATCAACAATTCTAATTTTGGTTAGGTGTTTAATATGGAAAGTTACTATTTTTAGAAAACACTAAGAAGAAATGTACTTAGTTTAGAAAATATTTCTATTGACTGTTTTAGATTTATGATAGTCGAAATCAATAAAATATACAACTGTGCATGTTTAGGATTAAGAACAAAATATAAAACTGGATCTGAATAGGATTGCTATAGGTGGACAAAATCATAATCCATTTGTGCCCATTGAACACATATGAATTATCCTAGTTGATTGTAATTAATGATTGATAGGAAACGATAAAGAAAAAAACATGATGGCTACATATCAGGAAAGAACCATAAAAACCAAGTGCAAACATCTATAGAGACAAAAGAATAAGTTAATAGTCACGATAGATGTTATTTAAGATCAAAAAGTATTTCTAGACAATACCACTGTAGGGGGACAAGAACAAAGATCGATCAAATCCATTGACCATGTACTTGCCCTAGTCAAGTGTGAAAAAAAATAATTATTGTGCATTTTGTGCTGTTATCTAATAATTAGGATGAGATATTGGGATTTTAATTTTACCACACATAATTCATTATTTTATTTTTTTTGTCTTTAAAACCCTAAGGTCACTTTGATAGCTTGAAATATTAAAAAAATAGGTGAGTGTAATGGACCAAGCTGACTTAAAACACTATTTTGATGATTGACCACTCCCTGTGTATCCTATACTCCAAGGAGGAAATTAAAGCACTCATAGTTCTCCCACCTAGATTGATTTTGAAATTGTTCTCCTTGACTATGTGTATATAGCTATAAAATGGCTTTGATACTTGAAAATGATAGCTTTTGACTTGTTTTGATATGCTTTAGACTTGGCTTATGGTTTCTCTGATTGAGTGATCTTGACTTTAGAAATAATAGGGAAAATTTTATCAATGTGCAAAAGTGTATGAGTGCTCAATAGATAGTGCCAAGCTCAAGATAATGCATGACCTTTGATGTGTGTTTATAGGTGAATCTTTTGATAATTTATTTTAGTTGACATTATGAAATGTGTAATAAGACCTAAAATAAATTTTTTAAATTTTGGAAACTAGATGATATTTGGAGCGGGATGTGGCTAGTCTAGGTGGATAAGAATGTGACATCACTCATATCCACTTAGCACAAACCTATCCCAAAAGATCAAGGATAATTGTTCTTAACTATAGACAGTTTGAGGGTGATATTTAATAGTATAAAGTTTTTGATTTGAAGGTTTTTTATATTGATCTGTTATATATATAAAAATCTTAGAGGAGTGGTGAATAAGATTCATGTATTTGGACCAATCCATGTGGTTTAGGATGTGCCAATAATTAGCATTACCAAGTACATGTGACTAGTAATGAAATTGCTAGAGCAAAAGAGAAATAATTTGAACCTAAGTATGTAAAACATACTGCCTTTGAGAGGCTAATTCAATTATGCAGGGTACTCAAATTTAGGAAACCTTGCAACAATTCATGAAGTAGTCATTTGTCCATTTTTACATTTGAACAAGTTAAATTTTGAAAATTAAAAAATTGAAAGGAGAGGAAAGAAGTAAACGTGTTTGTAGGTGTAGCCAAATAACCTTGTAACCTATAGATAATGATGGATAGTTATTCCCCCTTTTTGAATCACTTGGATAATTTGAAGCAATGGCAAATTGAGAATGATCAAGTCTTAATTTTTGAATAACTAATTAAGCCCTTGAGATGGAAAGATGCATATTCTAACTTTCATGAATGGTTTAAAGTACCCAATGTATTAATCTATAAAGGTGAAACCATTATGGGTTATCTATAAGTGATTACAAGGTCATTGAGTATCACTATACTTGAATGTACATCACCTACAATAAAATATGAAACATAATGGTTTCACTAGAATCAATGCCAATGTCATTGAGTGTCACTAGACTTGAACATACATAACCAATAATAGATCAAATCACACCACTATAGATGAATTTATATTCTACTTACATGATCAAAAAATAATGTATAATATTTATATACCCATCATAGCCTCATTGCTCATTGATTTGTATTTTAAATAAATATTTTTGACTTTGAAATTTGAAAATGTCTGCATGAACAAGCATCATGCCTTTTGTAATTTTGAAACTATAACTTTGAACTTTAAATAATAATGAGATTTAATAAGTATCATTCCCCTTGAGTCTTGTATGAAATTATATAGAATGTCATGCATATATATGTTTAATTGTAAATCTATTTTCGACATGTAACTTTGATCTTATAACTTTTTTGTGTATGCCCATGCTTATGAATTCAAATGTGTATAATATTATAATTTAAATTTTTGAAAATGAAGTGCATATGCATGTCATATGTTCCTATGATTTATATCAATGTGTCAATATTTGTCATGTATCTAATTTCTAAATTTATTTAAAACTTTTAAAACATGTATTCTATTATATAATCAAATTTTACATTACTTTGAATCTTTGAAAACCCATATTTTATATCTTTGAATCTTGTACTCTATCCTAAATTATAAAATAAATATATTCATGGAGGATTTGATGTCTAAGATAATCCCATTATAATGCTCCCATTTTGAGATGAAGGATGCAGCCTACAATATGTTCATCTCAAAAAAAGAGTTAATTGTATCATGCGATGAAGATATAGTCATGTAGTGATTACGTCATCATGTTGGAGAGTATGTCATCATAAATATGTGTATGCATGCAAAAATATTAGAGCCACAAATACAATATATAAATCAAAACATAATACAAAATATCTAGTCTAAAAAATACAAAGCACCTTAGATGAGCAAAAGAGATAAATATGCATACCTTCACTTACCAAAGACAAAGGAAACCTCTCTTGATGTGTGGATTGTGATCAAAGATGCAATGGGATGTGGATGATCAAGTAAATTGTGCACGAAAAAACCAAAAAAATATCTCCTTATGGGTTGGCTTGATTTATTGATGAATGATTTTTTTCTCTTAAGATAGATATAATGTTGTTAGGATCTCTCAGCTTCATTGAAGTGAGGGAGGAGAGCTTAATTTATAGAGTTTGAGCAAAAGTAATGGATGGTGGATATTGATCCAAGATCAAGGGATATAAATGAGTCAAAAATGGGGGGTTGGATAATAAATGGAGGAGGTTGGATGGGTATGTGCATGCCATGAATGAAGATTGGTGGACTCACACCTTTGTCCCCTTGCCTTGGATTTTGGGAGATTTGGAAAGTGTATGAATGATGTCAATGATTTGAGATGGGAAGTTAATTTGTTAATATTTGATTTTACGTATTTTAGATATTATGTAAATTATATTTGCATGTATTTTATGATTATAATACTCAAATAAATAATATGATTAACTTATTAATTAATCCAGTTTGATTTATCTGAGAATTAGATGGGACAATATGCTATAGGCATTATAATATTAATTGATTGGGGGGATGAATAGTGTTAGAGAAGATTATCTAAGGGTGTGATGATAAAACTATGGTTTATTAGGGATGAATAGGGATGGATTAGGGATGATTAAATATGAAATAGGGAAATTAGGGTTTTAGTGATATTAGTGAGGAATAGTGAAATGGTGAATAGTGTTGACACTGAGGTAGCAAGATTCAGGTGTCTACAATATGTTATTGTCATTGAAGCATATATGTAACATATTTAATGTGTGGAATACAAGTGTTACATCTACATTATTCCTACATAAATTTAACCATTAGACACATAGTAAAGTAATAATATGTGAAGTAAACTACACATTAAAAGTGAATGATATGTATTATGACACCACTAATCAAGATCAACAAGAAAAACACACATTATGGAACAATGTAATATAATAAGAATAATGATCATATACGATGTACATGGATATGTACAAAAAACTTCCAAGGGATATATGAAAGGGACATTAAGAATTTTTTAAACAAGGAAAAGTCAAAATGTCATACAAAACATAGGGTCGAGGGATGCAAACCATGAACATGTTCAAATGTCACACATACCAAGCATAATATCATATATATGTTTAATAAATTTTTGCATACAAGTTACAAGGGCCACACATAATAAGTAATTTATGTCTAGCCTATAATGCAAGAGAGTAAATATCATCGAATGAGCATAGAGCAAGTGAAAATTAGTATATTCCATCTATATGCATTAATGTTATAACATAAAAAAGTAGTAAATAAATGTAACACAATATAAAATATGAGTGATTATCAAGACACTTTTAAGATATGTATCTTGTTATGGTCGAGAGATCATAGAAATATGTAACATATTATACTGTAACCTATAGAATTAGATGCCCTCATAGGCATGGTCACTGGGTATAGGGGAATCCAACATGTAAGAGTCTGTTTAATGTATGTCCTAAATTAAACTCATTTACCTTTTTAAATAAATTTTTATTTGAAAAAATATGATATATACCAAAAATATGTGATAAATAATATATGTAAGAAAGTAACTAGCTGCTCATGTCATGCTTAGGTTCTGATTTTTGGATTTTTTTAAAATATTTTGAATGTTGTATTTTTTAAACATATTTGATATATTTTTTATTTAAAATATATATATATATATATATATATATATATAGATATATATTTTAATATTTTTGAGAAAAACTCAGCCTATGATCCCATTAATGGGAGGATCATAGTGCATGATTGGATCAATATGTTGATGGTGACTTTTTGTGGGTGAAGGAGACACATCAGAATCTAAAAAGGATTTAAGTGTTGTAATGTAATTGTGTTGATCATTTTTCATAGAATAATTTTAAGGATGTATATCTATAAATGGTATAAGACTTAGTGGATTTTGTTATATATTAGGAGAAAAACTCATTTCATGTATTCAATGTGGAACATGTTGAATTATTTGAGTTAGTGCCTTAGGACACAGTGTAGAAGATTTGGATTTCTTTGAGTCTTGAGTAACTCTTTAATATGAATCTTGATAATTAGGAAGGTGTACCCATTTATTATGGATTGATTGTATCAAAATATTTTGTATAGGTAAAACACCTGATTTTGAACTATACTCTTGGATGGGTGCACTAATTATCTTTTTACTACACTTTTGAATAGGTGTCATTAACATATTTTACTATGATTTTGAATAGGTACCAAAAAAAACTATGGTGGTGGTGGGGGAGGAGGAGGATTTATCTCTGATTTTATAGGGTACTCATATCAAATGCCTTGAACTTTGACCACTTGACTACAATGTATGTACTTGAGGCATTTATTCACTATTGATTGTGTAGACACATAAATATGGTCACAGGTACTTTAAACTAATAATACTTGACACATCCTAAACTACATTAATTTCACCTAATTACATGAATATTATTCACCATTCCTCTAAGCCATTTCTTTATATGCAGGTTCAATCCTTTGTTTTCCATCACTACTACATATAAATTTCAAAGTGAAATGATCAAACTAATTAAAATCACCCTCAAACTATATCCATATTAGAATAGGTGTCCCTAATGTTTTTAGACAAGTCCACCCAAGGAATACATGAGCACTAGTAGGCTCCCGCCCACTTAGGCTAGTCACATTGCATAACAAATGATAGGTAGTTTCTAAAATTAAAATAATTATTTAGGGTATTCCCACATGTTTCACATGGCTGGCTAAAGGAAATTATCAAAAAAATTGTCTATAAATATACATGAAAGGTCATTCATTATCCTCACTTGATATCACTTGGTTGATAGCTTACACACTATTTCACATTGAGAAAATCCACTGTATTATTTCCATATTCAAGAGCATTCACAAGGAGAAACCAAAAGCCAAGTTTAAATCATCTCAAAGAAATTCAAGAGCTATCATTTTCAAGTATCAAAGCCACATTTCTAGCTACATACACATAGTCAAGGAGCATAATTGAATAATCACTCTATGTGGGATAAATACATGGGCTTGATATTCCTTCTTAGAGCATTAGATACATAGGTAGGGGTCAATCATCAAGGGGATTATTTAGGTTAGCTCAACCCATTACATCCCCATATTTTTTGTGAGTTTTCAAGCTATCAAAGTGCCCTAAGGGTTGCATTCTTTGATTAGTGTCGATTAATGTGATTTGCCCCAAGTAGAGATAAATGCAAGGGATCATATTGGTAATGATATATCCCAATGATAAAATTTCGAGCTTGATTTTTCATGAGAAGTGATATATGCAAGGGAGTGGATTTGGGAATGATATATCCTGATGAAGCTGAACACTTTGATTGGATTGATGGATAGTTGATTGATTACTTAGGATATGCAAGCATAACTCAAGGATTTAACTGATTGCATGGATTAATGATGTGATGATCACGTTGATTATTAACTCCATGATTGAGTAATGACCTTTCAAATAATGAAGAATCCAAAAAAATGGGTACATGAGGATTCCCCTAGTGATAATGGATTGATACTCCTATTATAATCAAATTAGATAAGATTGGATTGATCGGATATGGATTAGATGACATTGGATGAGATTAGATGAGATATCGATTATTAGTTATGATAAACGTATGGTGAAGATGTATGTTGATGTTGGGAACATGCTGCCAAGCTTACATGAATTTCAAATGTTTGAGAAACCTTATTTTTATTATAGCATATGCCAAGATGCACCATGATATGGAAAACCATGATGACATTGTTACAATATGATGAAGGGTTGACATTGATGCAAAAAACAAGACATCACACAAACAAATAAGAAACAAACAAAACATACACAAACAAAAATGTAGATGCTTTCTATTTTTTTTTAATTTTGTTTTTTTGATTTTCCATTATTTTTGGATTTTATATTATTTTTTGTATTTTATATTATTTTTGGATTTTATGTCATTTTTTGGATTTTTTATTTTTATATTATTTTTTGGCTTCATATTATTTTTTGGATTTTCTTATTTTAATTAGTTTTTGTATTTTCTAGTTTTATATTATTTTTTGATTTTATGTTGTTATTTGGATTTATTTCCAAAGGGTACCAACAAAGGGAACACTTACTCTAGTAATGGGCATGGCAGTGGTAGTGGATTGATGAATGAATAAAAGGGAGTTAGGATGATTTTCAACCATGATGAAGGAGCAATTAAAGATGATTAGGGATGAATACATATAGATTAAGGATGATTAGGGATGGATATTGGTGGATTAGAGAGGATGATGGTGGTGATGGAACTCCAAGGACCATATTACATAATAACAATGTATCCAGTTGTCGAACCACCATTTTGTGGGTGTGATAAGATGTTCCCATAATAGATCATAATACTTATTAGACTTCCTTATCAAGGTCAAAATAGGAAGAATGATGGTCACAATGAGATAAATATGAGGATGGTGAAGGATGTTTATATGGATGGAGTTTATTTTTAACCCAAGTATATGGTACTTGTTATCATTCTAAATTTCACCCTTGAGGAGGTTTTTCAAGCCTTCCTTATTTAGATGACACATGAAGATGCCTCTAGGTTTTGGGTGGCCTAATTGTTGAGGTGAATCTCTAGATTAGGGCTATCTCCCTAAATGTATCACCTGAAACTACTACTAAACCTATTGCTTGCAAGGAAAAGAGAGAGAGATAACTAAAAACAAAGTAAATGAGAGCTGATGCACCAAAATTAGTATCCTCCACTTGCCTATACTACAATAATAACATGAACTAGGACTGAAATCTAATTACACAACTCAACATGAGTCTCCAAGCATTAGTTTTTCAATATGAAGGTTATGGTCAAGACATTAGCCAAGAAGAATGAACAAAAGATCTCATAGGAGACACTAGTGAATCAATATTCAAACTTAGCCATTGTAAGACCATGTAACACACTTCATATGCCCTGATAAGATGACTAACAAATTTAAAAGAGGTAAATAAACCTAAAAAATGCGAGGAAGTTTTAGACACTATCACTAACATTCATCAAACTACCACAAACATACACTAGTTGTAGCATTGAGAAGGCTAGATATTAGCATATATTCACTTCAGAGGTAAAGTACAAGTGTTTATATGAGTAGGGATTTTCCATACTCCAATTGAGGATCCATAAAATGCCATTGAAGGTGTTACATATAGGATAAATGAGAGGAGAGAGAAGAATCATTGAGAGAGCCCATGACACATGTTATTTATCACAAATTAGTTACAACTCCTTCAAATGGACAAGAATCATCTCAAGTCACTCTTCTACACAAGTGTCACACTTATTTTTTATGAGATTATTTAAGAAGTGGTGTAGGAACTCATCATTTCCTTAGATGACTCATCACTCTTATGTCAGAACTACCCTTCTTGATTTGAGAGTTAAAACTCATGCTCTGACATATACCCACTTAGCCTCGTTTAAAACTTGCAATGTCATTCTTGGATCCTCAAATGCCTCTCCCATATTGATAAGAGTGAAACTCAAAACTTAGACTACTTCTCAATGATTTGTGCCATTGGAAACTTGCAAGTTCACATCATAATTGGCTTGATCCAAAAGAAAGGTAGTGAGGATAGACTTATCACTCATGTAGGGTCTAATCTTCTTATAACAAGATATTAAATCAACTAGTCAACTCCATTAAGGTATAGTTAAAAACAATGCCATCTCTGTACAACTTGTGGATCTCCTACAATTAGGCCTTCATAACTTTCAAATAAAAATACAATCTTCACATGTTTTGGTCTAGTGGTTTTAAGTTTGTTATTGCTACCCTGAATGTATTTGGAATGTGATCTGCAAACTGATAGGGACCCCCTATTTAATCGAATATTTTTTAAACATATATCAATCTCAATTATCCCCCCATAGTGAAATAGATAATTTGATTCTAAAATGAATATAGAGTGAATATAAAACCTTATTTAAAATAATTCTGCATTGTAAACATTCATCTTTCAATACTACAAGTAAAACTAAAAGTAGAATGGAAAATAGTGACATATAGACACCAAAGTGATAATGGATTTCACCTTTTTTAGGGCTGCATCTCTAGGTTCACTACAATCATGAATTGATCCATTCATAATATATGGAAGTACAATTTTACAAAACTTACATCCATGGATCAATAATATGCAATATTACTCAAATCAGACTACATGAAGACTTGATCTGATTAGGAACTCATCTTCCCTTCATCCACAACACCTACACATCATCTCTATAATTTGGGCATAATTCTTCATGAAAGAGTAAAATAAATCTCAAAAAATGGGTCAATATCTCATCACCAGGGAATACGACTCAACTCTATAATAGTGATGGGTTACTTCAATAAAATAGTATCTAAAGGTTCCATAGGCATTTGACTTTACAATGAAAAATAACCTCATTTACAATCGGATTATAATTTTTTTGATAAAATATATAACATGAAGTCTCTTGTAGGAATTTTTCCTTTACAACAGAATGACTCCTTTATAATTCAGAATAAAAATAATTACAACTCTGAAATAATCCTCTAAAAGGCCTCCAAGAATGTATTATAAGCCCTTTACAAAATATCCGTAGGCTTATAAAAAACACTAACAAACTTGGCTTAAAAAGCCTTACAATGCATAGAGAATCTGAAGTTGCTCTTGTGTAAATGAAACATAACACGATATTTATAGTGTTTCATGGTCCTAGCCTAGAAGCTAAGCCCTTATCCTTTTACCTAAATGGTGAAGGGTTCAAATCTCCTTCTTCCAAAAATCCATGGCACATCTTATGTAAATAGGATATTCTCCCATTTGGTTTCAACCATCCACCTTAAGTGAAATGGTAAAGGGCTTGGAACAGTGGATTAAGGTTGGGGGTTCGATCCTCCCCAATCATCTTACCTTTTATCAGTAGTGCATGGTTTTTACATCCCACATTCATGGGGATAAGGATTTGAAAGTGCTTTTAATAACCCTAAATTACCAATATTGATGTGGATTTGGCCACGTTACAACCCCTTTTGCCATGCCCAAAACTCAGGTTATGGCTACTAGGAACATTCAAATGGATATGAGATATCAAGTTGGATTGCACTACCAAGTTGGGTTGCACTACTGAGTTGGGTTACACATTGTGACTTGAGAATGTGAATGGAGTCAGGCCACATGGTGTCTTGAGGTCCCGCCACATGGACCTCTTGATATTTTCCACATGGAATACTTATTCACCTACCACTTGTCAACATAAGATAATATGATGTAAAAATATAGTGTAATTGAAAATATTAAAATTACACTAATATATCATGGTGGTAGAGTTCCCTTCTATCATAAAAGTGGGCTCCACCGATTATGGTCACTGTAGTTGGCCCTTTTTTGACCATTAAATACCGGAGGCATGTAAACCCATTTGTTTTTCGTGTGCCCAAAACTTGCCACATCATCAGTTGACCACTAGTTGACCAACTTTGACAAGAACTTTGACCATCCATATTTAGATAAAATGAGCTCTATTTCTTAAGTTTCACATACCATGAAAAATATCTCGATGAGCCCTATGGAATGGTGTTGGTTCAGGAAGGACATAAGGACATTAAAAAATGTCTTCTAGATCAAACCTCCCCACAAAGTCCTTTTGGCCTCCAAAAGGCACAATCTCTAAATTATCTATAAATGAAGGTACACCTCCTCGATGAACTCTCTTCGATACAAAATCCATCTTCTTGTATTGATCAAAATATATAGGAGCCATTAGCAACTGAAGGTGCTTCTCTGCATAGGGGAAACAATCTCCCAATCAGGGTCAACTCTCTAACTAAGGGCAATGCATCTCTTCTATCCACATCTTCTTACACACATCAATATATATATATATATATATATATATATATATATATAATCTCTATTATGAAAATTCTCCAAGATGGATTTGGAGTTTTGGTAACAATTTATGACAATTTTTAATGCTTGGAGTTTCATAGCATATTTACTTCAAATTCCATTTATTATATTTGCTCATATATATATGAGCAAATATAATAACTGTAACTTGAAGTAAATATGATATGAAACTCCAAGTATCAAAAACTATCATAAATTGTTACCAAAACTCCAAATCCATCTTGGAGAATTTTCATAATAGAGCTTAAAAACCTAAAATGTAGGAAGAAATACTAAGCATGATAAACATGTCACGAAGTATTTCCTACTATAGGTAACTCTAGTTCTGCAATATCAGCTTCTCTCTAATAATGAGGTATATTTTCTCCACAAAGGGGTTATCTCCAGAACAAGGGTAATCTCTCAATAATGAGGTAAAAGAACACAAGTTTACTCATACAATTTTCTCTCATAAAGGCTATCACGAACTGGACTCTGTAAAATTTTGTGAAGAGGGAAAATGAAATCCCTTTCAAACTTCAAGAATTAAACTTAGAGAATTTCTAAATAGAGATTATTTACCAAAATCACCATCTACTACAAGTAATCAATAATCAAATATCATAAACATGAGAAGACAACCTAAGAATGATAAACCTGTCTCAAAGTTCTTCCCACCGATTGATTGCTCCAAATCCACTATAACAAGTGGTATATCTGTGCCTTCAACATTGGTTAAAAATTCTTTCATATGATAAATAAGGAATCCCAAAAAAGTGTTGATAAAAAATAACATGCTTATCAAACTTGTAGCAATGCAAAATAAAACTATCCAAGAAACCATTTTAACCAAATCAAGGGTTATCCCCTTTCCTAGTTTCCATAACTTGAATAGAAGGCTATATCACACCAAACCTCATTAAATATGATGTAATGATGAAACCTATTTTTGATAAGTTTTGAAATAATTCTAAAACAAGGTACATTCTATTTCCAACAAGCCACACAAGGTTATCCAATCAAACATGGATATCAACCAATATAATGTGTAAATAGCCATTTTCTCATAGACAAGAATTATTGGAATAGTTTTACCTTCATTCAAAACTATGAACTACACACTCTCTGAGCAAAGGCTAAATTTTGAACAACCAATTAATACCCAAACTAAAGTGCCAAAACTTGTTTAACTTCATGAATAATGCCATATTACCATTCTCCATATCTTACCATGGAAAGTGGTCTTTTCACTTGCTTACTATTTCTAAGAACATAAGTTTTAAAAATATAGTCACTTCACCAAAAATAAAGGCTACACAACATGATTATCAAAACATTATGTCAAATACCAATACTAAATAGATCCATTTCTATACCTTCATTACCCTGTAATCAAGTTCCATGAGAGCAATCTACTAATCTTTCATTGGCATATATTCTGAGGCTTTACCTATGGTTTACCTTAAAAACAACTTGTACACAATTGTAGAACATTATACAAGTCCAAAAAAATTTCTTAACCCAAATAGAAAACCATTTTTACCTCAAACTGTGCTAGTATGATAACAAGATCAAACCTACTATTCTCAGATGTACACCACTAGAAATGCTTTGCATTTTATTTGGATGATTCCAAGAAGAAGGACCGATCCCATTGCAACATCATCTGGCACATACTCTTATCATCCTCTAGTGATGGTGTGTTTTCCTGTCTTACAAACTAATCCCTATAGGACTAGTGGTTTTGGACTCTTATCTGTTAGAAGTTTGTCTTCTTCCAGTGGATTAGAACATCTTCCAATTATCCATTACACTAGCCAATCCTATATCATCAAATCAAATAAAAGAACATGAAGCACAAAAACAAAAACATGAACGCAATCAACCTACTCTGATACCAAAATTTGATTTGTAAAATGATAGGGACCCCTTATTTAATCAAATAGTTTTTAAATGGATATCAATCTCAATTATCCCCCATACTTATAGATAATTAGATTTTAAAATCAATAGAGTGAATAGAAAACCCTATTTACACTGATTTTGCATTGTAAACATTCATCTTTCAATACTGCAAGTAAAACTGAAAGTAGAATCGAAAATAGTGACACATAGACACCAAAGTGATAATAAAGTTCAACTTTTTCAGGGCTACATCTCTGGGTTCACTACAACTATGAACTGATCCATTCATAATAGATGAAAGTACAATTTTACAAAACTTACATCCATGGATCAATAATCTATAATAGTAATAAAATTAGACTGCATGAAGGCTTGATATGATTAAGAACTCATCTTCCCTTCAACTACAAAACCTACACATCATCTCTAGAATATGGGCATAATTATTCATGAAAGAGTAAAACAACTCTAAAAAATAGGTTAATATCTCGTCACCAAGGAATAAAACTCAACTCTATAATAGTGATAGGATACTTCAATAAAATAGTATCTAAGGGTTCCATAGGCATTTGCCTTTACAATGGAAAATAACCTCATTTACAATTGGATTATAAAAATTCTGATAAAACATATCACTTGAAGTCTTTTGTAGGCATTTTGCCTTTACAACAGAATGACTCCTTTATAATTCTGAATAAAAATAATTACATCTTTGAAATAATCCTTAAAAATGCCTCCAATAATGTCTTATAATCCCTTTACAAAATATCCATAGGCTTATAAAAAAAAACACTAACAAACTTGGCTTAAAAAGCCTTACAATGCATAGAGAATCTGAAGTTGCTCTCGTGTAAATGAAACATAACACATTATTTGTAATGTTTCATGGGCCTAGCCTAATGGCTGGCCCTTATCCTTTTACTTGAATGGTGAAGGGATTGAATATCCTTCTTCCCAAAATCCATGACACATCCTCTTTAAATAGGATATTCTCCCATTTGGTTTCAACCATCCACTTTTGGCAGAATAGTAAAGGGCTTGGAATAACGGATTAAGGTTGGGGGTTTAATTCTCCCCAACCATCTTACCTTTTATCAATAGTGCATGGTTTTTATATACTACATTCATGTTGATAAGGATTTGAGAATTATTTTAATATCCCTAAGTTTCAAATTTTTATATGGCTTTGGCCACGTTGTAACCCTTTTTACCATGCCCAAAACTCGGGTTTTGGTTACTAGGAACCTTCAGATGGATGTGAGCTGCCAAGTTAGGTTTAATACTAAGTTGGGTTACACATTATGACTTGAGAATGTGAATGGTGGTAGGCCACATGGTGGCCTAAGGTCCCACAACATGAACCTCTTGATAATTACCATGTGGACTACTTCTTTACCTGCCACTTGTCAACATAAGATAATATGATATAAAACTATAGTGTACTTGAAAATATTAAAATTACACTAATATATCATGGTAGCAGAGTCCCCTTTCATTAAAAAAGTGGGATCCATGAAAATAATGGAGGGATTTAAACCCATTTTTCTCCATGTGCCCAAAACTTTCCACATCATCAATCGACCACCAGTTGACCAACTTTCACTAGAACTTTGACAAACCATATTTGGAGCAAACGAGCTCTATTTCCTAAGTTCTGCATACTATCAAAACTCTCTCAATGATCCCTATGAAATGGTGCTAGTTTAGGAAGGATTTAAGGACATTCAAAAATTTCATCTAGATCATAATGGATGGTTTAAGGGCATTAGACCTCTGCCCAAGTCTCTAAGGTCTTTTCAAGTGGTCAAGAGGCTTTCATTAGTTCAAACCCCTATAAACAAGCCTACAACTACCATTTTATGACCATTTTTGTGCCAATGTCTTATTCCATCAAGTGATTATAAGGTGCATATATGTATTTAATATGTTTCTAGGATCAAATAAATATATTTGAGGCACCTAGATGGCAAAACTTAGTCATCGACCTCGATTAGGTTTCATCAAGGCATATTTGACCCCCTCACCTTCTTAACAATTATTCGTAAAGTTAAGGGCCTTAATTTATGAAAAAAATCCATAAAATTGGAGTATTATAACCTCTAAAACTTCTCCAAGAACCATTTTTACCCATGCACTTGATGGTCAGACTTATAATGTAAAGACAATGTTCTCTCGGGCCTGGTAATACTATAGGTGTGTACCTTGAGATAATTATTTTTTTATATAACCCCTCAAATTGATTTTTTATGATTTTTAATGGCTTATTTATATTTATTTAATTTTATATTATATCTCACAACACCTATTCATGCTTTTTATTCCTAAAAAACCCTTAAAATTTGCAATAACCTATAACCATGGTTTGTAGGTAGTCTTAGTGTTTTAACCCTAAAGGCCCTATTTTATTGTTTTATTCACTTTATTAGTATTTCCATCATTATGTAAACTTTATCTATAATCCTTATTATCTATAATAAACCTTCAAGTCTCAATATCAGCTCCAAAATTGCATATTCTCTTCTCATTTGTACTTTGTAAACCTGTAGATGCATATTTCTAGCTTGCATAATTGTAGACCTAATTTTGAGAGGGTTAGTGTTTGGATTAACAATCTATTAAAGGATATTAAAGGTATGGTATATCATATAAAATAATAATAAACTAATTTCATTATTGGTTTCTTAAATCTCAAGCCTCCATATTCATGTTGACCCCTTAGGTCTCTAATCAAGCCTGTAGGTGCACAGTCCACAACTAGAGCCTATTTTAACTTAATCTTGGAAATAATTTTGTATTTTAAATATTTAATAACTTGGGATAAAATTGATATTATATTAATATTTTGATCATCTTCTCAAAATGATAACATACTTACTTTTTAAAGGGACCTCCTAACTCTACCTACACATCTACACATTCCACATATGCATGTATGAATGCTTTGTATTTTACCCTTTTATCTTGATACGAATGATATTTCAGGGAATATAGGCATTTTATGAAGGTATGACCATCAACATAGACTTCCCAATGTGTATTAATGACCTAATATTCCTTTAAGTTTTCTTTCTTTCTTGTTTATACTTGAATCTTGTTCAATAACCTCCTTCTCAATGGTCTTCATGGCCTGCCACCTCACATTTCCATTATGAATGCATGGTTAATCCCTTGGAGATGATGTTGAGGTTTTATAAAAATTCATATCCTCAATATTTATTTGGTTATTATATGATTAACACCTCTCTTATGTATGTACTTGAAAACCTATCATAGTTAATGGATGTTTATACTGTAGCATTGCAATTCTACCCCTATTAGTGTTTTTGAAAAGTTTGAGATAGATTGAAGAGGTATAGGTGGAATAAATGTAGTTGAGAACAATGTGAACAACATATTTCCAACTATCTTCAAGTACTGAAACAACTCATGGATCAAAAACCTTGATTATCCCACTAAAGCAATGAAAATGTATCTCAATCTAATGTATGTATATATTTGAGCTTATTGAACATAACTTGATATTTCAAGGCCCCTATATATTATGATATCACTCTCCAATCATGAACATACCTTCATCAACTCTAAAATACTAATAATAAAATAAAATTGAGCCCATGGGGTTTGGAAAGGGTTTTGGACACCTTATATTGTTAGTGATTGTTCATAAAGCTAAGGATCTTGATCAAACAACCAATGATAAAAAATGAAAGGGAATTAGGGTCCCCTTATTTTCTAAATAAATTTGTATCTAAGTCTCTCTCTCCTCCATGTTCTAAGCTTTGAAAATGGATTTCACAAGCTTTCCAAGAGATCAATGGAGTGGTTGATGTAAACTTTGCCTTGACTAGACCTGCAGACCTCACTTGAGCATGGATTTGACCCAGGGAAGGTAAGAGGACACTTACCATTCTTGAAACACATTATAATGAGATCTCATTTGCTTTTCAATCTTGTAAATCCTCTTGAAGCTTCCCCTTAGGAAAGAAGGAGATATGAAACATGCATTATACCTACCAAATTTGACATTATCTGACCATTTATTGCCACCTACCAAGTTGAATACCTTTTTATATGCTTCACAAATGTCTCTTGCATCTAAAAATCTCTAAATTTGATCTTGAATTAACTTGGTAAGCCTTATGGTATGTTTTCAAGGTGTGAAATGCCTTTGAGAGGATTAGTATAAATTATTATCAAACTAATAAGGCTTAATACCACCTTTAATGCCTTGATGTCTGACCATTACACCCTAACAAAATATATTTGGAATGACTTAAACCTTCATGACTCTTGAAAATGTAGACTTTCACAAGGAATGACTAATAACAAGCATAGGACCATAAACCCTCTTTACCTATTGAATAGAAGAATGTGGATTGTAAAGCTATGTAGGATATTTGTCTGATATTAATGCATTATGCACTCATTTTGTCATATATAGCTTATTTTATCTTATCTTCACAAGTTGTAATAAGATAGAATATTAAGAGACTCCAATTTTGGCACCAAGTATGAGAAAATGAATAGTCATAGACTATAAATGTCTATATATAATTTTATTTGTAAGAAGAAGGGGGTTATGCTTTTAGAAGAGATCAATAGAGATTATATGGTTATGGTTACTTGTATGCTTTGTTATTATGTTTTTTGTGTGTATTCTCATGTGTAATGTCTTGGTAAATTTATGTATAAACTATTTTGAATGAATTATTTTAGTTTATACAATATATAGTTGCTCTTAATTGGCTTAATAACATAGAATAATTAATGCATCTTGTGTTTCTATCATCCAATTTCTTATATTTTATGATAAACTAATCTACGCACATGAAGTACCTCAAATCTATCCTCATCCTTAGCATATTTTGATGCTTTATGAACATCTACTAACAATGGTATGGTGAGGATGGAAACCATTTTTGGAGGAAATTATGCTAAGATGGTTACCAAGGCAGAGAGATATTGAGATATGGTTGGACCAAAGGATATGTAATTTCATAGGAGAAGAATCCAGAAGGACTAGTATTATAGTTCAGGAGATCATTTGAGAGTATATTTATGGAGAAATTTATGAAATATTCTGGTGAGACTTGCCTAAATTTCTAGTTAACTAGTTATAATGATTGAAATACTATTGCTTTAAACCAAGGATGAAAGAAACTATAATATGGACTAAAGAAAAGATTAACCAGTTACAGAGACTAAAAATCAAATAGACAAAAGCAATAGATCATTAGGTTGATACTATAGTAGACATATATATAAATGAGATTGTAGTATAAGGATACATAGATTTTGAAGCTATGAAGGACTTGCTCACCATAGGAATTTGAGGGAAATTTTTATAACAATTACCTATCCTAGTGAAGTTGTCAGTTGTGGATAAGGCTATAGTGCCTACTTTTGCTAATATGGAGTAGTTATTTCAGGTGTATATGGGTGTGTGTGATAGATAGTGAATGATGGTTAAATAAGTAGATAAGGCTTGGACCTAAATCTAGAATGGAGACATGAGGAAAGAAGAGTCAAAGAAAGAGTATGGATTTAAAATGTGAGCTGTGACAACATAATAGATGGAGTAAACCAAAAATACCTAGGTAGATGCGAGGAGAGTTAATAGTAGTAGTAAAATAGATAAATAATAAGCAGGAAGAAGTGATGAACGAGAAAGAAGAGATGAAGAATGAAAGATGAATAAAGACAAGATGAAAGAAGAAGACAAATGCTGGCAGAAAGAAAGAAGTGACGAAGAGTGAGAGGAAGAAGATTAATTAGTTGATAGATGTAGTGTGAAGCTACAAGAATGAGTATTACTAGAAAACGGATATGATGTATTAAGCAAATAATCAAGACAAATTTACATATAAATCATAGGTTCAAGCATGTAAAAGTTTTCAACCAGAAGGATAGGTAGATAGTAGTTAGGAAGGTCTATTTTTAGACTAAGTGCATTGACGGAGTACTAAAATTGAAATAGCCTCAATTTATAAGGCTTTGAAGGCCATAAGGTTCATTGAAACCAAGTAGATAAAAATAAGAAATTTCAAAAAAGTAGAGTGCATAGACAAACTCTCCCAGTATGCAAGTAAATCTTCTTAGTGCATAGGTAGGATCACATAGAATGAAACCTCCCATTATAATAGCTACTTGTTAGATCCCTTCAACACTAGTTTATAATATGGATGCTTTAGGAGCATTTATAAACCTGGTGACATATGATGTGTCTATGAACCCTAAGTAGTACTTACATGTGAGATGAAATGGCAAGCTAAGGGTATTACCAATGAGGCTATAAAGAAGTGAAAATTAATTAGGGCACTAAATTGAAGAGCCCTTAAGTTTATATACCGTGGAGATATCACTTAGAAAAATATAAAATAGGTTAAGGAGTGGCTTATCATAGAATTTTAAATAAATAAATGTACAAGTTAGACTATTCAAGACCTAAAGGAGATTAGGTAGAAGTTAGGATAATCGGTCTATGATTATGATCATAGGTTCTTAGATGTTATGAATAAGGTAGAGTTCACCCTAGAAGATAAAGATAAAGTTATATGGTTTGTTGAAGTACTGCGCTCTAGGATCAAGTTTACTATAACATGAACCCTAAGTAGTACTTACATGTGAGATGAAATGGCAAGCTAAGGGTATTACCAATAAAGAAGTGAAAATTAATTAGGGCACTAAATGGAAGAGCCGTTGAATTTATATACCATAGAGATATCACTCAGAAAAATCTAAAATAGGTTGAGTGGCTTATCATATAATTTTAAATAAATAAATGTACAAGTTAGACTATTCAAGACCTAAAGGAGATTAGGTATAAGTTAGGAGAATTGGTTTGTGATTACGATCATAGGTTTTTAGATGTTATGAATAAGGTGGAGTTCACCCTAGAAGATAAAGATACAGTTACGTGGTTTGTTGAAGGACTGCGCTCTAGGATCAGGTTTATTATAACATAGAAGCAATATGATACTGAGGTAGATCCTAGAGCTGCTGCTCTTTGAGTGGAGCAAATTGAAGATTATGGGGAAGCTCCCATAATGGGTTCTAAGATTGAAAATACATTGCAAGATTTTATGAAGAGGATGGAATAATATCATGAAGGAGATAAACCTAAGCTAAATCTATGGTGCATGGAGTGTGGGAAAGAAGTACATCATAGGAATGATTGTCCTAAGATCAAGATAGAATTATGTAAAATATATAGAATAGTAGGGCATGAAACAACATAATCCATATCCTATAACAGTATGTAAAAAACCCATAGAATTTGTATTGTAATTTTTGTAAATCATAAAATCATGATGAAAAGAATTGTAAGGCTTTGAAAAAGTTTAAATAAGATATTACAAATAATGTATTCATCATCACTACATAAAAAGTGTCCTTGGTAAAGTAGATGATTCTAGGCCCAGAGGTTGATAAGGGTTGTGTAAACCAAGCAGGTTCTCTATGGATTCCCAGTTCACCTCAAGGTCTAGATGAATGGACCCCTCCTTCACCAGGTTAGATACCACCATCACTATAATACTAGTAATCATCACCTTGGAATCTAATAATGATGCAACAATAACAAATTAGTTGGACTCTACAAGTTACATAACAACAATTTGGGATTATATATAATACCTAGCAATATCAGAAATAGAATACAATGCAAGAATATGTAGGTTATAGAGGAGGTTATTATTCGAACAGAGGAGGATCTAGGGGTAGATATAGAGGGGGTTATCAAGGTGGCATAGGAAATAATTACCAATGCCCTCCTTTACAAGTTACTTATGTGGAGAGTATAACCATGTGCAATAGAATTGTCCTTTAAATCTCCAAAGATAGTCTTACTGCACATATTGCAGGGTATATAATCAGCATTAGATAGAAGACTATCCTATTTTGAGAAAGAAAAGAAAATAAAAAGCCATCAAGAATGTTAACATGATGAATACACATCCTAAAGAGGATGAATTTTTGAAATTTGCTACAAGACACTAACACACACAGAGAGGATTGCCTCCTCTCAAAATGCCTCAAGACCAGGGAATCTAGAAAGTAAAATAGGACAAATACCTAGACCCCACTATAGAAAGGGGATGATGTATGAAGTTGCATAGACATTGAAGAATATTCAATACCAAGCCATTATTGAAGGAGATGTTGCAGAATAGATGCCCAAATGTATGGTTAGATTGTGCACGTTATATGCTAAGATGGAGTTATTACTATCTTGACAAATTTATCGAAGATGATAAGTACACTATGCAATGAAGACATTTATCAAAACATTACAAATTTACTACATAATTTACTAGAGTGTGTGAAGTGAGGGCAACATAAGACATAAAAACTTGTTTGGTATGTAAAAATAAAAAATCCATGGGATGTAGATGTGTAAATTGACATTGAAGTTGTAGGATATGAAATTTCAAATGTTATATTTGATTTTGATAGCATGGTTAACATGATCCCCAAGTCTACATGGGAGGTTATTGGATAGCCAATTCTCAATTATAGCGCAGTGAATCTAAGTTTAAGAGACTATGGAAGAGTTAAATCCATTGGTTGGTTACAAGATATTGAGATCAAAGTTGCATAACTAAGCCTACAAAGTGACTTTGAAGTCATGGATATGAAGACAACAACAACTCATTATCCTATGCTAAATGGAAATAAATGGGCATATGATGGTTAGATGACTATCAATACTATGTAAAATTATTTAGAGGCACATCAGGTATATAATATTATAGTCATTCCTTTACATAAGGTGCATAAACCCTATATCATCCTAGTTGAGCTAAAGTCTCCTTATGTTGCACAAGAAACTAGCTAGATGAAGGTAAACTTTGAGGAAAACCAAAAATCTCTATGCACAGTCAAGTGCACTTTATTATATGGGCACAATAAACGTCAAGTGTAGTCTTTACTTAGTGAATAGTTGAAGACATATGAATAATGAAAGCCTAAACCATTACTTACTCAGCCATTGGCACCTCATTTTGTCATAGAAGATTGTGCATCCATGTCTGCTAAATCACCTACTCACTCAAAAATTGATTTTCTCTATCAAGCAGATGATCATATGTAGGATTATATATAGCCAACCAGAGAAGGCACCTTGCCTTTGGAAATAGCTTCATTTGTATCAAAGTCTCAAATATGCATTTAATCAATTGGGATCATGGTGATCATGAAATCTAGCCTATGATAATGGTCTTTACCATGGAAATATAACTTCCTTCATACTATGGATTGAGGATATTAATCAATTCATTAAATGCCGACAATTTCATGTGACTAAGATTAGTCAATATGTTAGTACCTTAAATTATGCTTTGAAGGGAGTTTCAGTGACATGGTAGATAATTCATAGAAATGATCATATCAATTAGGATTATGTGTGTGAACTTATGATTATCAAATTTCAACTACCACAGGTAATCAAAAATAATTGGCCTTACTTTTAAGAAGCTAAGTGCCCTAAAATCCATATCCACAAATGTGTTGAGGTTTGGACTAAATAACATGTGGCACCTAAGTACAAGATTCATATATTTAATTACACACTTTCCCCTTTACCATTAGCTTGGTATATGCATCAAGAACATAGGAGGGAGATAAAAAATTGGGTGTACATGCATAGTGACTTCATCCAAACTTTTGTGTTTGAAGATGAGAATACTATGGTTCATTATACTTTACTCAAAATCAAACATTTCCTATGCCATGGGTGTGTAGAGGATTTAATCACCACAATGAAGTATACTGCATAGAAAAACACATCCTAGGATCTATATTAGCTATATGAAGATATAAAGATGCCAAGATGGAAGAACAATCTCTTATGCAACCATGACACTAAATACAAGATGAAGAGGAGGAAACTAAATATTTAGATACTAATGGTGATATCGATATGATTGATTTGTTTAAACTTGAATGACCAATATAACCATCAAAGGATCCATTCGTAATACCCATTGAAGAAGAAAATTTGCACAACATACAGATTCTAGAGTAGGAAGGGCAAAGAATGTTGCAAGAATTTGTTGTTGAGAAAAAGTGTAAGATTGATGAGTAACCTATTAAAAATCATGTGTAAAACATCAAAAGAGAGGAGATTCCTAAATTAGCACATATAGGTGACTATTGGACTAAATTTGAAGTTTTATAAGCTATGCAACTCTTACAGTATTATCAAGAGATGTTTCTCACAAAATTTTCAAAATTTAGAGGAGTAGATCCTTCCCTAGATGAAATGCATATCCAACTCAAGGAGTGTGCATGAACCATAAAGAAAAGGCCATATAAGTTGAATCCACACATGAAGTTTACAATGAAGACTAAATTGGATATAATGAAAGAAACAAGTATAATCTATCCTATAGAGAAGGTAGATTGGGTCAGTCCCATGGTAGTGCAACCTAAGAAAATAGGGGAGATCAGAGTATGTGGTGACTATAACATTTTGAATGATTCATGTGTGAATGATCCATTTTTTATTCCCTTCACATATGAAGTTTTGGAATCTATTGCAAGTCATAACATTGAATCCTTCACATATGGGTTCAGTAGGTGTCATCAAATACCCATTGTAGAATAAGACAATGCTAAAACAACTTTTTCCATGGAATGGGTATCCTTTACATACAAGGTAATGCCTTTTGGCCTCAAGAACACACCTACAATTTTTTCTAGAGCAATGGTGACTATATTTAAGGATTTCATTCATGACTTCCTAGAAGTATATATAGATGATTAGGTAGTCTTCCCTTTATTTAAAGATCACTTGTCCAAGATGCACCTAAGGTTAGAATGTTATCGAGCTCTAGGCATTGCCTTGAAATTAAAAAATGATTATGTTTTACACTTTTTAGTGTCTTATTAGGTCATGTGGTGTGTAGTGAAGGGATTTTCATAGACTAGGTGAAAATTGTAGTCATTCTTAATATGCCTCCACCAATCACCTCTATGGAAGTGCAATCCTTTCTTGGCCACACAAGTTAATATCATAAGTTTATCAAGGGTATGAAACCATTTCATCCCTAATAGAGTATTTGATGCACAAAGGTATGAAGTTTATCTAGACTTTTGAGTGTCAAGTAAATTTCATATAACTGAAATAGAGATTGGTCACTGCACCTATTCTCATCTTTCCAAATTAGATTAAGCCCTTTCATGTGCACATTGATGCTTCTAGTATTGTAGTCGGTGTTGTGCTTGTGTAGCCAAAATATGGTGGAATGGACCACCGCATACATTTTACAAGCCAAAATTTATCTGACATAGAAAATAATTACATGTCGACTAAAAGGGAAGTACTGGCTAGAGTGTTCACAATGAATAAATTCATACATTATCTTCTTGTGAATTTAAAGTTTTCATAGATCATCAAGCAATGCATTGTCTCATTAATAAGTCTATATTTGGAAGATGAATTTGAATATGGATGATGCTCTTTCAAGAATTTTAATTTTGCATCAATGTCATGCTAGGTAGAGAAAATGTTGGGCCAGATCATCACAATCACATCATGAATGGGGAAGATCTAGAAGAACTATAGGAATATTCTCTCGATGCCCATCTATTTTGAATTTCTATGATACTTAAGAATTTTAAAGTAGTTGCTAATTTCATGGAACAAGGGGTATTCCTTATGCACTACCAAGAAAGAGTTAAGAATCATCTTGTCACTAGAGCTTTACCATATATTATTATAAATGGGCTCTTGTATCATTTGGGGAAGGATGAAGTACTGCACAGGGTAATCCTAGAACATGAACATCCATAACTCTTATAAGAAGCACACCAAGGAATAGTAGGAGGTAATTTTACTAGAGAAGCTACTGCACATAAATTATTACAAAATGGATTGTGGTAGCCGATCCTTTTTCAAGATGCACATAGAGTAGAAAAACATTATGATGTATTTCAATGAATGGGTAAGCCACACTAAAAGGATGAAATGCCTTTTCAACCATTGTTATTTGAACAACATTTTGAATAGTGGGGCATCAATTTTGTAGGACCTATCAATCCACCAAGTAAATACATCAAATCTTGGTATAGTATAATTGTGACTGATTAATTTATAAATGGGTTGAAGATGTTATGACACCTAACTATGGGGTGAAGGAGGCAACAATGTTATTTTATGAAACTATTATCACATGGTTTGGATGCCCCATCAAGCTTGTTAGTGATCAAGGGACACACTTCTTGAATAATAGTATCAAATTTTTTACTAAATAATTCAAGATTTACCATCATAAAATTATTGCGTACCATCCACAAGCTAATAGACAAGCTGAAGATTATAATAAAGTATTGGGCATGATGCTAACAAAGATATATGATGTCAAGAGGGATGATTGGGAAGATTGCATTCTTGTGATTTTTTGGGCATATCGAATGCACTATAATATGGCTATAATTTTTAATCCATTTTAGTTGGTCTATGGGATTGAAACAATAATGCCTCTAGAATACTTGGTACCTAATTTGTGCATTGCCATGGTTATGATACTAGGGGTTCATGAGTCTCTCACAAACAGGGTTCTCAAATTAAATTAGATGGATGAGTATCGATGTAGTGTATTTTCGATGTAGGAAGTTCATAAGCGGAGTCAAATAGCATGGCATGACATGAATCTATGCCATAATGAATTTAATAGAGATCAACCAATTTTGTTATATGATAGTCAATTCATAGAATTTTTAGGTAAATTATAGATTAGGTAGAAAAGGCCTTACATTATAAATGAAATATCATAACAAAGAACCATTCTACCAGGGTAAGTGAATGGCCATAGCCTTAAGGCCTACTAACAATCATCTTAATTGATCTCTTTTTGCAAATGAGTGGGTGCTGAATAGAACAAAGTATATTAGGATTTTTCATTTTTGTATCTCTTTTGGTGTTTCTTTTTGTGTATTTGTAGATGATCTATTCATCATATTTTGGAACCATGATAAAAGAAGTATAGTGTGTGACACCTTTGCACAAAATAATTTAGGTGCACCATTGTTGATAATGGTAGAAGTGAAAGAAACAAATTGATTCTAAGAAATGTACAGTCAAGTCACATCATCCTAAGTAAGTAGTTGATAATGGTCATCTTAAGTAGTTAATTCCAAAGCCTAGGTTTGATTGATCTAAAATTCACCAAATCAATAGTTGGTCAACATCATAAGTAAGTACTCTAGTATGGACATCAAAGAATATAACGATGTATCTTGATGTATGCACTAACAACTAACTACCTTCATTGCTAGATCAAATAAGATTTGCCACATCAGCATTCAAATTGATATCAGATGGATAACTCAACATGGAATTTATGAGGGAACTAATAGGCACAAAATATATAAAAGCACAAGGTTGCAAACCAAGTCTGCATTTCATTATTACAACTATTTTAAGAGTTATAGTTCCATAGTTAAGCCAACTTAACCACTACAGAAAGCCAAAAAGTTTCTAATTTATAATATTCAGATAGTATCGATCATTTTTAAGTGCATCAAAAAATTAATAGATGATCAAAAGAAATCAATGGGAATTGATATTTCACTTTAGCAGAAAAGATATACTAATCTAGAGCCATTTGATTACCTTCAAGTGGTAGAACATTTTTTTTACCAGATCTAGTAGATGCTGCACAACCACTTGCTCTTGCATCCCCAAATCATTTCTAGAACATACACATTGAGTGATTACTTTAGATGCCCACCTTTAGTGATTTGGGGGAGATTTTGCAAATCTTTCTCAGCCACTATAATGAGGGCAACATTTACATTAGCCTTGATAAAACCATCATCATCAACACCGAAGTAATGACCAAAGCTTTGGGCATATTTTTTTGGGGTAATTCTCTTGCTCCCTACAAGTCCAAAATGCCTCCTATCCTTAAATAATTCATAGATGTATATGTTTGGTGGTTTAAAATAATCCCAATTGAATATATCCAAGATGAATTAGTGTGCATCTTGGTTGAGTGCATCACACATAGATTCTAGCAAACCACCAAGTCTACAAAATAAATAACCAAAGGAGTGGTTGACATTGTACATCACATGATCCACCATAATGAGTAGTTCAAATGGCTTGAGTATTTTTTACATGATATACTTAAAAATATTGACAAGTTCCACACAACTTCCAAGTAGACTTTAAAGTACCAATTTTTGATCTTTTTTCTATGTTTCACTTAATGAAAGTCCCCTAAAGGAGAGGTGCACCCAAACATCGACTACTAGCTAGTGCAACAATTTTTAAACTTGATATGGAAACCTTAGCATAGATCCCTATCTCATGAGATCAAGTTCAATACATGGTGGGAGGAGTGTTTGGAGCTCATTTCTATACACCCACAGGTGATGTCAGACATCATGTAATACCTAGGATAACATGTTATTGTCACTTGACTTCTAAAAGACATTTTTATTCATAGACATGAGCTACCTAGATAACCATTTGGACCCTTGCCATATTTTTTACCATGGCCATGGTGTAGGTTGAGGTCACCAAGTGAAAATAATATGCATATTGGTGTGTGATACCTCTTCAATCCATACCACTTGGCACAATATTTCCTTCAGGATAGCCACAACCTTGCATCAACATAAATGAAAGTGTAAGATCTCCACCAAAAAATAACCATCACCTCTACTAAAGTGCAAGACAAGGAGTACAAAAACTTAGTTGGATGACCCCAAGGTACCCTAAATCATAAGCTCCTATGACCTACCTCAGATAGTGACTGATGAATAGGAGTTCTACCAAGTGATGATTGTAAATATGGCAAGAAAATATTATGAGGAGGAGAAGGAGTTCTTCTGAAAGGAAATACACATAGCTCAAGTGCATAAAAATGTCCCTCCAAATATTTGGGTAGAAATAACACCATGTTCGATATCCATTTTTATCAACACCATGCACGAAGAGGCTAAAAAAACATAGATAATAACTAAACTCCTTGAGAAACAAACTTACACCACTTTTTTAGTTGTCAACATATTTTCTCTACTACCTGTAAGTCCATAGGAGACTCTAGTGCACAGACCCAAAACCAGACAAGAGGCTAGGGTTTCTCCTAATCTCTAAGAATGCATATTTGGTAAGGTAACCATTGCATAGGAAGTTTATCCTTATCCTTATTTGACTTCACCACCTCCCAAATGTATGTTGGTTATTTTGGGGCACAAAAAATTATCTATATCCATCTTTGTTGTCCAACCAAGTGATCCACAAATTATAGAACAATACCTTGATACTAAAGAGATCATACCAGATCAACCTACAAATGAAGATCAAAAGGATTCATGGGAGGAAGAAGCTCACATATTAGAATGATGTGTATGATAATGAAACAATAAGTGCTAGAAGGAACAAGCCCAATAGTATCATGTTGAGAAAACACATTGTCAAGCTGACGAAGTCAACGACAAGCAAAAGATCCATGATGTAGAAGTTAAATGCCAATAAGATATCAAGGAAACAAAGAAGGTAGTAGGAGCATGAAGCACACCAAAAAAATATGGATGAATAATATAGGAATAAAGAGGTTGTACTCACTACTAAGGCCAAGGTAGAAGAAGATAAATGATAACAAAATGTAGAGGCACAGTCAAAAAAGGCTATGGAGGATGTCACTCTCACTCAATAACAAGCTGATGAAGCTATGATGAAAAAGAAAAAAGATAAAGATGAAGCCCTACATAAATAACAATAAGAACAAGTACATGCATACAAGGCATAGGATGATCTAGAGGCACAAGCACAAGCCAATGCTGAACAAGACAAGGGTAATATGCTTGAAGAATTAAAAAAAGGAAGAAGAGTGCACAAACGAAATAAGAGGAGGAACAAGATAAAAATAAAGATATAGAAGAGGATATAAACTTGAAAACAATGGAGTAATCCAAGTTTAAATAGGATGAAGATGTTTTACATCAACTAAATATTGAATAAGATGCCAAGTCATAAAAACGACAAGTGCTTGAATAACAACTACAAGGTGGGTTAAAGCAATAGGTGAAAGAAGAAGATAAATCTATAGTTTAAACAAGTGAGTAACAACTAACATTTAATTTGGGACGTGTCTGGTTCTAGGACATTCCAACTATGGGTTTTTGATGCACCACCTTCTCCATTCCACTTGTGACCATGCCATGACTTGATCCTTCAACTACTACGAGAACTATGGCATCTTTCCCACTTTAGCAAGAAACATCATTAGATGTTTCCAGGTTACCATTGAAGAAGTAGTTGGAGGGTGATATAGTTTTTAGGAGTCAGCTATACAAAATGGAATAGGAGGTCAATCAATCTAAGGCTAAAAACATTGAGTTTAAGTCCTGAATTTATGAAGCTACAAAGATCATCTAGGATACTTATCCTAGGTTGGTCACTCAAATAATTAGGGTTCAAGTAATGTCTAACCATCACAAACTCAAGACACTTATCTCTGAGTTAACAAAAGATTGATGCACAACACAAACACTACATGCATTGGTAACATTAGGCCAAGATGTCAAGGGATAGGCTTCCAAAATCATCACTCTTCTGGAGGAGTACTAAGGAATGCTTGATGTTACCACACTTCAAGTTCAATAGGTCATATGCAACTTAATTGATTGGAAGCAAAAATTGGATACCACATTAACAAGTTCTAGCATGGAATTTTTAAAGGATACCACAACCAAATCAACTATGGAAAGCCACACTACAATTATGGAGGAGAAGGATAGATCACTATAGGAATCACTAAATGCCAAGGATAATGTGCACAATAACCTTCTAAATTGGTAGAGATAATTATTGCATACTTCTTTCACTGACCTTCAAGCTCAAAGACATGCAGATAATATGGAACAACTTAGTGGAGAGATTCAAAAAAGGGTTGCCAACACCAAGGCCACATTGAGCATCACTGATGATTCAAGACTCGAGTAGATCATCGGCTACCACACTCCATTATGGACCCTATAGTGTTTGATACAAGAAGTGATGTTGGATTGGAATGGATATATAACAAATATAACTCCTTTCACCAGCTCAGTTATGTAGATTTCCAATACACCTACATATAGGCCACCTTTCAAGATCCAATAGATCATCATACAATGCAAGGTTGCTCAATCCCAATCCAAGGACTCTTTCGGTCAACCTTCATCTACGTCCATGCCACCACCTTCAAGTTAAGTACTAAATAGATTAAAAAAAATTATATAATTTTGTATTTTGGAAGACTTGATAAGATAAGTAGGGCCATGTTGGTTGAAAACCCATAAATGGAAGTCACCTAGTTATGCGATCCTATTGAAAACCTATAAAGGGTGGTAAGTTAGTATGGTTCTTAGTTGAAAACCTAAAATGGTGACTAAGTAGTGCATAATATGTGAAAACAAAAAATGGCACCATGAGTGATTATTATGACTCTTACTGGTCCAACCATTTCTTTAGCTCCCTATAACTTGTGTATTCTTAAAGAATCTTGTGACATTGTCTTAGGATGAGACAACATTTTAAGTCTGGGAAAGTGTTGGTATAAGAACATAGATTATAAAGCTACACAAGATATTTGTATGGTATTCATGTGTTATTCACTCATTTTGTCATTGTATATCTTATTTTTTCTTATCTTCATGAGTTGTAATAATCTAGAATATGAATAGAATCCAATTTTGACACCAAGTACGAGAAGAAGTTGAATAGTCATAAACTAGAAATGTCTAGATATACTTTTGTTTATAAGAATAAGGGGGTTCCACTTTTAGAAGATATTAATAGAGATTATCTAGTTATGGTTACCTATATGATTTCTTGTTATGTTCTTTGCATGCGTTCTCTGTTTAATGTCTTGGTTAATTTATATATAAATTATTTTAAATGCATTATTTTAGTTTGTACAATAACTGGTTGCTCTTAATTAGCTCAATAATGAAAAATAATTAATGCATCTTACATTTTTATTGTCTAATTTCTTATATTTTATGATAAATTATTCTGCGTACATGAAGTACCTCACAAGTATCCTCATCCTTAACATGTTATGGTGCTTCAGGAAACTCTACTAACATTACCTTAATTTCTCCAAATTTACATTAATCTTTGCTAAATGCTTTGGATAAGGTCAATACCATGGATATTAGATATCAAGTTGAGGTGACATGACTGCCATTTTAACTATGGATTATAAGGGACCTTGAAGCAACCTAAGACAACTTGACATGACACCACCAAGACAAATATTGACATCAAGACTATGACCAATAAAGGCTATCAACAAAGTTAAACTATCCTAACTATCAAGTTTTGAAATGTAATGGCCTATTGTAGCCATTTTTTCTAACATTTTTGGTGACCTACAGGGGGTATATGCCTGCTATGTAGCTAGACTAGTAGCCTTCTTTCATCCATTGGGATATGGGATCACTCATCACATAATATAAAATTGTACCTTGATTACAAATGGATTAAATCAAGATGAAATAATAGATAATGCCTCCTGAAACACACAACAACAAGAGACAAAGGAGAAACACACATAACAAAACAATAAGATAATACACTATGCTAAAAAGTACTTAGGAAAAACAAAATAGAAACAACTACTATGTGTAACTAATCTTCAATGTCTGATCCACTTGGATCAAAAGGAAAACTTTTGAGATCCCCTGCATAAGGTGAATAGGAATGATGAGAAGCACACTACTTTTGGGACATTGCTCTTTCTCTATGAACTCTTTTCTTGAATACCAATGTCTCTGGCCTATATTCAAGTGGATGAACAACAACAAACTTATCTCCTATGAATATAAAATCTTCTTGTGATTTAAAACTTACTTCATGTTTCTCTTCATCAATGAGAGAGACATCCAATGTGAACACACTCTGATTCATATGGTCAACAACAACCTTAGTCTTTGATGACTCATTAGAAATATGCTCTTGGTTTCCTATGACATCTTGAGAGATGTCATCTTGTTCATTCACTAATGAAAGTTACTCAATCTCTTGAAGGAGACCCAAATATTAATCTATAGTTTTATCAAGTCTACTTGAAGTGTACTTTGATTAAACTTCTCTTGAGTATGTTCTCCAACCTTCATAACCACTTTATCAATTTACTCACTTAGAGATGTAGGATTACAAATAAATTTAATCTCTTGAATGTTCTTAAGGTATTTTTGCCACATGTCATCTTAAAATTATTCATCACCACTTTGAGCTTATTGGGATTCACTAAGAGAGAATATGTCATCTTTTTTAACTTTTACAAACTGGTCACGAATTTGATAACCGAATTTCAAAATGGAAAACAAGTCTTCATCAAGTGAAGTAGCCTCTTGGGATGGCATGATTAGAAAGCTACCATTATCAGACTTGGTCAAATTATATTCTCCTTGTAGAAGTATATAACCTACACCCATGACCTCAAATAGGTCTTATAGTTGTACCTCACTTTCTTGTATTTCATTTAGATCTTATTTTAATTCCATGGAGGTTGGTATGGTGATGTTCTCAATAAGAATAGAGGAATAATTAAAATTTGATCCCTCTTCATTAGAAACCATCACAAATTTGATTGGAGTGTCATCCTATTCCCTCACTTTGTCATTCAATGCTTCCATGCCAAGATCTTAAATATCTTCAAGGAAAGCAAGGTACAAGTGTTGCCAAGCATCATCAAGCTCATTAGGAGTATTTATAACTTCAATCATGGTAAAAGTGTTGATTTAGGAATATCCTCTAGTGGAGCAGTTGTTTTGAACTCATTTATGCCTTCATCAACTTTTTCTATCTAATTTTCCTATTCTTCCATGAAGTATGGGAGTTCATATATTGAATAAAGGCTTAGTTCATCATGTATTCCTTGTCCCAAACTTGATTCTTCTTTTCCCTCATGAAGAGGAATACTAATTGTAATCTCTTCATCATAATCACTTGAGACACTCTCTTTCTTAGCTAATATCTCTTCACTTTCCTTCCATACAATAGGTTCTCCCTCTAAAGGGGAGATGGTGGGAGGGCAAGAGGGTTCATCAGTTTGCTTGAAGATTGAGAGGGTGTCTTTCCAACTTAGGATTTGTAAGGACTTCTTTTGGAGCTCTTAGGGAAGGGGAATAAAATTTTGTGCTAAGATTTCTTCATTCTTCTCCTTCTAGGCAACAATCAACCCCTCACACTCTAATATACCTTGGCCTTCATAGATATATCCAACTTTAAGGGTGGGAAAAGGACTTGGGAGACTTACAAACTCTCTTGGTTTGACCTCTACCACCTTCTATTTTTTTCTAATTTTGGATGGGCATGGGAGAATGTTATTTATCAAGTATTTACATGATTTAATTATGGTTCATAATCCAAGAAGGTCTCTATGATGGAATAGTTTGGGGTTGTTGAGGAAGAGTGGGTTAAGCTTGTATACACCTAGGCTTTTCTTGATCATATGTTGCAACTTGGGCTAGGTTGGGAGTAAAAGAAGACTGATTTGGGGTAGGAAAGAGCATATAAGGTTGATTATATTAAATATTCTTCCTCTCTTTAAGCACTAATGTATTCTCCATACACTAAATTAAGCCTCTAATCTCCAACATGCCATTGATTGTTATTTGTTGGTTCTTTTTCTCAATAGCTTCCCACTCTTTCTTTACCAACTGTAAGAAATCCCTCCTTATTTGAATGATTTCAATCTAAATGGAAGGGATAGGGATAACTAAACCAATCTCATTTTCTCTATCAATCTCTCTCATTTGCATTTCATGTTCTAAAAGTGTTTGTTTGATTTCTGATGGGGATTGAGTAGGATTACGACTATACTAACTAGGGGTAGCATAGTTTTGACAAGGTTGATTATAGGGATAAATAGTGTATACATCTAAATCTTCTCACGTTAATGATTCCATTAATCCCACTATTTATCATGATTAATTCCATTTAAAATAAATAACTATTATCCTAATTAAATATATAAATCCATTTCCCACTATATATTTCTTACATCATATTGACCTTCCTATGCACCCCATATTATATTAATCCATTGATTATCCCACTAACATTCTATTAAACCACTAATCCCACCTCATTTAATAACCACTTTCCAATTTAAAATTAAAAAAATTCTACCTACCCCCCATAGCCAACCTATCCATAGCTTCTCCTAGAAACCTAGTTTCTTAAACCCATGTAAAACCCTTTAAATAATGCATATTAATCCCTAATCAAATTTATAAACCTTTAAAATCTAGAGTCTTCTCTAATTCTCTAAAATTTTATAAACCTAGAGGATTCTTATTAATTTAAAATTACTTTTTAATCCTCCCCACCACCCTATAAATAACCAAGCAAGGGGCTTGGTTGGATTAATTAGAATTGGAAACACACACACAAGAAGCCATTGATCCCTTTTATGTCCATTTGAAGTCTTGGAGCCACCATTATCTAGCAATCCAAAAAATAATCTAATTATGCTTGGAGAATCCATTTGAAGATCTTGGAGGGAAGATTAAGAGATGAAACGTGATCATAAGAATATCTTAACTAAGTTCTAATTGCTTCTATATTCTCTCCCATTGATGTTCTTGAAAATTTTGGGTTAATTTACTATATTTACTATATTTAAATCTATTGCTAAAATTTTACAAGAATATATTGGTGACCATAGTGGGAGCCCTCATTTATATTAACCCTTGTGTGTGTAAGATGTGTTAAATTTATCTTGCAGGACAGGTTAGTGTTAGGGTGTGGAGCTAAAAGCTTCACCAAGGAGCAAACTTAAACAAGTTCAGGTCTACACAGACGCCGGCATCGGTCAGGAGCGACCGACGTCGGTCAGTTGCAGTTACAGAGGCGTCGACGTCGGCAGTATGGTCGGTCGGCGACGGTCACAGGCAAACAGGCAGGAACCGACGTCGGTTACCTGTGTGTCCAGAAAGCTATTTCCGTGGACAGAAGTGAGTGTTTGCATGATAAGTTTGAGTTGTGGACTCAAGCTTGCGTCTCTATTATTAGCATTACTATTTTTAGAGCCCTTGTTGAAGAGGCTTAATTGTTTGTTGTAAGAGCATGCTCAAGTTTCCTATTTCTATATGTAGGAAAGATCTTCTTAGCTTAGTATGAGATTGTAGAACTGTAAGAGTAGAACATTGTGAATGTTTGAAGGACAGTACTGAGTTGCATCAATCCAGGTTGTTGGATTTGATTGTACTTGAGAGAGAGCTCTTGAGGAATAGAGATCTAGTGAGAGATCTTGTGTGCATCTGAGAGAGGTGTGGAAGAACGAAGTTTCTTCAATTGTATTCCTATTGTAAAGAGTTTTAATACAAGTTTTCAGGGTGTTTTCTTGTATATCTTGTTCTGTGCTATTTATCATTCTAGTTACTTATCTATCTGATTTATTTCTGCGTTTATTGCTTTCACAAGTGTAATCTATTATTGGTTTGATCCCCCAACAAGTGGTATCAGAGCCTTGGTTACAGGTTCAGAGCTTGATATTTGGTATCAAAGCTCAGGTTCACTAACAGGTGGTTCAGATCTGTGTAGTGTGTTTGGATTACAGGTTGCTCACAGGGGTTTCTGTAGGGATTTCTGTTTGAGTGGGAGAAGCAATGGTAGAAGAAAGTAAATTGAGAATGGAAAAGTTTAATGGCAAGAACTATCAACACTGGAGAATGCAGATAGAGGACTATCTGTATCAGAAAGATCTCTACTTACCGTTAGGTGGGATTGCAAAGAAGCCCAAGGACATGGAGGATGAAGAATGGAAAGTTCTTGACAGATAGGCTCTTGGGTCTATAAGACTGAGTCTGGCCTCCACTGTGATATCTAATTTGTCACAGGCAAAAACAACGGTAGAGTTGATGACTACGTTAGCAAATATGTATGAAAAACCCTCAGCTTCAAATAAGGTATATCTTATGAAGCAGTTATTTAATTTGCATATGAATGAAGGTGGATCTGTTTCTACTCATCTGAATGATTTTAATGGTATTGTGAATCAATTAAGCTCAGTAAATATAGTTTTTGATGATGAGATAAAAGCTCTTTTAATATTATGTTCTTTGCCTGAAAGCTGGCACGTCTTAGTAATGACAGTAAGTAATACTGCATCTGCATCAAATATTTTGAAAGTAGAGGATGTTGTTAGTGTTATCTTGAATGAGGAAATACGCAGGAAAAGCACAGAAGAGGCATCCGAGAACGCTTTAAGTTTTGAGAGCAGGGGAAGGCAAAAAGAGAAGAGCAAGAAAGGCAGAGCAAGATCCAAGTCTAAGGGGAAAGGCAGATCTAAATCCAGAAATGGCAGGAAGCCACAATGCTGGAATTGTGGAAAGATGGGGCACATAAGCAGAGATTGTTGGTCAAAGCCTAAGGAGGACAACCAGCATGAAGGAAAGGAAGAAGCCAAGATTGCAGGTATTGCACAGGATGCTTTAATTTTCTCTCTGCATAATAATATAGAGTCTTGGGTATTAGATTCTGGTGCATCTTTCCATGCTACCCCTAATAGAGAATATTTCAGTGACTATATCCATGGAGATTTTGGAATAGTGTACTTAGGGGATGATGAGCCTTGTAAGATTACTGGCAAAGGTAAAGTGCAGCTGAAGATGCAGAATGGAAACAAATGGGTGTTGAGAGATGTGATGCATGTTCCTAGTTTGAAGAGAAATTTGATTTCTGCAGGTAAGCTAGGTGATGAGGGTTGTACAGTAACTCTCACAGCAGATTCTTGGAAGGTGACCAAGGGTGCACTTGTTATGGCCAGAGGTAAGAGAGAAGGTACTCTCTATTTGTGTAATTGTGTTACTAACAAATCTCCTTCAGTTTTATCTACTTCAGATGTGGATGCTAAATTGTGGCACTCAAGGCTTGGCCACATGAGTGAGAAGGGGATGTCAATTCTTAAGTCTAAAGGTATGCTTTCAGATTTGAAAAGTATGGATCTAGAATTTTGTGAGCATTGTGTATTTGGAAAATAGAAAAGGGTTAGTTTTCTCAAGACTGGGTCTACAAAGAAAAGGCAGAAGTTGCAACTTGTTCACACAGACGTGTGGGGACCGGCTCAGGTAGCCTCTATTGGCGGATCACAGTACTATGTTACATTCATAGATGACACCACAAGAAAGGTATGGATCTACTGTATTAAAAATAAATCTGATGTTTTTGAGACTTTTAAGATTTGGAAGGCTATGGTTGAGAATGAAACAGGCAGAAGATTAAAGTGCTTGAGATCTGATAATGGCGGTGAGTTCTGCAGTCTTAAGTTTAACTGGTATTGTTACACTCACGGAATCTAAAGGCAAAGGATGGTTCCAAGGACACCTCAGTAGAATGGTATTGCTGAAAGGATGAACAGAACTATCATGGAGCGTGCAAGATGTATGAGATTGCATGCAGGGTTGCCCTTAGAGTTTTGGGCAGAAGCAATTGACACCGCAGTGTACCTGATTAACAGAGGACCCTCTACAGCTCTGGATGGTGGAATTCTAGAAGAGGCATGGACAGGTAAAAAGGTCGATCTCTCATATCTTAAAGTTTTTGGTAGTGAAGCCTTTGTGCACATAGATAAGGAAAATAGAAAGAAGCTTGATGCTAAGTCTATGAGGTGCACGTTTATTGGCTATGGCTCAGATGATTTTGGTTTCAGATTTTGGAATCTAGGAACTAACAAGGTAATCAGGAGTTGTGATGTTGTTTTCAATGAAAGAGTGATGTACAGTGATCAGATAAGGAAGCTAGATCAATCTGGGCAGAGCAATAGTGAATTGGACGAAGTTATGGTCCAAAATGAGCTCGCAGAAAAAAGAAATAATCACTTACAGGAAAACACAGAGACCAACGTCGGTAGGTTAGGAACCGGCATCGGCAATACAGAAACCGATGTCGGTCGTATAGAGACCGACGTCGGTAGACCAGGCACCGACGTCGGCCAGGAAGAACCGGCGTCGGCCAGTAACAGGTCTACAGGTGGCCGAGGTCGGTCACTGTCAAAAAATTTGGGTGGACAGATTGTTGTGGACGAGTCCAAGACACCCATCAGGAGGTCTGAAAGGGTAAGTAAGCCTCCAATTAGATATTCTCTGTCCTTATATTATTTATTGCTAACCGATAATGGAGAACCAGAGAGTTTTGAAGAAGCATTACAGGTGGAGTCCAGGAGTAAGTGGGAGCGTGGCATGGTTGAGGAGATGGAGTCCTTAAGAGAGAACCAAACATGGGATTTGGTTGAATTGCCAGCTGGTAAGAGAACACTGAAGAACAGATGGACCTACAGGTTGAAGGAAGGTGAGGATGGATAGATGAGATATAAGGCCAGATTGGTAGTGAAAGGATTTGCACAGAAACCAGGTATTGACTTTGGTGAGATTTTTTCTCCAGTTGTTAAAATGACTTCAATAAGGGTTGTATTGTCTTTGGTTGCTTTTGAGGATTTGCATCTCGAGCAGCTAGATGTTAAGACAATGTTTCTTCATGGAGATTTGGATGAGGAAATATACATGGAACAACCAGAAGGTTTTGAGGTCAAGGGTAAGGAGAAGTTTGTGTGCAGGATAAAGAAAAGCTTGTATGGCCTCAAGCAAGCTCCAAGGCAATGGTACTTGAAATTTGACAGGTTTATGACTGAGCATGGCTATAGTAGGTGTCAATCAGACCATTGTGTGTATTTCAAGAGATTTGATAACAGTAGATATATTATTCTATTGTTGTATGTAGATGACATGCTGGTTGCAGGGTCTCACATGCAGGATATCTCAGAGCTTAAGGTAAAATTAGCTCAAACGTTTGCTATGAAGGATTTGGGAGCAGCTAAGAAAATCCTTGGCATGAGCATTAAGAGAGACAGGAAAAATCACAGGTTGATATTGTCTCAAGAAGATTATGTGAACAAGGTGTTGGAAAGGTTTAATATGCAGGATGCAAAACTGGTAAGTACACCTATGGCTGGACATTTTAAGTTGAGTAAAGAACAATGTCCTAATTCACATGAAGAGGTAGAGTACATGAGTAAGGTTCCATATTCTTCCGCAGTAGGAAGTTTGATGTATGCAATGGTGTGTACTAGACCCGATATTGCCCAAGTAGTGGGAGTTGTAAGTAAGTATATGGCCAATCCAGGTAAGGAACATTGGAAAGCGGTTCAATGGATCCTTAGATATCTGAGAGGAACCAACAGCAAGCATTTGTGCTATGGAGGTTCAGATAGTTCTCTACATGGTTATGTAGATTCAGATATGGCAGGTGATTTGGATGGTAGGAGGAGCACCACAGGTTATGTTTTTACTATAGGTGGAACGGCGATTAGCTGGATATCTAAGTTGCAGAAGGTTGTTGCCTTGTCAACTACAGAAGCAGAGTATATTAGAGCCACAGAAGCTAGCAAGGAGATGATATGGATGACAGGGTTCATGGAAGAGCTTGGAAGGGAGCATGGGAGTTGCAAATTGTATAGTGACAGTCAGAGTGCAATCCATTTGGCTAAGAACTCAGCTTTTCACTCAAGAACCAAGCACATACAACTAAGGTACCACTTCATACGGCAGGTATTGGAAGATGGTGAGTTGAAGCTGGAGAAAATCCATACAAACAAGAATCCTGCTGATATGCTAACAAAGCCGGTTACGAAGGAGAAGTTGAATCTTCATTCAACTTCTATTGGTCTTCATGATTGAGTTGAAGATGGAGGAGCTAGAAGATGTTGCTGTACAGGTACTGGTGCAGCTGGTTTATCTCCAAGTGGGAGATTGTTAGGGTGTGGAGCTAAAAGCTTCACCAAGGAGCAGACTTAAACAGGTTCGGGTCTACACAGATGCCGGCATCGGTCAGGAGCGACCGACGTCGGTCAGTTGCAGTTACAGAGGCGTCGATGTCGGCAGTATGGTCGATCGGCGACGGTCACAGGCGAACAGGCAGGAACCGATGTCGGTTACTTGTGTGTCCAAAAAGCTATTTCCATGGATAGAAGTGAGTGTTTGCATGATAAGTTTGAGTTGTGGACTCAAGCTTGCGTCTCTATTATTAGCATTACTATTTTTAGAGCCCTTGTTGAAGAGGCTTAACTGTTTGTTGTAAGAGCATGCTCAAGTTTCCTATTTCTATATGTAGGAAAGATCTTCTTAGCTTAGTATGAGATTGTAGAACTGTAAGAGTAGAACATTGTGAATGTTTGAAGGACAGTACTGAGTTGCATCAATCCAGGTTGTTGGATTTGATTGTACTTGAGAGAGAGCTCTTGAGGAATAGAGATCTAGTGAGAGATCTTGTGTGCATCTGAGAGAGGTGTGGAAGAACGAAGTTTCTTCAATTGTATTCCTATTGTAAAGAGTTTTAATACAAGTTTTCAGGGTGTTTTCTTGTATATCTTGTTCTGTGCTATTTATCATTCTAGTTACTTATCTATCTGATTTATTTCCGCGTTTATTGCTTTCACAAGTGTAATCTATTGTTGTTTTGATCCCCCAACAGTTAGGAAGAGATTGGGCTTAAAAAATTCAAAATTTTCATGTTGTAGGAGAGTCATGACTTTGCTTTGAAAATAACAGTTTTGCATCTATGGTTTTACAATTGATAATTGTGATTTTGACTTAATCATGAAGGACTTGACAACTAGCTATTAACTTACTTAGTAGTTTAATAGCTCTTTTCAAAATCACTTCTACATAGTCACGATTTTATCTTCCACCTACGGTTTTGTTTAATCTAGTAGTGATTATGACATAGGCTTTATATTAGGGTTTTATTTAATTAACATTGAGAATTTCATTTTTTGGGGTTTTTTAAATTCTAGATTAACCCTGTCATCTTGCAAGAATAAAACAAAAAAAATTACACTTAAAAAATAACCAGGTATTTTTTGCCCAAAAAAATCACTTATTCTTATCTACGATATTGATTCCTATCAGTGATCTTACTTCTGATAATCATATTTTTGATTTAGATATAATCTCATTAACAAAAGTTATGATCTGGTTACAAGAAAGGGAAAACTTTACCCAAATAAGGTCATTACCCCCAAAGTCAACTTTTTGAGCATCAATATCACTTATAGATAGTATAAATTTTGATCTCAAATTGTGATTTTGACATCTTAAAAGGTGGTTTTAATAATAGTTAAATAATAAGAGTTATTTTCATATAAATCTAGTTTTTGATCTTTAGTTGTAAATATTTTAGTTTTTGTAAATAATTTAGTATTATTCAACATTATCTTATAAGTGGTTTTAATCATTTTTGAACATTTTGTAAATATATTTTAAATTTTACTGAATGCAAAATCACTTCTCATGAAGAACGATTTTAATTGTTATAAGCAATTTTGAAGACCTACAAGTGATTTTGACAATAGTGAATTAAATAGGTGTTGTTTTCATTCTCAATAGTTTAGTTTTTATCTACATTTGTAAATAATTTAGTGATCTATATTATAAATATTTTACAATTTATCGTCCATCATCTTGTAATTAATTTTAGCACTTTCTATAATTTGTATATATATTTTAATTTTCCTAGACACAGAATCACTTCTCACAAGTAGTGATTTTGATTGCTAAAATTAATTTTTAACTCTTATCTATGATTTTGACTTATAGAATTTTGAAATACCTTTTACCTGATAACATTTAATATAAAATTATTTTAAGGAAATTTATTTTGCATTATGTTATAAAAATTATTATTCTGACTACCACTTGCAAAATCACGTATCATGTTCTGTATTTTTGATTAGTAGTTATGATTTTGAATAGCCAAAAATGATTTTGAGTTAATAACCATACAGTTACCATTGACTAACTACTTGGAAAATTATAGATTGTCTATTAGTGGTTTTGACCTTCTAGTTGTGATTTTTCCTTGTTGTAATTGATTTTGAAAAATCTGACCGTGTACACTGTGTAAAAGCAGTTTTGAAGGACCAAGAGGTGATTTTGACTAATTAGAGAGTAATAAAAACATTTTGTGTATGACATATAAATTAAAGGCTATAAATCAGATTTATAACTTGTTCACTTGCAATATTTGGATGTAATTTAATATTTAGGTTTTGAATTTATTATAAATATCTTTGTTTGTTTGTGTTTTTATCCTACACAATAGAATAAGTTAAATAAACTTTTTGTGTGTCTGTGTCTCACTCAAAATTTTATTTTATAGGGTGCAACATGATGTGGAATTTATCCCCACACATTTTCCTAATTTTTATGGGTTGGTGATGCAGATTTCATCACCACACATTCAACCACACTCCGTGTTCTGACAAAGTATAAAGATTAGGGACAACTATTGTGAAGCCAAGTGGTTGACCCCATACAAGTCTTTCATGAATAAAAAGAGTTAACTCTTTGAACCAAGTATTATACAACCCCCTACACATATTTGGACCCCATGTACCTTGCGTATATTAGGGACACCCATAGAAGTCCTTATTTATCCTAGCATAGGGCCTTTCAACCATAATAGGTGAATTGTTACCATGACCAATAACATCCCCCATAGTGATCATCAAGTGTAGATGGGGTTGAGAGGGTTTGGGAGATTTTGCAACAAGTTACTAGCCTACAGCCTCACCCATGAAGTCATTAGATAGTGCATTCATCAGGTTACACACCCAATTAGTTTACTAAATACTAGGGCTTGTTATTCGCATGATTGTGTGTGTGTCATACTAAACCTATATTGTTTATGAGTCAAGTCATCCTTCTACCTTTTTTTAAACACCTAGAAAACCCTTAAGATACACTTGTCTCATATATGGATTAACCTAAATCATTTCCATCTTTTCCCATCATCATCCCATTCTCCACAATCTTAAGCATTATATTTGTCTTGTAAGTAAGCTATAGTGGTCGCCTATTCTCTCTTAGAAGTCTTAATATCCTCCTACACACTAATCCATCCACACCAATTTTTTTTACCTTGATTAAATATTGCCAAAGTATATAACTCTATCATATTTTATCTAGCACAATATCATCTTGTTATCCTGCCTATTCATAACTAGCATTATCCAATTGTTGTATCGTTAATGTAAATATAGGCATTTAGTCTCCTCATCATCTAGTCTTCCTAATAGATTAAAATGTCCATAGAGTTACCATTGGTAATACTTGATCATTGTAGTCCTTAATCTCAAAAATACAAATCTCAGCTTATCCAATATAAAAATCTTGACCATTCTAGCCTAAAATTCAAGATGATTTTATTATTCAAAATCACAATTCTTTCTACCTTATAACACCTAATAATCTCTATATCACCTCACATCATCCACCATGCTGATCAAGACCTGAGTACAAGTCTTAAGGTTGGGAAGATGATATCCTAAGAACACTAGGTGAACAAAGTAGGGATAATGAAGAAAATCAAAGTGACATGCATCCTCTTGGAGGAGATGAAAGAATTAATACTGACTTCTTTAATAGTGATGAAGTTAGATCCCAATTCGACTGATACATACATATATATATATATATATATATATATATATATATATATATATATATATATATATATGAAAATTGAGATCAAATCATATTCCAAGTCATTATAATGGGAGTAAATTTACCCCTACATTAAATCCTAACCTTCTACAACATCTAATTCAAGTACCATCTAAACCTAACACTCCTCCACGCCAACACATCATAAACCAAGACGAGGGGAACCCTGAGCTCGTAGATCATGAATTAGAACTAGATGATGAAGAAGAAGCCCCTCAAAATAATCATATTGAGGCTGATAAAAGGATATCCACCTTAGAAGATCATTTGGACCAACTCACCCAATAAATCAACTCATTAGCATCGCAAATCCATTATGAAGCCCAAAAACCCACATCACCTAGAAGAATAATTAGAAACACCAAAATTGATCTGTTAAAACCAAAATTAAGCCAAACTAATAATTCCAATCCTTTAATGGACCCTTCCTTTTCCCAAGAGTGGAAGATGATGAAGGAGACTCTTCAATAAATAGATCCTTTCACTCAAGGAATGAAATATAGATATGAAGACTTTTGAACATCCCCACTAGACATGAATATTTTACAGATACCCTTCTCATCACATTTTGAAATTCCAAAATTTGATAAATATAAGGGGAAAGGAGACCTTGAAGACCATATTTCATAAATTTATGTAGCATGCCATGAGGTCACCTATAATGATGCTTACTTGCTATGACTCTTTCCTTAAAATCTCATAGGGCTCGTTGTTGAGTGGATTATGCATCTACCTAAAGGGTCTATTAATGCATTTTAAGAACTCACAAAAAAATAGTGAGACACTTATCCTTAAACATTGAGCATGACATGTCCATAATTTATCTTTATAATACTAATCAAGGGAATGGATAAAGTATCACACCATTCTTAAAATGATGGATAAGTGTAACTAGCTGCTTTTGATGTATTGTCCCTAAAAAATATTTGGCTAATAACTTCATCAAAAATATTAATATAAAATTGAAATATTAATTAAAATTACAATGTGCCAAATCATTTGATGAGATTATAGAAAAGGGTATCCAGATAGAAAAAACACTTCTCAAAAGGGAGGCTATGAAGTTATATACCCGAAATGAACAAAATCAAAATCAAGATAATGATTTTTGGGTAAACCAAAGGTCTTTAATAAAAATAAGAATGTGGTGGGGGATTGTGTTATTGATTCAAACCACGTACAAACAATATAAAAATATTCCCCTACTACCAAAAGTCAAAATATCTCCAACATTACTATGCCAAAAGGAAAGCCAAGGCCTAGAATTGGGAAACGTCATCTTACTAATCTTGGTGTTCCCATTCAAATGGTCCTGAATAGATTAATTTCTGCCAATATGATAACTCTCCTAGAGATCAAACCCTTAGATGACAATAAGACACACCCAGATTGGTATTGTGAAGATGAGTTTTGTCATTACCATTGGGTGAAAGGTCATGATACTGAAAAGTGCTTGCAATTATGACATTTCATCTAAGACGATAAAAAAGGGAGAAATAGAAATTGAAGGTGAAAGTCATACAAGCCAATCTAAAAATTAGTAATTGGGAATATATCAAGACCCCCTACTAAATCATGACTAGAAATAAAATAAATCACTAATGGATTAGAGTCAAGCCTCTAGCTACAATAAAATTAATTACCATTCCATCCCATATCACTATCAACACCATCAAGATCAAAAGACCTCAAATACCCCATGTACAATCCTTAAAATTAATAGGGCCACTATAGATTGTGTAGTTACCACAAGGCATGTCAAAATAAAATTTATTGAAGCACCTCCAAAAGACCCACCCACTTATTCATCTCAAAAATCCTTATCCCTAAGAAAGCTACAAATATTCTCGATAAAACATATGACATAATCCAACAATTAGAGAAGACCGTATAAAAATCTCTCTCATGGATCTTCTCAAAACTTCTTTTGTACATCGGGAAATATTAATTTGAGTCTTGCTTGAGTTAAAAGTTCCTAGGGATATTGACACAAATAAATTCTAAGATTTGTTGGGTCACTTATCCCCATCACAACAGATCACATTTAGTACTCATGATATGTCACCAATAGGCCATTATCGTAATTATCCCATGTTTATTAAAATATCCATTGTAAATCACAAGATCTCATGGGTTATTATAGATGGAGGATCTTCCATAAATTTGTTTAATGCTGATTTTATCAAGAAGTTAGGACATTCAAAATCATCACTAGGGCCTACTCTAATAATGATAAAGGCACATGATGACAATGAATGACCATCAGCTAGAACAATATATCTTCCATGTAGTGGATGTTGATCTTCCTTATAAAATGATTTTTGGATACCCTTGGATCCATGAGAAGAGAGTGGTACATTACACCCTTCATAAATGCCTCAAACTCATATATTTAGGCATAGAAGTCACCATCTTGGGTAAAATCAAACAATTTTGTAGATGTCAAATGGAAGAAGAAAGTTATGATCTTTATTGTCCAAGTACCTAAATCTCATCCTATAAAGATATGAAATATGTACACCTTGATAGTATGTCAAAAACCTCATCTGAGTCATAAAAAACCACTCACTTAAAAATTATCTCCAATGGGTATCGAGAATATGAGTATAAAACCTGTTGTGTAGGAGATCTTCCACTATCCCCATGTAGCTATGGGTCCCTGGCTATGCATAAAGATAAACCTATAATTTATCAGTTCATGTCAACTACATTTAATAGCACAAGAATGCTATCATAATAATATTTTGAGGAACCTAAGGATTCCTAGGTAATTAATGAAGATCTATCCCTAGATTTTCAAAAGCAAAAATATCTTAGAGTACAAAAAATGCTTCAAAATATTAACTATAAAGGTTGAAGACTAGGTCGGGAGGAATAAGGAATTTTGGAATCTATTAGTGTTCGGTAACTTTTGATATGACTTGACCTAGGGTACAAACCTATAGACATTAACCTCAAATCTATCACCATAGAATCTTTTTGATTCTTAAAGAGTCTATCTTTAACAAAAAAGTTGAGATAGTTTCTGTCTATAGCCTCTATGAAGATCTTGTTTTCACAAACATATTCCTTAACACCAATATTTACACCATCAATATCTCCCTTCACTACCCTAAATTAATAGACTAGGATTATAATAAATAACCATCCTTTGATATATTTCAAAGTGATGAATCCATTATTGGGTATATGGGAGCTCGGGTATCATGCTGTCAGGGGATCACAAAAAGGATTCACTATAAGTTTAAATGATTCTTTCTATTTTGGAGATTAAATTCAATCCTTAAATCAAGTAGAAGAAGAGGAATATGATGAAAATAAACTATCTCTAATTATATAATAAGTTTAGTTAAACCTTGACAAGCAAAAGTTGTATCAAGAGATAGGTGCAAAGTTCCCAACTGAATTTTCTTTAGGAGAAGACCTACCACCACCTCCAACGTATATTCAAGACTAGTCACCTTCCTTAATTAAGGAAATCATAGAAGTCAATATTGGAACTAAATAAAATGCTAAAATATTCAAATTGGGGGCAATTATTACCTCTGAATAATGATAAATTATTATTGATCTTCTCAAAGAGTTTATAGATATATTCACATGGAGCTACTCTGGCATGCCTAGATTAGATCCCACTCTAGTGGTACATCACATAATAGTGTATCCCAATGCAAAACCAATCAAATAGAAGCTTCTAAAGATAAACCCCAAAGTGGCATTATTATTCAATGAATAATTACAAATTTTTTTGTAAACAAGGTTCATTTGGCCAATTGATTATTCCGAATGGATTTTAACATTATCCCTATTGCAAAACCAGAAGGAGGGATATGCATCTATAATGAATTTTGAGACATCAACAAGGCATGTAAAAAATATGACTTTTCTTTTACCTAACATCGTCATGATCATGGGTTCCAAAGTAGGGTACAAAATGCTCTCCCTCATGGACTACTTTTCCTAATATAATCAAATCAAAATTACTTCATAAGATCATCATAAAACTGCATTCATTACTCCATGGGGGAATTTTTACTATCAAGTGATGCCCTTTGGATTTAATAACATAGCAAAGAGACATGGCAATCATTTTCCATGACATGATGCTTGACATTGTATAATATTATGTGGATGATATCTTAGGAAAGTCCAAAATAAGAGAAAAATACCTAAGAGTCCTAAGGAGAATATTTAAAAGGCCTAGAGAATATAAGGTCTAACTAAACCCCAAAAAATGTGTGTTTGGGGTTACTTCAGGAAAACTCTTAGGTTTTATAGTATCTTGATGAGTCATTGGAGTAAACCCCTCTAAGGTTAATGCTATTATTGAAATGACTCTGCCTAAAAACTTGAAGTAGTTATGGAGCCTTTAAGGAAAGTTACAAGACATTCATCATTTTATTTCTCAATTAGTAGCTAAATGTTATCCATTTACTCATATATTAAATAAAGGAGCTCATTTTGAATAGAATATAGAATGTCAAAAGATGTTTGATAAATTGAAGCAATATTTATTAAAGCTGCCAGTTCTTTTACCACCAATATCGGGAAGGCCATTACTTTTGTATATATCCATTAAACCATATGCTATAGGGGTTATCTTAGCTCAACACAATGATAAAGGAGAATATTGAGCTATATATTATCTAAGTATAACACTTATCTCATATGAGCTTAATTATACCCCTGTAGATAAATCATGTTTGGTCGTGGTCTTTGCTTCTCAAACACTTAGAAATTATATGTTGAACAACCAAGTGAAGTTGCTCGCTACAGTTAATCCACTTAAATATATGTTGTCCAAGTCTGAATTAACAAAAAGGATGGCTAAATGGATTATGTTTTAAAGTGAATTTGACATCAACTATGTGAATCAAAAATACATAAAGGGGAATATTATCATGGATCAACTAACAACAATACCTATAGAAAACACAAAATTGTTAACAAAATCCTTCCTTGATGAATCCATCTTATAAACTGAAGAATAACTAGGATGGAATCTTTATTTTGATGGATCATTTATTGTGCATAAGTTAGGATATGGAATCATTTTGGTAACACCAAAAGGATACTTAATCCCTAAGGTTTTTCAAATATGTTTCTCATGCACTAATAACATCATCAAGTATGTAGAATTAATTTCTAGATTGCAACTTGCCATCCAATGGAATATTCAACATGTACAAGTTTTAAGTGATTCTTGATTGATTATTAAATAGGTCAACAAGGAGTTACAAACTAAATATGAGAATTTAATTCCATACAAGTAAATGGTCGATCAATTAAAGAAAAACTTTCAGTTTATAGCCTTTGAACAAGTACCAAGGGGAGGTAACAAAGCGACATATGCAATGGACACTATCATTTCTCTAATAGATATCCTAGATGTCCTTAAAGGCAATTTTTTGGTTGGACAAATACCAATACCTACACACCAAGCCTTGACTCACTATCATATCTGTGTAATCCTTGATCACAACCAACCATGGTACCATGATATTTATGCCTACCTCCATGACAAAACCCTTCCACTAAACCTTAACCATCATCAACATAAAGCCTTCATCCAATGCACATCCCATTACACTATCTTTGGTATTACACTCTATCAATGGGGTTATTATGGGACCCTATTAAGATTCATGAATGTAGAGGAGGCCCTTCATGTAATCAAGGAGGTTCATGATGGTATTTGTGGAAGCCATGTCAATAGAATAGACATAGCCACGAAGTTACTCCAAGTTGGATATTATTGGCCAACAATGGATTATGACGCTTGCCAGTATAGGCATAAATGTGTAGCTTGTCAGAAACATGACAATCTTATACATAACCCATATCAATAACTACAACCTATCATGAGCGCCTAGAATGTTTTAGTATGGGGATTAGATCTCATTGGAAAAATCAATCCCACTTCATCAGATGGACATAAATTAATTATTATAACTACAAAGTATTTCACCAAATGGGTGGAAGCCATGCCACTCATATACAATATAGGGCTTCAAATATCTAAATTCATTTTGAATCAGATCATTTTCTATTTTAGAATCCCTTTTAAAATAATATTAGATAATGGTAAATCTTTTAGAAATCAATAAGTGAAAGACCTGTGTAATATATATCAAATTGAGCAACACTTCTAAACACCTTATTACCCAGGTAAGGAAATGGAAAAGTGGAAGCTACCAAAAAAACACTTATAAAAATCCTTATAAATATTTTTAATGATGTTGGGATGAATTGGAATCTATAGTTGTATCTTGCACTTTGGTCATATAGAACCAACATCTGAATGCCTACTCAAGTAACTCAGTACTCTTTGTATATGGAATGGAATCCAATTACCCATTGAGGTTGAACTCCCCTCATTTCACATATCCTTATAAAGCATGATCACAAACAATGAATATGGAAATGAGAAGCTACAAGAACTAAAATTATTAGATGAGAAGTGTTAGAATGCTCTTGACCACCTCAAAGCATATCAAAACAAGTTAAAAGGCCAATATCATAATAAAATACAATCCCAAGAATTTAATATTGGTAACCTAGTCCTCAAGGAAAATTAGAAGAACACTAATATTGAATGAGAAAAGAAATAAAAATTTGAAGAAAATTGGTTTGGGCCTTACATTATTACTGCCAAATTTAGATCAGGGGCATATAAGTTGGCCACTTTAGACGAAGAAGAAATTGATGAGCCAATGAATATTATTCATCTTAAATTGTTCTATAAATATAAGGCCTAAAATATTTTATCCTTCATCTGTAAGATCCCATAATTAGGGGCACTGCTATCCATCATTCTTATTCATCTCCCATAATTTTGCACATCCCATCTCATTTGCCCATCTCCTATATGACCCTGATCTCAATGGTGGATGGAAAATATATGCTTTAAAAATAAGGAGGTATAATTATCAAGAACATGGAAGATTAATGCTGAAATTACAAGGGGAAACTATTGAATAATCATCTAGAACATTTGATCCACTCTGAAATCAATATTTAGTCCCAACATCCCAAAATTCCAAAATCAATTTTTCTAGATGACTATTCTTCCTATCAGCCTCAATAACAACTATCCTTATTCATTCCTATTCATTACCCAAACACATATCCAACCATACCTACTAATATCATCATTAGAGAACGGTCATTAATCATCCCTCCTCTAGGATGTATAATATATTTTGTAAAAAAATTAAACAAAATCCTAAAAAAGTTTATCTAGTTCTTGGGATTAATAATATACCTAGTTTGATCCTATCTCAACCATCACAAATCATTATGTCATCTTGTAAATATTTACAATAATTATTATTTTTATTCATGCTATTAGGTTATTTTGTACATAAAGCTCACATATTAGGTTGAGTTATAATTAGGTCACTTTGTAAAAGTTCCTTATAAAAATCACTTATTAAGTCATTTTGTAAATAGTTCATCCAGATATTAAGTTGTCTTGTAAATATTTATTGCATACAGTTATTATATTTCTTGTTAACAAATTCTTTTATCAACATTTTGCGAACATTCATTTTCTTATAAAAGTATTTTTAGGTCATCACAATCATAATCATTATCTACATATTAAGTCATTAGGTATATAACCAATTATCCATTTTTATTTACATATAGATCACCATTATATATATAACCATTATTCCTTTTTATTCACACAAAACATCACTTTGTAAATGTTTATTCTGTGTTCTCTTTTTTTTATAAATCCTTCTTATCCACAAATTATGTCATTATAATTGTTTTGTCCTTTTGTAAGATCTTGCAAATATTTGTTGTGTAAGATTTTATCTCTTTTTTAATAAACTCTTTTGTAAATATTAGATTTTATGTCTTCATTGTAAATATTCTTATTTTCATCTATCAAGAATGAGGATGGTAAAAATGACTACCCATTGTGATTTGGGAATGTCACTAACGTATTTCCCTTTTAAGTCCCTACGCACTATAAATCAATGTCACCTCGACTACTTAAATGTCGTAGATACATTTTAAGTGCAAAATTAAAATTGGATTTTAGACATTTTGTGGCTTCAAGATATCCACAACATCTTATCCTAAAACCCATACCCCTAATCATTAAACTATCCCATTTTCCATCACATCCAACTTGACTTAATTCTCCTTACTTGTTAGTCTATTAATTGAGCCATCCACCACCCTGGTGCAAGAGGATTACCCATTATCAATTCATGAGACATGTAATTATACTCACAAAGGAAAACCTATCAAAATCTTGACACGTGACAAAAGTTATGAAACATTTATTACCACATTATCCATTCCATTTCATTGTAACATCACATTACATCCTTTTTTAATATCCAGTTAATATGCCATAACATTAACATAAAGAATTATATCCATGACATTAGTATACCATATCTATTAAAACTATATCATCGAATGATCATATATATCAAACTAAAATGCATCCATAAGACATATAATCATAAACCGTTTTTGCACATGCAAATAATCTTAATAATCATTACGTATCCATAATACATCAAAATATCTATCGTCTCATATATGTAATAAATAATCCAATGTCTAACCTAAAATCACATCATAATCACATAAACAAAACCCATAAACATGCAATATAACATAATGAATCATATAATCATATAAATGTCCATGAGTGCTATCAAAAATCATATACAACATGAACATCATGGGCATCCATGTGCTAATAATGAAATATACAAGTCTGATATAAAATAAATGTCTCATAATCTAGATCATGATAGTCTTGGTGGTCTCTTGGGTGGCTGATGCATATAATGAGAAGAGATATTGGCCTTGTATGAAGGTGCTTATTGATTAATTGAAATCACACCCTCATAAAGGATTCTATAATAGTGGGCCTCCCTCATAAACCCTATTCTCATCACATCTCCCAAACCCTGTCTCTATAGTAAATTAGGGCCCTCATATCTAGCTCACTCTAGCATATGTAACTCTAACTCATGTTGGCTACGTCTAGCTAAATCTGAGTAATATGGCCTATTAAGGTTGCTATCTACCTATCTCTATCCCCAATCTAACTCAATAAGGTAGTAAATTGAGATAATATTGGACTCATCTGCATATCTCACTGAGATAACTATCTTAGTAAATCCATGATCTATCTCTGGTATCTATCCTTATCTATAGTGATCCTAAATATAAATGCAACCCTGGATGTCACCTCTTACTCTAAACTATCTATTTGATCCTAGTATTAAGCTCTAATTAGCACTCTAGATGGCCTATCCATATTAGGACATGTTCTTACATCTCCTTAACCACCCCCCATGCCTCCATCAATCATCATCAATGCCTATCCAACCCCACCATCCCCACCATCCCCCTACCTATGGATGTTTTTTATGAACCTATTATCTTCACAATCGTGCCTATGCTTGTAAAATCCTCTAAACTACCCCTCTTCTCCCAACCCTTTGAATAGCCCTCAATAGTCTCCTCAGCCTCCCCTACTACCACACCATGTATATGATATTGTAACATCTGGGTCATCTTTCACTATCTAAAAGTTCCAAATGATTGGAGCTATGCTATCATAATCTACATGATCTAGTGTCCTATCCACTATGTGGCCTCATTATGACCTTTCCCCAGTGACTTTGAGCAAAAAGATGTTCCTCTCCAAGAACATCTTGTTGTTGTTGACTAAATTGTCATTATACTCTATTTGATTGGTATCTCTCTATATTATAATCATGATGTCTTATAAATTATCACTTAGTCAACATGTATCTAGTTTACTCCATGTCCTCAAGCCACCCGCATTGTACCTAGTTATAGGGCATCCAACTAATTTTTACACAATTAAATGCCTATCTTTAAAATATCATATCAACAACATGCACCCTTTGAAATCCCAAGGTAATACTCCATCCAAATACCAATGACTAGTCAGGATCATGATCTTCTTGAGTACCTAGTGGCATCTCTATATCCACATGCTCCTAAGACCAGATCTGTAACAATAATGATGGCCTAAAACTTGCTGCCCCTCTGTACATTCCCATGTGAATATCCTTATATATATGTCCCAATATAATCATCCCCTAAGAAAATACCATGTAGTCCTGCACCATATCCACAACCACATCTCCTAATCCTAACTAAAACCACTACCTGCTCTTGTCTATAAATAATAAACCAGTAACAAGAGACATGAAAACTAGAATCAATCTTTCCACAGTGCTATCCCTAAATAAAATATGAATGTCAATAGGTGAGTCCTGAACCCCAACATGTAAGTGACCACACAATCTATGTAAAATATCTCTCAATTAATGATACCTATATTAATTCACAACCCTCGTATCGATGGTCAGAAGATCTTCCAGACATCCTTGAGGGTCACTATCATCTCCCCCATGAAAAAATGAAAGGTCTTCATCTTTGAGTGCCACATATCTACTAACATAGTAATCAGGGTCTAGTCTATCCTAATAGACATGATCATTGTAATATAATATAGACATATCATCTATAAAACCCTAAAATTGGCTGATCTCAAGTGATTCATCTCATGCAATACCATAGGTCATCATAATCTTGATGTTAGAAGCCCTAAATCCCCATGTACCAAACACCCTATTAGCCTCTAATCACTATAAATCTATAATATTATTAATATGGAGAGGCTAATACATAACAATTAATATAATAAATACATAAAATAAAAATATATGGAGAGGTACTTACTGTAAGTCTAGCCTCTGTGGGTCTCTGGAACTCCTAAACCTTCTTGCCATGATGTAAAACACAAGGAATATGATCCATGGTCATGATCTCTAGAGTAAGATTTTTTTTATCACTAAAAGTAAAATGAATTATTTATACCCCTCTTTTTCTATTTTACCTCCCATAACCCTATCATTTTTACCTTAACTAACCCCATCTAATCTGCATTAACATTATCCTTCCACCTAAATAATTAATTACAATTCTCCTAATCATTTATCAATCCTTAATCATTTTAAATCATGTTTCCCATAACCATTATCAATTCCTAAATCATTTTTAGGGGCATGGTCTTCCATTTCCCTACTCCCCATCTAACATCCCAATTCATAACTACATCATCTTGTGGTCTCTTCAGACTATGTAGGCAATACGTGGCCACTTTTTAGTGCCCAAAGATAGTTTGAACACTAGTTTCATTTCCCTTCCACTCATGGTCACTCAAATTTATCAAACCATGTGTAGTTAAATTATCCTATTATCATTTTAAATCCTAATTATCACATCAAATCCATCATATCACTCTTTTATTAGCTTATATCCCTCCCTTACATGTGTCTTTGCTTGGGAACTATTGAAAGTTCATGTCTGATTGGTCTCAATCTACTCATCCCTTGACCTATGTATTTATCTCAGGGTTACTCATCTTAATCTATCAAACCTACTTGCCTCATTCCTTGGATTAGTCTTTTCCTAGGATTCATCTTAAGAGGCTAATCATTATTGCTAAGGTATGTTACCCCTTGGAACTAGTCTTACACATGCAACTTTATTCCCTCACATTTTTTCTTAGGGCATATTATCATTCATAGCTCAATTATCATATGTGCAATACCAACCCCTCATTGTCTTGAATATACACCCACCCCATGCCTCTTGTCAAGTGGCTATCCAATCCATTCATCCCTACATGCCATCTCAAGGGGGCATCATGCAACCTCATTTTTATTAACTTGTCACACCATGGTTCTTCTTTGAAATATAATTACTCCTACTAAATCACTCGAAATGCCCTTTAAAGAAGGGGAAAATGTATACATCTAAGTCTTCTCACCTTATCTATTCCATTAATCCCACTATTTATCATGATTAATTCTATTTAAAATAAATAACCATTATCCTAACTAAATATATAAATCCATTTCCCACTATATATTTCCTACATCATATTAACCTTTCTACACACCCCATACTATATTAATTCATTGATTATCCCACTAAAATTCTATTAAACCACTAATCCCACCTCATTTAATAACCACTTGCCTCACTTGCCAATTTAAAATTCAAAATATTCTACTTACCCCCTAGCCAACCTATGCATAGCTTCTCCTACGAACCTAGTTTCTTAAACCAACCTAAAAACCTTAAACTAATACATATTAATCCCTTATGAAATATAGAAACCTCTAAAATCTAGAGTCTTCTCTAATTCTCTAGAATTCTATAAACCTAGAGGGTTCTTATGAATTTAAAATTCATTTTTAATCCTCCCCACCACCCTATAAAAAACCAAGGGGCTTGGTTGGACTAATTGGAATTATAAACACACACAATCTCTCATGTAGCATTCATACTCTCTTGCATCCATAATTCCTTGCATCAAAGAAGCCATTGATCCATTTTATGTCCATTTACAGTATGAGATCCACCATTGTCTATAATGTAGCATTCATACTCTATTGCATCCATAATTAATTTTAAGATCTTAGAAGGAAGATTAAGAGAAGCAAGGTGATGGTAAGAGTCTATTAACTAAGTTTTGATTTATTATATATTCTCTCCCATTGATGTTTTTGTAAATTTTAGGTTAATTTACTATATTAAGTATATTTAAATCCATTGATTTAATTTTAAAAGCATATAAGTAGGCTTAAAAATAGGCTAATTTGGGGTACATGGGGGACAAAAATCATAAAAATGTTGATATGCTATTGGTTGAAGGCTATTTGGGGTGAAGCCATGAACATTGTTAGCTTGGTATGAAGGATATGAAGGTACAAAAGATGCGTTTTGACCAAATAAATATTGAGAATACATACCAATTAGTCTCTTCTAAGTTATTTGGTTGATTAAACCAGGTGTGGTGCACTTGGAGTCATTGTTGATGCTTGAGGTCATGCCTCTAAAGGTTGATTTATTGAATGACAACACCAAAAATCCCTTAATAGATGATAATCTATCCCATCAGGTGTGCCAAAACTATTATCATTATAAATTACACCCTTCAGGAGGTTGTTTAGGCCTTACTCATTTAAATGACACATGGAGACACCTCTAGGATATGGGTGGCCTAATTATTGAGGTGAATCTCTAGACTAGGATTAGATCCCTTAATGTATCTCTTGAAACTACTGCTAAACCTAGTGCTTGTAAGGAAAGGGGAGAGAGATAATTGAAAAGAAGTAAATGGGAGGTGATGCACCAAACATAATATCCTACACTTACATAAAATTCACTAAGAAAATGAACTAGGACTGAAATCTAGTTACACAACTCAACATGAGTCTCCAATCATTAGTGTTTCAATATGAAGGTTATGGTCAATACATTAGCTAAGAGGAATGAATAAGAGGTCTCATAGGAGACACTAGTGAATTAATATTCACACTTAGCCATTGTAGGACCATGTAACACACTTCATATGACCTATTAAGATGAATAAACACCTAAAAATAGGTAAAGAGATAGGATAAATGAGAGGAAGTTGTAGACACTATCACTAAAATTCATAAAACTATCATGGACATACACTAGTTATAGCATTGAGAAGGATAGATATTAGAATATATTTACTTCAGAGGAAAAGTAAAAGTGTTTATATGAGTAGGGCCTTGCCATAATCCAATTGAGGATCCATATAATTCCATTAAGGAAATACATATAGGAGAAATGAAAGAGGAGTGAGAGAAGAGATGTTGAGAGAGCCCACGACAATTGTCATTTATCATAAATCAATCACAACTCATAAAAATGGATAAGAATCATATCAATTCACTCTTATACACAAGTGTCACACTTTTTTTGATGATATTATTTAAGAAGTGGCATAATAACTCTTTATTTCCTTGGATGACTCATCACTCTTATTTTAAAACTGCCCTTCTTGATTTGAGAGTTACAAACTCATGTTTTGACATATGCCCACTTAGCCTCCTTGACAACTTGATATGCTATTATTGGATCATAAAATGAATCTCCCATATTAAAAAGAGTGAAAATCATAATTTTTAATACTTCTCAATGATTTTTTCCATTGGAAACCTACAAGTTCACACAAAAATTGGCTTGGTCTAAAAGAAAGGCAACGATGATGGACTTATCACTCATGTAGGGTATAATATTATTATAGTAGGATAATATATCAAATATTAAACTACATTAATGTATAGTAGAATACCATGCCATCTCTGTAAAACTTGTGAATGTCCTACAATTAGGCCTTCATAACTTAGAACTAAGATAATAATCTTCACATGTTTTGGTCTAGTGGTGATGTAGGGTCATCAAACAAGTGCATGTAATCAAATGTTTTTTCATCATTTTTGGCTTAGTTTTGGTGTTAATAGGTATTTTAGAGACCCAAGAAGGTGATAGAAGTATTTATGTAGCTTAGTGTTGGGTGTTCTTGGCTTGGGATAGTTTCTCGCCAAAACCCCATTTCAAATATTTAAATTGTGCTTAGTGAGTTTAGGGGTCTTTTGAGTAGTTATCAAGAATGTCATGTTAGTAATATTTTGTGTAGGGTCTTAGGTAATTATATAAATATTATTTAAGTACAATTAATGAATAAGGTGGCATAAATTAAGAAGTTGGAATGTAGCTACCATGTTTAGTTAGTTACCAATAGAGGTAGTTATCCCAAGAAGGTAGTTTTCATGCGTATAATGTGTTTTGGATTGGATTTAGAGGTTAGAATCATAGATAGGAGAAGTCAAGTAGTTTTTAGGAGTTATTTTTTGAAAGGATAGGTAGAGGTATGGAGGATTATGAGTTTGGAGTGAAAACCAATACAAATATGTACCCTGTCCATGGTGATAGTAACATGTAAATAAAAGGAATTAATGAAATATAATGTGTTCAAAGTGTATATTCCTATGGCTATGTATTTTTATAGTTTTTAAATGATTTTTAATGTCTTGAATATCATAAATACTCTAAATCATTTGATATTTTATAATGCAAGTTGAAAGGTAAGTGTATGATAGGACTATGTCACATTTCCTATGAATACTCATTAAAGAATACAAACTAAAGAAGAAGAAACTTGCTTTATATAAGTGTAGTATATCACAAGAATGTATGTATGGTGTGGAAATGAGTTTGTATGGAGTCTTTTTGTATAAGTTTTAGTGTTTTTTTCAACAAGAATAGGGGTAATAGTTGTGGGTACCCTATTTCCTAAAGACAATCAAAGAACCCTGTTTAAATGATTGAACAATGAAAGAAATGAAGGCTATTGTGGTATTAAGACCAAGTATAAGGAAAATGTGATGAAGGAATATATTTTAGGAATATTTAAAAACCCTCAGGTAACCCAAATGCTCTCAGAACCTTGTATTAGTTTATTACAATCAAATTTTATTCACATACCACTACAGGATCAATGATTGGAATGTGTTTAGAAGGTTATCAAGCGAATTTAAAGCATGAAAAAGTTGTAATTAATAGAAACAGACCTTATATAGGTCTTTGGGAAGTTTTAAACTAATAAATTTTCATTAAAATCTAAGTTGAACCCTCTCGGGTTTGAGTAGTTGTAGGAAACCCTAGTTTAGGGCTTATAACACAAAAATTGGAATATCTATTTATTAATCTAGAAAAAAATTATGAAACTTGGTGTTTGAATAGGTATTGAGTTTTAGGAAATTATTTTCAATTTTTTAGCTTTTTATAGACCCATTCATATGATTTATAGATGATTGTGTGTTATAGAGGTATAAAAAGACCTAATTAGGTCTATGCAATAGGAGATAAGGTGTCTAAAGAGTGAATTGAACTTTTAAAATTTAGAGAGATTTAAAAGAGGATATATGGTGATATGAAAAAGAGTTAGTTTTTCAAAAATCAATATTACCTAACCGTATAAGGCAAAATTATTAAAAAAGGCTAATAGTTGATATAAAGAATAATGGGTTTGAGGAGTATATTAACGACTTGAGGTTGTAAACGGGTGTGTGTTATGTTGAGACAAGATAGTGAAGTCATATAGAGGATATATATGATAAATAAAGTATACATAAGAGCTAGATCAAGAAATGGGAGGTTTTGGCCTAGAGAAGCAAGAAGCCTAGTAAAGCTAGTCAGAGACTTCATGAAAGGAAGATAGAGATTGAAGGGGATGAAGTGTATGAATGAAAGAGGAGATGTATGGAGAATTTGAGATAGGTAAAAATAAATCCAATAATAATTGAAGAGTAGGATAATACAAATATAATTACACCAGACCATGTGAAAGAGTTGACAAATAAGAAAAGAAGATAAGATTAAATGCATGAGTTACTAACTTTAGGTGTCAGAGTTGGGTTGAGCAGAGGATGAAATAGTTTATCTTCATCAAGTATCTTTAAGTTTTTTCTTGATATGAATAGGGAATACAATAAGGGAGGTTAGTATGGTGTTATTATAATAAAACAAAGCCAAAATAACACACTAACACTTACATTCCTAGCCTAGACACTAGGGATAGCATAGGTAACAAAATTATAATGGAAATACAACTAAAATGCAAAGGAAATAATTCCTTTACCTTCCTTATGGATCCAATATGGCTTGTTAAAGTGGATTTATTAGTTTGTACATCAATAAGTCTTTGACAATGAATCTTTCTTGGCTCCTTCCCTTCTTGGCATCTTGGCTTGTGATTGCTTGGCTTAAGATTTGGGGATGGTAACATCACTTGCATGAATCTTATGTAGCAAATCCTACATAATATCTCTAAAATATCTAAGCTTAGAAATGAAGGGATATGACCTTGTATTTATAGCCTCATGAATTAACTCTCGCCCAAGGTGAGTTAATTTTGAGTTTAAACATGGAATGGGTTCAAAATAACCCTAGGTGAGTTGACACTAACTCTAGTTGAGTTAATATTTATCATGTAATTATGATTTTAAATTACTAGGCATGGCTCTTAAATTAGATATTTTGAGATATTTTCAAAGAGTTTGACAACTATTAAATTATTTAAATTTCCATGATTTTGTAGTTTAGATTTTTTTTTTGGAATCATCATGTATGTATATCTTAATTTACAATGTTTAGTAGGAATCAGTCTGAAGTCTAGTCAGGAGCCAGTCGTGGCTAGAATTGGGTGGTTTTCCCCTATTTGGGAAGGCATTGAAATATATAGGTACAATAATTTATTCTCAAAGAATGAAAAGGTCTTGTATGCCTAATGCTTTAATGATAATGAATGAGCTTTGGATACCCCTTGAGGGAACGATCATAAAAAAAGGTCAACGATTGGTCCCTCAAGAGAAGGAAATGATCGAAACAAAAACTAAATGGGGTGGAAAAGATTGATTTACACATAGACAATTATAATCAGTGGCACAATGAGCTGCCCTAGTTGGGAAGATAAAAAGGATGATTTGCCCAAAGGTGGTTGTAATAATTGGCATAGAAAGATCAAAATATAATGATTTGCTCAAAGGTGGTTATAATAATTAGACAAAGGATAAGGGTAACAAGAGAATTATTTTCCCAAAGGCAGTTATAATCAGTAAAAATAAAAACAATGATTTTTCCATAGGTGATTATAATCATTAATAGGATAAAAACATGCCCCAATTGGGTGGATAGAGATAATGGTCTACCCGAAGGTGGTTATAAGCATTATCATAATGAAAATATGCCCCAGTTGGGAAAAATAAAGATAATGATTTGCCCATAGACAATTATAATCATTGGCTCTTTGGGTGGGATGATACATAATTATTTTCCCAAAGGTGGTTAGAATCATTGGCAGAATGATGGGAGTGATATGAAAAATTGGATAATGGGGATTATGAATTGAATCCATACTCATGGAGCAATAGTAAGCCAATATAAAGGAGAAAGATGAATGTTGGGTAACCTGCTAATAGGGAGATGCACATCCTATCTAGAAAGGGTTAAAATTATTTCATGATTTAATTACTTTGTGTTTAGGGAATGATTTGGGTGGATCATGGATTTTTCATGTGCCAAGGAGAAATATCATGACTGCATTGCTTGTAAGATTTCTTGATTTGATTTTTGATGTAGCACGTGATGGTATGCATGATGATATAAAATACCATGATAATTTATCCAAAATATGCATAAGGACTGACACATGATCCAATAAATAATTGAAAATAATGTTGATGTATGAATATGGATGGACTTAATTATAATGCACAAGGAATCACCCAATGAATGTAGCTACACTAAGTCAAGGCACAATAATTAAAGCAAATAAATAGTGAAACAAGCAAACACATATAAAGACAAAAACACTAAAAAGTGAAGAAAAAACACGTAACAATATGAAATAACCTAAAATAATGGTGATTCACAATATTAGTCTAAATAAAGAATAAATAAAATGATGAACATTGCCTTAGGTTATAAGAGACAACGAAGCAAATGAATAAAGTGGGGGAAATAGAAGAAAATGAAGGGGTAGCTAAGATGACTCTAGATGCACTAGGCAAGTGGGTGTTGTCTACATAGTTACATGGATGGAAGGTCATAAAAAAACTTTAGCTCAAATGTCATTCTCCTAGGAGATGGGATAGAATAAAATGATGATCAAGAAAACATGATTGTGTTGGAGAGGAATAATGGGAATGGTCTCGCAAAATGATGAACGCATGAGATGAATCCTAGTAGTCACAAATGTATCAAAGTTGGATATATAATGTGTAATATGAAAACTCACAAAATGATGAGAATATAAGGCTTAGGGGCCAATAAGGATGGGGAAACTAAAGGACAAGGGGTTTCTTATGAATTAATTAGGGGTCCCAGAATCTTGAAGGCAAAGATGTGGTTGATTTGGTGGTTTTTAGGATTTTATAGATCTATTTCAAATGCTTTTGGATTTTTTCAAGCATCTCAAATTGATTTGAGAATCAAAAAAATATTAAACAGTCCATTTCATAAAATGATAAGAGCATTCAAACTTGAAATTGCTCGTAAAATAGTGAGAGAATGGCAAAGGGTAACTGAGATGACCTCAACATGTATTGAGTGTTGCTTACATTGTCCTATTAAGACCTCAAGTCACTATAGTTATACGTTACAATAGAAGAATCTGACTAAGTAGTAGCAAGTTTTCAAACTATAGGAAAAGCAAGCAAATGGCACAGTATGGCATATGAATGGCAAGGTGGGACTTTAAGGCATGATAAAGGTGTAGTTCCAAGGTGGTTATAATTAATAAACAATGGAATAGGTAAATGATACTAATTTTCCTATAGGTGTTTATAATTAGTAGCATGATGTGAGATCCTAATTTGACCAAAGGCATTTATAATCAAGAATACTTAGAATGAGATGAAATAATAAATGAAGGATGGTACTACCAAAATGATGTCATATTGGTTCAAAATATGGTCTCTAACTAGATTACTGAATCAACTACCAAAACTTGATCTTAGTCCCCTCGTTAAAGGTGGCCAAAAAACTAATGGAATGGAACCAAGGTCAAAGTGTTGGGTAAGGAGGGTAAAAATAATTCTGCTTGATATGAAAGGTATGGTATAATGGTATAGGGTGTGGTACAAAGAAGATGATGATATGGTACAATGTAAACGTGCCTCATAAACAATACTTAGGGTCTCTCAAGTGAAGTAACACTTGGGGTGTATAATGTTCATCAAATCATCAAATTCATGACTATCTAGTGTAGTGAGCCTGTATGCTCTAGAGCCATAATTTACAATAATGATATAGGGGCCTATCTAGTTGGGTTTGAACTTACCCTTGTGGTTCTTATCGATCATGGTATTTTGTTAGTTTTCTTTGATAAAAAGATCAAATTCTCTATGTTTGACCCATTAGTTATGTGGCTATGGAGTCAGTTTTGGTATGCTTAAGGGATGTTAACAATGGCCACACATTTTCCATGAGGTAACTCTAGGTCTTGTACATGAGCTACTAGATGATATTTTTCATCCAAGACATGTTTCAATGAGATGCGTAGATAGGCTAACTTAACCTTAATGGGAAGAATGGCCTCAGTACCATAAACTAGGAAATATGGAGTGGATCCTATTAGGGTACAATAAATAGTGTGTTATACCCAAAGGGCACATAATATTTGGAGGTTCCAATCATGACCAACATCATTGACAATATTTTTAAGGATGTTAACAATGGTTTTATTAGATGCTTAAGGTTGTCCATTACCTTTTGGGTAGTAGATAGTATAAAAATGTTGAGTAATATTGTACTCAACACATAGTGTTTTGACATCCTTATTCTTAAATGATCCACCATTATCAAATATAATATCAGATGGGATTCCATAGAAGCAAATGAGGTGATTGAAGATGAACTTGGAAATTTGTTTTCTAGTCACGTAAGTGAGGGGTATATCTTTAGCCCACTTAGTTGAATATTTAGTAGTGGTAATAATGTGGTTATGGGAATTAAATGAGGTCAGGTTAATATTCGCAATGAGATCAAGGACCTATATAGAAAACAACCAAAGTATAAGCATTGGTTTTAGTGTTTTATTTGGGGCATGAATTAGATTGGCATGTTGTTGACATTTATCACACTTTTTGACATTACAGTTGCATCTGCATCCATAGTTTGCCAATAATAACTGGTTCATAGGATTTTTTGGCTAGGATGGCTCCATTAGTGTGGGATCCACATACTCCTTCATGAACTTCCCATAATGTTAATATTGATTTTATCAAAGTTAAACAATGAAGCAGAGTCCCATAAAAGTTGTAGTGGTAAAGAGTTGGTCCAAGTAAGGTATAATGCATGACTTGGTGGGTAAAGGCCTTTTGATATTTGTGTGATAGGTTTGGTGGTATAATATGGTCATGTAGGTAGGTAAAGAGGTACAAATACCATATAGATTTGGGACCAACAATATCATAGACCATTACAATGGTTAAGGGTTCATGAGCAGGTAATATAAGATTTTTTACGAGGAATTGATATTCTTGTGTGTTGTCTGGATGATGGATCAAAGAGTCGATGGTGGCCATGTCATATGCTATCCTATTATTAGCCCTTGGTATATGTTCAAACTTACATTAGTGATCTACTATTTGAGAACATTGATCATAGTCTTATATGGCACTAGCTTTTCATCTTTGGTCTGTAACCTGATTGATGATTACCTAAAAATCACTATAAACTATGAAATGTTAAATATTCCATTATATTTGTTAATGAATCCCTAAAATAAGTGATTCATATTAAACCATGTTATTATTATAAGGAAATATGATATAAAATGATTTAGGTATAAGATCCCCTTGTGGTGTAATAAATAATGTAGACACCTAAAATTGGTCACTGATAACCTCCAATCAAGCTTTTGGCTAATTTCCACCCAATATGCATTATTTAGCCTAAAAACACTAAAACATTCTAAATGATGTGAAACTAACATATTCAAGTGCTGATTTTGGCTAGGGTATCCCTAAATGGGGTAGTGCAATTTATGGGCTAGTTAACTTTGATTAGATCATTTCCAGTCAAAATCCCAATTTTGCACCTGGGTACTCTGGATTGCTATTTCCTATCAAATCTCTTACATGAGACACATTCCTTTGTTATTTACTAGTGGTAACATCCTAAATGGGAATATGGATCCAATGTATTTGACATTGCCTTCTAATTCTAATCTAGTTGAATTTTTGACCAATAACAAGGCATTCTGATCAATTTGAGTAATTTATGCACAAAGTGCTTAATCATGCAAGGCCTAATCAAGAATTTCATGGAAACTTGTTGAATACTTGTTTTTAGAAATAAATATTGAATGTATGCATCATTAGGTGACCTCATTTCTTGGGAAGACATCCCTAGGCCATAAATGCCATAAATATCAAGATGCATACCTCCCATGCCTCATCAAAGCCCTCCATGCCTCTTAATTGCTCCTCTATCCCAAATATTGATGAGCCTATTTATCAATTTTAATTGCATAATTGGATTAATACTTAGGTACACATCTCAATCCTGAGATGGATGGTTCAAGTTGATTCTAGACATTCTCAAAAATCTATAAATAGAGAGGCCATGAACATTATTTCTAAGACATGATTATGCAAAGTTATAATGTAGAATTGATTATAAGAAGCCACTACAATTAGTATTACCATGCTAAATTGATTCCAAGCCAAGCCAAGCCATATGTGTAATGGGCACCCCAGTTGCACCCAAAACTTAAACTAGTAGGTACTCTTTATGACTCCGATAGATTTGCTGGAATTTCCTTTTTTATTTTATAAGGACCAATACATGTAACATAAATATAGAATTGCAAGCATAGATACACAAGGCTGAATTAGCCAATTCACTACATTTGTATTAATTGAAAAATGAGTAGATGAGTACAATGCCAGTCACGTGGTGACTCACTAAATCCTCTCTCAGAATTGTATGAACATGATCTCAAGCGGATATCCCAACACGTGCCGAAGGTGCTTCATTTGTTCTCCGACCCATGGAACTACAAACTCTGTAGGCTGGGTTTTCTATGGACTCCACATACTGGACCCACAAACTCCACAGGCCACTTCTATGGACTCTGCAGCCAAATCTATGGACTCTATAGAAGCTTCTATGAACTCTGCAGCTAAATCTACGAACTCTGCAAAAATATACAGACTTTACATGCAGATATCTATGGACTCTATAGGCCAGAAACTATGGACTCCATAGGCAAAACTATGGACTCTACAAAAAACTATGAACTTTGCAGGCAGATATCTACAGACTTTGCAGGTAAAACTATGGAATCCACAGGCAAAACTACAGACTCTGTAGAAAACTATAGACTCTATAGGAAAGCATCTACAGACTCTATAGGCAAAACTACAGACTCTGCAAAAAACTACACTCTGCAAGCAGATATCTACATACTCTGTAGGCAGGGAACTATGAATTCTATAGGCAAAACTATGAGCTCTATATAAAACTATGGACTCATTTGGCTGTATACAGATGCTACAGTAATCTTCCTACTACAATGATGTGTTGCTACAGTGCTACAACTGCTACAGTGGTGTGGCTGCTATAGTGGCATAGCTACTATAGTGGCACGGCTGCTACAGTGGTTGAGAGCACAAACTCCAAAGACCAACCCCCAAGGATTGATGTCTAGAGTGTTACAAAGGAGGACATGCTCAATTGCCCATATAAGCTACATGTGCAACAATTCTTTCTTCTTATCCAACATGCCCAAAGAAGCCACAAGCACTCCCCTTTATCCTTTCTCCAAGGGGAAACTCAACTCACTTGATAAATGTGGGATAAAGGATGTGCAACAGTCCCTCATAAAGTAAATGTTTGAAGTGACACTCAATATCTTTTAGTTGGGTTAAAAGTTATCCTTTTTGTAACACTTTAGGCCCTCAAAAATACTAGCAACCAAACTCTGAATGGTACGAGTGATAGCTTGCCAGAAAGCTCTCAACAAGGAGCATCAAATACCATCATCAAAACTACCCTCCATTGTGTCTTATTAGCTTACTACAAATAGTAAGAGTGCTGGAATTGAGTATGCCCAACCACTTAAAATGGGGACATTACAGTCTGCCCCCTTGAATTTTCTTTTCCTCAAGCAATCTTAGTCTAGCCTGCTAAATAACTTGCTCACTTTCCCATGTAGCATCCTCATCTGGCAAGTCCTTCCATCTGACCCAATACTCCACTATCCTATTTCTGAGCTTTCTCTCTCTAGTGTCTAGAATAGCCTCAAGTTCTAACACGAGCCTCCCTTCCTCATCCAAAGGGGGTAAATTTGTAGTAGGCACTACACCCTGACCAATGGTCCTCTTGAGCCTAGACACATGGAATAAATTGTGCACTCGACTACCCTCCAGAAGCTCAAGTTCATAGGAAACTTCACCCACTCTTCAAATCACCCTATAGGGGCCATAAAATCTAGGCTTAAGCTTCTCTGCTCTGCTCTTTTTGAGTGATGACTACCTATATGGTTGTAGCCTCAAATACACCATATCCCCTACCATGAAACTGCGCTCTACCCTATGTTGATCAGCATACAACTTCTACTAAATTTAGGCCTATCGTATATTCCCTTTGAGCACTCTCAAGATATCTTGGCTATCCTTCAATAGGTCTTTAGCTTTGGGCACCCTGTTGTCCCCCAAAGCCATATCCATAAAGCTAGGAGCTTCATACCCATACAATGCCATAAATGGAGTCATCCTGATGGTCATGTGATGCGTGGTATTTTAATAATACTCCCCCATGTGTACCCATTTAACCCAGTCTCTCTATTGTGTGGTCACATAGTTTTTTAAATAACCCTCCACCACTTATTTACTATTTCCATCTACCCATCAGTCTAGGGATGGTAGCTCGTACTAAGTGTAAGGTCTGTACCGCATAGCCTGAAAAACTCTCACCAAAAAATGCTCATGAACTTGATATCCCTGTCACTGATAATAAATATCGATAACCCTTACAACTTGAAAACCTCCCTAAAGAACACATCTGCCACCTGAGCTGCTATATAAGTAGAGGGAATAACAAAAAAATGAGCAAACTTCATCAATCTTTCCACCACCACATAAATGTAATCTCTTCCTTGCACTCGAGGTAGGCCGGTGATGAAGTCCATATAAATGCTTTCCCACTTTCGGTTTGGAATGGGTAAGGGATGTAGTAAACCAGTAGGAAATGTGTGCTCTTCCTTATTTTATTGACAAATTGCACACTCCCTGACATGCCTCTGAACATTATCCTTGAGGCCTTTCCATGAGAACCACTCTTAGATTTGCCTGTAGGTCTTGAAGACCCCCAGATGCTCAGATGTAGGTGCATCATGAAACACCCTCAGTATTGTCTCTCTTAAGGGTGATGATGGAATTAAATAAACTCTATCATGAAACATGATCAACCCATCTATCACCTCATAGTGACCATCCTATATAGTGCCTAAAACCAGTCCCAATGCCCAAGTATCTCCAACATATTTTGCTATAGTCTTAGCCTGCCAGTCTCCTAAAATCTTTGCAATAGCAAAAATTTAAGGTCTTCTAGATAAGGCATCAACTACTACATTCTTCTTTCCTTTGACAAACTCAATGTCAAATTCATAGGCTTGCAATTTAGTGACCCACTTCTACTACCTATCATTCAAGTCTCGCTAACCCATGAAATAATTTATGTTGTTGTGATCCATCTTGATCACAAACTTTCCTCCAACAAAGTAGGATCAAAATTTGGCCAAGGCATGCATGATGGCTAACATCTCCTGATCATAAATAGAATAGCTCCTCTCCACCCCTTAGAGCTTCCTACTCTCAAAAGAAATGGGGTGCTTCTCTTGCATCAATACTACTCCAACCCTATCACTCGATGCATCACAATGAAGCTCAAAAGGCTTTGTGAAGTTGGGTAGAGCTAAAACCGGACATGAAGACATCACCTTCTCAAAATGTTCAAAACATTGTTGCACTACCACTGTCCATACAAAATCACACTTCTTGGTGAGGTCTATTAATGGTGTTGTAGTCTATGAGAAGCCCTTCACAAATCTCCTATAAAAACCACACAATCCAAAAAATCCTTTGAGTTGTGTAAGGTTGGTTGGAGTGGGCCAATCAACCACCACCTTGATCTTTTCTGGATCCACCCAAACTCCTTCAGCACTGATAATATGGTGAGGTAGAGTAACTTGGTCATGCTAAACTCGCATTTTGATTCCTTGGCATACATTGACTCCTCCAAAATGACCAACACCTCTTCTAATTGTTGTAGGTGCTCATCCCATGTCCTATTGAAAACCAGGATGTCATCAAAGAAGATCAATACAAATCTTCAGATTTACCCTCTAAACACCTAATTCATGCAACTCTAAAAGGTGGATGGAGCATTGGTTAGCCCAAATAGCATAACCAAAAACTCAAAGTGCCCTTAGTGACACTGAAAGGTAGCTTTTTCTATGTCCTCCACTCGCATCCTGATCTGATGGTATCCTAAACATAGGTCTATCTTAGAGAAATATCATGCTCCATGTAGCTCATCAATCAGCTCATTAATCTTGGGGATGGGGTACCTGTTCTTAATTGTCTTCTTATTGAGAGATCTATAGTCAATGCACATACACATTGTCCCATCCTTCTTCTTTACCAAAACAACCACTAAAGCAAAGGGGCTTTTGCTGGGCCTAATATGCCCCATCTCCACTAGCTCCTTTATTGACTTCTCTATTTCATCCTTATGCTTTTTAGGATGGTGGTAGGGGGTGATGATGACTGGTTTAGCCCCCTCCTCTAGCTCGACAACATGCTCTACACCCCTCTCGGGAGGAACCCCATGTGGAATGCTACCAAACACCTTATCATGCCTAGAAATGATCTCCTGTACATCTAAGTGATAGCTCTTTACCTACTACTCTAGAGGCATAGGCATGATCAAACATTCAGCTACCCACTTGACATCATCATGTCTGAACAATTGTTCCATCATTTTCAAGGATACCACCCTAATCCCCCCATTAGCTAAGCCTCAAAGCACCACCTTCTTTCCCTGATGCTAAAACCTCATCTCTAGCTTAGCCAAGTTGAAGGTGAACTCTACCAAAGAAGCTATCCATGTCATTCCCAAGATGACATCATAATCACCCATGTCAACTACATAAAAATCATCTTCCAACTCATAATCTCCTCCCAATCTGATGCAAAGTTTTGAAATCTTTAAGGTGCATAATAACTTGTGGCCATTGGCCACCATGACTTTGAACCCTGCGTGCTCTTCAGTCTGAAGACCTCTCTTGGCCACCAGCTTTGTGTCGATGAAATTATGTGTTGCCCCTGTGTCGATCAAGGAAACCATGCACTGCCCCTAAATCATCCCTCATACCTTAAAGGTGATGGCCTTTTGATCACCTGTCAACTGAGCAAGAGACTTCCCATCATCCAAACTCTCCTCAGCAATGCCATCACCCTGACTAGAATCTGAATCTGAATGCTGCCCCTTGTCTTCAAAAGGTGATTCATCTACTAAGAAATACTCCATGGGCTTAGCCTTTGCCTTAAGTGTACATTCATGGGAAGGACTCCATGGATCCTTACAATGAAAACATAGCTTTTTCTTCTTGAGTTCATTGAGGATCTCACTGTCCAACCCTTTAGTTTCCCCCTTAGGCCATTGAGGGTCCTTTTGAAATGCCTTCCTTTCCTTATCCTTCCTAAAATGGGAGTCCTTAGAGTGGATTTTACTCTTATAGGAAGAAGATGCTAGGTCTCTTGTTTTCTTAATGGCCTCTTGTAGTGAAGAGGGGTTGTGTCCCTTTACCCATCCTCGCAAGGGGTCAGAAAGCCCATCCATGAAAAGAATAGCTAGTCTTATTTATGATATCTCCATCACCAATACTACCATATTTGGAACTCAATGATATAGGCCTCCACAAAACCCCACTGTTTAAGCTGAGCTAGCTCCTTAAAATGCAATTTTGGGTCCTTAGTATCAAACCTGTCAATGAGTCTCTCAGTAAACTCTACATAAGTATCTACCTGGGTATGGCCAAGCGTGACCATACCGTGGTGCCACCACTTGTGGGAACTTCCATCCAAGTGCAATGCAACATACTTAATCACATCCTCCTCAAGCATGGGATTAAGCTGGAAATAAGTGTCTAATTTCTAGACCCATGTTCATGCTGAAGTCTTCCCTATACCGTCATAGTATTGGATGGACAACTTCCCTAAATTTTTATTCATCTCATAATTCTATTGCCCGTTCCCTCTCATGGGCATATGCTTGAGTCTAACATCCATATACTCCCTGAAGGACATTTCACCCTAAAAATTTGGTCCAACATTTCTCCAATCCTCCAGTATTTGGCCCTGTATCTCTTGTTGTGTAGGACCAGCATTATCCTGGTCATTATATCTCAGAGGGAATTATGGCATGATTGGCCTTGTAGAAGAACCTACTCTAGTGTATGTCTAAGCTCCCCTATTAATCGATGCATCTCCATTACCTCCATTACCAGGTCCACCTACTTGCTTATCATTATTACCCTAGTTGGCATTGTTGCCTTGATCTACTCTAGTCAAGTGTTGTGTAATTTCTAGGGCCATCTGCTATAATGTGGTCTGTAGCTCCCTTTGCCCCCTGGCAAGATCACTGAGCATCATCCTGGTGCTGGGTTCTCCCCTCTCCCAATCTAGGTCACCCATGGCTGGTGCTGCAAATGGCTCACCCTCAATTTCTAAAAAAACTTGTAAGTTTGGGTTTGTCTAATTTCTCCTCAAGAAGTACTGATGTGTGGGATGCATGAAACCTCATAGGATGGTAGGAATAACAGGCTCTGATACCACTATAATGGGCACCCTGGTTACACCCAAAACTTAAACCAGCAGGCACTCTTTATGACTATGGTATATTTGCTAGAATTTCCTTTTTTGTTTTACAAGGACCAATACATGTAACATAAATATAGAATTGCAAACATAGATACACACGACTGAATTAGCCAATTCACTATATTTATATTAATTGAAAAATGAGTAGATGAGTACAATTCCAATCACGTGGTGACTCACTAAATCCTCTCTCAAAATTATATGAACATGATCTCAAGCAGATATCCTAGCACGTGACGAAGGTGCTTCATTTTTTCTCTGACCCACAAAACTATGAATTTTGTAGGCTGGGTTTTCTATGGACTCCACATACTTGACCCACAAACTCCGCAGGCCACTTTTATGGACTTTGTAACCAAATCTATGGAATCTGCAAAAGCTTTTACGGACTCTACAACCAAATCTATAGACTCTACAAAAATCTACAGACTCTGTAGGCAGATATCTACAGACTCTGTAGGCCAAAAACTATGGACTCCACAGGCAAAACTATAGAATCTATAGAAAACTATGGACTCTACAGGCAGATATCTACAGACTCTGTAGGTAGGAAACTATGAATTCCACAAGCAAAACTATGGACTCTACAAAACACTACAGACTTTGTAGGCAGGTATCTACGGACTCTATAGGTGAAACTATGGACTCCACAGGCAAAACTACGGACTCTGTAGAAATCTATGGACTCTGTAGGCAAGCATCTATAGACTTTGTAGGTAAAACTATGGACTCTGTAGAAAACTACAGAATCTACAGGTAGATATCTACAGACTCTATAGGCAGGTAACTATAGACTCTACAAGGAAAACTATAGACTCTATAAAAAACTATGGACTCACCTGGCTGTATACAAATGCTATAGTAATCTTCTTGCTATAGTGATGTGCTACTATAGTGGTACAACTACTATAGTGGTATGGATACTATAGTGGCACAGTTGCTACAGTGGCATGGCTGCTACAGTGGCATGGCTGCTACAGTGGTTGAGAGCACAAACTCCAAAGACCAACCCCCAAGGATTGATGTGTAGAGTGTTACAAAGGAGAAGGATGTTCTCAATTGCCCAAATAAGCTGCAAGTGCAACAGTTCTTTCTTCTTATCCAACATGCCCAAAGAAGCCACAAACACTCACCTTTATCCTTTCTCCTAGGGGCAACTCAACTCACTTGAGCAAATGTGGGATAAAGGATGTGCAATAGTCCCTCATAAAGTAAATGTTTAAAGTGACACTCAATTTCTTTCAGTTGGGTTAAAAATTACCCTTTTTATATCACTTCAAGCCCTAAAAAATACTAGCAATCAGACTCTGAATGGTGTGAGTGATAGCTTTCTGGAAAGCTCTCAACAAGGAGCATCAAATCCCATCATCAAAACTGCCCTCCATTGCATCCTATTAGCTTAATACAAATAGTAAGAGTATTGGAACTGAGTACGCCCAACCACTTAAAATGGGGACATTACAATATGCTAAAGGTTTCAAGGAGAGATGGAGGTAGCCAAGCTTCCATTTCCAAGGACTTCATGAGCACAAGCCGAGTAAGCCACTATAATAAGCGTTTTGAAGCATCCAAGGGAGGTAAAAGAGAGTTTATTTTGCATTCTAGTTGTGTTTTTTATTCATGTTTTTTAACTAAGCTCTCCCTAGTGTCTATGCCTAGAGATATGCTAGTTAGTGTGTTTCTCTCATTTTTTTTTCATTTTGAAACTAACACTATACTAACCATCCTCTCTTGAGTCAAATTCTTAGTTCACATAAAGCACCCTTGATGGGACTAGATGCATCCCAAAAATGGAAAATACCATTTTTCAGCTTTAATATCTTCATTTAGATCATTAAAACTCGTACAAATTAATTTTATAACTTTGTTTTACTATTTTTGTTTGCCATGGGTTTACATAGTAGCCAACATCAGTTAGTAAAACCATCATCAGTTGGATAGCTATTGTTAGTCATTATTTGTATAACTAATGTCAGTTAGATAACTGTCATTAGTTAGTAAGTGTAACCAATGTCATTTATATAACAGATGGTGGTCACTGTGTTTTCTTAAAAACACAAACCTGAGAGCTATTTTAAAATGCTTGGTTTGGGGTCATACAAACTCTGTTTTGGATGATTTTTTTTAAACCACTTGTTTTCTCCTAAATTTTTAGAATTTGACATTAGATTAGCTTCAAGATTCATATATTTTTTACAAATTTTGGAAAATCTATTTAAAATGTTTCTAATCTAGCATATTTTATTTTGGGGTGATGCCTTAAGGGTAGATAGGTAACTAGCATATTTCATGTTTGAATAATCATGTTTTAAAACATATTTTGCATGTTTTAAAATGAATTAGGAACATTATTTTGGTGCTTAAAGTAACATTTAAGGTGCTTAAATAAGCATTTTAGCCTTAATTTTTAAATTTATAACTAAAATCAAGCGCTCAAATGAACACCACCTCATTTTCCATTTTGACTTAAAAATGAACTCACCTTTCCAAGATTTTTGTGTTCAATTAGTTGTTTAAGTTATATTTTGTTTGGCAAAAAGAGGGATGCCACATGTATGCTTTTCCATTTGTCCCCTTTAGGGAACCCTTGGAATCAAAAGCACCATTCCTATTGCAAGTAGCCTAGTCCAAGGCTTAGAAAGAATGTCATCTAAAGCACTCCCCAAAACCTTGTCAAAGTTTGGGTGACCTTGAAAATGACCCTAAAGTCCTTTTCTTAGTCTTTTATTTTTATGCAAACTTGGCTTATAGGACTTCAACACCTCCCATGAGTTTGTTAGGGAAGATTTGACTTGGGGTTTCATCTCCCAGCATTGACTTCACTTACTCCTTTGGAGTTGTACATGGGAGGTATCTACATTTGGACATCACACTACACTGAGTGAATAATAGGATGTAGTGGTTTTAAAAAGGACTTGACATTTTTATAACTAGCCAATGCCGTGGTTACCCAATTTCCATGCTTGTTGTTTGCATCATTTGATGTGAAAGTCATTATGAAATTGATTCCCCTAGAAATGTTTAAAATATTTCTAGTTTAGTCAACCCCACAATGCCATACCCTTACTAGGACTTAGATAATTATACTTAGTGTATTTTGGTCATTTTTACTTGGTATGTTTTGAGACTAAAACTTATTTGTTTATTCATAATCCATGTCAAAATCAATTTGTCTATACGTCACTCTTTTGTCTAAAGAGGTGCTATGTTACCTAAATCATGTCAAACCATTTATGCCTTTGAGTCCTTTGAAACATACCATAGATCACATCATTCAAGCATGCTTATGCCGTTAGGTTTCTCAATTTGTTTCACCTCATGCCAAAAACCATTTATTTCAAACCATGTCATGTATACCATTTGGCCTTTGTTTTGTGCCATCATGTTGTCCAATCTTGTCTAGCTTGTTTGGTCAAATCCTAGTTTTCAACTAGCCTTGTCAAGTTTGAATTACAACATTGATTGATTTCTGTTTAGGCCTTAATTCATGGGGCTGATCACATATCTTTCTCTTTTGGATTGCATAACTTTAGCTAATCAATTACCCAAATTTGAGAAATTTTGATGGTTTGTTTGTTCATTACCTATCCTTATCATTGTTTGTGCCTTTATTTGGGAGAACATAGCCTTTCTCAAGAGCCTTTTGTCTTATGCCTTATACCAACTGATATGTTTAGGTTTGATTCCATGTGTTGGGTCTATGTCAAGGTTGTTTCCAAATTTGTTAGATTAAATAAAATCACATTAGCCTTTATTTCAAGTCAGGCTTTTGATGCTATTTGGCCAAAAGTCTTAGCATATGCATGTTTGTTTGAGCCTAGCTTTTGACTTCACATTTGAACAAAATACCTAGTAACTCAACTTTTCCCTTTCCTAGTTTAGACCTTGTTTGGAACACTTTGAACTAGACCTTTGACATGCCAGTTTTTATTCAAATGCTTGACTTTTTATGTGTATGACATTTGACATCAGACATTTGATGTTAGACTATTTTATACCAAGTTTTAGCACAAATAATTTTGGAGATATAGCTCCACTTTCAGACCATATTGGAGATACAGATCCACACCTTCAACTAAGTTAGACAAAGTTTGAATCATTTATCCTTTGGATAGTTTATTAGATTTTATATAAATCTAAGCCTTTTGTTTTGGAGCTTTCATCATTTATGCAGATATGTCTAGCTACACTTATGGATCATGTACAATCCAACTTATGATAGAATGTCTACAAAAAATCCAACTAGGAACCCCTATAGAGATATATTTTCTAAGGAGTTTTATTATTCTCCCTACAATACTCCATATGGGGAACATAGTCAAAATCCACAAAAACCAAATCAAAACCTTGATTGGTATGAAGACGCTTGTGAGGACTTTGAAGACCCAACTACAGACAATGTTGTTTGGGATATGAATCCATACCCTCTTTTCAATAATTAGTACATGGAACATAGTCAAGAACCAACTTATGACCCAACTCATGACTGGGATGATATGGTTTATGAGGAAGACTTGGATGCTTTGGCTTGTGTAAGAAATCAAGTTCCATGATGTCCTTTTTTTATCCAATCATTGACTACCCCTAACCCTCCTTTGGATTATATGAGCTATCAAGATCCATAATATCAAAGGAATACCATTACCATTTCAAAACTTCATCCTTTGGCTTGTTCAAGCAATCAAGCTCCACAACGCCCCTTCATTATTCCAAGACCTAGTCCTTTGGTGTGTGTGAGCAATAAAGCCCCATAATGCCCTATTATTACCATATTATGACTTTATCCTTTGGATCATGTGAGAAATCATGCTCCCCAAGCCCCTACCATTATCCAATTGCAAGTCATTCCTTGTCCAGTACCAATCCCAACCAAACCTCAATCGATCTAATCCTTTGAAGACCAAGCTATGTTCAAAACTAGTATTTTACAACTCATTAGAAATAAAGGATAAGAGAACTAACCAATCTGAGATGTTTCTATTGAATCAATCATTTGTGATAAGTTAACCTGTGATGAATCACCTATTGATCCTATATTAGTTATCTAGGAGTCTCACACTGATGAGCTAGTCTTTATCGAGTCACTTCTTAATGATTATAGCCACCTTTGAGAAAATCATTACCTCGACTATGTGCCTATTTTTTAAGAGCCTCATATTCACAAGCCAGTCTCTAAGGAGTTGTCTCTTAACCTTTTTCCCATCCTAGAGGAGTCTCATTCTGACAAACTAGTTTTTGTGGAACCTATTATGCCATCACTTGTCTAAAACCAAATATTCAACAAGACATTATTGTAAAAAAGTACCCATTAGATGAAGAATCAAAATTAGATTCATTTTCTATTCTTGAACTGACATCAGATTTAGCATTAGAATCAGAATCAACATCAGTCTCAACATTGGATTTAGAGTCCCTTGAGTTAGAATCAGATTCAGAAGAAGAATATGTTCATGTCTATTATAATATTGGTTATTCATGCCTCACAGATCAATTTGAATACATTTTTTATCCTTATACATATTTTAAGGATGAGTAATCCAGCTTTAACATAAGTTATCCTAGTATCTTCTATGAGGATTATGCAACCTCTCCCCATTCCATTATCATTCCATAGGCTATTACCATTAACCAAAATAGCCATATCATTGACATTCCATCTCCCCCAAGTGTTGATTAGGATCGATAGAATCACACTTTGTTGAACTACATCCATAAAGACATAGTAGTTGAAGAAGAGAAAGGAGGCCAAGACCACATTCATATAGCAGAAGAATACTCTCCCAGTGAAACATTTTTAGAGGTATTAAGATACAATCAAAGTTCCAACTCAGCATCTTCTAGTGAAACTTTTTTGAAAGTACTAGAAGATAATCAAAGTCAAAAGTCAACATGCCTTAGTGAAACCTTCTCCAAAGTGCTACAAGACAATCAAGACAACTTCATTGGTGAAAACCTCTTTGAGGAACTAATAGCTAAGCATAAAAGTTCTTCACTGCTGGATGAAGACAAAAACAAAGATCAAATTAAAATAGCTTCCTATCTATAGCCTAATCAGATGGTAGCTACTCCAAGATCAAACAACAACAAAATTTGGTGGTCCTATCAAGATAATGAGTCTTTGGCTCCACCACAACCAAAATTATGTTGAATCTGGCATCAACAACATTACATGTGACTGAAAGTCCTGATCTTCATTTGTTTCCCAACCATTCTACATTTCATTATCATCAACCATTCCATTTCAAAATCAAACCCACCATCCATTATTTGTCCTTGTTTACCATCCATGGCTGCACTTTCCTTTGCAAAGGCTACAAAGATACCTTGTCTCGATGTTTGAAGGAATCAACATCAATGACCAATGAAGATCACAACAACATTTTTGACATCCAAATCTACATCAAGTTTTTGATAGAGAAGTTATTTAGATGAGGTGTGGGATAGAAATTAACATGATCAAGTATTCTATTTATATCATTTATTGATTAGGATGTGCATCTCCCCATCAACAGGAACAATAAAATCAAAAAACACACCCAAGCCAAAAACATGTACCATACCATTTCATTGCCATGCCATTGCCATTGTTACATATCCATTTTCCATTGTCAAAGATCCCATCCATTCACCCCATCACTTAGGGGAAAACCTAATACCATTTTATCTAATCTATCCAACCAATAATTATTCTAATCAAGACCATACCATCCTACAATTCCACTCCTATCTAGACCAAAGCCTATTTTTAGTCATCCTACCCAATCTTGTTTTGATCTTGGTTCATTTGGTTCTTCTCATACCTTTTGTGAGTGGATTCCAATAAAATTTCAATAATCAATCCAATCCATGTTTATAATGACAGTCTATGAATGTAGTGTGACAGTTGATTTGGAAAGATATTTTTCATCCTATATCCACGTTTGTTTATGTGAGCCTGATTATAACCACCTATGGGTAAATCAGTGTTTCACCAGTCTTGCTACTAATTATAATTTCCTATGGAAAAATTAGTATCATTGACCTATGTTGTTGTATCCTAGTTATAAATACCTATGGATAAACTAGGGGCAACATTTGTCTACCATGCATTACCGCATCACCTTGCTATTACTATTTTCATTTGACTGGTCATTTTCTAGATCTGAGAACTTATTGGGACCTAGTTGGTTTTTTGATGCCTTTTATGTGGATGGAATTACTATTACTTGAGGTCATTTGAGGACTATGTGGGTCATGCTCAATTCATTTTGAGTCACCGCAGTCCCCCTTTCCATATGCTCTTGCCATTTTATGAGCAACCTAAGCCAAATGTTCTCGCCATTTTGTGAGTAGGTATCTTTTCATTCTTTAATGAGTTAAGATACCTCAAAATTCCAAAAACATTCATAACATTTCAAGAAATCTAAAAATATTTGTCCTATCTAAGCCTAGTTAGTTATCCTTGATCCACTTTACTGGGGCATTATCATTGTTCAGATGATTTCTTTTGATTTTATTTTCACGCTTTTTATTTGTTTATTTATTTCAAGTTGTTTGTTTATTTGTTTGCCTATTTTTTTGCTTTCAGCACTATTGCCTTGACTCAGTCTATATGTCTTCATTGGTGATTCCTTGAGCACATTATTCTTGAGTTCATCCATATTCATAGGTCAACATTTTCATCATGGTTTTTATCATTGGTGTATTTTTTTGAGTGTTTATTGGATCAGGAGTTAGTCCTTATTCATATTTCAACCAAGTCTTCATGGTGTTTTATCATGATTCCTACCATCACATGTTATAACAAAAATTAGATTTAAGGTCTACAATCAATGGAGTCATAGAAGTTTCTCCTTGGTACCTTAGCAAATCCTCCCACCCACCTTGATCAATATAACTAATTTGATTGTTCTAGTTGTATCATTACTAATAAGGATGAACATCTCCTCATTGGTAGGTACAACTAAATCATTCACACTGATCAATCTTATTCTTCTATTCATCTCTTTCATCACTTTACACCTGCTCATCTTTAATCTATATTCTAGGTTATATCTTTTAGTTATGCTTGCTAATCATCCCTAACTAGGGCATAATCGTCTTTAGCCAATCTAGGTCCTCTTAATGATTATAACCACCTATGGGCAAATCATTAGTTTGAATTTTATTCCTAATTATAACTACCTTTGGGAAAATTAGTAATCTTTTTAAATCAATGCATGAAAGTATTTTCTTATTTGGATTAATCTCAACCATGGATTAATTCCACCTTTCTTCTTGTTTCTTTTTGAGGTACCATCCATCAACAAATGCGATGACCACTCCCTTAAGGGGGCATCATCATAGGCTTCCCAAAACCATTTGGAGCTTTGTTCTTTAGCCATCATCTTCTTTTTGGCATACATGCCATTTCTCATTGTTTAAGATGTTACTGTGCTTATAGCTTACAATGCCTTCTCAAATAGGGGCAAATTGTAGACACCTGAAATTGGCCACCGATAACCTCTAATCAAGATTTTGGCTAATTTACACCCAAAATGCATAATTTAGCCTAAAAACACTAAAACACATTAAATGATGTAAAAATGACATATTTAAGTGCTGATTTTGGCTAGGGTATCCCTAAATGGGGTAGTGCAATTTATGGGCTAGCTCACTTTGATCAGATCAATTCGAGTCAAAATGCCAATTTTGCACCTGGGTGTTCTGGATTGATCTTTTCTATCAAATATATTACATGAGATATGTGCCTTTGTTATTTTATATTCATAACATCCTAAATGGGAATATGGATCCAACTCATCTGACATTTCTTTCCAATTCCAATCTAGTCAAATTTTGGACTAATAACAAGGCATTTTGATCAATTTGAGTAATTTGTGCACAAAGTGCTTAATCATGCTTAAGAGATAATTAATCCAAATCAAGGCCTAATCAATAATTCCATGGAAAATTGTTGAATACTTATTTTTAGAAATTAATATTGAATATCTGCATTATTAGGTGATCTCATTTCTTGGGAAGACATCCCTAGGCCATAAATGCCACAATTATCAAGATTCATGCCTCCCATGTCTCATAAAATCTCTCCATGCCTCTTAATTGATCCTCTATCCCAAATATTGATGAGACTATTTATAAATTTTAATTGCATAATTGGATTAATACTTAGCCACACATCTCAATCTTGAGATGGACAGTTTAGGTTGATTCTAGACATTCTCAAAAATTTATAAATAGAGAGGCCATGAACATCATTTCTAAGACATGATTATGCAAACTTATAATGTATAATTGATTAAAATAATCTATTTAAATTAGTGTTACAATGCCAAATTGATTCCAAGAAAATCCAAGCCACAAGCCACAGGTGCCAAAGAGGGATGGAGGTAGCAAAGCTTCCATTGCCAAGGACTTCATGAGCACAAGCCAAGTAAACCACTACAACAAGCATTTTGGAGCATCCAAGGGAGGTAAAAGAGAGTTTCTTTTGCATTCTAGTTGTGTGTTTTATTCATTTTTGTTAACTAAAGTCTCCCTAGTTTCTAGGCTAAGAGATGTTATTCTAGTTAGCATGTTTTTCTCATTTTATTTTCATTTTGAAACTAACACTATACTAACCATCCTTTCTTGAGTAAAATTCCTAATTCACAAATAATAGGCCTACCCTGATCCATGGGATGTAAATGATCCATCAAAATACAAATTCTAGTATTGATCCTCAAGAGGTGTTTCAATTATGGTCATGATGGACTCATTTGGGAATTGAAAAGTCAACAATTTTTTATCTGCAAGGGGAGCTTCAACAAGTTAATATGTAATTACTTATCTCTTGATAGACTTCTGGTTGATGTATTTTATCTCTAACTCACTTAAAATTATGATCCATTTATCCATGTGGCATTGTAAAGATATTTTATATAGTATATACTTAAGTGGATCTAATTTTAAAATAACTATGGTCTTGTTATTTAGCATGTAATGCCATAGCTTCTGGGATACAAAGACCATAACCAAATAAGCTTTTTCAATAGGTGTATAATTGTGTTCATACACAACTAGTTTATGAATTTTCTAATAGATGGTATGCTCCTTATTATTTTCATCATGTTAAGTTAGAAGTTCCCTCATGGATGTGTTAATGATAGATAGATACAATAGGAATGACTTTCCTAGCATAGGTGAAAAGAAAACAAGTGGATTGGCAAGATAGTCTTTTAGGTGTTGGAAGTCTTTCTAACATTCTTCATCCCAATGAAATGTGACACATTTATTTATTAGGTGTGTAAATGGATGGAATTTTTCAGCCAACTACAAAATGAAGAGTCTAATATATTGAATCTAACACAATAAACTATGGAGTTGCTTCAAATTAAAAGGTGGTGTCATTTTAGTAATGGCTTGTACTTTGGCAGGGTCAATTTCAATGCCTCTATGAGAGACAATGAAGCCTAGAAATTTTCCTAAGGTAATACCAAATATGCACTTATTGGGATTGAGTAGAACCTTGTGTTCACATATCTTATCAAATATACTTCTTAGTGTAGATGGATGATTATCATGGGTCTTTGATTTAGACAATATGTCATCGACATAGTCTTCAATAATGTCATGCATCATATCATGAAATATGACAATCATGGCTCTTTAGTATGTGGCCCCAACATTATTAATACCAAATGGAATAACTTGATAATGAAATGTTTCCCATAGAGTGGTGAATGTTATCTTATGTTGTTCTTCTAGAGCAAATTGAATCTAGTTGTATCCTAAGAATCCATCCATTAGTGAAATCATTTCGTAACCCACTGTGGAGTCAACTATCATGTGAATGTTTGGAAGAGGAAAGTCATCCTTGGGTCAGGCCTTGTTTATATATCTAAAATAAATGTATATTTTGATTCCTTCTAGCTTCTTGCTGACTAGCACAACATTTGAGATCCACTCTGAGTAGTTAATTGATAGAATACATCTCACTTTCTAAGAGTTTTTCCAACTCTTTATTTACTAATATAGAAATGCGAGGATGCATCTTGAAATTTTATTATTTCATTAGTTTTTCATCAGGATGTACAACAAGGTGGTCTACAGTCAAGGTGGGGTCCAAATCTATCATATCAAAATAAGTCGAAGCAAAGATGTCAATAAATTCCCTCAAAAGGGCTATACAAATTTCACATTCCTCCTCAGTGTTGGATGACTCTAATTTGATCCATTTTGGGTCATCTAGAGTCTTGATGTTGACTTCTATAGTGTCTTCTATGAGAAGAGTTGAACCATCCTCCAAAATAGTTGACAAATAATTGAATTGGCCTGTAATGACAAAGTCTTGTCTTTGGACTGGCTCTTCAAGTTCTCCTAAGCAAGATGAATAGGAATATGCCAATGGTATGGATGGCCATGTCAAAAATACTATTGAAAACTCTTGAATAATTTAGTTGAAGGCATCTTGTTTGACAGAACTAAACTTAGATCCAAAAACAAGTTCATTGTTGGTGGTCTCCTGAGCTTCATTAGGGGAAAGGTGAATACCCCCATCTAATGGTTCTTTAAAAAGGGTTTCACTAGAAGACTGGCCTTTCTATTTACTTTTACCCTATTCTAAAAGTGCCTTAAAGAGGTTTTCACTTTAGGACTTTAATTTTTTACTTCTTTTTTGGTGGTTAAGGGTGTTCACCCATTCTCCAAAATAGGATATAGGATCTAGTTTGATTGAAAACCATTGTTTGTGGTCTCGTAATAAAACATTGTCTCTTAGGCCTAGAAAATCACAAAAGGCCTCATCATTGTCAAACTTATCTACATGAACTATGGATTCTTTAGAATATAAGTTGAGGGTGAAGAGAGGAAGTAGATTATTGTGAACAACTGGTGTTAGGGTATAAATGGCATGGGTGTCAAATAGATTGGTATTATCAAGGTATTCATAAATGTTGTGATTGGACTCTGCTTCATTGTTGTCATTATTGTCACTATTCATTGGCATTAGAACATGAATAAGATACATGGGGTCATCCCCAAGTGGTTTAAATCTAAGACCATAGGTTATTTTCTACCGAGTTATAGAGATTGGCTATGGTGTGCCTTGTTGGTTTGGCCTAAGGCCTCCCCCTTCATAGGCTTGATTCTCCATGATCCTATTAGGAATAGGGTATTTGGAATTTTTGTAATAATTATCCAATTTATAATTATATAACAAGGATTCATCTTTGACAAGTGGGTCTTCTTCTTGGCTAGTGGCTGGTGTGAAAATGATAGGAGCTAAACTGTGTAGTTTCTCTTTGCCCTTCTACTACAATTCCATGCAAGGTAGCTTGGATTTATGTCTTCCATAGGACTTATGATTCTGGGACAGATTGGCAATGTGAAACATGTCATGGATCAAATACTCCCCTATGCTATTGGTTGAAATGGTAAAATGATTAAACAATTCAGTAGGTGGCATATGGGAAAATGAATCAAGACTATTTAGGTCTATGCAATTGGCCTCTGGAAAGTCAATGATTATCTCTTTTCCTTTGTCCTTTTTGGGAACTAGATGTAGGCCAAAGTGGCAATTATAAATTTTGTACTCAACTTCCAAATGTTTATAATGTTCATAAGGCTGAAAATCTCCATTGATGGTGACCTCCATCCTTGAGTGAGATAACTTGAGACACTGGTGCAATGTCGAAGGGATTGCACAAATTTCATGTATCCAACATCTACCCAAGAGAAAATTATATGATAGGTCTAGGTCTAACACATGACAAAGTGTATCATGAGTCAAAGTCCTAATGATAACTGTAATTATGATGGTGCCTTATGATTCTTGATCTTCATTTTCATAGACCTTGATAGCAATTATCTCTAGCTAGAAATTGGTTGTTGTGTATCCAAGATACTTGATGAGCTTTAGAGACACAATACTTAGGCTTGATCTATTGTCTATGAGGATATGTTTCACTTTGTGTGATGTTATGACAAATTAAATGTACAATATATTATTATGGAGAGGGCCAAGGGATGACATATCACTTTGGTCAAAGGTTAATTGTTAGCCTAGGGCTAGATGTCTAACTAAAGCTTGGAATTCATTTGGATATATGTCATTTGGAACGTGTGATTAGACTAGAAACTCTGTCAACATGTTCTTGTGGATATTATATGTATGCAACAAATACAAAATGGATATTTGTATGGGTATCTTCTAAAGTTATTCCACAATATCAAATGTCTTTTCCTTCACAATGGCATATGGCTTGTTCCTAGCCAGAATGGTGAGTTGGATGGGTTTGGTTGCAGGTGGTTGTGGGCCATGGATGGTAATCTTTGACTACTAAGTTATGATTGCACAATCAAGAATAGAGATATGACCATTGTTTTTATAAAATGATGGTGGTAAGGGGCTATATAGGATAAGTCTCAGTTGCTAGTGCACTTGTGCATGGTCACAAGGAAAGTATGAGTTATCTGTATAAGGTTTGAGGACAAGGCATGACCTATTTTTGGTTCTTAGTAATAAATGGATAGGTGTATGATCTGGTATCCTACTGACCACATAATTTTAGCTAGGATCTTGAAGACAAAAAAAATCCATGAAATGGAAGGAGGTACAAATAAACCTAAAGATATACCTATTTTAAAGTAGTTGAGGATGAGGAAGATGAAGATGCATATGAACAAGTGAGACCTAGTGTTCCCAAAAGGAGAAGTCTCTGTGTTTAGACATGCGGTAGAGTAGTGATGCATTTTGGATGCATTTTTTAGGCTAAAAAATTGATAGGTGTATTGGTACACTAAGAAGCACTAGAGTTATGATTGCTCCACTTGTGTCATGTTTGGCATGATTGGTAATTGAAGGATACATGTAGAAGAACAACTAAGACCTAGTGTTTTTAGAAGGATAAGTTTGTGTGTTTGGAAATGCAATAGATAAGGATACATTATGGATGTGGGATCAAAAACTTAGTAGGTGCAGTGATGTATCAAGTATCATGTTGACTTTCAAGGAATTGTTGATTGATCTAGTGAACTTGTTTCATGTTGATATATTGGTGTCTATGTGGAAAAGTCTAGTTTTTACTTATGTGAGATCTTCTGTCCTCACTACTATCAAGAGTGTTACATGCACAAGTTGTTATTCAAGGAGTTGATGTAGCATGATTCCTACATGCTGATCTCTTTTAGGGAGAGATAAATAGATGGATGAGGCAAAGAGTTGTTGGTTTACATTTGAATAAATTACTGTATAGGTTTCTAGTAGATGTGTTGAGGGAGTATAGGATATTTAATACCTTCATAGAGATTCAAAGTATTTATTAGATGTTGCTTCTATGTGTTGATGACATGTTGGATGCAGGGCCCAACATGATGACTGATGTGATGACTCAAGTGATAAGGATGTGATGAAGGTGGTAGGAGGATAAAACTAAGGATGGAGATGCATAAGGATGGGAAATCAAAGAAGTACCCCACTTATTACATTATGAGTTGTCTTCCTAGGAGAATCCTTTAATAGAGGAGAAGACATGTTATGTATTGTGTATTTGACTCATTAGGAGTATGAAGCCCTGTCATGACATGGTGAGTACTAAAATGGATATTTCCAAGCACTGGGAATTATGAGAAGTTCATGGTAGAATATTTAATGGAGGATTGGTCTATGTGTGGAAAATTGATTTGTCACTTTAGGTGCTACAATCTAATATGGAGGAGTAAATGGTGACAAATCTAGTTGGGTCAGAGAAGTTTTATTAGTGCAATAAAAATTTTACTAAGTTTGTGTCAAGGTAATAGTGGGCATAGATGGATAGATAGTTTTAGAATACTTAGGTTTGCTAAAAACCTATGTATATTAACTTCAAGTAGGAGTATGTTAGGTGTGAACTCACTATTCATAGTCACTATTCACAATCACTATTCCTGACCATGATTCATGGTGATGTGGCACGCTGGTGATGTGGATGGCTAGTGATGTGATAGGGCCCATGGAGGGTCCCAAGTGTGATCAAGTTGATTTGATAGGAGTGGGGTGTATCACTCCACTAGAGGACATGTGTTTTGTCCCTAGTAGTTATATGTGGTTTATATTGGTGTACAAAAGACAAGGGGTCATGTATGGTTCAAATTTATAAGGTGGCCCTAGGATTCACATGTATGGTTAGAGTCAAAAGGTGATTATAACACCTTTTGGACTCTTTTGTTCACATGTGAAGATGAAGACAATAATACACTATTATAAATTGACCTTACATGTGTGATTGGAGTATAATTCTTGGAGTCACATGGGGTGGATTGGATCTTGTCTAAAGTGGAACATCTACTTTTTTAACCCTTGATGATGAAGACAAGATAAATAATATTTGGTGTTTGGAATCATATGTGGAAGTGAGACGTAGATTTTGGAGCCACATGATGGATCTTATCTAGTAGAGGATCAATTTTGATGACTTTTGCACATGACGACAAATAGATTTGAGGATAAAATGACACCCAACTCAAATGTGGAAAAGTTTTGGGGCCACTATGATGTTTCTCTCCCCCACTTCTCTTCTCATTATAAATAATATTAATAACATGATTTCTCTTTGTATTTTTTATCCAGTTAGTGAGTCCATGCAAGTTTGATGTTTCAATGAATTTTCACTTGTATTTTTGAAATAAAGAGAGAAGAAACTTGAGAAGGGTATGGTAGAATAACTTGGTATGATGTGCACAAAATAATCAAATGATTATAGAGAGTTATTCTTTATCTAGGGAGGAATGACCTGTAGATAAGAAAGAACTAAATAAAAGAATTTGATTGGTTGGATAGTTGGGTGGATTACTTAGCGCAAGATAGATCTGAGAAGCAAGAGCTTCTTAGGAGGATATCAATCCAAGTTATTAAACAATTAAGTTCAAAAATGAAAGATAAAATACTTACATAAATGATAGAATAATACTGAAATGAATACAAGAAGCACTTGATAAATAAATTGACTAATTATAGCAATTAATAAATCTACACTAATGTTAAATAGATTAGGTATAGTTCATAAAATAGGGCATGGGTTTGTGATCAAGTAGGGCATCTAAAAGTGAGATTTAGTTGGAGCCTTGTTTTTATCTATTTAGTTGTCATTATTGTTGTTGTTGCAGTTATGGTTGTTGTTATTGTGGTTGTTGATATTGTTATTGTTATTGCTTTGGCCTTCATTTTGATACTATTGGTTGTTGTTGTTATGTTTTAGAAAAGGGTTTTGATAAATAAATAGATTATGATTAGATGTAGATTCTCTATTATCCAATTTAATCTCTTTTTTCCAACATATTTTTAATGAGGTGCTTGATTTGCAGACAATAACATAGATTATGCCCATGAACATCATGATATTTATAAAACTCATTATTTGAGTACCAATCAAGATCAGGAATACCCTCAAGATAATGCTTTGGTATTAGACAACTAATCAGATTAGTAATAGCTAGATTACAAAAAATTACTTCATTTGGTTCTTCTAGGTCATTGAAAACCTGATGAGTAGGCACATTTCTCTTTAGAGGAGGAGTTTACAAAGGCAATGGTTAGTTGGATTTATTGAGATGGTCTAAGATGTTGTAAAGGTTGCACTTGCTGAATGGGTTTTTGGTGAGGAATAATTTGCATTTATAGAATTGGTTGAGTAGATGATGTTTGCACCTTTTAAACATGACACAAATCAGTTACTCCATTTCCAACAACATTCTTGTTGCAATTGAATTGCTTGAAATTTTCATATTTACTAGCTTGGGTTGGTACTGATACTTATGCTTGGACTTGGTTTTGGTTTTGGTTTTGGTCATTTCCTTGGGTTTGATTTGATGAGGTTAAATTGATAATCCCTTTGTTAATAAGAACCTTTTTGATTAGCAAAATTTTATTAATGATCTACTTGAAGGTATGTGCACATTGTAGCTCTAGATGGTAAGATATCTCATTGTGCAAATTTTTAGTAAACACAAAGGCCAATTATTTATTTGGTAAGCTATGAATGAAGTGGATAGAAAGTGATCTCCATTGTTGTACATAAATTGTGAAGCTTTCACTATTTTTATGTTTGGCTTGGGTCAAATCTACTAATGAAATCTAATGTTTGAGATTGTTTCTCTTAATTTCCATTTATTTCTTAATTTAGAAGCAAGTAATGAAACTAGTAAAAGGGGTGTGTAAAAGAACACTTAGTAAAAGTGTGCACATGATCCAAACGATGATGGAAACTCCTCTTTGGCTTGGAAGGAATAACCTGTAGATAAGAAAGACACTAGAAAAAGTGGTTATCAAAATAGCTGAGTGGATTACCTAGCATGAGCTAGATCTATGAAGTTTTTGCTTGTTAGGAGGCTATCAATCCATTGTTTATAACAATTAAGTAGATGTAGATGAAAATAAAGAATACTTGCATTCAATAACATGAAATTAAATTTATGTAAGAAGAGGAAAATGAAATGCTTATTTAATGAAAATGACTAAATATAGCAAAAGTGGGTCAATACTCTTGCTAAGATAGTTGGGGTTAGGTTCAAAAAATTAGAAAAGTCTCTATGAACATGCAAGAATATAGAAAATAGGGTTTGGCTAGGGTTAAGGGCTAAAAATAAATTATTATTATTTTTTCCATAGTGACCATCGACGGTTGGGTGAACTATCAGTGGTTAGGCTAACCGTTAGTGGTTGGATGTCTGTCGGTGGTTTGGCTAACCATTCATGATTTCCTATGTAATTCTAGAAATTTTCAAAAAGGGAAGTGAAAATTAGGTAGATGGTTAGGCAAGTGTAGGAATATGGGTTTAGTTAGAAATAGAAGGCCAATAGATGAGTTTGATCAAGTTGGGGTCTTTGGAAATGAAATGAAATGAATAAAATAGTAACAAGTTACTTGCAACTTGTTGGATAGTAGAAGCAATTTGGATAGAGTGACAATAGTTTCGACTTGAAAGAAACTCAGATAGAGGTTTGGGTATCTATTGTTGCTAGTTACTGAAGGAATGTTGGATACCTATGTAGGAAGATTTGATAGCTTGGATACATATTTGTGGATTTATAGATCCTTTTCACTTCTTCCTCTCATTTTATAAGATGAAGTTACTAATTATGTAGGAAGAAGTTGATAATTAGATAGGAGGATAAAGTTTCCATTTATGATGATTCAAAGCTTATTTGCATAACAAAAGGTAAGTTACTAAATTGTGCCATGTTTATCTCGTACACAGTTGGAAATGGCTTTAAAGTAGGCTGATGACTTGACCATTAGTGGTCAGGCTAACCATCTATGATTAGGCTAACTATTGGTGGTTGATGATCCAAAGGAAAATGGGTAAAATTAAGTTAAAAGGTGGTGGATTAAAAGGTTAAGTTAGAGGTGTTGAGTTAGTTTTTTGATAAATTTAAGTTAGTGAATGAGTTTAGTTAACTAGGTGATCAACTAAACTCGAGGGTGGATGAGGGTCAAGATGTTTTGACATCTAAAACTATCATGTGTAGTTTTTGAGTATCTACATTTCCCCCTTTTTGTTATGCAACTTTGATTTAAAAAGTGACAAAACAAAAACAAATAGATTAATGATTATGGTCTGATTGCCCCAAGTATGGGAGGAGGTGTTCCCCCTCAAACTAGGAGTCAATGAAATGAAAATGAAATTGGGTCAGGGTTTGATAAACACTAAAGGGTGAGTCATGAGGTGATTGACACAAAAGGGTTAGGCATTTTAGATGCAAACACATGCATAAAATGTGACTAGGTGTGATAATCAAGATCGTGCAAAGACTAAAGTTATCAATGTTGGTAAAAATAGGGTCTATTCTAGAGGGAATTATGATAGGGGTAACCAGTACATAGTGTTGGTAATAGATAATTAGGTCATTCTTATCAAGCCCATTAGATAGGGTCAATGTTTATCATAGGTATCTAGGGTAGGAAGCGCTCCCTTGAATAACACAAATGGTTGAGTTACACATGAGGTGGTACGAATTGTAATTTTTTTAAAATGGTAAGGTTGGTTAGTGTAGTCAAAATGACCAATGTAAGGTCATCACAAAACATGCAAATATTTTAGGTTAAAATTAATAACGTCAAGGTGGATGTGGTTAAAAGGGTGGTGGGGTGAAGAAGGGTAGGCTCTAAAAGGTCAAATTCTGGTAGGGTGGAGATTAGGTGATCTCTTAAAAGTTTAGCACCTGGGTAGGGTGCCATGAAAAGTGAAAAAAAAGGGGGGAACCCTAACCATCGATGGTCAAGGGTTTACCCAAGGTCAACCATCGATGATCATCCTGACCATTTACAGTCATGAAAAACCATAAAAATCTAAGCTAATAAAAGGTAAAAATGTAAAAGCAACATTATCTTTTAACATTTGGTGAGTGTTTCTCTTTGGTGAATTTGTGCCTATTATCATTTTGTGCTTGAGCTTACTGAGGTGGATTTGATTGATTGGATAATTATGTGTGTGGGTTTGACTGAGTGTTGAGTAGATGGAGGATGGATGAGGGCATGACTGAGTGATAGATCGAGGGATTTGACCATGTCAGTAATCACAAAAGGAGGTAAGTTATATTTTGAATTTTGATAGGTAGTTGATGGAATTTGTTTGAATGTTGTATTGAGTAAATTCAATTGAGTTTGATAGTGATTATAAATTGGGTTAGGTAGGTTTAAGGTGGTTTGACCTAATTTACATTTTGGTTAAAATGGATCAAATTAATGGATGTAAGGGATATTGGAAGGGTGTGTTGGGTTTGAATTAGTAGGTAGATTAGTTGTAGGTAGATGGTATTGTAGGGTATAGGTGTTTTATGGAGGTATTGATAGGTTTAGGGTTTGAGGTGCACCACCAATGGTCACACATAGTGACCATCAGTGGTTAAACTCAATTGTTAATGGTTAAGCACTAGGGGTAAAAGGATCTATAGGGACCATTGATGAATCCATGAACCATTGATGATCGAAGGGTTCGGGTAGTGTGTGTTAAAAAAGGTGTAAGTTTTTTTTAAAGGTGTGAAAGTGTTGATATTTAATGTGTTTTTAAAATGTTTTAAAGTGTTTTTAAAGTTTTTGTCTTTACATTTTTGGAAAAGGGAAAGTTGATTAACTTGTTTAAGGGGTTGATTGTGTTGAAACTGTGAGAGTTGAAAGGGGTTTAAAGTGGTTTAAGAATTGTGTTAAGTGTGAGAAGGTAGTTATTGTTTGAAAACATTTGAAAGCATTTTAGTTGGTAAAGTGAAAAAATGTTGAAATGTATGTGTAAATGCTGGTAAAAATATTGGAAATGGGTTAAATGGTTTAGTAAAGGGTTGTAAAGTGTGTATGAATTGTGGAAAACGGGATGAGGGATTATGTGAAAGAGATGTTAAAAGTGTGTAAAAGGTGTTAATATGGGTAAACACTTTGGAGAGATATTTATAGTGGATGAAGGTCAATGTTGAAAGGTTTAGATAGGATGAGGGTTTGGTGGTTAGTGTTTAACGAATAAAAGTGATTAGGTGGTGAAAATGATATGTTAGGGTTGGTGTTAGATAGAGGTATTGGGTTGTGTGAGTGTGAGAGGTAATAATGTAGATGTAAATGGTGTGGTGTGTAATAGGTTTAAAAATGTAGGTGTAGGTTGGTACTAAGATTGATGTGAAAAATTAAGTAGGCATGCTAATTTTATTATTTTGTAGGCCCATGAGTAAATCCAAATGAGGGACTAAGTCCCTAAGATATTCACCAAGGTTTGGGATGCAATGACTGATGACAAGTGGAGACATATGGAGGAGGTTGGCCTAGGGTCCATGAGATATTAGCATCACCTACCATGGGATGTGATAATGATTATGACACTCATTAAGAGATGGGATCTAGCCATAAACACATTTTGTTCACCAATGGGGGAGATGATTATCCTCCTAAAGGATATTAAATGAATTACATGGATACCCATTTGAGGGGAGATGATTTATCATATAAAGAGTGAGGAGTGAGACTACCACATGGACCTGATCTATGGAGCGAAGTGGGTCTAGGATAGGTATCATGCAGGTGGTGTTTTTTATGAGCCACTATATTAGAGGGTCATAGGGGACAAATTTTTATTGACCATGATGATGATCAGGGTGTCTTGCTTTGCATTTAGATTTGAGTAGTGGCCAATTCCCATGTCTATTTTTGGGAGTACTAGTGGAGATGTTATTAGGGAGGACTGTGTTTGGTTGGGCCCTCATGTTATTAGTATAGATATATAGGGAGCTCTGGGCCTTTCAAGCACATAGGTAGTACAACATTAGTGTGGGGTTTGTGCTCTATTATTAGGCGTATTAACACATACAAGTTTTGATACCTTTGGGACTACCATGGGATGGGTATGATTCAATAGAATATAGAGTGGGTTTCGTAAGGTAGAGAGGAGATTGTGTGCTAATTAGGGCTGGTGGTGGTGCTAGAGACATAAAGTGGTTTAAAGATGCTTTTGATGGGTTGGTGGAGATCGACATAGTGTGGAGGCTGTATGTGAGCTAGCTTTGGTGGGTAGGGTACAAATAACACACACTATCATTATAGATATGGTGATGGATATATAGAAGATGGGATAGTGAGACTGAGCTTGTCCTATTTGATCAAGTTTGGAGGCAATTCAACCTCATGCAGGGGATTCCACCAGACTTCTTTGAGATATAGGAGGGAGGACATATAGTTCTTGCTCTAAAAGTTGTAGCCATAGGATGTCATTTTGGACCATGAGGAGCTACTGGTGAGAGATACCATATATGATATAGGTATTGTAGATGGTTATGTGGCATAGTACCATGCTTGATATGTAATGGCTAATTTTGGATGGGGTGATAGGGGTTAGCAGCCCATGGATGTGGATCCTACTAGGGCACCAACATAAGATGGATAGGTGGTAGTAACACTAGCAACATCATAGGCCCAGGTTATAGGTTTATAGGGATAGGTGACTACTTTACAGGGGAAAATTGTCACCTTATAGGGTTAGGTGGTGACATTAATTAGATATTAGGATCAATCAAGGATCTCTCTTGGGTTAGTGACCCATGAGAGAGATTAATTGAGGCAGAGGTTAGGAGAAATGACAACACCATTAGAGGCACCTACAAGAGGATCAAACATGATTTAGATGACATGGGACTTAACCACCATTAAGGAGTTGAGATACTATGAGGTGATAGTGCTGGCATAGTTTCCATTAGAGATTAGGTATGGAAAGTACATGGCTAACTTGGCATGTGGTCCATCAATAGCTACTCCAGGATAGTAAGTTGCTATAGTGGGTCATGCAAGGAGTTTAGGGGGACCACCACCAGATGGTATTACAAGTACAGGTGCTGGTGGTAGTGGTGCCCCAAGGGCCTGATATGTGTATATGTTTTTGATTTTTATACCAGCCTACGTGTTGATGATGAGAGATGTATATATGAGAGAGAGATTTATACATTGTGACATGTGTCTCTTATTAGATGGATATGATGTATACAGTGACATGTAGTTCTATTATTATGATGTATATGATTATTATGGTTATGGTGTTCATGATCATGATTATGTTGATGATAGGTGGTCCATCACATATACATAATCATGTCATAAACAAAATCATTACATGACCATCATCAAAACTCATTCGTAATGATTTTGTTTATTATGATGATTATGTAATGATTTTGTTTATGACATGATTATGTATATGTGATAGATGATGTGATTAGGTCATGGGAAATATTGTTCATAGATGTTTATTTTTTGTTCACTAGATATATATGTTATATATGATCATGGATGGTTTTGATTATTGTCATATTATGATGTTTTTTATGATGTGATAGATGATGGTATAAATTATGTATATATGATCCTATTAAAGAAAATGACTGCATAGTGTATAAATGTGACATGGTTTTTATGTGGTTGATATGATATGACTTATGGATAATGTGTATGTTATATATGGTAAATGGTATATGACATGGTTTATGTTATTTGTTGATATGATATAGTTTGTAGATAGGATTATGGATATGTGATTATGGTTATGAATGTGGTTCATTTATGGTTCATTAGTTTTGATGTTTATGAATGTGCATGGTGTATGTTTTGATACAAGGAAATGGTCTGATGCTCATGCCCCATACTTTATAAGGTGATTTTAGTGTAGGCATATGATGACATTTTAATGGATAATATGGTTTGTTTTGTGTTTTGATAGATATGATGTTAAAGATTATGGATGATTTATGTGACGATAAGATGAGGGAATCAAAATGTTCTTATGATTTTGAATTTTAATATTTTGATAGTTTTTGGTGATTATATTACGGATGATGTGTTTGTTGATGGTTATGATCTTAGATAAGATGCTTTGGATCGTTGTTTTGGATGACATGGTTTATGATATGAGTGATGATGTGATGGATGTTTGGGGGCATAGATAGGATATGGTTCATAATGTTGTGATGTATATGAATTATTGCATTGATGAAACTGATGTTGTGAATGTTTTGATATAATATATGATATGAAGATATGATGAAAACACATAAAGTAGGTTTAGATAACATATTAAAATGTGGAAAAGAGATAAGGATCATGAGACATATGTCCACGTGAACTAACAAATAGAGGGTAAGAAAAAGGCAAGAAGTGTTCATTGACAAAGGCCTAACAAAATCAAAGTTGGATGTGAGTTAATGAAAATAAGCCTTTTGAATGATTTGCATGAGCATGCTTCGATTGAAAAAGAAGGTATTGTGATCACTTTATGTCAAGTAAGCTCATAGTCCCTTGATTTTTTACAGAGGGTATGAAGGGAAGGTAGGTGATAGGTAGATGGTTGAATGGGAAATGGGTAATATGATAACTAGATGTGGGTTAGCTTGCCCCTTATATAGGTGACCAAAGAATCCTAATAGACAATTTCATGCCTTAATATAATTGTGTAGATTGATCAATATAGGAAGTATACTAATGCAATTTATAAAATCTGATTATGGCTCGCTTAATTTGATTTTAACATAGGGTTATTTATTACTTTTGTTACTTGGATAGGTTGGTAAAGTTGATTGATGAAAGAAAATTCAAATGTTTATTTTTAAAAAACGTACCTTATCACTCCTTCAAGGGAGTGGTATAAAATTTGGATTGTTATAGCTATCCTTCAAGGGAGCAGTCTATCTTTAAGCAATTTAATTGTTGGGTAGTTGTCCTTCAAGGGAGCAGTCTGCTATGCTAGAGATATGAACCCAAGTGATCTTTTGGTATTCTAATTTGATTTTGACTAATAGTTTTAGACATGGACAAGTCTATATAGGTTTAGAGATCTACCTTTATGGAGGCAAGACTTTTAGCACAAAAGGTTAATGATAGATGAGGGAAAATTATTTGAGAGACAAATAATCATGGGATTCCATTTGATTAGAGACTAAAAGTATCCATGAGAACCATGCCATGGGTAGAGTCATGGTATCCATGCTTAAGATTAGGCTATAACTATGACGTATAATCACATGGTCCTATGTTGTAATCAATTGTCAACAAGAAAAATAGGGATAGGTAGGAGGAGGTGAAAATATTATAAACCACGAGCTTAAGTTAGACAAAAAGGTGAGTTTGATCCTTATTTTAACAATAGAAAAGATGCATATGAGAAGCATTGATAGGCTTAGGCTCTAGTTTGCCTTCGGGAGAGGAAAAATGATAAGCTCCTGATCCATACTTATGGGTTATGATTTAGGGTCCAAGCCAATTGAAAACAAACTTGCATCTCTTATTTTTTTCCATATCAGTTTCATGTTGTTTTTTCTTAAAGATGAGGTCTCTGATATTGAATTCTCAATCTTTCAGGTGTTTATTATAAGCACACTTGATTTTTTATTGATAGACATGAATATGATTAAGCATGGTAAGGTGATGTTTTTCAAGGAGTTTAAGACATGCAAGACATTTTTGATGATAATCACTCTCAAAAAGGATCTCGTGTAAAAGTATGCAAAGAGAGGGTATCTGGACTTTGAGAGGTAAGACTACCTCAGCTCCAAAGACAAGAGAGAAAGGGGTAGACTCATATAAGTTTGAATGCTAGTGTGGTAGGCCCATAAAGAGAAAGGCATGTTTAAGTTCCAATCCCAACCTAAAGCACTTAATACTTTGGTTAGCATTTTGGTGAGGGTTTTGTTAGAGGCTTCTATCTATCCATTTGCTTGTGGAGGATAGGGCAAGGAAAGTCTTAACTTGATGCCAAAAGCATCACAAAGACCTTGGACTTTATTATTTTTAAAATATTTTCCATTATTAGTGATGATCTTATGGGGAACACTGAAGTGGAAAATTATATGGTGATTGATGAAATCAATAATATTTTTAGCTTTGGTCAAGATAAAAGGGATGGATTCTACCCACTTGGTGAAATATTTGATAGCATAAATGATGGATTGGTGTCATTGTGAAGAATGAGGATTGATTTCCCCGATAAGGTCGAGACCCCATTTTAAGAAGGGATAATAGTCTTTGGATAATTGAAGGCCATGGGTCAATATGTGATGTAAGTTAGAACGCTATTAACATTTGACACACTTATTTACATAATCAAAACAATCCTGATTGAGGGTGGGCCAATAGTATCCAAGGTGAAGGATACATTTAGCGATCGCTAGGCCACTAAAGTATCCCCATAGATGCCATCATGTGTTTCCTTGATAGTGTGGGAAACTTCATGATTGTGAAGGCAATGGAGAAGGAGGCCATCGAAGCCATGTTTATAAAGGATTCCCCCTAATATGGTGTAACAAGAGGTATTCTAAATAAAATCTTATCAGACATTCTTTGAAAGGTTGGGAGGAACAATGCTAAGGTTGAGGTAGTTAAAAGTTTAGTTGTACTAAATGTCGGAAGGAGATGCCACTACACTGTAAATGGTAGGAAGGTCAGAACTAATATATAAAGGTGTGATAAAATGATGGATGGTGATAAATAGTTTAGATTCAATAGGTTGAGATGGGATTTGGAAAGGGAAGCCATCATATCTTTAAACTTGTTAGTAGATCAAAGAATTGACTAGATAAGATAATGATTGAATGATGTTAAGAGTACATCTATGAGTTGTTTTTAATTCAATAAGACATCACTTTTACATTGGTAGGATCAGTTGACCTAGTTGATGACCAATTAGGAGTCACCAAAGACATTGATGGTTTTAAATCCTAAGGATAGAGCGATTTGGAAACCTATGACCATGGATTCATACTCAACCACATTTTTGGTGCATTCAAAGTCAAGTTTAAAGGAAAGTGGAAAAGGTTCACCATTAATGGGAATGAGAATAACTCTATCACACCCACCATGTTGGCATTTAGAGCTATTGAAAAACATGGTTATTTGGTACGTGGGTTATTCTTGAGAAAGAATTACGATGGACTTGTCTAGAAATGTAAAAGGGAGTGGTTGATTGTCTAGTAGAGAAGATTTAACCAATTGGTTAGTGATGACTTGCCCTTTAATGGAATTTTTATGAATGAAATCAAGATCAAACTCAGCTAGGAGCATGAGCCACTTAGCCATACATTGGTTTTGGTATGGTTTAGAGTGCATATACTTGAGTGAGTTGGTGTTAGTGATAACATAGGTTTTATGATTAAAAAGGTAGTGATGGTGTTTGGAGGCCATAAAGACTAAGGTGAGGCAAATTTTATCAGGATGAGTATACTGAGTCTCATATCCTATAAGTGTGTAGCTAATGTAATAGATGGATTTCTCTTTGTTCTATTTATCATGATGAGCAAGCATTACCCCTAAGGAATGGTTCGTGGTGGATATGTAAAGCTAGAAGGGTTTGTATTATTTAGGAGGGATGAGGACATGTGGTAAGAGAAGGTACTCCTTGATTGAATCAAAGGTTTGTTGATAGTCCTTGGTCCACTTAAAAGAGGTTGACATCTATATGATAACTGGGAGATGAAGCGATGAATGGATTGGACCTTCCCCTATAGGCTATGAAGTTGCTTAAGGTTAGTAAGAGGAGGCATTTATAATATTGTTTTGAATCTAGTGGGGTCTACTTTGATTCCTAAAAGAGAGATGATAAAGCTAAGAACCTTTCCTGATAAGACCTTAAAAATACATTTCATAGGGTTAAACCTAACATGATAATGGATTAGTCAATCGAAGATGATCGTGAGAAAGGAAGTTGATCCTTGTAGTGTTTGTATTTCCCAAGGATATCATCCACATATTCCTCTAATATTTTGTGGATGAGATCATGAAAGATGTAGGTCATAGCACACTAATAGGTTGCTCTAACATTATTTAGACCAAAAGGCATGACCCTGTAATAGAAGGTTCCCCGTTGGGTGATAAAGGAAGTTTTATGCTGGTCTTTAGGAGTAATTAAGATCTAAATATATCCTAAGAAACTATCCATGAGAGATAACATCTCATAGCCGACTGTAAGATCAATAAGTTGGTCAATGTTTAGCAAAGGAAAATCATCCTTTGGGAAAGTGAGGTTGAGGTCATGAAAGTTGATGCAAAGGTGAAGTCCCCCTATAAGATTAATGATATGAATGATGTTAGAAACCCATTATGAATGGTCAATGGTGTGAATGAAGTTGATGGATAAGATACACTAGAGTTATTTGACAAGAAGGGCTATGCGAGGATGCATCGTATGAAGATTTTACCACACTAGCTTAACCTCAAGACATGTAACAATTTTGTGGAGGGAAATAAAAGGGTATTTTTTAGGAATATCCTGATAGGACCAAGTAAATGCTATGCTATAGTCATAAAGGAAATAAGGTTAATCTTGTTGCTCCATGGAATTTAAGGATTTATCAATTTTGACAATACGAGGGTTATATTGAGTAACCAAGTTGACATCGATAGTGGATTAATTTAGCATGGTTTTGTTATCAAGAGGAAGGGATTTATGGATAGAATAATCCCCTACACTGAGGTATGTTATAATGGAATAATCATCTTGATGTTGGATGGTGTTGATGGTAAGAGAGTCTTTCTCTATCATTTCAGGATGGATGAGAGGAAGAGTTTTAGTTCGGCCATTCTTGTGGTAGGTCAAGGGCCCCAAACTAATGGTATTGATAAAAAAATTTAGATGGGATGATTTCAAAGTCTTTATATTTTGAAGGAGATGGGGTTGGTGAGGATGGAACATCCTTGTTGATGGTGGTGATGGGTTTTGGTGAGGTGGGTTCTTTTGGTGATATGAACCCAAGGCCAAAAAACTCATGAGGTTTTTGAGTTTTGATTATGGGTATCTCATGAGGTCCCTATTCATAAAGGTTGAGACCAAACCCACTCCAAGTACACCTATAAAGGTAAGTTTTGGCAAAGGCTAGTTTGTTGAGATAAGATAAGTCAGAGGTGAATGGTTGGATAGATGAGGTAGTGGCAGAAGTGAGAAGTGGTTGATCAAGTCCCCCATAGATGAAATTTATTTGATTATTTAGGAGCCCAAAAGGGATGATGGTTTTGATGTTGGGATCATAGGAAGGGTCATGTTTGAGATTACCATACTCTTGTGGAGTAGGGAAAGCATCCAAGGCTAAAATATGATATTCCCCAAAGGAGAGACGTTAAAATGTTAATTCTAAAGGGTCTACTATGAGAATCTAGGAAGATGGGATAGATGAGCTATTTGAAGCTTCATCAACATTGTGGGTAGGAGTCCTATGGGTTTTGGCTGGTGATGAGGTAGTTTTTTAGTAGTTAATGGTGAGGTAGATGAGGGAGGAATAAGAACATTGTTAGGTTGATATGTCATATTGCAAGAGGAAAAAGGACTAAGGTGAGCTTTAATGGTAATAACTTGACCTTCATGTTCAAATTTGACACATTGATGTAAGGTATAAGGGACACAACTCATAGCATGGATCCAAGGGCATTTAAGTAACACATTGTATTGGAAATCTCCCTTTATAACATAAAATAGTTCAAAAATAGTATGAGGTTTCAAGTGGATATGGAGGACAATGCTCCCCAAGGTATTGGCCATGGTATCATTGAAGGAGAAAAGGACCACTGTACTTTCTAACATGATGTTCTTGGTCAACTAAAGTTGGTCATAAGCATGAGAAGAAATAATGTTGATACTAGCTCCTCCATCAATCATTACCCTTTTTATGTGGGTTTGATTGATGTATGTGGTGATGAAGAGGGAGTATTGGGATACTCAATATGAATAAGTGGTATTTCAGAATCCTAAAAGGTGATGAGGGTAAAAAGTTGAAGGGCTCCAACAAATGGTGAAAGAGGTTGTGGGTCATCTGGTTGAACCTCTATAAATTGAAAAGCCTCTATTATTGATAGATGATGGTGAGGTGAGGTGTTGATTAGTTTATAAAGGCTCATCTTCATCGATGTCTAGTGAAGTTGTTTCAACACTATCCATTGGATGGATGCAGAAGGGTTAGAGGGAAAGGATCCCAAAATGGATACAATGGGTTTTGGTGGTTGTAAAGGTGAGAGTAAAGATGTTTGGGTTTGGTTAGAGTGCTAAGGGGTAGAAGGTTATGTCCATGGAATAGACACTTTGGCTTTTCCATTATCCTTTTGTTGGGCCTGAGATCGGGTAACCATATGAATAGTGTGGATGGGTTGATTTTCTAGGTTTGATGATTGCTTTAGTTCCTCTTCCTCACTTTTGGGTGGGAGTGGGGGAGTAGGTAAATGTTGGATAGGTTGGTTGGGAAGTTTAGTTGGTGATGGGGATAAGAGAGGTTCATATAATAAGAGATCATCCTCATCATATAAGCTATGAACAAGTGCTTGGAGAGCTTTGCAATTCTTCGTGTCATGTCCCACTGCCCTATAGTATGCACATATCAAGTTATCATTGAACTAGAAGGGTTTGGTATTGGAAGGGTAGAATGGTTTGAAGGTGGTAAGCTAATGGAAGAAGTTTGAAATAACCTTTGTAGGATGGTTGAATAAGATTAATTTGAAGGTGTTGAAGGTGATGGGTTTATAGTTTTAAGGATGGGAGCCTTCTTGGAAGCATTTTTCACCTTAGAAGTTGTAGGTGGTGGAATGGTTTTAGTTGGTGGTTGGGATTGATTAGTTATGGTTGTTTTTGGGGTAAATGATTTGAGAGTGGAAGATTTGGATGATGAGGGGTTGGATATAGGTAGGAAAGTAGAGGTAGATAGGTTAGTTAAGAATGAAGGAGAATTATATGGTTTGGTAAGGGTAGGTGTAGGTAGAGAAAAGTGGGATGGTTTACTAGAGGAAGAATAATTAATAGGGATGGTAGAAGGATGGGGTCCTAAGATAGAAGATAAGTGGGAAGGAGGTGGTATAGGTCAAGTTCGAGGTAGAGTTTTGGGTAACTCCACCTTGTTAATTATTTTAGTTGGGGGTTTCTTTGGTGGACTAGATGGAGTTAAGTCCAACATCAAAGAGGGGTGAGTATGGGTAGGTGTGGGAAGAATTCCTAGATTCTTGATTAGTTTGGTAAGAGAGGCATAAGTTAATTTGGCCATGTTAATCAGAGGTGGTTGGGATGGTTCACTTATGGTTTTCAAAAAAGATATGTTTGATGGAGGATTAATAATGGGTTTAAGGATGGATTCAAGTAAGGTTGAGTATTTAGATTTGTTTTGGTAAGGGAGCCCAAGATGATGCCAAAATGTGGCTCTATCAAAGTTGGGTTGAGAAATGAATTCTAAACTTTTGACTAGTCTAGAAAATATTTTGTAAATGGGTTTGGTTCCTTGGTCATTAGTCTTAAATATTAAGCCCCTAGGTGAGAAGAGGGGATGGTTCATTTGTCCTTGTTTTTGAGGGAAAGTTCCAAAATTGTTGGTTGGGTGAACGAGGTAACCTTCTCTTATGGGATGGTTTCCAAGGAGAGAATGGATGGCTTTATGGTGGGGGAGGTAGATGTGGTGTCCTAAAGTGAATTAATGGACATAGTTTCTTCCTTTGTTTGGGTGTCCAAAGGAATGGAGGATGGTTCTACCACTTTAATGGGTAGAGTGGAAGAAGAAGAAATGGTTAAAGCAAAGATTGTCTCCTTTAGTGTTTCCATCATAGGAGAGGTAGATAAAGCTAGGGTCTCATCAAGTGAAGAAAGAAGGGTGGTTGATTCCTTCATGTGGGTATCCAAAGGAATGGAAGGTGAGTCCACTACTTTCATGAGTGAAATGGAGGAATAAGTAGTTGTGGTGTTGGTGACCTCAACAGTGGGCTCACTAATAATAATTTTGATTATATGTGCCTCATGAGAGTGAGATGATTTGGATTTGTTATCATGGTGATGGGTAAAAGGAGCATGATTGGGAAAAGGTTTGTGAAAGATGTCAAGGGACTGATTAGGAAGTGCATTGGGATTATCAAATGCAAATACTTTTGAAGGTATAACATCTACTAATGTCATGTCTTATAACTCAGTGAAAGGCACAATGGTCATTCTCATTGTACCAACCAGGCACAAGGTGAGAAACATCAAATTGTTAGGGTGGTTTCACAGGTGGAAGTTGGATGAGGTTATATTTGATAATTTTTTCCAAAACTAAATCATAAGACTCCCCTATGGGAGTATATTATTTTGGAGGATCTCGGTTTTCGTTTTGGTTTTATTGATAGGAAGGGTTGGAGGAATTGGTTTGATGGGGTTGGTTGACAGTTGGTGGTGGAGCAATTTTTAGGACAACTGAATTTATAGATGATTTTTTCTTGGTATTGGGATGGTTAAATTGGTTAGTGTTTTTGGTGGATGGAGGATCATTAGATTTAAAGCTATAATTATTTTTCTATAGTTTCAATTTACCTTTGTCAATGGCTCAATTTTCAAGTTTATGTGCCATGGTGAATGCCTCATCAAAAAATTTGTAAGTTTGAACTTGAAGAGTGGGGGCATTATGTTTAGCACAACCATGAGAGAATATCTCAGTCATTTTAGGTTAGGGTAAGGAGAAATAAATTTGGCTGATGAGACCTCTCCATCTGACTACAAAATTGACAATTGATTCATCATCAACTTGCCTAATAGAATAGAGTTCAGTAATATAAACAATTTTAGATATATTTACTAAGAAGTGAACTAAAAGGATTTAGGCCAATTGGGAGAATTAAAATATGGATTTCATGGTGATATAACTATACCAATCAAGGGTTGGTCTTGATAAAGACATAGGGAAGGTACGAAGGAGGAGAGCATCATCATATGTGATCAAATAACAAGAATGACAAAATTATCTCAAATGTTTTTGGGGGTCCTCCTTACCTTAGAACTTGGAAAACTTAGGTAATTACCATTGAGGAGGATAAGCATGGATAGGAATGGATGGATGGATGGGTTCATTACAAATTTGATCATAGGATAAAAGGTTATGAGACCTAGAGATAGATGTCTCCAGGTTGGTCATTTTGTCTATTAACATCTAGACCAAGTCTGTTTGAGGTTGGGAAGCTATATAATTAGGTGGTAAATTTTGTTGAGGTTGGGTGGAAATAATCTATGGATAAGTGGAATAAGATGCTGAAGAAGCCATATATTGATATGTGGTCATAGGAGGTTGAGATAGTGCCCCATAAGGGTTGATAGGCACAAAAGGTTGGGTAGAGGGTACTATGTATCCTTGTGGGTTAGAAACATATTGGGAGGATGCCATGGGTACTTTTTGGGGGGATGATATGGGTTGGTTTAGAGGTATATTGAGGTTGGTAGATGGTGGTATGGATGTAAATTGGGTTAGGGGTATGAAAGTGATAGTTGGTTGTTGGTGGGTGGTAACTCTAGTGCTAATAGGTGGAAGTGTTTGACGTATGGAAAGTACCAAATTATGAAGTGGAGTAGAAATTATGGGGTTGGTTGAACTAAGGGGAATGGTAGAAATAGGGGTAGAAGATACTCCCATAATAAAAGGAGTATAGGTAACAAGAAGTAAATTTGATCTAATGTTGGAGGTATTGGTTGGGGTAGTATGTGTTTGGTTGTTGGTTAGGATGTTGGATGGAGTTTAGGGAGTGGTATTGGATGGGATATTGGAGGAACAGGAGGCATGAGTGATCATGGGTTAGGTTGAGGTGGTACCCACTAGAATATGGGGAGGCATACTATAATCAAGATCCATAGAAGGAATCAAAGAAAGAAAGGTATAGTTAGATAAGGTGTTAAGGTAATGCTGAAGAACCATAGGGTTATTATCAAGGAAGGAAATGACATCTGCATCACCCTCAACAACAATCTAAAACCTAGTAGGATGGGGAGAAAAATGAGGGGAACCCTCAACATTAAAAGTATACTCCATGGAGGAAGAATAAGAAGGTGGTTATTGGTTGGTTTCATTCCTCAGCTATTGTCTAGTAAAGACCATGAGAGGAAATAGGAGATAAAATGATTAAACTCACACCTCAAACAAATAACAAGTAAGAGAAAAGAACTCAATCTAATTCATACATAAACTACAAGTGAATTTAAACTTAGGTTTCTTGTTTAGATCACTTTTAGCTTATGCCTTAAAAAGTGTGAAAAATAAATTTTCCTTACAAATCAAGTACTAAAGAGGAAATCTGGGGTTGGTTTCAAGTTATGTTTAGGTGCTCAAGAGAGAAATTTGTATTGAACTTTAGTATGTGGCTTGGTATTGGGGTCTACCCCCTCACTTCACACACCACAATGATAAGGTTGTTGGGTGCTTAGCTAAAATATACTAAATTTTAGAGTTTATACTCAACCAGAGAGCTAAGTTGGTTCTCCCCTTGGTAATGACCTCCAAGTAAGATTGTCAAGAAAGGGTAAAGTTTATTGCTAGGTTATGAAATCCTAGTTAGACCTCGTCTCAAGTATGTTTTGATTTGTTGATTGATTATGTGGTTTAGATAAGTGTGTGATAATAAGAGTGAGAACTATGATTAATTACTTTGCCTTTAAGTTACTAGATGAACTAAAAAAAGAAAGCAATCAATGTATGAAAAAGATTTATCTTAAGCCCAATAGAAATTTTAGATTTTATTTGATGAGCATAAAATAAAGGAATAAAAAGGGATGATAGGTCCCATTAGGTGTGCCAAAGTGTTTCTTTTGATTTTTGCTTGTTTCTTAATTTGGAACCAAGTAATGAAACTAGTAAAAGGGGTGTGTAAAGGAATACTTGGTAAAAGTGAATGTGTGATCTAGATGATGATGGGAACTCCTCTTTGGCTTGGAAAGAATAACCTGTAGATAAGAAAGACACTATAAAAAGGTATTTTTATCAAAATAGTCGAGTGGATTTCTTAGTATGAGATAGATCCAAGAAGCATATGCTTGTTAAGAGGTTGTTAATCCACTATTTATAACAATTAAGTTTAAGTAGATGAAAAGAAAGAATACTTGCATTCAATAACATGAAATTAAATGCATGTGAGAAGAGTAAAATTAAATTCTTGTTCAATGAAAATGACTAAATATAACAAAAGTGTGTCAATACTCATGCTAAAATAGTTGGGGTCAGGTTCAAAAAATCAAAAAAGTCTTTATGAATAGGTAGGAACATAGAAAATAGGGGTTGATTGGGGTTAAGGGGATGGAAATAACTTGCTATTATTTTTTTCCATAGTGACCATCAATGGTTGGGTGAACCATTAGTGGTTGTGCTAACCGTCGGTAGTTGGATGTCTGTTAATGGTTGAGGTGACCATTTACAGTTGGGCTAACCATCAGTGGTTGACTATGTAATTCTAGAAATGTTCAGAAAGGAAAGTGTAGATTGGGTAGATGGTCAGGTGAGGGTTGGAATATGGGTTTGGTCAGAAATAGAAGGCTAACAAATGATTTTGATCAAGTCAGGGTATTTGTAAATGAAATGAAATGAAGAAAATAGTACTAAGTCACTTGTAACTTGCTGTATAGTGGAAGTAATTTGGCTAGAGTGATAGTAATTTTACCTTGATAACAACTCAAATAGAGGTTTAGGTATTTATTACTATTTCTTGCTGAAGGAATGTTGGATACATGTGTAAGGAAGATTTGATAGCTTGGACATAGATTTGACAATTTTTGGATCCTTGTCACTTATTTATTCTCTCTTTTTATAGGATGAAGTTACTCATTGTGTAAGAGGAAGTTGATAATTAGATAGGAGGATAAATTTTACATTTATGATGCTTTAAATTTTCCATTTACGATGCTTTAAATCTTGTTAGCATCACAAAAGGGAACTTGATAAATTGTGCCATGCTTATCTCATACACAGCTAAAAATGGCTTTAAAGCAGGTTGATGACCTGATCATCAATGGCCAGGGTAATCATTGATGGTTAGGTTGATCACAGGTAGTCAATATCTAGAGGAAAATAGGTGAAATTAATTTAAAAAGAGGTGGATTAAAAGGTTAAGTTAGAGGTGTTGAGTTAGTGTTTTGATAGGTTTAATTTAGCAAATGAGTTTAGTTAACTAGGTGATCAACTAGACTCGAGGTCGGATGAGGGTCAAGATGATTTGACATTTAAAACTATCATGTGTAGTTTTTGAGTGTCTACATAGATTGTAAGAGAAATTCTACACATTTTTTTTGAATGGTCATCAAAATTAGATATTGAATTCTTTGGAAATTTTAGACACCACTCCAAATCCTGTCCTACTAGAATCTTAGGAAATAAAATTAGGAGGTATATGTCATTGTAAGCCACTATGATTTAGATCATCATTAAAACTCTACATAATCTAACTCCAATACCTAAAATTCCATTGATGCATTCAATATTTATTACTCTTATTGTGTTAGTCAACTTTTTGACATGGTTATTATACTCAATCAACATGCAATGATATGATCTTGGGTTCAATGATCAATTTATGCCACTAGGCATATTATCCATTTTATTCATAACTCCTTAGAGCTCCTCAACTAAACCATAACTTCCTACGATGTAACAAATCATCCCTACTCAACTATGCCACCTTAATGCTTATATTAGTATCCTTTTTTTAGGAGTTTCTCTCTGTACGAAAAGGTATGGAAATATATTGGAAAACCAATTAGTGTTTTAGATACCCTATATTTATCTTTTTATTCTCATGAAATTTCATTCATCAACTCTAATCCTAAGTCCCCTTTCTAGGCTCTTATAGATTCATATTAGTCCTTTTAGGTCTTACTTGTAACTTTTCATACACAATCTTATATATATGTACAGACATATACCATCTCAAAATTTAAACTCAAAAATCCTTTTGTATACATAGAAATATAAAATTTCCAAAATTTTTGTCAAATTTCATTGGTGGGATCACTTTATACACACATTTACTTGTTCAAACCCTAGAAATAGGGTTTCCTACAGTCTAAGAACCTGAGAGCATTCAAAATGCTCATACTTGCTTTCTACATGGTTTCAAAAGGTCCTGTAAGTTTCCTAGAGTCTAAAATATGTATCCAAATGTTATTAAATCTTTATAATGTCACACCTATAACTTTGTTCATCATTTAAAACTAGTTCTTTGTCAATTTGTGCATGCAGACACAGTTTATAGGTTTAGTGAGGGACTGTTATTGAGTTTAAGTAGTAATAAATATTTAAAATATTATCACAATGTTAATAAGGATAAAACACAACCTTTAAACCAATATCAAGTATTTAAAGTCCTTTTCAAATGTCTACCACATCTGTCTCAATAGGTTTTACACAAGGACAATGTATAACTCAAAAAAACATAGGGAGTAATTAACTTGTTAGTTATCTGCTCCTCAAAATGAATGAAATCATCATTGATAAATTCAATAATGTGTGAGAATAGACTAACCAATATTATTGGTACTCAGATAAATCTCCCATAACATTTTTTTTACATAAAAATGTTTTCTTAGTCCTTAAAACACAGACTCAGGACAGGGAACACAAGTTTGTTTTGAACCTCTCATCTTTCATATAGGAAAACAATATCAGAAAACACAAAAGATTTCAAACATACAATGTATTGAATTACCAATGATATTAAGATGTTTAAAACATATATTTATCCATGCTCTTAACACATTCTCCATTTGCATAATCTATTCCATGCATATTTAGATGATGCAAAGTCTACAATAGAATTGTCTTCAAACAAACAACTTATATTCTTATTCTTGTGTTTTTTTTTACATTTATTATTCTAAACCACTTACTATTATTCTAATTTCTTGGATGACATTCAATACATCATTAATAAACCAAAACATCCATTTTAAATACTTCAAAGTAGCATAACTAATTCTTGTATGTTAACTAAATACCTATCCACTCTCTTACATGACAAGATGACTCAACATGGGTGTTGTTAACCCTTTATTGGAACCTAACCACCTAACACAACATCTAAAATCCTTGAAAAAAAGATTTATATCTCTTACATTCCCTTTTTAGACCTCATACACATCAGCATTGCATCTTTACAAATTTGAATTTTCAAATGAGGAAAAAGGTGGGAAACCCTTTATAAGACTTTAACTCAAATATTTATTTCTTGTAGGACTCCTAACCTAGACTCCATAATTTTTATGACCTCAAAGAAACAAAATGAATCAAAATTGGGGCATTTTTATAAGTTTGGAGATTCCCATTCATCATACTCCCAAGGGGAGAAAATTTTCAATTTTCTTCATTCAAAATCTCATATAAATGTGTGTGCTCTTGACTACAACACTTGTACCTTAACTTCTTTATCCTCTTTTCCATCCACTTAATGCTTTGATATGCCTTTCTCTACTTGTAATTCCTCTACTTGTATCTTTTTTTGCTCATTATTCCTTGTCTTATTTCAAGATCCTCTTCCATCTTTAAGTCATTCAATAAAAATTACCATTCTCTATCTATTGCCTCCTCTAACATTGTTGTTTCTGCTTGTTAATCAACATGCCTATTCCATATTATACTATTTTATTTCTATGTTGAACATTCAAAGGTCTCATGATTTCCCATATTCTTGTTGGTAACCTCTATTTTATTGTCAATTTGTTCCTTTTTGACTGTCTAATCAATCAACTCATCACTTTGTCTCTCATCTTCATAGATTGGTGAATCATTCACCTTCCATTTCACCTGTTCATTACTTTCCTCAAGAACTTCATGTGCTTCTTGATTCTTTACTACTCTAATTTAGTCATCAAATAAACCTATTTTATCTTTATACAAAACATCATCTTCATCTTTATAATATTCATCAAAAATTGCTTTGAATGCATTACCTGTTGTTCCCTTGCCTTCTTGGTCCAGCTTTGTTGCCTTTATATGGCATGCTATGTCTTATTTATCACCTACTCTTTACTTCTCATATATACAGTTTTATTAATCAAGTAGTTCTCCATCTTTTGACTAGTAAGACACTTCATCTTTAGTTGTACCTTCACTCTTCCATTTATCAGTTTTTTCTCCCTTATGGACTGTTGTCCAATCAATTTATTCATTCTAATCATGATCCTTAATTTATATGTCCTCACTTGCATTCAACCATGACAAATAAATGTTAGAATGAAAATTTTGAGGCTCAATTTCCTCTCTTTGTTCTTCCATGGTAAGTTGTCTTGCCATCTTCTTCAACTATCTCTCCATATGTTCCATTACTTGTTGTTTTTCCCTCTCCTGTATTCTTTCTCTAAAGTTTCACTTGACTCTTTTCTTGATCTTGATTCCACACTTCAAAATATAAATATTACACATCTATAATAACTCTATATCCATCCTTGTCAATGTATCCTTAATTTATTTTATCTCTATCTCCATCATTCTATCACTATGGCATTCTAATTTAACCATGTTTTTCACTTTTCTTTCTACCTCTCTTTTCATTTTCATCTTTAGTACCTTACTTGGGTACATAATCTTCCTATTTTTGGCCTCATTTGAACCAATTTATTCTTGTTCACACTTGGAACCCCTCTCACTCTTTATCTCAGACCTCACTAGGGCCTTTTCTCACACTTGTCCTTCTCACTAGGATTATCTTCTCTTTCCTAAGCTCTGTTTATGAGCTTCTCTCTCTTGAGCTTGTTAATAGCTCTCCTGTTTTAGGGATTACCACCACACTATGTATAGTTTTATTTCTTCACCTATCACATACCATAATCAATACATCCAAACTAAATACTCAACCACAAAATAAATCATACCTTCTTTTTATCTACTTTCTTACTCTATCTTTCAACAAGATTCCTTGCAAACTGCCTCCTTACTTGCCTTTAAATTCATGTAACATGAACTATAACAATGTAATTAATATTACTAGAGCATATAGATGGATTTGATACCACATGATGTAGATCATCATTCAAAATTTGCACAATCCAACTCCAATACATGTAATTCCACTGATGCATTCAATATTGATTACTCTTATCATGTTAGTCAACTTCTTGACATGGTTCTTATACTCAGTCAACATGCAATGATATGAAATTTGGTTTAATGATCAAATTATGCAATTAATAATATTATCCATTCTATTCATAGTCCCTTATAGTTCCTCATCCAAACCATAACTTCCTACCATGCAACAAATCATCCCTGCTCAACTTTGCCACCTTAATACTTATCTTAGTAGCCTTTTTTTTAGGAGTTTCTCTTTATATGAAAAGGTACAAAAATATATTGGAAAATCAATTAGTGTTTTAAATACCCTTTATTTATATTTGTATTCTCATGAAATTTCATTCATCAAATCTACTTTTAAGTCCCCTTTCTAGGCTCTTATAGATCTCAAATTAGCCCTTTTAGGTCTTACTTGTAACTTTTCATACACAGTCTTGTATATATGTATAGACACGTACCCTCTCAGAATATAAACTAAAAAAACATTTTTTATACATGGAAATATATAATTTCATAAATTTTTAGCAAATTTAATCAATGGGATCACTTTATACACACATTTACTTATCCAAACCCTAGAAAAAGGGTTTCTTGTAGTCTAAGGAACCTGAGAGCATTCAAAATTATCATACTTAATTTATATAAGGTATAAAAAGGTCCTTTAAATTTAATAGAGTCTAAAATACATCTCTCCATGTTCTCAAATCCTTAGAATGTCACACCTAGACCTTTATTCATCATTTCAAACCAGTTCTTTGTCAATCTGTGCATGCAAGCACAGTCTGTGGTTTAGTGAGGGACTGTTATTGAATTTAAGTAGTAATAAAGATTTAAAATATTATCATAATCGTAATAAGGATTAAACATAACATTTATACTAATATCAAGTACTGGAAGTACTTTTAAAATGTCTGCCACATCTATCTCAATAGGCTCTACATAAGGACTATGTATAACTTAGAACAACACATAGACTAATTAACTTATTAGTTATCTGCTCCTCAAAATGAATGAAATCCTTACTAATAACTTCAAAAATGTGTAAAAACATACATAAATATTCTTGGTAATCATAGCAATCTCCCACAACTTTATTTTTACACAAACAACATTTTCTCAATCCTTAAAACATAGACTCAAGACAGGGAACATAAGTCTGTTTTGAACCTCTCATATTTCATATTGGAAAACAATATCACAGAACACAAGATTTAAAACATGCAATGGATTAGATTACAAATGTTATTAGTATGTTTAAATAATTTTTTATCCATGCTCTTAACACATGCTCCATTTTCATAATCAATTCCATGCATATTTAGATGATGAAAAGTCTGTAATAGAATTTTCTTCAAAGAACCAACTTATATTGTTAATCTTGGGGTTCTTTTTTAACATTCATTCTTCCAAACCCCTTACTATTATTCTCCTTTCTTGGATGACATTCAATGCTTCGTTAACAAACCAAAACATCCATTATAAAGACTTCAAAATAACATAACTAATTTTTGTATGCTAACTAACTACCTAACCACTCTCTTACTCAACAAGATAACTCAACATAGGTGTTGTTAACCCTTTATTGGAACCTAAACACCTAACACAATATTTAGACACTTTGACACAAATATTTAGATCTCTTACATTCCATTTTTAGACATCATATGCATTAACATTCCATCTTTACAAATTTGAATTTTCAAATGAGGAAAAAGGAGGCAAACCCTTTATAAGACTCTAATTCAAATCTTGAATTCTTGTAGGACTCCTAACCTAAAACCCATAATTTCTACGACCTTAAAGAAACAAAATGAATCAAAAGTGGGGCATTTATATAAGCTTTAGAGATGCCCCTACATCACACTGGCTTGAAAGGAAAAAAGAATTATGTTAAATGGGCTTTAGGGTCTCCTTTAACCTTGTCTTTTTCAAATTTTGGTGGTTCATACCCTAGAGGAAATTGTATCTATAGATACTCCATGTTGAATGGGTAGGAACACATGTAATCTAATTTGAAATTTTTGGTATGTTTTCTTGCTTGAATGGCATAAATTGCATCCTTCATTTGTTGTAGTTCTTGTGCCAAGAAACTGGATGCAACATTGGCCTAAGGTGGAGGCTAAGCAGTCAAAGATGGATTACCTTGACCAGGGTATAATAGAGGAATGGTTTGTTATGGAATGTTGATTTGGATAGTGAACTGACTAGGAATATGCATCCTCAAATTGGGATGAGATTATTAAAATTACATGCATTGTGGTTGATATTCTGGTTTGGATTTGGTATATAGGCCTAGTTTTGAGGGAATTATGGTTGATATGGAAGGATATGTCTTAGAGTAAAGTTATATGACTATTAAAATTGAGTAGGTACTTGCTACCAAATAGTCAAACCTGGTTGAATAAGAGGAACTTGTGAACCAAGGCCCTGTCATTGAATTTGTGGCACATTTGGAATGAAATGCACTTATTGTCTAATTGGTATTTTTGAGATAATGGTACCTCATTATTGTGTGAACACCTGTTATGAATTATATGCTTGTTATATGTTCAACATTTATCATTGACCAATAGGCATATATTATTGTTTAGACAATGTTTGTAATTATAAAGGCATTTTTCTCTATGACTAGAGAGGTATACTTGTGACTACTTGGTGAGATGGAACATTTGTTACTCCTTGTTAGGGTGGTGAAATTTTTTTCCTCTACTGCATCTTATTTTTGCGTAATGTTAGTCATCACTTATTATGGTGGAGTAACATTCATCATGTTTTATTGAGGCAAGGCACTATTTTGTGCTTTAGTGCTTAATCCTTGTGATTGCATGCTCAAAAGTAGTTGGTTGAGGATTAGAGATAGCTTGTTATGCTTGGGACATAGGAGTTCCTACCCCTTACTGTGGTGAACCACTAGTATTTTTAACTAAATGTACTTGTTTTAGACTAGTTTTTGGTATAGTTAAACCACTTTGGCCTAGATTGGATGGAACTTACATGTTATCCACTATGTTTAGCATATTAGTCTGCGTAGAAGTAGTAGACACTTCTTCAATATATGGGGCATTGAACATGTCTCCAACTAAAGTGATTTTCATGAATGGGTATATACTAAAATTATCTTGGCTTGTTAATTTGGTTAATACTGCTATTGAAGGAGCTAACTTGATGATAGGAGTTTTTGACATGGCCATGTTATGGAAATTACGTACTAAGTTAAAATAGGTTTGATATGCTATCTGCATTTGCATAAAATGGTCCTCTATGAGGCCCTTTTCTATGACAAGCATATTTGGGTTTTGATATATCATTAACATGAACACTTGAGAATTTATATAAGAGGCATGTTCATTGGTTTGGTTATAAGGTATAGTTAATGGCACTCTTACTATTCTAGGCAAATGTTTATGAGGGGAGTCTACTAAAAACTTGGCCCCTACCTCTGCAACTCTGATTAAAACTTCATCTTTTTTTACAATTAAGTGATGATAAAAAAAAAAAGGGGATCATATGTCAATGGAATCATAATGTAGTATAATTGTTGTTTAAATTGGTCTATAATGGATGGTACGTTAGCAAGGTACTGTGCCATTTTTTCTTGGTCTTACTTTGAGTATAGAGGCATGTTAACCAAGTAGTGGGCTAAGGGATATTGGTTTTGTTCCTCAGACTGAGTAGTGAAAGGAGGATAAGGATCCATCTCATAAACTACATCATCACCATAAAGGTCTTGAACAAAGTCATCTTGTGAGACCACCTTATCATATCTTGGATTGTACATGGCTCTTTAATGAGTATAGTGAGACATATTTAAATCAATCATGAATGTTTCATGAAAAATACCTAGAGTTATATAAAATATTAAAAATAATGCCCAAAGGACAAATGTTTTAAATTTGATGTAACTTGGTCAAAAAGTGGAGGTGTATCTCTAAAATGTCCACACTAAAACTTGGTCTAAAATAGACTAACATCAAATGTCTAACGTCAAATGTCTTACAACAAAAGGTCAAGTGGATGAATAAAAACTAAAATTTTAAACATAGGTAAAAAGTGTTTCAAACAAGTATAATCTAAATAAAACAAAAGTTTATAGGTATTTTGGAAAACAAGGCACAAAATCTAGGCTCAAAACAAGTATTGCTTGGTATTTTGGAAAAGGCACAAAATCTAGACTTTAAAACAAACTAGGTATAAGAGGTAAAGTATTAATCTAACAAATTTGAAACACTTTGACACAAAATAGGCATTTAAATTTGAACAAAAACTTGATCATTTGGTAAAATACAATGGACTCTAGGCACATGGAAGATAGACTACTTCCCCCAAATTTAAGCACAAAAAATAATCTTTAAATCAAGCAAATAATTAACCTAAGTTGCACAAACCAAAAGTGAAGGGTGAACACCTAATCCAAAATTACACAAGGCATAAGTATAAAACAATCAATGTTTGGATTTGAACTTTTCAAGGCTAATTTCAAGCTTGATTTATAAGACTAGACTTCTCAAAATAGATAACAAGCTAGACAAAAATGAACGGTATGATGGTAATAGGCATAGATCCAAAAAGCACACATAGTTTTTGTTTCAGAATTATAATTTTAGACACAAGGAAACAGGTCTTGAAATTATTTGAGCAGTATAATGATGTTATATTTCTTTAAAGATATGAAAAATGGTTCGTTTCAAGACTAAAAGGCACAAGACTTTGAAATGAAATGGGTAGCGTAATGATGCCCCTTTCAATCAAGTGACATACATAAAAAAAAGTTTTGGTAAAAGATTAAGGAAAAGGTATGATGTCAAGTGGATGACATGATACCCCTTCACAAAAAGGAGTAATGTGTAAATAAGACTTATTTTTTGGATGTTGTATGAGAAACAAATAGTTTAAACTTATCCATGTTTTTTATTCATCCTCTTGAAGAACATCTAAAATTATCTACACAATGACTTTAGCCCTTCTAAGGGACCAATAAATAGTAGTGGGTGACAAAACTTCTCTTTTTCTCAAGGGAACTGGTAACATATTCTAACGTTATCTACAAGAAACCACTACATCATCAAAATTATGTTGAATAAATAACTCAAAGTTAAGGAGGCCATCTTATAAGGTAGAAAGATAATAATCACAAACTCTGGGTTATTGATAAAAACTCTAAAATTTCTCTAATATAAATTTTGCATCACCAAATTGAGGTCTAATACAAAGATCAACATCCTTTGAAATATTAGTGTGATCATCATATCGGTCTTGCCAAGTAATTTGGTTTATAAATGTATAAATAAGGGATCTTAATTGAAGTTCTCCCATAAATAGGTTCACCAAGAAAGTGTTTGTATTTCCTAAAATAATGTCACACAAGTAGAACTCACAAAGCATATCTTACCTGTTAGGAGTACTTATTTTAAACACTATCATGAATTCATCACTAGTATTTATCTCATGTGGTAGGCCATAAGATATATACAATATTTTCCATTTGAATAACTATTCATGTAAAAATAAACTATATGCAAAAGAAGGTACTCTACAAGATAACCATTTTTCACTTCGTTGACATGTTAATTGAAGAGTTTGTTTAACCTATTCTTATTTTTTGTTGAGATTATGTCAATTCCTCTTGCACTTGTTGTTTCTCCTTTCTAAGAAGATTATTTTCTTTTCTAAGCAAGTGATTTTGTCTCTTCATCTCTTCAAGTTATAAGAAAACTCGCTTCAATTGATTTTTCACATCTGGAATAGACAAAATAGTTTTAAAGCCTTGTTTTACCATGACATTAGGAGGAACATTAGAAGAGCTAAAACCTATTTGAGTCTTTAGTCTAGCATTTTCTATTTCAGATTTGAGAAGATTCTCCTTAAATAAATATTCTCTTATTCAAGTGATTTGGTATTGTTCCATACATCAATAATTTCATCTTTTGCATCATCTATTTTCTTTAGAGATTAAATTTCATGTTTTCAATTTGTTTCATCAAAAGGTAAATCACAAAATCTTTGTTTTGAGCAACAAAAATTAGTTTAACAATATCTTCTACATTTCATTTAACAGTAGCTTCTAGCTAGGACAAAGCTAGATCATGTTGTAGTTCTAAATCATCTAACCCATTTGAAAGTTGACCTTCTTCTTCATTCATTGGGGCTTTTCCTTTATCCCTTGTGTGTTATGTGGAAGGAGTAATAATCTCATCAGGGATTGTTTTAGCAAAATCATTAGCAAATTCATCTTGTGGAAGAGGAGTGTTCTCTTCCTCCCTACTTTGAGACTCACTGGTAGTGGTAGTGGGGTTTTCTCTCAAGTTATCCAAGGTTTATGCAACAATGGTCTCATCACTATCAATAACTAGGATTAATTTCCTTCTTCTCTTAGGAGGAGGAATGGTTTATATATGTGAGGTTTCTCTAAGGTTTTAACTAGGAAGAAGGGTCTACAAAAGACTCATCTTCAACAATCTAAATGGGTTCTTGGATAGAAGCATCTTGAGGAATATGTTGATGGCTTCTAGTAGAAAGTCTAAATCTCAATTTTATTCTTGTTGTTTTAGGAGGTGAGACTACATGAGTAGGACATGGGGTTTGTAATGGAGCAGTCTTGACTGAGGATCTTGTGTTGTGAGTAGATTTAGGGATAATTTCTTTGGGAGAAATTCTAGGTGGGGTTTTATAAATTGAAGCATGAATATTTAAATGAATCTACTTAGTAAGCTTAGGGGTTTTTATTTTCTTTCCTTCACAAAAGGAAGCCCAATCTTCTTGACCATCTTCCTACTGTAAGAAATGGTGCTAGATGATGAGTTGGATTAACCCATGGTGGTGGATGGCAGAGGGATTTTTAGAATACCTCATGGCTATAACTTGAATAGATCTTAGGAGGAATGAAGGTAAATTAATTTTATGATGTGGTTGTTAAGTACCATATCTCAAGTGGATTAACATCCTCAACACCATACAACATAACACACTACATTATCCTTCACATGTTAAATATTTTATGAGAAAAAAAGAAATTAACCTCCATGGTTTAGGTAAATATTCTTTGTTGACTCCCTTGATTCTTCCTTTGAAGTCTTCCATATAGATTAGTACTGATTCTCCCTCACTACTAAAAATTAAAATGAGATCACTAAATGAAAATCTTCCTACTATTTGCGCACCTTCATCTGGAATTCCTAAGAATTCATTGAGGATCTACATGGAAAAGGATATTTGAACACCTCAAAGCATGGATAAGTCAAGTTTCAAATGGAGGATGAATTCAATTACTAATGCCTCATTATATCCCTAGAACTTGAGAAATAACCTAAGCCATCCAGCTTCTGCTAGTATCTCCTTTATTGGTTCATCCTTCAATAGCTCACTTGCATTAACTGGTTTAGATTTTTTCTTTAGCCCCATCTCGAGTTCTAAACTTACATAGGACACAGTCAATCATTTACTATACTTACAAAAGGAAAAAAACACTTTGCTACAAAATGAATAGAAAACAATAATATCTCCTTAAGGTTTTAACTAAATACAACAATCGAAGTGTGCCAATCAATGATGATAACATTAATTTGAAGTAATGATGGTGTACTTTTCCTTTTTATTGCCTTAGAAATTATTCCACAGTCAAATATTTATACCCCTTACTTTTTGTTTTTCATGAATGAAATATGATTATAGTGACATGTCATCATGAAGTACTTAATGGCTAGAAGGTATATTATCCATAGCACATATTTTGAGGTTTCAAAATATACCTTTTTTTTAAAATGACCTTACGTTGACATCATAGAATGTTCTCCTTATATCACTTTATGGAAAATTTTATGCCAATGGTTTTGAGCGAATGCATGAAACTTAGACATCTAAAACTAAAACTTAGTACAAAAATAAATATTCTACCTTACAAATCATGATATTGTCCTTATCAATCTTCTTTACCTATTTTTACATAAAATTTTTGCATGAATTAGTCATGAAAAATAGTACAACAGATAATAACATTAAATTTATTGCTTTGAAACCAACTAAATTTTTGAACTCACTTTTTCTAATTTTTGTTTTTGATTTTTTTCCCTTGACCAATCATTTGTTGGTTTTCTAGTCAAGGCTTATTATTCAGTGCATGAATAGCCAACAAGTTGTTTTTTTTAACATGATTGTCAACAATGTCCTGAAAGATTTTTATTGTTGAATTTTATGTTATTTTATTTTATTTTTTATTATTTATTTTTATTTTTTGGATTTTTAGAGAAGATGGGAATCTTCTCCCTTTATTCAAACCAATTTTGTCTTCAAAAATTATTTACCATGGAAGATTTATGTTCTTCCATGGTACCAAACTCATTTTGTACTAACTAAATGAATTCCTCTTTGCTGGAAGGCTTTTGATATAGCTTCAACTGATGTCCATTAATAAGAAGTGTTTTTTTATTTCCATTTATAGGTAATAACTATACTAAACCATTATAAAAAAAATTTGCTATCTAAAATGGTCCTAACCATCTAGTTCATAGCTTACCTTTAAAATGTTGATATTTGGAATCTTATAAGAGTGCCCATTATCCTTCTTTGAATTATTTTTCCTTGATCTGCAATTCATGTCATTGCTTCCTCTAATACTACTTCATCTATGTTTGCTACAAATCTTATATCATCATCTCATTCAACTCATTCAAATGTAACATTCTTTATTTGTGCTTCATCCAAATTAATTCCTACTTCTAATGTAGTCCTCAAAGTTTTCATTTCAAACTCAATTGAAAGGAAAGGTTTCTTACCATGGACTAATTCATATGGTGAAAAACTAGTAGTGTTCTTCCATGTGGTATTATATGTCCAAATAGCTTCTGGAAGTTTGACTACCCAATTCTTTTGGCTACTACAAACTATCTTGGTAAGGATATTCTCTAATTCCCTATTATTAACTTCTACCTGTTCATTTGCTTGAATATGGTATGGAGAAGATTGTATATGGTTGACTTGGTAGATCTCCGTGAATGCTTAGATCATATTGGACATGAACTATGGCCCTTGATTAGATACTATCTCCTTTGGTACTCCAAAATGCTTCATAATATTGGAATAGAAGAAGTGTTTTACTGCCTCCTCTCTTGTAGAGGAGAGAGCTTGTACTTCATTGCATTTGGTTACATAATTTGTACATACCAACAAGCATTATTTACCTTGTGAAGGTGGATGTATGGGCCCAACAAAATCCATACCCCACTTCTCAAAAGTGGATGAAGAGACATCTCAGAGGGTAATGTAGGTTTTCCATTCTTTGACATGCATCACATTGCCAAACATATGTCTCTACCTACTTGTGAAGAGTTGCCAAAAATATCCAGCTCCAAGAAAATTATGTATTTTTATTCACTAAATAGTGTCCTCCTCTAGGTTCATCATGACATGCATGAATGATATCATACATTTCATTCTCCTTTACACACCTATAGAAAACATGATCAGGTCTAATTTTAAATAATATACAATTAATCCATTTATAAGAATTAATTTTAATTAAACATCTCTTTTCCTTTTTAGTAAACTTAAAAAGAAACTTCCCTATAGTTAAATTTTTTTCTATATTAGAAAACTAAGGTAATTGTGGTGAAATAATAAATAGTTGTTCATCCATAAAGTTATATTTTATAGGTTCATCTACATTATTCAATCTAAAAATAAAATCAGCAACTACATTGAATTTTCATAGTTTATCAATAATTGTTATGTCAAATTCCTGCAACAATAAAAACCACTTGATAACTCTTCCTCCTACTACTGACTGATTCATCAAATACCTAATATCTGCATGATTAGTATATAAATATTTTATAACCAATAATATAGTGTTTAAATTTGTTTATGGCATAAATCACAAGAAAGAATTCCTTCTTAGTGGTTGTATAATTTCTTTTCATTGAAGTTAAGTTCTTTTTTATGTAGTATATGGCATACATATGTCCATTTTCATCTTTTTGTCCAAAAAAACTCCCATAACATGATTAGATGCATTAGGATAAATATGGAAGGGATGCGACTAGTTAGGTCCTCTCAAGACTAGTGCAGTATTGAGCTTCTCTTTGATGGTTTCAAATGCTTGTTGTCAGGCTGAATTCCAGATTAATTCATTCTCCTTTGTGAGCAAAGCAAACATTGGAGCAAAAATATTTTTTAAGTATTATATGAACCTTCTATATTACCCTACATGGCCTAAAAAACTTTTAATGTCACTCTAATTATGAGGAATAGGCAAGTTTTAAATGACTTCAATTTTATTTGGATCTACTTAGATCCCTTTTGCAAAAATATGATATCCTAAAATTATGCCTTATTATACCATAATCAAACACTTTTCATGACTTAGATACAAATGGTGATCCTCACATTTTATATTTCTCAAAATTTTATCAAAGGTTTTTTCATGAATAGTAAAATCATCCATTTAAACCTCTACACAGTCATTAGTCAAGTCTAAAAATACGACTAGGACTGCTCATTGGAAAGTGGTAGGTGTATTACATAAACTAAAGGTAAAGTATCTATAGGTAAATGTCCCCCATGGATAGGTGAATTTTTTTTTCTTGATCCTTAAGTGTCACTTGTATTTATTTATATCCACTAAATCCATCTAGGAAAGAAAAATATCTTTTATCAGTCAAGTTGTCAAGTACTTGATCAATGAAGGGTAGAGGGAAGTAATATCTCATTCTTGCCTTGTTTAACCCCATATAATATACACATACCCTTAATTTACCATTTTTATTGAGAACAATGACCAAGGGAGAGACCCATTGGATATCATAAATAGGATAAATGAATCCTACTTCTATCAAATTTTCAATTTCAATTTTCACAATGTCTCTCAAGGCAAGATTAATTCTTCTTCGAGGCTGCCTTACTAGATTAATGTTCTATATGTAAATGTGGTGTGTACATACACTTGGATTTATTCCCTTTATGTCTTGATATTTTCAAATAAAATCTTTAGTATGATCTCTGAGTACATCAAAAACTTTTATTTCTTGATCATTTATCAATCAATTGTTTATGTTGTGTCTTCCCTAGTGCTACTATGTTTTTTTTAATGCATGGATGGGAAAAGTCTATTTGTTTGAAATCAATAATCAATAATTTGAGAGGATAAGTATGTGGTATTAATGTATGAAATGTAATATCATCTTTGACAAACTCATATCCTATAGGAATAACTCCAGCTAAAGGACAATTGAAGGTTATTAGGAATACGTTTTGGCCTTCATATGCCCATTAAATCACACTATTTTGAATCTATTTATGTTCATACAACATGTTTGAAGAGGTGTAAGAATATGAATTATTAGAAGAATAGGAAGTGCTACCTTGAAAGGGTTATTTGTTCAAATTCGTAGCTAGTCTATTGTAATTCATAGATAGTCTATTGCAATCTGTAGTTAGACTATCAATATTCATAGCTGGACTATCAAGATCCATAGCTAGAATATAAAAATTTATATCAATTCTAATACTTATTAATAACTCATCTTCTACTTCCTCCACATGATCTTTGATTGTAACCATAGCTAGAGAGAAGATACTATCACATTTTTCATCAGGTTGGTCAACCAACAATTGTTTGATAGTATTGATTGATGGTTGAGCAGGTGGATATAAAGAAATATATTTTGATTTAATACCATTTGATATGGTCATATCTCCTAATATACAATCAATCAATGATGATACAGTTGCTAACCAAGGTCTTCTTAGAATCAATGGATATCCAATCTGTTTGTTCTTAGGCTAAAGGACAATAAAGTCAATAGGATATTCCCATGACTCTATAGTCAATGTTATATCTTTAATGACACCTTATGGATTTTTAGTGGAATTATCTACCATTTGAAGGATTTTGGTAGTTTTTTTCATGTCATTCAAAGATAGATTTTTCATGGTGTCCATAATCATTACATTAATAACAACTCCCAAGACTACCAGTACATTTGGTATCTCCTACTATCCAATTTTTACAAAAATGACAAGGGTTCTTGGGTATCCATAACTAAGAAAAAGTAAATTACCTACCAATAAATCAACAATGTTACAATCAACCTGTATGGTCTTAGGATATTGCATTTTTCTACCAGGTGTCTTGATACACAAACTTTTGATCACCCTATTTACTTCTGGAATGCCTTTAATGGATTATACTAATAAAATCTCTATGTTTAATTTTTTGAGTTCTTAGATCAATTCAAATTCATTTTTGTTTTCCATTTCCTTTAATATTTTTGGAAAAGGAATAGATGGGAGAGTTATAATAACTTCCTCTATTTTTCCAGTCTCCTCTTTGGAATCTTCTTCTTTCCTTGGTTGAGTATGTGGACTTATTTTCTCCTATGGCACTTCTATGATGATAATCTAAGGTTCTTACAATGTTATTTCTAATATAAGATGAATGTATACACATTTAATATCCCCTACCCTAATTGTTTCACCTTGTTAATTTACAAACACCTGTCTATTTTTTTGGGTTTTCTACTAGTTAAGTAGGTAGCATAGGTTGGTTTACTTATTCTGTAGGGGTTGCTCAATTACTTTAGGATCCATTAAAGCTTTTTATTTTTATTTTTGAGGTTACCTTCTTTTTTATTATTAATTATAGTTTAGACTAGAATTATAGTGTTGATTTATCCATGGCTACTGATAACCTTGGGGTATACAGGTTTGTTGAAAGGTTGGGGCATCATCCACTATTGTGGCATCCATTTCTGGGTGCCCATGGTGGTAAAACCTACATTTTTGGAGGTACATGCCACTATGGAAAATGAATCTTTGAGCCAAATAGTTGATTTTGTTGAAAGGTATTTCTTTGTCTTTGAGCATAGTTAATTTCTTCTATGGTTTGTGCATTTTATTTGAATTGATTCTTGAGACTAAGGATGTGACTATATTTATTTGTGTCATGATCCTTAGCATCATAAATTCCATATATTTTCGTTTTATATAGAGTAAAATCCCTAAGTGCAGTTTTTAATCTGCGTTTTGGATAATAAATCTCTAATGGTTTAGTATTGGGGCTTTTAATCCATTCAATGTTGAATTTAATTAAACCAATATGTCTATTTTAAATTTTTTTAGTTCTTCCATGAGTTGGCTTACATCACTAGATTTGTTTAGTTTCGATTTTCTACTGCTAGGTTTTGTTCTTGAGTAGTTGGTACGTAACCATGTGATTTCTTGAAAATCTAGTTTAGTAATATCTCCCTTCCCCATCAGATTCAAGGAATCTCTAGAGGAGTCACCCAATATTTTAAGGAAAATAGTTTTGATCACTTATTTAGGTATCTCATAACCACATATATTGAGGGAAAAAACAAACCAATCTAAGTAATCCTCAAGGTTCTCATCTTCATTTTGTTTGATTTTAAAAAATTCTTCTTTCCTATCCTTGACCCTATAGTAATATTGATATTTGTGCAAGAATATTGTTTCCATTTCTCTCTAAGTTTGAATAGAGTTCTTTACTAAACCCATGAACCACCTCATTGAAACTTCCTTTAGGGTATAAGGAAAGAGATTTAGATTTTGGGTGTTTGAAGTGTAATCATAAGTCTAGTATAAGAACTTAAACTCAAAAATAAATTTATCTAGGTTTTCAGTGGATAGACCTCTAAAGGTAGGTAGATTAGATGGAGAAATAGTTTTCATTATTTTTCATTCATGATCTTCAAAGATAATAGGATAAGAAAAAGTCCTCTTAGGAGCATTCCTATGAGGATTTTCAATATGGCTTACATTTTCTCCCATCTCAAATAGAGTTCTATTGAGAGGAGGGGATTCTGGTTTTTCGGTATCTACAATTTCAATTTTCGTAGAAGAATATTCTTTTGGTCCTCTAGAGATATTTATAGAAGACTCACTTATCTATTTTTGCAAAATTTTTGTCTTGTTTGAAGCAACCTTGATTATTCCCTATAAAGGATCAAAATCTTTTAGAACAAACCTACCCTATAAATCTAGTGGCCTACTCATATATTTGATTTTGACAAGAAAGTGATTTTATTCTTTTAAAAATATTTTTTTTATGAACTATTAGCTCAAGTTTTTACCTTACTAACACTCAAAAGGTGTTCCATAGCAATGATGCCAAAAATGATGGGTGTCATTATTACCCCTTCATTTAACGAACTTATGTTGGTGTCATTTCTTACTAGGGTAGTGTCTAAAGCTATTTGTAGTAAGGAAATTATTGGTTTTAGGTTAAAAATACTACTTTTGGGGTTTTTTTTGATGTTGCATAGATCTATATCTATTTTTAACTCCTAAACTAATGCTGAAAGGAAACAATCTTGTAAAAAATATAAACAAACCAATTCTGAACTGAATTGAAGAATTTGGAAATGATCACACACTGTTGTAAAATAAACTCATCTAAACTAGGTTAAAATTCACACTTTTAAAATAAAGATAATATTAAATCCACATTTGCAAAATTAAATTTGTAAGAATGGAAATAATTAAATGCTTATGCTAAAAGTAAAACATCAAATATTCAATCTACCTTTTAGGTTATCAATCTTAATTACACAAATATATATATATATATATATATATATATATATATATATATATATATATTTACTAAGATAAATAAGAATTAATTTTATAAATACCAAAATAAATATCTTATATCCTTGGGGAGTGGGCCCTTGCTCACCTTCAAATTCAGGTTTGAATCAACTTAGCTTTAAGAGGTTACTTCAACACATGAATTGAGAAAAAAACTATTGCAATGCTTTTGTATTTCAAAAAATAACCAAAATTATAATATATCTATATGTATGTGTATATGTCCTAGATCCAACATGGATTTATCCATTTATTCTATACAAAGAAATTGTTTATCCCTACATTTTAGGTAACAACTTGACTGATTTGAAATAAGAAGATATTCTAGATAGATTGGATGATATAGTTAAAATAGAAGAACGTTGCAATGAGATATTTAAAGAATCAAAAGATTCATATCATATAACAACTACCATGCCTAAATATATCTAGCATCAAAATTTGTACATATATGATATTCATATCTTCTATCTTTAGTATTGCAACCCAAAATAACAACTTCTAAAAATGGAAGACTAAATAGAAATAGGAAACTATTTATATACATGCATAGAAATAGAAATGTCAAAAGGAGTCTTCCAGATTGTCATGAAGAAGGTGGAGAAGCTTTTTGAACCCTTTGGAACATGCTATGATCAATTTTGGAGTAAACTAGTCCTAATTTTTAGAAAAACTGATGAAATTCGTAGCTTACTGGGGAAATCTATAGTTGACTAATGAAATTCATAGATGAATAGTGAAATCCATTGCTAACTAATGCAATCCATAGCTGATTGGTGAAATCCATAGTTGACTAGTGAAATCTATAACAAGTTTCAAAATCCATAGCTAAGCCTCAGATGACTATTTTTTTGTCTTAGATCATCCTTATCTTCATGAAATCTTGTCAAAAATCATATTAATGTTACTATTGCCTGTACATATCAAAATGTGAAGCCTAAAACATGCAAATGGTCAAAACATAATACAAAGAAGATAGACTTAGACTTTTCATAAATTTATATAGATAAAAGCATCTATTTCCTTCCTTATGCTAGTTCTAAATATCAAGATTATATATAATGCTCAACCATTTGACATTTTAAGGCCATAAACTATGAAAATAATGAGTCATTTTATGGACTCGTAAATATCCATATTCCTTCAATGAGAGGAACCAATACAAGAAGAAGATGAGGCCAAGTTGATTTTCAATGATATTAGTCATGTCACAATAAATATTAGAATATTAATCCTATGATAAGGGATGAATTTATATTCATAGATTATTTTGATTTATATGGGAAATGTGTACCAGAGGAAGATGAATGGTAGCCATATTCAGTCAAACAAGTCATCATAGAACAACTATCGAAGCAGCATAAAATTTAGATGGTTGACAATGATTTAGGCAACAACCTTGAGTTGTAGGAGTAGCTAGTAGAATTAAACTATTTAGTGTTTAATAACATCCTAAAAGTATCACTCAAAGAATTATCTAAGCCTGTGTTGGAGGTGATGGTTCTTGAACTTGAATAGCCAAACAAACATTGGAATCATCTTATGACAGCCATAAATTCATCCTATTATCGCAATGAAAATAGGTATGAATCTTTTACCAAAGATGAACCATTGCTTGGTCTCCATAATAACACAAAGAATAGATTTGTCTTCATGAATAGTGGAGGTGAGTCATTAATGGATATTGTAAGGGCAGATTTGGTGGAAAATGAGCTTGAACATGTCATTAGCAGCCCAAGAAATGATCAATTTGGAGTACGTAAAGGTCCCATGATCCTTATGCTCAGCCAAAAGCTCATTAATAATTACAAAAATAGTTATAATGGCATAAGGTTGTGGAATATAGGAAAAAACAATTGTAATAATCCCTTGCAAGAGAGAACTAATAATAATTCAATTAGTTCTATAAAGATGGGGAAAGAAACATCTAAGCTTGGAGAAGATTATAATTTATTTTGGATTGTACTATCAGGTTTAAAATTTCTTAAGGACAAGAAATTTGAAGAAGGGATGTATTTAATATCCCCAAATACAAAAGAGACCATAAACATGAACTGCATTAATGAAAATAAATCACCAATGGAATCACCTAAACCAATAGTAATTAAATTAACTACAACAACTAAATTAAATAAATTATCGATATGGGAAGGAGCACCACATTTAATGCAAGGAATAAAATTTATATTAATGCAAGTCATCCCATTTGATGAAAAGACATGTCAATTTAGAAAGGAGACACATCATTTGATGCAAAGCTATGAAGGGTATTTATAAGAACTTGGTGAAGGAAAAAGATATATATTCAGATTTGACATTCATTCCCTTACTGAAGTTTAGGCAACAACCTCTTATTTTATAATTGAGGATAAAACCCCTCATTTATTATATATAATAATGAAACCCCTTGATATCAATCCCTCAAGGAGGAAACCCTTTGAGAGTTCTCTATTAGAATATTTATAAACAAAATTCTACATTGCCCATTTGATCATTATACAAAATTATTTTTTATATAAATTTATTTTGTTAATAATAACATAATTCTATATTCATTGAATATTATTATATAAACTTTGAAAAGGAATTTTGAGAAATTTGAATTGATGTATAATATTCTAATTTGGGATATTACAAAAAACTACAAATATACATTGAAATCAAGCTTGAAAAAGGCTAAAACTAGCTTGTTATTCATTCCAAAAGGTAATAACAAGTATTAATTGAGTAGGTATTCACCATACCCAGGTTGACAATGATTATAATGATCTATTTACCTACTTAAATAGGTAAAATATCTAGAGCTTAGGGGTTAATTTGACATTTCCCACTAACACAACCATTATAGATTGAATCATGATTAGAGAAGATAGTCAAGGAAGTGAGAATATCTCCTTAGGATTGCCATTTACATGCCTACATAACTACATACTACATATCCTTAGTATGTGACTTCTCTTCTATTTTTTTGTGAATGTATTTGTTCCCATGATGATTTCATCTAGATTATATCACCCTCTCAATAATTTAATAGTTAGAGTCAAACTATGCCATGATTCTAAAAATTGAGCCACTCTAAGATTGATTTAGTGAATAAATATATTTACACAGTATATTTCCTACCTATTTATGGTTTTGATGACTAGACAGGCCATCAAACTTGCCTTGGACAATGCTAACATAGATGCTAGCAAACCCTTTTGTGACGAGTTCCATCCACGTCTTTTTTTAACTTCTTTTTTGTTATCCTTCATTACATAATAAAATTTTCTTATGTGGGCCCCAATTTTCCATTCCTTAGCTACATGGCTTATTTTTGCTTGTACTTAGCACCGTAGGCCTATAGAGCTGTGAGATTGTGCCACATGGTGCCATATTGCTAACCTACTTACTTAGAACATTATAGAAAATGAGTAAGTCTTAAAAGACTTTTTGTGTAGGCCTAAGGTTGGTGGGAGAGTGACAAGTGTCTCTAAATAATCCTTGAAAAATTGATTAAGTGTTGAAGAAATAAAATAAGTTTTTGGTAGAATGTCCTTTAATGATGAAGTAGGATTTTTCCATGTGGCATAATCCCACTAACATGCTACTCTGATAGACTTGATCAACTGCATAGATGGTTCTAGGGCCTCAAGTTACTGAGATTTTACCATGTGGATTAATATTATGTACCTAATTTATTATAACATTACATAATATGATAGTCTTAAAATGCTTTTGAATAGGCTTGGGGTTGTAAAATGTTGACACATTGCTCCAAGAAAGATAAAAAAATCAATTAAGTGTTGAGATGCTTTGAAATGGGGATGAACTCATTGAGAGATTGAATGAATACCACATGATTTTTGGAGGCTTGGATTAGAGCCCTGACATACTGACAACCCAAGAACTCATAAAGACATCACTCGGGGCACATCAACTTTAACATGGTGCCCCCTCAAAGCCATCAATAGGAAAAAAACCCTAAATCAACTAAGTATTTTTGTTGACAGAATATTTTAGTTTTTGGGAGTTATCTATGATCACAAAAAAGGTTAAAATGAAGGTTGGTAAGATTATAATAAGGCCGAGAATATTTTAAGAAGGCTAGGAATGCCCTCAAAATGCCTAAGTGTTGAAAATTTCATGAGATTAACCTTATACTCATTTGATTTCCCTCTGAATCAGATAAGTCTTGATAATCCTATAATTTATTTTAAGCCTTAAACTAAATTTTATGTGTTTTCCCTCATGGTGATAAAAATTGGTCAATATTTGGTGATTTCCAAGGGGTGCTTCCCTGATAAGCACTTGATGTAAGGGCATCACTCTTAGGGTGATTTTTTTCTTAAATTTTGGTTTGATTAAATTAATTTTGGTTTTTAGATTCCTTGGAAGTATTTTAAATTCCCAAGAATCCTTATTTTTCAAATTAGTATCTTAGGATTTCATTTAGGTAGTTTGAAATTCAAATTTCCTATTTTCCTGCCAAAACACAAGATTCAAAAATTTGAATAATTTTCTTTGTTTTAGTGTTTTTGGGGTACATGAATGAATTTTTAAATGTTATGAACATGTTTTAAAAACTTAGGATGACCCATTGAATCCATATCAAGGGACTAATAGACTCACATATACAGAATCCACCTTTAGATCAAGTTATGTGCTTCTAAAGTCCCCTTGTGACCGTTGGTAAGGTCACCAATGTAGTTACAATAGTTTTTTTCCATATAAAAGTTGAGATTTTAGAATGGAAGACAATTTTTCTAGGTTTAAATAATGTACACCTCTAAGGAACAATGAAAGGAGACCTTTGTTTTAATATTTATTGAGATAGACCCCTGTCCCTATGTTTTTTATTTACTTGCAGACTATATATTTCATTTTGGTGAAAAAATGATATTGGTAATTCATTCCAAATGAGTATAAAGGATGTTGGATGTTTTATTTTGAGACTATAAGTCTAATAAATATCAAGGAGACCCTATTTTTCTAAAAATTTATGTATGTAGACCCCTATTTCTTGTAGCATGTTATTGTTACACAGACTTGTATTTGGTTTATGAATGAAAGGATATTTAAACCAATTTTAAATGGTTTTATAATGATTTGGTTAGTTTTTTTGGTCTTATTAAATTATTTGTATTTTTTCAATCCTTGGAGATATTATGTTTTGGTATCCATAGATAAACAAACCTGTAGAGTGCTTGTAATCCCACACAGTCAAAGATGTTTTGAGTTAGAAAACTATGATAGTGGATTGAAAAATGGAAACCAATGCTTGGATACATTTATTGGGGTTGAGGAAGAGCTGGAGAAGCTTTCAAAATGGAAATAAATCCTTTAAAAAATCACAATTGATTTATTTGTGCTCTTGGGCTAATACAGGGTTAAATAAGCCATAATCTAGGGTTTTAATTATAAAACCATTTTCAACCATCCAAAAATTCTCAAAACTTGTAGTCTAAAGTGTTTATAGATTTTATAAGTGAATAACACATTTCTATGCCTTTATGGATTCATTTTTATGATATCTAGAGGACTGTGGTGTATTTGGGCTAGAAAAGGCCTAAAGGTAGAAAGTGGGTCTATAGGAGGAATTTGACCTTAAAAATTGACACACAAGTTCATATCAATACATGGAGTCCATAAATATATTTTGTTTCACTTAAATCCTTTTAATTTTTTTTACAATTTAATAAAGAGAAGAAAAGGGCTAGTAGGAAGGTCTAAGAGCCTAGGGAGATAGGTCAAGAAGGCAGAGTTCACACTAACACCAAAGTTGTTCTGCATCATTTTGGTTTAAGCGTCAATATTGGATACTTGATATCATTGAAGGACTTGAATAATATGGTATAGAGAGACTCATATATTTAATCATGGTTCAGGTTTCCCAACCAAAGGTGGAATTTCCCACATATGCATATGGTCTTGATGTATAAAAACTCATGTATTGGGTGAATGAACTAGACAAATAATTTAAGTATGAGGAGGTACCTGATGAGAATAAGGTTAAGTTTTCAAGAACCAAATCTAAGGGAGAATCTTATTTATGGTGGGATTTCACTCAAGATGAGAGAAGAAAGAAGGGAAAGAACAAGATAACTTCTTGGGATAGGATGTTTACCAAGATCAAGGGCAAATTCCTGATAGGTCACTATGAGACAAACCTATTCAGATAGTTGAAAAAAATGAAGCAAAAAATAAATGCCTATAAAATCATATATAGAAGAGTTATATAATCTTCTATTAGGTCAAGACATGTTGAAGAAGACAAAGAAAAGATTACAAGGTATTTGAATGGTCTAAGGTACAATCTAAAAGATGAACTAACACTTATTTGCCTAAGAACACTATAAGAGGGTTACCAATTTACACTCAAGGCTGAAGATAAATTGAATAGGAAACATAATCAATATAATAGAGGAAGGGGCAGAAGTTTTAGAGGTAGAGGACAAAAAAGGGTAGAGGATTCACACAAATAATCCATTAGGGAGAGTCAAGCAATTCACAAGAGTAGACCACTAGTTCAAGAGGTGGTTTTAGAGGTAGGAGACCTTACAACAGAGGTGGTTATGCATCAATGGGTAGCGGATCAAGTGGATTTGTAGGAAGATGTTTCAAGTACAATAATTTTGTTGGCCAAAATAATGGGAGTGCCCAGAGGACCATCCAATAGAAATCCCAAGAACTAAAGGGAGAAATCATATTGCACAAGGAGGTGAGGAATAGAGTGTTTTCTCTCCATCACTTATGGAAGAGCCTAAAGTGGGAGAATCATTTCTCATGAAGAGGGTGTTTATCAAGCCACCCAAAGAGAAGGAGCCACCATAAAAGAAGACTCTTTTTAAGACATCTTATAAATGCCAAGGTAAGTTATTGTAAAATGGTCATAGATTTAGGAAGCATGGATAATCTTGTTTCAATATAAATGGTTAACAAGCTTGGATTAAATAAACTACCTCACCCCACACCATATAAGGTCTCATGGTTGAATAAGGGTCAATAAGTCTTGGTGAGTGAACAAATTTGGGTAGAGTTCCAAGTTGGAAGGTATAAGGACAAGGTGCTTTGTGATGTCATCCTAATGGATATGTGCTATGTGATTCTTGGGAGGACATAGAAATATGATAGGAAAACCACTCATGATGGAAGAAGGAACATGTATCCCTTGATCAAAGATAAATTCGATCATACCTTGCTTCCCATGAAGGATGAGGAGAGTGATCAACAAGTTGGATCACACGTGATGTTGATAAATGGTAAGGAATTTTTGAATGTCATGCATGAAGAAGAGTTAAAATTTGATTTGGTATTAAAGCCTAAGACTATTATGATAGCTACAAATACCAATGAGATTCCATAAGAGATCTAAGATATGTTAGAGAAACATGCATATATAGTTGTGGATGAGTTGCCCAACACATTGCCACCTATGAGGATCATAATACATCATATATAGTTTGTACCTGAAGTAAGCATACCTAACAAGGTAGCCTAAAAAATGACCCCTCAAGATAATTCTAAGATTAAAATACAAGTGCAAGAGTTTCTTGACAAAGGGATGATCAAATAAAGCTTGAGTCCTTGCGTTGTGCCTACACTTGTTGGTGCCAAAGAAGGAAGGTGAGTGGAGGACGTGTACTGATTCTAGGGCCATAAACAAGATCACCATAAGATATAGATTTCCACTTCCTTGGATGGAGGATTTGATGGATTTCTTGAGTGGAGAAAGCTACTTTTACAAGATTGATCTCAAGAGTGGGTACTACCAGATTAGAATCAAGCAAGGTGATGAGTGGAAGACCACTTTCAAGATGAATAAAGGTTTGTATGAGTGGCTGGTCATGCCATTTGATTTGACTAATGCACCAAGTAATTTTATGTAGTTAATGAATGAAGTAATAAAATATTTCATAGGCAAGTTTGTAGTGGTGTAATTGGATGACATACTAATCTAAAACTATATCAAAGAGGAGCATCTTCACCATTTGGAGTTGGTCATGAGAAGGCTATAAGAAGAGAGGTTGTTGATCAACCTCAAGAAGTATGTTTTCATGAAATTAGAGCTATTGTACCTTAGCTTTGTCATATCACAAGGCATGTTGAAGATGGATAAGAACAAGGTGAAGGCAATCATGGAGTGGCCAACACCTAGGACAACAAGAGAGGTGAGAAGTTTCCATGGTCTAGAAAGTTTTTATAGGAATTTTAGTGGGATATGTGATCCTATTATAGATACCATCAGAAGAGATAAGAAAAAGTTTGTGTGGATTAAGAAATCAGGGAAGATATTCCAATACTTGAAGCAAAGTATCATGGAGCAACCAATACTAGAATTTTCTAACTTCAATAAGATGTTTCAAATTGAATGTGATGCAAGTGATGTGGCAATAAGGGATGTACTAAGCTAAGAGGGTAGACTTATAGCCCATTTCAGTGAAAAGTTGAATGATGCTAGGAAAAATTACTCATCCTATGACTTGGAGTTCTATGCAATGGTACAAGAATTGAATAAGTGGAGGCATTATCTCAATAAGAAGGAGTTCATTATGTACATGAATAATCATGCAGTTCAATTTATATCTAATCAACCCAAAATTAAACCAAAGACACATGAAATGGGTGGATTACATGCATAAATAAGGTCAAAACAATAATGTGTTAGGTGCATTGAGTAGGAGGTTATTATTGGTGTATGAGATTCAGATAGAAATTTTTGGGATTGAGTCACTCAAAGACATGTATGACGATGATGAAGACTTCAAGGAAGCATACCATGTATGCAAGCACCCAAGCACACTTAAAAAGGAACCATGGTTGTAATTTTATTCAAGATGGACTAGTGTTCAAATGATTATAGTTACGTGTGATAAAAATTTCTATAAGAGGAAATCTGATCCAAGAGAAGCATAGTGGATGCATGGTAGGCCACTTTGGGCTTGACAAGACATTAAAATTGCTCAATGGGCACTATTATTAGCCTAGAATGTAAGTAAAAGTAAGGAGGTATGTGTAAAGGTGTAAGATATATCAATTAGAAAAAGGTAAGAGCACTAATGTAGGTTTGTATCAACCTCTACCAGTCCCAAATAGGCCTTGGGGATCCATAAGTATGGACTTTATGATGGGATTGCCTAGGACACAAAGGGGTTTTGATTTGATTTATGTAGTTTTTTATAGATTCTCTAAAATGGCACACTCTATACCATGTAAAACCACTAATGATTTCACACATGTGGCAAAAAAAAATTTCAAGGAGGTAGTGAGGATTCATGGACTGCCCATGAATATTATTTATGATAAGGACACCAAGTTCCTTGGTCATTTCTAGAGAATGTTGTGGAGGAAACTAGGTACAAACGTGATTTTTAGTTTAGATTACCACCCTAAGATAGATGGGAAAACTAAGGTGGATAATATAATTTAGGGAACTTATTGAGTTGCTTATCCAAAGACCATCTAAACTAGTGGGATCTTATGTTGCCTTAAGCAGAATTTACTTATAATGAATCTGCCAACAGGAGAATTATTATGAGCTCATTCCAAGTAATCTATGATACATCCTAGAGGATTATTTGAGGTCAGTAAAATTATTCATATGGACAAGATAAGTGCTAAAGGTGAAGAATTTACAATGGTAATGAAAGAGGTACATGAACAAGTAAAGAATCACCTAGAGTCTAGTGTTGACAAATACAAGAAATAGGTAGATTTGAGTAGAAGGGAAGTGAAACTATAGATTGAATAATTATTAATGGCTCATCTTAGGAATTAAAGGTACCCAAGGGTTGAATACAACAAGCTAGAGATGAAAAATATTAGTCCTTGCAAAATTCTTAGAAAGTCTGCAAACAATGCATATAAATTAGAGTTGCCTAGTGGGGTGGGTATTTAAACTATCTTCAATGTTATATAATTTTACCCTTATAAATAAGGGATATAATTAGGATACACATTAGTGGAAACACCTAAAACAAGCCTATATTGGGAAACACAATTTCCTAAGGCCAAGATATAAGAGATGGAGTGCATACTTGACAAGCAAGTGATCAAGAGGACTAAAGACAAGCAGTACTTCAAGTACCTGGTCAAGTGTAAGAATAAAATATTAGAAGATTCCATGTGGATGACTTAAGATGACATAAAAAATCATGGGAATACTCTGAAAGCACTCATGGACAATAGTCCATGAGTTCTTTTCTCTTTCCCTAGGAGTATGATGTAGGGGAATCACTCTTAACGTGCATTTTGTATTGAATTTTGGTTTGATTGCATTAATTTTGGTTTTTTGATGCCTTTAAAGTATTTTAAATTCCCAAATAATCCTTATTTTTCAAATTGGTTACTTAGGATTTCATCTAGGTAGTTTGAAATTCAAATTTCTTGTTTTCATGTTAAAACACAAGATTCAAACATTTGAATAATTTGCTTAGTTTTAGTGTTGTAGGGGTACATGAATGAATTTATAAATGTTATGAATATTTTTAAAACACTTATAATGACCCATTTAATCCATCTCAATGGCCTAAGAGCCTCACATGTATGTAATTCACCTTTGGATCAAGTTATGTGCTTCTAAACTCACCTTGTGACCATTGGTAAGGTCACCAAGATATTTACAATAGTTGTTTTCCATATAAAAGTTGATATTTTCAAAGCGAAGATAGTTTTTTCATCTTATAATAATGTACACCTTGAAGGAACAAATAAAGGAGACCTTTGTTTGAATATTTCTTGAGATAGACCCATGTTCTTGTGTTTTTTATTTGCTTGCAGACTATATATTTCATTTTGGTGAACAAATGATATTGGTAATTAATTCCAAATGAGTTTAAAGGATATTAAATGTTTAATTTTGAGACTAAAAGTCCAAAAAATATCAAAGAGACCCTTTAGTTCTAGAGCAGGTAGACCCCTATTTCATGTAGCATGTTATTGTTGCACAAATTATGTATTTGGTTTATGAATGCAAGGATATTTAAACAAATTTGAAATGATTAAAAAATTCTCTATTAATTTATTTGTGGTCTTATGAACTTTTTTGTATGTTTTCAATCCTTGGAGAGATTGTGTTTTGGTATCCATAGATACACAGACTTTAGAGTGCTTGTAATCCTACACAGTCAAAGATGTTTTGAGTTAGAAAACTATGACAGTAGATTGAAAAAGGGAAACTAATACTTGGAGAGGTTGAGTGGGGTTGAGGTAGAGATATATAAGCCTTCATATTGGAAATAAATCCTTGTAAATTATCACAATTGATTTATTTATGCTCTCAGGCTAAGACATGGTTGAATAAGCCCTAATCTAGGGTTTTGATTATAAAACCATTTCCAACCATCAAAAAATTCTCAAAACGTGTAGTTTGAAGTGTTCTAGATTATCTAAGTGAATAACACATTTATAGACCTATAAAAATTCATTTTGATGGTATCTATATGTCTGTGGTGTATTTGGGCTAGAAGAGGCCTAAAGGTAGAAAGTGGGTCTACAAGAGGAATTTGACCTTGAAAATTGACACAAAAGTTCATCTCAATATAAGGAGTACATATATATATTTGGTTTCACTTATCTCCTTGTAATTATTATATAAAAGTAAATAAAGAGAAGAAAAGGGCTAATAGGAAGGTTTAAGAGCCTAGGGAGATATGTCAAGAAGGCAGAGTTCACACTAATACCAAAGTTGTTTTGCATCAGCACTATAGACTAGTATACTTATGCATCCATTAGGATATGGATTTATAGAATCATCCAACCTTATGCAACCTAATCGACCACTGGTGAGAAAAAACTGAGAAGACATTCTACCAACTCCATGAATATTTAGTGTCCCCTGCTTGTACCACCTCTGAATGAACTGAAAACACCCTCAATAAAGTGTAAAAAGAAGCACACAAGTTATGCCAAAGGAAATTAGAGGAAATAAAATAATTAAGATAATGTGAAACAACACTAAGAGGAAATATAAAGTGGCTAAAACTACTATGTACAAATTGAAAACAAGGGCCTCAAACCACTTAGATCAAAATAGAAGCCTCATGAGCCTCTTCTCTTGCACATAAGTATGTTGTCATGTGATGGGAAAAATTAGGTGGGTGTTGAATTGTTGTAAAGGAGTTGCACTCTAGTTACTTCCAAAAGGTGCTCGAATAAAGTAGTCCACCTAGGCTCCCTTTGGATGATTAATTCCATCTAGCTACACATCGAATTGTGCACCTAATTTTTATTTGGTTGGCAAATGTGTTCAAAGCTAAGCCAATCTCTCACAAATTTCACTATACCTCATTGATCTCTTGGCTCATGATTATCCTTCTAGAGTTTATGATGCTACCCCTATTAATTCATCACATGCCTCAGCTCATCTAAGTGTGTTCCCCTTATTGTTTTGGATTCATCAATACTTGCATCTAGTTTCACACTTAAATTATTATGATGGTCCTTAACACTAAATGGCTCACTATGATCCATTGATTCAAGTATGACCTTGATCATGAGTTACCCCTATGTTTTGTGAGATGTCATTTTGACCTAGGCTTCAATCTCCTCAACTAAATCATTGAATTACTATAATAAATCTATGGTATTTCCCCTTAGCTTGAATAAGTTGGGCATGAATGCACTCTATTCATGAATTTAATAGGCCTCCAAAGCTTCTCCTTCATATAGGTTCATCCTCCAAATTCACTCTCTTACCAGTTTAAAATAAGAGGCTCAAACTAATCCTATAATTTATCTCATACCCTCTCTTGTGAATAAATCCACATGATTTCTTTTAGGGAAGTGATGCACTTTAGATTGGATTATTTTTTATGGGTACAAAAGTTCTTAAGGTGTCATCATCATTGGCATTGCATTCATTATAAGGTTGCATGAATGAGAGTTGCTCTTGAACTTATGTGATCCCTTGGTAGATCTTCATATATGGTTGATATATTTGATGGAGTACCTCTTGCTGCACTTATTTCCTTTTGAGATATTTCAAATCACCATAAAATCCTTGTATGAGGTGTTTAACATCTCATAGCTCTTTTGTGTAAACAATAGGAGGAGTTGATTGACTAGGTATGAATGGAAGAGCCATGAGAGGGGGTGGAGTAGGTAGGTGATGCAGGAGCATCTGCATTCAAATTTGATTTATTATATTTTCCCTCCCATATGCTTTTAATGAGGGGTAATTGTAAAAATAAATAAATAAATAAATAAATAAAAAGTAAAAAGGTAAAATAATTGTGGGCTGTTGAGGAAATCAAGGAATGGTTGAAATGATTTTCAACCTTAGCATATTGTTGTAATTAAAAACTGTAATTTGTTTTGCCTAAGCCCAAGTTGGCGTGGAAGTTAGAGAAAGGAGGTTTTAAAAAAAATAAAAAAAACAAGAAAATTAAATATAGAGGATGATGAGAGGAAGGTGGCGTAGAAGAGAGGGGAAACACAGAGAAATCAATGGAGAATTCAATAAGAAGGATGACAGTGGGATGTAGAAAAACAGAAGGAGAGCCTCTCAGCAAGGAGAGAGGAAGAATGAGCAGAAGTATGTAAAAAGGCAGGACTGCAACAAAGAGAAAATGCAGGAGTCAGGTGAAGAAATATAGAGGAGAGAGAGAGAGTGAGGATCTCTTATTCAAGAAGAGAATGATGTAAGTGTTCTTATTTGATAATGAAAAAAATGATGTTGATTTTGTTTATATCATCTGTAGAACTCTGTTTCAGTTGTAGCAGGCCTGTGTATATGTGTGTATGCTGGTCCTTTATAGAATATTAAGAAAGACTAGTTATTTTGCATGACGAGGCTGAGTCAAAACTGGTATTATGTAACTAAGAGTGCTTAAGAGCTTTGAATGCTATAAAGAGTTTAAACAGGGCCTTCACACACTCCCCTGACTCCAACTGTATATCAAATTCCACTGCCTTTCTGAGCCCCCTGCAGTGAGAATTTTCATACTTCCTCGACTTGTACTGATAAATCTTCCACGTCCCTATGACCAAAACAAACATCAAGATTGCTCCAGAGGCTATGCAATAGGCGCATGATAGGTCACCTCACCGATCAACGGAAACGTTGTAGGAGGAACTCGGCGGCCTCATGGCAGACACATTTGAAATATGGTGTGAACAGAAAAATGAAGGCACCTAAAACCAGGAGCAATATGATTGCTCGCACAGAGTGTGGCTGAGATTCAGCCCACTGTTACCCGAATTATTCTGTTGTTGTTTTCTATCGTGTTTGTGTTGACGTTTTGTTTTGAAACACTTTGTGGTGAGGTGTCTCGCCTAAGACTGCTTGGGGATTCTGTTCATTTTACCCGTATAGCGTTTGTTAAGTTTGTAATGGCCGAGAGTGCCATACTCGCATTAAACTGTAGTGGTGTTATCATCTAAGAACTTTGACTCAGTTGTTAAGGACGAATCGAAAGATGTTTTTGTCGAATTTTATGCTCTACGGCGTGGTCGCTGCAAAATCTACCTCCTATATATGAAAAGGTTGCTACAGCATACAGATATCGACGTAGTGATAAATACAAGGATTGTTTAGTCGAATGGCCTGAACGAATTTTTACCTTCCGTTTGTTGTCATTTTTCATGAAAGGACAAGAAGCTGCAGACTGAACAGGTGTCATTAGAACCTTTCGAAGGAGCTCATACTTGTTTGTAGGTGGGTAACAATTGCGTATAAGGCTACAGCAGCGTTTCCATTTGGGACTATTGCTCTCGTAGCAGAGGACGTGGATTTTTCAAAGGAAATGGTATAAATTGTGCCAGGATTATAACCAATTCTAATGTGAAATTTCAAATACGAATGCAGAGAGGGTAAAACGGAAGCATAGGAACTCAAAGCACAGTCAAATGTTATCAAAAATATGATTTGTGCTATATATATTTAGCACCTTTGATCTTCTTTTATTTAGATAGCACGAGTCTACAATTTGTGCTCTGAACCTTTGAAGCATGGTTGATATCATTTGAACATCTGGAGATTAAGCACCATTTCCTAATAGAGATTAAACAATGGCTGAACGATGTGTTTAGAAGCTCTTGGGAATAACTTGTCTGCCAAGGTGCAAAACAATGTCTCTCCTGAAATGATCATTTTCTTGTAATCTTGACAATGACTACTTTTGTTTTATATATTTGGTCTTCCTTATCTTGACCGAACGTAAATTGGGCTAACCTCTGGTATGCACATCTCCAAGATTGATGGGAAGAAACTACATGGATCAATTTGGCTGTAATGATTTGTGACTGATAAAGAAATTATTGGAGCTACACATGTTTGCCATAGTTCTTGCATGCTGTCTTCAGTCTTCAATTCCAGGGATGTTTCAGATAATGGGGACTTCTATTTAAGAACAACATTTTTTTTTAAATTATAAAATATCCCTGGGTGCAGTCTAAGGATAGTTGCACCAGTAGGGGTGTAAGAATTAAAGGCATTAGAGGCCTAGGAGAAACCTTAACCACTCAGATCAAGTAAAACTCTACCTTGATGGTAATTTTGTAAGCATTGAGCAATGTATTCCCCTTATCGACTAGATCAAAACTAAAACATCATAATTAATGACACTTAAGAAGTATAAGAATGTTAAGTTCACATAGCGCCTAACTAATGTAAGGGTCTAGTCCCAAGTACCTCATGTTGAAATCCATTAAAATATCATAGGGTGACTAGTTGATTGTGGTGAGTTGCTTGATGAGGGATAAGTGGTTAGCGTTCTCTTCAAACTATTTTCACAATTTCTCATCGAGTTTATTCTAGTTATAAATGAATCCTAACCTAATAATTCTATACCACCATAGATCCTTCCCTTTAAAATGATTAAGTGAAGATATTGATGGATACATTATCTTTAAGTATGTGGTGGACTGTGCACACATGGGATATGTCCTCAATGTGCTCAATGGTGGTGGTCTCATATTCTCTAGTGAAATATGGAAGGCTTTTGAGAACTTCAGTGGGGATATCATTGTAATGGACTAGTGCAAGAGGGATTACTCCATTCAATGGCACAAATGGGTGTATCCTTTATTGGGAAACCATGAGGCATATGGGAGTTAAAATCCCTCTTGATTAAAACATATGGGCTCAATCTATTGAATCTAGAGTTGGTTTTAGAGTCTTTAGGTGATTTGATCACTTCAAAAAGAGGGAAAGATCAAGAATATCACCTAAATCTTGATCCTTGATAATATTTAATCACTTAAACTATTTAAGCCAATAGATTTGACATTTAGATTCACCATTGGTGCTTGATATCATGCCTATAAAGGTTGATGTATTAAAGGACTACACCAAAAATCCCTCAATAGATGATAATAGGTCCCACTAGGCATGCCAAATATAATTATCACCTAGATTTTTTCCTCTTGAGGAGGTTGTTCAGGCTTCCTTAGTTAGGTGATACAATGGAGACACCTATAGGTTGTGGGTGGCCTATTTATTGAGGTGAATCTATAGATAAGGATAACTCCTTTGATTCTATCACTTGAAACTACTAAACCTACTAATTTTGAGAGAGAGGGAGAGAGAGAGAGAGAGAGAGATTTAAAAAATAAGATGGTGATGCATTAAACTCATGACCTCCATTTGCCTATGCACTAGTGAAATGAAACATGACTCTTTGCATCAGTATTTCAACATGAATGTTTTGGGATATACATGAAATCAGAGGGATAACTAAGAGGCAATGGGAATCAATACTAATGGTAGGTTTCTATACTTAGTTCCATGCATAACCAACTATAACACCTCACGTGACCCACAAAGAGCCAACCTAATTGCAAGAAGGTAAGGATGAGAAGACAAAATAAAGGGAGTTAAGACACTACCACTATAAATCATGCACAACAACAAGTATACACTAAAATAAATATTGATTAAGGATAAAAATAGATTGTTATTCATTCCAAAAGGTAAGAAAAAGTGTTACTTGATCAGGGCTTCATCATACCCAGGTTAAGGATGATTACAATGATCTATTTGCTTGATTAAATAGGAAATATATCTAGAGATTGAGGGTTGATTTGTCCTTTCCCACTAATGGGGCCATTATATATTGAATCATGATTAGAGAAGGTAGTCAAGGAAGTGAGAATATCTGCTTAAGATTGCCATGGCCATGCTTACATAATTTTCTGCCACGTATCCTTAGCCTAGAACTTCTCTTTTGATTTTTTTTGGATATATTTATTCCCATTATGACTTCAGCTACATTTCCTCACCCTCTCACTAATTTTATACTTGGATTCAAGCTACACCATGATTCTAAAGATTTGGCCACTCTAAGATTGATTCGATGAATCAATATAGTTACACAGTCTATTTCATACATGTTGATGGTTTTAATGGCCAAACAGACTATCAAACTTACCTCAAATAGTGGTAACATAAATGCAAACAAACCATTTTATGGTAGGATCCATCCATGTGTCCTCTTCTCACTCTTTTGTTCTTAGCCTTTGTTTCTTGCATTGATGTCATGCTCTGATTGTATTAGACACTATAATCCTATAGAGATATGGGATTGTGTCACTTGGAACCATATCATTAACCATCTTACTTAGAACATTATATAAAATGACTAAGTCTTAAAATACTTTTTGTGCAGGTATGGGGCTATTGGGAGAGTGACATGTGGCTCTGGGTAATCCTTGAAAAACCAACTAAATATTGAAGAAAGAAAAGAAATTATTATATCAACTTTTGATGATGAAGTGGTATTTTTACATGTTACATAATCCCATTAACCCACTACTCTAATAGACTCACTCAACTGCATGGATGATTTTAGGGCCTTGGGTCATTAAGATTTCACCATGTGGCTTCATCTTGTGTACCCACTTACTTAGAACATTGTATAAAATGATTGAGTCTTAAAATAATTTTGAATAAGCCTAAGGTTATAGAATGTTTACATGTGTATCTAAGTAAGGTTGAATAATCAACTGAGTGTTGAGATGATTTGAAATGGGTATGAACTCATTGGGAGAGTGAATGACTATTGTGTGATGCAAGGAGGCTTGGATCGGATCCATGACACACTAAAAACCTGAGAAATAATTAATATGTCACTTAGGGCATGTTAATTTTAACATAATGCCCCCTCAGAACCATCATCAAGAAAAAATCTTAAAATTGATTAAGTACTTTTGTTGTTTGACTCATGTAGGTTTTGGGAGTGATCTATGTTTGCCAAGACGGATAGGAAGATTATAAGAAGGATGAGAAGATTTTAAGAAGGCTGAGAATTCCCTCAAAATTACTAAGTTCCAAAAATTTCATGGGCCAAACCTCATATTAATTATATTTCCCTCTGAATTGACTAAGTCTTGATAAGCCTGTGGGTGATCTGAAGCCTTGAACTAAATTGGATGTGGCTTCCCTCATGGTGACCAAAAATGGTCAATAACTATCAACATAAATAAGTATTGAATCATCAGTTATATTCATTGGCCCCACTCAACCTTGGTCTTATTTTATCGACTTTTAGTCTAATTTTGAGTGTAAAATAGAATATTATAGCCTAAAACTAGAACCAGGTGTATAATTGGTTGCCTTTAACCCAGGTTCCACCCAATCAACATCTTAAATTCCTAAATAATTTTTTGCCTAACTAGAAAAACCCAAATTATTCATTTATACCAATTAATACTACTATATCATAGGATACCAATTGTGATTCCATAAACACATAATTGGAATCAATACAGAGGATGGTCTAGATATTGAGCAATGAGCTCCTAAACATGTAGAAGTGCATGGGGGACATTGGAGGATATAATACTAATAAGAGCTTTGGATTATAGAGATACAATATACCTTTTAATAGGTTTTGAAATAATCTATAATAACAAGTTCCATCTAATAGGATGCCAAAGATCAACATCATGGAGCATCTCTTCCTAATTGGTGTAGGGTTCACAACATAACATAACATGGTGAATTAGACTACATCAAGTTCTGTAATGTTTTTGAGATATTTCATAAAGAGATGGATAGACATGAGAATTATGATAATTATTTGGATCCATATTCATCTTATTCTTCAAGACATCCCAATACAACAATGGTATTTGATACCTATGACTTCCCTTTCCCAATGGAAGATGACAATGAACTTGAGGATAATATTGATGAGATCGATGCCTTCTATCAGTACCATCATGTAAGGAATAATTATAATATTATAAATAAGAAACATATGGCTATTTCAACACCTCTTAATAATAACACTACTACTCATCTTGATCCCAAGGACAATAATAACTTTCCTCCTCCCAAAGAGAAGGACTAGTTACAAAGCTTAAAACACAACGGAAAATGAGGGTGTAACATTGTCGAGTATATGAAGAATATTAAGGCTAAAATCAACCTCCACAAGTTGGACCAAATAACCAAATAAAAAGATTTATTTCTCAAGGATATAACAAGGAGGACATCTAACAATTCTAAAGCTACCCATGCTAATTTGATGGTATATAAAGAGAAACTTGAAGTACCATTATTTATGCCAACTATTTGAATGTTCAAAAAGAATGTACATAATTTCTTGGTTGAATTTGGATCCTCAACCAATGTGACACTGCTAGCTATCTCTTATAATTTGGGTTTGATTTTGGATAAGTCAAAGAGAATGGTTTTATGTCATGACATGTCTTTAGTTTCATGTGTCAAAGAATTAACTAATATGCATATTCAATTTTAGAATCAGAACCACATGTACAATAAACCATTTCTATCTTGGTCATGGAAATTCCATAAGTATACAATCCACTAGTGAGTCAAGGCTAGTGTTGATGTAGTGGATTGCACCCTGTGAAGGGAGGCTCAACTCTCTTCATCCACTCAAACTAATAGAGACATCCCTCTTGATGTGGGTGGCAAATGTGAGGGATGAATCTCTAGATTAGGGGATAACTCCCCTTGATGCACCTTGAGTCCCTAGATTTCCTACTAATAACAATGGGGGTGATGAGAAGGGAGAGAAATAGTGGAAATCAGAACCTAAACTAAAGCGGTGATGCACTAAAATGGTTGGTCTACTCAACTTTGACATACACTTTACACCAAGACAAGCTAACATACACTATTATTAAAGATGAGAAACTCTCCTACATCAATATTTCAATAGGGAGCCCTATGGATATATAGGGAGGAAGAACTACCAGAGGTGTTCTAAGACACACTATGGCAGCCTGTTTATATGTGCCTATACTCTGATATGGACACTTCTTATTGACCTGCAAGAAAGAAATCACAATAAACTAGATATATTGGATTAAACTATGAAATCATGAAGGAAAATGACTTGACACAAGATCAAAACCATAGACATATGCAAAAGTGTAAACCCAAATTGAGGTAAAATGCTTATGTCTTGATTCAAGGTAAATTCCTGTAAGTCTTTGCCATACAAGCTAAGAGATTTTTTTCTCAAAATGAGAAGTTATAATTATATAGAGAAAGATGCTGATAGAATAAGGAAAGGAGACCCATGCTAGAGTCAAACACTTCTGAGACAAGAGACCATGTTTCTAATGTATTCTTCAAATTGTGTATGGGAGATCTATGCTATAGATGTTCAAGCCACCACCCTTGTTGTCCTAGGCCTAGAAAAGCATGGGATACTCTTATAAATTGAAAAATCCATCCCCAAGTTGTTGTGGCTAGACCATGCTCTCTTTAATGCTAGGTGCAACCAGCTATGCATTAATGGCTTGGCATGAAAACATGAGCTATGGCTCTCTATAGTTTGAAAACCAATCTATTTTATTAGTTTTTGGTAGATATATTTTACCTAAACATATTAAATCCCTTGGCTAAGTTGTTTATGCCACTTGTCTTGGACTGAGTGGTCTCTGATTCTTTCCTTTGACTTCATCAGTTACTGAAACTATTCTACATTTTTGTCCTTTTCTACTATTTACTTTGCCCATGTTTTTTCTCTTCCTTTCCTTCTCCTTTTGCACTCCCATGGGCTTTTCCTTTTGTCCTTCAAATAAAATGTTTGAAATATTTCCTTCAAACATTTTTTCTAAAGGATTTCCTTTCATTTTCTCACCCTTTATACTATGGCCTTCTCTTTGTTTGCCTCCAGCATCAAATTTTTTGTAACATTGATTTCTTTCAAAAAAAATGTCCGAAGGGTTTCCTTCAGACATTTTTTCTAAAGGAAATCATCCTTTGGGTCTTCCTTTGCCTTCGCTTTTTTGCCTATGCTTTATCATCTTTCAAGATTTTATTTGAGTGATTTCCTTCAGACAAAAAGTTTGAAGGAATTCCTTGGAACTTTTATCTGAAGAAAATTCTTCATGTGTCTTTCTTCCACCTTCAGGCTTCAGCATCTCTTTCCTTCAGACAAAATATCTGAAGAAATTCCTTTGAACATTTTGTTCAAAGTAAATTATCTCTTGGCATTGGCTTTTCCCGAAGGGCAAGTACCCTTCAACTTTTTGTCTTCATCCCTTACTTCCTCCTAGTGCCCTCTACAAGGGCCATCTGATCTCTGAATATACCCTTTTGTCTTTTGAAGAAGGTCCACTTTGTCACTTGAGTACCCTCTACAAGGGCTATTGGCTCACATAATTTCCCTGCAAGGAAAATGTAAGGGTCCTTTTTCCTACCTAGGTGCCCTTCACAAAGGCACCTACCCTTCAAAACTCCTAAAAATGACCCTTTGGAAGAAGTGAAGAGGTCCCCATACCAATAAAAATCCCTCCACAAGGGCACTTGCTTCCAGACTTACCCTTTGACCTTTCTTCAATTGTCCTTCAAAAAAGTGAAAAGTCCACTTTCTTTGTTTATGTGCCCTTTAAAGAAAATATGTGCCTTTGAAAAGCTACATAGACCAAATCAGGTCCTTCACTTGCTTTTAATTATAAAATTTGACAAGTAATACACCTGCACAAACCCAAATTGCATTAGATAGACCATTTCAAACTTCTCATGAGCTCTTACTTTAGGTTTTACATCAACTTCAACTCATAAAACAAACAAGTAAAGACACTTGGAAGACCCGATTTGGTCTGCCAAGACCAAATTGGGTTTTTCAAGTGTCTTTACTTATAAACCTTTATAAATAAAGATGTTTTAAAAGTCTAAATTACACCATAGGGATCAAATCAGGTATATCAAGTAACTTGACTTATGAAATTTCCACAAGTAAAGTCATTTGGAAAACCTAATTTGGTTTGTGAAGACCAAATCAGGTTTTGCAATTGACTTAGTTGATGAAATTTTCACAAGTAAAGTGGCTTGTAAAACCCAAAATGCACTATTGTAGGTGAAGTAAATGCTCTTGACAAACCTGAAATGCACTTGGCTAAGCAAATGAGGAAAACACTTAGATTTTTCTCAAGAAATGTCTGGTAGAGAACATTTTACACAAGGTAGTAGAGGGATGATCTAAACAAAACATGGATTAGATGAATTTTTTAAATAAAAAGGAGGGGGTGACCACTTTTGGCTTGCAAGACCAAAAATTGGTCAACACATTTGGTGAGTCACAGGGGGAGCATGCCTGCTATGCTAAAGAAGACCGGTAGCCTCAAAGTCCATTGGGCATGGAGTCAGGATGCAACTTGAAAAAGTTAGCAATAGCCTTCTAAAGAATTATGACCAACAAAGCTTTACCTCAAGCAATAAGGAAAAATAACACACAACAAGGCTAAAAACACTACACTTGTGCAAATAGCACTTAAGGAAAACAAAGATAACTGAAAGCAAAATATTATGTACAACTAACTAGATATATTTGCCTCCCTCCTAGATCAAAGGGAAAACTTCTCAAGTGTCCTTCATGGCAACAAAACTTATGGTGCTAGACAAGTGACTGAATGGAATGGAGACTTGGTGACTTGCCTTTCTTGCCTACCACCTTGATTGGCTTGTATTCAAGTGAATCAAGGTCAAACATGTCTACAACATACATGTATTTAATTTTCTATTCATAGATTGCCTCATGCTGGCCCTTCATTCTAATATATCTCACCAAGAAATCAATGGCTTCTAGCTCATCACTATAGGGCTCATTTAGCTCATATCCCCTTTGATATGCATCATGGACTGACTTGTCCCCTTCTACTCCATTAAGGAGCCTATCAAACTGATATTTTGGTTCATCATGACCTTCATGAAGAGGGGTAACTATTGTGATGTCTAGAATGAGATCATAAACTATTTGCTCATCCCAGGGGACATCATCTTCTTGATCAAAGCTCTCTTCTTCAAAGATTTCATTAAGATGGGTAGGCCTCTCCTTTTCTTGCTCAAAAACAAGAGTCTCTAGTTATTCAAAGACATACTCCTGATCCTCCTCCAACTCAGGTTCTATGGCATGGTCATTCTCCTCATCAAAGCAAGAAGGAATTTCATCAAACAAGAGGGGAGAGAGCTCACCATGCTTACATTCCTCATCATCCATTGTTGACAAATAAAGTTTGTCAACCTCATCTTCATATTGTTGAAACATTTGCATATATGCATGACCTATGTCTTCTCCATTGTTGATGATGTCTTCAAAAGGAGCATCCATGATGATTTCCTCCTCATTGTCATCCATGAGAGCTTCTTGATCAGCCATGAATTGGATCCTCTCTTCTTCACTTGCCTCTTTAAAAATAGGTTCCTCCTTGATAAGGGATGAAGTGGAAGGTTGATGGTTAAACTCATGTGGAAGAAGAGGCAAACCTTGAGCTAGAATCAAATGATTCTCTTCCTTCCATTTGGCTAGCACTTCATCCACATCAGATGTGGCTTGATATCTCTCTTGGAGGGGTGTAGATGGGGTGTGTTCAGATGTAGGATCTTATGCTTGGTCTGAACCATCCATCACACCTTAGCTGAGGAACCTCATTCTGGACTCCAACTCTATAATTTTCTTGGCTATATTCTCTTGGAAGAGCCTTTCTTAGAGGTCACAAGCATCATCATGATGAGTATGCACAGCTTCATCTTATTCAAGGCTTCTATCAAAATGAATAGGCCTCTCCTCCTCTTTTTTCCTACCCCATGATTTCATTTTTTGCTTCCAACTCATGACCTTGGGATTGGAACTCTTCCCTTGTGAATAGGCAGCAAATTTATCCTCTTTAAGGTCATGAGCTAGTTCATGATAGGCACTCCTATGCTGAAAGACTTGAGGAGGTTGAGGGAGACTAGGAAGGGTCTACTCATGCATAAGAAGAGCTACTTTAAGAGAGATGTGTTGTTTTCCAAAAGATATAGGGTGATTCCCATCAAAAGAGGGTTCAAATTCTAAGGAATTGAGAAGGTTAGTCTCCATGAGAGGTTATTCTAATGCCCTTTGGTGTTAGAAATCTAGATGCAAAGGATTAAGAGCAGGAGTGATTAATGCACCAGATGAGCCAGAAGATTGGATTTGGTGAGCAAGGGCTATTTGGTAGAAAGGATTTAGAGTATTTGGTAGAAAGGATTTAGAGTACAAGAGGGGACTTTATTTTGAGTAGGAGGGGGCTACTCTAGGATGGGAAAAGGCATATAAGGCTGGTTGCCTTGAATGAATGGGCTCCTACATCTTGATAGTTCCTCCTTCATGGATTTTAAGGCCTGAGTTTACCTGAACAAACACTCCTCTTTATACATAAGCTCTTGCTAATAACTATTCTAATCATCAAATCTATATATCTCCATCACTTGCTTCTTGAACTCCAAGGTCTTTAACATAGCGTTCTATACTACTGGACTATTCAACTACTGGACCATTCAACTCTATTGGTAACATAGCACGTATTCATAAAGGTCTTTAACATCTCTATTTATAAATGATCTACCATTATCAGATATAATGCGAGTTGGGATGCCATATCGACAGATGATAAGTTAATGTATAAACTTGGCAATTTGTCTACCAAAGACATAAGTGAGAGGGATGACCTCAATCCACTTAGTAAAATACTCGGTAGTAGTTAAAATATGTTTATGGCCATCTAAAGATGTTGGGTTTATTTTCCCAATGAGATCGAGGCTCCATGTAGAAAATGACCATGGTGTTGTGATTCGTTGTAGTGGTAAATAAGGTGTGTGTATCAAATTTCCATGTTATTGATAAGGAACACACTTTCTCACATAATTTCAAGCATATGTGTCCATTTTGGACCAATAGTAACCTGTTCTGAGGGGCTTTTTAGCTAAGACTACATTTTTGGTGTAGACCCCACACATTCCTTCATGAACCTCCTTAAGTGCTAGCTTGGATTCTCCTGAAGATAAACAATGAAGGAGCCTTCCATCATAGCCTTTGTGATAAAGTTCATTTAAAAGGAGGGTGTAATGAGCTATGCGGTGAATGGAAAGTTTATAATGATTGTTTGAAAGGTCAGATGGAAAAACGTGATCATGGAAATAATTATAAAAATATTGATACCAAATTAGTTCAAGTGGGGGATTGGGACCAACAATGATGCATACCCTTTCTAAATCTGGCAAGATATGAGCATGATATAGAAGGTTATCAATGATAAATTGATACTCTTTAATACTACTATCAATCTATATCATGGACCTAATTATTTCCATTGTATCAACAGATCTGTTGTTGGCCCTGGGTACTTGTTCAAAATGTAGAGATTTAAAATGAGTTTTGAGATTATCCACAATATGCTTGTAAGGTACAAGCTTGTCATCTCTAGTTTGATATTGATTAGTGGTCTGTATGACAATTAATTCAGAATCACCATAGACCATTAGGTGCCTGATATCCCATTGTACTGCAAGATGAAGTCCTACAGTAAGTGCTTCATAGTCAACCATATTGTTGGTACAATGAAAATTGATATGAAACACTTTGGAAATAAAACCCCCTTGCAGTGTAATAAACAATATGTTAGCTCTAGATCCTTGAGAAGTGAAGGAACCATCAAAATATAGCTTCCATTATGGAAGTTCATGTTGTACTTCTTCCATTGTCATAATAGATTCATTTGGAAAGTTGAATATGAGTGGATGAGTGTCTATAAAAGGGGCTCCTGCAAGTTGATTAGCAATAACCTACCCCTTAATAGCTTTTTGATTCTAATAATCAATATAAAACTCGATTAAGAGCATGGCCCATTTGGCCATGCAACATGTGAGAGTTGCTTTGGATAATAAAAAATTGAGAGGATCCACCCTAGTAATAACAATGGTTTTATTGTTCAACATATAATATCATAGATTTTGGGAAGAGAACACCATAGATAAGCACACCCTCTCAATAGGTGTATAATTATGTTAATAAGCCACCAGTGTATGAATTAAATAATAAACTACATGCTCCTTGCCCTGATCATCATGTTGACCCAAAAGTGCCCCTAGTGCATGCTTAGTTGCTAAAATGTAAAGAAGTAGTGGTTGTCAAGGTGTTGGTGGTCTCAAAATTGGCAAGTTGGCCAAATATGTTATGAGATTCATAAACACTAATTGACACTCATGATACCATTATAATGTGACCCCTTTCTTCAATGGATGTGTAAATGGTTGGCACTTATCTACCAATTGATAAATAAACCTACGTATAAACTAGATTTTTCCTTATATACTTTGGAGTTGTTTAAGATATGAAGGTGGAAGCATTTCAATAATGAACCTAACCTTAGCAAGGTCAACTTTGATCCCTCTTTAAGATACAATAAACCCTAGTAATTTTCCTAAAGTGATGTCAAAGACACACTTCTAAGGATTTAGATAGACTTTATATTCATGAAGTCTCTCAAAGATTATTCGTAAAACGTTAGGATGTCCAACACATGTTCTTGATTTAGTTAGGATATCATCAACATAGTCCTCAACTATATCATGCATCATGTTATGGAAGATGATAATCATAACACATTGATAAGTGGATCTAGTATTTTTTAATCCAAATGTCATGACTTGATAACAAAATGTTCCCCATAGGGTGGTGAATATAGTCTTATGTTGCTCTTCTTGAGCTATATTGATCTGATTATATCTATAAAATACATCCATAAGGGATAACATCTTATACCTAGTATTAGAATTGATAATCATGTCAATGTTGGGCAGAGAAAAAACATCTTTGGGGCATGTTTTATTAATATGTCTAAAACCCATACAAAGACATATACCCTATGGCATTTTGCTAACTGGAACTATGTTTGATATCCATTCAGAATAGCCTAGTAGTTGAATGAATCATTCTCCTAATAACTTCTCCACTTTGGCTTTTACCAATAGAGTGATGCATGGATGCACCTTCCTAAATTTTTGTTTGACTGGCTTAGAAATTGGATGGACAATAAGGTGATTAACAACTAAGTGAGGGTCTAATCTTGGCATGTCTGAATATGCCCATGCAAAAATATTAGTAAAATCCATCAAAATGGATATAATGTGTTCTCATTCTGCTTCAGCGAGGGAAACTTTAAGGTAAACAATTTTGGGATCCTAGTATGTTTCTAAGTTCACTTCAACAGTGTTTTCTAAAAGGAGTGTAGAACCATCTTCAAGAATAGTCAGCAATGTGTGATCATGATCAGCTTGTTCTGCTATAGTTTCTTGTTGTTCCTCCCAAAACTCTAGATAATGTGATAAATCTGAATCTACCAAATCAAGTAATGACCAACTAGCAAAAATCTCAAGAAAGTCAAGAGCGAGATGCTCAAAAACTTGTTATTTTGATGTGATTCTAATACTGGCTATAGAGCTAAGACTTGATGGACCTTGTGCGTCTTTTAGGGATGATCAAACTTTCCCATCCAAGAGCGCTTAAAATAGGTTTTCACTCAAGGTCTTGTCTTTTTCTTTACTTTTTCCCTGACTAATGAGTGCCTCAAAGAGGTTTTCACTCGAAGATATTGATGTTTTATCTTTATTATGACCAATAAAGTTTACCTGCTCTCTAAAGTAGGTAGAAGGATCTAATGAAAAATCAAAGCCTTGCTTATGATCACCAATTGACAATCCATCTCTGAGGCCCATATATTCTGCAATTCATTCTTCATTATAGAATTTATCAAGGCATATGACTAAATTTTGTTGGTCATAATCAATGAGTTCAATATGACAAAGGCATAACGAACAATGGGGCATTAAGGTCATAATGACATTTGAATCAAATCAATTTGAATCAATAAGTTCATCAAAAAGGCTATAATGGGATACTACGTCATTATCATGAGTCTCATCACTAGTCGATTTAGAAGAATCACTATCAAAAGTCATGAGGTCACCCTAGGTGATATAAATCTGAGACCATGATTCAAATTAGGTATACCAATTGATAAATGTTGTAAGATTCCTTGTAATTATGGGCCAAAGCTTTTCCCTATATAATAAAAATTATCCATGATCCAATTAGGGATGGGTATTTTGGATTCTAAAAACAATCAACAATGCCATCAAAATATAACCAGTCTCCTTCAGTGAAAGCCTCTCGATCCTATTTTGGTGAATTAACAGGTACAAATACCGACAGTGGTTTCTTTGTTTCTTTCTTTTATTGAAAAATCAAGTTGGGCCTGTTAGGGATTTTGGAAGGTTTGGGTTTAGAAAATGTTTTGAGAGACTTTGATAAATTAGCAACATGGAATGCATTCCTAAGATGATACATGGAAATGCCCCCATCTTTTATAACAAATTGTTTTGCAAGAGTTGCAAGAAATGGGTCAGCCAAAGTGGATGCAATATCAATAGGGTTGATATAATTGGTTTTTGGTAGATATGAAACTATTTCTTTATTATTCTTTATGATAAATTTAGAACTAGAACAATAGTTATAATTATGATATTTATCCTTTAGATGTTTTCAATATTTATAAGATTGTAAATCGGCAAGACTGGTGACTTTGATCCCATCATGGGGAAACTTAAGGCACTGATACAAGGTGGATGGAATAACCTGTATTTCATGGATCCAAGGATGACCAAGAAGTATGTTATAAGGCAAATTAATATCCATAATATGTAACAATGTGTGATGGGACATATACCCAACAATGATCGGCAAATAAATTATACCAAAAGATTCCCTCTTGATGTTGTTGTAAGCCTTTATGGTGATTGTCTCTAGTTGAAGGTCCTTCATAGTGTAGCCCAATCTCTGTACTAGTTTGAGGGACACTATGTTCAATCCTAAACCATTATCTATAAGAACCAGCTTGATTTTATGGTTTTCAGTGACTACCTCAATATACAAGTGGTTATTATGTCACAAACCAAGAGTAGACATGCCTTTTTGATCAAATGTGAGATATCAAAATGAAAACAAATGTCCTACAAGTGTTTGTAAATGTTTAGGATTAATATCTTGGGGAAAAATGGATTATTGTAAAAGGTCATTTGAAATAGTTCTATAGACTTCAGACGTACGCAAGAGAAATAAAATAGAAATATGCATAAGGGTTTACTCAATTGGTCTGATAGACTATAAGGCTTCTCAATAGGATGATGAGATGGTTTAGCCTTTGATAGCACAATGTTTAGCTTTAGATCTGAATTCATAATGTTCATGTTGGGTTCAACATTGGAAGAAGAAGGCAAAGGGCCCAAAAGGGTAACTTACGAGCATCTAGTTATGATTGTGCAATCTAGAGGTGGAAAGGAGCCATTATAATTAGAAGACAGAGGTAAATGGCCTTGGAGAGTGACTCATAGGCATCTAGTTACATTGGAGCAAATTTGAATTGGTGAGGAACCATTATAATTAGAGGAAGGATGGGGTCTAGCAATAGTAACTTGTGCAAACAAAGGTGCAACAAAATTGTGTGTACTCAACATGGCATTCTTAGAGAGAGAGGGCATTGACCCTATAAAAATGGGTCTAGTACTATGAGTAATATAGAACGGTTCACAAGATTTAACAATGATAGTGGCAATGTGGTTTGCAAAAATGCATCCCACGGTATTGTTATAGTTGTAAGGCATGTTGTTATAATCTCGATTGTTAGCATGGGTATTATGATGTTGATTATGATCATGGTGATTATGATTTTGACCTTGAGTCTGATTCTATCCTTAGTTTTTATTATTCCTTGGTGGTGTTGATTATGTCAAGGAAATGGATCTTTGTAGATCCCCATATCTTGATTAGTGTCATGTAGAGTAACATTGATCTCAACTTCACCACTCTCGATCAAATCGTCAATAAGGTGATGTAATTAAACATAATGATAAACATTGTGACCAACAAAATAATGGAATTTTTAAAATTTGTTTGCCTAATACCAATCAGGTTTGGACTAATCCTTAGAAAATGGCCTTGGTACAGGATATACAATCAAATTAGCTTCTACGAGCTTTTGGAATACTGCCTCAATAGGCTCTCCTAGTTTGCTAAAGACTATAAATTTTTTATTGATTTTTTTTCATGGAGGGCCTCTTTGCAAAGTGTTTGGTGGATTAAGGGAAGCTAATTACACATTTGGAGCCGACAGAGCCTACAGCCTTGTTTTAGTCACACCATTTCCAACCATGTTTTTATTCTTGTTAAACCCCTTGGGTTTCTCTGTTGCAATAGTCTAACTAGGATATTGGGTCTAATTTTATGTTTGACCCTATGAATAAATCTTGACAAGGCCTTTAGTTATAAGCACCTTTTCAATCTGTACACCCTTGTCTATAATTTCTTCAAATGTGTTTGTGCAAGAAATTTGTAGATTGTGTGCCACCTCAGGGTGTAAATTCTATGCAAAAATGTCAGCCAATTATTTGTTTGGAAAATTATGTTGAAATCATCTAGCTAATGCTCTCCACTATTGTAGATATGTTGTGAAGCTTTCTCCATCTCGTTGTTTGGCTTTACACAAGTCGGCAATGATCAATTCATGTTCAATATTATACGAGAAGTGGTTGATGAACTTTTTGGATAGATCATTCCAATCTGAAACAAATCCCTTGGGTAACTTAAGAAGCTAGTCTAAAGCTTATCCTGCTAAACTTTGTAGAAACAAATGAAGCAAATAAATGCCACTATAATCTAGCTATTGGAATAATACAAAAAAAATTTGAATATGTTCACGAGGGTCACCCTTCCCTTTGTATTTGTCAAATTTGGGTGCCTCAAAATGAGGCAGAAAGGGGACTCAGAGAATACTCAAATCAAATAGATATGGACATATCTCATCAAATTTGTATTTCTTGATTCTATTTCCTATCTCTAATCGTGACACAATTTCTTTCATCAAATTCCACTCTTGCATGTTTGGTGCATTGATGGGTGGAATATAATTTTGTTGGGGTGGTATGTGCCCCTGTTATGTGGATTTGTTATCTATATACACCCTATGATCCATGACTTTGTTTTCATTTTCTCCTTGAATCGAGTAAGCCTTTGATTCATGGGTTGATTGACATTCCTTGAAGTCAGCTGCCTTGAATAAGTGTTTTGTTGATTATGGGGAGTCTATGGTCTATTTAACAAAGTACGCATTGGTTGAGATGAACTAGCCAAATTATTTTGAACAATTTTCTCAATATGCACTGAATGTTTTGTTCCCTAATTTTGTAAAGGAACTAGAAGTTTTTGATGATTGAAACATGTATGCTTCATGTCTAGTGAAGCATGCTATAGAACCTATTGGGATTTAGGTTGTTCAATTGAGACATATTGATCCATTGTAGGTGTGTTCTCAACTAAAATGGTTTGTGTTGGTTCTACCACATTCCCTTGTTCCTTGGAAACATTGTCGTGTATTGAAGTGGCAAATAAAAAGTTTGTCAAGTCTGATAAGTTGGTTTGCATATCATTGAATTATCTTTTTGATATTGGTGACAAGATCTTGATCATTATGCATTGAATCTACAATCACTTCTTTACCTTTGCTAGAAGATGCAATGTTTTTTTTTTTAATGTGTGATGGATTGTTCTCATTGTTGGTCTTCTACCCTAACCAGGGTATGCAATTATTCCACAAGAAAATTTGATGGTAATCTAGCACCAGATTCAATCAACCTTAGGAGTGTTTCATCTTTGTCCTCTAGGGGTTGATGTTCAAATAATCTTCTTCAAATCCTACAGTCATGGGAATGTCCTCAAATACCATGAAATTGTCTTGTCCATCACAAAAGTGTTCCTCCTCATAAGTAGGGTCGTAAGAGACCCCAATATGAGTATACCTTTGCATCATGTCTAAAAGTTTGTTCTCTATGTATTCTAAGATTTAGAATGTGTTTTGAAAATTTTACAAGGTGTGTTTTGATTTTCTCTAAATAAGTGACAAGGTAAAAGAGACTGCAATAAAGATAAGGTGGCATAGTACCACACAACTAGAAGAAATGGTTCACAAAATTACTCAACTTTGGGTAGGTTGAAATCATTAAATCAGAAGAGGATATGATAACTCAAAATCCTAAGTGTAAGAAAGTAAACCAAACGTAAGCTTAGAGATACATCAATACCATAAAATCTAGTTCAACTTTGACCAGTTGCTACTATAAAATTAGAAGAAAGTCCATTGGATTAGGAAGGTAACAATGTGAACCAAAAAATTCAAGATGTGAAAACATGCAATAATTTCTAAGTATAAAACTAAAACCAAACGAGCAACACAACATCACCACATGGTAATAAGAGGTAGAATAAAATGTGTTCTATAACTTAGAGCATAAGTGACATGCTAAATAACCTAAGTTCACAATGATTAGATGATGATGAATCTATAAATGACCTTCAATCCAAATGAGAAATTATACCCAAGTTAACTCAAACCAAGTTTAAATGGTAAACCAATTAGCACGTTGGGATAAAACTTATAAATGTGAAATTCTAAATTTGAATTAAAAAGTGAAGGACTTAAAGTTTTTTGGAAAATGGTTTAGACTCAAATGGGTAGCATAACAACATTATTTAGACAATACCAACACAATGTTTAAGATGAGGTTTTGAACAAGGCAAAAGATGGTTTGGCTTTGACTAGGATAACGCCTACTTTGTTCAAAAAATTATGGTTGACATTTTATTTTCAAACAAGTTTTTAGACTAAAATCAAGACCAAACGAGTAAAGGAAAATACAAATACAACAAAGTATAATGTCTTATGCCCTAAACTGACAAGGTTGCTTCATATTGTTGAAATCCATCTATATATGTGATCTTGGGAGGATTTTAAGTGTTAATCCAAAATAAAAGTGCATGAATTAGTAGGTTTTTTACACCTCCTTCTCCCAAGAGATTGTATGGTGACATGGACCTTCGGGCTACTCGCCTTGCATTAACAATATGTCTATGGTAAGTGGGGTTATTCTAAAACTTAAGTTTTTAACCATCTAGATGGTCCCAAGTGTGATTAACACTAGAGATGTCTCATGTCAATTGATTTCATACCAATTAACTTACTATGCAAGGTTTTATTCTTTTGCATAGTGGTTCCATCCATGTATTGCTTAGTGGATCCTCTGGTTAACCATACCTGACTTAGATTTCATTACAAAAGGAGAGGTTAGCCACTCAACCCCTTAGATCTTGTAGTATATGTGCCCTGATTTATATATCCCATCATGGAGTGGGGTTGAAATAATATCAAGAGATGAAACCCTGGGTCAAAGCTTCCCTAAAGAACTCGTGAAGAAGCTATGAACTCCCCTTCACAAGCCAAGTTGCATATAATAAAACTAAGTAAAATAACTTTAGAGGTTGCTTTTAGATCACCAAAACCATATGGATTTTGGAGAGAGCCTTGACAACATTGTTTTCATGCCTTGGATAAAATCATAATTACAAGGAAGAGACATTTTTTATCACCCAAGTTCTCTAAAGGAGATGGAAGGAGAGTATACATGCACTCTTCGTTTTGCACCCAAAAAAAAAAGTAATAAATGATTTTGCATAAAGTAAAACACTTTTTAAAACTTGAAATTTAAGTGAATGTACATTTTAAGCACCAAAGTGAAGTATTTGATGAAGTTCCTATCCCCTTGGCCTTAATTACAAACTTTGAAAAACTTCACAAAACAAGTTAACTTAAAAAAAAAATCTAGGTTCCTTTTAAACACCAAAAGGAAGGTTCAAGACTTGATCATGCTCAAATTTGTCACTTTTCCATGCATATGACCTATAAATGTTAGAGGGTTTCCTTCTGCTTTGAAGCACAATTTTTAATAAAATAAGTAAGTTTTTAAAACTTGCTCTCGAGTTCTCTATTTTTCTTACACAAAGACTGACATCATTTAATAGTGATCAATGTTGGTTACAACAAAACCAATGTCGATCATAAAAGAACCAATGCCGATGGATAAAGACCGATATTGGTTACATGTGAACCCTTAGGCAAAAAAAGTTTTTTTTACAAAAAACACTTGTTAGCCCAAGTTAGAATAAAATCTCCAGCAAAGCTCTGGATCATGAAATAAAAATTGCAAACAGAGACTTAAAAATTCCAAAATGACAATTTGTAATTTTGAAGAAAATTCTAAAAATTCAATTTTTTCACATGTTATGCCCTGTAACAAAATCGATGTTGGTTAGCTAGGATCGATGCCAGTTACATAGAGTTGATATCAGTCACTATGTAACTTGTGTGTTAGAAAAAAACCCAAAAATATGGGAACATAATGATAAATATTTATTTTTTAAAGATTTTTAATGACTTTTTAGAAATTATAAGATTGCCAAGTTAGTCTCCTTGCTTGAATGGGATGCATGGTCCCACCGGACATGCCAAGATGTAGAGAAGGATTACAAATATAGTTAGATCAAGCATTAGTAAAAAAAAAGCATAAGAACATAACAAGATAAGCCATCTCTTTCAACGGGGTTTGACAAATGAAATTGGGATCTAATGAAAGAAATCACATACACAATACCTTCCCTAGAGCATCCCATCCCCCAAATGTGGCTCAAAACATGATTTTCCCTTGATTTAGCACTCAAGTCTTTGTTAATGATGCAAGGCAAAGCTCTTCCATCATCTCTTGTACACCAATGAAACTAGGGTCATGATATGAAACCAAATGTATGTCTATCAATGAAGTTGTCCTATTGCAAATTAAGCATAATAAACACTACACACAAATGGCTTGTGGAGAGAATTCTACATAATAAGTTTACACAAATGAAGCTTAAAAATGGTGGTCTTGGCCCTCTTATTTATAGATTTTTGAGATTGATCAGAATCAATCATGACCATCCATCTTGAGATTAAGACGTGTGGCCATGAATTAATCTAATTGTATATAATTAATTCATAAATACCCTCATAAATATTTGGAAGGAAGGGGCATTAAAGAGGCATAGGAGGCCTTAAACTTGATATTTGTTGCATTTATGGCTTATGGATGCCACCCCACAAATGATGTCATTTGATGATACAAATATTAAGAATTAATTTCCAATTAAAATATATTTAATAACTCCCATGGACTTTCCACTTAAGCACTTGATTTGGATTAATTTGCCTAAGTGAGATTAATCAAAATTTATGCAATTCTTTGAAAATTGGTTGCACACTATTAATCAAACTGGTCAAAATATCATATTACTAGGTTGTAATTTGACTAGAGTGAAATTAAAAGGTGATGTTAGTTGTGTATGGATAAATACCCCATTTAAGATGTTGTTGACACAAAATAAAACATGCACATGTTGTGTGCTTTTGAATTAGAAGAAAAGAGCGACCCAGAGCACCAAAATATGTTTTCATCATTTTGAATCAAATTGATTTGAGAAAATTTAATAATCACATAAAATGCGTTGCCCTATTTATGGATACATTAACCTAATTTGACACATGTATACGACAAGTTGGAACCATTTAACACATTTTAGTGATTTTGGTCCAAATTATGCATTTTCACAAATTTTGAGTAAGATTGATAATTTCAACACAATTGTGTTAGGAAATAGATGTCTACAAGTACCATATATTGTGTGAATGTGGAGAACATGCTTCCAAACCATGCCTCCACTGTAATCTAAAAATTGTGAAGAATGTGGAAAAGATAGTACTTGGTGTGATTAATAAGAATATGTAGAGGGGATATTTGTATTGTGTTAGCATGAAATCAAATCAAACAAAACACATTAAAAAGTTTACACCTCTAGCCTAGGCACTCAAGGAGCTAGTGAACTATACAAGTAATTAACAAATGAAATCAAAACAAGAGATTTTACCTTTCATGTGATCAAGTATTTATGTGTTGGCAATGGATTGATGTGCTCAATTGTGTGATCAAAAAATATTTGTCAATCAAGATCCTTGCTCCACCTCTCCTTGTCACCATGGTAATGTTGGTTTTGGCTTTGGCTTGGCTTAACAAATGGGCATGATAACTTTACATCAAGAGAGATTCTAGGGCATTTTGGTATAATAACATTGCACATTAAAAACTTATTTATCAATGGGTGAGGCCTTGTATTTATAGCCTCCAAAACTAACTCTAACCCAAGTGTAAATAGGTTAGAATTAACCATGGTTGAGTTCAAACTAACCCTAAGTGAGTTAAGGCTAACCCTAGTTGAGTTAAAGAGGGGACATGTAATTAATATTTAGGTTATAGATCTCATTTATTGAACATGGCTCTCTATTTCTGAATTTACTACATTTAGGGAGATATTTTCAATTTCTTGACTTTGAGGATGATGATGTCATCATGACCTCATTTTTTAAAAAATTATTTTAATTTTTTTTTCGCTAATTGCACATGTAAAATCCACTTAAACATTCAATTTGGTTTGATTTGTTAATTCGCTTAGCATTTTAGCACTTTAGGAATTGTTCAAGTGCCCTGTTTAATGGGTCCAAAGGCCAAAGTATCACATTGCTAGATTGAAAGGTGACTGGAGATGAATTTGTGAGGCTTTATTGATGTGTATAGGATAATACCTCAAATAGGGATTCCTCAACATGATCTGAGCACTAATGTCCAATGTGCAAACAAAATTGAGACATTCAGTGATTCCTAGACTTAATTTGTATTGTTTGATAGAAATCAATCTGAAGTCCAATTGGAAGCCAATTATGGCCATAATGAGGTGTCTACCCCTAGTAGTTAACTCACCTTAATAGGGAAAGACAACTATAAATATATGAATGTAACCATGTAGCATATAGAAGGAAATATGTCTAGATAGATGTAACATGGAAGCACATAGAACCAATGTGATCATATGTAAGCCTAAAATACATAATAAAAATCATGCTAATGTCTAAATATTAATATTATAGGGTCAACAAGCAAACAAGTACACACATAAGATCACTGAAAATCAAGTCAAAAGGCAATGGTCCAAGGAGACTACAAACAAGGGGAATGTTCAAATGTTGCAAAAATGAATGGACATGACTTAGTCAATTGTCCATAAAGGCAAATAATGACATATTCAAATGTACATAGAAATAAATCATAGGCACAAGGTAAACATATGATGAAGCATATTCAAATGCTTGAAAATGCAAGACAAAACACTCAAGGAAGTATGTAAAGGAAAAACGTAAACAACTAATATAAACATGTCATAGTAGCCCATCAATCGAATGTGATAGCAAAAATCATCAAGTACATAGCATATCAAGTACCATGTGAAATGTATAATCATGGATAATAGGCATGTGTAATTACATATGTAAGTTCAAACATGATAGTGTAGAGTGATCATCAAATCATATAACATGTGTATATCAAGATCATAAAATATTGATGCCCCTAACGTCTTGATGACGTGAGTAGAGGGAAGGCCCAACACCCATAAATTTATTATGTATTTGTTTATGCCTATGTATGTGTATTTAGGAATAAATGATATGTTAGTCCCCAACATGGAACTGACACATAGATGCCAAGGAATGTGTTGAAAGTGTTTTTGTATTTTTGAATGTTTTTTTTAATTTTTTTAGTATTTTGGAAAGAAATTTTTGGAAAATAGAAAAAATCTACCCATTTCCCCACTTTGAATGTAAATAAATAATCATTTTCCCAATCAGAATGCAAAGGACTATTTGGTAGTTCAATTTTGTTGTTCAAGTGGTATCGTGTCGTATGATTTATCAATCAATGCATTTTGATAAAGGTATTCTATTGTCGGTTATCACATATTTGTCACTGTAACCATCAAATGGCACATGTATTTTGCTACCTTGAATTAGAAATGTAAGACACATGCGTTTCATATCAATCTTTGCTTTCATATCGACCAAACAAGATGTAAAGTGAAATTTGGTTTTGAAGTTACGACCCATATTATAGAATATACAATCTTTGGTCCACATGCTATAGGTAAAATTTTGTATCTGAAGGAGTCTGGATTTAATGGAGATATCTTTAGTTCATCAATATGATGTCCCATTTGTTCAAAAAACAAATTTCTACAAAGTGAGTCCCATTCTTTGACAATTGGGATAAATGTACAAGCTAACCCATCGATATTTGCATAAACCTTTATATTTAGACATTTAAGTGGGTTTTAAGGATGGCCTTTTTTGGGAAGACGTGAAATATTGGAATCGATTCATTGTGTGGGAAGAGTTTTGATTTGTCTCGTTCTCTTGTATATTTGAATTTTTGCCTTCAAAGCCCCACATTGACTGGGATTATGGCCTATGATTTGATGGTAATTACAATATGGCAATCCTTGTTGGGAAAGAATATGACAACTTGATATTTGATGAGTAGAAGGTAATGAAATCATATTTAGTATCATTATTATCTTATTCTAGGTTGATTTGTAAAATTTTTGTTAAGCCTTTTTAGAAGATGCCCCATTATGTAACAGAACTTGCTTCTTATGAGATTGATCCAATGTGGTTTGTGAAGAAGAAAGTATGGAATGACAAGCTTCTATATTCTTATCAACTTTTATTGTCACACCTTCTACTTGATTTGGTTTTGTATCCACTTATTTCATCTCATGAGGATGGATCACCAAAGGAAGCTCGATTATTTGACCCCTTTGGAAGTTTTGTAATATGGGATCCCTTTGTGATGGTTCTTATTTTTTAGGTGCATCTATGTGCACCCCAGTGTTTAATTTATTGATAGGTTGTTGGTGATCCATTATTTTTCTTAAATACCCAAAACCTTGCCATTTTTCATTATGCTTGAGAGATATGGGATGAGTAATACCTTGGTTATGTTTGCCCAATCCTTGTCCTTCATATCCATATTTTAGCAAATATTGAAGGCCAAAATAATGCAATATTTATCTTGAGGAAGTTACAATATTTGAAAGACATGGTGCATTCATCATTATTATATTGGAATTTTTTGGCACCTTATGGTTGGAATGCTCTTGAAGTGTAAAATGCTTCCTTTTTTTATTGCTGAGTATGACTTGGTAAAGATGCCATAATTTCTTGGTTGACCTTAAAAAAATGTTCAATATCAAATGAAGGCAAGGAAGAATCATCACCCTTGATAAGGGGGATATTGTTTGGAAATGTAGGAAAAAGAAGGGTTTTGATCAATGAACCTGAAGTAACATCCCTTTATGAATGGTTTGAAATCCTTGATGATTTCCCTATTGATTCGACAAAAATTTTGACTGCAAGTGATGGAAGCCTAGACCCAATTAGAGGGATAGTAGCTACCACCATTCAAAGCTTTTGAATCAATGTCATCTCTGGTAAAGGCAAAAAAGAACACAAAGATTAGGATAAGGCAAGAGAATAACATCTACAAGAGAATGTTTATATATAAATGATTCTCAATCATGTCGAGTTCACCAAATGTTTAATACTAGTTTGGATAAGTATCCTATTTAGTAGTTAGGATTAAGGATGTATAAATGATAGGGCATAAGGGTGAATATCATATCTACATTGGGCCAATTAATAGGTTAAACTTAGATGTACCATATGCTGAATTCATAAAACTAAGATAAACTATTAATAGAAAGTACAACTATGCTAGATATAAATATGACAAAAAAAAAAACTTAACTATTTTTTATGCTAATACAGTGTTGCATATGGTACAGATGGGAAGCAAGTTGGAAGACAATTATGGAACAGTTGTGAGATTTTAGATCTAGTGCCTCCGGCTCTCTAGACACTTGCATTGGCTTGAGATAGTTGTGTTGATGCTAGTGTCTAGGTTTGATGCTAGTGCCATGTATGGAATACTTGTTGAAACACAATGCAACAACCTAGATGTTTATGGGTTTGGTTTTGCCTTCACTCTGGTGTAATTAGATCTAGGTCATGGACTGTCACTCCTGGTGAAATGTGATGCAGGGGCATCAAGGTAACAATTCGTAAATCATGAGAATGTGATAACTTGTGATGTAAATATGTCTTTTGAGGTCATGGAAGTGTTTTTGAAGTATTCAATATGTCTTAGAAGGTCAGTAAGGGGTTTAGAGTGTTTCATTAGCCTTGAAATATGTAATTTGGAGCTTCTCTCCAAAAATAAGCTTTTAAAATTTCAAATTATGTAATAAACCCTTGTGAGGGCCTAGACTTGTAAAATGATCTTGAAGGTCAAGAGTAGTTTGTAAAAGTTATCAAATTAAGTAAAACGGTGAAAAACACCTCATTACCCCAAAGTAGAACAAAATCCTATGTGGATAAGACTAAACAGAGAGAATATTGGTCTTCATTGAGACCAATCTAAATATAATATCTTCACCTACGTAGAGATGAGGTTGAAGTAATCCTAATAAGGCAAGTAGTTATGGATATAAGAGATTGTATGTGCAAGGAAGAAGTGTGGAGTAGTGCATAGAAAGGAGTAGTGAAGGCGGCCTTTAGGCCTGTATGTCTGTATCTGTTTTCAGCAGGAATGTATATAAAGATTGAAAACTAATCAGTAAAAAGCAAGGATGTTGTACATTGAAGGAACTTCTCAGACTTAAAGGAGGAGTAAGAAGGTTATTTTTTGTGCTTTTATTTCAATTATATGTATTATTGCTTGATGAATAATAAAATATTTAAGGTCTGTAAAGTTTTGTATTGATGACATGGTCTGATCTAAAGATCAACTATCATGGGTTTCCTATTGCATGAAATAGAGATATCCTCATATACGAGCTCTCAGGTCTGCATAGATGGGTCTGTGCACAGTAATTTTATGTGCATAAGGATAAAAGGTCATTCCAAACGTAACATATGACAATATTTCCTCTATCTAGGCAATGGGCTGGATAAAGCTTGAAATAGCTTTGATGTGAGTAGCAACATTGTATTCTCTTGTATACGAGAATGTATTTCTTACATGATTATGAACTTAATTTGGATTTGAAGACTCTTGAAAACCTGTGTAAGTTGTTGCTTGAGACCAACTAAATGGTTAATGAAAGGAAAGAAATGATTATTAAGTTTATGATATATAGTGCACATGCAGAATATCTCTCGGGCCATAATAAAATGACTGTGTTAAACAATCAATAAGAATAATGACCTTTTCATTTATTTAATCGGTATTCAAAGCACGAAGAGAAAGAGTCATTTGGGTCGAGATAAGAGAATGAGAGTCTTGTTATTATCAAAATCGCCATCATCAATATCTATTTGCAGGGTCTCGGCCATGTACAGGCCTGCACAAAAAATGTTGACTAAAATTCATTTTCCTAGCAAAATAATAAATAAACAATTCTAAAATTTGGACAGCGAGAGCATTATGGAATTAGGAATCCAATGAATCTAATTTGAGCTTGATTGATTAAATATAAAGTGAATTATGGTGAAAATATAGTCAGCTATATGTTGAAAATGTAGTCCAAACTGTGTAAAGTAATTATTAATGAAACTTTAGTACAAAATAAATATAGATGCTTGATTTTGTGATATAGGTGATAATCAATTCATTTATTCTTGAATTTTAGTATATTTCCCATTAATATGACTAAGAGAACAAATCATTCAACAGTGCGTAGAAGATTGCAGGTGCTTGTGTAATCAGAATTAAGCATTTTAGAGAAACGATTGGTTATTAGGAGGCAATAGAGTGGAAGACAAAAAAAAAAAAGTTTGGAGGTAATATTGTTGTGAAGATTATGATAGGAAGCAAGACTATTAGTTGGAAATATCAAGAGAGTCTATAGAATCGTAATCTTGTGAAAAGTGTGAATATTAGTATTGGTTTTGAAGAAACCAATATAATAATATTATATCTATATTGTGATTTATGAAAAAATAAATAAAGGTTTATGGAAAATAAAATGTTCTTGATTGGAAAACAAAGAGAGTAAACAAGTGTGCATCTTGGGATAGTACAATGAATTGATAAGATTGCCATCATTTTTGGTATCAGAGCTTAGATAAGCTCTTGAGAAAAGATGATCAGTTTTCAGTTTAAATTGTTTGATCAATATTTCATGATTTTTGAGTTGGATAATTCGGTTAAGTAGGTTTTGAGTTGGATTCAGGGTTCTAATTAAAGGAAATAGTGTAGGAAATTGATAAAAGTTTGGGTAAGTTCTTAAAAGGGTAATAATTTTGTCAACAGTGATTAGTTTTGAAAGGTCAGGGAACTTGGGAAGCTTGGCAGAAATTATTTGAAAAAGGTATGTCTTTGCTTATAAGGATTTGGTTAAAAGACAGGGTACAATGATTGACAAATTTCAAGTATTAAGAAAGAGTGAGAGGAAAGAGCTTTGTGAAACCTTAAAAGGTAAGAGGAAGAATGTCAAAGCGCTATAGCCATTAAGGCGTAGAAAAGTGAATAGAGCTAGTGAAAGATCTTAGGTAATCTCAAGAGGAGAGTTTATATAAAAGTGAAGGAGTCGAAGGTAAGGACCATAAGGTGACCAAAAGACTAGGGTGAAAAAGACCTAGGTGAGGTACTAGAGATAACAAGAAGGATAAACTTGCTAAGAGGATATAGGTCTAGTGAGGCCTAAAAGAAAGATAAAAATTGAAAAGAGAGAGATGGAGGGCTTAGAGAAAGTTAGTTACCACAGGAAGATGAGAGAAGTGGTGAACAGAGAAATAGAGAAATAAATTGCTTAGATGAAGATGATCTTAGCAACTATAACACAAATCTTGAAGGAGTCAAGACAAAGATTTGTTGTAAGGATCAGAAAAAGGATTAAGTGGTTTCTCAAAGAAATCCTTTAGAGAAGAAAAAATAGAAGACAAAAAAAATTGATAGCAAGGCAATCCAAAGAAAAGAAGAAAGAGGCAAATAAGCCTCAAGTTTTTAAAACTGAGGATTTATTTGTATGTGTGAATGTAGGTGTTGAGACAAATGAAGGAGAAGCTCACTTTGAGAGCTTAAAATCTAAAGAATACAATACATTGGTGGCAATAGAGAAGCATGAACAACATGCTTGCATAGTAGAGCATGAAGAAGTTGAATTATGCTATCCAAAAGAAGGTGAAATGCTTGATGAAGACGAAGACGCATTTGATGAGACTCAATGTCCTCAAAGTTTTCCTTGTAATATTGTATTTGATAATGAAAATGCAAATTTTCAAGAAGATGCTGTGTATAAACAAACAATTGAACTATTAGATAAAGTCATGAATGACGAATAAGGAAGAAACACCCATTGAAGTGCTTGTAGAATCTAATATGTTGCAGAAAAAGGTGTCTCAAATGACACAAGATGAAGATAAATCAGCTTTGAATGGATATATGGTAGAGTTTAATGAAGAAGAAAATATGATTTGGCATCAAATCATGCAAGAGTTAGAAGACTTGACCCTCATAAGATATGAAGAAGCTATAAAATAAGCTAAGATGGAGCTCTTGAATCTCTTGAATGAAGAAGATGAAGGGGCACGAATCCCTAAAGTTTTGAAATATGATTTTGTTCTGAGTTTTATGTTTCAGGTATAGAAGATTTTGTTGATGAGAAGGTGGAGTCCTTCATGGACTTCAACAAAGAAGATGAAGTGAAGATTGAGTCAACTAGGCTCAAGAGATATGAAGACAAGCAAGAAGAAAATAAAAATATACAATCAAACATGTGAATAAATATGAATGGAAGGTACCAAAATATTGAAGTGGAAGAAGCAAAAATCCCCTTTGAGCAAGAACTCAATTCTTTTCCCACCCAGGGAGTCTAATGCAAGACCATCAAGATAACAACTTGTAAATCATGAGAATGTGAAAACTTGTGATGTAAATATGTCTTTTGAGGTCATGGAAGTATTTTTAAAGTATTCAATATGTCTTAGACGGTCATTAAGGGGTTTACAGTGTTTCATTAGCCTTGAAATATGTAATTTGGAGCTGTCCAAAAGTAAGTTTTTAAAATTTCAAACTATGTAATAAACCCTTATGAGGGCATGGACTTGTAAAATGAACTTGAAGGTCAAGAGTGGTTTGCAAAAGTTATCAAATTAAGTAAAAAGGTGAAAAACACCTCATCACCCCAAAGTAGAACAAAATCCTACATGGATAAGACTAAACGGAGAGAATATTGGTCTTCATTAAGACCAATCTAAATATAAGATCTTCAGCTATGTAGAAATGAGCTTGAATTAAGCCTAATAAGGCAAGTAGTTAGGGATATAAAAGATTGTATGTGCAAGGAATAAGTGTGGAGTAGTTCGTAGAAAGGAGTAGTGAATAAGGCCTTTGGGCCTGTATGTTTGTATATGTTTGCAGGACTGTATATAAAGATTGAAGACTAATCAGTAAAAAGCAAGGATGTTGTACATTGAAGGAACTTCTCAGACCTAAAGGAGGAGTAAGAAGGTTATTTTCTATTCTTTTGTTTCAATTATGTATTCTTGCTTAATGAATACTAAAATATTTAAGGTCTGTAATCTTTTGTATTACTGACATGGTCTGATCTAAAGATCAACTATCACGGGTTTCCCGTTGCATGAAATAGAGATATCCTTATATACGAGCTCTCAAGTCTGCATAGATGGGTTTGTGCACAGTCATTTTGTATGCGTGAAGGATAAATGGTTATTCCAAAGGTAACGTATGACAATATTTCCTCTATCTAGGCAATGGGTTGGATAAAGCCTGAAATAGCTTTGATGTGAGTAACAACATTGTATTCTCTTGTATACAAGAATATATTTCTTACATGATTATGAACTTAATTTGGATTTGAAGACTCTTGAAAACCTATGTAAGTTGTTGCCTGAGACCAACTAAATGGTTAATGAAAGGAAAGGAACGATGATTAAGTTTCTGATATATAGTGCACATGCAGAATATCTCTCGTGCCATAATAAAATGATTGTGTTAAACAATCAATAAGAATAGCGACCTTTTCATTTATTTAATATGTATTCAAAGTGCGAAGAGAAAGAGTCATTTGGGTCGAGATAGGAGAAGGAGAGTCTTGTTATTGTCAAAATCATCATCATCATCAATATCTATAAATTAATGTGAGAACTTTTGCAGGGTCTCGGCCCTGTACTGCATTAAAAAAATTGACTAGAATTCATTTTTTCAACGAAATAATAAATAAATAAATTTGAAATCTGGACAACTCGAGTGCATTGAAATCAGGAATCCAACGAATCTGATTTGAGCTCAATTGGTTAAATATTAAGTGAATTATGGTGAAAATATAATCAACTATATGTTGAAAATGTAGTCCAAACTGTTTCAAGTAATTATTAATGAAACTTAAGTACAAAACAAATATAGATGCTTGATTTTGTGATACAGGTGATAATCAAGTCATTGATTCTTGCATTGTAATCTATTGCCCATTAATATGACTAATAGAACAAAGCATTCAACAGTACGTAGAAGATTGCAAGTGTTTGTGTAATCAGAATTAAGCATTTTAGAGAAACGACTGGTTATTAGGAGGCAATAGAGTGGAAGACATAAAAAAAAATAAGTTTGGAGGTAAGATTTTTGTGAAGACTATGATGGGAAGCAAGACTATTAGTTGGAAATATCAGGAGAGTCTATAAGATCCATTAATCTTGTGAAAAGTGTGAATATTAGTATTGGTTTTGAAGAAACTAATATAATAATATTATATCTATATTGCCATTTATGAAAATAAAAAAAAGTTTTATGGAAAATAAAATGTTTTTGACTGGAAAACAAAGAGAGTAAACAAGTGTGCATCTTGCGATAGTGAAACAAATTGATAAGATTGCCATCAAAATGACAAAATCCTAACTTTGCATCTTCAATGTGGCCTTGCAAAAAAATGGGTTAGTGGGCACACAATGTCGAACTTACCCGCAATGACCCCGTTATCAAAGGTTGTTCCCTGTATAGACAATACTCTAGAAGAGGGCCTCAAACTTGTGTAGTTCTCCCCTATGTATTGGCTTGTGTGTGAATCATGCAAATGTGTAAATCAACTACAACACTGCCTTAGCTTGTAACTTGGCAAATATGACCTTATGATTGCTCATTTAGTACTTCAGAACTATAGCTACATTGTTTATTTGACTAATATTAGAATAAGGAAAAATAGGAAAGCTTTTGATAACTTGAGTGTTTTTTAAATGCTTCTTGAGTGATCTTTGGTATGATTGCTAGGTGATGAATAAATTAGGGTTGATATTATATTTATACCAATGCTATCGGTAAATAACTCACATTAAAGCATTTAGGTCAACCATTGTAATACCATTCATTTTCAAATTGGATGACTTTAGGGCATTAGACACTTGCATCGAGCGAAGACAATAATATCGATGCTACTATCTGACCCAAACATTAGTGTTCAGGAAGAAGGAGAGTAGGCTCAGGTTCAGAACTTGTAGAGGTGTAAGATAAGTACATTGTAAGTATTCTCGGCAAGATGGGATGTATGTGTCATCAATATAAGGTTGTTCAGACTAATATATTGGCCAAGGGGCACAAGATAAGGCATATGTGAGGCTTGCAGAAGTAAGACATGTGTAGAACTAAGAGAAACAACCAGGGTCATGAGTTTGCTAAGTGTACAAAACTGAGGTGCTACATAATCATAGAATATCATCTACAAAAGCATTCCAAAATCAAATTTAGGGTTAAATAGTTTTTTTTTGAGACGAAAACCTCTTTCAGAGTCTTGGTGTCTTCATTAGTAACAAAAAAAATTGATAAAATGAATGCAGAGCTGAAATTATGACTACACCTACCAAGTGTCATTCTCACCCGATCTGATCATCTCAATATTAGAATTTTTAGTTTTGCATTTTTTAGTTCCTCCTCCTCAGCTTCGTATGGATATTCCTCTTGCAACTCCTACTTTGGTTCATTTTCTACAGTTACTTTGAATCCATACACTTATTCCCCCTCATCTTATTTAAACTAAATATGTTCATGATCATCCTTTGATTGTCCTTCCTATTTTGGAACTCATTTTACCTCATTGTAGATAACATTGCGATTATAAATAATTTTATTTGTTTTACGATTTCATAGCTTATATCCCTTTACACTAGTACCATACCCATTTGAAATATATATTTTGTTGATTTGTTGTCTTAGTCCTTTCCTTTGGAATATATATTTAAGCATCACAACCAAAAATTCTAAAATGTTTGAGAGAAGCTTTTTTACTAGTCCATACTTCATGGATATTTTTATCAACCAGGGTTGATGTGGGTGATTTATTAATCAAATAACAAGCAATCATATTTTCTTATGCACAAACTTTCTTTCTAATCTTGCACCACTGAGCATGCTTCTTACCTTATCCATTAGATCCCTATTCATTCTTTCTATAACTGCTAAGGTGTATGTGGAGTTGCCTTTTGCCTTTCTATTCCACAATTCTTATAGAATTTATTGAAAGCATTAAAGCAGTATTATCCACCATTGTCACTCCTTAAGACTTTATCTTCTTCTTTGTCTACTTTTCAACAAGACCCTTAAACTCCTTAAATTTATTGAAAACCTCAAATTTAGTCTTGATACAATAAACTTGTTTTTCTCGAGTAGTCATCTATAAAAGAAGCATAATATACATATTTCCCTAATGATGGAACCTTCATAATTCCAAATGCTTCAATATCCACTAAATGCAAAATCCCTTATGATATTATAACACTACTGGGTAACTTCACTCATGTTTGCTTACAAAACACATGATTTTCACAAAAATCAAAGTCTAATGGTTAATCATTAACTATTTTACCCATATATTTAGATTTTAATGCTCGAAGGTCTTTCTCTCTACTGTGTCTCATTCTTTGATGCCACAACATTATCTTCTCTATATTTGATGTAGGATCCTTATTTGAAATAGTGTTCACCATATGAACCATAGAGCTATTACACTCATCACTTGTAGTGCATGCCTCAAGTTTGAACAATGTTCTTGTATGGACTCCTCTTTCTAGTACCATTGCTCCACAAACCTTCATGCAACTATTTTTATTAAATACCACTTGCATATTTACACCATGCATCTTACTTACAAAATATAAGGTTTCTAGTTAAACCTTGGATGTGCATAACACCAATGGAAGTTTTAATCCTTATATCTTTAAACCTCGACTTAACTCTTCCTCTACCTATGTTCTTATAGGTCAAGTTGTCTCCTAAGAAGACATCACCTATATTGATATTTTTTATTCACAAAATCATTTCCTATGAGGGGTCATATGAAAAGAGGCACTTGAATCAATCGACCATGCACCATTATATGCATGTGAGCTTGAAGTTGTTGAGTATAAATCCTCCAATTCTTCACTTGAGGGCTTTGCTTCTGCAAATTGGGAATTGTCAAATGACTTAACCTTTTCAACCTTTTTATATTTCCATTGTTTCTTGAAATGACCCATTTTACCATAGTTTTAATATTTCTTCTTATCTTTTGTTGTAATATTAGATTTACCTCGACACTTTGACCTTCTTGAATTTATTTTAGTTCTTTCTTGGAAATAACCTCTTACAAACAAGACATCATTTGTTTAATAATCCTTAGTAGATTTTTTCTCTCATTTCTTCTAATAATAATGCTCCCACTCTGTCCTCATGTTTTAATGTTGATGCAGTAGTAGTTATTGCCATGACCAAATTATCTAAAGAGTCATAAAAAGAACAAAGAAAAATAATACAGCTTATTTTAGAGAAACAATTTATTCACTTTAGACTTTGTTTTATACAAAGTCCCTAACTTTTCCCATAGATCTTTATAAATTTTCTCCATCGAGATAATCAACAAAATCAAATCTGACATGAACAATCTGATTGAACTCTTTGCCTTCATATCAATATTTTTTATATCTTCTAACTCCATACCCACAAGTTGCACTCCTAATACAACATCCCATGATCTATGGCACGAGAAGATCTTTCATCTTAATCTTCTACAACTCAAAATGTTGACCATTGAATTTTTTAATCTCTATCATTGTGCTTCCCTTCATTCTCCTTTAGTTAAAAAAATTCTCACACGTAGAGCTCCCACTCAAACAATCATTATCACATTTTAAAGGAACTCTAAGACCTAGCTCTGATACTAAATGAAGAGAAAAGAGATATGATAAACTAAAAACAAGATAAGCAATACTAACAATATCTTTAAGCTAATAGAATAAGAGAAATGGAATACATACAATATTACACACTACACACAATTTTATGTGAGAAACCCATTTTAGGTAAAAAAAAACCCAACACGGTAACTCCTTTATTGTATCAACTCAAGTGTATAGAAAAATAATAATGCACTACCAAATTTTGATTTTTTTATACTGCATGTGAGAGTGTAGAGAGGCACATCAATAGGTAACTGTCAAAGTGGTATTACAAAACCATGGGTACCAAAACCATGGGCTATATAAAACATGGGTTATAGCCACATAAAAATATCACTTTGCAAATCATGTAAATATACAACACATTTCCAACACAATAAATCACCATGCTCACATAAGGGATCCTAACTGGAGTTTACATTATTTTTTTCATTCACTACCTTTATTTTATCTTAATTCACTATTGATGTGCCATTTGGAAAGGCATTGGGAGGATAGAAGGACATGGCAAAATGCAAGAACACAGCGTGATCATCATCCAATAGATAATCATGCTAACATAAGAGCTCCCAACTACTATTTACATTGTTTTCTTCATTCACTGCCTTTGTGTGTTCTTCATTCACTATTTGTGTGTCATTTGGAGAGGCAATGGAAGGATAGATGGCCAAGTCAAAGCTTGATGACTTAGTGTGACATGGAGGAGTGTAGCTGCTATGTTGTGCTGAAATATGATAGTGCCTTCGAGGTGGAGAGTAGCAAATTTCACTATGAGAATGGTTGCAAGAATAGCTTCTTTGGTGTACCCCCTGCCCATTCCCCCTGCCCCCTTCCCCGTTGCCTCATGAAAAGTTCTATCGATTGGAGGTGAAGAAGCAACCACATGAGAAATATTGTAAGAAGCATTGCCCTAGTGATCTAACAAAGACTTGAGATGGACAACCTCAATGCCTTGCACTTGAATCTACATAAACACATTTAAAATAACCATAGCCTTGTTATATTTAGAAAATTTCTTGTCAGCGATAAAGTTAGAAAAAGCAACACCATTTCTTTCTTCCCAAATTTTTAAAAAGTGAATATCCACTATGAAAGTATGCCAAATTTATGAAAATTTTGTGGAAAACATAGGCTAATAATTGAGAATAATATTATTCCAAATGAAAGTCTCCTAAAAAAAATGGTTTGAAAAAATCATGGATCCATGTCCAAGTCAATTGAGCTTTCTTGTAGAACCAAAAAAAATGCTTAGCCATCTTAGTTTGGTCGTAAAAAGGACACTTGGAATGACGAATACTTAAATGCAAAAGGTGATGCCCTAAGGTTAATCCCTGATAAAGTAAGCACTAAGAAAAATGAGCAAGCTTGGGCTCAAGAATAGAGCTCCAAACAATTTGAAATATCCTACACCAAGTGTGAGTAATGGACTGAAGAGACCATCTCTCATTGAGCTTTGATACATAGGTAGCTAAGGCGAAATCCATTCACATCCCTTGTTGGGAATATAATTGAGGAATGGGGTTTTAACATACCACTTATAATCTTTCCACTAAGATCTGCATAGTTTATAATAATTTTATGTAACATTTATATTGACACATCATCAATAACCACCTAAAAAGACTCCTAGTCATTATTACGAAGACAAAATTTGGATTTTGCCTCATCCCACAAGAGAAAAGTCCAAGAAGATTTAGAGTAGATATATTTCACAATGCACATGACTCATCTAAAAATATTGCGAGAATGGGCTCAAGGCACATCTGCAAAAGGGACGTCATGAAAATTAATAACTAGGAACCACCACAATGAATGTTGATTAATGGAAAGACCGTCACTTAAACCACCACCATGAATGTTGATTCCCACACTTTCCATACGCTTTTGGAAAGAAAAGACCCCAAAACCTTGATAGGGGCATGCAAGATAATGCAGTTTTGAAAGCCTAATCCCTTCCAAGCAACAATCCCATGAGGAGATCTTGTAAAGACACAATTCCTAAGCAAAATTTTCCAAGCTTTATTCCCTTTGATGGCTCAGATTATCCATTTAGTACGAAGTGCAACACCTTATAGATAAACATCAAGCAGTCTCAACCCTCCCATCTCTTTGAGGAGACAACAATATCCTCCCTCGTGTAAACCTTTCACATAATTATCATTGGGCCAAATAAAACCCCTTAGAAGTTTAGCTTCTTGGTATAAGGCTTTGGAGGGAACCCAACAAGAAGAATAATATACATTGGTTACAGTGAGAACCTCAGAGCAAATTTTATTTTTACTAGCTAAAAATAACAACTTAGTGATCCAGTATGAGAATTTATTTTCTACCATGTTGATGAAATACTAGGTGAGTGCCAAGTAATGAGGGGCCAAAAGGGGACTTAAGTGGCAATGAAACTTTAGAAAAACAAACATACCTCACTTTTGATTGATGATTTCAAAGGCTTCCATGAGGAATCCCATCATAGTGTAAAAATATACATTGTAGCATTTAAAGTTTTGTTTATGAACCTAAAGGTTTTTTTACAGTTGAATCAAATTTGATAGATAAATATTTTCAATTTCAATGTGTTAACTATTAATATTTCTATAGGTTCATGAATAGTGAGCCCCTATTTGTAGAGCCTTTTTTGAAACAAACAATTGAAGTTTTTCATAATTGTTCGTGGACATGTGGAGGACATGAAGAATGTTGTGGTAAATTTTTATCAAATTATATATATATATATATATATATATATATATATATATATATATATATTAAAGTTTTTCATAATTGTTCGTGGATATATGAAGGACATGAAGAATGTTGTCGTGTATATATATATATATATATAAACAAATGAAGTTTTTCATAATTGTTTGTGGATATGTGGAGGACATGAAGAATGTTGTGGTAAATTTACCACAACATTCTTCATGTCCTCCACATATCCGCAAACAATTATGAAAAACTTCATCCGTTTGTTTCAAAAAAGGCTCTACAAACAGGGGCTCACTATTCATTAATATTTCAATATTAATGAATAGTGAGCCCCTGTTTGTAGAGCCTTTTTTGAAACAAACGGATGAAGTTTTTCATAATTGTTTGCGGATATGTGGAGGACATGAAGAATGTTGTGGTAAATTTTTATCAAACTATATATATATATATAGCCTTTTTTGAAACAAACGGATGAAGTTTTTCATAATTGTTCGTGGATATGTGGAGGACATGAAGAATGTTGTGGTAAATTTTTATCAAACTATATATATATATATATATATATATATATATAGTGAGCCCTTATTTGTAGAGCCTTTTTTCAAACAAACGAATGAAGTTTTTCATAATTGTTCGTGGATATGTGGAGAACATGAAGAATGTTGTGGTAAATTTTTATCAAACTATATATATATTTATATGTAATTTGATAAAAATTTACCACAACATTCTTCATGTCCTCCACATGAAGAATGTTGACCGCTTAGGAAAAATGAAAGATTGTTTGTCTTCCAAGGTTAAACAAGGTCAATTTTTTTGATTTTTTTATTTTCTAAATTGTAACCAGTGAAGTGTATAATGTTGCATTGGTTGAAATTTTTTAAAATATTTAATGAGTCAAAAGTTATTATAATTTTTTAATGTGTATCTATTGACCACTAGGATACACTTAAGTAAATAAATCAATATAAATTAACAATTTAAATTAATTTTTTTAAAAATATATGCTTTAACACTAACATTTTGCTTGACAAAACCCATTTGGTATTGTCAAACCCAGTCAAGGGGCCCTATGGCTTCGCCAATTGTTGGATAAGTTTAATTTCCGCAGCACAACGCTATTACACTTTAGTGGGACGACCAAAGTGCTATTGTCATTTCTCGCAATCCTATTGAACACCAATGCACTAAATACATTGAGATACATATGCACTTCATTTGACAACTTATTTAGGATGGAGTTATTTCTTTGGAGTTTGTGCCTACCACGAAACAAGTTGCTAACATCTTCACCAAACCCTTTGTTGCACCTCTTTATCTTCAATTATGAGCATTGATTGGGGTGAAGGAAGTTGTCACTGGGGGGGGACTTAGAGTGAAGTAGATCCTTCCTCCTTTCTCATCTTTCTTATGATTGTATATGGGTACCTAACATGGCCTAGTAACTAGGACCCATCTTTTATTCCTTCCTAATATTAGCTTACAAGAAAGTATTAAAGTATTCGACTTTAGTTTAGTAGTTCTAAACTCTAATTAGGAAGTAGTTAATTAATATTGTGTGTGCATAAAATAAATAAGTGCATTTATTATTAGTGTGACACTTGTCACTCCAAACTTAAAATGTTAGATCATTCTAAGCATAGATCCTTCTAGTTTGTTCTTTCTCGCCTATTTAACGAGGTTGATTTCACTAGTGTGAAAATCAAAAGAGTGCGAGAGCGCTTGTATAATCATTTCTGAAGCAATATTAATATTTGATTCCTTTGTTTTAATTGAGTAATTGTTCTTCACTTACGAGCTATTGTTTCATGGTGTTGGTTCTCTAGCTAGATCTTGTCACTATTGCTTGCACTTTTAGCATTACATCGTAGAGGCTAAAATCATATTGTAATTAAAGTGCGGTACAACATGTTTTATATACATGGATGAAAAATATCTTATAATTTATATATTAAAAATACATATGTACTATAATATATAGGTAAATATCCTCTAATTAGTAATTAAGAAAGTAAATAAGTGTAAACCGATGGTTACCAAAAGTAACTATTAATGAAGAGATGTAACATTTAATTTTTAAAGGTTATATAATGATGTAAAATGGTGTGGAAGAGGTAGATTCATAATAAGAAAAGATGATAATTAGAAATAGAAAAACATGAGAGAGAGAAAGTAATGAGAAGAAAAAGGTGGAATATAGAATGAGATGAGTATAGAAATAAAGAGTGCAAAAAGTATAGAGTAGAAAGATTTGCAAAATATTAATAGATATTTTGTACTTTTATATATAGATAAAGAGAGTTAGTAAGAAAAATTTGTGCACTATGTATTGTGTATGCAAATAAATAAATAATAGATGCGCATATTAACTAAGAATTAACATATAATAATAACATTTGTGTTATATTAATTTTAATTAGAGTCATTTCAAACTGCATAATAATCTGTAATCAAGTTATATATATTAATATATAGATGCTTTTCAATCCAAAAAAAAAGTTATAGACATCATGTCAACAAAATAATTAGAAAGTAAATAAACATATAGCAATGGTCTTGGGTGAGTATATGTGCAAGTGAAATATCATACCGGAATCAAAAGTATGGTATGGCACTCAAGGAGTTCTATTTTTAAAAATGGATACAAAGTTGGGAGAATTAACCCCGGATTTATGGCCAATAGGTTCATCAATAGAAGAATTAATCCAAGATAAATATGATAGAATATTTGTGCAAACATAAAGATCCACTCTCTATGTTTGTGTGCCTACACCTCCTAGTGTAGATTGTGTGAGCAAGCAAAGGGACTACTTAGAACTAGTGTTATACGAGCATGCGTCCCATAGATTTTGGACTTCAGTTGGAGTAAATATCTCCAATATTTTTTATTTTGTTTTAAAAAAATACTATTTTAAAAATTTCTAACATTTTTATTTTAAAATAAAGTTGTTTATGCCCTTGCCACCCCTCCTTCCCCACGCCCCCCCGAAAAAAAAAAAAAACTATTTGTATCTTTAAAAAACATTTAACACTTATCTCGAAAGTACTCTGAAAAATATTATATAAAGTTTCTAAATCTCATCGAATAAAGTTAAAATATTTAAATGTTAATTTTTATACCTCAATTTAATAGGCATCTTGTGGCCTCCACCATCCCCAAAATCTGAGAATTTTTTGGCGGTCCAAAAAACCCTATCCCTCATCCCCCTTTATATAATTATTCATCTTATTTTTTATTTTTTTTAAAAGTTGAAAATGGAAATTGTGAAAAATGGTGGAAGAATTTTCCGAGCAAAAATACTTGTTTTGCCAAGCTTTATATGACTTTGTAAATGTGAGGGTGCTTACAATGTAATGTATGTGAAGCGCATTAAAAACAATGCCCAATTTAATGAGAATAACAATAGCAGGGGCTGACAAAAATAAAAGATGATGCAAACTATGAAGCATATTACAAATAATGCCCAATTTAATGAGTAACAGTTGCACGAGCTAACTGAAATAAATGATGATACAAACTGCAATGGGTGAGCATACTTGTCACTGGCATACATTTTGAAAGAACTTTAGTGCAATTACATCTCAAATAATCATCTTCATTCATATTTTTCAACCCTTTTTAAAACATTTTATCGTAGTGTGGAGATTTCGCAGTCTTGCTGAGGATTCACAGATTCGAGCCCGAGTTGACTAAAATGAGGACATGACAACTATTGGGACGGGACTCACAATGCAGACTCACGAGACCACTACTCACTGAGTCTATCAAAAAAATTAAAAAATGTAAAAATACACAATAAAGTGAAAAAAACAAAACACAAATCTAAACTTAAAAGGCATTCTATCATTCTCAAACAACAATTCACTCATTCTAACTTTGTTTTCATGAACCCATTCCATTTTTTATTTTCTTCACTTTTAAGGTTCACACCCCATTGTAATTGAATCATTCAAATTTATTGTTTTTGCTTCCAAGGGGCTGATTGTTAGTGTGCAAATGTTGGTTCAGCAATAAGTGAGTGTATTGTTGAAGCCTTGGGTGGCTAGAGTGTCAAGGGATTGGTTGTTTTTAGGTGCATTGGCCGACCCAAAGCTTCAAGTCAAAATGTGTGCTATGTGGATTATGTGTCACTGTGCATCGTTGGAGGCTTAGAGTTGATTCAAGTGTGCATCTACAAGAAGTAAATTACATGAACACTTATTTATTTCTCTCATTTCCTAACTTTTTCTTCTTCTTCATTATATATGAGTGAATCACAAAAAATGACAACTGCGTGTTTACAAAGGAGTGCCATGAATGGGTCGATCGCGCTGATTGCAAGATAAAGCTTGTAGTGTTAGGAGACGAGCGAACTTGTACATCTAGGGATAAGATAATGTAGTATAAATACCACAAGGACGGGTACAATCGCTGCAACTGCTTTCTTGACATACAAAAATTGTCCTAGGCTCCAACATGTTGGAGCTTGGATTGAGAGGACGAGCAACGCAAGGTCTTCTCAACCTTCAAAAACATAACGTATCTTTTTATATTATGTTTTTGTTGATGTCATCGCCATGGATTTCTAAATTCATATTTTGTACATAAAAAAATTGATAAATATTAAAACATTTCATATTTAATATTAGTTCTCAACTTTCAAATTTCAAGTTCAATTGTTCAATTGCAAACATTCAATATCACAATTAAAACATTTCATATTTAATATTAGTTCTCAACTTTCAAATTTCAAGTTCAATTGTTCAATTGAAAACATTCAATATCACATTATTTACTTCTCTATGTATACATGTGCATATTAGATGTAATTGACTAGTTTTGAGTGTATTTTTAAGTGTATTTGATATGGAATGTATTTTAATAGTTTTTTCTTTTAAAATTCACTATTTGTTAATGATGTTTTAAAACTTACCAAGTCTTGGCTGAGTTTTTTTGCCGAGTCCGAGACAAAAATAGGCTTGTCGAATATTTCATCAAGTGAGTCTCAACACTATGCATTTTATCTCTCCTCTTCTCACCTGCATCTTTATTTAATCTAAAAGATAAAATGCAAACTGCAATGGGTGAGCATACTTCTCACTTGCATACATTTTGAAAGAACTTCAGCTCAATTACATCTCAAATAACCACCTTCATTCATATTTTTCAAACATTTTATCTATCCTCTTTTCAGCTTCATCTTTTTTTAATCTTAAAGATAAAATTGGATGCATCACACCCCAATGGCATCTTTTTAATTTCTGATCTTTGAGATAAGGTTGCACACAGTTTCGTGTGCTCAAAGTATAACGGACATTAAAATACTTTTTTCAGTGAAAGATGGTCTTGTCTGCTTTTAAATTGGAATATCATGCTATGGGCACGCCCATAGAGAGATGGATGTTGGGACATGGACCAGCTAGGACTCGAACCTAGGACCTTCCATACACTGCTGGAGTGCTCTACCACTGAGCTACTGGGCCCTCTTGGACCAGTCCATCTTCGGTCCGAGTGTGGCTTAACACCAACACCCCCCCTTAAGCCACACCTCTCGTGTGCTTGGGGCTCTTAGCCTAGGCCTGGCTTTGATACCATGTTGAGACATGGACCATCTAAGACTCGAACCTAGGACCTTCCATACGCTGCTGGAGTGCTCTACCACTAAGCTACTGGCCCCTCTTGGACCAGTCCATCTTCGGTCCGAGTGTGACTTAACACCAACAATGAAGGATACTGATGAAGACCACTGCACACAAAGCAAACTGATGAAATTGTTTTTTTTAAATGCTACATGAGAGACACATATGCATTTGATTTCACTGCATAGCCATTGAAATATTTAACAGTCACCTGGAGATGCAGAGGTACATGTACGGCAGGGGAGTAAATGTAAAAAGTCCGGCTATACTATATAAATATAGTCACCAGAAGAAATGGGTACAGGGACGGGGTCACCATCTCTATATCTAAGTCTCCTGGTGACTGTTTTTTGTCAAAGAATTGCACGAAGGTTAACTGAACTAAATCATAGGGAATAGAGAATAAAGTAACTCTTAAGATGATTATAGAAGAAGTTATACAGAGATCTGCAACTGTTATTTGAATTCAAATGAATGATCATATAGGGATCAAAAGTATGGTATGGTGTTACGGCACATGCTATACTTGAAAATACTTTGTAGCCAACAGATTTTGCGAGCAAATGGATTAAACCAAAAACATATCGTGATAAAACATACCTGTAAATGGAAGCTCAATTTTTGAAGCTTGTGTGCTTATAATCTACCGGCTTAGATTGTGTGTGTAAGAAAAATGAGTATCTGGATCTTACCATCATCTCACAAGATATTATAGGCTATCTTGAAAGCATAATTGGTATGTGTACTGATAGCACATAAGGCAGAGAATTTTGTGTAGCTGAAAAAAATTGAACTGAATTTAATTGTCCAAGGGACCATCTTATGCAGTAAAATTTACAAATCGATCCTCTTTATTGATTTAGATGGGACAAAGGTGGCTACAAAACCATAAAGTTACCGTTACAGAAATTTCACATAACCTTTGTTGCTTTGACTCCATGCAATTTGAAGTCTTGAAAAATGAGTTACAGTAAATGGATTGTGCCAAGAAAAGTGAAATGCCCAATCGCTGAAAAGAAATGTATCAGACCGTACATAGATGATAAATGTTAAAAATATTTTCCAAATCAGTATACATTTCATTCGATGTCGATGTATGACAGTGAGGTGTTAAGTCAAACTAAACCTATAGAATATGAATAGACAAGCTACAGCTAAATTGTACGAGCTGAGAGACAGCCGAACAAATCCAAAATGCAAGTAATGAAACTTGCCATGGCAGTACACGTCATTTCTTGTCAACTCCACAGGAGGAAATGGCCAACGGGCAGATCTTTTTCGCAAGTGAGAAACTTGAACCCTAATGAAGGTTTTCATACATTTATAAACAACCCTATAAAAAAGGGAAAAACAAAGGGTTTACAAAAATGTGTAATAGTGTCCAAGAAAAAGACCCCTATGTAACAATTCTCACATCAGAAATATCAACCTCAATCTTATTCCAATGTTTGGTGTCATTTTTCAACCTCCCTTTTATTTGGTTAGTCCCCATTGCCCCTCCTTTTGGCACTTCTCTGCAATTCTTATTAAATTGCAATTCCTGTCTTAGTAAGTTAGGCATTGTTAGTACTTAAATGATCACTACAATGACAATGGCTTAATACCAATACCCTCAAATTTGCAAAACCCGAGCTTATCACATAAAAAGCTGTTCAAAATCATCCATAGCTTTCATTTTCTATAGAACAGGTGGAACATCTGATTCATCAGGTGTTTGCAATCTCTAATGGATCAGATCTTCTGCCTTCACTTTAAAAATAGTGACTGAAGAATGTTGAACAGCATTCTCTATGGACTGCCTTTTCTAAAAAATGAAAGCTATGAAGAATGTTGAACAACTTTGTTCATAGAGATTTGTTGTGCCAAGCTGTATATATAGTTTTGCAAATGTGAGGGTAATTATATTATGTGGCCATCATTGTAACGAATAACCATATGCAATGGCCAACTTAATGAGATTAACAATTGCAGGAGTCGCCTGATTTGAAGGATGGTTTAAAGGGTGGGACTAGCTCTAACTGACATACATTATGAAAGGGCTTCAGCTATATTACTTCTTGAATAATCAGCTTCATTCATATTTTGAAAATCTTACAGCCATTTTTCAGAGAAACATCCTGTCCTCTTTCCATATGCATCTTACATCATTCTGATAAACTTGCCCACAGTCTCGTGCTCAAAGTGTAGTGGACATTTAAAAATATTTTTGTTGAAGATGCTTTTGTCTCTGTTAGGTGGGAAGATATTAGCTCTTTGTGTGATTGTGATACTGGATGATGCAGTGTCCTGGTGCTAAAGGACCGAAAAAACTTTCAACGTTTAGAATCCATACACCTCTAGTCTTGATTGTTGTTTTGTGAAACAGCTTATAAAAAATGGTGACAAAGTTTATGCTCTAAAGGTGGTCACCAGACTTGCACTAAGAGATTATTTTGAAGACGGCGATGCTTCAAAACATTCAACTCTCCTCCAGAAACTGCTGAAAATAAGAGTAGCCAGGATACACTTATTGCTGGTATCCCCAAGAAGCTATAAAGCATTTTCTTTGCCTTGCGAATGCCAATTACAAAAAGACACTGATCATTTTCCTTTCAACTTATGCCATGTTTTAACATTTTTTTTTACGTCAGTCATTTTCCCCTGCAGATTTTTACCTGTGACAGTCCTATGAATATAGCAGCAGAGCAGTGGGCAGACCTACATACGTTATTAGTAAGGCCATCTAACTCTGAATGTGATGAATAATTTAAAAAAAAATGGTTGTCACTGATTCATCCTAAATTAGATCATGCTTTTTGAATGTCAACAGGTTGGAACTCCAATTCAGACAGAGGAACTAGACTTTGCACTTGAAAAAAATCACAATATTAAGGAAGCCCTGCATGAGAGTTGGAAGAAGGTGAATGCTCTGAAATTATTGAATGCTATTGCTCGGGGGGAGTACTTCCTATTGAAACTTATGCGACTGAATAAAATATATCACTGCAGATAATGGGGTACCATGTTTTTGTCAGAGTTTTTCTCCTTGCTAGAGGAATATCTTCTCCATTTCTGTAATCTTGGATTGTACCCAATATTCAGGATGGTATCCCCTTTTAAGCAATATCGTTTACCAGCCCCATTTAAAAGGCAAGGTTGTACTAATGTAAATGAGAAAGATTTCTACTTGCTAGAGGAATACATTCTCCATTACTGTAATCTTGGATTGTATCTAATATTAGGGACGGTATCCCCTTTTCAGCAATACCATTCACCAGCCCCATTTAAAGGGCAAGTTGTACACATGTAAATGAGAGAATTATTAATATCATGCTTTTCTTTGCTCTCTTAACAGTTAATTTTTGAATCTACCTAATGATGTGAGATTTAAGATAGTTTAAGGCTGAAAAACGTGGCATGTCCAACTCTATGATTTTTATGGGACCAACGGTTAAATTGTTAAGTTACAAATCAATTTTCTTTAATGATTTTGATGGGACCAAAAGCCCCTACAGAACCATAGAGATACTGTTACAGAGCATATTGTCATAACTTCCACGCAATCTTAATTCTTAAGAAAATGGTTAACTCTTAATAAGTTGTATTAAGAAAAGGGAAATAGGATAGGAATGGCAAATGTCCAATGGCTGAGAAGCAACGATGAACGTAAATAGCCAGTGAGTTTGGCTTAACATGCCATCTGTTTATGTTTACCACAAGCAAATATGGTAAACAGCCGGCATGTTGTGCGATAAACGCACCCGCTTTTAAGTTCATCCCTATGCAATGAATCCTTGAAAGTAAATAAATGTTGCACATTATCCAAATCAATACATACCATTAGATGCATGGCAGTGAGGTCAAAGGTGAAGTAAATCCATAAAATATGAGTTTGTCAAGCTACACAAAGGGAAACGAGTCTAATAAATCCAAAATGCGAACAACAAAACTTGCCACAGCGCTCATGTCCTTTCTTATCAGTTCCACAAGAGAAACGGGCCACCAGACGGAAATTGTTTGGAAGTGAAAAACTTGAAACCTTAATGGAAGGCTTACATACACTCATAAACAACCCATTAGAAAAAAAAAAAAAAAACAAGTACTGATCGCAGAAAAGTAGGGCTTACAACAACGTGTAAAAGTCCAAGAAGATAAAATGTTGTCTCATCCTCCCATGGGCATTATCAGCCTCGATTCTATTCCAAAAGCCTTCAGCAGTTCCATGGGCATCTCATTAGATTCCAAATGCTATCTTATTAAATTCAGCAATATCTGTAATCGTCAGATAATCACTACTACAACAACTGGGCGAGTACCCTCACAGTTGCAAAGCAGCTTAGCACATACAAATCTGTTCAAATTCTTAGACAGCTTTCATTTTCTCAGAAATAGGCAGGACGTCCACTCCACTAACGGATCAGATCTTTCTGAAGCGTGTTTGTTTTTTCTTTTTTCCAAGAAAATGAAAGCTTTGTAGAATGTTAGAACAACTTTGCCAATGGAGATTTGTTGTGCCAAGCTGCAAATGACTTTACAAATGTGGGGATACTTAACAGTGTAATGAATGTGAAGCATATTACAAACAATGCAGAATCTAATGAGAATAACATTTGCAAGAGTTACCTGAAATGCAAACTTCTCAGAACTTCAGCTACATTGCATCTCAGATAACCAGCTTGAGCTCCACTAAATACATCCCAACTGCATACCATCATGGGAGGAGCCTATTTTTAAAATCATGGTGACCCTTAATTATGCCGATATGCAGTGGAGGCCAACTTGGCTGTCAGATTTATGTCTTTATTAGGAGGTAGATGACAGACAAAAGTCACGGGCAGGCCACTTAAAAGGATAAGATTGTGACATGAAGCGTAGAAATTATGGCAGATTCCCGTGATCTAATTCTTGTTTAATATAAAAATATCTCAAAAAGGGATGTCCTCCTTTAGAAGATAAGGTTATATCTTAGAATTCATTAGGGTGTCTTAGGAATTGGATCTCTTTTCTCTTAATGAACCTTTGTAAATTTAAATAATAGGATCGTGTATATTAGGATATTTTTTATCCGATAGGGTAAATGTTTTTTAAATTAGAATTATGACTAGTTTGGAATATAAAATCAAGATCTTCAAATTTTTCATCAAAGAGAACAACTATCACCAACATTACAAATATCATTAAAGGTTACAATTAGTGAAACAAACAACATCAATAATATCAACGGTATATAATAGCCATCATAATTTCTCAAACCTAATTTAGAATTTTTCAGCGTAAGGTCAATCGACTTAAAGTTGGTGATAGATTGTTTAAGAAGTTTAAAAAACAATTAAGAGCTCGACTTTGTACTATTCAAATCAAAGCACTTAAGTACATTGGGGACTCTATTATTACCATGCTTGCCATCCTTCAAAATTTTATCAAGCCCATATTTGTAATGAAGAGTGGGACAATGCCATTCCAAAATGTATCAGTGTGGTGCCTTGCAATCTCTCACATGGTAAAGAAGCATTGGTGATAGGTCTCTTTCCATTAAAGTGCTTTAAAATGTTGTTAATTGTATTACTCATGACAAAGCCCCTAGGATTGATAGTTTCTCTTGTGAGTTCTATCAAATCTTTTGAGACTCTATTGGGATATATTTCCATAAAGTTTATATTGAAGCCATGGCCACTAGTTCTCTAGGCAAACTCATCAACAAAGGTAACATCAAGTTCATTCTCAAAGTAGGGGACCCTTATATTATCACTAATAGGAGGCCTATCACCCTCCTCAATGTCTCTTCTAAGATTATTGCCAAAGCTTTGGCCTTGTGGATTACGTATCTTCTTCCTTTACTTATCGTGTCTAAACAAGCATGATTTATCTAAGGCAAATACATTCTCAATAATATTATAACAATTTAGAAAGGGATAGAATGGGATTGCACATCCCAACAAAAAATTGTCTTTATTAAAATTGATTTTGAGAATGTCTATGATCGGATTAAATTACCCTATATTATTACGATATTGCAAGCCAGATCCAAATTTGTGTAGTCAATCCAAACCATTTTTAAAGATGCCTCTCCTTGTTTGTTAATTAATGAGCATCAATATGAGAACTTTGACATGTTCAAATCTATTAGGAAAGGTTGTCCTTTGGCTCCCTCTCTGTTTGTATTAGATGCTCAAGGCTTTCGGTAATTATGCCTCTAAAGGCCTTGTGAAGGGAATCTCCCTTCCTCACACCCCTCAGAAGGACGTGGTCAAGAAGAATACCATTTTTTTTGTCTTGCCTCTAACTCTAGTAACCAACGGGCCAAGACTATTTTCTATAGGTAATCCTTTGATCCTAAGCCTTGTTAGGTGGAGGCCTATAATTGGAAGTAGATTTCACATAGGGAGACGTTTAAGTTTTCTTTTATTTTCTAAGCCTCACAAGTAGAGTTGTGGAACTATGTTGTTCAACAGGAGGAGAAAAAGCTCTCTTACTAGATAACAAAGCGTCTCTACCCTGCAAAAAAAATTTGGATGTGCTGAAAAAAATTAGCAAAAAATTATGTATTACTCCTCCACTTGGGCCCCTTTTAAGGTATCCTACAAGATGCTAGAGAAGATACTTATAGACTTCATATGGGCCGACTATGTAGAGAAAAAAGGTTTTCACAAAGTGGCATGGGAGCTTTGTTGTAGACCTAGAGATGCTAGTGGTTTGGGGTTTATTTATATTAAAAAATAAGTGATTCCCTCTATGCCAAATGGGTTCTTCAAGCCCTTGAAGGAAAGGAAGCTTGGAAAATCCTTCTTCAGCATTGCATTTACTCTTGAAGTCATTAAAGAATAATGGTAATGGAGTTACGGTTAGGGATCTCAATTAAGAGATACCTTGTATTATGTATCCCTAAAAATACACAACGTAATATGCAAATAAATGCAATAAAACACAACTCTTTTATTTAATTTCAACAAAAAGAAATTATAGTTGGCACGTAATAGTGATAACATAATGATATTGAATGAGATGCATTACAATAGATCCTCATATCTCTATTATGATTTATATGTTGGAATAATTATCATTGATGTCAAAAGAATTGTAATGGATATGAACATAAATGTCAAACAAAATTGTTATCGGAAGTGAATAGAAGTGTCAAACGGAATTATTTCTAGAAGTGAATGAATATGTTGACGAAAATGTCAACGATCACATCTTTTGGTGAAGAGATGCCTCTTGGATGGGACGTCTCCTTTGTGAGAAGTGTTTGAAGGTTATATAAGGGAGAAGAGATGTGGAAGTATTATAAGCATTCAATTTGATTGAAGATCATATAAGTGTGAGGGAGAAGGAAGAAAGGAAGAGCAAAATTTTGTTTATGTATATCATTTGAGAAAAGAAGAAATGAAAGTAGAGTGTTATCTGAAAGATAATTTATATTGTGTGGGGATTGGTTCCTCCAAGAGGTTGGTGCCTTCAAATTTGCCAAGTTGGTGCTTGGTGTTCGGGATCGATGTCTCTAATGGGTTGGTGCCTATACACATTTTGTATTCATTTATATTTTTGGCTAGATTTGGAGGATAGATCCAAACAGCTCATCATTTGTGGTTTTTTCCCGAAAGGGTTTTCCACGTAAATCTAGTATCATTGTTTCATCTCTTTTTATGAATGCTTTATGTGTGTATATCAGTTTTAAAGTAAAAGTTTATATAATATTGATTCACCCCCCCCTTTCAATAGTAGTGTTGCTTATCAATTAGTATCAGAGTGAGTTCCTTTAGGAATAGTTTAATCAATAGAAGGTAGATCTCAGCAACACACATGGCCAATCATCGATTACCATAGGGTTTCTTTGCAAACAAGGTTTCGCTATTCGATAAAACAAATTATGCATTCTGGAGCATACAAATGAAAACCTATCTAATGGTTCTAGGGTTCGATATTTGGTAGTAAGTAGTAATGGGATTTATAACTCCTCAGACCCCATCAATAGATCAAACTAGAAAGAGGGCTAGTGAAAATAATGCTAAGGTTTTCAATGCAATATTATGTGGCTTGTTTGAATCTAAGTTTGTCAAAGTTATGCATTGTGACATGACAAAGGAGACATAGGATAAACTGCATAATATCTGTGAGGGGGACACCAAAGTGAAGTAGGCTAAGCTCCAAACCCATAGAAGGTAGTCTGAGAGTCTAAAAAGAAAATATTATAGCCTATCTTCTTCATGTGGATGAAATTATGAATACCATCAGAAGACTTGATGAAAAAATAGAAGAGCCAATAAAAGTAAAAAAGGTACTAAGATCTCTGCTCTTACGATTTGATCCTAAGGTTTCGAAAATTAAGGAAATAAAAGATCTAAACACGCTAAAGATGGATGAGTTGCATGGAATCCTCACAGTATATGAAATGAGGACTGAAATAAAAAAAATCATCAAAGCACAAAGTAGCCTTAAAAGCTTCAAATAAAATCAAAAATGCAAAACCTGAGTCAAGTGATGAATCAAAAGAAGAAGAAGCTCTTTTTGGGAGCAACCTTAAAAAGTGATTTAGCAATTATAAAGGTAAGCTTCCTTTCAAATGTTTCAATTATGGTGAGATAGGGCATTTCACTGCTAAGTGTCCTCATGTAAAAGATGATAATAGTGATGAAGAAGAACATGCTAAGGTAGGAAAGAGCAAACATTCATACAAAAAGAACTATAAGCCAAGTAAATATGAAAAAAAAGAAAAACTCTGACAGATATAAGAAAAGCCTCTACACCAAGGAAAGTAGCTTAGAAGAAGAGAGTAATTAGATTATTTTAGAGAGTGATAAAGAAGAAACTCTTTTCATGGCAATAGAAACAAATAATGACGAAGATTAAATGTTTCTATAAGAGGAAGAAAATCTTGAGGATAAAGGAGAAGTGGATCTGGAAGAAGAACTTGTCTGTACCTTGAATGAAATAAAGAGGCTTAAGAAAAATAATTTGAAGAAAAAATTATAGCTTCAGAAATATGAAGAAGGTGTAAATTTGAAAATGAACAAACCTCAAATATTTGAAGAGCCTAAAAATATCATTACCATTTTAAAAACTCAATTAGAAGATGCAAAAATAATTGAGGAGGTAATAAGAAATCAGTTGAAATCAAAAGAGGAAAATTTTGCTAAGCTTGAATTTGAAATTTTTGAATTAAAGAAAGGAATTGGAGAAGTGTAGTGTTAAGCTAAGAAATAACTTAAATTTTGAAAAGAGCGCCAATATCTTGGATAAAATTATTAATAGCCAAAATAAATCATTCATCAAGACCGGTATTGGCTATGAGGAGAAACAAAATATCACTAAGGATAATTCAAAAGATGTTGCTGAATCATCAAAGAAGGAATATAAGATTCCTCAAAAGAACAACATTTTGTAGAAGGATGACAAAGATGAGAACAAGTGGCATGAGGTTCCCACAAGAAACTTTAGAAGATATTTTCATCCAAGTCAGTCTCACTTGATCAGGGATCAAAACTCCTTTTATGGCTATTGTTTTTATTGCAACAATTTTGGGCATAAGGCAATAGGTTGTAAGATTAGGCAAGGAATAATGGTTGGAATAAAAGTGCTTATGGTTATTCAAATCATAACTCATTTGTTGTACTATCCGATTACAATGAATATGATATTGTGTGTTATAAGTGTAACAAAGTTGGCCGTATAACATGATATTGTAGAGGTGTTTATGTAGAGAATCCAAAGTAAACAAAGAAAGTGGATACCTTGGCCAAGCATAAAATAAAATTTATAAAAGCTTGAAAGAAAAAACAAGAGGAAGATAAAGAGAAAGCTATGCTCGTTCAAATTGATTTTCATTTTCAAAATGAAGAGTAACAGTGGTACATTAATAGTGGATGCTTGAGCCATATGACAATAGACAAGGGAAAGTTTCATTCTTTGAAGAAAGTAAGTGGAAGAACAATGAAATTTGGAGAGAACACTATAGCAAGGATAGCAGACAAAGGTAACCTTGGTCTAAATGATGGAAAGACTGAGAATGTATTATACGTTGAAGGGCTGAAGCATAATCTCCTAAGTGTAAGTCAAATGTGTGATCAAGGACACATCCTCACTTTTCATCCTCAAGGTTGTGAAGTAAGGAAATATTATTAAGGAAGATTAGTTGTGGATGCAAATAGAACCATAAATAACTTATATGTGCTCAATGAAGTTAAGAAAGAAAGATGTTAAATGACACAATCAAATGAGAGTTGGTTATGGCATAGGAAAATGGGCCACATGAATTTTGACAATTTGGTGAAAATAAGCAATAAGTAGTGTGTGAGAGACATGGAAAAAATTGCAAAACCTTCAAACATCATTTGCAAGCCATGTCTGCATGCAAAGCAAACTAGAGGCGTATTTAAATCAAATGAGAATTCAATAACAAAGCCTTTGTAATTAATCCATACATATTTATGTGGGCCCACAAAAACTCAAAGTATAAAAGGTGAGAGTTACTTTATGTTGTTAATTGATGATTATTCTAGAATGACATGGATTGCTCTTCTAAAGGATAAATCTGATGCATTTGAGAACTTTAAATTTTTTAAAGTTTTAATAGAAAATGAAATGGATCTAAAGATCAAATGCCTAAGGTCAGATCAAGGGGGTGAGTTCTTCTCAAACGAATTCAATGAATTTTGTGAGGAACATGGAATAAGAAGACAACTCAAAACTACATGAACTCCATAATAAAATGGAGTTGTTGAAAGAAAGAACCAAACAATTTAGGAGATGACAAGGACTATGTTGAATGAGTCCAAATTGTCATATAGGTATTGGGGAGAAGTAGTTAAGATGATAGTTTACATCCTTAATAGAGGACAAATCAGAGTAAATAATACCAAAACACCTTACAAGCTATGGAAGGGTAAACTAGCTACCTTTAAATAATTTAGGGTATTTGAAAGCAAACATTATTAAGAGAAATGATGAAGATTTGGGAAAGTTTGACTCTAGTTATGATGAAGTTATTTTCCTTGGATACTCCCCAAGGAGTAAAGCTTACCGATGCTATAATAAAAGACTTCAAAAGATTGTGGAAAGTGTCGATGTAAGAGTATATGAGTTCAGAGAACATAAGGCAACCACACAAGCAAGTAATCACTTAGAAAAATTAGACCAAAATGAAGTCAAAGAAGAAATGGAATAAGAGAAATGGGAAGATACTAAGACACCATTGAGATTTGTTTAGAAGAATCATGGAGAAAATATGATTCTCGGTGATAAAGATACTGGGGTGCAAACTCGATGAAGGATTGTAAGTACATCTGAGCAAGTTAATTTCTCTTTGTTCTAAAAAATAAAGCCTAAAAATGTTGTAGAAGCTAGTAAAGATGAACATTGGGTCAATGCCATGGAGGAAGAATTGAAATAAATAAAAAGGAATGAAACTTGGTAAATTTTTCCAAGACCAAAGGACAAAAATGTGATTGGCACCAAATGGGTCTTTAGAAATAAGTTGATTGAAGATGGGGATGTGACTAGAAACAAGGAAAGGTTAGTATGCAAAGGGTATGCTCAAGTAAAAGGTATTGACTTTGAAGAAACCTTTGCTCCTATTGCTCAATTAGAAAACATTAGACTGTTCTTGGCATATGATAGCTATAAGAATTTTAAGGTTTTTCAAATGGATGTCAAATCTATGTTTCTAAATGGTAAATTAGAGGAAGAATTTTAAATTGAGTAGTCAGAAGGTTTTCTATTTTCATAAAACAAGGATTTTGTGTGCAAATTGAAAAAGGCACTATACAGGCTAAAACAAGCCCCTCGAGCATGGTACTCAAGACTTGACACGTATCTTTTTTGACAAGGGTTCAAAAGAGGAGTAGCAGATAGTAATCTCTACATTAAGATAAAAGGTAATCATTAATTGATTGTTGTTGTGTATGTAGATGATATTATTTTTAGAGGATATGATAGAAAAATGTACCAAGAGTTTGCCAAAACTATGCAAAATGAGTTTGAGATGTTAATGCTAGGAGAGTTATTATTTTTCCTTGGTTTACAAATTTCTCAATCTAAAAAAGGGAATATTTATCTCTCAAACTAGCCATGTAAAGGAGATGTTAAAGAAGTTTGAAATTGAAAAATTGCAAACCAATTAGCACACCCATGGTTACATGATGCAAGTTGAGTAAGGATGATGAGTCTCCTAAAGTAAATCATACTCTATACAGGTCAATGATTGGTAGCTTATTATACACAATAACCTCTAGGCTAGATATCATGTAAGCAATTGGTTTAGTTGCACGTTTCCAAGCAACCTTAAAAGAAACACATGTGCAAGTGGTTAAGAGGATATTCAAATATCTAAAATTTATTTTGGATTATGGTTTGTGGTATCCAAGAGGTGAATATTTCACCTTAACAACATATACAGATGTAGATTAGGTAGGTGACATGGATGATAGGAAAAGCACAAGTGGAGGAACATTTTTTCTTGGTACAAATTTAATGTCTTGGTTGAGCAAAAATAGCCTTTTATTTCCTTGTCCACAACAAAGGCAGAATATATAACAAAAATATCATGTTGCACACAGGTTCTATGGATGAAGTATACTCTATAAGATATTAAGGTAGAAAATGATGAACCCATTTCTATATTTTGTAATAATACTAGTGTAATTAATATTTCAAAGAATCCAGTTATGCATTTCAGAACTAGGCACATTTCGATCAAATATCATTACTAAAGATAATAAATAGCTGAAAAGAATGTTAAGTTGGATTAGATGGCCACAAAAGAGCAGGTAGCAGACATTTTCACAAAGCCCCTCTCAAAAGGATTTTTTGAGTACCTTCGATAAAAGTTGGGTGTGATACCCTTCTCATCAAGTCACTAAAGTCTCAAGAAGCAACATTGGTTTAGGGGGAAAACTTTGGACAACCATTTGCCATTGATGTCAAAGGAGGAGAATTGAAGATAGGGGGAGCAAAGGAGGAGAACCATAGTAAGGGGGAGTCCATATACTAATTCATGAGGATTGCCATCAATGACAAAGGGGGAGATTGTTGGAATAATTATCATTGTTGTCAAAATAATTGTAATAGATATGAATGTAAATGTCAAATGGAATTGTTGTCAGAAGTGAACGAAAGTGTCAAATGAAATTATTGTCAAAAGTGAATAGAAATGTCAAAATTTTGATAGAAATTTCAATGAAAATGTCAATGGTCACATCTTTTGGTGAAGAGGTGCCTCTTGGATGGGACACCTCCTTTGTGATAAGTGTTTAAAGGTTATATAAGGGAGAAGAGATGTGGAAGTATTACAAGCATTCAATTTGATTGAAGATCATATAAGTGTGAGAGAGAAGGAAAAGAGGAAGAGCAGAATTTTGTTTATGCATATCATTTGAGCGAAGAAGAAAATAAAGCAAAGTGTTATTCAAAAGATAATTTATTTTGTGTGGGGATTGGTGTCTCCAAGAGGTTGGTGCCTTCAAATTTGTTGAGTTGGTGCTTGGTGTTTGGGATCAGTGTCTCTAGTGGGTTGGTGGATATAAACACTTTGTATTCATTTATATTTTTAGATACATTTGGATGGTAGATCCAAGCAACTCATCATTTGTGGTTTTTTCCCGAAAGGGTTTTCCATGTAAATCCAGTTTCACTATGTTATCTCTTTTTATGAATGATTTATGTGTGGATTTAAATTTTAAAGTAAAATTTTATATAATATTGATTCACCCCCTCCCCCCTCATAGTATTAGTGTTGCTTATCATTATATCCTCTAGCTCACTTACATAAAATAGGGGTATGTTTATATGGGTACAAGACCCACCTACTTACAATAATATTTAACAAACCACTAACATCATTAAATATTTGTAACACATCATTGTGTGCCACAAACATTAAATTTTCATTATAATTCCAATGCACCTTGACACATCACAACATAAGGCATGATGGTGAAGACATCACAAGGTGACATTGAATCAGTCCACAATAACCTTCCATAATTTGATGAATTAAATGCAAATGTTTAAGAACTGCAATGCTCTTCATCCATAACACATCACAAGAACAAATACACCCAAAACAAGTTACACACAAGACAAGTCACATGTATGTCACAACCTTACAATGTTAACTTTTAAATCTTCACAACCAAAGGATGCACAAAAGATTCCTTGCATAATGATCCTTATATGCATGTTATTGTGCACTAACATCCGGTATCAAACATCACAAGCTTGTGTATTGGGACTTGTAAGATTTCAATTTGAAACTGGTATCGAACTAAATAAATACTTTCAAAACATACTTGCATAATGTTATGGAAAATATATAGAATATGTGCAAGAAATAAATGCAAAAAAATAAGAAATAATACAATGATAAGGAGATAACACAATATTAAATAGATTAAATGGAACCTTGTAATGTGCAAGGAAAAACCACATGGCAATGGCAGCTTCAGACTTATATTCATTCAACAAATCATTTTGCTTTACAAATCTTCCTTCTTAGCTTGGTCTTCTTACTCCTAATTTACATACAAATGTCTAATTCAAATCTTTTAGCTTTGCTTCCAAGAATGGCTTACAAAGAACTTAGCTTTTTATCTTTCCTTAGCTTAGCATTAAAAATGAAACTACTTTTCAAAACCTACAAATGCAATGGATTAACATCCTTTTATGGAAATACAAGAGATAAAGAAGAGAGAAAGAATCCAAGGAGTCCAAAAAATTCACTATACTCTCGCATGAAGGAATAGTAATGAATTGTGTTAGTTTGTCTCCCACATGTGCAAAAGTTCAAAAGTAGGGAATCTACTTTTGACAAAGATCACCACCACCATATGCCATCTAAAATGGTTCACCACTCCACATGAGTGAATACTATTGAATAATGGTATTTGTCTTCCACCCACATGTGCACAAGATTTAAAAAGTAGGGAATTTACTTTTGACAAAGATCATCACCACCATGTGCCACCCAAAATGGTGCCCCACTCCACATGAGTAAATAGTACTAAATAATGGTCTTTGTCTTCCATCCACATGTGCACAAGAGTCAAAAAACAATCAATCACCTTTATAAATTTTGATAAAACTCACATCAAGGAGCCTCACAATAAATGCACCCCACATCTATCTATGTGCAAAAGTAAAGGCCTCCATGTGCCTTAGTGGATAAATGTGCCCCATTCCACCTCTGAGAGTGAAGAGTGACATGCCATCTCACTAGATTGAATAGTGACTTCAACTCCTAACATTCTCCCACTTAAATTCAATATACATGAATTTATACACCTATGTATTCTACCATCCAATTGCCAATTGTCCAATGTTGCCTTCATCACAGTTTCAATTAGTCTAAAGAAGTTTGACACCATTCAAACTTCTCTGTCTTAACTGGATTTTTTAGCATATTTATATTATTTTGTTATGTGTCAATTTTTTGCAACAATATTCTACCATCCTCCACCATGCTCCTAATAAAGTGGTATTTGATGTCCATATGTTTCATGTGATCATGAAATGTTACATTCTTCATCAAGTGGATTGCACTCTGATTGTTACAATGCAAAGTAATCTTTCCCTGCATTTCCATAAAGTCACCCAATAGTCTCTCTAACCATATTGCCTCGTTACAAGCTTCAGTTATAGCCACACATTTTGTTTTAGTGGTTGATAAAGCCACCACTGGTTGTAACTTAGATGTCTAGCTCATAGCTCCACCAATAATAGTGAAAATGTATCCTATAGTGGACTTTTATCCATCTCTGTCTCCACCAAAATCCAAATTTGTAGGGGTGACCAAGCTAACCTTAATTATTTTTGGGTTAATTTTTATATCTAAACCTTTCCCTAGGCACCTACTGAAATGACAAATACCCAACACGTTGGCATACTAAAATTTCATGCAAGACTTAGAGTTTTTACGTGCTCACCCTATTGAGCACACACCACACTAAGAGGGGGGGTGAATCAGTGTATAATAATAATTTTCTTTATTTTTAATTAAATTTCATAAAGAGACCATTCACATAAGAATAAGTACATACATAACACATAATTTACATGTAAAATCCTCAGTTGTTAAAAACCACACTGGAAAGGCTGCTTGGATCAACTATCCAAATCTAACCATAAGATTAATAATTATTTTTACAAAAATTGTGTAGGTACCAACCTATTTAGAGACACCAATCCTCAATGCTAAGCACCAACTTAGCTCTAGACACCGATCTCTTTGAAGTACCAACTTCATCGCCAAGCACCAACTTAGTGAAAAACACTAATCTCTTTGAAGCACTAACTTTGCTGCCAAGCACCAGCTTAATGAAATACACTAATCTCTTTGAAGCACCAAATTCATGGCTAAGTACTGACATAGAAAAAGACATCGATCTCTTTGAAGTACCAACTTCACTGCCAAGTACTGACTTAGTGAAAGACATCGACCTCTTTGAAGTACTAACTTCACTACCAAGCACTGACTTAGCGAAAGACACTGATATCTTTGTTTTGAGGCACCAACCTCACTTAAATAATTTTCAACTTCTCACTATTATTTTGTCAACAAATGATGGCACAATCAAGTTTTGTTCTTCTCCCTCTTCTTCTCCTTGTATATGATAGAAATAATTATTTCAACACACTTATTTATAATTCCCATTCATTTCTCTTTTATACCTTCCTTATGCCTCTTCGAAAGGGTGTGATTTCTCCCAAGGGATATAACCTCTCCAAAAGTGGTTAGTGTAGACATCGAAATCGTGTCTAACCCTTGGTCATCCTCCCTCTTGGTCCATTCCTAACCCATTCCTAAACCATGCACTTACTAATTTAAAAATAATAATTTATTATTAATAGCCTCCCCTTTGACACATCACCTATAACACCTCGTCTGACACCTCGCCTTGGACTAATTCCCACCCTATGACTCACCCAAGACCTATTCTTACTTCTTTATAACCGCCTAACCAACTCTCGTGCGTATTTAGCCCAACCTTCGACAATTCTCCAATGGATAGTGCACTTGGTGGATGGAGAACGGGCTTGGTGGCTCTTTTACTCGTTCTCCACCCGCTGACGTCGGTCAAATGTCGACCGACGCCGGCGAGATCGTCGACGTCGGTTTTACTTAAACTGAATTTCTAACCTCTGGTGGGGCTAATTACAAATCGTTAATCTCTGGAGCTAATCACGAATCTCGAAACCTCTTCCGGCGAAACAAAGTTCTCGTGCTCTTGCTTTCTAGTGTTTTGGCTTCTTGTTTTCTTACAGGGATCAACATTCTTGACAGCATTTTCTATGCACTGAGGTCTTGCATGAGACATTCTACACAGGGATTGCACGATATCTCCATCACCAGCGACAACAAAAACATAGCTCCTGCACCTTTGCCAACTCGTATCACAGCTAAGTATTTGTACTATTTTTATTTCAGTGTCATTTCAAATATATTAGCATTCTGTCTACTGTCTATTCCAAGCATCCTTGACCCAACCTTATCTGTTCTTCCTGGAGAGGCTGAAAAGCCTTCTCTCACCCCTTATTCCCTTTTCTTTGCCTCTGACACCCCTTTAGTCTCTCTTTAGACAACACCCTCTGTCCAATCAACTCAGCACAAGCTATCAGAGACCTACAGACCATCTTAAGACCAATCGAATCAACCTGACTAAATTGCTTCCCAGAAAGGCTGAAAGGCCTTTTTCCTGCCCCTTACCCCTTTTCCTGACAACATACCCTCTGCCTTAGTTCTCACTAAGGATTCTATCTACTATTTTACCATCCCAAACAAACTCCCTGACTCACAGACAAGATCACAGTCCATCTTGTAGACCAGAAACTAGACCTGTAACTCGTCTCTAGCCATTACCCCACCCGACCTTGTCCATTTCCCCTATTGACGTCGGCAGTCTAACCGACGTCGACGACCTTCCTGACCGACGCCGGCAATATCACCGACGTCGGCGACTGTGCTAAGTCGACAGCAACATTCAGGTAAGCATTTGCTTTCATTTCCTTTTCAGTCTTTATCATTGCAGTCTTTTATCATTTTGCTATTTATCAGACATCTTTTTATCAATCAGTGGGTTGACATCTCTCAAGCTTTTGCTTCTGGGATCAAGCTTTTGCTTGGCAACCCACCATCTCCTCATCTAACGCCTTCTTTGTCTTAGTCTCTTTCTCTTGCAGGTGTCATCCTCCACAACCAAAGAGGAGTTCTCACTATCGTTTGAATTCTGGTGTGCAAAACTATATCCAGGTACATACAAGCCTTAGACCATTTCTTTAAGTTTCTCATTTTCTCTCTTTGAATGTAGAAAGCGAAATAGCGTAGAAACATTCTGGCACGCCCGGTGGGACCCTTAGGGCCTTCCTTGGGTTCCTTTTCTTCTTTTTTCATTTAGGTGCATTAGGTTTCTCCCTCTTCACCTCTTTCTTCTCTTCTAAAAGACATCATAAGTAGGAATAAAAAGAATTTTTCTTTCTTTTCTTGCATTTCTAGACTAGTCAAAAATCATATTCTTCAACCCTTTCTCAACTTGTTTTCATTCCAACTTAACATTTCGACTTGGGGCTTAAAATATATTGCATTCCATTTCTGTTTGCTTGCATTTCTTAGTCCACACTTAGTAATTAATATCCGCATATTGAATTAATCATAGATCACTTGATGTTACACAACCAAACCACGTGCACTAAATCAAACATCAAACTTACCTGAGATAAGGCCCGACTGGGATTTCATCACCCAGTGGATACCTTACCCGTCCTGGCAATCCTACTTGGATTTCACCACCAAGGGGAAAGCCCACTCTGTTCTCTGGTAGAGTCTAATCTATAGGGAAAGTATATTTTGGCTAAGCGAGACCAGCTTACCACTAGAATCGTGAAGTGAGGGGAGCTTGCTCCTTAGCACCAGGCCAAGTACGGAACCTAACATAGACTTTTGAGCGCCTAAACAAACCTGAAACCATCCATAGACTACCTCTTCTAGGACCCTTCTAACAGCCAACCTCCCCAAACATCACTTTAAGGCATAAGCCAACACGATCCTAATAAAATTATTTCTAGGGATTTAATGCTTAGGATCTGCCTGTCTTCATCTTATTTTCTATTTTTATCTATTTTTTGAGCTGGTAAGGACGTTGTCTTCTTTATTTTCAAAAACTTTTAAATTTTCTGAGTTTCTGGAAAACACAGTAACCGACATCGGTTTTGTAACCGACGTCAGTAATTTTTCTCCACCAGCATCGGTTATCTGACCGACATCGGTGGCCTTATTCACCGACATCGGTTCTTATACCGACGTCGGTCACTGTCCAATCTTTTTTTTTCTCCCAAAAACAACAAGCTTAAAATCCAACTTTCTTGCTATCTAAACACCCATTCTGAGTTTCTGAAACTGAAAAAACACAGTTTCCTAAAACCTGACCCTTTCTTGCCTTGAATGGTTTTGACACGTAGTCAAACCAAGGCTCTTCTTGACCACACTAGGCAACAACCGCTTTCGCCTTCACCATCCATAACCAGTGCTATAATGAAGTTCCACTCGGAGACTGAAAGAACTCCTACTCGCCCAACCCTGCCCCAGACTCCTATTGTCCCAGAAGGGGACGAAGATTTTGCACGATTCTTGGACCTCAACGTCAAAGCCTTGTAGCACTATCTCGCGCATAGCCAAATGCGAGACTCCCTAGGCAACCCAATCTATGGGATGCCGACTTCCTTAGTTGAGACAATGATCACATCAACAACATCTACAATTCAACCTATAGACAATCAAGCCAACACCTCAACTAATAACCCAACCGTGTCCTACCTTCAAAATTTAGCCTCTCCTTCTAGACCTACCTCCATGGGGGTTTCGGTATCCCCTCAACCTCAAACTACTCAACCAAATCCTACACCTTTCCAAAACCTAGTGGTCTCTATCCCCCCTACTCTTGCACCTATCAACACAAGAGTAACTGTCTACCCTTCAACAAGTGTGGCTACTCCTCAACCTTCTTTGATGGCCCCTATCCAATTTGTGCCTACCAACCCCATAACACAAGTGCCCTTGGCTTCAACTTTTGCCCCGATAACCAGCTACCCATATGTTGCGTCTACGCAACCAACCACGTCATATGCCCCTCTCAATATCTTTCAAGCACCTTATAATCTAGGGGGTGCTCCACCCACCAATCCATCAACAGATATCATCAAAATGCTGATGGACAAGATGTCTAGCCTAGAGACCTCCGTTTCTGGCTCACGCAATGCTCTCTCATATGAGCAAATTTGCAATGATCCCATTCATCCTTCTGTCCCGATTAGGCCATACCCCAACCAGTGGGAGCTTCCCAAATTTTCTCACTTTCAAAGCAAAGAAGACCCACAGCAGCACTTACGAGCATTCAGACATGCCTATTACCTTATTGCCCATGACGATGCATTGTTTTTACACACGTTTCCTATGTCTCTCTCTGGTGTTACGCTTGACTGGTACAGCTCTCTTGCCAGCCATTCCCTCTTCACATTTACACAGCTGGCCCAGCTCTTTCTTGATCACTTCTCCATCAACATCACCAAGAAGGTCTCGATCACGGACCTCTATTCTATCTGCCAATTCGAGGATGAATCCATAGCTGACTTCATTTCTCGCTGGAGAAGCCTCATCAATCAACTCTCCTTTTCCTTACCTCAACCCGAACTTATTGAACTTTTCTCTTGAGCCTGCACCAAACATATTTCTTTCACCTTACGGGTTCAAACCTTTTGCACCTTCGATGAAGCCTTCATGATGGCCCACAAACTTGAATTACGTGCCATCGAGGAGAATAAAGTCAAGTTGTGGAGCAAGAATCCCAACTCTAAGATCAATGACTCTATTTCTTCTAAACCTTCATCATCCAATCCTAAGTCTAAAGCTTCAGCTAATGCTGTGGTCATTAGACCTTCATCCTCTTCAACCAATCATCCTGAGCCATCCACATCTCAGAGCACCACCCGCCAATTCCAATAGAGATACGTACAATGACAGTATACTCCTCTTGAAGAATCATACGCGTCTATGCTGGAAATACTTGTTAGATAGGGGGTTCTCAATCTCCCCCAGATCTGACCACCTCCACAATTTGATCCCTCACATGCCATCCCTACGTGGTATAGGGAAAATGACTTCTGTAATTACCACCGTGTCAAAGGTCATGACACGGGTAACTGTAAAACCTTTAAAAACATAATCCAAGACATGCTTGAAAAGGGTGACCTCATCCTAGATAATCCCAATGCACCTCATAATCAGGGCATTGACATCTTCAAGCAACCATTCCCTAATCATCCACCGACCCAAAACAATGTCCAGACCTTGATTGACAACACTCATGAACACAACATTCAAATAGTCAATATAGTCTCGCCCTTCATCCCCGACCAACCTTAAGAGGTTAGTCCATCTATCAATCCATCACGTGTGGACGAACCTCTTTCTCTGGTTAGTTCTCCGCCAACCTCTCTCATCTTGGAGGACGCCTCAACCTTACCGGCACCACCGGTCTCACCATCCTCCTTCCTGCTGCCTATGGAGGACCCAACCCTTCCTACTCCTTGACCACAAGTAGAGGGCACCATCATCCCTGCCCTTTACCTGCTTGAGGAGCCACATTCTCCAGTTCCTTCTCCACCAAGAGAAGAACCTGACTCTCCATCTTCTTCGACCAACGACAATCTAGTTATAACTCCTACACACCTTGGGTCCGAGGCTACTGCGACACCTAACACATTTTCAGCCCCGCAACCACTCACATCTTCTGAAGGACTGAAGTCTCATCCTACAACTTCCCAACCATTCTCTCGATTAGTAGAGAAATTAGGACTTCTCCAACCAAGGAAAGTGGAACATCAAGCATTATGGGAGCAACTCAAAGCTCCTCATCTTACTCAGCCTATCTCATCTCATGCCACTAACTCTCTTATGACAAAATCCCCCAAAGTCTTTGACATGAATCAGACTTCCACTTCTAAACCTTTGAAACATCAACCATTCATATCAGAACACAAACCCTCATCTACCCCATCTAAATCGATCAAGTCACTCGGCATTCGCCCTGTCTCTACCCTCACTCACCCGCAAGTGAAGGTGGACTTAGACCAGACCTCGACCAATAGTAGTCTTCCAACCAAGTCAAAGAAGACTGCCAGACCACAGAAGTGAACCCCTCCTCCACCATCAACATTACCCTCCATTTTAGGCCCTCATCCTTCTACCCTAATCGGAGTGCTCCCTACTCCGACCCTTAACTGAAACAAATTACCTCTATTACTTCCTTTGCCAACCACAAGTCTACCCCCTCTCAAAAATTTGGCACCTCTCACGAAGAAAGTGCCGTCTCCACATGTGGCCACACCACCAACCCAAAAGGTGGTACAGAAGCCTTCTTCAACACCTCCCAAGCAAAAGTCACAAGCGTTTCATGCATCAACAAGCACGAACCCCTTAGTAGGTTCATATGCTTTGATATTACACCAACTTTTGCAGACTTCTAGCATAACCCTTCCATCTATCAAGCCATTCCAACCCTTTGGGTCAAAACCTTCCTAGTTCGATGATGCGAAGATTTGCTTATACCATCGTACGCCAGGACACAATATCGAGACTTGTTGTGCCCTCAAGGCAGTCATTTGCCGCTATATGGAGAAGGATAATCTTCTCCTTGAGGACACTCTTGACCGACCTTTGACACCTTCCCATCCAACCTCTTCAACCACATCAACATCTCACCAGCAGGCCATGACCCCTTCTTCACCTCCTATCTTTGAAATCAATGCTATCCACATAACCACTAGGTCACAAAAGGACAAGGCAAAAGAAAAAGCTGCTATTCCTTGGACCTATCCTTTTGTCTAGTTACCTCAACCACTAAAACTCAAGATTTCCATCTTAGGTGCATCCCAACCCCCTTCTTCAGAGGTAATCAAAGACTCTATGATAAAACAACTTCACTAAACGCCCGTGAAGATGACCTTATATGACCTTATCCAAAGCTCCCCCCAGCATCGTCAAGCTCTAATCAAAGCCTTACAGGTAGCGGAGGTCTAACCTGAAGACCCTCAACCACTAGCTGCCCTAGTCCATTCTTTATCCCCCGTCGCCTCTATCACTTTCAGTGATTCTGAAATTCCTACCTCTACCTTGGAAGATCAGGACGCTGCTCTTTTCATCACAACCTACGTTGATCAAACCCACATTAAGTGAGTTATGATTGATGGGGGTGCCAGCATTAATATCATTTCTACCCACGCTTTTGATCAATTGGCTCTTCCCAAGAATTGCGTATCGAAAATCGACGCAATCCTTAGATCCTTTAATGACACCACCGCTAACACTATTGGCACTGTTGTCCTCCATATTTGCGTTAGCCCGCGCACAATCCCAGAGCTCTTCTACATCATTGAGGGAGAATTCTAATATAACATGCTATTAGGGTGACCCTGAATCCACGCCATGGCTTGCGTCCCTTCAACACTTCATCATTGTGTCAAATTTAAACACGACAGACAAGTCCATGTCATTCCTACCAACCCATCCCCTTTTAAGACTTATAACACAACTTATCGACCAAATGACGTTCTTATTCCTCTCAAGGCACCAACCCAAACATTGTCTCCATCCGCAGAAGCGTCAACTAGTACGCAAACAGTGGTTGCCATCACATCACCTTCTCAAGTGACAACCAAGGACCCCATGGACGATATCTTCCAAAGACTTTCACTTGGGGAATATCACTTACTTTAGACATGTTCTAGACTCCTCAAGAGTATGGACAGCTTCATCAAAATCCAAGCTATGACCATCGGATCAGAATGGTCATTCCTTATGGTCCTCTTAGCCTTCAAACGAATCTTGTCTATGGGGGGCTAGATCAAGCTCCTACCGACGAGAATCCTTCCTCCTCACCTCAACTATTCACATCTGATTTCTCCTTTCTTGGCAACCCAACCTTTGCACATACCTACCTTTATAGGTGTGCATGAAAGGGTTTTGGCTTTGGGCGCTACGAATAAGGCTCCCATCGGCCTATCAAACCACCCAATGAAGATAATGCAAAGAAACGATATGGACTGGGTTTCCAAGAACCCACTGAGGCTTCCACAAATCTTTGCCCCAAACCCACCATTGACCAATCCCTTCCAGACTCACCTATTCTTCCATCCTCACCTATGGAGTCGGTGGTTTCCATCCCTCCTAGTTTTTTTTTGCATAAACACCATCCACTTGGAACCCCTAACCTATCAGCTCAATGGAGTTCCCAGGTCTCTCCCTCTCGTTTATCCCAGCATGATAGATGATGAATCGACAACCATCAACACTATTCACTGCATAGACGATGATGCCATTCTTACCTATATGGGTGCCGACGATTCTTTCATTCAGCGTTCCCTCCCTTCTGAAACATAGGTTATGTTAAATGAATCAACCATTGACATTAACCTTCCATCTTTTGGTGTTCCTCATGTCTTAAAGATTGGTCAGTCTTTAGACACCCAGGAGCAGATCGACTATACCACATTTCTCTTAGACAATTGCAAAGCCTTTGCCTAGACCTATGGTGACATGCCTGGAATCAACCCTAACATTGCCACTCATAACATCGTCACAAACCCAGAGGCTAAGCCTGTTAGGCAAAAGCTTCGCAAAATGCATCCTCGTATTGCACTTCTTGTCAAAGACGAGCTTCAGCGTCTTCTCTCTATCTCTTTCATCCAACCCATTGATTATCTGTAGTGGGTATCTAACATCGTTCCTGTTACCAAAACAACTGGGGGGATTCAAATCTGTTCGAACTATCGCGACCTCAACCTGGCTTGTCCCAAGGATGACTTTCCTCTTCCAAACATTGACCAACTTGTTGATCTTACGGCTGGTCATAAGATGTTATCACTCATGGATGGATTTTCAGGATATAACCAAACCCTGATTGCATCAGAAGATCAGCACAAAACCACCTTCATTACACCATGGGGAACTTTCTGCTATCGGGTCATGCCTTTTGGTCTAAAAAATGTAGGTGCCACATATCAGCATGCCATGACTTACATCTTTCACGATCTCCTCCATAAAATCATGGAGGACTATGTAGATGACCTGCTTGGCAAGTCTAAGCTTCATCGCGACCATTTGACTATCCTCAAGATCATCTTCTCTCGCCTTCTTCAGTACAATGTCTGTCTTAACCCCAAGAAATGTGTCTTTGGGGTCCTCTCAGGAAAGCTCCTGGGGTTCATCGTCTCTCTTCGTGGCATCGAGATAGATCCCACCAAAATCCATGCTATCCTCGAAATGCCACCTCCGACCAATCTCAAGCAACTTCGTAGTCTGCAAGGGAAGCTCCAATCCATTCGTCGCTTTATTTCGCAGCTTTCTGACCGCTGCCAACCCTTTCATCATCTCCTCAAGAAGGATGTCTCCTTTAAATGGGATAAAGATTGCCAAGAGGCTTTTAAATCCCTCAAACGCTATTTGGTTTCTCCACCAGTCCTTATTCCACCAAAAGATGACCAACCCTTCTACCTCTACATCTCAGTAACCAATCATTCGTTAGGTGCCATGATCGCGCATCGAGACGAGCAACACTGTGAGCAAGTGGTCTATTACATAAGCTGAACACTTGTCGACTATGAAACTCGATATACTCATACCGAGAAACTCTGTTTGGCATTAGTTTTTGCCACTACCAAGCTTCATCACTATCTTCTCAATCACAAAACCTTTGTCATCACTCACACTGATCCTCTTAAATACATGCATTCCAAGCCATATCAAAACCAACGTATGGCTCGTTGGCTCATGCTTCTTGCTGAGTTTGACTTAGAATTTGTCCAGCAAAAATCTATAAAGGGGTAAACAATCGCTGACCAACTAGCGGATACCCCTCTTCCCGATAATCAACCTTTTCAGTGTGAGTTTCTCGATGAATCTATCGCCACTCTCTCGACTGATGACACATTCTACCAAATGATGATGTTCTTCGATGGCTCTAAATGTCAAATCGGTGGGGGTGCGGAGGTCATCCTCATCCCACATGAGGGTGAGCCCGTGCCCCTGTCTTTCAAACTCGACTTTGAATGTACCAATAATATGGCTGAATATGAAGCCTTAATTTTGGGACTTCAAACTGCCCTTTCTTTAAACATCAAGACCATCAACATCTTCGGTGACTCACAACTTGTTGTCAATCAAATCAATGATTCATATCTTTGTAAAAATGAAATTTTACAAAGGTACAAACACCATGTTGACACCCTTCTAACATCTTTCGACCATCACTTATTGCAGACTGTTCCTCGATCTACGAATAAGTTTGCTGACAGCATGGCTTCTCTCGCCTCGCATATTCCTTCTTCATCATCCTCATCAAGAATTTTGTCATGGTACATCGTGTGCCGTTGCCTTCATACATTTCCACTGACATCAACCTCGTCCACACCATAGACTCTAGTTCAAAATATGTATGGTATAAACAACTTGTGGACTACTTGGCTCATTCTATCATTCCTCCTGACCTCTCTAGTAATGCACGGCGGGCTTTCATCAAGCGCACCGCTCGCTATACCATGCTAGGGGGCCTTCTCTATAAAAGAGGTTTTGACGGCCTTCTTCTTCGCTGTTTAAACTCTACTGAAGCCTCTCATGCTGTTAAACAAGCCCATGACGGGATTTGTGGTGGACACTTCAGTGGTAACTCGGTTGCCAAGTGCATCCTTCGCCTGGGTTATTATTGGCCCACTCTTCATCAAGACTATAGTAATTATGTTCAGCGTTGCATCAAGTGTCAGTAGCATGTTAACTTGCTTATCTCCCTAGCCACGCCTTACAAGTCGCTCAGAATTTCTGGCCTTTTTCACAATGGGGCTTAGATCTCATCGATGAGATTAACCCTCATTCGTCTCTTCGTCATCAGTCCATCATCACTGCCACCGAGTATTTCACTAAATGGGTGGAAGCTATTCCTCTCATCTCCACAAAAGCCGACAAGATTGTCGACTTCATCAACACCCACATCATCTGTCGTTTTGGTGTACCTCACAAAATCATCATCGATAACGAAAAGTCATTTAAAAACAAAACTGTCCAAAAACTTTGTGACTCCTTTGGCATTAAACTCAGCTTTTCTTCACCTTACTACCCACAAGCAAATGGGCAGGCCGAGGCTTCTAACAAAATCTTAACTAAAATTCTCATGAAGGTGGTCAACAATACTGGAAGGGATTGGCACGTTCACATTCCCTTCGCTTTGTGGGCCTACTGCACTAGTATCCAAACCTCTACAGGTGCTACCCCTTTCTCTCTAGTGTACGGAACAGAGGCTGTTTTACCTCTCGAAGTACAGATCCCATCTCTTCACATTTCTCTGCATGACATTCTTTCTAACGATGACTTTCATCAAGATTGATTAGCTTAACTTGAGTTACTTGATGAACGTCATCTTGCTGCCCTCAACCATTTCCATGTCTATCAAAATCGCATCAAACGAGCCTATAACAAAAATCTGAGAGAACGAGATTTCAATATCGGAGACCTTGTCCTGAAAGAGAACCAACATGTGACCAATATGGAATGGAGTAAACGAGGAAAATTTTCTCCTAATTGGCTCAGACCTTACATCATCACGCACAAGTATGGATCAGGGACTTATCGTCTGTCTTCTCTTGAAGGCCGACCAGAACTTGAGCCCCTTAATGCTTTGCATCTGCGACCATTCTACTGTTAGTCGAGTACTCATCTACTTGACATTTAACTTGAGCTCGTCCCTTGAGCAATCCCTGTCCTTTTAATCCTCAATCCTTTCCACCCTTTTTCCCTTAACAAATCCTCTATAACCCTTTTATAAAGTATGGATGCTTTGTCCTAATAAAAGGGATCCCTTGACCTTCTATAGTCTTGTCCATGACTCAACATTCTATCAAAACTAAATCAAGATGTCAAAATATCTAAGGTCACAAAATCAAATCAAAAAGCAGACTGCTCCCTTGAAGGATAGTTGTACTATCATTGCTGTAGCTAATAGACTGCTCCCTCGAAAGACAGCTATTCAAAATCCCTGATATATAAAGCAACATATAGACCACTCCCTCGAAGGATGGCTATGACTAAATCTTGCTACAAATAGCACTTTCTTTGAAGCTTCCCGCATCGATCAGCTTCACAAATGACCACCAAACAAGATGACATCTCTATGTAGACTTCCCGCATCGATCAGTCTGCACCAAAAAAAAAAAAAAAAAAAAAAAATGGGTCATGGACTTGGCTTGTAGTTGTCTCAGGGTCTCTTATAAAAAGGGGCAAGGTTATCCCTACTCATAAAATGGGTTACCCTATCCTCCTCCCATCATAACACATGCTCAAGGGACTTCGAGCTCACTTTAATGTCAAAGTGATTCGATTACCGCTCTAACACAACTTATGGTCATTGGCGTAATGCACGAATGAGGTTTTTTGTTTCTAAAAACCCCCTACTTATGTTATCATTATGGTCCTTGTCAATGAAAGGGCGCTTATGCCTTTTACTTTCTGCCTACACTTTGGTCACATTCAACCACATCATTTGTCAAAACAATTCAATCTGACTCTTTTCAAACCACTCACATAGCCTACTCATTCTGGGTTCCATAGACACCAATACACATGGAAACTATCAACCACACAATTTATGTCAAGCATAAACCATTACTTGCTGAAGCATAAATCGACCTGCAATTCATTTTTAGCATACATCCATCATGAATATGGATAGTTACTAGGGATGAAGAACCCTGACCAATGTTACAGAATACACCATTTAGAAAAGGCTGTAGCATCATCTTTTCCTCATCATTTCGACACATGACCAAACCAATCATCAACCAATCTTTTCAACTATTCTGAACTACATTGGTCTGAGGCCCTAAGATTGGGGCAATGTAGGCAGCACTCAGATGACACGACGTCTTCTGAGGTTAGCTCGACCACCCTCATTTTTTCGTCTACCTGATGGATAAACCATATTCTTCTCCTTTGACCATGACCTTGACCCCGACCAAACCATCAACTACTTTGACCCTTCCTCCCTTTTTTGGGAGAACTACATAGGCCTGAGGCCCCTAACGACAGGGGCTATGTAGGCAGCACTCAGGTGACATGGGGTCTTCTGGGGTTAGCTCGGCCATTCCTTCATCGCATTTCTTCCATCACATTTTTTTTCATCTCTTGCCAATCACATCACAAACAATCACCTATTTTCATAATCATTAACATTAATCATTTACATCCATATCATTAATCATTAATCCTAATCATACATTCATCATCATATAAACACAACAATCTCGGCATCATAATCCTAAACATCATATCAAAACATGTATCAAATCAAAATAACATACAAACACATCCATAACATTTTTCATAACACATCAATGATCAAAATCACATCATATATATATATATATATATCAATGTTTTACAATGGCATAATCTGTGCCTCTATCTCTCTCTCAAAAAAATCAAATACATCTCGCATCAACGGCTCGCAGGCTGGTATATACATAGTATCAAAATCTGCCCTCAAGGCTGTGGCTGTGGTGGTGGTGGCGGTGGCCAGGAAGATGCTGTATCCTCTCCCCGCTCTGATCTGCGCCGTCTACGTGAATCGAAAGCCATCGCTCGTGACATAGACCGCTATCGGCTCAGCTCTGCCCTCATCTCAGAGTATCGCTGTATCTGAGGGAACCCCCTGATGGCCCTCTTGTAATAAGCAATCTCGTCCAGCGCATCATTGTATCTAACTATAGATACAGTTTACGGTGGACCCATCAGACTTGTTGCCATGCCCTGCACTGAACCCTGCGACTGTGAAAACCCTGGCTGCACTAACACTGACTGCGTAGGCTGCTGAACTGGCTGCTGAGGTGGATGCTGCATCGGGCCTTGTCCTCTCAAACCCTGTCCTGCCAATGCCTGTGCCTGGGTTGTGGCCAATTGCCTCTGCAAAATGGTAACATGTCCTCGTGCTGCATCCCTCTCTTGGATGACAGCATCTCTCTCTTGTCAAGCCACATCTCGCTCTCTGATCACTATTTGTAAATCAAGCTATGGTCCTGCCTGCACCCTTGTATACTGAACTACCCACCATGTCGAGTAGGCCTCTGTACATCTTGGGTCTGCTATCCCGAGGCCTGCTGGTAACTCCTCAAAATTTGGTCCCTCTGTCTCCTCTGGCAATGGGAACGACACCTCAATGTCATCCCGTCTATACAGTGGGAAGGTAGGTGGCACATCTTGATGTAGTCCATATTGGCGCCGCACTCTCTCCACTGGCACCCTCTCGAGCTCGCTGACTCATCTGCCTCTGACCCACCTAATGCTCTGCACTCCAACCAGCTGCTCTCCCTGATCTCTGAATGCTGGATACACCAAGTATGGTCTCCAGATGATATCTGCAGGAATTAGGGCCTTCAACACCCCTCTATAATAGTCAATATCTCTGACTACCCCGTCCATTCATCCCTATGCCATCATCTCATGCCATCACTTAAATCTAACTCTAAAATTGGCCTGAATCGCCATTAGGAGGTCGAGAGGTCATGTGACCACGATGTGCTCGTAAGCCTAGCAATGCAGGAGGTGGCTGACACACAAGCTATATCGTCACTGCCGACTAATGCTCCACAGCTCTCTATACACCTAGGCCAAAAAGACAGGCACCCAAGCAAACACTATCTGCAGCTCTATCATATCTGTCAAAACTCTGGTCATAGCAACCAGAAACCTGCCTCCCTCTGCATCTGGCAATGCATAGACCGTGAAACCGATCATCATCAGGATTGCTAGCTAATGTGCATCCTCATCCGCAATGTAAAGGGGCTCATACGCAAAGCTCGTTGAATGGTAACTAGTCTCAATGACGTGCTCCCCAAATAGAGTCACCATGTGAATGTCATGCACCTCTCTCATGCATGCATACAAGTCTACTCTGTGTATCAGCAACCACAAACTTTGGTAAACATCCTCGACTGTGACAGTCATCTCTCCTATCGGCAAGTGGAAGGTGTTGGTGGAGTGATCCCATCGCTTGATCAGAGCCACCATCAAGCTCACATCCCTCGCCACTCGATAATACTGCCACAGCCCGCCGAGTCCCACTGCACTCATATGAGCCCACTCCTCTCTTGTGATGTCTCGACGCATCCATGTTAGCAATGTCGGCAGCCGATCCTGCAGCATCAGCGTCTGCCTCGCCTGTATCCAACCAAAATCAAACCCATGTTAATGCAACTCTCAATCCCCATAACTCTTCTTCACAGCCTAACCATTTTCCCTTTCGTTTATCTACTTGACCATCTACCAGACCATCTATGACTATCTTGACACTCGCAAAGCCCTTGACGTAGCTCTGATCCCTTGACTTGGCAAATTTTTTAACCATTCTTCTGACCAGGCAGCCACCAACATCGATTTTCATGTCAACATCGGTCACATAGTGACCGACACCAGCAAGAAAGTGACCGACGTTGGTCTATGGTCGGCTGACGCTGACGATTCTGCCGACGTCGACGACTGGTTCGGCCCTAGGGCCGAATGGGGCGAGCCCTAAAATTAGGGCTTCCCCATTATGGCCTCCCCAACCCCCCAAAACCCTCCTAAATTGCTCCTAACCTCTCCTAGATCTATTCTCCATCCTCCTAGCTACCCTCCCCCCTCGATTTCTACTTAAAACAACTACAAATTTAAAAACTAAATCAAAACAAAAACTCACCCAAATAGGGTTCAGGGCCCTCCTACCTCATCTCGACGTCACCGGCATGGTGGCACAATGGGTGCCGCTAGTGGTGGACCTCACGTGGGTCCTCTACTCCCCTCTACCATGGCTTTAGCGTCTCAATCTCTCTAAGCTTTTTCTGGCCCACAAATGCTTTTTACAGCCTCCAATCACTCTCCAACTCACTCCCTCTTTCCACCAATGCCTATCTGCCACTTCAGCCTGCTCACTCGGTCAACTCTGGGTCACTTTCACTCAATCAACCCTAGAGCTCTTTTTTCTCTCAGTCAGCATGTCATAAATGACTTTTGGTGGGCCACTAATATGGTTTTGTTGGATTTGGCAGGCCACCAACGTCGACATATTCGTGCCCTGGTCCATCGATGTCAGCCGATTTCTACTGATGTCGGTCCTTTTAGTCTACCGACGTCGGTTATGTCACCGATGTTGACATACTTCACACCTCCTCATTGCCTAAAATCATGCCCCCAATTAGTCAACTCTCTAGTACAAGTCATCTTGGCCCCCTGGGGCACACTTGAGATCACTTTTGCCTCCACCTGCATCGACCACCAGACTTTGGAGATCATGACCATTTCCTCTGACTGCGACCACTTCCAAAGCAATTTTGCCTTGGTTGTTTTTGCATGTATGCTACTTCATGATTGGTTAGCAAAATTGTGCGCATATTTTTTTTACCTTCACAAGTATAGGATCGCAAGCCAGTTGATCCCCACTACTTGTGACATTTTCGTGTTTCCAGGAGCACTTCCTGAGCCCGAGATACCTGGAATATGACAACCATTAGAGCTTCAGCTTAGATTGACTAACCCAATCAGCAGACGACTAAATGTTGGGGCTTGGTTATTTCAATTTTGGCACTCCTCGACCCTCGACCTGCGATAATTTGACCTGACCATCTTGTGAAGTGGTGTACGTGCAATCACGACTTTTACAGCGTTCTCACTCTATCTTCACCCACTCTTTGTCAAATCAGCACTCAATTTCAGGTTCCTTTCCCTCGACTCCTGCTTTGAGGGGGAATACCTCATCCATAATCAGGGCAAACAACCCTCATGTTTTTGTCTTGCAGTTCACTTGAACAACCAACAAGGCAAAGTCAACCTTATCCCACACCGGGACAACCAACTCTTGTTTTTGTCTTGAAGTTTGTCTAGAACAACCAACAAGACAAAAAGGGGCAAATGTAGACACCGAAATCATGTCTAACCCTTGGTCATCCTCCCTCTTGGTCCATTCCTAACCCATTCCTAAACCATGCACTTACTAATTTAAAAATAATAATTTATTATTAATATCCTCCCCTTTGACACATCACCTATAACACCTCGTATGACACCTCGCCTTGGACTAATTCCCACCCTATGACTCACCCAAGACCTATTCTTACTTCTTTCTAACCGCCTAACCAACTCTCGTGCATATTTATCCCAACCTTCGACAATTCTCCAACAGATAGTGCACTTGGCGGATGGAGAATGGGCTTGGTGGCTCTTTTACTCATTCTCCACCCGCTGACATCGATCAAATGTCAGCCAACGCCAGCGGGATCGTCGACATCAATTTTACTTAAACTGAATTTCTAACCTCTGGTGGGGCTAATCACAAATCATTAATCTCTGGAGCTAATCACGAATCTCAAAACCTCTTTCGGTGAAACAAAGTTTTCGTGCTTTTGCTTTCTAGTGTTCTGGCTTCTTATTTTCTTGCAGGGATCATCATTCTTGACAGCATTTTCTAGGCACTGAGGTCTTACATCAGATGTTCTACACAGGGATTGCATGATATCTCCATCACCAACAACAACAGAAACACAGCTCCTGCACCTTTGCCAACTCGTATCACAGCTAAGTATTTGTACTATTTTTATTTCAGTGTCATTTCAAATATATTAGCATTCTGTCTACTGTCTATTCCAAGCATCCTTGACCCAACCTTCTCTGTTCTTCTCAAAGAGGCTGAAAAGCCTTCTCTCACCCCTTATTCCCTTTTCTTTGCCTCTGACACCCCTTTAGTCTCTCTTTAGACAACACCCTCTGTCCAATCAACTCAGCACAAGCTATCAGAGACCTACAGACCATCTTAAGACCAATCGAATCAACCTGACTAAATTGCTTCTCGAAAAGGCTGAAAGGCCTTTTTCCTGCCCCTTACCCCTTTTCCTGACAACATACCCTCTGCCTTAGTTCTCACTAAGGATTCTATCTACTGTTTTACCATCCCAAACAAACTCCCTGACTCACAGACAAGATCACAGTCTATCTTGCAGACCAGAAACTAGACCTGTAACTCATCCCTGGCCATTACCCCGATCGACCTCGTCCATTTCTCCTACTGACATCGGTAGTCTAATCGACATCGGTGACCTTCCTGATCGACGCCGACAATATCACCGATGTCGGCGACTGTGCTAAGCCGACAACAACATTCAGGTAAGCATTTGCTTCCATTTCCTTTTCAGTCTTTATCATTGCAGTCTTTTATCATTCTGCTATTTATCAAACATCTTTTTATCAATCAGTGGGTTGACATCCCTCAAGCTTTTGCTTCTGGGATCAAGCTTTTGCTTGGCAACCCACCATCTCCTCATCTAACGCCTTCTTTGTCTTAGTCTCTTTCTCTTGTAGGTGTCATCCTCCACAACCAAAGATGAGTTCTCACTATCGTCTGAATTCTAGTGCGTAAAACTATATCCAGGTACATACAAACCTTAGACCATTTCTTTAAGTTTCTCATTTTCTCTCTTTGAATGTAGAAAGTGAAATAGCGTAGAAACAGTTAGACCTTCATTTTACATTATCATTCATTAGACTTGGTTGATGATTCTTATTTCCAAAACTTAGATGTTAACAAAGGTGGTTGGCCATAATTTAATACAAATGAATTTAAATCCATTTCAATGTTGCTCTTCATTCTTCAATTACTACTCTTCATATTGGCTGAGTCTGTAGTTGCTAACTAGATAAGTCCAAAGCTACTGGGTGTGTTTGGAGCTTTACGCGAGTCCAAAGCTATTGAGTGAGTTTGGAGCTCTGGGTGAATCCGAAGCTACTGAGTGAGTTTGAAGCTCTGGGTGAGTTTGAAGCTATTGAACAAGTTTATAGCTCTGAGCAAGTCTAAAACTACTGTGTGAGTCCAAAGCTTTGGGAAAGTCTATAGTTTGCTCTTCACTTTGCCTTTGACATCAATGATGATATTAAATAATCTCCCCCTTTTTGATTAATGGAAATCCTATAGAAAAAATAGTATATGAACTTTCGCTTACTGTAGTTCTCTTCCTTTACTTCCACTTTCTTTAATTCTCTCCTTTGACATCAATGGAAAAGAGACATACAACAGTGTATATCACCAAAATATCCATGGAACTAAATAATACAATGATTAGCTCCCCCTTAATCCATGATTTTCTTAACGGATTTAATGACTAGATAAAGAATGGATCACTCCCAATTTCTTCTTTAGAAACTCAAAATTTTCTTTTGGGAGGGGCTTTATGAAGATATCTGCTATCTATTCCTAAGTTGTGGCAATGTAATCCATTTTTACTTGATAATCTACAACCTATTCTCTTAGAAAATGATACTTGATGGAAATATGCTTAGTTATTAAATGCATAATTGGATTCTTGGAGATGTTTATTACACTTGTATTGTCACAAAAAATAGAAATTAGACTAACATACTCAATTTTAAAATCACTCAAAGTTTGTTTCATCCAAAGGACTTGTGTACAACATGATGTTTCTACCATGTACTCATATTTAGATGTGGACAAGGAAACTGAGGATTGTTTCTTACTCAACCATGACATAAAATTCTTTCCAAGATAGAATTCTCAATGTTGCCTGCCCAATCTGCAGAGTGAATTCCTTTCCTCTTGGGAACCATAAACTAAGATCCAAATTACCTTTGAGATACCTAATTATACTTTTGACTGTCTACAAGTGTGTTTCTTTTGGTGTTGCCTAAAATCTATCCACTAGACCTATTGCTTGCATGATATCTTGTCTTGATGCAATAGTATACAATAGACTTCCAATCATTGATCCATACAAGGTCTGATTGACTTCTATTGACTCATCATCTTTACTCAATTTACACCCTATTACCATTGGAGTACTTATGATTTAAAATCATCCAAATTGAATTTCTTTAACATTTCCTTAATGTATTTACTTTGAGAGATGAATATTCCTTTACTTGACTGAGTAATTTACAACCCAAGGAAAAATGATAACTCTCCTAACATAAACATTTCAAAATATTATTGCATTACCCCTAAAAATTCTTGAGACATCTTCTCATTTTCCCCACCAAAAATAATGTCATCAACATACACAACCACAATTAACTAGTTCTCACATTCAGTCTTGATGTATAGGTTACAGTCAACCACTCCTCTCTTGAAACCTTGATCAAGCAAGTATCTGTTACGCCTGGTATACTAGGCTATAGGGGCTTGTTTTAGTCCATACAATGCTTTCTTCAACCTATATACATAGTCCTTATTCCCTAATAGAGAGAAACCTTTAGGTTGCTCTATGTAAACCTCTTCTTCAATATTCCCATTAAGAAATGCAGACTTCACATCTATCTAATAGATCTTGAAATTCTTGAATCCAATATATGATAAAAATAGTCTTGTGGCTTATAATCTTGCCAAAGGTGCAAAAGTATCCTCAAAGTCAACACCTTTTACTTGATCATAGACTTTGTAGACTAGTCTTGCCTTATTACTTGTTACCTTGCCATCTTTATTCAGTTTGTTCCTAAAGACCCATTTAGTTCTAATTACATTCTTGTCCTTTGGTCTAAAAACAAGTTCCCAAGTTTCATTCTTCTTTATTTGGTTGAATTCTTCTTCCATGGCATCGATCCAATGTTTATCATTGATGGATTCTGAAAAGTTCTTCAATTTTATCTTCTACAATAGAGAGAAGATTACATTTTCTAATGTATTCATTAGCCTTATCCTAGTTTTTATTCCACTATCAATATCACTAATGATTTGATTTTTTTCATGATTATTCTGAATGAATATGGATGGTTCCCTTGTATCTTCATATTATTCTTATTCTTGACTTTCTTCTATCACTTTTTTTTCTTAAAGTTTGATTCTTCTGAATGACTATTAGTTGGTACAATCACTTGTTTAGGCCTAGTTTCATCCATTCTAACACTGGCACTCTCTATAGTGTTTATAACCTTATATTATAGCATCTATAAGCTTAATCTTTGAGGAATAACTAATAAAAATACCTTCATTAGCTCTTGAGTCAAACTTCCCCAAGTCTTCATCATCTCTTTTGATGTAGCATTTTCTTCCAAACACTTTGAAATATTTGATCAAAGTTGGTCTACCCTTCCACAACTCATAGGGTGTTCTACTATTGTTTACCTTAATTTATCCTATATTCAAGATGTAAATTATGGTGTTGACTACCTCTCTCCATTATTTATTTGAAAGCATAGATTTGGTTAGCATTGTTCTTACCATTTATTTCATAGTTCGATTCTTTCTCTCTACAACTCCATTTTGTTATGGAGTCCTAGTGGCTAAGAAACGTCTCTTTATTCCATGATCTTCATAGAATTCATTGAATTAATTTGAGAGGAACTCACCCCCTCAATATGACCTTATGCATTTGATCTTTATATCGATTTCATTTTCAACAAAAGTTTTAAACTTTTCGAATGCCTCTGATTTCTCTTTTAGAAAGGCAACCCATGTCATTCTACAATAATCATCAATAAGCAACATAAAATAACTCTCACCTTGTATGTTTTGTGTTCTTGTGGGGCCATAACAATCTGTATGGATCAATTCTAATAGCTTGATTATTGAGCACTCTTTTGATCTAAATCTTGCTTGCGTCTGCTTCCCATGCTGACATTGATTACAAATAGTGTTTTAAGGTTTTGTGTTTTTTGGCATGTTTCTTACAAAATTCTTAGTGTTGATTTTCACTAAATTTTCAAAATTCATATGGCCCATTATTTTATGCCATAGCCAAATTTCATCAACTTGACTCATGTAGCATTCATCTCCTTTTAATTTACTGAGTATGTACAAATTATTTGATGTTTTGTTTGCATCTGCAACCATTTTTCCTGTGTTTGCTCTCTTGATCTCACGACCTTGAGTATAAAATGTGAGAATATGTCCTTGATCATATATTTGGTTGACACTCAATAGGTTATGCTTCAATGCTTCAACATACAAAACATTTTCAATTTTTATCTTTCCATTATCAAGGCTTAGGGTACCTTTTCCAACAATCCTAGCTATAGAATTATCCCCAAACTTTATTGTACCTTCACTCATTTTCTTCAAAGTGAGAAATTTGCTTTTATCACCTATCATGTGGATTGAACACTCACTATTAATATACCACTGCTGCTCCTTTGTCTTGTGCATGAAACAATATTTGAACAAGCATAGATTTTTCCTTCTTTTGATTAACTTGCTATTGCTTCTCTTTCCATATTTTTATATATTTCTTTTTCTTTATAACTGGGATATTCACCTGTATGCACCTAAATCCACTTGCCTTAATTATTCTAATTAATCTTGTTGATTTATCCCCTTCCTAACCACTTATCTAATATCCCCCCTTAACATTTCCTCATTTACTAACCTTGTTCTTCCCCACTTCTTCATTAATTCCTCTAATCATTTCTTAATCCTATCCTAATCTCACTTATCCATTATTTGGGAATTTTAAATTACCATGACCCACCTACCCACCTACTAAGCCTATTCCTAGGCTCTCCTACACCCTTAGTCCCTAATCACCTAACTAATTCCTATCTAATCCCTTACCTAATCCTAATCAATACCTAAGAGGATTCTAGGATCCTCCAATTCTATAATCTTCTCTAACTTAGCCTTCCCCATCTAGAAGCCTCTATTCTAGAGGCTTCCAAGGAATGTAAAATTCCTCAAAAAATCTTGAACCATTGATCCCAATGGCCCACAAATGAATTCTAGCCATTGATTATTCCCTCCATTTTCTATATAAACAAGTCATTTCTCCATGGCTAAACTAACTACAAGCTAATTAGCAACCATCTATGAAACTCATAAATCCATAAAATCTCCATGTCAATCTAATCCTTGAATCCATCATCAACATCCTTGATCATGCCAACATAATGTCAAAATTCTTAGTATAAGGTAATCTCAATCCAATCCTCTTGTCTTTTATCTGTTTAATCTTGGTTTGGAGCAATTAGCTTTATGATTAGAATGTTGGTTTGAATTGTTTATTCATCTATTTACATTTGATTCTAATGGTCTAAGATCTTAATTGGGTAGTTGGATGTTTTGGGTGGTTTAAATTGCATAGTTTAATCCATTTTCTCAAAATTTCCTGCTACATTGTGGGCACCATGGTAGGACCTAGCCCTCTTAATTTAATCATTTTGCTTTTTAGTGGTATTTTTGCTAGCTTGCAAGGCTAACTAGATAAGAATTAAAGGTCGGATTTGATAATATATTCACATACAAAAGAATCATAATATTGCACTAGTATTCATGATATTACAATAATATAAGTGGTTTTGCACTAACCATCAAGTTTTAATCGTTAATAGTTTCTTTGTTTGGCAGGTCATTACTCTTCTATAATATCATAATTTATAAATTATGATTTTGAATCAAAATTTGTAGTTTGGCATGTCAATTATCGATTTTATATTAACCATATAACCCCTAATAGCTAACAGTTTTTTGACTGTGATAGGTTTTTGGTAGTTTATAAAATCACAACTTCATGACTTGTGGTATTGACCTGCAAGTCACAATATTACCATCCACAGTCATGATATTGTGATTTTTGACAAAACTACTGGCAATTATCCATTAATCTCTAACCTACAGGGACAATATTGTCATTTTCTATTTTACAAGAAGATTAGTGATCATATAGGGCCCTTTTGTAAGCTTATTTAGCTATCTTAGATTTGGGAATATTTTTGTTAAACACATTTTGTTATTTTGGGTCTTAAAGAATCTATCTTTGCTAACCACGTTTTATGAAAGGGGTTTTATTTGTGTGATTTGATGTGTGTTAATTTATAGGGTCAATAGGAAAATTCAAAGGTAGGATCTTTTGAAAGCAAAACATCACAGCCTTAAAATTTTTCTTATCTTCTACAAAAGCACTAATGATATAGTCATGATATTGACCTGAGAATAGTGACATTGCACTAACATTAGAAATATTGTTATTTGATCATTTTTAAGGTTGTTTGTTTCTTGTTTAATATCTTCAAAATTTACAAGGAAAATTTTTAGGACAATTCTAACTAGGAAAACATCTTGCTATTGTTCATGATTTTGTCCATTTTGATAAAAATCTTGCCTTAATGCTTTTAATAAATTTTTAAATATGCCATGACTATCTGTGAATAAGCATTCTTAAGCATCTAGGTAACCTGTCATTATTTGTTCAAGCATTTATTTTGGTCAAAAATAAAAAAATTGAAGTTTTATACTTATCACAAAATCACTAATCTCGAAATCATGACATCTTTCTAAGAGTTGAGATAATGCTCTAATAGTCATGGTTTTACATTAACTTTCTGGTTAACCATCACGATTAACTATCTGTGCTTAAATTACAACTTATGAATTATGATATTATAGTCTGAAATTGCAATTTTGCACTAATTTTTGCCTTCAATTTTATCTTTTTAAGTGCATCTTAGAGTCATTTTTAGTGATTTTTGAGTCATTTTGGGCCTCCCACAAGGTCCAAATTGCCTTTGGCATTGGGGGCTCTGCCCCTCGACCTTGCCCTATACCACGACATGGAACATGCCTAGGGCACTGCCCCCAGACCCTGCTGGGGGTTGCCACCCCCAGGCCCCCATGTCCTGGCCTACTTACCCAAAGGAATTATAGAACCTAATCATGATTTTTTCAATGGTTTTTCATAAGGCCTATTAGACTAACATTTTGTTTCTTTCAAGGGTGATTCTAGAGGTTATTTTGTCTTGCTAACATCATCTTTTGTAGGTCATATTTTAGTCTAACATCTTGTCTTGCAAGTTTCCCCTCAAGATTATCAATCAAATTACTAATCATTTATCTTGTAGGTTGCCTCTTTAAAAGTGCCAATCAAACTACTAATCATTTTCTTGCAGGTCACCCGTCAAAGACATTTTGGTATCTTAAAGCTCATTTTTGTTTGAAATTGTTATAATCACTTTGTTTAAATCATGTATATATATTGTATATCATTTTCTACCTTTTATCTTGTATAAATCTACATCTTAATTAAATCGGTTAATTAATCTACTTTTGGTCTGCTTATTTGTCACCTGAAGGCTACAGTGGTGTATGCTCTCCTCCTTACATCTTTGTGGTAATTTGTGGAGGATCAAAAACCACCTACAAACCATCCTATTTTATTTTCTAGGGGCAACATGACATGGAATTGATACCCACACACTTGTCATAGTCTTAGGGGGATAGTGACTATAGATTTCACCATCACACACGAATCCACACTTCGTGTTCTGACAAATTATAAATATCAAGGACAATTATCATTAGGCTAATTGGTTGACCCCATATAGGTCATTCATGAAGAGGAAGAGTTTATTCTCTGAACCAGGCATTAAACAAAACCTTATATGGACTTGGGCCCCCTGGTATGTAGTGTATATCAGGGATGCCCCTAAAAAGACCATTCAACCTAGCATAGGACCTTTTGACCATAATAGGTGATCTACTACTAGAGATAAGATCATCTCCTAAGTAGCCATCAAGTGAAGATGGGGTTGAAAGGGTCTTGATCAATTTTGTAATGGGTCACTGGCCTACAACCTCACCCCAGAAGTTGTTAGATGGTGCAGTCGTTGGGTTAGACACCCTTGAGTTTACTAATCATAGGTTTGTGGTTTGCTTGATTTGGTGAGTGTCATGTTGGACCAATGTTGTTTGTGAGTTAAGTTAGCATTTTACAAAAATATATATACACTTATCTAGTTCTTTTTGCACATAATCATCATCTTGTATATCCTTGCCTCATCATTAAATCATAATTCTTGTATATCCTTGTACATATTATCTTGGTACATCTTTTTACTTATCTTGTCTTAATACCACCCTAGTCTAGTCATATGCACCCATCATTGGTCATCCATCCACATCACCTACATATCCTAAACACATATTGTCATCCACATCTTGTCCTAAGTCCACTAACCAATCATTTATCTTGAGCCCGTCTTGCCTAGTCACCGTGTCCACCTAATCCTAATCATAGTCCAACATAATTCATCCCCTTATCTTTACCAATCCTCTCATCAAGTTTGTAATCATACTTGGTTCCTTATCCACAATGGCAAAACATTTTTGTCATATCAGGGTCCTCATCATTAGCTTACTTGTGTTCAAGTTTGATTCAACATCAAATATACTATCAATCATCTCATCTCGTTTGAGTTGATTATCTTAGTCTTAAGCTAGTATTAAACTAATAAATCTGGTCTAAATCAATCTCTCAGGCTAGTATATGCCCTCATCCAATCTTAGAGCTTATTGTAGCTCACTTATTCAAATCCAATCCCAATCATCATTGTTTAGCTTACATACTAATTAGTCTACTTAAATATTATCTTATCCCATCCATCATCTTATATCATCAATTCAAAATTGAAATTAGGCATAAGCAAGCCTTTATACAAATTTGTCCCACACATCCCTTCTTCATCCCTTAGTATTTCCATTCAATCCCTTGCACCTACTGATTAGGGTTGGCAAATCCACACCATTTATACTTTCTCCCATCCTTATTCATGACATCTAAAACAAATTTGGTCAATACCCTGTTTGAATAATGCCTTATAGCCAATAGGGATATGCTCCTTTATTACCTCCTTGAGATGACCATTCCATGACCAATAGACTTTGACCCCAACCATCCATTATTACCCCTAGTCCAAACCCATTCATGTGATTTCCATTCCAATCCTCCATCCACTTGTCATAGCCAATCATCTACCCCTTTTTATACTAGAAAAGTGAATCCTATCCTAGCCACCTCATCTAATACTAGTCCTCCCACCCCATAATGTCAATAACCATCTAATCTAAAGTCTAATGTTTCTACATCCAAGTCATAAAGTAAAGATAACATTTATACTCATCTTCTTCTATCATTAGAATCCCTCTTCCACTAGCTTGTTACCAACAACATGATGATCCACCCATACAAGATATTAATCCTAATAAGCCTAAGCCATCTTGATATAAATCTAACCAATACTATATATATCATTGAACCAGGGGGCATACCATTAATCGATGTCATAATTTCCAAGACTACATCCAAGACCTCATCAATCAAGGTGACATAGAAATTGAGGATGAATCAGATGAATCTAAATCCTTGGGTAAACAAGAAGAGGCATGACAAAATTCCATACCTGATCATGATCAAGCCCTTCCCTCTCCAAGCCAAGGTCAAGATACCACATCCATCTTCCATGGTCCTCCCATCTTTTACAAATCATCCATCAAAGATGAGTCTAGTTCCTATGCACCAAATCCTCCCATATCTCATGAGTCCTTCCATTGGCTTATCTTTGTACAATCCATTGTTCCTCAATCATCTCCCCCATCTACCATATCAAAAAACCCACGTAGAGAGGTCATTTGTGCACAATAAATCTTCTCTAAGCAGCATCATGACATAGTCAACATCATAGTCAATATAAGTTTGATCTATATCAGGATCATGTTCAACACCACTATCTGAATCAGATTCCTCATCAGAAACATCATCCCTCATCAATATTGTAGTAGATGATGACTATGCCTCTCCTTTTCATGATACCTCTAATTTGGATAAAAATTAGTCACTAGGCATATTTTTTGATCCCAATCAAGATGATGAAGTCATAATAGAGCTCTTGCAAGCTTTATTTATTAGAGATTGTTAAAGTGAATCTGATCCTAACTTGGACACATGTCTTTCAACTAGTCCTAGTGATCCTTTTGCTGATCTTAAGGAGATATTCTCTGATGTCAAAACTGGGTCTCCTAAGAACCCCTATAAGGACCATACTGCCTTATCACTACTCATTCAACTCATCATACCATCTCCACCACCTTCTTCCATTATAGACCCCTTTCTTCCTATCAATGATTATTTAATCACTTCTCTCCATAAGGGTGAACATGAACATATATTATTAGAATCTTCCTTGAGCAACATAATGTGTGGCACAACTGTAGAAGTCCAAGACCATATTCAAAAAGTCAATCATAATAATCAAATCACCATTGATCCTATAAATCAAAATCAAGAAGATCCAAATCATCGGCCTAGTAAAAAAGGATCTTTCCCTAGTGAATCTCAATGTCAGGCACTAGGGGACCATCATAGTAATAATTGTATATCAAGTTAAAAATCTATCCCCTGGAGAAGCCTAATATCAGACACTAAGGGGTAGTCAAAGTCAAAGTCCATCCAAAACTCAAAATAATGTCAAAATCATGGCCGATAATCCTTTAAATGATCATATTAAAGATAAATCATAAAGTCAAAGTGTCTTGGATCTCTTGCAGTCCTTTGTCATATGGTACCAATCAAATGTAGAATGTCCAATGCCTTCAATGGTGTATATGATTTCTAGTCTCCAAACACCAATCACACCATCCTATCATAATCTCACCATCCATTTAAGTCCAATACACCTCCAACAACATCAAGATCTATTCCAATCTATACCTCACATCACCTTCTCGGGCAACATTGTCTCTCATAGGGGTGATGAAGATACCTATTGTAGATATCTGGAGAGGTCATAATCAAGAATCACAAAAGGTCACATGAACCTCAATACATCTAGTGGTCATAACATGATCCAAACATCACACATATCTATAATAGATGTTGGATAAAAATCCATTTAGTGTCAACATTCCTTTATCTCACACACATATCCAATAAATTGAGATGCTCAATTATTTTTTAAAAAAATAAAAAAATAAAAAATCATTCATCTAATGGTTAAAACTAGTCTTCTGATGCCTTGGGAAAGTACCATGATGAAAACTAGTTTCTGGTGTCATGGTAAAATAATCTGTTATCTGCATTATACCTCAACACTTGGGGGCAAAATCCATCCATTTTATCCATCAAACCCATCCATTTCACCTTTATCTATCTTGGTCTATTGTTCCTACCCATCATCTGCCATCATATCATCCCTTCCCATCTTGACCTTTGTAAGGACGTGAAAGGTGTCTTGAGAAATGTTATGAAACCATCATAGCATATCCTCTAATGGACACTTAGGTAACTAAAAATTTGGTTCTTTCATGATGTGGTTATTGGTAATACCTATTCCTTTCTTGCTTATTCCTCATCCCCTTTTTAACATCACCCTCATCCTCTTGTCATCCCATCCATCATTATCCTAGTTGTTAGGCTTGATGTTCCCTTTACTAGTAACCCCCATTTTTATAGTGTATATACATATCCAAAAAAAAATTACAAATTTAAATATGTCAAAAACCCTAAAAATCATAAAATCCACAAAATCCAAACAAATATCTCAGTTGCTTTGTCTTATGCCATCTTATCATATGTCCTACATATCCTAGTCATCCTACCTTATCTTATGCCTAGTCCATATTATCATCTTATCTTAATATTTGCATCCATATCCTTATCCTAATACCCATATCCTTAGTCTAATCTTAATCTAAGTCCACATATCCAAATTCTCATCCAAGTCCCTCATCTAGTTCAAAATCCATATCCACATCCATATTGTTTCCTAAGTCTTAATCCTAATCATGATCATCCTTTCCAAATACAATTATATTCTTAGACCCCAATCAAATCTTACTCATCCTAATCCATCCCATTACCTAATGACTCATCTCATCATTAGAAAAGACATGGTGACATTGCATATAAATACTTGTGTGTGTTGCTTGTACGCTCTGTATTGTTTATTTGCATCATGTATATATCTTGTTTGTCTTATGTTTTGTTTGCATCATGTATCTTTTTTCCCATTAGGAAATGAATGAGGATGATATGAGGTCACAAAATATACAATAATGCTTATAAGTTCCCTTAATGATGCAGAGTTTTTTATTTGCCCATGCACTTTGGAACAATGTCCTCTTAGTCATACTTATATCATAGGGCATAATGTCAAGCATCATATCTATCAAATTGCATAGACTATGATTAGCCTTATGATAATTATGATGGCTTGATCATCTACATTTTCATAATTATCTAATCATCCTTATTTCCTATCCCATTCTAATCCCCTTCACCCATTTGACTAACATCCAACCTTTTATCCTCTAATCAGTAATCATCATCATCTTTTAGTCAGAACTACATCAACCTGAGGTCTTTTCAAATTATGTAGGCAATACTTGGACACTTTTCAGTGCCCAAGGATAGCTCAACCACTCTCACTTTTTCATTTCCCCATCATTTGTCTCTTATCTTTCATCATCCTCAAGTCTAAAATCAATCAAATCATTGAACTATAACATCAATCACTAATCAACCAGTCTCTTTATCAATCACCATCTCCATACTCATCTCTTTATCCTTTTTGTCAATCACCTATACCTATTGATTGGGCTTGACATATCACAACATCCATATTTTCTTCCATCAATCATCCATTATCACTGATTGATTAAGTCATCATTTAAAGTTTACAATTTTGGGGCATAACCAAGATCATAACTCTATCCTCTCTTACTCCCTTACATGTGTTCTTGGTAGGGGCATCATCACTATTAATAACATTATGAATCATTAATTCGATGTAATTTAGTCAAATTCTTGTCATCTTTTGGACACTCGACCATATCATCTCTTTTCTCACATCCTCTTCATCATATTGATTGACTTTATCTTTGATCTATACCCATCATTAATTTCTCAAATCCTTGTCTTATCTTGACCAATAGTTCTCCCTTGCATGCATATTTACTTTGGATACATCTAAAGCTTGTGGCCCTTTTATCCTATCATCATAATGTTATGATTGATTCCCCCTTGGGATATGTCAACAACTGTGACACCATCATCTCTCCTCCCTATGCATATGTCTTTGCTAGGGGCATCATTAACCTATCTCTCACTACTAAAGTTGAATCCCTTTTCTTCAGCATCCATATCCCATCTATCATCCCATCCCCTCATCTATCCATCACATCTGACACATTATTTCCTCTTTTGAGTGGACATCTATCTCATTCTTCCATGCATGTTCCCTTGAGGGGGAATCATATCCACTAACATCATCGACTAAAATTCATCCATGAAATTGTTTTTATTTGAAAGACCATTACTCCTACTTCATGTACTTGCAATACCCTTTCAAAAAGGGGAAAATGTATGCACCTAAATTTGCTCACCTTAATTATTTTAATTAATTACACTAATTTATCCCCTTCCTAATGACTTATCTCATATCCCCCCTAAATATTTCCTCATTTACTAAACTTATTCTTCCCCACTTCTTCATTAATTCCTCTAATCATTTCTTAATCCTATCTTAATCTCACTTATCTATTATTTGGGAATTTTAAATTCCCATGACCTACCTACCCACCTATTAAGCCTATTACTAGGCTCTCCTACACCCTTAATCCCTAATCACCCACTTAATCCCTATCTAATCCCCTACTTAATCCTAACCAATCCCTAAGAGGATTCTAGAATCTTATCTAACTTAGACTTCCCCATCTAGAAGCTTCTATTCTAGAGATTCCAAGGAATTTAAAATTCCTTTGAAAATCCCGAACCATTGATCCCAATGGCCCATGGAAAATCCCCAACCATTGATCCCAATGACCCAAGATTGAATTCTAGCCATTGATTCTTCCCTCTAATTTATATATAAACAAGCCAATTTTCCATGGCTAAACTAACTAAAAGCTAACTAGCAACCATCTATGAAACTCATAAATCCATAAAATCTCCATGTCATTCTAATCCTTGAATCCATCATCAACATCCTCGATCATGCCAACATAAAGTCAAAATTCTGAGTCTAAATTAATCTCAATCCAATCCTCTTATTTTTTATCCATTTAATATAAGTTTGGAGCAATTATCTTTAGGATTAGAATGTTGTTTTGAGTTTTTTATTCATCTATTTGCATTTGATTCTATTGGCACTAGATTTTACTTAGGTAGTTTGATGTTTTGGGTGGTTTAAATTGCCTAGTTTAATCCATTTACTTAAAATTTCCTACTACGTTAGCTTCTTGTTCTATTTAGGGGTTTATGTGAAAACACTCCTACAAAATCATGCTATATGACCAAAGTTATTACAATTATATAACATAATGTCACTTTATTTGTAATTCAATAATGGTGAAAATGAGTTATAGTTTCTATTAGAAAATCCATATGTGACTTTTCCATAGTTCCATGCATATTCATTTATTACATGTGAATTACACTCTATTTCTCTATGACCAAATTGATTGCAAGAATAAAAATAACCATATAAGTAGCTTGTGTACCTTATCACATTTTTCTTCCTTGATAGAAATGACCTTCTGAGATCTCTAACAGGGATGTTCTTATCTCTGATTTCTCTATGAGGAGAATTGACATGCTCTATCTTCTTTTTGATTTCTATATTCACAAACCTCTTTAGTGCACCCACATAGCTCTTTAGCTTCTCTATATTTATCTTCTTGGGTGTTTTTGTAGTTTTTGCACTCTGCCCTTCTTTAGTGCTCTTTTGGTTCTCTTCATAACCAATACCAGTCTTGATACATGATGACAATTGAAAATTGAAAATCTCATGTACTACTTTGGTGATTTTCAATTTAACATGCCTTTTCCAATTCTTTATTTAAGGAATGAACTTTTGATTCTAATTTGGCAATGTGGTCTTATTTTGCCTTAAGCTCAACTCTTACTTCCTCCTCTATCTTCTTGGCTTCTATTTCAATATTTAGACTAATGATGACATTTTTTGACTCTTCAAGGATTTGAGACATTTATGTTTTTAGGTCATGATTTTATTCTTCATATTTTTGAATTTGTAATCTTTATTTTAGATTATTTTTCTTCAACATTTCTATCTCTTCTAAAACAAAAATGAGTTCTGCTTTAAGATCTACTTCTCCTTTATCCTTGACATCTTCCTCCTATTTCTAGGTGTCTTCACTTGTATAGGCATCATTCATTATTCATGAACAAAATTTCTTCTCTGCACTACCTAGAACACTCTCATCACTTTCGTTAGTTGAGCTGCTATCCTTTTTAGAATAGAGACTTTTCTTGTGCTTACCAAACTTTTTCTTATTTTCTTTTTTTTTGAATCTTTCCTTGTATTTGAGTTTGATTCCTTTTTATTTCTTTCCTCATTATGATTTTCCTCATCGTCACTATCATCCTTATGTGGACATTTAGAAATAAATTGTCATATTTTACCACAATTGAAACATTGAAAGGTAACTTACCTTTGTATTTTTTGGATCCCTTTTTAAGATTTATGATAAATAGGGCCTCCTTCTCATCTTATTCATCACTGGTGCTATCACTTGATTTAGGCTCTTTATATTTCCCTTTCTTAGAAGCTTTGAAAGTTGCTTGCTTCTTAGATTTTTTTTTTTCTTTTTAGTCCTCATCCATATGTCGTGAGAATTCCATGTAACTCATCCATTGTTAATTTTTTTAGATCCTTTATTTCTTTGATCATATAAATTTTTGCTTTGAATCTTAATGATAGAGACCTTAGTACCTTTTGGATGATTATAGATTATTTGAATTTTTCACCAAACGCTCTGATAATGTTGATAATTTCATCTACATGAAGTAGATAAGCTGTAATGTTTTGTCCTCTCTCATCTTTAAAATTTTAAATTATCTTTTGTGAGTTTGAATCTTGGCCATTTTTACTTTGTTATCTCCCTCATAGATGGGCTTAATTTTATCTTGAATCTCCTTAGTTGAGTCACACTACATTACTTTTACAAACTCATATTCTGATAAACCACACATAATAACATTCATGGCTTTTGCTTTATTTTCACTAGCCTTCTTTCTTGTTGTATCTATTGGTGGAGTTTGTGGCACTATGTATCCATATACAATTTATTTCCAAATTTCAAAACCAAGGTCCATTAGATATTTCCTCATCCTTATACTCCAGAATGCAAAATTTATCCTATTGAATAATGGAGCCTTGTTGGTGGGAAAACCTTCCTGAACCTGATGACTGGCCATGTGTGCTTCTAGGATATACCTTCTAGTGGTTAAATTGATCCTGAAGGAACCTTGCTCTGATACCAATTGTTGAGCACACACCACACTAGGGGGGTGAATCAGTGTGTAATAATAATTTGCTTTTTTTCTAATTAAGTTTCATAAAGAAACCATTCACAAAATAAAAAGTAAATGCATAACATAAAATTTACATGGAAAACCCTCGATGGTGAAAAATGACACTTGAAAGGCTGCTTGGATCTACTATTCAAATCCATCCACAAGATTAATAATTCTTTTTACAAAAATTATGTAGGCACCAAACTACTTGGAGATACCAATCCCCAATACGAAGCAACAACTTAGCTCTATATAATGATATCTTTAAAGCACTAACTTCAATGCTAAACATTAAATTAGTGAAAGGCACTAATCTATTTAAATACCAACTTCAATGCCAAGCACTAACTTAGTGAAAGACACTGATCTCTCTGTCATGAGGCACCAACCTCACTTAAACAATTTTCACCTTTTCACTGTGGTTGTGTCAATAAATGATGACAGAGTCAAGTTTTGCTCTTATCCCTCTTCTCTCTCTTTTCCCACTTCTCTCTCTTATTCTCCTTGTATATGATATAAATAATTATTTCAACACACTTATTTCCAAATCCCATTCATTTTTTCTTTTATACCTTCCTTATGCCTCTTCAAAAGGGTGTGATTTCTCCCAAGGAATACGAACTCTCCAAAGGTGGTAATCCCTTCATTTTAGATTATCATTCATTAGACTTGGGTCATGATTCTTGTTACCAGAACTTTGATGCTAACAAATGTGGTTGGCCATCATTTAATACAAATGAATTTAATTCTACTTCAATGCTGCTCTTCATTCTTTAATTATCATTCTTCATATTGGTGAGTTTGTAATTGCTAATAGGGCAAGTTTAGAGCTACTAGATGAGTTTAGAGCCCTGGGCAATTCCAAAACTACTGAGTGAGTCAAAAGCTCTAGGTGAGTCTAAAGCTATTGAGTGAGTTTGAAGCTCTGGGTGAGTCTGATGCTACTGAGTGAGTCTAAAGCTTTGAGCAGGTCTGAAGCTACTGATTGATTTTAAAGCTCTAGGTGAGTCTATAGCCTACCCTTCACTTTGCCGTTGACATCAATGATAATATTCAATACACCTAAAGCACACAGTAAGAAACTGGGTCTCATGGGTTTTATCGTGCAAAAGTGTTCTTATCATATATTAGTGCTAAGACATACCTTATTTAATGACTAACTATAAAAATAAATACACAAATATGGGCCTAAGTGCATTTAAGTAAATAAACATGATTAAAATGATCATTACCATTATATCCAAAGTCCACATTGACCATATTCAGATAACATAAATTATATTCATCATATCCATAATAGATCTACAAGTTACATAACAAATGTATAGTTTAAATCAATGATACAAATTAGCTATAAACTAGATTACAATAAAAATATTACAATGATATCCATGATTACACCAATGGAATGACATTAGATAACAATCAACCATTATATAACAATGATCAAAAGCATTACAAAGCTCTAACATGGGTACTTATACTTGGTTCCCACTGACCAAGTAGTTAAAATACTTATGACACTCTTAGTGGCTAGCCAATGATCTCCAATGGACTAAGATTCATGAAAACCATCTACATCATTTTCCTAAGGACCCAGGCCTTTGTGCCCCTATATTCTCATTTTGTATTGAATCCTCATTGACAAGTGTCTATATTCATGCAGGTTGGTGCTAAACTTGTTCATGATTTAATTTTGTTTCATCCTTGAGAATCACTAATCAACCATTTCCCACTTCCTTCATGCTCCTCAAGTCTTTCATTGATATTCTGAGCTCTTCACTCTCAGGTTCTCTATTTATTATGCCTCCCATCTGATTAGGTTTTATCACATCATGATCTCTTGTGCTGTGGTCTTTTGAATTGGTATAACTTTAATGCCATGATATTTCTACATCATGCTTATTCTGTGCCACTATCAAAAGACTTAGCCAAAATTTGGGGTCCAACATCAACCCACTCTATGTCATTAGTCCATCCTAGACTAAGCACCAATTTTGACTTTGACCAAAAATTTAGGACCAACCTATTTGATCTACTTCTAAATACCTTCCCAATGTGATAAGGTGTTGATCAACTTTGTTGTTAACTCTTCAATGGCCACTTTCAGCTTTGTGGTTTCCTTAGGTTGATCATGACACTCGATTTATTGACCAAACATTCAAAAGATGTGGAATCATATTTATGAATGCCTTCAAGCCTGGTGACCTTAGCTACAACCTATCCTCAGAGTTTCATAAAGTTAGAATTAATTTCTTATTGATGCACAATTATTATTTCTTTCATAGCTTTTACATCCTTGAATGCCTTTGCACGCTTGGTGCAGTCTTTTATTAAAAGGGTTGTCTCAACCAATTATTGGCATTAAAGCTCTTCTTCTTGAAGTCAAGCTTCTAAAATTTTATTGGGCTGCACCAGCTTCTTAAAAACCCCATCTAGAATGGGAATCACATCCCCAACTCTGTGCAAGGCACACTTTCACACCTCCACTGCTTCAATAAACTATGTTTTTGCCCATACTTTTTCATTTCTTGGCCCAGGCTACTCCTTACAACATTTCAATAGGAGGTCCATGAGGGTATCCAACTTATCAATTGCCTCACCCTCTAAAGGTACTCTATCTATGAGCATCAAGTCTTAGCTCATTATAACCTTAGAAATATTTAGTATTTTTACCTTAGTGGTTGTCTTGACCTCCAACTAGTGTTTCAACTTGATTACTTCTAGTTTGGTGCAGGTGGTGATCTCTTTATTAAACAACTCCACCACTTTGGTATGTTTCTACTTAGCTTGTTGCACATTAGATTCTACAATAATACTCTATCGTGCTACCTCAGATGTCATTATATGAGTGTCATATTAGTTTGTATAGAAGTAAACTGATAGGGATCTACCCATAAAGTTGTGGGCAGGGCCACCACTTATGGATCTAATACAAGACTATCAAAAGGCATCTCAAAATGACTTTATCTAATTATACATATCAAGTAAAAATAATATCTTGCACCAGGTTTAGATAGATGTGTCTTCCTGAGGAAGGTGGGAATGCAGATGCATCAGCTTACTGGGGACACTTGTTTGGTATTGGGCACAAAGGTTGGTGGATACATCAGACCTTTATGTTTTGACCATGGAATCAATTGGATATTTCTATTTTATTGAATCTCACTCAAGTATCTTGACATATATGTCATACTCCTATGAATTGGTGTTGATGTCAAGTCCATTCAATCTTTTTATTTTAGAGTCATCCCTCTCTCCATCAAGTGGATATTTAAGCTCCAATTGTGTCTCCTGAAGGGTGGTCTCTTCCTCTTGCACTAGGGAGAGTGTTTCCTCTAAATTAGTGTATTTTTGTACTTTGGCTATCTCCAAGGTCCCTTCTGATAATGCTTCTATCTCTTCCCTGTCACCATTCTTAAGCTCTTCTATCTCCTATTCCAAATGAGTAGTTTTTATTGTATGTGTTAAGCCTTTTGGTTGACTTGTTGGTGGATATTTTTTTAGTAGTGAAACCCTCTTTGGTGGTGAAGCACTTTTTTGAAATGCCTAGGTAGTCCTTTGCCTTTTCAAAGGTTCATGCTAAGAATTTATGTTGATATCATACCTAGAACGTTTCTATTTTCTTTCTAGTGGTGGCACTAAGGGGAGTTTCTCTCTTTCATGCTCCACACTTCTCAAATATTTCTTCTTTGGTTTCAACATATAAAAAAATTATGAATGGAATCCATGATCAAGGTTTGATACACCTTGATGTTGGTTCTATCTGACTCAATCTTTTCTCTTAATAATTGCTTCCCTAGGTATCCATGCATCTAGTAAAGAGTGTGAACCTTTGATTCAATTTGTTCAACTTCAAGTGTCATCAACTTTAAATCATATATTTAGTTGATAGAGCTCATAAAATACTATACTATGAAAGCATAAGGCAACTTTAGCTAAGTAAAAAATTATGTAGATGGGTCCATCCTAATGTGCTTGAGGGAGTAATGTTACTTTACAACAAATTTGGCTTGATCACCAACCTATGTAGGTAAGTCCTTTAGAACATGACACTCATTCTAAAAGGATTTCTTCATCTCATCATACCATGACTTTATTTTAAGCTTATAGGTTAGAGTGATTTGACTAGTGCAAGTGAATGCCTTATATCTCTCTATATGGGACTCATGCTCAGGAAGGTACACCCATTTTAATTCTCCAGAGATGTAGTTAAGTACATCAATTTCATTCAAAACCATTAGTAATAAGAACACACCCTATGGGAATGTATGGTTGGGTGTCTGATGAGCCTTATCTACATCTACTATAATTTTCATGAAAAAATACATCGCCCAATTGTACTTTATCCCTTCAATGACTTGGTGTGCAACATATAGGTGGGTCATGTCTACCTCCTTCCATTTATCTCCACTACCAACCTTCATCATGATAATGCATGTGGCCACTTGGAGGGAAGGATCTTGAAGTTTTTAAATATGCATAACATGGCCTTATTTATAGTACTCAAACACCATAGATGTCTTCTCCATCTCTATCTTTATCGAGTCTTTTAGATCATATTCAAGGTCCATACCGGAGCACTACAACCCTAATAATTTGTTAATTCTTTCAGCCATGATTTTCATCTATGCCCAACAAAGTAGATATATTTCTCATGCACATGAGATTTTAAAAGCATAACTACTTTAATAGGCTTTCTAAAATAGTGGAGGTTGAATAATTGAAAAATGCTAGTGGAATCCAAGGCATTGAAGATCTTCAAGTCATAGACCAACTCACTCCTAGTGTTTTAGTACTTGACTCTATAACCATTTTTTAGTTATATCTCATTCCTAGGCTGACAATGGTTGTAATCAAAGATAGTGTAGGTGGACACATTAGAGACCCATTTTTCAGCTTGTAACACCATTTTAGGGTACTATATTTTCTCAATCAACAAAGGTGGGGGTGGAGGCACTTAATCTTTCTTTTTCACTTGGCATGCCATCCCTTTTCCCTCATCTCCTACATGCATGCCTTGTTCTTCAAGTGATTCTTCCCTGATTAGTATCATTTCCCCACCAAATGCTTAGCTTTTCTTCCTCTGGAATGATAGGTAGTGGTTCAATTCATTAGGCCTTTTTCTTAGGCTACATCACCCTTCATAGAGCATGAAGGTTGAGGCATGACCATCTAGTGTTCATAAATGAATACATTATTATTGTTGTAATTGGTTAGACTCTTCTGATTTGATGCCTATTAATGATGGGTACTATCCTCTGTAACCTGCACTCAAGAAATTTGACCTTTGCAACCTAGTTTTGACTACTTGTTTTAGCTTAAACACACTTCAATGATCAAGAAATTACTAAAATTTGACACTCTGCACTTGATTGAAAGCTTTGAAATCATCTTGAAACAACTCAAGTTCACTCCTTCAGATTTATAAATTATCAATCATGGAAATAATAAAATGTGAAATGAACTGAACTACTTTGTCTTTTTATAGGTTCAAAGGGATAACTTGCATTTACTACCCCCTCTTCGACCATCACTTTACATAATAAATGTGACCAATAGTATTGCCATGATGTGATGTTGACACACTTATCATTACCACTACCTCTTTGTATTAATGACATGTCTCATAACATGTTTTTCTAAAAGTGCATGACAACCGTAGGCACTATATGCATCTAAATTCACTCACCTACATTATCATCACTAATATTACTATTAGTCGACATGAATTCCACTCATCCCATTTGTTCTAATTTATTCCACTAATTTATCCCCCCTTTTTAATCATTAATCTAATGTCCCGCTTCATTATCCTTCATCCACTAACCTTATTCTATCCTACTTCATCATTAATCTATTTTAAATCCCCATAACCATTTATTTATCCTATCCTAATCCCACTTACCTATTATTTGGGAATTTTAAATTCTCAATGGCACACCTACTAGATTATGCCTAGGCTCTCCTACACCCCTATTCCCTAATCTCTACCTAATCCCTATCTAATCCCCCATATAATCATCATTAACCCCTAAGAGGATTCTATAACCCTCCATATCTAGAACCTTCTCTATTCTCACCCTCCTCCCTAGAAGCCTCCAAATCTAGAGGCTTCCAAGGAATTTTAAATTCCTTGGATAATCTAAAACCCTTGAACTTCTCCAACCAACTTCAAATCTCCACCATTGATCTTTCCCTCCTCTTTATATTTAAACAACTCCTCTCCTTCATAGATGGCCAATAAGTAGTTATTTAACCAATCCATGCCCAATTAGTCATTAAATCAACCATCAAACAATCTTCATCATACCATCATAATGTCACAAATTTGAGTCAAGGTATATCCATCCAATCTCAATCTCTTTTTATTTTAATTTTGTTTAATCTTGGTGTAGAGCATTTAGATTTAGAATTGTAATGTTGTTTTGAATTGTGAATCCATTAGTTGGTATTAGGTTATAATGGCTCTATTACTTTACCTAGTAGTTTGATCTTTGGGTTTGAATATATATTTTTAAATCCATATAGAGATATAAAATTATCTACATTTTGGAAACTAAGGTGGGACAATTGATCCCAATTTAATCCTCAAGTTTGTTGGAAGTGTTTTTTCTAGCTTGTAGGTCAAATTGGGCAAAGAAAATATCAAATTTTTGATGTTTTACACTTACAGGTGGAAGTCACAATTTTGAAATGGTATTCATGACTATGTAGTTGTGATATCATCTTGAGATTCATGACCTTATAACTAAAAATTTGAATTGACCACTAACGGTTTTGGATTTTACAAGTTTTTGGCTTTTTGACAAAACTGCAACTCATAACTTATGACCGTGCCTAGTGAGTAGTGATTTTGCCTAGAGAGTCATGATTTTGTCATAAACCATTAACAATCTATGCTATAGGTTTATAAATTTATGAAAAACCACAACTTCATAAATCATGAATTTACTCTAGTAGTTAAGATTTTGCACTGTGTAGTCACAATTTTGTGGTTCTTGAATACAAGCATAAAATCATTTGTTTTTCCTATCGATTTTTATTTTGACTAACCCCTACCTAACCATCCTAAGCATCATGTGTGTGTTTCAAAGTATTTTACCCTCTGTGTGTAGGATTTAGGTCAAAAAGAGCATCAGGAAAGAATCTAAGCCATCATCCCTAAGTCATAAAACTACAACTTTTGACATTTTCAGACTCGCAACTTTACCATGTGAAGTAGTGGTATTGTAGCCCTAGTAGTGAATTTGTGAATCCTTTTAATTTTGTCATTTTTTTTACTGGTTATCATCTTTGAGATCTACAAGGTATATTTAGGACTGAATTTAACTAGAAATATTATCTTTTAAAGTCTTAGATTCTATCCATTTAATTTTTGATACATCATAAACATTAATATTAATCCATCATAATCATCTCTATATAAACACTCCTGGCATCAAAACAATCTATAATTAAGCATTATTAAGCCTTTCAAATATTTTGTCATAACTTGTATAGCGAGATTTCTATGTCAAATATATAAAATCTTAGGTTTTGTCATTTATAACAAAACTACAATTATTGAATTATAGCTAATGGTGATTTTGTCACTTTGTGTTGCGGTTTTACCTACCAATCATAGTTTTATAGGTTAAGCATTATGGTTAGATAATTAATGCAATATCATAACTCAAAATATGTGTTTTGTCTTAGATTAGCAATTTTATAATTTTTTATTTTAGTTTTGCACTATGTAGTTATGATTTTGCATTCAATTTTGTCCTTTTTAAGTGATTTTTAGAGTCAAATTTTAATGAATTTTTTAGTCATTTTAGGCCTCTTATAAGGCTCAAATTGAATTTGGTGTAGGGGGCTCTACCCCTTGACCCTAAGCTCCCCCCAGAGCCCACAAAGGGCTCTAACCTTTGACCTTACAAGGGGTGCTACCCCTTGACCTTACTAGAGACTGCTGCCCCTAGACCCTCATGTCATGGCCCACTCAACCTAAAGGAATTATAGAGCCAAATCATGATTTTTTATGGTTTTTTATTAAGGCATATTAGACTAACATCTTATTTCTTGTAGGGGTGAATTTTGATTGGCTAACATCCTTTTTTTCAGGTCATATTTTGGTCTAACATCATTTGTCTTGTAGGTTTCCCCTCAATATTATCGATCAAACTACTAATCATTATCTTACAGGTTACCTCTTTTGAGTACCACTTAAACTACTAACCATGTGCTTGTAGGCTGCTTATCAAATACTCGTGGTACTTTGGAAAATCATTTTTGAATCATTTTGATCATCTTATATTATATATATCATTTTGATAAATTTGTCTTGTATATATCATTATCTTGTATATTATTGTCTTTTATCTTGTAAATATACATCACATCTTAATCTTAATCGATTAATTAATCTTTTGTCCATTTGTTTATGTCCTGAAGGATAAGGCTGATGTATGCTCTCCCCTTACATCCTTGCAATAATTCTTAGGGGATAAAAAACTGCCTATAAACCTTCCATCCTTTTTTATTTTCTAGGAGGCTAGTGACCTTGAATTTCACCACCATGCACTAGTCCAAAATCCATGTTTTGACAGAGTCAAAAAATTAGGAGAGCTATCATTTGGTGCATAAGAAAAATTGCCCATAAAGGGTTCTATAGAGTGAGGGGTGGTTAAGTTCCAATACACAAGGCAATCAAACAACATCCTATACAGACTTGGGACCCATTGTATCTTTGCATATATAGGGGATAAACCTAGAAGCCTTATGTAAACCTAGCATAAGATCCTTCAGATATAACAAGCACCTCACTACTAGAGTCAGTATCAGTTTCTAAGTAACCATTGTGTATAAATAGGGTTGATAGGGTTTGATCAATTCTGTAATGGGTCATCGACCTAAAACCTCACCCATGAAGCTATTAGATGGTGTGAGCATTGGGTTACACACCCTTGAGTTTACTAATCATAAGTTTATGAATTGCTCGATTAGGTGTGTATTCTGCTAAACATGTGTTATTTTTGAGTCAAGATAGCCTTTACCCAAATCTATATACCTATATAGGTCCTTTGAACATCCCATCTTGTATATTATTGCATCATTCTATCCTTTTATACTTCCTTATCCCACCGTACCTTTACACATATCATATTATACATCCTAGTCATCCCCCCCTTGGAAATATTGTCTTGTCCCTACCTCATTTTGTTACATCCTAATCTAGTCATCCCCATATCATTTTATCTAATCATTGATCATACCCCACCATCCTGTCTCTATCTCATAATTGCCTTTGTATTTCTTTATGCCATCTCTCACCTTATCTTAATCCCATCCTAGTCTAATCATATCCATTCATTAGTGATCAATCCCCATCACCTACATATCCCATCTTACACAATCTTGTCATCATCTCATTATACATATTGTCTTTTTGTGCATCCTAATCTCATCATCCTCTTGTATACATTTTATTCTCTTGCACATCCTTCTAGTCATATCTTATCCTAATCTCACCAATCATTAGTCATAATCCATCACATTTCTCAATCACATATTATATATCTTTATCAATATCCCCCTTGTATTTATTATTATCATTTATATATCCTTTACATATTTTAATCTTCTCCTAGTCTAACCATATCCCAAACATCTTGTCTTATCATCCACATCTTGTTTTAAGTCTATAATCAATCATCTATTTTGACCTTGTCTCCATCACCCATTTAGTCTAACCTCATCTTATCTTATCCTTGTTGGCTCTTTAGGTCATACCTGTGTCCCAACCATCCACATCCCGTCATTTTATCATCACCTACATATAATTATCCTTATCCCATCATCCTATCATCTTCATCACATACTCCTATCCCATCTTATCTTGAGAAAAATTAGTCTAAGGCTCAAGCTAGTACTTTTATCCTTCATATCATCCTATCATCCTAATCCATTATTTCTCATCATTTTGTCAGATGTCATACCCATTCGATATTCTGCTAGCATCTTATCACTTTGATGGTTTCAATCTAGTAACCCATCAATCATCAATTTAATAATCTCTAATCAACTCATATGGCCTATTCATAACTACCACCCATCTAATCATCATCTTGTTAGTTTGAATTCAGGTTGTTAGCACCTCTTACACTATCTATCTAAAATATGATCCTAGTCCTATATTATCTTCATCATGTTTCATCCATCTCATCCCCATCCTCATCTATAATACTAGCTCAGTCCTTTGGAACCACTCTATTCAATAAACCATCCTTAGCCTACCTCCATCATCTATCCTTTATCAACCAAACCATGAAGCTAGACCCCACTCTCCTAGACCAATATATAACTACCAATAAGGATGAGATCCTCTTGTGGTTCCTTATGATGGGTGTACCACTCCCTAAAGGTGTTGACTCACTTTAACTCATTGCCCCTCCCATCCAAGCCCCTTCATGTGAATCCCATGCCAATCCTCCATCCGCTAGTCATAAACCATCAACTTCCCCTTCCCATACTAGCAAAAGGAATCCATCCACCCAGTCTTATCAATGACCATCTGATCATAAGTCCCATGCTTCCACATCTAAATCACCTAGTGAAAAGGATTCTTATATTCCCCTTCATATGTCCTTAGAAGCCCTATTCAACCAACTAGTCATCGCTAACATGATGGTATATCCACTTATCTAACATCTTGATCCCACCATGCCCAAGCCCTCTTGGTATACAGATAATCAATTTTGTGCATATCACCAAACTTGGGGGCATACTATTAATCAATGTCGACCTTTCCAAGATTATGTCCAAGACCTCATTAATCATGGTGACATAGTAATCGATGATGAACTAGATACATCTATACCCCTGGGTGAACAATAGAAGGAATGCCAAGATTCCATTCCCAACCATGATCAAGCCTTTCCCCTTCCAAGCTAAGGTCAAGACACCACTCCCATTTTTGACAAATCCTCCATCAAATTCAAGTCTATTTCTCATAAGCCTAGTTAACCCATCTTTCATGAGTACTTTCATGGGCCTATCATTGTCAAAACCATCATTCATCCATCATCTCCCTCTCACCCATCACTTCAAATACCCCTTGTTGAGAGGTCAATCATAGAAAATGAACCTTCTACTAGTAGCATTACATCTTGTGCTTCAGAGTCAACACAAGTCTTATCAATATCAAGATCATGTTCAACACCAGTATCTAAATCATATTCTTTGTTAGAAACATCATCCCTCATTAATAATGATAATGCCTATCCTTTTAAGGATACCACTAATCTAGGTACCTCCAATACATCACTAGGCATACCTTTGGATCCTAATCTATATGATAAAGTCATAACATAATTATTACAAGCTTTATCTATTGAAGATTTTCAGATTGAATCTAATCCTCCTTTGGATACATCTGTCACAACTAGTCTTATTGATCCTTTTGTTGATCTTGATGAAATTTTCTATGATGTCAAAATTGGGTCTCCTAAGAACCTCTATGAGGATTATGTTACCCCATCACCACTCATTGACCTCATCACACCATCTCCACCACCTTCATGCATCATAAACCCCTTTATTCCCATCAATGATCATTTAATCACCTCCCTTTGTAAGGACAAATGGGAACATATGTCATTGGAGCCTTCATCAAGTAATATAATGTGTGACATAAGTACAAAAGTCCAAGACCACACTCTAAAAGTCATAAATCATAATCAAGACATCCTTGATCCTATCAGTCAAAATCAAGAAGTTTCCAATCATCAACTTAATCCTAATATGTATTCCCCTAGTAAATCCCAATATCGGACACTATAGGAATGTCAAAGTCAAAATCATAATTTATCAAGTCAAAAATCAATCTCCCTTGATGAAGCCCAAAATACGACACCAAGGGGTAGTCAAAATATAAATAATGTTAAAAGCATGAATGATCATCAATCAAGTGATCATATCAAATATGAATCACAAAGTCAAAGTGTCTTGGATCTCTTGCAATCTTTTTTCAGTTGGCACTAATCAAATGAAGCATGTCTCACACTTCCAATGATGCATGCAACTGCTAGTCCTAATCCACCATCACCCATCACACCATCCTATCTTAATATTATCATATGTTCAATTCCCATATATCCCCATCAAAATTCAATCACATTTATACCTCACATCACCTCCCTAAGCAACATTATCTCTCTTAGGGGCAACAAAGAAACTTGGTATAGATATCTAGAGGGGTCTCCATCAAACATTAATGAAGGTCACACATACCCCAATACACCCAGTGGTAAAAACATGATCCTTTGATCACACATCTCTAAAATAGGTGTTGGCTAAAATATCCATCAAATGTATGCATCTTGAATCTTGTACCCACATCTAATAAATTAGATGTCATCCAAAATAAAAAATCTCAAAACAAAATCATTCATCCCAAGGTGAAAACCAGTCTTCTGGCACTTTGGGAAAGTACCATGATGAAAACGAGTTTCTAAAATCATGGTAAACTAATCAATTTTCCACATTTTACCTCAACACTTGGGGGAAAAATCCATCAATCCATCCCTTTTCCACCCCCTCCATGGTTCTTTATCCATTATCCACCATCATATCATGCATCCCATTATGTCCTTCTTTCCCATGTTGAACTTTGTAAGGAAGTGTAAGGTGTCTTAAGAAACATTTTTCAATCATCTTGGCATATCCTGTAATGGACACTCAGATAACTAAACATCTGAATCCTTCATGATGTGGTCATTAACACTCCCTAGTCCCTTTTTCCTTTGTCTTCCTCCTCTTTTTTACATCACCCCCATCCTTTTGTCATTCCATTCATCATTCCATCCATCCTCATCCTTATCTTGGTTTCTAGGATTGGTATTTCCTTTGCTAGTAATCCCATTTGTATAGTGTACATACATATCCCAAAAATCCCTAAAAATTGTAATATGTCTAAAACCCTAAAAATCATAAAACTTGAAAAAATGTCAAAAATAGTCCATGGTGTCTTGTCTTATGCCCAATACCTTAGTCACATCCATCTCCATCCATTTCATATCTTCCCATATTTGGATACCACATTTATTCTTGGAACCAAATTAGAGTGGTCACCCATCTCTTCATCTTTTCAATCTGATCCTTTTGACTAAGTATTATTAACATACATCACCTTGTCAAAGATTTTAATTTGGCACCCATCACTTCCTTATTATTACCTCTTCATATATAACACCCATCAAATCACTTCCTTGATAGTGTGAAATGTACTTGATCCTATCACTTTCCTTATGATTGCATTTTCATACCTAGCACCCATCCAATCTCTCTTTTGATAGTATGGAAGGTATTTGATCCCATTATTATCTCCTCTTCTTGCTATATTGGGATCTTGTAAGGCCTTGTATGTTGGTAATCCTTGGTCATCAATTTTATAAATAACCTTCCTTGCCCAATTTTTGATTTAATTTTAAGACCAAATCAATATTCAAAGACCTTATCCCATCCTTCATCCTTTTATCCTCAAATAGGGAAAACATCTTAGCCTAATCTTAATCATGATCACCCTATCCAAATCCAAGCCCATACTAAGGCCACAATCACATCTTGATCATCATATCCAAATCTAAGCCCATCCTAAGTCCACAATCACATCATGATAATCCAATCCATTACCTAATCACTCATCTCATCATTAGACAAGACATTGGGACACTGCATGTAGATACTCATGTGTGTTACTTGTTCATTCTATTTGTCTTGTTTTCATGTATTTTATCATGTATATATATTTTATATTTGATTGTATACACCCATCATCAATCCTATCAATTCATCATATTATACTGGCCTATATCTCTCCCTTTCATGTATCTTTACTTAAGATTCATCTAAAGCTTATGGCCTTTTAATCCTATCATCATCATGTTACAATTGATTCCCCCTTGGGATGTGTTGACAATCATGACAACATCATCTTTACTCCCTATGCATGTGTCCTTGACAGGGGCATCATCAATCTGTAGCTTATTACTCAAGTCAAATTATGCTTCATCATCTATCCATCTCCTCCCGTCCCTCCTTTTTTATTTCAAGGGGCCATCCATCCCATTCTTCCCCACACGTCCCCTCAAGGGGGCATCATAACCAATAACATTCATCCATGACATGGTTTTTATTTTAAATACCATTACTCCTTCTACTTCACTCTAATCATAATGCCCTTTCAAAGAGGGATAAAATGTATGCATCTAAATTTGCTTGCTTACATTATCATTATTAACATTACTATTATTCAACACTAATTTTGCTCATCTCATTTATTCTAATTTATCCCCCATTTCTAATCATTAATCTAATGTACCATTTCATTATCCTTCATCCACTAACCTTATTCTATCCTATTTCATTATTAACCTATTCTAAATCCCCATAATCATTTATTTATCCTATATTAATCCCACTTACCTATTATTTGAGAATTTTAAATTCCCAATGGCCCACCTACTAGCCCATGCCTGGGCTCTCCTACACCCCTAGTCCCTAATCTCTACCTACTCCCTATCTAATTACCCATCTAATCATCATTAACCCCTAAGAGGATTCTAGAACCCTTGAAATCTAGAACCTTCTCTATTCTCACCCTCCTCTCTAGAAACCTCCAAATCTAGAGGCTTCCAAGGAATTTTAAATTCCTTAGATAATCTACAACCCTTGATCTCTTCCAACCAACTTCAAATCTCCACCATTGATCTTTACCTCCTCTTTTTATTTAAACAACTCCTCTCCTCCATAAAAGGCCAATAAGCAACTATCTAAGCAATCCATGTCTAATTAATCATTGAATCAACCATCAAGCAATCCTCATCATGCCATCATAATGTCATAAATCTGAGTCAAAGTATATAAATCCAATCTCAATCTCTTTATATTTTAATTTTGTTTAATCATGGTGTAAAACATTTAGCTTTAAAATTGCAATGTTGTTTCAAATTGTGAATCCATTAGTTGGTATTAGGTTCTAATTACTCTATCACTTTACCTAGTTGTTTGATCTTTGGGTTTGAATTTAAATTGTTAAATCCATATAAAGCTCTAAAATAATCTATAAACACATTTGAATATTCACACTAAAGGTGAGAATAATTATTTACCTATCAAGCTTATGGTCACATGCCACATCTTGTTTAGCCCTTGTCCTCATCCATTTTCTTAATCATACCTTTGAATTTGTGTGTATCTCTATAGACCATATCTTGGCACTTCATATATGTAACACCCCTTACCCCACATTAATAGAGATTTATCATCTTCCTCAAAAACATAAGTATCAAATTACAAATGATTACAAAACTAAAAAAAGGGTGTGCAACCAATGCATCACTTTTATTGAAAATAAGAAATCCTAAACTAATGACATGCACCTTATTGGTACAAACAAGAAAGACTTAGGTAGAAAAATATGGTCACAACTGACTACCCTTTTAATGACCAAAAATAAATTAGCCATCCAAACATTTCAAATGACATGCGTCAATGAGATGGATACTATGATTAATAAAGGGACCATCCAAGTGAACACAAAGCTTCCCTAAGTGGTGTACGAAATTAGAGTCATGGATTAAGACTTGCATTCCATGAGCAAAAGTCTTATGCTTGAGATGGTGATCATGCCATGCATTCTATTTGTATTTTCTAATGTCTTAACTCCAATGTGTAAGAAAATGAGTTCCATCCAGTTGTACTAAATCATCTAGGTGCACTTTCAATGATGCCTCATCGTCTATCCATCCAACATGTACAAGTGAAGAGAGGGAACCAAGAATTCTATTGGAAGAACTACCTTGGTACTGAACATAATATTGAGCAACACACTTTTGTTGAGGCACCTATAAGTTGTTTGATAGGCCTAAATAACTATAGATAGCCAAGTATCCTAATCAGTGCATCTAATATTACATATATTGGTTAAAGTTGTGCCCAAGATTTTATTAAATACTTTAACAGTGCCATTTTCCTAGGGATGATATGGTGTGGTCTTGTGGTGAACAATCATGATTTCAACCAAAAATACTCAGACAGTCTCATTGAAGAATTGGATACCACAGTCACTAGTAAAATTTAATGGACAACCAAACCTTGTAATAATATGTGCCCAGATGAAACATGTTGTAGTAGTCATAGTACAATCTCATGTTGGTATAACTTTAGTCTAGTGGGAAAGATAATAGTTACATTGATAACATAGTGTGATCTAGTACATTATATTACTAGGTTGATGGGGTTAGTAAAGTCAATGACCCATTTATCAAAATGTTCCTATGACATAATAAGATGAAGTGGCATTGCATCCTACTAATTGGGCTTCCTCATGCACTAGAAAATGTCACATTGGCACACATAAAGCTTTACATCTTTGAAAATTGTAGGCCACCATAAAATGGCTAGCAAAACTTTACATGCAGAGATTCTCTGGCATAATATCCTCTAGCAATACCTTCATAGACCTTATAGAGCACATCAGTACACTCATGTTTCATGATTCATCATCAAAGTAACTCATCTTGGACAAGTTTATAAAGGTCTCCTCTGATGAGATGGAATAGAGTAGTACAAATGACAAGTTACTTCTTAGCTAGAGTGCTTAAATGAGTTAGAGTTGATCTAGTAGTAAAAAAGGTTGTTATGTCCTCTAACTCCTCAATAATGCATGAGACATGAAATAACTACATGTCAGGTAGGTAACTTTCGATGGCACACACTGGTTCACCAAAATCAATTCTTGAGAGATGGTCAAGATTGTAATTGGTCTTACCAAGCTTTACCATGATGGATAATTGGAACTATTAAAATAACACAATCCAATGGTAAATAAAACCATGCAAACTAGGTGTTAAATAGATATTTCAATGATTCATGGCATGTGAAGAAAATAAAAGGGGTTCTAATAGATATTGTTAGAACTTTTGAAGTGCATATAATATAGAAAGTTCCTCACACTCTATGGTGGTATAGTTATTTTTGATTGGAGTAAGCTTTCTATTTGTAAATTAAATAGGGTGATCTAGATTACCCTTATCAAACTAAGCAATTATCACATCGACTACCATACTAGAAGCATCGACATGAACATGGAATGGTTTAGTCCAATTGAGGAATTAGCGAATCAATGATGTGATAAGTTTGTCCTTTAAGGATATAAAAGCTTCTTGGCATGAACGGGTCCAAATGAAATGTTCACTATATTTTAGGAGCTCTTCTAGAGGCACTGTAATCCTTGCATAACCATGGATAAATTTCCTATAGTACCTAGTATAATCTAGAAAGGCACAAAACTATCATTGGATAGTTAGCATTGGAAGACAGAAGATGATGACAATATTGGCAGGGTCCACTAGAAGTCTATTTTGGAAAATAATGTGAACAAGGAGAATGCCGAATGGAGTAGCAAAAAGACACTTCTTCAAGTTAAGATAAATTTGAAGCATTCTACATTGCTTAAGCATAAGCTGAAGATTGGAACAATGGTCTTTTACCAAGATGTATACTATCTAATCATCCAAATAAAATTGAAGGAACCTATGAATAAAGTACTTGAAGGCCTCAATGACTATTCTAGAGAATATAGTGGGGGAATTATTTAACCCAAATGGCATGATAGTATATGTAAAAGACCCCCATTCTATGGAAATTTTAGTCTTTTGCCTATCCTCTTCTACGATCTAGACCTGATGGTACTCAGAGAAACCATTTATAAAGGTATAAATTTCACACCCAATGACACCTTCAAGTATTTTTTTGGTAAAATGTGTCAGGAAAGGATTAATAATGTAAGCTACATTAAGTAACCTATAATCTACACAAATATGGATGCACCCATCTTTTTTTATTGCTTTTCACCATAGGGATGAGCCATTTAGACTCATCTATAGGAGTAATGACTCTTGTGCACAACATATTATTAATTTCTTATTTAACTTATGAACATAAATGATGATTCATTCAATATGGATATTTCTTGATTGGGCAATCGCCTTCGACTAGTTTGATATGTATTTTTCCCAAAGATGAGTGAATACCCTTCATCTCACTATAATTTCTAGGGAAAACATCTTGATATTCCTTTAATAGCTCAAACACTTTTGAAATTTTAGTATCGACCAATACTTTCCCACAATAGCCATCTTTGGTACGTACTCCATGTTAATGTTTCACTGTACAGTTTAAAGTGGTTATAAGTATGAGTGTTGAGTATATAGAATCATGTCATGAATAGTTATATCACTATATTATATGTGTATATCCAAATGATTGGTTGATGGATTAGGTGGAGTAGATCCTTCACCTTCATCAACTTGAAACACAAATTTTTTCTTACCTTTGCAAATTTCTTCTTAGAGTACATGATTGATTACAGGTTCTAGTGAAAAAGAAGAGGACTGCTTAGTAGGCTTATTGAATATGGTCAATCCTTCTTCTATCATGTCATGTATGCTTCATATCCAATACTTAATGGGATTAGGGTCACCAATGACTTCTTTATGCATTACTTATAGAGTAAGGCACAAGTCCATCATTGGAGACGAATAGGATAATGTTGAAACCATATTATCCTTAATTAGGTGCCAAAAATGGGTACCTAGATGGTGTTCCTCATGAATATACCAAGCTATATCCTAAGTGTGCAAAGTGCCATAAAATACATGAAAGCATAGATATTCTAGTAAGAAAGTTTCATCATCCAACCACATTACATCGCATGCCTCCAGATGAGGTTTCAATGATCAAATACCACTATAGTTGATAGTGCCATGTATGTGGTTGTCATGATGAAATTGATGATGTAAGACAAAATGGACATGGTCCTAATAAATAATATGCTCATGATGAATTTACCACCACCTTGTCACTATGACATAAAGAATGTGAACAAGTGATCACATATGATCAACATCAAAATCATAAAAGGCCTCCAGTTGCTAGATGAATTTAAGGACTTGTATTGGGCCATGGAACTATGGAACTTCATCTAACCTTTCAAGTGGCATAACCATAATGGGTCCATAATGACTTGCCCAGTTATAAGATGAACAAACATATGGTGATTGTGATACTTTTGGTGAGTGTCTTCACAACTGTTGATGGTACCACATACTCTCCCAATAAGGTCATAGTCACCTTACACCCAATAATAACAAGTGTTACTCATAGTATCAAAGAGGGATTGTGCATCCATCCATCATAGGATACCATCAAGGGTAGGATCATGACATTCACTACCTCAAATTGTGACATTATATATGTGATTAATATCCTCATCAGTGTTAATATGTTTGACATATGAGGGCCCATGTGCTTGGTCCAATTGAATGATGATGTGTTGATCAACATTTTTAAAGTTGATATATCTCTTCTTGAAACTTAAATCAATGTTGTTAGCATAACGCTAAGGACAACCCAACAAGGATGGGAAGTCATCAGTCTCATCAAATTCTAGAACTTCAAAGTCAACTTTGAAAAGAACCCTGAGGATATCCACAGTGGCATTCTTAAGGATGCCAATCGGTAAGGATTAGGTCTTCTTGGCCATGAAAAATACATGGGGTGAAGGTTTTAAGGCTAGGATAACCATCTTTCATCATGCATACTTTATGAAGAAATTAACCTCAGTGCCGGTGGACTAGAATGTCATGGATTACCCATTCGTCGATGGCAATATTCACTAATATTTCTTTGTCCTCTTGCAGACTAGGGGGAATGCGAGTGTTTTGTCATTAAGCATGGTTTAATTGATGCTCTTCAGTAGGACTTGGTGTTTGTTGATTAAGATAGTTATGTAACAAGGGTATAATATCTTCATCTAATAAGCATTTACAAAGTTCTTAGAAGTCATCGTGCACTATGTCTTGATGATTTGTGGTCTTATGAATATCAACACATTGAGCAGTATCACAGTATTTAAGAAATTGAATCTCACCTTGTAATTCCCTTAACAAATTCATATAATCTTGGATCACTTCTTTATATTACTAAGAATCAAGATACATAGTTGCATGAGGCTCTTCACATTGTACCTTTTAATAGTTAGAGTGGATGTGGACTGGGATTGTCCACCACTTCACGTTGTAATATTAAATTTTTGAGTTGTTCGATTGATAGGGTGTAGTCACCAGTGTGTCTTCTCAATTCATATCATATTGACACCCTTCTCATTTTTTTTGTGATGTCTATATATAAATCAGGACATTCTTTGAGATGATGCTCATTTTTACAAAAATGGATAGACTGGGAAGTCTCATTGGTAGTGATCCAGAGAACCACATTTGTAGTGTATCCATGGTAGAAAGCATCCACCTCCTCATACTTGACCTTGACCTCACCCATGATAACCAACATTCTCTTGATTATTTAAAATAGAGGCCTATGCGTACCATGTGTGCACACCTTATCAATATCATTGATGAGATGATAGTCATTGGTGTCATGGGTATAGTCATCATATATCTTACAGTAAGTAAACACTTTTAACTACATGACATGTTACAACAAAAGACAAGATCGAATATCATGTTCATTCTATAAAATCTCACATGATTGCTTTAGTAAGGTGCGTATACCTTTATGAGAATAATTATTTCTATTATGGCCTTCAGACTCATAATCAATACACCATAGGCTACTATAAGTGTCATGATCACTATGGGTAGCCAAATTTTCTAATGGGATGCCACTGCAGTGATTTGAGCCTCCATAAAAGGGATGATTCCCATATCAATGCTTCTAGTAGCTTCATCACAAAGGGTAACTTCTAAGGCGTCGTACATGCTACCAAAGGTTTTTGAGACAATGTTCATCTAAAGGGGAGAAACATACCTCCCATGAACTAATGAGCATGCTGAGAATCATTGAAATCAAATGAAAGATTAGACAAGAGTGTCTTGAACCATGCATCATACTCATGCACACTCTCAGTTAACTCTTATTTTATATCTTTTAGCACAATAATACTTTGTTGCTCAAAATTTGGAATATCAAATTCTTGGAATAATGCTACCTTAAGATGGTCAAAATCAACTATTGCGTGTTGAGGATCATATTTCTTATACCATTTGTGCACTCACTCCAGGAGTGTGGTTGTAAATTATTTATTTCATCACTCAGATGAGGTTATGTTGCATGCTCTCTAAATAATATCACACTTGTAAACATGTTCAATGACATTATCCACACCTTAATATTCTATAAAATGAAGCATTATTTCATAATACATGGTGGGTGGTTGAGCTTCTTATAATGGTGGCTATTAATATTTTCCAAGTCTTGTTCCTTGGGGAGATGTCCACCACTTCCTCCTATGCTTCTTCCTATTCCACTAAATGAACCACCACCTAATCCACCTCCTACACCTCTATCTAAAACAAAAATAGCTAAGATGTTGGGCACTAGGGTAGGTTGATTTACTATATTTAGGCTAATACTTTGCCCACTACTTATGCTGGGTCCACTAGGCATGCAAATTTGGGCCATGAATTTATATTGTAAATGAAAATAAAGAGTCAATACAACTAGGGTCTAACACTTGATCAACTACATATTTTATTACAGGGTCAATTCCTAACTCTATGTTATATGTATCCCATCTATGTATAATTAGTTTGTCTAGCTCAAAAACATGAGCTCACATTGTGGTTGGGGAATTGGGTTGGTTCAATTTGGGTTATTCAATATCTACTACATGACTTATTTCTCCCACATACACTAGAGACAGCGTTGGTTGTGGTTTGAAACTGGAGATTCCTTGTGCTCTTTCACTTCCTTGTGGATCCTGAAAACACTTCTTGAGTCCTCACATCCACTTCTTATGTCACTTATACTTATAATCCTTCTTCTAGCTTCATCATATTTACACTTTCATAATTATCATTGATTGACTACCATTTCAAACCAACAATCCTTCACAAACACCCCTACATTCCCCCACCAACTATGCTACTCATGCAATAGAGAATTTTAGCCTTCCATGGGAAATATTTCAAGTCTAGAGTCAATGAACAACTTCTTCACCTCTAGTGGAAAATGCCTAAGGTACTGACCACATAGTTATCATAGAAACTAGAACTTAGCTTCTTCTAGATAAGAATAAGTTGATATGGTATACTCCAAGATGTAACTATTGAACACCCCTCTCTACTAGGAATCAATAACCTATGTCCTTGGCATTCCCAAGTGTGTTAAAGTTATCCGACACTCTACTGTACATGTTATCTTTTGTCCATGATTTCTTGACTGATCTTGAGCATAGGTTGGGATCCAGGCATGCAAATGAATAGGAAATTCCACAAATAAACTTTCATACAAGGAAATATATAGTTTTTTTCAACCCATGCACATGCAAAAACTCTTTGTTTAAGAAATGGAACTGCAAAGTTATCTTCAACATTGGTAAGCCACCATTCAATGTTTTTGAGAGATAATCACTCAAGCATCATCCAACATCATGTAACAAGTGCTATGGGTCCTGGAAATGAAACCAAAATGTTGGGTTACTTTTTTATCTATAACTTTCCCTAAACATGCACTAATATGACTAATACCCAACATGCTGGTGCATTGGCATTTCACACAAGACTTAGAGTTATTTCACACTCACTCGAAACATGCAACAAGAAACTGATTCCTATGGTTTTTTTCATAAAAGTGTTCTTGTCATATATTGGTACTCAAACACATACCTTATTTAATGACTAAATAGAAAAAGAAATACACAGATGTGGGCCTAAGTTTAGTTAAGTAAACATACATGATTAAAAATTACCATTACCATTATATCCAGAGTCCACATTGATCACATTAAGATAACATAGACTCTATTCATCATACCCATAATAGATCCAAAAGTTACATAACAAATGTATAGTACAACTCAATGATATAACTTAGTTATAAACTAGAGTATAATAACAAGATTATAATGATATCCATGATTACCCTAATGTAATGACATTAAACAACAATCAATCATTATATAATAATGATTGACAACATTATAAAACTCTAATAGGGGTATTTATACTTGGTTCCCCTTGACCAAGTAGTTACAATACTTATGACACTCTTAGTGACTAGTCAACAATCTCCAGTGGACTCAGAGTCATGGCAACCATCTATACATTATTTTTCTAGGGACCTAGACCTTTGTATACTTATATTCCAATTTTATGTTGGATCCTCATTACCAATTTTCTATATTCATGCAGGCCAATGCTAAAATCATGTGTGATTAAGTTTATTCCCTCCCTAAAAATTGATCCTTAATAGTTTTCCACTTCCTTTACGCTCCCCAAGTCTTTCACTAATATTTCAATCCCTTCACTCTCAAGTTCTCTATTTATTATGCCTCCACTTTGACTAGGTCTTCTTTTGTCATGGTCTCTTATGCCATGGTCTTCTACATAGATATAACTTTTACATCATGCTCCCTCTACACCTTGCTTGTTCTATGCCACTATCAAAATACTTAGCCAAAATTTAGGGTCCAAAAATTATAAATTAAGTGTTTCCTACATAGTCTTGAAGGACTTCAAGTCAATGTAGTTCTACCCTACAGTGATGAATGTTTAGAAATGTTTCTAATGTTTTGGTTTTTTTTGGTATCTCAAATCAATGGAGGATTACAAGATACAAGATGGTCTAACTCATAAAACACTAAGACTATGGCAAAAGGGGGTGACCGAGCTAACCTTAATGTAAATTGAGCACTACCCATATAGTCCCTAAGGACCTCAAGTCAATGTAGTTCTACCTTACAATGGAGAATCCTGACTAAGTAATAATAGGCTTGTGAATAGGAAAATGGGTAAAGGTATAAACAATGATAAGACAAGATAAATGGTAAGGCAAGGTAAATGTAAAGGGAAGGTAAATGGAAAGGCATGAAATAACAGTAGGGATGTGGCAAATTGAAATGCATGAAATAATGATATGGTGAGGCATGAAATAAGGGTAAGGCAAGGCAAATGAAATGCCAACAATGTAAGGCATGATTTTATTGTTCCTATTAATGTCAAGATACACGTCATGATTAATATATGATACAACTAGAATGTTCAATGATCTTGATCTCTAGCCTACACCCACTATGAATAGTTGTTATGTCAAGAACTTGTTGTTGATTTAGACTCTAAGAATACTATTGTGATCTTTATTGGTTGTTTATTCTATTTCTTCCAAACTTCTATACAAGATGTCTTCATAGCCTCTATAAAGGAAAGTGCAACTAGGAATTGTAAATAAGGATAAACATTGGATAAAAGGTCTAATTTGGTAAGGTAATATAGGTCTAGAATGGTGAAAGAGATAATAATGGAATGTATAATGGTTGGGAAATAAATGAAGATCAAGATTTTCAGTCACACACAATATTGTTGATTCTAGATTCAACATAATTTTAGTTCTGGTGGGACCAAAGACTTCTAAATATAATCTCAATAAGACCACCAAATTTTTATATTATTTGGGCCTAAGTGATACTATCATTTGATTATGTTGTATATTGGAAGTTGTACTGATATTATCTTTAATAATGTCTTCATCAAACAATGAAGAACTATTGTGCTCAGCTATTGATGCCTCAATGAGGTTTTCACTAATAAAGTTGCCTTGATTGTCCCATAGCACCTCTAAGAAGGTTTCACTAAGGAACACTAAATTTTGAATTTAATTATCTTCTAGTGCCTCAAATAAGGTTTCACTAGAAAATGTTGAGTTTGGACATTGTTTTCCCCTATCCCCTCCCAAAAGGTTTCACTAGGAGATTATTCTTATTTTACATGAATGTGGTCTTAGTGACCCTAATATTCTATAACTGATATATCATTATTAAGAACCTCTTTCATCTAATGAACAAAATACTAATTTTATTAATATAACATTCCTTTTAGGGAAGGAATCACTCCACAAATTGCTTGCCACTTTGAGGGGGCTACCTCCTTATTAGAGTATACTCTAATTAAATTGATATTTATTTGGATGCATTATAATAGTCTATGTGCTTTAATTTATACTAATTTTAATATATATCACTCATCCTTTCTATACATGTATGATTATTCCTCTAATATATTATTTACTACTATTCATTATACTATTACTTTCCTCTATTCTACCCCCAATATGCATTATATTACCCTCCCTAGGTATATTACATTCCATCCCCCTTATAAATGTTTTGCCCTTGAAACACAATAAGAAATAGGAGGAAGACCAAATGAAGGCTCAACCATACATATTAAAATAGGTTGAAGACTAGATAGAGGCATGCCCATGTGTCATTTTCCACTTCCACTTCTTTCTTTTGTGCTTGGATATGAGCATGTACATCAACATGTGAAAATGAGCACTATGACCAAAGGTTGAAGTGCAATTTAAAGCATGGAAAATGAGGGTTCTCAAAATAATCAGTTTGGTGAGCCAATGGAGGATATATGCCATCCCCTTTAACATTTTTATTAACACATATTTTTGTTGGAGTGGCTAACCTAATCATAAAATTGTTGGAATCATCTGAGGGTAGAAGAAAAGAAGTTTCTATCATGTGAAGGGAGGATTTGGTGAAGAGAAGACTAAATAAATTAGTCTCTACCAATTGATCAACATACCATGCTCTCCAAATATCCTCCAAATCCAACCATGTAGTGATTTTGGTTTCAGATTCTTCAACTATATAAAACAAATCCTCATAGTTCATGTGTTGTAATTACTCTCCCAATCCAACCATGCATTGATTTATTCATCATATTATGTGATGATATGGGAGTGAATCTTTAATGTATCAAAATTAGTATGCATATTTCTACTTATTTTATGCAAGGTAGCATCCACTTTGGAAGGTAATAAACTTATTTTATATTTTTGGGCAGTAATGAGAAAAAATGCCACAATTTTTTTTTATAGTAGTTAGTAAAACAATGATAATTTTCAAAATACTAAACAAAATTAAAAAATTCAAACTGTTATTGAAAGGTGAAACCAAGATGCACAAAACGTAGAAATTAATTGGTACAATTATTTCTCGTTTGAGAGCAACATGCAGAATAGCAACTGGGTTTTTTTTTATAGATATAGTTACTGAAACTACAATAAATTTTACAATACTTAATTAAATTCAAAAATTCAAAGTGTTCTAAAATTTTGGGAATGAGGTGCACAAAGCCCAAAAATGGTTTGATGTGATTCATTATGGTCTAAGAACAACATGCAAAAAAAAGTCATGTTTGTTGATAAAAAAACAAAATATACACTTATAAATGGTAGATTTTTGCTATAGATTCTAACTGGAACAAGAGAATAGGATAAATATCTAACTTTTAAAAACCTCCATGATGCAATGGATAAATTAGTTTTACTCTATGAAACTCCAAAATATGTCTGCAACAATAACTTTAATAAATAAAAATGGCCCTAAAAAGAGATCTAATACCAGATGTTAAGAACCTCTTACAAATGATACACAAAATACTGATTATATTAATATAATATTCCTTATAAGGAAGGATTCACTCCACAAATTACTTACTACTTTGAGGGGGCTACCTCTTTATCAAAGTAGTACTCTAATTGAATTGATATTTTTTTGTATGCATTACAATGGCTTATGCCTTTTTATTTATACTGCTTTTAATCTATTCCACTTATCTTTTCTATGCATGTGGGATTATTCATCTAATATATTATTTACTACTATTCATTCTACTATTACTTTTCTCTATTCTACCCCCCAATATACATTATATTACCCTCCTTAGATATATTACATTAGCCCTGCCATGCATTCTTTTCTATTTTCACTTCTTCTGGTTGTGTTGGAGTATAAACATGGACACCAATAGTGGGAAATCAAGCATTATAGCTTGAGGTGGAAGTGCATAGAGGTCTATGTATGGAATAACCTTAATAGTAAACATGTTAACCAAGAGGTTATAGTCTATCAGTTGAAGCTAATCGATCATCACCTCAAAATTATAATAAGAATGCTCAAAATAGTCTGTCTAGTGAGCCAATGGAGGATACATGCCACCCCCCTTAACATTGTTCTTTACACATATTACTTTTGGATTTACTAACCCAAACAAAGAATACATAGAATTTTTTGAAGTATTGGTGGCCAAAGTGGGCTCATCGATGCCATGTTCAAGTGTTTGCTTAGGTGCATCCAAATGTGAAGTAGTCATGACCAAAGGAAGGAAATCAACATACCAGGTGTTGCAAGAATCCTCCAAATCTAGCCATGTAATTATGTCCATCTCATATGCTTTAACTATAGGAAATAAATCCTCATACCATGTGTTGTAGTTATTCTCCCAATCCAATCATGCATTAATTTTCTCGTCATAATGTGTTGATATATGAGAGTGAAGCTTTAATTGATCAAAAGTAGTATACATAGTAGTGTTATTTATGCAAAGTAACATCCACTTTTGAAAGCAATAAAATTATTTTATATTTTTGGACAGTAGAGTGAAACTGCCATAATTTTTTTTTTACAAATAGCAGTTAGTAAAAACTATGATAACTTTCAAAATACTAAAGAAAATTAAAAATTTCAAACTTTTCTAAAAATCTGACACTAAGATGCCCAAAACTTAGAAATAGTTTGGCATGATTGTTGAGTGTTGGAGAGATGTATGCAAAATAACAGTCATTTTTTTTTACAAATAGTAGTTATTAAAACAATGATAACTTCTATAATACCTAATGAAATTAAAAATTCAAACTATTACAAAAATTTGGAAATGAGGTGCATAAAACCTAGAAATTGTTTGGCTCTATTTTTCTCTATTTGAGAGTAGTTTGAATAAGAACAGTCAAGTTTATTGATGGAAAAAATAGAAATCTACATTTTAAAATGAAAAGAAATGGTATATTTTACTGCATATTCTAATTTTTAAAACATTCATGATGTATTAGATAACTTAGAATTGCTCAATGAAACTCCAAAATATTTCATGTAATAATAACTCTAATACACAAAAATGACCCTAGAAAGAGCTCTGATACTAGATGTTAAGAACCTCTTACAACTGATACACAAAATACCAATTATATTAATATAATATTTTTCTTAGGTAAGTAATCACTCCACAAATCACTTGCCACTTTGAGGGGAATACCTCTTTATCAGAGTAATACTCTAATTGAATTAATATTTTCTTAGATGCATTACAATGGCCTATGCCCTTTTATTTATACCACTTCTAATCTATCCCACTCATCATTTTTATGCATGTGGGATTATTCCTCTAATATATTATTCACCATTATTCATTCTACTATTAATTTTCTCCAATCTACCCTTAAATATGCATTATATTATGTTCCTTAGGTATATTACTGTTGTCATGGATACAGTTCAATAATATGTGATTTTATCAGTTCCAATCAACACTTGTGGGAGTTGGAATGTCAATATAATCACTAGGTTGATTGGTGTTAATGGAAATTGGAATGATAATGGAATGGGAAGAGGCAACACAATCCTCATAGAAGATACTAGAATAATTTGTGTCGATGCTGAAATAAACATCCTTGAAAACTTTGGAAGAATCATAAATATATTCATACTGAACTACAAGGAGTGCTTAACTAATGTCATAATATATACTAATATATTCTAATTTTGAAGTTGAGTCTTATTCAATGGACTCTAAATCTGATGTTGAGACTAATGTTGATTCTACTTTTGATGTTAAATTTGATATTGGTTCAAAAATAGAACCTAAATTTAATGTTGATTCTTCTTCTAGTGTGGTGGCAAAGATGTTATGTTTAATGTTTGGTATTGGATAAGTAATGGATTATAGTTGAGCAATGATATTTTCATAAATAGGCTCCTTTAAGAAGGACTAAACAAATATTGGCTTGTCAAAGTGAGTCTTCTCAACAAAAGGGAAATGGTCAATATGCAACTCTATAGAGACTAGCTTGTCAAAGTGAGGCTCTTCAAATATATGGCAATGGTCGAAGGGTCACTCAATAAAGGCTGGATTATCAAATTAAGACTCCTCAACAAAAGGGAAATGGTCAATAGGAAACTCCACATAGATTGGCTTGTCAAAGTGAGGCTTCTCAAAGATAAGACAATGGTCGAAAGGTGACTCAACATAGGTTAACTCATCACAATTAGGTGTTTCAAAAAAAATCATGAATTAATTGGTTGTATTCATCTTGGATTACACTTATTTATAAAATATCATATTTATACACACTTGGATACTTTATCATGACATATTCTAATGACTATGTATGGGTATGTAATGTTAAACTATGTTGTAGCTCAAAGATTGGCTTGATTGTTGGAGATATTTCTATTTTTGAAGAAGATTATTCAATCATTATTTAGGAAATTCAGATGGGAACCTAGCTCCAAATATCAATGATTTTAGAAGGGATGCATCTCTATTTTCAAAAAGACATTTGTCAAATTGGATTTAAAAATGAGTTGGTGATGCACTAATCGACTCATATGGGTGGGTGTTATAAGGTAATGATTGGTGTGGTCGTGTCCCAATCATGACATCCCCATAATCAATCAAGTTTTGGACATGTGTGAAACTCACACATCTATTAAGTGAATGGTCTTGAATCCCATGATACTCATAATATTATTGCATTCTGTACCAAGGATGTTTGAGATCATTTTCACTAAAAGGTTAAGTATGTGGACATACAATTATGTTTATTGTGACCAATTGATAAAAAATGTCTTTCAAAGCTTCTCTAGGTAAATTTTCCACTTGGGGCCATGGTTGGTTTGAAAGGTTTGGTCCATGAAGTTGGAATTGGCCCAAAAAAGATGGTCCTGATCTTGGTATTTGACATGACTCCAAAGAGGGAAAACTTGATCTCGGTAGTTGGCCTAAAGAAAGGCAATTTTTTCATATGATAATCGACATGGATTAAGTATAGGTAATGAAGGGCATTCACTTGGCATGGTCTAAGTGGGATAAAAAATGACTCCATTTGGATTAGAATGTGGGTTCAAAAACAAACCATGATTTGGCATGACTATGCATGTTTGTTGAAATACTGGATGCTTAGAAAAGGTCTGGATTTGAATGTGATCAACTTAGACATAGAACTTGGCACATGTTCTAAATAAACTTGTATATTAAACTAGGGAATGTGAGTCTTGAACTGCACAAACAAACTAAGGTCTAGAACTAGGCACATAAAAATCAATCCTCGATAAGGTACTTTGAACAAACTTAATTTATATCGATCAATGAAACTAAAGATGCTAAGTCTTTAGCCAACGTCACAAAAATAGACTTAGAAAGGAAAAAAATAGGTATAAAACATAGAAAAAATGATAGTTTTTTGTCCAATGCCACAAAGCTAGACTAAAAAAGGAACAAACTAAGTCTAAAACATGATAATAATGTTAGGTCTTTGGCCAATGTCACAAAGCTAGAATTTGGAAACTTTGAAATCAATCTAACTCTAAGATAAATGGTTTGACACACTTTATTCTATAAAAAGTGAAATAGGTCTTGAAAAAAAAAAATTAACTAGGTCCTTGGCAACAAACTTGATCTAGGCATGTGAAATTTGAAACACTATTAAGTCTATGGATCTTGATTGGAAGAAAATGGCACACTTGGTCTAAAATAGAAATTTAGAATCAAGGTAAGACATGGTAAAAGGAAACTTATTCTCTAAGCAAAGGTCTTTAAAATTAAAACTAACAATCAACCCAAGTTGCACAATCTAAAGACATAAATGTAAACCATTCAAGCCCAAGTTATAAACAAGACTCAAGTGCAAACTAGTTATTTTAGATTTGAGCTTTGAAAGATATATTTTGAATGAGAATTTGAAAGACTTGTATTTTGAAATGAATAATGGCTTAGACTCAAATGAGTAGTATAATAACACCATTTGGAACAAAGGTACACAAACATTTTTAGAATTGGTTTTCCACAAAGGTAGTCTTGGAACAAATTTGGGCAATGTAATAATGGCCCCTTTGACCAATAATACAAAAGGTGGTTTTGAAAAACTCCAAGGTAAATGTTTGGAGTGATTTATATAACATAACACTTCTCAACTCAAAATATTATGTGCAACATGTGTTTTATGTTAAAAATAATTGACTTGTTTTGGATCTGGTTTTGACACAAAAAATAATCTAGTCCCTAAAATAAATGTAAATAAAAGAGTAATAAAAGCACCCAAGTCCACATCCTACCTTAAAAATTGATAAGGTTGCATAATCTCAACCAAAGTTTACACCAATATATCAATGCTCAAAATGAATTAATTATTAATCTAAAAGAGTAAGAGCGTATATAGGTAGAGTTTTTAATCCCCCCTCTATCTCTCAAACATTGGTACATGGCACGAAATTAGAGTGCTGAAGCAACTTGGCATTTAGCTAAATATTCCACAATAAGTGGGGTTAATCTAAATCTAATTTTTTTGAATGTCAATATGTTTCACACATATGGATAACATGAAGGACTAACACATCAATTGGATGGTTACTTCCTAGCTTTTTATGTAATGGTTTAGTCCTTTACATAACAAATTTATCCATATACTTCTTAGTGAATTCTAATGTCTAGTCTATGCAAGCTTTGAGGACCTATTGGACTGGTCAAGCTAACCTCTCACCACTATCCCATCCAATAGTTTTATCAATTTGTATACCCCATCATGGAATGGGGTTGGAATAGTGGAAAGCTATGAAACCCAGGTCAAAGTCCTCCTGGAGAACTTGTGAGGAGGCTATGAACTCCCACTCCCAAGCAAATGCCAAAAAAAATTAAAATGGAAGAACTTTAGGGACATTTTTGGGTCACCCAAGTCATTTGGAGCTTGGGGAGAGCATACATGTCTTTTCTTCACTTATACAACTCAACCAAACAAGCAAAAACAATGTGATTTTGATCCCCCAAGTTCTTTAAAGGGGACAAGGGAGAGCATACACACAAAGTTTTTCTAAAAAAATTATTTTAGGAAAAGAAACTAAGTAATTTTGTGAAAAAGAAAAAAAGCAAAATATCTTTGGAACACTAATCTAATGTTTTTGTTATTTTTAATAGCACTTAACAAAATGCAAAATGAAGTTTGGCCTTTTGTGTGTTTGAACTTATAAATTTTAAAAACAAAAGGTAAAGTTGTTTTAAAAGTTATTTTTAAGCACCAAAAGACAAATGTGAATGATTAAAACTTCTCTTTTTGACTTAATTTCTTACAATAAATGTTAGGGGATTCAATTGTGTTTGTTTAAAAAGGTTATATTAAAAATAACTTTCACCTTTGAAGCTCTGAAGTTTTTGACATAGGGATGACCAATAAAACCCTAACTATCAAGTGGTAACAGTAGCTGTAAATAACGATAATGTGATCAAGTGATGATAAAAGCTATCGAGTGATGGTAAAGCTATCAGGCAATGGTATAAATTTTCAAGTGATGAAACTAATATCAAGTAATGGCATAAGTTTTTGAGTGATGGTAGGAGCTATCAAGCCATGGTGATGTTGTTGAGTGATGACATAAACTATCAGGCAATGATGATGATGTTAAGTAATGATAGAAGCCATTAGGTGATGATGATGATATTGGGAGATGACAAAAGCTATTAGGTGATGGTGATGCTATTAGGTGATGACATAAGCTATCAGGTGATGGTGACACTATTGGGTGATGATAATGCTATCAGGTTTTCTTGACAATTGATGAACAATCAAGAAATATAGTCAAGTAGTTGAATAGTCAAGGAGGATAGTCGAATGATAGTTATAAGAAGGTTTTCTTATAGAATGATGAACAATCAAGTGGCATAATTGAGTAGTTGAATGATACATGTTCCTGAAATCTGTCACTTGTTTTTGTGGACAACATGCCAATCATTTTGGTCCTATAGGCCAAAATGGTCTCTTTCTTTCTTTCAAAATGTTCTGAGCAGTTAAGTTTTTCAAATATTCAAGCCTTTTTAGCTAAAGAAGTCACTGGTTCAACAGGCGGGCTTCCTCAAAGGGAAGTTCAAAACACTTAAGGTATTTCCTTAGTGTTTTGAGGATGGTTCAACACCGAGGTTCAATCAAAAGACTTAACGACAGGCTTTAAACAATTAGAATGAACCACTTTGAACCATTGAACCATTGAACCCTGCCTCCACCTGGTTCAAAGGTTCAAAGAGTTCAATGAGTTCGATGGACTTAGAGAATAAAAGGATTCAAAGAAATAGAATGAACCGTTGAACCTTGAACCAAAATGGCTCAAAGGTTCAAAGGGTTCAAAGTTCAAGTGGAAGCTTCGAGCGAATGGAGGAAGCAAAAGATTCTAGAAAGAAGTTCAACCAAATGGTTCAATCGAAGAAGAAAAAGAGAGCGAATGTGGCCCTTTACAAAACATTCAATCGCCGAACCGTTGAACCTTTGAACCAAAAGAGTTCAAGGTTCAAGGTTCAAAGAGATTCAAAGTGACTAGTGACGTCCTTGTGGACATCAATTTCAGGGTGATGGAATAACTGTTGATTTTCAAAAGCCCTGAGAACAAACTTAGTGACCAGCCCAAAAAGGAGCCGAAGGAGCTAGCAGAAAGTGAGAAGATAGCCCCGAGAGATCAGATCACCAAGAGGAGACAAAACATGGCAAGGAAAGAGAGAAAAGCTATAGAAAGTCTAGAAATATTTGTAAAAGAGTTATTCTAGTAGGTGGAATAGTCCACTAGGTGGACATCAGAGAACACAAACATTTAATGGCATGGCCTATTTTTTTGCATTAAGTAAAGGTGAATAGACAACTGTGTAAGCATCATAAAGAAGACCAGACAACCCATGCTTAGGAGGAGACATTTGAGATGATTCAGAATGCCAAAGTCAAGGCTGATGACCTATTCTAACACGGCCCTTTCACAGATATTCAATGCATTCAATTTCGCATGGGCCATTTTCATGAAAACAAGCACCCAAGTCTTTCTTGTGATGCTATATATTATAATATCTCATTTTGTATAAGAGAGATCTCTTTGTTATCAGAAACGAAGCTCTACCCAAATTGAAAGGCATTCCTAAGACTTTGAGCTCAGACTGTTAATCATATTTTGTTAAGTGAATGAGAAAGCAAGTGACCTTTCAGACTTTGTGTTGAGATAGCTTGTGTCATTTAGGAAATTGTTCTTATGTCTATTTCCTAAATACAGTCTTGTCTATTTAATCAAAAAAGTAGAACAAGTGGAAATAATTTGGAAGATGTCCTAAAGTTGACTGTGGGAGACTTTGTGCTACCATAATTGTCTTCATTCTATGTTTTGTGTAAAGGATACTAGAGAGACTTTGAGTTCTCTTTATCCTTCGTAATCCTTTACTCTGTTGTAGTTTTAGGTAGAGACTTTGGGCTGCGCTTAATCCTATAATGTCCTTCATCCTAATCAGTGAGAGAAGCAACGAAAGACTTTGTGCTTTCATGGGTTTATTGTAGTTACAATTACTACCTAAGAAGTCTTCCTCTAGTTTTCTAAACATCATTTTTGAAAGAAGAGAAATGCCTTCAGCAATTACCCAGTAATTCTCTTCTATTTTGTGAACATCATCTCTAAAAAAAGAGAGATGGATGGTATGATTTCACCCCTGTGTGTATTTTTAGCTTATATATATATACTATAAATTATAGGGAACCTCCCCTTGCTGAGAGGAGAGATTTATCTCATTCTGGCTGTGGTCACCACACTTATTTTGCCGCATAAATTTCCTTATGTTGTGGTTGGTGTAACTATTTTGCTGTCAGTTAGCTGGTGACAAAATATTCACCCAATAGTTTTTGGTGACTCCGCTAGGGAAGAACAAGAAACTTGAAGCCTCAAGCTTCAAATTGAAGTAGTTCTAGTTATTTTCCATTTTCATTTTACACTCTAGCAGATCCACCGTACACGCGAAGCCAGAGATCTCAAGGTATTGTTGACCCTGTATTTGAGTTGGTGCAGCTAAGTAATTTTAATATTTTTCTTCCACCATCTCACCTTCAGCGAACTAGGAGTTTTCCTCCTACAAACATCAGGGCCCCAATACCAGGCAAAGCTTCTTTTACCTTTGCTAGCAGAGCTTTGTCTATATATATCCCACTGAGATTTATTATCCCTCCCTTCAATAGCCACATCATGGTAGCTCAAGGCCCTTGAGGTAATACTTTTGGTCCTTTGAATCTAACCCCACCTCTACATGAACTACCCTGTAGCTCAAGGAAGAATTTTCCTAAGTTTTATGGTGATGGGAAGGTTTATCCTGATGAACATATTGCAGCCAGATTGTTTATGGAAACATTGCAAGGCACTATTGTAGACTATTTTTATCATCTGCAAGCACAAATAGTGACTGACTGAAACACTCTCAAAGCCAAATTTGAGGCTAGATTCAAACTTTTAGAAGATGTACATGCCATGTTATCTCAGCTTACGCAAATAAAGAAGGAGCCTCATGAACCCATGCGAGACTTTATTGCTAAATTCAACAAGCTGAGGAATAGGATTCCTACCATTGCTCAGCTGACACTTGAGAATCTCAAATGCTTTTTCATCAATTCTCAGCTTCCTAAAATGAGTTTCTTGTTGAGACAGGCTGGCCACATAGATCTTGCTACAGCTTAGATTTTGGCCACTGAGATTGAAGATGATCTTATCTTGGTAGGAAAGGTAAGAAGAGATCCTAATAGAAATAAATCTTCTTCATCTTCTGAATATGCTTCTACAAGCACCACTGATCCTATGGTACAAAAGCTAGAAAATGAATTGCTAGCTCTAAAAAAGCAAATGGCATAAGGGATGTCTGCTCTTCCTTCTTATTGAGACATACCAAGGAGGATGTTTCCCAACTAGTCATATTAGGGCAATGCTACCATAAATCAAGGGAAACTAAATCACCTTCCTCCCCCACTAGGGAAGCTTGCCATTGAAGCAACACCAACTAGCTCAGCAGTTGGTTATCTTGAAACTGAATCTAATTTTTCTTTCCAACCTGAGTTAAACCAAGAAGATGACATTGATCTTTTTGCAGAAGGCCAAGAAGAATTAGTTAGTGACTCCAACATCAATTTCCTGAATTACCAAGATGAACCTAGAAGTAAAGGAGAAGCATTTGATGGATCATACACTATATTTACCAGGTCTCAGAACTAGTCAGCTCAACAAGCTAATAAAGGAAAAATAGGGGAAGAATCTCGACCAATAATTTCAATTGATAAATAAGGGGCTTCTCTGCCTTTCCAATCAAAAGACCTAGTGATCACTAAAAAAGTAAGTACCTCAAATAATCCTTCACCTTCTACTTCAATTTTGCACACCAGTGTCACACCCAATACAACCCAGATTGATGGACTACCTTCCTTTATTTCTAATTCATTTCAGTCATTTGATATAATTGACCATGCTAAGAAGTCTAAAATTCAAATATCTGAGTTTGGATTCTTACAATCTAACCCTGAGCAGTTGGATAGGTTAGTTTAATGTGTTAAAAATAAAATTCTCTATAAGATAAGAAATTTATAAAGTAACTCCTAGTTCTCCCAAGAACACATCTGCCTGAAATAATTTTGTCATCACTCCTCCAACTACCCCTAGGAAGACATAACCATTTTATGTTTCCCTGCTGATAAACGGTCATCAACTAAACAATTGCATTATAGATTCTGGCACCTCTAACAATGTGATGCCTACCAAGGTGGTAGAATCTCTTGGTATCATGCTAACTAAAACCTTTGGGAGATGTTTGTTCATAGAAAACAAATAAGTGCCTCTACTGGGATAAATCAAATATGCTCAATTTGTATTTGCATCCTTCCCAAATAAGAGAATCAAAATGACAGTCTTAGTGGTTGATGTCCCAACCTCCTATGGCATTATTCTTGGGCAAATTTTTTGCAAGGATGTTGGTGGAGAATTGAGCATGGACCTGTCTGAGGTGAGGATACTTGTCAAGGACATCATGCAAAGGTTGCTTCCTAAGGAGGCAAAGTACATTGTCACTCAAACTTCATCCCCTAAAGCTCAAATTTTGTTTGAATCTTTAGGCATGGGTAATTACTTTCTATCTACTGAAGATGTTCCTATTTTAGCAGACAAAAGTTCCATAGGTGGAAATCTAAAAAATTCAGATAAGACATCAGAAGAACTGGTAGGGCACAATACACATGAAAAATAATCTTCCCTTCCTGATGAAGAAAAATCTGAAAGAAGATCAAATTCTGATGATGTCTGGATTTTGGAATTTGATGGCAGCAATTCTTCTACTGGTTCTGGAGCTGGAGTTATTTTGATATCTCCTCAAGGAGATATTTTCTCCTATGCATATAAGTTGTAGTTTAACAACACTAACAACACTATTGAGTATGAATCGCTGCTGCACAGATTAAAGGTTGCTCAAGATAAAGGTGTTAAACTTCTTCATGTCAAAGGAGATGCTGAGCTGGTGGTTTGTCAGGTGAGGAACCTATATCAAACTAAGAACAAGAGATTGCGACATTATCGTAATTTGGTGTGGGACTACATTGAAAGCTTTGATGTTTTTAGTATTTCTACCATGCCTAGAGAATTCAATAGTCGATCAAATTCATTGGCTGTCTCTGTAACTCTTTTGGTCCCTCACCAAGATTTCAAAGAAGACAGGTACACCATCAAGTTAGTCTTTCGACCAAGTGTACCTAGTAATGTCGACCATTGGTAGATATTTAATGGTGAAAACTAAATCATTGCTTTTCTTAAATAGATGGATAGCTTTGAAAAGCTTCATTTTGAAGGCAGTGAATCTCCACCATGGGAATCAACACCTAAAACAAATTTAAAAGCTAATGAGGAGTTCCTTCAGCTCAAAGGGAATAAAATTCCCAAAGGATTAGTTTCTCTTAAGAAACTTTTTGACAATCATGATAGGTGCGTCAAGAAATAGAAAATGGATTCAAAATCCTCTAAGGATTTTTATCAAATAAATTTGAGTACAAAAGACAATCCTAAAATGGTTAACATTGGGAATTGTTGTAACCTTGATGAAAAACTCAAATTTATCACTTTGCTTCACCATTACATTGATGTTCTGGCATACTCTTATGATGATCTGAAATTTCTTAGACCTGAAGAAATACAACACGAAATTCCTCTCAAGATTGAGTCGTTGCCTCATAAGCAGAAACAAAGGCAGTATAACCCTAGGATATCAGGCATTATTCTTTATGAGATACAAAAAATGCTGAATGTAAGAATTATTTTTCCAATCCATCATTCCATCTAGATTGCGAATGTAGTCCTTGTGAGAAATAAGAATGGAGAAATTCACCTGTGTGTTGATTTCAAAAATTTGAATCAGTCATCTTTAAAAGACAATTATTCCCTACCCATCATGGATCAGCTTCTGTAGACAGTAACTGACGCTGAGATTTTATTAATGCTAGATGGTTTTTTAGAATATAATCAACTGGAAGTTGGTGAAGCATACCAACATAAGATCACTTTCACAACACCTTAGGACACCTTTGCATATCGTAGAATGCATTTTGGCTTGATTAATGCTGGTGCCACCTTCTAACAAGCAATGGATCTTGATTTCAGAAGTGAAATGGGGAAATTCATTGTGGTATACCTTAATGACTTGATAGTTTTTTCTAAACATCGTCCTAATCATGTGCATCATCTACAACAAGTGATGGAAAGATGTCGACAAAATGGTATTTCTCTTAATCCCAAAAAGTCAATTTTTGGGGTTACAGAAGGTAAACTTCTCAATCACACTATGTCTCGAGAAGGCATAAAGATTGACCCAAAAAGAGTCAAATCCATCCAAGAGCTTTCTCTTCCTACCAGTAAGACCACAATCCACTCTTTCTTTGGAAAGGTGAATTTTTTGTAAAGGTTCATTGCTAAATTTGTAGAGAAAACTCACCATATTATCAATATGATGAAGGACAAAGCCACTTTCAATTGGACTGAAGAAGGCAAGTCAGCATTGCAAGACATCAAGGAAGCTATTGCCCATGCCCTAGTCCTAATTTTTCGTGATTACACCAAAGACTTTGTGATGTATAGCTATAATTTTGAACATTCACTTTCAGCCATCTTGGTTCAGTAGAACAAAGAAGGTATGGAATCTCCCATATTTTTCATGATTTGTCCTCTCAAATCTCATGAGCTAAAGTATTCAAACATGGAGAAGCATGCTTATGCTATGGTAAATGCAGTAAAATACTTCCATTTTTACATCTTGAACTCACACACTATTACTTTGGTTTCTGATACAACAGTAAAGTCTATTTTAACTCAGCAGAAGTTTGGGACTAAAAGGGGCAATTAGATTACCAAAATCCAAGAGTTTGATTTTGTTATCAAACCTATGAAGCTTGTGTGGGAAAGGGGTCTCTGCCAATTAATTACTGATAACATACCAGAAGAAGCAAGGCATGAAGAAATAGAAGTTGAAGACACACCAACAGTTCTCTTTATCACCACTACGAATGAGTGGTATTTGAATATTGCTCATTTCCTTACCTATTGTGAGTGTCCTGCTCACCTGTCTCGTAAAAAAAAGAGGACTGTTAAGTTAAAAGCTGCTAACTTTGTCCTATGGGACAACAGTCTGTACAAAAGGAACCTTGATGGGGTATTCCTTCACTACGTGGATAAAGTGCAACAAAATAAACTTTTGGAGTCTTTCCACAATTTGGCTTATAGAGGACATTTTTTTGTGCCTGTGACTGCCCATAAGATTCTATGCTAGGTACTATTGGCTTACTTTGTTTTGAGATTCATACACTTGGGTGCATAGATGCGAGTTGTGTTAATAGTTTGTTGGCAAACCCAAGTTGGCTACATTACCTCTCAAGCCTGTGGTGATAGAAGAACCATTTCAACAATGGGGAATTGATTTCATTGGCACTGTAAATCTATCCTTGAGTGTTGGACATGACTATGTTCTCACAGCTATAGACTACTTTACCAAGTGGGTGGAAGCCATCCTATTCAAGCATGCTACTTTAGAAGTAGTATGCAATTTTCTCAAGGAAAATATCATTTCTAGGTTTGGGGTCCCAACCAAGATTGTAACAGATAATGCAGCCTATGTCTCTTCTCATGAGATCACCTAGTTATACTACTATTATGGGATTATCCTCTCCCACTCTTCTGACTATTATCCACAAGGAAATGGTCAAGCAGAATCAAGCAACAAGAACTTGGTGACCATTATCAGGAAGCTAGTAGATGACAATCAGAGAACCTAGCATAAAGCATTTCTTGATGCTTTATGGGCAGACAAAATTACACCTAAGAGGGCAATTGGTATGTCCCCATTCCAACTTTTGTATGGTCTGAATGCAGAGATACCAATCACCCTAGAATTACCAACATTAAAGTTAGCAAATGCAGTAGAATATTCAACTTTTGAAAGTTCCATCGACAAGAGGATCATGTGCTTGACTGAACTAAATGAGCAACAAACTATGGTGGTGGACCGAATTGCTGCACATCAAAGTCTAGTGAAGAGACTCTTCAACCAGAAAGCAAGGATCCATGATTGTTATATTGGAGATCAAGTCTTGTTGTGGGAGAAGAAGAGAGAACCAAAAGGAATGCATGGAAAATTGGATTCCCTGTGGAGAGGCCCATTCGCCATTCATCGTTTAAATGGTGAAAATAGTTTCTTGCTAAAATATCAAGATGGAATGCCATTTACTCTGCCTCACAGTGGGCAGCATCTGAAGCACTTCAATCCTTGAAGTATCAGATAAGTCCAGTTGTACATATGTATAATTTTTGTATAGTCTTTCTTTGTTTTGTGTTTTTTATTTATTTTTGGTGTTGTTTGGTTTTTGGCACTTTTATTTTTGGGTAAGCATGAATCCATAGCCCAATGGCATAGATGAAGGCATGGAGATTCTAGATTATACTAGCTTTGATTGTTTCAAAATTTCAATCGATGGAAGTTCCCCAACTGGAGCCAGCTGTTGTTCCCAAAATACATCACTTGTTTTTGTGGGCAACATGCTGATCATTTTGGTACTACAGGCCAAAATGGTCTCTTTCTTTCTTTCAAAATGTTCTGAGTAGTTAAGTTTTTCAAGTATTCAAGCCTTTTTAGCTAAAGAAGTCACAGGTTCAACAGGCGAGCTTCCTCAAAGGGAATTTCAAAACACTTATGGCATTTCCTTAGTGTTTTGAGGATGGTTCAATGCTGAGGTTCAAATAAAAGACTTAACAACTGGCTTCAAACACTTAGAATGAACCACTTTGAACCATTAAACCATTGAACCCTACCTCCACATGGTTCAAAGGTTCAATGAGTTTAACGAGTTCAATAGACTTAGAGAATAAAAGAATTCAAAGAAATAGAATGAACCATTGAACCGTTGAACCTTGAACTAAAATCGCTCAAAGGGTTCAAAGTTCAAGTGGAAGCTTCGAGTGAATGGAGGAAGCGAAAGATTTTAGAAATAAGTTCAACCAAATGGTTCAAATAAATGGTTCAACCGAAGAAGAAAAAGAGAGCGAATGCGGCCCTTTACAAAACATTCAATTGCCAAACCGTTGAACCATTGAACCTTTGAACCAAAAGAGTTCAATGTTCAAGGTTCAAATAGGTTCAAAGCAACCATTGACATCCCCGTGGATGTCAATTTTAGGATGATGGAATAACTGTTGATTTTTAAAAGCCCTGAGAACAAACTTAGTGACCAGCCCAGAAAGGAGCCGAAGGAGCCAGCAGAAAGTGAGAAGATAGCCTCGAGAGCTCAGATTGCCAGGAAGAGACAAAACGTGGCAAGGAAAGAGAGAATAACTATAGAAAATTTAGAAATATTTGTAGAAGATTTATTCTAGTAGGTGGAATATTCCACCAGGTGGACATCAGAGAACACAAACATTCAATGGCACGACCTATTTTTTTGCATTGAGTAAAGGCGAATAGACAGCCATGTAAGCGTCATAAAGAAAACCAGACAACCCATGCTTAAGAGGAGACATTTGAGATGATTTAGAATTCCAAATTCAAGGCTGATAACTTGTTCTAGCATGGCCCTTTCACAGATATTCAATGCATTCAATTTAGCATGGGATGTTTTCATGAAAACAAGCGCCCAAGTCTTTCTTGTGATGCTATATATTGTAATATCTCATTTTGTATAAGAGAGATCTATCTATTATTAGAAGTGAAGATCTACCCAAATTGAAAGGCATTCCTGAGACTTTGAGCTCAGATTGTTAATCATATTTTGTTAAGTGAATGAGAAACCAAGTGACCTTTCAGACTTTGTGTTGAGATAGCTTGTGTCATTTAGGAAATTGTTCTTATGTCTGTTTCCTAAATGCAGTCTTGTCCATTTAATCAAATAGGCAAAACAAGTGGAAATAAGATAGAAGATGTCTTGAAATTGACTGTGGGAGACTTTGTGCTGCCATAATTGTCTTCAGTCTGTGTTTTGTGTAAAGGATAATAGAGAGACTTTGAGCTCTCTTTATCCTTCGTAATCCTTTACTCTGTTGTAGTTTTAGGTAGAGACTTTGGGCTGTGCTTAATCCTATGGTGTCCTTTATCCTAATCAGTGAGAGAAGCAATGAAATAATTTGTGCTTTCATGGGTTTCTTGTGGTTACAATTACTACTTAGGAAGTCTTCATCTGGTTTTCTGAACATCATTTTTGAAAGAAGAGAAATGCCTTCAACAATTACCCAGGAATTATCCTCTATTTTGTGAACATCATATCTGAAAAAAAAGAGATATGGATGGTATGATTTCACCCTTGTGTGTATTTTCAGCTTATATATATATATACTATAAATTATAGGGAACCTCCCCTTGCTGAGAGGAGAGATTTATCTCATTTTGGCTGAGGTCACCACACCCATTTTGCCGCATAAATCTCCCTATGCTGTGGTTGATGTAACCATTTTTCCGTCAGTCAGATGGTGACAAAATATTCACCCAAAAATATAGTCATTGTTTCTTGAAGAATAAAGATAATAATAAGACACAGGAAAATTGGTAAAGTTGTCAATTAGCAGTGACGAAGTCACTAAAACATAGGCAAGAAAAAACATAGAATTTTAAGGCAAACATTTAGAAACTAAAGTTGTAAGTGAACATTTCTTGGTTTCTAAAGGTCCAATACTACTCCCTTAGTAATTATGGGGTGCGTGATCCCATCGGGTGTGCCATTATGTAACATAATATTATGAGAGAGATTTGTTAGCTTTCTCTTATTAGTGAAATTTATAAAACCTCTATATCAAAAAAATCAATGAACTAAATAAATGCTTGCCTATGTAATTGGGTGAGCAATAAAAAAGATAAGCACAAATACAACTAAGAAAAAAAGACAACAAACCACCTTTACCTCCCTTGTCAAATAAGCTTGTTCACTGGCATGTGAGTGTGTTGGTGCTTAAATTTTATGTGCAATGGAGTTTTTTGGTCAATGCATCAGCCTTATGGGCACTCATTGTCCACCTTTGAATTGGATTGTCTTGGCTTTGCATGTGAATATATCTCTTAACAATTTAGCATTATAACTCTGCACAAAGAATCTTGTTAAACAATGGCCTTGGCACTTGTATTTATAGGTTCTCCAACTAATCCTAACTCAAGTGTAATTAAGTTAGATTTAGCCATGGTTAGGTTAGGGAGGGGAAAAGTAATTAATATTTGGGATATAAATCCCATTTATTAATCATGGCTCTTTATTTTTGAATTTAAGGCTTTAATAGATATATTTTCAATTCCTTAACTTTGAGGATGATGATATCATCATGACCTCATTTTTATTAGAATTTCCTTTTTACAAAATTGATATTCACTAATTGCACATGGAAATTTCACCTAAATAGTTAATTGCATTTGCTTAGTTAATTAATTTTGCTTAGGGTTTTTGTATTTTAGGAATTATTTAAGTGCCTCACTTAATGGGTCTAAAGGCCAATTTGTCAATTTGCTAGGTCACAATTTGACTAGAGATGAATTTATGGGGGTTTATCATTATGTACATGATAATACCCTAAATAATGATGCCTCAACATGATTCTAGGCACAAATTTCTGATGTGTAAATGAAATTATGACATTCAATGATTCCTAGGCTTAATTCACATCATTTACGAGAAACCAATCTGAAGTCTGGTTAGGTTAGGAATGTAGCCAAAATGGGGTGTCTACAAATTACACTCTTAATATCACAATGCAAAGTAATATTTCCCTACATTTACATGAAGTCACCCAATAGTCACTCTAACCATATTTCCTCTTTGTAAGCTTTAGTTACAACCACACATTCTGCTTTAGTGGTTGATGAAGCCACCACTAGTTGTAACTAGATGCCCAACTCATGGAAGAGTGAAAATCTATCCTATAGTGGGATTTCATCCATATTTGTCTCCACCAAAATCTGAATATGTAAAACCTTTGATTTATAAATCTGTTTCTCCGTAGCAAATAACATCTGAAGTGCATCTCAAATATTTAAATATCCACTTTACTACATACCAATGCTCCTTACTAAGATTTACTATGAACTGAATAACAACTCCTAATGCTTGGAAAAATATTTAGTTTGGTGCTTATCATGACATACATGAGTCTTCATACTATTGATGAATATGGTACATGGGACATGCTTATCTTCTCCACCTCTATTTTAGGACACTATTCGAAAGATAATTTGAAGTGTGCAGGAAGTGGGGTACTAACTAGTTTTACATTATACATATTGAAACACTGCATAATATTTTCAATATGTCTTCTGAGATAACCAAATATTCCTTGCTTTTCTGTCCTTGTGGATCTTCATCCCTAACATTTGGTTTGTTGCTCCTAAATTCTTCATTTCAAATGTCCTATCTAACTGAGACTTTGAATCATTGATTTTATTCATGTTGGGGCATGTAACCAACATATCATCAACATATGGTAGTGACATAATAAATCTTCTATCATTAAAACTCTTATAGTATACACAATGATCAACTTCACTTATGCTAAAACCTTAGGTCTTCATGAAGGTAACAAATTTTAGTACCATATCGTTGGTGTCTATTTTAATCCATACAATGACTTATTTAGTCTACAAACCAAATACATTTTTCCTATTTATTCATAGCCCTTAGGATGATTCATATAAATATCTTCCTTGAGATCCCCATGCAAGAACATAGTTTTACATCAAAATGTTCTAGTTCTAGATTTTACGATTCTACAAATGTAATTATAACTCTTACAATACTAATCTTCACAATTGGAGAGAAGATTTCATTGAAGTCTATAACTAAATTTTGCACATAACCTTTTGCCACCAAGCAAGATTTATAGCATTCCAACAACCATTAATATTCTTCTTCAATTTGCAAACCCACTTAATACCAACACTCTTTTTTCCTTGTTGGATATCAACAAGTTCCCATGTTTCATTCTTAAGGAGTGCTCTCATTTCTTCATCCATGGATTTACTCTATTTGTTTGCATTTTTAGATTCTCTAGCTTCTTGAAATGAACTGGGTTCACCCTCATCAATTAACAAATCAAAAGAGGACTGAAAATTAGGAGAATACATTTTTGGACACTTTTTGGGATGTGTAGATCTCCTACGTTGTGGATGCTAAACTTGTTATTTTAAATGTTGATCAAAATCTTCAACATGCTTATTTTCATCTTATTCTTCATTAACTACCTTAACAAGTACAACATTACGTGTTTATTGCACCTCCTTTCTTTGTATGGATTTTTCATAAAAAATAACATCCCCGCTAACAATCACGTTATGGTTAGTATTATCCCACAATTTAACCCATTTACTATATCTCCTTAGCTGATAAAAACACATTTCCTTGATTTTAAATCAATATTGGACCTCTTTTCTTTAGGCACATGGGAAAATGCTTCACAACCAAATATACACAAATTAGAATAATCAATTGGATTATCACACCAAACATCCTTTGGAGTCCATCCATTTAATGTAGCGATAGGTGACCTATTAATAAGATAATTATATTAAAAACCTCTACCCAAAATCCATTGTCCAGCTTAGATGTACTAAGCATGCTTCTTAAACACTCCATGATTGTGCAATTCATCTGCTCAGCCACACTATTTTGCTATGGAGTATATGGAATAATATTTTAGTTCTTAATTCCTTCATGTATGTAAAATTTATCAAACTCTTTGGAACAATATTTTCCTCTATTATTTGACCCGAGAAAAAATAGATTTTCTCAAACTTTTCTCTTCCTATGCTTTAAATTCTTTAAATTTATCAAAAGCCTCTGACTTGTTTCTTAGTAAACAAACCCAAACTCTTCTATAATAATCATATATAAATGTTATAAAATAATTTATACCATTTATTTACTGAGTGGGGACTGGTCCAAATATATCATAATGAATGCATTTTAAGAAATTAGAACTTTTACTTGTGCTTGCAGTAAATTGAACTCTCTTCTATTTACCAAAGATACAATGCTCAAATAAGTCTAATTTACAATACTTAATTCTAGATAACATACGTTGTTGATGAAAAAATTTCAAGCCTTTTTCACTCATGTGTTCAAGGCATTGATTCCATAACATCACTACATCTTGAACATTTTCTGAAGTTGTTATAGTTATATGATTTGTCACTGAATCTCCACATAAATGATATAGGGAACCATAAGATTTTCCTTTTGTTACCACAAGGGATCCTTTGGTAATTCTACAATGATTGTTAACAAATGAAAAAAAATACCCCAACTTATCCATCATCTTGATGGAGATAAAATTATTCCTTAAATTAGGAACATGTACATCCTTCAAATTCATTTATTTGCCATCATCTAGCCTAATCATTATGTCCCTTATTCCCATAATTTATAAAAGATGACCACCACCCAAATAGACAAACACTCCACTATAGGGCTGCTATCTGAGAAACCACTCTCTATTTGGAGACATGTGAAAAGATGCACCTGTGTCCAAAACCCAAACATTTGAAAGAGTTATGTTGTTATTGAGGCAAAAAGCTTGATGTATTGTTATTTATTTTGAATCTATTGTGCTAGACTTAGCTATGTTAGGAATAAGTGATTAATAAATAACAATAATAATTATGTAATAAAATGCAACATGGAATTCATTCCTAAAAAACATAGTAGCATAGACATATGAAAGAAAATTTAGATCTAAGCAAATATACACATAACATCGATATAACATAGTTCACCCAATGTAGGCTACATCCACCAAGAAGCTCTCTATAATATTATAAGTAAGAGTATAAAAAAAATCTCAATAAGAAATCTCTCATAGAGATAACTTTATCCAAACTACATTCACACCATAATTCTTGAGATGCTAAGCTACACCTCAAACTCGATCACACTGATCGAAGAGAGAATACAAAGCTCAAAAATGAGATGAAAAACATAATGCTTAATGTGTTCCCCCTCACCCCTATTTATACTTTCCAAAATCCCTTAAAAAATGCACCATACCTTGGAGATAAGCATATCCCCACCAAAATGGCAACAAATAAGGGAGGTTACAACCAATTGGGATAAAGATAATCCCCTGATTATCTCAACACCTTAAATCACATCCACTTCTCCATAAAACATGCCAAAATTGTGGGAAGTGGTTGACACACTCAAAAAATTCACCCCACCATTTGTGAAAGGAAAAATTAATGTTAAAAATGCTCTGTTAATTTTATTTTAACCTTAGGGGTGTTGAAACAAGTTCCACATTCAACAATCTCCCACTTGGAGTTTGTTTCTCCTTGAACACAATTTAACACTCCTCCATGATCTTCATGAAGACCAACCAAAGCTAAACATAACCTTAACTTATCTAATGTGACTACCTTGGTCATCATATCCATAGGATTTTGGCTCGTATGTATCTTCTCTGCTTCACCATATTTTCCTCTAAAGCTGTCCTGATGAAATGTTACTGTAACTATATGTGCTTCATCCTCGAGTGCAAAGTGGAGTTCTTGGATAAAGGTATAACACTCTGAATATCACTATGTAATACCCTAAATTCCTACTTATGACCCAAATCATTAAGTAACTGTTGTAACCAAATCATCTCCTTGCTATCCTCTATCACAATAACATACTCAACCTTTATGGTTGATAAAGCCACAACCTTCTATATCTAGGAAATCCAACTAACTACTGTATCCCTGATAGAAAATACATAACCTATTGTAATACATATACTATTAACATCCCTAGCTATATCTAAGTCCACATAACCATGCAAAGTGGTGTTCGATCCACCAAAACATAATGTTGTACCCATAGTTCCTTTCAAATATCAAAGAATCCAATTCACTGCTTGCCAATGCTCATAACCTAGATTAATCATGTACCTACTTACTACTCTCACTTCATGGGTAATATATAGCCTATTAAAAACCATATCCTACATCAGGATACCAACCATCGATGAGTAAGGTACCTTGGACATCTTTATATTTTCTTCTTTTGTTTTAGGACACTACTCTTTTGATAATCTGAAATGGCCTGCCAAAGAAGTCCCAATTGGCTTAGCATCCTGCATATTAAACCTATCAAAAACTTTCTTCATGTACTCTCCTTGGGATAAAATCATTTTCCTTTCCTTTTTATCCTGATTTATCCTCATACCAAGGATTTGCTTCATTGCACCCAAATCCTTCATAGAAAAGGAATCACTAAGCTACTTCTTGAGTACTTGAATCTATTGCATGTTCTTTCCTGCAACTAACATGTCATCTAAATACAAGCATATGATAATATAATTACCACCCTCAAATCTCTTGACATACATGTAATGGTTAGAATGACACCTGGAGTAACCCTGTTCTAACATAAAACTATAAAACTTCTTATAACATTGTTGTGGAGCTTGTTTCAATCCATACAAGCTCTTCTTTAGTCTGCACACCAATTTCTCCTTTCCTTCAACCTTATAACCCTATGGCTAATCCATATATAAATCCCCCTCCAAATCACCGTGAAGGAACATAGTATTCACATATAATTATGCTAAGTGAAAATATTCTACTGCAACTATACCAAGCACAGTTCTAATAGAAGTCATCTTAACCATATGAGAAATAAATCTCATCAAAATCAATAAATTTCTTCTGTGCAAACCCCTTGACCACAAACTAGGCCTTATGCCTTTTCATTCATCCATCCTTTTCTTTGATTTTGTATACCCAATTGCTCTAAAATTCTCTCTTGCCCTTGGGTAGCTTCACCAAATCCCACGTCTGGTTCTCCATGAGAGAACTATGTTCCTATTCCATGGCTTGGTCCCACTTTTTCCTAGTATTCACCTACATTTCTTCCTCAAAACATTTTGGTTATCCACTGTCAATAAGTAATAAATAACTCAAATATGGGGAAAAACATTCAGGAGGTCTTCTTACCTTGGAAGACCTTAATACATGAGTTTGGGGTTCTTGTGTAGGAGGTTCCTGAATTGTCTCCTTGGACACCTTAGCATTCATAATATCATCCAATACTATGTGCTCTTTTTGTTCCTATTCCTACAAATGATCCTTATATATGAATTTTTCTTTAAAGATGACATCCCTAGACTGGAATATTTTCTTGTTTCTAAGACTCCAAACCTAGAAACCAAAGTCATCCTCACCATAACTAATAAAGGTGCATCTCTCAAACTTAGCCTCTAACTTGGTCCTATCTTTCTTAGCAACATGAAAAAATGCCTCACATCCAAAGACTCTAAGAAAAGAATAATTAAATTTCTTACCAGACCAGGTTTCCTTAGGTATGCCTCCATCCAAAGGCACTGAAGGTCCTCTGTTAATCAGATATACCATTGTGATAACTACTTCTACCCAAAACATTAGGGGTAGCTCTGCATGCAACCTCATGCTTTTAGCATGCTCCATGACTGTCTTGTTCATACTCTCCAACAATCTATTATCCTATGATGTCCTTGGAACCATCCTTTGCCTATGAATTCCATTTTGTGAACAATAATCATCAAATTCTTTGATACAATACTCACCTCCATTAATTGACCTGAAAAATTTCAACTTGAGACCTATTTCATTCTCAACAAAAGCTTTCCATCTCTTGAATGTTTCAAACACATTAAATTTTTTCTTAATTCAATAAACCCAAACTTTCCTAGTTGCATCATCAATAAATATAACATAATAATTTGAACTACCAATAGAAGATACTTGAGCTAGCCCCCATACATTTGAGTGACCCAACTCCAACTTATTCTCCTTCTTCATAGGTCTAACCCTCATGAACTTAAATTGATTTTGCTTCGCATACACACAATCATCAAAGAAGTCCAAATCAACCTATTTCAATATGAAAAACTTGTCTTTCAAGATATCCATGACCTTCTAGCTCATATGACTGAGCTTGTAGTGTCACAAAGTTACATTTTCATCTGTAACAACTAAATTATAGTGATTAGCACTATTAGTCAAATCCAAAGTGCCAAATTTCTTACCTCTCGCAACCACAAGAGCACCCTTGGTGACTTTCCAAGAGTCTGTTGTAAACATCACCAAACAACCCTCACTATCCAACTACCCCACTAATATTAAATTCTACCTTAACTGTGGGACATGTCTGACATGTTTAATGGTCATGTATTCTCATTATTCATATTCACTTGAACATAAATTTTCCCTACTATACCACATGGTTCATCATCACCAAGATAAACATGTCCAAAATCTCCTTGAACATAATCACTAAAATGATGCTTATGTGGTGTGGCATGAAAAGAAGCCCCTGAATCTAATACCCAAGATTCAAAAAAATTATCCAAGGAAATAAGTAAATCATCCTAGCTAATAGTATCTATTTTCATATTTACCTCCTTGGTCTCCTCATGTTTGGTCTTCTTGTCCCGAATTTCCCAAAATTCCTTCTTTGTGTGTCCACTTTTCTAATAGTGCCATCACACCATCTTGGCTCTAGATTTAGATCTTCCCCGACCCTTTGACTTTCCATGGTTTCCTTTTATTTTATCCTTTTGTCTCCCTCTAATCTCTACCATCAAAGTAATCCCTGAAGATGATTCCCCAATGTTCTTCCTTCACATTTCCTTGCTAAGAATCACACCTATAACATTCTCAAACTTTAAACTTCCCTTAGCAAGGATGACATTACTCATAGCCATAACCAGGCTATCTCTTTAGCAAAACCACTAAGGCTAGCTTTGATACCAATTTTTAGGAATAAGTGATTAAGAAATGAAAATAATAATTATGTAATAACGTGTAACACAAAATTCATTCCTCAAAATCATAACAACATAGATATATGAAAGAAAATTTAGATCTAAGAAAATACACACATAACACCGATATAACATGGTTCACCCAATGTGGGCTATGTCTACCAATAAGCTCTCTATAATATTATAAATAAGAGTACAATAAAACTCTCAAAAAGAAAGCTCACATAGATATAACTTTCTCCAACCTGAATTCACACTAGAATTTTTGAGATGCTAAGCTACACCTCAAACCCAATCACCTTGACCGAAGAGAGAATACAAAGCTAAAAAATGAGATGCAAAATGTAATACTTAATGTGTTCCCCCTCATCCGTATTTATACTTTCCAAAATCCCTTGAAAGATGTGCCATAGTTTGGAGATAAGCATATCCACACCAAAATGACAATAAATAAGGGAGGTTACAACCAAGTGGGATAAAGATAATCCTCTTATTCTCTCAACACCTTAAATCACACCCACTTCTCCATAAAACATGCCACAAATGTAGGAAGTGGTTGGTACACTCAAAAAGTGCACTGCACCATTTTTGAAAGTAAAAATTACATGTTAAAAATGCCCCATTAATTTTATTTTAACCTTAGAGGTGTTGAAATGGGCTCCACACTCAACAAGCTGAAGGTGGATTCTGATTTCTATCCTTCTTTTCCTTCTTTAGTTGCCAACAATCCTTCTTGGAATGTCTTAGCTTCCCATAATCCTAGTAATTCCATTTCAACTTGTGTAATTTTGAATTAGATTTATACTATGATCTACCTTGCTTGCTCTTCTCACTAGATCAACCTCTCACAATTAAGGCTTCATTGCTAGAGGATACCACATAAGATTTTATCCTCAACTCCTCTCCAATCAAATCAGATACCACATCATCAAACTTTAGAGTTCTTAATGATGAATTGTTGATGGTCATCACCGAATGATCCCAAGTATCAGGGAAGGAGCACAATAAGGTGATTGCTTTGTCCTCATCTTCCATATTTACACTAATGGAGACCAACTTTATGATAAGAGTATTAAACTCATTTGGGTGATCTGCTACATATGAACTATCCTTCATCTTGAAACTATAAAGTTGCTTCTTTAGAAAAAAAATATTTGTTATTGATTTTGTCTGATATATAGCTTGTTGAGCTTCTCCTATAGTTCTATTGCAGTCTTCTCAATAACATTGAATAGGACATAATTTTCAAGACAAAAATAGATTGTAGAAACTGTCTTCTTATCCATCTTATTCCACTCTTCATATATCATGTTGTTGGGTTTACTTGTAATATCTTTCAAGGTAAGAGCTTGGTCATTTGGAACCAAAATATTTTCCACCTTCATTTTCCATAGGGAAAATTTCCTATCATCAAACTTCTCAATCTTGAACTTGGTTACTTCTCTGTCATTGATGTAGCTCCCACTTGCATGAAGCTCCCTACTTGTAGAAAACACTCAACCAAAGTGTTTTTCAAAATATCCTAGCTCTGATACCAGATGTTAAGGAAAACATATAGAATATGTGCAAGAAATAAATATGAAAAAATAAGCAATAATATAATGATAAGGAGATAACACAATAACAAAGAGATTTACATGGAAACCTTGTAATGTGTAACAAAAAACCATGGCACAATGGCAAATTCAGACTTCTATTCCTTCAACGAATCCTTCTTCTTTACAAATCTTACATCTTATTTTGGCTTCCTTGATCCTAAATTACATACAAAGCTCCAAGTCAAAGATCTTAGCTTTGCTTCCAAGAATGGCTTACAATGAACTTAGCTTTCTAACTTTCCTTAGCTTAACATTTAAAATGCAACTACTACTTTTCAAAACCTACAAATGCAAATGATTAACACCCTTTTATAGAAATACAAGAGATGAAGAAGAGAGAAGGAATCCAAGAAGTCCAAAAAATGTGCCATACTCCTATATGGAGGAATAATAATGAATAGTGTCAGTTTCTCTCCCACATGTGACAAAGGGAAAAATTAGGGAATCTATTTTTGACAAAGATCACCACCACCATGTGCCATCCAAAATGAAAACCCATTCCACATGAGTGAATAGTAATAAATAGTCATCTTTATCTTCCACCCACATGTGCACAAGAGTAAAAAGTAATCAATCACCTTTATGACTTCAGACAAAACTCACATTAAAAAGACCCACAAGAAATGTGCTCCACATCCATCCATATGCAAAACCAAAGGCCTCCATGTGATTTAGTGGATAAATGTGCCCCATGCCATCTCACTAAAGTGAATAGTGACTTCAAATCATAACACACAAAGCTTCATAAGCATCTACAAACTAACCTAAACCATGTACACCATCAATGAATGTGCAAGACATTAAAAAAAAATGTGTCATGCTCATAGGTTGTACAAAACAACAGAAAGAGATTTGTGCACAACTTAAGACTTGCACAACTACAAAAAAACTTTATTTTTTACTAATTGGTAGACTACCTATTCTTGGTTAATGTAGGATTACAAATGAACCTAGATGCTCCTATGTCATACACACAAGTAATAAAGAAACATGAGATCCTTCTTATGCACCTTATATTGATGATATTCCATGATTTGCATAATTTGATTCATTTATCCATGTCGTATCTTCAATATCTCAACCTTTCACTTGACCAGATATTATTTATATTTTTTGTTGCATGTTTTCTTGTTTATTATTGTGTCAATCACATGTTCCACCTCCTTGCACTTTTTTATAGCATTTGAAGTCTCCAAGCTACTTCTTCAGAATTAGAATCTAAATCTACGCTTCTCCTATTATGCCCTTCATGATACAGATACAAATTTGACACATTGAAAATAAGTGATATGCATATCCATTCAGGTAACTCTTATCTCATATGCATTTATTTTAAAAATTTGTAACACTCTACATGGCCCAATCTTCTTCCATTTTAACTTGTCTTAAGTTCCTTCATAAATATCTCCTTTCTCAAATGTGCAAAGACTAAGTCTCCCACCTAATATTATACTTCCCTTATATTGATATCTATGCATTGTTTGTATTATGATGTACTCTTCTCCAATTTTTCACACACTTACATATGCACATATCTCATTTGTTATTCAAAATTCTCTACATATGCACTTTTTATATGCTCACTTATGATGTTGTGTAGCTCAACAAATCCTCTTGGACTTAACCCACACACACTTTAAATGGTGTATTTCATGTACTCCCATTAATTAAAATATTATATATGAACTAATCTTACACCATAATATTATCCCACATTCCTAACTTACCTTTAATTAAACATCATAACATATTACCCAAAATTTTATTGACCACCTCCATCTGTCTATCCAACTAAGGATAATATGTTGAACAAAACTACAATTTAGTGTTCAACTTCTTCCACAACATTCTCTAAAAATATCCTATGAATTTTACATCTCTATATGATAGTATGTTACTGTAGACACATAAATTAACATTAAAGCAAAAACAATGCACTTGTGACCACTCTTTTTACACACTTAGCTCATGACATATCTTAGGGCCCTTTTGATCACTTTTGACCACCTTGTGTGTGAAAGACTCACTCTTCCAATCTAATTATTGATCCCATAGTGCACTTATTTATTATGATATCAGTCTTAACCATCACTTAGGTTATTATAGACCCCTAACACCAATGTTTTCCCTTATTAGACAATAATGCCCCTTTGGATAGGAGCATCTTTCTTTGTTTTCTGAGTCCCCTCTATTGTCTTCCTACCAATAATGGCTAATCTATGAAATTAAAAGTTATGAAAAGGTTAGGCTATTTACCTAATAAGCTTCATTAAATGAAATTACAAAAATACTACTATATAAGCACATTTCTAACCATTTTACATGTAAGAGGCTTCCACACTAAAAAATACTAAATTTATAATTGCATGTTGAGATTAAAATCCCTATTTCTCCTAATTTTGAGTACATACAACCCTAGTAGCCTTGATATAAAGTTTAAGTACACCTCTAAGGTCATAAGTGAAGGTTAAGGAATTTAATCACACTAAGATTACACCAACATCTATTATATTGCACTAGTTATTCACACACTACCATAGCTTGGGAGAACTACATGAGGTTTAATCCCTCTTCAAATTATTGGTATGTAGTCATCACTTATCACATGGGTTTTGAGTTCATGCCCAACTTCAATCATTAACTCATTTTTAATCCATTGATTTGAATTGGTCTTCACATGTTAAGTAACTATGGGTTTGAATAGAAAATTAGTCAAATAGTGGTCTCCATAATTGATTGAAAGCTCACAAGAAGGATACAAAACATATAGACAAAGTTGAACATAACCCCAAAACCCTAGATCTTCATTATTTGTCAAGCAAGGCCAGCCTCACTGAGGACATGAGCACCCTATTCTCCTATCTAACCCAATTTTTTTTTGTCTAAAGTTCTTTCCACTTCTAGACCATGATTCACAGTTAGAAAACATAATCATATTGATAGTTTTAGGTCCTTAGTCACCCCACAACATTGTTTTCCAATTAAGTTTATATTTTCTATTGCACTTCCATATTTAGTAAGTTTCTAGATTTAGCAAGTTTCAAATAAGTAAATGCTTGATATTTATAATATTTTTTAGATAGATACAAGGTTTGTATTTGGTCCCTAAGCCCACAAAGAAAAGAGTTATATTAATCAACCCATAGGCATACAATCGATAATAGAAAGACCAACTAATGCCATTAACACCAACATGGAAAAAACCCTGACAAAACAAGGTTACATAATATAAAACACAATAGTAAAACCATACACCAAAAACCAACCACAAAAAATCTAGTAAGACCAAAGATAGGATGTGAACCAACATCACCAATTTAAACTAGCATGAACCTCATCATCTGTGTCTACTAGAAAGATGATTTCCAATCCACTAAAATCCTTCTCCTCCATTGTTTCCTTGAACTTGCATTTCACTAGTTTCTTTGGAGATTTTCCACCATAAGTATATGCCAATGAGGGATTGAAGCCTACAAGGGTGTCTAGCCCATACTTCACCATCAAATATATATTATACTAAATAGGCACAACAATCTGTCCTCTAAGAATGCATTTTACCAATTTACTTACCACCTCCACACACTGTTGATCATGATGGCATGCCCTCATCTGTGTCATCTCCAAAATTTGAATCTTGAGATGTGCCATGAATGGTAAGGATATAAAATTCCCTTCCTTCAAATCTAGTGAATTTACCTTCTTTTTTAAATCTTCAACAAAACCAAGGAGGATCATGAACCATATTTTGATTGACCTGAATGCCATCGCTGGGACTACACCCAAACCAACCCTACCAGAAAATGGAAAGTTTAGGAGTGGGGTCAAATCATATAACATAATCTTCTTCATTAAACTAATGCAAAAAGTTGGGTGCACACATAATTTCATGACCATTGCCACCACCTTCAAACCAAAAACTACAAACATTAAGCTGGATGTAAAAACTATTGTGATTTATGAGTTTACCCTACTTTGAACTCCCTTCATGAGGAAATCCTGACCAAGAACGTCTAAAATAACACCAAAAGTTTCTTTAGTCAGTAACCAAAAGATGTGTTTGAGATGAGATCATGAAATTGGTCCTTCAAAGGCCATCCCATACACTTCATTCGCACCATAAACACACACAATTACCAAAGCTACCTCACTTACGTTCTCTATTTGTAGCACTACCGACCTCAACCACCATAAACAACAAAGGGCATATTGAGAGTGAACACACTTACAAAAATATTTAAAAACCAAGAGGGCAAAAATATAATGAGGTGCGAGGTAAGTCTCATGACTCCTTCATGCCTTGGGTAACCTCTTGTCCTTCCAATAATAACCTTATGCCATCATAAATGTAAATATTTCTACATGATCACCACATCAAATGAAAAGTAGTCCATGAAATGCGGTAAAAGATGGTGGAAGAATGGCCAACCCATATTATTTAGCCGACTCACAAATTTCTAAGAATAGACCCCTGCTAAATTAGATAGGAGATTTTGTAATTGCTTTGTAAACAAAATAATACAAAAGGAGAAGCAACAAGAGAAATTAACCAAAATTAATTGATGATATAGATGGGAAGTCTTCCCAAGCATTTCTCACATTATCCATCTGGAAAACTTTTACTTGATCAATACCACAGTTCACCAAGAAATTAGCAATCGAATTAGCCTCCCAAAAGTAGTGATTATAAGCGTTCAATAAAAAGGCCTCCAGATTCCTCCATGTATTAGTCAAGATATTCTCTAAATGCCAAGAAGTTGCCTCCTTCTTCAAATCTTGAATGACCACTTGTGAATCACCATCAATCATTAGCTTTGGGATAATATACTCAATGGCCAAGTCAGTCCCACTTGCAAGTGCTTGGGCTTCCACTTAATTATTATATCCATCCTAAATCTTCCTAGACCTAGCTCAAATAAAGTATCTACAAGAATCTTGAATGATACATCCCACCCCTAATACTCCAGGGTTCCCCTAAGATGCACTGTCAAAGTTGAGCTTAAACTAGCCCGTAGGAGGAGTGACCTAATTTTGCTTCCCAAACCTACCTTTTTTACCAATTACGATGGACCCATTAATGGGGAGCATAGAGATTAGATTCCACTTTTCAACTATCCTCATATCCTATCTTGAAATATGTCTTATTCTTCTTTTGATCTAGGAAGAAATGACTTCCAAGATCGACATCTCAATTTATCTAAGAATCTTAAGAAGAGGATTCTCTTTACTTTCAAAGATGCACTTATTTATTTCCTTCTAGAGTGACTAGATCAAAATAGTAGGATTAACTCACCACAAGCCAAAAAGGAAGTTTTTAACATCTCTAATGGGCCACAAGGAGAAGGCAACAAGTAACGACAGAGGCCAGGCGTAAGACCAATCTAGTTTATCATAGAGCCAATGTCAACAATAGATCGTAAGAAGATATGTAAAAAGTAAATTATTTGTTACTTCTTCATTAGCTTTGCAAATGACACACCTTGATGGGCCATAAACACCCATATTTGAGAGTCTATCTTGGGTTAAAATTTTATCTTGCACCATGATCCAAGCAAAGGCCCCTACTTTTTATAGTCCATATTTATCCCAACATAGAGAACGAGCCCAAGACATCAAGTCATCTGTTGCTTCAACCATTTGGTATCCAAGATTTACTTTATAAAAACCTATTTTGGCCCTGATCCAATGGAGGGAATTAACTTCCTCATTTGGAAAACTTTTCCTTAATTTTAAACACTCTATGAGACACACCACCTGGTCTACAGGAATACCCAACCCCTCAAACTCTTTCCAACCCCAAAAGTTTAGGCCTAAATTATCTTAAAGTTCAAAATAATCTACAATAGAATAACCCCATGCCAAAGTAAGAATGTGCTTGGTGTCCCTCAATGTTTGATTCTAGATAAGAGGTTTGTGACCATTCCAAGAGTTCTCTAAAAAATTAGCAGTCTTGACATTGTTGATAGTCCATAAGACATGTTTAGTAATAATGGGTTTGCATTTAAGGAGAAAATTCTATAACTACAAGCCTTTAGGAGGATATGCTATAGAGATGACTCTCCAAGGGTCTTCTAAAGCAATGTATTTACTACACAACACCTTAGCCCATAAGGCCTCTGATTTAGACACCATATTCTAGACTAGCTTTGCACCTAACACTCGATTCTAAAGGTTTAAATCCTTGACTCCTGCTCCTCCCATTCTCTTGATTTAAAAAACCCTTTCCCATTTCAACAATGGGATTTTTCTTTGGTTCTGAATTCCTTACCATAAAAAATTCTTCATAATTTTATTAAGCTCCATAACAATATGGATAAGAGGTTGCAGGACTAAATGGTAATAGATAAAAAGAGTGATTAGAAATGATTTAATGAGGGTAATATGACTAGATCGAGTAAGCCACTTACCTTGCTAAGAAGCTGGATGATTCTTGAAAGATTAAACCAAACTTTCCCAATGCACCAAGCATGAGTTGCCATAGAAAAGTGGTACTCTCAGGTATTTAGATGGTAGTTTGCCAATATTAAAACCCAACATGAGAGAAATCACTTGTTGAGCCTGTTTAGAGAAATTTAGGAAGAAGATCTCAGATTTTATTAAATTCACCATCTACCCAAAATTTACCTCATAGCTGGAGAGGATTTCCTTGAAGACTTTGCTTCCCTAACCAATGCTTGACCAAAAAATAAAGTGTCATCAACAAACTATTGATGCGTTAAATTTTCCAAGCCAATGGATACTTGGATTTCATTCAATAGAGTAACATCCTTAGCCATGGTCACAATTCTACCTAAAACTTTAGCCACTAGTATGAAGAGAAAAGGAGATTAAGGGTCACCTTGGTGAAGACCTCTAGAAGCTTGGAAAAAATAGTTGGACTACCATTAACTAGGATGGAAAATCTAGGATTGGAAATACAACTAAAATTCCAGTTGTACCACTAATTTTTTAAGCCAATTTTTTCCAAAACTTTAAGGAGGAAGAACCAATTAACTTTGTCATATGTTTTACCGATGTCTAGTTTTAACATCATACCTTTTCGATGAGATACTGATAGAGACTGAATAATTTCATGAGTGATAATAACACCTTTCTGAATATTCCTTCTTGAGACAAACCCTACCTACTCTTCTAAAATCAAGAAAACCAAAAAATTCCTAAGTCTTAAAGCCATAAATTTTGAGATAATCTTATAAACCATGTTGTACAAAGAAATGGGTCTGAAGTCACCAAAGGATTCTTGATAGACTCCTTTGGGAAAGAGGGATATAAAAGTGACATTCAAATCCACAAAGACTTTAGTTCTCTTTCTATATTCTTCCACCATCTAAAGGACTTCCACACCCAAAATATCCTAGAAAACCTGGAAAAAATTATCTAGAAAGCCATCAGGATTGGGATCCTTATCCTTCTCCATCGTAAAAATAACATCTATAACTTTCTGAAGATAGAATGGGGCCATGAGCTTTTCATTTTGCACTAGAGAAAACAATCTAGGGATGAAAGAGAGGTTATGATTTTGGGCCTACAAATCAAAAAAATTATCACCATTAAGAAGATTAGAGAAAAAACTGATAGCCTCATTTCTAATATCAGTCACATTGGACAATGGAGTTCCCTCAAACGAGTGGATTTAGAAAATGTGTGTGAAATTTCTTTTGATTTTGACTGATTTGTGAAAAAAGGCTGAGTTTATGTCACCTTCTTTTAACCAATTAGTATTTTATTTTTTCTTCCAAAAAATTTCTTCCCTTAGAAGCAATTCCTCATATTTCACTAGCATAGTTTTTTCTTTCCTATAGGAGGCTTGATCCATGCCGTTTTGGAAGATAGAAGGATTCAGATTATCCAGTTTTGCTTCCACTTTAATTTTCTCTTGAAAAATATTTTAAAAATAATTAACATTCCACTGTCTTAGCCATCCTTTGAGAAACAAAAGTTTTTAAAACATATGAAACATGGGAGAATGTGAATTTATATGACAGTGCTTCCACCAATTTTCCACAAGCCCATATAAGGATCGATCCCTTAGCCACATTATTTTCCATTTGAAGGGGAAATGTGGGGGAGAATGGTCCATACTAATTGATAGAACAATCATTAGATGATCTAATCCCACAAAGGAAATGTTGAAAGATTCAGTCAACCAATTTTGAGCCATCTAGGAATTTGAGACAAGAAATCTATCAAGGTGTTCTCAAATATTTTGTTCCCCACATATTTTATTGATCCAAGTGAAAGAACCTCCTTTAGGTAATAAATATAATAGATCATTACTAGAAATAAATTGAGCAAACTCTCAATTCCCTAAAGCCCCCAGATGTTTACCCCCAAGCTTTACTAAATGATGCAAAATGGCATTAAAATCCCCACCAAGAGCAATCTTAACATTTGTAAACCGAACACAGAGATCATTGAGGTCATCCCACAGCTGCATCTTAGCATGCAAATCATTAGAACCATAAACATTACCTAAGAAAAAATTAACATCAAAATTCAAGCAAGATATTTTACAAAATTGCTAGTGGGGGCTTGATTCAACCATATCAACTTTAACTTTATAAGGGACCCAAATAATAACAAGACATCTCGATGCCCTAACATCTTCTACAAAGGAACCATTCCAGATTTTCCAACCAAAATGCATCAAAGAGAGAGCATCCTCCATACTTAATTTGGTTTCTTGGATCAACAAAACATCAAGACACTCAGAGGAAAGTAGACATTTAACTAAATACCTTGTGTCAGGGGCATTAAGCCCCCTAACATTCCAAGAAAGAATCTTCATGATTTATGTGGGATGAATTTCACCTCCATATTTTTAGAGATAAATAATTTAGATAGAGTACCTTTTTTCCCACATGAAATTTGCTCCATCACATGTGCATGTTTATCTTTCCTACCCTATTTTAAACCTGCACCACAATCTGGGTTCCGCTGAGACTTTTGACTCTTCGCAATGGACATACATTCTTTAGATAAAATTTCCTCTTTGAAATCCAATTCTTTGATCTTAGAGTCACTTTGAAGAGCTTCAATCATTGGATTTTCCTCTTGAATCAGACAATCCTTGTTAGGAGAGACATTTTATTTCTCCAAGTTTCCTTCCGAGTGTTGAATAAATTTTTTAATGACTTGAGATTGATTTGATATGAAATCTCACCCTTTGATCAAAGTATTCACGGAGAGAAAATCTTCCTTGCCAAGATTCTCTAGTAGAGCTTCCATATCTAGGATACTCACCCTTTTATTTTTGGAGGGTGAAAGTTCCGCTAGGGGGAAGCTAAAGGAGAGGGAGAAACCTCCTTCTGAGTGTGAGAGGAAGATGGCACCTCTTTATTAGAATGCAATGAGCCTAATTTTTATTTGTTTTTACCTAGTTCTTGCTTCTTTTTGGACTAGAAGGTCCCCAAGTTTCACCCATAAAAGCCTAAAGAAGAAGGACACAATTACTAGATTTAATGAAAGGAGGCTGAAGAATTCTGAGTTACATTACTTGGGTAATGTTTCTAAATGTGCCCAATTTTTCTACACTTGAAACACTAGAAGGGGATATTTTCAAATTCTACTAGCTGGATCTAAACTTGACCTTGGGACTTGATCATGGTTTTTTCTAGAACAAATTCTGAAAGATTAATCAAAAATCTAATCCTCGTATAGGATACTAAACAACCTTCCTCTGTTTTAGAATCAATTTTGACATAATAACCCAATAAGTTTCCCAAAGAAATGAGACATTCCTTACTCTAGTATTCAACTAGAAGACCATAAAAATGAACCCAAGTGATAAAATTGCTCGAGTCTTTTGAGGTTGCATCAAAGTTAGGCTTCCATGGTTAAAGCTAAAGACCTGCTCCATGAAGAGCCCAAAAGGGTTTTTAGAGGACTACATTACAATTGTCTTGATTTGAGAAAATCACTAAGAAAAGACCTTTGGGTAGAAATTTAATCTCAAGGTTCTTACCCTAATTTATAGCTATCTAGGCTTCGATTTCCCCAATAGCTAACCATTTACCTAGGAACTTACCAATCAAGGCTTACAACTCCAAGCAAGAAATATCTTGACTGAGCTCCATAGTCTCTTAGACAAACTCTCTATCTTTGCTAATTTTTAGAATCTCCTGATTAAAAGGACCCTTGTTCATGAGACCACCCCATTTAGGTAATAATGACCCTTCTTAAACTAGAGCTATTTTTGGATTTGGTAGACAACTCCCACTGACTTGACTAGCAGGAAGAAAAGAATCATCTGCTAGAGCCTCTGGATAAATCCCTAAGTCAGATTAGAACTGCTCCACCTCTTTCGATTCTGCTTCAGATGAAAAACTAATCCATTTTTTTGTAAGATGCACATCTTGATCAAAAACTTGGGTGCTTGTTCCAGGCTATTTACAACCCAGACCCACTGAAAAAGTTAGTGTTTTAAGTTTTTTCTTTGGATTCCATTTCTCCATCTTTTCACCCATCTAATATTTGTAATATTATTATTCTTGATTTTTCATATTATCCTATCACTTAGGGTAATTTATATACTATAATTTTTCTCAAATTTGATAAAACATATTGGTGAACCCACTTATTGTTGAACATTACATGTCCTAGTTTTCCTTAGGTATTCCTAAAATTTTGCCCTCCTAGGGTTTCAAATTCAATTATAATTTTCTTATCATGTTGGAATGTTTTCTATCATTTGTATGTCTCTTTTCTCTTTTTCTCCTTTTAGTATTTATAAAATCTATGGCTAAAAAAGAATATCTTCCTGTTCTTAACCTCTCAATAGGGTGATAGTTACCTTCCATCTAACTAGATCTATGTTATCACTAATCCAAGAGGTGAGGTAGCCCATCTTGTAGTGCCAAAAGAAAGGTAACCAACCTATCCTTTTTCAAACCCCTCCACCTCCCATAAATCTTTTAGATCATGTGTGTATGCATTTCAATTTGCAGTACCTAGGGTCTGTATTTGTGAGGCCTTAAATGATCAAATCATCAATATGCAAAAGTTAATATAAGATTTGAAACAACAAAATCAATGTTTCAATTCAAAGATCACATTATTGGAAAATTAGATCACATGTGTAGAGAATCTAAAACATGCTAGTGTTAATCATGTCTTTGCATCTTCATCTATCCATGTTGTGCATAACAATTCATCTCAAAATGAAAAAACACAAAAAAATACATATAAAACAAGTGATACAAATAGTATGGAAAAAGCTAATAAGAGTTCAAATGAGATCCTATGGGAAATATTTTGAAACAAGTTGATCAATTTACCTCCTCTACATTCTCTGAGGAGATCAGAATAATATTGTGTATACCATAAAAAGTATAAGAATCATACAAATAATTGTTTGTATTTGAAGCATACAATACAAAAATAATTGATAGTGGTTATATTATAATAGATACATCAATCAAACAACCCATAGTGGCACAAGTACAAGTACAATAAGTAGAAAAATTAGAATTAGTCAGTAAAAAGTTCAAAAGGCAAATTAGAACAAGATAAGTTAGATCAAACAATATTAAAAAAGGCACAAGATGAACATGAATAATTATAAAAAGGATCAGTTTGAAAAGTAATGGTTACAAAGAGAGCAAGAACATAAGTTACAACTTCCAAAACAAGCTAAGCCAAAAAGCATTCTTAAAATGTGATTTATAACAAAATAGAGTCAAAAGTAAGAAATGCCTAGAACAAATAAAGTTTCAAATGTGTTTGAAAAGGGGTCACTTCCAAGCCTTTCCTCATATCAAGACACTTTCACTATTATTACTCACATAAATGGAAAATACTTTATAGATGTTAAGGTTAAGGAATATTAGGAAATAAATTTTATTTTATGTCATATATTACCTCTATTGGGAATAAGTATCAACACTTGGATAAAACTAGTACATATACAACATGTATGTGGTCAATCAAGCTAAGAGTTTCTTTCATTTCAAGAGAGTGTTATTCTATTTTTCATTTTATTTCAAATGTAAGTGCATACAATGTTGTGCTTAGAAAATCATGGTTAAAATAAATAGGATAAATGATTGATCAAAGTAAATGTTGCTTATCATTTAATAATTAAGGGAAGGTCACATCATTTTCTAAAGAAGGAACACCTTTACAGTTAAAACAATAGAAAAAAAAAATACTTTCAGCTAACATACAAACATATACAAGTAATGGCATGTCAATAGAGGCATATGACATAATACATATTCCTAAAGAAAAATTAGAAAGACCAATACCATAATATGGGGTAGTTCCTTATCTATATCTAGATACAATAGAAAAAAAGAATGTCATTTCATAAGTTCAAAATCCAAATGATTATGATTATAAAAATACATATTGCTATGATCCTACCAATACTAATTATATAGAATATGAATATGAAAATGACATAGAACCTATAAAATTGCATGATACTTGTTGTCCCCCAAAAATATCACTCATTTTTGGGACAACATTTGAACTATTTTGGTCCTACAGACCAAAATCCTCTCTTCCCATTTCAAAATTTGTTCTGAGCATTCAAATTCCTTATTTTTCAAGCTTCTCAAAAATCTACAGACTCTGTAGGCTTAAATTTACGGACTCTACAGGCTTAAATCCACAGACTATGCAGGCTTGAATCTATGGACTCAGTAAGAAAAGAGAATCTACGGACTCTGCAGGCCAAGTTCAATGGACTTCATAGGTTGATTTCTACAGACTCTGAAGGAAAGAAGCAAGCTCTCAACACTTAGGCAATTTCAAAATTGGTTCAATGACAAGGCTTGACCAAAAGAGTTCATCGGCAAGCTTCTAAGCAAGGATTGAACCGTTGAACCTTGAACCATTTTGGTTAAACGGGTTCAATTAGTTCAAAGGTTCAACATCAGCAGCAAGATTTCAACTGCTTCCAGGTTCAAAATCTTCTACAGTTAGGTTCAAAGGCTTCTACAGTCAGGTTTAAATGCTTCTACAAGCAGGTTCAAAGGCTTCTACAAGCAGATTCAATAAAAAAAACAAGTTTTTAAGGCTTGAACCATTGAACCGTTGAACCATTGAACCACTCAGGTTCAAGGTTCAATAGGTTCAACGCATTTGGTTCAACGAGGATCAAAAGGACTTAGCCAAATCAAAGGGAATGAACCATTGAACTGTTAAACCAAAGTTGGTTCAATGCTTCGGTTCACTCAGTCAGTTCATAAAATGGGTCAAAGCTTGGTTCAAAGGAGCGGTTCAATGCAAAAGTTCAAGAGAGCCTCCCGAAGGACAAGTGACCTTGCAGAGGGCACTTGGTCCACAAAAGCACTCTTCAGAAGGATTGTTTTTAAGGAAGCCACAAAGGTAAGTTCTTTTAGAATTTTGTTTAAGGCAGTCAAAAGATAAAGGCATAATTCCTTCAAACTTTTTGTCTAAAGGAATTTGGAAAGGCTACAAACGAAACTCCTGCAAAGACCAAGGCAAGAAACGAATTCTTTCAGACTTTTGTTTGAAGGAATTCTTTCAGACAAAAAGTCTAAAGAAATTTGGGAAAGTCCACAAGAGAAAATCCTAAAAGAATTTTTGAAGGCCAAAGACAAAGCCAATCGAAACAATTCTTGCGGACTTTTTGTCTACGGGAAAATGTCTATAGGAAAGCTTTGAAGGACTCCGAAGACAAAAGGCCACTGAAGGACCCTGAAGGGCAGGTGCCCTTGCAAGGGAATCTCAGCTACCAAATTAAAGGACACTTCCCCAAAGCCAAAGGGTCACCTTCCCTTCGAGAGGATGTAAAACAAGAAATCTGAAGGAAGCAAGTAGCATAAAAGGTTGAATCAAGAGAAAGATGAAGAAAGCCCAAGGGGTGATGCACTCGAAGACGTCAAAGTCAAGAATGGTGAACTAGCTGTTGGAAATTCAAATGTAGTGACGGGTGTGTGAACGTCAATTTCAAGGTTCATAAAATAGTCATTGATTTTGAAAAGCCTTAAAAAAGAGCCAAAGAACTTAGCAACCCACCAAAAGAAAGAAGCCTGAAGGCCATCTACAGACCACCCAAAGGGCAGATACCCTTGCGGGGGGCTCTTCTTGACCCAAAGTGGATCATTTCTCAAGGCTCGAAAGGCAGGTCCCCTTCGAGAAAGCTCAAATGACAAAGCCAAAGGAATTGCTGAGGAAAGTGACGTGCCTGTGGATGTCAAAATTATAACAATGAAATAGCTGTTGATCCTTGTAAGTTTAAATATATGGACCTGAATGCATTCACAGGCTTTAAGGCCAAGACTAGTAGGAAGCGACTAAGGAGCAAAACATCGAATTGAATTAAGGACCTGATTTAATTAACCAAAAAAGGAGGAACGAGGAAGAAGGATCAGAAACATTTACACATCAGTTATGTTTCTAGAAGTAGATCACCAGGTGGACATATGCATTGAAAAAAGCAAAATGGGTAAATGCCCCTAAATTATAGCATGTCTTCTTAACAAAATTCAATGCAACATGATGTGTTACTATTCCCAAGTCCTTCTTGAAGAGGCTATATAAGGGACTCTCTTGTTATTATAAAATAGATCTCTCTCTGATGATAAAAAATGAAACTCTGCCCAAATTGAAAGGCATTACTGAGACTTTGAGCTCATATTATTGATCATATTTTGTTATTGGAATAAGAAAGCAAGTGACTTTTCAGACTTTGTGCTGTGATATCTTTGTTGTTAAGGAAACTGTTCTTATGTCTTTTTCCTTAATATATTTTCTATTGCTTTAATTCAACAAGCATAATTAGTGAAAGTAGTCAAAAAGGTGTCCTGAAGCCAACTGTGGAGAGACTTTGTGCCCCCACAATTGCCTTTAGTGTGTTTTCTTTTTGTTTCTATGTAAAGAACCTTGGGATGACATTGTGCCCTCATTGTCCTTCTTATCTCACTCTTGGGAAATTCAGGTGGAGACTTTGTGCTACATCTCAATTTGCTGGTTATTATGTCCTTGGTTACATTATGCAATTACTACCAGGAGTATTCTTGTGGTTTGTTGAATAGTACTTCTAAAAGTAGAGGAGTGCTTTCTGTCATTTCCCTTGAGATTTTTCCTTTGAATTACACGAATCATCTTTGAAGAAAGAGAGATGGATGGTTTACCCTACCCTTGAGTATTATTTTTTGTTTATATATATATATATATAGCATATCTATAGGGAATCTCCCCTTGATGAGAGGAGAGATTAGTCCCCTTTTGATGTGGTAAACCTACACATTTGGATGACCAATCTTCCTACTTTGGCTGATCAGACCTATTTTGTTTATCAGTATGCTGATCGACAAAATATTCAACCAATAGTTTTTGGTGACTCCACTGGGGATATACATAATTTTGTGCAATTTAGAACCTCAAGTTTCAGATTGAAACATCACCTGTGTCTTACCCATTATCATTATAACCCTTATCCATTACAAACTCTGGCAACTCCATTTCATGTCTTACCCATTATCCATTTATACCCTTACCATTTTCCTCCACCTCTGCTATTTTATCTGGTCAGCAAAACCAGAGCTGCTGGGAAAGAGTGCGCAGTTTAAAGCCTCAAGCTTCAAACTAAAGCAAGGTCAATTCTTTTCCATTTTTGTTTCATAATCTAACAGATTCAAGGTATACACAAAGCCAAAGGGATAAAGGTATTATTGACCCTATATTTGAGTTGGTACAACAAAGTGATTTTGATCTGTTTCTTTGACCATCTCACCTCCAATAAACCAAGAGCTTTCCTCCTACTAAAGTTAGATCTCCATTGCCAAATGAAGTATCCAATTCTACTGTTGATAAAGCTTTGCCAATAATTACCTCTATGAGATTTGTTATTCCTCCTTTTCATAGTCATATAATGGCAGTTCAAGGCCCTTGGGGTAATGCTTTTGGTTCTCTCAATCTTAATCCACCTCTACATGAGCTTTCACGCAGTTCAAAGAAGAATTTCCCCAAATTCTATGGTGATGGGAAAGTTCATTTTGATGAACATATTGTAGCCTTTAGCATAGCCTATGGAGTAATTGGAGTAGAATTTGAAGATGTAGTAGTCAGGCTATTTGTAGAAACATTACAAGGTGCTGCTGCAGATTGGTTTTATCATCTACAGGCTCGGTCAGTAACCGATTGGAATACCTTCAAAGCTAAGTTTGAAGCTAGATTCAAACCTACAGAAGATGCACATGCACTTCTAGCTCAACTTACACAGATGAAAAAAGAAACTCATGAACCAATGAGGGACTTCATAGCTAAATTTGACAAACTGAGGAACATAATTCCTGTAATTGCTTGACCTACAACTGAGAATCTCAAATGATTCTTCATTAATTCTCAGTTACCTAAAGTGAGTTTTTTTTTGAGACGTGCTGGTCAAATAGATCTTGCTACAGCTCAACTTTTGGCCACTGAGGTAGAAGATGATCTCATCGTAATAGGGAAGATAAGAAGAGATCCAAATAGAAATAGACCCTCATCATCTTCTTAATATTCATCTACAGGCACCACTGATCTAATGGTGCAAAAGCTGGCAAATGAATTGCTAGCCTTGAAAAGACAAATGGCACAAGGTATGTCTTTTGCTCCTTCATATAGAGATATGCCAAGAAGGACATTTCCAAATCAGTCATATCAAGGCAATGCTGCCAGGAATCAAGGGCAGCCAGATCATCTTCCTCCCCCACAAGGGAAACTTGCCCTTGAAACTCCTCCAACCAACTCAGCAGTTGGATATTTGGAAACAAAACATGCTTTCTCTTTCCAATCTGAGTTTGAGCAAGAAAATGACGTTGATCTCTTCATGGAGGATCAAGAAGAATCAGTTGGCGACTCCCACATTGGTTTCTTGAATTACCAGGATGAACCCAGAAGAAAAGGAGAAACTTTTAATGGATCATATGCAGTGTTTACAAGGTCCAAGAACCAATCAATCCAACAAGATAACAAAGGGAAGACAGAGGAGCAACCTCAACCAACAATTACAATTGCTAAGCATGGAACCACTATGCCTTTCCAGTCAAAAGATCTGGTGATCACCCAAAAAGTAAGTACATCAATTTCACCTTCACTTTCTACTTCAATTTTGCAAACCAGCCCTCCTCCCATCCCTCTTAAAACCCAAAAGGTTGAAATGCTTTCCTCTGTTCCTAGTCTAATTCAACCATTCAACATAATTGATCATGTCAAGAAGACCAAAATTCAAATGTCTGAACTTGAATATTTGCAGTCTAATCCTGATCAATTGGATAGGTTGGTCCAATGTGTCAAGAACCAAACCATCCCTGTAAGACAAGAGGTTAAGAAAATAATTCTTGATTCCCCAAAGAACATGCCCATTCCAAATAATCTTGTCATTACTCCTCCAACTGCCCTTGGGAAATTAGAACCTTTTTATGTTTCCCTATTAATAAATGGTTATCAACTCAACAATTGCGTCATTGATTCCAGGGCATCTGATATTGCCATGCTTGCTAAAGTAGCTAAGTCTCTAGGTCTCACACTGACCAAAACTTTTGGGAGATGTTTCTCCATGGAGAACAAGCAAGTACCATTGCTGGGGCAAATCAAAGATGCCCAATTTGCATTTGCAACCTTTCTAGACAAGAGAATCACGATGATTGTCTTGGTGGTTGACGTCCCAACATCCTATGGCATTTTACTTGGATGAAATTTCTGCAAGGATGTGGGAGGAGAACTAAGCATGGACCTGTCTGAGGCAAGGATCCCTGTCAAAGGTGTAATGAAGAGATTGCTCCCTGAAAAGGAGGCAAAATACATGGTCACCCAAACGTCGACTCCTACAACACAAATTATGTTTGAGTCTTTAGGCAGGGGTAATTATTTCTTGACCATAGAGGATGTTCATGTTTCTACAAATGAAAGTCTTGTAGCTGACAATCTAGGAATTGATCCAAACAAGACTTCAGGAGAATCAGTAGGGTGCAGTACAAATAAAGAAGGACCTTCCATCTCTAATGAAGAGAAATCTAATAGGAGATCTGCTTCTAATGATGCTTGGATCCTGTAATCTGATGACAACAATTCTTTTACCAATGATGGAGTCGAGACCGTGTTGATATATCCTCAAGGAGATATTCTTCCTTCATGTAATTTGTAATTCAGCAACACCAACAACATAGCTGGATGTGAATCTCTATTGCTCAAATTGAAGATTGCTCAAGATGAAGAGATCAAACTCCTTCACATCAAAGGAGATGCTAAGTTGATAGTTTGTCAAGAGTTTGATGTGGACAATCCAATCATGTGCTGGACTGAACCAGAAGAATAACTAATTATGGTAATAGACCATGCTACTGCAAATCAAAATTAGACAAAGGAACCCTTCACCAAGAAAGCAAGGAGTTATGGCTTTCAAATTGAAGACCACATCCTACCATGGGGCAAGAAGAAGAAAAAACCAGGAGGAAGATGCAAAAAATTGGTTTCCTGGTGGAGAGTTCCATTCGCCTGTCACCGTTTCTGGGGACAAAATGTATTCTTACTAGTTTATCAGGATAGAGCACTATTTTCACTGCCTCTCAAGAAATAACATTTGAAAAACTTCAACTCTTGAAGTATCAGATCATTGCGTCTGTACATATGTATATTTATATAGTTTTTAATTCTATTTTGTTTTGCTTATTTCCATTTTTGATGCCTTTCATTTCTGGGTAACATGACTCCATAACCCAATGGCATACTTCAAGGCACTGGAGATTCTAGTTTCTACTTCCCTATGCTATTCCAAGTTTTCAACTGAAGGAAGTTCCCCAACTAGAGCCAGCTTTTGTCTGCCAAAAATATCACTCATTTTTGGGACAACATTTGAACTATTTTGGTCCTACAGACCAAAATCCTCTCTTCCCATTGCAAAATTTGTTCTGAGCATTCAAATTCCTCATTTTTCAAGCTTCTCAGAAATATATGGACTCTGTATTTAATCTATAGACTCTGTAGGCTTAAATCTACGGACTCTGTAGGCTTGAATCTACGGACTCAACAAGAAAAGAGAATCTATGGACTCTGCAAGCCAATTTCAACGGACTTCACAGGTTGATTTCTACAGACTCTGTAAGAAAGAAGCAAGCTCTCAACACTTAGGCAATTTGAAAGTTGGTTCAATGACAAGGCTCAACCAAAAGAGTTAATTGGAAAGATTCTAAGCAAGGATTGAACCATTGAACCTTGAACCATTTTAGTTCAACGAGTTCAATTGGTTTAAAGGTTCAACATCAACAGTAAGAGTTCAACCACTTCCAGGTTCAAAGGCTTCTACAGTCAGGTTCAAAGGCTTCTACAGTCAGGTTCAAAGGCTTCTACAAGTAGGTTTAATCAAAAGAACAAGTTTCTAAGGCTTGAACCATTGAATCGTTGAACCATTGAACCACTCAGGTTCAAGGTTCAACAGGTTCAATGTGTTTGGTTTAATGAAGATCAAAATGACTTAGCCAAATCAAAGGGAATGAACCATTGAACCAAAGTTGGTTCAATGCTTCGGTTCACTTAGTCAATTCATCAAATGGTCCAAAGCTTGGTTCAAAGGAGTGGTTCAATGCAAAAGTTCAAGAGAGCCTCCCAAAGGACAAGTGCCCTTGCGGAGGGAACTTGGTCAACAAAAGCACCTTTCAGAAGGGTCATTTTCAAGGAAGCCGCAAAGGTAAGTTCTTTCATAATTTTGTTTAAGGTAGTCAAAATACAAAGGTATAATTCCTTCAGACTTTTTGTCTGAAGGAATTCCTTTGAACAAAAAGTCTGAAGGAATTCGGAAAGGCTGCAAACAAAACTCCCACAAAGACCAAGGCAAGAAATGAATTCTTTCAGACAAAAAGTCTAAAGAAATTTGGGAAAGTCTATGAGAGAAAATCCTGAAAGAATTTTTGAAGGCCAAAGACAAAGCCAGCCGATACAATTCTTGCAGATTTTTTGTCTGCGGGAAAATGTCCATGGGAAAATTCTCGTAGGAAAGCTCTGAAGGACTCCAAAGACAAAAGGCCACTGAAGGACCCCGAAGGGTAGGTTCCCTTACGAGGGACTCTTAGCTACCAAATTAAAGGACACTTCCCCAAAGCCAAAGGGTCACCTTCCCTTCGGGAGGATACAAAACAAGAAACCCAAAGGAAGCAAGTAGCAAAAAAGGCCGAATCAAGAGAAAGCTGAAGAAATCCCAAGGGGTGACATGCCCGAAGACATCAAAGTCACGAATGATGAACTAGCCATTGGAAATTCAAATGTAGAGATGGGTGCGTGAACGTCGATTTCAAGGTTCATAAAATAGCCATTGATTTTGAAAAGCCTTAAAGAAGAGCCAAATAACTTAGCGACCCGCCAGAAGAAAGAAGCCTAAAGGCCATTTGAAGACCACCCAAAGGGAAAATACCCTTGTGAGGGGCTCTTCCTGACCCAAAGTGGATCATTTCTCAATGCTTGAAGGGTAGGTCCCCTCTAGGAAAGCTCAAACGACAAAGCCGAAGGAATTGTTGAGGAAAGTGACATGCCCGTGAATGTCGAAATTGTGACAATGAAATAGCCATTGACCCTTGTAAGTTTAAATCTACGGACCCGAATGTATTCACAGGATTTAAGGCCAAGACTAGTAGGAAGTGACTAAGGAACAAAACATTGAATTGAATCAAGGACCCGATTCAATTAACCAAAAAAGGAGGAATGAGGAGGAAGGATCAGAAACATTTGTACATCAGATATGTTTTTAGAAGTAGATCACCAAGTGGACATTGAAAGATGCAAACTTTCAATAGCATGACTCATTTCTATGCATTGAAAAAAGCAAAATGGGTAAATGCCCCTAAATTATACCATGCCTTCTTAACAAAATTTGATGCAACATGATGTGTTACTATTCCCAAGTCCTTCTTGAAGAGGCTATATAAGGGACTCTCTTGTTATTGTAAAACGGATCTCTCTCTGATGATCAGAAATGAAACTCTACCTAAATTGAAAGGCATTACTGAGACTTTGAGCTCAGATTGTTGATCATATTTTGTTATTGGAATAAGAAATCAAGTGACTTTTTAGACTTTATGTCGTGATATCTTTGTTGTTGGGGAAACTGTTCTTATGTCTTTTTCCTTAATATATTTTCTATTCCTTTAATTCAACAAGTAAAATTAGTGAAAGTAGTCAGGAAGGTGTCGTGAAGCCAACTATGGAGAGACTTTGTGCCCCCATAATTGCCTTTAGTGTGTTTTCTTTTTGTTTCTATTTAAAGGACCCTGGGATGACTTTGTGCCCTCATTGTCCTTCGTATCTCACTCTTGGCCAATTCAGGTGGAGGCTTTGTGCTACATCTCAATTTGTTAGTTACTACGTCCTTGGTTACATTCTGTAATTACTACGAGTATTCTTGTGGTTTATTGAATAGTACTTCTAAAAGAAGAGGAGTGCTTTTTGTCATTTCCCTTTAGATTTTTCCTTTGATTTGAATGCATCATCTCTGAAGAAAGATGGATGGTTTATCCTACCCTCGAGTATTATTTTCTATTTATATATATATATATATATATATATATATATATATATATATATATATATATATATATATATATATATATATATATATATATATATATATATATATATATATATAGCATATCTATAGGGAACCTCCCCTTGATGAGAGGAGAGATTAGTCCCCTTTTGATGTGGTAAACCTACACATTTGGATGACCAATCTTCCTACTTTGGCTGATTAGACCTATTTTATTTATCAGTACGCTGATCAAGAAAATATTCAACCAACAATACCCTTCATTTACAATAGGTCACCATTCCTTTGTTCAATACATGATCTATTGATGGTAAGACTCTCAAGGGATTCATATGTTAGTAGTTATTTCTCTTTCTTAGTTTATATATGTAAAAATATAAAAATAATAAAATATTCCAAAAAATACCAAAAATCAAGACCTATGTATGATTTATTTACTTTGTCATAAATTTGTTCATCTCTGCATAGTATCTTAGTACTTATTTCAGTGAATTTTATGTCACATATGCTTCACCAGTGTACATGAGTGACTAAAAATTACATATAAAATCATTTCTATATCTAATTACATGTGATATCACTATCACACACATAGAAACTATAAATAGACAACAATGCTCTATTGGATAAGACCACACTACTTTAGTGTCCATCCTACCATTGTTGTCCCAATGAGATCAAAATGAAACTACTTAATTCTAGACCATACACAAACTTCATACAACATTTACATTTACCAACTAGATCACTGGGGACATCCTATACATAGGTTTTATCCTTCTTTACCTATCTTATCTTAATCACAACTGAGTTCTTTACATAACATCAAATATATCGATGTTGCTCACTCACTAACATATTTATATACTACTAGTTATCTCAATTATTGAATCTACTCATGTTACAACTTAGCTCTTGTTGATCAATTACATATTATCATGCATATTTTTCATGTTACCTTCCTAGCTTTGTGTCTTATATGTATTCTCTATTTTCCTTGACAAAATTTGAATGTGTCACATACATGTGGTTCTAAGTATTTATTCTATATTTATATGCAAGTAAGGATTTTGAACATGTCATTATGTGTGTATTCTATGCATGTGTAAACATTTGAAAAAGTTATCATATGTGGCTCTAAGCCTTCAATGTTTGATTATATGTGTGTGAGGACATTTATACATGTCCTTGTGTGTGATTCCATTTATGTGAGTGACATTCTAACATGTCCTTTGTATGAGGTCCCTTGGCCTTATATTGAGTGTTTTGTGTGATTTGCATGTACTCTTTATTGATGTGTGTCATGGCCATGACACTTGCTTATCCATTTACTCAATTTTTGATGCCATGAGGGACCTCATGCATCTTTTTAGCCATTTTGATGTCATGATCGATATCATGCATCCTCCCTAAGTAATTTTATTTGACATCATATACCCAATTTGATCAGTTATTTGTGTGCTTAATTGCTAACATATATCTAGAAAATTTTAATATGAATATTTATTCCTACATGAAACTAACATTACTATTATGCTCAATCATCTATATAATGGTAACATTATTCTCCATATTTTAATTATTACTCAAATTTATAATTTTCTATCATAACAATCTATCACATAACACTTTTTCCTTCGAGTAAAGTTATTTCACAAGTTGAACAACTCACCTCAAAAAAAGGGGCATTCACAAAGGTTTGTCTTAAAGACTAGAATTCCCAGATTAGCACACAAACATAATATTATAGGTATTACATAGATGGCATAGTTTTGGTCTCATAAAATACATATAAAGTGATTTTGGACATGAGCACTCTATTGGATAAGAGAGTACTACTCTAGTGTCCATCACCCCATTGTCCAAATGCTACAAAACAAAAATTTCTATAACTTCTTTAAATCTCAATTTACCTAGTGTAGTATGCAACAATTTTATAACATGTGTTTCTAGAATTACTCATATTTATTCAGATTGGGAGCATCATGAATGACATGTTGTTGTGGACAACACATGGCCTCCTTATTGCTTAGTTTTGCACCAATTTCACAAATAAAATGATAATCCATGTCATTCTCCATACTATATACACCAGACCCAAATTATACTAAGTTTTTACACCATAACTGAACCTTATTCCATCTACAATAGTTGGTTCTCCTTTTGCACCAAATAATCTATTAGGACTTATATAGGGATTAAAAATCACTTCACTACTTTAGGTATGTAATGATGGAGTCAAACACAACTTAAGTTCTTAATCACACTCACCTATAGATGAGGATTGGGACATGCACAATCCAATCCAAGATATTCAACATAAATGAAACCACCAAGGGTCTAAACCTCTATAGTCACCATTTTTGCACCAGAAAAACATACCCAATCAACCTCATTATTCACTAGTTTATTGTCATTACTTTTTGATATCCATCTTAAGTAAATAATGATATTACATATGTTTCATTGTAGATTTGTATGAAGCACAGTTCAACAATATGGCATACATTTAGAACTATACATCACAAGTAAGTTCAAGTACACACTTTTCCTTTTAATCTATCAATTTTAATTTGATACATTAATAAAATAAAAGGGGCACAAATGTAGACACATAAATAAATAATTAAGCTAAAAGAGTGCACTTGTGACCACTCTTTTTACACTCTTATCTCATGACCTATCCTGGGCCCTTTTGATCACTTTTGATCACTTTGTGCGAGGAAGACTCACTCTTATAATTGATTGGTGACCCAAAAATTCACTTATTTCTTATGTTATCAGTCCCAACCATCACTTAGGCTATTACATACCCCTAACATCATTGTTTCTCACCATTAGATAACAACACCCCATTGGATAGGAGTGCATAGCTCTGTTGTCCAAGTCCCCTTTGTCTTCCCACCAAATAACAACTAATTTGAAAAAATCAAAGTTATGAAAATGTTCGCCCATTTGAAAGAATTCCAAAAATACTACTATATGATCACACTTCAAACCATTTTTCACATAAGAGAATCCCACACTAAAATCACTAGATTTCTAATTACACATTGAGAGAAAAACCCCTATTTATCCTAATTTTAAGTACATACATGCATATTAGACTAGATATAAAGTCTTGTTACACCTCCAAGGTCACAAGCCATGGTTAAGATACTTAATCACACTAGGATTGCACCAACATCTAACATATTGCACTAGTTATTCACATACCACCGTAGCTTGGGATAACTACATAAAGTTTGATCCCTCTTTAGAGTATTGGTATGTAGGTAATGCTCAACACATCAGGTGTTGAGGTCATGCCTAAATTTAACCATTGATCCCTTTCTATTTAATTGATTTACATTGGTATTCACATGTCAAAGAACTAGGGTTTTAAAGAGGAAAATTAACACATAGTGATCTTATTAATTGATTGAAAACTCATGACTGGGATACATAACATATAGATGAAGGTGAACATAACCTAGAAATATTATATCTTCATTATCTGCAAGACATGGCTGGCCTCACTAAGGACATGAATGGCTTACTCTCTTGTCTAGCCAAGGGCATTATTGTCTAGAGTTCTTGCCACCTCCAAATCCTACTTCACAGTAAAAAACATAGTCATCCTACCAGTTTCATCTCTTGAGTCATTCTACACCACTATTTTTTAGCTAAGTTCATATTTTCTATTGCACTTTTTATATTTAGTAAATTTCCAAATTTAGAAAGTTTTAAATTATTAAATGATTAATATTTATAGTATTATTATTATTGATTTTGCATAGTATTTTATCACTTATGATGATCTATATATTATAGGTTTTTCTCAAAATTGATAAAATAGTTATGTGAAAAACCATGTAACTTTCCAATCTCACTGAAAAAAGATAATAATGTTTATTGCATCACTAGTCTTCTTACAAGCCAAAAAATGTGACATCTTTAAAATCTATCAACTAAAAAAAATACCGAGTTATTTCCTCTCTACATTCTAGATGACCCTAAAATAAAATCCATTCTTATATCCTCCAAAGGTCTTTGAAATAGAGGTTGATATAACCCTACATTTTGAATTTTCCCTTTAACTAGCTAACAAATTCTACACTCTTGAACATTTTTTGTACATATGTACTAATCTACGGTGAAAAATTATTTTCCACTACGTGTGTTATTGTCTTATCATACCTAAAATGACCTACCAAAACTCCACTATGCTTCTTCATCATCAAATACTCTCTCATTGAACCTATAGTTATACACAATTATCTTTCTTTGAACAATAAACCTTCTTGAACAAAATAATACAACCATGGTGTCTTGTTACCATTAATTGGTTTTGCACATACCTTCTATTTTTATTGAAAATCTTCATCATTTACATATTGTTCCTTCTTAATATCAAATTCTATGACTTACACTCTCAATTCATTCAACAATATCTCTATGGCTCAATGCCTTTACAACTATATTTAACTTTCTACTCTTATGTTATCAACAAAAATAAATAGTTTTTTAGGAATTTGACCCAATCCATTTTTCATTGATTCAACTTACTATGAGTATTTATGAAATATAAAGTCTAATGATCTGTATACAAAACAAAATCCTTAAGCAATAAATAATGTCTCCACTTCTTGAGTGATATCACAATTGCATAGGAATCCTAACCACATATTAAATACTTGATCTAGAATATGTGATAGGGTTTCCTTATTGACGTAATATTGTACCTATTTTTATGACACTAGCATCACAATATACTTGACATCATTTACCAAAATTTGGTAATTATACAATTGGTTGCTTATTAAATTTCTTCTTTAATTTTTGAAAACTCAGTTTTTGAAAAATCATTTCTATCCTTCCACATTACCTATGGAATCAATGTGCACATTGCATTAAATTTTTTAATGAACTTCCTATTACAACTTTCCAATCCATGAAAACTACATGCCTCAAATGTATTATGCGGTGATGACCAATATAGTATAGCTCACACCTTATCTAGATCCATATTCAAACCTTATTAGGGAATCCCAAAGCCCAAGTATACCATTTATTTCTACATAAAATTGACTTTTTTCAAATTCACGAGTAAATTTTTATCTTGTAACTTCTCTAGTACTTTGCTCAAATATCAAAAGTGTTCTTCATTCATCATACTAAAATACAATATGCCATCAAGATAAATGTTATAATAGGCCATAACTCTAATATCATGTCAAAATAGGCCATAGATTTGATAAGAATGAAACATGATTTATCAGAATGAGCCATGATCTAGAACTTGTGAGATTCAAACACACTACACTCTTAACATGCGAAAAGAGAGATTCTTGTTTTAAAATAAGAACTAAACACGAGCATAATAATGGCTTGTTTTTAGAATTAATAAAAATGATATAGGATTAGTTTGAGGACAAATACATATATAGGAATAAGAGGTAGAGTGTGCATCGAGCCATAGTGGAGTGGTCACCCCACCCACTCATAGTGGAGTGTGCACCCACTCATAGTGGAGTGATGACCTAACCCACTCATAATGGGGTGTGAACCCACTCATAATAGAGTGATGACCTCACCCACTCATAATAGGTGTGAGTGGGTGGGGTCACCTCTCCATTATGGCTTGGTGCACACTCCACCTCTTATTCATATACATGTACCTCTCCTCAAGCTAATCCTAGATCATTCTATCAATAAGATAATTTTTATTTATTATGAATATAAATTATTATTGTTCTCATATATGGTTCCTCTTTTATGACAATACTCTCTCTTTTTATATGTTAAGAGTTTAGTGTGTTCAAATCTCACCAATTCTTAATTGTAACTCATTTTGATAGATTGTGGCTCATTCTTATCATATCTATGGCCTATTATAACATGGTATCAAAGCTATGGCCTATTCTAACATGGTATCAAATCCATGATCTATTCTGATATGGTATCAGAGTGGGTTCTAGTAAATAAGCACCTTATTTTATTGTATTGTATTTTAAAATAGAGGATTTATGAAAAGCAAAATTAAATACTTAAGATTCCAAAATACAATGTAGAAACACATTGGCTGATAAGTGACTTGCACAACCACTTACAAAAATACCTTATCCCTCATTTTTTTAATTCTTCAGATCATCTAACGATGCAAGGGAAGAGCATACTCAAAGAATAGAGGATCTATGATAGGTAAATTCAAATACTCAAGATTATAAATTAAAATATAATAGAATAAGGTGTTCTTTTATTAGAACCCACTTTGATACCATATCAAAATATGCCATAGCTATGATACTATGTTAGAATAGGCCATAGCTTTGATACCATGTCAAAATGAGCCATGATTGAGAATTGATGAGATTCAGACACACTAAACTCTTAACATGTGAAAAGAGAGTCTTGTTGTAAAAGAGGTACCAAAAAATGAGAAAAATAATATCTTGTATATTAATTAATTAAATATTAAATTGAGGAGAAGTGCATATATAATAATAAGATGTGTAGTGTGAATCAAACCATAGTGGAGTGGTGACCTCACCCACTCATAGTGGGATGTGCACCCACTCATTAGTGGAGTGATGACTTCACCAACATATAGTGGAGTGATGACCTCATTATTACTATAAATGACCTTATTATTACACCTAATCAAGCTAAATACATGTGTGGGGAAAATCATAAAATGGATTAAAAAACCTACACAAACACTTCTTTTAAGCATAACTTAGGTGGATAGAACAATTAGGTCATGAAAATAAGGCCTAATTAGGTACCCAAGTACATCGAAAATACCCCAATAAGAATAGAGAGAAGCTCCCCCCAATAATATGAATAATTTTTATGACAAGATCATCTACTTGAATATTGAAGAAGGTGCATACACATCAAATAATGTTTCTTCCCTTTGTAAGAGGAAGAAAATTGCTTTGAAAATCTATCCATTTTGCAATAGAATATGAAGGTATAATATACATATCTTTGTAATTAGTAAAAATATAGAGTGTGGCATAGTTTTGGACAGATCACACACTAAAACTAAAACTAATTCCACTAAATTAGCCATGTTAGAAGAAAGAGATAGAACATTCACTAAAAAATGGCCATGTGAAGTGGAGAACATGGATCAATAACCATAAAAACCATGTCAAGAGAAGGACATGGGACATTCATTGAAATAATGTCCATGTGAAGTGGAGAGAATGTCTCAACAACCCTCAATACCAAGGTATAAAAAGGACATGGATCATTTATTAAAAGAATGTTAATGTGTAGTGGAGAGCATGACTCAACAACCTTCAAAACTAAAAAATGAGGGCCTAAAAGAAATGGTGGATCATTAATGATCACTTAAAAAGTGGAGGTGCGACAACACAATAGGGGCACTCCCATCAAAAGAGACAAGATAATTAACTGAAGTAAAAATATGTGATGGCTCTATAAAAGTAAGAGAAACATTCTCTATAAGAATAAAAGTAGAGTCTGTAAAAAGATGTCTCGGGTCTAGCATAAATTCGTCCCAAAAGGGTGGCTTTTCAAAAAGAAGAGAAATGATAGATAAGAAAGTTTCATTACAAGAAATAATAGGAGTAATGATAATATTAGAATAAAAGTCTCCAAAAATATCTTAAATACCACTCCAAATAGTATGAGGATGAGGACACCTTGTGTGCTCTAAATGGTGGTATTGATCCATGGAAACATACATCAATAAGTGACAAAAAATAATGTCACATGAATTGAGCCAGTCATTATACTAAATTAAGTCAGTGGGATCAGTAAATTTTCCATATATAAATGGGGAAAGGCCATGTTCAATACATAAATGTTCCATGCATAGATGCCATGGTGCATAATTTATCCTACTGAGAAGAAATAGTGGAGATGAATCTTTCATCAAAGTGGTCTCTGAACATATCTCTCAAATAGAAAATTAAAGAAAATATTGATGAAGAACTCAAATTTGAATGAGTGCTTCAAATCCACTACTTGATCATTGAAGATAGATGTTGAAGATATCAGATGATAATACTGCCAAGTGAAGTGTTGAAAGTACAAAAAAACACATCAAGAATGCCATCAACTATTTAAAGTAGATGCAAGAGAGAAAAAGGCATAATGAACCCACCATGAAACTATCAACAATAACCCCCCAAGGTTACATAGGTTTGGCACTTTATATTTTAGTTTGTATACAATTGGAACTTTTTAGTGCATATACAATCAACACTTTATATTAGGTGCATCTACAATTTTTACATGTTCTGGTAGAACTTGAAAAAATTATACTTGAAAAAAAACACTACAAGATCCCCTAAAAATGCATCCAAAAATGAGATAAATTTTACAATAGTGGCACAAGTGACAATGCATACTCAGAAAATGAATGTTGCACTCAATTGAAAATGCATCCACAAATGAGAGCAATATGTGCAATAGTGGCATAAGTGACAACGTGGGGTTATGGATAGTTTTTAAAAACCACGTGCTAAATAATCTCATTTCATGAAAAATATATTTGAAATGAAGTTAGATAAACTTTAAATTAGGAAATTGCGTAAAAAAATATGTAGTTTCAAAAAATGACACCCAAAATGAAGTCTAGTTGAGCAAGAATGGGCCTCTAAAAATCAGGTCATAGATTAGAAGTCTAGGCCATGAATTATCAAGCCAAAGTGGTAGCCTGAAGTGAATCTAGGCCAAAAATTAGTAGTACGGGCCATGTGTAATATACCTAGAGAGGGGTAGAATAGTAGCATAACTAGTATAATAATAAATAGTAGTTTAGTACCACATGCATAAGAATGAGAAGTTGGGTAGATGAGAACTAGTATAAATAAAGGGGCATAGGATAGTGTAAAGCATTAAAGAAGTTATTTGTAAATGAACCTTGCTAAAAGGAGGTAGCCCCCTTGAAGTGGCCTGTGATCAGAGTTATTCCTTCTGTAAAAGTAATTGTGGGTGTAATCAACATGTTTAATCAATATATGAGTGATTTTTTATCATTTAGTTAGTTTTAGGAATGAGGTTCCTAACATCAAGATGAGGTTACTCCATTCATCAATCTCTATGCACTTCACCCTCATGTTGTAATGTTTGAGTTCACATTATTTTTGTACATGCTCACATCCCAACACTAGAGGAATAAGTGGAAGCCTAAATGAATGCATGGTTGGGCATCTATTTGGTCAGAATCCTATTTTACTATGTAATTATTAGCATGTTTCAAGGCCATACCATTTTTAATGGGGATGGAAGGTAATATACCTAGAGAGGGGTAGAATAGTAACATAACTAGTAGAATAATGAATAGTAGTTTAATACCACATGCATACGAATGAAGAGTTGGGTAGATGAGAAATAGTATAAATAAAGGGTCATAGGATAGTGTAAAGCATCCAAGAAGTTATTTTTAATTGATCCTTTCTCAAAGAAGGTAACCCCCTTTTAGTAGCTCATGATCAAATTTACTCCTTCCATAAAAGTATTATGGATGTAATTAGCATGTTTAATCAATATATAAATGATTTGTTATCATTTAGTTAGTTTTCAAGAATGAGGTTCCTAACACCATGTATTATTAGTCTAGAAAAAAACTTACGTGTATGTAAACAACACATAAATCCTCAAGCAATACATAATGTAGAAATAAACTAACTAATAAGTGACCTGCACAACCACTTACACAAAGACCTTATTTTTTGTTCTTTTCTGATTCTCTAGATCATCTAAGGACATGGTAGAAGAGCATACATAAATAATAGAGGATCTATGACAAGTAAAATCAAATACTTGAGATTCTAAAATATAATACAACAAAACAAAGCATTATTTTACTAGAACCCACTTTGATACCATGTCAAAATAGGCCATAGATCTAATACCATGTGAGAATAGGACATTATTTAGATACCATGTCTAAATGAGTCATGATCTATAAAAATAAGCCATAATTGAGAACTAATGAGATTCAAACACACTAGACTCTTAACATGCAAAAAGAGAGAGTCGCGTTATAAAAGAGGAACAAAAAAATGAGCAGAATAATAACTTGTATATTAATTGATCAAATATTAGCTTGATAAGTACATGTCTAGGAATAAGAGGTGGAGTGTGCACTAAGCCATAGTGGAGTGGTGATCCCACCCACTCATAGTGTGGTATGCACCCATTCATAATGTAATGATGACCTTAATCACTCATAGCAGAGTACCCACTCATTAGTGGGGTGATGACCTCACCCACTTAGAGTGGAGTGATGAACTCATTATTACCATTTAATGACCTCATTATTACACCTAATCAAGATAAATACATGTGTAGGAAAAAACCATAAAATGGAATAAAAAACCTACACTAATAATACATAATGACAAACTTATCCAAAATGGTTTATTGACTTCATTCATTAGTCTCATAGATGTAATCAATGCATTAATTACCTCAAAAGACATGACCAACCACTCATATAATCCTTATTTAGTTTTGAATGTAGTCTTCCACTCATCACCCTCCGTTATGCAAATATAGTGACATCCACTCTTCAAATCAATCCTTGTGAAATATATCTATACACTCAAGCAATCCATCGTATCATTCATACGTGGCAATGAAAACTTATATTTTATGGTTATCATGTTAATGGATCTTGAATCAATGCACATTCTCCACTCTCAATTCTTTATAGGCATTAATACTACTAGTACTATTCACTATCTCAAAATTTATGTAATCATCCCTTTATCAAAGAGATCTTATTCATATTATTGTACCTCTAGATTCTATTTGGATGTCAACCTATATGTCACTTTGTTTAGTAAACTCTAACTTGGGATCAAATCCATTTGATAACTTATAATTTGCATGGGTGGCAACCCGTATAGTATATTGATAGAAAAATTCTTTGTAAACTCACATAATGTCTCCTTCAATTTGTTAAAGAAGGGGTTATTTTATTGTTATGCTTGTGTTTACTACTTATACAGGGTTTGAGAACAATGCATATCCTACACTTTCCTTCTTTACGTATTTTAAGAATTCCTTTCCAAAAATCATCAAAACCTTTGGACCTTTGTCTTATTCTCTTTTATCCTTCAAAGGATTCAAAGTGTGTTTCACTCCATATTTCACCAATATATAGGTGTTTTCATGGCCATCTCACATTTCCTTGCAATCAAACTGCTAAGGCCTTCCAAGAAAAATATGACACATCCATGGGAATTATATCACAAATGACTTCATCCTTATATGTACCAATTTTAAAAATTACAAAACATTTCTCATTCACCAAAATACAATGTCCTTTTAACAACAATGAAACCTTATAGATTTGGATACACAATTCTCTTCAGACCAATCTTATATACCATTTATTGTGAAATAATATTATATAAACTACCACTATCAATAATTTATTTGTAGTAATTACCTCTAGACTTATAAATGGTTTTGAATAAATTATTTTTTTATTACTATTATCCTCTTTCATAGGCTTCAAAAACACCCTATTCATCATGAGAAATTATCCAGTATTTGGATCATTTATACTATGTATAGACACAACACTTTCCTCATCATCTTGTGTGATTTGAACACTAGCATTAGTTCTTTTTTACCTTTATAATACATTTTTGGACACTCAAATGCTCTGTGTCCAATCTCACCACATCTAAAACATGTACCATGGATCCAAAACCTTTACCTCATCTATATGACCATCTACTTATGAATTTTTCTCTGCCTCTTTGAGTATTAACATCATTGTGTTGTGAATACTTGACTCACCTACTTACACAAAATAACATCTACTACTTTAACCTCCTTGTCCATGCCCATACATGAATTTTCCTTTTCCCTGTACTACTCCTTTTTATTTGCATGATAACATTTATTTTGCCTTGAATGCACAATGATAGGCTTCTTCAATAAACCAAAATTTGATCATACCAAACTCATTTTGAATTTAAATATGCAATGCATTTACATACCTTGATATGTTCTTAGCATCATCTTCAACATGAACCATTTTATATAACTCTTTAGTGTAATAATTTACATTCATCTCCCTTTGTTGCAAGTTTTTAAGCTTTTTGAATCATTCACAGGGATGAATTTAACCTTCAGTTTCATGATGAATTTATTCCATGTCTTAATCTTATCTTTGAATTTACATAATATTTCAACTTGAAATGACCCCACCTCAAGGATGCATTTATTTTCAACTTTGCGCAAGTGAAATTAACTCTCTTGGGATCTTTCATACTTTTAATACTTCTCCAACTTAGCTGTCCATTCAATGAGATCTTTAGGAATCTAATTCTAGAATAACTTCCATGGTACAAATTTGGTTTAATATTCATTCTTTCAATAACTCACATAAGTTGATCTTGAGGTTCTATTAGAATTGTCTACGCATGATACATCCAAGATTGAATACTAGAATATTAAACAAACAACTTGGTTGTAATGAATTAATTCACACAAGAGCATAATAGAGATAGATTGTATTTATTGAATGGAGGTGTAAAAAACATGAGGCATGCAAATCAAATCTCTATCACTCACAACAATCACAACACACTAAGCTAATCTAGTACACTAGCATAATGGCTATATCACCAAAATGTTTACTACACAAATGGCACAAGGTCCAAGTAGTTCCACAATCCTCACTGTAATCTACAATAATCAACACAACCCACTAAGAATGCCTAAGAGGAGAGGTTTTTATATAGGCAAAAAAGAGGTATTGAGCCACATCCATTTGGAAATTAGAACACAACTCAGTTTCCAAGTGAATAGTAAACCCATGTGTAACATGCCAAGCCCCACATGTCAACATTGGTTGATAAATGAATAATGCAACCATGTTGACTATAAATAAGCATGTGCATGCGAATGTGCAACTAATGGACTCATTATTACACCTAAGTGACCTGATTATTACAACTAAGTAAGCTTAATATATATGTGTGGGAAAACCATATAATGGATAAATAAACCTACACCAGCAAGTTCATCAACCACTTCTTTTGTGTCCTAGTTTTCAAGTGCTTATTTTTCAAATTCAACATCACTTTTATCATCCATTACCACAATATCTGAGCATTACACATATCCATAGCCTCTAATTAGGGTTGCATATCTCTCATCAATCCATATAGATCAATAGGTCTCATAATTATAGTCAGTCATGAGCTCCTTTCATATAAATCGCCTCTATGTGTCATTTCCTTAAAAATTAAACTCTTCTGAATATCTTTAATTTTCTATTTTACAACTTCTACCCAAAAATCTTGCTGAAATATGTCTATAACTACTTTGTAATGATGCTCATAAATTTGGAAAGCAACATTAACTTATACGGACCAAAATTTTACTCTTATATCAAATGATGCAAGTCTTGGTTAGGGATCTCAATTAAGAGATGACTTAAACCATGCAACCCCAATAATGCACAATGGAATATGCAAATAAATGCAACAAAACATAGATATTTTATTTTATTTCAACAACAATAAATTACAATGTGCACATAATAATGATAACACAACAATCTCAAATGAGATAGAACATAACCTTCGATCTCTATCGTGATCTATATCCTTAAGCTTGCTCACTTACTCACCTACTTACTTAAGCGTAGGGGTATGTTTGTATAGGTACAAGCCCCACTTACTTACAATAATGTTTAACAACCTAATGATATTGTTAAATATTTGTAATACATCATTATGTGACACAAACATCAAATGTTCATTATAATTTTGATGCATCTCAACACATCACAAGAAAAATGTGCCCAAAATGATTTTCACACAAGACAAGTCACAAACGTCACAACCTTTCAAGGATAAGTCACAACATGTTACAACCAAAGGATTCATGAGAGATTCCTTACAAAATAATCCTTATATTTGTATTGATATGCACTAAAATTTGATATGAAGCATCATATGTTTGTGCATGGAACTTGTAAGAATTCAATGTGAAACTGGTGCCAAACTAAACAAAAACCTTCAAAACATACTTTCACAAACATTTAAAAGAAACTAAAAATTGACCCAAACCATGTGCACCATAAATGGTTATGAAATACATTATAAAGAAATAACGTGCATGCAAAGGTAGTGTAAAACAACACATAGAGATGTATGCACAACTCATGACTTGTTTAATTTGTAAAACTTATTATTTTTGACAAACTATTAGACTATGTGTTTATGGTTTATGTAAGATTATAAGTGAAACCAGATGCTATTTTATCTAATGGAGTAGAAAGAATTTGGGTTTCATACCTTTTTATTACTCTTATAGCCATAAAAATTATAGGCACTTTGTTACTAATAACATCAAGAAATCCTAAGAACCAATTAAACTTGGATTATTGGGAAAGGAGACCAGTTTAGCATTGGGTTGTCTATTATCACTCACTCTCTATGGTGGTATTCAATTATCACTCATAATGGCAGTCCCTTAGTGGGAGTTCCTAGGGTTAAGGCTCTCAATTTTTTTAGAAAAGGTAAATGTACTATTATTGATATTTTTGACAAAAAGGATTGGCCATGAGATCTTTGGCCTACTTTCAAAGCAAAGTGTGGTTTCAACAATCAATAATTCAAGTCTATTATTGAAATTTAGATGGTTGTAACTAAAAATACTTCACATGAAATTAGCATTTAAGTTCCCCCCAAATGGTGGAAATATTGGAATTGGAGTGTCTCTACACCTATGCTTTGGTATAAACCCCATCTTGGTTATCAATGGATTGCTACTAATAGTACTCCTTGGGAAATGCTCAACAGAAAATGGAACCTTAACAACACCTCTTATCATCAGAGTAAGATATTATATACCATCTAACCTACAATTATTAAACCCAAAAAATCTCACTTTTCATGGTACATTTTATTTTAGGACCTTATTTTTAGGAATATATTGTTACATATGGGGATCCTTTCTCCTAGATGCCATGCTTGTGGAAAGATTGAGTGACTTAAACACATATTTTGGTATTTTATGAGAGCTCAACAAGGATAGAAAATATCCATTCTCTTTTCATCCCTTTAGGGTACAACCTTATTCATGGCACATTGCTTCAATATTCTATTAAGCTCCCAACAATCTTCTAAAAAATCTAGCACATTTTCTACATTGAGATTATTATTCAACTTTTGAAAGATAGAAATTATGTTTTGTTCAATAAAGAGAATTTAGACAAGATGTTTTCTATTGCTAATATAATTTCAATTATATCTAATGTCGCGTGATAGATTCATGTATAATAATAATATTCAACTTACATCACAACGAGAGTAGAAGCCACTTGGTTAGATAATATTTCCCCTTAGAGTGAAAATCAAAGATAAAGATAATAAATTAGTATTGTCCATTGGTGTTTGAATGGTTGAAATGTCATCAAGCTTGGAAGAGGGGATACTTTGCTGAAAACATATGCATGGAATATTTACACAAAATTATAAAGGTTAAAAACAAGGGAGTCATGGACCATCCTCAATGCCCATAGTTATACAATAAACTACCCCAAAAGTGTAAGTTATGTCAGAAGGGATGTAAGTTTATATTATGGTAAAGTGGGGATTTTTAAAGTGAAAGATTGTAAATCGGTAGTCATATTTCACTCAAACCCTATGACCACTGACCTTGTCTTACATTTTATTCACAAAGAATTAATAAACAATAATCTAATATTTTTTGTGAAGGTGATGGTAGAAAATGAGGTTTTGTGTTTCTTCATATGGTGTGGCAATGCATTATGCAGGGTGGAGACCTTAATTTTTTACGGTGAACTTGAGGTTACATTATGAAACTAAATAGACAAAATTCTCTCTGTGTTAACAATTAAAATAGAAAAGGCTTCTTCAATGAAAGACACCTCTTATATAATCTAATTGACTGATACATGATGCCATATGTAAATATATATTTCCAAGATTTCTCCATTCTCATTATCAATAAAACTAACAGTAGATATTATATTCATAACAATAATGCTTATTTATCTTTATTTGGTTAATGGAAGAAAGGTAAAATTATAACCACAACCACAAGTGATACCACTTTTGGATAGTTTATTGGCCCAGAGTTTGAATCCCCCCCTAACTTTTACGTGTTATCTCTAAGCACTATGGTAGTATAATCAAAAATCAAATCACACTTGAAATCAATGACCACTGACCCCATCTCACATTTTATTGACTAAACACTAAGAAACAACAATATGATATATTTTTTAGAGGTGATAGTGGAAAATCAACTTGTGTGTTCCTTCATATGGTGTGCCAATGTGTTATGCAGGGAAGAAACATTTCATTTCATGGTGAACTTGAGAAATGGTGAAGTGGTGAGGAAGGAAAAGGCCATACATAACATGAAATTGGTAAAATATTTCAAGGTGAGCTAGATAGTGATGGTGAGGGGCAATGACGGAGTATTTCAATGATGGACTCAAAGAAGCTTGGAAAAATACATGTATAAATTTCAATGACATATCACATATATCAATGGAATCTATAACTTACAATGAACATTTTCATTTACCCAATACACAATTTAAACATGTGTCATCTCAATTAAAACAAGGGTCGGATATCCAACATCTCCTTTAAAAACATAGAGAATGCACCATGTGTCAAATTAGATATGTATAAAACTAAATATACAAAAAACATGATTATATTAACTATATAAAACTTAATTAGAGGAATCCAAAAATAACTAGATAAAAAATGGAAAAAGGATTATTCAATGAAAGATGCCTCTTATCATGAAATAAATAATTATTTATAATGCAAATTCATTTGAGAAATACCAGATTATAGCTTACCCTATTATTGGGTTTCTTCATTTTCAATGATTTTGTGACATTTGGTATTTATAATATAACATCAAATCATAAAAAGGTTTTACATAATGAAAACATATTCTTTTTTTGTGTAGTGATGCATTCATTTGGGCCTATTCTATGTGTAGGCACTTCACATTTCATGAGATGGTTAAAAATAATAATTTATTAAGTACAAGTTGTATACAATGAGAAACTATTCAACGAAAGAGGCTTTGAATGAAATTTCGATTTCATCATATAAAGGGAAGAAGATTTTTTCCATCGACTTTTAATTAAATGAAATAGTTTTAATAATGTTCATGCTACTTGAATATTTATGGGTTCATAATTTGTTATAATTTTATGAATTGTATGATGATGTGTTGGTTGTTTTTTCAAGAAGGTTTAGCCAAGTTTTTATTGATTTTTTCAACAACACCTAAATCCTTATCTTCACATCTTTCATATAGCTCTAATATGAATATTTTGGTATTTTTTTCAGAAATCAATATTATTCATTAATTTCTCTACCAAATCAAGGCTTATTTTATTTTCATCTATGAAAATTGAACAATTCACAAATTTGAAGCTCCAAGAGCTTTTAATAATATAACCAAAACAAGTGCTTAATACTTTGAGTATAGTCACAAAATGGACATTTGGTCAATAAAGCATCGCATGTATGTATATTGGGGTACCTAAAAGATATTCCTTGATAAAGTAAGAACTAAGCAAAGTGGGTAGGTTTGGCTCAAGGATGGATTTCCAAACCATATGAAATCTTCTACTCTTCTCCATATATGAATCACGGACTAGAGATCGCATCAAACATTAAGAGTGTTAATCATTGACAATCGAGGTTAGAACCACTCATATTCCTTGCTAGAAATAATACATAATAGGAGCATCCACATCCACTTCCAATCTTTCCATCATAACCTTAACAAAAATAAGATGGTTTTTTTTAAACCCTAGGAAATTGAGGCTGATCAACCCAAAAACCACAATTGATTGCTCTAAGATAGGGTGGGACCCCTATAAAACTCAAGGTGATGTGATGTGGGCCCTCACCATACATTAAAATTTAAGTCAATATTCGAACCCATGACCAAGGTTACCTTTACATGCTACCAAGATGAAGTGAGTTATACCTTAGGGCCTTAAAATTTAAGCTACATCCCAAAGTGCACATGGGGGTGGCCCTAGGTCTATAATGTTTGAGAGAGTGTTCCACTTGGTTCACATGGAGAAGTTTGACCCTTACCTCAAGGTGTCCCCATATCCACTTCAAAGTGTAGGTGGCATATAAAGGCCCCATACCACATTCCATAGGTAAAACAAAGATTGCACTTGAGACCTAGGTGACCTAAATCATTGATCTAATCCACTCAGACTAACCCTTAGGGGATTAAAATAAGATGGAAATTTCATTAGTACAAATTTTATTGAATTACATTTTAACAAAGAAAATCGACAATCTATTACAAACACTTTTTTTTTGAAAATCTAAAGAATACATTAATTAAATAAAATTTAATTGATTATTTCATATTTAAAAACTAGGTAGTTCTATCCTCGATCCTAAACATTGAAATACTAGTGTGATGTAACATTACAAAACTACATTCATTTAAATTGTAATTTACTATTTTTATCAATAGTAGTTTGGACCAAATTATTACATAGAAAAGTTTTAAAAATAAATAATTTTAATCTGATTTGGTTTTCTCATCAAATTATGAATCTGCTATAATTTAAAAATTGAAATATTAAGAACATGAAGATAAATGTAAATAAAAGGATAGGGAATTTCTCTAACGTTTATAATGAGATTTTATTTTAAAATTTATTGGAATAAAATCTGTGTCCCATAAAGAATTCAAGTCATCAAATGTACAATGACAAAAATGTAGTAAAATTTGAATCATACTTTAGGCTGTGTTGTCCCCAAAATTTGTCACTCATTTTGGGAGAACATATGAACTATTTTGGTTCAACAAGCCAAAATTATCTCTTCCCTTCCCAAAAATTGTTCTGTGCATTCAAATTCTCCATTTTTCAAGCTTTCCAAAAATCTATAGACTCTACAGGCTTGAATCTACAGACTCTGCAAGCTCATTTCTACGGACTCCACAAGCGAGATTCTACGAACTCATTTCTAAGGACTTCGTAGGTTGATTTCTACATACTCTGTAGGAAAGGAACAAGCTCTCAACACTTAGGCAATTTCAAGGTTGGTTCAATGCCAAGGTTCAACCAAAAGGTTCATCGACAAGCTTCAAAGGAAGGATTGAACATTAAACCATTAAACCTTGAACCTAATTAGTTTAATAGGTTCAATAGGTTCAACAGGTTCAAAGGTTCAACAATATCGGTGAGCTTAAAGATTTAAGCACTTCGGCAAAGGTTCGACAAGTTTAACCACTTCAAGGTTCAACAGCTTCAAAACACTTATCAAAGAGAAGAAGGCTTGAACCATTGAACCATTTTGGTTCAAAGGTTTAATGGGTTCAATGGTTCAAAGGTTCAATGAGCAGTTGGTTCAATGCATTTTGTTTGAGAAATCAAACGACTTAGCAAAAAACAAAGGAATGAACCATTGAACCATTGAACCTTGAACCAAAAAAGGTTTAATGGGTTCAACGGTTTAAATGGGTTCAATAGGTTTAAAGAGATCAAAAGACTTAGTCAAAAAGAAGGCTTCAAAATCAAGATTAAACCATTGAACCATTGAACCAAAGTTGGTTCAATCGGTCAATTTAAGGGATTGCCCCAAAGCTGAAGGAACAAGTGCCCTTACGGAGGGCAGTGAACCAAGGCCAAGTGCCCTTATGGAGGGCAGTGAGCAAAAGTGGTTCAAAGGAGTGCCCAAAAGGAAAAAGCCTGAGAGTGGAAGCTGCCAAGTGTCAACATTCACAGTTTCTTCCTCTTATCCCATTATAACTCAGCGAAAGCTGCCAAGTGTCATCTACTAGGAAACATTATAATTTATTTCTAGAAACTGTTGAACATGCCACGTGTCCGTTATAAATCTTGATGGAAGTTGCCAAGTGTCAACATCTACAGTTTCTTCCTTTTGCTTCATTGTTAAGCAAGGACTGTGGTGGGCCCTGGGTGAGTTACTAAAGCTTGGTGAAATTTGTCAAGTGTCTGCATCTACATTTCAAGATTCTTATATGTTTCAAAGCTTCTTTCAATAAGCTTCTTTCAGAAGTCTATGGAAGGCACCAAGTGACAACTACAGAAGATTTTAATATGTTTTTCTAAATGCAACAGAATGTGCCACGTGTCCCTTGTAAAGCTCAGTAGAACCTGCCAAGTGTCAACATCCACAGTTTCTTCCTTTTGTTTCATTATTGAGTAAGGATTGTGGTGGGCCTCGGGTGAGTTACTAAAGTATGTAGAGTGCACCAAGTGTCATCATCTGTGTGAATCCAAATGAGTCCCTAATGTTTCTATAGCATTTCTAAAGCTGTAGTGGAAGCCACCACGTGTCATCTTTCGTAGGACTCTCAAAAGGTATCTAAAGCTTCTATAAGCTAAGTGGATGCCGCAAAGTGTCCTCACCTATTTCACAGTGGGAAATGCCACATGTCACTTGTTAAGATCAAAGGAAGCTCTAGACAAAGGAAGGAAGTGGATGTTTCTGGAGACTAGTTCAAAGGGATGGTTCAATCAAAAACCAAGGAAGCGATTGAACCAGGGAAGCAATTGAACCAAGGAACCAATTAAGACCACCTGAACCATTGAACTATTAAACTATTGAATTATTAAACCGATGAATTTTCAAAGGTTCAAAGGTTCATGGTTCAATATAGTTCAAACAATCAGCAACCATTGATGTCCCCGCAGATGTCAAATTTAAGATAATGAAATATTCATCAATTTTCAAATACGGTGCAGACCCTGTGAGCAAATTCAATGACTGGCCAAAGAGATAGCCTGAGAGCTCAAATTGCACAAAAAAGGACAAAATACAGCAAGGAAAGGGGGAACAATGGAGAAAGATCAGAAATATCTGCACATGGGATATGTTTCTAGAAGGTGAAGCAGTCCACCAGGTGGACATTAGAGAGCATGAACATTCAATGGCACAGCCTATTTTTATGCATTGAGTAAAGCAAATGAACAACTACACACACATTAGGAAGAACATTAGGTGGCCCATATTTAAGATTAATTCTTGATTCTAGCATAGCCCATAGACAGAATTTAAAATGCATTAAAGGCATTGAATGCATCGTAGGCCATTTTTGTGAAACAAAGCACCCAAGTATTTCTTGGAGCACTATATATTGGACTCTCTCTTATTGTTTTAGGGAGATCTCTCTATTATCAGAAACAAAACTCTACCCAAATTGAAAGGCATTACTGAGACTTTGAGCTTAGATTATTGATCATATTTTGTTATTTGAATAAGAAAACAAGTGACTTTTCAGACTTTGTGCTGGAATAGCTTGGTTGTTGGGGAAATTGTTCTTATGTCTATTTCCTTAATACATTTTTTCTCCATTTAATTAAATAAGCAAAATTAGTGAAATTAATTAGGAAGGTGTCCTGAAGCTGACTGTGGAGAGACTTTGTGCTGCCACAATTGTCTTTAGTTTGTCTTTTTTTTGTTTCTATGTAAAAGATCTTGGGATGAATTTGTGCCCTCATTGTCCTTTGTATTTCACTCTTTGGTAGGTGAGGTGGAGACTTTGTGCTACATTTCATCTTGCTATGTTACTGCGCCCTGTTACAGTTACTTGTCACCACCTGAAAGGTTTTTGTTGTCTGCTGAACATCACTTCTGAAAGAAGAGGAGTGCCTTCTATCATTTCATCAAGATTTCTCCTTTGATTTGTGAACATCATCTTTGAAAAAGAGAGCTAGATGGTGTTATCCTACCCCTGAGTGTTATTTTCAGCTTATTTATAGTAGATATATATATATATATATATATATATATATATATATAGTACCTTATAGTTATAGGGAACCTCCCCTTGATGAGAGGAGAGATTTGTCCACCTCTGATGTGGTAAACATGCACATTTGTCCGACCAATCTCCCTATGATGTGGTTGAAGAGACCTATTTTACTTATCAGTTAGTTGATTTACAAAATATTCACCCAACAGGCTGTAAGACTGAAGAAAACATGTAAACCCTCAAATTAGAGGCCACATAAAATTTATAATTTGAGCACGATAATATTAAATATTCTAATTTATTTGTTAGTCTAGTGTAGCTAGTTATACATTTAGCAAACCAATCTTGAATTATTTTTTCTCCACCTTGACATTAAGCTCATCAAAAGTGATATCGCTATTTATATATAATTTCATTTCCATTTAATAGATCATACATCAAATCCAATGGGCTTGTATGCAATTAAAAAAAATATGCCATGGAAAAATAGAATTTGAGTACCAACATTGGTCTGTATAGCATGATTGGTTATTTTTTACAAATTAGTAAAAATGCTTATAGCAACGAAGCTTCTAAAATGAGTATAATGGATGAGGTATATTTTGAGCTACCTCTTTATTCTGGTATATGAATCTTCATAGTGTTATGTTTCCTTGGAAGATTTAAATATTATGGGTCGATTTTATGGATATTTTGAGCTGCCTCCTTATTCTAGTATTTGAATCTTCATAGTGTTATGTTTCCTCAGAATATTTAAACATTATGGGTGAATTTGAGTACCAACATTGGTCTGTATAGCATGATTGATTATGTTTTACAAATTAGTAAAAATGCTTATAGCAACAGAGATTCTAAATTGAGTATAATGGATGAGGTATATTTTGAGCTTCCTCTTTATTCTATTATTTGAATATTCATAGTGTTATGTTTCCTCGAAAGATTTAAATATTATGGGTGGATTTTATGGTTATTTTGTGCTTCCTCCTTATTCTAGTATTTTAATCTTCATAGTGTTATGTTTCCTTAGAAGATTTAAACATTATGGGTGAATTTTATGGACAATTGGTTAATTAATGCAAATTTATTAAATAAAGTGCATTATTTTTTGATAATTAATATGTTTATGATTATGTTTAACATTAAATAAGTGTTTAGATGAAAAAGTGGAAGCACTCATCATAGAAGATATGAATGTCTAAACAAAATTATAAAGGTTCAAAATAAGGGAGTCACATTGATCCAAAACTTAGAAGTTTTGGTTGATAAATATTTCAAGAACACAAAAATAACATAGTAACAATGAATTCTATGAGAAGAGATGTTTTATTACTCAAGATCACAATACAACTCTATGCTTATCTCTGGGAAGAGATGTTTGATTTTCTATTTTAGGTTACATCTTCATTTATACAAATTTTGAAATCAGAGGAAGGATGTGGAAGGTCACCAATCTCAAGGGAGAATAAGTGGTTTGACTTCCATGATTTAAAACAATATAGAATTTGAGGAATTACTATTTTTAGAAACTTATTATTTTTAGACTGCACTACTAAAATTGAAATTTTGGTCACTTCCATTGGGTTTTTAGGGGTCAAAATTCATTAATAAAATATCATGCCATCTCACTACATTCTCCTCATTCTTAGCTTACCAATGGTTCAAATGACGAGTCAATTGGAGCTATGGTGCAAAAGTTATGGCTCCCAAAAGTTCTGTCATCAATTGGGGTGGCACTGTCACCCGAATTATCACCAAAATTATTGCCCAGTTCATTCTTCCCTCCTTGAAAATAAATGGTTCCCATTGCATCAATGTTCCTCATCAGGTATGGTAGTTGTGTCTTGATTTGATTCTCTATGATCCACTCACCTTAGTGGCTAAGCTGGCCCCTTTTGACCACTCGATAAAGCAAAATAGAGAATCCTCTTGTTATCTTCATCCAGGTGTCCACAATCTAATCCTCCTCCATTGGAGAAAAACTCTATGGATCAAGCCCATCAATTTCTAGTTGTTCTGCAATGACTGAAGTGTCTAACATAGGTGGATGGTATGGTTTGAGGAGCTCCACATTGAATATTAGATGCACACCAAGGTAGGCTGGTAGGTTCAACTCAAAAGATTTTTCTCCAATTTTTTTGGTGATGGTGTAGGGACCATATCGTAGAGGCTAAATTTTTCTGTGTGGGCTTACAAATCATTCCTTTTGAAGCTGTAACCTAACCTTGTCACCCACAATAAAATGATGTGCAATCCTATGTTTGTCATGGCATTGCTTATGATTCTAATTCATCTTCTCCAGGATTTCATGAAATTATTGTTGGATGTGTTGCATTTGTTCAATGAACTTTGTTTCTTTTGATACCTCATATCTTCCGTGAGGTGTGTATTCCATAGTGGAGAATGGAATGACTATATCAATTGGTGCCATGAGTTGGAACCTGAAGCATACTTGGATTGGACTATGCTTGGCCAAGTTATGCAGGGTCCGATTGTATCCATGTTGTATGAAAATAAGCCCCTCATCCCATATATGTGGATGTTTGGAGTGATACATCCGAATCATGCAAACAATCAAGTAGTTCACCACCTCTATCTGACCATTAGTCTATGGATGGAAGGCTATGGATTTCATCAATTTGGTATCCATCATCTTCCATAGAGTGGACCAGAAGATGCTCAAAAAATTGCTATCTTGATCTGAGACAATGGACTTGGGGAGACCAAAATGGAGCCATACATGATTAAAATATAGTTGAGCATTTTCTTCAATAGATATATTTTTCTTACAAGAAATCATGATATCCATTTTTGAAAAATGATCAACTACCACAAAAATACAATCCTTACCATGTTTTGAATTGGGAAAACCTGAGAGAAAATCCATTGAGATAGATTCCCAATGCCTGGTTGGTTCTGGAAATGACATGTACAATCCTTGCTTCTTATTTGTTGGCTTGGCTATGACACATGGGGTGCAAGATTTGGTATATATTTCCACATCCTTTCGTAAATGGGGCTAGTAGAAGTGTTTTTGAAGAACTGTCAATGTCTTTTATATACCAAAGTGTCCATCTATCCTACTAAAATGTGCTTCCCATATCATTTTCCATTGCTCTACAGCTGGAACACAAATGTGCCCCATATGACAGAGGACATTATCTTGCAAATAAAAATAAAAAACATGTTTACCTTTTTGAAGCACCTAATATGTATCAGCAAAGGTAGGATCTACTTCATACTGAGCACCCCAAGTGGTAGTCTCATGTCTGCACAGTTCAAGAACTATTATGAGTGTAGTAATTGGAGAGTGGCTCAAAAAATATACAGTCATATTTGAGATCCCATTTTTGTGTTTGATTATCAGATAGAATTGTTGAAGATATGTGGCCCACTTTTGGTGCCTCTCATTTTGTATTTTGCTCTATGTCTAGATGAATTCTGATGGTTTATGGTCAGTGTGAATGACCGTCTCTTTCCCCAAGTTGTAGTGTTTCCATTGTTTGCAAGCTTGCACAATAACATAGAGCTCTTTGTCATATGTTAGATATTTCTTGACTATATCAATGAAATTTTCACTGTGATATGAAATAGGATGGCCATGTTACATGATGATAGGTCCCATGGCATATGTAGATGTATATGTCATCAACTCAAAAGGTTGATGCAAATTTGGCAAGGCAAGAATAGGGGCTAAGCAAAGTCTATTCTTCAAATTCTCAAATGCCCTTTGTTGTATTTCACCCCACTAAAATGTAGCTTTAATTCCTCCTTTAGTCACTTGGGTTAGTGACCAAGAAACATGTGAAAATCCAAGAACAAACCTGTGATAAAAATTTGCAAGACCCAAAAAGTTGTGAAGTTCTGTGAGGGTCCTTAGTGTGGGCCATTCTTGAATAACTTGAATCTTTTTTGGATCAACATGGATGCCTTCCTCATTCACAATGTACCTAAGGTACTAAATTATTGTCATCTCAAATGTGCATTTATTGAGATTTGCATACAACTTTTTTTCCCAAAGCTTTGAATCACCTTAAGAACATGTTGTAGATGTTCCTCCCATGTTCTGTTGTAGATGAGTATGTCATCTAGGTGGACAAGTATGAATGAGTTGGTGAAGGGTCATAATATGTCATCCATCATCCTCATGAAGGTTTCAGGTGTGTTTGTTAAGCTGAAAGGCATAACCAACCATTTAAAGAGCCCCTCTTTAGATTTTAATGCACTCTTCCAAAAATTGGTTGGATCAATGGGAATTTGGTGATAGCCAGATTTGAGATCAATTTTGGTGAAGAAATTCAAACCATGGAGTTGGTCTAATAGGTCATCAATCTTGGGGAGAGGGTAGTGATTTTTCACAGTGATTTTATTCAGGGCTCGATAGTTAATGCAAACCCTCCATGTTCCATCTTTCTTTGGTGCTAAGAAAATTGGGTTACCATAGGGTGAAGAGCTTGGCTGATGTAACCCTTTTGGATCAATTCTTGAATCTATCTTTTTATCTCATCATTCTCTAAAAATTATTTGTGATACATAGGACTGTTAGGCAAATGTGATCCTGGGATCAAATCAATTGAATGTTGTACCTGGCAATGCAGTGGAATACCTATGGGTGACTTGAATAAGTCATCATATTCTCCTATGATTCATCCTATCTACTTTTGTTATTGTGTTTATTGTGTAGTCAGGACTACAACATCGACCTTCTTGGATTTCTATGGTTTGACCACCATGAGAACAAATTGCTTTGTCTTCTCCACCAATATCTTACATTGCTTAGCACTGATTAGGGAGACAAATGTGGGAGGTGGTACCTCTGGTACCCTATAGCACCATGTTCCTAGAGTGAGGGTGATTCTTTAGGTTTGTGATTCATAGATGCAATGTTGCTCATAGATGAACAACTGACCAAGAATTACATCACAAACATCTAGATTGACCACATCACACAAGACTTCATCTTGGAAAGGTTTTATTGCATATGAAAGAAGACACTGATGGGTGACACAAAGGTCTCTCTTTGGGCTCAACCATCCAATATTATATGGGTTTAGATGAGGCTTCATGGATAGATTTAGAATTTTCACAACTTTAGTAGAGATTAAATTCTTTTGACTCCCATTATCAAGAATGAAATGTAGAGGCTTACCTTTTACCCATAATTTGGAGTGAAACAATCTTTCCTTATCATTTGGCCTCTATTCACAGGTCTATGATGAAGTGATGATGGTGTTGGGCTCATCATCTACAATTTCTTCTTCATCCTCTTCGGCTGTAGGTTGGGTATGAGATAGAGTAGTAGATGTTGAGTATTGTGACTCAAAAAGTAGTGACTTGATGGCTCAACATTATTCTTTGGAGTGAGTTACATTTTTGTGGTAATCCCATTTTTAAGTCTTCCCCTTGTGGGGTTTCTTATCTTGAAACTCCTTTTACTTCCAATTTTGGCCTCTTATTTGACCTTCCTTGTCACTTTTCCATTTTGAGGGCTGACTCTTCGTATTCTTTCTACCATGCTTTTGCTCAATCTTCACTGCAAACTTGTATGCCTCACTGAAGGTTTCCAAATTTGAAGAGTTCTATTTCCCCCCATATGTACCATTATAGTCCACCACAATATTTTAGAGTCTTATATTTCTCACTTTCTTGGATGCCCAATCTTGTAGACAAAAAATGAAAAATGTCTGTGTAATCTTGAATAGATTGGTCCTTACCTTGGCGAAGTTGTTGCCATTATATGTACAGATAATCATATGCTCCAATGGGATAGTATTATTCTTTCACCGCTTCTAAAAAATCATCCCAGGTAGGTTCCACCTCAAGGCCAATGTCATCTATAATGAACCTCTTTTTGTACACTTCCCACCAATTTTTCATGGGCACTGATGCTTTCAAAAGAGCAAAAGTGATCTTTTCTCCATCGGTGAATTTATTTATAGAGAAGTAGGAAGAGAATTGATCCAACCAATTTTATAATACATCAGCATTGATTTTGCCTTCAAATGTATGATTATCAAAATTCACCTGAACTTTGAAGGGTGTTGGGGCACTGAAAGGATGTTCCATGGATGAGGAGCTAGGAAGTGCAACTGACGAGCAAAAATTTCCCATTGAGAGTTGTTGAATAATTTGGGCAAATTATTGCAGCATCTCTGCTTGTTTCCATTAGAGGGATTCATTCACCATTTCCTTGAAAGGATCAGATGTCTTAGTGTTGTCTACCATTTGAAGTCATTTGGAGCAAATAGGTGGATAGTTTGGAAGCTCTGTTGTTTTCCACCCAAGCTTCTTGTAGCCTGACCTTGTCTTTAGAATCATACACTCTTAAGACAAAATGCTCTGATACCACTGATCTAAAACTTAGAAGTTATGGTTGATAAATATTTCAAGAACATGGAAATAACATAGTAACAATGAATTCTCTGAGAAGAGATGTTTTATTACTCAAGATCGCAATATAAATATATGCTTTTCTCTGGGAAGAGATGTCTGATTTTCCATTTTGGGTTACCTCTTCATTTATATACATTTTGAAAGTAGGGGGAGGATGTGGAAGGCCACCAATCTCAAAGGAGATTAGGTGGTTTGAATTCCATGATTTAAAATAATACATAATTCAAGGAATTACTATTTTTAGAAACTTATTATTTTTAGACTGCACTACTAAAATTGAAATTTGGGGCACTTTAATTGGGTTTTTGGGTTCAAACTTCATTAAAAAAAGCTCATGCCATTTCAATGCATTCTCCTCATTCTTAGCTTTTAGACTGTTCAAATGGAGAGTCAATTGGAGATATGGTGAAAAATTTATGGCTCCCAAAAGTTTTGTCATCAATTAGGGTGGAACTGTCACCCAAATTATCACCTGAATTGTTGCCTAGATCATTCCTCCCTCCTTGAAAAGCAATGGTCCATATTGCATCAATATTACTCATCAGGTGTGGTAGTTGTGTCTTGATTTGATTCTATATGAGCCACTCACCTTGGTGGCTAAGCTGGCCCTTTTTGACTACCTGATAAAGCAAAATAGAGTGTCCTCTTGTTGTCTTCATCTAGGTGTCCACAATCTGATCCTCCTCTACTGGAGAAAAACCCTGTGGATCAAGATCATCAATGTCTAGTTGCTCTGTTATGACTAAAGTGTCTAATAGAGGTGGATGATATGGTTTGAGGAGATCCACATTGAATATTGGATGCAAACCAAGGTAGGCTGGTAGGTTCAACTCAAAAGCATTTTCTTCAAATTTTCTGGTGATGGTGTAGGGACCATATCACAGAGGCCAAATTTTTTTGTGTGGGCCTACAAGACATTCCTTCTAAAGCCACAACCAAACCTTATCACCCATAGAAAAATGGTGTGCAATCCTATGCTTGTCATGGCATTGCTTATACTTCTGATTCATCTTCTCCAAGATGTCATAAACTTGTTGTTGGATGTATTGCATTTGTTCAATGAACTTTGTTGCTTTTACTACCTCATATCTTCCATGAGGTGTGTATTCCATGGTGGAGAATGGAAAAAATATATCAATTAATGCCATGGGTTGGAACCCAAAGCATACTTGGAATAGATTATGCTTGGTCGAGCTATGTAGGGCCTGATTGTATCCATGTTGTATGAAAAGAAGCCCCTCATCCCATGTGTGTGGGTGTTTGGAGTGATACATTTGCATCATGTGAATAATCAAGCAGTTTACCACCTTTGTCTGACCATCAGTCTATGGATGTAAGCCTATATATTTCATCAATTTGGTATCCATCATCTTCCATAGAGTAGACCAGAAGATGCTTAAGAACCTGCTATCTCGATCTGAGATAATGGACTTGGGCAGACCAAAATGGATCCATACATGACCAAAATATAGTTGAGCAGTTTCTTCAGTAGATATATTTTTCTTACAAGCAATCATGATAGCCATTTTTGAAAAATGATCAAATACCACAAAAATATAGTCCTTACCATGTTTTGAAGTGGGAAAACATGAGAAAAAATCCATTGAGATAGATTCCCAAGGCCTGGTTGGCTCTGGCAATGGCATGCATAATCCTTACTTCTTATTTGTTGGCTTGGCTATCACACATGGGGTGCAATATTTGAGATATATTTCCACATCCTTTTACATATGGGGCTAGTAGAAGTATTTTTGAATAACTACCAATGTCTTTTCTATACCAAAGTGTCCAGCTGTCCTATTGAAATGTGCTTCCCATATCATCTTCTGTTGCTCTTTATCTAGAACACAGATGTGCCCCATATGATAGAAGACATTATCTTGAAAATATAAATTAGAAACATGTTTACCTTTTTGAAGCACCTAATATGTATCAGCAAAGGTAAGATCTACTTCATACAAAGCACCCCAAGTGGTAGTCATGTTCGCATAGGTTAAGAACTATTGTGAGTGCAGTAATTGGTGGGCGGCTCAGACAATCTATAGTCATATTTGAGCTCCCCTTTTTTTTTTTGATTATCATATGGAATTTTTGATGATATGTGGTCCACTTTTAGTGCCTCTCATTTCATAGTTTGCTTTTTCTGGATGAATTCCAATAGTCTATGGTTAGTGTGGATGACCGTCTCTTTCCCCAATATATACTGTTTCCATTATTTTCAAGCTTGCATAATGGCATAGAGCTCCTTATCATATGTCAAATATTTCTTGATTGTATCAGTGAAAGTTTTACTATGATATGCAACAAGATGGCCATGTTGCATGATGATAGCTTCCATAGCATATTCAGATACATCTGTCATCAACTCAAAAGGTTAATGAAAATCTAGAAAGACAATAATAAGAGCTGAGCAAAGTCTATTCTTCAAATTCTAAAATTCCCTTTATTGTATTTTAACCCACTAAAATGTAGCTTTATCTCCTCCTTTAGTCACTTGGGTTAGTGACCAAGCAACATGTGAAAATCTAGGAACAAACCTGTGATAGAAATTTGCAAGACCTAAGAAGATGTGAAGTTTTATGAGGGTCCTTGGTGTGGGCCATTCTTGAATAATCTAAATCTTTTTTGGATCAACATGGACCCCTTCCTCATTCAAAACATACCCAAGGTATTGAATTTTTTCCATCCCAAATGTGCATTTGTCAAGATTTGCATACAACTTGTGCTCCTGAAGAGTTTGAAGCACCTTACGAACATGTTGTAGATGTTTCTCCCATGTTCTGCTATAGATGAGTATGTCATCTAGGTAGACAACCATGAATGAGTTGGTGAAGGGTCATAAGATGTCATCCATCATCCTCATAAAATTTACAAGTGCGTTAGTTAAGCCAAAAGGCATAACTAACCATTCAAAGAGCGCCTCCTTAGATTTAAATGCAGTCTTGTAGAAATCAATGGGATCGATGGGAATTTGGTGATATCCAGATTTGAGATCAATTTTGGTGAAGAACTTCATACCATAGAGTTGGTCTAGCAAGTCATCAATCTTGGGGAGAGGGTAGCAATTCTTCACAGTGATTTTATTTAGGGCTTGATAGTCAATGCAAAGCCTCCATGTTCCATATTTCTTTGGTGTCAAGACAATTGGGCTACCACAGGGTGAAGAGATTGGATTGATGTGACCCTTTTGGATCAATTCTTGAATCTATCTTTTTATCTCATCATTCTTCAAAACTAATCTATGATACATAGGACTATTAGGCCAAGGTGATCTTGGGATTAAATTGATAGAATGTTTTACCTAGAAATGCAGTGGAACTCTTGTGGGTGACTTGAATAATTCATCATATTATCCTATGATTCTTCCTATCTACTTCTATTATTGTGTTGATTGTGTAGTCAGGACTACAACATCTTCCTTCTTGGATTTCTATGGTTTGACTACCATGAGAATGAATTACTTTGTCTTCTCCACCAATCTCTTACATTACTTGGCACTGATTAGGGAGATAGATGTGGGATGTGGTAACTTTGGTACCCTATAGTGCCATGTTATAAGAGTGAGGGTGATTGTTTAAGTTCATGATTCATAGATGCCATGTTGCTCATACATGAATGAATGACCAAGGAGTACATCATAAACATCTAGATTGATCACATCACACAAGACTTCATCTTGGAAAGGTTTTATTGCATATGAAAGAAGACACTGATGGGTGACATGAAGGTCTCTCCCTGGGCTCAACCATTTAATACTATATGGATTTGGATGAGGCTTCATAGATATATCTAGACTTTTCACAACTTTAGTAGAGATTAAATTCTTTTGACTCCCACTATCAAGAATGAAATATAGAGGCTTATCTTTTACCCATAATTTAGAGTGAAATAATATTTCCTTGTCATCTGGCCTTTCCTCATAGGTTCGTGATGAAGTGATGATGGTGTTAGGATCAACATTTATAATTTCTTCTTCATCCTCTTTGACTATAGGTTAGGTATGAGACATGTCGAGTATTGTGACTCAGAAAGTAGTGACTTAATGGCTCAACATTTGTCTTTGGAGTGAGTTTCAATTTTATGGTAATCACACCATTTTCAAGCCTTCCCCTTCTGGGGTTTCTTATATTGAAATTCCTTTTGCTTCCAAGTTTGGCTTCTTGTTTGAACTTCCTTGTCACTTTTCCATTTTGAGGGCTAACTCTTCGTATTTTTTCTACCATGCTTCTACTCAATATTCACTGCAAACTTGTATGCCTCACCGAGGGTTTCCAAATTGAAGAGTTCCATTTCCCCTTGTATGTACCATTATAGTCCACCATGATATTTGAGAGTCTTATGTTTCTCACTTTCTTGGATGCCCAATATTACAAACAAAGAATGAAAAATGTCTGTGTAATCTTGAACATATTGGTCTTTACCTTGGTAAAGTTATTGCCATTGTATGTACAGATCATCATATGCTCCAATGGGACAGTATTCTTCTTTCACCACTTCTACGAAATCATCCCAGGTAGGTTCTGCCTCAAGGCCAATGCCATCTGTACTGAACCTCTTTTTGTACACTTCCCACCAATTTTTCATGGGCAATGATGCTTTCAAAAGAGCAAAAGTGATCTTTTCTCCATCGGTGAATTTATTTACAAAGAAGAAGGAAGATAATTGATCCAACTAATTTTTTACTGTATCAGCATTGATTTTGCCTTCAAATGTAGGAATATTAAAATTCACCTAAACCTTGAAGGGTGTTGGGGCACTGAAAGGATGTTCCATGGATGAGGAGCCAAGAAGTGCAGTTGAGGATCCAGAATTTCCCATTAAGAGTTGTTGAAGAATTTGGGTAAATTATTGTAGCATCTGTGCTTATTTACATTAGAGGGATTCAATCACCATTTCCTTGAAAGGATCAGATGTCTCAGTGTCATCTGCCATTTGAAGTCATTTGGAGAGAATAGGTGGATAGTTTGGAATCTATGTTGTTTTCCACCCAAGTTTCTTATAGCCTGACCTCATCCTTAGGATCATACACTCTCAAGACAAACCACATTGATACCACTGATCCAAAACTTAGAAGTTCTAGTTGATAAATATTTCAAGAACACAAAAATAACACAGTAATAATGAATTCTCTGAGAAGAGATGTTTTATTACTCAAGATCGTAATATAACTATATGCTTATCTCTGGGAAGAGATGTCTGATTTTCCATTTCAGGTTACATATTCATTTATACACATTTTTAAAGTAAGGGGAGGATGTGGAAGGTCACTAATATCGAGGGAGATTAAGTGGTTCAACTTCCATGATTTAAAACAATACAAAATTTGAGGAATTACTACTTTTACAAACTTACTATTTTTAGACTGCGCTACTAAAATTGAAATTTGGGGCACTTTCATTAGGTTTTCAAGGTTCAAAATTCATCAAGTGGATCTCATGCCATCTCACTATGTTCTTCTCATTCTTATATTTCTAATAGTTCAAATGATGAGTCATTTGGAGCTACAGTGCAAAATTTATGGCTCCCAGAAGTTTCATCATCAATTGGGGTGGAACCGTCACCTGAATTATCACTTGAATTGTTTCCCAGATCATTCCTCCCTCCTTGAAAAGTAATGGTCCCTATTACATCAATATTCTTCATCAGGTGTGGTATTTGTGTCTTGATTTGATTCTCTGTGATCCACTCACCTTGGTGGCTAAGCTGGCCCCTTTTGACCACCCAATAAAGTGGAATAGAGCATCCTCTTATTATCTTCATCTAGGTGTCCACAATCTGATCCTCTTCTACTAGAACCAAAACCTATAGATCAAGATCATCAATGTCTAGTTGTTCTACTATGATTTAAGTGTACAATAGAGGTGGATGATATGGTTTGAGGAGCTCCACATTGAATATTGGATGCAGACCAAGGTAGGCTAGTAGGTTCAACTCAAAAGCATTTTCTCCAGCTTTTTTGGTGATGGTGTAGGGACCATATCACAGAGGCCAAATTTTTATGTGTGTGCCTATAAGTCATTCCTTCTAAAGCCATAACACAACCTTGTCACCCATAGAAAAATGGTGTGCAATCCTATGTTTGTCATGGCATTGCTTATACTTCTAATTCATCTTCTCCAGGATGTCATGAACTTGTTGCTGGATGTGGTTCATTTGTTTAATGAACTTTCTTACTTTTGTTACCTCAGATCTTCCATGAGGTGTGTATTCCATGGTGGAGAATGGAATAACTATATCAATTGGTGCCATGGGTTAAAACCTGAAGCATACTTAGAATGGATTGTGCTTAGTCGAGCTGTGCAGGGCCTGATTGTATCCATGTTATATGAAAAGAAGCCCCTCATATTATGTGGATGGATGTTTGGAGTGATACATCTGAATCATGTGAACAATCAATTAGTTCACCACCTTTGTCTAACCATTAGTCTGTGGATGGAAGGCTATGTATTTCATCAACTTGGTATCCATCATCTTCCATAAAGTGGACCAGAAGATGCTTAGGAACCTAATATCTCGATCTGAGATAATGGACTTGGGGAGACCAAAATGGAGCCACACATGACTAAAATATAGTTGAGCAGTTTCTTTAGTAGATATATTTTTCTTACAAGCAATCATGATAGTCATTTTTGAAAAATGATCAACTACCATAAAAATACAGTCCTTACCATGTTTTGAATTGGGCAAACCTGAGAGAAAATCTTTTGAGATAGATTCCCAAGGCCTGGTTGGTTCTGACAATGGCATGTACAATCCTTGCTTCTTACTTGTTGGCTTGGTTATCACTCATGGGGTGAAAGATTTGAGATATATTTCCACATCCTTTCACATATGGGGCTAGTAGAAGTGTTTTTGAAGAACTGCCAATGTCTTTTCTATACCAAAGTGTCCAACTATCCTACTGAAATGTTCTTCCCATATCATCTTCTGTTGCTTTGCAGCTAGAACATAGATGTGACCCATATGATAGAGGACACTATCTTGCAAATATAAATTAGAAACATGTTAACCTTTTTGAAGCACCTGATATGTATCAACAAAGGTAGGATCTGCTTCATACAGAGCACCCTAAGTGGCAGTCTCATGTCTGCATAGGTTAAGAACTATTGTGAGTGCATTAATTGGTAGGTGGCTCAGAAAATCTATAGCCATATTTGATCTCTCATTTTTGTGTTTGATTATCAGATGGAATTTTTGAAGATATGTGGCCCACTTTTGGTGCCTCTCATTTCATAGTTTGTTATGTGTCTGGATGAATTCCAATGGTCTGTGGTCAGTGTGGATGACCGTCTCTTTCCCCAAGATGTAGTGTTTCCATTATTTACAGGCTTACACAATGGCATAGAGCTCCTTAGAGTGGTAAATATAATATTGGTGAGTTAGTTTGTTAAATATAATTGGGTAGTCATAATATTTTTACAATAATATTATGAACATGGTTTATTTTTATATTATGAGTGATATTGGTAGAGATTGTATCTCCCCAATTATAAGAATAGTTTTCTTATATAAAAGTAATATCTCGTATGAATATTTAAGATGAAGAATATGATTATTGTGTCTTGAAATATTTAATTATGTGTTCAACTCTATTAATCATGTTTAGATCTGAACCAATTCTATTATCTGGTATCAAAGCAGATATGGGTTAGACCAGAGTTGTAGACTTGAGAAAAGTTGTTTGGTTTGTGCATTAGAAATTAGCATTCCATATGTGATAATAATGCTCTCATCCTCATGTGTATGTTGACCTTTATGAATCTATCAAACCATGTAGAGTGGCATGGCATTTTCTATAGAAAGTTTTGAGATGTCTAGGATCAATTTCGAGACCCTGTTCGAATCTTCTATCACATCCAACATACTTCTGACAACATCCACATATTTATTCTATGTTAACTTTGATTTCTAAATTTTATTCATAGCCATTTTCTTGCACTCACATCAGGAATCATATTAAATCCCAAATTTAGATTTATTGTGTTCTATGCCTGTAAAGTGATAGGACTTTTGAGTGTTCAAGCTTTATGCTCCAATCTTCCATGTGTAGCTTTTTGAGCATATACAAATCTACTCAGTATAAAATTTCAATCAAAATAGATCAAACAATTCATAGATTTCCTAGAATTCTGAAGTGGATGGGATAGGTGATTGACTCTATGGCATATTAGATATTCAAGGCATAATTGAAATCAGCTGCTATGACCATAGCATAGTGTCATTGGTTGTTTTGTCACATATCGACTTCCCTTTCCTTTGCCATATAATATTGCAAAAGCATAGTCAGTGTGTTATCCTATCCACTATATGGCCACTCTCCAATCACTTCCACCATCACTCAGCCCAGCCTCCAAGGATTATTAAGTTGATTGTTAAAGTTTTCAAGTCCATGGTATTAGGTATTATATTAGGTGGTTTTAATATAATTATTGGTTTTAGTTTTGTGGTATTAAGTTATTTTTTAGTTTTAGTGATTGAAATAAGTCTCAATAATAAGATCTAGTTTTTTTATATCAAAGTGTGTCCATCAAAATTAAAAAAATAATTGAGTCTTTGGGCCCACAAATCAGTCTTCATGTCTATGTCAAAAATCAAGATATAAAAATGTCAATAGAGTCTTTTTAGTCAATATCAAATTATAAGGTTTATAGTTATTAATGTCTTCAAAATATCAAAATCATTTTTATTGGTCAAGTCTATTATAAGTTATTTGGGTCCATTTTCATTAAATGTTTCAAAATCAAAAATTCAAAAGTCTCAAAGTTTTTTTGTTAGGTCCTCATTGAGTCATGTTGTCATATAGAGTCAAAATTATAAAAATAAAAAAAATTACCTCATGGATGCATTTTTGCTTGTACACAACATTCACATTATGGAGGGACATTTCCTCAACAAATTCATGAATATGAGCTTCATGATTTCATCCATCGAGTGAATAAATTCTTCAACTAGAAGATGGAGGAAATAGAGGTTGGAGGCTTCAAAGCCTCTCATCAATCAATGACGATGAAGCCCAAGAAGATTTGGTAATATATGTAGTGTGGTGTGTTTTTTATTTATATTGTATGTTTAAAATAAGAATAAAAGTACATGCCTATTCAAGTAATGTAATGTGTGTGTAATTCCAAACATAATTCCCTAATGTGAGAACATAGTGAAAGGACAAAAACACCAATGTATGTCAGTTCATGGATCTTGAAAGGGTTTGTGATAGATCCAAAAAACAACAGGAGGTGAAAAGTTGATGGGACCTATTCATGTCAAGGTTTTTGGTAAACTTAATTAAAACCATGGAAGGAATAAGCCTATCTTTGTTTCAAGGTCATGAGCCAAATAGGGCATGCCACAAGGGGTGAGCATACTGTAGGCGAGAGTGTGAATGTTTTTTTACCATGTAAAAATGAAGGGGGGGGATGTTAGGGATTAGTTTATTACATTGTGTGAGTTTAGATATTTACCGAGAGGTAAATATAATATTGGTGAGTTAGTTTTTTAATTATATTTGGGAAGTCATAATATTGTTACAACAATATTATGAACATAGTTTATTTTTTATATTTTGAGAAATATTGGTGGAGATTGTATCTTCCCAATTATAGGAATGGTTTTCCCATATAAATGTAATATCCCATATGAAGATTTAAGATGAAGAAGATAATTATTGTGTGTTGAAATTTTTTATCTGTGTATTCAGATTTATTAATCGTGCTCAGATTTGAACTAGTTTTATTATTAATAACCGTAAGTAATATTATAGACAAAAAACTCATGAATGTGAGAATGATAGGTCATTTATACGACCTCATACCTAGTATAACAACATATCTAGAAGAAAAATCTTTTCAGGCTTAGAGATAAATGAGGTTATGGCCCCATGATGAAACAAAGTATATCACTTATATCCTCAACTGGAGATCAAATCCAGTGCAAAAAAAATTAGGCAAGTTAATGACACATTCCTCTTTCATGTGATCAAGATGATAAAAATGATCCCAATAAGAGATTCTTAGTGCAAGCAATGAATACAATTCATATATAGGTAGTTGGGTTATTTAATTCCTTACCTTCTCATACATTAGATTTGGTGGATTAAATAGTGTTCCATATAATTTGCCAAAGTAGGTAAGTGACAAATGGGCTCTAATAGATCTATATCGACAACTAGGATTAGTAAATAATTCATGGGAGAAAAGTATAAGAGTCATGTTTATTTTCCAATTTTAATCAAGAAATATAAATGTCCATCTAGCAAAGCTAAATTAATGGGCATCAAAATGGCCATGGTGACCCTTCACCCATTCATCATAAGATGGGAATTCAACATCAATGGATTCATTAAAGGCATTCTAGGAGAAAAGTACAAGCATCAAACATAAATTGAGGACTATTAGGCCAATTGTAAAGATGATAATGATGTGCATATTAGAGATTATTCCAAAATAATTCTAGGGAAAATAATTACTTTTAATCTAAAAAGTTTACCAAGAGGATTCATAGATGATAAGTACAACTTGATTGATCCTTCCTTCAATGAGATTTCCTCAAATCCTATTACTATCATTGATTCGTCTAAAAGGAAAGAAGTGTCAATGGAAAATAGAACTCAATAGATTAAAGAACATAATCTCTTTTGTCTACAAAAAAGGATAGAATAATGCTCTGCAATGGAAAACAATCAACCTCAAAATCATGAATCATCTAAGATCATTCTAAAAGAGAAAGTCCCTAATCCTGTAAGGTCATCAACATCTTCTATGAAATGACCTTCACAAATAGTCATAACCATTGAGTTAATTGATAATATAAATATGTTTTGGATTAAGGCAGCAAACCAGGGGCCGAACCCTATACATTCAAAAAAGACAGGAAGGCTGGCAAACAAAAGATGCCAGCACAGAAACAACGGCACAACTGAGAAACACAGTTAGAAGCAAAACAAAACACTGGAAAGACCAGAGTCAAAAAGGACAAAACTACATAACTATATAATTAACAAGATCCTTAAGATTCTCATTGTCCGCATTGCTAGCATTACTTGGATTACCCACCACTTCTAACATAGACATATTCAACATAATGTTATTTCAAAGGCCTTTGACGAAGACCTTTTCTAGCTTTTGAATTTGGTCCTTCAAGGCCCCAATTTCTATTTTCCAATCATTATAATTCTCCGTACCCTCACCATCTTCTTCGACATGCATCTTCTCCTTATTGTCAGTAGTTCCCATAGAATCAACACCCTGCTCTTCAGTGACCTCAAAAACCCGAGAAGCCTATTTCCCACCAGTGTCCTCTGAAATTTCCTGAATTTTTGACTCTTCAGAATCTTCATCCTGGGTTGCTTCATCAGAAGCACTTTTTGAATACTCAATTGCCTAACCTTCGGGGTTGGTTTTCCAGTGATCCACCCTAACCTATGCACTCCCAAAGGGAAACCATCCGTACTGATTTTGGAAGGCTTATGAGGTTTGCCACCTTGGCCCCCTGTGGCCCTATCTAGATTTTTGTGGGTCCCTTCCGTAGTCTCTTCAAATTTTTTTATTTCTCCATCAACCTTCCTCTTCCTTCCCCTTTTGCTCAAAAGGGAGCTTGGAGTATTAATAGGGGTCTTAACAGGGGTGGAGAGAGGGGCGTCATTGGTATTATTAAGAGCAGGGGAAACCCATGATTCATCAATTGCATCACTAGATATCGGGTTTGAGGGAATGTCTTCATTAACACCTCTGATGTTCTTGTTTGGATCAAGGGAGTGGTGAAAATTGTAGAGACAAAAAATAAGCCCCTGGTGTAGGGGAATAGGTTTTATGTTCGGCTTCTTGGCCATTTTGGCTCTCACCCTCAGGATAGAGTGTTCCAATGAGGAAAACATGTAGAAAGGAAAGTTGATAATAGCATTGCATCTAAAATGATTTAACAAAGGAAGGTGATAGTTATAAAACTTGGTATATCACCCCTCGAGAGTGAAGTATTTCATTAGAATGAAACAGACACCATCCCATGGCTCTGGCAGTTTGGCGTGCTCGAGCCATTCTTGATAAGGGACGAGTTCTTCTCCTTCACCCAGAAACAATTTGTGACTAGCCAAATCCATGATTTTGGTTTTCCTTTGGAGCTTTAAACCCTGCATGGTCATGCTCGTGGCCATTTAAATCACCTTTTCAAAGATTTCAAAGCTAATACCCCCCAGATAATATAAATATGTTGATCGAGAAAGTCATTCCAAAATCTTCTTAACATTATACCAATATTTAGATAAACATAGATGATGAATGATAAAGAGTGAGAATTTCAAAAATCTCACAATCTAATTTTCTGATTTATTCTTACTAGCCTTGAGTCTCATGGATTGAATATCAATACTACTCTATAATACATGGACTTTGAGAATAATCAAACCTCAATTGTCATCTCCTTATATTCTCTTATAATTTCACAACAAGTAGAACCTACTCAACTTTTTCTAGTTGTAGTTCAATTACATCCTCCAGTTCAAACCCAATTTGAAGTTCATTCAATAATCCAAAGCGATCTTCCTCTCATTGATGCATCGACATGGTTATATGAACTAGTTAAGAAAATAAAAAGATTTTTCAAACCAATCAATATTTACTTTGAAATAATCACATCCTTTTCAATTCCTCCTCATACAAAGAAACCCAGAGTGATTTTTATAGTCACCACAAACAAACAAGGAATAAGATTTATTGTTATAGCATCACCCATTATTGATTAAAAAAAAGGCATGTTAATTGAAGACTATAAACTTTATACAATGATGCTGGGAAGACATATAATGGAGGTAGATAAAGTAAATGCATAAGAATCATTGAATATGATCATTTAATGCATGGAGAAGTACAACTATAAAGCAACATGATAAAAGGAGGAAAATCAATAATTGGTGGCATATGTTCAACATCTTGTCAATCTAGTAGGATCTTCTTTAGTCCTGTGCTTCCATCGATCACATTGATAGATATGAACATGATTCTAGTGTCAAAACAAATCAAAAACATGGGAAAAGTAATAGAGACATGGTCAAAAAATATGTTGGTGTATGGATTTAAGTTTATCGACGATATTATTAGAATATTTAAAAAGATTAAAATAAGATTAAACACACTGATAGGGTTTGAGTCAGAGTTCACTCAACAAATGTTATTCATTAAATCAATATTCCTAGATTTTCATGACATGATCCAATTAGGTTTGTCTTCACTCATCACTGAGGGAATTCTCAAGATTCAACATCATGGTATTCATGTCAAGTGGTCTAATGCTATCAACTTCTAAAGATAGATACCCACGAATGTAAAAGTGAAACTTGATAGCATCAAAGATAAAGGCAGTGAAATTCTATCCAACATCTAGGAGTTCATTGAAAAAATCTATTACGATTTCTTTCATGAAGATAATCAAGTCAATTCCACAATGTGATTCAAAGAACAAATGTCAGAGTTGGTAAAAAATAAATCTTCTATTTTTTTAGTTTTAAATATTTTCTCTATTATGAAGCTCAACAAACTCCAAATCTTATTTGAAGAAATAAAAAAGAAGCTAACTGAATATCATCCTTTACTTGAGCTCATTTCTGAAGTGCAGATGATCTTTGAAGTTTATTTCATAACTCAAGAAGTCTCAGAGGTGAAAGACATCAAGAAGGAAATTAAGTGTTTTATAAAACTCTAAACCTCAAGGAATGAACACACATAGATATGATCTGGCTCAAAAATGCATGTTCATTTCTATATGACTAGGATAGGTGAGTTGGTTGTCAGTTGGTTAGATTAAATTAGATAGTGTATTAGTTGTTAGAAAAGCTTATACCCCACTCTTTTTCCATCGGTAAAGAGATCATGCAAGCAAAGTCTCAAGTTTGAAAGGGTCCCACTTTGTTCAACCATTGGTTATTTAATAAATTTTATTTTATTCTATAAAGTCACTTTATTTTATAAAGATACGTTATTTTTATAAAGTGCTTTATTTTATATATAAAAGTGATGATGTAGTAAATAAACTTTTTCTATTTTTCATAAAGTCACTCTCTAGATCCTATTTTCTTGTAAAACCACAACTAATTTTCATAACTACATTGAGAAGTTATAAAAAGGAGTTATTGGGTCATTCTTAAGGACTTTTTTATAGGAGAAATAAATTTTGGCAAGACAGGAAGATAAGAAGTTGGATGTACAGCCTCTTGAAGAATCAATACAAATAGAATTTGTAGGACTTTATGCCTCAAGTTTACTTGAATGAATGATATATATGTGTATTATTTTATTTTTATCTTTCTTTCAATTTTGAAAAATACTATACTGTTATTAGATAGTCAAGCATGTAAAAATTTAGTGTAGAAGTCCATTTAAATCTATGTTAAAGATTTCGCATTTGAGAAGCCTTGGTGAGATTGAAATCAAATTTGATAGTTGTTTTCAGAAGAAAATATAGAGTTGTTGCATGTCTTTTAAGTCATTCAATTTATTTGGTGTATGTACCTTATTCGTATGTCTAAGATATGTATTTCCTATCTCATTTGAATGATAAATGTTTCCTTCTTTTGAAGCTTCACTCTCAGGGTGTTTGTGTCATTTTTAGTGTTTAACCAACAAAGATCATCGTATTCCCTCTATGCTATGTATTTCCTTTCTCTATTCCTTATCACTTTCCATTCATTTTTTTTTATTTTCACCTTCCTATGCTTTTAGGTTAAAATTATAAATCCCCATAAAACAACATTTTTGTTGTAAATAATTTTGTTTTCTTGTTGTGTGTTTGATTTCAATAAAGGTAGCTTTGTCTGCTAATAGGAGGACTCTATCCCATGATTGTTGATCGAAACTTCCTAATTTATCTTCTTGACAAATTATTCAGCCAACAATTTTTGGCACCCACCATGGGGTATGTATTCATGTTTTCCATGCGACCCACATACAAAATTTTTCCCATGCGACTCTCTCAATAGCTCGAAGGATAGTTCAACCTGATATCAAGTGGGATTAACCTACATAATTAGATTTTAATGTTAATATCATACATAGTGCTTGGGATTGTGACTAGGTTAATGCTATTCAATTTCATATCATTTTGACAATATTAAACTAGGGACTAGATCATGCAAAAAGAGCGTAAAGTATTTTTGAGATTAGCATAGTCCAAAGTTCTCATCAAATAACTCACAATTTTAAATGGTAAACTATGCATATGACTATTATCATAAACTAAGATCCTGATCTCCAACATAGTCTTAATTGGATAGAAGCCATAGAAGAAAATATTGATTTAAGTCTTCAATTTCTCACTTGGGACAATAAAATAAGTTATGCTCAATTTAATATTATCACTACAATAATTAATATAGAAGAAGATTGTGTTGTTATTATCTGAGGAAATGTTGAAATTATTTTAAGTAAATGATCAAGAAGACAAGCAATAAGAGTTATTCGTATAGATTCCCAAAGATCTTATATAGTAAATAATTCTTCTCATCACCATCCTATAAATTCATGCTATATTAATTTAACCAAATCTTAATTGATTAAATGAAACACAAGAATGTAGTACCATGGGTAATGCGATTAGTCCATTGGCTCTGGGTCAGCTATAAGAACTTCCAAAAGGTTCATGGAAGATTTTTTCAAAAATTTTAGGTGATGTTAAGCAACATCCTGATAAACATATTATGGCTTTATTTGAAGCATGTGGAGTTTTAGGGGTAGAATATAAAGACATTATAGTCATATTGTTCATATAAGCTCTTTAAAATGGAGTATTTGATTATTCTACCACCTCCATCTAGGACCCATCACCAATTGGATAACATGAAAACTAAGTTTAAAAGTAGATTCAAACCAATAGAAGATGTACATGCATTTCTTGTACAACTTGATCAAATGAAAAAGGAAGCCCATGAACCATGAAATATTTTATCACCAAATTAAATAAACTACTCAATAAGATATCGATAACAACTAGGCCAATAACAAAAAATCAAAAGTGTTTCTTTATAAACTCATAATTACCAAAAGTGAGTTATCAGTTAAGGAGAGCCAAAGTAGTTGATTTAGACGAAGCTCAAATGTTATCTATTGATGTATAAAATGTCATGATGATGGATGGGAAAATAAATAGATAATTTTAAAAAAGTAAAATACAAATTCCAAATCAGTCTTCTATTGAATAATTTTTATAGAAAATGGCTAATGAAATAATATTATTGAAAAAGAAAACAAATCAAAAAGATCTTACTCCTCCTTATCAAGACATTCATAGAATAAATTATGTGCCTTTTCAAGAAATCATCCTTAGTTACAAGTTACTCAACAAAAACTTGCTATAGAGACATCTCTGAATCCAAATACAAATGCTTATGTGAATGTTGTTTTGGAAACAAAATAGATTTTTGGGTATGAAGAAATATAAAAAGAAATAAAAATAGAAAATCTAGATCTTCAAGAGTTTGAGACAAAATAATTTTGTGGAAACTCTAGTAACACATTCTTGGAATATGATTTAGGTGAATATGACTATATAATGTCCCTTATAATAGGTTTTTTTATTTTGAACTTTTGTAATTTATAAAACTATTCAAAACTAGAATTTCATGAAATAAAAATTGATAACACAAAGTAAACTAACATACAAAATTTGATTTATATATTTATTTAATACCTGAAAGTACAAATAACATAAAGCACAAAGACTATTTTTTCCCTAAAAACCCACAAACCTTAACCTAAACAAGTTCTTTCATCAGTATGGAAGTAAGGATAGATGTCAAAGTCCCCAAACCCTAGTTAAAAATGATGTTAGACACTACAAAAAGATGGAGTTGATAATTTTGGAGTGTATGATAGCTTATTAGTAAATCTAATAGATGGTTGGGATACAAACTACTATCTAACTGTGTAAATTTTGAAGTCCTTCCCTATATGATAACCCCAATGGGCACTCAAAGACTAGATCCAATTAGGAATGGGTGCTTGGAGGCAATACTAGTTGGTGAAAGGTTAATGGTTGCTCCTAGAGTGGCAATTTTGATGATGTTGATACAATAGTCCCTTAATAGTCTGCATTCAACACCCATGGCCTAGGTCAACACCCAATTTATTGGTACAACAATAATATATGCCCCAAAAGATGATGCTAGTTGTAAGGAGGGTGACATTAGATGAAAGGAGGTCTAAAATAATTAATAAAGGTGTCCATAAGTGTGATTCCAGTAGTCTAGGGAAATTACAATAGAAATAAACCCCCAAAAGTAAGACAAATAGCCTCTAAGGAGGGTTTTCCTTGAATTTTTAAAATCCTAGTGGTATGCAACAACAAATTCATGTTACCAATTGGTAATAATTACATTTATTTTCTACATAGATGTGGCTTTTGTATGGAACCACCACATAAGGGTGGAGGGTTTTCATCTTCAAACCTAATTATAATGGAGGGTTTCCATCCTCACAAGCAAAAGTTGAAAGAATTCTGTTTTCAATCGTTAATAATGAATAATGAATGATTGAATAATATTTTGGCCCCACTTGTCCTTTTATAATTTCACTTTTTCCCAATTTCACCCTAAAATTATTTTAAAATATTTTTAATTAAATATTTATTTTTCATCCTCTTAATAATAATTACTTTTGATCATTTAATGAATATTTCCTTTTTAACCATGTAAATAATATTGCTTTTTTGGCCCCTTTAAATAATAATAACACCTAAGTGTCATTTTATCACATTATAAAATAAAGTAACCTCAGATAACTTAAATATATTATTATTAAATTATTTCCCTCATTTAATTCCTTAGCCTATGGGAAATGAAGATAGACTTTAGGTGCATTCCCGTTTAATTATTTTGAAAAAGGGGACATGATAGACTATGATGATACTATTGGAGATATACAAAATTAATCATTTACAGTCTTCACTAGAACTCAGAATAAAAAATAATAATAATAAAATGATAAACAAGAAGAAACTACAAAAGTCATTCTTCCACACGAAACTATTTCATCAGGACAAATGAAAGGCAAGCAACCAATGGCTAAGACATGTGAATCTCCTCAAATAATTGTTGGCACTTATCTAAAAGGTAACAATGGTATGAATGTTTCTCAACCCATTGAAAGTTCTTCTACTACCTTGCTATCTTTTAGTATAATTGAACATATAAATAAAATCAAAATCCAAATTTCTCAAGCTGAGTATTGTTAGAGTAGAGATTTTATTTTTTCCCATATTTATTTAATAAGAGATTTTTTCTTCACTTGGATTTTTTTTACTTTCATGGATAATCATGCTTAGGTGTACTTGGAGTTACATTTTGATTAGATGAATAGGAAGTAACTCCCTTGACCAGATATTCTAGGTATGGGAGTTATTCTTTTATTATTGGATATTTGACCACTTTTCTTAGAGTTACTCGTGCACTCCTATATTTACATCTCTTTTGGTGGGATATTGTTCAATGGAAGATTCATTTTGGCTCTTATCTTATTTATGCAATATTATCATGTATGTGATTTCATTTTCTTACAACTATTATGTTGTGTACTTGATTGACTCATGACTATCATAAACTTATGCATTCACTTGATCTAGAGATCCTGACATCCACTCTGATATGGTATTAAAGCCACTCTAGTATTTTATTGTCTAAATTTTTATATTGTTAGTTTTGTTTGAAGTCATGAGATTTATCATTTGAAAATAAAATCTATATTTCATAATCTATTGTTGGTTTAATGCTCATCCTTGGTGGAGGCATTTTTTTTATAGACTTGGTTCATTGGCAACCATCACCATAATTTTTTTGGTTTCTTTATGACTACGTGTTCTATGTACCTTAGTGTGTTTTCCTACAAAATACCTACGTGCCTCCATACAACCTCAGACATTATGTGTTTTTACATGCTCAAGATCTACTCTATTAACACTACTCAACTCAACCCTATTGGCTCCTATGTGCTTTCTACTATTGTATCTAGGCTTTGGGTTTGATCTCTTGTGTTTAGTATCAGTATGTGTATTTTACCTCAGTTGGTTTTGAATTTTTAGGAGACTGATCAATTGGTTCTACATGTTTGACCCTAGTTTTGTGTTACTTTCAGATGACCTTCGAATATGGTATTTTAACTTGTTGAATCTACTATCATTTTTGCCTAGTCAGAACCACTAGTCTAAGATTCCTCTTTACTATCAATAACACACAATACTTCTACAATTTCAAAAGGTTTGAAAGTGTGGCTTAGGTTTCTCAAAAAATGGTAAGAGCATGGACTAAATTTCTCATAAAATAATGAGGTCATGGCTTAAATTACTCATAAAATGGTGAGAGCGTGGGAAAAGGGGCTGATCAAGTCGACCTCAAAAATTGAGCACTGCCTACATAGTCCAAATGGGCCTCAGGTCAATGTAGTTTAACCCTAATAGAAATTTATATGAATCAATAATAGGGTTGAAGATAGGAATGGCACATGAAAAAAATAAATGGCATAGGAAAAAAATAAATGGCATAGGCATAGAATAAATGGCATAGGCAAAGAATAAATGGCACATGATTTTAACAAGAGATGAAATATTTATTTTAAATACCACCATACAAGGAAATCATGTTTAAGATATTTTGAGATACTACCTATTTTGGATGTGTTGATGGTGACCAAATCTAAACAATCTATTTGAAAATTTATCTAAATTATAGCTTTTAGAACTATCCATTATACTGATAAACTGGAATCAAGATCGAGAATGGTAATAGGATGAGGTAATAAGATCAAGATGGATAGACTTAATTGGAAACATAATGAAGGGAAGGTAATTTTAGGTCATGTCCCTAAGTAGGGATCCTCATAAACAATGTTCAAACAAATCAAGTGTAAAAATGTTTGAGATGTATAATATTCATGGGCTCATCCAACTCTTCACCATTTGGTTTAGCTAATCTATATGTGCCAGATCCATAGTTTTTTATGATAATGAATAGGCCCAACCAATTAGGCTCAAACTTTCCTTTCTTTTCATTGGTGGCATTGGTATTTTTATGGTTCTCTTTCAGGATAAGATCACCATGTTCAAAGTCTTTGTATTTGATACGCTTATTGTAACTATGATGTAGCCTATTCTGATATACCTAAATGTTGTTCAAAGTAGCTATCTAATTTTCATCAAGTATATCTAATTATTATAGCTGAGAAACTCTATATTCATATTCATCAATGATATGCTTAAATGAAATCCACAAGGAAACTTGATCTCGATAAGGAGAATAACTTTAGTTCCATAAACAAGGGAATATAACGTGGTTCCTGTTAAAGTTTGGGTATTGGTATATAGGGCCTAGAGGTTGGGAAATAATTTTAAATGCAATCATGGATAAAAGTATTAACAGTCTTATTAAGAATTTTGATCAAAGTTTTGTTCTAATGCTTTGGCCTAGACATTGATTTCAGGAAAATAGGCAATGGAAAAATGTTGTGTAATTTGGTATTTGTCACAAAGGGTTTTGAAGTCATTATTTTTAGAGTCACTTCCATTTTAAAAAATGAGGTCAGATGGAATTCCAAAGTGATGTAGAGTTAACCTTGCCTAAAACCTTCTTGCATCATCTCTTAGGTCTAATCTCTCATTTGAAAGCCTTCTTGGTTATCTGATTTGTTTTCAATTTGCAAGTACCTTGATTGACCTTCATCTAGTCACCTTCATCATCATCTGATAATAAAACCTCACTCACCTTTTCCTCTACTTGGCTCTCTACTTGATGTAGATACTTGGCCTAAAACTCTAAAATAGGGTTTTATGTCTCTTGATCTCCTCAACTGAGGTAATTTTGATCATCCATCTATCTCTAAAAACTCATTTCATATGTCCAAACCAATATACCAAATCTCAAATAAAAACTCTTCATGCAACACACTTTTCCTTTCTTGAAGGTTCAATCCTTATAGCCTTATTTTTATATAAATCTCCTTATTTTGGACAAACCACTCAACTCTTTGACAAATTAACACCATTTATTGACACCTTTTATCCCATTTCAACTAGACACAAGGTTTCTTAGCTCAAATCCCAAGATATACTTTTGATCTCTCCTCATTTCTCCTCTTTTAGGCCTTCTTTAATGCAAAGTTCCTAGGTTAAAGTTATCCACAGGGCTTCACGATAGAATAAAACCATATTAGGATACCATTTAAGCCCCTCTTGCTTCATGCCAAGTTTTATGACTCTCAAAGTGAGTGTTTTTCTCTCATAACCTTCTAACCAACTAGGTCTCTCTTAGGCCTAGTCACCTACATAGACTTGGAAATATGTACAGATCATACTTTATCACTCTAGAAACCATTGAATCAATTGGTACACATAAAGGTACACTTTTTCACAAAGGTTTAGGAAATTTTAAGGGACGAATATCTAAATATGCAAGTTCTTAGGTATAAACCCTAGTTAATTTGAAAACCAAAGAACTTAAATCTATTGTAAGACCTTGATAAGGTCTGTCTAGACTCATAACACCTTATTAAAGGTTAGTTTCCTTTAAATAATCATATAAACTTATTAATAAGCAACTTGATAGAGTTTTGAGTAGGAAGAGTGGATTGGATTTTCTTAACATACAAAGGAAAAATAATAGACAAAGTTTCCACTATCCTTTTTACACTTCCAACCTTGAATAAATCACAATAAAAATATTTGTTACCTTCTTCTTGACTGTGTTAATAGAGTTATACAACCTGACTATGTATGATCATAGAGAGTTAGAAAAGATGAGTCTTATCACTTATAATTTATGATCATCCCTTAAATTGAGATGCGTCATCAAGGAATGATTTTGATTCATCTCCATTGGTAAGGACTGATTTTGCTTCCCTTTTTGTTCTAGCTAAAAGATGAAGGTTAGACAATGCTTCTTGCAACAAACTCTTTTGTCTTGGAATGGAAAATGTGTCCTACATGGAAATGTTTACATTTTTCTTCTTCATTTGATAAATAATATTGAAAGGGACCCCATTTACCTTTGGATATACCTTAGGAGCAATAAGACTTTCCTTGGTTTGAGTGGATGGAACCTGATCCTTGGACTGTAACTCATTCCTTATGGGCTAGTTTTGGGACTGCATTTTTTTAGGGGTAGCCTAATTTGAGTGAATTTGAGGTGTTACAATGGTTATATTCACTTTGGATAATTCACGAGGAGTTTTAGAAGCTACAACTTAGCCAACTAAGGAAGAAGGACCTTCCCATACTATTCTTATTTTGAACCTTGTATCATGTGATAAAAATGTACCACCTTTACTTATATTTTTAATCTGATTCATACCAAATAATTTACCTTCTTACTAATTTACATGTTTGACCCTAGTTTTGTGTTTCTTCCAGATGTCCTTTGGATATGGTATTTTTACTTATTAAATATACTGTCATTTCCACCTAGTTAGAACCACCATTATAAGATGCCTCTTTACCATCAGCAACATATAAGACTCCTACAATTTTAAAAGGCTTGAAAGTGTGGATTAGGTTGCTCAAAAATGGTAAGAGCATGGACTAACTTGTTTATAAAACAATGAGATTGTGGCTTACATTACTAATAAAATGGTGAGAGCGAGGGAAAAGGGGGTGATCAAGTTGACCTCAGAAACTGAGCACTGCCTACATAGTCCAAATGGGCCTCAGGTCAATGTAGTTTAACCCTAATATAAATTTATATGAATCAATAGTAGGGTTGAAGATAGGAATGACACATGAAAAAAATAAATGGCATAGGAAAAAAATAAATGGTATAGGCAAAGAATAAATGGCATAGGCAAAGAATAAATGGCATATGCATAGAATAAATGGCATAGGCAAAGAATAAATGGCACATGATTTTAACAAGAGATGAAAGATGTATTTTAAATACCACCATACAAGGAAATCATGTTTAAGATATTTTGAGATACTACCTATTATGGATGTGTTGATGGTGACCAAATCTGAACAATCTATTTGAAAATTTATCTAAATTATAGCTTTTGGAACTATCCATTATACTGATAAACTGGAATCAAGATTGAGAATGGTAATAGGATGAGGGAATAAGATCAAGATGGATAAATGCAATTGGAAACATAATGAAGGGAAGGTAATTTTAAGTCATGTCCCTAATTAGGGGTCCTCATAAATAATGTTCAAACAAATCAAGTGTAAAAATGTTTGAGATGTATAATATTCATGGGCTCATCTAACTCTTCACCATTTGGTTTAGCCAATATATATACTCCAGATCCATAGTTTGTTATGATGATGAATGGGCCCAACCAATTAGGCTCAAAATTTCCTTTCTTTTCATAGGTGGCATTGGAATTTTTATGGTTCTCTTTCAAGACAAGATCACCATGTTCAAAGTCTTTGTATTTGATACGCTTATTGTAACTATGATGTAGCTTATTCTAATATGCCTGAATGTTGTTCAAAGTAGCTCTCCAATTTTCATCAAGTATAAATAATTATTGCAAATGGGAAACTCATATTCATTTTCATCAATGATATGCTTTAATAAAACCCACAAGGAAACTTGATCTCGATAGGGAGAATAGCTTCAGTTCCATAAACAAGGGAATATAACGTGGCTTCAATTAGAGTTTGGGTATTGGTATGGTAGGCCCAGAGGTTGGGAAATAATTTTAAATGTCAATCGTGGATAAAAGTATTAACAATCTTATTAAGAATTTGGATCAAAGGTTTGTTCTAATGCTTTGGCCTGGCCATTGATTTGAGGAAAATAGGTAATGGAAAAATGTTGTGTAATTTGGTATTTGGCACAAAGGGATTTAAATTCATTATTTTTAAAGTCACTTCCATTTTCAAAAATGAGGTCAGATGGAATTCCAAAGTGATGTAGAGTTAACCTCACCTACAACCTTCTTGCATCATCTCTTAGGTCTAATCTCTCATTTGAAATCCTTCTTGGTTCTCTGATTTGTTTTCAACTTGCAAGTACCTTGATTGACCTTCAACTTTGCTCATGAGCCTTTTTTTTCACTTAATATTCTTATTGTGACCTTATATATTCATTCATTTGGTCACCTTCATCATCATCTGATAATAAAATCTCACTCACCTTTTCCTCTACTTGGCTCTTTACTTGATGTAGATACTTAGGCCTAAAAGCCTAAAACAAGGTCTTATGTCTCTTGGTCTCCTCAATTGAGGTACTTCTGATCATTCATCTATATCTAAAAACTCCTTTTATATGTCCAAACCAATATATTAAATCTCAAACAAAAACTCTTCATGCAACACACTTGTCCTTTCTTAAAGGTTCAATCCTTGTAACCTTCTTTTTATATAAATCTCTTTATTTTGGACAAACCACTCAACTCCTTGAAAAATTAACATATTTTATCCCATTACAACTAGACACAAGGTTTCTTGGCTCAAATCCCAAGATATACTTCTAATCTCTCCTTATTTTTCCTCTTTTAGGCCTCTTTTAATACAAAGTTCCCAGATTAAAGTTATCCATAATGCTTTACAACATACTAAAACCATATTAGGATACCATTTAAGCCCCTCTTGCTTCATGCCAAGTTTTATGACTCTCAAAGTGAGTGTCTTTTTCTCACAACCTTCTAACCAACTAGGTCTCTCTTAGGCCTAGTCACCTACATAGACGTGGAAATATGTATAGATCATGTTGTATCACTCTAGAAATCGTTGAATCAATTGATACACATAAAGGTAAACTTTTTCACAAAGGTTTAGGAATTTTTAAGGGTGGAATATTTGAATATGCAATTTCTTAGGTAGAAACCCTAGTTTCTTTAAAAGCTAAAGAACTTCAATCTATTCTAAGACCTAGATAAGGTCTGTTTAGACTCATAACACCTTATTAAAGCATTAGTTGCCTTTAAATAATCATAGAAAGTTATTAGTAAAAAAATTGATAGAGTTCTGAGTAGGAAGAGTGGATTGTGTGTCAATATCATGAAGATTATGTTGAATCCAAACCCTCTAATTGGATTTTATTATCATACAAAGGCAAAACAATAGGAAAAGTTTCCACTATCCTTTTTATACTTCTAACCTTGAATAAATCACAATAAAAATATTTTTTACCTTCCTCTTGACTGTGTGAATAGATTTTTACAACCTAACTATGTATGATCATAAAGAGTTCGAAAGGAGGAGGCTTATCACTCATAATTTATTATCATCCCTTAAACTGAGATGCATTATCAGGGAATGATTTTGATTCTTCTGCATTGGTAAGGACTGATTTTTCTTCCCTTTTTGTTCTAGCTAAAAGATGAAGTTTAGATAACGCTTCTTGCAATAAACTCTTTTGTCCTAGAATGGAAAATGTTTCCCACATGGTAATGCTTACATTTTTATTCTTCATTTTCTCAATATTATTGAAAGGGACCCCATTTATCTTTGGATATACCTTAGGAGCAACAATACTTTCCTTGGGTTAAGTGGTTAGAACCTGATCCTTGGACTATAACACATTATTTATGGGCTAGTTTTGGGACCTCATTTTCTTAGGGGTTGTCTAATTTGAGTGCATTTGAGGTGTTCCAATGGTTATCTTCTCTTTGGCTACTTCACGAGGAGTTTGAGAAGCTAAAACTTAACCAACTAAGGAAGAAGGACCTTCCCATAATATTCATATTTTGAACCTTGTATTATGTGCTACAAGGGTATCAACTTTAATTATATTTTCAATTTGATTCATACCAAACAATTTACCTTCTTGATAATTTACCAAAGTGGAATCACCATATACTAAACTATGCTTTTGTGATGAAAAGACAAAAGAAAGAAGCTGAAAACTAAAAATAAGGTAATGCACCAAGTTTGAATATCTCTTATACCTTATTAGAGAAACACAATATGATTGATAAAGATTGAATTTGCTCTACATAATCTTCAAACTAGGCATATCTTGCATACGTATTTCATATGGAGGTGGTGGCCTATACTAGAACTAGAGGGATGGATAAAAGGCCCTGCACAAGATACAATCAACAAGTTTCCAAAACTAATTACCTACATAAATAGTTATAACACAACATATGACCTATAAAGTATGAACCTACTTGCAACAATGTGAAGGGAAATGGACATATACAAGGGATAATACTCTCTACCACATGCATAGATCGATAAAATGCAAGAATTAACACAAGATACAAATATGGAGAAAGTAAATACTTAGTCTTTTATTAATTTAAAGGCTTAAAATCTAGTATTAAAAGTCTCTATAGAAGCATAATTTATTTATACCCAATAAAAGGATTATAATTCAGGCATTTCCAGCCATATTTATAAGGAATGAGAGACAAGAGAGGAGAAGAAGCACTACTAGACTGCATAAATGTAATTTTTACAACATGTATTACCCTATTCAAGAGAGAAGACAAGTATAAAATGAGGACATTTGACCTTCTTCAATGCACTAACACTATTATCAATGATGATTCTCCAAAGAAGGTGGTGTAGTAGTGAAAGAAGGAGCCTTGTTATTTTAATCCTTTGGTGGCCTTATGGATGATGAATGTGATCTTATTGGGTTCTTCCACTTGAGAAAATCTTTCATTTATTTATGTAATTCACCCCTCTCTCCACACTCACATTTTAAAACTGATTACATGGTTAAAAAGAAAGAAGACCTCCCACACCACTTAGAGCCTTAAAGGGTGTCTTACCTGAATTGAAACCTTATGAAAGGAGTCACATGTTTATGAGATCAATTTTCTAATGCTTTAAATCTACATCATGGCCTTAATTACCCTTAAATATAACCTATGGTCATGCTTGACATGTCATATGATCTTAATTAATTTGAATATTACCTTGGAACTCACGTGGTGGTCCTTAAGAGAGGTATAAAAGTTAATGTAGTGTGATAGTTTCTTATGAGGACTCTGTTGTCCCCAAAAATAGACTTCTCATTTTTGGGAAAACATGTGAACTATTTTGGTTCAATAGACCAAAATAATCTCTTCCCTTCTCAATTTTTTTTTTGAGCATTCAAATTCCTCATTTTTCAAGCTTCTCAAAAATCTACGGACTCTGCAGACTTGAATCTACAGACTCTGCAGGCTTGAATATATGAAATCTACAGGAAGAAAATCTACGGACTCTACAGGCCAAGTTCTACAAGCTTCACATGTTGATTTCTATGGACTCTATAGGAAAGAAGCAAGCTCTCAACACTTGGGCAATTTCAAAATTGGTTCAACGACAAGGTTCAACCAAAAGAGTTCATCGGCAAGCTTCTAAGCAAGGATTGAACCATTGAACCGTTGAACCTTGAACCATTTTGGTTCAATGGGTTCAATGGGTTTAAAGGTTCAACATTAGTAGCAAGAGTTAAGCATATTCATCAAGGTTCAAAGTTCAACCACTTCAAGGTTCAACAGCTTCAAAACACTTATCAAAGAGAAGGCTTAAACCATTGAACCGTTGAACCATTGAACCACTTTGGTTCAAAAGTTCAATGGGTTCAATGGTTCAACAGGTTCAACAACCAAATCGTCCAATGTGTTTGGTTCAAAAAGATCAAAAGGACTTGGCCAAATAAAAAGATTGAACCGATTGAACCGTTGAACCTTGAACCAAAAGGTTCAATGAGTTCACAGGTTTAAAGGTTCAACCAGTGCGATGAAGATCAAAGAGCTTAGAAAGAACAAGGAAGTGACAAACAAAGGATGAACCAATGAACCAATTGAACCTTGAACTGAAAGAGTTTAAATTTCAATGGTTCATGGGTTCAAAGGTTCAAAGGTAGCCTCAGTCAAGGAAAGAAGTCGCAAACAGGTGGCTCAACGGATGGTTCAACCAAGGAGCGAGAAAGCGATTAAACCAAGAAGCGATGGAACAAAAGAGGTAGAATGAATCGATGAACTAATGAACCAATGTACTTTTATCAAGTTTAGAGGTTTAAGGTTCAACATGGTTCAAGTGGCTAGCGACCATTAATGGCCCCACAAACGTCAAATTTAAAGTAAGGGAATATTCGTTGAAATTCAAATAAAGCATGGAACTTGAAGGAAGAACCAAGTGACTAGCTGAAAAGATAGCCCAAGAGATTAAATTCCAAGAAGAGATAAAGTTAGAAAAGACAAAGTTGGAAAGGACAAAAGTAAAAAGAGGGAAAAGCCTGAAATATCTATGCAAAAGTTATTCCAGTAGGTGGAACAGTTCACAAAGTAGATATTTGAGCTTGCAAACATTAAAGGCACAACCTGTTAGTCTCCTTTGGAGTAAAGACAAAATGGATGGCTATGCAGTTGTTAGAGGGAATAGATCAGATGATCAAGACTCAGGAGAAGACATATTAGATGAATAGACATGCCATAGTTAAGACAATGCACTGTTCCAAGCATGGCCCCTCTAGACAGTACTGAAGGTGCATTGAAGGCATTGACAGTAGCATGGGCCATCCCATGGGAGAGAGTGCCAAGCTTTACTTGGTGGCTATATATTGTAATCTCTCATTTTTTACAAGGGAGATCTTCCCAATATAGAAGTGAAACTCTGCCCAAATTGAAAGGCGAATACTAAGACTTTGAGCTCAGATTGTTGTTCATATCATTTTATCTAAATGAGAAAGCAAGTTGTTTGCAGACTTTGTGCTGTCATACCTTGTATCATTTTAGGAGATTGTTCTTATGTCTATTTTCTAAATGTGTTCTTGTTTATTTAATTTGGCAAGTAGAACTAGTGGAAGTAATCAGGAAAGTGTCCTGAAGCCAACTGTGGGGAGACTTTGTGCCCCCACAATTGCCTTTAGTGTGTTTTCTTTTTGTTTCTGTGTAAAGGACCTTTGGATGACTTTGTGCCCTCATTGTCCTTCGTATCTCACTCTTAGGAAGTTGAGGTGGAGACTTTGTGCTACATCTCAGGCTACTATTTACTACACCCTTGGCACTCGGTTACTTATCCTACCAGAAAGATTCCTATTGTTTGCAAGAACAAGCACTTCTAAAAGAAGAGAAGTGCCTTCTGTCACTTCACCATGATTTCTACTATCCAGGAAGGGATCTGGCTCTTGGCTGAATATTACTTCTAAAAGAAGAGAAGAACTTTCAACAATCACCCAAGATTTCTCCTCTATTTTTTAGCATCATCTCTGAAAAAAGAGAGATGGATGGTTTATCCCACCCCTGTGTCTTACTTTCTGCTTATATATATATAGTATATAGCCTCCGTATATTTAATAGGGAACCTCCCCTTGATGAGAGGAGATATTTGTCCCCTATTGATGTAGTAAAACTATACACCTGGATGACCAATCTCCCTATGCTATGGTGATAGGAACTATTTTTCTCACCAGTTAGCTGGTTGACAAAATATTCACCCAACAGTTTTTGGTGACTCCACTGGGGAAGAGCGTGTAGTTTGAAGTCTCAAACTTCAAGCTGAAGCAATTCCTAATCTTTTCCATTTTTGTTCTATACTCTAACAACTCCACATTATACCAGAAGCTAGAAATTCCAAGGTGTTGTTGACCCTACTTTTGAGTTGGTGTAGCAGAGTAATTTTGAGTTGTTTCCTCCACAACCTCACCTTCAACGAACTAGGAATCTTCCTCCAAGCCCTACCAAGCCACCAACACAAGGTAGAGCTTCATTTTCTGCTACTAGTAGAGCTTTGCCTATCCATTCTCCACCTAGATTTGTGATCCTATTTTTACATAATCAAATCATGGCTCAAGGCCCCTGGGGTAACTCATTCGGCCCACTCAATTTGACTCCACCCCTGCATGAACTTCCATGTAGCTCAAGAAAGAATTTCCCCAAGTTCTTTGGGGATGGTAAAGTTCACCTTGATGAACACATTGCATCTTTTAGCATATCCTGTGGCATAATAGGGGTGGAATTTGAAGACATAACAGTCAGGCTATTTGTGGAGACACTACAAGGCGCTGTTATAGACTAGTTCTACCACTTGCAGGCTAGATCAGTGATCAATTGGGATACACTTAAAGATAAATTTAAAGCCAAGTTCAAGCTTGTAGAAGATGCACATGCCTTGCTAGCCTAGCTCACACATATGAAGAAGGATCCCCATGAACCTATGAGGGACTTCATTGCCAGGTTCGACAAGCTGAGGCACAGGATTCCCATGGTCGCCCAGCTGACACCTCAGAATCTCAAGTGTTTTTTCATCAACTCACAACTACCTGAAGTGAGTTTCTTGCTGAAATGGGCTAGACACATAGACCTTGTTTCTGCTCAGGACTTGGATACTAAGGTAGAATATGACCTTATCTTGGCTGGAAAGATAAGAAGAGATCCAAATAGAGGTAAATCTTCTCCTTCTGAATACTCCCCTTTAGCCACCACTGATCCAATGGTGCAAAAGTTAGCAAATGAATTGCTGGTCCTCAAAAGATAAATGGCCCAAGTTATGTCTACTCCTCCTAATCAGGATATGCCAAGGAGGACATTTCAGAATCAGACATACCAAGGTAATGTTGCCAGGAATTAAGGGCAGCCAAATCATCTTCCTCCCCCGTAGAGGAACCTTGCCCTTGAAGCACCTCTAACCAACTCAGTAGTTGGATATTTGGAATTAGAACATGATTTCTCTTTCCAACCTGAGTTTGATCAAGAAAATGATGTTGGTCTCTTCATGGAGGATCAAGAATAATTAGTTGGTGACTCCCACATTGGTTTTCTAAATTACCAGGATGAACCCAGAAGTAAAGATGAAGCAGTCAAGGGATCATACTTAGTATTCACCTGGTCTAAGAATCAGTCAGCCCAACAAGCTGATAAAGAAAGAATAGAGGAGTGAGCTCAGCCTATAATTACAATTACTAAGCATGAAACCACTCTGCCCTTCCAGCCAAAGGATCTGGTGATTGTAAGAAAGGTAAGTACCTCAAATGCCCCTACGCCTTCTACTTCAAATTTACAGTCCAGTCCTCCCCCTTTCAAAAATAAAAAGGATGAACTCCCATCCTCTACTCCTAGATCATTCTAGGCATTTGACATAATTGATCATGTCAAGAAATCCAAAATTCAAACGTCTAAATTTGAGTTCCTGCAGTCCAATCCTAAGCAATTAGACAAGTTGGTTCAATGTGTCAAGAACCAAACCATCCCTACAAGACAAGAGGTTAAGAAAGTAACTCATGGTCCCCCAATGAACATGCCCATCCCAAAAAATCATGTCATTACCCCTCTTGCTGCCCCTGGGAAAATAGAGCCTTTCTATGTTTCCCTGTTGATAAATGGTCACCAGCTCAACAATTGCATCATTGATTTTGGGGCTTCAGACAATGTCATGCCTGCTAAAGTGGCAAAATCTCTAGGTCTCACACTAACCAAGACATTTGAGAGATTTTTCTCCATGGAGAACAAACAAGTGCCACTGCTGTGGCAAATTAAAGATGCCCAATTTGCATTTGCTGCCTTTCCAAACAAGCGGATCAAGATGACTGTCCTAGTGGCCAACGTCCCAACATCATATGGCATCCTTCTTGGGTGGAAATTCTGCAAGGATGTTGGAGGGGAATTAAGCATAAACTTGTCTTAGGCAAGAATCCCTATGAAAGGTGTAATGCAGAGGTTGCTTCTTGAGAAGGAGGCAAAATATGTCGTTACTCAGACATCAAGGCCTGAAGCTCAAATTCTATTTGAGTCTTCAGGCAGGGGTAATTATTTTCTATCTACTGAAGACATTCATGTTTTAGCAGATGAAAATTATATAGGTGATGATCTAAGAATTGGTTTAGATGAAACAAAACCAAGTATGCCTGATAGTGCCAATCATTGGCAAGTGTTAAATGGGAACAATCAAATCATGTGCTGGACTGAACCAGAAGAGTAACCAATTATGGTAATAGACCATGCTATTATGCATCAAAATTAGGAAAATTAACTCTTTGCCAAGAGAGTAAAGATTTATGGTTTTTGGATCAAAATTCAAGTCTTGCTATGGGGCAAGAGGAGAAAACCAAAGGGAGGACACAAAAAATTGGTTTCCTGGTGGAGAGTTCCATTCACTCGTCACCAATTTTGGGGACAAAATGGTTTCCTATTAGTTTATCAGGATGGAACACCATTTTCATTGTCTCACAATGGGCAGCATCTAAATCACTTCAATTCTTGAAGTGTCAGATAAGTTCACCTATACATATGTACATTTGTATAGTCTTTGGTTCTATTTTATGCTTTTCATTTTCATTTTCACTTTTTGGAGCCTTTATTTTTGGGTAGCATGACTCCGTAGCCCAATGGCACACTTCAAGGCACTATAGATTCTAGTTTCTACTCCCCTTATCTATTCAAAGTTCTCATTTGAAGGAAGTTCCCCAACTGGAGCCATATGTTGTCCCCAAAAATAGACTTCTCATTTTTGGGACAACATGTGAACTATTTTGGTTCAACAGACCAAAATAATCTCTTCCCTTCTCGAAATTTGTTCTAAGCATTCAACTTCCTCATTTTTCAAGCTTCTCAAAAATCTATAGACTCTACAGGCTTGAATCTATAGACTTTATAGGCTTGAATCTATGGACTCTGCAGGAAGAAAATCTACGAACTCTGCAGGCCAAGTTCTACGGGCTTCACAGGTTGATTTCTACAGACTCTGCAAGAAAGAATCAAGCTCTCAACACTTGGGCAATTTCAAAATTGGTTCAACAACAAGGTTCAACCAAAAGAGTTCATCGGCAAGCTTCTAAGCAAGGATTGAACCATTGAACCATTGAGCCTTGAACCATTTTGGTTCAATGGGTTCAATGTCAGCAACAAGAGTTAAGCGCATTTGTCAAGGTTCAAAGTTCAACCGCTTCAAGGTTCAATGGCTTCAAAACACTTATCAAAGAGAAGGCTTAAACCATTGAACTGTTGAACCATTGAACCACTTTGGTTCAAAGGTTCAACCGGTTCAATGGTTTAATAGGTTCAACGACCAAATGGTTCAATGTGTTTAGTTCAAAAAGATCAAAAGGACTTGGCCAAATAAAAATAATGAATCGATTGAATCGTTGAACCTTGAACCAAAAGGTCCAATGAGTTCATAGGTTCAAAGGTTCAACTAGTGTGATGAAGATCAAAGAGCTTAGAAAGAACAAGGAAGTGACAGACAAAGGATGAACCAATGAACCGAAAGAGTTCAAAGTTCAATGGTTCATGGGTTCAAAGGCAGCCTCAGTTAAGGAAAGAAGCTGTAAACATGTGGTTCAACGGATGGTTTAACCAAGGAGCAGGAAAGTGATTGAACCAGGAAGTGATGGAACAAAAGAGGTATAATGAATTGATGAACCAATGAACCAATGTACTTTTAGCGAGTTCAAAGGTTTAAGGTTCAACATGGTTCAAGTAGCTAGCGACCATTGATGGCCCCACAAACATCAAATTTAAAGTAAGGTAATATCCATTGAAATTCAAATAAAGCATGGAACTTGAAGGAAGAACCAAGCAACTGGCTAAAAAGATAGCCTAGGAGCTTAAATTCTAGGAAGAGACAAAGCTGGACAAGACAAAGCTAGAAAGGACAAAAGCAAAAAGAGGGAAAAACCTAAAATATCTATGCAAAAGTTATTCCAGTAGGTGGAACAGTCTGTAAAGTAGATATTTGAGCTTGTAAACATTGAAGGCATGACCTGTTGGTCTCCTTTGGAGTAAAGACAAAATGGACAGCTATGCAGATGTTAGAGGGAACATACCAAATGATCCAGACTCAAGAGAAGACATATTAGATGAATAGACATGCCATAGTTAACTCAATGCACTATTCCAGGCATGGTTCCTCCAGATAGAACTGAAGGTGCATTGAAGGCGTTGATAGTAGCATGGGTCATCCCATGGGAGAGAGCACTAAGCTTTGCTTGGTGGCTATATATTGTAATCTCTCATTTGTTACAAGGGAGATCTTCCCAATACAAAAGTGAAAATCTACCCAAATTGAAAGGTGAATACTAAGACTTTGAGCTCAGATTGTTGCTCATATCATTTTATCCGAATGAGAAAGCAAGTTGTTTATAGACTTTGTGCTGTCATAGCTTGCATCATTTTAGGAGATTGTTCTTATGTCTATCTTCTGAATGTGTTCTTATTTATTTAATTTGGCAAGTAAAACTAGTGGAATTAATCAGGAAGGTGTCCTGAAGCCAACTGTGGAGAGACTTTGTGCCCCCATAATTGCCTTTAGTGTGTTTTCTTTCTATTTTTGTGTAAATGACCTTTGGATGACTTTTTGACCTCATTGTCCTTTGTATCTCACTCTTGGGCAGTCAAGGTGGAGACTTTGTGCTACATCTCAAGCTGCTGGTTACTATGCCCTTGGCACCCAGTTACTTATCCTACCAGAAAGATTCCTATTGTTTTCAAGAACAAGCACTTCTAAAAGAAGAGAAGTACCTTCTGTCACTTCACCAAAATTTCTACTATCCAGGAAGGGATCTAGCTCTTGGATGAATGTTACTTCTGAAAGAAGATAAGTACCTTCACCAATCACCTAGGATTTCTCCTCTGTTTGTTAGCATCATCTCTGAAAAAAGAGAGATGGATGGTTTATCCCACCCCTATGTCTTACTTTCTGCTTATATATATATATATAGTATATAGCCTCTGTATATTTAATAGGGAACCTCCCCTTGATGAGAGGAGAGATTTGTCCCCTGTTGATGTAGTAAAACTGCACACTTGGATGACCAATCTCCCTATGCTGTGGTGATAGGAACTATTTTGCTCACCAGTTAGCTAGTCGACAAAATATTCACCCAACAAACTCAACAAGACACTTGATAATTTTATATCTTCATGATTGACAATCCCATTTTTTCCTTTCATCCTCTTGGAAAACTTTTAAAACCTCTTGAAATCTATTTGATGACTAGACCAAAAATGGAAGGTGTTTTATATCTTTATTTCCAATTTGACTCCATACTTTAGAATTTCTTGTTTTAAAGACATTCAAACCCTTTCAATCATCAAGCTTGATACATAATCTCATTGAGAAACCTTGAAGATTGACCTCCAACCTTGATCAAATAAGTAATATTCTTCATAGCCTAAAACTTTTACCATTTTATTGCATTTACTCTGATGGGTGTGAAGCCAATATTCATAATCATTATTCATAGTCATTATTCATGTGATGAGATGGCAATGATGAGTCAAAAATGAATATGCAAGTGATGTGGTAGGTGATGTAGATGATTATGTAGGAAGGTGATGTGTCATGTTGATGTTGTGGTATAGTCCATATAGGATCTCCCATGTGATCATGAATATGTGAATGGAGTGGGGTGTAGTACTCCACTAAGGCACAAGCTTATATGATTATTAGTTCACATGTTGTTGTCTTTTGGTGAGAATAAGACAATGTAATATATTGGGTGCATCTCTTATGTGGAATCATGATCTGGTATGTGGGAGAAGTTAAAAAGGTGTTGGGACATGTTTTGGAAGCTTATGTGCACATGGGATAGTGGGGGACATTATTTACTATTATTTATTGAAGGCACATGTGAAGTGGGGCATAGAATTTTGGATACACATGAAGGAAGTCAAGGGACATTATGAATATTCTAATTAATTTTGACCTTTGAACATGGGCCAAACATGCCACTTGTGATCTCTTTAGCCTCCATGGATATGGGGCACATTTTCTCCCTTCCTCTTAGTTTCTCTCTAACTCTTATATCTCTTATGTAAATGTTATACAACATATCTCTCTTATTGTATTTGGTAAGGTTATATGCAAGTGAATTATAGCATTCATTCTATTCTCCTTGTAAGCCTTGTAAAGGCCTTGAAGACTTGTTAAGTCTTGGATGCAAAGCTTGGTAGAGATCTTGTGGTAAGCTTGGTGTTAGCTTACAACGGTGCAAGGTGTTAATAATTGTTGAAGTCTTTATGTGCAAGATTGGTTGAGAGATTAGCAGTAATCTTGGTGATGTAGAGTTTTCTTGATTATCTTATCAATCTTGAAATCTTGACCAAACTCTAGGATTTTTGACCCTTCCTATTAGCCCTTTGCCCCTATTATCTTACTTGTACAGAAAAGGCACAGATGGTTATGACTTACCAAAAGTATATTATTCTTTTCCCTATTAAGACACACCTGTGTGTCAATTTTAGTGGCTTAACTCCTTGCCTAAGTCTACTTTCCTTCTTTAGGCCTATTAAATCAGGCCTCTTTCTAGGCCTATTCCACTACAGACCTTCAAAATCCATAAAAATGGTCTGTACATGATTGAAACCATGTGATTCAATTACACCACCTTAACATTGATCATACTACAAACTTTTGTTGATTTTGATGGTTGAAACTCAAGATATGCTTAAAACCCTAGTTTAGGGCTTTTTCCACCATGTACTAGCGAAAGAGAAAACAAAAATCAATTAAGGATGTTTCCAAAGGTTTCCAATGACTGTGAAAGGTTTTATAGGTCTGTTTTGACCTTGTGAAAGTCCTCCAATATTTGTATATCCTTTACCAATCCACTATCATAGGCTTTTAACTCAAAATTCATCTGACTGTGTATGAAAACTATTGGTGCATAGGTCTATATCCATATGAATGGAAAAGATACATTGAGATGTAATAAAATTTTCAAATAAGCTGTAAAATCTTTCCAATAACTTACCTCAACACACTATAACTCATGAAAGTCAATTTAAAGATCATTCTTTTCCTTAAAATAAACACACAATCCAATCACCTAAGCATGCTGCATGAAGATAGGGTCTATATTATAGGTGCCAGTGCATAAAAGGGTTTATTTGTTATATGTGGAACCTTAAAATTCAAAAAATATCAAATACAACTTCATACATGTATGGTAATATGATTCCAAATTCTTTTATCTCTTAACAATAAAATACAATTTGCATACAGAAAGAACAACTCACAAAATAGGGATCTATTTGTAAGTGTATCTAAACAATAGATGAATTGATATTTATTATTCCTTGCACTTTTTAATCTCAAAACACACTCATAAATACTTCAAGAACATTTATAAAATTTATCAAATTCCATTTGATTATCAACTTCGAAAACACAGTCTGCAACAAAACCAACCAACTCATGAACAGGGGTTTGTGTCTTGGTCCTTCAAGAACAAGGGTATTTTTATCCTTTCCTTTGAGTATTGTATCTTAAAAAACATGAATTCATTATCATTCAAACAAATTTGGAAAAAATTACAAATCTCATTCTTTCATCAACAAAACATTTACAATTAACAACAAAAGTAATTACTTCAAAACAAGAGTTTGTGTTTTCTTATCAAAATCTGGATATCTTCTATTAATTGTTCTTGGGTTTGAAGTTCCCAATATATGAATACATTATAAGATTGAATAAAAACCAAAAATTGACAGGATTTATATCCAAGGTAACTACCATAACTACCTCTTGGACCTCTTCCCTTGTAGAGGTCTCTTGCTACATATCATTGTCTTAATTTTCACACAATATAATATATCTAGAATCATGAACATAGATTAATGAACATTTGGTGGATCTCCTATAATTTAAAATATCCTTATAAATGTTTATTAAAATTTTACCACCTTCACAAATATATAAGGGTCCTTAAAAAGGCTTGATAAGATTCAAATTTTCAAAAGGAGTTTTTTGGTGGGAAAAACTAGAATTCAAATTTCTTGCACTTTAAGACTACCTAGACTCCATATTAGGACTAATTAGGAACTATAGTACCTATTAGACACTTGATAGACTAACTTAAGACAAAAACAATCAATTTTTGGGTCTTTATAGGATGCCCCTGCATCATACTACCAAGCTAAAAAATGTTTGCCATAGGTGTTTGTTGATGCACTTGGTGTATGCTCCTGTCTAATTGCAATGAACATCTTTATATAAGGTATCTACTTATAATTTCCTCTCATATAGGTGAACATGTTATTGGGACCCATAATTAGGCCTTATTTGTTTCATCTTACTAAATAGTATACCTACACATGAAATAAAATTGTTAGGAAAGCATAGCTCTTGTTATCTTTTTCTTGCCTTGAAGGCGTATACCACTCTTCTACTTATACAAACCAATCCACCTTTTTATTTTTTCCAAGATTAACTTTTTTTGAAAATATGTATTCTTATTCCATCATCTATACTTCTTGTGCTTCCCACTCCACTTCATGTAAAACATGTTTTAGGTCCTTGCATGCTACATTATTGTGTAAATTCTTGGTTTGTTATTGTACATCACCATTATGACTGCTCTCTATCTCCTGCATATGCAAGTATTATGTGTTCAATTTCAACATCTCATTTCCTTGATTTTTCACTCTTATAGGATTGTATTGTGAGTCACTTAACTATCTTTCATGGATGTACTGCATGTTACTTAGCTCATTAACATTTTTTTCTTGTTCAAGATTCTCCCTCAAACATTTGAGTTTATCTAACATTCCTTCTTTGGCTACCATAGTCACCTTAAGATATTCATTAATCTCTATTTTGTCCTTTTCCTTGACTTATTTTTAACTTTGGTTAATGGATGCTTGCTCCTTACCTGCACTTATATCATAAAACATATGTTTAGCCATCATGGCTCTCTCTTGTGTTTTTTTCTTGGACACTTCATTGTCCATATTCCTCTCCTACTTGGTGTCATTCCCAAACCACTTCTTATCTATATCAACTATAATTTATATTATTATCTTGATATCATCTCTCTCATAGGCTTGTCTGCCCTTCTTATTTTGGTTTCCTTATTTATTGAGCATTCTCATAGGTGTTATGTCTTCTTCCTTTTGAAAACCACTCTCTTTTTGCATCTTGATGACTTATGCTATCACCTTGGATTCTTATTCAAATTATCTTTTGTCCATATTTTTTGACTCACAACTCTTCATACTAACCATCTCAATACATCTTATCTTTTCTTCTCTCTTTGGTGCCTTGACCAAACCCAAACTTTTTGTGGCTTTGCTCCGATATTGCTTTGTTTCCATCATCATTATTCTCTCATATTTTCTTTCTTCTTCACTCTTTAATAGGACAAGTATTCGTATCTATCCATATTTCTTATTGGTGTATGTATTAGCTTGACCATAATGAATAGCCTACCTATCAAATTTCCATGGTCTTCCTAATAGTAAATAACAAACATCTATGGGCATAATATCACACAATAATTTATCTATATATCCTTCTATATGGAATTCAACCTGACTTTGTTCACTTACCAAGATTTGATGTCCCTTATAAACCCATGCAACCTTGTATGGTTGTGGATGTGGCATCCTCTTCAAGTCTAATTTCTATACCATCTCTAAAGACACAATGTTATTAGTGCTTTCTCCATCAATCACTAAATCACAAACCTTACCTTTTTCTTTACACAGGCTTTTGAATAAGCTTCTTCTTTGAGTTGGATCTTTGAATTTACTCTTCTAAAATAATATTCTTCTCATGAGTAAAGACTCATTTATTTCTTGCCTTATTTCCTCATTCACTTCTCTTTCACTTTGTTGCATACCTCTACTAATACTCAATGGACACTCTACTACCCTATGTCCCTCTCTATAACATTGCCAACATTGTCCTTGAAACCTTCATCTTGGTCCACTTCTCATGAGACCTTCATCTTTTCTTGGTCTAATTTATATAAATGATCTGATCTACAATATATAGTGTTGTACTCCCATGCCTTCTTGAACTAAGGATACCTGTATTTGTGGTTTTTCTTGAACAACATCTTTATTTTCTCTCTCATTTGTCTTTGGCTATAAAGGTGCTACTTGAGCTTGTTGACTAATATTTTCTTCTTATATCTCTATTACTATTCACTGTAGTCTCTCCCTGAGAGCATCCTTAATATCATCCATCCTCATGACCAATGGGGAAATTGACTATGTCACTTGGTCTATCATATTCTTGACCAAATCTTCATGATCTCTACTAACTCCTTCCATGGAACATTGTTCTTGGTTCCCTATCCTACAATTCACCTTAAAACACATGACATTAACCCTTTTACACAATTCATTAGGAAATTTTAATAGCTCTAATACCAAAATTGATGCAGATTTTCCTTCATTATCTTATCAATCTTGAATTCTTAACTGAACTTTCTAAGCCTTTTGACCCTTCCTACTAGCCCTTTACCCCTATTATCTTACTTGTATAGAAAAATTATAGATGTTTATGACTTAAAAAAAGTATATTCTTCTTTTCCCTGTTAAGACACACTTATGTGTTAATTTTGGTGGCCTAACTCCTTGCTTAGGTCTACTTTCCTTCTTTAGGCCTATTCAATTAGGCCTCTTTTTAGGCCTATTCCACTATAGACCTTCAAAATCCATACAAATAGTCCATACATGATTAAAACCATATGATTAAATTATAACACCTTATCATTGATTAGACTACAAAATTTTTGTTGATTTTTGATGGTTGAAACTCAAGATATGTTTGAAACCCTAGTTTAGGGCTTTTTCCACCATGTACTAGCTTGAGAGCAAACAAAAATAAATTAAGGAAATTTACAAAGGTTTCCAATGACTGTGAAAGGTTTTATAGGTCTATTTTGACCTTGTGCAAGTCCTCCAATCTTTGTAGATCCTTTGCCAATCCATTGTCATAGGCTTCTAACTCAAAATGCATTTGACTGTGTATGAAAACTGTTGGTTCATAGGTCTGTATCACTGTAGGAGTTGACAAGATACATTTAAATGTAATAAAAGTTTCAAATAAGATCTAAAATCTTTCCAATAACTTACCTCAACACACCATAACTCGTGAAAGTTTATTTAAAGATCATTCCTTTCCTTAGAATAAGCACACAATCTAATCACCTAAGCATGTTCTAGGAAAACATGGTCTATCTTATAGGTTCCAGTGCATAAAAGGGTGTTTTTGTTATACTTGGAACCTTCAATTTTAAAAAATATCAAATATACCTTCAAACATGCATGCAAATTCAATTCCAAAGTCTTTTATCCCTTAACAACAAAATACAATCTGCATACAGAAAGAACAATTCCCAGAACAAGGATCTATTTGTAAGTATATCTAAACAACAGATGAAATGATATTTATTATTCCTTGAAAATTTTAATCTCAAAACCCACTCATAAATCCTTCAATAACATTTATCAAATTCATCAAAGTCCATTTTATTATAAACTTTGAAAACACAGTCTGTAACAAAACCAGGTAACTCAAGAACAGGGGTCTATATCTTGGTCCTTCAAGAATAGGGGTGTTTTTCTCCTTTACTTCGAGTATTATCTCCTAAAAAAATGAATTAATTATAATTCCAAAATATTTGGAAACAATTACCAATCTCATTCTTTCATCAACAAAACATATACAGTCAACAACTAAAGTATTTACTTCAAAACAAGAGTTTGTGTTTTCTTATCACATTATTCTTGGGTTTGAAGTTACCATTATACAAATACATTCAAATATTGAATAAAAAACAAAAAGTGAGAATTTATATCTAAGGTAATTACCATAACTACCTCTTGGACCTTTTTCCTCATAGAGGTCTCTTGCTACATAGCATTGCCTTGATTTTCACACAATATAACATATCTAGAATCATGAGCATAGATTAATGAACATTTGGTTGACCTCCTATAATTTCAAAGATCTTTAGAAATGTTTATTAAAATTTTACCACCTTTACAAATATATAAGGTTCCTTAAAAAGGCTTGACAAGATTCAAATTTTCAAAAGGAGTTTTTTGGTGGGAAAAACCGGGATTCAAATTTCTTGCACCTTGAGACTACCTAAACTCCATATTAGGACTACTTAGGACCTATAGTACCTATTATAAACTTAATATACTACTTAAGAAAAAAAAATCAATTTTGGGGTCCTTATAGGATTCCCCTGCATCACTTGGTTATTAACTTACAAAGTTACAATGAGAGGTAAAAACTAATGAAGTATTTGGTTGCAAGCTTGGTGGAAAGATTGTGTGCAAGATTGGTGGAGAGCTTGTGTGAAAGATTGGTTGTAATATTTTAGGAATATTGTATAAATATTTGGTTGTAAGCTTGGTTATATATTACAAAGGTTAATATAATAAAAGAGAGGAGAGAAATTAGAGAGAGGTGTGATAGGATGTTGTCATAGGTGTTTCTCCCTATTGTTATTGGTAATATAAGGATGAACAAATTTTTTATGGTGGATGTATCCCTTTGGGTGAACCACATTATATTGGTGTCTCATTTTTTCATGGTTTGATTTATTGTGTAATTTTTTAATTTCCATTTTACATAGCTTCTCTCTTTTTGTAATTTATGAGGATATTTATGCATTGTATATCCTAAAATACTCTTCACCACTCATGAATCCTATAAGATAGACCTATTGATCTATACTCCCATGTTTATGGACTCTCAAATACTCAATTATTATCTCTAAGACATTGGATGGGACTGTAAACTTGAGGTGTTTGATTTTAAGAATAACCAACAACCTCTTTATTTGGCTTGGAATAATTTGTTTATTCTGCCTGTAACTTGCCAAGAGTCTTGAGGTCACCATGTGTTCACATCCTTCAATATGTTTAAACATTTTCATAATATATAAGAGGCTAAATAGGTTCTTGATGAGCATTATGACTCTTTTGAAATTAGAATGGTCATTTTCTTCTTTGCACATTCTTGCAATTTTCCTTAAACTTTCCTCAACTAGCCTTGCAACCTTGATCTCCATGGAATCTATCGAAAAAGCCCATAAAAATTGTATTAGAGTTTTAAAGAATTATGATAATCCCTATGATCTAATATTAGACCTAAAACATTGATTAAGAGTTCCTCAAATCCATTCTATTGGATGTGAGATCCATTTGGCAGAACTTGGATATCAAACCAAACGTGATAAATATTTAGATCATGTATTGGGACCCTCCAAGAGGTATTTGATCTTGATAACCTATTTTCTCTTATATAAGAACATGCTTGGCATCATGGTAATCCACTTGAGGTGATATAAGATGAAGACTATGAATATTTTATGTTCTTATTGGAAACTTGTTCTTAGCCTTGGCTTTTTTGCTTGCAATCTCTTTTCTTGTTTATCACCCATGGGACCCATTAAAATGCCCATAGGCCTATATATTCATGGAAACCTTGATTTTATCTCTTATATAAGATCATGCTTGGCATCATGGTAATCCACTTGAGGTGATATAAGATCAAGACTATGAATATTTTATGTTCTTATTGGAAACTTGTTCTTAGCCTTGGCTTTTTTGCTTGCAATCTCTTTTCTTGTTTATCACCCACGGGACCCATTGAAATTTCCTTAGGCCTATATATTCATGTAAACCTTGAGTTTTTTGGTGAGAAAATCTAGAATTCAAATTTCTTGCACCTTGAGACAACCTAGACTCCATATTAGGACTACTTAGGACCTATAATACCTATTAGACACTTAATATACTACCTTAAAACAAAAAATAATCAATTTTGGGGTCCTTATAGGATTCCCCTGCATCACTAGGTTATTAAATTACAAATTTACAATGAGAGGTAAAAACTAATGAAGTATTTGGTTGCAAGCTTGGTGGAAAGATTATGTGCAGGATTGGTGGAGAGCTTGTGTGAAAGATTGGTTGTAATCTTGTAGGAAGATTGGTATAAATATTTGGTTGTAATCTTGGTTATATATTACAAAGGTTAATATAATAAAAGAGAGGAGATAAATTAGAGATAGGTGTGATAGGATGTTGTCATAGGTGTTTCTCCCTATTGCTATTGGTAATATAAGGATGAACAAATTTTTTATGGTGGATGTATCCCATTGGGTGAACCACATTATATTGGTGTCTCATTTTTTCATGGTTTGATTTATTATGTAATTTTTTAATTTCCATTTTACATAGCTTCTCTCTTTTTGTAATTTATGAGGATATTTATGCATTGTATATCCTAAAATACTCTTCACCACTCACGAATCCTATAAGATAGACCTATTGATCTATAATCCCATGTTTATGGACTCTCAAAGACTTAATTTTTATCTCTAAGACATTGGATGGGACTGTAAACTTGAGGTGTTTGATTTTAAGAATAACCAACAACCTCCTTATTTGGCTTGGAATAATTTGTTTATTCTGCCTGTAACTTGCCAAGAGTCTTGAGGTCACCATGTGTTCACATCCTTCAATATGTTTGAACATTTTCATAATATAGAAGAGGCTAAATAGGTTTTTGATGAGAATTGTGACTCTTTTGAAATTAGAATGGTCATTTTCTTCTTTGCACATTCTTGCAATTTTCCTTGAAATTTCCTCAACTAGCTTTGCAACCTTGATCTCCATGGAATCTATTGAAAAAGCCCATAAAAATTGTATTAGAGTTTTAAAGAATTATGATAATCCCTATGATCTAATCTTAGACCTAAAACATTGATTAAGATTTCCTCAAATCCATTCTATTGGACGTGAGATCCATTTGGCAGAACTTGGATATCAAACCAAACGTGATACATATTTAAATCATGTATTGGGACCCTCTAAGAGGTATTTGATCTTGATAACCTATTTTCTCTTATATAAGACCATGCTTGGAATCATGGTAATCCATTTGAGGTGATATAAGATCAAGACTATGAATATTTTATGTTCTTATTGGAAACTTGTTCTTAGCCTTCTTAGCCTTGGCTTTTCTGCTTGCAATCTCTTTTCTTGTTTATCACCCATGGGACCCATTGAAATGTCCATAGGCCTATATATTCATGGAAACCTTGATTTTATCCCTTAAGACTTGGTTCCTTTCATGTTTATAGATATAAAATTATTCAAACAATCTTACATCATAAGAAACTCAGAAACTCTACCTATAGACCTATATTATTTCTCCCAACTTATTAAAAGTCTTAGAAGGTTTTGATAACAATGTTGCAGGCTACTTACCTTCTTACCATGTTTGGAACCATTGGAGCCTTGGAAATAGACCTTCTCAAGATTGAAACCTTGAAATTCAAAAAATATGCCCTACAAATTTCACCATCACCATGCCTTAAATAGTCATGGAAACATTGATCTATCTTGTATTTCTCTAAGAGAATCTTTAAGAGCTTTGTTAGGGGCCCTTGAGGTCATGGAAACCCTGAAATTAACTTAAGACTTGTAACTACCTCCTAGAAGCTCTAACAGACTATGGGATAGGTTTTAAGAGCTCAAAAATCACCTTTTTAGTGCTTAAATCATAAATAAACCTTGATCAAGCTATCATAGGCTGGTATGAGGTTTATATCACCTTTTAGTTCTTGAATGGGCTAACTTTAGATTCAGTAGGGTTTTGACTATGTTTCTTGAGTATGCAGAACTTGAGACTCACATAAATATTTTTTTAAATCTTCATAACAACCTAAAACCACTTTAAAAACCTTGAAAATGATCTCTCCTAACTCCCTCTCCAATTTTATAAACTCTTACTATATAAAACAAAAGATATGAGGTTTTCTTGGTTACTAAAACCCTAGGTAGAAAATATACCTAGACACAAACCCAAGAGTCTTCATAGATGATTAATTAAATTCATATGGATTTTTATGGAGTTATAATGGATTGAACACCCTCCTCTCATCGATTACCTATTATGTCTAGAATCTCTTACATGGAGGTCTTCTTGTAATTTGCCTTGATAAAAGCTTTGCATGTTTTACTTCTAGACCATATCTTAGGTTTTGATGATTCCATGAACTTTGTTATTTAAGCATGGAATAGGTCTAAAAACCTTATTTCTCATGTTTTTAATATGATATTATTGGTGATGGAAACCTCTTGATCTTGTATCTAAATATAACATGGTAGAGACCCTATTTGGAGCTTGGAATCTCTTATCACCAAACCTACTAGGATGTAAGGTGCTTGAAGAAACCTAAAGATTTATATGGAACATTGTCGTGAGACCATAGAGCATGTACATATTCTCAAAAAATATAAACACTATCACAAGCTGGGAAAAAGTCTCTAGAGCCCTTGAAGAACAATGTAACTCCTTGAACTTGGGATTGTCATATTCCCCTTTTGCACAAACCTAAACATGATCTCAATCTCCCTTCACTTCTATTGAAACTTGTATTGGAGGGCATTAGTGCAAGGGATAATTATTTAACTTGTTTATGACCCTTTTATCAAGTGAGAAACATCTCAAAATGTTGTGAAGAATTCATTTCTTGTATGTAGTCCTTTGGTGGCTCTTCTTCAAGCTTAAAACTCCATTAAAACCCTCTTGAAACTTTAATTGTGCATAGAAGCCTAAAATATTGATAAAAAATCACCAATATATTTAAAAATTACTTGGAAGATTACTTGGATGTAAGGAATGGTTTTGGGTTTATTGGTGATCCCTCCTTTGAGAGGAAAACATCTCAAGACTCATTGAAAGCCTCATTCTTTTCTGTAGACCTACAACTTCTCCTCAAGATTGAAAGCTCTTCAAAACCATGAAACCTAGAATCTTGTGGGTCTATATCTAAATTTGGTGATATTTTATTTAAGGGGAAGGTTCTTGTATTTCTTTAGGACCATTACCCAAGTGAGAAACACCTTAAAACATGTTAAGAACTTTCTTTCTATTTGTAGACTTGTACAGGTCTCTCAATATTGGAACTCATTGAAACCTTGGCCATGGTACTCATGGATAAAAATATGCCTATAGGGATCTAAATTAATATTATAATTACCTATAAACCTTTCTATCTCCATAAATTTAATTGGAACAATCTCAAAAACACTAAAAGACAAGTCCACATGCTTTAGGGTTTGTAGGGGTTTATGACTGTTTGTCTTATTTTTGACCATTTAACATGATTAGAAGCTTATCCATGTTATTATTTGACTGAGAATTATGCTAAATAGATCCCCAAACCTATACCCATATCCATCATTTGTCATACATAAGGATAAATGAGTTTAAACTTTAAATCATGCTCTTATCGCATTGTCTACATGTTTATTTTGACTTCTTAACAATGGTTCATAGCCATGTTCAATTATTTTAGTTTCTAAACACCTAGAAAGGGTTATTAAATACCTTATCATTATCCTCCAATGGATTTAATAGCCCATGCAACTCTTGATCAAAATTATCACATCTTATAAAATTGCTTGTAGGTGCCTACGAGGAAGGTTTGAGGTCAGTTTTGCCATGATATGAGTTTTAAGAGTATGTATCCCTTCCTTGAAGACCTATTATGGATTTACAATCCTTTTAGAGACCTCATATGATCATTTTATGCACTTGATACCACATTACGGTTATGCAATTCTTAATAATGCCTCATAACAACCTGTGATCTCTTAAAAATCCTCATGTTTGAGGGCTTTTATGCCTAGTTTGGTCTAAGACAAACATATAGTATGGATTGGGACATCTCTTGGATGTTTTATGAATGCATTGAATCTAATTTATATGCATGAATCTTCAAAAACATGTGACTTGGGCCTTTATGTCCAAAACCTGCAATTCACTAGGTCTAAAACTCATGAAAGCTTTGTTAATGGCATATCTACATATTATTCCACCTAAAATTATCATTTCCTCCAAAAATGGACCTTATCCTCATTGGAAAACCTACACATAAGAATTTTATTCCACCTAATCCCAAAAACCATGGTGTTCTCCTCCCTAAGAATGTGAGGAAACTTGCAAAACATGATGAAAACCTCTTGCTTTGGAGCTTTAGGCACTTAAGAGACTTAAAATCCTAATTGAACCTTGATCCTAATGATTTGATCTCAATATTTTCTACATTAAACCTATAAAACATAACTAAAACCATGAAAAGGCCATGAATGTTGAGCCCCATAAATGTCATGTTATTGTGTCCATCTATTGTACTCATCCTGCTTGTTTACCATGCTTTTGAAACACTTTTCGATATAGTTTCTTACTTTCATAAACCATATATTATTATGTTTTCAAACTCTTTTAAAATAGTTAAAATTATGTATTTAAATTAAATATATGATGGTTTTCTATTACTTTAGGATGCTTTTTCTATGTATGTGTTTTGAAGATTTTTTGAAGAAATAGGTATATAACACAGAACATCCTGTAGCAAAAAGAATCTCATTACACAGACTATACTGTAACCATTGCATGACCAAAGCCACAGATTAACATATTTTGATTCTATTCTAACTGAATCATAGGAATGACTCTAACCACCATGGATCTCAATAAGGAAGTGGTTGAAGAATGAAACAACCTTATTTTTTCTTGCAACAAATTCACAAGATTCTCATGAAGAATGTCTTTAGTGAAAAGAACCAATTTTAGTTATTCCAATTCAAATGTATCTTAGAATAACATGTATATATTATTTTGCATAAAAAAAATCCTCTATGGTATATAAACACATAGAAGTAGATTTGAGAAGATATATAAAAAATAATATTTTCTAAATAGAGATTGTCAGAAGTACATTATGTTAAGCAATTGTAATTGTAACCTCATGTAACAATTGATTGATGTATTTTTGATTAATATGAGTGATCAATTATGAGTTTAATAGAGTATCATAAAAGGAAGGGTTGAATCTAAATTTGGAAGGATGAAAGGCTCCCTTTGGAAGGCTGCAACAACAATCCAACCTATCTATTTAGTTAAGTGTGTCATTTAATTTCCTTAAGCATTACATGTTTCATTTCTGATTTATGTAAGTTACATTATTTTTAAGATTTGTTTTAGGAATCTTCCCATGCATAATAATTTATTTTACTATATTTTTTTTATGTTTCAATACAAGCATTTCATTTATTTCACTTCAACATCTTAGATATAATTAGCAGAATGTCAAATTAGAGATTGAGTGTGCACATACAGTGACGTTATCCTATCAAGTCTACATCCCTAGGTTGAAATTTAAATGAGTTAGAAGGTACAGATCCATTGTTACTCTCCTTTTTTAATTTTTATCAAGAGAATTATATTTGATTATGAATCAATTGTTAGTCATTATTGGTGTTGTTGTCAAGGAAGGGTGTCACACACTTGTAATCTTCAATCTTGATAGCAATTATTTTTGGATGTTTATTATTTTTTTTAAGTTTTTTATTTTTATAGATTAAATATTTCATGCTTTCATAGTCTAAAATTTCCCTTTTTGAAATTAAGATAGTGTAAATTTTCAAAAATCCCCATATTACTAACCCTGTGCAGGCAGGGTGGGCAAAAAGTTTTAAAAAAGTGGTTGATGTATGTAAAAAAAGGGGGACTATATAAGAATATTTTTGCCTATTTCTTCAAACATTGCTTCTAGATCAATTCATCCTATATCAACTAAAGAACATGAAGTAATTCTTTAAGATCACTCATAGTTGTCAATAGAAGAGGTTGAGAAAGAAGAATTTTTGGTTGGACTGGTAGCTCAAGATGGAGATATTGAAGAGGTTCATACCCCTAGAAGAGACCCACATGCACCACATCTAAGAATTTCCACCTTATCACCTCATAATCATGCATCTAAAGTTTTCTTCCCTCTGTTTCCCAAATTTCTTGCTAAGAAGGCATTCAAATCTATTCTTGACCCTAGGAGAAATACCAAGCCAATAGAATTTTTTAATTTAGTGATACTCTTTGTCGAGACACTAGCAGAATCTTCTAAAACCTCCACACCATCCCCATTGTATAAGAATCTATACATTCCTAAGGAAAAAGATAAAGTCTCCATCTTCTACACCCCAAGAAATCAAAGAATTGATAGGAATTTTGAGCGTTGGGTAGCAACAACCTCCCTTCTACCAATACAAAGAGTATTCATGGGGTATCACCAAGAAGAAAACACTACCAATGAGTATGCTAATTTAGAATTTACTATCCTTACTCCTAATGTAAATTCACTCATGAAAAATATCACTCACTCTACCCTCCCTACCTTTAGAGGAAAAACATCTAAAGACCCAGATACATTTCTTTTTGAGTTTGACATCTTATGCCATAGCTATGATTACAATTAAGATGCTTAAAAATTCAAACTATTTCTAGTAACACTCAAAGATGCAGCACTTAGATGGTTCATGGGACTTGGAAAGGATGCCATTTCTACTTGGGAAGAAATGAAGAAGTTTATGATGAAATATCAAGACTATTATAGTGGCTTAAACTACAAGAAAGATGACATTTTTGGACTGATCCAAGCTGATGATAAGTCACTAGAGGAGTATATGGAAAGATTTTTGTTCAACTTGAAAAAATACAAATAGACCATAATGGATAAGGAATCAGTCAAGCTGATATTACTGAAAGGAATGAGAGATGATCATCTGGAGGTACTAGATATAATGTCTAGTGGTGATGTTTCTACACTACCATTTGATGAACTAACAGTTGTATGTAAGAACTACTCTAGATCAAACACGAACAAAAATAGGGTCAAAAACTTTCCTATAACATCTGCTTCATGAATGTCTAAAGGTGAAGTTAGTAACCTGCTCTAGGACATAAAGCAGGACATCATCAGTCACCTAGCTACTTAGCTTGATACATTACATACATAGAGAAAGATAGAAAAATTTGAGAAAGCCTTAGCCGCCTATTGTCCTGAATGTAGAAATAAGAAGGTGGATTGCACATGCCATTCCATGAAGGCTCAGGTAGCTAGTATCACTAAGTAAAATCCTAAGATAATAGAGTTGCATGCCATAGGAGAAGATGAGAACCAAATGTTTTTCATGGGTCGATGAAAATCATGGGTGCAAAGACCAGGTATGCCATCAAACTCTATGTTTGTAAATTCTCAATTCTCAAACAATCCTCAATATGGTTCTTATATGAATATACCCAATCCAAATTGGTCCCAAAAAAATTAGTATCTACCCTAGAATTAGTCATGGATGCAACATAATGGACAACAACCTCAACAGGGACAATTCCAAAACTAGTAATGGTTTTCTCCCTCTAATCCATGGTAATAGTAATGGAGAGGAAATCAAAGCTTTCCCTAAAAAATGCAACAACCACAACAACAATCCATGATTCCAAACACTCATCAATGTATTCAAACCACTCAATTACCCACCCAATCCATCCCCAATCCTACCAATAAGTCAGTTCAACCAACACAATCCACTGAAATAATACAATATCCAACATACACCTTGGATATTAATCAAGTTTAACTTTGCTTAGGACATGTTCTTACATAACCCACCTCACCATAATCACAATTTTTTTTAACCTATGCCACTCATAGCCAATCATGAGCCACGTCCATCAAAAAATAAAAAAGAAACTGACAATCCTCCTTTTTCAGAGAGATTGAGCATATCACATCCTGAACAAGAGCCTAGATTCAATATCCTAGGATAACTCAAGAATGTATGCATCAAAATCCCACTCTTTCAAGCAATAAAATATGTTCCTATCTACAATAAAGCTATTCAAGAGCTATGATTGAAAAAATTTGGAAGAAAGAAGAAGGATCCTAAAACAGTCCAGGTCATTGGACAATTAGCAAATATTATGTTGGGAAACATAGTTCTCCAAAAATACTCTGATCTGATAAGTCCTATAGTTAATATTAGCATCCATGACCAACCCATTTACAATACTTTAATTTAATTGGGTGCAACCATTAACATGATGACCATGGAGACCATGCAACAACTAAAGCTTACCACTCTCCATCCAACACCTACCATCCTCTAGATGGTTGATAGATCATCTGTTAAGCCTAAAATAATTATTGAGGACCTTGTTATCATTGTGGATTCTTGGTAATATCCAATAGAATTTATTGTCCTACATCAAAATAGTAATTTTTGGGGTTATCCTCTCATCCTTGGTCATACATGGTTGGCTACCACCAATGCCTTTATTGGTTGTAGGTCAGTAAAAATGCTAATTTCCAATGGAAATAACACCAAAAAATTGGTGTTGTATCCACCAACTCATCCTTCCTCAAATGATGGACCAATTCCCTAGATTGATGACCTTGAAGAATCTATCTCTTTAAAGACTCTCTACATAATTAAATGGAGTCTAATTTTATAGGCCCAAGAAGAAGACACTGTCATTACTGGTATCTTGTGAAACACATATCGATAGGATCTTATAGCAACCAACCTATTAGAATGTACACCATGCCCTCTTTATAATACCTTTCCTAAGAATGATTTTTCTGAAACCACAAGAGACATTTGGGCATTCCATCAATTACTTCCCCATCAATGCAGTTATACTCGTTTAATTGCCAAAGTAGAGACCATCCTTTCTTTAACAAAGTAAGTAGACATCCTGTCAAACAAACCGCTCAACATCAACACTTCCTTAACACCCCAACAAGAGAGTGAGTTACTTACAATGTTGACAAGGCACACAATATAATTTTTTTGGAATTATAAAGACATGAAAGGAATACCCCCATATTTATGCACGCATCACATTTACGTTAAAGAAAAATGCAAATCTATTCACCAACCACAAAGATGAATGAATTCTGTAGTCAAAGACATTGTCAAAACTGAGTTGTAAAAATTCTTGAATGTAGGATTTGTTTATCCTATTTTGAATAGACAATGGGTCTCTCCCTTTGTCATTGTCCCAAAAAAAGGAGGTAAATGGTGTATTTGTGTTGACTATAGAGAGTTAAGTGCTACTATTAGGAAGGATCACTTTCCCCTTCCATTTATTGATCAAGTATTGGATACATTATCAGGGAAGAAGTAATTTTGTTTCCTAGATAAATATAGTGGCTATAATCAAATATGAATTATACCATAAGACTAGGATAAAACCATTTTTACATGCCCTTGGAGAACCTATGCCTATGCTGTCTTGCCATTTGGTCTTTGCAATGCCCCATCTACATTTCAAAGGGTTGTGTTGAGCATATTTTCTAATACCTCCCATGATTATGTTGAAATCTATGTGGATGATTTCACTATCTATGGGCAAATATTCAATGAAATGCTAACCAACTTGGAGAAAGTTATTCAATGCTACCAAGATCATTAATTATCTCTAAGCAATGAGAAGTATTACATACTTATGACTTAAGGGATTATGTTATGACATCACATATCCCTTGTTGGAATTCAAGTTGATCCAGTAAAGATAAGTATCATCAAGGATCTACCCACACCAAAAAATCATAAAGATGTTAGAAGTTTTCTAGGACGTGCTGGTTATTATAGACGATTCATCAAAGATTTTAGTAAAATTGCCACCCCATTATTTGGATTGCTTACTAAAGATGTTGAATTTACATGGACTAATGATTATCAAAATGCCTTTTAATAACTCAAAGACCTGATCATAAAAACTCCTATTCTGAGAGGGCCTGACTAGAAGAAGCCTTTTCACATTCATAAAGATGCATTTGACACCACTCTAGGAGCTATCATTGGCCAAAAAAATGAACATCTAAGTTATGCAATTTATTTTATCAGCAAGAATGTTCAAGGGGCTAAACTAAACTACACTGTAATAGAGAAATAATTTCTCGCCATCATCTATGCCATCAATAAATTTCAACACTACAATATAGGTTACTAAGTATTCATCCACATCGATCATGAAACAATTAGGTATTTAATGAACAAACCTACTGTAAAAAGTAGGATAATTCATTGGTTACTTTTGCTTCAAGAATTTGATATTACCATTATGGATAGACCTGGTAAATATAATGTAGTAGCATATTTTCTATCTTGATTGCATAATGATGAACATAGTCCTATTGTTGATGATTATTTTCTTGATGAACATTTATTTGATATAACAATTCAATCTCCTTAGTTTGCAGATATTGCTAACTAACTTGTTGCAGGATCACTACCACAACATTTCTCACCTAGGGATAAAAAACACCTAATCCAAAAGAGCAAACATTATTCTTGGATTGTAGGATATCTCTTTATCACTGGATCAAATTTAGTTATGAGAAGATGAAGCTTATGACATTCTCAGAGCTTGCCATGATGAGCCTTGTGGGGGTCATTTTATTTCCAAACAGACTACCATGAAAGTACTCACTACTAGATATTATTGTCATTCTTTACATAAGGATGCCATGATAAACACACATAGATGTGATCAGTGCTAGTTTATGGGAAAGCCCCCTCACTCTGATGAAATTCCATTATAGCCACAATTGGTTTTGGAACCCTTTGACAAATAGAAATTAATTTTTGTAGGTTCCATTGATCCTAAATCCAATAATAAGGAATACATACTAGTGTGCATTGATTATGTCACTAAATATCTAGAGGTTAAATCCTTAACCCATGCCCGAGATGAGAAGGTAGTTGAGTTCCTCTATGAATAAATTTTTACCTGTTATGGAGTTATAAGAGAAATAGTCACATACCAAGGCCCATAATTCATATCAGACCTCACAACTACCTTGGTAAAAGAATATAAAATTAGACACAAGAAATCTACCCCCGCCATCCTCAGTCAAATGGTCAGGTGGAAGTGACAAACCATGAATTAGAAAATATCCTCACTAAAACTGTCAGCTTGCATAGAAAAGATTGGTCAACTCATCTTCTAGAGTCAGTTTGAACTTATAGAATCACTTGAAAAACCATAATTGGTTTCACTTCATATGAACTAGTTTATGGTAAAAAGCCTATTCGGCCCATTGAGTTTTAACATAAGACATTAAGGACAACACTTAATTTGGGCTTAGATCTTTCTCAAGCTTAACAAGATAGGATTATGCAACTAAATGTACTTGATGAATTAAGAAATGAATCACTTCATCATACTGAAATAGTGCAACGACAACATGTAGGATGGCATGACAAGAATATCAAGATTAAGAATTTCCAACCAGGAGACTGAGCACTCCTTTTTGACTCTAAATACAAGGATCATGAAGGAAAGCTACAGTTTAGATGGCTTGGGCCTTATGAGATTGAATGAGTTTTTGAAAATGGAGCTATAAAGTGCAGAACCATTGACTCTGTTCAATTTCAACTGCTTGTTAATGACCATAGGCTCACGCTATACAAGAAACCATTTTCTAAGGAAACTTTCACTCATCAACTTCTTGAAGAATAACATCCCTCTCTTCTTCATGAAGCAAATCAACCTATTCCTACAGTCAAATGGTATTTCTATAAATCCTTCTCCTATACTTTCCAAAAGTAATAAATCTTCCTACAACTATGAACAAGTCATTCCCAATGACTTGGTTCATGCTGAATAAAATCCTACCCTCTAGATTCTTGTGATTCTAGATGAGTTTGGATTAAGAAAAAAAATTTAGAAAATTCAACAATGAAAACATTTGGGCATTACTGATAGATGATTGTCTCAAAAAACTAGGTCACTGGATGATCAACATTTGTTAAAAAAAAGGGCACTACTGCAATAAAAATGTTTTGTTTTACTTTGTTTTTGTTTGTAGATTCATTCCCTTGGAGCAAAAATATATTTTCATTCTTTCTATAGGATGGAATACTTGTCTCTACATGAGAAAAACTTGTTATAGGATAAAACTTGTTGCTATAGGACACATATTTTGCTACAAGATGTATTCCTACATCAAGTGCTTGCTTCCACTCAAATGCTAGCATATGCTATGATCACCACTTCACATCATCATTTGCATATTTATGAAAGGTATTTCTATAGGTAATATGGTAATTATTCTATATTTATTTCCTATCATACATTTTAATTATTTCTAACGCTGATGAGATTTAATGTTATCAATGGACCATTACCATCTTCATCATTGTTGATGTGACCATTAACACACCTGCTATTTCCACCCCTTACTCATCCCATGAGTGTTTTGTGCACATTGACCTTCACCCCTTGAGGACAAGTGAAAAATTAAGTTGGGGGAGATTTCTCATAAATTCAAAAGGATTATTTTACCTCTCAACATATAAGTCAAAAATCATTTTGACATTGCCCAAAACCCTTGCTGCAAATACCCACATAATATGGGAGGTGATTTGTTGAAACATGAACCATTGGATGTTACTCCCTTGACCAATAGCCTATAAATCTTGGCCTTGTTTTGACATGTAGGATGGGCATAGTATTTTGAGAAAATATAGTCCATGGATGAAGGAATTGTGAAGAAATTTTTTGGTAAATTGCATAATAGTTTGGCCATGGTAAAAGGGATGGAAGTAAAGTTGACAAAAACAACCATCAACAGAGTAATGGGACTATCTAGAATAGGGAAGGAATAACAGGACAAATATGATGCCAAGATTGAAAGATGAAGGTTTAGCAGAGCAAATGAATGACTAGAAACCTCAAAGTAGGGCATTTCAAGGTTGTCTAGGTTGTGGAGCTAAAAGCTTCATTAGGATGCAAACAGGGGAAGTTACAGAGGTTACGAAGGTTGCGGGGAGTTGCAGAATGAGTTGCAGGGCAACCGACGTCAGTCTGATCAACCAACGTCAGTCAGATGGCAGTGAAGAAACAACTGACGTCGGTTACCAGTCGACTGACATCAGTCAGGAGGAGCTGATGTCGGTAACCTGTGTGTGTGCATGCAGTCTGCATGCAGATTTTGGAGAGTCTATTTTTGGACTGTCAGTTTGCATGATAAAGGCTAATTATAGTCTCAGAGTTGCGTGTCTAATTATTATAGTTAAGATAGTCTAATTATTGTAAGTATGAGATCTATATAATAGACTCATGGGTTGTATTGTAAACTAGTGCTAGAGAGTAAGAGAGCTAAATAAGCTCCTTCAGAGAGAAGGGAGCGATGGTGTGTTCCTCCTAGTTCCACAGTACCAAGTTTGGGTGTTGGTTTGGAGAATCAGAAGGGTTCTTCGTATATGTATGATCTTGGTCAGTAGGTGTGCATGGCTTCTTTTGCAGATCTACAATGGTGAGTAAGGTCTAGTGATTTGTAGGTGACAGTAGAGAGTAGGAGATCTACTTGGAGTACGGTTATGTGTTGGTGTACTGGCAGTGTGTTACTGACTAGTGGAGGTGAACATCAATTCTATATTGGAGTTGATTGTTGGGACCGAGAGAGAGAGGGAAGAAGGTCTTGAGGTGTGGTAAGCCTTTGAGGTGGAAGAAGAAGTGGCATCTTCTTTATTGTATTTTCTTCTGAGTGATTATTAATACAATTGTGTATTTTCTCTCATATCCTGTGTTGTTTCATATTTTTAGTTACTTGTTACTTCTAGTTAAATTCCATGTTTAGTTGCTAATACAAGAAGTAATCATATGTGCTCTTATTGGTGGAGCAAGATCCTGACAAGTGGTATCAAAGCCTGGTTATAGGTTCAAGAGCTGATACCATCAAGTGGTATCAGAGCTTTAGGTTGGGTTATTAATAGGTGGTTTCAGATCTGGTAGTGTTGTTGATTACAGGTTACTCACAGGGGTTTCAAATTGAGTGGGAGTATAGCAATGGTAGAAGAAAGTAAGCTACGAATGGAAAAACTGAATAGCACAAATGGTATGATTGATGGAAAGAAAGAGCAGGTAAAGGAAGATTGTTGGTCGGCAGAAGATCAACATGTAGAAGCATATGTTGTAGGTGATGTTGCACAGGATGTTCTGGATAAAGTAGAATCTTGGTTTACAGATTCTTTTGCCTCTTTCCATGCAGCCCGAAATAGAGCATCTTTTCATGGGTATGTCTTTGGAGACTTTGGAGAGATTTGTTTAGGGGTTGGTGAGCCTTGTCAGATTATTGACGAGGGGGAAGTGAAGCTGAAATTGCAGACGGATAACACCCAGGTGTTGAAGGAGGTCATGCAGGGCCTAGTCTTGGAGATGAGTCTAATTTCTTCAGGAAAGTTGGGTGATCGGAGATGCATAGTAAATCTCACAGTGGATGCACTTGAATTAGATGGTGGTAAGAAATTAGGTATCCTTTATCTATCTACATATATTACTGATTCACCTTCTGTTGCAGAGATGTGGCTTTGTAGGCTTGGTCACATATGTAGGAGGGGAATGCATGTTCTTAAGCAGAAGACAGATATCTTTGATAAACTTAAGAACTGGAAAGCCTTGGTGTTCATGGAGGAGATGACGAATACAAATCAGCTGAGGGGACTAAATTATTTTGAGTAAGGCTGTGTTAATTTGAACAGGGTTTTGATCCATGGAGAGCTCATGGGTAAAAAGTTATCACTCACAGGTGAACACAGGTATCGGCATCGGTCAGACAGTAACCGACGTCGGTAGCAGGAACTGACATCAGTCATACAGTGATCAACATCGACAGTAGGTACACCGGGGTCGGTCAGACAACTGACGTCGACAGACAGGGTCAGTCACAGGGAATCGACGTCGATCGGGTGCAGATTGGGAGATGGTCGAGATCGGTCACTGGAACGGATGGTGGGTAGACATCAAGCTGTCAAGGAGTCTCAAACACCCATATGGAGGTCAAAAAGGGTAAGTGAACCTCATATTCTTTGTTCACCTTCTTTATATTGCTTACTGATGGTCAAGAACTAGGAAGATGTGAAGAGGCAATGCAGGTAGAATCTAGAAACAGTGGGAGCTTGGCATGGATGAGGAGTGTGAGTCCTTGGAGAAGAACCAAATAGGTATTTGTTGGTGGAGTTTTCAACTGGAAGAAGCACTAGATGAGGGACGGATTCCCTAGTTAAAGAAGAGAGTGGATGGACACGTGAGACAGAAGGCTATGGTATATGTTCTTGAGGAAGCTGCAGGACAGTGGTATAGGTTTGACAGGTGTATGACTAAGCATGGCTTTAGTCAATGTCAGTGTAACTATTGTATTTGAATTACCAGGTGGATGATGGTCACAACATTATCTTGTTATTGTATGTGGGTGATTTGCTAGCAGGTTTGTACATACAGGGTTTTGCTGAGCTAAAGGTAAGGTTAGTTCAGTGGCATGTCATGAGGAATTTGGAGCAGCGAAATTCTTTGGCATAAGAGACATGGAATATCACAGGTTGATCTCCAGTGGGAGTTGATGTGAAGACGGTGTTGGCAGGGTTCAACATGCAGGATGCAGAATCAGAAAGCACACCAAAGGGCTGGACAGTTCAAGTTGAGCTTAGAACAGGGTTCGTAATCACATGAGGTCTAGTGTAGCCCTGAGTTTTCCCAAGCAGTGGGAGTTGTCAGAAAGTTTGGAGCAAATTCGAGGAAGGAGTACTGGAGGGCAGTTCAGTAGATTCTCAGTTATCTGAGAGGGACTAACATAAGGGATTCTTGTTATGCAGGGTCAAGGTCTTCACTACATGGAGTTGTAGGTTTGGATGTGGTAGGTTACTTGGATGACAGGTGTAGCATCACACGATGTGTGGTGGTTAGTCTTCAGGGTTGAGCTTGAAGAGGGATACAAGCCAGGGAATAATTTAGACGGTGTATAGGTATAGGTACAGGTGCAATTGTTTATCTCCAAGTGGGAGATTGTTAGGTTGTGGAGCTAAAAGCTTCACCAGGATGCAAACAGGGGAAGTTACAGAGGTTGCGAAGGTTGCAGGGAGTTGCAGGGAAACCGACGTCGATCTGATCAACCGACGTCAGTCAGATGGCAGTGAAGAAGCAACCGACGTCGATTACCAGTCGGCTGACATCGGTCAGGAGGAGCCGACGTCGGCAACCTGTGTGTGTGCATGCAGTCTTCATGCGGATTTTAGAGAGTCTATTTTTGGACTGTCAGTTTGTATGATAAAGGCTAATTATAGTCTTAGAGTTGCGTGTCTAATTATTGTAATTAAGATTGTCTAATTATTTTAAGTATGAGATCTATATAATAGACTCATGGGCTGTATTGTAAACTAGTGCTAGAGAGTAAGAGAGCTAAATAAGCTCCTTCAGAGAGAAGGGAGCAATGGTGTGTTCTTCCTAGTTCCACAGTACCAAGTTTGGGTGTTGGTTTGGAGAATTAGAAGGGTTCTTCGTATATGTATGATCTTGGTCAGCAGGTGTGCATGGATTCTTTTGGAGATCTACAATGGTGAGTAAGGTCTAGTGATTTGCAGGTGACAGCAGAGAGTAGGAGATCTACTTGGAGTACGGTTGTGTGCTTGGTGTACTGGCAACGTGTTATTGACTGGTGGAGGTGAACATCAATTCTATATTGGAGTTTATTGTTGGGACTGAGAGAGAGAGGGAAGAAGGTCTTGAGGTGTTGCAAGCCTTTGAGGTGGAAGAAGAAGTGGCATCTTCTTTATTGTATTTTCTTCTGAGTGATTATTAATACAATTGTGTATTGTCTCTCATATCCTGTGTTGTTTCATATTTCTAGTTACTTGTTACTTCTGGTTAAATTCCATGTTTAGTTGCTAATACAAGAAGTAATCATATGTGCTCTTATTGGTGGAGCAAGATCCTAACACCAAGATTGAAAGATGAAGGTTTAGCAGAGCAAATGAATGACTAGAAACCTCAAAGTAGGGCATTTCAAGGTTGTCTCTACCATGAAGATGGGATAACGCTATTATTTTCATCTCTATATATTTCATTTGCGAAGGAAAGTATTTAATGATGCATGGTATACACTTCAAGTTCTTGAATCATTTGTGGCACAAAGTGGAGATAAATATTCATAAATTTTTGCTTCATATGATCATCAAAATGTTGAAGGCTTTTTAAAAATGTAATTCTAAAGCTCTCTCCCACTATTGTCTCATTCAGTTACTTGTTAAATATTATTTGCAAATAACTAGACCCAACATCAGTTGTGAGGAATTTCTCTAACTACCAAGAAATGAATAAGTGAAAAAGAAGGAAATGAACTAAAGGAAAGATTGGAGATTGAAGAAAAAAAATTAGAAGAAACCCTCCCTACAGAACCACAAGAACCTGTAGTAGAAAACCTTCCTACAGCCACACAAGACTCTGTGGAAGAAGGTATTCCTGTAGTAACACAAGAACCTATAGCAAAATTTGAGAGAAATAAAAAGAGAAAACTCATTCTTCAGCCTGATTCAAATGAGTCTAAGGAGGAATTTCCATATTTTTTGAAGAAAACCAAAGTAACCCCCACTCTTCATAGATCTCATATATTAAAGACAAAAATGAGAACTAATCATTCTTCCATTATTCAAATAAATCAAGAATCTGGGGAAAAAAGGACTAGTAAAAATGAATCTATTGAGATTGAAATAGACAAAGAAGAATGTTCTCTAGTATTCCATCAGGAAGAAGTAGAATAGTTTGAGCATTGTTTTTTCTATGATAAGCCAATTGAGTAGAGTCTTGAAGAAATACATGAGAGAGAAGAATAAGTGGAATATAGTTTTGAAGAATTGCATGAGAAACCTATTTAAGAAGAAGATGAACAATTGAAGCAACCTGATGTAGAGAAGGTGGAATTCTCCACTCTTGAGGAAGCTTTGAAAGAATTGAGAAACTAAGGAAGCAACTGCAAGATCAATTTGGTGGAGGTCTAGATGCACTTATTATAGTAGATTTTCAACTATAGCCCTTAGTAGAAGATCACCTTGCAACTAGCATTCCACAACCTTTTATAGAGGCCAATCAATAAAAGGAACCTAAATCTGCCCCTAAGATCAAGTATCGCTCATGTTTTGTAATATATTTTGAACTATTGAATTGGATGGATAATCAATTGGAATCTCTAAGGGAATTGAAGAAAGAAAATAGGAAATTGAAAGAGGGAAATAAGTTGAAGGAAGAGAACATCACCAAACTGAAATAGAAAATTGAGGACATGGCTAGTATAACACAAGAACTCCTTGATTGTAGGCCTCTTGTAAAATTTTATTCAATTTATCTTGAAAAATTATGGCACAAGTTCAGGTTTATGAGAATTTATTATGATATGCCCCATGAAGTTATTGATCTTCTTTCTTTCTTTTCCATTTATAAAGTAAGTTCATAGGAAGAACAAGCACAATCATGCGAATTCTACCTACATAATTATGTTGTTCCACATGATAGAGAGTGGAATCCAAATCTATATGTTGGAGATGTCCAATTACAAGCATTTTCATCATATTTGTTAAATAAATAGAAAAGAGGAAGAGAAATAACCGAATACAAGACAAAGGAAGATGAAATCTAGTTATTTATTAGGGGTGAATCAATGGCACCTGATGTTGTATTAGCTGACTGGAACAATATCATGTCAAAGAAAGAAGTTAGAACTTGGTTTAGACAAAAATGTGATGAGATTCAAGATTTTTATTTGGGGCTAGGAACTTTTGTTGGTCTTTCAACCAAAGAGTCTTGTATTGAATGTTGGAATGAGCTCACTACTACATAGAAGAAGAGGGATCCCTATTCCCCTTTTAATTTAAATTTAGCATTTACCAGGACCACAAAATACATTATTCTTGTAGGTGAGATGGGATCGTAATTAATGAATCTAAAGTTCCAACCACCCCTATTCTAGTATCCTATTTCAGACTAGCAAGACAAAATTCTAGTGAATGAAGCTCGTGAAACCAATAGCTAGAAAATATTTGAGTAGAGGTGGAGTTTTTACGCTCACCTTGCCAAGGGCATTGTAGAACCCATGGATTTTAAAGTTCTTTGTGCACTAGGGATGAAAAAGTATGATGCTCGAGGTTGAGCAAGAGATTAAGTTGGGGGGTTTGATGAGCCCCATAAATGTCATGTTATTGTGTCCATCTATTGTGTTTATCCTACTTGTTTACCATGCTTTTGAAACACTTTTCCATATACTTTCCTACTTTCATAAACCATATAGCATTATGTTTTCAAATACTTTTAAAATAATTAAAATTATGTATTAAAATTAAATGTATGATGGTTGTCTATTACTTTAGGATGCTTTTTATATGTATGTGTTTTGAAGATGTTTTGAAGAAATAGGTATATAACACAGAGTATCCTACATCAAAAGGAATCTCATTACATAGACCATTCTGCAACCACTATATGACCAAAGCTGTAGATGAACATATTTTTATTCTCTTGTAATCAACTCATAGGAATGGCTCTAACCACTGTGGAGCTCAATAAGGAAACGGTTGAAGAAAGAAACAACCCTATTTTGTCTTTAGAAAAGTCACAAGATTCTCATGAAGAATATCTTCAGCAAAAAGAACCAATTTCAGTTATTCCAATTCAAATGTATCTTAGAATAACATGTATATATTATTTTGCATAAAACAATCTCATCTATGGTATATAAATACGTAGAAGTAGAGTTGAGAAGATATACAAAAAATAATATTTACTGAATAGAGATTTTCAGAAGTACATTGTGTTAAGCAATTGTAATTATAACCTCATGCCGTAATTTGTTGGCACACTTTTGATTAATATGAGTGATCAATTCTAAATTCAATATAGTATCATAAAAGGAAGGGTTGAATCTAAATTTGGAAGGAAGATGGGCACCGTTTAGAAGGATGCAACAACAATCTAACCTATCTAGTTAGTTAAGCATGTCTTTTAATTTCCTTAAGCATTGCATGTTTCATTTCTGATTTATGTAAGTTACATTCTGGTTTAAGATTTGTTTTAGGAAGCTTCCCATGCATAATCATTTATTTTACTATATTTTGTTTATGTTTCATTACAAGCATTTCATTTACTATACTTCAACATCTTAGATACAATTAGCAGAATATTAAATTAGAGATTGAGTATGCACATACAGCCACATCATCCTATCAAGTCTATGTCTCTAGGTTGACATTTAAATGAGGTAGAAGGTACAGATCTACGGTTACTCTTCTTGTTCATTTTGAACAAGAGAAGTATATCTGATTGTGAATTAGCTATTGGTCAATGACCTTACTTGAGATGATAACAGTTCTTCTATTGATTAGGTGCACTCCTCCACATTGAGAGAGTAGAAAGCCACCAAAATAAAAAAAGGAAGAAAAAACTAACATCAACGTAATTTAGACTAGTTGTACTGATGGAAGGGGCTATGAAGGAGTTTTTACAAAATTATAATGACCTTTTGGAACTTTAAGAGTGTTTTATCCTCTCTAAAATGACTCTAATGACCTCCAATGGGATCTTTTGGTGTGCTATGACCTTGCTAGGCCTCTTAAGACTATTTTGGCTTCTTTTTTAATTTGAAAACACCTAAATATTCCTTTGTAAAGCTAAAATGATGTCAACAAATGCATTAGACCCATTTTGGATGAATTCACCTAGGATTAGAACATAACAAGGGCTCATGAAGACTTTTGGAATGTTTCAACACTTCTTTCAAGACTTGAAAACTTGTTATAAGCCCTTTTAGACACATTTCTTATTGAAGCACTTTCAAAAATAACCTAACTCAAACTTGAGCCTATTCAAGACCTTTGACAAGATATTACCTTAAAATCAACTTGAATGCTTCTAGGCATGGAATGAGGCTTAACAAGATTAATCAAGACCCCTAAGATACATTTTTTACAAATAGACTCTCCAATAAGACTAACACAAACCATGACACCAACATTGATTGTAAGACTCATGCTATGAATCAAGGGTACAAGGAACCTTAATGACTCATGCATACATGATATTGAATTCACTTAATCATCATGAGATACTTACAAGGAGCTCAAACTCAATTGATTTTTCAAATAATACCCCTCTCCAAGTGGGCAAATATCCTAGGGACCAAGGGTGGCTAGGATAGCCAATAATACCTCATCAAGCCTTGTTGTTGGGAACTATTTTCTAAATATTCTAAGACTTGATTTTTTTTATAGACCTCCCTAAGTTTCACTTAAGGGGGTGTTGGTGCAAATAATAATTGTGCACCTTTAGTTAAGTTAACTTTGGTAGTTAGTTTTTACACTAAGGCTAGTTAGTGTGTGCACATGCCCAAGTATGCATTTACTACTTACATACCTCACATGTGACACCATAATTATATGTTATGTCTAATGTGTCCAATAGGAAAATAGAAACAAAGGTGTGACTTTTTTCATATATTCCCTTCTCATCATTTGTATTTTATACAATAGAAAAACATACACACAAATGTTGAATATTGAGAGAACAATCTATAATATATTGTTTCTCATTTTAGTTCTCTTCTCACCTCTCTCCTACATGAGTTATGATTCATTTCTTATTTGATCTTGATTATAACAAATCTTAATAACATATTGCACAATCAGCAAGTTGTGGTATTCTCACTTTAGGTGACTATATCTAAAGTAAATTATTTTGTACAATTAAAAGACACTTTGAAGTGTCTTTTCTCAACTATGTGAGGGCACCAAATTAGGAGTTTTAAACTTAAAAAAATACCATGGTCACAAATTCGATCCAAAATGATTTGGCTATGCAAAGTGAATACTATATAAGGATTTTTTTATTTTCAAATATGAGAAGTTTTTTTTTCATATTTGTACATTTCATTCCTTACATTTTATATTCAACAAATATACATGGATTAAGATTGAAAAATTATTATAATATTTTATTGTTATTTTATTTAATATTTATAGTTTATTATTTTATTTTTTTTCAAGATGAAACCTCTATTCTACAAATTTTATAAAATAACCTTAAACTTATTTTGAAATTATAAAATAAATTTCATAAAATAAAAAATATAGAAAAAGGGGTTAAAATGGCTAATACAAAATCATGTGATATAGTTTAACTAGGTTAAAATGCAAATCCAAGTGACATATTAATGTCCCTCAAGAGTACCATACATTCTCTATAGGGATAAAAGAAAAGCAACCATTCGGCTGAAAGAAAAAAGGTTCAAAGGTTTAAAAAAATGAACCTAGATAATCATTTTCATCTCACATAAACTAAGTGATCAAGTATTTATCTAATTGGAAGTGGTTAACTCATATAAAGTGGCTTGCATTTCCTAAAGATAACATATAAAGTGGCTTGTATTTCTTAAAGATAAAAAAAATAAGTGATTAAGTAATTATTTAATTGGAAGTGGTTAACTCATATAAAGTGGCTTGCATTTTTTAAAGATAAAAAAAAATAGTGTCTTTGAAAGGATGCAAATAGATTATGGGGAGACATTAATGAGACGAAATTGAAGGCATTTAGATATTTAATGGGAAATATTTTTAGAAGGGTAAGATATTTAGTTTAAAAAAAAATTATGGAAAAATTAAGAGAACAATGGAAAAATATTCTTACTAAAGATTACATGAAGAATGGGTGGCATTTTTTTTAATAAATAAGTATGAAGAGAATGACAATAAGAATAAAGAACAATAAATTTGTAGTTGCCTAAAATCATTAAGAAAATGAGGCTTTATGGTAGCTTAGTGACTCATCGCACAAAGAAAAAAGGTTTACAAGGAGTGAAAGTTGATTTTGTAAGCTTACATATCTATTTTATTTCATTTTTAATTATTTGTTAGTAGTGCAATTTTTATAGTTATGCTACTCAAGTTTTCTAACTACATATATTTCTTCACATTATACCAGTATAAGATATTTCAGCATAAGCCTAGTGAAGAAGATGTCCATTTCATCACATGTAATGGCCTAAGAAAATACATCATGATGACTTATGTAAGTGTTTATGCTAGTAATTTACAAAGAGAGAAAATTGAAGAAGATGTCTATTTTCTCAAAGTAGAAGGATGTAGAAGGAACAAATCAAATGTAAGAAGTTCTAAAAGATAGTTATGTAACACATGAATTGGGTATACAAATGATGTGCCATATGGGTTGAAATGGAGTGCCCCTTACAAGTTTGTGGGCGACCAAACAATTGGTGATTGATGTGTGTGGGTGACCAAAAATATGAATAAAACATATGGTAGCTAGATTTATTTTGTATAACGGAGCTTCAGTTGAAAAGTTTTCATGAAAGTTGTCAAGGTGTATTAGATGAAGTGTCTAAGTGACAAAAAATTTTGAGATGGAAAAGGTACATCAAATGAAGTTTCCAAGTGATAGGGTGTTCTAAGGTAAAAACAGTACATCATATGAAGTGCCCTAGTGACAAGGTGTTCTAAAGTGGAAAAAGTACATAAAATAAAATGTTCGTGTGATGAGGTGCTTTGATGTGGAAACACTCTATGATGAGTGGAATCTAGTAAACTTTGTAACGAGAGGGAAGATAGTTGCATTCAATAGTAGACATGGACCTAAAGAGTGTCTTTAAAAATGAATAGAAATTGACATAGGTACCTATGAGATCATTAGTGATGGGACTTTCTTCACTGGAAAAGACACATGTAATAAACATTTAAGCTTTACATTTTAGGTCATTAAAGGTGTATTTCTAGGTTGGAGTAGGTAGTATGGTCATGATAGTTTTCCACCATAGTTCTAGTGTGCAATAGATGTTAAATAATTCAAGGTTGGAATTGGCCACCATTGTTATGGTGCACGATATGGACATGCATGTAGGACATCATTATTATGGTGTGTGGTAGATGTCTCATAAGACTTTAAGATTGGAGAGCATTTGGCATCAAACATTTAGTAAGATTAACACAAGGATACCCTTCAACAATATATCATGGCACTATATTTTTGTTTAGTATTGAAAATACAATCAAATTAATTATATATAAAATTAGCTACTTCAATATGATGATATTATTTGTGTTAGAATTAATCACTCTAACAAAAAACATGTAAATAATGAAACATTTAAGACATGTCAACATATATTACACATGGACATCATAACTAAGTGAACTCAGTATTCAACACTACTTCCTAATTTGTACGACAGTTACAACTACTAGTTACCCATGTACTCCGATGATATGGAATGATGACTATAGGGACACTTGGCAATATTTGATGCAATAGAAGTTGGATTAGACATTGATTAGGTTTGTGTTTGGACTTAATCAAGGCATCCCCTACCCAAACATTACCATGTACGACTAAACGAAATATTCTTTCCTCTTCTATATTTGCATCTTTTGTTTTCCTTTTTCCAACCCCTTATTGGTCTGATTTCTAATAATACCATTTTTCAACCCTGTAATTGCAAATTTGCCTACTAAATTAGGAGGTACTAATTTGGAACTAAAGAGAAGATATTGCTTCATTATTTGATCAATGCAATCAATTTTAACTTTTATTAGAGATCACACAAAGGAGTCATTGGTTTAGCAAAAGTTGGGCTTGTCACGGACATTTGGAGAAAGAAACTTCCTTAAACCAAAACCATATTGTCGTTACATATGTGAGTAGTCGTATTGAGATTGTAACATCTATTTTAAGTTTTAATTCATTTTAACTTTTATAAGTAAATGAAAAGACGTGCTTTATTTTTATCTAATCAAAATCATTAAAAAATAGTGTTTCTTCATGAAAATCAAACCACCTTTTCCAATCCATTTACTTGATTTTAGGTATTTCATATTTTAAACTTGAAAAATCACTTTTTGTGCATTATTTCTCCCCATATTGATGGGAAAACGTTTAAAGAGATACAGTTTGCATTACATTTCTTGATGCTTAAATGCTCATTATAGATACATTCAAAATGCATTTTGCATATATTATTATTCTTTATTAGTGCTCATAAATGCTGATAATTCTTTGCAATAAGGTGACTAGTATTCACGAATCTAGCTAACAATTACATTAAAGACGATTCAGGGAGAACCCTTATGGAAACCATACATGGAGGACAAGATTTGATCGAGCAAATGTAAACAGAAATATAAAAAATGCAGCATGCAAAGATATTGTTGTACGCCCATAGCCTGGTAAAACGGTTCGAGGATAAATTCGTGCAGTGTAGCCCTCCATTTGCTCTTATAGCACTCTATCATCTGGTTTTTCAGTGTTTTTGAGCGGCTGAAGAGAAGATATGGCCATGTCCTTGCACGGACTCTCCCACAACTGAGCCACCTGAGCATTGTTTCCCACATATTTATGAAAAACCCCTGCCATCCTTAGCCTGGTGGCGTCTTTTTCCGTGTAAATCAAACTATCAATTAAACCCACATAGCGAGAGATAACCTGCAACTCTGCTGGGAGAAACGCCTCCAAAGCCATCAGGTTTCTCAAAACAGTTTCAGTATTTTCTGAGATCATGATAACAGCCAGGAAAGAGTAAACTTTTCCTTCTCAAATCTTAAGGCCATGCCCCCTCTCCTGCATACGGCCGGAAACAGTTTCAGTAGTTTTGCAGGCCTTCCTGATAACAATGCGGCGGCTGCAGGTCAACCCGTAGCGCTTACCAGGGTAATCTGTTTTATTCCCTTTTAAATGGATGGTGCCAGTTTCTTCAATTGTCACATTCTCGATAGTGGTAGATAACTAAGTACAAGTTTATAGATAAAAGAAATCCACGGTTTATAGTGGTGCATCTTACGGAATAGGGTTTTCCTTAAAGTTTGTTTCATTGATAGAATATATTGATGTTTATAAATATTAAAGTCCATTATAAATTGGAGTAGTAATATTAATATTTGTTTAATATTTATTTTATAACGTTAAAAATAATTAATTATATTTTGATAAATAAGATTTATGTATTTTATTTTAATATAGAGTTATTGATTATATGTTTAAAAAATATATTTTATAATTTTTGTAATAAAATTAATTTAATTATAAATAGTTAATATGATATATTAAAATGGATGAAAATTGAAAATGGATAATTTTTTAAAAATTTAATGTGATTTAAAAATTAATTTTGATAACTGTGTAACTATATTTATCCTTATTTTTAAATTAGTTAATGAAATGAAAGGAATCTAAAAAATTTTTTGATAAAAAATAAATAATTAAAAAAGATGAATATAATAATACATACTAAAGTATTAATAAATCACAACATAACAAAGTTAATAAAATACACTAAATAGAAGATTGAGATTCATCATTAAAAATAAAATAATTTTTTCTGATGATTAGATAGCTCAAAAAAATGATTTTCCTTGGGGGATAGTAATTTGAAAAGCTTCGATCCACCAAATTGTACACAATTTATTCTCATAAATAACATTTTCAATCAAAATTTTGTGTTTTTTTTGGGTAAAGCGTAAACAAGGGTGTGATGAATATTAACTTCGAAAAGGGGATTACATACAAAAGCAGGGGACTACGTCCCAGCATACTGCAGCCAAAACAAAACAAAACAAACACACATCATGGCAGATGATTGAAACCAGGCAGTCTAGGAGCATCACTCCCATCTCCAAATGGATATATATAATATGAGAACTAAATGCTCTTATTCATTATTGAAACAATAACAGAAACATTTTCGGCTTGCCACCTTGAATTTGCAAGATCCTCCTGAATATTTCTCATTTCGACAGACGCGGTTGCAGTTGGTATGGTTGATGCAATATTCGCCTTCAAACTTGAGGTTGTGGCTCTGGGAGTTACACAATTGTTGTCCCGTCACTGTTTGCATCTCTGTGTATTCAAACCAATGAATATGATTGAACCTACCCAATTTATTATTGGTGTCGTTGATGCGATGCCCTTCAAAGTTGTGGCTACCCATTCCTTGTCCCTCCGCTGTTTGCATCTCTGTATATTCAAACCAATGTATAATAGGCATCATCGACCATACAAAATACAAGATTAAGATGATAAACAAATTTATAAGAATGAATATGGATTAACCTACCCAGGGTAGCTAAAATCAGCAAAATCAGAAAGACAACGTGCAGATTTTTCCATGCCATTCTTTTCTATCGTTTTCGCACCCTGCCGCTTTCGCACCCTGTCAAGAAGTTTATGTTAGGAGGGGACGCATCGAATCTATAATTGGGTGGGTGCTCTAGATATCAGGATATGTTGATAGAAATGCCGATTCTCTTCCTCCAGGCCCTAGGGTATGCTCCATTAATGCAATTGCAAAGTATAACAGAGGCATAGACCAAGGAGGAATGTGGATCCAAGATTATACACCCCAACAGTTTCGAGCAAACCCCACGCAAATAAATATAAGTCTCTAGATATTAAAGAAGCAAGACTGAGTGCGGATATGGGGACTGGAGACGGAAGTCTAGATTAAAAAAAAGGCGAGGCAAACAGGAATTCAAGATGGGGTTCCAGATAAAAACCAACAGAGCGAAAGTGGAAACTCAGGAGCATGTAAGGGACAAACCGTTAAACGTCAAGGGGCCATTGAATCATGGTATTGAAATAAGAGGTAGGATTAATATGGAATCACACAATATGTTCCATCAAAGCAATTACAAAATTCAAAAGAATCTGAAAGCCGGAAGGAGCAAAGACAGAGTGGGAATTCAGGAATATGGGGCAATTTAAAAATCGTGTTAAAATGAAATGCAGCTCTATAATAAGCAGTTAATCCTATTACAACTGAAAAGTTTTGAGGACTAAATCTGACCTGATTGCAATGGCCTCTCTGCTGAATGGCGTCCTCTTCCTCTCTTCCCAACGTCTTCTGATCAGGCTGTCCCTCTTCCTCTCCCTCAGCGTCTTGTAATAAGAAGCGCTGCTACCAAGTGATTTTTATCGGTGATAAAGGTCGGCATACCTTGCCATGGTAAACAGTATTTCGCTGTTACTAGATACTTTAAGATGCCACGTAGTTTCTCCTTTCCGGCTTGACTAGATACTATAAGATGCCACGTAGTGTCTCCTTTCTAGATACTTTAAGATTGCACGTAGTTTCTCCTTTCTAGATACTTTAAGATTGCACGTAGTTTCTCCTTTCCGGCTTGACTAGATACTTTAAGATGCCACGTAATTTGTCCTTTCCGGCTTGATTAATTATTTTAATAGTCGAGGAGATAGTTTCTCCTTTCCAGATACTTTAAGATTGCATGTAGTTTGTCCTTTCCGGCTTGATTAATTATTTTAATAGTCGAGGAGATAGTTTCTCCTTCCCAGATACTTTAAGATTGCACGTAGTTTGTCCTTTCCGGCTTGATTAATTATTTTAATAGTCGAGGAGATAGTTTGTCCTTTCCGGCTTGATTAATTATTTTAATAGTCGGCAGCCGCCACCCAACCCGAGCTCGAACCGGTTCACAGTATCCACAATGTGAAAAGAAGATAGTATGATGTGAGATATTTTATTTATTTACTTTCTTGAGGTATGTTTCGATCTAAACGTGTATGATTTCATAGCACGTAGCATGTAAATGCTCAAGATAGGTTTAGTGGTAAAGAAGCGGGGCTTTTAACAAAGTTATAAGTCAAAGATTTAAAGTCAAAAATATGTTGAATATATAAAAATATTATTTGAACATAAAATTAGCAATTTAAAATTGAAAATATATTAAATTTATAATGAGTTAGAGATTTTTGGAATTCTTCGGTATATTTTATTGTACAAATAATAAAAGTACATAAAGTTACATAGCAACATAGTTGGTTGGTATTTATGGTTTGAACTCTATACCAGAGGATAAAACACTGGATCAAATCATGGAAACGAAATACAAGAAACAAAAAGTCAAATCATAAAAGACACGACAATCAAAACAACATTATAAAAATATTAGAAGAGAATTAAGCACAGGGGAAACACTCAAAAGAGGGAGTAGAGAATCATCATTAGGTGGCAGAGTAGTCTAAGCAGAAGACTCTATCAAAGGGGGATCCAAAGCCACCTAGTAGTCCATAGGGTCCAAAGCCAAAGTCATGTTTATCTCCCATCCGTCAATGCACTAAAGCGGAGTTTGATTGCCAAAAAGGCCAGCTAGAGAACTCCTTCGAGAGGGACCTGTATCAATCTTGCCACATAGTGGTAGCAACCTTCATCCTCCCCCCACTAACATTGAGGGGTGATCCGATCAATAGTTTAGGAGACAATTTAGGGGACGGTTCTACCCCAATTGGTGGCAGAACTTCTGAGAGCCATAACTTTTGCACTATAGCTCCGTTTGACTCCCCGTTTGAACCGTTGGAAAGCTAAGAATGAGGGGAACATCGTGAGATGACACATATATTTGATCAGTGAGTTTTGACACCCAAAAATTAAATAAAAGTGCCCCAAATTTTAATTTTAGTAGTGCAGTCTAAAAATAGTAAGTTTCTAAAAATAATAATTCCTTGAATTATGTAGTGTTGTAAATCGTGGAAGTTAAACCATTTAATCTCCCTCGATATTGGTGACCTTCCACATCCTCCTCCTACTTAAAAAATGTGTATAAATGAAGATGTAACCCGAAATAGAAATGAGATATCTCTTCTCAGAGATAGGCATATGTTTGGGTCTACCAATTTGATCAATAAAACATCTCTTCTCAGAGATATCATTATTAAAATTGTGTTGTTCTTGTTTCTTGAATTATCTTTCAACCAAATTTTTTGAGTTTTGGATCATTGGTATTAGAGCAGTTTGTCTTGAGAGTGTATGATCTCGAGGACGAGGTTGGGCTACAAGAAGCTTGGGTGGAAAACCACAGAGCTTCCAAACTATCCACCTATTCACTCCAAATGACTTCAAATAATAGACAACACTGAGACATCTAATCCTTTCAAGGAAATGGTGAATGAAGCCCTCCAACAACAACAAGCACATATACTACAACAATTGGCTCAAATTCTCTAACAAATCTCGATGAAAATTTTTGGCTCCTCATCTGTACCCCCACATCCTTTCAATACCCCAACACCCTTTAAGGTTTAGGTGAATTTTGATATCCCTATATTTGAAGGCAAAATCAATGCCGATCCAGTAGAAAATTGGTTGGATTAAATATCTTCCTATTTTTTTGTAAATAAATTCATCGATAAAGAGAAGATCACTTTTGCTTTTTTGAAATCATCACTCCCTGTCAAAAATTGGTGAGAAATGTACAAGAAGAGATTCAGTACAGATGCTAGTGGCCTTGAGGTGGAACCTACCTGGGATGATTTCATAGAAGCTGTAAAGGAAGAATACTACCCCATTGAAGCATATGATGATCTGTATATAGAGTGACAACAAATTCACCAAGGTAAGGAACAGTCTGTTCAAGATTACACTGATATTTTTTATTTTCTATTTGTGAGATTGGGGATCCAAGAAAGTGAGAAACACAAGGTTATCAAATATCATGGTGGACTTCAATGGTATATACGGAGGGATATAAAACTCTTCAATCTAGAAACCCTCGGTGAGGCATATAAGTTTGCAGTGAAGATTGAGCAGAAGCATGGAAGAATGAATAAAAAGAGTCAGCCTACAAAATGGAAAAGTGACAAAGAAGGTCAAACACGAGGCCAAAATTGAACTAAAAGGAAGGGAAGACTGGGAAATGGTGTGATTACCATAAATCTGAAACGCACTCCAAAGAAGAATGTCGAGACATCAAGTCCCTAATTTTTGAGTCGCAATCCTTAACATCTACTGCTCTGCCTCATACAGACCTTGCAGTTGAAGAGATTAAAGAAGAGATTATAGATGTTAATCTTGATGCCATCGTTGCTTCATCACAGACCCATGATGAGAGACAAAACGATAAGGTAAGGTTGTTTCACTCTAAGTTATGGGTGAAAGGTAAGCCTTTCCATTTCATTCTTGATAGTAGGAGTCTAAAGAATTTAATCTTTGCTAATATTGTGAAAAGCCTAAATCTATCCATGAAGCCTCACCCAAAGCCATACAGTGTTGGATGGTTGAGTCCAGGGAGAAACCTCCATGTCACCCACCAATGTCTTCTCTCATATGCAATAAAACCTTTCCAAGATGAAGTCTTATGTGATGTGGTCAATCTAGATGTTTGTGATGTAATCTTTGGTTAGTTATTCATGTTGATTGACATGGCCTCTATGAATCAAGAACTTGAAAGATCACCCTCACTCTTGGAACATGGTGCTATAGGGTACCAGAGGTACCACCTTCTACATCTGTCTCTCTGATTAGTGCCAAGAAATTTGTTCTCATGGTGGTCAAGCCACAAGAATCTAAAAGGGCCCATGTTGCAGCCTTGACTACACAAACAACACAATAACAGAAGTAAATAGATACCAAGCTGAAGAAGTTCATAGCCTTCCATCCATAGACTGATGGTTAGATAGAAATGGTGAATAATCAGGCCCTGCATAGTTCTACAAAGCACAGTCCATTCTAAGTATGCATTAGGAATCAAATCAAAATACAACTACCACACTTGATGACAAATCTTGATGCAATGGGGACCATTGCTTCTCAATGAGGGAGGAATGATCTGAGCAATATTTTAGATGATAATTCAGGTGACGGTTCTACCCTAATTGGTGGTAAAACTTTCAAGAGCCATAAATTTTTCACCATAGCTCTGCTTGACTCCCTATTTAAACTGTTAGAAAACTAAGAATGAGGGGAACATCGTGAGATGGAATGTAGCTCCACTTGGTGGGTTTTGACCTCTGAAAACTAAATAGAAGTGCTTTAAATTTTAATTTTTGTAGTGCAGTCTAAAAATAGTAAGTTTCAAAAAATAGTAATTCCTCGAATTATGTAGTGTTGTAAATCATGGAAGTTGAACCACTTAATCTCCCTCGAGATTGGTAACCTTCCACATCCTCCTCCTACCTCCAAAATGTGTATAAATAAAGATGTAACCTGAAATGGAAATGAGACATCTCTTCTCAGAGATAGACATATGTTTGGGTCTAGAAATTTGATCAATAAAACATATCTTCTTAGAGATAACATTATTACAATTATATTGTTCTTATTTTTTGAATTATCTTTCAACCAAAAATTTTTAATTTTTAAATCATTGGTATCAGAGCGGTTTGTATTGAGAGTGTATGATCTCAAGGACAAGGTCAGGTTATAAGAAGCTTAGGTGGAAAACAACAGAGCTTCCAAACTTTCCACCTATTAACTCTAAATGACTTCAAATGGTAGACAATACTGAGACATCCGATCCTTTCAAGGAAATGATGAATGAAGCCTTCCAACAATAGTAAGCGTGGATGCTACAACAATTCACTCAAATTCTCCAACAAATATCGATGGAAAATTTTGGCTCCTCATTTACACCCCCACATCCTTTCAGTGCCCCAACACCCTTCAAGGTTCAAGTGAATTTTGATATCCCTACATTTGAAGGCAAAATCAATGCTAATGTAGTAGAAAATTGGTTAGATCAATTATCTTCCTATTTTTTTGTAAGCATCAGTCCTGTCAAAAATTGGTGAGAAGTGTACAAGAAGATATTTAGTACAGATGATATTGGCCTTGAGGTGGAACCTACCTGGGATGATTTCATAGAAGCTGTAAAGGAAGAATACTACCTCATTGAAGCATATGATGATCTGTATATAGAGTGACAACAACTTCACCAAGGTAAGGAACAGTCTATTCAAGATTACACTAACATTTTTTATTTTCTATTTGTGAGATTAGGGATCCAAGAAAGTGAGAAACACAAGGTTATCAAATATCATGGTGGACTACAATGGTATATATGGGGGGATATAGAACTCTTCAATCTGGAAACCCTCAGTGAGGGTGTATAAGTTTGCAGTGAAGATTGAGCAGAAGCATGAAAGAATGAATACAAAGAGTCAGCCTACAAAATAGAAAAGTGACAAAGAAGGTCAAATACAAGGCCAAAATTAGAAGTAAAAGGAAGGGAAGATTTGGAAATGGTGTGATTACCATAAATCTGGAATGCACTCCAAAGAAGAATGTCGAGACATCAAGTCCCTAATTTTTTAGTCACAATCCTTAACATCTACTGCTCTGCCTCATATAGACCTTGTAGTTGAAGAGATTAAAGAAGAGATTATAGATGCTAATCCTGATGCCATCGTTGCTTCATCACAGACCCATGAGGAGAGACCAGACGATAAGGAAAGGTTGTTTCACTCTAAGTTATGGGTGAAAGGTAAGCCTCTACATTTCATTCTCAATAGTAGGAGTCTAAAGAATTTAATCTTTGCTAATATTGTGAAAAGCCTAAATCTATCCATGAAGCCTCACCCAAAGCCATACAATATTAGATAGTTGAGTCCAGGGAGAAACCTCCGTGTCACCCACCAATATCTTCTCTCATATGCAATAAAACTTTTCCAAGATGAAGTCTTATGTGATGTGGTCAATCCGGATGTTTGCAATGTAATATTTGATCAGCTATTCATGTATGATCGACATGGCATCTATGAATCAAGAACTTGAAAGATCACACTCACTCTTGGAACACGGTGCTACAGGGTACCAGAGGTACCATCTTTTATATCTGTCTCTCTGATTAGTGCCAAAAATTTTGTTCTCATGGTGGTCAAGCCACAAGAATCTAAAAGGGCCCATGTTGTAGCCCTGACTACACAAACAACACAATGATAGAAGTAAATAGATACCAAGCTGAAGAAGTTCATAGCCTTCCATCCACAGACTAATGGTCAGATAGAAATGGTGAACAATCAGACCTTTCACAGTTCCACAAAGCACAATCCATTCCAAGTATGCATTAGGAATCAAATCAAAATACAAATACCACACTTGATGACAAATCTTGATGCAATGGGGACCATTACTTCTCAAGGAGGGGGGAATGATTTGAGCAATATTTTAGATGATAATTCAGGTGATAGTTCTACACTAATTGGTGGCAAAACTTTTGAGAGCCATAACTTTTGCACCATAGCTCTATTTGACTCCTTGTTTAAACTGTTAGAAAGATAAGAATGAGGGGAACATCATGAGATGGCATGCAACTCCACTTGGTGGGTTTTGACCTCTGAAAACTAAATAAAAGTGCCTTAAATTTTAATTTTAGTAGTGCAGTCAAAAAATAATAAGTTTTTAAAAATAGTAATTCCTCAAATTTTGTAGTGTTGTAAATCATGGAAGTCGAACCACTTAATCTCCCTCGAGATTGGTGACCTTCCACATCCTCCTCCTACCTCCAAAATGTGTATAAATAAAGATGTAACCTGAAATGGAAATGAGACATCTCTTCTCAGAGATAGGCATATGTTTGGGTCTAGAAATTTGATCAATAAAACATCTCTTCTTAGAGATAACATTATTACAATTATATTGTTCTTGTTTCTTGAATTATCTTTCAACCAAAGATTTTCAATTTTTGGATCATTGGTATTAGAACAATTTGTATTGAGAGTGTATGATCTCAAAGACGAGGTCAGATTACAAGAAGCTTAGGTGGAAAACAACAGAGCTTCCAAACTATCCACCTATTCACTTTAAACAACTTCAAATGGCAGACAACACTGAGACATTTGATCATTTCAAGGAAATGATGAATGAAGCCTTCCAACAAAAGTAAGTGTGGATGCTACAACAATTCACTCAAATTCTCCAATAAATATTGATGGAAAATTTTGGTTCCTCATCTGCACCCCCACATCCTTTCAGTGCCCCAACACCTTTCAAGGTTTAAGTATATTTTGATATCCCTACATTTTAAGGCAAAATCAATGCGAATGTAGTAGAAAATTGGTTAGATCAATTACCTTCCTATTTTTTTGTAAATAAATTCACCGATAAAAAAGTCACTTTTGCTCTTTTGAAAGCATCGTTGCCTGTCAAAAATTGGTGAGAAGTGTACAAGAAGATATTTAGTACAGATGATATTGGCCTTGAGGTGGAACCTACCTGGGATGATTTCATAAAAGCTGGAAAGGAAGAATACTACCCCTTTGAAGCATATGATGATCTATATATAGAGTGGCTATAACTTCGCCAAGGTAAGGAATAGTCTATTCAAGATTACACTGACATTTTTCATTCTCTATCTGCAAAATTGGGCATCCAAGAAAGTGAGAAACATAAGGTTCTCAAATATCGTGGTGGACTACAATGGTATATATGAGGGGAGATGGAACTCTTCAATTTGGAAACCCTAGTTGAGGTGTATAAGTTCATAGTGAAGATTGAGTAGAAGCATGGAAGAATGAATACAAAGAGTCAACCTACAAAATGGAAAAGTGACAAGGAAGGTCAAACATGAGGCCAAAATCGGAAGCAAAAGGAAGAAAAGATTAGAAAATGGTGTGATTATCAAAAATCTAGAATGCACTCCAAAGAAGAATGTCGAGCCATCAAGTCCCTACTTTCTGAGTAACAATCCTCAAAATCTACTACTGTACCTCATATAGACCCTGTAGTTGAAGAGGTTAAAGAAGAGATTATAGCTACTGAGCCTGATGCCATCATTGCTTCATCACAGACCCATGAGGAGAGGCCAGACTACAAGGAAAGGTTGTTTCACTCTAAGTTATGGGTGAAAGGTAAGCCTCTATATTTCAGTCTTGATAGTGAGAGTCTAAAGAATTTAATCTCTGCTAATATTGTGAAAATCCTAAATCTATCGATGAAGCCTCACTCAAATCCATATAGTATTGGATGGTTGAGTCCAGGGAGAAACCTCCGTGTCACCCACCAATGTCTTCTCTCATATGCAATAAAACTTTTCCAAGATGAAGTCTTATGTGATGTGGTCAATCTAGATGTTTGTGATGTACTCTTTGGTTAGTTATTCATGTATAATTGACATGTCATCTATGAATCAAGAACTTGAAGGATCACCCTCACTCTTGGAACACGATGCTATAGGATACCATAGGTACCACCTTCTACATCTGTCTATTTGATTAGTGCCAAGAAATTTGTTCTCATGGTGGTCAAGCCACAAGAATCCAAAAGGGCCCATGTTATAGTTCTGACTACACAAACAACACAATGACAGAATCAAATAGATACCAAGCTGAAGAAGTTTACAACCTTCCATCCACAGACTAATGGTCAGATAGAAATGGTGAACAATCGGGCCCTGCACAGTTCCACAAAGCATAATTCATTCCATATATGCATTAAGAATGAAATCAAAATACAACTACCACACTTGATGACAAATCTTGATGCAATGGGGACCATTACTTCTCAAGGAGGGAGGAATGATCATAGAAATATTTCAAGTGACAATTCAGGTGACGGTTCTACCCCAATTGGTGGCAGAACTTCTGAGAGCCATAACTTTTTCACCATAGCTTTGTTTGACTCCCCATTTAAATTGTTAGAAAGCTAAGAACGAGGGTAACGTCGTGAGATGGCATGGAGCTCTGCTTGGTGAGTTTTTCCCCTTGAAAATTAAATGGAAGTGCCCCAAATTTCAATTTTAGTAGTGCAATCTCAAAATAGTAAGTTTCTAAAAATAGTAATTCCTCAAATTTTGTAGTGTTGTAAATCGTGGAAGTCAAACCACTTAATCTTCCTCGATATTAGTGACCTTCCACATCCTCCTCCTACATCTAAAATGTGTATAAATGAATATGTAACCTGAAATGGAAACGAGACATCTCTTCTCAGAGATAAGCATATGTTTGGGTCTAGAAATTTGATCAATAAAACATCTCTTCTCAGAGATAGAATTATTACAATTATGTTGTTCTTATTTCTTGAATTATATTTCAACCAAAGCTTTTCAAGTTTTGGATCAAGGGGAGAAGTGACTAAAATTTTGAGAACAACTTCAATGTCTCTTGAGAGGTGGAGGTGGTAGACTTTGAGGCATGCCATCTGGGGAAACTTGGCTCATATGCAGGGAACACCCTCCCAATGCTCTAATAGCTCCTAAAGATGGCATACCTCCATGACAACCTTCTCTGTTTGGAATTGTATCTATATGCAAGCCAAAAATATTATTTTAAACATAAAGTTAGAGATTTTTGGATCACTTCAAATGGTGGATGAACTCATGAGTTATCTCTAGTAGCAAAACAAATAAAAAACATGGCAGATGATTGAAACCAGGTAGTTTAGGAGCATGATTCCATCTTTGAATCCATCATGGTTGCTACTGAAGAAGAACTACTACCCCTTGGAGGCCATGACTTGGTCCCACAATACCATTTTCAGCTGACTAAATTCCCCAATGATACCCAACTCAAATGTATCACACACACACACACACACACACACACACACACACACACACACACACACACACACACACACACACACACACACACACACACACACACACACAATGAGAACTAATTGCTCTTATTTATCCTAGAAACAATAGCAAGAACATTTTCAGCTTACCACCTTGAATTTGCAATGTCTTCCAAAAAAATTCTCAGTTCGATAGACACGGTTGCAGTTGTTGTCAAGGCTATACCCTTCAAAGTTGTGGCTACACATTCATTGTTCCTCCATTGTTTGCATCTCTATAAATTCAAACCAATGTCTAACATGCATCATATATGATACAAGATTAAGATGATAAACAAATTTATAAGAATGAATATGGATGAATCTACCCAGGGTAATTAAAATCAGTAAAATCAAAAACATAACATGTAAATTTTTCTTACTCCATGCCATTGTATGTCACCTTACACACACATTACCAATTTTCACCCAAAAAAACCATATAACCTCATTTATATAAGAAAGAAATAGTTTTAACCACCCCTCAATATTATTCGTATCATATCATTTTAATATACACTGGTCACATCAGTGCAATACACACTCTTGTTTAAAAGAAATAAATTACCTTTATTTATAACCACTTTTATGATAGTTTAATATACACCTATCACATGAGTGAAATAAACCTAATACACACTCCCATAAAAAAAAACATATTACCTTTATTTATAACCACCCTCAATATTCTTCCTTATCATAACAACTCAATATACACCCCTCACATCAATCCAATACACACCTCTATCTAAAAGAAGCATATTAGATTATTTGAGAAAAGATCATTTAAACCTTTAACCATCTCATTTTTATTCCATGTCATATCAACCCAAAATACAACTGGGTCATATCAACCAACCCTAACATTCCCTGCGTCCCCCGTCCCCCCAAAAAAACCCTTCTGTCATATCAACCAACCCCAATATTCTTCCTTAACACTAGGGGTTTAATTTGACGGTCACCCTTACCCATCAAAAAATTTTTTGTGATGGTTTTTAAGATAATGTCACCTTGCACATGACGTTCATTTTTCATTTTGAACTTTCATAATTTTTATATAAATACGAAAATATTTATTTTTATATAATAAAATGATATAAAAATAAAGATATTATTAATATAAATGAAATCATATTCTATTAGATGTGTGTAAATATATTTATAAAATGCTATACCTTATCATAATATTTTTGATGTATTTAAATTATAGTTGAGTAGACTATCGAGATTCCAGAATGTAGAGGAAGAGCCACCTATTTTCTAGTTGATGTAGTTTATTTGCGAAACATTTTCACTTGCAAATGTTTTTGAATTGGGTAAAGTGTCCAATTCTACACCAAACAATGGTAGAGATGCACCCAGAACAATAATGCCTTCAACCATTAACACAAAGCCCTATTCTTATTTCTTCCCTAAATTGTCCATGTTTGGGGGTAAATAAAAGCCAAGACACCACTTTTAATTGGTTAGAAGGCTTTATTGAAAACACCACAACAAGCCAAAAAATAAATAGGCAACCGTTCAACTATGAAATAACCTGTAAGATGACAATCAACATAATAATAATAAAATATTATAAATTCAACCTACAAATTTATAGTTTTTGTGGGAAGTTGTTTTAAAATGAAATAGCAAAGACACACAGTTCATCACATTACACGCTGTAACCTTTTAAAAAAGGCATCTAATAGGAGTGTATCCATAAAAGAAGTGGAAACAAATCCATGGTATATACCAAAAAAAAATCAGATCACAAATGTTTCAGTAAGCAATCACAAACCCTATGTTAACCATCTCAACACAAGATTTGAGTTCAAATGATAGTGTACGCCTTATTCATAAAGGTAAAAGTTAGGGATTATTGTTTTTGAAACTCAAATATGTGACTATTATAAGATAATGCAATGACCTTAGAAGAGATTCACACAAATATTTACATTAGAGGCAAGCGCTGTTATAAAATTAAACCCTTTGCGGTATAGGTAAATGTTGTTCTCAAAATAAACCCTTATTTGTTCTAAACTCTTAAATGAAAAAAAAATAAAAACATTTGAAAGGGGAAAAAAACACTGAAGAATGAAAAATAAAGGGAAAAGGACTGACCTGAGTTGGAGTCGGATGATTGACCAAAGCAAGATGTAAATCTCATAGAGTGCAAAATCGAAAGGATTGCTCCTCTTCTCCATCTTCGAGTGGGAAGAAAAAACACCGAGTGAGCAGTGTGAAGGAAAATGATTCTTCATTGCTCGTTGCGCTGAGATCCATCTCCTCCACTGGTTTATAAACTCAGAGAGTCGCCCTTTTTACCAGATTTTTGAGCCAAAAATTAACCAAAAAAAATTCAAGAACTTTGAACTTTGCACCCACGTAATATGAAGGAGGTTTCGTGAAGTGGGGTGACTGTAGAATCTTGTCATAGTTCACCTTTGTTCCATCTCCTATATTAATGGTAGTTACACTTGAAAAATAGAAAATTTAAATTTCATTAAGTCATGGAAAATACAGCCTTTAATTATTCTCACTAATGTCAATAACTCAACGAATAAGCAATCCTCAATTCATTTTTAATCCTCAACGGTGGCCAAGTTGCTAGGAATTATGGCCAAGTTGCTAGGAATGGCGGCCAAGTTGCTAGGAAATGGGAATGTTTGAATATTTTTTTTGGTTAGTTTCCTTCGAGTCTATGTTTCAATAATGATTCCACTTTACCTTAACATCACGCATGGGTAATGCTGTCTAGTCTCCTATTTTATCTTATTGTGCCTCTGAATCTGGGGTCCGAACACCTTCACATTTTATTTATGTGTTTGGTCATGTGAGACTGTGACTATGAGTCGTGACATGTCCACTTCCCACTCCCAGACTCCAATCCTAGACTCTGACTATTCCAAGTCCCCACTCCTATTAATAATTTTAAAAAGGTCAATTTTTTTATTGTAAACATCAATTTGACAAGTAGTCTAAGTTTTTGTCTGTCCTTTGATACAGTTAATATAATGTGACTGCATTTTACGGGTAAAAACTTCAAAAATGTTTAAATAGCTGCCAAATTTAACCCCTACTTAACACCCCTATCATACCCCTGTCAAAATCAACCAACCTCATATTATTCTTGATCAGAAGTCCACACCGTGCGTGCCCGTCAAAGCATCCTATGTAATCGTTCATTGTGGGACATGTATCGATTAAGAGTCTCCACAATGTGCCATCAAATGACGGGGATTCAAAAATGATTTATGTGAAATATTTTATTAATATTATTATTTTTTCAATATTTTAAAAATATCTTTAAATCTAAAGATATATGGTATATTTATGTTCAAGATGTACTTATCAATGGTTTCATATAATATAGTGAAGAGAAAAGAGCACAAGTCATCAAATAATGGGGATTCAAAAATGATTTATGTGAAATGTTTTATTAATAATATTATTTTATCAATATTTTTAAAGTATGTTTCAATTTAAAGGTATATGGTTTCATATAATGTACTATGTTTATGTTCAAGATGTACTCATCAATGGTTTCATATAATGTAGTATGTTTATGTTTAAGATGTATTCATTAAACCCAATGAGTTTTGATCCAGTGGTAAAGAAGTGGGTCTTTATCAAAGTTGGTTATAAGTTAGAGATAAGTCAAAAATAATATAGAAGGAAGGGAGCTTGCTTTGTACACTGACAAGAGGGATCATCATCATCATAGTATATGTATAAACAAGTCATTTTTTACATGTGGCTCTAATTTTAGAGTGCATTGTCTAATCTCATATTTACCTTGCAAAGGATTGGTAAAGAGAATCAAATTTAATAGTTAGGCATGACAATCACTAAAATTTTAAATGGAAAATTTGAAATGTAATTAAATTTCCTAGCGATACCCAACGCAAATGTATTACACACACAAAATGAGAATTAATTGCTATTTTTTATCCTTGAGAGTTATGACTTTGGCAATATTTGATGACTCGGCCAGTATACAAAGATCCAATAAATTGGTGATTCAACATAGGAATAAAACAAGCACATATGGATGCAAATCAAGAAATATAATGATCGAATTCAAAACTCTTCTAGCATTACATTTTACAGCCTACAAGCTAATCTATTGATCAAAATTTAAACATATTTGTGATCATTTTTAAAATTTCATAGATTTATGTACTTTTATTAGATATAGATATTTTTATAAATCACACACACACACACACACACACACACACACACACACACACACACACACACACACACACACACACACACACACACACTTGAGAATTAATTCTTATTTTTCATCTTTGAGAGTTTCGACTTTGGCAATATTCGATGACTCAATCAATATAAAACAATCTAATAAATAGGTGATTCGACATAGAAATAAATCAAGAAATTTTGGATGTAAATCAAGAAATATAATTATCCAATTCAAAACTCTTCTAGCATTGTATTTTACAACCCATAAATAAATTTGTTGATCTAATTTTAAACATGTTTGTGATCATTTCTTACATTTTATAGATTTATATACTTTTATTAGAGCATTTCTATACTTATTAAAAAAAAATCTTCATTGCGAAGCTTTTATAGACCCGTGATGTTATTTCATCCCTCTGAAGCTTTTCTAGACCCGTGACAATTTTTCATCATTACAAATATTTTCTAGACATGTGATATTATTTCATCCCTGCGAAGCTTTTCTAGGTCTATGTTGATTTTCCATAATGCAGCATTTTCCTATTTTGTGATATTTTTCCATAACATGATGCTTGGAAATAATGTGATGCTTTTCCATTAATGCAATATTTTTACATCATTGTGATGCTTAACCAAGCTAGCAATCATTTTCCATCAACATGATGTTTTCTAGAATCTAAGTTCATGATGTTTTTACACCATGCGATGCTTTTCTAAGTTTACAATACTTCAACACTCATTTTTTTTGTCTTTTTATTATCTGTGTATTCCTTACCATCCTAGAAATTATCAATGCTAAATCAAATTATGTAAGAAATTATGAAAAATCCTATTAAGGTTCTAATTACTCTTTTATTTTAATTAAATGTATTTAATCTCTTGCATGTCACATTAATGTTTTCAATTGGAAAGTAAAAATATATAGAGTAAGGAGGGAAAACTCAAACAAAATTTCAAACCTTTGCATATCAAAAAATTTGCTTAAAAATATTAACATGGGAAATTACACACACTTTTACAATAGTCATCAAGTTTGACTATTTCCATAGTGGAAACCTCCATATTAGTAGTGGAATTAAATGAAGAGTTTCATCCTTGCATAGTATTTTTTTGAGATAATAACATTGTTCATTGTTGGAGGATAACTACAACAGACTTCACATATTTCAAAACAATCTAGCTTTGAGATGTTGAAACTTAAGCTTCTATATTTAAAAATTATTTTAGATTAAAAAAATAGTAATATTTATCCCATATTAGAAGTCCCCTCCATGTAGATACTTATAAATTTATTCTCTTTGATCCATCAAACTAAAAAATTGTTTATAAAGAGCTTTGAATTCTAATAATGAAATGCCACCACTATTATCCCCACTTGGAAAATTAGAAGAGTGGAAGACAAATTAACCCAATGCAGAGTCTAGACCAACTCTAAACTTTTCCTTTATGAAAAATTATGTCAAATTTCTTACCAGACCTTAGTCACAAAGGAAAGGTAAGAGATTGTAAACAAACATTGATGCCACTTTGGGATTAAACCCGTTACGAATGTTCATCTTCAAGTATTATACACCCAAAACAAGTTCAATGGTAGCTTTTGTCTCGATATTGTAAAGATTAAAGACATCTATTAATATGTTTTTGAAGATAAGACCCCAAAAAATTGTTTCTTATTTTTCAGGTCTAAAAAAAAGAGTGGAAACAAATTTTGAACAATGATTAACTAAGAAAAAATTTAGACAAAAGAGACCAAATAAGTGAGTAAGCATGAGCCTAAAATAAATAAATAGAAATTTAAATTGATATCTACATTATTTTAAAATAAGGGGATACCTTTGTTCAAAATAACCCACTCAATTTTGTCATTAATGCCAAAATCACACTATTCTTCCTTCACAACATTATACCCATCATCCCAAACCCAGATTCACTCATTTAATCTAACAAGGGCATTGCCAATTCCATTAGGAATTAAAGCAAAATGACCATGAATAATGCCAAATTAAACCTAACCCCAATTCTATTGGGAATTAAGGAAAAATGACATAGAATAATGTCAAATCAAACCCAATTAGAAAATAGTTTTATAATCAAAGCCTAAATATTCAAATGCTAACAAGGGTGACATAAGTAAATACTACCTATACCATCTCATAAACTCATTTAAAATGACATTAAAAACTTCATATGATGTTAGCTTCAATTTTCATCTTTTATCCATCAATTATCTACATTAATTGTAACTTTTTCTTGTTAGATCATTTTACTATCTACAAAAAATTGTCTCAGTGTTTTAAGGAGTCAACAACATTCTTGTTAAGGATGCTTCACCATCCTACTATCACAAGCATATGATGATGTACAAACCAAGCGATGATGTCCAAAGAAGGAAATGATGTCCAAAGAAGGTGATGATATCCAAAGTATGTGATGATGTCCAAAACATGTGATGATATTCCAAATCTATGATGATTTTCAATACATAAACATGCAATGGTTACAAAACATGTGATGATTTTATGGGTATGTTTTTAACCCTTTTTTGATAATTTTTTTTGTGTGATTCTAGTAGGTTTAAAACTTGAAGATATTAGAATGCTAAAGATGTACAAAAATCAACAATTCTAATTTTGGTGAGGTGCTGAATATGGAATGTTACTATTTTTAGAAAACACTAAGAAGAAATTTACTTAGTTCAGAAAATATTTCTATTGAGTGTTTTAGATTTATGATATAGTTGAAATCAATAAAATATACAACTGTGCATGTTTAGGATTAAGAACAAAATATAAAACTGGATCTGAATAGGATTGCTATAGGTGGACAAAATCATAAGCCATTTATGTCCATTGACCACATATGAATTATCCTAGTTGACTGTAATTAATGATTGATAGGAAAAGATAAAGAAAAAAACCTGATGGCTACATATCAGGAAAGAACCATAAAAACCAAATGCAAACATCTATAGAGACAAAAGAATAAGTTAATAGTCATGATAGATGTTATTTAAGATCAAAAAGTATTTCTAGACAATACCATTGTAGGGAGACAAGAACATAGATCGATCAAATCCATTGACCATGTACTTGCCCCAGTCGAGTGTGAAAAAAACTAATTGTTGTGCATTTTGTGCTTTTATCTAATAATTAGGATGAGATATTGGGATTTTAATTTTACCACACATAATTCATTATTTTATTTATTTTGTCTTTAAAACCCTAAGGTCACTTTGATAGCTTGAAAAAATAAAAAAATAGGTGAGTGTAATCGACCAAGCTGACTTAAAACACCATTTTGATGATTGATCACTCCCTGTGTATCCTATACTCCAAGGAAGAAATTAAAGCACTCATAGTTCTCCCACCTAGATTGATTTTGAAATTGTTCTCCTTAACTATGTGTAGATAGCTATAAAATGGCTTTGATACTTGAAAATGATAGCTTTTGACTTGTTTTGATATGCTTTAGACTTGGCTTATGGTTTCTCTGATTGAATGATCTTGACTTTAGAAATAATAGGGAAAATTTTATCAATGTGCAAAAGTGTATGAGTGCTCAATAGATAGTGCCAAGCTCAAGATAATGCATGACCTTTGATGTGTGTTTATAGGTGAATCTTTTGATAATTTATTTTAGTTGACATTATGAAATGTGCAATAAGACCTAAAATAATGTTTTTAATTTTTGAAACTAGATGCTATTTGGAGCAGGATGTGGCAAGTCTAGGTGGATAAGAATGTGACATCACTCATATCCACTTAGCACAGACCTATCTTAAAAGATCAAGGATAATTGTTCTTAACTATAGACAATTTGAGGGTGATATTTAATAGTATAAAGATTTTGATTTGAAGGTTTTTTATATTGATCTGTTATATAGATAAAAATCGTAGAGGAGTGGTGAATAAGATTCATGTATTTGGACCAATCCATGTGGTTTAGGATGTGCCAATAATTAGCATTACCAAGTACATGTGACTAGTAATGAAATTGCTAGAGTAAAAGAGAAATAATTTGAACCTAAGTATGTAAAACATACTGCCTTTGAGAGGCTAATTCAATTATGCAGGGTACTCAAATTTAGGAAACCTTGCAACAATTCATGAGGTAGTAATTTGTCCATTTTTACATTTGAACAAGCTAAATTTTGAAAATTAAAAAATTGAAAGGAGAGGAAAGAAGTAAACGTGTATGTAGGTGTAACCAAATAACCTTGTAACCTATAGATAATGATGGATAGTTATTCCCCCTTGTTGAATCACTTGGATAATTTGAAGCAATGGCAATTTGAGAATGATCAAGTCTTAATTTTTGAATAACTAATTAAGCCCTTGAGATGGAAAGATGCATATTCTAACTCTCATGAATGGTTTAAAGTACCCAATGTATTAATCTATAAAGGTGAAACCATTATGGGTTATCTATAAGTGATTACAAGGTCATTGAGTATCACTATACTTGAATGTACATCACCTACAATAAAATATGAAACGTAATGGGTTCACTAGAATCAATGCCAATGTCATTGAGTGTCACTAGGCTTGAACATACATAACCAGTAATAGATCAAATCACACCGCTACAAATGAATTTATATTCTACATACATGATCAAAAAATAATGGATAATATTTATATACCCATCATAGCCTCATTGCTCATTGATTTTTATTTTAAATAAATAATTTTGACTTTGAAATTTTAACTTTGAAATTTGAAAATGTCTGCATGAACAAGCATCATGCCTTTTGTAATTTTGAAACTATAACTTTGAACTTTAAATAAGAATGAGAAATAATAAGTATCATTCCCCTTGAGTCTTTTATGAAATTATATAGAATGCCAAGCATATATATGTTTAATTGTAAATCTATTTTCGACATATAACTTTGATCTTGTAACTTTTTTGTGTATGCCCATGCTTATGCATTCAAATGTGTATAATATTACAATTTAAATTTTTGAAAATTAAGTGCATATGCATGTCATATGTTCCTATAATTTATATCAATGTGTCAATATTTGTCATGTATCTAATTTCTAAATTTATTTAAAACTTTGAAAACATGTATTCTATTATAGAATCTAATTTTACATTACTTTGAATCTTTGAAAACCCATATTTTATAACTTTGAATCTTGTACTCTATCCTAAATTATAAAATAAATATATTCATGGAGGATTTTATGTCTAAGATAATCCCATTATAATGCTCCCATTTTGAGATGAAGGATGTAGCCTACAAGACGTTCATCTCAAAAAAAGAGTTAATTGTATCATGCGATGAATATATAGTCATGTAGTGATTACGTCATCATGTTGGAGAGTATGTCATCATAAATATGTGTATGCATGCAAAAATATTAGAGCCAAAAATACAAGATATAAATCAAAACATAATACAAAATATCTAGTCTAAAAAATACAAAGAACCTTAGATGAGCAAAAGAGATAAATATGCATACCTTCACTTACCAAAGACAAAGGAAACCTCTCTTGATGTGTGGATTGTGATCAAAGATGCAATGGGATGTGGATGATCAAGTAAACTGTGCACAAAAAAACCAAAAAAATGTCTCCTTATGGGTTGGATTGATTTATTGATGAATGATTTTTTTCTCTTAAGATAGATATAATGTTGTTAGGATCTCTCAGCTTCATTGAAGTGAGGGAGGAGAGCTTAATTTATAGAGTTTGAGCAAAAGTAATGGATGGTGGATATTGATCCAAGATCAAGGGATATAAATGAGTCAAAAATGGGGGGTTGGATAATAAATGGAGGAGTTTGGATGGGTATGTGCATGCCATGAATGAAGATTGGTGGACTCACACCTTTGTCCCCTTGCCTTGGATTTTGGGAGATTTGGAAAGTGTATGAATGATGTCAATGATTTGAAATGGAATGTTAATTTGTTGATATTTGATTTTGTGTATTTTATATATTATGTAAATTATATTTGCATGGATTTTATGATTATAATACTCAACTAAATAATATGATTAACTAATTAATTAATTAATCCAGTTTGATTTATCTGAGAATTAGATGTGACAATATGATATAGGCATTATAATATTAATTGATTGGGGGGATGAATAGTGTTAGAGAAGATTATCTAAGGGTGTGATGATAGAACTATGGTTTATTAGGGATGAATAGGGATGGATTAGGGATGATTAAATATGAAATAGGGAAATTAGGGTTTTAGTGATATTAGTGAGGAATAGTGAAATGGTGAATAGTGTTGACACTGAGGTAGCAAGATTTAGGTGTCTACAATATGTTATTGTCATTGAAGCATATATGTAACATATTTAATGTGTGAAATACAAGTGTTACATCTACATTATGCCTAAATAAATTTAACCATTAGACACATAGTAAAGTAATAATCTGTGAAGTAAACTACACATGAAAAGTGAATGGTATGTATTATGACACCACTAATCAAGATCAACAAGCAAAACACACATTATGGAGCAATGTAATATACTAAGTTTAATGGTCATATATGATGTACATGGATATGTACAAAAAAAAGTCCAAGGGATATATGTAAGGGACATTAAGAATTTTTTAAACAAGGAAAAGTTAAAATGTGATACAAAACATAGGGTCGGGGGATGCAAACCATGAACATGTTCAAATGTCACACATACCAAGCATAATATCATATATATGTTTAATAAATTTTTTCATACAAGTTACAAGGGCCACACATAATAAGTAATTAATGTCTAGCCTATCATGCAAGAGAGTAAATATCATCGAATGAGCATAGAACAAGTGAAAATTTGTATATTCCATCCATATGCATTAATGTTATAACATAAAAAAGTAGTAAATAAATGTAACACAATATAAAATATGAGTGATTATCAAGAAAATTTTAAGATATGTAGCTTGTTATGGTCGAGAGGTCATAGAAAGATATAACATATTATATTGTAACCTATAGAATTAGATGTCCTCGTAGGCATGGTCACTGGGTAGAGGGGAATCCAACATGTAAGAGTCTGTATAAATGTATGTCCTAAATTACACTCATTTACCTTTTTAAATAAATTTTTGTTTGAAAAAATATGATATATACCAAAAATATGTGATAAATAACATATGTAAGAAAGTAACTAGCTACTCATGTCATTCTTAGGTTCTGATTTTTATATTTTTTAAAAATATTTTGAATGTTTTATTTTTTAAACATATTTAATATATTTTTTATTTAAATATATATATATATATATATATATATATATATATATATTTTTTTTTTTTTGAGAAAAACTTAGCCTATGATCCCATTAATGGGAGGATTATAGTGCATGATTAGATCAATATGTTGATGGTGACTTTTTGTGGGTGAAGGAGACAAATCAGAATCTAAAAAGGATTTGTGTTGTAATGTAATTGTGTTGATCATTGTTCATAGAATAATTTTAAGGATGTATATCTATAAATGGTGTAAGACTTAGTGGATTTTGTTATATATTAGGAGAAAAACTCATTTCATGTGTTCAATGTGGAACATGTTGAATTATTTGAGTTAGTGCCTTAGGACACAGTGTAAAAGATTTGGATTTCTTTGAGCCTTGAGTAACTCTTTAATATGAATCTTGATAATTAGGAAGGTGTACCCATTTATTATGGATTGATTATATCAAAATATTTTGTATAGGTAAAACACCTAATTTTGAACTATACTCTTGGATGGGTGCACTAATTAGCTTTTTACTACACTTTTGAATAGGTGTCATTAACATATTTTACTGTGATTTTGAATAGGTACCAAAAAAAACTATGGTGGTGGTGGGGGAGGAGGAGGATTTATGTCTTAGTTTATAGGATACTCATATCAAATGCCTTGAACTTTGACCACTTGACTACAATGTATGTACTTGAGGCATTTATTCACTATTGATTGTGTAGACACATAAATATGGTCACAGGTACTTTAAAATACTAATACTTGACACATCCTAAACTACATTAATTTCACCTAATTACATGAATATTATTCACCATTCCTCTAAGCCATTTCTTAATATGCAGGATCAATCCTTTGTTTTCCATCACTACTACATATAAATTTCAAAGTGAAATGATCAAACTAATTAAAATCACCCTCAAACTATATCCATATTAGAATATGTGTCCCTAATGTTTTTAGACAAGTCCACCCAAGGAATACATTAGCATTAGTAGGCTCCTGCCCACTTAGGCTGGTCACATTGCATGACAAATGATAGGTAGTTTCTAAAATTAAAATAATTATTTGGGGTATTCCCACATGTTTCACATGGCCAGCTAAAGGAAATTATCAAAAAGTTTGTCTATAAATACACATAAAAGGTCATTCATTATCCTCACTTGATATCACTTGGTTGATAGCTTACACACTATTTCACATTGAGAAAATCCACCGTATTATTTCCATATTCAAGAGCATTCACAAGGAGAAACCAAAAGCCAAGTTTAAATCATCTCAAAGCAATTAAAGAGCTATCATTTTCAAGTATCAAATCCATATTTCTAGCTACATACACATAATCAAGGAGCGTAATTGCATAATCACTCTATGTGGGATAAATACATGGGCTTGATATTCCTTCTTAGAGAATTAGATACATAGGTAGGGGTCAATCATCAAGGGGATTATTTAGGTTAGCTCAACCCATTACATTCCCATATTTTTTGTGAATTTTCAAGCTATCAAAGTGCCCTAAGGGTTGCATTCTTTGATTAGTGTCGATTAATGTGATTTGCCCCAAGTAGAGATAAATGCAAGGGATCATATTGGGAATGATATATCCCAATGATAAAATTTCGAGCTTGATTTTTCATGAGAAGTGATATATGCAAGGGAGTGGATTTGGGAATGATATATCTTGATGAAGCTAAACACTTTGATTGGATTGATGGATAGTTGATTGATTGCTTAGGATATGCAAGCATAACTCAAGGATTTAACTGATTGCATGGATTAATGATGTGATGATCATGTTGATTATTAACTCCATGATTGAGTAATGACCTTTCAAATAATGAAGAAGCCAAAAAAATGGGTACATGAGGATTCCCCTAGTGATAATGGATTGATACTCCTATTATAATCAAATTAGATAAGATTGGATTGATCAGATATGGATTAGATGACATTGGATGAGATTAGATGAGATATCGATTGTTAGTTATGATAAACATATGGTGAAGATGTATGTTGATGTTGGGAACATGCTGCCAAGCTTACATGAATTTCAAATGTTTGAGAAACCTTATTTTTATTATAGCATATGCCAAGATGCACCATGATATGGAAAACCATGATGACATTGTTACAATATGATGAAGGGTTGACATTGATGCAAAAAACAAGACATCACACAAACAAAATATACACAAACAAAAAAGTAGATGCTTTCTTTTTTTTTTTTTTTTTTTTTGGATTTTCCATTATTTTTGGATTTTATATTATTTTTTGTATTTTATATTATTTTTCGATTTTATGTCATTTTTTGGATTTTTTAATTTTATATTATTTTTTGGCTTCATATTATTTTTTGGATTTTCTTATTTTAATTAGTTTTTGTATTTTTTAGTTTTATATTATTTTTTGATTTTATGTTGTTATTTGGATTTATTTCCAAAGGGTACCAACAAAGGGAACACTTACTCTAGTAATGGGGATGGCAGTGGTAGTGGATTGATGAATGAATAGAAGGGAGTTAGGATGATGTTCAACCATGATGAAGTAGCAATTAAAGATGATTAGGGATGAATACATATAGATTACAGATGATTAAGGATGGATATTGGTGGATTAGAGAGGACGATGGTGGTGATGGAACTCCAAGGACCATGTTACATAATAACAATGTATCCAGTTGTCAAACCACCATTTTGTGGGTGTGATAAGATGTTCCAAAAATAGATCATAAGACTTCTTATACTTCCTTATCAAGGTCAAAATAGGAAGAATGATGGTCACAATGAGATAAATATGAGGATGGTGAAGGATGTTTATATGGATGGAGTTTATTTTTACCCCAAGTATATGGTACTTGTTATCATTCTAAATTTCACCCTTGAGGAGGTTTTTCAAGCCTTCCTTATTTAGATGACACATGAAGATGCCTCTAGGTTTGTCAGGAATCTAGAACACAAAGCTCTGATACCACCTATTAGGATCTTGTAGCTCACTCTGATACCAAATATTAGTACCTTAGAGCTCAATTGATTACTTTTGTATAAGCAACTACACACAGAATTAAACCAGAAGTAATAAGTAACTAGAATTTAGAGACAACAAAGAATAGGTGATACGAGAAATAATACAATCTGTATTAACACTCTTTCAAAAGGAAATACAATGAAGAAATCTCACTCTTCTTCCCACACCTCTTGGGTGTACAGTAATTCTCCCTCAAGAGTTCTCTCTCTCACAATCAATTACAACCACAACTCAAACACAGAGTTGTTCCCTCCACCAGTTAGTGACAATCAACCCAATGGTTGTTGTTGCCTACTACCAGCACCGCCAAGCAGACCTTCTTGATCTTGCACACTTGCAGATCTAACTGATCTTGCACACTTGCAGATCTAACTGATTTTCCCTGAGGGATAGTAATTTGAAAAGCTTCGATCCACCAAATTGTACACAATTTATTCTCATAAATAACATTTTCAATCAAAATTTTGTGTTTTTTTGGGGGTAAAGCGTAAACAAGGGTGTGATGAATATTATCTTCCATCGTCCCAGCATACTGCAGCCAACACAAAACAAAACAAAACAAACACACATCATGGCAGATGATTGAAACCAGGCAGTGTCGGCCGACTAAATTCTCCATTGATACCCAACTCAAACGTATTACATGTATTATTATATATATATATATATTGAGAATTAATTGCTCTCATTCATCCTAGAGACAGTAACAGAAACATTTTCGGCTTGCCACGTTGAATTTGCAACGTCCTGCGGAAAATTTCTGAGTTCGACAGACACGGTTGCAGTTGGTATCGTTGATGCAATGCCCTTCAAACTTGAAGTTGGGGCTCTGGGAGTTACACAATTGTTGTCCCTCCGCTTTTTGCGTCTCTGTATATTCAAACCAATGCATAATAGGCATCATTCACCATACAAAATACAAGATTAAGATGATAAACAAATTTATAAGAATGAATATGGATTAACCTACCCAGGGTAGCTAAAATCAGCAAAATCAGAAACACAACGTGCAGATTTTTCCATGCCATTCTTTTCTATCGTTTTCGCACCCTGCCGCTTTCGCACCCTGCCAAGAAGTTTATGTTAGGAGGGGACGCATCGAATCTATAATTGGGTGGGTGCTCTAGATATCAGGATATGTTGATAGAAATGCCGATTCTCTTCCTCCAGGCCCTAGGGTATGCTCCATTAATGCAATTGCAAAGTATAACAGAGGCATAGACCAAGGAGGAATGTGGATCCAAGATTATACACCCCAACAGTTTCGAGCAAACCCCACGCAAATAAATATAAGTCTCTAGATATTAAAGAAGCAAGACTGAGTGCGGATATGGGGACTGGAGACGGAAGTCTAGATAAAAAAAAATGGCGAGGCAAACAGGTATTCAAGATGGGGTTCCAGATAAAAACCAACAGAGCGAAAGTGGAAACTCAGGAGCATGTAAGGAACAAACCGTTAAACGTCAAGGGGCCATTGAATCATGGTATTGAAATAAGAGGTAGGATTAATATGGAATCACACAATATGTTCCATCAAAGCAATTACAAAATTCAAAAGAATCTGAAAGCAGGAAGGAGCAAAGACAGAGTGGGAATTCAGGAATATGGGGCAATTTAAAAATCGTGTTAAAATGAAATGCAGCTCTATAATAAGCAGTTAATCCTAGTACAACTGAAAAGTTTTGAGGACTAAATCTGACCTGATTGCAATGGCCTCTCTGCTGAATGGCGTCCTCTTCCTCTCTTCCCAACGTCTTCTGATCAGGCTGTCCCTCTTCCTCTCCCTCAGCGTCTTCTAATAAGAAGCGCTGCTACCAAGTGATTTTTATCAGTGATAAAGGTCGGCATACCTTGCCATGGTAAACAGTATTTCGCTGCTACTTTAAAGATTGCACGTCTTGACTAGATACTTTAAGATTGCACGTAGTTTCTCCTTTCCGGCTTGATTAATTCGGCGCGGTTCACAGTATCCACAATGTGAAAAGAAGACAGTATGATGTGAGATATTTTATTTATTTACTTTCTTGAGGTATGTTTCGATCTAAACGTGTATGATTTCATAGCACGTAGCATGTAAATGCTCAAGATAGGTTTAGTGGTAAAGAAGCAGGTCTTTTAACAAAGTTATAAGTCAAAGATTTAAAGTCAAAAATATGTTGAATATATAAAAATATTATTTCAACATAAAATTAGCAATTTAAAATTGAAAATATATTAAATTTATAATGAGTTAGAGATTTTTGGAATTCTTCGGTATATTTTATTGTACAAATAATAAAAGTACATAAAGTTACATAGCAACATAGTTGGTTGGTATTTATGGTTCGAACTCTATACCAGAGGATAAAACACTGGATCAAATCATGGAAACGAAATACAAGAAACAAAAAGTCAAATCATAAAAGACGCGACAATCAAAACAACATTATAAAAATATTAGAAGAGAATTAAGCACAGGGGCATCCCTCGAAAGAGGGAGTAGAGAATCATCATTTGGTGGCAGAGTAGTCTAAGCAGAAGACTCTATCGAAGGGGGATCCAAAGCCACCCAGTAGTCCATAGGGTCCAGAGCCAAAGTCATATTTATCTCCCATCCATCAATGCATTAAAGCGGAGTTCGATTGCCAAAAAGGCCAGCTAGAGAACTCCTCCGAGAGGGACCTATATCAATCTTGCCACATAGTGGTAGCAGCGTTCATCCTCCCCCCACTAACAGTGAGGGGTGATCCGAGCAATATTTTAGGGGACAATTCAAGGGACGGTTCTACCCCAATTGGTGGCAGAACTTCCGAGAGCCATAAATTTTGCACTATAGCTCCGTTTGACTCCCCGTTTGAACCATTGGAAAGTTAAGAATGAGGGGAACATCGTGAGATGGCACATATATTTGATTTGTGGGTTTTGACACCCAAAAATTAAATGAAAGTGCCCCAAATTTCAATTTTAGTAGCGCAGTCTGAAAATAGTAAGTTTCTAAAAATAATAATTCTTTAAATTCTGTAGTGTTGTAAATTGTGGAAGTCGAACCATTTAATCTCCCTCGATATTGGTGACCTTCCACATCCTCCTACCTCAAAAATGTGTATAAATGAAGATGTAACCCGAAATAGAAATGAGATATCTCTTCTCAGAGATAGGCATATGTTTGGGTCTACAAATTTGATCAATAAAACATTTCTTCTCAGAGATAACATTATTACAATTATGTTGTTCTTGTTTCTTGAATTATCTTTCAACCAAAGTTTTTGAGTTTTGGATCATTGGTATCAGAGTAGTTTGTCTTGAGAGTGTATGATCTCGAGGACGAGGTCGGGCTACAAGAAGCTTGGGTGGAAAACTATAGAGCTTCCAAACTATCCACCTATTCACTCCAAATGACTTCAAATAATAGACAACACCGAGACATATGATCCTTTCAAGGAAATGGTGAATGAAGCCCTCCAACAACAACAAGCACAGATGCTACAACAATTGGCTCAAATTCTCTAACAAATCTTGATGGAAAATTCTAGCTCCTCATCTATACCCCCACATCCTTTGAATACCCCAACACCCTTCAAGGACCAGGTGAATTTCGATATCCCTATATTTGAAGGCAAAATCAATGCTGATGCAGTAGAAAATTGGTTGGATCAAATATCTTCCTATTTTTTTGTAAATAAATTCATCGATAAAGAGAAGATCACTTTTGCCTTTTTGAAAGCATCACTCCCTGTCAAAAATTGGTGAGAAGTGTACAAGAAGAGATTCAGTACGGATGATAGTGGCCTTGAGGTGGAACCTACTTGGGATGATAACATAGAAGCTGTAAAGGAAGAATACTACCCCATTAAAACATATGATGATCTGTATATAGAGTGACAACTTCACCAAGGTAAGGAACAGTCTGTTCAAGATTACATTGATATTTTTCATTTTCTATTTGTGAGATTGGGGATCCAAGAAAGTGAGAAACACAAGGTTATCAAATATCATAGTAGACTATAATGGTATATACGGGGGGATATAGAACTCTTCAATCTGGAAACCCTCGGTGAGGCATATAAGTTTGCAGTGAAGATTGAGCAGAAGCATGGAAGAATGAATAAAAAGAGTCAGCGTACAAAATAAAAAAGTGACAAAGAAGGTCAAACATGAGGCCAAAATTAGAGTAAAAAGAAGGGAAGATTGGGAAATGGTGTGATTACCATAAATCTGGAATGCACTCCAAAGAAGAATGTCAAGACATCAAGTCCCTGATTTTTGAGTCGCAATCCTTAACATCTACTGCTCTGCCTCATACAGACCCTATAGTTGAAGAGATTAAAGAAGAGATTATAGATGCTAAGCCTGATGCCATCGTTGCTTCATCACAGACCCATGAGGGGAGACCAAACGACAAGGAAAGGTTGTTTCACTCTAAGTTATGGGTGAAAGGTAAGCCTTTCCATTTCATTCTTGATAGTAGGAGTCTAAAGAGTTTAATCTTTGCTAATATTGTGAAAAGCCTAAATCTATCCATGAAGCCTCACCCAAAGCCATACAATATTAGATGGTTGAGTCCAAGGAGAAACCCCTGTGTCACCCACCAATGTCTTCTCTCATATGCAATAAAACCTTTCCAAGATGAAGTCTTATGTGATGTGGTCAATCTGGATGTTTGTGATGTAATCTTTGGTCAGCTATTCATGTCGATCGACATGGCCTCTATGAATCAAGAACTTGAAAGATCACCCTCACTCTTGGAACATGGTGCTATAGGGTACCAGAGGTACCACTTTCTACATATGTCTCTCTGATTAGTGCCAAGAAATTTGTTCTCATGGTGGTCAAGCCACAATAATCTAAAATGGCCCATGTTGCAGCCCTGACTACATAAACAACACAATGACAGAAGTAAATAGATACCAAGTTGAAGAAGTTCATAGCCTTCCATCCATAGGCTGATGGTTAGATAGAAATGGTGAATAATCAGGCCCTGCATAGTTCTACAAAGCACAGTCCATTCTAAGTATGCATTAGGAATCAAATCAAAATACAACTACCACAATTGATGAAAAATCTTGATGCAATGGGGACCATTGCTTCTCAATGAGGGAGGAATGATCTGAGCAATATTTTAGATGATAATTCAGGGGACGGTTCTATCCTAATTGGTGGCAGAACTTTTGAGAGCCATAAATTTTGCACCATAGCTCTATTTGACTCCCTGTTTAAATTGTTAGAAAGCTAAGAATGAGGGGAACATCGTGAGATGGAATGTAACTCAACTTGGTGGGTTTTGACCTCTGAAAGCTAAATAGAAGTGCCTTAAATTTTAATTTTAGTAGTGCAGTCTAAAAATAGTAAGTTTTTAAAAATAGTAATTCCTCAAATTCTGTAGTGTTGTAAATCATGGAAGTCAAACCACTTAATCTCCCTCGAGATTGGTGACCTTCCACATCCTCCTCCTATCTCCAAAATGTGTATAAATAAAGATGTAACCTGAAATAGAAATGAGACATCTCTTCTCAGAGATAGACATATGTTTGGGTCTAGAAATTTGATCAATAAAACATCTCTTCTTAGAGATAACATTATTACAATTATATTTTTCTTATTTTTTGAATTATCTTTCAACTAAAAATTTTCAATTTTTGGATCATTGGTATCAGAGTGGTTTGTATTGAGTGTGTATGATTTCAAGGACGATGTCAGGTTATAAGAAGCTTACGTGGAAAACAACAGAGCTTCCAAACTATCCACCTATTCACTCTAAATGACTTCAAATGGTAGACAATACCGAGACATCTGATGCTTTCAAGGAAATGATGAATGAAGCCTTCCAACAATAGTAAGCATGGATGCTACAACAATTCACTCAAATTCTCCAACAAATATCGATGGAAAATTTTGGCTCCTCATCTGCACCCCCACATCCTTTCAGTGCCCCAACACCCTTCAAGGTTCAAGTGAATTTTGATATCCCTACATTTGAAGGCAAAATCAATGTTAATGTAGTAGAAAATTAGTTAGATCAATTATCTTCCTATTTTTCTAAAAGCATCATTCCTGTCAAAAATTGGTGAGAAGTGTACAAGAAGATATTCAGTACAGATGATATTGGCCTTGAGGTGGAACCTACTTGGGATGATTTCATAGAAGCTGTAAAGGAAGAATACTACCTAATTGAAGCATATGATGATCTGTATATAGAGTGACAACAACTTCACCAAGGTAAGGAACAATCTATTCAAGATTACACTAACATTTTTTATTTTCTATTTGTGAGATTGGGGATCCAAGAAAGTGAGAAACACAAGGTTATCAAATATCATGGTGGACTACAATGGTATATACAGGGGGATATAGAACTCTTCAATTTGGAAACCCTCAGTGAGGCGTATAAGTTTGTAGTGAATATTGAGCAGAAGCATGAAAGAATGAATACAAAGAGTCAACCTACAAAATAGAAAAGTGACAAAGAAGGTCAAATATGAGGCCAAAATTGGAAGTAAAAGGAAGGGAAGATTGGGAAATGGTGTGATTACCATAAATATGGAATGCACTCCAAAGAAGAATGTTGAGACATCAAGTCCCTAATTTTTTAGTCACAATCCTTAACATCTACTGCTCTGCCTCATACAAACCCTGTAGTTGAAGAGATTAAAGAAGAGATTATAGACGCTGAGCCTGATGCCATCATTGCTTCATCACAGACCCATGAGGAGAAACTAGACTACAAGGAAAGGTTGTTTCACTCTAAGTTATGGGTGAAAGGTAAGCCTTTACATTTCATTCTTGATAGTAGGAGTCTAAAGAATTTAATCTTTGCTAATATTGTGAAAAGCCTAAATCTATCCATGAAGCCTCACCCAAAGCCATACAATATTAGATAGCTGATTCCAGGGAGAAACCTCCGTGTCACCGACCAATATCTTCTCTCATATGCAATAAAACCTTTCCAAGATGAAGTCTTATGTGATGTGGTCAATCTAGATGTTTGCGATGTAATCTTTGGTTAGCTATTCATGTATGATCGACATGGCATCTATGAATCAAGAACTTGAAGATCACACTCACTCTTGGAACATGGTGCTACAGGGTACTAGAGGTACCATCTTTTACATCTGTCTCTTTGATTGGTGCCAAAAAATTTGTTCTCATGGTGGTCAAGCCACAAGAATCTAAAAGGGCCCATGTTATAGCCCTAACTACAAAAACAACACAATGATAGAAGTAAATAGATACCAAGCTGAAGAAGTTCATAGCCTTCCATCCACAGACTGATGGTCAGATAGAAATGGTGAACAATCAGGCCCTGCACAATTCCACAAAGCACAGTCCATTCCAAGTATGCATTAGGAATCAAATCAAAATACAACTACCACACTTGATGACAAATATTGATGCAATGGGGACCATTGTTTCTCAAGGAGGGAGGAATGATTTGAGAAATATTTTAGATGATAATTCAAGTGATGGTTCTACAGTAATTGGTGGCAAAACTTTCAAGAGCCATAACTTTTACATCATAGCTCTGTTTGACTCCTTGTTTAAATTGATAGAAAGATAATAATGAGGGGAACATCGTGAGATGGCATGCAACTCCACTTGGTGGGTTTTGACCTCTAAAAAATAAATAAAAGTGCCTTAAATTTTAATTTTAGTAGTGCAGTCTAAAAATAATAAGTTTTTAAAAATAGTAATTTCTCAAATTCTGTAGTGTTGTAAATCATGGAAGTCAAACCACTTAATCTCCCTCGAGATTGGTGACCTTCCACATCCTCCTCCTACCTCTAAAATGTGTATAAATAAATATGTAACCTGAAATGGAAATGAGACATCTCTTCTCAGAGATAGGCATATGTTTGGGTTTAGAAATTTGATCAATAAAACATCTCTTCTTAGAGATAACATTATTACAATTATATTATTCTTGTTTCTTGAATTATCTTTCAACCAAAGATTTTCAATTTTTGGATCATTGGTATCAGAGCAGTTTGTATTGAGAGTGTATGATCTCAAAGACGAGGTCGAGTTACAAGAAGCTTAGGTGGAAAACAACAGAGCTTCCAAACTATCCACCTATTCACTTTAAACAACTTCAAATGGCAGACAACACTGAGATATTCGATCATTTCAAGGAAATGATGAATGAAGCCTTCTAACAAAAGTAAGCATGGATGCTATAACAATTCACTCAAATTCTCCAATAAATATTGATGGAAAATTTTGGCTCCTCATCTGCACCCCCACATCCTTTCAGTGCCCCAACACCTTTCAAGGTTCAAGTGAATTTTGATATCCCTACATTTTAAGGCAAAATCAATGCTAATGTAGTAGAAAATTGGTTAGATCAATTATCTTCCTATTTTTTTGTAAATAAATTCACTGATAAAAAAGTCACTTTTGCTCTTTTGAAAGCATCATTGCCTGCCAAAAAATGGTGAGAAGTGTATAAGAAGATATTCAATATAGATGATATTGGCCTTGAGGTGGAACCTACCTGGTATTATTTCATAGAAGCTGTAAAGGAAGAATACTACCCCTTTGAAGCCTATGATGATCTATATATAGAGTGGCTACAACTTTGCCAAGGTAAGGAACAATCTATTAAAGATTACACTGACATTTTTCATTCTCTATCTGCAAAATTGGGCATCCAAGAAAGTGAGAAACATAAGGTTCTCAAATATCGTGGTGGACTACAATGGTATATATGAGGGGAGATGAAACTCTTCAATATGGAAACCCTAGTTGAGGCATATAAGTTAATAGTGAAGATTGAGTAGAAGCATGGAAGAATGAATACAAAGAGTCGGCCTACAAAATAGAAAAGTGACAAAGAAGGTCAAACATGAGGCTGAAATTGGAAGCAAAAGGAAGGGAAGATTGGAAAATGGTGTGATTATCAAAAATCTGGAATGCACTCTAAAGAAGAATGTCGAGCCATCATGTCCCTACTTTTTGAGTCACAATCCTCAAGATCTACTACTCTACCTCATACATACCCTGTAGTTGAAGAGGTTAAAGAGGAGATTATAGCTACTAAGCCCGATGCCATCATTGCTTCATCACAGACCCATGAGGAGAGGCTAGATGACAAGGAAAGGTTGTTTCACTCTAAGTTATGGGTGAAAGGTAAGCCTCTATATTTCATTCTTGATAGTGGGAGTCTAAAAAATTTAATCTTTGCTAATATTGTGAAAATCCTAAATCTATCCATGAAGCCTCACTCAAATCCATATAGTATTGGATGGTTGAGTCCAGGGAGAAACCTCTGTGTCACCCACCAATGTCTTCTCTCATATGCAATAAAACTTTTCCAAGATGAAGTCTTATGTGATGTGGTCAATCTAGATGTTTGTGATGTACTCTATGGTTAGTTATTCATGTATAATCGACATGTCATCTATGAACCAAGAACTTGAAGGATCACCCTCACTCTTGGAACACGATGCTATAGGGTACCAGAGGTACCACCTTCTACATCTGTCTCTTTGATTAGTGCTAAGAAATTTGTTCTCATGGTGGTCAAGCCACAAGAATCCAAAAGGGCCCATGTTACAGCCCTGACTAAAAAAACAACACAATGATAGAAGCAAATAGATACCAAGCTAAAGAAGTTTACAACCTTCCATCCATAGACTAATGGTTAGATAGAAATGGTGAACAATCAGGCCTTGCATAGTTCCACAAAGCACAGTTCATTCCATGTATGCATCAAGAATCAAATCAAAATACAACTACCACACTTGATGACAAATCTTGATGCAATGGGGACCGTTGCTTCTCAAAGAGGGAGGAATGATCCTAACAATATTCCAAGTGACAATTCAGGTGATGGTTCTACCCCAATTGGTGGCAGAACTTCTGAGAGCCATAACTTTTACACCATAGCTCTGTTTGACTCCCCATTTAAACTGTTAGAAAGCTAAGCATGAGGGGAACGTCATGAGATGGCATGGAGCTCTGATTGGTGAGTTTTTCCCCTTTAAAATTAAATGGAAGTGCCTTAAATTTCAATTTTAGTAGTGCAATCTAAAAATAGTAAGTTTCTAAAAATAGTAATTCCTCAAATTTTGTAGTGTTGTAAATCATGGAAGTCAAACCACTTAATCTTCCTCGATATTGGTGACCTTCCACATCCTCCTCCTACCTATAAAATTTGTATAAATGAAGATGTAACCTGAAATGTAAATGAGACATCTCTTCTCAGAGATAGGCATATGTTTGTGTTAAGGTATGGAGCTAAAAGCTTTACCAAATGAGCGAATGCAGAAGTTACAGGAATTACACAGTCACCGTCGACAGTCAGGAATAGACCAGAGGCTGTCGATGTTGGTAGTAGATCGGCTGATGTCGGTCACAGGCAGACTGGCAGGGATCGACGTCGGTCACCTGTGCGTCCAGGATCTATTTTTAATGCGAGAACAGAATGTTTGAATGATGAGATCAAGTGTTGGTTGTAAGTCTGCATTTCTATTTTAAGTAGAACTGATTTGAGCCCTTGATTAGGAGGTGCATCTAGTGGTTGTAATTGTATGCTCATGAATCTCTAAATTTATATATTAGGGATAGATCTTCATAGCTTAGTAAGTGTGTGAGAGACACAACTGTTATTGTAGAATAGTATTGTAATTGAGAGAGAGAACTCTTGAGGGAAAGAGATCTAGAAAGAGATCTGTACATCTGAAAGAGGTGTGGAAGAAAAGAAGTTTTTTCAATTGCAATTCCTTCTGTAAAGAGTTTAATACAAGTTTTCAGGGTGGTTTCTTGTATCTCTTGTTCTTTGCTATTTTTGATTCTAGTTACTTATCTATCTGATTTAATTCTGCATATAATTGCTTTCATATAGTAATCAATTTTGTTGACTGATCCCCAACAAGTGGTATCAAAGCTTGGTTGTAGGTTCAAGAGCTTGATAACCACAACAAGTGGTATCAGAGCTCAGGTTGACTAACAGGCGTTTTAGATCTGGTTAGTGTGTATTGATTACAGGGTACTCACAGGGATTTTTGTTTGAGTGGGAGAAGCAATGGCAGAAGAAAGTAAACTTAGAATGGAGAAGTTTAATGACAAGAACTATCAATTATAGAGAATGTAGATAGAAGATTATCTGTATCAGAAAGATCTATACTTACCGTTAGGTGGAGTTTTAAAGAAGCCCACAGACATGGAAAATGAAGAATGAGAAGTTCTTGATAGAAAGGCTCTTGGATCTATAAGATTGAGTCTAGCATCTACTGTGATATCTAATTTATCATAGGCAAAGTCTACGGTAGAGTTAATGACTACTTTAGCAAATTTATATGAAAAACTTTCAGCTTCAAATAAGGTATATGTTATGAAGCAGTTATTTAATTTGCAAATGCAGGAAGGTGGATCTATATCCAATCATCTAAATGATTTTCATGGAATTGTAAATCAATTAAATTTAGTCAAAATAATGTTTGATGATGAAATAAAAGCTCTATTAATCTTATGCTCTTTACCTGAGAGCTGGCATAGCTTGGTAATAGCAGTTAGTAATACTGCATCTGCTTCAAATATTTTAAAAGTAGATGATGTTGTTAGTGTAATCTTGAATGAAAAAATTCACAGGAAAAGCACAGAGGAAATATCAGGGAACGCTTTAAGTTTTGAGAGCAGGGGAAGGCAAAAAGAGAAGAGAAAGAAAGGGAGATCAAGGTCTAAGTCTAAGATGAGAGGTAGATCTAAATTTAAAAATAGCAGGAGGATAGCCTGCTGGAACTATGGAAAGATAGGGCACATAAGCAAAGATTGCTAGTCAAAACCTAAAGAGGACAATCAGCATGAAGGTAAAGAAGAAGCAAAAGTTGCAGGTATTGTTGCACAAGATGCTCTTATATTCTCTTTGCATAATAATATAGAATCTTGGGTTTTAGATTCTAGTGCATCTTTCCATGCAACCCCTAATAGAGAATATTTTAGTGACTATGTCCATGGAGATTTTGGAATAGTTTATTTAGGGAATGATGAGCCTTGTAAAATTGTTGGTAAAGGAAAAGTGCAGCTGAAAATGCAGAATGACAACACATGGGTGTTGAGAGATGTCATGCATGTTCCCAGCCTGAAGAGGAATCTGATTTCTACAGGAAAGTTAGGGGATGAGGGTTGTATAGTAACTCTCACAGCTGAGTCTTGGAAGGTTACCAAGGGTGCACTTGTATTATCCAGAGGTAAGAGAGTAGGTACTCTCTATTTATGTAATTGTATTACTGATAATTCTCCTTTTGTATTATCTACTTCAGATGTAGATGCAAATTTATGGCATCAAAGGCTTGGCCACATGAGTGAGAAGGGAATGACAATTCTTAAGTCAAAAGGTAAGATTTCAGATTTGAAAAGCATAGATCTAGATTTTTGTGAGCACTGTATTTTTGGAAAACAAAAGAGAGTGAGTTTTCTCAAGACTGGGTCAACAAAGAAGAAGCATAAGTTGGAGCTTGTTCACACAGATGTGTGGGGACCAGCTCAGGTTGCTTCTATTGGAAGATCATAGTACTATGTTTCTTTTACAGATGATGCTACAAGAAAGGTATGGATCTATTATATAAAGAAGAAATCTGATGTTTTTAACACGTTTAAGATTTGAAAAGCTATGGTTGAGAATGAAACAGGCAAGAGATTGAAGTGCCTAAGATCTGACAATGATGGTGAGTTCTGTAGCTATAAGTTCAACTGGTATTGTTATATGCATGGAATACGTAGGCAAAGGATGGTTCCAAGGACACCTCAGCAAAATGGAGTTGCTGAAAGGATGAACAGAACAATAATAGAGCGTGTAAGGTGTATGAGGTTGCATGCTGGTTTTCCCTTAGAGTTTTGGGCAGAAGCTGTGGATACTGCAATTTACCTGATTAATAGAGGACCCTCTACAGCTCTAGATGGTGGAATCTCAGAAGAGGCATGGATAGGTAAAAAAGTAGATCTCTCATTTCTCAAAGTTTTTAGTTGTGAAGCCTTTGTGCATGTTAATAAAGAAAATAGAAAGAAGCTGAATGCTAAGTCTATGAGGTGCACATTTATTGGCTATGGCTCTGATGATTTCGGATTCAAGTTTTGGAATCTAGGAAATAACAAGATAATTAGGAGCCGTGATGTTATTTTCAATGAAAAAGTGATGTATAGTGATCAGCTCAAGAAGCTGAATCAATCTGAGCAGAACAATGCAAAATTAGAAGAGGTGAAGGTCCAAAATAAGCTCATGGGAAAAAATAATCACAAACAGGAAAACATAGAGACCGACGTCGGTCAGGTAGGAACCGACGTCGATCGTATAGGAACTGATGACGGTCATACAAAAACTGACGTCGGTTAGGCAAAACTGACGTCAGTCAGTTACAAGGCTAGAAGTGACCGAGGTCGGTCACTGTCAGAGAATTTGGGTGGACAACGTGTTGTGAATGAGTCTCAAATGCCCATCAGGAGGTCAAATAGGGTAAGTAAATCTCCAATTTGATATTCCCCTTTGTTATTCTATTTATTGCTTACTGATGGTGGAGAACCAGAGAGTTTTGATGAAGCAATACAGGTGGAATCCAAGAATCAATGGGAGCTAGGCATGAATGAGGAATTTGATTCCTTGAAAGAGAAGCAAACATGGGATTTGGTTGAGTTACCAGCAGGAAAGAAGACACTGAAGAATAAATGGATCTACAGATTGAAGGAAGGTGAGAATGGACAGATGAGATATAAGGCCAGGTTGGTAGTGAAAGGATTTGCACAAAAACCAGGTATTGATTTTGGTGAGATTTTTTTTTTCTGTTGTTAAAATGACTTCTATACGGACTGTACTGTCTTTAGTTGCTATTGACGATTTGCATCTTGAGCAGCTTGATGTTAAGACAGTGTTTCTTCATGGAGATTTGGATGAGAAAATATATATGGATCAGCCGGAAGGATTTGAGGTCAAAGGTAAGGAGAAACTTGTGTGCAGATTGAAGAAAAGCTTGTATGGCCTCAAGCAAGCTCCAAGACAATGGTATTTGAGGTTTGACAGGTTTATGACTGAGCATGGCTACAATAGATGTCAATTTGACCATTGTGTGTATTTTAAGAGATTGGATAATGGTAGATATATTATTTTGTTGTTGTATGTAGATGATATGCTGGTTGCAGGATCACACATGCAGGGTATCTCTGAGCTTAAGGTGATATTAGCTCACACATTTGCCATGAAGGATTTGGGAGCAGCAAAGAAACTTTTTGGCATGAGTATTAAGAGAGACAGGAAAAATCACAGGTTGATTTTGTCTCAAGAGGAATGTGAACAAGGTGTTGAAATAGTTCAATATGCAGGATGTAAAACCGATAAGCACACTTATGGCTGGACACTTCAAGTTGAGTAAAGAACAGTGTCCTAATTCACATGATGAGGTAGAGTACATGAGGAAAGTTCCATATGTTTCCGTAGTAGGAAGCTTATTATATGCAATGGTTTGTACTAGATCAGATATTGCCCAAGCAGTGGGAGTTGTAAGTAAGTATATGGCCAATCCAAGAAAAGAACACTGAAAAATAGTTTAGTGGATTCTCAGATATCTGAGAAGGACCAGCAGTAGGCATTTGTGCTATGCAGGGTCAAAAACTTATCTACATGGATATGTAGATTCAGATATGGCAGGTGATTTGGATGGCAGAAGAAGCACCACAGGATATGTTTTCACTATTGGTGGAATGGTGGTTAGCTAAATTTCAAAGTTTCAGAAGGTTGTTGCCTTGTCAACTACAGAAGTAGAATATATTGCAGTCACAGAGGCTAGCAAAGAGATGATATGGATGACACGGTTCATGGAAGAGCTTGGAAAGGAGCAAGAGAGTTGCAAATTATATAGTGATAGAGTGCAATTCATTTGGCTAAGAATTCAGCCTTTCATTCAAGAACCAAGCATATACAGCTTAGATACCACTTCATTAGACAGGTATTGGAAGATGGTGAGTTGAAGCTGGAGAAGATCTATACAGATAAGAACCCTGCTAATATGTTAACCAAGCCGGTAACAAAGGAGAAGTTGAATCTTCATTCAACTTTTGTTGGTCTTCATGATTGAGTTGAAGATGGAGGAGCTAGAAGATGTTGCTGTACAAGTACTGGTGCAGCTGTTTATCTCCAAGTGGGAGATTGTTAAGGTATGGAGCTAAAAGCTTCACCAAATGAGTGAATGTAGAAGTTGCAGGAATTACACAGTCACCATCGACGGTCAGGAACATACCAGAGGCTGCCAACGTCGGTAGTAGGTTGGCCGACATCGGTCACAGGTAGAATGGCAGGGACCGACGTCGATCACCTATGCGTCCAGGATCTATTTTCATGCGAGAACATAATGTTTGCATGATGAGATCAAGTGTTGGTTGTAAGTCTGCATTTCTATTTTAAGTAGAACTGATTTGAGCCCTTGATTAGGAGGTGCATCTAGTGGTTGTAATTGTATGCTCATAATCTCTAAAGTTATATATTAGGGATAGATCTTCATAGCTTAGTAAGTGTGTGAGAGACACAACTGTTATTGTAGAATAGTATTGTAATTGACAGAGAGAACTCTTGAAGGAAAGAGATCTAGAAAGAGATCTGTACATCTGAAAGAGGTGTGGAAGAAAAGAAGTTTCTTCAATTGTAATTCCTTTTGTAGAGAGTTTAATACAAGTTTTCAGGGTGGTTTCTTGTATCTCTTGTTCTTTGCTATTTCTGATTCTAGTTACTTATCTATCTGATTTAATTCTGCATATAATTGCTTTCATATAGTAATCAATTTTGTTGACTGATCCCCAATAGTTTGGGTCTAGAAATTTGATCAATAAAACATCTCTTCTCAGAGATAGAATTATTACAATTGTGTTGTTCTTGTTTCTTGAATTATATTTCAACCAAAGCTTTTCAAGTTTTGGATCAAGGGGAGAAGTGACTAAATTTTTTAGAACAACTTCAATGTCTCTTGAGAGGTGGAGGTGGTAGACTTTGAGGCATGCCATATGGGGAAACTTGGCTCATAATCAAGGATCACCTTCCCAATGCTCCAATAGTTCCTAAAGATGGTATACCTCCATGACAACCTTCTCTGTTTGGAATTGTATCTATATGCAAGCCAAAAATATTATTTTAAACATAAAGTTAGAGATTTTTGGATCACTTCAAATGGTGGATGAACTCATGAGTCATCGCTAGTAGCAAAACAAATAAAAAACATGGCAGATGATTGAAACTAGGTAGTTTAGGAGCATGATTCCATCTTTGAATCCATCACAGTCGCTACTGAAGAAGAACTACTACCCCTTGGAGGACATGACTTGGTCCCACAATGCCATTTTTAGCTGACTAAATTCCCCAATGATACCCAACTCAAATGTATCACACACACACACACACACACACACACACACACACACACACACACACACACACACACACACACAGAGAGAGAGAGAGAGAGAGAGAGAGAGAGAGAGAGAGAGAGAGAGAGAGAGAGAGAGAGAGAGAGAGAGAGAGAGAGAGAGAGAGAGAGAGAGAGAGAGAGAGAGAGAACTAATTGCTCTTATTCATCCTAGAAACAATAACAAGAACATTTTTAGCTTTCCACCTTGAATTTGCAATGTCTTCCAAAAAAATTCTCAGTTCGATAGACACGGTTGTAGTTGTTGTTAAGGCAATGCCCTTCAAAGTTATGGCTACACATTCATTATCCCTCCATTGTTTGCATCTCTATAAATTCAAACCAATGTCTAACATGCATCATCGATGATAGAAGATTAAGATGATAAATTTTTTTATAAGAATGAATATGGATGAACCTACTCAGGGAAATTAAAATCAATAAAATCAAAAACATAACATGTAAATTTTTTTTACTTCATGCCATTGTATGTCACCTTACACACACATTACCAATTTTCACCCAAAAAGACCATATAACCTCATTTATATAAGAAAGAAATAGTTTTAACCACCCCTCAATATTATTCGTATCATATCATTTTAATATACACCAATCACATCAGTGCAATACACACTCTTGTTTAAAAGAAATAAATTACCTTTATTTATAACCACTTTTATGATAGTTTAATATACACCTATCACATGAGTGCAATAAACTTAATACACACTCCCATAAAAAAATACATATTACCTTTATTTATAACCACCCTCAATATTTTTCCTTATCATAACAACTCAATATACACCCCTCACATCAATCCAATACACACCTCTATCTAAAAGAAACATATTAGATTATTTGAGAAACGATCATTTTAAACCTTTTAAACCATCTCATTTTTCTTCCATGTCATATCAACCCAACATAAAACTGGGGTCATATCAACCAACCCTAACATTCCCTGCATCCCCTGTCCCCCCAAAAAAAACCCTTCCGTCATATCAACCAACCCTAATATTCTTCCTTAACACCAAGGGGCTAAATTTGACGGTCACCCTTACCCATCAAGAATTTTTTTGTGACTGTTTTTAAGATAATGTCACCTTGCACATGGCGTTCATTTCTCATTTTTAACTTTCATAATTTTTATATAAATATGAAAATATTTATTTTATATAATAAAATGATATAAAAATAAAGATATTATTAATATAAATGAAATCATATTCTATTAGACGTGTGTAAATATATCTATGAAATGCTATACCTTATCATAATATTTTTGATGTATTTAAATTATAGTTGAGTAGACTATCGAGATTCCAGAATGTAGAGGAAGAACCACCTATTTTTTGGTTGATGTAGTTTATTTGGGAAACATTTTCACATGAAAATGTTTTTGAATTGGGTAAAGTGTCCAATTCTACACCAAACAATGGTAGAGATGCACCCATAACAATAATGCCTTCAACCATTAACACAAAGCCTTATTCTTATTTCTTCCCTAAATTGTCCATGTTTGGGGGTAAATAAAAGCCAAGACACCACTTTTAATTGGTTAGAAGGATTTATTGAAAACACCACAACAAGCCAAAAAATAAATAGGCAACCGTTCAACTATGAAATAACCTGTAAGATGACAATCAACATAATAATAAAATATTATAAATTCAACCGACAAATTTACAATTTTTGTGGGAAGATGTTTTAAAATGAAATAGCAAAGACACACAGTTCATCACATTACACGTGTTAGGTTGTGGAGCTAAAAGCTTCACTGTTATGCAAATTGGAGGAGGTTGTTGAGTGTCACAGTAACCAATGTTAGTCAGGCCAACCGACATCGGTCAGGTGTAGACCGAAAGCTAGTGACAGCAGTCAGGGATCAACTGACGTTGATCATCTCTAGATAGATAGAGACTGACGTCGATCACCTGTGCATTCCAGAACTATTAGTTACACGAACAGTTTGTTTGACGAACGGTCAATTTGCATGTAAAGACTAATTCTAGTCTTGAGTCTACGTTTCTAATTATTGTAATTAGGAAGTTTAATTATTGTTTATATGGGATCTATTTAAGAGACCCATGGGATGTATTGTATTCAAGGACTAAGGATTAGATCCTTTAGGTAGAATCATAGGGACTTGTAAGGGCAAGGACAAGGGTTCTTCCAAGTGTAAGATCTAGAAGGTTTGCAGGTGTGCAAGACCAAGTTGATCTGTAGGTGTGCAAGATTAGGTAGAAGATCTACATGGTAAGTAAGGTCAGTTGATCTGGTGGTGTGTGTGTTCAAGGTCAAAAGAGATCTATGGGATAGCAAGGTCAAAGGAGATCTGCAACACAACAAGGAGCAAGATCAGGGAGATCTACTTGGAGTACTTTGAGTACTTGGTGTATTGGCAATATTTTTACTGACTGGTGGAAACAACAACTCGGTTATTGAGTTGATTGTGTTTGTAATTAAGAGAGAGAACTCTTGAGGGATAATTACTATACACCCAAGAGGTGTGGGAAGAGTGTGATTTATTCATTGTATTTCCTTCTGAAAGAGTGTTAATACAAGATTGTATTGTCTCTCATATTCTGTGCTATTTTTGAATTCTAGTTACATATTACTTCTGGTTAAATTTCATTTTTAGTTGCTTATACAAAGGTAATCAATTATGCTCTTAATCCTAACAAGTGGTATCAGAGCTTTGTGCTTTGTGTGCTCCTAGATCCTGACAGTTGGTATCAGAGCCTGGTTGAAGGTTCAGCAGAGCTTGGTTCGGAGCAGGTTAGTGTTTGTTGATTACAGGTCACTCACAGGGGTTTTTGTTTGAGTGGGAGTAAAGCAATGGCAGAATAAATTACACTAAGAATGGAGAAATTCAATGGAAAAAATGATCAATTACTGAATTATGGAAAGAAAGGGCAGGTAAAGAAAGATTGTTGGTTGGTAGAAGATCAACATGAAGGAAATAAAGAAGCAAATGATGCAGGGATTGTTGCACGGGATGCTCTTATATGTTCCTTGGATAAAGAAGAATTTTGAGTTTTAAATTCTGTTGCCTCTTTCCATGCAACCCCAAATAGAGTATTTTTCCATGATTATGTCCATGGAGACTTTGGAAAGATTTATTTAGGGGTTGGTGAGCCTTGTAAAATTGTTGGCAAAGGGAAAGTGCGGCTGAAATTGTAGATGAGCAACACATGGGTGTTGAAGGATGTCATGCATGTCCCAGTTCTGAAGAGAAGTCTAATTTCTATAGGAAAGTTGGGTGATGAGGGTTGCATAGTTACTCTCACAGTGGAATCTTGGAAAGTTTTCAAGCATGCACTTGAATTAGCATGTGGTAAGAAAGTAGGTACTCTTTATCTATCTACTTATATTACTGATTCTCCTTCTATTTTATCTACTTTAGATGTAGATGCAAAGATGTGGCTCTTTAGGCTTGGTCACATGAGTGAGAAGGAAATGCATGTTCTTAAGAGGAAGTTTGATGTCTTTGACAAACGTAAGAACTGAAAAGCCTTGGTTTTCAAGGAAAAGATGATGGACAGAGATCAGCTCAAGGAGCTGAATGATTTTGAGCAGGGCAGTTTGGACAAGGTTATGATCTAAAGTGAGCTTGTGAGTAAAAGTCATCACTCATAGGAAAACACAGTTATCAACGTCGATCAGGTGAGAATCGACGTCGATCAGGTAGGTACCGACATTGGTCATGTGCAGACTAGAGTTGGTGGTGTCAGGCAAGTGGGCACCGACGTCGGTCAGGAAACCGACATCGATGATAAGGTGGACACTGATGTCAGTTAGGGAATCAATGTCGATAGTCAGGTCAGTCGCATGGAATCGACATCGATCGGGTGTAGACTAAGAGATGACCGAGATCGGTCACTGTTAGAATGGATTTTAGGCAAATATAAAGCTGTCAAGGAGTCTCAAATGCCCATGTGGAAGACTAAAAGGGTAAGTAAGCCTCAAATTCATTATTTCCCTTCTTTACACTACTTGTTGCTCACTGATGGTCAAGAACCATAAAGTTTTGAAGAGGCAATGCAAGTAGAATCTAGGAAATAGTGGGAGCATGGCATGAATGAGAAAATTGATTCCTTAGGAAAGAACCAACTGGAAGATTTGGTAGAGTTGCCAACCGAGATGAAAGCACTGAAATACGAATAGATTCCTAGGTTAAAGAAAGGAGAGAATGGACAGGTGAGATAGAAGACCATGTTATATGGTATTGAGCAAGCTCCAGGACAGTGGTATAAGTTTGACAGGTTTATGACAAAGCATGGCTTTAGTCAATGTCAATGTAATCACTGTGTTTATTTTACTAGGTTGGATAATGGTTGCAACATTATTGTTAGGTTGTGGAGCTAAAAGCTTCACCCGGATGCAAACAAAAGAGGTTGTTGAAAGTCATAGTAACTAACATCGATTAGGCCAACCGACATCAGTCAGGTGGAGACAAGAAGCTGCTGACATCAGTTAGGGATCGGCTGACATCGATCATCCCCAGACAGATAGGGACCGATGTCAATTGCATGTGTGGTTCTGAAACTGTCAATTTCATGAATAGTTTGTTAATGAACTAGTTGTTTGCATGTTAAAGACTAATTTTAGTCTTGAGCTATGGTTTTTAATTATTGTAATTGGATGTCTAATTATTTTTTGTCATGAGATCTATATAATAGACTCATGGGCTGTATTGTAAAGTGTGCTAGATAGAGAGAGTAAGGTTGGCTCCTCATAGTGCCATAGTGCCAAGTGTGTATGATTAGGGAGTTCTGTGAGAGTGCAAGATCTGGTAGAAGATCCATAGGGGTGCTGGTTATGTAAGATCAGGTTGATCTGTAGGTTGTTGCAAGATCAGGTAGAAGATCTACATGGGTAAGTAAGGTCAGTTGATCTGCAAGTGTGTGTGTGTGTGTGTGTGAGGTCTAAATTTGTAGGTGTGCAAAACTAGGTTGATCTACAGGTGGCAGTAAGATTAGGGAGATCAGCAACACAACAAGTAGCAAAATCAAGTGAGATCTACTTAGAGTATGTTGAGTACTTGGTGGTACTGGCAGTAGTGATACTGACTAGTTAGAGGTGAACAACTCTGTGTTTGAGTTGTTTGTTGTGACCGTGATTGAGAGAGAGAGAACTCTTGAAGAGATTTACTATTTGTACGCCCTAGAGGTGTGGGAGACCTAGAGGAGTGTGAATAAGATTGTGGCATCTTCTTTGTTGTATTTCCTTCTGGAAGAGTATTAATACAATTGGGTATTGTCTCTCATATTGTGTGCTATTTCTGAATTCTAGTTACTGTTTACTTCTGGTTAAATTCTATGTTTAGTTGCTTATACAAAGGTAATCAATTATGCTCCTAATCTTAACAAAGTGGAATTAGAGCTTCATCGGCGATAAGGTGGACACTGACGTCAGTCAGGGAATTGACGCTGACAGTCAGGTCAGTCACATGGAACCGACATCGGTCGAGTGTAGACTGAGAGATGACTGAGATCGGTCACTGTTAGAATGGATTTTGGGCAGATAGAAAGTTGTCAAGGAGTCTCAAACGCCCATGTGGAGGACTGAAAGGGTAAGTAAGCCTCAAATTCATTATTCCCCTTCTTTACACTACTTGTTGCTCACTGATGGTCAAGAACTAGGAAGTTTTGAAGAGGCAATGCAGGTAGAATCCAGAAAATAGTGGGAGCATGGCATGAATGAGGAAATTGATTCCTTAGGAAAGAACCAAATGGGAGATTTGGTAGAGTTGCCAGCGAGGATGAAAGCATTGAAATACAAATAGATTCCCAAGTTAAAGAAAGGAGAGAATGGATAGGTGAGACAGAAGACCAGGTTATATGGTCTTGAGCAAGCTTCAGGACAGTGGTATAGGTTTGACAGGTTTATGACAAAGCATGGCTTTAGTCAATGTCAATGTAATCACTGTGTTTATTTTACCAGGTTGGATAATGGTCGCAACATTATCCTATTACTGTATGTGGATGATATACTTGTTGCAGGGTCACACATGCAGGGATTTGCTAAGCTAAAGGTAAAAGTAGCTCAGAGGTGTGCCAGGAAGGATTTAGGAGGAGCAAAGAAAATCCTTGGCATGAGTATTTCTAGAGACAGGGAAAGTCACAGGTTGATTTTGTCTCTAGAGGATTATGTGAATAAGGTAGTGGAAAGTTTCAATATGCAGGATGCAGAACCGATTAACACACCTATGGTTAGACAATCATAGAACACTGTCCTGAATCACATGATGAGGTTGAGTACATGTGTACTAGACCTAAAATTACCCAAGCAGTGGGAATTATTAGCAAGTTTATGGCCAATTTGGGAAAGGAGCATTGGAAACCAGTTCAGTGGATTCTCAGGTATCTGAGAGGGACCAACAATAGGGATTCATGGTATGTAGGGTCAAGCACTTCTCTACATGGGCATGTAGATTCAGATATGGCAGGTTACTTGGATGACAAGAGAAGCACCACAGAATGTGTGGTGGTTGGTCTTCAAGACTAAACTTGAAGAGGGATACAAGACAAGAAACAAAATTAGATGATGTACAGGTACAGGTATAGGTGCAGCTGTTTATCTCCAAGTGGGAGATTGTTAGGTTGTGAAGCTAAAAGCTTCACTGTTATGCAAATTAGAGGCGATTGCTGAGTGTCACAGTAATTGATGTCGGTCAGGCCAACTGACATTGGTCAGGTGTAGACCAAAAGCTGCTAACATCAGTTAGGGATCGACCAATGTCGGTCATCTCTAGACAGACAGGGACCAATGTCAATCGCCTGTGCATTCCAAAACTGTTAGTTACATGAATAGTTTGTTTGAAAAATAGTCAGTTTGCATGTAAAGACTAATTCTAGTCTTGAGTCTGCATTTCTAATTATTGTAATTAGGAAGTCTAATTATTGTTTGTATGAGATATATTTAAGAGACCCATGGGCTGTATTGTATTCAAGGACTAAGGATTAGATCCTTCAAGTAGAATCATAAGGACTTGCAAGGGCAAGGACAAGGACAAGGGTTCTTCCAAGTGTAAGATTTAGAAGGTTTATAGGTGTGCAAGACTAGGTTGATCTACAGATGTGCAAGATTAGGTAAAAGATCTACATGATAAGTAAGGTCAGTTGATTTGTTGGTGTGTGTGTGCAAGGTCAAAGGAGATCTGCGGGATAGCAAGGTCAAAGGAGATCTGCAACACAACAAGGAGCAAGATCAAGGAGATCTACTTGGAGTACTTTGAGTACTTAGTGTACTAGCAGTATTGTTACTGACTGGTGGAAACAACAACTCAGTTATTGAGTTGATTGTGTTTGTAATTGAGAGAGAGAACTCTTGAGGGAGAATTACTGTACGCCCAAGAGGTGTGGGAAGAGTGTGATTTCTTCATTGTATTTTCTTCTGGAAGAGTGTTAATACAAGATTGTATTGTCTCTCATATTCTGTGCTATTTCTGAATTCTAGTTACATATTACTTCTAGTTAAATTCTTTGTTTAGTTGTTTATACAAAGGTAATCAATTATGCTCTTAATCCTAACAAGTGGTATCAGAGCTTTGTGCTTTATGTGCTCCTAGATCCTAACAACATGCTTTAACCTTTTAAAAAAGGCATCTAACAGGAGTGTACCCATAAAAGAAGCGGAAACAAATCCATGGTATATACCTAAAAAAAAATTAGATCACAAATGTTTCAGTAAGCAATCACAAACCCTATGTTAACCATCTCAACACAAGATTTGAGTTCAAATGATAGTGTACGCCTTATTCATAAAGGTAAAAGTTAGGGGTTATTATTTTTGAAACTCAAATATGTGACTATTATAAGATAATGCAATGACCTTAGAAGAGATTCACAAAAATATTTATAGTAGAGGCAAGCGTTGTTATAAAAATAAACCCTTTGTGGTACAGGTAAATGTTGTTCTCAAAATAAACCCTTATTTGTTCTAAACTCTTAAATGAAAAAAATAAAAACATTTGAAAGGGGAAAAAAACACTAAAGAATGAAAAACAAAGGGAAAAGGACTGACCTGAGTTAGAGTCAGATGATTGACCAAAGTAAGATGTAATTCTCATAGAGTGCAAAATCGAAAGCATCGATCCTTTTCTCCATCTTCGAGTGGGAAGAAAAAACACCGAGTGAGTAGTGTGAAGGAAAATGATTCTTCATTGCTCGTTGCACTGAGATCCATCTCCTCCACTGGTTTATAAACTCAGAGAGTCGCCCTTTCTACCAAATTTTTGAGCAAAAAATTAACCAAAAAAAATTCAAGAACTTTGAACTTTGCACCCACGTAATATGAAAGAGGTTTCGTGAAGTGGGGTGACTGTAGAATCTTGTCATAGTTCACCTTTGTTCCATCTCCTACATTAATGGTAGTTACACTTGAAAAATAGAAAATTTAAATTTCATTAAGTCATGGAAAATACGGCCTTTAATTATTCTCACTAATGTCAATAACTAAACGAATCAACAATCCTCAATTCATTTTTAATCCTCAACGGTAGCCAAGTTGCTAGGAATGGTGGCCAAGTTGCTAGGAAATAGGAATGTTTGAATATTTTTTTTGGTTAGTTTCCTTCGAGTCTATGTTTCGATAATGATTCCACTTTACCTTATTGTCACGCATGGGTAATGCTATCTAGTCTCCTATTTTATCTTATTGTGCCTCTGAATATTGGGTCCGAATACCGTCACATTTTATTTATGCGTTTGGTCATGTGAGACTTTGACTATGAGTCGTGACATGTCCACTTCCCACTTCTAGACTCCAGTCCTAGACTCTGACTATTCCAAGTCCCCACTCCTATTAATAATTTTAAAAAGGTCAATTTTTTTATTGTAAACATCAATTTGACAAGTAGTCTAAGTTTTTGTCTGTCGTTTGATATGGTTAAAAATATAATGTGATTGTATTTTACGGGTAAAAACTTCAAAAATGTTTAAATAGCTGCCAAATTTAACCCCTAATTAACACCCCTATCATACCCCTGTCAAAATCAACCAACCTCATATTATTCTTCATCAGAAGTCCACACTGTGCGTGCCCATCAAAGCATCCTATGTAACCATTCATTGTGGGACATGTACCGGTTAAGAGTCTCCACAATGTGCCATCAAATGACGGGGATTCGAAAATGATTTATGTGAAATATTTTATTAATATTATTATTTTTTCAATATTTTAAAAATATCTTTAAATTTAAAGATATATGGTATATTTATGTTCAAGATGTACTTATCAATGGTTTCATATAATATAGTGAAGAGAAAAGAGCATAAGTCATCAAATAATGGGGATTCAAAAATGATTTATGTGAAATGTTTTATTAATATTATTATTTTCTCAATATTTTAAAAGTATTTTTCAATTTAAAGGTATATGGTTTCATATAATGTACTATGTTTATGTTCAAAATGTACTCATCAATGGTTTCATATAATGTAGTATGTTTATGTTTAAGATGTATTCATCAAACCCAATAAGTTTTGATCCAGTGGTAAAGAAGTGGGTCTTTATCAAAGTCGGTTATAAGTTAGACATAAGTCAAAAATAATATAGAAGGAAGGGAGCTTGCTTTGTACACTGACAAGAGGGATCATCATCATCATAGTATATGTATAAACAAAGTCATTTTTTTCATGTGGCTCTAATTTTAGAGTGCATTGTCTAATCTCATATTTACCTTGCAAAGGATTGGTAAAGAGAATCAAATTTAATAGTTAGGCATGACAATCACTAAAATTTTAAATGGAAAATTTGAAATGTAATTAAATTTCTTAGCGATACCCAACGCAAATGTATTACACACACAAAATGAGAATTAATTGCTATTTTTTATCCTTGAGAGTTATGACTTTGGCAATATTCGATGACTCGACCAGTATACAAGGATCCAATAAATAGGTGATTCAACATAGGAATAAAACAAGCACATATGGATGCGAATCAAGAAATATAATGATCGAATTCAAAACTCTTCTAGCATTACATTTTATAGCCTACAAGCTAATCTATTGATCAAAATTTAAACATATTTGTGATCATTTTTAAAATTTCATAGATTTATGTACTTTTATTAGATATAGATATTTTTATAAATCTCTCTCTCTCACACACACACACTTGAAAATTAATTCTTATTTTTCATCTTTGAGAGTTTTGACTTTGGCAATATTCGATGACTCAACCAATATAAAATGATCCAATAAATAGCTGATTCGACATAGAAATAAATCAAGCAATTTTGGATGTAAATCAAGAAATATAATTATCCAATTCAAAACTCTTCTGTCATTGCATTTTACAACCCATAAATAAATATGTTGATCTAATTTTAAACATGTTTGTGATCATTTCTTACATTTTATAGATTTATATACTTTTATTAGAGCATTTCTATACTTATGAAAAAAAAAATCTTCATTGCGAAGCTTTTATAGACCCGTGATGTTATTTCATCCCTGTGAAGCTTTTCTAGACCCGTGACAAATTTTCATCATTACAAATATTTTCTAGACATGTGATATTATTTCATCCCTACAAAGCTTTTCTTGGTCTATGTTGATTTTCCATAATGCGGCATTTTCCTATATGGTGATATTTTTCCATAACATGATGCTTGGAAATAATGTGATGCTTTTCCATTAATGCAATATTTTTACATCATTGTGATGCTTAACCAAGCTAGCAATTATTTTCCATCAACATGATGTTTTCTAAAATCTAAGTTCGTGATGTTTTTACACCATGCGATGCTTTTCTAAGTTTACAATACTTAAACACTCATTTTTTTTTGTATTTTTATTATCCATGTATTCCTTACCATCTTAGAAATGATCAATGCTAAATCAAATTATGTAAGAAATTATGAAAAATACTATTAAGGTTCTAATTACTCTTTTATTTTAATTAAATGTATTTAATCTCTTGCATGTCACATTAATGTTTTCAATTGGAAAGTAAAAATATATATAGTAAGGAGGGAAAACTAAAACAAAATTTCAAACCTTTGCATGTCAAAAAATTTGCTTAAAAATATTAACATGGGAAATTACACACACTTTTACAATAGTCATCAAGTCTGACTATTTCCATAGTGGAAACCTCCATATTAGTAGTGGAATTAAATGAAGAGTTTTGTCCTTGCATAGTATTTTTTTGAGATAATAACATTGCTCATTGTTGGAGGATAACTACAACAGACTTCACATATTTCAAAACAATCCAGCTTTGAGATGTTGAAACTTAAGCTTCTATATTTAAAAATTATTTTAGATTAAAAAAATAGTAATAAGAAAATTTATCCCATATTAGAAGTCCCCTCCATGTAAATACTTATAAATTTATTCTCTTTGATCCATCAAACTAAAAAATTGTTTATAAAGAGCTTTGAATTCTGATAATGGAATGCCACCACCATTATCCCCACTTGGAAAATTAGAAGAGTGGAAGACAAATTAACCCAATGCAGAGTCTAGACCAACTCTAAACTTTTCCTTTATGAAAAATTATGTCAAATTTCTTACCAGACCTTAGTCACAAAGGAGAGGTAAGAGATTGTAAACAAACATTGATGCCACTTTGGAATTAAACCCGTTGCGAATGTTCATCTTCAAGTATTGTACACCCAAAACAAGTTAAATGGTAGCTTTTGTCTTGATATTGTAAAGATTAAAGACATCTATTAATATGTTTTTGAAGATAAGACCCAAAAAAAAAATTCTTATTTTTCAGGTCTAAAAAAAAAGAGTGGAAACAAATTTTGAACAATGATTAACTAAGAAAAAATTTAGACAAAAGAGACCAAATAAGTGAGTAAGCATGAGCCTAAAATAAATAAATAACAATTTAAATTGATATCTACATTATTTAATAAATAAGGGGATACCTTTGTTCAAAATAACCCACTCAATTTTGTCATTAATGCCAAAATCACACTATTCTTCCTTCACAACATTATACACATCATCCCAAACCCAGATTCACTCATTTAATCTAACAAGGGCATTGCCAATTCCATTAGGAATTAAAGCAAAATGACCATGAATAATGTCAAATTAAACCTAACCCCAATTCTATTGGGAATTAAGGAAAAATGACATAGAATAATGCCAAATCAAACCCAATTAGAAAATAGTTTTATAATCAAAGCCTAAATATTCAAATGCTAACAAGGGTGACATCAGCAAATACTACCTATACCATCTCATAAACTCATTTAAAATGACATTAAAAACTTCATATGATGTTAGCTTCAATTTTCACCTTTTATCCATCAATTATCTACATTAATTGTAACTTTTTCTTGTTAGATCATTTTACTATCTACAAAAAATTGTCTCAGTGTTTTAAGGAATCAACAACATTCTTGTTAAGGATGCTTCACCATCATACTATCACAAGCATATGATGATGTACAAACCAAGCGATGATGTCCAAAGAAGGAAATGATGTCCAAAGAAGGTGATGATATCCAAAGTATGTGATGATGTCCAAAACATGTGATGATCTTCCAAATCTATGATGATTTTCAATACATAAACATGCAATGGTTACAAAACATGTGATGATTTTATGGGTATGTTTTAAACCCTTTTTTGATAATTTTTTTGTGTGATTCTAGTAGGTTTAAAACTTGAAGATATTAGAATTCTAAAGATGTACAAAAATCAACAATTCTAATTTTGGTTAGGTGTTTAATATGGAAAGTTACTATTTTTAGAAAACACTAAGAAGAAATGTACTTAGTTTAGAAAATATTTCTATTGACTGTTTTAGATTTATGATAGTCGAAATCAATAAAATATACAACTGTGCATGTTTAGGATTAAGAACAAAATATAAAACTGGATCTGAATAGGATTGCTATAGGTGGACAAAATCATAATCCATTTGTGCCCATTGAACACATATGAATTATCCTAGTTGATTGTAATTAATGATTGATAGGAAACGATAAAGAAAAAAACATGATGGCTACATATCAGGAAAGAACCATAAAAACCAAGTGCAAACATCTATAGAGACAAAAGAATAAGTTAATAGTCACGATAGATGTTATTTAAGATCAAAAAGTATTTCTAGACAATACCACTGTAGGGGGACAAGAACAAAGATCGATCAAATCCATTGACCATGTACTTGCCCTAGTCAAGTGTGAAAAAAAATAATTATTGTGCATTTTGTGCTTTTATCTAATAATTAGGATGAGATATTGGGATTTTAATTTTACCACACATAATTCATTATTTTATTTTTTTTGTCTTTAAAACCCTAAGGTCACTTTGATAGCTTGAAATATTAAAAAAATAGGTGAGTGTAATGGACCAAGCTGACTTAAAACACCATTTTGATGATTGATCACTCCCTGTGTATCCTATACTCCAAGGAGGAAATTAAAGCACTCATAGTTCTCCCACCTAGATTGATTTTGAAATTGTTCTCCTTGACTATGTGTATATAGCTATAAAATGGCTTTGATACTTGAAAATGATAGCTTTTGACTTGTTTTGATATGCTTTAGACTTGGCTTATGGTTTCTCTGATTGAGTGATCTTGACTTTAGAAATAATAGGGAAAATTTTATCAATGTGCAAAAGTGTATGAGTGCTCAATAGATAGTGCCAAGCTCAAGATAATGCATGACCTTTGATGTGTGTTTATAGGTGAATCTTTTGATAATTTATTTTAGTTGACATTATGAAATGTGTAATAAGACCTAAAATAAATTTTTTAAATTTTGGAAACTAGATGATATTTGGAGCGGGATGTGGCTAGTCTAGGTGGATAAGAATGTGACATCACTCATATCCACTTAGCACAAACCTATCCCAAAAGATCAAGGATAATTGTTCTTAACTATAGACAGTTTGAGGGTGATATTTAATAGTATAAAGTTTTTGATTTGAAGGTTTTTTATATTGATCTGTTATATATATAAAAATCTTAGAGGAGTGGTGAATAAGATTCATGTATTTGGACCAATCCATGTGGTTTAGGATGTGCCAATAATTAGCATTACCAAGTACATGTGACTAGTAATGAAATTGCTAGAGCAAAAGAGAAATAATTTGAACCTAAGTATGTAAAACATACTGCCTTTGAGAGGCTAATTCAATTATGCAGGGTACTCAAATTTAGGAAACCTTGCAACAATTCATGAAGTAGTCATTTGTCCATTTTTACATTTGAACAAGTTAAATTTTGAAAATTAAAAAATTGAAAGGAGAGGAAAGAAGTAAACGTGTTTGTAGGTGTAGCCAAATAACCTTGTAACCTATAGATAATGATGGATAGTTATTCCCCCTTTTTGAATCACTTGGATAATTTGAAGCAATGGCAAATTGAGAATGATCAAGTCTTAATTTTTGAATAACTAATTAAGCCCTTGAGATGGAAAGATGCATATTCTAACTTTCATGAATGGTTTAAAGTACCCAATGTATTAATCTATAAAGGTGAAACCATTATGGGTTATCTATAAGTGATTACAAGGTCATTGAGTATCACTATACTTGAATGTACATCACCTACAATAAAATATGAAACATAATGGTTTCACTAGAATCAATGCCAATGTCATTGAGTGTCACTAGACTTGAACATACATAACCAATAATAGATCAAATCACACCACTATAGATGAATTTATATTCTACTTACATGATCAAAAAATAATGTATAATATTTATATACCCATCATAGCCTCATTGCTCATTGATTTGTATTTTAAATAAATATTTTTGACTTTGAAATTTGAAAATGTCTGCATGAACAAGCATCATGCCTTTTGTAATTTTGAAACTATAACTTTGAACTTTAAATAATAATGAGCATTAGTAAGTATCATTCCCCTTGAGTCTTGTATGAAATTATATAGAATGTCATGCATATATATGTTTAATTGTAAATCTATTTTCGACATGTAACTTTGATCTTATAACTTTTTTGTGTATGCCCATGCTTATGAATTCAAATGTGTATAATATTATAATTTAAATTTTTGAAAATGAAGTGCATATGCATGTCATATGTTCCTATGATTTATATCAATGTGTCAATATTTGTCATGTATCTAATTTCTAAATTTATTTAAAACTTTTAAAACATGTATTCTATTATATAATCAAATTTTACATTACTTTGAATCTTTGAAAACCCATATTTTATATCTTTGAATCTTGTACTCTATCCTAAATTATAAAATAAATATATTCATGGAGGATTTGATGTCTAAGATAATCCCATTATAATGCTCCCATTTTGAGATGAAGGATGCAGCCTACAATATGTTCATCTCAAAAAAAGAGTTAATTGTATCATGCGATGAAGATATAGTCATGTAGTGATTACGTCATCATGTTGGAGAGTATGTCATCATAAATATGTGTATGCATGCAAAAATATTAGAGCCACAAATACAATATATAAATCAAAACATAATACAAAATATCTAGTCTAAAAAATACAAAGCACCTTAGATGAGCAAAAGAGATAAATATGCATACCTTCACTTACCAAAGACAAAGGAAACCTCTCTTGATGTGTGGATTGTGATCAAAGATGCAATGGGATGTGGATGATCAAGTAAATTGTGCACGAAAAAACCAAAAAAATATCTCCTTATGGGTTGGCTTGATTTATTGATGAATGATTTTTTTCTCTTAAGATAGATATAATGTTGTTAGGATCTCTCAGCTTCATTGAAGTGAGGGAGGAGAGCTTAATTTATAGAGTTTGAGCAAAAGTAATGGATGGTGGATATTGATCCAAGATCAAGGGATATAAATGAGTCAAAAATGGGGGGTTGGATAATAAATGGAGGAGGTTGGATGGGTATGTGCATGCCATGAATGAAGATTGGTGGACTCACACCTTTGTCCCCTTGCCTTGGATTTTGGGAGATTTGGAAAGTGTATGAATGATGTCAATGATTTGAGATGGGAAGTTAATTTGTTAATATTTGATTTTACGTATTTTAGATATTATGTAAATTATATTTGCATGTATTTTATGATTATAATACTCAAATAAATAATATGATTAACTTATTAATTAATCCAGTTTGATTTATCTGAGAATTAGATGGGACAATATGCTATAGGCATTATAATATTAATTGATTGGGGGGATGAATAGTGTTAGAGAAGATTATCTAAGGGTGTGATGATAAAACTATGGTTTATTAGGGATGAATAGGGATGGATTAGGGATGATTAAATATGAAATAGGGAAATTAGGGTTTTAGTGATATTAGTGAGGAATAGTGAAATGGTGAATAGTGTTGACACTGAGGTAGCAAGATTCAGGTGTCTACAATATGTTATTGTCATTGAAGCATATATGTAACATATTTAATGTGTGGAATACAAGTGTTACATCTACATTATTCCTACATAAATTTAACCATTAGACACATAGTAAAGTAATAATATGTGAAGTAAACTACACATTAAAAGTGAATGATATGTATTATGACACCACTAATCAAGATCAACAAGAAAAACACACATTATGGAACAATGTAATATAATAAGAATAATGATCATATACGATGTACATGGATATGTACAAAAAACTTCCAAGGGATATATGAAAGGGACATTAAGAATTTTTTAAACAAGGAAAAGTCAAAATGTCATACAAAACATAGGGTCGAGGGATGCAAACCATGAACATGTTCAAATGTCACACATACCAAGCATAATATCATATATATGTTTAATAAATTTTTGCATACAAGTTACAAGGGCCACACATAATAAGTAATTTATGTCTAGCCTATAATGCAAGAGAGTAAATATCATCGAATGAGCATAGAGCAAGTGAAAATTAGTATATTCCATCTATATGCATTAATGTTATAACATAAAAAAGTAGTAAATAAATGTAACACAATATAAAATATGAGTGATTATCAAGACACTTTTAAGATATGTATCTTGTTATGGTCGAGAGATCATAGAAATATGTAACATATTATACTGTAACCTATAGAATTAGATGCCCTCATAGGCATGGTCACTGGGTATAGGGGAATCCAACATGTAAGAGTCTGTTTAATGTATGTCCTAAATTAAACTCATTTACCTTTTTAAATAAATTTTTATTTGAAAAAATATGATATATACCAAAAATATGTGATAAATAATATATGTAAGAAAGTAACTAGCTGCTCATGTCATGCTTAGGTTCTGATTTTTGGATTTTTTTAAAATATTTTGAATGTTGTATTTTTTAAACATATTTGATATATTTTTTATTTAAAATATATATATATATATATATATATATATATATATAGATATATATTTTAATATTTTTGAGAAAAACTCAGCCTATGATCCCATTAATGGGAGGATCATAGTGCATGATTGGATCAATATGTTGATGGTGACTTTTTGTGGGTGAAGGAGACACATCAGAATCTAAAAAGGATTTAAGTGTTGTAATGTAATTGTGTTGATCATTTTTCATAGAATAATTTTAAGGATGTATATCTATAAATGGTATAAGACTTAGTGGATTTTGTTATATATTAGGAGAAAAACTCATTTCATGTATTCAATGTGGAACATGTTGAATTATTTGAGTTAGTGCCTTAGGACACAGTGTAGAAGATTTGGATTTCTTTGAGTCTTGAGTAACTCTTTAATATGAATCTTGATAATTAGGAAGGTGTACCCATTTATTATGGATTGATTGTATCAAAATATTTTGTATAGGTAAAACACCTGATTTTGAACTATACTCTTGGATGGGTGCACTAATTATCTTTTTACTACACTTTTGAATAGGTGTCATTAACATATTTTACTATGATTTTGAATAGGTACCAAAAAAAACTATGGTGGTGGTGGGGGAGGAGGAGGATTTATCTCTGATTTTATAGGGTACTCATATCAAATGCCTTGAACTTTGACCACTTGACTACAATGTATGTACTTGAGGCATTTATTCACTATTGATTGTGTAGACACATAAATATGGTCACAGGTACTTTAAACTAATAATACTTGACACATCCTAAACTACATTAATTTCACCTAATTACATGAATATTATTCACCATTCCTCTAAGCCATTTCTTTATATGCAGGTTCAATCCTTTGTTTTCCATCACTACTACATATAAATTTCAAAGTGAAATGATCAAACTAATTAAAATCACCCTCAAACTATATCCATATTAGAATAGGTGTCCCTAATGTTTTTAGACAAGTCCACCCAAGGAATACATGAGCACTAGTAGGCTCCCGCCCACTTAGGCTAGTCACATTGCATAACAAATGATAGGTAGTTTCTAAAATTAAAATAATTATTTAGGGTATTCCCACATGTTTCACATGGCTGGCTAAAGGAAATTATCAAAAAAATTGTCTATAAATATACATGAAAGGTCATTCATTATCCTCACTTGATATCACTTGGTTGATAGCTTACACACTATTTCACATTGAGAAAATCCACTGTATTATTTCCATATTCAAGAGCATTCACAAGGAGAAACCAAAAGCCAAGTTTAAATCATCTCAAAGAAATTCAAGAGCTATCATTTTCAAGTATCAAAGCCACATTTCTAGCTACATACACATAGTCAAGGAGCATAATTGAATAATCACTCTATGTGGGATAAATACATGGGCTTGATATTCCTTCTTAGAGCATTAGATACATAGGTAGGGGTCAATCATCAAGGGGATTATTTAGGTTAGCTCAACCCATTACATCCCCATATTTTTTGTGAGTTTTCAAGCTATCAAAGTGCCCTAAGGGTTGCATTCTTTGATTAGTGTCGATTAATGTGATTTGCCCCAAGTAGAGATAAATGCAAGGGATCATATTGGTAATGATATATCCCAATGATAAAATTTCGAGCTTGATTTTTCATGAGAAGTGATATATGCAAGGGAGTGGATTTGGGAATGATATATCCTGATGAAGCTGAACACTTTGATTGGATTGATGGATAGTTGATTGATTACTTAGGATATGCAAGCATAACTCAAGGATTTAACTGATTGCATGGATTAATGATGTGATGATCACGTTGATTATTAACTCCATGATTGAGTAATGACCTTTCAAATAATGAAGAATCCAAAAAAATGGGTACATGAGGATTCCCCTAGTGATAATGGATTGATACTCCTATTACAATCAAATTAGATAAGATTGGATTGATCGGATATGGATTAGATGACATTGGATGAGATTAGATGAGATATCGATTATTAGTTATGATAAACGTATGGTGAAGATGTATGTTGATGTTGGGAACATGCTGCCAAGCTTACATGAATTTCAAATGTTTGAGAAACCTTATTTTTATTATAGCATATGCCAAGATGCACCATGATATGGAAAACCATGATGACATTGTTACAATATGATGAAGGGTTGACATTGATGCAAAAAACAAGACATCACACAAACAAATAAGAAACAAACAAAACATACACAAACAAAAATGTAGATGCTTTCTATTTTTTTTTAATTTTGTTTTTTTGATTTTCCATTATTTTTGGATTTTATATTATTTTTTGTATTTTATATTATTTTTGGATTTTATGTCATTTTTTGGATTTTTTATTTTTATATTATTTTTTGGCTTCATATTATTTTTTGGATTTTCTTATTTTAATTAGTTTTTGTATTTTCTAGTTTTATATTATTTTTTGATTTTATGTTGTTATTTGGATTTATTTCCAAAGGGTACCAACAAAGGGAACACTTACTCTAGTAATGGGCATGGCAGTGGTAGTGGATTGATGAATGAATAAAAGGGAGTTAGGATGATTTTCAACCATGATGAAGGAGCAATTAAAGATGATTAGGGATGAATACATATAGATTAAGGATGATTAGGGATGGATATTGGTGGATTAGAGAGGATGATGGTGGTGATGGAACTCCAAGGACCATATTACATAATAACAATGTATCCAGTTGTCGAACCACCATTTTGTGGGTGTGATAAGATGTTCCCATAATAGATCATAATACTTATTAGACTTCCTTATCAAGGTCAAAATAGGAAGAATGATGGTCACAATGAGATAAATATGAGGATGGTGAAGGATGTTTATATGGATGGAGTTTATTTTTAACCCAAGTATATGGTACTTGTTATCATTCTAAATTTCACCCTTGAGGAGGTTTTTCAAGCCTTCCTTATTTAGATGACACATGAAGATGCCTCTAGGTTTTGGGTGGCCTAATTGTTGAGGTGAATCTCTAGATTAGGGCTATCTCCCTAAATGTATCACCTGAAACTACTACTAAACCTATTGCTTGCAAGGAAAAGAGAGAGAGATAACTAAAAACAAAGTAAATGAGAGCTGATGCACCAAAATTAGTATCCTCCACTTGCCTATACTACAATAATAACATGAACTAGGACTGAAATCTAATTACACAACTCAACATGAGTCTCCAAGCATTAGTTTTTCAATATGAAGGTTATGGTCAAGACATTAGCCAAGAAGAATGAACAAAAGATCTCATAGGAGACACTAGTGAATCAATATTCAAACTTAGCCATTGTAAGACCATGTAACACACTTCATATGCCCTGATAAGATGACTAACAAATTTAAAAGAGGTAAATAAACCTAAAAAATGAGAGGAAGTTTTAGACACTATCACTAACATTCATCAAACTACCACAAACATACACTAGTTGTAGCATTGAGAAGGCTAGATATTAGCATATATTCACTTCAGAGGTAAAGTACAAGTGTTTATATGAGTAGGGATTTTCCATACTCCAATTGAGGATCCATAAAATGCCATTGAAGGTGTTACATATAGGATAAATGAGAGGAGAGAGAAGAATCATTGAGAGAGCCCATGACACATGTTATTTATCACAAATTAGTTACAACTCCTTCAAATGGACAAGAATCATCTCAAGTCACTCTTCTACACAAGTGTCACACTTATTTTTTATGAGATTATTTAAGAAGTGGTGTAGGAACTCATCATTTCCTTAGATGACTCATCACTCTTATGTCAGAACTACCCTTCTTGATTTGAGAGTTAAAACTCATGCTCTGACATATACCCACTTAGCCTCGTTTAAAACTTGCAATGTCATTCTTGGATCCTCAAATGCCTCTCCCATATTGATAAGAGTGAAACTCAAAACTTAGACTACTTCTCAATGATTTGTGCCATTGGAAACTTGCAAGTTCACATCATAATTGGCTTGATCCAAAAGAAAGGTAGTGAGGATAGACTTATCACTCATGTAGGGTCTAATCTTCTTATAACAAGATATTAAATCAACTAGTCAACTCCATTAAGGTATAGTTAAAAACAATGCCATCTCTGTACAACTTGTGGATCTCCTACAATTAGGCCTTCATAACTTTCAAATAAAAATACAATCTTCACATGTTTTGGTCTAGTGGTTTGAAGTTTGTTATTGCTACCCTGAATGTATTTGGAATGTGATCTGCAAACTGATAGGGACCCCCTATTTAATCGAATATTTTTTAAACATATATCAATCTCAATTATCCCCCCATAGTGAAATAGATAATTTGATTCTAAAATGAATATAGAGTGAATATAAAACCTTATTTAAAATGATTCTGCATTGTAAACATTCATCTTTCAATACTACAAGTAAAACTAAAAGTAGAATGGAAAATAGTGACATATAGACACCAAAGTGATAATGGATTTCACCTTTTTTAGGGCTGCATCTCTAGGTTCACTACAATCATGAATTGATCCATTCATAATATATGGAAGTACAATTTTACAAAACTTACATCCATGGATCAATAATATGCAATATTACTCAAATCAGACTACATGAAGACTTGATCTGATCAGGAACTCATCTTCCCTTCATCCACAACACCTACACATCATCTCTAGAATTTGGGCATAATTCTTCATGAAAGAGTAAAATAAATCTCAAAAAATGGGTCAATATCTCATCACCAGGGAATACGACTCAACTCTATAATAGTGATGGGTTACTTCAATAAAATAGTATCTAAAGGTTCCATAGGCATTTGACTTTACAATGAAAAATAACCTCATTTACAATCGGATTATAATTTTTTTGATAAAATATATAACATGAAGTCTCTTGTAGGAATTTTGCCTTTACAACAGAATGACTCCTTTATAATTCAGAATAAAAATAATTACAACTCTGAAATAATCCTCTAAAAGGCCTCCAAGAATGTATTATAAGCCCTTTACAAAATATCCGTAGGCTTATAAAAAACACTAACAAACTTGGCTTAAAAAGCCTTACAATGCATAGAGAATCTGAAGTTGCTCTTGTGTAAATGAAACATAACACGATATTTATAGTGTTTCATGGTCCTAGCCTAGAAGCTAAGCCCTTATCCTTTTACCTAAATGGTGAAGGGTTCAAATCTCCTTCTTCCAAAAATCCATGGCACATCTTATGTAAATAGGATATTCTCCCATTTGGTTTCAACCATCCACCTTAAGTGAAATGGTAAAGGGCTTGGAACAGTGGATTAAGGTTGGGGGTTCGATCCTCCCCAATCATCTTACCTTTTATCAGTAGTGCATGGTTTTTACATCCCACATTCATGGGGATAAGGATTTGAAAGTGCTTTTAATAACCCTAAATTACCAATATTGATGTGGATTTGGCCACGTTACAACCCCTTTTGCCATGCCCAAAACTCAGGTTATGGCTACTAGGAACATTCAAATGGATATGAGATATCAAGTTGGATTGCACTACCAAGTTGGGTTGCACTACTGAGTTGGGTTACACATTGTGACTTGAGAATGTGAATGGAGTCAGGCCACATGGTGTCTTGAGGTCCCGCCACATGGACCTCTTGATATTTTCCACATGGAATACTTATTCACCTACCACTTGTCAACATAAGATAATATGATGTAAAAATATAGTGTAATTGAAAATATTAAAATTACACTAATATATCATGGTGGTAGAGTTCCCTTCTATCATAAAAGTGGGCTCCACCGATTATGGTCACTGTAGTTGGCCCTTTTTTGACCATTAAATACCGGAGGCATGTAAACCCATTTGTTTTTCGTGTGCCCAAAACTTGCCACATCATCAGTTGACCACTAGTTGACCAACTTTGACAAGAACTTTGACCATCCATATTTAGATAAAATGAGCTCTATTTCTTAAGTTTCACATACCATGAAAAATATCTCGATGAGCCCTATGGAATGGTGTTGGTTCAGGAAGGACATAAGGACATTAAAAAATGTCTTCTAGATCAAACCTCCCCACAAAGTCCTTTTGGCCTCCAAAAGGCACAATCTCTAAATTATCTATAAATGAAGGTACACCTCCTCGATGAACTCTCTTCGATACAAAATCCATCTTCTTGTATTGATCAAAATATATAGGAGCCATTAGCAACTGAAGGTGCTTCTCTGCATAGGGGAAACAATCTCCCAATCAGGGTCAACTCTCTAACTAAGGGCAATGCATCTCTTCTATCCACATCTTCTTACACACATCAATATATATATATATATATATATAATCTCTATTATGAAAATTCTCCAAGATGGATTTGGAGTTTTGGTAACAATTTATGACAATTTTTAATGCTTGGAGTTTCATAGCATATTTACTTCAAATTCCATTTATTATATTTGCTCATATATATATGAGCAAATATAATAACTGTAACTTGAAGTAAATATGATATGAAACTCCAAGTATCAAAAACTATCATAAATTGTTACCAAAACTCCAAATCCATCTTGGAGAATTTTCATAATAGAGCTTAAAAACCTAAAATGTAGGAAGAAATACTAAGCATGATAAACATGTCACGAAGTATTTCCTACTATAGGTAACTCTAGTTCTGCAATATCAGCTTCTCTCTAATAATGAGGTATATTTTCTCCACAAAGGGGTTATCTCCAGAACAAGGGTAATCTCTCAATAATGAGGTAAAAGAACACAAGTTTACTCATACAATTTTCTCTCATAAAGGCTATCACGAACTGGACTCTGTAAAATTTTGTGAAGAGGGAAAATGAAATCCCTTTCAAACTTCAAGAATTAAACTTAGAGAATTTCTAAATAGAGATTATTTACCAAAATCACCATCTACTACAAGTAATCAATAATCAAATATCATAAACATGAGAAGACAACCTAAGAATGATAAACCTGTCTCAAAGTTCTTCCCACCGATTGATTGCTCCAAATCCACTATAACAAGTGGTATATCTGTGCCTTCAACATTGGTTAAAAATTCTTTCATATGATAAATAAGGAATCCCAAAAAAGTGTTGATAAAAAATAACATGCTTATCAAACTTGTAGCAATGCAAAATAAAACTATCCAAGAAACCATTTTAACCAAATCAAGGGTTATCCCCTTTCCTAGTTTCCATAACTTGAATAGAAGGCTATATCACACCAAACCTCATTAAATATGATGTAATGATGAAACCTATTTTTGATAAGTTTTGAAATAATTCTAAAACAAGGTACATTCTATTTCCAACAAGCCACACAAGGTTATCCAATCAAACATGGATATCAACCAATATAATGTGTAAATAGCCATTTTCTCATAGACAAGAATTATTGGAATAGTTTTACCTTCATTCAAAACTATGAACTACACACTCTCTGAGCAAAGGCTAAATTTTGAACAACCAATTAATACCCAAACTAAAGTGCCAAAACTTGTTTAACTTCATGAATAATGCCATATTACCATTCTCCATATCTTACCATGGAAAGTGGTCTTTTCACTTGCTTACTATTTCTAAGAACATAAGTTTTAAAAATATAGTCACTTCACCAAAAATAAAGGCTACACAACATGATTATCAAAACATTATGTCAAATACCAATACTAAATAGATCCATTTCTATACCTTCATTACCCTGTAATCAAGTTCCATGAGAGCAATCTACTAATCTTTCATTGGCATATATTCTGAGGCTTTACCTATGGTTTACCTTAAAAACAACTTGTACACAATTGTAGAACATTATACAAGTCCAAAAAAATTTCTTAACCCAAATAGAAAACCATTTTTACCTCAAACTGTGCTAGTATGATAACAAGATCAAACCTACTATTCTCAGATGTACACCACTAGAAATGCTTTGCATTTTATTTGGATGATTCCAAGAAGAAGGACCGATCCCATTGCAACATCATCTGGCACATACTCTTATCATCCTCTAGTGATGGTGTGTTTTCCTGTCTTACAAACTAATCCCTATAGGACTAGTGGTTTTGGACTCTTATCTGTTAGAAGTTTGTCTTCTTCCAGTGGATTAGAACATCTTCCAATTATCCATTACACTAGCCAATCCTATATCATCAAATCAAATAAAAGAACATGAAGCACAAAAACAAAAACATGAACGCAATCAACCTACTCTGATACCAAAATTTGATTTGTAAAATGATAGGGACCCCTTATTTAATCAAATAGTTTTTAAATGGATATCAATCTCAATTATCCCCCATACTTATAGATAATTAGATTTTAAAATCAATAGAGTGAATAGAAAACCCTATTTACACTGATTTTGCATTGTAAACATTCATCTTTCAATACTGCAAGTAAAACTGAAAGTAGAATCGAAAATAGTGACACATAGACACCAAAGTGATAATAAAGTTCAACTTTTTCAGGGCTACATCTCTGGGTTCACTACAACTATGAACTGATCCATTCATAATAGATGAAAGTACAATTTTACAAAACTGACATCCATGGATCAATAATCTATAATAGTAATAAAATTAGACTGCATGAAGGCTTGATATGATTAAGAACTCATCTTCCCTTCAACTACAAAACCTACACATCATCTCTAGAATATGGGCATAATTATTCATGAAAGAGTAAAACAACTCTAAAAAATAGGTTAATATCTCGTCACCAAGGAATAAAACTCAACTCTATAATAGTGATAGGATACTTCAATAAAATAGTATCTAAGGGTTCCATAGGCATTTGCCTTTACAATGGAAAATAACCTCATTTACAATTGGATTATAAAAATTCTGATAAAACATATCACTTGAAGTCTTTTGTAGGTATTTTGCCTTTACAACAGAATGACTCCTTTATAATTCTGAATAAAAATAATTACATCTTTGAAATAATCCTTAAAAATGCCTCCAATAATGTCTTATAATCCCTTTACAAAATATCCATAGGCTTATAAAAAAAAACACTAACAAACTTGGCTTAAAAAGCCTTACAATGCATAGAGAATCTGAAGTTGCTCTCGTGTAAATGAAACATAACACATTATTTGTAATGTTTCATGGGCCTAGCCTAATGGCTGGCCCTTATCCTTTTACTTGAATGGTGAAGGGATTGAATATCCTTCTTCCCAAAATCCATGACACATCCTCTTTAAATAGGATATTCTCCCATTTGGTTTCAACCATCCACTTTTGGCAGAATAGTAAAGGGCTTGGAATAACGGATTAAGGTTGGGGGTTTAATTCTCCCCAACCATCTTACCTTTTATCAATAGTGCATGGTTTTTATATACTACATTCATGTTGATAAGGATTTGAGAATTATTTTAATATCCCTAAGTTTCAAATTTTTATATGGCTTTGGCCACGTTGTAACCCTTTTTACCATGCCCAAAACTCGGGTTTTGGTTACTAGGAACCTTCAGATGGATGTGAGCTGCCAAGTTAGGTTTAATACTAAGTTGGGTTACACATTATGACTTGAGAATGTGAATGGTGGTAGGCCACATGGTGGCCTAAGGTCCCACAACATGAACCTCTTGATAATTACCATGTGGACTACTTCTTTACCTGCCACTTGTCAACATAAGATAATATGATATAAAACTATAGTGTACTTGAAAATATTAAAATTACACTAATATATCATGGTAGCAGAGTCCCCTTTCATTAAAAAAGTGGGATCCATGAAAATAATGGAGGGATTTAAACCCATTTTTCTCCATGTGCCCAAAACTTTCCACATCATCAATCGACCACCAGTTGACCAACTTTCACTAGAACTTTGACAAACCATATTTGGAGCAAACGAGCTCTATTTCCTAAGTTCTGCATACTATCAAAACTCTCTCAATGATCCCTATGAAATGGTGCTAGTTTAGGAAGGATTTAAGGACATTCAAAAATTTCATCTAGATCATAATGGATGGTTTAAGGGCATTAGACCTCTGCCCAAGTCTCTAAGGTCTTTTCAAGTGGTCAAGAGGCTTTCATTAGTTCAAACCCCTATAAACAAGCCTACAACTACCATTTTATGACCATTTTTGTGCCAATGTCTTATTCCATCAAGTGATTATAAGGTGCATATATGTATTTAATATGTTTCTAGGATCAAATAAATATATTTGAGGCACCTAGATGGCAAAACTTAGTCATCGACCTCGATTAGGTTTCATCAAGGCATATTTGACCCCCTCACCTTCTTAACAATTATTCGTAAAGTTAAGGGCCTTAATTTATGAAAAAAATCCATAAAATTGGAGTATTATAACCTCTAAAACTTCTCCAAGAACCATTTTTACCCATGCACTTGATGGTCAGACTTATAATGTAAAGACAATGTTCTCTCGGGCCTGGTAATACTATAGGTGTGTACCTTGAGATAATTATTTTTTTATATAACCCCTCAAATTGATTTTTTATGATTTTTAATGGCTTATTTATATTTAGTTAATTTTATATTATATCTCACAACACCTATTCATGCTTTTTATTCCTAAAAAACCCTTAAAATTTGCAATAACCTATAACCATGGTTTGTAGGTAGTCTTAGTGTTTTAACCCTAAAGGCCCTATTTTATTGTTTTATTCACTTTATTAGTATTTCCATCATTATGTAAACTTTATCTATAATCCTTATTATCTATAATAAACCTTCAAGTCTCAATATCAGCTCCAAAATTGCATATTCTCTTCTCATTTGTACTTTGTAAACCTGTAGATGCATATTTCTAGCTTGCATAATTGTAGACCTAATTTTGAGAGGGTTAGTGTTTGGATTAACAATCTATTAAAGGATATTAAAGGTATGGTATATCATATAAAATAATAATAAACTAATTTCATTATTGGTTTCTTAAATCTCAAGCCTCCATATTCATGTTGACCCCTTAGGTCTCTAATCAAGCCTGTAGGTGCACAGTCCACAACTAGAGCCTATTTTAACTTAATCTTGGAAATAATTTTGTATTTTAAATATTTAATAACTTGGGATAAAATTTATATTATATTAATATTTTGATCATCTTCTCAAAATGATAACATACTTACTTTTTAAAGGGACCTCCTAACTCTACCTACACATCTACACATTCCACATATGCATGTATGAATGCTTTGTATTTTACCCTTTTATCTTGATACGAATGATATTTCAGGGAATATAGGCATTTTATGAAGGTATGACCATCAACATAGACTTCCCAATGTGTATTAATGACCTAATATTCCTTTAAGTTTTCTTTCTTTCTTGTTTATACTTGAATCTTGTTCAATAACCTCCTTCTCAATGGTCTTCATGGCCTGCCACCTCACATTTCCATTATGAATGCATGGTTAATCCCTTGGAGATGATGTTGAGGTTTTATAAAAATTCATATCCTCAATATTTATTTGGTTATTATATGATTAACACCTCTCTTATGTATGTACTTGAAAACCTATCATAGTTAATGGATGTTTATACTGTAGCATTGCAATTCTACCCCTATTAGTGTTTTTGAAAAGTTTGAGATAGATTGAAGAGGTATAGGTGGAATAAATGTAGTTGAGAACAATGTGAACAACATATTTCCAACTATCTTCAAGTACTGAAACAACTCATGGATCAAAAACCTTGATTATCCCACTAAAGCAATGAAAATGTATCTCAATCTAATGTATGTATATATTTGAGCTTATTGAACATAACTTGATATTTCAAGGCCCCTATATATTATGATATCACTCTCAAATCATGAACATACCTTCATCAACTCTAAAATACTAATAATAAAATAAAATTGAGCCCATGGGGTTTGGAAAGGGTTTTGGACACCTTATATTGTTAGTGATTGTTCATAAAGCTAAGGATCTTGATCAAACAACCAATGATAAAAAATGAAAGGGAATTAGGGTCCCCTTATTTTCTAAATAAATTTGTATCTAAGTCTCTCTCTCCTCCATGTTCTAAGCTTTGAAAATGGATTTCACAAGCTTTCCAAGAGATCAATGGAGTGGTTAATGTAAACTTTGCCTTGACTAGACCTGCAGACCTCACTTGAGCATGGATTTGACCCAGGGAAGGTAAGAGGACACTTACCATTCTTGAAACACATTATAATGAGATCTCATTTGCTTTTCAATCTTGTAAATCCTCTTGAAGCTTCCCCTTAGGAAAGAAGGAGATATGAAACATGCATTATACCTACCAAATTTGACATTATCTGACCATTTATTGCCACCTACCAAGTTGAATACCTTTTTATATGCTTCACAAATGTCTCTTGCATCTAAAAATCTCTAAATTTGATCTTGAATTAACTTGGTAAGCCTTATGGTATGTTTTCAAGGTGTGAAATGCCTTTGAGAGGATTAGTATAAATTATTATCAAACTAATAAGGCTTAATACCACCTTTAATGCCTTGATGTCTGACCATTACACCCTAACAAAATATATTTGGAATGACTTAAACCTTCATGAATCTTGAAAATGTAGACTTTCACAAGGAATGACTAATAACAAGCATAGGACCATAAACCCTCTTTACCTATTGAATAGAAGAATGTGGATTGTAAAGCTATGTAGGATATTTGTCTGATATTAATGCATTATGCACTCATTTTGTCATATATAGCTTATTTTATCTTATCTTCACAAGTTGTAATAAGATAGAATATTAAGAGACTCCAATTTTGGCACCAAGTATGAGAAAATGAATAGTCATAGACTATAAATGTCTATATATAATTTTATTTGTAAGAAGAAGGGGGTTATGCTTTTAGAAGAGATCAATAGAGATTATATGGTTATGGTTACTTGTATGCTTTGTTATTATGTTTTTTGTGTGTATTCTCATGTGTAATGTCTTGGTAAATTTATGTATAAACTATTTTGAATGAATTATTTTAGTTTATACAATATATAGTTGCTCTTAATTGGCTGAATAACATAGAATAATTAATGCATCTTGTGTTTCTATCATCCAATTTCTTATATTTTATGATAAACTAATCTACGCACATGAAGTACCTCAAATCTATCCTCATCCTTAGCATATTTTGATGCTTTATGAACATCTACTAACAATGGTATGGTGAGGATGGAAACCATTTTTGGAGGAAATTACGCTAAGATGGTTACCAAGGCAGAGAGATATTGAGATATGGTTGGACCAAAGGATATGTAATTTCATAGGAGAAGAATCCAGAAGGACTAGTATTATAGTTCAGGAGATCATTTGAGAGTATATTTATGGAGAAATTTATGAAATATTCTGGTGAGACTTGCCTAAATTTCTAGTTAACTAGTTATAATGATTGAAATACTATTGCTTTAAACCAAGGATGAAAGAAACTATAATATGGACTAAAGAAAAGATTAACCAGTTACAGAGACTAAAAATCAAATAGACAAAAGCAATAGATCATTAGGTTGATACTATAGTAGACATATATATAAATGAGATTGTAGTATAAGGATACATAGATTTTGAAGCTATGAAGGACTTGCTCACCATAGGAATTTGAGGGAAATTTTTATAACAATTACCTATCCTAGTGAAGTTGTCAGTTGTGGATAAGGCTATAGTGCCTACTTTTGCTAATATGGAGTAGTTATTTCAGGTGTATATGGGTGTGTGTGATAGATAGTGAATGATGGTTAAATAAGTAGATAAGGCTTGGACCTAAATCTAGAATGGAGACATGAGGAAAGAAGAGTCAAAGAAAGAGTATGGATTTAAAATGTGAGCTGTGACAACATAATAGATGGAGTAAACCAAAAATACCTAGGTAGGTGCGAGGAGAGTTAATAGTAGTAGTAAAATAGATAAATAATAAGCAGGAAGAAGTGATGAACGAGAAAGAAGAGATGAAGAATGAAAGATGAATAAAGACAAGATGAAAGAAGAAGACAAATGCTGGCAGAAAGAAAGAAGTGACGAAGAGTGAGAGGAAGAAGATTAATTAGTTGATAGATGTAGTGTGAAGCTACAAGAATGAGTATTACTAGAAAAAGGATATGATGTATTAAGCAAATAATCAAGACAAATTTACATATAAATCATAGGTTCAAGCATGTAAAAGTTTTCAACCAGAAGGATAGGTAGATAGTAGTTAGGAAGGTCTATTTTTAGACTAAGTGCATTGATGGAGTACTAAAATTGAAATAGCCTCAATTTATAAGGCTTTGAAGGCCATAAGGTTCATTGAAACCAAGTAGATAAAAATAAGAAATTTCAAAAAAGTAGAGTGCATAGACAAACTCTCCCAGTATGCAAGTAAATCTTCTTAGTGCATAGGTAGGATCACATAGAATGAAACCTCCCATTATAATAGCTACTTGTTAGATCCCTTCAACACTAGTTTATAATATGGATGCTTTAGGAGCATTTATAAACCTGGTGACATATGATGTGTCTATGAACCCTAAGTAGTACTTACATGTGAGATGAAATGGCAAGCTAAGGGTATTACCAATGAGGCTATAAAGAAGTGAAAATTAATTAGGGCACTAAATTGAAGAGCCCTTAAGTTTATATACCGTGGAGATATCACTTAGAAAAATATAAAATAGGTTAAGGAGTGGCTTATCATAGAATTTTAAATAAATAAATGTACAAGTTAGACTATTCAAGACCTAAAGGAGATTAGGTAGAAGTTAGGATAATCGGTCTATGATTATGATCATAGGTTCTTAGATGTTATGAATAAGGTAGAGTTCACCCTAGAAGATAAAGATAAAGTTATATGGTTTGTTGAAGTACTGCGCTCTAGGATCAAGTTTACTATAACATGAACCCTAAGTAGTACTTACATGTGAGATGAAATGGCAAGCTAAGGGTATTACCAATAAAGAAGTGAAAATTAATTAGGGCACTAAATGGAAGAGCCGTTGAATTTATATACCATAGAGATATCACTCAGAAAAATCTAAAATAGGTTGAGTGGCTTATCATATAATTTTAAATAAATAAATGTACAAGTTAGACTATTCAAGACCTAAAGGAGATTAGGTATAAGTTAGGAGAATTGGTTTGTGATTACGATCATAGGTTTTTAGATGTTATGAATAAGGTGGAGTTCACCCTAGAAGATAAAGATACAGTTACGTGGTTTGTTGAAGGACTGCGCTCTAGGATCAGGTTTATTATAACATAGAAGCAATATGATACTGAGGTAGATCCTAGAGCTGCTGCTCTTTGAGTGGAGCAAATTGAAGATTATGGGGAAGCTCCCATAATGGGTTCTAAGATTGAAAATACATTGCAAGATTTTATGAAGAGGATGGAATAATATCATGAAGGAGATAAACCTAAGCTAAATCTATGGTGCATGGAGTGTGGGAAAGAAGTACATCATAGGAATGATTATCCTAAGATCAAGATAGAATTATGTAAAATATATAGAATAGTAGGGCATGAAACAACATAATCCATATCCTATAACAGTATGTAAAAAACCCATAGAATTTGTATTGTAATTTTTGTAAATCATAAAATCATGATGAAAAGAATTGTAAGGCTTTGAAAAAGTTTAAATAAGATATTACAAATAATGTATTCATCATCACTACATAAAAAGTGTCCTTGGTAAAGTAGATGATTCTAGGCCCAGAGGTTGATAAGGGTTGTGTAAACCAAGCAGGTTCTCTATGGATTCCCAGTTTACCTCAAGGTCTAGATGAATGGACCCCTCCTTCACCAGGTTAGATACCACCATCACTATAATACTAGTAATCATCACCTTGGAATCTAATAATGATGCAACAATAACAAATTAGTTGGACTCTACAAGTTACATAACAACAATTTGGGATTATATATAATACCTAGCAATATCAGAAATAGAATACAATGCAAGAATATGTAGGTTATAGAGGAGGTTATTATTCGAACAGAGGAGGATCTAGGGGTAGATATAGAGGGGGTTATCAAGGTGGCATAGGAAATAATTACCAATGCCCTCCTTTACAAGTTACTTATGTGGAGAGTATAACCATGTGCAATAGAATTGTCCTTTAAATCTCCAAAGATAGTCTTACTGCACATATTGCAGGGTATATAATCAGCATTAGATAGAAGACTATCCTATTTTGAGAAAGAAAAGAAAATAAAAAGCCATCAAGAATGTTAACATGATGAATACACATCCTAAAGAGGATGAATTTTTGAAATTTGCTACAAGACACTAACACACACAGAGAGGATTGCCTCCTCTCAAAATGCCTCAAGACCAGGGAATCTAGAAAGTAAAATAGGACAAATACCTAGACCCCACTATAGAAAGGGGATGATGTATGAAGTTGCATAGACATTGAAGAATATTCAATACCAAGCCATTATTGAAGGAGATGTTGCAGAATAGATGCCCAAATGTATGGTTAGATTGTGCACGTTATATGCTAAGATGGAGTTATTACTATCTTGACAAATTTATCGAAGATGATAAGTACACTATGCAATGAAGACATTTATCAAAACATTACAAATTTACTACATAATTTACTAGAGTGTGTGAAGTGAGGGCAACATAAGACATAAAAACTTGTTTGGTATGTAAAAATAAAAAATCCATGGGATGTAGATGTGTAAATTGACATTGAAGTTGTAGGATATGAAATTTCAAATGTTATATTTGATTTTGATAGCATGGTTAACATGATCCCCAAGTCTACATGGGAGGTTATTGGATAGCCAATTCTCAATTATAGCGCAATGAATCTAAGTTTAAGAGACTATGGAAGAGTTAAATCCATTGGTTGGTTACAAGATATTGAGATCAAAGTTGCATAACTAAGCCTACAAAGTGACTTTGAAGTCATGGATATGAAGACAACAACAACTCATTATCCTATGCTAAATGGAAATAAATGGGCATATGATGGTTAGATGACTATCAATACTATGTAAAATTATTTAGAGGCACATCAGGTATATAATATTATAGTCATTCCTTTACATAAGGTGCATAAACCCTATATCATCCTAGTTGAGCTAAAGTCTCCTTATGTTGCACAAGAAACTAGCTAGATGAAGGTAAACTTTGAGGAAAACCAAAAATCTCTATGCACAGTCAAGTGCACTTTATTATATGGGCACAATAAACGTCAAGTGTAGTCTTTACTCAGTGAATAGTTGAAGACATATGAATAATGAAAGCCTAAACCATTACTTACTCAGCCATTGGCACCTCATTTTGTCATAGAAGATTGTGCATCCATGTCTGCTAAATCACCTACTCACTCAAAAATTGATTTTCTCTATCAAGCAGATGATCATATGTAGGATTATATATAGCCAACCAGAGAAGGCACCTTGCCTTTGGAAATAGCTTCATTTGTATCAAAGTCTCAAATATGCATTTAATCAATTGGGATCATGGTGATCATGAAATCTAGCCTATGATAATGGTCTTTACCATGGAAATATAACTTCCTTCATACTATGGATTGAGGATATTAATCAATTCATTAAATGCCGACAATTTCATGTGACTAAGATTAGTCAATATGTTAGTACCTTAAATTATGCTTTGAAGGGAGTTTCAGTGACATGGTAGATAATTCATAGAAATGATCATATCAATTAGGATTATGTGTGTGAACTTATGATTATCAAATTTCAACTACCACAGGTAATCAAAAATAATTGGCCTTACTTTTAAGAAGCTAAGTGCCCTAAAATCCATATCCACAAATGTGTTGAGGTTTGGACTAAATAACATGTGGCACCTAAGTACAAGATTCATATATTTAATTACACACTTTCCCCTTTACCATTAGCTTGGTATATGCATCAAGAACATAGGAGGGAGATAAAAAATTGGGTGTACATGCATAGTGACTTCATCCAAACTTTTGTGTTTGAAGATGAGAATACTATGGTTCATTATACTTTACTCAAAATCAAACATTTCCTATGCCATGGGTGTGTAGAGGATTTAATCACCACAATGAAGTATACTGCATAGAAAAACACATCCTAGGATCTATATTAGCTATATGAAGATATAAAGATGCCAAGATGGAAGAACAATCTCTTATGCAACCATGACACTAAATACAAGATGAAGAGGAGGAAACTAAATATTTAGATACTAATGGTGATATCGATATGATTGATTTGTTTAAACTTGAATGACCAATATAACCATCAAAGGATCCATTCGTAATACCCATTGAAGAAGAAAATTTGCACAACATACAGATTCTAGAGTAGGAAGGGCAAAGAATGTTGCAAGAATTTGTTGTTGAGAAAAAGTGTAAGATTGATGAGTAACCTATTAAAAATCATGTGTAAAACATCAAAAGAGAGGAGATTCCTAAATTAGCACATATAGGTGACTATTGGACTAAATTTGAAGTTTTATAAGCTATGCAACTCTTACAGTATTATCAAGAGATGTTTCTCACAAAATTTTCAAAATTTAGAGGAGTAGATCCTTCCCTAGATGAAATGCATATCCAACTCAAGGAGTGTGCATGACCCATAAAGAAAAGGCCATATAAGTTGAATCCACACATGAAGTTTACAATGAAGACTAAATTGGATATAATGAAAGAAACAAGTATAATCTATCCTATAGAGAAGGTAGATTGGGTCAGTCCCATGGTAGTGCAACCTAAGAAAATAGGGGAGATCAGAGTATGTGGTGACTATAACATTTTGAATGATTCATGTGTGAATGATCCATTTTTTATTCCCTTCACATATGAAGTTTTGGAATCTATTGCAAGTCATAACATTGAATCCTTCACATATGGGTTCAGTAGGTGTCATCAAATACCCATTGTAGAATAAGACAATGCTAAAACAACTTTTTCCATGGAATGGGTATCCTTTACATACAAGGTAATGCCTTTTGGCCTCAAGAACACACCTACAATTTTTTCTAGAGCAATGGTGACTATATTTAAGGATTTCATTCATGACTTCCTAGAAGTATATATAGATGATTAGGTAGTCTTCCCTTTATTTAAAGATCACTTGTCCAAGATGCACCTAAGGTTAGAATGTTATCGAGCTCTATGCATTGCCTTGAAATTAAAAAATGATTATGTTTTACACTTTTTAGTGTCTTATTAGGTCATGTGGTGTGTAGTGAAGGGATTTTCATAGACTAGGTGAAAATTGTAGTCATTCTTAATATGCCTCCACCAATCACCTCTATGGAAGTGCAATCCTTTCTTGGCCACACAAGTTAATATCATAAGTTTATCAAGGGTATGAAACCATTTCATCCCTAATAGAGTATTTGATGCACAAAGGTATGAAGTTTATCTAGACTTTTGAGTGTCAAGTAAATTTCATATAACTGAAATAGAGATTGGTCACTGCACCTATTCTCATCTTTCCAAATTAGATTAAGCCCTTTCATGTGCACATTGATGCTTCTAGTATTGTAGTCGGTGTTGTGCTTGTGTAGCCAAAATATGGTGGAATGGACCACCGCATACATTTTACAAGCCAAAATTTATCTGACATAGAAAATAATTACATGTCGACTAAAAGGGAAGTACTGGCTAGAGTGTTCACAATGAATAAATTCATACATTATCTTCTTGTGAATTTAAAGTTTTCATAGATCATCAAGCAATGCATTGTCTCATTAATAAGTCTATATTTGGAAGATGAATTTGAATATGGATGATGCTCTTTCAAGAATTTTAATTTTGCATCAATGTCATGCTAGGTAGAGAAAATGTTGGGCCAGATCATCACAATCACATCATGAATGGGGAAGATCTAGAAGAACTATAGGAATATTCTCTCGATGCCCATCTATTTTGAATTTCTATGATACTTAAGAATTTTAAAGTAGTTGCTAATTTCATGGAACAAGGGGTATTCCTTATGCACTACCAAGAAAGAGTTAAGAATCATCTTGTCACTAGAGCTTTACCATATATTATTATAAATGGGCTCTTGTATCATTTGGGGAAGGATGAAGTACTGCACAGGGTAATCCTAGAACATGAACATCCATAACTCTTATAAGAAGCACACCAAGGAATAGTAGGAGGTAATTTTACTAGAGAAGCTACTGCACATAAATTATTACAAAATGGATTGTGGTAGCCGATCCTTTTTCAAGATGCACATAGAGTAGAAAAACATTATGATGTATTTCAATGAATGGGTAAGCCACACTAAAAGGATGAAATGCCTTTTCAACCATTGTTATTTGAACAACATTTTGAATAGTGGGGCATCAATTTTGTAGGACCTATCAATCCACCAAGTAAATACATCAAATCTTGGTATAGTATAATTGTGACTGATTAATTTATAAATGGGTTGAAGATGTTATGACACCTAACTATGGGGTGAAGGAGGCAACAATGTTATTTTATGAAACTATTATCACATGGTTTGGATGCCCCATCAAGCTTGTTAGTGATCAAGGGACACACTTCTTGAATAATAGTATCAAATTTTTTACTAAATAATTCAAGATTTACCATCATAAAATTATTGCGTACCATCCACAAGCTAATAGACAAGCTGAAGATTATAATAAAGTATTGGGCATGATGCTAACAAAGATCTATGATGTCAAGAGGGATGATTGGGAAGATTTCATTCTTGTGATTTTTTGGGCATATCGAATGCACTATAATATGGCTATAATTTTTAATCCATTTTAGTTGGTCTATGGGATTGAAACAATAATGCCTCTAGAATACTTGGTACCTAATTTGTGCATTGCCATGGTTATGATACTAGGGGTTCATGAGTCTCTCACAAACAGGGTTCTCAAATTAAATTAGATGGATGAGTATCGATGTAGTGTATTTTCGATGTAGGAAGTTCATAAGCAGAGTCAAATAGCATGGCATGACATGAATCTATGCCATAATGAATTTAATAGAGATCAACCAATTTTGTTATATGATAGTCAATTCATAGAATTTTTAGGTAAATTATAGATTAGGTAGAAAAGGCCTTACATTATAAATGAAATATCATAACAAAGAACCATTCTACCAGGGTAAGTGAATGGCCATAGCCTTAAGGCCTACTAACAATCATCTTAATTGATCTCTTTTTGCCAAATGAGTGGGTGCTGAATAGAACAAAGTATATTAGGATTTTTCATTTTTGTATCTCTTTTGGTGTTTCTTTTTGTGTATTTGTAGATGATCTATTCATCATATTTTGGAACCATGATAAAAGAAGTATAGTGTGTGACACCTGTGCACAAAATAATTTAGGTGCACCATTGTTGATAATGGTAGAAGTGAAAGAAACAAATTGATTCTAAGAAATGTACAGTCAAGTCACATCATCCTAAGTAAGTAGTTGATAATGGTCATCTTAAGTAGTTAATTCCAAAGCCTAGGTTTGATTGATCTAAAATTCACCAAATCAATAGTTGGTCAACATCATAAGTAAGTACTCTAGTATGGACATCAAAGAATATAACGATGTATCTTGATGTATGCACTAACAACTAACTACCTTCATTGCTAGATCAAATAAGATTTGCCACATCAGCATTCAAATTGATATCAGATGGATAACTCAACATGGAATTTATGAGGGAACTAATAGGCACAAAATATATAAAAGCACAAGGTTGCAAACCAAGTCTGCATTTCATTATTACAACTATTTTAAGAGTTATAGTTCCATAGTTAAGCCAACTTAACCACTACAGAAAGCCAAAAAGTTTCTAATTTATAATATTCAGATAGTATAGATCATTTTTAAGTGCATCAAAAAATTAATAGATGATCAAAAGAAATCAATGGGAATTGATATTTCACTTTAGCAGAAAAGATATACTAATCTAGAGCCATTTGATTACCTTCAAGTGGTAGAACATTTTTTTTACCAGATCTAGTAGATGATGCACAACCACTTGCTCTTGCATCCCCAAATCATTTCTAGAACATACACATTGAGTGATTACTTTAGATGCCCACCTTTAGTGATTTGGGGGAGATTTTGCAAATCTTTCTCAGCCACTATAATGAGGGCAACATTTACATTAGCCTTGATAAAACCATCATCATCAACACCGAAGTAATGACCAAAGCTTTGGGCATATTTTTTTGGGGTAATTCTCTTGCTCCCTACAAGTCCAAAATGCCTCCTATCCTTAAATAATTCATAGATGTATATGTTTGGTGGTTTAAAATAATCCCAATTGAATATATCCAAGATGAATTAGTGTGCATCTTGGTCGAGTGCATCACACATAGATTCTAGCAAACCACCAAGTCTACAAAATAAATAACCAAAGGAGTGGTTGACATTGTACATCACATGATCCACCATAATGAGTAGTTCAAATGGCTTGAGTATTTTTTACATGATATACTTAAAAATATTGACAAGTTCCACACAACTTCCAAGTAGACTTTAAAGTACCAATTTTTGATCTTTTTTCTATGTTTCACTTAATGAAAGTCCCCTAAAGGAGAGGTGCACCCAAACATCGACTACTAGCTAGTGCAACAATTTTTAAACTTGATATGGAAACCTTAGCATAGATCCCTATCTCATGAGATCAAGTTCAATACATGGTGGGAGGAGTGTTTGGAGCTCATTTCTATACACCCACAGGTGATGTCAGACATCATGTAATACCTAGGATAACATGTTATTGTCACTTGACTTCTAAAAGACATTTTTATTCATAGACATGAGCTACCTAGATAACCATTTGGACCCTTGCCATATTTTTTACCATGGCCATGGTGTAGGTTGAGGTCACCAAGTGAAAATAATATGCATATTGGTGTGTGATACCTCTTCAATCCATACCACTTGGCACAATATTTCCTTCAGGATAGCCACAACCTTGCATCAACATAAATGAAAGTGTAAGATCTCCACCAAAAAATAACCATCACCTCTACTAAAGTGCAAGACAAGGAGTACAAAAACTTAGTTGGATGACCCCAAGGTACCCTAAATCATAAGCTCCTATGACCTACCTCAGATAGTGACTGATGAATAGGAGTTCTACCAAGTGATGATTGTAAATATGGCAAGAAAATATTATGAGGAGGAGAAGGAGTTCTTCTGAAAGGAAATACACATAGCTCAAGTGCATAAAAATGTCCCTCCAAATATTTGGGTAGAAATAACACCATGTTCGATATCCATTTTTATCAACACCATGCACGAAGAGGCTAAAAAAACATAGATAATAACTAAACTCCTTGAGAAACAAACTTACACCACTTTTTTAGTTGTCAACATATTTTCTCTACTACCTGTAAGTCCATAGGAGACTCTAGTGCACAGACCCAAAACCAGACAAGAGGCTAGGGTTTCTCCTAATCTCTAAGAATGCATATTTGGTAAGGTAACCATTGCATAGGAAGTTTATCCTTATCCTTATTTGACTTCACCACCTCCCAAATGTATGTTGGTTATTTTGGGGCACAAAAAATTATCTATATCCATCTTTGTTGTCCAACCAAGTGATCCACAAATTATAGAACAATACCTTGATACTAAAGAGATCATACCAGATCAACCTACAAATGAAGATCAAAAGGATTCATGGGAGGAAGAAGCTCACATATTAGAATGATGTGTATGATAATGAAACAATAAGTGCTAGAAGGAACAAGCCCAATAGTATCATGTTGAGAAAACACATTGTCAAGCTAACGAAGTCAACGACAAGCAAAAGATCCATGATGTAGAAGTTAAATGCCAATAAGATATCAAGGAAACAAAGAAGGTAGCAGGAGCATGAAGCACACCAAAAAAATATGGATGAATAATATAGGAATAAAGAGGTTGTACTCACTACTAAGGCCAAGGTAGAAGAAGATAAATGATAACAAAATGTAGAGGCACAGTCAAAAAAGGCTATGGAGGATGTCACTCTCACTCAATAACAAGCTGATGAAGCTATGATGAAAAAGAAAAAAGATAAAGATGAAGCCCTACATAAATAACAATAAGAACAAGTACATGCATACAAGGCATAGGATGATCTAGAGGCACAAGCACAAGCCAATGCTGAACAAGACAAGGGTAATATGCTTGAAGAATTAAAAAAAGGAAGAAGAGTGCACAAACGAAATAAGAGGAGGAACAAGATAAAAATAAAGATATAGAAGAGGATATAAACTTGAAAACAATGGAGTAATCCAAGTTTAAATAGGATGAAGATGTTTTACATCAACTAAATATTGAATAAGATGCCAAGTCATAAAAACGACAAGTGCTTGAATAACAACTACAAGGTGGGTTAAAGCAATAGGTGAAAGAAGAAGATAAATCTATAGTTTAAACAAGTGAGTAACAACTAACATTTAATTTGGGACGTGTCTGGTTCTAGGACATTCCAACTATGGGTTTTTGATGCACCACCTTCTCCATTCCACTTGTGACCATGCCATGACTTGATCCTTCAACTACTACGAGAACTATGGCATCTTTCCCACTTTAGCAAGAAACATCATTAGATGTTTCCAGGTTACCATTGAAGAAGTAGTTGGAGGGTGATATAGTTTTTAGGAGTCAGCTATACAAAATGGAATAGGAGGTCAATCAATCTAAGGCTAAAAACATTGAGTTTAAGTCCTGAATTTATGAAGCTACAAAGATCATCTAGGATACTTATCCTAGGTTGGTCACTCAAATAATTAGGGTTCAAGTAATGTCTAACCATCACAAACTCAAGACACTTATCTCTGAGTTAACAAAAGATTGATGCACAACACAAACACTACATGCATTGGTAACATTAGGCCAAGATGTCAAGGGATAGGCTTCCAAAATCATCACTCTTCTGGAGGAGTACTAAGGAATGCTTGATGTTACCACACTTCAAGTTCAATAGGTCATATGCAACTTAATTGATTGGAAGCAAAAATTGGATACCACATTAACAAGTTCTAGCATGGAATTTTTAAAGGATACCACAACCAAATCAACTATGGAAAGCCACACTACAATTATGGAGGAGAAGGATAGATCACTATAGGAATCACTAAATGCCAAGGATAATGTGCACAATAACCTTCTAAATTGGTAGAGATAATTATTGCATACTTCTTTCACTGACCTTCAAGCTCAAAGACATGCAGATAATATGGAACAACTTAGTGGAGAGATTCAAAAAAGGGTTGCCAACACCAAGGCCACATTGAGCATCACTGATGATTCAAGACTCGAGTAGATCATCGGCTACCACACTCCATTATGGACCCTATAGTGTTTGATACAAGAAGTGATGTTGGATTGGAATGCATATATAACAAATATAACTCCTTTCACCAGCTCAGTTATGTAGATTTCCAATACACCTACATATAGGCCACCTTTCAAGATCCAATAGATCATCATACAATGCAAGGTTGCTCAATCCCAATCCAAGGACTCTTTCGGTCAACCTTCATCTACGTCCATGCCACCACCTTCAAGTTAAGTACTAAATAGATTAAAAAAAATTATATAATTTTGTATTTTGGAAGACTTGATAAGATAAGTAGGGCCATGTTGGTTGAAAACCCATAAATGGAAGTCACCTAGTTATGCGATCCTATTGAAAACCTATAAAGGGTGGTAAGTTAGTATGGTTCTTAGTTGAAAACCTAAAATGGTGACTAAGTAGTGCATAATATGTGAAAACAAAAAATGGCACCATGAGTGATTATTATGACTCTTACTGGTCCAACCATTTCTTTAGCTCCCTATAACTTGTGTATTCTTAAAGAATCTTGTGACATTGTCTTAGGATGAGACAACATTTTAAGTCTGGGAAAGTGTTGGTATAAGAACATAGATTATAAAGCTACACAAGATATTTGTATGGTATTCATGTGTTATTCACTCATTTTGTCATTGTATATCTTATTTTTTCTTATCTTCATGAGTTGTAATAATCTAGAATATGAATAGAATCCAATTTTGACACCAAGTACGAGAAGAAGTTGAATAGTCATAAACTAGAAATGTCTAGATATACTTTTGTTTATAAGAATAAGGGGGTTCCACTTTTAGAAGATATTAATAGAGATTATCTAGTTATGGTTACCTATATGATTTCTTGTTATGTTCTTTGCATGCGTTCTCTGTTTAATGTCTTGGTTAATTTATATATAAATTATTTTAAATGCATTATTTTAGTTTGTACAATAACTGGTTGCTCTTAATTAGCTCAATAATGAAAAATAATTAATGCATCTTACATTTTTATTGTCTAATTTCTTATATTTTATGATAAATTATTCTACGTACATGAAGTACCTCACAAGTATCCTCATCCTTAACATGTTATGGTGCTTCAGGAAACTCTACTAACATTACCTTAATTTCTCCAAATTTACATTAATCTTTGCTAAATGCTTTGGATAAGGTCAATACCATGGATATTAGATATCAAGTTGAGGTGACATGACTGCCATTTTAACTATGGATTATAAGGGACCTTGAAGCAACCTAAGACAACTTGACATGACACCACCAAGACAAATATTGACATCAAGACTATGACCAATAAAGGCTATCAACAAAGTTAAACTATCCTAACTATCAAGTTTTGAAATGTAATGGCCTATTGTAGCCATTTTGTCTAACATTTTTGGTGACCTACAGGGGGTATATGCCTGCTATGTAGCTAGACTAGTAGCCTTCTTTCATCCATTGGGATATGGGATCACTCATCACATAATATAAAATTGTACCTTGATTACAAATGGATTAAATCAAGATGAAATAATAGATAATGCCTCCTGAAACACACAACAACAAGAGACAAAGGAGAAACACACATAACAAAACAATAAGATAATACACTATGCTAAAAAGTACTTAGGAAAAACAAAATAGAAACAACTACTATGTGTAACTAATCTTCAATGTCTGATCCACTTGGATCAAAAGGAAAACTTTTGAGATCCCCTGCATAAGGTGAATAGGAATGATGAGAAGCACACTACTTTTGGGACATTGCTCTTTCTCTATGAACTCTTTTCTTGAATACCAATGTCTCTGGCCTATATTCAAGTGGATGAACAACAACAAACTTATCTCCTATGAATATAAAATCTTCTTGTGATTTAAAACTTACTTCATGTTTCTCTTCATCAATGAGAGAGACATCCAATGTGAACACACTCTGATTCATATGGTCAACAACAACCTTAGTCTTTGATGACTCATTAGAAATATGCTCTTGGTTTCCTATGACATCTTGAGAGATGTCATCTTGTTCATTCACTAATGAAAGTTACTCAATCTCTTGAAGGAGACCCAAATATTAATCTATAGTTTTATCAAGTCTACTTGAAGTGTACTTTGATTAAACTTCTCTTGAGTATGTTCTCCAACCTTCATAACCACTTTATCAATTTACTCACTTAGAGATGTAGGATTACAAATAAATTTAATCTCTTGAATGTTCTTAAGGTATTTTTGCCACATGTCATCTTAAAATTATTCATCACCACTTTGAGCTTATTGGGATTCACTAAGAGAGAATATGTCATCTTTTTTAACTTTTACAAACTGGTCACGAATTTGATAACCGAATTTCAAAATGGAAAACAAGTCTTCATCAAGTGAAGTAGCCTCTTGGGATGGCATGATTAGAAAGCTACCATTATCAGACTTGGTCAAATTATATTCTCCTTGTAGAAGTATATAACCTACACCCATGACCTCAAATAGGTCTTATAGTTGTACCTCACTTTCTTGTATTTCATTTAGATCTTATTTTAATTCCATGGAGGTTGGTATGGTGATGTTCTCAATAAGAATAGAGGAATAATTAAAATTTGATCCCTCTTCATTAGAAACCATCACAAATTTGATTGGAGTGTCATCCTATTCCCTCACTTTGTCATTCAATGCTTCCATGCCAAGATCTTAAATATCTTCAAGGAAAGCAAGGTACAAGTGTTGCCAAGCATCATCAAGCTCATTAGGAGTATTTATAACTTCAATCATGGTAAAAGTGTTGATTTAGGAATATCCTCTAGTGGAGCAGTTGTTTTGAACTCATTTATGCCTTCATCAACTTTTTCTATCTAATTTTCCTATTCTTCCATGAAGTATGGGAGTTCATATATTGAATAAAGGCTTAGTTCATCATGTATTCCTTGTCCCAAACTTGATTCTTCTTTTCCCTCATGAAGAGGAATACTAATTGTAATCTCTTCATCATAATCACTTGAGACACTCTCTTTCTTAGCTAATATCTCTTCACTTTCCTTCCATACAATAGGTTCTCCCTCTAAAGGGGAGATGGTGGGAGGGCAAGAGGGTTCATCAGTTTGCTTGAAGATTGAGAGGGTGTCTTTCCAACTTAGGATTTGTAAGGACTTCTTTTGGAGCTCTTAGGGAAGGGGAATAAAATTTTGTGCTAAGATTTCTTCATTCTTCTCCTTCTAGGCAACAATCAACCCCTCACACTCTAATATACCTTGGCCTTCATAGATATATCCAACTTTAAGGGTGGGAAAAGGACTTGGGAGACTTACAAACTCTCTTGGTTTGACCTCTACCACCTTCTATTTTTTTCTAATTTTGGATGGGCATGGGAGAATGTTATTTATCAAGTATTTACATGATTTAATTATGGTTCATAATCCAAGAAGGTCTCTATGATGGAATAGTTTGGGGTTGTTGAGGAAGAGTGGGTTAAGCTTGTATACACCTAGGCTTTTCTTGATCATATGTTGCAACTTGGGCTAGGTTGGGAGTAAAAGAAGACTGATTTGGGGTAGGAAAGAGCATATAAGGTTGATTATATTAAATATTCTTCCTCTCTTTAAGCACTAATGTATTCTCCATACACTAAATTAAGCCTCTAATCTCCAACATGCCATTGATTGTTATTTGTTGGTTCTTTTTCTCAATAGCTTCCCACTCTTTCTTTACCAACTGTAAGAAATCCCTCCTTATTTGAATGATTTCAATCTAAATGGAAGGGATAGGGATAACTAAACCAATCTCATTTTCTCTATCAATCTCTCTCATTTGCATTTCATGTTCTAAAAGTGTTTGTTTGATTTCTGATGGGGATTGAGTAGGATTACGACTATACTAACTAGGGGTAGCATAGTTTTGACAAGGTTGATTATAGGGATAAATAGTGTATACATCTAAATCTTCTCACGTTAATGATTCCATTAATCCCACTATTTATCATGATTAATTCCATTTAAAATAAATAACTATTATCCTAATTAAATATATAAATCCATTTCCCACTATATATTTCTTACATCATATTGACCTTCCTATGCACCCCATATTATATTAATCCATTGATTATCCCACTAACATTCTATTAAACCACTAATCCCACCTCATTTAATAACCACTTTCCAATTTAAAATTAAAAAAATTCTACCTACCCCCCATAGCCAACCTATCCATAGCTTCTCCTAGAAACCTAGTTTCTTAAACCCATGTAAAACCCTTTAAATAATCCATATTAATCCCTAATCAAATTTATAAACCTTTAAAATCTAGAGTCTTCTCTAATTCTCTAAAATTTTATAAACCTAGAGGATTCTTATTAATTTAAAATTACTTTTTAATCCTCCCCACCACCCTATAAATAACCAAGCAAGGGGCTTGGTTGGATTAATTAGAATTGGAAACACACACACAAGAAGCCATTGATCCCTTTTATGTCCATTTGAAGTCTTGGAGCCACCATTATCTAGCAATCCAAAAAATAATCTAATTATGCTTGGAGAATCCATTTGAAGATCTTGGAGGGAAGATTAAGAGATGAAACGTGATCATAAGAATATCTTAACTAAGTTCTAATTGCTTCTATATTCTCTCCCATTGATGTTCTTGAAAATTTTGGGTTAATTTACTATATTTACTATATTTAAATCTATTGCTAAAATTTTACAAGAATATATTGGTGACCATAGTGGGAGCCCTCATTTATATTAACCCTTGTGTGTGTAAGATGTGTTAAATTTATCTTGCAGGACAGGTTAGTGTTAGGGTGTGGAGCTAAAAGCTTCACCAAGGAGCAAACTTAAACAAGTTCAGGTCTACACAGACGCCGGCGTCGGTCAGGAGCGACCGACGTCGGTCAGTTGCAGTTACAGAGGCGTCGACGTCGGCAGTATGGTCGGCCGGCGACGGTCACAGGCAAACAGGCAGGAACCGACGTCGGTTACCTGTGTGTCCAGAAAGCTATTTCCGTGGACAGAAGTGAGTGTTTGCATGATAAGTTTGAGTTGTGGACTCAAGCTTGCGTCTCTATTATTAGCATTACTATTTTTAGAGCCCTTGTTGAAGAGGCTTAATTGTTTGTTGTAAGAGCATGCTCAAGTTTCCTATTTCTATATGTAGGAAAGATCTTCTTAGCTTAGTATGAGATTGTAGAACTGTAAGAGTAGAACATTGTGAATGTTTGAAGGACAGTACTGAGTTGCATCAATCCAGGTTGTTGGATTTGATTGTACTTGAGAGAGAGCTCTTGAGGAATAGAGATCTAGTGAGAGATCTTGTGTGCATCTGAGAGAGGTGTGGAAGAACGAAGTTTCTTCAATTGTATTCCTATTGTAAAGAGTTTTAATACAAGTTTTCAGGGTGTTTTCTTGTATATCTTGTTCTGTGCTATTTATCATTCTAGTTACTTATCTATCTGATTTATTTCTGCGTTTATTGCTTTCACAAGTGTAATCTATTATTGGTTTGATCCCCCAACAAGTGGTATCAGAGCCTTGGTTACAGGTTCAGAGCTTGATATTTGGTATCAAAGCTCAGGTTCACTAACAGGTGGTTCAGATCTGTGTAGTGTGTTTGGATTACAGGTTGCTCACAGGGGTTTTTGTAGGGATTTCTGTTTGAGTGGGAGAAGCAATGGCAGAAGAAAGTAAATTGAGAATGGAAAAGTTTAATGGCAAGAACTATCAACACTGGAGAATGCAGATAGAGGACTATCTGTATCAGAAAGATCTCTACTTACCGTTAGGTGGGATTGCAAAGAAGCCCAAGGACATGGAGGATGAAGAATGGAAAGTTCTTGACAGATAGGCTCTTGGGTCTATAAGACTGAGTCTGGCCTCCACTGTGATATCTAATTTGTCACAGGCAAAAACAACGGTAGAGTTGATGACTACGTTAGCAAATATGTATGAAAAACCCTCAGCTTCAAATAAGGTATATCTTATGAAGCAGTTATTTAATTTGCATATGAATGAAGGTGGATCTGTTTCTACTCATCTGAATGATTTTAATGGTATTGTGAATCAATTAAGCTCAGTAAATATAGTTTTTGATGATGAGATAAAAGCTCTTTTAATATTATGTTCTTTGCCTGAAAGCTGGCACGTCTTAGTAATGACAGTAAGTAATACTGCATCTGCATCAAATATTTTGAAAGTAGAGGATGTTGTTAGTGTTATCTTGAATGAGGAAATACGCAGGAAAAGCACAGAAGAGGCATCCGAGAACGCTTTAAGTTTTGAGAGCAGGGGAAGGCAAAAAGAGAAGAGCAAGAAAGGCAGAGCAAGATCCAAGTCTAAGGGGAAAGGCAGATCTAAATCCAGAAATGGCAGGAAGCCACAATGCTGGAATTGTGGAAAGATGGGGCACATAAGCAGAGATTATTGGTCAAAGCCTAAGGAGGACAACCAGCATGAAGGAAAGGAAGAAGCCAAGATTGCAGGTATTGCACAGGATGCTTTAATTTTCTCTCTGCATAATAATATAGAGTCTTGGGTATTAGATTCTGGTGCATCTTTCCATGCTACCCCTAATAGAGAATATTTCAGTGACTATATCCATGGAGATTTTGGAATAGTGTACTTAGGGGATGATGAGCCTTGTAAGATTACTGGCAAAGGTAAAGTGCAGCTGAAGATGCAAAATGGAAACAAATGGGTGTTGAGAGATGTGATGCATGTTCCTAGTTTGAAGAGAAATTTGATTTCTGCAGGTAAGCTAGGTGATGAGGGTTGTACAGTAACTCTCACAGCAGATTCTTGGAAGGTGACCAAGGGTGCACTTGTTATGGCCAGAGGTAAGAGAGAAGGTACTCTCTATTTGTGTAATTGTGTTACTAACAAATCTCCTTCAGTTTTATCTACTTCAGATGTGGATGCTAAATTGTGGCACTCAAGGCTTGGCCACATGAGTGAGAAGGGGATGTCAATTCTTAAGTCTAAAGGTATGCTTTCAGATTTGAAAAGTATGGATCTAGAATTTTGTGAGCATTGTGTATTTGGAAAACAGAAAAGGGTTAGTTTTCTCAAGACTGGGTCTACAAAGAAAAGGCAGAAGTTGCAACTTGTTCACACAGACGTGTGGGGACCGGCTCAGGTAGCCTCTATTGGCGGATCACGGTACTATGTTACATTCATAGATGACACCACAAGAAAGGTATGGATCTACTGTATTAAAAATAAATCTGATGTTTTTGAGACTTTTAAGATTTGGAAGGCTATGGTTGAGAATGAAACAGGCAGAAGATTAAAGTGCTTGAGATCTGATAATGGCGGTGAGTTCTGCAGTCTTAAGTTTAACTGGTATTGTTACACTCACGGAATCTAAAGGCAAAGGACGGTTCCAAGGACACCTCAGTAGAATGGTATTGCTGAAAGGATGAACAGAACTATCATGGAGCGTGCAAGATGTATGAGATTGCATGCAGGGTTGCCCTTAGAGTTTTGGGCAGAAGCAATTGACACCGCAGTGTACCTGATTAACAGAGGACCCTCTACAGCTCTGGATGGTGGAATTCTAGAAGAGGCATGGACAGGTAAAAAGGTCGATCTCTCATATCTTAAAGTTTTTGGTAGTGAAGCCTTTGTGCACATAGATAAGGAAAATAGAAAGAAGCTTGATGCTAAGTCTATGAGGTGCACGTTTATTGGCTATGGCTCAGATGATTTTGGTTTCAGATTTTGGAATCTAGGAACTAACAAGGTAATCAGGAGTCGTGATGTTGTTTTCAATGAAAGAGTGACGTACAGTGATCAGATAAGGAAGCTAGATCAATCTGGGCAGAGCAATAGTGAATTGGACGAAGTTATGGTCCAAAATGAGCTCGCAAAAAAAAGAAATAATCACTTACAGGAAAACACAGAGACCAATGTCGGTAGGTTAGGAACCGGCATCGGCAATACAGAAACCGATGTCGGTCGTATAGAGACCGACGTCGGTAGACCAAGCACCGACGTCGGCCAGGAAGAACCGGCGTCGGCCAGTAACAGGTCTACAGTTGGCCGAGGTCGGTCACTGTCAAAAAATTTGGGTGGACAGATTGTTGTGGACGAGTCCAAGACACCCATCAGGAGGTCTGAAAGGGTAAGTAAGCCTCCAATTAGATATTCTCTGTCCTTATATTATTTATTGCTAACCGATAATGGAGAACCAGAGAGTTTTGAAGAAGCATTATAGGTGGAGTCCAGGAGTAAGTGGGAGCGTGGCATGGTTGAGGAGATGGAGTCCTTAAGAGAGAACCAAACATGGGATTTGGTTGAATTGCCAGCTGGTAAGAGAACACTGAAGAACAGATGGACCTACAGGTTGAAGGAAGGTGAGGATGGATAGATGAGATATAAGGCCAGATTGGTAGTGAAAGGATTTGCACAGAAACCAAGTATTGACTTTGGTGAGATTTTTTCTCCAGTTGTTAAAATGACTTCAATAAGGGTTGTATTGTCTTTGGTTGCTTTTGAGGATTTGCATCTCGAGCAGCTAGATGTTAAGACAATGTTTCTTCATGGAGATTTGGATGAGGAAATATACATGGAACAACCAGAAGGTTTTGAGGTCAAGGGTAAGGAGAAGTTTGTGTGCAGGTTAAAGAAAAGCTTGTATGGCCTCAAGCAAGCTCCAAGGCAATGGTACTTGAAATTTGACAGGTTTATGACTGAGCATGGCTATAGTAGGTGTCAATCAGACCATTGTGTGTATTTCAAGAGATTTGATAACAGTAGATATATTATTCTATTGTTGTATGTAGATGACATGCTGGTTGCAGGGTCTCACATGCAGGATATCTCAGAGCTTAAGGTAAAATTAGCTCAAACGTTTGCTATGAAGGATTTGGGAGCAGCTAAGAAAATCCTTGGCATGAGCATTAAGAGAGACAGGAAAAATCACAGGTTGATATTGTCTCAAGAAGATTATGTGAACAAGGTGTTGGAAAGGTTTAATATGCAGGATGCAAAACTGGTAAGTACACCTATGGCTGGACATTTTAAGTTGAGTAAAGAACAATGTCCTAATTCACATGAAGAGGTAGAGTACATGAGTAAGGTTCCATATTCTTCCGCAGTAGGAAGTTTGATGTATGCAATGGTGTGTACTAGACCCGATATTGCCCAAGTAGTGGGAGTTGTAAGTAAGTATATGGCCAATCCAGGTAAGGAACATTGGAAAGCGGTTCAATGGATCCTTAGATATCTGAGAGGAACCAACAGCAAGCATTTGTGCTATGGAGGTTCAGATAGTTCTCTACATGGTTATGTAGATTCAGATATGGCAGGTGATTTGGATGGTAGGAGGAGCACCACAGGTTATGTTTTTACTATAGGTGGAACGGCGATTAGCTGGATATCTAAGTTGCAGAAGGTTGTTGCCTTGTCAACTACAGAAGCAGAGTATATTGGAGCCACAGAAGCTAGCAAGGAGATGATATGGATGACAGGGTTCATGGAAGAGCTTGGAAGGGAGCATGGGAGTTGCAAATTGTATAGTGACAGTCAGAGTGCAATCCATTTGGCTAAGAACTCAGCTTTTCACTCAAGAACCAAGCACATACAACTAAGGTACCACTTCATACGGCAGGTATTGGAAGATGGTGAGTTGAAGCTGGAGAAAATCCATACAGACAAGAATCCTGCTGATATGCTAACAAAGCCGGTTACAAAGGAGAAGTTGAATCTTCATTCAACTTCTATTGGTCTTCATGATTGAGTTGAAGATGGAGGAGCTAGAAGATGTTGTTGTACAGGTACTGGTGCAGCTGGTTTATCTCCAAGTGGGAGATTGTTAGGGTGTGGAGCTAAAAGCTTCACCAAGGAGCAGACTTAAACAGGTTCGGGTCTACACAGATGCCGACATCGGTCAGGAGCGACCGACGTCGGTCAGTTGCAGTTACAGAGGCGTCGACGTCGGCAGTATGGTCGACCGGCGACGGTCACAGGTGAACAGGCAGGAACCGATGTCGGTTACTTGTGTGTCCAGAAAGCTATTTCCATGGACAGAAGTGAGTGTTTGCATGATAAGTTTGAGTTGTGGACTCAAGCTTGCGTCTCTATTATTAGCATTACTATTTTTAGAGCCCTTGTTGAAGAGGCTTAACTGTTTGTTGTAAGAGCATGCTCAAGTTTCCTATTTCTATATGTAGGAAAGATCTTCTTAGCTTAGTATGAGATTGTAGAATTGTAAGAGTAGAACATTGTGAATGTTTGAAGGACAGTACTAAGTTGCATCAATCCAGGTTGTTGGATTTGATTGTACTTGAGAGAGAGCTCTTGAGGAATAGAGATCTAGTGAGAGATCTTGTGTGCATCTGAGAGAGGTGTGGAAGAACGAAGTTTCTTCAATTGTATTCCTATTGTAAAGAGTTTTAATACAAGTTTTCAGGGTGTTTTCTTGTATATCTTGTTCTGTGCTATTTATCATTCTAGTTACTTATCTATCTGATTTATTTCCGTGTTTATTGCTTTCACAAGTGTAATCTATTGTTGTTTTGATCCCCCAATAGTTAGGAAGAGATTGGGCTTAAAAAATTCAAAATTTTCATGTTGTAGGAGAGTCATGACTTTGCTTTGAAAATAACAGTTTTGCATCTATGGTTTTACAATTGATAATTGTGATTTTGACTTAATCATGAAGGACTTGACAACTAGCTATTAACTTACTTAGTAGTTTAATAGCTCTTTTCAAAATCACTTCTACATAGTCACGATTTTATCTTCCACCTACGGTTTTGTTTAATCTAGTAGTGATTATGACATAGGCTTTATATTAGGGTTTTATTTAATTAACATTGAGAATTTCATTTTTTGGGGTTTTTTAAATTCTAGATTAACCTTGTCATCTTGCAAGAATAAAACAAAAAAAATTACACTTAAAAAATAACCAGGTATTTTTTGCCCAAAAAAATCACTTATTCTTATCTACGATATTGATTCCTATCAGTGATCTTACTTCTGATAATCATATTTTTGATTTAGATATAATCTCATTAACAAAAGTTATGATCTGGTTACAAGAAAGGGAAAACTTTACCCAAATAAGGTCATTACCCCCAAAGTCAACTTTTTGAGCATCAATATCACTTATAGATAGTATAAATTTTGATCTCAAATTGTGATTTTGACATCTTAAAAGGTGGTTTTAATAATAGTTAAATAATAAGAGTTATTTTCATATAAATCTAGTTTTTGATCTTTAGTTGTAAATATTTTAGTTTTTGTAAATAATTTAGTATTATTCAACATTATCTTATAAGTGGTTTTAATCATTTTTGAACATTTTGTAAATATATTTTAAATTTTACTGAATGCAAAATCACTTCTCATGAAGAACAATTTTAATTGTTATAAGCAATTTTGAAGACCTACAAGTGATTTTGACAATAGTGAATTAAATAGGTGTTGTTTTCATTCTCAATAGTTTAGTTTTTATCTACATTTGTAAATAATTTAGTGATCTATATTATAAATATTTTACAATTTATCGTCCATCATCTTGTAATTAATTTTAGCACTTTCTATAATTTGTATATATATTTTAATTTTCCTAGACACAGAATCACTTCTCACAAGTAGTGATTTTGATTGCTAAAATTAATTTTTAACTCTTATCTATGATTTTGACTTATAGAATTTTGAAATACCTTTTACCTGATAACATTTAATATAAAATTATTTTAAGGAAATTTATTTTGCATTATGTTATAAAAATTATTATTTTGACTACCACTTGCAAAATCACGTATCATGTTCTGTATTTTTGATTAGTAGTTATGATTTTGAATAGCCAAAAATGATTTTGAGTTAATAACCATACAGTTACCATTGACTAACTACTTGGAAAATTATAGATTGTCTATTAGTGGTTTTGACCTTCTAGTTGTGATTTTTCCTTGTTGTAATTGATTTTGAAAAATCTAACCGTGTACACTGTGTAAAAGCAGTTTTGAAGGACCAAGAGGTGATTTTGACTAATTAGAGAGTAATAAAAACATTTTGTGTATGACATATAAATTAAAGGCTATAAATCAGATTTATAACTTGTTCACTTGCAATATTTGGATGTAATTTAATATTTAGGTTTTGAATTTATTATAAATATCTTTGTTTGTTTGTGTTTTTATCCTACACAATAGAATAAGTTAAATAAACTTTTTGTGTGTCTGTGTCTCACTCAAAATTTTATTTTATAGGGTGCAACATGATGTGGAATTTATCCCCACACATTTTCCTAATTTTTATGGGTTGGTGATGCAGATTTCATCACCACACATTCAACCACACTCCGTGTTCTGACAAAGTATAAAGATTAGGGACAACTATTGTGAAGCCAAGTGGTTGACCCCATACAAGTCTTTCATGAATAAAAAGAGTTAACTCTTTGAACCAAGTATTATACAACCCCCTACACATATTTGGACCCCATGTACCTTGCGTATATTAGGGACACCCATAGAAGTCCTTATTTATCCTAGCATAGGGCCTTTCAACCATAATAGGTGAATTGTTACCATGACCAATAACATCCCCCATAGTGATCATCAAGTGTAGATGGGGTTGAGAGGGTTTGGGAGATTTTGCAACAAGTTACTAGCCTACAGCCTCACCCATGAAGTCATTAGATAGTGCATTCATCAGGTTACACACCCAATTAGTTTACTAAATACTAGGGCTTGTTATTCGCATGATTGTGTGTGTGTCATACTAAACCTATATTGTTTATGAGTCAAGTCATCCTTCTACCTTTTTTTAAACACCTAGAAAACCCTTAAGATACACTTGTCTCATATATGGATTAACCTAAATCATTTCCATCTTTTCCCATCATCATCCCATTCTCCACAATCTTAAGCATTATATTTGTCTTGTAAGTAAGCTATAGTGGTCACCTATTCTCTCTTAGAAGTCTTAATATCCTCCTACACACTAATCCATCCACACCAATTTTTTTTACCTTGATTAAATATTGCCAAAGTATATAACTCTATCATATTTTATCTAGCACAATATCATCTTGTTATCCTGCCTATTCGTAACTAGCATTATCCAATTGTTGTATCGTTAATGTAAATATAGGCATTTAGTCTCCTCATCATCTAGTCTTCCTAATAGATTAAAATCTCCATAGAGTTACCATTGGTAATACTTGATCATTGTAGTCCTTAATCTCAAAAATACAAATCTCAGCTTATCCAATATAAAAATCTTGACCATTCTAGCCTAAAATTCAAGATGATTTTATTATTCAAAATCACAATTCTTTCTACCTTATAACACCTAATAATCTCTATATCACCTCACATCATCCACCATGCTGATCAAGACCTGAGTACAAGTCTTAAGGTTGGGAAGATGATATCCTAAGAACACTAGGTGAACAAAGTAGGGATAATGAAGAAATTCAAAGTGACATGCATCCTCTTGGAGGAGATGAAAGAATTAATACTGACTTCTTTAATAGTGATGAAGTTAGATCCCAATTCGACTGATACATACATATATATATATATATATATATATGAAAATTGAGATCAAATCATATTCCAAGTCATTATAATGGGAGTAAATTTACCCCTACATTAAATCCTAACCTTCTACAACATCTAATTCAAGTACCATCTAAACCTAACACTCCTCCACGCCAACACATCATAAACCAAGACGAGGGGAACCCTGAGCTCGTAGATCATGAATTAAAACTAGATGATGAAGAAGAAGCCCCTCAAAATAATCATATTGAGGCTGATAAAAGGATATCCACCTTAGAAGATCATTTGGACCAACTCACCCAATAAATCAACTCATTAGCATCGCAAATCCATTATGAAGCCCAAAAACCCACATCACCTAGAAGAATAATTAGAAACACCAAAATTGATCTGTTAAAACCAAAATTAAGCCAAACTAATAATTCCAATCCTTTAATGGACCCTTCCTTTTCCCAAGAGTGGAAGATGATGAAGGAGACTCTTCAATAAATAGATCCTTTCACTCAAGGAATGAAATATAGATATGAAGACTTTTGAACATCCCCACTAGACATGAATATTTTACAGATACCCTTCTCATCACATTTTGAAATTCCAAAATTTGATAAATATAAGGGGAAAGGAGACCTTGAAGACCATATTTCATAAATTTATGTAGCATGCCATGAGGTCACCTATAATGATGCTTACTTGCTATGACTCTTTCCTTAAAATCTCATAGGGCTCGTTGTTGAGTGGATTATGCATCTACCTAAAGGGTCTATTAATGCATTTTAAGAACTCACAAAAAAATAGTGAGACACTTATCCTTAAACATTGAGCATGACATGTCCATAATTTATCTTTATAATACTAATCAAGGGAATGGATAAAGTATCACACCATTCTTAAAATGATGGATAAGTGTAACTAGCTGCTTTTGATGTATTGTCCCTAAAAAATATTTGGCTAATAACTTCATCAAAAATATTAATATAAAATTGAAATATTAATTAAAATTACAATGTGCCAAATCATTTGATGAGATTATAGAAAAGGGTATCCAGATAGAAAAAACACTTATCAAAAGGGAGGCTATGAAGTTATATACCCGAAATGAACAAAATCAAAATCAAGATAATGATTTTTGGGTAAACCAAAGGTCTTTAATAAAAATAAGAATGTGGTGGGGGATTGTGTTATTGATTCAAACCACGTACAAACAATATAAAAATATTCCCCTACTACCAAAAGTCAAAATATCTCCAACATTACTATGCCAAAAGGAAAGCCAAGGCCTAGAATTGGGAAACGTCATCTTACTAATCTTGGTGTTCCCATTCAAATGGTCCTGAATAGATTAATTTCTGCCAATATGATAACTCTCCTAGAGATCAAACCCTTAGATGACAATAAGACACACCCAGATTGGTATTGTGAAGATGAGTTTTGTCATTACCATTGGGTGAAAGGTCATGATACTGAAAAGTGCATGCAATTATGACATTTCATCTAAGACGATAAAAAAGGGAGAAATAGAAATTGAAGGTGAAAGTCATACAAGCCAATCTAAAAATTAGTAATTGGGAATATATCAAGACCCCCTACTAAATCATGACTAGAAATAAAATAAATCACTAATGGATTAGAGTCAAGCCTCTAGCTACAATAAAATTAATTACCATTCCATCCCATATCACTATCAACACCATCAAGATCAAAAGACCTCAAATACCCCATGTACAATCCTTAAAATTAATAGGGCCACTATAGATTGTGTAGTTACCACAAGGCATGTCAAAATAAAATTTATTGAAGCACCTCCAAAAGACCCACCCACTTATTCATCTCAAAAATCCTTATCCCTAAGAAAGCTACAAATATTCTCGATAAAACATATGACATAATCCAACAATTAGAGAAGACCGTATAAAAATCTCTCTCATGGATCTTCTCAAAACTTCTTTTGTACATCGGGAAATATTAATTTGAGTCTTGCTTGAGTTAAAAGTTCCTAGGGATATTGACACAAATAAATTCTAAGATTTGTTGGGTCACTTATCCCCATCACAACAGATCACATTTAGTACTCATGATATGTCACCAATAGGCCATTATCGTAATTATCCCATGTTTATTAAAATATCCATTGTAAATCACAAGATCTCATGGGTTATTATAGATGGAGGATCTTCCATAAATTTGTTTAATGCTGATTTTATCAAGAAGTTAGGACATTCAAAATCATCACTAGGGCCTACTCTAATAATGATAAAGGCACATGATGACAATGAATGACCATCAGCTAGAACAATATATCTTCCATGTAGTGGATGTTGATCTTCCTTATAAAATGATTTTTGGATACCCTTGGATCCATGAGAAGAGAGTGGTACATTACACCCTTCATAAATGCCTCAAACTCATATATTTAGGCATAGAAGTCACCATCTTGGGTAAAATCAAACAATTTTGTAGATGTCAAATGGAAGAAGAAAGTTATGATCTTTATTGTCCAAGTACCTAAATCTCATCCTATAAAGATATGAAATATGTACACCTTGATAGTATGTCAAAAACCTCATCTGAGTCATAAAAAACCACTCACTTAAAAATTATCTCCAATGGGTATCGAGAATATGAGTATAAAACCTGTTGTGTAGGAGATCTTCCACTATCCCCATGTAGCTATGGGTCCCTGGCTATGCATAAAGATAAACCTATAATTTATCAGTTCATGTCAACTACATTTAATAGCACAAGAATGCTATCATAATAATATTTTGAGGAACCTAAGGATTCCTAGGTAATTAATGAAGATCTATCCCTAGATTTTCAAAAGCAAAAATATCTTAGAGTACAAAAAATGCTTCAAAATATTAACTATAAAGGTTGAAGACTAGGTCGGGAGGAATAAGGAATTTTGGAATCTATTAGTGTTCGGTAACTTTTGATATGACTTGACCTAGGGTACAAACCTATAGACATTAACCTCAAATCTATCACCATAGAATCTTTTTGATTCTTAAAGAGTCTATCTTTAACAAAAAAGTTGAGATAGTTTCTGTCTATAGCCTCTATGAAGATCTTGTTTTCACAAACCTATTCCTTAACACCAATATTTACACCATCAATATCTCCCTTCACTACCCTAAATTAATAGACTAGGATTATAATAAATAACCATCCTTTGATATATTTCAAAGTGATGAATCCATTATTGGGTATATGGGAGCTCGGGTATCATGCTGTCAGGGGATCACAAAAAGGATTCACTATAAGTTTAAATGATTCTTTCTATTTTGGAGATTAAATTCAATCCTTAAATCAAGTAGAAGAAGAGGAATATGATGAAAATAAACTATCTCTAATTATATAATAAGTTTAGTTAAACCTTGACAAGCAAAAGTTGTATCAAGAGATAGGTGCAAAGTTCCCAACTGAATTTTCTTTAGGAGAAGACCTACCACCACCTCCAACGTATATTCAAGACTAGTCACCTTCCTTAATTAAGGAAATCATAGAAGTCAATATTGGAACTAAATAAAATGCTAAAATATTCAAATTGGGGGCAATTATTACCTCTGAATAATGATAAATTATTATTGATCTTCTCAAAGAGTTTATAGATATATTCACATGGAGCTACTCTGGCATGCCTAGATTAGATCCCACTCTAGTGGTACATCACATAATAGTGTATCCCAATGCAAAACCAATCAAATAGAAGCTTCTAAAGATAAACCCCAAAGTGGCATTATTATTCAATGAATAATTACAAATTTTTTTGTAAACAAGGTTCATTTGGCCAATTGATTATTCCGAATGGATTTTAACATTATCCCTATTGCAAAACCACAAGGAGGGATATGCATCTATAATGAATTTTGAGACATCAACAAGGCATGTAAAAAATATGACTTTTCTTTTACCTAACATCGTCATGATCATGGGTTCCAAAGTAGGGTACAAAATGCTCTCCCTCATGGACTACTTTTCCTAATATAATCAAATCAAAATTACTTCATAAGATCATCATAAAACTGCATTCATTACTCCATGGGGGAATTTTTACTATCAAGTGATGCCCTTTGGATTTAATAACATAGCAAAGAGACATGGCAATCATTTTCCATGACATGATGCTTGACATTGTATAATATTATGTGGATGATATCTTAGGAAAGTCCAAAATAAGAGAAAAATACCTAAGAGTCCTAAGGAGAATATTTAAAAGGCCTAGAGAATATAAGGTCTAACTAAACCCCAAAAAATGTGTGTTTGGGGTTACTTCAGGAAAACTCTTAGGTTTTATAGTATCTTGATGAGTCATTGGAGTAAACCCCTCTAAGGTTAATGCTATTATTGAAATGACTCTGCCTAAAAACTTGAAGTAGTTATGGAGCCTTTAAGGAAAGTTACAAGACATTCATCATTTTATTTCTCAATTAGTAGCTAAATGTTATCCATTTACTCATATATTAAATAAAGGAGCTCATTTTGAATAGAATATAGAATGTCAAAAGATGTTTGATAAATTGAAGCAATATTTATTAAAGCTGCCAGTTCTTTTACCACCAATATCGGGAAGGCCATTACTTTTGTATATATCCATTAAACCATATGCTATAGGGGTTATCTTAGCTCAACACAATGATAAAGGAGAATATTGAGCTATATATTATCTAAGTATAACACTTATCTCATATGAGCTTAATTATACCCCTGTAGATAAATCATGTTTGGTCGTGGTCTTTGCTTCTCAAACACTTAGAAATTATATGTTGAACAACCAAGTGAAGTTGCTCGCTACAGTTAATCCACTTAAATATATGTTGTCCAAGTCTGAATTAACAAAAAGGATGGCTAAATGGATTATGTTTTAAAGTGAATTTGACATCAACTATGTGAATCAAAAATACATAAAGGGGAATATTATCATGGATCAACTAACAACAATACCTATAGAAAACACAAAATTGTTAACAAAATCCTTCCTTGATGAATCCATCTTATAAACTGAAGAATAACTAGGATGGAATCTTTATTTTGATGGATCATTTATTGTGCATAAGTTAGGATATGGAATCATTTTGGTAACACCAAAAGGATACTTAATCCCTAAGGTTTTTCAAATATGTTTCTCATGCACTAATAACATCATCAAGTATGTAGAATTAATTTCTAGATTGCAACTTGCCATCCAATGGAATATTCAACATGTACAAGTTTTAAGTGATTCTTGATTGATTATTAAATAGGTCAACAAGGAGTTACAAACTAAATATGAGAATTTAATTCCATACAAGTAAATGGTCGATCAATTAAAGAAAAACTTTCAGTTTATAGCCTTTGAACAAGTACCAAGGGGAGGTAACAAAGCGACATATGCAATGGACACTATCATTTCTCTAATAGATATCCTAGATGTCCTTAAAGGCAATTTTTTGGTTGGACAAATACCAATACCTACACACCAAGCCTTGACTCACTATCATATCTGTGTAATCCTTGATCACAACCAACCATGGTACCATGATATTTATGCCTACCTCCATGACAAAACCCTTCCACTAAACCTTAACCATCATCAACATAAAGCCTTCATCCAATGCACATCCCATTACACTATCTTTGGTATTACACTCTATCAATGGGGTTATTATGGGACCCTATTAAGATTCATGAATGTAGAGGAGGCCCTTCATGTAATCAAGGAGGTTCATGATGGTATTTGTGGAAGCCATGTCAATAGAATAGACATAGCCACGAAGTTACTCCAAGTTGGATATTATTGGCCAACAATGGATTATGACGCTTGCCAGTATAGGCATAAATGTGTAGCTTGTCAGAAACATGACAATCTTATACATAACCCATATCAATAACTACAACCTATCATGAGCGCCTAGAATGTTTTAGTATGGGGATTAGATCTCATTGGAAAAATCAATCCCACTTCATCAGATGGACATAAATTAATTATTATAACTACAAAGTATTTCACCAAATGGGTGGAAGCCATGCCACTCATATACAATATAGGGCTTCAAATATCTAAATTCATTTTGAATCAGATCATTTTCTATTTTAGAATCCCTTTTAAAATAATATTAGATAATGGTAAATCTTTTAGAAATCAATAAGTGAAAGACCTGTGTAATATATATCAAATTGAGCAACACTTCTAAACACCTTATTACCCAGGTAAGGAAATGGAAAAGTGGAAGCTACCAAAAAAAAACACTTATAAAATTCCTTATAAATATTTTTAATGATGTTGGGATGAATTGGAATCTAAAGTTGTATCTTGCACTTTGGTCATATAGAACCAACATCTGAATGCCTACTCAAGTAACTCAGTACTCTTTGTATATGGAATGGAATCCAATTACCCATTGAGGTTGAACTCCCCTCATTTCACATATCCTTATAAAGCATGATCACAAACAATGAATATGGAAATGAGAAGCTACAAGAACTAAAATTATTAGATGAGAAGTGTTAGAATGCTCTTGACCACCTCAAAGCATATCAAAACAAGTTAAAAGGCCAATATCATAATAAAATACAATCCCAAGAATTTAATATTGGTAACCTAGTCCTCAAGGAAAATTAGAAGAACACTAATATTGAATGAGAAAAGAAATAAAAATTTGAAGAAAATTGGTTTGGGCCTTACATTATTACTGCCAAATTTAGATCAGGGGCATATAAGTTGGCCACTTTAGACGAAGAAGAAATTGATGAGCCAATGAATATTATTCATCTTAAATTGTTCTATAAATATAAGGCCTAAAATATTTTATCCTTCATCTGTAAGATCCCATAATTAGGGGCACTGCTATCCATCATTCTTATTCATCTCCCATAATTTTGCACATCCCATCTCATTTGCCCATCTCCTATATGACCCTGATCTCAATGGTGGATGGAAAATATATGCTTTAAAAATAAGGAGGTATAATTATCAAGAACATGGAAGATTAATGCTGAAATTACAAGGGGAAACTATTGAATAATCATCTAGAACATTTGATCCACTCTGAAATCAATATTTAGTCCCAACATCCCAAAATTCCAAAATCAATTTTTCTAGATGACTATTCTTCCTATCAGCCTCAATAACAACTATCGTTATTCATTCCTATTCATTACCCAAACATATATCCAACCATACCTACTAATATCATCATTAGAGAACGGTCATTAATCATCCCTCCTCTAGGATGTATAATATATTTTGTAAAAAAATTAAACAAAATCCTAAAAAAGTTTATCTAGTTCTTGGGATTAATAATATACCTAGTTTGATCCTATCTCAACCATCACAAATCATTATGTCATCTTGTAAATATTTACAATAATTATTATTTTTATTCATGCTATTAGGTTATTTTGTACATAAAGCTCACATATTAGGTTGAGTTATAATTAGGTCACTTTGTAAAAGTTCCTTATAAAAATCACTTATTAAGTCATTTTGTAAATAGTTCATCCAGATATTAAGTTGTCTTGTAAATATTTATTGCATACAGTTATTATATTTCTTGTTAACAAATTCTTTTATCAACATTTTGCGAACATTCATTTTCTTATAAAAGTATTTTTAGGTCATCACAATCATAATCATTATCTACATATTAAGTCATTAGGTATATAACCAATTATCCATTTTTATTTACATATAGATCACCATTATATATATAACCATTATTCCTTTTTATTCACACAAAACATCACTTTGTAAATGTTTATTCTGTGTTCTCTTTTTTTTATAAATCCTTCTTATCCACAAATTATGTCATTATAATTGTTTTGTCCTTTTGTAAGATCTTGCAAATATTTGTTGTGTAAGATTTTATCTCTTTTTTAATAAACTCTTTTGTAAATATTAGATTTTATGTCTTCATTGTAAATATTCTTATTTTCATCTATCAAGAATGAGGATGGTAAAAATGACTACCCATTGTGATTTGGGAATGTCACTAACGTATTTCCCTTTTAAGTCCCTACGCACTATAAATCAATGTCACCTCGACTACTTAAATGTCGTAGATACATTTTAAGTGCAAAATTAAAATTGGATTTTAGACATTTTGTGGCTTCAAGATATCCACAACATCTTATCCTAAAACCCATACCCCTAATCATTAAACTATCCCATTTTCCATCACATCCAACTTGACTTAATTCTCCTTACTTGTTAGTCTATTAATTGAGCCATCCACCACCCTGGTGCAAGAGGATTACCCATTATCAATTCATGAGACATGTAATTATACTCACAAAGGAAAACCTATCAAAATCTTGACACGTGACAAAAGTTATGAAACATTTATTACCACATTATCCATTCCATTTCATTGTAACATCACATTACATCCTTTTTTAATATCCAGTTAATATGCCATAACATTAACATAAAGAATTATATCCATGACATTAGTATACCATATCTATTAAAACTATATCATCGAATGATCATATATATCAAACTAAAATGCATCCATAAGACATATAATCATAAACCGTTTTTGCACATGCAAATAATCTTAATAATCATTACGTATCCATAATACATCAAAATATCTATCGTCTCATATATGTAATAAATAATCCAATGTCTAACCTAAAATCACATCATAATCACATAAACAAAACCCATAAACATGCAATATAACATAATGAATCATATAATCATATAAATGTCCATGAGTGCTATCAAAAATCATATACAACATGAACATCATGGGCATCCATGTGCTAATAATGAAATATACAAGTCTGATATAAAATAAATGTCTCATAATCTAGATCATGATAGTCTTGGTGGTCTCTTGGGTGGCTGATGCATATAATGAGAAGAGATATTGGCCTTGTATGAAGGTGCTTATTGATTAATTGACATCACACCCTCATAAAGGATTCTATAATAGTGGGCCTCCCTCATAAACCCTATTCTCATCACATCTCCCAAACCCTGTCTCTATAGTAAATTAGGGCCCTCATATCTAGCTCACTCTAGCATATGTAACTCTAACTCATGTTGGCTACGTCTAGCTAAATCTGAGTAATATGGCCTATTAAGGTTGCTATCTACCTATCTCTATCCCCAATCTAACTCAATAAGGTAGTAAATTGAGATAATATTGGACTCATCTGCATATCTCACTGAGATAACTATCTTAGTAAATCCATGATCTATCTCTGGTATCTATCCTTATCTATAGTGATCCTAAATATAAATGCAACCCTGGATGTCACCTCTTACTCTAAACTATCTATTTGATCCTAGTATTAAGCTCTAATTAGCACTCTAGATGGCCTATCCATATTAGGACATGTTCTTACATCTCCTTAACCACCCCCCATGCCTCCATCAATCATCATCAATGCCTATCCAACCCCACCATCCCCACCATCCCCCTACCTATGGATGTTTTTTATGAACCTATTATCTTCACAATCGTGCCTATGCTTGTAAAATCCTCTAAACTACCCCTCTTCTCCCAACCCTTTGAATAGCCCTCAATAGTCTCCTCAGCCTCCCCTACTACCACACCATGTATATGATATTGTAACATCTGGGTCATCTTTCACTATCTAAAAGTTCCAAATGATTGGAGCTATGCTATCATAATCTACATGATCTAGTGTCCTATCCACTATGTGGCCTCATTATGACCTTTCCCCAGTGACTTTGAGCAAAAAGATGTTCCTCTCCAGGAACATCTTGTTGTTGTTGACTAAATTGTCATTATACTCTATTTGATTGGTATCTCTCTATATTATAATCATGATGTCTTATAAATTATCACTTAGTCAACATGTATCTAGTTTACTCCATGTCCTCAAGCCACCCGCATTGTACCTAGTTATAGGGCATCTAACTAATTTTTACACAATTAAATGCCTATCTTTAAAATATCATATCAACAACATGCACCCTTTGAAATCCCAAGGTAATACTCCATCCAAATACCAATGACTAGTCAGGATCATGATCTTCTTGAGTACCTAGTGGCATCTCTATATCCACATGCTCCTAAGACCAGATCTGTAACAATAATGATGGCCTAAAACTTGCTGCCCCTCTGTACATTCCCATGTGAATATCCTTATATATATGTCCCAATATAATCATCCCCTAAGAAAATACCATGTAGTCCTGCACCATATCCACAACCACATCTCCTAATCCTAACTAAAACCACTACCTGCTCTTGTCTATAAATAATAAACCAGTAACAAGAGACATGAAAACTAGAATCAATCTTTCCACAGTGCTATCCCTAAATAAAATATGAATGTCAATAGGTGAGTCCTGAACCCCAACATGTAAGTGACCACACAATCTATGTAAAATATCTCTCAATTAATGATACCTATATTAATTCACAACCCTCGTATCGATGGTCAGAAGATCTTCCAGACATCCTTGAGGGTCACTATCATCTCCCCCATGAAAAAATGAAAGGTCTTCATCTCTGAGTGCCACATATCTACTAACATAGTAATCAGGGTCTAGTCTATCCTAATAGACATGATCATTGTAATATAATATAGACATATCATCTATAAAACCCTAAAATTGGCTGATCTCAAGTGATTCATCTCATGCAATACCATAGGTCATCATAATCTTGATGTTAGAAGCCCTAAATCCCCATGTACCAAACACCCTATTAGCCTCTAATCACTATAAATCTATAATATTATTAATATGGAGAGGCTAATACATAACAATTAATATAATAAATACATAAAATAAAAATATATGGAGAGGTACTTACTGTAAGTCTAGCCTCTGTGGGTCTCTGGAACTCCTAAACCTTCTTGCCATGATGTAAAACACAAGGAATATGATCCATGGTCATGATCTCTAGAGTAAGATTTTTTTTATCACTAAAAGTAAAATGAATTATTTATACCCCTCTTTTTCTATTTTACCTCCCATAACCCTATCATTTTTACCTTAACTAACCCCATCTAATCTGCATTAACATTATCCTTCCACCTAAATAATTAATTACAATTCTCCTAATCATTTATCAATCCTTAATCATTTTAAATCATGTTTCCCATAACCATTATCAATTCCTAAATCATTTTTAGGGGCATGGTCTTCCATTTCCCTACTCCCCATCTAACATCCCAATTCATAACTACATCATCTTGTGGTCTCTTCAGACTATGTAGGCAATACGTGGCCACTTTTTAGTGCCCAAAGATAGTTTGAACACTAGTTTCATTTCCCTTCCACTCATGGTCACTCAAATTTATCAAACCATGTGTAGTTAAATTATCCTATTATCATTTTAAATCCTAATTATCACATCAAATCCATCATATCACTCTTTTATTAGCTTATATCCCTCCCTTACATGTGTCTTTGCTTGGGAACTATTGAAAGTTCATGTCTGATTGGTCTCAATCTACTCATCCCTTGACCTATGTATTTATCTCAGGGTTACTCATCTTAATCTATCAAACCTACTTGCCTCATTCCTTGGATTAGTCTTTTCCTAGGATTCATCTTAAGAGGCTAATCATTATTGCTAAGGTATGTTACCCCTTGGAACTAGTCTTACACATGCAACTTTATTCCCTCACATTTTTTCTTAGGGCATATTATCATTCATAGCTCAATTATCATATGTGCAATACCAACCCCTCATTGTCTTGAATATACACCCACCCCATGCCTCTTGTCAAGTGGCTATCCAATCCATTCATCCCTACATGCCATCTCAAGGGGGCATCATGCAACCTCATTTTTATTAACTTGTCACACCATGGTTCTTCTTTGAAATATAATTACTCCTACTAAATCACTCGAAATGCCCTTTAAAGAAGGGGAAAATGTATACATCTAAGTCTTCTCACCTTATCTATTCCATTAATCCCACTATTTATCATGATTAATTCTATTTAAAATAAATAACCATTATCCTAACTAAATATATAAATCCATTTCCCACTATATATTTCCTACATCATATTAACCTTTCTACACACCCCATACTATATTAATTCATTGATTATCCCACTAAAATTCTATTAAACCACTAATCCCACCTCATTTAATAACCACTTGCCTCACTTGCCAATTTAAAATTCAAAATATTCTACTTACCCCCTAGCCAACCTATGCATAGCTTCTCCTACGAACCTAGTTTCTTAAACCAACCTAAAAACCTTAAACTAATACATATTAATCCCTTATGAAATATAGAAACCTCTAAAATCTAGAGTCTTCTCTAATTCTCTAGAATTCTATAAACCTAGAGGGTTCTTATGAATTTAAAATTCATTTTTAATCCTCCCCACCACCCTATAAAAAACCAAGGGGCTTGGTTGGACTAATTGGAATTATAAACACACACAATCTCTCATGTAGCATTCATACTCTCTTGCATCCATAATTCCTTGCATCAAAGAAGCCATTGATCCATTTTATGTCCATTTACAGTATGAGATCCACCATTGTCTATAATGTAGCATTCATACTCTATTGCATCCATAATTAATTTTAAGATCTTAGAAGGAAGATTAAGAGAAGCAAGGTGATGGTAAGAGTCTATTAACTAAGTTTTGATTTATTATATATTCTCTCCCATTGATGTTTTTGTAAATTTTAGGTTAATTTACTATATTAAGTATATTTAAATCCATTGATTTAATTTTAAATGCATATAAGTAGGCTTAAAAATAGGCTAAGTTGGGGTACATGGGGGACAAAAATCATAAAAATGTTGATATGCTATTGGTTGAAGGCTATTTGGGGTGAAGCCATGAACATTGTTAGCTTGGTATGAAGGATATGAAGGTACAAAAGATGCGTTTTGACCAAATAAATATTGAGAATACATACCAATTAGTCTCTTCTAAGTTATTTGGTTGATTAAACCAGGTGTGGTGCACTTGGAGTCATTGTTGATGCTTGAGGTCATGCCTCTAAAGGTTGATTTATTGAATGACAACACCAAAAATCCCTTAATAGATGATAATCTATCCCATCAGGTGTGCCAAAACTATTATCATTCTAAATTACACCCTTCAGGAGGTTGTTTAGGCCTTACTCATTTAAATGACACATGGAGACACCTCTAGGATATGGGTGGCCTAATTATTGAGGTGAATCTCTAGACTAGGATTAGATCCCTTAATGTATCTCTTGAAACTACTGCTAAACCTAGTGCTTGTAAGGAAAGGGGAGAGAGATAATTGAAAAGAAGTAAATGGGAGGTGATGCACCAAACATAATATCCTACACTTACATAAAATTCACTAAGAAAATGAACTAGGACTGAAATCTAGTTACACAACTCAACATGAGTCTCCAATCATTAGTGTTTCAATATGAAGGTTATGGTCAATACATTAGCTAAGAGGAATGAATAAGAGGTCTCATAGGAGACACTAGTGAATTAATATTCACACTTAGCCATTGTAGGACCATGTAACACACTTCATATGACCTATTAAGATGAATAAACACCTAAAAATAGGTAAAGAGATAGGATAAATGAGAGGAAGTTGTAGACACTATCACTAAAATTCATAAAACTATCATGGACATACACTAGTTATAGCATTGAGAAGGATAGATATTAGAATATATTTACTTCAGAGGAAAAGTAAAAGTGTTTATATGAGTAGGGCCTTGCCATAATCCAATTGAGGATCCATATAATTCCATTAAGGAAATACATATAGGAGAAATGAAAGAGGAGTGAGAGAAGAGATGTTGAGAGAGCCCACGACAATTGTCATTTATCATAAATCAATCACAACTCATAAAAATGGATAAGAATCATATCAATTCACTCTTATACACAAGTGTCACACTTTTTTTGATGATATTATTTAAGAAGTGGCATAATAACTCTTTATTTCCTTGGATGACTCATCACTCTTATTTTAAAACTGCCCTTCTTGATTTGAGAGTTACAAACTCATGTTTTGACATATGCCCACTTAGCCTCCTTGACAACTTGATATGCTATTATTGGATCATAAAATGAATCTCCCATATTAAAAAGAGTGAAAATCATAATTTTTAATACTTCTCAATGATTTTTTCCATTGGAAACCTACAAGTTCACACAAAAATTGGCTTGGTCTAAAAGAAAGGCAACGATGATGGACTTATCACTCATGTAGGGTATAATATTATTATAGTAGGATAATATATCAAATATTAAACTACATTAATGTATAGTAGAATACCATGCCATCTCTGTAAAACTTGTGAATGTCCTACAATTAGGCCTTCATAACTTAGAACTAAGATAATAATCTTCACATGTTTTGGTCTAGTGGTGATGTAGGGTCATCAAACAAGTGCATGTAATCAAATGTTTTTTCATCATTTTTGGCTTAGTTTTGGTGTTAATAGGTATTTTAGAGACCCAAGAAGGTGATAGAAGTATTTATGTAGCTTAGTGTTGGGTGTTCTTGGCTTGGGATAGTTTCTCGCCAAAACCCCATTTCAAATATTTAAATTGTGCTTAGTGAGTTTAGGGGTCTTTTGAGTAGTTATCAAGAATGTCATGTTAGTAATATTTTGTGTAGGGTCTTAGGTAATTATATAAATATTATTTAAGTACAATTAATGAATAAGGTGGCATAAATTAAGAAGTTGGAATGTAGCTACCATGTTTAGTTAGTTACCAATAGAGGTAGTTATCCCAAGAAGGTAGTTTTCATGCGTATAATGTGTTTTGGATTGGATTTAGAGGTTAGAATCATAGATAGGAGAAGTCAAGTAGTTTTTAGGAGTTATTTTTTGAAAGGATAGGTAGAGGTATGGAGGATTATGAGTTTGGAGTGAAAACCAATACAAATATGTACCCTGTCCATGGTGATAGTAACATGTAAATAAAAGGAATTAATGAAATATAATGTGTTCAAAGTGTATATTCCTATGGCTATGTATTTTTATAGTTTTTAAATGATTTTTAATGTCTTGAATATCATAAATACTCTAAATCATTTGATATTTTATAATGCAAGTTGAAAGGTAAGTGTATGATAGGACTATGTCACATTTCCTATGAATACTCATTAAAGAATACAAACTAAAGAAGAAGAAACTTGCTTTATATAAGTGTAGTATATCACAAGAATGTATGTATGGTGTGGAAATGAGTTTGTATGGAGTCTTTTTGTATAAGTTTTAGTGTTTTTTTCAACAAGAATAGGGGTAATAGTTGTGGGTACCCTATTTCCTAAAGACAATCAAAGAACCCTGTTTAAATGATTGAACAATGAAAGAAATGAAGGCTGTTGTGGTATTAAGACCAAGTATAAGGAAAATGTGATGAAGGAATATATTTTAGGAATATTTAAAAACCCTCAGGTAACCCAAATGCTCTCAGAACCTTGTATTAGTTTATTACAATCAAATTTTATTCACATACCACTACAGGATCAATGATTGGAATGTGTTTAGAAGGTTATCAAGCGAATTTAAAGCATGAAAAAGTTGTAATTAATAGAAACAGACCTTATATAGGTCTTTGGGAAGTTTTAAACTAATAAATTTTCATTAAAATCTAAGTTGAACCCTCTCGGGTTTGAGTAGTTGTAGGAAACCCTAGTTTAGGGCTTATAACACAAAAATTGGAATATCTATTTATTAATCTAGAAAAAAATTATGAAACTTGGTGTTTGAATAGGTATTGAGTTTTAGGAAATTATTTTCAATTTTTTAGCTTTTTATAGACCCATTCATATGATTTATAGATGATTGTGTGTTATAGAGGTATAAAAAGACCTAATTAGGTCTATGCAATAGGAGATAAGGTGTCTAAAGAGTGAATTGAACTTTTAAAATTTAGAGAGATTTAAAAGAGGATATATGGTGATATGAAAAAGAGTTAGTTTTTCAAAAATCAATATTACCTAACCGTATAAGGCAAAATTATTAAAAAAGGCTAATAGTTGATATAAAGAATAATGGGTTTGAGGAGTATATTAACGACTTGAGGTTGTAAACGGGTGTGTGTTATGTTGAGACAAGATAGTGAAGTCATATAGAGGATATATATGATAAATAAAGTATACATAAGAGCTAGATCAAGAAATGGGAGGTTTTGGCCTAGAGAAGCAAGAAGCCTAGTAAAGCTAGTCAGAGACTTCATGAAAGGAAGATAGAGATTGAAGGGGATGAAGTGTATGAATGAAAGAGGAGATGTATGGAGAATTTGAGATAGGTAAAAATAAATCCAATAATAATTGAAGAGTAGGATAATACAAATATAATTACACCAGACCATGTGAAAGAGTTGACAAATAAGAAAAGAAGATAAGATTAAATGCATGAGTTACTAACTTTAGGTGTCAGAGTTGGGTTGAGCAGAGGATGAAATAGTTTATCTTCATCAAGTATCTTTAAGTTTTTTCTTGATTTGAATAGGGAATACAATAAGGGAGGTTAGTATGGTGTTATTATAATAAAACAAAGCCAAAATAACACACTAACACTTACATTCCTAGCCTAGACACTAGGGATAGCATAGGTAACAAAATTATAATGGAAATACAACTAAAATGCAAAGGAAATAATTCCTTTACCTTCCTTATGGATCCAATATGGCTTGTTAAAGTGGATTTATTAGTTTTTACATCAATAAGTCTTTGACAATGAATCTTTCTTGGCTCCTTCCCTTCTTGGCATCTTGGCTTGTGATTGTTTGGCTTAAGATTTGGGGATGGTAACATCACTTGCATGAATCTTATGTAGCAAATCCTACATAATATCTCTAAAATATCTAAGCTTAGAAATGAAGGGATATGACCTTGTATTTATAGCCTCATGAATTAACTCTCACCCAAGGTGAGTTAATTTTGAGTTTAAACATGGAATGGGTTCAAAATAACCCTAGGTGAGTTGACACTAACTCTAGTTGAGTTAATATTTATCATGTAATTATGATTTTAAATTACTAGGCATGGCTCTTAAATTAGATATTTTGAGATATTTTCAAAGAGTTTGACAACTATTAAATTATTTAAATTTCCATGATTTTGTAGTTTAGATTTTTTTTTTGGAATCATCATGTATGTATATCTTAATTTACAATGTTTAGTAGGAATCAGTCTGAAGTCTAGTCAGGAGCCAGTTGTGGCTAGAATTGGGTGGTTTTCCCCTATTTGGGAAGGCATTGAAATATATAGGTACAATAATTTATTCTCAAAGAATGAAAAGGTCTTGTATGCCTAATGCTTTAATGATAATGAATGAGCTTTGGATACCCCTTGAGGGAACGATCATAAAAAAAGGTCAACGATTGGTCCCTCAAGAGAAGGAAATGATCGAAACAAAAACTAAATGGGGTGGAAAAGATTGATTTACACATAGACAATTATAATCAGTGGCACAATGAGCTGCCCTAGTTGGGAAGATAAAAAGGATGATTTGCCCAAAGGTGGTTGTAATAATTGGCATAGAAAGATCAAAATATAATGATTTGCTCAAAGGTGGTTATAATAATTAGACAAAGGATAAGGGTAACAAGAGAATTATTTTCCCAAAGGCAGTTATAATCAGTAAAAATAAAAACAATGATTTTTCCATAGGTGATTATAATCATTAATAGGATAAAAACATGCCCCAATTGGGTGGATAGAGATAATGGTCTACCCGAAGGTGGTTATAAGCATTATCATAATGAAAATATGCCCCAGTTGGGAAAAATAAAGATAATGATTTGCCCATAGACAATTATAATCATTGGCTCTTTGGGTGGGATGATACATAATTATTTTCCCAAAGGTGGTTAGAATCATTGGCAGAATGATGGGAGTGATATGAAAAATTGGATAATGGGGATTATGAATTGAATCCATACTCATGGAGCAATAGTAAGCCAATATAAAGGAGAAAGATGAATGTTGGGTAACCTGCTAATAGGGAGATGCACATCCTATCTAGAAAGGGTTAAAATTATTTCATGATTTAATTACTTTGTGTTTAGGGAATGATTTGGGTGGATCATGGATTTTTCATGTGCCAAGGAGAAATATCATGACTGCATTGCTTGTAAGATTTCTTGATTTGATTTTTGATGTAGCACGTGATGGTATGCATGATGATATAAAATACCATGATAATTTATCCAAAATATGCATAAGGACTGACACATGATCCAATAAATAATTGAAAATAATGTTGATGTATGAATATGGATGGACTTAATTATAATGCACAAGGAATCACCCAATGAATGTAGCTACACTAAGTCAAGGCACAATAATTAAAGCAAATAAATAGTGAAACAAGCAAACACATATAAAGACAAAAACACTAAAAAGTGAAGAAAAAACACGTAACAATATGAAATAACCTAAAATAATGGTGATTCACAATATTAGTCTAAATAAAGAATAAATAAAATGATGAACATTGCCTTAGGTTATAAGAGACAACGAAGCAAATGAATAAAGTGGGGGAAATAGAAGAAAATGAAGGGGTAGCTAAGATGACTCTAGATGCACTAGGCAAGTGGGTGTTGTCTACATAGTTACATGGATGGAAGGTCATAAAAAAACTTTAGCTCAAATGTCATTCTCCTAGGAGATGGGATAGAATAAAATGATGATCAAGAAAACATGATTGTGTTGGAGAGGAATAATGGGAATGGTCTCGCAAAATGATGAACGCATGAGATGAATCCTAGTAGTCATAAATGTATCAAAGTTGGATATATAATGTGTAATATGAAAACTCACAAAATGATGAGAATATAAGGCTTAGGGGCCAATAAGGATGGGGAAACTAAAGGACAAGGGGTTTCTTATGAATTAATTAGGGGTCCCAGAATCTTGAAGGCAAAGATGTGGTTGATTTGGTGGTTTTTAGGATTTTATAGATCTATTTCAAATGCTTTTGGATTTTTTCAAGCATCTCAAATTGATTTGAGAATCAAAAAAATATTAAACAGTCCATTTCATAAAATGATAAGAGCATTCAAACTTGAAATTGCTCGTAAAATAGTGAGAGAATGGCAAAGGGTAACTGAGATGACCTCAACATGTATTGAGTGTTGCTTACATTGTCCTATTAAGACCTCAAGTCACTATAGTTATACGTTACAATAGAAGAATCTGACTAAGTAGTAGCAAGTTTTCAAACTATAGGAAAAGCAAGCAAATGGCACAGTATGGCATATGAATGGCAAGGTGGGACTTTAAGGCATGATAAAGGTGTAGTTCCTAGGTGGTTATAATTAATAAACAATGGAATAGGTAAATGATACTAATTTTCCTATAGGTGTTTATAATTAGTAGCATGATGTGAGATCCTAATTTGACCAAAGGCATTTATAATCAAGAATACTTAGAATGAGATGAAATAATAAATGAAGGATGGTACTACCAAAATGATGTCATATTGGTTCAAAATATGGTCTCTAACTAGATTACTGAATCAACTACCAAAACTTGATCTTAGTCCCCTCGTTAAAGGTGGCCAAAAAACTAATGGAATGGAACCAAGGTCAAAGTGTTGGGTAAGGAGGGTAAAAATAATTCTGCTTGATATGAAAGGTATGGTATAATGGTATAGGGTGTGGTACAAAGAAGATGATGATATGGTACAATGTAAACGTGCCTCATAAACAATACTTAGGGTCTCTCAAGTGAAGTAACACTTGGGGTGTATAATGTTCATCAAATCATCAAATTCATGACTATCTAGTGTAGTGAGCCTGTATGCTCTAGAGCCATAATTTACAATAATGATATAGGGGCCTATCTAGTTGGGTTTGAACTTACCCTTGTGGTTCTTATCGATCATGGTATTTTGTTAGTTTTCTTTGATAAAAAGATCAAATTCTCTATGTTTGACCCATTAGTTATGTGGCTATGGAGTCAGTTTTGGTATGCTTAAGGGATGTTAACAATGGCCACACATTTTCCATGAGGTAACTCTAGGTCTTGTACATGAGCTACTAGATGATATTTTTCATCCAAGACATGTTTCAATGAGATGCGTAGATAGGCTAACTTAACCTTAATGGGAAGAATGGCCTCAGTACCATAAACTAGGAAATATGGAGTGGATCCTATTAGGGTACAATAAATAGTGTGTTATACCCAAAGGGCACATAATATTTGGAGGTTCCAATCATGACCAACATCATTGACAATATTTTTAAGGATGTTAACAATGGTTTTATTAGATGCTTAAGGTTGTCCATTACCTTTTGGGTAGTAGATAGTATAAAAATGTTGAGTAATATTGTACTCAACACATAGTGTTTTGACATCCTTATTCTTAAATGATCCACCATTATCAAATATAATATCAGATGGGATTCCATAGAAGCAAATGAGGTGATTGAAGATGAACTTGGAAATTTGTTTTCTAGTCACGTAAGTGAGGGGTATATCTTTAGCCCACTTAGTTGAATATTTAGTAGTGGTAATAATGTGGTTATGGGAATTAAATGAGGTCAGGTTAATATTCGCAATGAGATCAAGGACCTATATAGAAAACAACCAAAGTATAAGCATTGGTTTTAGTGTTTTATTTGGGGCATGAATTAGATTGGCATGTTGTTGACATTTATCACACTTTTTGACATTACAGTTGCATCTGCATCCATAGTTTGCCAATAATAACTGGTTCATAGGATTTTTTGGCTAGGATGGCTCCATTAGTGTGGGATCCACATACTCCTTCATGAACTTCCCATAATGTTAATATTGATTTTATCAAAGTTAAACAATGAAGCAGAGTCCCATAAAAGTTGTAGTGGTAAAGAGTTGGTCCAAGTAAGGTATAATGCATGACTTGGTGGGTAAAGGCCTTTTGATATTTGTGTGATAGGTTTGGTGGTATAATATGGTCATGTAGGTAGGTAAAGAGGTACAAATACCATATAGATTTGGGACCAACAATATCATAGACCATTACAATGGTTAAGGGTTCATGAGCAGGTAATATAAGATTTTTTACGAGGAATTGATATTCTTGTGTGTTGTCTGGATGATGGATCAAAGAGTCGATGGTGGCCATGTCATATGCTATCCTATTATTAGCCCTTGGTATATGTTCAAACTTACATTAGTGATCTACTATTTGAGAACATTGATCATAGTCTTATATGGCACTAGCTTTTCATCTTTGGTCTGTAACCTGATTGATGATTACCTAAAAATCACTATAAACTATGAAATGTTAAATATTCCATTATATTTGTTAATGAATCCCTAAAATAAGTGATTCATATTAAACCATGTTATTATTATAAGGAAATATGATATAAAATGATTTAGGTATAAGATCCCCTTGTGGTGTAATAAATAATGTAGACACCTAAAATTGGTCACTGATAACCTTCAATCAAGCTTTTGGCTAATTTCCACCCAATATGCATTATTTAGCCTAAAAACACTAAAACATTCTAAATGATGTGAAACTAACATATTCAAGTGCTGATTTTGGCTAGGGTATCCCTAAATGGGGTAGTGCAATTTATGGGCTAGTTAACTTTGATTAGATCATTTCCAGTCAAAATCCCAATTTTGCACCTGGGTACTCTGGATTGCTATTTCCTATCAAATCTCTTACATGAGACACATTCCTTTGTTATTTACTAGTGGTAACATCCTAAATGGGAATATGGATCCAATGTATTTGACATTGCCTTCTAATTCTAATCTAGTTGAATTTTTGACCAATAACAAGGCATTCTGATCAATTTGAGTAATTTATGCACAAAGTGCTTAATCATGCAAGGCCTAATCAAGAATTTCATTTAAACTTGTTGAATACTTGTTTTTAGAAATAAATATTGAATGTATGCATCATTAGGTGACCTCATTTCTTGGGAAGACATCCCTAGGCCATAAATGCCATAAATATCAAGATGCATACCTCCCATGCCTCATCAAAGCCCTCCATGCCTCTTAATTGCTCCTCTATCCCAAATATTGATGAGCCTATTTATCAATTTTAATTGCATAATTGGATTAATACTTAGGTACACATCTCAATCCTGAGATGGATGGTTCAAGTTGATTCTAGACATTCTCAAAAATCTATAAATAGAGAGGCCATGAACATTATTTCTAAGACATGATTATGCAAAGTTATAATGTAGAATTGATTATAAGAAGCCACTACAATTAGTATTACCATGCTAAATTGATTCCAAGCCAAGCCAAGCCATATGTGTAATGGGCACCCCAGTTGCACCCAAAACTTAAACTAGTAGGTACTCTTTATGACTCCGATAGATTTGCTGGAATTTCCTTTTTTATTTTATAAGGACCAATACATGTAACATAAATATAGAATTGCAAGCATAGATACACAAGGCTGAATTAGCCAATTCACTACATTTGTATTAATTGAAAAATGAGTAGATGAGTACAATGCCAGTCACGTGGTGACTCACTAAATCCTCTCTCAGAATTGTATGAACATGATCTCAAGCGGATATCCCAACACGTGCCGAAGGTGCTTCATTTGTTCTCCGACCCATGGAACTACAAACTCTGTAGGCTGGGTTTTCTATGGACTCCACATACTGGACCCACAAACTCCACAGGCCACTTCTATGGACTCTGCAGCCAAATCTATGGACTCTATAGAAGCTTCTATGAACTCTGCAGCTAAATCTACGAACTCTGCAAAAATATACAGACTTTACATGCAGATATCTATGGACTCTATAGGCCAGAAACTATGGACTCCATAGGCAAAACTATGGACTCTACAAAAAACTATGAACTTTGCAGGTAGATATCTACAGACTTTGCAGGTAAAACTATGGAATCCACAGGCAAAACTACAGACTCTGTAGAAAACTATAGACTCTATAGGAAAGCATCTACAGACTCTATAGGCAAAACTACAGACTCTGCAAAAAACTACACTCTGCAAGCAGATATCTACATACTCTGTAGGCAGGGAACTATGAATTCTATAGGCAAAACTATGAGCTCTATATAAAACTATGGACTCATTTGGCTGTATACAGATGCTACAGTAATCTTCCTACTACAATGATGTGTTGCTACAGTGCTACAACTGCTACAGTGGTGTGGCTGCTATAGTGGCATAGCTACTATAGTGGCACGGCTGCTACAGTGGTTGAGAGCACAAACTCCAAAGACCAACCCCCAAGGATTGATGTCTAGAGTGTTACAAAGGAGGACATGCTCAATTGCCCATATAAGCTACATGTGCAACAATTCTTTCTTCTTATCCAACATGCCCAAAGAAGCCACAAGCACTCCCCTTTATCCTTTCTCCAAGGGGAAACTCAACTCACTTGATAAATGTGGGATAAAGGATGTGCAACAGTCCCTCATAAAGTAAATGTTTGAAGTGACACTCAATATCTTTTAGTTGGGTTAAAAGTTATCCTTTTTGTAGCACTTTAGGCCCTCAAAAATACTAGCAACCAAACTCTGAATGGTACGAGTGATAGCTTGCCAGAAAGCTCTCAACAAGGAGCATCAAATACCATCATCAAAACTACCCTCCATTGTGTCTTATTAGCTTACTACAAATAGTAAGAGTGCTGGAATTGAGTATGCCCAACCACTTAAAATGGGGACATTACAGTCTGCCCCCTTGAATTTTCTTTTCCTCAAGCAATCTCAGTCTAGCCTGCTAAATAACTTGCTCACTTTCCCATGTAGCATCCTCATCTGGCAAGTCCTTCCATCTGACCCAATACTCCACTATCCTATTTCTGAGCTTTCTCTCTCTAGTGTCTAGAATAGCCTCAAGTTCTAACACGAGCCTCCCTTCCTCATCCAAAGGGGGTAAATTTGTAGTAGGCACTACACCCTGACCAATGGTCCTCTTGAGCCTAGACACATGGAATAAATTGTGCACTCGACTACCCTCCAGAAGCTCAAGTTCATAGGAAACTTCACCCACTCTTCAAATCACCCTATAGGGGCCATAAAATCTAGGCTTAAGCTTCTCTGCTCTGCTCTTTTTGAGTGATGACTACCTATATGGTTGTAGCCTCAAATACACCATATCCCCTACCATGAAACTGCGCTCTACCCTATGTTGATCAGCATACAACTTCTACTAAATTTAGGCCTATCGTATATTCCCTTTGAGCACTCTCAAGATATCTTGGCTATCCTTCAATAGGTCTTTAGCTTTGGGCACCCTGTTGTCCCCCAAAGCCATATCCATAAAGCTAGGAGCTTCATACCCATACAATGCCATAAATGGAGTCATCCTGATGGTCATGTGATGCGTGGTATTTTAATAATACTCCCCCATGTGTACCCATTTAACCCAGTCTCTCTATTGTGTGGTCACATAGTTTTTTAAATAACCCTCCACCACTTATTTACTATTTCCATCTACCCATCAGTCTAGGGATGGTAGCTCGTACTAAGTGTAAGGTCTGTACCGCATAGCCTGAAAAACTCTCACCAAAAAATGCTCATGAACTTGATATCCCTGTCACTGATAATAAATATCGATAACCCTTACAACTTGAAAACCTCCCTAAAGAACACATCTGCCACCTGAGCTGCTATATAAGTAGAGGGAATAACAAAAAAATAAGCAAACTTCATCAATCTTTCCACCACCACATAAATGTAATCTCTTCCTTGCACTCGAGGTAGGCCGGTGATGAAGTCCATATAAATGCTTTCCCACTTTCGGTTTGGAATGGGTAAGGGATGTAGTAAACCAGTAGGAAATGTGTGCTCTTCCTTATTTTATTGACAAATTGCACACTCCCTGACATGCCTCTGAACATTATCCTTGAGGCCTTTCCATGAGAACCACTCTTAGATTTGCCTGTAGGTCTTGAAGACCCCCAGATGCTCAGATGTAGGTGCATCATGAAACACCCTCAGTATTGTCTCTCTTAAGGGTGATGATGGAATTAAATAAACTCTATCATGAAACATGATCAACCCATCTATCACCTCATAGTGACCATCCTATATAGTGCCTAAAACCAGTCCCAATGCCCAAGTATCTCCAACATATTTTGCTATAGTCTTAGCCTGCCAGTCTCCTAAAATCTTTGCAATAGCAAAAATTTAAGGTCTTCTAGATAAGGCATCAACTACTACATTCTTCTTTCCTTTGACAAACTCAATGTCAAATTCATAGGCTTGCAATTTAGTGACCCACTTCTACTACCTATCATTCAAGTCTCGCTAACCCATGAAATACTTTATGTTGTTGTGATCCATCTTGATCACAAACTTTCCTCCAACAAAGTAGGATCAAAATTTGGCCAAGGCATGCATGATGGCTAACATCTCCTGATCATAAATAGAATAGCTCCTCTCCACCCCTTAGAGCTTCCTACTCTCAAAAGAAATGGGGTGCTTCTCTTGCATCAATACTACTCCAACCCTATCACTCGATGCATCACAATGAAGCTCAAAAGGCTTTGTGAAGTTGGGTAGAGCTAAAACCGGACATGAAGACATCACCTTCTCAAAATGTTCAAAACATTGTTGCACTACCACTGTCCATACAAAATCACACTTCTTGGTGAGGTCTATTAATGGTGTTGTAGTCTATGAGAAGCCCTTCACAAATCTCCTATAAAAACCACACAATCCAAAAAATCCTTTGAGTTGTGTAAGGTTGGTTGGAGTGGGCCAATCAACCACCACCTTGATCTTTTCTGGATCCACCCAAACTCCTTCAGCACTGATAATATGGTGAGGTAGAGTAACTTGGTCATGCTAAACTCGCATTTTGATTCCTTGGCATACATTGACTCCTCCAAAATGACCAACACCTCTTCTAATTGTTGTAGGTGCTCATCCCATGTCCTATTGAAAACCAGGATGTCATCAAAGAAGATCAATACAAATCTTCAGATTTACCCTCTAAACACCTAATTCATGCAACTCTAAAAGGTGGATGGAGCATTGGTTAGCCCAAATAGCATAACCAAAAACTCAAAGTGCCCTTAGTGACACTGAAAGGTAGCTTTTTCTATGTCCTCCACTCGCATCCTGATCTGATGGTATCCTAAACATAGGTCTATCTTAGAGAAATATCATGCTCCATGTAGCTCATCAATCAGCTCATTAATCTTGGGGATGGGGTACCTGTTCTTAATTGTCTTCTTATTGAGAGATCTATAGTCAATGCACATACACATTGTCCCATCCTTCTTCTTTACCAAAACAACCACTAAAGCAAAGGGGCTTTTGCTGGGCCTAATATGCCCCATCTCCACTAGCTCCTTTATTGACTTCTCTATTTCATCCTTATGCTTTTTAGGATGGCGGTAGGGGGTGATGATGACTGGTTTAGCCCCCTCCTCTAGCTCGACAACATGCTCTACACCCCTCTCGGGAGGAACCCCATGTGGAATGCTACCAAACACCTTATCATGCCTAGAAATGATCTCCTGTACATCTAAGTGATAGCTCTTTACCTACTACTCTAGAGGCATAGGCATGATCAAACATTCAGCTACCCACTTGACATCATCATGTCTGAACAATTGTTCCATCATTTTCAAGGATACCACCCTAATCCCCCCATTAGCTAAGCCTCAAAGCACCACCTTCTTTCCCTGATGCTAAAACCTCATCTCTAGCTTAGCCAAGTTGAAGGTGAACTCTACCAAAGAAGCTATCCACGTCATTCCCAAGATGACATCATAATCACCCATGTCAACTACATAAAAATCATCTTCCAACTCATAATCTCCTCCCAATCTGATGCAAAGTTTTGAAATCTTTAAGGTGCATAATAACTTGTGGCCATTGGCCACCATGACTTTGAACCCTGCGTGCTCTTCAGTCTGAAGACCTCTCTTGGCCACCAGCTTTGTGTCGATGAAATTATGTGTTGCCCCTGTGTCGATCAAGGAAACCATGCACTGCCCCTAAATCATCCCTCATACCTTAAAGGTGATGGCCTTTTGATCACCTGTCAACTGAGCAAGAGACTTCCCATCATCCAAACTCTCCTCAGCAATGCCATCACCCTGACTAGAATCTGAATCTGAATGCTGCCCCTTGTCTTCAAAAGGTGATTCATCTACTAAGAAATACTCCATGGGCTTAGCCTTTGCCTTAAGTGTACATTCATGGGAAGGACTCCATGGATCCTTACAATGAAAACATAGCTTTTTCTTCTTGAGTTCATTGAGGATCTCACTGTCCAACCCTTTAGTTTCCCCCTTAGGCCATTGAGGGTCCTTTTGAAATGCCTTCCTTTCCTTATCCTTCCTAAAATGGGAGTCCTTAGAGTGGATTTTACTCTTATAGGAAGAAGATGCTAGGTCTCTTGTTTTCTTAATGGCCTCTTTTAGTGAAGAGGGGTTGTGTCCCTTTACCCATCCTCGCAAGGGGTCAGAAAGCCCATCCATGAAAAGAATAGCTAGTCTTATTTATGATATCTCCATCACCAATACTACCATATTTGGAACTCAATGATATAGGCCTCCACAAAACCCCACTGTTTAAGCTGAGCTAGCTCCTTAAAATGCAATTTTGGGTCCTTAGTATCAAACCTGTCAATGAGTCTCTCAGTAAACTCTACATAAGTATCTACCTGGGTATGGCCAAGCGTGACCATACCGTGGTGCCACCACTTGTGGGAACTTCCATCCAAGTGCAATGCAACATACTTAATCACATCCTCCTCAAGCATGGGATTAAGCTGGAAATAAGTGTCTAATTTCTGGACCCATGTTCATGCTGAAGTCTTCCCTATACCGTCATAGTATTGGATGGACAACTTCCCTAAATTTTTATTCATCTCATAATTCTATTGCCCGTTCCCTCTCATGGGCATATGCTTGAGTCTAACATCCATATACTCCCTGAAGGACATTTCACCCTAAAAATTTGGTCCAACATTTCTCCAATCCTCCAGTATTTGGCCCTGTATCTCTTGTTGTGTAGGACCAGCATTATCCTGGTCATTATATCTCAGAGGGAATTATGGCCTGATTGGCCTTGTAGAAGAACCTACTCTAGTGTATGTCTAAGCTCCCCTATTAATCGATGCATCTCCATTACCTCCATTACCAGGTCCACCTACTTGCTTATCATTATTACCCTAGTTGGCATTGTTGCCTTGATCTACTCTAGTCAAGTGTTGTGTAATTTCTAGGGCCATCTGCTATAATGTGGTCTGTAGCTCCCTTTGCCCCCTGGCAAGATCACTGAGCATCATCCTGGTGCTGGGTTCTCCCCTCTCCCAATCTAGGTCACCCATGGCTGGTGCTGCAAATGGCTCACCCTCAATTTCTAAAAAAACTTGTAAGTTTGGGTTTGTCTAATTTCTCCTCAAGAAGTACTGATGTGTGGGATGCATGAAACCTCATAGGATGGTAGGAATAACAGGCTCTGATACCACTATAATGGGCACCCTGGTTACACCCAAAACTTAAACCAGCAGGCACTCTTTATGACTATGGTATATTTGCTAGAATTTCCTTTTTTGTTTTACAAGGACCAATACATGTAACATAAATATAGAATTGTAAACATAGATACACACGACTGAATTAGCCAATTCACTATATTTATATTAATTGAAAAATGAGTAGATGAGTACAATTCCAATCACGTGGTGACTCACTAAATCCTCTCTCAAAATTATATGAACATGATCTCAAGCAGATATCCTAGCACGTGACGAAGGTGCTTCATTTTTTCTCTGACCCACAAAACTATGAATTTTGTAGGCTGGGTTTTCTATGGACTCCACATACTTGACCCACAAACTCCGCAGGCCACTTTTATGGACTTTGTAACCAAATCTATGGAATCTGCAAAAGCTTTTACGGACTCTACAACCAAATCTATAGACTCTACAAAAATCTACAGACTCTGTAGGCAGATATCTACAGACTCTGTAGGCCAAAAACTATGGACTCCACAGGCAAAACTATAGAATCTATAGAAAACTATGGACTCTACAGGCAGATATCTACAGACTCTGTAGGTAGGAAACTATGAATTCCACAAGCAAAACTATGGACTCTACAAAACACTACAGACTTTGTAGGCAGGTATCTACGGACTCTATAGGTGAAACTATGGACTCCACAGGCAAAACTACGGACTCTGTAGAAATCTATGGACTCTGTAGGCAAGCATCTATAGACTTTGTAGGTAAAACTATGGACTCTGTAGAAAACTACAGAATCTACAAGTAGATATCTACAGACTCTATAGGCAGGTAACTATAGACTCTACAAGGAAAACTATAGACTCTATAAAAAACTATGGACTCACCTGGCTGTATACAAATGCTATAGTAATCTTCTTGCTATAGTGATGTGCTACTATAGTGGTACAACTACTATAGTGGTATGGATACTATAGTGGCACAGTTGCTACAGTGGCATGGCTGCTACAGTGGCATGGCTGCTACAGTGGTTGAGAGCACAAACTCCAAAGACCAACCCCCAAGGATTGATGTGTAGAGTGTTACAAAGGAGAAGGATGTTCTCAATTGCCCAAATAAGCTGCAAGTGCAACAGTTCTTTCTTCTTATCCAACATGCCCAAAGAAGCCACAAACACTCACCTTTATCCTTTCTCCTAGGGGCAACTCAACTCACTTGAGCAAATGTGGGATAAAGGATGTGCAATAGTCCCTCATAAAGTAAATGTTTAAAGTGACACTCAATTTCTTTCAGTTGGGTTAAAAATTACCCTTTTTATATCACTTCAAGCCCTAAAAAATACTAGCAATCAGACTCTGAATGGTGTGAGTGATAGCTTTCTGGAAAGCTCTCAACAAGGAGCATCAAATCCCATCATCAAAACTGCCCTCCATTGCATCCTATTAGCTTAATACAAATAGTAAGAGTATTGGAACTGAGTACGCCCAACCACTTAAAATGGGGACATTACAATATGCTAAAGGTTTCAAGGAGAGATGGAGGTAGCCAAGCTTCCATTTCCAAGGACTTCATGAGCACAAGCCGAGTAAGCCACTATAATAAGCGTTTTGAAGCATCCAAGGGAGGTAAAAGAGAGTTTATTTTGCATTCTAGTTGTGTTTTTTATTCATGTTTTTTAACTAAGCTCTCCCTAGTGTCTATGCCTAGAGATATGCTAGTTAGTGTGTTTCTCTCATTTTTTTTTCATTTTGAAACTAACACTATACTAACCATCCTCTCTTGAGTCAAATTCTTAGTTCACATAAAGCACCCTTGATGGGACCAGATGCATCCCAAAAATGGAAAATACCATTTTTCAGCTTTAATATCTTCATTTAGATCATTAAAACTCGTACAAATTAATTTTATAACTTTGTTTTACTATTTTTGTTTGCCATGGGTTTACATAGTAGCCAACATCAGTTAGTAAAACCATCATCAGTTGGATAGCTATTGTTAGTCATTATTTGTATAACTAATGTCGGTTAGATAACTGTCATTAGTTAGTAAGTGTAACCAATGTCATTTATATAACAGATGGTGGTCACTGTGTTTTCTTAAAAACACAAACCTGAGAGCTATTTTAAAATGCTTGGTTTGGGGTCATACAAACTCTGTTTTGGATGATTTTTTTTAAACCACTTGTTTTCTCCTAAATTTTTAGAATTTGACATTAGATTAGCTTCAAGATTCATATATTTTTTACAAATTTTGGAAAATCTATTTAAAATGTTTCTAATCTAGCATATTTTATTTTGGGGTGATGCCTTAAGGGTAGATAGGTAACTAGCATATTTCATGTTTGAATAATCATGTTTTAAAACATATTTTGCATGTTTTAAAATGAATTAGGAACATTATTTTGGTGCTTAAAGTAACATTTAAGGTGCTTAAATAAGCATTTTAGCCTTAATTTTTAAATTTATAACTAAAATCAAGCGCTCAAATGAACACCACCTCATTTTCCATTTTGACTTAAAAATGAACTCACCTTTCCAAGATTTTTGTGTTCAATTAGTTGTTTAAGTTATATTTTGTTTGGCAAAAAGAGGGATGCCACATGTATGCTTTTCCATTTGTCCCCTTTAGGGAACCCTTGGAATCAAAAGCACCATTCCTATTGCAAGTAGCCTAGTCCAAGGCTTAGAAAGAATGTCATCTAAAGCACTCCCCAAAACCTTGTCAAAGTTTGGGTGACCTTGAAAATGACCCTAAAGTCCTTTTCTTAGTCTTTTATTTTTATGCAAACTTGGCTTATAGGACTTCAACACCTCCCATGAGTTTGTTAGGGAAGATTTGACTTGGGGTTTCATCTCCCAGCATTGACTTCACTTACTCCTTTGGAGTTGTACATGGGAGGTATCTACATTTGGACATCACACTACACTGAGTGAATAATAGGATGTAGTGGTTTTAAAAAGGACTTGACATTTTTATAACTAGCCAATGCCGTGGTTACCCAATTTCCATGCTTGTTGTTTGCATCATTTGATGTGAAAGTCATTATGAAATTGATTCCCCTAGAAATGTTTAAAATATTTCTAGTTTAGTCAACCCCACAATGCCATACCCTTACTAGGACTTAGATAATTATACTTAGTGTATTTTGGTCATTTTTACTTGGTATGTTTTGAGACTAAAACTTATTTGTTTATTCATAATCCATGTCAAAATCAATTTGTCTATACGTCACTCTTTTGTCTAAAGAGGTGCTATGTTACCTAAATCATGTCAAACCATTTATGCCTTTGAGTCCTTTGAAACATACCATAGATCACATCATTCAAGCATGCTTATGCCGTTAGGTTTCTCAATTTGTTTCACCTCATGCCAAAAACCATTTATTTCAAACCATGTCATGTATACCATTTGGCCTTTGTTTTGTGCCATCATGTTGTCCAATCTTGTCTAGCTTGTTTGGTCAAATCCTAGTTTTCAACTAGCCTTGTCAAGTTTGGATTACAACATTGATTGATTTCTGTTTAGGCCTTAATTCATGGGGCTGATCACATATCTTTCTCTTTTGGATTGCATAACTTTAGCTAATCAATTACCCAAATTTGAGAAATTTTGATGGTTTGTTTGTTCATTACCTATCCTTATCATTGTTTGTGCCTTTATTTGGGAGAACATAGCCTTTCTCAAGAGCCTTTTGTCTTATGCCTTATACCAACTGATATGTTTAGGTTTGATTCCATGTGTTGGGTCTATGTCAAGGTTGTTTCCAAATTTGTTAGATTAAATAAAATCACATTAGCCTTTATTTCAAGTCAGGCTTTTGATGCCATTTGGCCAAAAGTCTTAGCATATGCATGTTTGTTTGAGCCTAGCTTTTGACTTCACATTTGAACAAAATACCTAGTAACTCAACTTTTCCCTTTCCTAGTTTAGACCTTGTTTGGAACACTTTGAACTAGACCTTTGACATGCCAGTTTTTATTCAAATGCTTGACTTTTTATGTGTATGACATTTGACATCAGACATTTGATGTTAGACTATTTTATACCAAGTTTTAGCACAAATAATTTTGGAGATATAGCTCCACTTTCAGACCATATTGGAGATACAGATCCACACCTTCAACTAAGTTAGACAAAGTTTGAATCATTTATCCTTTGGATAGTTTATTAGATTTTATATAAATCTAAGCCTTTTGTTTTGGAGCTTTCATCATTTATGCAGATATGTCTAGCTACACTTATGGATCATGTACAATCCAACTTATGATAGAATGTCTACAAAAAATCCAACTAGGAACCCCTATAGAGATATATTTTCTAAGGAGTTTTATTATTCTCCCTACAATACTCCATATGGGGAACATAGTCAAAATCCACAAAAACCAAATCAAAACCTTGATTGGTATGAAGACGCTTGTGAGGACTTTGAAGACCCAACTACAGACAATGTTGTTTGGGATATGAATCCATACCCTCTTTTCAATAATTAGTACATGGAACATAGTCAAGAACCAACTTATGACCCAACTCATGACTGGGATGATATGGTTTATGAGGAAGACTTGGATGCTTTGGCTTGTGTAAGAAATCAAGTTCCATGATGTCCTTTTTTTATCCAATCATTGACTACCCCTAACCCTCCTTTGGATTATATGAGCTATCAAGATCCATAATATCAAAGGAATACCATTACCATTTCAAAACTTCATCCTTTGGCTTGTTCAAGCAATCAAGCTCCACAACGCCCCTTCATTATTCCAAGACCTAGTCCTTTGGTGTGTGTGAGCAATAAAGCCCCATAATGCCCTATTATTACCATATTATGACTTTATCCTTTGGATCATGTGAGAAATCATGCTCCCCAAGCCCCTACCATTATCCAATTGCAAGTCATTCCTTGTCCAGTACCAATCCCAACCAAACCTCAATCGATCTAATCCTTTGAAGACCAAGCTATGTTCAAAACTAGTATTTTACAACTCATTAGAAATAAAGGATAAGAGAACTAACCAATCTGAGATGTTTCTATTGAATCAATCATTTGTGATAAGTTAACCTGTGATGAATCACCTATTGATCCTATATTAGTTATCTAGGAGTCTCACACTGATGAGCTAGTCTTTATCGAGTCACTTCTTAATGATTATAGCCACCTTTGAGAAAATCATTACCTCGACTATGTGCCTATTTTTTAAGAGCCTCATATTCACAAGCCAGTCTCTAAGGAGTTGTCTCTTAACCTTTTTCCCATCCTAGAGGAGTCTCATTCTGACAAACTAGTTTTTGTGGAACCTATTATGCCATCACTTGTCTAAAACCAAATATTCAACAAGACATTATTGTAAAAAAGTACCCATTAGATGAAGAATCAAAATTAGATTCATTTTCTATTCTTGAACTGACATCAGATTTAGCATTAGAATCAGAATCAACATCAGTCTCAACATTGGATTTAGAGTCCCTTGAGTTAGAATCAGATTCAGAAGAAGAATATGTTCATGTCTATTATAATATTGGTTATTCATGCCTCACAGATCAATTTGAATACATTTTTTATCCTTATACATATTTTAAGGATGAGTAATCCAGCTTTAACATAAGTTATCCTAGTATCTTCTATGAGGATTATGCAACCTCTCCCCATTCCATTATCATTCCATAGGCTATTACCATTAACCAAAATAGCCATATCATTGACATTCCATCTCCCCCAAGTGTTGATTAGGATCGATAGAATCACACTTTGTTGAACTACATCCATAAAGACATAGTAGTTGAAGAAGAGAAAGGAGGCCAAGACCACATTCATATAGCAGAAGAATACTCTCCCAGTGAAACATTTTTAGAGGTATTAAGATACAATCAAAGTTCCAACTCAGCATCTTCTAGTGAAACTTTTTTGAAAGTACTAGAAGATAATCAAAGTCAAAAGTCAACATGCCTTAGTGAAACCTTCTCCAAAGTGCTACAAGACAATCAAGACAACTTCATTGGTGAAAACCTCTTTGAGGAACTAATAGCTAAGCATAAAAGTTCTTCACTGCTGGATGAAGACAAAAACAAAGATCAAATTAAAATAGCTTCCTATCTATAGCCTAATCAGATGGTAGCTACTCCAAGATCAAACAACAACAAAATTTGGTGGTCCTATCAAGATAATGAGTCTTTGGCTCCACCACAACCAAAATTATGTTGAATCTGGCATCAACAACATTACATGTGACTGAAAGTCCTGATCTTCATTTGTTTCCCAACCATTCTACATTTCATTATCATCAACCATTCCATTTCAAAATCAAACCCACCATCCATTATTTGTCCTTGTTTACCATCCATGGCTGCACTTTCCTTTGCAAAGGCTACAAAGATACCTTGTCTCGATGTTTGAAGGAATCAACATCAATGACCAATGAAGATCACAACAACATTTTTGACATCCAAATCTACATCAAGTTTTTGATAGAGAAGTTATTTAGATGAGGTGTGGGATAGAAATTAACATGATCAAGTATTCTATTTATATCATTTATTGATTAGGATGTGCATCTCCCCATCAACAGGAACAATAAAATCAAAAAACACACCCAAGCCAAAAACATGTACCATACCATTTCATTGCCATGCCATTGCCATTGTTACATATCCATTTTCCATTGTCAAAGATCCCATCCATTCACCCCATCACTTAGGGGAAAACCTAATACCATTTTATCTAATCTATCCAACCAATAATTATTCTAATCAAGACCATACCATCCTACAATTCCACTCCTATCTAGACCAAAGCCTATTTTTAGTCATCCTACCCAATCTTGTTTTGATCTTGGTTCATTTGGTTCTTCTCATACCTTTTGTGAGTGGATTCCAATAAAATTTCAATAATCAATCCAATCCATGTTTATAATGACAGTCTATGAATGTAGTGTGACAGTTGATTTGGAAAGATATTTTTCATCCTATATCCACGTTTGTTTATGTGAGCCTGATTATAACCACCTATGGGTAAATCAGTGTCTCACCAATCTTGCTACTAATTATAATTTCCTATGGAAAAATTAGTATCATTGACCTATGTTGTTGTATCCTAGTTATAAATACCTATGGATAAACTAGGGGCAACATTTGTCTACCATGCATTACCGCATCACCTTGCTATTACTATTTTCATTTGACTGGTCATTTTCTAGATCTGAGAACTTATTGGGACCTAGTTGGTTCTTTGATGCCTTTTATGTGGATGGAATTACTATTACTTGAGGTCATTTGAGGACTATGTGGGTCATGCTCAATTCATTTTGAGTCACCGCAGTCCCCCTTTCCATATGCTCTTGCCATTTTATGAGCAACCTAAGCCAAATGTTCTCGCCATTTTGTGAGTAGGTATCTTTTCATTCTTTAATGAGTTAAGATACCTCAAAATTCCAAAAACATTCATAACATTTCAAGAAATCTAAAAATATTTGTCCTATCTAAGCCTAGTTAGTTATCCTTGATCCACTTTACTGGGGCATTATCATTGTTCAGATGATTTCTTTTGATTTTATTTTCACGCTTTTTATTTGTTTATTTATTTCAAGTTGTTTGTTTATTTGTTTGCCTATTTTTTTGCTTTCAGCACTATTGCCTTGACTCAGTCTATATGTCTTCATTGGTGATTCCTTGAGCACATTATTCTTGAGTTCATCCATATTCATAGGTCAACATTTTCATCATGGTTTTTATCATTGGTGTATTTTTTTGAGTGTTTATTGGATCAGGAGTTAGTCCTTATTCATATTTCAACCAAGTCTTCATGGTGTTTTATCATGATTCCTACCATCACATGTTATAACAAAAATTAGATTTAAGGTCTACAATCAATGGAGTCATAGAAGTTTCTCCTTGGTACCTTAGCAAATCCTCCCACCCACCTTGATCAATATAACTAATTTGATTGTTCTAGTTGTATCATTACTAATAAGGATGAACATCTCCTCATTGGTAGGTACAACTAAATCATTCACACTGATCAATCTTATTCTTCTATTCATCTCTTTCATCACTTTACACCTGCTCATCTTTAATCTATATTCTAGGTTATATCTTTTAGTTATGCTTGCTAATCATCCCTAACTAGGGCATAATCGTCTTTAGCCAATCTAGGTCCTCTAAATGATTATAACCACCTATGGGCAAATCATTAGTTTGAATTTTATTCCTAATTATAACTACCTTTGGGAAAATTAGTAATCTTTTTAAATCAATGCATGAAAGTATTTTCTTATTTGGATTAATCTCAACCATGGATTAATTCCACCTTTCTTCTTGTTTCTTTTTGAGGTACCATCCATCAACAAATGCGATGACCACTCCCTTAAGGGGGCATCATCATAGGCTTCCCAAAACCATTTGGAGCTTTGTTCTTTAGCCATCATCTTCTTTTTGGCATACATGCCATTTCTCATTGTTTAAGATGTTACTGTGCTTATAGCTTACAATGCCTTCTCAAATAGGGGCAAATTGTAGACACCTGAAATTGGCCACCGATAACCTCTAATCAAGATTTTGGCTAATTTACACCCAAAATGCATAATTTAGCCTAAAAACACTAAAACACATTAAATGATGTAAAAATGACATATTTAAGTGCTGATTTTGGCTAGGGTATCCCTAAATGGGGTAGTGCAATTTATGGGCTAGCTCACTTTGATCAGATCAATTCGAGTCAAAATGCCAATTTTGCACCTGGGTGTTCTGGATTGATCTTTTCTATCAAATATATTACATGAGATATGTGCCTTTGTTATTTTATATTCATAACATCCTAAATGGGAATATGGATCCAACTCATCTGACATTTCTTTCCAATTCCAATCTAGTCAAATTTTGGACTAATAACAAGGCATTTTGATCAATTTGAGTAATTTGTGCACAAAGTGCTTAATCATGCTTAAGAGATAATTAATCCAAATCAAGGCCTAATCAATAATTCCATGGAAAATTGTTGAATACTTATTTTTAGAAATTAATATTGAATATCTGCATTATTAGGTGATCTCATTTCTTGGGAAGACATCCCTAGGCCATAAATGCCACAATTATCAAGATTCATGCCTCCCATGTCTCATAAAATCTCTCCATGCCTCTTAATTGATCCTCTATCCCAAATATTGATGAGACTATTTATAAATTTTAATTGCATAATTGGATTAATACTTAGCCACACATCTCAATCTTGAGATGGACAGTTTAGGTTGATTCTAGACATTCTCAAAAATTTATAAATAGAGAGGCCATGAACATCATTTCTAAGACATGATTATGCAAACTTATAATGTATAATTGATTAAAATAATCTATTTAAATTAGTGTTACAATGCCAAATTGATTCCAAGAAACTCCAAGCCACAAGCCACAGGTGCCAAAGAGGGATGGAGGTAGCAAAGCTTCCATTGCCAAGGACTTCATGAGCACAAGCCAAGTAAACCACTACAACAAGCATTTTGGAGCATCCAAGGGAGGTAAAAGAGAGTTTCTTTTGCATTCTAGTTGTGTGTTTTATTCATTTTTGTTAACTAAAGTCTCCCTAGTTTCTAGGCTAAGAGATGTTATTCTAGTTAGCATGTTTTTCTCATTTTATTTTCATTTTGAAACTAACACTATACTAACCATCCTTTCTTGAGTAAAATTCCTAATTCACAAATAATAGGCCTACCCTGATCCATGGGATGTAAATGATCCATCAAAATACAAATTCTAGTATTGATCCTCAAGAGGTGTTTCAATTATGGTCATGATGGACTCATTTGGGAATTGAAAAGTCAACAATTTTTTATCTGCAAGGGGAGCTTCAACAAGTTAATATGTAATTACTTATCTCTTGATAGACTTCTGGTTGATGTATTTTATCTCTAACTCACTTAAAATTATGATCCATTTATCCATGTGGCATTGTAAAGATATTTTATATAGTATATACTTAAGTGGATCTAATTTTAAAATAACTATGGTCTTGTTATTTAGCATGTAATGCCATAGCTTCTGGGATACAAAGACCATAACCAAATAAGCTTTTTCAATAGGTGTATAATTGTGTTCATACACAACTAGTTTATGAATTTTCTAATAGATGGTATGCTCCTTATTATTTTCATCATGTTAAGTTAGAAGTTCCCTCATGGATGTGTTAATGATAGATAGATACAATAGGAATGACTTTCCTAGCATAGGTGAAAAGAAAACAAGTGGATTGGCAAGATAGTCTTTTAGGTGTTGGAAGTCTTTCTAACATTCTTCATCCCAATGAAATGTGACACATTTATTTATTAGGTGTGTAAATGGATGGAATTTTTCAGCCAACTACAAAATGAAGAGTCTAATATATTGAATCTAACACTATAAACTATGGAGTTGCTTCAAATTAAAAGGTGGTGTCATTTTAGTAATGGCTTGTACTTTGGCAGGGTCAATTTCAATGCCTCTATGAGAGACAATGAAGCCTAGAAATTTTCCTAAGGTAATACCAAATATGCACTTATTGGGATTGAGTAGAACCTTGTGTTCACATATCTTATCAAATATACTTCTTAGTGTAGATGGATGATTATCATGGGTCTTTGATTTAGACAATATGTCATCGACATAGTCTTCAATAATGTCATGCATCATATCATGAAATATGACAATCATGGCTCTTTAGTATGTGGCCCCAACATTATTAATACCAAATGGAATAACTTGATAATGAAATGTTTCCCATAGAGTGGTGAATGTTATCTTATGTTGTTCTTCTAGAGCAAATTGAATCTAGTTGTATCCTAAGAATCCATCCATTAGTGAAATCATTTCGTAACCCACTGTGGAGTCAACTATCATGTGAATGTTTGGAAGAGGAAAGTCATCCTTGGGTCAGGCCTTGTTTATATATCTAAAATAAATGTATATTTTGATTCCTTCTAGCTTCTTGCTGACTAGCACAACATTTGAGATCCACTCTGAGTAGTTAATTGATAGAATACATCTCACTTTCTAAGAGTTTTTCCAACTCTTTATTTACTAATATAGAAATGCGAGGATGCATCTTGAAATTTTATTATTTCATTAGTTTTTCATCAGGATGTACAACAAGGTGGTCTACAGTCAAGGTGGGGTCCAAATCTATCATATCAAAATAAGTCGAAGCAAAGATGTCAATAAATTCCCTCAAAAGGGCTATACAAATTTCACATTCCTCCTCAGTGTTGGATGACTCTAATTTGATCCATTTTGGGTCATCTAGAGTCTTGATGTTGACTTCTATAGTGTCTTCTATGAGAAGAGTTGAACCATCCTCCAAAATAGTTGACAAATAATTGAATTGGCCTGTAATGACAAAGTCTTGTCTTTGGACTGGCTCTTCAAGTTCTCCTAAGCAAGATGAATAGGAATATGCCAATGGTATGGATGGCCATGTCAAAAATACTATTGAAAACTCTTGAATAATTTAGTTGAAGGCATCTTGTTTGACAGAACTAAACTTAGATCCAAAAACAAGTTCATTGTTGGTGGTCTCCTGAGCTTCATTAGGGGAAAGGTGAATACCCCCATCTAATGGTTCTTTAAAAAGGGTTTCACTAGAAGACTGGCCTTTCTATTTACTTTTACCCTATTCTAAAAGTGCCTTAAAGAGGTTTTCACTTTAGGACTTTAATTTTTTACTTCTTTTTTGGTGGTTAAGGGTGTTCACCCATTCTCCAAAATAGGATATAGGATCTAGTTTGATTGAAAACCATTGTTTGTGGTCTCGTAATAAAACATTGTCTCTTAGGCCTAGAAAATCACAAAAGGCCTCATCATTGTCAAACTTATCTACATGAACTATGGATTCTTTAGAATATAAGTTGAGGGTGAAGAGAGGAAGTAGATTATTGTGAACAACTGGTGTTAGGGTATAAATGGCATGGGTGTCAAATAGATTGGTATTATCAAGGTATTCATAAATGTTGTGATTGGACTCTGCTTCATTGTTGTCATTATTGTCACTATTCATTGGCATTAGAACATGAATAAGATACATGGGGTCATCCCCAAGTGGTTTAAATCTAAGACCATAGGTTATTTTATACCGAGTTATAGAGATTGGCTATGGTGTGCCTTGTTGGTTTGGCCTAAGGCCTCCCCCTTCATAGGCTTGATTCTCCATGATCCTATTAGGAATAGGGTATTTGGCATTTTTGTAATAATTATCCAATTTATAATTATATAACAAGGATTCATCTTTGACAAGTGGGTCTTCTTCTTGGCTAGTGGCTGGTGTGAAAATGATAGGAGCTAAACTGTGTAGTTTCTCTTTGCCCTTCTACTACAATTCCATGCAAGGTAGCTTGGATTTATGTCTTCCATAGGACTTATGATTCTGGGACAGATTGGCAATGTGAAACATGTCATGGATCAAATACTCCCCTATGCTATTGGTTGAAATGGTAAAATGATTAAACAATTCAGTAGGTGGCATATGGGAAAATGAATCAAGACTATTTAGGTCTATGCAATTGGCCTCTGGAAAGTCAATGATTATCTCTTTTCCTTTGTCCTTTTTGGGAACTAGATGTAGGCCAAAGTGGCAATTATAAATTTTGTACTCAACTTCCAAATGTTTATAATGTTCATAAGGCTGAAAATCTCCATTGATGGTGACCTCCATCCCTGAGTGAGATAACTTGAGACACTGGTGCAATGTCGAAGGGATTGCACAAATTTCATGTATCCAACATCTACCCAAGAGAAAATTATATGATAGGTCTAGGTCTAACACATGACAAAGTGTATCATGAGTCAAAGTCCTAATGATAACTGTAATTATGATGGTGCCTTATGATTCTTGATCTTCATTTTCATAGACCTTGATAGCAATTATCTCTAGCTAGAAATTGGTTGTTGTGTATCCAAGATACTTGATGAGCTTTAGAGACACAATATTTAGGCTTGATCTATTGTCTATGAGGATATGTTTCACTTTGTGTGATGTTATGACAAATTAAATGTACAATATATTATTATGGAGAGGGCCAAGGGATGACATATCACTTTGGTCAAAGGTTAATTGTTAGCCTAGGGCTAGATGTCTAACTAAAGCTTGGAATTCATTTGGATATATGTCATTTGGAACGTGTGATTAGACTAGAAACTCTGTCAACATGTTCTTGTGGATATTATATGTATGCAACAAATACAAAATGGATATTTGTATGGGTATCTTCTAAAGTTATTCCACAATATCAAATGTCTTTTCCTTCACAATGGCATATGGCTTGTTCCTAGCCAGAATGGTGAGTTGGATGGGTTTGGTTGCAGGTGGTTGTGGGCCATGGATGGTAATCTTTGACTACTAAGTTATGATTGCACAATCAAGAATAGAGATATGACCATTGTTTTTATAAAATGATGGTGGTAAGGGGCTATATAGGATAAGTCTCAGTTGCTAGTGCACTTGTGCATGGTCACAAGGAAAGTATGAGTTATCTGTATAAGGTTTGAGGACAAGGCATGACCTATTTTTGGTTCTTAGTAATAAATGGATAGGTGTATGATCTGGTATCCTACTGACCACATAATTTTAGCTAGGATCTTGAAGACAAAAAAAATCCATGAAATGGAAGGAGGTACAAATAAACCTAAAGATATACCTATTTTAAAGTAGTTGAGGATGAGGAAGATGAAGATGCATATGAACAAGTGAGACCTAGTGTTCCCAAAAGGAGAAGTCTCTGTGTTTAGACATGCGGTAGAGTAGTGATGCATTTTGGATGCATTTTTTAGGCTAAAAAATTGATAGGTGTATTGGTACACTAAGAAGCACTAGAGTTATGATTGCTCCACTTGTGTCATGTTTGGCATGATTGGTAATTGAAGGATACATGTAGAAGAACAACTAAGACCTAGTGTTTTTAGAAGGATAAGTTTGTGTGTTTGGAAATGCAATAGATAAGGATACATTATGGATGTGGGATCAAAAACTTAGTAGGTGCAGTGATGTATCAAGTATCATGTTGACTTTCAAGGAATTGTTGATTGATCTAGTGAACTTGTTTCATGTTGATATATTGGTGTCTATGTGGAAAAGTCTAGTTTTTACTTATGTGAGATCTTCTGTCCTCACTACTATCAAGAGTGTTACATGCACAAGTTGTTATTCAAGGAGTTGATGTAGCATGATTCCTACATGCTGATCTCTTTTAGGGAGAGATAAATAGATGGATGAGGCAAAGAGTTGTTGGTTTACATTTGAATAAATTACTGTATAGGTTTCTAGTAGATGTGTTGAGGGAGTATAGGATATTTAATACCTTCATAGAGATTCAAAGTATTTATTAGATGTTGCTTCTATGTGTTGATGACATGTTGGATGCAGGGCCCAACATGATGACTGATGTGATGACTCAAGTGATAAGGATGTGATGAAGGTGGTAGGAGGATAAAACTAAGGATGGAGATGCATAAGGATGGGAAATCAAAGAAGTACCCCACTTATTACATTATGAGTTGTCTTCCTAGGAGAATCCTTTAATAGAGGAGAAGACATGTTATGTATTGTGTATTTGACTCATTAGGAGTATGAAGCCCTGTCATGACATGGTGAGTACTAAAATGGATATTTCCAAGCACTGGGAATTATGAGAAGTTCATGGTAGAATATTTAATGGAGGATTGGTCTATGTGTGGAAAATTGATTTGTCACTTTAGGTGCTACAATCTAATATGGAGGAGTAAATGGTGACAAATCTAGTTGGGTCAGAGAAGTTTTATTAGTGCAATAAAAATTTTACTAAGTTTGTGTCAAGGTAATAGTGGGCATAGATGGATAGATAGTTTTAGAATACTTAGGTTTGCTAAAAACCTATGTATATTAACTTCAAGTAGGAGTATGTTAGGTGTGAACTCACTATTCATAGTCACTATTCACAATCACTATTCCTGACCATGATTCATGGTGATGTGGCACGCTGGTGATGTGGATGGCTAGTGATGTGATAGGGCCCATGGAGGGTCCCAAGTGTGATCAAGTTGATTTGATAGGAGTGGGGTGTATCACTCCACTAGAGGACATGTGTTTTGTCCCTAGTAGTTATATGTGGTTTATATTGGTGTACAAAAGACAAGGGGTCATGTATGGTTCAAATTTATAAGGTAGCCCTAGGATTCACATGTATGGTTAGAGTCAAAAGGTGATTATAACACCTTTTGGACTCTTTTGTTCACATGTGAAGATGAAGACAATAATACACTATTATAAATTGACCTTACATGTGTGATTGGAGTATAATTCTTGGAGTCACATGGGGTGGATTGGATCTTGTCTAAAGTGGAACATCTACTTTTTTAACCCTTGATGATGAAGACAAGATAAATAATATTTGGTGTTTGGAATCATATGTGGAAGTGAGACGTAGATTTTGGAGCCACATGATGGATCTTATCTAGTAGAGGATCAATTTTGATGACTTTTGCACATGACGACAAATAGATTTGAGGATAAAATGACACCCAACTCAAATGTGGAAAAGTTTTGGGGCCACTATGATGTTTCTCTCCCCCACTTCTCTTCTCATTATAAATAATATTAATAACATGATTTCTCTTTGTATTTTTTATCCAGTTAGTGAGTCCATGCAAGTTTGATGTTTCAATGAATTTTCACTTGTATTTTTGAAATAAAGAGAGAAGAAACTTGAGAAGGGTATGGTAGAATAACTTGGTATGATGTGCACAAAATAATCAAATGATTATAGAGAGTTATTCTTTATCTAGGGAGGAATGACCTGTAGATAAGAAAGAACTAAATAAAAGAATTTGATTGGTTGGATAGTTGGGTGGATTACTTAGCGCAAGATAGATCTGAGAAGCAAGAGCTTCTTAGGAGGATATCAATCCAAGTTATTAAACAATTAAGTTCAAAAATGAAAGATAAAATACTTACATAAATGATAGAATAATACTGAAATGAATACAAGAAGCACTTGATAAATAAATTGACTAATTATAGCAATTAATAAATCTACACTAATGTTAAATAGATTAGGTATAGTTCATAAAATAGGGCATGGGTTTGTGATCAAGTAGGGCATCTAAAAGTGAGATTTAGTTGGAGCCTTGTTTTTATCTATTTAGTTGTCATTATTGTTGTTGTTGCAGTTATGGTTGTTGTTATTGTGGTTGTTGATATTGTTATTGTTATTGCTTTGGCCTTCATTTTGATACTATTGGTTGTTGTTGTTATGTTTTAGAAAAGGGTTTTGATAAATAAATAGATTATGATTAGATGTAGATTCTCTATTATCCAATTTAATCTCTTTTTTCCAACATATTTTTAATGAGGTGCTTGATTTGCAGACAATAACATAGATTATGCCCATGAACATCATGATATTTATAAAACTCATTATTTGAGTACCAATCAAGATCAGGAATACCCTCAAGATAATGCTTTGGTATTAGACAACTAATCAGATTAGTAATAGCTAGATTACAAAAAATTACTTCATTTGGTTCTTCTAGGTCATTGAAAACCTGATGAGTAGGCACATTTCTCTTTAGAGGAGGAGTTTACAAAGGCAATGGTTAGTTGGATTTATTGAGATGGTCTAAGATGTTGTAAAGGTTGCACTTGCTGAATGGGTTTTTGGTGAGGAATAATTTGCATTTATAGAATTGGTTGAGTAGATGATGTTTGCACCTTTTAAACATGACACAAATCAGTTACTCCATTTCCAACAACATTCTTGTTGCAATTGAATTGCTTGAAATTTTCATATTTACTAGCTTGGGTTGGTACTGATACTTATGCTTGGACTTGGTTTTGGTTTTGGTTTTGGTCATTTCCTTGGGTTTGATTTGATGAGGTTAAATTGATAATCCCTTTGTTAATAAGAACCTTTTTGATTAGCAAAATTTTATTAATGATCTACTTGAAGGTATGTGCACATTGTAGCTCTAGATGGTAAGATATCTCATTGTGCAAATTTTTAGTAAACACAAAGGCCAATTATTTATTTGGTAAGCTATGAATGAAGTGGATAGAAAGTGATCTCCATTGTTGTACATAAATTGTGAAGCTTTCACTATTTTTATGTTTGGCTTGGGTCAAATCTACTAATGAAATCTAATGTTTGAGATTGTTTCTCTTAATTTCCATTTATTTCTTAATTTAGAAGCAAGTAATGAAACTAGTAAAAGGGGTGTGTAAAAGAACACTTAGTAAAAGTGTGCACATGATCCAAACGATGATGGAAACTCCTCTTTGGCTTGGAAGGAATAACCTGTAGATAAGAAAGACACTAGAAAAAGTGGTTATCAAAATAGCTGAGTGGATTACCTAGCATGAGCTAGATCTATGAAGTTTTTGCTTGTTAGGAGGCTATCAATCCATTGTTTATAACAATTAAGTAGATGTAGATGAAAATAAAGAATACTTGCATTCAATAACATGAAATTAAATTTATGTAAGAAGAGGAAAATGAAATGCTTATTTAATGAAAATGACTAAATATAGCAAAAGTGGGTCAATACTCTTGCTAAGATAGTTGGGGTTAGGTTCAAAAAATTAGAAAAGTCTCTATGAACATGCAAGAATATAGAAAATAGGGTTTGGCTAGGGTTAAGGGCTAAAAATAAATTATTATTATTTTTTCCATAGTGACCATCGACGGTTGGGTGAACTATCAGTGGTTAGGCTAACCGTTAGTGGTTGGATGTCTGTCGGTGGTTTGGCTAACCATTCATGATTTCCTATGTAATTCTAGAAATTTTCAAAAAGGGAAGTGAAAATTAGGTAGATGGTTAGGCAAGTGTAGGAATATGGGTTTAGTTAGAAATAGAAGGCCAATAGATGAGTTTGATCAAGTTGGGGTCTTTGGAAATGAAATGAAATGAATAAAATAGTAACAAGTTACTTGCAACTTGTTGGATAATAGAAGCAATTTGGATAGAGTGACAATAGTTTCGACTTGAAAGAAACTCAGATAGAGGTTTGGGTATCTATTGTTGCTAGTTACTGAAGGAATGTTGGATACCTATGTAGGAAGATTTGATAGCTTGGATACATATTTGTGGATTTATAGATCCTTTTCACTTCTTCCTCTCATTTTATAAGATGAAGTTACTAATTATGTAGGAAGAAGTTGATAATTAGATAGGAGGATAAAGTTTCCATTTATGATGATTCAAAGCTTATTTGCGTAACAAAAGGTAAGTTACTAAATTGTGCCATGTTTATCTCGTACACAGTTGGAAATGGCTTTAAAGTAGGCTGATGACTTGACCATTAGTGGTCAGGCTAACCATCTATGATTAGGCTAACTATTGGTGGTTGATGATCCAAAGGAAAATGGGTAAAATTAAGTTAAAAGGTGGTGGATTAAAAGGTTAAGTTAGAGGTGTTGAGTTAGTTTTTTGATAAATTTAAGTTAGTGAATGAGTTTAGTTAACTAGGTGATCAACTAAACTCGAGGGTGGATGAGGGTCAAGATGTTTTGACATCTAAAACTATCATGTGTAGTTTTTGAGTATCTGCATTTTCCCCCTTTTTGTTATGCAACTTTGATTTAAAAAGTGACAAAACAAAAACAAATAGATTAATGATTATGGTCTGATTGCCCCAAGTATGGGAGGAGGTGTTCCCCCTCAAACTAGGAGTCAATGAAATGAAAATGAAATTGGGTCAGGGTTTGATAAACACTAAAGGGTGAGTCATGAGGTGATTGACACAAAAGGGTTAGGCATTTTAGATGCAAACACATGCATAAAATGTGACTAGGTGTGATAATCAAGATCGTGCAAAGACTAAAGTTATCAATGTTGGTAAAAATAGGGTCTATTCTAGAGGGAATTATGATAGGGGTAACCAGTACATAGTGTTGGTAATAGATAATTAGGTCATTCTTATCAAGCCCATTAGATAGGGTCAATGTTTATCATAGGTATCTAGGGTAGGAAGCGCTCCCTTGAATAACACAAATGGTTGAGTTACACATGAGGTGGTACGAATTGTAATTTTTTTAAAATGGTAAGGTTGGTTAGTGTAGTCAAAATGACCAATGTAAGGTCATCACAAAACATGCAAATATTTTAGGTTAAAATTAATAACGTCAAGGTGGATGTGGTTAAAAGGGTGGTGGGGTGAAGAAGGGTAGGCTCTAAAAGGTCAAATTCTGGTAGGGTGGAGATTAGGTGATCTCTTAAAAGTTTAGCACCTGGGTAGGGTGCCATGAAAAGTGAAAAAAAAGGGGGGAACCCTAACCATCGATGGTCAAGGGTTTACCCAAGGTCAACCATCGATGATCATCCTGACCATTTACAGTCATGAAAAACCATAAAAATCTAAGCTAATAAAAGGTAAAAATGTAAAAGCAACATTATCTTTTAACATTTGGTGAGTGTTTCTCTTTGGTGAATTTGTGCCTATTATCATTTTGTGCTTGAGCTTACTGAGGTGGATTTGATTGATTGGATAATTATGTGTGTGGGTTTGACTGAGTGTTGAGTAGATGGAGGATGGATGAGGGCATGACTGAGTGATAGATCGAGGGATTTGACCATGTCAGTAATCACAAAAGGAGGTAAGTTATATTTTGAATTTTGATAGGTAGTTGATGGAATTTGTTTGAATGTTGTATTGAGTAAATTCAATTGAGTTTGATAGTGATTATAAATTGGGTTAGGTAGGTTTAAGGTGGTTTGACCTAATTTACATTTTGGTTAAAATGGATCAAATTAATGGATGTAAGGGATATTGGAAGGGTGTGTTGGGTTTGAATTAGTAGGTAGATTAGTTGTAGGTAGATGGTATTGTAGGGTATAGGTGTTTTATGGAGGTATTGATAGGTTTAGGGTTTGAGGTGCACCACCAATGGTCACACATAGTGACCATCAGTGGTTAAACTCAATTGTTAATGGTTAAGCACTAGGGGTAAAAGGATCTATAGGGACCATTGATGAATCCATGAACCATTGATGATCGAAGGGTTCGGGTAGTGTGTGTTAAAAAAGGTGTAAGTTTTTTTTAAAGGTGTGAAAGTGTTGATATTTAATGTGTTTTTAAAATGTTTTAAAGTGTTTTTAAAGTTTTTGTCTTTACATTTTTGGAAAAGGGAAAGTTGATTAACTTGTTTAAGGGGCTGATTGTGTTGAAACTGTGAGAGTTGAAAGGGGTTTAAAGTGGTTTAAGAATTGTGTTAAGTGTGAGAAGGTAGTTATTGTTTGAAAACATTTGAAAGCATTTTAGTTGGTAAAGTGAAAAAATGTTGAAATGTATGTGTAAATGCTGGTAAAAATATTGGAAATGGGTTAAATGGTTTAGTAAAGGGTTGTAAAGTGTGTATGAATTGTGGAAAACGGGATGAGGGATTATGTGAAAGAGATGTTAAAAGTGTGTAAAAGGTGTTAATATGGGTAAACACTTTGGAGAGATATTTATAGTGGATGAAGGTCAATGTTGAAAGGTTTAGATAGGATGAGGGTTTGGTGGTTAGTGTTTAACGAATAAAAGTGATTAGGTGGTGAAAATGATATGTTAGGGTTGGTGTTAGATAGAGGTATTGGGTTGTGTGAGTGTGAGAGGTAATAATGTAGATGTAAATGGTGTGGTGTGTAATAGGTTTAAAAATGTAGGTGTAGGTTGGTACTAAGATTGATGTGAAAAATTAAGTAGGCATGCTAATTTTATTATTTTGTAGGCCCATGAGTAAATCCAAATGAGGGACTAAGTCCCTAAGATATTCACCAAGGTTTGGGATGCAATGACTGATGACAAGTGGAGACATATGGAGGAGGTTGGCCTAGGGTCCATGAGATATTAGCATCACCTACCATGGGATGTGATAATGATTATGACACTCATTAAGAGATGGGATCTAGCCATAAACACATTTTGTCCACCAATGGGGGAGATGATTATCCTCCTAAAGGATATTAAATGAATTACATGGATACCCATTTGAGGGGAGATGATTTATCATATAAAGAGTGAGGAGTGAGACTACCACATGGACCTGATCTATGGAGCGAAGTGGGTCTAGGATAGGTATCATGCAGGTGGTGTTTTTTATGAGCCACTATATTAGAGGGTCATAGGGGACAAATTTTTATTGACCATGATGATGATCAGGGTGTCTTGCTTTGCATTTAGATTTGAGTAGTGGCCAATTCCCATGTCTATTTTTGGGAGTACTAGTGGAGATGTTATTAGGGAGGACTGTGTTTGGTTGGGCCCTCATGTTATTAGTATAGATATATAGGGAGCTCTGGGCCTTTCAAGCACATAGGTAGTACAACATTAGTGTGGGGTTTGTGCTCTATTATTAGGCGTATTAACACATACAAGTTTTAATACCTTTGGGACTACCATGGGATGGGTATGATTCAATAGAATATAGAGTGGGTTTCGTAAGGTAGAGAGGAGATTGTGTGCTAATTAGGGCTGGTGGTGGTGCTAGAGACATAAAGTGGTTTAAAGATGCTTTTGATGGGTTGGTGGAGATCGACATAGTGTGGAGGCTGTATGTGAGCTAGCTTTGGTGGGTAGGGTACAAATAACACACACTATCATTATAGATATGGTGATGGATATATAGAAGATGGGATAGTGAGACTGAGCTTGTCCTATTTGATCAAGTTTGGAGGCAATTCAACCTCATGCAGGGGATTCCACCAGACTTCTTTGAGATACAGGAGGGAGGACATATAGTTCTTGCTCTAAAATTTGTAGCCATAGGATGTCATTTTGGACCATGAGGAGCTACTGGTGAGAGATACCATATATGATATAGGTATTGTAGATGGTTATGTGGCATAGTACCATGCTTGATATGTAATGGCTAATTTTGGATGGGGTGATAGGGGTTAGCAGCCCATGGATGTGGATCCTACTAGGGCACCAACATAAGATGGATAGGTGGTAGTAACACTAGCAACATCATAGGCCCAGGTTATAGGTTTATAGGGATAGGTGACTGCTTTACAGGGGAAAATTGTCACCTTATAGGGTTAGGTGGTGACATTAATTAGATATTAGGATCAATCAAGGATCTCTCTTGGGTTAGTGACCCATGAGAGAGATTAATTGAGGCAAAGGTTAGGAGAAATGACAACACCATTAGAGGCACCTACAAGAGGATCAAACATGATTTAGATGACATGGGACTTAACCACCATTAAGGAGTTGAGATACTATGAGGTGATAGTGCTGGCATAGTTTCCATTAGAGATTAGGTATGGAAAGTACATGGCTAACTTGGCATGTGGTCCATCAATAGCTACTCCAGGATAGTAAGTTGCTATAGTGGGTCATGCAAGGAGTTTAGGGGGACCACCACCAGATGGTATTACAAGTACAGGTGCTGGTGGTAGTGGTGCCCCAAGGGCCTGATATGTGTATATGTTTTTGATTTTTATACCAGCCTACATGTTGATGATGAGAGATGTATATATGAGAGAGAGATTTATACATTGTGACATGTGTCTCTTATTAGATGGATATGATGTATACAGTGACATGTAGTTCTATTATTATGATGTATATGATTATTATGGTTATGGTGTTCATGATCATGATTATGTTGATGATAGGTGGTCCATCACATATACATAATCATGTCATAAACAAAATCATTACATGACCATCATCAAAACTCATTCGTAATGATTTTGTTTATTATGATGATTATGTAATGATTTTGTTTATGACATGATTATGTATATGTGATAGATGATGTGATTAGGTCATGGGAAATATTGTTCATAGATGTTTATTTTTTGTTCACTAGATATATATGTTATATATGATCATGGATGGTTTTGATTATTGTCATATTATGATGTTTTTTATGATGTGATAGATGATGGTATAAATTATGTATATATGATCCTATTAAAGAAAATGACTGCATAGTGTATAAATGTGACATGGTTTTTATGTGGTTGATATGATATGACTTATGGATAATGTGTATGTTATATATGGTAAATGGTATATGACATGGTTTATGTTATTTGTTGATATGATATAGTTTGTAGATAGGATTATGGATATGTGATTATGGTTATGAATGTGGTTCATTTATGGTTCATTAGTTTTGATGTTTATGAATGTGCATGGTGTATGTTTTGATACAAGGAAATGGTCTGATGCTCATGCCCCATACTTTATAAGGTGATTTTAGTGTAGGCATATGATGACATTTTAATGGATAATATGGTTTGTTTTGTGTTTTGATAGATATGATGTTAAAGATTATGGATGATTTATGTGACGATAAGATGAGGGAATCAAAATGTTCTTATGATTTTGAATTTTAATATTTTGATAGTTTTTGGTGATTATATTACGGATGATGTGTTTGTTGATGGTTATGATCTTAGATAAGATGCTTTGGATCGTTGTTTTGGATGACATGGTTTATGATATGAGTGATGATGTGATGGATGTTTGGGGGCATAGATAGGATATGGTTCATAATGTTGTGATGTATATGAATTATTGCATTGATGAAACTGATGTTGCGAATGTTTTGATATAATATATGATATGAAGATATGATGAAAACACATAAAGTAGGTTTAGATAACATATTAAAATGTGGAAAAGAGATAAGGATCATGAGACATATGTCCACGTGAACTAACAAATAGAGGGTAAGAAAAAGGCAAGAAGTGTTCATTGACAAAGGCCTAACAAAATCAAAGTTGGATGTGAGTTAATGAAAATAAGCCTTTTGAATGATTTGCATGAGCATGCTTCGATTGAAAAAGAAGGTATTGTGATCACTTTATGTCAAGTAAGCTCATAGTCCCTTGATTTTTTACAGAGGGTATGAAGGGAAGGTAGGTGATAGGTAGATGGTTGAATGGGAAATGGGTAATATGATAACTAGATGTGGGTTAGCTTGCCCCTTATATAGGTGACCAAAGAATCCTAATAGACAATTTCATGCCTTAATATAATTGTGTAGATTGATCAATATAGGAAGTATACTAATGCAATTTATAAAATCTGATTATGGCTCGCTTAATTTGATTTTAACATAGGGTTATTTATTACTTTTGTTACTTGGATAGGTTGGTAAAGTTGATTGATGAAAGAAAATTCAAATGTTTGTTTTTAAAAAACGTACCTTATCCCTCCTTCAAGGGAGTGGTATAAAATTTGGATTGTTATAGCTATCCTTCAAGGGAGCAGTCTATCTTTAAGCAATTTAATTGTTGGGTAGTTGTCCTTCAAGGGAGCAGTCTGCTATGCTAGAGATATGAACCCAAGTGATCTTTTGGTATTCTAATTTGATTTTGACTAATAGTTTTAGACATGGACAAGTCTATATAGGTTTAGAGATCTACCTTTATGGAGGCAAGACTTTTAGCACAAAAGGTTAATGATAGATGAGGGAAAATTATTTGAGAGACAAATAATCATGGGATTCCATTTGATTAGAGACTAAAAGTATCCATGAGAACCATGCCATGGGTAGAGTCATGGTATCCATGCTTAAGATTAGGCTATAACTATGACGTATAATCACATGGTCCTATGTTGTAATCAATTGTCAACAAGAAAAATAGGGATAGGTAGGAGGAGGTGAAAATATTATAAACCACGAGCTTAAGTTAGACAAAAAGGTGAGTTTGATCCTTATTTTAACAATAGAAAAGATGCATATGAGAAGCATTGATAGGCTTAGGCTCTAGTTTGCCTTCGGGAGAGGAAAAATGATAAGCTCCTGATCCATACTTATGGGTTATGATTTAGGGTCCAAGCCAATTGAAAACAAACTTGCATCTCTTATTTTTTTCCATATCAGTTTCATGTTGTTTTTTCTTAAAGATGAGGTCTCTGATATTGAATTCTCAATCTTTCAGGTGTTTATTATAAGCACACTTGATTTTTTATTGATAGACATGAATATGATTAAGCATGGTAAGGTGATGTTTTTCAAGGAGTTTAAGACATGCAAGACATTTTTGATGATAATCACTCTCAAAAAGGATCTCGTGTAAAAGTATGCAAAGAGAGGGTATCTGGACTTTGAGAGGTAAGACTACCTCAGCTCCAAAGACAAGAGAGAAAGGGGTAGACTCATATAAGTTTGAATGCTAGTGTGGTAGGCCCATAAAGAGAAAGGCATGTTTAAGTTCCAATCCCAACCTAAAGCACTTAATACTTTGGTTAGCATTTTGGTGAGGGTTTTGTTAGAGGCTTCTATCTATCCATTTGCTTGTGGAGGATAGGGCAAGGAAAGTCTTAACTTGATGCCAAAAGCATCACAAAGACCTTGGACTTTATTATTTTTAAAATATTTTCCATTATTAGTGATGATCTTATGGGGAACACTGAAGTGGAAAATTATATGGTGATTGATGAAATCAATAATATTTTTAGCTTTGGTCAAGATAAAAGGGATGGATTCTACCCACTTGGTGAAATATTTGATAGCATAAATGATGGATTGGTGTCATTGTGAAGAATGAGGATTGATTTCCCCGATAAGGTCGAGACCCCATTTTAAGAAGGGATAATAGTCTTTGGATAATTGAAGGCCATGGGTCAATATGTGATGTAAGTTAGAACGCTATTAACATTTGACACACTTATTTACATAATCAAAACAATCCTGATTGAGGGTGGGCCAATAGTATCCAAGGTGAAGGATACATTTAGCGATCGCTAGGCCACTAAAGTATCCCCATAGATGCCATCATGTGTTTCCTTGATAGTGTGGGAAACTTCATGATTGTGAAGGCAATGGAGAAGGAGGCCATCGAAGCCATGTTTATAAAGGATTCCCCCTAATATGGTGTAACAAGAGGTATTCTAAATAAAATCTTATCAGACATTCTTTGAAAGGTTGGGAGGAACAATGCTAAGGTTGAGGTAGTTAAAAGTTTAGTTGTACTAAATGTCGGAAGGAGATGCCACTACACTGTAAATGGTAGGAAGGTCAGAACTAATATATAAAGGTGTGATAAAATGATGGATGGTGATAAATAGTTTAGATTCAATAGGTTGAGATGGGATTTGGAAAGGGAAGCCATCATATCTTTAAACTTGTTAGTAGATCAAAGAATTGACTAGATAAGATAATGATTGAATGATGTTAAGAGTACATCTATGAGTTGTTTTTAATTCAATAAGACATCACTTTTACATTGGTAGGATCAGTTGACCTAGTTGATGACCAATTAGGAGTCACCAAAGACATTGATGGTTTTAAATCCTAAGGATAGAGCGATTTGGAAACCTATGACCATGGATTCATACTCAACCACATTTTTGGTGCATTCAAAGTCAAGTTTAAAGGAAAGTGGAAAAGGTTCACCATTAATGGGAATGAGAATAACTCTATCACACCCACCATGTTGGCATTTAGAGCTATTGAAAAACATGGTTATTTGGTACGTGGGTTATTCTTGAGAAAGAATTACGATGGACTTGTCTAGAAATGTAAAAGGGAGTGGTTGATTGTCTAGTAGAGAAGATTTAACCAATTGGTTAGTGATGACTTGCCCTTTAATGGAATTTTTATGAATGAAATCAAGATCAAACTCAGCTAGGAGCATGAGCCACTTAGCCATACATTGGTTTTGGTATGGTTTAGAGTGCATATACTTGAGTGAGTTGGTGTTAGTGATAACATAGGTTTTATGATTAAAAAGGTAGTGATGGTGTTTGGAGGCCATAAAGACTAAGGTGAGGCAAATTTTATCAGGATGAGTATACTGAGTCTCATATCCTATAAGTGTGTAGCTAATGTAATAGATGGATTTCTCTTTGTTCTATTTATCATGATGAGCAAGCATTACCCCTAAGGAATGGTTCGTGGTGGATATGTAAAGCTAGAAGGGTTTGTATTATTTAGGAGGGATGAGGACATGTGGTAAGAGAAGGTACTCCTTGATTGAATCAAAGGTTTGTTGATAGTCCTTGGTCCACTTAAAAGAGGTTGACATCTATATGATAACTGGGAGATGAAGCGATGAATGGATTGGACCTTCCCCTATAGGCTATGAAGTTGCTTAAGGTTAGTAAGAGGAGGCATTTATAATATTGTTTTGAATCTAGTGGGGTCTACTTTGATTCCTAAAAGAGAGATGATAAAGCTAAGAACCTTTCCTGATAAGACCTTAAAAATACATTTCATAGGGTTAAACCTAACATGATAATGGATTAGTCAATCGAAGATGATCGTGAGAAAGGAAGTTGATCCTTGTAGTGTTTGTATTTCCCAAGGATATCATCCACATATTCCTCTAATATTTTGTGGATGAGATCATGAAAGATGTAGGTCATAGCACACTAATAGGTTGCTCTAACATTATTTAGACCAAAAGGCATGACCCTGTAATAGAAGGTTCCCCGTTGGGTGATAAAGGAAGTTTTATGCTGGTCTTTAGGAGTAATTAAGATCTAAATATATCCTAAGAAACTATCCATGAGAGATAACATCTCATAGCCGACTGTAAGATCAATAAGTTGGTCAATGTTTAGCAAAGGAAAATCATCCTTTGGGAAAGTGAGGTTGAGGTCATGAAAGTTGATGCAAAGGTGAAGTCCCCCTATAAGATTAATGATATGAATGATGTTAGAAACCCATTATGAATGGTCAATGGTGTGAATGAAGTTGATGGATAAGATACACTAGAGTTATTTGACAAGAAGGGCTATGCGAGGATGCATCGTATGAAGATTTTACCACACTAGCTTAACCTCAAGACATGTAACAATTTTGTGGAGGGAAATAAAAGGGTATTTTTTAGGAATATCCTGATAGGACCAAGTAAATGCTATGCTATAGTCATAAAGGAAATAAGGTTAATCTTGTTGCTCCATGGAATTTAAGGATTTATCAATTTTGACAATACGAGGGTTATATTGAGTAACCAAGTTGACATCGATAGTGGATTAATTTAGCATGGTTTTGTTATCAAGAGGAAGGGATTTATGGATAGAATAATCCCCTACACTGAGGTATGTTATAATGGAATAATCATCTTGATGTTGGATGGTGTTGATGGTAAGAGAGTCTTTCTCTATCATTTCAGGATGGATGAGAGGAAGAGTTTTAGTTCGGCCATTCTTGTGGTAGGTCAAGGGCCCCAAACTAATGGTATTGATAAAAAAATTTAGATGGGATGATTTCAAAGTCTTTATATTTTGAAGGAGATGGGGTTGGTGAGGATGGAACATCCTTGTTGATGGTGGTGATGGGTTTTGGTGAGGTGGGTTCTTTTGGTGATATGAACCCAAGGCCAAAAAACTCATGAGGTTTTTGAGTTTTGATTATGGGTATCTCATGAGGTCCCTATTCATAAAGGTTGAGACCAAACCCACTCCAAGTACACCTATAAAGGTAAGTTTTGGCAAAGGCTAGTTTGTTGAGATAAGATAAGTCAGAGGTGAATGGTTGGATAGATGAGGTAGTGGCAGAAGTGAGAAGTGGTTGATCAAGTCCCCCATAGATGAAATTTATTTGATTATTTAGGAGCCCAAAAGGGATGATGGTTTTGATGTTGGGATCATAGGAAGGGTCATGTTTGAGATTACCATACTCTTGTGGAGTAGGGAAAGCATCCAAGGCTAAAATATGATATTCCCCAAAGGAGAGACGTTAAAATGTTAATTCTAAAGGGTCTACTATGAGAATCTAGGAAGATGGGATAGATGAGCTATTTGAAGCTTCATCAACATTGTGGGTAGGAGTCCTATGGGTTTTGGCTGGTGATGAGGTAGTTTTTTAGTAGTTAATGGTGAGGTAGATGAGGGAGGAATAAGAACATTGTTAGGTTGATATGTCATATTGCAAGAGGAAAAAGGACTAAGGTGAGCTTTAATGGTAATAACTTGACCTTCATGTTCAAATTTGACACATTGATGTAAGGTATAAGGGACACAACTCATAGCATGGATCCAAGGGCATTTAAGTAACACATTGTATTGGAAATCTCCCTTTATAACATAAAATAGTTCAAAAATAGTATGAGGTTTCAAGTGGATATGGAGGACAATGCTCCCCAAGGTATTGGCCATGGTATCATTGAAGGAGAAAAGGACCACTGTACTTTCTAACATGATGTTCTTGGTCAACTAAAGTTGGTCATAAGCATGAGAAGAAATAATGTTGATACTAGCTCCTCCATCAATCATTACCCTTTTTATGTGGGTTTGATTGATGTATGTGGTGATGAAGAGGGAGTATTGGGATACTCAATATGAATAAGTGGTATTTCAGAATCCTAAAAGGTGATGAGGGTAAAAAGTTGAAGGGCTCCAACAAATGGTGAAAGAGGTTGTGGGTCATCTGGTTGAACCTCTATAAATTGAAAAGCCTCTATTATTGATAGATGATGGTGAGGTGAGGTGTTGATTAGTTTATAAAGGCTCATCTTCATCGATGTCTAGTGAAGTTGTTTCAACACTATCCATTGGATGGATGCAGAAGGGTTAGAGGGAAAGGATCCCAAAATGGATACAATGGGTTTTGGTGGTTGTAAAGGTGAGAGTAAAGATGTTTGGGTTTGGTTAGAGTGCTAAGGGGTAGAAGGTTATGTCCATGGAATAGACACTTTGGCTTTTCCATTATCCTTTTGTTGGGCCTGAGATCGGGTAACCATATGAATAGTGTGGATGGGTTGATTTTCTAGGTTTGATGATTGCTTTAGTTCCTCTTCCTCACTTTTGGGTGGGAGTGGGGGAGTAGGTAAATGTTGGATAGGTTGGTTGGGAAGTTTAGTTGGTGATGGGGATAAGAGAGGTTCATATAATAAGAGATCATCCTCATCATATAAGCTATGAACAAGTGCTTGGAGAGCTTTGCAATTCTTCGTGTCATGTCCCACTGCCCTATAGTATGCACATATCAAGTTATCATTGAACTAGAAGGGTTTGGTATTGGAAGGGTAGAATGGTTTGAAGGTGGTAAGCTAATGGAAGAAGTTTGAAATAACCTTTGTAGGATGGTTGAATAAGATTAATTTGAAGGTGTTGAAGGTGATGGGTTTATAGTTTTAAGGATGGGAGCCTTCTTGGAAGCATTTTTCACCTTAGAAGTTGTAGGTGGTGGAATGGTTTTAGTTGGTGGTTGGGATTGATTAGTTATGGTTGTTTTTGGGGTAAATGATTTGAGAGTGGAAGATTTGGATGATGAGGGGTTGGATATAGGTAGGAAAGTAGAGGTAGATAGGTTAGTTAAGAATGAAGGAGAATTATATGGTTTGGTAAGGGTAGGTGTAGGTAGAGAAAAGTGGGATGGTTTACTAGAGGAAGAATAATTAATAGGGATGGTAGAAGGATGGGGTCCTAAGATAGAAGATAAGTGGGAAGGAGGTGGTATAGGTCAAGTTCGAGGTAGAGTTTTGGGTAACTCCACCTTGTTAATTATTTTAGTTGGGGGTTTCTTTGGTGGACTAGATGGAGTTAAGTCCAACATCAAAGAGAGGTGAGTATGGGTAGGTGTGGGAAGAATTCCTAGATTCTTGATTAGTTTGGTAAGAGAGGCATAAGTTAATTTGGCCATGTTAATCAGAGGTGGTTGGGATGGTTCACTTATGGTTTTCAAAAAAGATATGTTTGATGGAGGATTAATAATGGGTTTAAGGATGGATTCAAGTAAGGTTGAGTATTTAGATTTGTTTTGGTAAGGGAGCCCAAGATGATGCCAAAATGTGGCTCTATCAAAGTTGGGTTGAGAAATGAATTCTAAACTTTTGACTAGTCTAGAAAATATTTTGTAAATGGGTTTGGTTCCTTGGTCATTAGTCTTAAATATTAAGCCCCTAGGTGAGAAGAGGGGATGGTTCATTTGTCCTTGTTTTTGAGGGAAAGTTCCAAAATTGTTGGTTGGGTGAACGAGGTAACCTTCTCTTATGGGATGGTTTCCAAGGAGAGAATGGATGGCTTTATGGTGGGGGAGGTAGATGTGGTGTCCTAAAGTGAATTAATGGACATAGTTTCTTCCTTTGTTTGGGTGTCCAAAGGAATGGAGGATGGTTCTACCACTTTAATGGGTAGAGTGGAAGAAGAAGAAATGGTTAAAGCAAAGATTGTCTCCTTTAGTGTTTCCATCATAGGAGAGGTAGATAAAGCTAGGGTCTCATCAAGTGAAGAAAGAAGGGTGGTTGATTCCTTCATGTGGGTATCCAAAGGAATGGAAGGTGAGTCCACTACTTTCATGAGTGAAATGGAGGAATAAGTAGTTGTGGTGTTGGTGACCTCAACAGTGGGCTCACTAATAATAATTTTGATTATATGTGCCTCATGAGAGTGAGATGATTTGGGTTTGTTATCATGGTGATGGGTAAAAGGAGCATGATTGGGAAAAGGTTTGTGAAAGATGTCAAGGGACTGATTAGGAAGTGCATTGGGATTATCAAATGCAAATACTTTTGAAGGTATAACATCTACTAATGTCATGTCTTATAACTCAGTGAAAGGCACAATGGTCATTCTCATTGTACCAACCAGGCACAAGGTGAGAAACATCAAATTGTTAGGGTGGTTTCACAGGTGGAAGTTGGATGAGGTTATATTTGATAATTTTTTCCAAAACTAAATCATAAGACTCCCCTATGGGAGTATATTATTTTGGAGGATCTCGGTTTTCGTTTTGGTTTTATTGATAGGAAGGGTTGGAGGAATTGGTTTGATGGGGTTGGTTGACAGTTGGTGGTGGAGCAATTTTTAGGACAACTGAATTTATAGATGATTTTTTCTTGGTATTGGGATGGTTAAATTGGTTAGTGTTTTTGGTGGATGGAGGATCATTAGATTTAAAGCTATAATTATTTTTCTATAGTTTCAATTTACCTTTGTCAATGGCTCAATTTTCAAGTTTATGTGCCATGGTGAATGCCTCATCAAAAAATTTGTAAGTTTGAACTTGAAGAGTGGGGGCATTATGTTTAGCACAACCATGAGAGAATATCTCAGTCATTTTAGGTTAGGGTAAGGAGAAATAAATTTGGCTGATGAGACCTCTCCATCTGACTACAAAATTGACAATTGATTCATCATCAACTTGCCTAATAGAATAGAGTTCAGTAATATAAACAATTTTAGATATATTTACTAAGAAGTGAACTAAAAGGATTTAGGCCAATTGGGAGAATTAAAATATGGATTTCATGGTGATATAACTATACCAATCAAGGGTTGGTCTTGATAAAGACATAGGGAAGGTACGAAGGAGGAGAGCATCATCATATGTGATCAAATAACAAGAATGACAAAATTATCTCAAATGTTTTTGGGGGTCCTCCTTACCTTAGAACTTGGAAAACTTAGGTAATTACCATTGAGGAGGATAAGCATGGATAGGAATGGATGGATGGATGGGTTCATTACAAATTTGATCATAGGATAAAAGGTTATGAGACCTAGAGATAGATGTCTCCAGGTTGGTCATTTTGTCTATTAACATCTAGACCAAGTCTGTTTGAGGTTGGGAAGCTATATAATTAGGTGGTAAATTTTGTTGAGGTTGGGTGGAAATAATCTATGGATAAGTGGAATAAGATGCTGAAGAAGCCATATATTGATATGTGGTCATAGGAGGTTGAGATAGTGCCCCATAAGGGTTGATAGGCACAAAAGGTTGGGTAGAGGGTACTATGTATCCTTGTGGGTTAGAAACATATTGGGAGGATGCCATGGGTACTTTTTGGGGGGATGATATGGGTTGGTTTAGAGGTATATTGAGGTTGGTAGATGGTGGTATGGATGTAAATTGGGTTAGGGGTATGAAAGTGATAGTTGGTTGTTGGTGGGTGGTAACTCTAGTGCTAATAGGTGGAAGTGTTTGACGTATGGAAAGTACCAAATTATGAAGTGGAGTAGAAATTATGGGGTTGGTTGAACTAAGGGGAATGGTAGAAATAGGGGTAGAAGATACTCCCATAATAAAAGGAGTATAGGTAACAAGAAGTAAATTTGATCTAATGTTGGAGGTATTGGTTGGGGTAGTATGTGTTTGGTTGTTGGTTAGGATGTTGGATGGAGTTTAGGGAGTGGTATTGGATGGGATATTGGAGGAACAGGAGGCATGAGTGATCATGGGTTAGGTTGAGGTGGTACCCACTAGAATATGGGGAGGCATACTATAATCAAGATCCATAGAAGGAATCAAAGAAAGAAAGGTATAGTTAGATAAGGTGTTAAGGTAATGCTGAAGAACCATAGGGTTATTATCAAGGAAGGAAATGACATCTGCATCACCCTCAACAACAATCTAAAACCTAGTAGGATGGGGAGAAAAATGAGGGGAACCCTCAACATTAAAAGTATACTCCATGGAGGAAGAATAAGAAGGTGGTTATTGGTTGGTTTCATTCCTCAGCTATTGTCTAGTAAAGACCATGAGAGGAAATAGGAGATAAAATGATTAAACTCACACCTCAAACAAATAACAAGTAAGAGAAAAGAACTCAATCTAATTCATACATAAACTACAAGTGAATTTAAACTTAGGTTTCTTGTTTAGATCACTTTTAGCTTATGCCTTAAAAAGTGTGAAAAATAAATTTTCCTTACAAATCAAGTACTAAAGAGGAAATCTGGGGTTGGTTTCAAGTTATGTTTAGGTGCTCAAGAGAGAAATTTGTATTGAACTTTAGTATGTGGCTTGGTATTGGGTTCTACCCCCTCACTTCACACACCACAATGATAAGGTTATTGGGTGCTTAGCTAAAATATACTAAATTTTAGAGTTTATACTCAACCAGAGAGCTAAGTTGGTTCTCCCCTTGGTAATGACCTCCAAGTAAGATTGTCAAGAAAGGGTAAAGTTTATTGCTAGGTTATGAAATCCTAGTTAGACCTCGTCTCAAGTATGTTTTGATTTGTTGATTGATTATGTGGTTTAGATAAGTGTGTGATAATAAGAGTGAGAACTATGATTAATTACTTTGCCTTTAAGTTACTAGATGAACTAAAAAAAGAAAGCAATCAATGTATGAAAAAGATTTATCTTAAGCCCAATAGAAATTTTAGATTTTATTTGATGAGCATAAAATAAAGGAATAAAAAGGGATGATAGGTCCCATTAGGTGTGCCAAAGTGTTTCTTTTGATTTTTGCTTGTTTCTTAATTTGGAACCAAGTAATGAAACTAGTAAAAGGGGTGTGTAAAGGAATACTTGGTAAAAGTGAATGTGTGATCTAGACGATGATGGGAACTCCTCTTTGGCTTGGAAAGAATAACCTGTAGATAAGAAAGACACTATAAAAAGGTATTTTTATCAAAATAGTCGAGTGGATTTCTTAGTATGAGATAGATCCAAGAAGCATATGCTTGTTAAGAGGTTGTTAATCCACTATTTATAACAATTAAGTTTAAGTAGATGAAAAGAAAGAATACTTGCATTCAATAACATGAAATTAAATGCATGTGAGAAGAGTAAAATTAAATTCTTGTTCAATGAAAATGACTAAATATAACAAAAGTGTGTCAATACTCATGCTAAAATAGTTGGGGTCAGGTTCAAAAAATCAAAAAAGTCTTTATGAATAGGTAGGAACATAGAAAATAGGGGTTGATTGGGGTTAAGGGGATGGAAATAACTTGCTATTATTTTTTTCCATAGTGACCATCAATGGTTGGGTGAACCATTAGTGGTTGTGCTAACCGTCGGTAGTTGGATGTCTGTTAATGGTTGAGGTGACCATTGACAGTTGGGCTAACCATCAGTGGTTGACTATGTAATTCTAGAAATGTTCAGAAAGGAAAGTGTAGATTGGGTAGATGGTCAGGTGAGGGTTGGAATATGGGTTTGGTCAGAAATAGAAGGCTAACAAATGATTTTGATCAAGTCAGGGTATTTGTAAATGAAATGAAATGAAGAAAATAGTACTAAGTCACTTGTAACTTGCTGTATAGTGGAAGTAATTTGGCTAGAGTGATAGTAATTTTACCTTGATAACAACTCAAATAGAGGTTTAGGTATTTATTACTATTTCTTGCTGAAGGAATGTTGGATACATGTGTAAGGAAGATTTGATAGCTTGGACATAGATTTGACAATTTTTGGATCCTTGTCACTTATTTATTCTCTCTTTTTATAGGATGAAGTTACTCATTGTGTAAGAGGAAGTTGATAATTAGATAGGAGGATAAATTTTACATTTATGATGCTTTAAATTTTCCATTTACGATGCTTTAAATCTTGTTAGCATCACAAAAGGGAACTTGATAAATTGTGCCATGCTTATCTCATACACAGCTAAAAATGGCTTTAAAGCAGGTTGATGACCTGATCATCAATGGCCAGGGTAATCATTGATGGTTAGGTTGATCACAGGTAGTCAATATCTAGAGGAAAATAGGTGAAATTAATTTAAAAAGAGGTGGATTAAAAGGTTAAGTTAGAGGTGGTGAGTTAGTGTTTTGATAGGTTTAATTTAGCAAATGAGTTTAGTTAACTAGGTGATCAACTAGACTCGAGGTCGGATGAGGGTCAAGATGATTTGACATTTAAAACTATCATGTGTAGTTTTTGAGTGTCTACATAGATTGTAAGAGAAATTCTACACATTTTTTTTGAATGGTCATCAAAATTAGATATTGAATTCTTTGGAAATTTTAGACACCACTCCAAATCCTGTCCTACTAGAATCTTAGGAAATAAAATTAGGAGGTATATGTCATTGTAAGCCACTATGATTTAGATCATCATTAAAACTCTACATAATCTAACTCCAATACCTAAAATTCCATTGATGCATTCAATATTTATTACTCTTATTGTGTTAGTCAACTTTTTGACATGGTTATTATACTCAATCAACATGCAATGATATGATCTTGGGTTCAATGATCAATTTATGCCACTAGGCATATTATCCATTTTATTCATAACTCCTTAGAGCTCCTCAACTAAACCATAACTTCCTACGATGTAACAAATCATCCCTACTCAACTATGCCACCTTAATGCTTATATTAGTATCCTTTTTTTAGGAGTTTCTCTCTGTACGAAAAGGTATGGAAATATATTGGAAAACCAATTAGTGTTTTAGATACCCTATATTTATCTTTTTATTCTCATGAAATTTCATTCATCAACTCTAATCCTAAGTCCCCTTTCTAGGCTCTTATAGATTCATATTAGTCCTTTTAGGTCTTACTTGTAACTTTTCATACACAATCTTATATATATGTACAGACATATACCATCTCAAAATTTAAACTCAAAAATCCTTTTGTATACATAGAAATATAAAATTTCCAAAATTTTTGTCAAATTTCATTGGTGGGATCACTTTATACACACATTTACTTGTTCAAACCCTAGAAATAGGGTTTCCTACAGTCTAAGAACCTGAGAGCATTCAAAATGCTCATACTTGCTTTCTACATGGTTTCAAAAGGTCCTGTAAGTTTCCTAGAGTCTAAAATATGTATCCAAATGTTATTAAATCTTTATAATGTCACACCTATAACTTTGTTCATCATTTAAAACTAGTTCTTTGTCAATTTGTGCATGCAGACACAGTTTATAGGTTTAGTGAGGGACTGTTATTGAGTTTAAGTAGTAATAAATATTTAAAATATTATCACAATGTTAATAAGGATAAAACACAACCTTTAAACCAATATCAAGTATTTAAAGTCCTTTTCAAATGTCTACCACATCTGTCTCAATAGGTTTTACACAAGGACAATGTATAACTCAAAAAAACATAGGGAGTAATTAACTTGTTAGTTATCTGCTCCTCAAAATGAATGAAATCATCATTGATAAATTCAATAATGTGTGAGAATAGACTAACCAATATTATTGGTACTCAGATAAATCTCCCATAACATTTTTTTTACATAAAAATGTTTTCTTAGTCCTTAAAACACAGACTCAGGACAGGGAACACAAGTTTGTTTTGAACCTCTCATCTTTCATATAGGAAAACAATATCAGAAAACACAAAAGATTTCAAACATACAATGTATTGAATTACCAATGATATTAAGATGTTTAAAACATATATTTATCCATGCTCTTAACACATTCTCCATTTGCATAATCTATTCCATGCATATTTAGATGATGCAAAGTCTACAATAGAATTGTCTTCAAACAAACAACTTATATTCTTATTCTTGTGTTTTTTTTTACATTTATTATTCTAAACCACTTACTATTATTCTAATTTCTTGGATGACATTCAATACATCATTAATAAACCAAAACATCCATTTTAAATACTTCAAAGTAGCATAACTAATTCTTGTATGTTAACTAAATACCTATCCACTCTCTTACATGACAAGATGACTCAACATGGGTGTTGTTAACCCTTTATTGGAACCTAACCACCTAACACAACATCTAAAATCCTTGAAAAAAAGATTTATATCTCTTACATTCCCTTTTTAGACCTCATACACATCAGCATTGCATCTTTACAAATTTGAATTTTCAAATGAGGAAAAAGGTGGGAAACCCTTTATAAGACTTTAACTCAAATATTTATTTCTTGTAGGACTCCTAACCTAGACTCCATAATTTTTATGACCTCAAAGAAACAAAATGAATCAAAATTGGGGCATTTTTATAAGTTTGGAGATTCCCATTCATCATACTCCCAAGGGGAGAAAATTTTCAATTTTCTTCATTCAAAATCTCATATAAATGTGTGTGCTCTTGACTACAACACTTGTACCTTAACTTCTTTATCCTCTTTTCCATCCACTTAATGCTTTGATATGCCTTTCTCTACTTGTAATTCCTCTACTTGTATCTTTTTTTGCTCATTATTCCTTGTCTTATTTCAAGATCCTCTTCCATCTTTAAGTCATTCAATAAAAATTACCATTCTCTATCTATTGCCTCCTCTAACATTGTTGTTTCTGCTTGTTAATCAACATGCCTATTCCATATTATACTATTTTATTTCTATGTTGAACATTCAAAGGTCTCATGATTTCCCATATTCTTGTTGGTAACCTCTATTTTATTGTCAATTTGTTCCTTTTTGACTGTCTAATCAATCAACTCATCACTTTGTCTCTCATCTTCATAGATTGGTGAATCATTCACCTTCCATTTCACCTGTTCATTACTTTCCTCAAGAACTTCATGTGCTTCTTGATTCTTTACTACTCTAATTTAGTCATCAAATAAACCTATTTTATCTTTATACAAAACATCATCTTCATCTTTATAATATTCATCAAAAATTGCTTTGAATGCATTACCTGTTGTTCCCTTGCCTTCTTGGTCCAGCTTTGTTGCCTTTATATGGCATGCTATGTCTTATTTATCACCTACTCTTTACTTCTCATATATACAGTTTTATTAATCAAGTAGTTCTCCATCTTTTGACTAGTAAGACACTTCATCTTTAGTTGTACCTTCACTCTTCCATTTATCAGTTTTTTCTCCCTTATGGACTGTTGTCCAATCAATTTATTCATTCTAATCATGATCCTTAATTTATATGTCCTCACTTGCATTCAACCATGACAAATAAATGTTAGAATGAAAATTTTGAGGCTCAATTTCCTCTCTTTGTTCTTCCATGGTAAGTTGTCTTGCCATCTTCTTCAACTATCTCTCCATATGTTCCATTACTTGTTGTTTTTCCCTCTCCTGTATTCTTTCTCTAAAGTTTCACTTGACTCTTTTCTTGATCTTGATTCCACACTTCAAAATATAAATATTACACATCTATAATAACTCTATATCCATCCTTGTCAATGTATCCTTAATTTATTTTATCTCTATCTCCATCATTCTATCACTATGGCATTCTAATTTAACCATGTTTTTCACTTTTCTTTCTACCTCTCTTTTCATTTTCATCTTTAGTACCTTACTTGGGTACATAATCTTCCTATTTTTGGCCTCATTTGAACCAATTTATTCTTGTTCACACTTGGAACCCCTCTCACTCTTTATCTCAGACCTCACTAGGGCCTTTTCTCACACTTGTCCTTCTCACTAGGATTATCTTCTCTTTCCTAAGCTCTGTTTATGAGCTTCTCTCTCTTGAGCTTGTTAATAGCTCTCCTGTTTTAGGGATTACCACCACACTATGTATAGTTTTATTTCTTCACCTATCACATACCATAATCAATACATCCAAACTAAATACTCAACCACAAAATAAATCATACCTTCTTTTTATCTACTTTCTTACTCTATCTTTCAACAAGATTCCTTGCAAACTGCCTCCTTACTTGCCTTTAAATTCATGTAACATGAACTATAACAATGTAATTAATATTACTAGAGCATATAGATGGATTTGATACCACATGATGTAGATCATCATTCAAAATTTGCACAATCCAACTCCAATACATGTAATTCCACTGATGCATTCAATATTGATTACTCTTATCATGTTAGTCAACTTCTTGACATGGTTCTTATACTCAGTCAACATGCAATGATATGAAATTTGGTTTAATGATCAAATTATGCAATTAATAATATTATCCATTCTATTCATAGTCCCTTATAGTTCCTCATCCAAACCATAACTTCCTACCATGCAACAAATCATCCCTGCTCAACTTTGCCACCTTAATACTTATCTTAGTAGCCTTTTTTTTAGGAGTTTCTCTTTATATGAAAAGGTACAAAAATATATTGGAAAATCAATTAGTGTTTTAAATACCCTTTATTTATATTTGTATTCTCATGAAATTTCATTCATCAAATCTACTTTTAAGTCCCCTTTCTAGGCTCTTATAGATCTCAAATTAGCCCTTTTAGGTCTTACTTGTAACTTTTCATACACAGTCTTGTATATATGTATAGACACGTACCCTCTCAGAATATAAACTAAAAAAACATTTTTTATACATGGAAATATATAATTTCATAAATTTTTAGCAAATTTAATCAATGGGATCACTTTATACACACATTTACTTATCCAAACCCTAGAAAAAGGGTTTCTTGTAGTCTAAGGAACCTGAGAGCATTCAAAATTATCATACTTAATTTATATAAGGTATAAAAAGGTCCTTTAAATTTAATAGAGTCTAAAATACATCTCTCCATGTTCTCAAATCCTTAGAATGTCACACCTAGACCTTTATTCATCATTTCAAACCAGTTCTTTGTCAATCTGTGCATGCAAGCACAGTCTGTGGTTTAGTGAGGGACTGTTATTGAATTGAAGTAGTAATAAAGATTTAAAATATTATCATAATCGTAATAAGGATTAAACATAACATTTATACTAATATCAAGTACTGGAAGTACTTTTAAAATGTCTGCCACATCTATCTCAATAGGCTCTACATAAGGACTATGTATAACTTAGAACAACACAGACTAATTAACTTATTAGTTATCTGCTCCTCAAAATGAATGAAATCCTTACTAATAACTTCAAAAATGTGTAAAAACATACATAAATATTCTTGGTAATCATAGCAATCTCCCACAACTTTATTTTTACACAAACAACATTTTCTCAATCCTTAAAACATAGACTCAAGACAGGGAACGTAAGTCTGTTTTGAACCTCTCATATTTCATATTGGAAAACAATATCACAGAACACAAGATTTAAAACATGCAATGGATTAGATTACAAATGTTATTAGTATGTTTAAATAATTTTTTATCCATGCTCTTAACACATGCTCCATTTTCATAATCAATTCCATGCATATTTAGATGATGAAAAGTCTGTAATAGAATTTTCTTCAAAGAACCAACTTATATTGTTAATCTTGGGGTTCTTTTTTAACATTCATTCTTCCAAACCCCTTACTATTATTCTCCTTTCTTGGATGACATTCAATGCTTCGTTAACAAACCAAAACATCCATTATAAAGACTTCAAAATAACATAACTAATTTTTGTATGCTAACTAACTACCTAACCACTCTCTTACTCAACAAGATAACTCAACATAGGTGTTGTTAACCCTTTATTGGAACCTAAACACCTAACACAATATTTAGACACTTTGACACAAATATTTAGATCTCTTACATTCCATTTTTAGACATCATATGCATTAACATTCCATCTTTACAAATTTGAATTTTCAAATGAGGAAAAAGGAGGCAAACCCTTTATAAGACTCTAATTCAAATCTTGAATTCTTGTAGGAATCCTAACCTAAAACCCATAATTCCTACGACCTTAAAGAAACAAAATGAATCAAAAGTGGGGCATTTATATAAGCTTTAGAGATGCCCCTACATCACACTGGCTTGAAAGGAAAAAAGAATTATGTTAAATGGGCTTTAGGGTCTCCTTTAACCTTGTCTTTTTCAAATTTTGGTGGTTCATACCCTAGAGGAAATTGTATCTATAGATACTCCATGTTGAATGGGTAGGAACACATGTAATCTAATTTGAAATTTTTGGTATGTTTTCTTGCTTGAATGGCATAAATTGCATCCTTCATTTGTTGTAGTTCTTGTGCCAAGAAACTGGATGCAACATTGGCCTAAGGTGGAGGCTAAGCAGTCAAAGATGGATTACCTTGACCAGGGTATAATAGAGGAATGGTTTGTTATGGAATGTTGATTTGGATAGTGAACTGACTAGGAATATGCATCCTCAAATTGGGATGAGATTATTAAAATTACATGCATTGTGGTTGATATTCTGGTTTGGATTTGGTATATAGGCCTAGTTTTGAGGGAATTATGGTTGATATGGAAGGATATGTCTTAGAGTAAAGTTATATGACTATTAAAATTGAGTAGGTACTTGCTACCAAATAGTCAAACCTGGTTGAATAAGAGGAACTTGTGAACCAAGGCCCTGTCATTGAATTTGTGGCACATTTGGAATGAAATGCACTTATTGTCTAATTGGTATTTTTGAGATAATGGTACCTCATTATTGTGTGAACACCTGTTATGAATTATATGCTTGTTATATGTTCAACATTTATCATTGACCAATAGGCATATATTATTGTTTAGACAATGTTTGTAATTATAAAGGCATTTTTCTCTATGACTAGAGAGGTATACTTGTGACTACTTGGTGAGATGGAACATTTGTTACTCCTTGTTAGGGTGGTGAAATTTTTTTCCTCTACTGCATCTTATTTTTGCGTAATGTTAGTCATCACTTATTATGGTGGAGTAACATTCATCATGTTTTATTGAGGCAAGGCACTATTTTGTGCTTTAGTGCTTAATCCTTGTGATTGCATGCTCAAAAGTAGTTGGTTGAGGATTAGAGATAGCTTGTTATGCTTGGGACATAGGAGTTCCTACCCCTTACTGTGGTGAACCACTAGTATTTTTAACTAAATGTACTTGTTTTAGACTAGTTTTTGGTATAGTTAAACCACTTTGGCCTAGATTGGATGGAACTTACATGTTATCCACTATGTTTAGCATATTAGTCTGCGTAGAAGTAGTAGACACTTCTTCAATATATGGGGCATTGAACATGTCTCCAACTAAAGTGATTTTCATGAATGGGTATATACTAAAATTATCTTGGCTTGTTAATTTGGTTAATACTGCTATTGAAGGAGCTAACTTGATGATAGGAGTTTTTGACATGGCCATGTTATGGAAATTACGTACTAAGTTAAAATAGGTTTGATATGCTATCTGCATTTGTATAAAATGGTCCTCTATGAGGCCCTTTTCTATGACAAGCATATTTGGGTTTTGATATATCATTAACATGAACACTTGAGAATTTATATAAGAGGCATGTTCATTGGTTTGGTTATAAGGTATAGTTAATGGCACTCTTACTATTCTAGGCAAATGTTTATGAGGGGAGTCTACTAAAAACTTGGCCCCTACCTCTGCAACTCTGATTAAAACTTCATCTTTTTTTACAATTAAGTGATGATAAAAAAAAAAAGGGATCATATGTCAATGGAATCATAATGTAGTATAATTGTTGTTTAAATTGGTCTATAATGGATGGTACGTTAGCAAGGTACTGTGCCATTTTTTCTTGGTCTTACTTTGAGTATAGAGGCATGTTAACCAAGTAGTGGGCTAAGGGATATTGGTTTTGTTCCTCAGACTGAGTAGTGAAAGGAGGATAAGGATCCATCTCATAAACTACATCATCACCATAAAGGTCTTGAACAAAGTCATCTTGTGAGACCACCTTATCATATCTTGGATTGTACATGGCTCTTTAATGAGTATAGTGAGACATATTTAAATCAATCATGAATGTTTCATGAAAAATACCTAGAGTTATATAAAATATTAAAAATAATGCCCAAAGGACAAATGTTTTAAATTTGATGTAACTTGGTCAAAAAGTGGAGGTGTATCTCTAAAATGTCCACACTAAAACTTGGTCTAAAATAGACTAACATCAAATGTCTAACGTCAAATGTCTTACAACAAAAGGTCAAGTGGATGAATAAAAACTAAAATTTTAAACATAGGTAAAAAGTGTTTCAAACAAGTATAATCTAAATAAAACAAAAGTTTATAGGTATTTTGGAAAACAAGGCACAAAATCTAGGCTCAAAACAAGTATTGCTTGGTATTTTGGAAAAGGCACAAAATCTAGACTTTAAAACAAACTAGGTATAAGAGGTAAAGTATTAATCTAACAAATTTGAAACACTTTGACACAAAATAGGCATTTAAATTTGAACAAAAACTTGATCATTTGGTAAAATACAATGGACTCTAGGCACATGGAAGATAGACTACTTCCCCCAAATTTAAGCACAAAAAATAATCTTTAAATCAAGCAAATAATTAACCTAAGTTGCACAAACCAAAAGTGAAGGGTGAACACCTAATCCAAAATTACACAAGGCATAAGTATAAAACAATCAATGTTTGGATTTGAACTTTTCAAGGCTAATTTCAAGCTTGATTTATAAGACTAGACTTCTCAAAATAGATAACAAGCTAGACAAAAATGAACGGTATGATGGTAATAGGCATAGATCCAAAAAGCACACATAGTTTTTGTTTCAGAATTATAATTTTAGACACAAGGAAACAGGTCTTGAAATTATTTGAGCAGTATAATGATGTTATATTTCTTTAAAGATATGAAAAATGGTTCGTTTCAAGACTAAAAGGCACAAGACTTTGAAATGAAATGGGTAGCGTAATGATGCCCCTTTCAATCAAGTGACATACATAAAAAAAAGTTTTGGTAAAAGATTAAGGAAAAGGTATGATGTCAAGTGGATGACATGATACCCCTTCACAAAAAGGAGTAATGTGTAAATAAGACTTATTTTTTGGATGTTGTATGAGAAACAAATAGTTTAAACTTATCCATGTTTTTTATTCATCCTCTTGAAGAACATCTAAAATTATCTACACAATGACTTTAGCCCTTCTAAGGGACCAATAAATAGTAGTGGGTGACAAAACTTCTCTTTTTCTCAAGGGAACTGGTAACATATTCTAACGTTGTCTACAAGAAACCACTACATCATCAAAATTATGTTGAATAAATAACTCAAAGTTAAGGAGGCCATCTTATAAGGTAGAAAGATAATAATCACAAACTCTGGGTTATTGATAAAAACTCTAAAATTTCTCTAATATAAATTTTGCATCACCAAATTGAGGTCTAATACAAAGATCAACATCCTTTGAAATATTAGTGTGATCATCATATCGGTCTTGCCAAGTAATTTGGTTTATAAATGTATAAATAAGGGATCTTAATTGAAGTTCTCCCATAAATAGGTTCACCAAGAAAGTGTTTGTATTTCCTAAAATAATGTCACACAAGTAGAACTCACAAAGCATATCTTACCTGTTAGGAGTACTTATTTTAAACACTATCATGAATTCATCACTAGTATTTATCTCATGTGGTAGGCCATAAGATATATACAATATTTTCCATTTGAATAACTATTCATGTAAAAATAAACTATATGCAAAAGAAGGTACTCTACAAGATAACCATTTTTCACTTCGCTGACATGTTAATTGAAGAGTTTGTTTAACCTATTCTTATTTTTTGTTGAGATTATGTCAATTCCTCTTGCACTTGTTGTTTCTCCTTTCTAAGAAGATTATTTTCTTTTCTAAGCAAGTGATTTTGTCTCTTCATCTCTTCAAGTTATAAGAAAACTCGCTTCAATTGATTTTTCACATCTGGAATAGACAAAATAGTTTTAAAGCCTTGTTTTACCATGACATTAGGAGGAACATTAGAAGAGCTAAAACCTATTTGAGTCTTTAGTCTAGCATTTTCTATTTCAGATTTGAGAAGATTCTCCTTAAATAAATATTCTCTTATTCAAGTGATTTGGTATTGTTCCATACATCAATAATTTCATCTTTTGCATCATCTATTTTCTTTAGAGATTAAATTTCATGTTTTCAATTTGTTTCATCAAAAGGTAAATCACAAAATCTTTGTTTTGAGCAACAAAAATTAGTTTAACAATATCTTCTACATTTCATTTAACAGTAGCTTCTAGCTAGGACAAAGCTAGATCATGTTGTAGTTCTAAATCATCTAACCCATTTGAAAGTTGACCTTCTTCTTCATTCATTGGGGCTTTTCCTTTATCCCTTGTGTGTTATGTGGAAGGAGTAATAATCTCATCAGGGATTGTTTTAGCAAAATCATTAGCAAATTCATCTTGTGGAAGAGGAGTGTTCTCTTCCTCCCTACTTTGAGACTCACTGGTAGTGGTAGTGGGGTTTTCTCTCAAGTTATCCAAGGTTTATGCAACAATGGTCTCATCACTATCAATAACTAGGATTAATTTCCTTCTTCTCTTAGGAGGAGGAATGGTTTATATATGTGAGGTTTCTCTAAGGTTTTAACTAGGAAGAAGGGTCTACAAAAGACTCATCTTCAACAATCTAAATGGGTTCTTGGATAGAAGCATCTTGAGGAATATGTTGATGGCTTCTAGTAGAAAGTCTAAATCTCAATTTTATTCTTGTTGTTTTAGGAGGTGAGACTACATGAGTAGGACATGGGGTTTGTAATGGAGCAGTCTTGACTGAGGATCTTGTGTTGTGAGTAGATTTAGGGATAATATCTTTGGGAGAAATTCTAGGTGGGGTTTTATAAATTGAAGCATGAATATTTAAATGAATCTACTTAGTAAGCTTAGGGGTTTTTATTTTCTTTCCTTCACAAAAGGAAGCCCAATCTTCTTGACCATCTTCCTACTGTAAGAAATGGTGCTAGATGATGAGTTGGATTAACCCATGGTGGTGGATGGCAGAGGGATTTTTAGAATACCTCATGGCTATAACTTGAATAGATCTTAGGAGGAATGAAGGTAAATTAATTTTATGATGTGGTTGTTAAGTACCATTCTCAAGTGGATTAACATCCTCAACACCATACAACATAACACACTACATTATCCTTCACATGTTAAATATTTTATGAGAAAAAAAGAAATTAACCTCCATGGTTTAGGTAAATATTCTTTGTTGACTCCCTTGATTCTTCCTTTGAAGTCTTCCATATAGATTAGTACTGATTCTCCCTCACTACTAAAAATTAAAATGAGATCACTAAATGAAAATCTTCCTACTATTTGCGCACCTTCATCTGGAATTCCTAAGAATTCATTGAGGATCTACATGGAAAAGGATATTTGAACACCTCAAACCATGGATAAGTCAAGTTTCAAATGGAGGATGAATTCAATTACTAATGCCTCATTATATCCCTAGAACTTGAGAAATAACCTAAGCCATCCAGCTTCTGCTAGTATCTCCTTTATTGGTTCATCCTTCAATAGCTCACTTGCATTAACTGGTTTAGATTTTTTCTTTAGCCCCATCTCGAGTTCTAAACTTACATAGGACACAGTCAATCATTTACTATACTTACAAAAGGAAAAAAACACTTTGCTACAAAATGAATAGAAAACAATAATATCTCCTTAAGGTTTTAACTAAATACAACAATCGAAGTGTGCCAATCAATGATGATAACATTAATTTGAAGTAATGATGGTGTACTTTTCCTTTTTATTGCCTTAGAAATTATTCCACAGTCAAATATTTATACCCCTTACTTTTTGTTTTTCATGAATGAAATATGATTATAGTGACATGTCATCATGAAGTACTTTATGGCTAGAAGGTATATTATCCATAGCACATATTTTGAGGTTTCAAAATATACCTTTTTTTTAAAATGACCTTACGTTGACATCATAGAATGTTCTCCTTATATCACTTTATGGAAAATTTTATGCCAATGGTTTTGAGCGAATGCATGAAACTTAGACATCTAAAACTAAAACTTAGTACAAAAATAAATATTCTACCTTACAAATCATGATATTGTCCTTATCAATCTTCTTTACCTATTTTTACATAAAATTTTTGCATGAATTAGTCATGAAAAATAGTACAACAGATAATAACATTAAATTTATTGCTTTGAAACCAACTAAATTTTTGAACTCACTTTTTCTAATTTTTGTTTTTGATTTTTTTCCCTTGACCAATCATTTGTTGGTTTTCTAGTCAAGGCTTATTATTCAGTGCATGAATAGCCAACAAGTTGTTTTTTTTAACATGATTGTCAACAATGTCCTGAAAGATTTTTATTGTTGAATTTTATGTTATTTTATTTTATTTTTTATTATTTATTTTTATTTTTTGGATTTTTAGAGAAGATGGGAATCTTCTCCCTTTATTCAAACCAATTTTGTCTTCAAAAATTATTTACCATGGAAGATTTATGTTCTTCCATGGTACCAAACTCATTTTGTACTAACTAAATGAATTCCTCTTTGCTGGAAGGCTTTTGATATAGCTTCAACTGATGTCCATTAATAAGAAGTGTTTTTTTATTTCCATTTATAGGTAATAACTATACTAAACCATTATAAAAAAAATTTGCTATCTAAAATGGTCCTAACCATCTAGTTCATAGCTTACCTTTAAAATGTTGATATTTGGAATCTTATAAGAGTGCCCATTATCCTTCTTTGAATTATTTTTCCTTGATCTGCAATTCATGTCATTGCTTCCTCTAATACTACTTCATCTATGTTTGCTACAAATCTTATATCATCATCTCATTCAACTCATTCAAATGTAACATTCTTTATTTGTGCTTCATCCAAATTAATTCCTACTTCTAATGTAGTCCTCAAAGTTTTCATTTCAAACTCAATTGAAAGGAAAGGTTTCTTACCATGGACCAATTCATATGGTGAAAAACTAGTAGTGTTCTTCCATGTGGTATTATATGTCCAAATAGCTTCTGGAAGTTTGACTACCCAATTCTTTTGGCTACTACAAACTATCTTGGTAAGGATATTCTCTAATTCCCTATTATTAACTTCTACCTGTTCATTTGCTTGAATATGGTATGGAGAAGATTGTATATGGTTGACTTGGTAGATCTCCATGAATGCTTAGATCATATTGGACATGAACTATGGCCCTTGATTAGATACTATCTCCTTTGGTACTCCAAAATGCTTCATAATATTGGAATAGAAGAAGTGTTTTACTGCCTCCTCTCTTGTAGAGGAGAGAGCTTGTACTTCATTGCATTTGGTTACATAATTTGTACATACCAACAAGCATTATTTACCTTGTGAAGGTGGATGTATGGGCCCAACAAAATCCATACCCCACTTCTCAAAAGTGGATGAAGAGACATCTCAGAGGGTAATGTAGGTTTTCCATTCTTTGACATGCATCACATTGCCAAACATATGTCTCTACCTACTTGTGAAGAGTTGCCAAAAATATCCAGCTCCAAGAAAATTATGTATTTTTATTCACTAAATAGTGTCCTCCTCTAGGTTCATCATGACATCCATGAATGATATCATACATTTCATTCTCCTTTACACACCTATAGAAAACATGATCAGGTCTAATTTTAAATAATATACAATTAATCCATTTATAAGAATTAATTTTAATTAAACATCTCTTTTCCTTTTTAGTAAACTTAAAAAGAAACTTCCCTATAGTTAAATTTTTTTCTATATTAGAAAACTAAGGTAATTGTGGTGAAATAATAAATAGTTGTTCATCCATAAAGTTATATTTTATAGGTTCATCTACATTATTCAATCTAAAAATAAAATCAGCAACTACATTGAATTTTCATAGTTTATCAATAATTGTTATGTCAAATTCCTGCAACAATAAAAACCACTTGATAACTCTTCCTCCTACTACTGACTGATTCATCAAATACCTAATATCTGCATGATTAGTATATAAATATTTTATAACCAATAATATAGTGTTTAAATTTGTTTATGGCATAAATCACAAGAAAGAATTCCTTCTTAGTGGTTGTATAATTTCTTTTCATTGAAGTTAAGTTCTTTTTTATGTAGTATATGGCATACATATGTCCATTTTCATCTTTTTGTCCAAAAAAACTCCCATAACATGATTAGATGCATTAGGATAAATATGGAAGGGATGCGACTAGTTAGGTCCTCTCAAGACTAGTGCAGTATTGAGCTTCTCTTTGATGGTTTCAAATGCTTGTTGTCAGGCTGAATTCCAGATTAATTCATTCTCCTTTGTGAGCAAAGCAAACATTGGAGCAAAAATATTTTTTAAGTATTATATGAACCTTCTATATTACCCTACATGGCCTAAAAAACTTTTAATGTCACTCTAATTATGAGGAATAGGCAAGTTTTAAATGACTTCAATTTTATTTGGATCTACTTAGATCCCTTTTGCAAAAATATGATATCCTAAAATTATGCCTTATTATACCATAATCAAACACTTTTCATGACTTAGATACAAATGGTGATCCTCACATTTTATATTTCTCAAAATTTTATCAAAGGTTTTTTCATGAATAGTAAAATCATCCATTTAAACCTCTACACAGTCATTAGTCAAGTCTAAAAATACGACTAGGACTGCTCATTGGAAAGTGGTAGGTGTATTACATAAACTAAAGGTAAAGTATCTATAGGTAAATGTCCCCCATGGATAGGTGAATTTTTTTTTCTTGATCCTTAAGTGTCACTTGTATTTATTTATATCCACTAAATCCATCTAGGAAAGAAAAATATCTTTTATCAGTCAAGTTGTCAAGTACTTGATCAATGAAGGGTAGAGGGAAGTAATATCTCATTCTTGCCTTGTTTAACCCCATATAATATACACATACCCTTAATTTACCATTTTTATTGAGAACAATGACCAAGGGAGAGACCCATTGGATATCATAAATAGGATAAATGAATCCTACTTCTATCAAATTTTCAATTTCAATTTTCACAATGTCTCTCAAGGCAAGATTAATTCTTCTTCGAGGCTGCCTTACTAGATTAATGTTCTATATGTAAATGTGGTGTGTACATACACTTGGATTTATTCCCTTTATGTCTTGATATTTTCAAATAAAATCTTTAGTATGATCTCTGAGTACATCAAAAACTTTTATTTCTTAATCATTTATCAATCAATTGTTTATGTTGTGTCTTCCCTAGTGCTACTATGTTTTTTTTAATGCATGGATGGGAAAAGTCTATTTGTTTGAAATCAATAATCAATAATTTGAGAGGATAAGTATGTGGTATTAATGTATGAAATGTAATATCATCTTTGACAAACTCATATCCTATAGGAATAACTCCAGCTAAAGGACAATTGAAGGTTATTAGGAATACGTTTTGGCCTTCATATGCCCATTAAATCACACTATTTTGAATCTATTTATGTTCATACAACATGTTTGAAGAGGTGTAAGAATATGAATTATTAGAAGAATAGGAAGTGCTACCTTGAAAGGGTTATTTGTTCAAATTCGTAGCTAGTCTATTGTAATTCATAGATAGTCTATTGCAATCTGTAGTTAGACTATCAATATTCATAGCTGGACTATCAAGATCCATAGCTAGAATATAAAAATTTATATCAATTCTAATACTTATTAATAACTCATCTTCTACTTCCTCCACATGATCTTTGATTGTAACCATAGCTAGAGAGAAGATACTATCACATTTTTCATCAGGTTGGTCAACCAACAATTGTTTGATAGTATTGATTGATGGTTGAGCAGGTGGATATAAATAAATATATTTTGATTTAATACCATTTGATATGGTCATATCTCCTAATATACAATCAATCAATGATGATACAGTTGCTAACCAAGGTCTTCTTAGAATCAATGGATATCCAATCTGTTTGTTCTTAGGCTAAAGGACAATAAAGTCAATAGGATATTCCCATGACTCTATAGTCAATGTTATATCTTTAATGACACCTTATGGATTTTTAGTGGAATTATCTACCATTTGAAGGATTTTGGTAGTTTTTTTCATGTCATTCAAAGATAGATTTTTCATGGTGTCCATAATCATTACATTAATAACAACTCCCAAGACTACCAGTACATTTGGTATCTCCTACTATCCAATTTTTACAAAAATGACAAGGGTTCTTGGGTATCCATAACTAAGAAAAAGTAACTTACCTACCAATAAATCAACAATGTTACAATCAACCTGTATGGTCTTAGGATATTGCATTTTTCTACCAGGTGTCTTGATACACAAACTTTTGATCACCCTATTTACTTCTGGAATGCCTTTAATGGATTATACTAATAAAATCTCTATGTTTAATTTTTTGAGTTCTTAGATCAATTCAAATTCATTTTTGTTTTCCATTTCCTTTAATATTTTTGGAAAAGGAATAGATGGGAGAGTTATAATAACTTCCTCTATTTTTCCAGTCTCCTCTTTGGAATCTTCTTCTTTCCTTGGTTGAGTATGTGGACTTATTTTCTCCTATGGCACTTCTATGATGATAATCTAAGGTTCTTACAATGTTATTTCTAATATAAGATGAATGTATACACATTTAATATCCCCTACCCTAATTGTTTCACCTTGTTAATTTACAAACACCTGTCTATTTTTTTGGGTTTTCTACTAGTTAAGTAGGTAGCATAGGTTGGTTTACTTATTCTTTAGGGGTTGCTCAATTACTTTAGGATCCATTAAAGCTTTTTATTTTTATTTTTGAGGTTACCTTCTTTTTTATTATTAATTATAGTTTAGACTAGAATTATAGTGTTGATTTATCCATGGCTACTGATAACCTTGGGGTATACAGGTTTGTTGAAAGGTTGGGGCATCATCCACTATTGTGGCATCCATTTCTGGGTGCCCATGGTGGTAAAACCTACATTTTTGGAGGTACATGCCACTATGGAAAATGAATCTTTGAGCCAAATAGTTGATTTTGTTGAAAGGTATTTCTTTGTCTTTGAGCATAGTTAATTTCTTCTATGGTTTGTGCATTTTATTTGAATTGATTCTTGAGACTAAGGATGTGACTATATTTATTTGTGTCATGATCCTTAGCATCATAAATTCCATATATTTTCGTTTTATATAGAGTAAAATCCCTAAGTGCAGTTTTTAATCTGCGTTTTGGATAATAAATCTCTAATGGTTTAGTATTGGGGCTTTTAATCCATTCAATGTTGAATTTAATTAAACCAATATGTCTATTTTAAATTTTTTTAGTTCTTCCATGAGTTGGCTTACATCACTAGATTTGTTTAGTTTCGATTTTCTACTGCTAGGTTTTGTTCTTGAGTAGTTGGTACATAACCATGTGATTTCTTGAAAATCTAGTTTAGTAATATCTCCCTTCCCCATCAGATTCAAGGAATCTCTAGAGGAGTCACCCAATATTTTAAGGAAAATAGTTTTGATCACTTATTTAGGTATCTCATAACCACATATATTGAGGGAAAAAACAAACCAATCTAAGTAATCCTCAAGGTTCTCATCTTCATTTTGTTTGATTTTAAAAAATTCTTCTTTCCTATCCTTGACCCTATAGTAATATTGATATTTGTGCAAGAATATTGTTTCCATTTCTCTCTAAGTTTGAATAGAGTTCTTTACTAAACCCATGAACCACCTCATTGAAACTTCCTTTAGGGTATAAGGAAAGAGATTTAGATTTTGGGTGTTTGAAGTGTAATCATAAGTCTAGTATAAGAACTTAAACTCAAAAATAAATTTATCTAGGTTTTCAGTGGATAGACCTCTAAAGGTAGGTAGATTAGATGGAGAAATAGTTTTCATTATTTTTCATTCATGATCTTCAAAGATAATAGGATAAGAAAAAGTCCTCTTAGGAGCATTCCTATGAGGATTTTCAATATGGCTTACATTTTCTCCCATCTCAAATAGAGTTCTATTGAGAGGAGGGGATTCTGGTTTTTCGGTATCTACAATTTCAATTTTCGTAGAAGAATATTCTTTTGGTCCTCTAGAGATATTTATAGAAGACTCACTTATCTATTTTTGCAAAATTTTTGTCTTGTTTGAAGCAACCTTGATTATTCCCTATAAAGGATCAAAATCTTTTAGAACAAACCTACCCTATAAATCTAGTGGCCTACTCATATATTTGATTTTGACAAGAAAGTGATTTTATTCTTTTAAAAATATTTTTTTTATGAACTATTAGCTCAAGTTTTTACCTTACTAACACTCAAAAGGTGTTCCATAGCAATGATGCCAAAAATGATGGGTGTCATTATTACCCCTTCATTTAACGAACTTATGTTGGTGTCATTTCTTACTAGGGTAGTGTCTAAAGCTATTTGTAGTAAGGAAATTATTGGTTTTAGGTTAAAAATACTACTTTTGGGGTTTTTTTTGATGTTGCATAGATCTATATCTATTTTTAACTCCTAAACTAATGCTGAAAGGAAACAATCTTGTAAAAAATATAAACAAACCAATTCTGAACTGAATTGAAGAATTTGGAAATGATCACACACTGTTGTAAAATAAACTCATCTAAACTAGGTTAAAATTCACACTTTTAAAATAAAGATAATATTAAATCCACATTTGCAAAATTAAATTTGTAAGAATGGAAATAATTAAATGCTTATGCTAAAAGTAAAACATCAAATATTCAATCTACCTTTTAGGTTATCAATCTTAATTACACAAATATATATATATATATATATATATATATATATATATATATATATATATATATTTACTAAGATAAATAAGAATTAATTTTATAAATACCAAAATAAATATCTTATATCCTTGGGGAGTGGGCCCTTGCTCACCTTCAAATTCAGGTTTGAATCAACTTAGCTTTAAGAGGTTACTTCAACACATGAATTGAGAAAAAAACTATTGCAATGCTTTTGTATTTCAAAAAATAACCAAAATTATAATATATCTATATGTATGTGTATATGTCCTAGATCCAACATGGATTTATCCATTTATTCTATACAAAGAAATTGTTTATCCCTACATTTTAGGTAACAACTTGACTGATTTGAAATAAGAAGATATTCTAGATAGATTGGATGATATAGTTAAAATAGAAGAACGTTGCAATGAGATATTTAAAGAATCAAAAGATTCATATCATATAACAACTACCATGCCTAAATATATCTAGCATCAAAATTTGTACATATATGATATTCATATCTTCTATCTTTAGTATTGCAACCCAAAATAACAACTTCTAAAAATGGAAGACTAAATAGAAATAGGAAACTATTTATATACATGCACAGAAATAGAAATGTCAAAAGGAGTCTTCCAGATTGTCATGAAGAAGGTGGAGAAGCTTTTTGAACCCTTTGGAACATGCTATGATCAATTTTGGAGTAAACTAGTCCTAATTTTTAGAAAAACTGATGAAATTCGTAGCTTACTGGGGAAATCTATAGTTGACTAATGAAATTCATAGATGAATAGTGAAATCCATTGCTAACTAATGCAATCCATAGCTGATTGGTGAAATCCATAGTTGACTAGTGAAATCTATAACAAGTTTCAAAATCCATAGCTAAGCCTCAGATGACTATTTTTTTGTCTTAGATCATCCTTATCTTCATGAAATCTTGTCAAAAATCATATTAATGTTACTATTGCCTGTACATATCAAAATGTGAAGCCTAAAACATGCAAATGGTCAAAACATAATACAAAGAAGATAGACTTAGACTTTTCATAAATTTATATAGATAAAAGCATCTATTTCCTTCCTTATGCTAGTTCTAAATATCAAGATTATATATAATGCTCAACCATTTGACATTTTAAGGCCATAAACTATGAAAATAATGAGTCATTTTATGGACTCGTAAATACCCATATTCCTTCAATGAGAGGAACCAATACAAGAAGAAGATGAGGCCAAGTTGATTTTCAATGATATTAGTCATGTCACAATAAATATTAGAATATTAATCCTATGATAAGGGATGAATTTATATTCATAGATTATTTTGATTTATATGGGAAATGTGTACCAGAGGAAGATGAATGGTAGCCATATTCAGTCAAACAAGTCATCATAGAACAACTATCGAAGCAGCATAAAATTTAGATGGTTGACAATGATTTAGGCAACAACCTTGAGTTGTAGGAGTAGCTAGTAGAATTAAACTATTTAGTGTTTAATAACATCCTAAAAGTATCACTCAAAGAATTATCTAAGCCTGTGTTGGAGGTGATGGTTCTTGAACTTGAATAGCCAAACAAACATTGGAATCATCTTATGACAGCCATAAATTCATCCTATTATCGCAATGAAAATAGGTATGAATCTTTTACCAAAGATGAACCATTGCTTGGTCTCCATAATAACACAAAGAATAGATTTGTCTTCATGAATAGTGGAGGTGAGTCATTAATGGATATTGTAAGGGCAGATTTGGTGGAAAATGAGCTTGAACATGTCATTAGCAGCCCAAGAAATGATCAATTTGGAGTACGTAAAGGTCCCATGATCCTTATGCTCAGCCAAAAGCTCATTAATAATTACAAAAATAGTTATAATGGCATAAGGTTGTGGAATATAGGAAAAAACAATTGTAATAATCCCTTGCAAGAGAGAACTAATAATAATTCAATTAGTTCTATAAAGATGGGGAAAGAAACATCTAAGCTTGGAGAAGATTATAATTTATTTTGGATTGTACTATCAGGTTTAAAATTTCTTAAGGACAAGAAATTTGAAGAAGGGATGTATTTAATATCCCCAAATACAAAAGAGACCATAAACATGAACTGCATTAATGAAAATAAATCACCAATGGAATCACCTAAACCAATAGTAATTAAATTAACTACAACAACTAAATTAAATAAATTATCGATATGGGAAGGAGCACCACATTTAATGCAAGGAATAAAATTTATATTAATGCAAGTCATCCCATTTGATGAAAAGACATGTCAATTTAGAAAGGAGACACATCATTTGATGCAAAGCTATGAAGGGTATTTATAAGAACTTGGTGAAGGAAAAAGATATATATTCAGATTTGACATTCATTCCCTTACTGAAGTTTAGGCAACAACCTCTTATTTTATAATTGAGGATAAAACCCCTCATTTATTATATATAATAATGAAACCCCTTGATATCAATCCCTCAAGGAGGAAACCCTTTGAGAGTTCTCTATTAGAATATTTATAAACAAAATTCTACATTGCCCATTTGATCATTATACAAAATTATTTTTTATATAAATTTATTTTGTTAATAATAACATAATTCTATATTCATTGAATATTATTATATAAACTTTGAAAAGGAATTTTGAGAAATTTGAATTGATGTATAATATTCTAATTTGGGATATTACAAAAAACTACAAATATACATTGAAATCAAGCTTGAAAAAGGCTAAAACTAGCTTGTTATTCATTCCAAAAGGTAATAACAAGTATTAATTGAGTAGGTATTCACCATACCCAGGTTGACAATGATTATAATGATCTATTTACCTACTTAAATAGGTAAAATATCTAGAGCTTAGGGGTTAATTTGACATTTCCCACTAACACAACCATTATAGATTGAATCATGATTAGAGAAGATAGTCAAGGAAGTGAGAATATCTCCTTAGGATTGCCATTTACATGCCTACATAACTACATACTACATATCCTTAGTATGTGACTTCTCTTCTATTTTTTTGTGAATGTATTTGTTCCCATGATGATTTCATCTAGATTATATCACCCTCTCAATAATTTAATAGTTAGAGTCAAACTATGCCATGATTCTAAAAATTGAGCCACTCTAAGATTGATTTAGTGAATAAATATATTTACACAGTATATTTCCTACCTATTTATGGTTTTGATGACTAGACAGGCCATCAAACTTGCCTTGGACAATGCTAACATAGATGCTAGCAAACCCTTTTGTGACGAGTTCCATCCACATGTCTTTTTTTAACTTCTTTTTTGTTATCCTTCATTACATAATAAAATTTTCTTATGTGGGCCCCAATTTTCCATTCCTTAGCTACATGGCTTATTTTTGCTTGTACTTAGCACCGTAGGCCTATAGAGCTGTGAGATTGTGCCACATGGTGCCATATTGCTAACCTACTTACTTAGAACATTATAGAAAATGAGTAAGTCTTAAAAGACTTTTTGTGTAGGCCTAAGGTTGGTGGGAGAGTGACAAGTGTCTCTAAATAATCCTTGAAAAATTGATTAAGTGTTGAAGAAATAAAATAAGTTTTTGGTAGAATGTCCTTTAATGATGAAGTAGGATTTTTCCATGTGGCATAATCCCACTAACATGCTACTCTGATAGACTTGATCAACTGCATAGATGGTTCTAGGGCCTCAAGTTACTGAGATTTTACCATGTGGATTAATATTATGTACCTAATTTATTATAACATTACATAATATGATAGTCTTAAAATGCTTTTGAATAGGCTTGGGGTTGTAAAATGTTGACACATTGCTCCAAGAAAGATAAAAAAATCAATTAAGTGTTGAGATGCTTTGAAATGGGGATGAACTCATTGAGAGATTGAATGAATACCACATGATTTTTGGAGGCTTGGATTAGAGCCCTGACATACTGACAACCCAAGAACTCATAAAGACATCACTCGGGGCACATCAACTTTAACATGGTGCCCCCTCAAAGCCATCAATAGGAAAAAAACCCTAAATCAACTAAGTATTTTTGTTGACAGAATATTTTAGTTTTTGGGAGTTATCTATGATCACAAAAAAGGTTAAAATGAAGGTTGGTAAGATTATAATAAGGCCGAGAATATTTTAAGAAGGCTAGGAATGCCCTCAAAATGCCTAAGTGTTGAAAATTTCATGAGATTAACCTTATACTCATTTGATTTCCCTCTGAATCAGATAAGTCTTGATAATCCTATAATTTATTTTAAGCCTTAAACTAAATTTTATGTGTTTTCCCTCATGGTGATAAAAATTGGTCAATATTTGGTGATTTCCAAGGGGTGCTTCCCTGATAAGCACTTGATGTAAGGGCATCACTCTTAGGGTGATTTTTTTCTTAAATTTTGGTTTGATTAAATTAATTTTGGTTTTTAGATTCCTTGGAATTATTTTAAATTCCCAAGAATCCTTATTTTTCAAATTAGTATCTTAGGATTTCATTTAGGTAGTTTGAAATTCAAATTTCCTATTTTCCTGCCAAAACACAAGATTCAAAAATTTGAATAATTTTCTTTGTTTTAGTGTTTTTGGGGTACATGAATGAATTTTTAAATGTTATGAACATGTTTTAAAAACTTAGGATGACCCATTGAATCCATATCAAGGGACTAATAGACTCACATATACAGAATCCACCTTTAGATCAAGTTATGTGCTTCTAAAGTCCCCTTGTGACCGTTGGTAAGGTCACCAATGTAGTTACAATAGTTTTTTTCCATATAAAAGTTGAGATTTTAGAATGGAAGACAATTTTTCTAGGTTTAAATAATGTACACCTCTAAGGAACAATGAAAGGAGACCTTTGTTTTAATATTTATTGAGATAGACCCCTGTCCCTATGTTTTTTATTTACTTGCAGACTATATATTTCATTTTGGTGAAAAAATGATATTGGTAATTCATTCCAAATGAGTATAAAGGATGTTGGATGTTTTATTTTGAGACTATAAGTCTAATAAATATCAAGGAGACCCTATTTTTCTAAAAATTTATGTATGTAGACCCCTATTTCTTGTAGCATGTTATTGTTACACAGACTTGTATTTGGTTTATGAATGAAAGGATATTTAAACCAATTTTAAATGGTTTTATAATGATTTGGTTAGTTTTTTTGGTCTTATTAAAGTATTTGTATTTTTTCAATCCTTGGAGATATTATGTTTTGGTATCCATAGATAAACAAACCTGTAGAGTGCTTGTAATCCCACACAGTCAAAGATGTTTTGAGTTAGAAAACTATGATAGTGGATTGAAAAATGGAAACCAATGCTTGGATACATTTATTGGGGTTGAGGAAGAGCTGGAGAAGCTTTCAAAATGGAAATAAATCCTTTAAAAAATCACAATTGATTTATTTGTGCTCTTGGGCTAATACAGGGTTAAATAAGCCATAATCTAGGGTTTTAATTATAAAACCATTTTCAACCATCCAAGAATTCTCAAAACTTGTAGTCTAAAGTGTTTATAGATTTTATAAGTGAATAACACATTTCTATGCCTTTATGGATTCATTTTTATGATATCTAGAGGACTGTGGTGTATTTGGGCTAGAAAAGGCCTAAAGGTAGAAAGTGGGTCTATAGGAGGAATTTGACCTTAAAAATTGACACACAAGTTCATATCAATACATGGAGTCCATAAATATATTTTGTTTCACTTAAATCCTTTTAATTTTTTTTACAATTTAATAAAGAGAAGAAAAGGGCTAGTAGGAAGGTCTAAGAGCCTAGGGAGATAGGTCAAGAAGGCAGAGTTCACACTAACACCAAAGTTGTTCTGCATCATTTTGGTTTAAGCGTCAATATTGGATACTTGATATCATTGAAGGACTTGAATAATATGGTATAGAGAGACTCATATATTTAATCATGGTTCAGGTTTCCCAACCAAAGGTGGAATTTCCCACATATGCATATGGTCTTGATGTATAAAAACTCATGTATTGGGTGAATGAACTAGACAAATAATTTAAGTATGAGGAGGTACCTGATGAGAATAAGGTTAAGTTTTCAAGAACCAAATCTAAGGGAGAATCTTATTTATGGTGGGATTTCACTCAAGATGAGAGAAGAAAGAAGGGAAAGAACAAGATAACTTCTTGGGATAGGATGTTTACCAAGATCAAGGGCAAATTCCTGATAGGTCACTATGAGACAAACCTATTCAGATAGTTGAAAAAAATGAAGCAAAAAATAAATGCCTATAAAATCATATATAGAAGAGTTATATAATCTTCTATTAGGTCAAGACATGTTGAAGAAGACAAAGAAAAGATTACAAGGTATTTGAATGGTCTAAGGTACAATCTAAAAGATGAACTAACACTTATTTGCCTAAGAACACTATAAGAGGGTTACCAATTTACACTCAAGGCTGAAGATAAATTGAATAGGAAACATAATCAATATAATAGAGGAAGGGGCAGAAGTTTTTGAGGTAGAGGACAACAAAGGGTAGAGGATTCACACAAATAATCCATTAGGGAGAGTCAAGCAATTCACAAGAGTAGACCACTAGTTCAAGAGGTGGTTTTAGAGGTAGGAGACCTTACAACAGAGGTGGTTATGCATCAATGGGTAGCGGATCAAGTGGATTTGTAGGAAGATGTTTCAAGTACAATAATTTTGTTGGCCAAAATAATGGGAGTGCCCAGAGGACCATCCAATAGAAATCCCAAGAACTAAAGGGAGAAATCATATTGCACAAGGAGGTGAGGAATAGAGTGTTTTCTCTCCATCACTTATGGAAGAGCCTAAAGTGGGAGAATCATTTCTCATGAAGAGGGTGTTTATCAAGCCACCCAAAGAGAAGGAGCCACCATAAAAGAAGACTCTTTTTAAGACATCTTATAAATGCCAAGGTAAGTTATTGTAAAATGGTCATAGATTTAGGAAGCATGGATAATCTTGTTTCAATATAAATGGTTAACAAGCTTGGATTAAATAAACTACCTCACCCCACACCATATAAGGTCTCATGGTTGAATAAGGGTCAATAAGTCTTGGTGAGTGAACAAATTTGGGTAGAGTTCCAAGTTGGAAGGTATAAGGACAAGGTGCTTTGTGATGTCATCCTAATGGATATGTGCTATGTGATTCTTGGGAGGACATAGAAATATGATAGGAAAACCACTCATGATGGAAGAAGGAACATGTATCCCTTGATCAAAGATAAATTCGATCATACCTTGCTTCCCATGAAGGATGAGGAGAGTGATCAACAAGTTGGATCACACGTGATGTTGATAAATGGTAAGGAATTTTTGAATGTCATGCATGAAGAAGAGTTAAAATTTGATTTGGTATTAAAGCCTAAGACTATTATGATAGCTACAAATACCAATGAGATTCCATAAGAGATCTAAGATATGTTAGAGAAACATGCATATATAGTTGTGGATGAGTTGCCCAACACATTGCCACCTATGAGGATCATAATACATCATATATAGTTTGTACCTGAAGTAAGCATACCTAACAAGGTAGCCTAAAAAATGACCCCTCAAGATAATTCTAAGATTAAAATACAAGTGCAAGAGTTTCTTGACAAAGGGATGATCAAATAAAGCTTGAGTCCTTGCGTTGTGCCTACACTTGTTGGTGCCAAAGAAGGAAGGTGAGTGGAGGACGTGTACTGATTCTAGGGCCATAAACAAGATCACCATAAGATATAGATTTCCACTTCCTTGGATGGAGGATTTGATGGATTTCTTGAGTGGAGAAAGCTACTTTTACAAGATTGATCTCAAGAGTGGGTACTACCAGATTAGAATCAAGCAAGGTGATGAGTGGAAGACCACTTTCAAGATGAATAAAGGTTTGTATGAGTGGCTGGTCATGCCATTTGATTTGACTAATGCACCAAGTAATTTTATGTAGTTAATGAATGAAGTAATAAAATATTTCATAGGCAAGTTTGTAGTGGTGTAATTGGATGACATACTAATCTAAAACTATATCAAAGAGGAGCATCTTCACCATTTGGAGTTGGTCATGAGAAGGCTATAAGAAGAGAGGTTGTTGATCAACCTCAAGAAGTATGTTTTCATGAAATTAGAGCTATTGTACCTTAGCTTTGTCATATCACAAGGCATGTTGAAGATGGATAAGAACAAGGTGAAGGCAATCATGGAGTGGCCAACACCTAGGACAACAAGAGAGGTGAGAAGTTTCCATGGTCTAGAAAGTTTTTATAGGAATTTTAGTGGGATATGTGATCCTATTATAGATACCATCAGAAGAGATAAGAAAAAGTTTGTGTGGATTAAGAAATCAGGGAAGATATTCCAATACTTGAAGCAAAGTATCATGGAGCAACCAATACTAGAATTTTCTAACTTCAATAAGATGTTTCAAATTGAATGTGATGCAAGTGATGTGGCAATAAGGGATGTACTAAGCTAAGAGGGTAGACTTATAGCCCATTTCAGTGAAAAGTTGAATGATGCTAGGAAAAATTACTCATCCTATGACTTGGAGTTCTATGCAATGGTACAAGAATTGAATAAGTGGAGGCATTATCTCAATAAGAAGGCGTTCATTATGTACATGAATAATCATGCAGTTCAATTTATATCTAATCAACCCAAAATTAAACCAAAGACACATGAAATGGGTGGATTACATGCATAAATAAGGTCAAAACAATAATGTGTTAGGTGCATTGAGTAGGAGGTTATTATTGGTGTATGAGATTCAGATAGAAATTTTTGGGATTGAGTCACTCAAAGACATGTATGACGATGATGAAGACTTCAAGGAAGCATACCATGTATGCAAGCACCCAAGCACACTTAAAAAGGAACCATGGTTGTAATTTTATTCAAGATGGACTAGTGTTCAAATGATTATAGTTACGTGTGATAAAAATTTCTATAAGAGGAAATCTGATCCAAGAGAAGCATAGTGGATGCATGGTAGGCCACTTTGGGCTTGACAAGACATTAAAATTGCTCAATGGGCACTATTATTAGCCTAGAATGTAAGTAAAAGTAAGGAGGTATGTGTAAAGGTGTAAGATATATCAATTAGAAAAAGGTAAGAGCACTAATGTAGGTTTGTATCAACCTCTACCAGTCCCAAATAGGCCTTGGGGATCCATAAGTATGGACTTTATGATGGGATTGCCTAGGACACAAAGGGGTTTTGATTTGATTTATGTAGTTTTTTATAGATTCTCTAAAATGGCACACTCTATACCATGTAAAACCACTAATGATTTCACACATGTGGCAAAAAAAAATTTCAAGGAGGTAGTGAGGATTCATGGACTGCCCATGAATATTATTTATGATAAGGACACCAAGTTCCTTGGTCATTTCTAGAGAATGTTGTGGAGGAAACTAGGTACAAACGTGATTTTTAGTTTAGATTACCACCCTAAGATAGATGGGAAAACTAAGGTGGATAATATAATTTAGGGAACTTATTGAGTTGCTTATCCAAAGACCATCTAAACTAGTGGGATCTTATGTTGCCTTAAGCAGAATTTACTTATAATGAATCTGCCAACAGGAGAATTATTATGAGCCCATTCCAAGTAATCTATGATACATCCTAGAGGATTATTTGAGGTCAGTAAAATTATTCATATGGACAAGATAAGTGCTAAAGGTGAAGAATTTACAATGGTAATGAAAGAGGTACATGAACAAGTAAAGAATCACCTAGAGTCTAGTGTTGACAAATACAAGAAATAGGTAGATTTGAGTAGAAGGGAAGTGAAACTATAGATTGAATAATTATTAATGGCTCATCTTAGGAATTAAAGGTACCCAAGGGTTGAATACAACAAGCTAGAGATGAAAAATATTAGTCCTTGCAAAATTCTTAGAAAGTCTGCAAACAATGCATATAAATTAGAGTTGCCTAGTGGGGTGGGTATTTAAACTATCTTCAATGTTATATAATTTTACCCTTATAAATAAGGGATATAATTAGGATACACATTAGTGGAAACACCTAAAACAAGCCTATATTGGGAAACACAATTTCCTAAGGCCAAGATATAAGAGATGGAGTGCATACTTGACAAGCAAGTGATCAAGAGGACTAAAGACAAGCAGTACTTCAAGTACCTGGTCAAGTGTAAGAATAAAATAGTAGAAGATTCCATGTGGATGACTTAAGATGACATAAAAAATCATGGGAATACTCTGAAAGCACTCATGGACAATAGTCCATGAGTTCTTTTCTCTTTCCCTAGGAGTATGATGTAGGGGAATCACTCTTAACGTGCATTTTGTATTGAATTTTGGTTTGATTGCATTAATTTTGGTTTTTTGATGCCTTTAAAGTATTTTAAATTCCCAAATAATCCTTATTTTTCAAATTGGTTACTTAGGATTTCATCTAGGTAGTTTGAAATTCAAATTTCTTGTTTTCATGTTAAAACACAAGATTCAAACATTTGAATAATTTGCTTAGTTTTAGTGTTGTAGGGGTACATGAATGAATTTATAAATGTTATGAATATTTTTAAAACACTTATAATGACCCATTTAATCCATCTCAATGGCCTAAGAGCCTCACATGTATGTAATTCACCTTTGGATCAAGTTATGTGCTTCTAAACTCACCTTGTGACCATTGGTAAGGTCACCAAGATATTTACAATAGTTGTTTTCCATATAAAAGTTGATATTTTCAAAGCGAAGATAGTTTTTTCATCTTATAATAATGTACACCTTGAAGGAACAAATAAAGGAGACCTTTGTTTGAATATTTCTTGAGATAGACCCATGTTCTTGTGTTTTTTATTTGCTTGCAGACTATATATTTCATTTTGGTGAACAAATGATATTGGTAATTAATTCCAAATGAGTTTAAAGGATATTAAATGTTTAATTTTGAGACTAAAAGTCCAAAAAATATCAAAGAGACCCTTTAGTTCTAGAGCAGGTAGACCCCTATTTCATGTAGCATGTTATTGTTGCACAAATTATGTATTTGGTTTATGAATGCAAGGATATTTAAACAAATTTGAAATGATTAAAAAATTCTCTATTAATTTATTTGTGGTCTTATGAACTTTTTTGTATGTTTTCAATCCTTGGAGAGATTGTGTTTTGGTATCCATAGATACACAGACTTTAGAGTGCTTGTAATCCTACACAGTCAAAGATGTTTTGAGTTAGAAAACTATGACAGTAGATTGAAAAAGGGAAACTAATACTTGGAGAGGTTGAGTGGGGTTGAGGTAGAGATATATAAGCCTTCATATTGGAAATAAATCCTTGTAAATTATCACAATTGATTTATTTATGCTCTCAGGCTAAGACATGGTTGAATAAGCCCTAATCTAGGGTTTTGATTATAAACCCATTTCCAACCATCAAAAAATTCTCAAAACGTGTAGTTTGAAGTGTTCTAGATTATCTAAGTGAATAACACATTTATAGACCTATAAAAATTCATTTTGATGGTATCTATATGTCTGTGGTGTATTTGGGCTAGAAGAGGCCTAAAGGTAGAAAGTGGGTCTACAAGAGGAATTTGACCTTGAAAATTGACACAAAAGTTCATCTCAATATAAGGAGTACATATATATATTTGGTTTCACTTATCTCCTTGTAATTATTATATAAAAGTAAATAAAGAGAAGAAAAGGGCTAATAGGAAGGTTTAAGAGCCTAGGGAGATATGTCAAGAAGGCAGAGTTCACACTAATACCAAAGTTGTTTTGCATCAGCACTATAGACTAGTATACTTATGCATCCATTAGGATATGGATTTATAGAATCATCCAACCTTATGCAACCTAATCGACCACTGGTGAGAAAAAACTGAGAAGACATTCTACCAACTCCATGAATATTTAGTGTCCCCTGCTTGTACCACCTCTGAATGAACTGAAAACACCCTCAATAAAGTGTAAAAAGAAGCACACAAGTTATGCCAAAGGAAATTAGAGGAAATAAAATAATTAAGATAATGTGAAACAACACTAAGAGGAAATATAAAGTGGCTAAAACTACTATGTACAAATTGAAAACAAGGGCCTCAAACCACTTAGATCAAAATAGAAGCCTCATGAGCCTCTTCTCTTGCACATAAGTATGTTGTCATGTGATGGGAAAAATTAGGTGGGTGTTGAATTGTTGTAAAGGAGTTGCACTCTAGTTACTTCCAAAAGGTGCTCGAATAAAGTAGTCCACCTAGGCTCCCTTTGGATGATTAATTCCATCTAGCTACACATCGAATTGTGCACCTAATTTTTATTTGGTTGGCAAATGTGTTCAAAGCTAAGCCAATCTCTCACAAATTTCACTATACCTCATTGATCTCTTGGCTCATGATTATCCTTCTAGAGTTTATGATGCTACCCCTATTAATTCATCACATGCCTCAGCTCATCTAAGTGTGTTCCCCTTATTGTTTTGGATTCATCAATACTTGCATCTAGTTTCACACTTAAATTATTATGATGGTCCTTAACACTAAATGGCTCACTATGATCCATTGATTCAAGTATGACCTTGATCATGAGTTACCCCTATGTTTTGTGAGATGTCATTTTGACCTAGGCTTCAATCTCCTCAACTAAATCATTGAATTACTATAATAAATCTATGGTATTTCCCCTTAGCTTGAATAAGTTGGGCATGAATGCACTCTATTCATGAATTTAATAGGCCTCCAAAGCTTCTCCTTCATATAGGTTCATCCTCCAAATTCACTCTCTTACCAGTTTAAAATAAGAGGCTCAAACTAATCCTATAATTTATCTCATACCCTCTCTTGTGAATAAATCCACATGATTTCTTTTAGGGAAGTGATGCACTTTAGATTGGATTATTTTTTATGGGTACAAAAGTTCTTAAGGTGTCATCATCATTGGCATTGCATTCATTATAAGGTTGCATGAATGAGAGTTGCTCTTGAACTTATGTGATCCCTTGGTAGATCTTCATATATGGTTGATATATTTGATGGAGTACCTCTTGCTGCACTTATTTCCTTTTGAGATATTTCAAATCACCATAAAATCCTTGTATGAGGTGTTTAACATCTCATAGCTCTTTTGTGTAAACAATAGGAGGAGTTGATTGACTAGGTATGAATGGAAGAGCCATGAGAGGGGGTGGAGTAGGTAGGTGATGCAGGAGCATCTGCATTCAAATTTGATTTATTATATTTTCCCTCCCATATGCTTTTAATGAGGGGTAATTGTAAAAATAAATAAATAAATAAATAAATAAAAAGTAAAAAGGTAAAATAATTGTGGGCTGTTGAGGAAATCAAGGAATGGTTGAAATGATTTTCAACCTTAGCATATTGTTGTAATTAAAAACTGTAATTTGTTTTGCCTAAGCCCAAGTTGGCGTGGAAGTTAGAGAAAGGAGGTTTTAAAAAAAATAAAAAAAACAAGAAAATTAAATATAGAGGATGATGAGAGGAAGGTGGCGTAGAAGAGAGGGGAAACACAGAGAAATCAATGGAGAATTCAATAAGAAGGATGACAGTGGGATGTAGAAAAACAGAAGGAGAGCCTCTCAGCAAGGAGAGAGGAAGAATGAGCAGAAGTATGTAAAAAGGCAGGACTGCAACAAAGAGAAAATGCAGGAGTCAGGTGAAGAAATATAGAGGAGAGAGAGAGAGTGAGGATCTCTTATTCAAGAAGAGAATGATGTAAGTGTTCTTATTTGATAATGAAAAAAATGATGTTGATTTTGTTTATATCATCTGTAGAACTCTGTTTCAGTTGTAGCAGGCCTGTGTATATGTGTGTATGCTGGTCCTTTATAGAATATTAAGAAAGACTAGTTATTTTGCATGACGAGGCTGAGTCAAAACTGGTATTATGTAACTAAGAGTGCTTAAGAGCTTTGAATGCTATAAAGAGTTTAAACAGGGCCTTCACACACTCCCCTGACTCCAACTGTATATCAAATTCCACTGCCTTTCTGAGCCCCCTGCAGTGAGAATTTTCATACTTCCTCGACTTGTACTGATAAATCTTCCACGTCCCTATGACCAAAACAAACATCAAGATTGCTCCAGAGGCTATGCAATAGGCGCATGATAGGTCACCTCACCGATCAACGGAAACGTTGTAGGAGGAACTCGGCGGCCTCATGGCAGACACATTTGAAATATGGTGTGAACAGAAAAATGAAGGCACCTAAAACCAGGAGCAATATGATTGCTCGCACAGAGTGTGGCTGAGATTCAGCCCACTGTTACCCGAATTATTCTGTTGTTGTTTTCTATCGTGTTTGTGTTGACGTTTTGTTTTGAAACACTTTGTGGTGAGGTGTCTCGCCTAAGACTGCTTGGGGATTCTGTTCATTTTACCCGTATAGCGTTTGTTAAGTTTGTAATGGCCGAGAGTGCCATACTCGCATTAAACTGTAGTGGTGTTATCATCTAAGAACTTTGACTCAGTTGTTAAGGACGAATCGAAAGATGTTTTTGTCGAATTTTATGCTCTACGGCGTGGTCGCTGCAAAATCTACCTCCTATATATGAAAAGGTTGCTACAGCATACAGATATCGACGTAGTGATAAATACAAGGATTGTTTAGTCGAATGGCCTGAACGAATTTTTACCTTCCGTTTGTTGTCATTTTTCATGAAAGGACAAGAAGCTGCAGACTGAACAGGTGTCATTAGAACCTTTCGAAGGAGCTCATACTTGTTTGTAGGTGGGTAACAATTGCGTATAAGGCTACAGCAGCGTTTCCATTTGGGACTATTGCTCTCGTAGCAGAGGACGTGGATTTTTCAAAGGAAATGGTATAAATTGTGCCAGGATTATAACCAATTCTAATGTGAAATTTCAAATACGAATGCAGAGAGGGTAAAACGGAAGCATAGGAACTCAAAGCACAGTCAAATGTTATCAAAAATATGATTTGTGCTATATATATTTAGCACCTTTGATCTTCTTTTATTTAGATAGCACGAGTCTACAATTTGTGCTCTGAACCTTTGAAGCATGGTTGATATCATTTGAACATCTGGAGATTAAGCACCATTTCCTAATAGAGATTAAACAATGGCTGAACGATGTGTTTAGAAGCTCTTGGGAATAACTTGTCTGCCAAGGTGCAAAACAATGTCTCTCCTGAAATGATCATTTTCTTGTAATCTTGACAATGACTACTTTTGTTTTATATATTTGGTCTTCCTTATCTTGACCGAACGTAAATTGGGCTAACCTCTGGTATGCACATCTCCAAGATTGATGGGAAGAAACTACATGGATCAATTTGGCTGTAATGATTTGTGACTGATAAAGAAATTATTGGAGCTACACATGTTTGCCATAGTTCTTGCATGCTGTCTTCAGTCTTCAATTCCAGGGATGTTTCAGATAATGGGGACTTCTATTTAAGAACAACATTTTTTTTTAAATTATAAAATATCCCTGGGTGCAGTCTAAGGATAGTTGCACCAGTAGGGGTGTAAGAATTAAAGGCATTAGAGGCCTAGGAGAAACCTTAACCACTCAGATCAAGTAAAACTCTACCTTGATGGTAATTTTGTAAGCATTGAGCAATGTATTCCCCTTATCGACTAGATCAAAACTAAAACATCATAATTAATGACACTTAAGAAGTATAAGAATGTTAAGTTCACATAGCGCCTAACTAATGTAAGGGTCTAGTCCCAAGTACCTCATGTTGAAATCCATTAAAATATCATAGGGTGACTAGTTGATGGTGGTGAGTTGCTTGATGAGGGATAAGTGGTTAGCGTTCTCTTCAAACTATTTTCACAATTTCTCATCGAGTTTATTCTAGTTATAAATGAATCCTAACCTAATAATTCTATACCACCATAGATCCTTCCCTTTAAAATGATTAAGTGAAGATATTGATGGATACATTATCTTTAAGTATGTGGTGGACTGTGCACACATGGGATATGTCCTCAATGTGCTCAATGGTGGTGGTCTCATATTCTCTAGTGAAATATGGAAGGCTTTTGAGAACTCCAGTGGGGATATCATTGTAATGGACTAGTGCAAGAGGGATTACTCCATTCAATGGCACAAATGGGTGTATCCTTTATTGGGAAACCATGAGGCATATGGGAGTTAAAATCCCTCTTGATTAAAACATATGGGCTCAATCTATTGAATCTAGAGTTGGTTTTAGAGTCTTTAGGTGATTTGATCACTTCAAAAAGAGGGAAAGATCAAGAATATCACCTAAATCTTGATCCTTGATAATATTTAATCACTTAAACTATTTAAGCCAATAGATTTGACATTTAGATTCACCATTGGTGCTTGATATCATGCCTATAAAGGTTGATGTATTAAAGGACTACACCAAAAATCCCTCAATAGATGATAATAGGTCCCACTAGGCATGCCAAATATAATTATCACCTAGATTTTTTCCTCTTGAGGAGGTTGTTCAGGCTTCCTTAGTTAGGTGATACAATGGAGACACCTATAGGTTGTGGGTGGCCTATTTATTGAGGTGAATCTATAGATAAGGATAACTCCTTTGATTCTATCACTTGAAACTACTAAACCTACTAATTTTGAGAGAGAGGGAGAGAGAGAGAGAGAGAGAGAGAGAGAGAGAGAGAGAGAGATTTAAAAAATAAGATGGTGATGCATTAAACTCATGACCTCCATTTGCCTATGCACTAGTGAAATGAAACATGACTCTTTGCATCAGTATTTCAACATGAATGTTTTGGGATATACATGAAATCAGAGGGATAACTAAGAGGCAATGGGAATCAATACTAATGGTAGGTTTCTATACTTAGTTCCATGCATAACCAACTATAACACCTCACGTGACCCACAAAGAGCCAACCTAATTGCAAGAAGGTAAGGATGAGAAGACAAAATAAAGGGAGTTAAGACACTACCACTATAAATCATGCACAACAACAAGTATACACTAAAATAAATATTGATTAAGGATAAAAATAGATTGTTATTCATTCCAAAAGGTAAGAAAAAGTGTTACTTGATCAGGGCTTCATCATACCCAGGTTAAGGATGATTACAATGATCTATTTGCTTGATTAAATAGGAAATATATCTAGAGATTGAGGGTTGATTTGTCCTTTCCCACTAATGGGGCCATTATATATTGAATCATGATTAGAGAAGGTAGTCAAGGAAGTGAGAATATCTGCTTAAGATTGCCATGGCCATGCTTACATAATTTTCTGCCACGTATCCTTAGCCTAGAACTTCTCTTTTGATTTTTTTTGGATATATTTATTCCCATTATGACTTCAGCTACATTTCCTCACCCTCTCACTAATTTTATACTTGGATTCAAGCTACACCATGATTCTAAAGATTTGGCCACTCTAAGATTGATTCGATGAATCAATATAGTTACACAGTCTATTTCATACATGTTGATGGTTTTAATGGCCAAACAGACTATCAAACTTACCTCAAATAGTGGTAACATAAATGCAAACAAACCATTTTATGGTAGGATCCATCCATGTGTCCTCTTCTCACTCTTTTGTTCTTAGCCTTTGTTTCTTGCATTGATGTCATGCTCTGATTGTATTAGACACTATAATCCTATAGAGATATGGGATTGTGTCACTTGGAACCATATCATTAACCATCTTACTTAGAACATTATATAAAATGACTAAGTCTTAAAATACTTTTTGTGCAGGTATGGGGCTATTGGGAGAGTGACATGTGGCTCTGGGTAATCCTTGAAAAACCAACTAAATATTGAAGAAAGAAAAGAAATTATTATATCAACTTTTGATGATGAAGTGGTATTTTTACATGTTACATAATCCCATTAACCCACTACTCTAATAGACTCACTCAACTGCATGGATGATTTTAGGGCCTTGGGTCATTAAGATTTCACCATGTGGCTTCATCTTGTGTACCCACTTACTTAGAACATTGTATAAAATGATTGAGTCTTAAAATAATTTTGAATAAGCCTAAGGTTATAGAATGTTTACATGTGTATCTAAGTAAGGTTGAATAATCAACTGAGTGTTGAGATGATTTGAAATGGGTATGAACTCATTGGGAGAGTGAATGACTATTGTGTGATGCAAGGAGGCTTGGATCGGATCCATGACACACTAAAAACCTGAGAAATAATTAATATGTCACTTAGGGCATGTTAATTTTAACATAATGCCCCCTCAGAACCATCATCAAGAAAAAATCTTAAAATTGATTAAGTACTTTTGTTGTTTGACTCATGTAGGTTTTGGGAGTGATCTATGTTTGCCAAGACGGATAGGAAGATTATAAGAAGGATGAGAAGATTTTAAGAAGGCTGAGAATTCCCTCAAAATTACTAAGTTCCAAAAATTTCATGGGCCAAACCTCATATTAATTATATTTCCCTCTGAATTGACTAAGTCTTGATAAGCCTGTGGGTGATCTGAAGCCTTGAACTAAATTGGATGTGGCTTCCCTCATGGTGACCAAAAATGGTCAATAACTATCAACATAAATAAGTATTGAATCATCAGTTATATTCATTGGCCCCACTCAACCTTGGTCTTATTTTATCGACTTTTAGTCTAATTTTGAGTGTAAAATAGAATATTATAGCCTAAAACTAGAACCAGGTGTATAATTGGTTGCCTTTAACCCAGGTTCCACCCAATCAACATCTTAAATTCCTAAATAATTTTTTGCCTAACTAGAAAAACCCAAATTATTCATTTATACCAATTAATACTACTATATCATAGGATACCAATTGTGATTCCATAAACACATAATTGGAATCAATACAGAGGATGGTCTAGATATTGAGCAATGAGCTCCTAAACATGTAGAAGTGCATGGGGGACATTGGAGGATATAATACTAATAAGAGCTTTGGATTATAGAGATACAATATACCTTTTAATAGGTTTTGAAATAATCTATAATAACAAGTTCCATCTAATAGGATGCCAAAGATCAACATCATGGAGCATCTCTTCCTAATTGGTGTAGGGTTCACAACATAACATAACATGGTGAATTAGACTACATCAAGTTCTGTAATGTTTTTGAGATATTTCATAAAGAGATGGATAGACATGAGAATTATGATAATTATTTGGATCCATATTCATCTTATTCTTCAAGACATCCCAATACAACAATGGTATTTGATACCTATGACTTCCCTTTCCCAATGGAAGATGACAATGAACTTGAGGATAATATTGATGAGATCGATGCCTTCTATCAGTACCATCATGTAAGGAATAATTATAATATTATAAATAAGAAACATATGGCTATTTCAACACCTCTTAATAATAACACTACTACTCATCTTGATCCCAAGGACAATAATAACTTTCCTCCTCCCAAAGAGAAGGACTAGTTACAAAGCTTAAAACACAACGGAAAATGAGGGTGTAACATTGTCGAGTATATGAAGAATATTAAGGCTAAAATCAACCTCCACAAGTTGGACCAAATAACCAAATAAAAAGATTTATTTCTCAAGGATATAACAAGGAGGACATCTAACAATTCTAAAGCTACCCATGCTAATTTGATGGTATATAAAGAGAAACTTGAAGTACCATTATTTATGCCAACTATTTGAATGTTCAAAAAGAATGTACATAATTTCTTGGTTGAATTTGGATCCTCAACCAATGTGACACTGCTAGCTATCTCTTATAATTTGGGTTTGATTTTGGATAAGTCAAAGAGAATGGTTTTATGTCATGACATGTCTTTAGTTTCATGTGTCAAAGAATTAACTAATATGCATATTCAATTTTAGAATCAGAACCACATGTACAATAAACCATTTCTATCTTGGTCATGGAAATTCCATAAGTATACAATCCACTAGTGAGTCAAGGCTAGTGTTGATGTAGTGGATTGCACCCTGTGAAGGGAGGCTCAACTCTCTTCATCCACTCAAAATAATAGAGACATCCCTCTTGATGTGGGTGGCAAATGTGAGGGATGAATCTCTAGATTAGGGGATAACTCCCCTTGATGCACCTTGAGTCCCTAGATTTCCTACTAATAACAATGGGGGTGATGAGAAGGGAGAGAAATAGTGGAAATCAGAACCTAAACTAAAGCGGTGATGCACTAAAATGGTTGGTCTACTCAACTTTGACATACACTTTACACCAAGACAAGCTAACATACACTATTATTAAAGATGAGAAACTCTCCTACATCAATATTTCAATAGGGAGCCCTATGGATATATAGGGAGGAAGAACTACCAGAGGTGTTCTAAGACACACTATGGTAGCCTGTTTATATGTGCCTATACTCTGATATGGACACTTCTTATTGACCTGCAAGAAAGAAATCACAATAAACTAGATATATTGGATTAAACTATGAAATCATGAAGGAAAATGACTTGACACAAGATCAAAACCATAGACATATGCAAAAGTGTAAACCCAAATTGAGGTAAAATGCTTATGTCTTGATTCAAGGTAAATTCCTGTAAGTCTTTGCCATACAAGCTAAGAGATTTTTTTCTCAAAATGAGAAGTTATAATTATATAGAGAAAGATGCTGATAGAATAAGGAAAGGAGACCCATGCTAGAGTCAAACACTTCTGAGACAAGAGACCATGTTTCTAATGTATTCTTCAAATTGTGTATGGGAGATCTATGCTATAGATGTTCAAGCCACCACCCTTGTTGTCCTAGGCCTAGAAAAGCATGGGATACTCTTATAAATTGAAAAATCCATCCCCAAGTTGTTGTGGCTAGACCATGCTCTCTTTAATGCTAGGTGCAACCAGCTATGCATTAATGGCTTGGCATGAAAACATGAGCTATGGCTCTCTATAGTTTGAAAACCAATCTATTTTATTAGTTTTTGGTAGATATATTTTACCTAAACATATTAAATCCCTTGGCTAAGTTGTTTATGCCACTTGTCTTGGACTGAGTGGTCTCTGATTCTTTCCTTTGACTTCATCAATTACTGAAACTATTCTACATTTTTGTCCTTTTCTACTATTTACTTTGCCCATGTTTTTTCTCTTCCTTTCCTTCTCCTTTTGCACTCCCATGGGCTTTTCCTTTTGTCCTTCAAATAAAATGTTTGAAATATTTCCTTCAAACATTTTTTCTAAAGGATTTCCTTTCATTTTCTCACCCTTTATACTATGGCCTTCTCTTTGTTTGCCTCCAGCATCAAATTTTTTGTAACATTGATTTCTTTCAAAAAAAATGTCCGAAGGGTTTCCTTCAGACATTTTTTCTAAAGGAAATCATCCTTTGGGTCTTCCTTTGCCTTCGCTTTTTTGCCTATGCTTTATCATCTTTCAAGATTTTATTTGAGTGATTTCCTTCAGACAAAAAGTTTGAAGGAATTCCTTGGAACTTTTATCTGAAGAAAATTCTTCATGTGTCTTTCTTCCACCTTCAGGCTTCAGCATCTCTTTCCTTCAGACAAAATATCTGAAGAAATTCCTTTGAACATTTTGTTCAAAGTAAATTATCTCTTGGCATTGGCTTTTCCCGAAGGGCAAGTACCCTTCAACTTTTTGTCTTCATCCCTTACTTCCTCCTAGTGCCCTCTACAAGGGCCATCTGATCTCTGAATATACCCTTTTGTCTTTTGAAGAAGGTCCACTTTGTCACTTGAGTACCCTCTACAAGGGCTATTGGCTCACATAATTTCCCTGCAAGGAAAATGTAAGGGTCCTTTTTCCTACCTAGGTGCCCTTCACAAAGGCACCTACCCTTCAAAACTCCTAAAAATGACCCTTTGGAAGAAGTGAAGAGGTCCCCATACCAATAAAAATCCCTCCACAAGGGCACTTGCTTCCAGACTTACCCTTTGACCTTTCTTCAATTGTCCTTCAAAAAAGTGAAAAGTCCACTTTCTTTGTTTATGTGCCCTTTAAAGAAAATATGTGCCTTTGAAAAGCTACATAGACCAAATCAGGTCCTTCACTTGCTTTTAATTATAAAATTTGACAAGTAATACACCTGCACAAACCCAAATTGCATTAGATAGACCATTTCAAACTTCTCATGAGCTCTTACTTTAGGTTTTACATCAACTTCAACTCATAAAACAAACAAGTAAAGACACTTGGAAGACCCGATTTGGTCTGCCAAGACCAAATTGGGTTTTTCAAGTGTCTTTACTTATAAACCTTTATAAATAAAGATGTTTTAAAAGTCTAAATTACACCATAGGGATCAAATCAGGTATATCAAGTAACTTGACTTATGAAATTTCCACAAGTAAAGTCATTTGGAAAACCTAATTTGGTTTGTGAAGACCAAATCAGGTTTTGCAATTGACTTAGTTGATGAAATTTTCACAAGTAAAGTGGCTTGTAAAACCCAAAATGCACTATTGTAGGTGAAGTAAATGCTCTTGACAAACCTGAAATGCACTTGGCTAAGCAAATGAGGAAAACACTTAGATTTTTCTCAAGAAATGTCTGGTAGAGAACATTTTACACAAGGTAGTAGAGGGATGATCTAAACAAAACATGGATTAGATGAATTTTTTAAATAAAAAGGAGGGGGTGACCACTTTTGGCTTGCAAGACCAAAAATTGGTCAACACATTTGGTGAGTCACAGGGGGAGCATGCCTGCTATGCTAAAGAAGACCGGTAGCCTCAAAGTCCATTGGGCATGGAGTCAGGATGCAACTTGAAAAAGTTAGCAATAGCCTTCTAAAGAATTATGACCAACAAAGCTTTACCTCAAGCAATAAGGAAAAATAACACACAACAAGGCTAAAAACACTACACTTGTGCAAATAGCACTTAAGGAAAACAAAGATAACTGAAAGCAAAATATTATGTACAACTAACTAGATATATTTGCCTCCCTCCTAGATCAAAGGGAAAACTTCTCAAGTGTCCTTCATGGCAACAAAACTTATGGTGCTAGACAAGTGACTGAATGGAATGGAGACTTGGTGACTTGCCTTTCTTGCCTACCACCTTGATTGGCTTGTATTCAAGTGAATCAAGGTCAAACATGTCTACAACATACATGTATTTAATTTTCTATTCATAGATTGCCTCATGCTGGCCCTTCATTCTAATATATCTCACCAAGAAATCAATGGCTTCTAGCTCATCACTATAGGGCTCATTTAGCTCATATCCCCTTTGATATGCATCATGGACTGACTTGTCCCCTTCTACTCCATTAAGGAGCCTATCAAACTGATATTTTGGTTCATCATGACCTTCATGAAGAGGGGTAACTATTGTGATGTCTAGAATGAGATCATAAACTATTTGCTCATCCCAGGGGACATCATCTTCTTGATCAAAGCTCTCTTCTTCAAAGATTTCATTAAGATGGGTAGGCCTCTCCTTTTCTTGCTCAAAAACAAGAGTCTCTAGTTATTCAAAGACATACTCCTGATCCTCCTCCAACTCAGGTTCTATGGCATGGTCATTCTCCTCATCAAAGCAAGAAGGAATTTCATCAAACAAGAGGGGAGAGAGCTCACCATGCTTACATTCCTCATCATCCATTGTTGACAAATAAAGTTTGTCAACCTCATCTTCATATTGTTGAAACATTTGCATATATGCATGACCTATGTCTTCTCCATTGTTGATGATGTCTTCAAAAGGAGCATCCATGATGATTTCCTCCTCATTGTCATCCATGAGAGCTTCTTGATCAGCCATGAATTGGATCCTCTCTTCTTCACTTGCCTCTTTAAAAATAGGTTCCTCCTTGATAAGGGATGAAGTGGAAGGTTGATGGTTAAACTCATGTGGAAGAAGAGGCAAACCTTGAGCTAGAATCAAATGATTCTCTTCCTTCCATTTGGCTAGCACTTCATCCACATCAGATGTGGCTTGATATCTCTCTTGGAGGGGTGTAGATGGGGTGTGTTCAGATGTAGGATCTTATGCTTGGTCTGAACCATCCATCACACCTTAGCTGAGGAACCTCATTCTGGACTCCAACTCTATAATTTTCTTGGCTATATTCTCTTGGAAGAGCCTTTCTTAGAGGTCACAAGCATCATCATGATGAGTATGCACAGCTTCATCTTATTCAAGGCTTCTATCAAAATGAATAGGCCTCTCCTCCTCTTTTTTCCTACCCCATGATTTCATTTTTTGCTTCCAACTCATGACCTTGGGATTGGAACTCTTCCCTTGTGAATAGGCAGCAAATTTATCCTCTTTAAGGTCATGAGCTAGTTCATGATAGGCACTCCTATGCTGAAAGACTTGAGGAGGTTGAGGGAGACTAGGAAGGGTCTACTCATGCATAAGAAGAGCTACTTTAAGAGAGATGTGTTGTTTTCCAAAAGATATAGGGTGATTCCCATCAAAAGAGGGTTCAAATTCTAAGGAATTGAGAAGGTTAGTCTCCATGAGAGGTTATTCTAATGCCCTTTGGTGTTAGAAATCTAGATGCAAAGGATTAAGAGCAGGAGTGATTAATGCACCAGATGAGCCAGAAGATTGGATTTGGTGAGCAAGGGCTATTTGGTAGAAAGGATTTAGAGTATTTGGTAGAAAGGATTTAGAGTACAAGAGGGGACTTTATTTTGAGTAGGAGGGGGCTACTCTAGGATGGGAAAAGGCATATAAGGCTGGTTGCCTTGAATGAATGGGCTCCTACATCTTGATAGTTCCTCCTTCATGGATTTTAAGGCCTGAGTTTACCTGAACAAACACTCCTCTTTATACATAAGCTCTTGCTAATAACTATTCTAATCATCAAATCTATATATCTCCATCACTTGCTTCTTGAACTCCAAGGTCTTTAACATAGCGTTCTATACTACTGGACTATTCAACTACTGGACCATTCAACTCTATTGGTAACATAGCACGTATTCATAAAGGTCTTTAACATCTCTATTTATAAATGATCTACCATTATCAGATATAATGCGAGTTGGGATGCCATATCGACAGATGATAAGTTAATGTATAAACTTGGCAATTTGTCTACCAAAGACATAAGTGAGAGGGATGACCTCAATCCACTTAGTAAAATACTCGGTAGTAGTTAAAATATGTTTATGGCCATCTAAAGATGTTGGGTTTATTTTCCCAATGAGATCGAGGCTCCATGTAGAAAATGACCATGGTGTTGTGATTCGTTGTAGTGGTAAATAAGGTGTGTGTATCAAATTTCCATGTTATTGATAAGGAACACACTTTCTCACATAATTTCAAGCATATGTGTCCATTTTGGACCAATAGTAACCTGTTCTGAGGGGCTTTTTAGCTAAGACTACATTTTTGGTGTAGACCCCACACATTCCTTCATGAACCTCCTTAAGTGCTAGCTTGGATTCTCCTGAAGATAAACAATGAAGGAGCCTTCCATCATAGCCTTTGTGATAAAGTTCATTTAAAAGGAGGGTGTAATGAGCTATGCGGTGAATGGAAAGTTTATAATGATTGTTTGAAAGGTCAGATGGAAAAACGTGATCATGGAAATAATTATAAAAATATTGATACCAAATTAGTTCAAGTGGGGGATTGGGACCAACAATGATGCATACCCTTTCTAAATCTGGCAAGATATGAGCATGATATAGAAGGTTATCAATGATAAATTGATACTCTTTAATACTACTATCAATCTATATCATGGACCTAATTATTTCCATTGTATCAACAGATCTGTTGTTGGCCCTGGGTACTTGTTCAAAATGTAGAGATTTAAAATGAGTTTTGAGATTATCCACAATATGCTTGTAAGGTACAAGCTTGTCATCTCTAGTTTGATATTGATTAGTGGTCTGTATGACAATTAATTCAGAATCACCATAGACCATTAGGTGCCTGATATCCCATTGTACTGCAAGATGAAGTCCTACAGTAAGTGCTTCATAGTCAACCATATTGTTGGTACAATGAAAATTGATATGAAACACTTTGGAAATAAAACCCCCTTGCAGTGTAATAAACAATATGTTAGCTCTAGATCCTTGAGAAGTGAAGGAACCATCAAAATATAGCTTCCATTATGGAAGTTCATGTTGTACTTCTTCCATTGTCATAATAGATTCATTTGGAAAGTTGAATATGAGTGGATGAGTGTCTATAAAAGGGGCTCCTGCAAGTTGATTAGCAATAACCTACCCCTTAATAGCTTTTTGATTCTAATAATCAATATAAAACTCGATTAAGAGCATGGCCCATTTGGCCATGCAACATGTGAGAGTTGCTTTGGATAATAAAAAATTGAGAGGATCCACCCTAGTAATAACAATGGTTTTATTGTTCAACATATAATATCATAGATTTTGGGAAGAGAACACCATAGATAAGCACACCCTCTCAATAGGTGTATAATTATGTTAATAAGCCACCAGTGTATGAATTAAATAATAAACTACATGCTCCTTGCCCTGATCATCATGTTGACCCAAAAGTGCCCCTAGTGCATGCTTAGTTGCTAAAATGTAAAGAAGTAGTGGTTGTCAAGGTGTTGGTGGTCTCAAAATTGGCAAGTTGGCCAAATATGTTATGAGATTCATAAACACTAATTGACACTCATGATACCATTATAATGTGACCCCTTTCTTCAATGGATGTGTAAATGGTTGGCACTTATCTACCAATTGATAAATAAACCTACGTATAAACTAGATTTTTCCTTATATACTTTGGAGTTGTTTAAGATATGAAGGTGGAAGCATTTCAATAATGAACCTAACCTTAGCAAGGTCAACTTTGATCCCTCTTTAAGATACAATAAACCCTAGTAATTTTCCTAAAGTGATGTCAAAGACACACTTCTAAGGATTTAGATAGACTTTATATTCATGAAGTCTCTCAAAGATTATTCGTAAAACGTTAGGATGTCCAACACATGTTCTTGATTTAGTTAGGATATCATCAACATAGTCCTCAACTATATCATGCATCATGTTATGGAAGATGATAATCATAACACATTGATAAGTGGATCTAGTATTTTTTAATCCAAATGTCATGACTTGATAACAAAATGTTCCCCATAGGGTGGTGAATATAGTCTTATGTTGCTCTTCTTGAGCTATATTGATCTGATTATATCTATAAAATACATCCATAAGGGATAACATCTTATACCTAGTATTAGAATTGATAATCATGTCAATGTTGGGCAGAGAAAAAACATCTTTGGGGCATGTTTTATTAATATGTCTAAAACCCATACAAAGACATATACCCTATGGCATTTTGCTAACTGGAACTATGTTTGATATCCATTCAGAATAGCCTAGTAGTTGAATGAATCATTCTCCTAATAACTTCTCCACTTTGGCTTTTACCAATAGAGTGATGCATGGATGCACCTTCCTAAATTTTTGTTTGACTGGCTTAGAAATTGGATGGACAATAAGGTGATTAACAACTAAGTGAGGGTCTAATCTTGGCATGTCTGAATATGCCCATGCAAAAATATTAGTAAAATCCATCAAAATGGATATAATGTGTTCTCATTCTGCTTCAGCGAGGGAAACTTTAAGGTAAACAATTTTGGGATCCTAGTATGTTTCTAAGTTCACTTCAACAGTGTTTTCTAAAAGGAGTGTAGAACCATCTTCAAGAATAGTCAGCAATGTGTGATCATGATCAGCTTGTTCTGCTATAGTTTCTTGTTGTTCCTCCCAAAACTCTAGATAATGTGATAAATCTGAATCTACCAAATCAAGTAATGACCAACTAGCAAAAATCTCAAGAAAGTCAAGAGCGAGATGCTCAAAAACTTGTTATTTTGATGTGATTCTAATACTGGCTATAGAGCTAAGACTTGATGGACCTTGTGCGTCTTTTAGGGATGATCAAACTTTCCCATCCAAGAGCGCTTAAAATAGGTTTTCACTCAAGGTCTTGTCTTTTTCTTTACTTTTTCCCTGACTAATGAGTGCCTCAAAGAGGTTTTCACTCGAAGATATTGATGTTTTATCTTTATTATGACCAATAAAGTTTACCTGCTCTCTAAAGTAGGTAGAAGGATCTAATGAAAAATCAAAGCCTTGCTTATGATCACCAATTGACAATCCATCTCTGAGGCCCATATATTCTGCAATTCATTCTTCATTATAGAATTTATCAAGGCATATGACTAAATTTTGTTGGTCATAATCAATGAGTTCAATATGACAAAGGCATAACGAACAATGGGGCATTAAGGTCATAATGACATTTGAATCAAATCAATTTGAATCAATAAGTTCATCAAAAAGGCTATAATGGGATACTACGTCATTATCATGAGTCTCATCACTAGTCGATTTAGAAGAATCACTATCAAAAGTCATGAGGTCACCCTAGGTGATATAAATCTGAGACCATGATTCAAATTAGGTATACCAATTGATAAATGTTGTAAGATTCCTTGTAATTATGGGCCAAAGCTTTTCCCTATATAATAAAAATTATCCATGATCCAATTAGGGATGGGTATTTTGGATTCTAAAAACAATCAACAATGCCATCAAAATATAACCAGTCTCCTTCAGTGAAAGCCTCTCGATCCTATTTTGGTGAATTAACAGGTACAAATACCGACAGTGGTTTCTTTGTTTCTTTCTTTTATTGAAAAATCAAGTTGGGCCTGTTAGGGATTTTGGAAGGTTTGGGTTTAGAAAATGTTTTGAGAGACTTTGATAAATTAGCAACATGGAATGCATTCCTAAGATGATACATGGAAATGCCCCCATCTTTTATAACAAATTGTTTTGCAAGAGTTGCAAGAAATGGGTCAGCCAAAGTGGATGCAATATCAATAGGGTTGATATAATTGGTTTTTGGTAGATATGAAACTATTTCTTTATTATTCTTTATGATAAATTTAGAACTAGAACAATAGTTATAATTATGATATTTATCCTTTAGATGTTTTCAATATTTATAAGATTGTAAATCGGCAAGACTGGTGACTTTGATCCCATCATGGGGAAACTTAAGGCACTGATACAAGGTGGATGGAATAACCTGTATTTCATGGATCCAAGGATGACCAAGAAGTATGTTATAAGGCAAATTAATATCCATAATATGTAACAATGTGTGATGGGACATATACCCAACAATGATCGGCAAATAAATTATACCAAAAGATTCCCTCTTGATGTTGTTGTAAGCCTTTATGGTGATTGTCTCTAGTTGAAGGTCCTTCATAGTGTAGCCCAATCTCTGTACTAGTTTGAGGGACACTATGTTCAATCCTAAACCATTATCTATAAGAACCAGCTTGATTTTATGGTTTTCAGTGACTACCTCAATATACAAGTGGTTATTATGTCACAAACCAAGAGTAGACATGCCTTTTTGATCAAATGTGAGATATCAAAATGAAAACAAATGTCCTACAAGTGTTTGTAAATGTTTAGGATTAATATCTTGGGGAAAAATGGATTATTGTAAAAGGTCATTTGAAATAGTTCTATAGACTTCAGACGTACGCAAGAGAAATAAAATAGAAATATGCATAAGGGTTTACTCAATTGGTCTGATAGACTATAAGGCTTCTCAATAGGATGATGAGATGGTTTAGCCTTTGATAGCACAATGTTTAGCTTTAGATCTGAATTCATAATGTTCATGTTGGGTTCAACATTGGAAGAAGAAGGCAAAGGGCCCAAAAGGGTAACTTACGAGCATCTAGTTATGATTGTGCAATCTAGAGGTGGAAAGGAGCCATTATAATTAGAAGACAGAGGTAAATGGCCTTGGAGAGTGACTCATAGGCATCTAGTTACATTGGAGCAAATTTGAATTGGTGAGGAACCATTATAATTAGAGGAAGGATGGGGTCTAGCAATAGTAACTTGTGCAAACAAAGGTGCAACAAAATTGTGTGTACTCAACATGGCATTCTTAGAGAGAGAGGGCATTGACCCTATAAAAATGGGTCTAGTACTATGAGTAATATAGAACGGTTCACAAGATTTAACAATGATAGTGGCAATGTGGTTTGCAAAAATGCATCCCACGGTATTGTTATAGTTGTAAGGCATGTTGTTATAATCTCGATTGTTAGCATGGGTATTATGATGTTGATTATGATCATGGTGATTATGATTTTGACCTTGAGTCTGATTCTATCCTTAGTTTTTATTATTCCTTGGTGGTGTTGATTATGTCAAGGAAATGGATCTTTGTAGATCCCCATATCTTGATTAGTGTCATGTAGAGTAACATTGATCTCAACTTCACCACTCTCGATCAAATCGTCAATAAGGTGACGTAATTAAACATAATGATAAACATTGTGACCAAAAAAATAATGGAATTTGTAAAATTTGTTTGCCTAATACCAATCAGGTTTGGACTAATCCTTAGAAAATGGCCTTGGTACAGGATATACAATCAAATTAGCTGCTACGAGCTTTTGGAATACTGCCTCAATAGGCTCTCCTAGTTTGCTAAAGACTATAAATTTTTTATTGATTTTTTTTCATGGAGGGCCTCTTTGCAAAGTGTTTGGTGGATTAAGGGAAGCTAATTACACATTTGGAGCCGACAGAGCCTACAGCCTTGTTTTAGTCACACCATTTCCAACCATGTTTTTATTCTTGTTAAACCCCTTGGGTTTCTCTGTTGCAATAGTCTAACTAGGATATTGGGTCTAATTTTATGTTTGACCCTATGAATAAATCTTGACAAGGCCTTTAGTTATAAGCACCTTTTCAATCTGTACACCCTTGTCTATAATTTCTTCAAATGTGTTTGTGCAAGAAATTTGTAGATTGTGTGCCACCTCAGGGTGTAAATTCTATGCAAAAATGTCAGCCAATTATTTGTTTGGAAAATTATGTTGAAATCATCTAGCTAATGCTCTCCACTATTGTAGATATGTTGTGAAGCTTTCTCCATCTCGTTGTTTGGCTTTACACAAGTCGACAATGATCAATTCATGTTCAATATTATACGAGAAGTGGTTGATGAACTTTTTGGATAGATCATTCCAATCTGAAACAAATCCCTTGGGTAACTTAAGAAGCTAGTCTAAAGCTTATCCTGCTAAACTTTGTAGAAACAAATGAAGCAAATAAATGCCACTATAATCTAGCTATTGGAATAATACAAAAAAAATTTGAATATGTTCACGAGGGTCACCCTTCCCTTTGTATTTGTCAAATTTGGGTGCCTCAAAATGAGGCAGAAAGGGGACTCAGAGAATACTCAAATCAAATAGATATGGACATATCTCATCAAATTTGTATTTCTTGATTCTATTTCCTATCTCTAATCGTGACACAATTTCTTTCATCAAATTCCACTCTTGCATGTTTGGTGCATTGATGGGTGGAATATAATTTTGTTGGGGTGGTATGTGCCCCTGTTATGTGGATTTGTTATCTATATACACCCTATGATCCATGACTTTGTTTTCATTTTCTCCTTGAATCGAGTAAGCCTTTGATTCATGGGTTGATTGACATTCCTTGAAGTCAGCTGCCTTGAATAAGTGTTTTGTTGATTATGGGGAGTCTATGGTCTATTTAACAAAGTACGCATTGGTTGAGATGAACTAGCCAAATTATTTTGAACAATTTTCTCAATATGCACTGAATGTTTTGTTCCCTAATTTTGTAAAGGAACTAGAAGTTTTTGATGATTGAAACATGTATGCTTCATGTCTAGTGAAGCATGCTATAGAACCTATTGGGATTTAGGTTGTTCAATTGAGACATATTGATCCATTGTAGGTGTGTTCTCAACTAAAATGGTTTGTGTTGGTTCTACCACATTCCCTTGTTCCTTGGAAACATTGTCGTGTATTGAAGTGGCAAATAAAAAGTTTGTCAAGTCTGATAAGTTGGTTTGCATATCATTGAATTATCTTTTTGATATTGGTGACAAGATCTTGATCATTATGCATTGAATCTACAATCACTTCTTTACCTTTGCTAGAAGATGCAATGTTTTTTTTTTTAATGTGTGATGGATTGTTCTCATTGTTGGTCTTCTACCCTAACCAGGGTATGCAATTATTCCACAAGAAAATTTGATGGTAATCTAGCACCAGATTCAATCAACCTTAGGAGTGTTTCATCTTTGTCCTCTAGGGGTTGATGTTCAAATAATCTTCTTCAAATCCTACAGTCATGGGAATGTCCTCAAATACCATGAAATTGTCTTGTCCATCACAAAAGTGTTCCTCCTCATAAGTAGGGTCGTAAGAGACCCCAATATGAGTATACCTTTGCATCATGTCTAAAAGTTTGTTCTCTATGTATTCTAAGATTTAGAATGTGTTTTGAAAATTTTACAAGGTGTGTTTTGATTTTCTCTAAATAAGTGACAAGGTAAAAGAGACTGCAATAAAGATAAGGTGGCATAGTACCACACAACTAGAAGAAATGGTTCACAAAATTACTCAACTTTGGGTAGGTTGAAATCATTAAATCAGAAGAGGATATGATAACTCAAAATCCTAAGTGTAAGAAAGTAAACCAAACGTAAGCTTAGAGATACATCAATACCATAAAATCTAGTTCAACTTTGACTAGTTGCTACTATAAAATTAGAAGAAAGTCCATTGGATTAGGAAGGTAACAATGTGAACCAAAAAATTCAAGATGTGAAAACATGCAATAATTTCTAAGTATAAAACTAAAACCAAACGAGCAACACAACATCACCACATGGTAATAAGAGGTAGAATAAAATGTGTTCTATAACTTAGAGCATAAGTGACATGCTAAATAACCTAAGTTCACAATGATTAGATGATGATGAATCTATAAATGACCTTCAATCCAAATGAGAAATTATACCCAAGTTAACTCAAACCAAGTTTAAATGGTAAACCAATTAGCACGTTGGGATAAAACTTATAAATGTGAAATTCTAAATTTGAATTAAAAAGTGAAGGACTTAAAGTTTTTTGGAAAATGGTTTAGACTCAAATGGGTAGCATAACAACATTATTTAGACAATACCAACACAATGTTTAAGATGAGGTTTTGAACAAGGCAAAAGATGGTTTGGCTTTGACTAGGATAACGCCTACTTTGTTCAAAAAATTATGGTTGACATTTTATTTTCAAACAAGTTTTTAGACTAAAATCAAGACCAAACGAGTAAAGGAAAATACAAATACAACAAAGTATAATGTCTTATGCCCTAAACTGACAAGGTTGCTTCATATTGTTGAAATCCATCTATATATGTGATCTTGGGAGGATTTTAAGTGTTAATCCAAAATAAAAGTGCATGAATTAGTAGGTTTTTTACACCTCCTTCTCCCAAGAGATTGTATGGTGACATGGACCTTCGGGCTACTCGCCTTGCATTAACAATATGTCTATGGTAAGTGGGGTTATTCTAAAACTTAAGTTTTTAACCATCTAGATGGTCCCAAGTGTGATTAACACTAGAGATGTCTCATGTCAATTGATTTCATACCAATTAACTTACTATGCAAGGTTTTATTCTTTTGCATAGTGGTTCCATCCATGTATTGCTTAGTGGATCCTCTGGTTAACCATACCTGACTTAGATTTCATTACAAAAGGAGAGGTTAGCCACTCAACCCCTTAGATCTTGTAGTATATGTGCCCTGATTTATATATCCCATCATGGAGTGGGGTTGAAATAATATCAAGAGATGAAACCCTGGGTCAAAGCTTCCCTAAAGAACTCGTGAAGAAGCTATGAACTCCCCTTCACAAGCCAAGTTGCATACAATAAAACTAAGTAAAATAACTTTAGAGGTTGCTTTTAGATCACCAAAACCATATGGATTTTGGAGAGAGCCTTGACAACATTGTTTTCATGCCTTGGATAAAATCATAATTACAAGGAAGAGACATTTTTTATCACCCAAGTTCTCTAAAGGAGATGGAAGGAGAGTATACATGCACTCTTCGTTTTGCACCCAAAAAAAAAAGTAATAAATGATTTTGCATAAAGTAAAACACTTTTTAAAACTTGAAATTTAAGTGAATGTACATTTTAAGCACCAAAGTGAAGTATTTGATGAAGTTCCTATCCCCTTGGCCTTAATTACAAACTTTGAAAAACTTCACAAAACAAGTTAACTTAAAAAAAAAATCTAGGTTCCTTTTAAACACCAAAAGGAAGGTTCAAGACTTGATCATGCTCAAATTTGTCACTTTTCCATGCATATGACCTATAAATGTTAGAGGGTTTCCTTCTGCTTTGAAGCACAATTTTTAATAAAATAAGTAAGTTTTTAAAACTTGCTCTCGAGTTCTCTATTTTTCTTACACAAAGACTGACATCATTTAATAGTGATCAATGTTGGTTACAACAAAACCAATGTCGATCATAAAAGAACCAATGCCGATGGATAAAGACCGATATTGGTTACATGTGAACCCTTAGGCAAAAAAAGTTTTTTTTACAAAAAACACTTGTTAGCCCAAGTTAGAATAAAATCTCCAGCAAAGCTCTGGATCATGAAATAAAAATTGCAAACAGAGACTTAAAAATTCCAAAATGACAATTTGTAATTTTGAAGAAAATTCTAAAAATTCAATTTTTTCACATGTTATGCCCTGTAACAAAATTGATGTTGGTTAGCTAGGATCGATGCCAGTTACATAGAGTTGATATCAGTCACTATGTAACTTGTGTGTCAGAAAAAAACCCAAAAATATGGGAACATAATGATAAATATTTATTTTTTAAAGATTTTTAATGACTTTTTAGAAATTATAAGATTGCCAAGTTAGTCTCCTTGCTTGAATGGGATGCATGGTCCCACCGGACATGCCAAGATGTAGAGAAGGATTACAAATATAGTTAGATCAAGCATTAGTAAAAAAAAAGCATAAGAACATAACAAGATAAGCCATCTCTTTCAACGGGGTTTGACAAATGAAATTGGGATCTAATGAAAGAAATCACATACACAATACCTTCCCTAGAGCATCCCATCCCCCAAATGTGGCTCAAAACATGATTTTCCCTTGATTTAGCACTCAAGTCTTTGTTAATGATGCAAGGCAAAGCTCTTCCATCATCTCTTGTACACCAATGAAACTAGGGTCATGATATGAAACCAAATGTATGTCTATCAATGAAGTTGTCCTATTGCAAATTAAGCATAATAAACACTACACACAAATGGCTTGTGGAGAGAATTCTACATAATAAGTTTACACAAATGAAGCTTAAAAATGGTGGTCTTGGCCCTCTTATTTATAGATTTTTGAGATTGATCAGAATCAATCATGACCATCCATCTTGAGATTAAGACGTGTGGCCATGAATTAATCTAATTGTATATAATTAATTCATAAATACCCTCATAAATATTTGGAAGGAAGGGGCATTAAAGAGGCATAGGAGGCCTTAAACTTGATATTTGTTGCATTTATGGCTTATGGATGCCACCCCACAAATGATGTCATTTGATGATACAAATATTAAGAATTAATTTCCAATTAAAATATATTTAATAACTCCCATGGACTTTCCACTTAAGCACTTGATTTGGATTAATTTGCCTAAGTGAGATTAATCAAAATTTATGCAATTCTTTGAAAATTGGTTGCACACTATTAATCAAACTGGTCAAAATATCATATTACTAGGTTGTAATTTGACTAGAGTGAAATTAAAAGGTGATGTTAGTTGTGTATGGATAAATACCCCATTTAAGATGTTGTTGACACAAAATAAAACATGCACATGTTGTGTGCTTTTGAATTAGAAGAAAAGAGCGACCCAGAGCACCAAAATATGTTTTCATCATTTTGAATCAAATTGATTTGAGAAAATTTAATAATCACATAAAATGCGTTGCCCTATTTATGGATACATTAACCTAATTTGACACATGTATACGACAAGTTTGAACCATTTAACACATTTTAGTGATTTTGGTCCAAATTATGCATTTTCACAAATTTTGAGTAAGATTGATAATTTCAACACAATTGTGTTAGGAAATAGATGTCTACAAGTACCATATATTGTGTGAATGTGGAGAACATGCTTCCAAACCATGCCTCCACTGTAATCTAAAAATTGTGAAGAATGTGGAAAAGATAGTACTTGGTGTGATTAATAAGAATATGTAGAGGGGATATTTGTATTGTGTTAGCATGAAATCAAATCAAACAAAACACATTAAAAAGTTTACACCTCTAGCCTAGGCACTCAAGGAGCTAGTGAACTATACAAGTAATTAACAAATGAAATCAAAACAAGAGATTTTACCTTTCATGTGATCAAGTATTTATGTGTTGGCAATGGATTGATGTGCTCAATTGTGTGATCAAAAAATATTTGTCAATCAAGATCCTTGCTCCACCTCTCCTTGTCACCATGGTAATGTTGGTTTTGGCTTTGGCTTGGCTTAACAAATGGGCATGATAACTTTACATCAAGAGAGATTCTAGGGCATTTTGGTATAATAACATTGCACATTAAAAACTTATTTATCAATGGGTGAGGCCTTGTATTTATAGCCTCCAAAACTAACTCTAACCCAAGTGTAAATAGGTTAGAATTAACCATGGTTGAGTTCAAACTAACCCTAAGTGAGTTAAGGCTAACCCTAGTTGAGTTAAAGAGGGGACATGTAATTAATATTTAGGTTATAGATCTCATTTATTAAACATGGCTCTCTATTTCTGAATTTACTACATTTAGGGAGATATTTTCAATTTCTTGACTTTGAGGATGATGATGTCATCATGACCTCATTTTTTAAAAAATTATTTTAATTTTTTTTTCGCTAATTGCACATGTAAAATCCACTTAAACATTCAATTTGGTTTGATTTGTTAATTCGCTTAGCATTTTAGCACTTTAGGAATTGTTCAAGTGCCCTGTTTAATGGGTCCAAAGGCCAAAGTATCACATTGCTAGATTGAAAGGTGATTGGAGATGAATTTGTGAGGCTTTATTGATGTGTATAGGATAATACCTCAAATAGGGATTCCTCAACATGATCTGAGCACTAATGTCCAATGTACAAACAAAATTGAGACATTCAGTGATTCCTAGACTTAATTTGTATTGTTTGATAGAAATCAATCTGAAGTCCAATTGGAAGCCAATTATGGCCATAATGAGGTGTCTACCCCTAGTAGTTAACTCACCTTAATAGGGAAAGACAACTATAAATATATGAATGTAACCATGTAGCATATAGAAGGAAATATGTCTAGATAGATGTAACATGGAAGCACATAGAACCAATGTGATCATATGTAAGCCTAAAATACATAATAAAAATCATGCTAATGTCTAAATATTAATATTATAGGGTCAACAAGCAAACAAGTACACACATAAGATCACTGAAAATCAAGTCAAAAGGCAATGGTCCAAGGAGACTACAAACAAGGGGAATGTTCAAATGTTGCAAAAATGAATGGACATGACTTAGTCAATTGTCCATAAAGGCAAATAATGACATATTCAAATGTACATAGAAATAAATCATAGGCACAAGGTAAACATATGATGAAGCATATTCAAATGCTTGAAAATGCAAGACAAAACACTCAAGGAAGTATGTAAAGGAAAAACGTAAACAACTAATATAAACATGTCATAGTAGCCCATCAATCGAATGTGATAGCAAAAATCATCAAGTACATAGCATATCAAGTACCATGTGAAATGTATAATCATGGATAATAGGCATGTGTAATTACATATGTAAGTTCAAACATGATAGTGTAGAGTGATCATCAAATCATATAACATGTGTATATCAAGATCATAAAATATTGATGCCCCTAACGTCTTGATGACGTGAGTAGAGGGAAGGCCCAACACCCATAAATTTATTATGTATTTGTTTATGCCTATGTATGTGTATTTAGGAATAAATGATATGTTAGTCCCCAACATGGAACTGACACATAGATGCCAAGGAATGTGTTGAAAGTGTTTTTGTATTTTTGAATGTTTTTTTTAATTTTTTTAGTATTTTGGAAAGAAATTTTTGGAAAATAGAAAAAATCTACCCATTTCCCCACTTTGAATGTAAATAAATAATCATTTTCCCAATCAGAATGCAAAGGACTATTTGGTAGTTCAATTTTGTTGTTCAAGTGGTATCGTGTCGTATGATTTATCAATCAATGCATTTTGATAAAGGTATTCTATTGTCGGTTATCACATATTTGTCACTGTAACCATCAAATGGCACATGTATTTTGCTACCTTGAATTAGAAATGTAAGACACATGCGTTTCATATCAATCTTTGCTTTCATATCGACCAAACAAGATGTAAAGTGAAATTTGGTTTTGAAGTTACGACCCATATTATAGAATATACAATCTTTGGTCCACATGCTATAGGTAAAATTTTGTATCTGAAGGAGTCTGGATTTAATGGAGATATCTTTAGTTCATCAATATGATGTCCCATTTGTTCAAAAAACAAATTTCTACAAAGTGAGTCCCATTCTTTGACAATTGGGATAAATGTACAAGCTAACCCATCGATATTTGCATAAACCTTTATATTTAGACATTTAAGTGGGTTTTAAGGATGGCCTTTTTTGGGAAGACGTGAAATATTGGAATCGATTCATTGTGTGGGAAGAGTTTTGATTTGTCTCGTTCTCTTGTATATTTGAATTTTTGCCTTCAAAGCCCCACATTGACTGGGATTATGGCCTATGATTTGATGGTAATTACAATATGGCAATCCTTGTTGGGAAAGAATATGACAACTTGATATTTGATGAGTAGAAGGTAATGAAATCATATTTAGTATCATTATTATCTTATTCTAGGTTGATTTGTAAAAATTTTGTTAAGCCTTTTTAGAAGATGCCCCATTATGTAACAGAACTTGCTTCTTATGAGATTGATCCAATGTGGTTTGTGAAGAAGAAAGTATGGAATGACAAGCTTCTATATTCTTATCAACTTTTATTGTCACACCTTCTACTTGATTTGGTTTTGTATCCACTTATTTCATCTCATGAGGATGGATCACCAAAGGAAGCTCGATTATTTGACCCCTTTGGAAGTTTTGTAATATGGGATCCCTTTGTGATGGTTCTTATTTTTTAGGTGCATCTATGTGCACCCCAGTGTTTAATTTATTGATAGGTTGTTGGTGATCCATTATTTTTCTTAAATACCCAAAACCTTGCCATTTTTCATTATGCTTGAGAGATATGGGATGAGTAATACCTTGGTTATGTTTGCCCAATCCTTGTCCTTCATATCCATATTTTAGCAAATATTGAAGGCCAAAATAATGCAATATTTATCTTGAGGAAGTTACAATATTTGAAAGACATGGTGCATTCATCATTATTATATTGGAATTTTTTGGCACCTTATGGTTGGAATGCTCTTGAAGTGTAAAATGCTTCCTTTTTTTATTGCTGAGTATGACTTGGTAAAGATGCCATAATTTCTTGGTTGACCTTAAAAAAATGTTCAATATCAAATGAAGGCAAGGAAGAATCATCACCCTTGATAAGGGGGATATTGTTTGGAAATGTAGGAAAAAGAAGGGTTTTGATCAATGAACCTGAAGTAACATCCCTTTATGAATGGTTTGAAATCCTTGATGATTTCCCTATTGATTCGACAAAAATTTTGACTGCAAGTGATGGAAGCCTAGACCCAATTAGAGGGATAGTAGCTACCACCATTCAAAGCTTTTGAATCAATGTCATCTCTGGTAAAGGCAAAAAAGAACACAAAGATTAGGATAAGGCAAGAGAATAACATCTACAAGAGAATGTTTATATATAAATGATTCTCAATCATGTCGAGTTCACCAAATGTTTAATACTAGTTTGGATAAGTATCCTATTTAGTAGTTAGGATTAAGGATGTATAAATGATAGGGCATAAGGGTGAATATCATATCTACATTGGGCCAATTAATAGGTTAAACTTAGATGTACCATATGCTGAATTCATAAAACTAAGATAAACTATTAATAGAAAGTACAACTATGCTAGATATAAATATGACAAAAAAAAAAACTTAACTATTTTTTATGCTAATACAGTGTTGCATATGGTACAGATGGGAAGCAAGTTGGAAGACAATTATGGAACAGTTGTGAGATTTTAGATCTAGTGCCTCCGGCTCTCTAGACACTTGCATTGGCTTGAGATAGTTGTGTTGATGCTAGTGTCTAGGTTTGATGCTAGTGCCATGTATGGAATACTTGTTGAAACACAATGCAACAACCTAGATGTTTATGGGTTTGGTTTTGCCTTCACTCTGGTGTAATTAGATCTAGGTCATGGACTGTCACTCCTGGTGAAATGTGATGCAGGGGCATCAAGGTAACAATTCGTAAATCATGAGAATGTGATAACTTGTGATGTAAATATGTCTTTTGAGGTCATGGAAGTGTTTTTGAAGTATTCAATATGTCTTAGAAGGTCAGTAAGGGGTTTAGAGTGTTTCATTAGCCTTGAAATATGTAATTTGGAGCTTCTCTCCAAAAATAAGCTTTTAAAATTTCAAATTATGTAATAAACCCTTGTGAGGGCCTAGACTTGTAAAATGATCTTGAAGGTCAAGAGTAGTTTGTAAAAGTTATCAAATTAAGTAAAACGGTGAAAAACACCTCATTACCCCAAAGTAGAACAAAATCCTATGTGGATAAGACTAAACAGAGAGAATATTGGTCTTCATTGAGACCAATCTAAATATAATATCTTCACCTACGTAGAGATGAGGTTGAAGTAATCCTAATAAGGCAAGTAGTTATGGATATAAGAGATTGTATGTGCAAGGAAGAAGTGTGGAGTAGTGCATAGAAAGGAGTAGTGAAGGCGGCCTTTAGGCCTGTATGTCTGTATCTGTTTTCAGCAGGAATGTATATAAAGATTGAAAACTAATCAGTAAAAAGCAAGGATGTTGTACATTGAAGGAACTTCTCAGACTTAAAGGAGGAGTAAGAAGGTTATTTTTCGTGCTTTTATTTCAATTATATGTATTATTGCTTGATGAATAATAAAATATTTAAGGTCTGTAAAGTTTTGTATTGATGACATGGTCTGATCTAAAGATCAACTATCATGGGTTTCCTATTGCATGAAATAGAGATATCCTCATATACGAGCTCTCAGGTCTGCATAGATGGGTCTGTGCACAGTAATTTTATGTGCATAAGGATAAAAGGTCATTCCAAACGTAACATATGACAATATTTCCTCTATCTAGGCAATGGGCTGGATAAAGCTTGAAATAGCTTTGATGTGAGTAGCAACATTGTATTCTCTTGTATACGAGAATGTATTTCTTACATGATTATGAACTTAATTTGGATTTGAAGACTCTTGAAAACCTGTGTAAGTTGTTGCTTGAGACCAACTAAATGGTTAATGAAAGGAAAGAAATGATTATTAAGTTTATGATATATAGTGCACATGCAGAATATCTCTCGGGCCATAATAAAATGACTGTGTTAAACAATCAATAAGAATAATGACCTTTTCATTTATTTAATCGGTATTCAAAGCACGAAGAGAAAGAGTGATTTGGGTCGAGATAAGAGAATGAGAGTCTTGTTATTATCAAAATCGCCATCATCAATATCTATTTGCAGGGTCTCGGCCATGTACAGGCCTGCACAAAAAATGTTGACTAAAATTCATTTTCCTAGCAAAATAATAAATAAACAATTCTAAAATTTGGACAGCGAGAGCATTATGGAATTAGGAATCCAATGAATCTAATTTGAGCTTGATTGATTAAATATAAAGTGAATTATGGTGAAAATATAGTCAGCTATATGTTGAAAATGTAGTCCAAACTGTGTAAAGTAATTATTAATGAAACTTTAGTACAAAATAAATATAGATGCTTGATTTTGTGATATAGGTGATAATCAATTCATTTATTCTTGAATTTTAGTATATTTCCCATTAATATGACTAAGAGAACAAATCATTCAACAGTGCGTAGAAGATTGCAGGTGCTTGTGTAATCAGAATTAAGCATTTTAGAGAAACGATTGGTTATTAGGAGGCAATAGAGTGGAAGACAAAAAAAAAAAAGTTTGGAGGTAATATTGTTGTGAAGATTATGATAGGAAGCAAGACTATTAGTTGGAAATATCAAGAGAGTCTATAGAATCGTAATCTTGTGAAAAGTGTGAATATTAGTATTGGTTTTGAAGAAACCAATATAATAATATTATATCTATATTGTGATTTATGAAAAAATAAATAAAGGTTTATGGAAAATAAAATGTTCTTGATTGGAAAACAAAGAGAGTAAACAAGTGTGCATCTTGGGATAGTACAATGAATTGATAAGATTGCCATCATTTTTGGTATCAGAGCTTAGATAAGCTCTTGAGAAAAGATGATCAGTTTTCAGTTTAAATTGTTTGATCAATATTTCATGATTTTTGAGTTGGATAATTCGGTTAAGTAGGTTTTGAGTTGGATTCAGGGTTCTAATTAAAGGAAATAGTGTAGGAAATTGATAAAAGTTTGGGTAAGTTCTTAAAAGGGTAATAATTTTGTCAACAGTGATTAGTTTTGAAAGGTCAGGGAACTTGGGAAGCTTGGCAGAAATTATTTGAAAAAGGTATGTCTTTGCTTATAAGGATTTGGTTAAAAGACAGGGTACAATGATTGACAAATTTCAAGTATTAAGAAAGAGTGAGAGGAAAGAGCTTTGTGAAACCTTAAAAGGTAAGAGGAAGAATGTCAAAGCGCTATAGCCATTAAGGCGTAGAAAAGTGAATAGAGCTAGTGAAAGATCTTAGGTAATCTCAAGAGGAGAGTTTATATAAAAGTGAAGGAGTCGAAGGTAAGGACCATAAGGTGACCAAAAGACTAGGGTGAAAAAGACCTAGGTGAGGTACTAGAGATAACAAGAAGGATAAACTTGCTAAGAGGATATAGGTCTAGTGAGGCCTAAAAGAAAGATAAAAATTGAAAAGAGAGAGATGGAGGGCTTAGAGAAAGTTAGTTACCACAGGAAGATGAGAGAAGTGGTGAACAGAGAAATAGAGAAATAAATTGCTTAGATGAAGATGATCTTAGCAACTATAACACAAATCTTGAAGGAGTCAAGACAAAGATTTGTTGTAAGGATCAGAAAAAGGATTAGGTGGTTTCTCAAAGAAATCCTTTAGAGAAGAAAAAATAGAAGACAAAAAAAATTGATAGCAAGGCAATCCAAAGAAAAGAAGAAAGAGGCAAATAAGCCTCAAGTTTTTAAAACTGAGGATTTATTTGTATGTGTGAATGTAGGTGTTGAGACAAATGAAGGAGAAGCTCACTTTGAGAGCTTAAAATCTAAAGAATACAATACATTGGTGGCAATAGAGAAGCATGAACAACATGCTTGCATAGTAGAGCATGAAGAAGTTGAATTATGCTATCCAAAAGAAGGTGAAATGCTTGATGAAGACGAAGACGCATTTGATGAGACTCAATGTCCTCAAAGTTTTCCTTGTAATATTGTATTTGATAATGAAAATGCAAATTTTCAAGAAGATGCTGTGTATAAACAAACAATTGAACTATTAGATAAAGTCATGAATGACGAATAAGGAAGAAACACCCATTGAAGTGCTTGTAGAATCTAATATGTTGCAGAAAAAGGTGTCTCAAATGACACAAGATGAAGATAAATCAGCTTTGAATGGATATATGGTAGAGTTTAATGAAGAAGAAAATATGATTTGGCATCAAATCATGCAAGAGTTAGAAGACTTGACCCTCATAAGATATGAAGAAGCTATAAAATAAGCTAAGATGGAGCTCTTGAATCTCTTGAATGAAGAAGATGAAGGGGCACGAATCCCTAAAGTTTTGAAATATGATTTTGTTCTGAGTTTTATGTTTCAGGTATAGAAGATTTTGTTGATGAGAAGGTGGAGTCCTTCATGGACTTCAACAAAGAAGATGAAGTGAAGATTGAGTCAACTAGGCTCAAGAGATATGAAGACAAGCAAGAAGAAAATAAAAATATACAATCAAACATGTGAATAAATATGAATGGAAGGTACCAAAATATTGAAGTGGAAGAAGCAAAAATCCCCTTTGAGCAAGAACTCAATTCTTTTCCCACCCAGGGAGTCTAATGCAAGACCATCAAGATAACAACTTGTAAATCATGAGAATGTGAAAACTTGTGATGTAAATATGTCTTTTGAGGTCATGGAAGTATTTTTAAAGTATTCAATATGTCTTAGACGGTCATTAAGGGGTTTACAGTGTTTCATTAGCCTTGAAATATGTAATTTGGAGCTGTCCAAAAGTAAGTTTTTAAAATTTCAAACTATGTAATAAACCCTTATGAGGGCATGGACTTGTAAAATGAACTTGAAGGTCAAGAGTGGTTTGCAAAAGTTATCAAATTAAGTAAAAAGGTGAAAAACACCTCATCACCCCAAAGTAGAACAAAATCCTACATGGATAAGACTAAACGGAGAGAATATTGGTCTTCATTAAGACCAATCTAAATATAAGATCTTCAGCTATGTAGAAATGAGCTTGAATTAAGCCTAATAAGGCAAGTAGTTAGGGATATAAAAGATTGTATGTGCAAGGAATAAGTGTGGAGTAGTTCGTAGAAAGGAGTAGTGAATAAGGCCTTTGGGCCTGTATGTTTGTATATGTTTGCAGGACTGTATATAAAGATTGAAGACTAATCAGTAAAAAGCAAGGATGTTGTACATTGAAGGAACTTCTCAGACCTAAAGGAGGAGTAAGAAGGTTATTTTCTATTCTTTTGTTTCAATTATGTATTCTTGCTTAATGAATACTAAAATATTTAAGGTCTGTAATCTTTTGTATTACTGACATGGTCTGATCTAAAGATCAACTATCACGGGTTTCCCGTTGCATGAAATAGAGATATCCTTATATACGAGCTCTCAAGTCTGCATAGATGGGTTTGTGCACAGTCATTTTGTATGCGTGAAGGATAAATGGTTATTCCAAAGGTAACGTATGACAATATTTCCTCTATCTAGGCAATGGGTTGGATAAAGCCTGAAATAGCTTTGATGTGAGTAACAACATTGTATTCTCTTGTATACAAGAATATATTTCTTACATGATTATGAACTTAATTTGGATTTGAAGACTCTTGAAAACCTATGTAAGTTGTTGCCTGAGACCAACTAAATGGTTAATGAAAGGAAAGGAACGATGATTAAGTTTCTGATATATAGTGCACATGCAGAATATCTCTCGTGCCATAATAAAATGATTGTGTTAAACAATCAATAAGAATAGCGACCTTTTCATTTATTTAATATGTATTCAAAGTGCGAAGAGAAAGAGTCATTTGGGTCGAGATAGGAGAAGGAGAGTCTTGTTATTGTCAAAATCATCATCATCATCAATATCTATAAATTAATGTGAGAACTTTTGCAGGGTCTCGGCCCTGTACTGCATTAAAAAAATTGACTAGAATTCATTTTTTCAACGAAATAATAAATAAATAAATTTGAAATCTGGACAACTCGAGTGCATTGAAATCAGGAATCCAACGAATCTGATTTGAGCTCAATTGGTTAAATATTAAGTGAATTATGGTGAAAATATAATCAACTATATGTTGAAAATGTAGTCCAAACTGTTTCAAGTAATTATTAATGAAACTTAAGTACAAAACAAATATAGATGCTTGATTTTGTGATACAGGTGATAATCAAGTCATTGATTCTTGCATTGTAATCTATTGCCCATTAATATGACTAATAGAACAAAGCATTCAACAGTACGTAGAAGATTGCAAGTGTTTGTGTAATCAGAATTAAGCATTTTAGAGAAACGACTGGTTATTAGGAGGCAATAGAGTGGAAGACATAAAAAAAAATAAGTTTGGAGGTAAGATTTTTGTGAAGACTATGATGGGAAGCAAGACTATTAGTTGGAAATATCAGGAGAGTCTATAAGATCCATTAATCTTGTGAAAAGTGTGAATATTAGTATTGGTTTTGAAGAAACTAATATAATAATATTATATCTATATTGCCATTTATGAAAATAAAAAAAAGGTTTATGGAAAATAAAATGTTTTTGACTGGAAAACAAAGAGAGTAAACAAGTGTGCATCTTGCGATAGTGAAACAAATTGATAAGATTGCCATCAAAATGACAAAATCCTAACTTTGCATCTTCAATGTGGCCTTGCAAAAAAATGGGTTAGTGGGCACACAATGTCGAACTTACCCGCAATGACCCCGTTATCAAAGGTTGTTCCCTGTATAGACAATACTCTAGAAGAGGGCCTCAAACTTGTGTAGTTCTCCCCTATGTATTGGCTTGTGTGTGAATCATGCAAATGTGTAAATCAACTACAACACTGCCTTAGCTTGTAACTTGGTAAATATGACCTTATGATTGCTCATTTAGTACTTCAGAACTATAGCTACATTGTTTATTTGACTAATATTAGAATAAGGAAAAATAGGAAAGCTTTTGATAACTTGAGTGTTTTTTAAATGCTTCTTGAGTGATCTTTGGTATGATTGCTAGGTGATGAATAAATTAGGGTTGATATTATATTTATACCAATGCTATCGGTAAATAACTCACATTAAAGCATTTAGGTCAACCATTGTAATACCATTCATTTTCAAATTGGATGACTTTAGGGCATTAGACACTTGCATCGAGCGAAGACAATAATATCGATGCTACTATCTGACCCAAACATTAGTGTTCAGGAAGAAGGAGAGTAGGCTCAGGTTCAGAACTTGTAGAGGTGTAAGATAAGTACATTGTAAGTATTCTCGGCAAGATGGGATGTATGTGTCATCAATATAAGGTTGTTCAGACTAATATATTGGCCAAGGGGCACAAGATAAGGCATATGTGAGGCTTGCAGAAGTAAGACATGTGTAGAACTAAGAGAAACAACCAGGGTCATGAGTTTGCTAAGTGTACAAAACTGAGGTGCTACATAATCATAGAATATCATCTACAAAAGCATTCCAAAATCAAATTTAGGGTTAAATAGTTTTTTTTTGAGACGAAAACCTCTTTCAGAGTCTTGGTGTCTTCATTAGTAACAAAAAAAATTGATAAAATGAATGCAGAGCTGAAATTATGACTACACCTACCAAGTGTCATTCTCACCCGATCTGATCATCTCAATATTAGAATTTTTAGTTTTGCATTTTTTAGTTCCTCCTCCTCAGCTTCGTATGGATATTCCTCTTGCAACTCCTACTTTGGTTCATTTTCTACAGTTACTTTGAATCCATACACTTATTCCCCCTCATCTTATTTAAACTAAATATGTTCATGATCATCCTTTGATTGTCCTTCCTATTTTGGAACTCATTTTACCTCATTGTAGATAACATTGCGATTATAAATAATTTTATTTGTTTTACGATTTCATAGCTTATATCCCTTTACACTAGTACCATACCCATTTGAAATATATATTTTGTTGATTTGTTGTCTTAGTCCTTTCCTTTGGAATATATATTTAAGCATCACAACCAAAAATTCTAAAATGTTTGAGAGAAGCTTTTTTACTAGTCCATACTTCATGGATATTTTTATCAACCAGGGTTGATGTGGGTGATTTATTAATCAAATAACAAGCAATCATATTTTCTTATGCACAAACTTTCTTTCTAATCTTGCACCACTGAGCATGCTTCTTACCTTATCCATTAGATCCCTATTCATTCTTTCTATAACTGCTAAGGTGTATGTGGAGTTGCCTTTTGCCTTTCTATTCCACAATTCTTATAGAATTTATTGAAAGCATTAAAGCAGTATTATCCACCATTGTCACTCCTTAAGACTTTATCTTCTTCTTTGTCTACTTTTCAACAAGACCCTTAAACTCCTTAAATTTATTGAAAACCTCAAATTTAGTCTTGATACAATAAACTTGTTTTTCTCGAGTAGTCATCTATAAAAGAAGCATAATATACATATTTCCCTAATGATGGAACCTTCATAATTCCAAATGCTTCAATATCCACTAAATGCAAAATCCCTTATGATATTATAACACTACTGGGTAACTTCACTCATGTTTGCTTACAAAACACATGATTTTCACAAAAATCAAAGTCTAATGGTTAATCATTAACTATTTTACCCATATATTTAGATTTTAATGCTCGAAGGTCTTTCTCTCTACTGTGTCTCATTCTTTGATGCCACAACATTATCTTCTCTATATTTGATGTAGGATCCTTATTTGAAATAGTGTTCACCATATGAACCATAGAGCTATTACACTCATCACTTGTAGTGCATGCCTCAAGTTTGAACAATGTTCTTGTATGGACTCCTCTTTCTAGTACCATTGCTCCACAAACCTTCATGCAACTATTTTTATTAAATACCACTTGCATATTTACACCATGCATCTTACTTACAAAATATAAGGTTTCTAGTTAAACCTTGGATGTGCATAACACCAATGGAAGTTTTAATCCTTATATCTTTAAACCTCGACTTAACTCTTCCTCTACCTATGTTCTTATAGGTCAAGTTGTCTCCTAAGAAGACATCATCTATATTGATATTTTTTATTCACAAAATCATTTCCTATGAGGGGTCATATGAAAAGAGGCACTTGAATCAATCGACCATGCACCATTATATGCATGTGAGCTTGAAGTTGTTGAGTATAAATCCTCCAATTCTTCACTTGAGGGCTTTGCTTCTGCAAATTGGGAATTGTCAAATGACTTAACCTTTTCAACCTTTTTATATTTCCATTGTTTCTTGAAATGACCCATTTTACCATAGTTTTAATATTTCTTCTTATCTTTTGTTGTAATATTAGATTTACCTCGACACTTTGACCTTCTTGAATTTATTTTAGTTCTTTCTTGGAAATAACCTCTTACAAACAAGACATCATTTGTTTAATAATCCTTAGTAGATTTTTTCTCTCATTTCTTCTAATAATAATGCTCCCACTCTGTCCTCATGTTTTAATGTTGATGCAGTAGTAGTTATTGCCATGACCAAATTATCTAAAGAGTCATAAAAAGAACAAAGAAAAATAATACAGCTTATTTTAGAGAAACAATTTATTCACTTTAGACTTTGTTTTATACAAAGTCCCTAACTTTTCCCATAGATCTTTATAAATTTTCTCCATCGAGATAATCAACAAAATCAAATCTGACATGAACAATCTGATTGAACTCTTTGCCTTCATATCAATATTTTTTATATCTTCTAACTCCATACCCACAAGTTGCACTCCTAATACAACATCCCATGATCTATGGCACGAGAAGATCTTTCATCTTAATCTTCTACAACTCAAAATGTTGACCATTGAATTTTTTAATCTCTATCATTGTGCTTCCCTTCATTCTCCTTTAGTTAAAAAAATTCTCACACGTAGAGCTCCCACTCAAACAATCATTATCACATTTTAAAGGAACTCTAAGACCTAGCTCTGATACTAAATGAAGAGAAAAGAGATATGATAAACTAAAAACAAGATAAGCAATACTAACAATATCTTTAAGCTAATAGAATAAGAGAAATGGAATACATACAATATTACACACTACACACAATTTTATGTGAGAAACCCATTTTAGGTAAAAAAAAACCCAACACGGTAACTCCTTTATTGTATCAACTCAAGTGTATAGAAAAATAATAATGCACTACCAAATTTTGATTTTTTTATACTGCATGTGAGAGTGTAGAGAGGCACATCAATAGGTAACTGTCAAAGTGGTATTACAAAACCATGGGTACCAAAACCATGGGCTATATAAAACATGGGTTATAGCCACATAAAAATATCACTTTGCAAATCATGTAAATATACAACACATTTCCAACACAATAAATCACCATGCTCACATAAGGGATCCTAACTGGAGTTTACATTATTTTTTTCATTCACTACCTTTATTTTATCTTAATTCACTATTGATGTGCCATTTGGAAAGGCATTGGGAGGATAGAAGGACATGGCAAAATGCAAGAACACAGCGTGATCATCATCCAATAGATAATCATGCTAACATAAGAGCTCCCAACTACTATTTACATTGTTTTCTTCATTCACTGCCTTTGTGTGTTCTTCATTCACTATTTGTGTGTCATTTGGAGAGGCAATGGAAGGATAGATGGCCAAGTCAAAGCTTGATGACTTAGTGTGACATGGAGGAGTGTAGCTGCTATGTTGTGCTGAAATATGATAGTGCCTTCGAGGTGGAGAGTAGCAAATTTCACTATGAGAATGGTTGCAAGAATAGCTTCTTTGGTGTACCCCCTGCCCATTCCCCCTGCCCCCTTCCCCGTTGCCTCATGAAAAGTTCTATCGATTGGAGGTGAAGAAGCAACCACATGAGAAATATTGTAAGGAGCATTGCCCTAGTGATCTAACAAAGACTTGAGATGGACGACCTCAATGCCTTGCACTTGAATCTACATAAACACATTTAAAATAACCATAGCCTTGTTATATTTAGAAAATTTCTTGTCAGCGATAAAGTTAGAAAAAGCAACACCATTTCTTTCTTCCCAAATTTTTAAAAAGTGAATATCCACTATGAAAGTATGCCAAATTTATGAAAATTTTGTGGAAAACATAGGCTAATAATTGAGAATAATATTATTCCAAATGAAAGTCTCCTAAAAAAAATGGTTTGAAAAAATCATGGATCCATGTCCAAGTCAATTGAGCTTTCTTGTAGAACCAAAAAAAATGCTTAGCCATCTTAGTTTGGTCGTAAAAAGGACACTTGGAATGACGAATACTTAAATGCAAAAGGTGATGCCCTAAGGTTAATCCCTGATAAAGTAAGCACTAAGAAAAATGAGCAAGCTTGGGCTCAAGAATAGAGCTCCAAACAATTTGAAATATCCTACACCAAGTGTGAGTAATGGACTGAAGAGACCATCTCTCATTGAGCTTTGATACATAGGTAGCTAAGGCGAAATCCATTCACATCCCTTGTTGGGAATATAATTGAGGAATGGGGTTTTAACATACCACTTATAATCTTTCCACTAAGATCTGCATAGTTTATAATAATTTTATGTAACATTTATATTGACACATCATCAATAACCACCTAAAAAGACTCCTAGTCATTATTACGAAGACAAAATTTGGATTTTGCCTCATCCCACAAGAGAAAAGTCCAAGAAGATTTAGAGTAGATATATTTCACAATGCACATGACTCATCTAAAAATATTGCGAGAATGGGCTCAAGGCACATCTGCAAAAGGGACGTCATGAAAATTAATAACTAGGAACCACCACAATGAATGTTGATTAATGGAAAGACCGTCACTTAAACCACCACCATGAATGTTGATTCCCACACTTTCCATACGCTTTTGGAAAGAAAAGACCCCAAAACCTTGATAGGGGCATGCAAGATAATGCAGTTTTGAAAGCCTAATCCCTTCCAAGCAACAATCCCATGAGGAGATCTTGTAAAGACACAATTCCTAAGCAAAATTTTCCAAGCTTTATTCCCTTTGATGGCTCAGATTATCCATTTAGTACGAAGTGCAACACCTTATAGATAAACATCAAGCAGTCTCAACCCTCCCATCTCTTTGAGGAGACAACAATATCCTCCCTCGTGTAAACCTTTCACATAATTATCACTGGGCCAAATAAAACCCCTTAGAAGTTTAGCTTCTTGGTATAAGGCTTTGGAGGGAACCCAACAAGAAGAATAATATACATTGGTTACAGTGAGAACCTCAGAGCAAATTTTATTTTTACTAGCTAAAAATAACAACTTAGTGATCCAGTATGAGAATTTATTTTCTACCATGTTGATGAAATACTAGGTGAGTGCCAAGTAATGAGGGGCCAAAAGGGGACTTAAGTGGCAATGAAACTTTAGAAAAACAAACATACCTCACTTTTGATTGATGATTTCAAAGGCTTCCATGAGGAATCCCATCATAGTGTAAAAATATACATTGTAGCATTTAAAGTTTTGTTTATGAACCTAAAGGTTTTTTTACAGTTGAATCAAATTTGATAGATAAATATTTTCAATTTCAATGTGTTAACTATTAATATTTCTATAGGTTCATGAATAGTGAGCCCCTATTTGTAGAGCCTTTTTTGAAACAAACAATTGAAGTTTTTCATAATTGTTCGTGGACATGTGGAGGACATGAAGAATGTTGTGGTAAATTTTTATCAAATTATATATATATATATATATATATATATATATATATATATATATATATATATATATATATATATATATATATTAAAGTTTTTCATAATTGTTCGTGGATATATGAAGGACATGAAGAATGTTGTCGTGTATATATATATATATATATAAACAAATGAAGTTTTTCATAATTGTTTGTGGATATGTGGAGGACATGAAGAATGTTGTGGTAAATTTACCACAACATTCTTCATGTCCTCCACATATCCGCAAACAATTATGAAAAACTTCATCCGTTTGTTTCAAAAAAGGCTCTACAAACAGGGGCTCACTATTCATTAATATTTCAATATTAATGAATAGTGAGCCCCTGTTTGTAGAGCCTTTTTTGAAACAAACGGATGAAGTTTTTCATAATTGTTTGCGGATATGTGGAGGACATGAAGAATGTTGTGGTAAATTTTTATCAAACTATATATATATATATAGCCTTTTTTGAAACAAACGGATGAAGTTTTTCATAATTGTTCGTGGATATGTGGAGGACATGAAGAATGTTGTGGTAAATTTTTATCAAACTATATATATATATATATATATATATATATATATATATATATATATATATATATATATAGTGAGCCCTTATTTGTAGAGCCTTTTTTCAAACAAACGAATGAAGTTTTTCATAATTGTTCGTGGATATGTGGAGAACATGAAGAATGTTGTGGTAAATTTTTATCAAACTATATATATATTTATATGTAATTTGATAAAAATTTACCACAACATTCTTCATGTCCTCCACATGAAGAATGTTGACCGCTTAGGAAAAATGAAAGATTGTTTGTCTTCCAAGGTTAAACAAGGTCAATTTTTTTGATTTTTTTATTTTCTAAATTGTAACCAGTGAAGTGTATAATGTTGCATTGGTTGAAATTTTTTAAAATATTTAATGAGTCAAAAGTTATTATAATTTTTTAATGTGTATCTATTGACCACTAGGATACACTTAAGTAAATAAATCAATATAAATTAACAATTTAAATTAATTTTTTTAAAAATATATGCTTTAACACTAACATTTTGCTTGACAAAACCCATTTGGTATTGTCAAACCCAGTCAAGGGGCCCTATGGCTTCGCCAATTGTTGGATAAGTTTAATTTCCGCAGCACAACGCTATTACACTTTAGTGGGACGACCAAAGTGCTATTGTCATTTCTCGCAATCCTATTGAACACCAATGCACTAAATACATTGAGATACATATGCACTTCATTTGACAACTTATTTAGGATGGAGTTATTTCTTTGGAGTTTGTGCCTACCACGAAACAAGTTGCTAACATCTTCACCAAACCCTTTGTTGCACCTCTTTATCTTCAATTATGAGCATTGATTGGGGTGAAGGAAGTTGTCACTGGGGGGGGACTTAGAGTGAAGTAGATCCTTCCTCCTTTCTCATCTTTCTTATGATTGTATATGGGTACCTAACATGGCCTAGTAACTAGGACCCATCTTTTATTCCTTCCTAATATTAGCTTACAAGAAAGTATTAAAGTATTCGACTTTAGTTTAGTAGTTCTAAACTCTAATTAGGAAGTAGTTAATTAATATTGTGTGTGCATAAAATAAATAAGTGCATTTATTATTAGTGTGACACTTGTCACTCCAAACTTAAAATGTTAGATCATTCTAAGCATAGATCCTTCTAGTTTGTTCTTTCTCGCCTATTTAACGAGGTTGATTTCACTAGTGTGAAAATCAAAAGAGTGCGAGAGCGCTTGTATAATCATTTCTGAAGCAATATTAATATTTGATTCCTTTGTTTTAATTGAGTAATTGTTCTTCACTTACGAGCTATTGTTTCATGGTGTTGGTTCTCTAGCTAGATCTTGTCACTATTGCTTGCACTTTTAGCATTACATCGTAGAGGCTAAAATCATATTGTAATTAAAGTGCGGTACAACATGTTTTATATACATGGATGAAAAATATCTTATAATTTATATATTAAAAATACATATGTACTATAATATATAGGTAAATATCCTCTAATTAGTAATTAAGAAAGTAAATAAGTGTAAACCGATGGTTACCAAAAGTAACTATTAATGAAGAGATGTAACATTTAATTTTTAAAGGTTATATAATGATGTAAAATGGTGTGGAAGAGGTAGATTCATAATAAGAAAAGATGATAATTAGAAATAGAAAAACATGAGAGAGAGAAAGTAATGAGAAGAAAAAGGTGGAATATAGAATGAGATGAGTATAGAAATAAAGAGTGCAAAAAGTATAGAGTAGAAAGATTTGCAAAATATTAATAGATATTTTGTACTTTTATATATAGATAAAGAGAGTTAGTAAGAAAAATTTGTGCACTATGTATTGTGTATGCAAATAAATAAATAATAGATGCGCATATTAACTAAGAATTAACATATAATAATAACATTTGTGTTATATTAATTTTAATTAGAGTCATTTCAAACTGCATAATAATCTGTAATCAAGTTATATATATTAATATATAGATGCTTTTCAATCCAAAAAAAAAGTTATAGACATCATGTCAACAAAATAATTAGAAAGTAAATAAACATATAGCAATGGTCTTGGGTGAGTATATGTGCAAGTGAAATATCATACCGGAATCAAAAGTATGGTATGGCACTCAAGGAGTTCTATTTTTAAAAATGGATACAAAGTTGGGAGAATTAACCCCGGATTTATGGCCAATAGGTTCATCAATAGAAGAATTAATCCAAGATAAATATGATAGAATATTTGTGCAAACATAAAGATCCACTCTCTATGTTTGTGTGCCTACACCTCCTAGTGTAGATTGTGTGAGCAAGCAAAGGGACTACTTAGAACTAGTGTTATACGAGCATGCGTCCCATAGATTTTGGACTTCAGTTGGAGTAAATATCTCCAATATTTTTTATTTTGTTTTAAAAAAATACTATTTTAAAAATTTCTAACATTTTTATTTTAAAATAAAGTTGTTTATGCCCTTGCCACCCCTCCTTCCCCACGCCCCCCCCCGAAAAAAAAAAAAAAACTATTTGTATCTTTAAAAAACATTTAACACTTATCTCGAAAGTACTCTGAAAAATATTATATAAAGTTTCTAAATCTCATCGAATAAAGTTAAAATATTTAAATGTTAATTTTTATACCTCAATTTAATAGGCATCTTGTGGCCTCCACCATCCCCAAAATCTGAGAATTTTTTGGCGGTCCAAAAAACCCTATCCCTCATCCCCCTTTATATAATTATTCATCTTATTTTTTATTTTTTTTAAAAGTTGAAAATGGAAATTGTGAAAAATGGTGGAAGAATTTTCCGAGCAAAAATACTTGTTTTGCCAAGCTTTATATGACTTTGTAAATGTGAGGGTGCTTACAATGTAATGTATGTGAAGCGCATTAAAAACAATGCCCAATTTAATGAGAATAACAATAGCAGGGGCTGACAAAAATAAAAGATGATGCAAACTATGAAGCATATTACAAATAATGCCCAATTTAATGAGTAACAGTTGCACGAGCTAACTGAAATAAATGATGATACAAACTGCAATGGGTGAGCATACTTGTCACTGGCATACATTTTGAAAGAACTTTAGTGCAATTACATCTCAAATAATCATCTTCATTCATATTTTTCAACCCTTTTTAAAACATTTTATCGTAGTGTGGAGATTTCGCAGTCTTGCTGAGGATTCACAGATTCGAGCCCGAGTTGACTAAAATGAGGACATGACAACTATTGGGACGGGACTCACAATGCAGACTCACGAGACCACTACTCACTGAGTCTATCAAAAAAATTAAAAAATGTAAAAATACACAATAAAGTGAAAAAAACAAAACACAAATCTAAACTTAAAAGGCATTCTATCATTCTCAAACAACAATTCACTCATTCTAACTTTGTTTTCATGAACCCATTCCATTTTTTATTTTCTTCACTTTTAAGGTTCACACCCCATTGTAATTGAATCATTCAAATTTATTGTTTTTGCTTCCAAGGGGCTGATTGTTAGTGTGCAAATGTTGGTTCAGCAATAAGTGAGTGTATTGTTGAAGCCTTGGGTGGCTAGAGTGTCAAGGGATTGGTTGTTTTTAGGTGCATTGGCCGACCCAAAGCTTCAAGTCAAAATGTGTGCTATGTGGATTATGTGTCACTGTGCATCGTTGGAGGCTTAGAGTTGATTCAAGTGTGCATCTACAAGAAGTAAATTACATGAACACTTATTTATTTCTCTCATTTCCTAACTTTTTCTTCTTCTTCATTATATATGAGTGAATCACAAAGAATGACAACTGCGTGTTTACAAAGGAGTGCCATGAATGGGTCGATCGCGCTGATTGCAAGATAAAGCTTGTAGTGTTAGGAGACGAGCGAACTTGTACATCTAGGGATAAGATAATGTAGTATAAATACCACAAGGACGGGTACAATCGCTGCAACTGCTTTCTTGACATACAAAAATTGTCCTAGGCTCCAACATGTTGGAGCTTGGATTGAGAGGACGAGCAACGCAAGGTCTTCTCAACCTTCAAAAACATAACGTATCTTTTTATATTATGTTTTTGTTGATGTCATCGCCATGGATTTCTAAATTCATATTTTGTACATAAAAAAATTGATAAATATTAAAACATTTCATATTTAATATTAGTTCTCAACTTTCAAATTTCAAGTTCAATTGTTCAATTGAAAACATTCAATATCACAATTAAAACATTTCATATTTAATATTAGTTCTCAACTTTCAAATTTCAAGTTCAATTGTTCAATTGAAAACATTCAATATCACATTATTTACTTCTCTATGTATACATGTGCATATTAGATGTAATTGACTAGTTTTGAGTGTATTTTTAAGTGTATTTGATATGGAATGTATTTTAATAGTTTTTTCTTTTAAAATTCACTATTTGTTAATGATGTTTTAAAACTTACCAAGTCTTGGCTGAGTTTTTTTGCCGAGTCCGAGACAAAAATAGGCTTGTCGAATATTTCATCAAGTGAGTCTCAACACTATGCATTTTATCTCTCCTCTTCTCACCTGCATCTTTATTTAATCTAAAAGATAAAATGCAAACTGCAATGGGTGAGCATACTTCTCACTTGCATACATTTTGAAAGAACTTCAGCTCAATTACATCTCAAATAACCACCTTCATTCATATTTTTCAAACATTTTATCTATCCTCTTTTCAGCTTCATCTTTTTTTAATCTTAAAGATAAAATTGGATGCATCACACCCCAATGGCATCTTTTTAATTTCTGATCTTTGAGATAAGGTTGCACACAGTTTCGTGTGCTCAAAGTATAACGGACATTAAAATACTTTTTTCAGTGAAAGATGGTCTTGTCTGCTTTTAAATTGGAATATCATGCTATGGGCACGCCCATAGAGAGATGGATGTTGGGACATGGACCAGCTAGGACTCGAACCTAGGACCTTCCATACACTGCTGGAGTGCTCTACCACTGAGCTACTGGCCCCTCTTGGACCAGTCCATCTTCGGTCCGAGTGTGGCTTAACACCAACACCCCCCCTTAAGCCACACCTCTCGTGTGCTTGGGGCTCTTAGCCTAGGCCTGGCTTTGATACCATGTTGAGACATGGACCATCTAAGACTCGAACCTAGGACCTTCCATACGCTGCTGGAGTGCTCTACCACTAAGCTACTGGCCCCTCTTGGACCAGTCCATCTTCGGTCCGAGTGTGGCTTAACACCAACAATGAAGGATACTGATGAAGACCACTGCACACAAAGCAAACTGATGAAATTGTTTTTTTTAAATGCTACATGAGAGACGCATATGCATTTGATTTCACTGCATAGCCATTGAAATATTTAACAGTCACCTGGAGATGCAGAGGTACATGTACGGCAGGGGAGTAAATGTAAAAAGTCCGGCTATACTATATAAATATAGTCACCAGAAGAAATGGGTACAGGGACGGGGTCACCATCTCTATATCTAAGTCTCCTGGTGACTGTTTTTTGTCAAAGAATTGCACGAAGGTTAACTGAACTAAATCATAGGGAATAGAGAATAAAGTAACTCTTAAGATGATTATAGAAGAAGTTATACAGAGATCTGCAACTGTTATTTGAATTCAAATGAATGATCATATAGGGATCAAAAGTATGGTATGGTGTTACGGCACATGCTATACTTGAAAATACTTTGTAGCCAACAGATTTTGCGAGCAAATGGATTAAACCAAAAACATATCGTGATAAAACATACCTGTAAATGGAAGCTCAATTTTTGAAGCTTGTGTGCTTATAATCTACCGGCTTAGATTGTGTGTGTAAGAAAAATGAGTATCTGGATCTTACCATCATCTCACAAGATATTATAGGCTATCTTGAAAGCATAATTGGTATGTGTACTGATAGCACATAAGGCAGAGAATTTTGTGTAGCTGAAAAAAATTGAACTGAATTTAATTGTCCAAGGGACCATCTTATGCAGTAAAATTTACAAATCGATCCTCTTTATTGATTTAGATGGGACAAAGGTGGCTACAAAACCATAAAGTTACCGTTACAGAAATTTCACATAACCTTTGTTGCTTTGACTCCATGCAATTTGAAGTCTTGAAAAATGAGTTACAGTAAATGGATTGTGCCAAGAAAAGTGAAATGCCCAATCGCTGAAAAGAAATGTATCAGACCGTACATAGATGATAAATGTTAAAAATATTTTCCAAATCAGTATACATTTCATTCGATGTCGATGTATGACAGTGAGGTGTTAAGTCAAACTAAACCTATAGAATATGAATAGACAAGCTACAGCTAAATTGTACGAGCTGAGAGACAGCCGAACAAATCCAAAATGCAAGTAATGAAACTTGCCATGGCAGTACACGTCATTTCTTGTCAACTCCACAGGAGGAAATGGCCAACGGGCAGATCTTTTTCGCAAGTGAGAAACTTGAACCCTAATGAAGGTTTTCATACATTTATAAACAACCCTATAAAAAAGGGAAAAACAAAGGGTTTACAAAAATGTGTAATAGTGTCCAAGAAAAAGACCCCTATGTAACAATTCTCACATCAGAAATATCAACCTCAATCTTATTCCAATGTTTGGTGTCATTTTTCAACCTCCCTTTTATTTGGTTAGTCCCCATTGCCCCTCCTTTTGGCACTTCTCTGCAATTCTTATTAAATTGCAATTCCTGTCTTAGTAAGTTAGGCATTGTTAGTACTTAAATGATCACTACAATGACAATGGCTTAATACCAATACCCTCAAATTTGCAAAACCCGAGCTTATCACATAAAAAGCTGTTCAAAATCATCCATAGCTTTCATTTTCTATAGAACAGGTGGAACATCTGATTCATCAGGTGTTTGCAATCTCTAATGGATCAGATCTTCTGCCTTCACTTTAAAAATAGTGACTGAAGAATGTTGAACAGCATTCTCTATGGACTGCCTTTTCTAAAAAATGAAAGCTATGAAGAATGTTGAACAACTTTGTTCATAGAGATTTGTTGTGCCAAGCTGTATATATAGTTTTGCAAATGTGAGGGTAATTATATTATGTGGCCATCATTGTAACGAATAACCATATGCAATGGCCAACTTAATGAGATTAACAATTGCAGGAGTCGCCTGATTTGAAGGATGGTTTAAAGGGTGGGACTAGCTCTAACTGACATACATTATGAAAGGGCTTCAGCTATATTACTTCTTGAATAATCAGCTTCATTCATATTTTGAAAATCTTACAGCCATTTTTCAGAGAAACATCCTGTCCTCTTTCCATATGCATCTTACATCATTCTGATAAACTTGCCCACAGTCTCGTGCTCAAAGTGTAGTGGACATTTAAAAATATTTTTGTTGAAGATGCTTTTGTCTCTGTTAGGTGGGAAGATATTAGCTCTTTGTGTGATTGTGATACTGGATGATGCAGTGTCCTGGTGCTAAAGGACCGAAAAAACTTTCAACGTTTAGAATCCATACACCTCTAGTCTTGATTGTTGTTTTGTGAAACAGCTTATAAAAAATGGTGACAAAGTTTATGCTCTAAAGGTGGTCACCAGACTTGCACTAAGAGATTATTTTGAAGACGGCGATGCTTCAAAACATTCAACTCTCCTCCAGAAACTGCTGAAAATAAGAGTAGCCAGGATACACTTATTGCTGGTATCCCCAAGAAGCTATAGAGCATTTTCTTTGCCTTGCGAATGCCAATTACAAAAAGACACTGATCATTTTCCTTTCAACTTATGCCATGTTTTAACATTTTTTTTTACGTCAGTCATTTTCCCCTGCAGATTTTTACCTGTGACAGTCCTATGAATATAGCAGCAGAGCAGTGGGCAGACCTACATACGTTATTAGTAAGGCCATCTAACTCTGAATGTGATGAATAATTTAAAAAAAAATGGTTGTCACTGATTCATCCTAAATTAGATCATGCTTTTTGAATGTCAACAGGTTGGAACTCCAATTCAGACAGAGGAACTAGACTTTGCACTTGAAAAAAATCACAATATTAAGGAAGCCCTGCATGAGAGTTGGAAGAAGGTGAATGCTCTGAAATTATTGAATGCTATTGCTCGGGGGGAGTACTTCCTATTGAAACTTATGCGACTGAATAAAATATATCACTGCAGATAATGGGGTACCATGTTTTTGTCAGAGTTTTTCTCCTTGCTAGAGGAATATCTTCTCCATTTCTGTAATCTTGGATTGTACCCAATATTCAGGATGGTATCCCCTTTTAAGCAATATCGTTTACCAGCCCCATTTAAAAGGCAAGGTTGTACTAATGTAAATGAGAAAGATTTCTACTTGCTAGAGGAATACATTCTCCATTACTGTAATCTTGGATTGTATCTAATATTAGGGACGGTATCCCCTTTTCAGCAATACCATTCACCAGCCCCATTTAAAGGGCAAGTTGTACACATGTAAATGAGAGAATTATTAATATCATGCTTTTCTTTGCTCTCTTAACAGTTAATTTTTGAATCTACCTAATGATGTGAGATTTAAGATAGTTTAAGGCTGAAAAACGTGGCATGTCCAACTCTATGATTTTTATGGGACCAACGGTTAAATTGTTAAGTTACAAATCAATTTTCTTTAATGATTTTGATGGGACCAAAAGCCCCTACAGAACCATAGAGATACTGTTACAGAGCATATTGTCATAACTTCCACGCAATCTTAATTCTTAAGAAAATGGTTAACTCTTAATAAGTTGTATTAAGAAAAGGGAAATAGGATAGGAATGGCAAATGTCCAATGGCTGAGAAGCAACGATGAACGTAAATAGCCAGTGAGTTTGGCTTAACATGCCATCTGTTTATGTTTACCACAAGCAAATATGGTAAACAGCCGGCATGTTGTGCGATAAACGCACCCGCTTTTAAGTTCATCCCTATGCAATGAATCCTTGAAAGTAAATAAATGTTGCACATTATCCAAATCAATACATACCATTAGATGCATGGCAGTGAGGTCAAAGGTGAAGTAAATCCATAAAATATGAGTTTGTCAAGCTACACAAAGGGAAACGAGTCTAATAAATCCAAAATGCGAACAACAAAACTTGCCACAGCGCTCATGTCCTTTCTTATCAGTTCCACAAGAGAAACGGGCCACCAGACGGAAATTGTTTGGAAGTGAAAAACTTGAAACCTTAATGGAAGGCTTACATACACTCATAAACAACCCATTAGAAAAAAAAAAAAAAACAAGTACTGATCGCAGAAAAGTAGGGCTTACAACAATGTGTAAAAGTCCAAGAAGATAAAATGTTGTCTCATCCTCCCATGGGCATTATCAGCCTCGATTCTATTCCAAAAGCCTTCAGCAGTTCCATGGGCATCTCATTAGATTCCAAATGCTATCTTATTAAATTCAGCAATATCTGTAATCGTCAGATAATCACTACTACAACAACTGGGCGAGTACCCTCACAGTTGCAAAGCAGCTTAGCACATACAAATCTGTTCAAATTCTTAGACAGCTTTCATTTTCTCAGAAATAGGCAGGACGTCCACTCCACTAACGGATCAGATCTTTCTGAAGCGTGTTTGTTTTTTCTTTTTTCCAAGAAAATGAAAGCTTTGTAGAATGTTAGAACAACTTTGCCAATGGAGATTTGTTGTGCCAAGCTGCAAATGACTTTACAAATGTGGGGATACTTAACAGTGTAATGAATGTGAAGCATATTACAAACAATGCAGAATCTAATGAGAATAACATTTGCAAGAGTTACCTGAAATGCAAACTTCTCAGAACTTCAGCTACATTGCATCTCAGATAACCAGCTTGAGCTCCACTAAATACATCCCAACTGCATACCATCATGGGAGGAGCCTATTTTTAAAATCATGGTGACCCTTAATTATGCCGATATGCAGTGGAGGCCAACTTGGCTGTCAGATTTATGTCTTTATTAGGAGGTAGATGACAGACAAAAGTCACGGGCAGGCCACTTAAAAGGATAAGATTGTGACATGAAGCGTAGAAATTATGGCAGATTCCCGTGATCTAATTCTTGTTTAATATAAAAATATCTCAAAAAGGGATGTCCTCCTTTAGAAGATAAGGTTATATCTTAGAATTCATTAGGGTGTCTTAGGAATTGGATCTCTTTTCTCTTAATGAACCTTTGTAAATTTAAATAATAGGATCGTGTATATTAGGATATTTTTTATCCGATAGGGTAAATGTTTTTTAAATTAGAATTATGACTAGTTTGGAATATAAAATCAAGATCTTCAAATTTTTCATCAAAGAGAACAACTATCACCAACATTACAAATATCATTAAAGGTTACAATTAGTGAAACAAACAACATCAATAATATCAACGGTATATAATAGCCATCATAATTTCTCAAACCTAATTTAGAATTTTTCAGCGTAAGGTCAATCGACTTAAAGTTGGTGATAGATTGTTTAAGAAGTTTAAAAAACAATTAAGAGCTCGACTTTGTACTATTCAAATCAAAGCACTTAAGTACATTGGGGACTCTATTATTACCATGCTTGCCATCCTTCAAAATTTTATCAAGCCCATATTTGTAATGAAGAGTGGGACAATGCCATTCCAAAATGTATCAGTGTGGTGCCTTGCAATCTCTCACATGGTAAAGAAGCATTGGTGATAGGTCTCTTTCCATTAAAGTGCTTTAAAATGTTGTTAATTGTATTACTCATGACAAAGCCCCTAGGATTGATAGTTTCTCTTGTGAGTTCTATCAAATCTTTTGAGACTCTATTGGGATATATTTCCATAAAGTTTATATTGAAGCCATGGCCACTAGTTCTCTAGGCAAACTCATCAACAAAGGTAACATCAAGTTCATTCTCAAAGTAGGGGACCCTTATATTATCACTAATAGGAGGCCTATCACCCTCCTCAATGTCTCTTCTAAGATTATTGCCAAAGCTTTGGCCTTGTGGATTACGTATCTTCTTCCTTTACTTATCGTGTCTAAACAAGCATGATTTATCTAAGGCAAATACATTCTCAATAATATTATAACAATTTAGAAAGGGATAGAATGGGATTGCACATCCCAACAAAAAATTGTCTTTATTAAAATTGATTTTGAGAATGTCTATGATCGGATTAAATTACCCTATATTATTACGATATTGCAAGCCAGATCCAAATTTGTGTAGTCAATCCAAACCATTTTTAAAGATGCCTCTCCTTGTTTGTTAATTAATGAGCATCAATATGAGAACTTTGACATGTTCAAATCTATTAGGAAAGGTTGTCCTTTGGCTCCCTCTCTGTTTGTATTAGATGCTCAAGGCTTTCGGTAATTATGCCTCTAAAGGCCTTGTGAAGGGAATCTCCCTTCCTCACACCCCTCAGAAGGACGTGGTCAAGAAGAATACCATTTTTTTTGTCTTGCCTCTAACTCTAGTAACCAACGGGCCAAGACTATTTTCTATAGGTAATCCTTTGATCCTAAGCCTTGTTAGGTGGAGGCCTATAATTGGAAGTAGATTTCACATAGGGAGACGTTTAAGTTTTCTTTTATTTTCTAAGCCTCACAAGTAGAGTTGTGGAACTATGTTGTTCAACAGGAGGAGAAAAAGCTCTCTTACTAGATAACAAAGCGTCTCTACCCGGCAAAAAAAATTTGGATGTGCTGAAAAAAATTAGCAAAAAATTATGTATTACTCCTCCACTTGGGCCCCTTTTAAGGTATCCTACAAGATGCTAGAGAAGATACTTATAGACTTCATATGGGCCGACTATGTAGAGAAAAAAGGTTTTCACAAAGTGGCATGGGAGCTTTGTTGTAGACCTAGAGATGCTAGTGGTTTGGGGTTTATTTATATTAAAAAATAAGTGATTCCCTCTATGCCAAATGGGTTCTTCAAGCCCTTGAAGGAAAGGAAGCTTGGAAAATCCTTCTTCAGCATTGCATTTACTCTTGAAGTCATTAAAGAATAATGGTAATGGAGTTATGGTTAGGGATCTCAATTAAGAGATACCTTGTATTATGTATCCCTAAAAATACACAACGTAATATGCAAATAAATGCAATAAAACACAACTCTTTTATTTAATTTCAACAAAAAGAAATTATAGTTGGCACGTAATAGTGATAACATAATGATATTGAATGAGATGCATTACAATAGATCCTCATATCTCTATTATGATTTATATGTTGGAATAATTATCATTGATGTCAAAAGAATTGTAATGGATATGAACATAAATGTCAAACAAAATTGTTATCGGAAGTGAATAGAAGTGTCAAACGGAATTATTTCTAGAAGTGAATGAATATGTTGACGAAAATGTCAACGATCACATCTTTTGGTGAAGAGATGCCTCTTGGATGGGACGTCTCCTTTGTGAGAAGTGTTTGAAGGTTATATAAGGGAGAAGAGATGTGGAAGTATTATAAGCATTCAATTTGATTGAAGATCATATAAGTGTGAGGGAGAAGGAAGAAAGGAAGAGCAAAATTTTGTTTATGTATATCATTTGAGAAAAGAAGAAATGAAAGTAGAGTGTTATCTGAAAGATAATTTATATTGTGTGGGGATTGGTTCCTCCAAGAGGTTGGTGCCTTCAAATTTGCCAAGTTGGTGCTTGGTGTTCGGGATCGATGTCTCTAATGGGTTGGTGCCTATACACATTTTGTATTCATTTATATTTTTGGCTAGATTTGGAGGATAGATCCAAACAGCTCATCATTTGTGGTTTTTTCCCGAAAGGGTTTTCCACGTAAATCTAGTATCATTGTTTCATCTCTTTTTATGAATGCTTTATGTGTGTATATCAGTTTTAAAGTAAAAGTTTATATAATATTGATTCACCCCCCCCTTTCAATAGTAGTGTTGCTTATCAATTAGTATCAGAGTGAGTTCCTTTAGGAATAGTTTAATCAATAGAAGGTAGATCTCAGCAACACACATGGCCAATCATCGATTACCATAGGGTTTCTTTGCAAACAAGGTTTCGCTATTCGATAAAACAAATTATGCATTCTGGAGCATACAAATGAAAACCTATCTAATGGTTCTAGGGTTCGATATTTGGTAGTAAGTAGTAATGGGATTTATAACTCCTTAGACCCCATCAATAGATCAAACTAGAAAGAGGGCTAGTGAAAATAATGCTAAGGTTTTCAATGCAATATTATGTGGCTTGTTTGAATCTAAGTTTGTCAAAGTTATGCATTGTGACATGACAAAGGAGACATAGGATAAACTGCATAATATCTGTGAGGGGGACACCAAAGTGAAGTAGGCTAAGCTCCAAACCCATAGAAGGTAGTCTGAGAGTCTAAAAAGAAAATATTATAGCCTATCTTCTTCATGTGGATGAAATTATGAATACCATCAGAAGACTTGATGAAAAAATAGAAGAGCCAATAAAAGTAAAAAAGGTACTAAGATCTCTGCTCTTACGATTTGATCCTAAGGTTTCGAAAATTAAGGAAATAAAAGATCTAAACACGCTAAAGATGGATGAGTTGCATGGAATCCTCACAGTATATGAAATGAGGACTGAAATAAAAAAAATCATCAAAGCACAAAGTAGCCTTAAAAGCTTCAAATAAAATCAAAAATGCAAAACCTGAGTCAAGTGATGAATCAAAAGAAGAAGAAGCTCTTTTTGGGAGCAACCTTAAAAAGTGATTTAGCAATTATAAAGGTAAGCTTCCTTTCAAATGTTTCAATTATGGTGAGATAGGGCATTTCACTGCTAAGTGTCCTCATGTAAAAGATGATAATAGTGATGAAGAAGAACATGCTAAGGTAGGAAAGAGCAAACATTCATACAAAAAGAACTATAAGCCAAGTAAATATGAAAAAAAAGAAAAACTCTGACAGATATAAGAAAAGCCTCTACACCAAGGAAAGTAGCTTAGAAGAAGAGAGTAATTAGATTATTTTAGAGAGTGATAAAGAAGAAACTCTTTTCATGGCAATAGAAACAAATAATGACGAAGATTAAATGTTTCTATAAGAGGAAGAAAATCTTGAGGATAAAGGAGAAGTGGATCTGGAAGAAGAACTTGTCTGTACCTTGAATGAAATAAAGAGGCTTAAGAAAAATAATTTGAAGAAAAAATTATAGCTTCAGAAATATGAAGAAGGTGTAAATTTGAAAATGAACAAACCTCAAATATTTGAAGAGCCTAAAAATATCATTACCATTTTAAAAACTCAATTAGAAGATGCAAAAATAATTGAGGAGGTAATAAGAAATCAGTTGAAATCAAAAGAGGAAAATTTTGCTAAGCTTGAATTTGAAATTTTTGAATTAAAGAAAGGAATTGGAGAAGTGTAGTGTTAAGCTAAGAAATAACTTAAATTTTGAAAAGAGCGCCAATATCTTGGATAAAATTATTAATAGCCAAAATAAATCATTCATCAAGACCGGTATTGGCTATGAGGAGAAACAAAATATCACTAAGGATAATTCAAAAGATGTTGCTGAATCATCAAAGAAGGAATATAAGATTCCTCAAAAGAACAACATTTTGTAGAAGGATGACAAAGATGAGAACAAGTGGCATGAGGTTCCCACAAGAAACTTTAGAAGATATTTTCATCCAAGTCAGTCTCACTTGATCAGGGATCAAAACTCCTTTTATGGCTATTGTTTTTATTGCAACAATTTTGGGCATAAGGCAATAGGTTGTAAGATTAGGCAAGGAATAATGGTTGGAATAAAAGTGCTTATGGTTATTCAAATCATAACTCATTTGTTGTACTATCCGATTACAATGAATATGATATTGTGTGTTATAAGTGTAACAAAGTTGGCCGTATAACATGATATTGTAGAGGTGTTTATGTAGAGAATCCAAAGCAAACAAAGAAAGTGGATACCTTGGCCAAGCATAAAATAAAATTTATAAAAGCTTGAAAGAAAAAACAAGAGGAAGATAAAGAGAAAGCTATGCTCGTTCAAATTGATTTTCATTTTCAAAATGAAGAGTAACAGTGGTACATTAATAGTGGATGCTTGAGCCATATGACAATAGACAAGGGAAAGTTTCATTCTTTGAAGAAAGTAAGTGGAAGAACAATGAAATTTGGAGAGAACACTATAGCAAGGATAGCAGACAAAGGTAACCTTGGTCTAAATGATGGAAAGACTGAGAATGTATTATACGTTGAAGGGCTGAAGCATAATCTCCTAAGTGTAAGTCAAATGTGTGATCAAGGACACATCCTCACTTTTCATCCTCAAGGTTGTGAAGTAAGGAAATATTATTAAGGAAGATTAGTTGTGGATGCAAATAGAACCATAAATAACTTATATGTGCTCAATGAAGTTAAGAAAGAAAGATGTTAAATGACACAATCAAATGAGAGTTGGTTATGGCATAGGAAAATGGGCCACATGAATTTTGACAATTTGGTGAAAATAAGCAATAAGTAGTGTGTGAGAGACATGGAAAAAATTGCAAAACCTTCAAACATCATTTGCAAGCCATGTCTGCATGCAAAGCAAACTAGAGGCGTATTTAAATCAAATGAGAATTCAATAACAAAGCCTTTGTAATTAATCCATACATATTTATGTGGGCCCACAAAAACTCAAAGTATAAAAGGTGAGAGTTACTTTATGTTGTTAATTGATGATTATTCTAGAATGACATGGATTGCTCTTCTAAAGGATAAATCTGATGCATTTGAGAACTTTAAATTTTTTAAAGTTTTAATAGAAAATGAAATGGATCTAAAGATCAAATGCCTAAGGTCAGATCAAGGGGGTGAGTTCTTCTCAAACGAATTCAATGAATTTTGTGAGGAACATGGAATAAGAAGACAACTCAAAACTACATGAACTCCATAATAAAATGGAGTTGTTGAAAGAAAGAACCAAACAATTTAGGAGATGACAAGGACTATGTTGAATGAGTCCAAATTGTCATATAGGTATTGGGGAGAAGTAGTTAAGATGATAGTTTACATCCTTAATAGAGGACAAATCAGAGTAAATAATACCAAAACACCTTACAAGCTATGGAAGGGTAAACTAGCTACCTTTAAATAATTTAGGGTATTTGAAAGCAAACATTATTAAGAGAAATGATGAAGATTTGGGAAAGTTTGACTCTAGTTATGATGAAGTTATTTTCCTTGGATACTCCCCAAGGAGTAAAGCTTACCGATGCTATAATAAAAGACTTCAAAAGATTGTGGAAAGTGTCGATGTAAGAGTATATGAGTTCAGAGAACATAAGGCAACCACACAAGCAAGTAATCACTTAGAAAAATTAGACCAAAATGAAGTCAAAGAAGAAATGGAATAAGAGAAATGGGAAGATACTAAGACACCATTGAGATTTGTTTAGAAGAATCATGGAGAAAATATGATTCTCGGTGATAAAGATACTGGGGTGCAAACTCGATGAAGGATTGTAAGTACATCTGAGCAAGTTAATTTCTCTTTGTTCTAAAAAATAAAGCCTAAAAATGTTGTAGAAGCTAGTAAAGATGAACATTGGGTCAATGCCATGGAGGAAGAATTGAAATAAATAAAAAGGAATGAAACTTGGTAAATTTTTCCAAGACCAAAGGACAAAAATGTGATTGGCACCAAATGGGTCTTTAGAAATAAGTTGATTGAAGATGGGGATGTGACTAGAAACAAGGAAAGGTTAGTATGCAAAGGGTATGCTCAAGTAAAAGGTATTGACTTTGAAGAAACCTTTGCTCCTATTGCTCAATTAGAAAACATTAGACTGTTCTTGGCATATGATAGCTATAAGAATTTTAAGGTTTTTCAAATGGATGTCAAATCTATGTTTCTAAATGGTAAATTAGAGGAAGAAGTTTAAATTGAGTAGTCAGAAGGTTTTCTATTTTCATAAAACAAGGATTTTGTGTGCAAATTGAAAAAGGCACTATACAGGCTAAAACAAGCCCCTCGAGCATGGTACTCAAGACTTGACACGTATCTTTTTTGACAAGGGTTCAAAAGAGGAGTAGCAGATAGTAATCTCTACATTAAGATAAAAGGTAATCATTAATTGATTGTTGTTGTGTATGTAGATGATATTATTTTTAGAGGATATGATAGAAAAATGTACCAAGAGTTTGCCAAAACTATGCAAAATGAGTTTGAGATGTTAATGCTAGGAGAGTTATTATTTTTCCTTGGTTTACAAATTTCTCAATCTAAAAAAGGGAATATTTATCTCTCAAACTAGCCATGTAAAGGAGATGTTAAAGAAGTTTGAAATTGAAAAATTGCAAACCAATTAGCACACCCATGGTTACATGATGCAAGTTGAGTAAGGATGATGAGTCTCCTGAAGTAAATCATACTCTATACAGGTCAATGATTGGTAGCTTATTATACACAATAACCTCTAGGCTAGATATCATGTAAGCAATTGGTTTAGTTGCACGTTTCCAAGCAACCTTAAAAGAAACACATGTGCAAGTGGTTAAGAGGATATTCAAATATCTAAAATTTATTTTGGATTATGGTTTGTGGTATCCAAGAGGTGAATATTTCACCTTAACAACATATACAGATGTAGATTAGGTAGGTGACATGGATGATAGGAAAAGCACAAGTGGAGGAACATTTTTTCTTGGTACAAATTTAATGTCTTGGTTGAGCAAAAATAGCCTTTTATTTCCTTGTCCACAACAAAGGCAGAATATATAACAACAATATCATGTTGCACACAGGTTCTATGGATGAAGTATACTCTATAAGATATTAAGGTAGAAAATGATGAACCCATTTCTATATTTTGTAATAATACTAGTGTAATTAATATTTCAAAGAATCCAGTTATGCATTTCAGAACTAGGCACATTTCGATCAAATATCATTACTAAAGATAATAAATAGCTGAAAAGAATGTTAAGTTGGATTAGATGGCCACAAAAGAGCAGGTAGCAGACATTTTCACAAAGCCCCTCTCAAAAGGATTTTTTGAGTACCTTCGATAAAAGTTGGGTGTGATACCCTTCTCATCAAGTCACTAAAGTCTCAAGAAGCAACATTGGTTTAGGGGGAAAACTTTGGACAACCATTTGCCATTGATGTCAAAGGAGGAGAATTGAAGATAGGGGGAGCAAAGGAGGAGAACCATAGTAAGGGGGAGTCCATATACTAATTCATGAGGATTGCCATCAATGACAAAGGGGGAGATTGTTGGAATAATTATCATTGTTGTCAAAATAATTGTAATAGATATGAATGTAAATGTCAAATGGAATTGTTGTCAGAAGTGAACGAAAGTGTCAAATGAAATTATTGTCAAAAGTGAATAGAAATGTCAAAATTTTGATAGAAATTTCAATGAAAATGTCAATGGTCACATCTTTTGGTGAAGAGGTGCCTCTTGGATGGGACACCTCCTTTGTGATAAGTGTTTAAAGGTTATATAAGGGAGAAGAGATGTGGAAGTATTACAAGCATTCAATTTGATTGAAGATCATATAAGTGTGAGAGAGAAGGAAAAGAGGAAGAGCAGAATTTTGTTTATGCATATCATTTGAGCGAAGAAGAAAATAAAGCAAAGTGTTATTCAAAAGATAATTTATTTTGTGTGGGGATTGGTGTCTCCAAGAGGTTGGTGCCTTCAAATTTGTTGAGTTGGTGCTTGGTGTTTGGGATCAGTGTCTCTAGTGGGTTGGTGGATATAAACACTTTGTATTCATTTATATTTTTAGATACATTTGGATGGTAGATCCAAGCAACTCATCATTTGTGGTTTTTTCCCGAAAGGGTTTTCCATGTAAATCCAGTTTCACTATGTTATCTCTTTTTATGAATGATTTATGTGTGGATTTAAATTTTAAAGTAAAATTTTATATAATATTGATTCACCCCCTCCCCCCTCATAGTATTAGTGTTGCTTATCATTATATCCTCTAGCTCACTTACATAAAATAGGGGTATGTTTATATGGGTACAAGACCCACCTACTTACAATAATATTTAACAAACCACTAACATCATTAAATATTTGTAACACATCATTGTGTGCCACAAACATTAAATTTTCATTATAATTCCAATGCACCTTGACACATCACAACATAAGGCATGATGGTGAAGACATCACAAGGTGACATTGAATCAGTCCACAATAACCTTCCATAATTTGATGAATTAAATGCAAATGTTTAAGAACTGCAATGCTCTTCATCCATAACACATCACAAGAACAAATACACCCAAAACAAGTTACACACAAGACAAGTCACATGTATGTCACAACCTTACAATGTTAACTTTTAAATCTTCACAACCAAAGGATGCACAAAAGATTCCTTGCATAATGATCCTTATATGCATGTTATTGTGCACTAACATCCGGTATCAAACATCACAAGCTTGTGTATTGGGACTTGTAAGATTTCAATTTGAAACTGGTATCGAACTAAATAAATACTTTCAAAACATACTTGCATAATGTTATGGAAAATATATAGAATATGTGCAAGAAATAAATGCAAAAAAATAAGAAATAATACAATGATAAGGAGATAACACAATATTAAATAGATTAAATGGAACCTTGTAATGTGCAAGGAAAAACCACATGGCAATGGCAGCTTCAGACTTATATTCATTCAACAAATCATTTTGCTTTACAAATCTTCCTTCTTAGCTTGGTCTTCTTACTCCTAATTTACATACAAATGTCTAATTCAAATCTTTTAGCTTTGCTTCCAAGAATGGCTTACAAAGAACTTAGCTTTTTATCTTTCCTTAGCTTAGCATTAAAAATGAAACTACTTTTCAAAACCTACAAATGCAATGGATTAACATCCTTTTATGGAAATACAAGAGATAAAGAAGAGAGAAAGAATCCAAGGAGTCCAAAAAATTCACTATACTCTCGCATGAAGGAATAGTAATGAATTGTGTTAGTTTGTCTCCCACATGTGCAAAAGTTCAAAAGTAGGGAATCTACTTTTGACAAAGATCACCACCACCATATGCCATCTAAAATGGTTCACCACTCCACATGAGTGAATACTATTGAATAATGGTATTTGTCTTCCACCCACATGTGCACAAGATTTAAAAAGTAGGGAATTTACTTTTGACAAAGATCATCACCACCATGTGCCACCCAAAATGGTGCCCCACTCCACATGAGTAAATAGTACTAAATAATGGTCTTTGTCTTCCATCCACATGTGCACAAGAGTCAAAAAACAATCAATCACCTTTATAAATTTTGATAAAACTCACATCAAGGAGCCTCACAATAAATGCACCCCACATCTATCTATGTGCAAAAGTAAAGGCCTCCATGTGCCTTAGTGGATAAATGTGCCCCATTCCACCTCTGAGAGTGAAGAGTGACATTCCATCTCACTAGATTGAATAGTGACTTCAACTCCTAACATTCTCCCACTTAAATTCAATATACATGAATTTATACACCTATGTATTCTACCATCCAATTGCCAATTGTCCAATGTTGCCTTCATCACAGTTTCAATTAGTCTAAAGAAGTTTGACACCATTCAAACTTCTCTGTCTTAACTGGATTTTTTAGCATATTTATATTATTTTGTTATGTGTCAATTTTTTGCAACAATATTCTACCATCCTCCACCATGCTCCTAATAAAGTGGTATTTGATGTCCATATGTTTCATGTGATCATGAAATGTTACATTCTTCATCAAGTGGATTGCACTCTGATTGTTACAATGCAAAGTAATCTTTCCCTGCATTTCCATAAAGTCACCCAATAGTCTCTCTAACCATATTGCCTCGTTACAAGCTTCAATTATAGCCACACATTTTGTTTTAGTGGTTGATAAAGCCACCACTGGTTGTAACTTAGATGTCTAGCTCATAGCTCCACCAATAATAGTGAAAATGTATCCTATAGTGGACTTTTATCCATCTCTGTCTCCACCAAAATCCAAATTTGTAGGGGTGACCAAGCTAACCTTAATTATTTTTGGGTTAATTTTTATATCTAAACCTTTCCCTAGGCACCTACTGAAATGACAAATACCCAACACGTTGGCATACTAAAATTTCATGCAAGACTTAGAGTTTTTACGTGCTCACCCTATTGAGCACACACCACACTAAGAGGGGGGGTGAATCAGTGTATAATAATAATTTTCTTTATTTTTAATTAAATTTCATAAAGAGACCATTCACATAAGAATAAGTACATACATAACACATAATTTACATGTAAAATCCTCAGTTGTTAAAAACCACACTGGAAAGGCTGCTTGGATCAACTATCCAAATCTAACCATAAGATTAATAATTATTTTTACAAAAATTGTGTAGGTACCAACCTATTTAGAGACACCAATCCTCAATGCTAAGCACCAACTTAGCTCTAGACACCGATCTCTTTGAAGTACCAACTTCATCGCCAAGCACCAACTTAGTGAAAAACACTAATCTCTTTGAAGCACTAACTTTGCTGCCAAGCACCAGCTTAATGAAATACACTAATCTCTTTGAAGCACCAAATTCATGGCTAAGTACTGACATAGAAAAAGACATCGATCTCTTTGAAGTACCAACTTCACTGCCAAGTACTGACTTAGTGAAAGACATCGACCTCTTTGAAGTACTAACTTCACTACCAAGCACTGACTTAGCGAAAGACACTGATATCTTTGTTTTGAGGCACCAACCTCACTTAAATAATTTTCAACTTCTCACTATTATTTTGTCAACAAATGATGGCACAATCAAGTTTTGTTCTTCTCCCTCTTCTTCTCCTTGTATATGATAGAAATAATTATTTCAACACACTTATTTATAATTCCCATTCATTTCTCTTTTATACCTTCCTTATGCCTCTTCGAAAGGGTGTGATTTCTCCCAAGGGATATAACCTCTCCAAAAGTGGTTAGTGTAGACATCAAAATCGTGTCTAACCCTTGGTCATCCTCCCTCTTGGTCCATTCCTAACCCATTCCTAAACCATGCACTTACTAATTTAAAAATAATAATTTATTATTAATATCCTCCCCTTTGACACATCACCTATAACACCTCGTCTGACACCTCGCCTTGGACTAATTCCCACCCTATGACTCACCCAAGACCTATTCTTACTTCTTTATAACCGCCTAACCAACTCTCGTGCGTATTTAGCCCAACCTTCGACAATTCTCCAATGGATAGTGCACTTGGTGGATGGAGAACGGGCTTGGTGGCTCTTTTACTCGTTCTCCACCCGCTGACGTCGGTCAAATGTCGACCGACGCCGGCGAGATCGTCGACGTCGGTTTTACTTAAACTGAATTTCTAACCTCTGGTGGGGCTAATTACAAATCGTTAATCTCTGGAGCTAATCACGAATCTCGAAACCTCTTCCGGCGAAACAAAGTTCTCGTGCTCTTGCTTTCTAGTGTTTTGGCTTCTTGTTTTCTTGCAGGGATCAACATTCTTGACAGCATTTTCTATGCACTGAGGTCTTGCATGAGACATTCTACACAGGGATTGCACGATATCTCCATCACCAGCGATAACAAAAACATAGCTCCTGCACCTTTGCCAACTCGTATCACAGCTAAGTATTTGTACTATTTTTATTTCAGTGTCATTTCAAATATATTAGCATTCTGTCTACTGTCTATTCCAAGCATCCTTGACCCAACCTTATCTGTTCTTCCTGGAGAGGCTGAAAAGCCTTCTCTCACCCCTTATTCCCTTTTCTTTGCCTCTGACACCCCTTTAGTCTCTCTTTAGACAACACCCTCTGTCCAATCAACTCAGCACAAGCTATCAGAGACCTACAGACCATCTTAAGACCAATCGAATCAACCTGACTAAATTGCTTCCCAGAAAGGCTGAAAGGCCTTTTTCCTGCCCCTTACCCCTTTTCCTGACAACATACCCTCTGCCTTAGTTCTCACTAAGGATTCTATCTACTATTTTACCATCCCAAACAAACTCCCTGACTCACAGACAAGATCACAGTCCATCTTGTAGACCAGAAACTAGACCTGTAACCCGTCTCTAGCCATTACCCCACCCGACCTTGTCCATTTCCCCTATCGACGTCGGCAGTCTAACCGACGTCGACGACCTTCCTGACCGACGCCGGCAATATCACCGACGTCGGCGACTGTGCTAAGTCGACAGCAACATTCAGGTAAGCATTTGCTTTCATTTCCTTTTCAGTCTTTATCATTGCAGTCTTTTATCATTTTGCTATTTATCAGACATCTTTTTATCAATCAGTGGGTTGACATCTCTCAAGCTTTTGCTTCTGGGATCAAGCTTTTGCTTGGCAACCCACCATCTCCTCATCTAACGCCTTCTTTGTCTTAGTCTCTTTCTCTTGCAGGTGTCATCCTCCACAACCAAAGAGGAGTTCTCACTATCGTTTGAATTCTGGTGTGCAAAACTATATCCAGGTACATACAAGCCTTAGACCATTTCTTTAAGTTTCTCATTTTCTCTCTTTGAATGTAGAAAGCGAAATAGCGTAGAAACATTCTGGCACGCCCGGTGGGACCTTAGGGCCTTCCTTGGGTTCCTTTTCTTCTTTTTTCATTTAGGTGCATTAGGTTTCTCCCTCTTCACCTCTTTCTTCTCTTCTAAAAGACATCATAAGTAGGAATAAAAAGAATTTTTCTTTCTTTTCTTGCATTTCTAGACTAGTCAAAAATCATATTCTTCAACCCTTTCTCAACTTGTTTTCATTCCAACTTAACATTTCGACTTGGGGCTTAAAATATATTGCATTCCATTTCTGTTTGCTTGCATTTCTTAGTCCACACTTAGTAATTAATATCCGCATATTGAATTAATCATAGATCACTTGATGTTACACAACCAAACCACGTGCACTAAATCAAACATCAAACTTACCTGAGATAAGGCCCGACTGGGATTTCATCACCCAGCGGATACCTTACCCGTCCTGGCAATCCTACTTGGATTTCACCACCAAGGGGAAAGCCCACTCTGTTCTCTGGCAGAGTCTAATCTATAGGGAAAGTATATTTTGGCTAAGCGAGACCAGCTTACCACTAGAATCGTGAAGTGAGGGGAGCTTGCTCCTTAGCACCAGGCCAAGTACGGAACCTAACATAGACTTTTGAGCTCCTAAACAAACCTGAAACCATCCATAGACTACCTCTTCTAGGACCCTTCTAACAGCCAACCTCCCCAAACATCACTTTAAGGCATAAGCCAACACGATCCTAATAAAATTATTTCTAGGGATTTAATGCTTAGGATCTGCCTGTCTTCATCTTATTTTCTATTTTTATCTATTTTTTGAGCTGGTAAGGATGTTGTCTTCTTTATTTTCAAAAACTTTTAAATTTTTTGAGTTTCTGGAAAACACAGTAACCGACATCGATTTTGTAACCGACGTCAGTAATTTTTCTCCACCAGCATCGGTTATCTGACCGACATCGGTGGCCTTATTCACCGACATCGGTTCTTATACCGACGTCGGTCACTGTCCAATCTTTTTTTTTCTCCCAAAAACAACAAGCTTAAAATCCAACTTTCTTGCTATCTAAACACCCATTCTGAGTTTCTGAAACTGAAAAAACACAGTTTCCTAAAACCTGACCCTTTCTTGCCTTGAATGGTTTTGACACGTAGTCAAACCAAGGCTCTTCTTGACCACACTAGGCAACAACCGCTTCCGCCTTCACCATCCATAACCAGTGCTATAATGAAGTTCCACTCGGAGACTGAAAGAACTCCTACTCGCCCAACCCTGCCCCAGACTCCTATTGTCCCAGAAGGGGACGAAGATTTTGCACGATTCTTGGACCTCAACGTCAAAGCCTTGTAGCACTATCTCGCGCATAGCCAAATGCGAGACTCCCTAGGCAACCCAATCTATGGGATGCCGACTTCCTTAGTTGAGACAATGATCACATCAACAACATCTACAATTCAACCTATAGACAATCAAGCCAACACCTCAACTAATAACCCAACCGTGTCCTACCTTCAAAATTTAGCCTCTCCTTCTAGACCTACCTCCATGGGGGTTTCAGTATCCCCTCAACCTCAAACTACTCAACCAAATCCTACACCTTTCCAAAACCTAGTGGTCTCTATCCCCCCTACTCTTGCACCTATCAACACAAGAGTAACTGTCTACCCTTCAACAAGTGTGGCTACTCCTCAACCTTCTTTGATGGCCCCTATCCAATTTGTGCCTACCAACCCCATAACACAAGTGCCCTTGGCTTCAACTTTTTCCCCGATAACCAGCTACCCATATGTTGCGTCTACGCAACCAACCACGTCATATGCCCCTCTCAATATCTTTCAAGCACCTTATAATCTAGGGGGTGCTCCACCCACCAATCCATCAACAGATATCATCAAAATGCTGATGGACAAGATGTCTAGCCTAGAGACCTCCATTTCTGGCTCACGCAATGCTCTCTCATATGAGCAAATTTGCAATGATCCCATTCATCCTTCTGTCCCGATTAGGCCATACCCCAACCAGTGGGAGCTTCCCAAATTTTCTCACTTTCAAAGCAAAGAAGACCCACAGCAGCACTTACGAGCATTCAGACATGCCTATTACCTTATTGCCCATGACGATGCATTGTTTTTACACACGTTTCCTATGTCTCTCTCTGGTGTTACGCTTGACTGGTACAGCTCTCTTGCCAGCCATTCCCTCTTCACATTTACACAGCTGGCCCAGCTCTTTCTTGATCACTTCTCCATCAACATCACCAAGAAGGTCTCGATCACGGACCTCTATTCTATCTGCCAATTCGAGGATGAATCCATAGCTGACTTCATTTCTCGCTGGAGAAGCCTCATCAATCAACTCTCCTTTTCCTTACCTCAACCCGAACTTATTGAACTTTTCTCTTGAGCCTGCACCAAACATATTTCTTTCACCTTACGGGTTCAAACCTTTTGCACCTTCGACGAAGCCTTCATGATGGCCCACAAACTTGAATTACGTGCCATCGAGGAGAATAAAGTCAAGTTGTGGAGCAAGAATCCCAACTCTAAGATCAATGACTCTATTTCTTCTAAACCTTCATCATCCAATCCTAAGTCTAAAGCTTCAGCTAATGCTGTGGTCATTAGACCTTCATCCTCTTCAACCAATCATCCTGAGCCATCCACATCTCAGAGCACCACCCGCCAATTCCAATAGAGATACGTACAATGACAGTATACTCCTCTTGAAGAATCATACGCGTCTATGCTGGAAATACTTGTTAGATAGGGGGTTCTCAATCTCCCCCAGATCTGACCACCTCCACAATTTGATCCCTCACGTGCCATCCCTACGTGGTATAGGGAAAATGACTTCTGTAATTACCACCGTGTCAAAGGTCATGACATGGGTAACTGTAAAACCTTTAAAAACATAATCCAAGACATGCTTGAAAAGGGTGACCTCATCCTAGATAATCCCAATGCACCTCCTAATCAGGGCATTGACATCTTCAAGCAATAATTCCCTAATCATCCACCGACCCAAAACAATGTCCAGACTTTGATTGACAACACTCATGAACACAACATTCGAATAGTCAATATAGTCTCGCCCTTCATCCCCGACCAACCTTAAGAGGTTAGTCCATCTATCAATCCATCACGTGTGGATGAACCTCTTTCTCTGGTTAGTTCTCCGCCAACCTCTCTCATCTTGGAGGACGCCTCAACCTTACCGGCACCACCGGTCTCACCATCCTCCTTCCTGCTGCCTATGGAGGACCCGACCCTTCCTACTCCTTGACCACAAGTAGAGGGCACCATCATCCCTGCCCTTTACCTGCTTGAGGAGCCACATTCTCCAGTTCCTTCTCCACCAAGAGAAGAACCTGACTCTCCATCTTCTTCGACCAACGACAATCTAGTTATAACTCCTACACACCTTGGGTCCGAGGCTACTGCGACACCTAACACATTTTCAGCCCCACAACCACTCACATCTTTTGAAGGACTGAAGTCTCATCCTACAACTTCCCAACCATTCTCTCGATTAGTAGAGAAATTAGGACTTCTCCAACCAAGGAAAGTGGAACATCAAGCATTATGGGAGCAACTCAAAGCTCCTCATCTTACTCAGCCTATCTCATCTCATGCCGCTAACTCTCTTATGACAAAATCCCCCAAAGTCTTTGACATGAATCAGACTTCCACTTCTAAACCTTTGAAACATCAACCATTCATATCAGAACACAAACCCTCATCTACCCCATCTAAATCGATCAAGTCACTCGGCATTCGCCCTGTCTCTACCCTCACTCACCCGCAAGTGAAGGTGGACTTAGACCAGACCTCGACCAATAGTAGTCTTCCAACCAAGTCGAAGAAGACTGCCAGACCACAGAAGTGAACCCCTCCTCCACCATCAACATTACCCTCCATTTTAGGCCCTCATCCTTCTACCCTAATCGGAGTGCTCCCTACTCCGACCCTTAACTGAAACAAATTACCTCTATTACTTCCTTTGCCAACCACAAGTCTACCCCCTCTCAAAAATTTGGCACCTCTCACGAAGAAAGTGCCGTCTCCACATGTGGCCACCCCACCAACCCAAAAGGTGGTACAGAAGCCTTCTTCAACACCTCCCAAGCAAAAGTCACAAGCGTTTCATGCATCAACAAGCACGAACCCCTTAGTAGGTTTATATGCTTTGATATTACGCCAACTTTTGCAGACTTCTAGCATAACCCTTCCATCTATCAAGCCATTCCAACCCTTTGGGTCAAAACCTTCCTAGTTCGATGATGCGAAGATTTGCTTATACCATCGTACGCCAGGACACAATATCGAGACTTGTTGTGCCCTCAAGGCAGTCATTTGCCGCTATATGGAGAAGGATAATCTTCTCCTTGAGGACACTCTTGACCGACCTTTGACACCTTCCCATCCAACCTCTTCAACCACATCAACATCTCACCAGCAGGCCATGACCCCTTCTTCACCTCCTATCTTTGAAATCAATGCTATCCACATAACCACTAGGTCACAAAAGGACAAGGCAAAAGAAAAAGCTGCTATTCCTTGGACCTATCCTTTTGTCTAGTTACCTCAACCACTAAAACTCAAGATTTCCATCTTAGGTGCATCCCAACCCCTTCTTCAGAGGTAATCAAAGACTCTATGATAAAACAACTTCACTAAACGCCCGTGAAGATGACCTTATATGACCTTATCCAAAGCTCCCCCCAGCATCGTCAAGCTCTAATCAAAGCCTTACAGGTAGCGGAGGTCTAACCTGAAGACCCTCAACCACTAGCTGCCCTAGTCCATTCTTTATCCCCCGTCGCCTCTATCACTTTCAGTGATTCTGAAATTCCTACCTCTACCTTGGAAGATCAGGACGCTGCTCTTTTCATCACAACCTACGTTGATCAAACCCACATTAAGTGAGTTATGATTGATGGGGGTGCCAGCATTAATATCATTTCTACCCACGCTTTTGATCAATTGGCTCTTCCCAAGAATTGCGTATCGAAAATCGACGCAATCCTTAGATCCTTTAATGACACCACCGCTAACACTATTGGCACTGTTGTCCTCCATATTTGCGTTAGCCCGCGCACAATCCCAGAGCTCTTCTACATCATTGAGGGAGAATTCTAATATAACATGCTATTAGGGTGACCCTGAATCCACGCCATGGCTTGCGTCCCTTCAACACTTCATCATTGTGTCAAATTTAAACACGACAGACAAGTCCATGTCATTCCTACCAACCCATCCCCTTTTAAGACTTATAACACAACTTATCGACCAAATAACGTTCTTATTCCTCTCAAGGCACCAACCCAAACATTGTCTCCATCCGCAGAAGCGTCAACTAGTACGCAAACAGTGGTTGCCATCACATCACCTTCTCAAGTGACAACCAAGGACCCCATGGACGATATCTTCCAAAGACTTTCACTTGGGGAATATCACTTACTTTAGACATGTTCTAGACTCCTCAAGAGTATGGACAGCTTCATCAAAATCCAAGCTATGACCATCGGATCGGAATGGTCATTCCTTATGGTCCTCCTAGCCTTCAAACGAATCTCATCTATGGGGGGCTAGATCAAGCTCCTACCGACGGGAATCCTTCCTCCTCACCTCAACTATTCACATATGATTTCTCCTTTCTTGGCAACCCAACCTTTGCACATACCTACCTTTATAGGTGTGCATGAAAGGGTTTTGGCTTTGGGCGCTACGAATAAGGCTCCCATCGGCCTATCAAACCACCCAATGAAGATAATGCAAAGAAACGATATGGACTGGGTTTCCAAGAACCCACTGAGGCTTCCACAAATCTTTGCCCCAAACCCACCATTGACCAATCCCTTCCAGACTCACCTATTCTTCCATCCTCACCTATGGAGTCGGTGGTTTCCATCCCTCCTAGTTTTTTTTTGCATAAACACCATCCACTTGGAACCCCTAACCTATCAGCTCAATGGAGTTCCCAGGTCTCTCCCTCTCGTTTATCCCAGCATGATAGATGATGAATCGACAACCATCAACACTATTCACTGCATAGACGATGATGCCATTCTTACCTATATGGGTGCCGACGATTCTTTCATTCAGCGTTCCCTCCCTTCTGAAACATAGGTTATGTTAAATGAATCAACCATTGACATTAACCTTCCATCTTCTGGTGTTCCTCATGTCTTAAAGATTGGTCAGTCTTTAGACACCCAGGAGCAGATCGACTATACCACATTTCTCTTAGACAATTGCAAAGCCTTTGCCTAGACCTATGGTGACATGCCTGGAATCAACCCTAACATTGCCACTCATAACATCGTCACAAACCCAGAGGCTAAGCCTGTTAGGCAAAAGCTTCGCAAAATGCATCCTCGTATTGCACTTCTTGTCAAAGACGAGCTTCAGCGTCTTCTCTCTATTTCTTTCATCCAACCCATTGATTATCTGTAGTGGGTATCTAACATCGTTCCTGTTACCAAAACAACTGGGGGGATTCAAATCTGTTCGAACTATCGCGACCTCAACCTGGCTTGTCCCAAGGATGACTTTCCTCTTCCAAACATTGACCAACTTGTTGATCTTACGGCTGGTCATAAGATGTTATCACTCATGGATGGATTTTCAGGATATAACCAAACCCTGATTGCATCAGAAGATCAGCACAAAACCACCTTCATTACACCATGGGGAACTTTCTGCTATCGGGTCATGCCTTTTGGTCTAAAAAATGTAGGTGCCACATATCAGCATGCCATGACTTACATCTTTCACGATCTCCTCCATAAAATCATGGAGGACTATGTAGATGACCTGCTTGGCAAGTCTAAGCTTCATCGCGACCATTTGACTATCCTCAAGATCATCTTCTCTCGCCTTCTTCAGTACAATGTCTGTCTTAACCCCAAGAAATGCGTCTTTGGGGTCCTCTCAGGAAAGCTCCTGGGGTTCATCGTCTCTCTTCGTGGCATCGAGATAGATCCCACCAAAATCCATGCTATCCTCGAAATGCCACCTCCGACCAATCTCAAGCAACTTCGTAGTCTGCAAGGGAAGCTCCAATCCATTCGTCGCTTCATTTCGCAGCTTTCTGACCGCTGCCAACCCTTTCATCATCTCCTCAAGAAGGATGTCTCCTTTAAATGGGATAAAGATTGCCAAGAGGCTTTTAAATCCCTCAAACGCTATTTGGTTTCTCCACCAGTCCTTATTCCACCAAAAGATGACCAACCCTTCTACCTCTACATCTCAGCAACCAATCATTCGTTAGGTGCCATGATCGCGCATCGAGACGAGCAACACTGTGAGCAAGTGGTCTATTACATAAGCTGAACACTTGTCGACTATGAAACTCGATATACTCATACCGAGAAACTCTGTTTGGCATTAGTTTTTGCCACTACCAAGCTTCATCACTATCTTCTCAATCACAAAACCTTTGTCATCACTCACACTGATCCTCTTAAATACATGCATTCCAAGCCATATCAAAACCAACGTATGGCTCGTTGGCTCATGCTTCTTGCTGAGTTTGACTTAGAATTTGTCCAGCAAAAATCTATAAAGGGGTAAACAATCGCTGACCAACTAGCGGATACCCCTCTTCCCGATAATCAACCTTTTCAGTGTGAGTTTCTCGATGAATCTATCGCCACTCTCTCGACTGATGACACATTCTACCAAATGATGATGTTCTTCGATGGCTCTAAATGTCAAATCGGTGGGGGTGCGGAGGTCATCCTCATCCCACATGAGGGTGAGCCCATGCCCCTGTCTTTCAAACTCGACTTTGAATGTACCAATAATATGGCTGAATATGAAGCCTTAATTTTGGAACTTCAAACTGCCCTTTCTTTAAACATCAAGACCATCAACATCTTCGGTGACTCACAACTTGTTGTCAATCAAATCAATGGTTCATATCTTTGTAAAAATGAAATTTTACAAAGGTACAAACACCATGTTGACACCCTTCTAACATCTTTCGACCATCACTTATTACAGACTGTTCCTCGATCTACGAATAAGTTTGCTGACAGCATGGCTTCTCTCACCTCGCATATTCCTTCTTCATCATCCTCATCAAGAATTTATGTCATGGTACATCGTGTGCCGTTGCCTTCATACATTTCCACTGACATCAACCTCGTCCACACCATAGACTCTAGTTCAAAATATGTATGGTATAAACAACTTGTGGACTACTTGGCTCATTCTATCATTCCTCCTGACCTCTCTAGCAATGCACGGTGGGCTTTCATCAAGCGCACCGCTCGCTATACCATGCTAGGGGGCCTTCTCTATAAAAGAGGTTTTGACGGCCTTCTTCTTCGCTGTTTAAACTCTACTGAAGCCTCTCATGCTGTTAAACAAGCCCATGACGGGATTTGTGGTGGACACTTCAGTGGTAACTCGGTTGCCAAGTGCATCCTTCGCCTGGGTTATTATTGGCCCACTCTTCATCAAGACTATAGTAATTATGTTCAGCGTTGCATCAAGTGTCAGTAGCATGTTAACTTGCTTCATCTCCCTAGCCATGCCTTACAAGTCGCTCAGGATTTCTGGCCTTTTTCACAATGGGGCTTAGATCTCATCGATGAGATTAACCCTCATTCGTCTCTTCGTCATCAGTCCATCATCACTGCCACCGAGTATTTCACTAAATGGGTGGAAGCTATTCCTCTCATCTCCACAAAAGCCGACAAGATTGTCGACTTCATCAACACCCACATCATCTGTCATTTTGGTGTACCTCACAAAATCATCATCGATAACGAAAAGTCATTTAAAAACAAAACTGTCCAAAAACTTTGTGACTCCTTTGGCATTAAACTCAGCTTTTCTTCACCTTACTACCCACAAGCAAATGGGCAGGCCGAGGCTTCTAACAAAATCTTAACTAAAATTCTCATGAAGGTGGTCAACAATACTGGAAGGGATTGGCACGTTCACATTCCCTTCGCTTTGTGGGCCTACTGCACTAGTATCCAAACCTCTACAGGTGCTACCCCTTTCTCTCTAGTGTACGGAACAGAGGCTGTTTTACCTCTCGAAGTACAGATCCCATCTCTTCACATTTCTCTGCATGACATTCTTTCTAACGATGACTTTCATCAAGATTGATTAGCTTAACTTGAGTTACTTGATGAACGTCATCTTGCTGCCCTCAACCATTTCCATGTCTATCAAAATCGCATCAAACGAGCCTATAACAAAAATCTGAGAGAACGAGATTTCAATATCGGAGACCTTGTCCTGAAAGAGAACCAACATGTGACCAATATGGAACGGAGTAAACGAGAAAAATTTTCTCCTAATTGGCTCAGACCTTACATCATCACGCACAAGTATGGATCAGGGACTTATCGTCTGTCTTCTCTTGAAGGCCGACCAGAACTTGAGCCCCTTAATGCTTTGCATCTGCGACCATTCTACTGTTAGTCGAGTACTCATCTACTTGACATTTAACTTGAGCTCGTCCTTTGAGCAATCCCTATCCTTTTAATCCTCAATCCTTTCCACCCTTTTTCCCTTAACAAATCCTCTATAACCCTTTTATAAAGTATGGATGCTTTGTCCTAATAAAAGGGATCCCTTGACCTTCTATAGTCTTGTCCATGACTCAACATTCTATCAAAACTAAATCAAGATGTCAAAATATCTAAGGTCACAAAATCAAATCAAAAAGCAGACTGCTCCCTTGAAGGATAGTTGTACTATCATTGCTGTAGCTAATAGACTGCTCCCTCGAAAGACAGCTATTCAAAATCCCTGATATATAAAGCAACATATAGACCACTCCCTCGAAGGATGGCTATGACTAAATCTTGCTACAAATAGCACTTTCTTTGAAGCTTCCCGCATCGATCAGCTTCACAAATGACCACCAAACAAGATGACATCTCTATGTAGACTTCCCGCATCGATCAGTCTGCACCAAAAAAAAAAAAAAAAAAAAATGGGTCATGGACTTGGCTTGTAGTTGTCTCAGGGTCTCTTATAAAAAGGGGCAAGGTTATCCCTACTCATAAAATGGGTTACCCTATCCTCCTCCCATCATAACACATGCTCAAGGGACTTCGAGCTCACTTTAATGTCAAAGTGATTCGATTACCGCTCTAACACAACTTATGGTCATTGGCGTAATGCACGAATGAGGTTTTTTGTTTCTAAAAACCCCCTACTTATGTTATCATTATGGTCCTTGTCAATGAAAGGGCGCTTATGCCTTTTACTTTCTGCCTACACTTTGGTCACATTCAACCACATCATTTGTCAAAACAATTCAATCTGACTCTTTTCAAACCACTCACATAGCCTACTCATTCTGGGTTCCATAGACACCAATACACATGGAAACTATCAACCACACAATTTATGTCAAGCATAAACCATTACTTGCTGAAGCATAAATCGACCTGCAATTCATTTTTAGCATACATCCATCATGAATATGGATAGTTACTAGGGATGAAGAACCCTGACCAATGTTACAGAATACACCATTTAGAAAAGGCTGTAGCATCATCTTTTCCTCATCATTTCGACACATGACCAAACCAATCATCAACCAATCTTTTCAACTATTCTGAACTACATTGGTCTGAGGCCCTAAGATTGGGGCAATGTAGGCAGCACTCAGATGACACGACGTCTTCTGAGGTTAGCTCGACCACCCTCATTTTTTCGTCTACCTGATGGATAAACCATATTCTTCTCCTTTGACCATGACCTTGACCCCGACCAAACCATCAACTACTTTGACCCTTCCTCCCTTTTTTGGGAGAACTACATAGGCCTGAGGCCCCTAACGACAGGGGCTATGTAGGCAGCACTCAGGTGACATGGGGTCTTCTGGGGTTAGCTCGGCCATTCCTTCATCGCATTTCTTCCATCACATTTTTTTTCATCTCCTGCCAATCACATCACAAACAATCACCTATTTTCATAATCATTAACATTAATCATTTACATCCATATCATTAATCATTAATCCTAATCATACATTCATCATCATATAAACACAACAATCTCGGCATCATAATCCTAAACATCATATCAAAACATGTATCAAATCAAAATAACATACAAACACATCCATAACATTTTTCATAACACATCAATGATCAAAATCACATCATATATATATATATATATATATATATCAATGTTTTACAATGGCATAATCTGTGCCTCTATCTCTCTCTCAAAAAAATCAAATACATCTCGCATCAACGGCTCGCAGGCTGGTATATACATAGTATCAAAATCTGCCCTCAAGGCTGTGGCTGTGGTGGTGGTGGTGGTGGCTAGGAAGATGTTGTATCCTCTCCCCGCTCTGATCTGCGCCGTCTACGTGAATCGAAAGCCATCGCTCGTGACATAGACCGCTATCGGCTCAGCTCTGCCCTCATCTCAGAGTATCGCTGTATCTGAGGGAACCCCCTGATGGCCCTCTTGTAATAAGCAATCTCATCCAGCGCATCATTGTATCTAACTATAGATACAGTTTACGGTGGACCCATCAGACTTGTTGCCATGCCCTGCACTGAACCCTGCGACTGTGAAAACCCTGGCTGCACTAACACTGACTGCGTAGGCTGCTGAACTGGCTGCTGAGGTGGATGCTGCATCGGGCCTTGTCCTCTCAAACCCTGTCCTGCCAATGCCTGTGCCTGGGTTGTGGCCAATTGCCTCTGCAAAATGGTAACATGTCCTCGTGCTGCATCCCTCTCTTGGATGACAGCATCTCTCTCTTGTCAAGCCACATCTCGCTCTCTGATCACTATTTGTAAATCAAGCTATGGTCCTGCCTGCACCCTTGTATACTGAACTACCCACCATGTCGAGTAGGCCTCTGTACATCTTGGGTCTGCTATCCCGAGGCCTGCTGGTAACTCCTCAAAATTTGGTCCCTCTGTCTCCTCTGGTAATGGGAACGACACCTCAATGTCATCCCGTCTATACAGTGGGAAGGTAGGTGGCACATCTTGATGTAGTCCATATTGGCGCCACACTCTCTCCACTGGCACCCTCTCGAGCTCGCTGACTCATCTGCCTCTGACCCACCTAATGCTCTGCACTCCAACCAGCTGCTCTCCCTGATCTCTGAATGCTGGATACACCAAGTATGGTCTCCAGATGATATCTGCAGGAATTAGGGCCTTCAACACCCCTCTATAATAGTCAATATCTCTGACTACCCCATCCATTCGTCCCTATGCCATCACTTAAATCTAACTCTAAAATTGGCCTGAATCGCCATTAGGAGGTCGAGAGGTCATGTGACCACGATGTGCTCGTAAGCCTAGCAATGCAGGAGGTGGCTGACACACAAGCTATATCGTCACTGCCGACTAATGCTCCACAGCTCTCTATACACCTAGGCCAAAAAGACAGGCACCCAAGCAAACACTATCTGCAGCTCTATCATATCTGTCAAAACTCTGGTCATAGCAACCAAAAACCTGCCTCCCTCTGCATCTGGCAATGCATAGACCGTGAAACCGATCATCATCAGGATTGCTAGCTAATGTGCATCCTCATCCGCAATGTAAAGGGGCTCATACGCAAAGCTCGTTGAATGGTAACTAGTCTCAATGACGTGCTCCCCAAATAGAGTCACCATGTGAATGTCATGCACCTCTCTCATGCATGCATACAAGTCTACTCTGTGTATCAGCAGCCACAAACTTTGGTAAACATCCTCGACTATGACAGTCATCTCTCCTATCGACAAGTGGAAGGTGTTGGTGGAGTGATCCCATCGCTTGATCAGAGCCACCATCAAGCTCACATCCCTCGCCACTCGATAATACTGCCACAGCCCGCCGAGTCCCACTGCACTCATATGAGCCCACTCCTCTCTTGTGATGTCTCGACGCATCCATGTTAGCAATGTCGGCAGCCGATCCTGCAGCATCAGCGTCTGCCTCGCCTGTATCCAACCAAAATCAAACCCATGTCAATGCAACTCTCAATCCCCATAACTCTTCTTCACAGCCTAACCATTTTCCCTTTCGTTTATCTACTTGACCATCTACCAGACCATCTATGGCTATCTTGACACTCGCAAAGCCCTTGACGTAGCTCTGATCCCTTGACTTGGCAAATTTTTTAACCATTCTTCTGACCAGGCAGCCACCAACATCGATTTTCATGTCAACATCGGTCACATAGTGACCGACGCCAGCAGGAAAGTGACCGACGTTGGTCTATGGTCGGCTGACGCCGACGATTCTGCCGACGTCGACGACTGGTTCGGCCCTAGGGCCGAACGGGGCGAGCCCTAAAATTAGGGCTTCCCCATTATGGCCTCCCCAACCCCCCAAAACCCTCCTAAATTGCTCCTAACCTCTCCTAGATCTATTCTCCATCCTCCTAGCTACCCTCCCCCCTCGATTTCTACTTAAAACAACTACAAATTTAAAAACTAAATCAAAACAAAAACTCACCCAAATAGGGTTCAGGGCCCTCCTACCTCATCTCGACGTCACCGGCATGGTGGCACAATGGGTGCCGCTAGTGGTGGACCTCACGTGGGTCCTCTACTCCCCTCTACCATGGCTTTAGCGTCTCAATCTCTCTAAGCTTTTTCTGGCCCACAAATGCTTTTTACAGCCTCCAATCACTCTCCAACTCACTCCCTCTTTCCACCAATGCCTATCTGCCACTTCAGCCCGCTCACTCAGTCAACTCTGGGTCACTTTCACTCAATCAACCCTAGAGCTCTTTTTTCTCTCAGTCAGCATGTCATAAATGACTTTTGGTGGGCCACTAATATGGTTTTGTTGGATTTGGCAGGCCACCAATGTCGACATATTCGTGCCCTGGTCCATCGATGTCAGCCAATTTCTACTGATGTCGGTCCTTTTAGTCTACCGACGTCGGTTATGTCACCGATGTTGACATACTTCACACCTCCTCATTGCCTAAAATCATGCCCCCAATTAGTCAACTCTCTAGTACAAGTCATCTTGGCCCCCTGGGGTACACTTGAGATCACTTTTGCCTCCACCTGCATCGACCACCAGACTTTGGAGATCATGACCATTTCCTCTGACTGCGACCACTTCCAAAGCAATTTTGCCTTGGTTGTTTTTGCATGTATGCTACTTCATGATTGGTTAGCAAAATTGTGCGCATATTTTTTTTACCTTCACAAGTATAGGATCGCAAGCCAGTTGATCCCCACTACTTGTGACATTTTCGTGTTTCCAGGAGCACTTCCTGAGCCCGAGATACCTGGAATATGACAACCATTAGAGCTTCAGCTTAGATTGACTAACCCAATCAGCAGACGACTAAATGTTGGGGCTTGGTTATTTCAATTTTGGCACTCCTCGACCCTCGACCTGCGATAATTTGACCTGACCATCTTGTGAAGTGGTGTACGTGCAATCACGACTTTTACAGCGTTCTCACTCTATCTTCACCCACTCTTTGTCAAATCAGCACTCAATTTCAGGTTCCTTTCCCTCGACTCCTGCTTTGAGGGGGAATACCTCATCCATAATCAGGGCAAACAACCCTCATGTTTTTGTCTTGCAGTTCACTTGAACAACCAACAAGGCAAAGTCAACCTTATCCCACACTGGGACAACCAACTCTTGTTTTTGTCTTGAAGTTTGTCTAGAACAACCAACAAGACAAAAAGGGGCAAATGTAGACACCGAAATCATGTCTAACCCTTGGTCATCCTCCCTCTTGGTCCATTCCTAACCCATTCCTAAACCATGCACTTACTAATTTAAAAATAATAATTTATTATTAATATCCTCCCCTTTGACACATCACCTATAACACCTCGTATGACACCTCGCCTTGGACTAATTCCCACCCTATGACTCACCCAAGACCTATTCTTACTTTTTTCTAACCGCCTAACCAACTCTCGTGCATATTTATCCCAACCTTCGACAATTCTCCAACAGATAGTGCACTTGGCGGATGGAGAATGGACTTGGTGGCTCTTTTACTCATTCTCCACCCGCCGACATCGATCAAATGTCAGCCAACGCCAGCGGGATCGTCGACATCAATTTTACTTAAACTAAATTTCTAACCTCTGGTGGGGCTAATCACAAATCATTAATCTCTGGAGCTAATCACGAATCTCAAAACCTCTTTCGGTGAAACAAAGTTTTCGTGCTTTTGCTTTCTAGTGTTTTGGCTTCTTATTTTCTTGCAGGGATCATCATTCTTGACAGCATTTTCTAGGCACTGAGGTCTTACATCAGATGTTCTACACAGGGATTGCATGATATCTCCATCACCAACGACAACAGAAACACAGCTCCTGCACCTTTGCCAACTCGTATCACAGCTAAGTATTTGTACTATTTTTATTTCAGTGTCATTTCAAATATATTAGCATTCTGTCTACTGTCTATTCCAAGCATCCTTGACCCAACCTTCTCTGTTCTTCTCAAAGAGGCTGAAAAGCCTTCTCTCACCCCTTATTCCCTTTTCTTTGCCTCTGACACCCCTTTAGTCTCTCTTTAGACAACACCCTCTGTCCAATCAACTCAGCACAAGCTATCAGAGACCTACAGACCATCTTAAGACCAATCGAATCAACCTGACTAAATTGCTTCTCGAAAAGGCTGAAAGGCCTTTTTCCTGCCCCTTACCCCTTTTCCTGACAACATACCCTCTGCCTTAGTTCTCACTAAGGATTCTATCTACTGTTTTACCATCCCAAACAAACTCCCTGACTCACAGACAAGATCACAGTCTATCTTGCAGACCAGAAACTAGACCTGTAACTCATCCCTGGCCATTACCCCGATCGACCTCGTCCATTTCTCCTACTGACGTCGGTAGTCTAATCGACATCGGTGACCTTCCTGATCGACGCCGACAATATCACCGATGTCGGCGACTGTGCTAAGCCGACAACAACATTCAGGTAAGCATTTGCTTCCATTTCCTTTTCAGTCTTTATCATTGCAGTCTTTTATCATTCTGCTATTTATCAAACATCTTTTTATCAATCAGTGGGTTGACATCCCTCAAGCTTTTGCTTCTGGGATCAAGCTTTTGCTTGGCAACCCACCATCTCCTCATCTAACGCCTTCTTTGTCTTAGTCTCTTTCTCTTGTAGGTGTCATCCTCCACAACCAAAGATGAGTTCTCACTATCGTCTGAATTCTAGTGCGTAAAACTATATCCAGGTACATACAAACCTTAGACCATTTCTTTAAGTTTCTCATTTTCTCTCTTTGAATGTAGAAAGTGAAATAGCGTAGAAACAGTTAGACCTTCATTTTACATTATCATTCATTAGACTTGGTTGATGATTCTTATTTCCAAAACTTAGATGTTAACAAAGGTGGTTGGCCATAATTTAATACAAATGAATTTAAATCCATTTCAATGTTGCTCTTCATTCTTCAATTACTACTCTTCATATTGGCTGAGTCTGTAGTTGCTAACTAGATAAGTCCAAAGCTACTGGGTGTGTTTGGAGCTTTACGCGAGTCCAAAGCTATTGAGTGAGTTTGGAGCTCTGGGTGAATCCGAAGCTACTGAGTGAGTCTGAAGCTCTGGGTGAGTTTGAAGCTATTGAGCAAGTTTATAGCTCTGAGCAAGTCTAAAACTACTGTGTGAGTCCAAAGCTTTGGGAAAGTCTATAGTTTGCTCTTCACTTTGCCTTTGACATCAATGATGATATTAAATAATCTCCCCCTTTTTGATTAATGGAAATCCTATAGAAAAAATAGTATATGAACTTTCGCTTACTGTAGTTCTCTTCCTTTACTTCCACTTTCTTTAATTCTCTCCTTTGACATCAATGGAAAAGAGACATACAACAGTGTATATCACCAAAATATCCATGGAACTAAATAATACAATGATTAGCTCCCCCTTAATCCATGATTTTCTTAACGGATTTAATGACTAGATAAAGAATGGATCACTCCCAATTTCTTCTTTAGAAACTCAAAATTTTCTTTTGGGAGGGGCTTTATGAAGATATCTGCTATCTATTCCTAAGTTGTGGCAATGTAATCCATTTTTACTTGATAATCTACAACCTATTCTCTTAGAAAATGATACTTGATGGAAATATGCTTAGTTATTAAATGCATAATTGGATTCTTGGAGATGTTTATTACACTTGTATTGTCACAAAAAATAGAAATTAGACTAACATACTCAATTTTAAAATCACTCAAAGTTTGTTTCATCCAAAGGACTTGTGTACAACATGATGTTTCTACCATGTACTCATATTTAGATGTGGACAAGGAAACTGAGGATTGTTTCTTACTCAACCATGACATAAAATTCTTTCCAAGATAGAATTCTCAATGTTGCCTACCCAATCTGCAGAGTGAATTCCTTTCCTCTTGGGAACCATAAACTAAGATCCAAATTACCTTTGAGATACCTAATTATACTTTTGACTGTCTACAAGTGTGTTTCTTTTGGTGTTGCCTAAAATCTATCCACTAGACCTATTGCTTGCATGATATCTTGTCTTGATGCAATAGTATACAATAGACTTCCAATCATTGATCCATACAAGGTCTGATTGACTTCTATTGACTCATCATCTTTACTCAATTTACACCCTATTACCATTGGAGTACTTATGATTTAAAATCATCCAAATTGAATTTCTTTAACATTTCCTTAATGTATTTACTTTGAGAGATGAATATTCCTTTACTTGACTGAGTAATTTACAACCCAAGGAAAAATGATAACTCTCCTAACATAAACATTTCAAAATATTATTGCATTACCCCTAAAAATTCTTGAGACATCTTCTCATTTTCCCCACCAAAAATAATGTCATCAACATACACAACCACAATTAACTAGTTCTCACATTCAGTCTTGATGTATAGGTTACAGTCAACCACTCCTCTCTTGAAACCTTGATCAAGCAAGTATCTGTTACGCCTGGTATACTAGGCTATAGGGGCTTGTTTTAGTCCATACAACGCTTTCTTCAACCTATATACATAGTCCTTATTCCCTAATAGAGAGAAACCTTTAGGTTGCTCTATGTAAACCTCTTCTTCAATATTCCCATTAAGAAATGCAGACTTCACATCTATCTAATAGATCTTGAAATTCTTGAATCCAATATATGATAAAAATAGTCTTGTGGCTTATAATCTTGCCAAAGGTGCAAAAGTATCCTCAAAGTCAACACCTTTTACTTGATCATAGACTTTGTAGACCAGTCTTGCCTTATTACTTGTTACCTTGCCATCTTTATTCAGTTTGTTCCTAAAGACCCATTTAGTTCTAATTACATTCTTGTCCTTTGGTCTAAAAACAAGTTCCCAAGTTTCATTCTTCTTTATTTGGTTGAATTCTTCTTCCATGGCATCGATCCAATGTTTATCATTGATGGATTCTGAAAAGTTCTTCAATTTTATCTTCTACAATAGAGAGAAGATTACATTTTCTAATGTATTCATTAGCCTTATCCTAGTTTTTATTCCACTATCAATATCACTAATGATTTGATTTTTTTCATGATTATTCTAAATGAATATGGATGGCTCCCTTGTATCTTCATATTATTCTTATTCTTGACTTTCTTCTATCACTTTTTTTTCTTAAAGTTTGATTCTTCTGAATGACTATTAGTTGGTACAATCACTTGTTTAGGCCTAGTTTCATCCATTCTAACACTGGCACTCTCTATAGTGTTTATAACCTTATATTATAGCATCTATAAGCTTAATCTTTGAGGAATAACTAATAAAAATACCTTCATTAGCTCTTGAGTCAAACTTCCCCAAGTCTTCATCATCTCTTTTGATGTAGCATTTTCTTCCAAACACTTTGAAATATTTGATCAAAGTTGGTCTACCCTTCCACAACTCATAGGGTGTTCTACTATTGTTTACCTTAATTTATCCTATATTCAAGATGTAAATTATGGTGTTGACTACCTCTCTCCATTATTTATTTGAAAGCATAGATTTGGTTAGCATTGTTCTTACCATTTATTTCATAGTTCGATTCTTTCTCTCTACAACTCCATTTTGTTATGGAGTCCTAGTGGCTAAGAAACGTCTCTTTATTCCATGATCTTCATAGAATTCATTGAATTAATTTGAGAGGAACTCACCCCCTCAATATGACCTTATGCATTTGATCTTTATATCGATTTCATTTTCAACAAAAGTTTTAAACTTTTCGAATGCCTCTGATTTCTCTTTTAGAAAGGCAACCCATGTCATTCTACAATAATCATCAATAAGCAACATAAAATAACTCTCACCTTGTATGTTTTGTGTTCTTGTGGGGCCATAACAATCTGTATGGATCAATTCTAATAGCTTGATTATTGAGCACTCTTTTGATCTAAATCTTGCTTGCGTCTGCTTCCCATGCTGACATTGATTACAAATAGTGTTTTAAGGTTTTGTGTTTTTTGGCATGTTTCTTACAAAATTCTTAGTGTTGATTTTCACTAAATTTTCAAAATTCATATGGCCCATTATTTTATGCCATAGCCAACTTTCATCAACTTGACTCATGTAGCATTCATCTCCTTTTAATTTACTGAGTATGTACAAATTATTTGATGTTTTGTTTGCATCTGCAACCATTTTTCCTGTGTTTGCTCTCTTGATCTCACGACCTTGAGTATAAAATGTGAGAATATGTCCTTGATCATATATTTGGTTGACACTCAATAGGTTATGCTTCAATGCTTCAACATACAAAACATTTTCAATTTTTATCTTTCCATTATCAAGGCTTAGGGTACCTTTTCCAACAATCCTAGCTATAGAATTATCCCCAAACTTTATTGTACCTTCACTCATTTTCTTCAAAGTGAGAAATTTGCTTTTATCACCTATCATGTGGATTGAACACTCACTATTAATATACCACTGCTGCTCCTTTGTCTTGTGCATGAAACAATATTTGAACAAGCATAGATTTTTCCTTCTTTTGATTAACTTGCTATTGCTTCTCTTTCCATATTTTTATATATTTCTTTTTCTTTATAACTGGGATATTCACCTGTATGCACCTAAATCCACTTGCCTTAATTATTCTAATTAATCTTGTTGATTTATCCCCTTCCTAACCACTTATCTAATATCCCCCCTTAACATTTCCTCATTTACTAACCTTGTTCTTCCCCACTTCTTCATTAATTCCTCTAATCATTTCTTAATCCTATCCTAATCTCACTTATCCATTATTTGGGAATTTTAAATTACCATGACCCACCTACCCACCTACTAAGCCTATTCCTAGGCTCTCCTACACCCTTAGTCCCTAATCACCTAACTAATTCCTATCTAATCCCTTACCTAATCCTAATCAATACCTAAGAGGATTCTAGGATCCTCCAATTCTATAATCTTCTCTAACTTAGCCTTCCCCATCTAGAAGCCTCTATTCTAGAGGCTTCCAAGGAATGTAAAATTCCTCAGAAAATCTTGAACCATTGATCCCAATGGCCCACAAATGAATTCTAGCCATTGATTATTCCCTCCATTTTCTATATAAACAAGTCATTTCTCCATGGCTAAACTAACTACAAGCTAATTAGCAACCATCTATGAAACTCATAAATCCATAAAATCTCCATGTCAATCTAATCCTTGAATCCATCATCAACATCCTTGATCATGCCAACATAATGTCAAAATTCTTAGTATAAGGTAATCTCAATCCAATCCTCTTGTCTTTTATCTGTTTAATCTTGGTTTGGAGCAATTAGCTTTATGATTAGAATGTTGGTTTGAATTGTTTATTCATCTATTTACATTTGATTCTAATGGTCTAAGATCTTAATTGGGTAGTTGGATGTTTTGGGTGGTTTAAATTGCATAGTTTAATCCATTTTCTCAAAATTTCCTGCTACATTGTGGGCACCATGGTAGGACCTAGCCCTCTTAATTTAATCATTTTGCTTTTTAGTGGTATTTTTGCTAGCTTGCAAGGCTAACTAGATAAGAATTAAAGGTCGGATTTGATAATATATTCACATACAAAAGAATCATAATATTGCACTAGTATTCATGATATTACAATAATATAAGTGGTTTTGCACTAACCATCAAGTTTTAACCGTTAATAGTTTCTTTGTTTGGCAGGTCATTACTCTTCTATAATATCATAATTTATAAATTATGATTTTGAATCAAAATTTGTAGTTTGGCATGTCAATTATCGATTTTATATTAACCATATAACCCCTAATAGCTAACAGTTTTTTGACTGTGATAGGTTTTTGGTAGTTTATAAAATCACAACTTCATGACTTGTGGTATTGACCTGCAAGTCACAATATTACCATCCACAGTCATGATATTGTGATTTTTGACAAAACTACTGGCAATTATCCATTAATCTCTAACCTACAGGGACAATATTGTCATTTTCTATTTTACAAGAAGATTAGTGATCATATAGGGCCCTTTTGTAAGCTTATTTAGCTATCTTAGATTTGGGAATATTTTTGTTAAACACATTTTGTTATTTTGGGTCTTAAAGAATCTATCTTTGCTAACCACGTTTTATGAAAGGGGTTTTATTTGTGTGATTTGATGTGTGTTAATTTATAGGGTCAATAGGAAAATTCAAAGGTAGGATCTTTTGAAAGCAAAACATCACAGCCTTAAAATTTTTCTTATCTTCTACAAAAGCACTAATGATATAGTCATGATATTGACCTGAGAATAGTGACATTGCACTAACATTAGAAATATTGTTATTTGATCATTTTTAAGGTTGTTTGTTTCTTGTTTAATATCTTCAAAATTTACAAGGAAAATTTTTAGGACAATTCTAACTAGGAAAACATCTTGCTATTGTTCATGATTTTGTCCATTTTGATAAAAATCTTGCCTTAATGCTTTTAATAAATTTTTAAATATGCCATGACTATCTGTGAATAAGCATTCTTAAGCATCTAGGTAACCTGTCATTATTTGTTCAAGCATTTATTTTGGTCAAAAATAAAAAAATTGAAGTTTTATACTTATCACAAAATCACTAATCTCGAAATCATGACATCTTTCTAAGAGTTGAGATAATGCTCTAATAGTCATGGTTTTACATTAACTTTCTGGTTAACCATCACGATTAACTATCTGTGCTTAAATTACAACTTATGAATTATGATATTATAGTCTGAAATTGCAATTTTGCACTAATTTTTGCCTTCAATTTTATCTTTTTAAGTGCATCTTAGAGTCATTTTTAGTGATTTTTGAGTCATTTTGGGCCTCCCACAAGGTCCAAATTGCCTTTGGCATTGGGGGCTCTGCCCCTCGACCTTGCCCTATACCACGACATGGAACATGCCTAGGGCACTGCCCCCAGACCCTGCTGGGGGTTGCCACCCCCAGGCCCCCATGTCCTGGCCTACTTACCCAAAGGAATTACAGAACCTAATCATGATTTTTTCAATGGTTTTTCATAAGGCCTATTAGACTAACATTTTGTTTCTTTCAAGGGTGATTCTAGAGGTTATTTGGTCTTGCTAACATCATCTTTTGTAGGTCATATTTTAGTCTAACATCTTGTCTTGCAAGTTTCCCCTCAAGATTATCAATCAAATTACTAATCATTTATCTTGTAGGTTGCCTCTTTAAAAGTGCCAATCAAACTACTAATCATTTTCTTGCAGGTCACCCGTCAAAGACATTTTGGTATCTTAAAGCTCATTTTTGTTTGAAATTGTTATAATCACTTTGTTTAAATCATGTATATATATTGTATATCATTTTCTACCTTTTATCTTGTATAAATCTACATCTTAATTAAATCGGTTAATTAATCTACTTTTGGTCTACTTATTTGTCACCTGAAGGCTACAGTGGTGTATGCTCTCCTCCTTACATCTTTGTGGTAATTTGTGGAGGATCAAAAACCACCTACAAACCATCCTATTTTATTTTCTAGGGGCAACATGACATGGAATTGATACCCACACACTTGTCATAGTCTTAGGGGGATAGTGACTATAGATTTCACCATCACACATGAATCCACACTTCGTGTTCTGACAAATTATAAATATCAAGGACAATTATCATTAGGCTAATTGGTTGACCCCATATAGGTCATTCATGAAGAGGAAGAGTTTATTCTCTGAACCAGGCATTAAACAAAACCTTATATGGACTTGGGCCCCCTGGTATGTAGTGTATATCAGGGATGCCCCTAAAAAGACCATTCAACCTAGCATAGGACCTTTTGACCATAATAGGTGATCTACTACTAGAGATAAGATCATCTCCTAAGTAGCCATCAAGTGAAGATGGGGTTGAAAGGGTCTTGATCAATTTTGTAATGGGTCACTGGCCTACAACCTCACCCCAGAAGTTGTTAGATGGTGCAGTCGTTGGGTTAGACACCCTTGAGTTTACTAATCATAGGTTTGTGGTTTGCTTGATTTGGTGAGTGTCATGTTGGACCAATGTTGTTTGTGAGTTAAGTTAGCATTTTACAAAAATATATATACACTTATCTAGTTCTTTTTGCACATAATCATCATCTTGTATATCCTTGCCTCATCATTAAATCATAATTCTTGTATATCCTTGTACATATTATCTTGGTACATCTTTTTACTTATCTTGTCTTAATACCACCCTAGTCTAGTCATATGCACCCATCATTGGTCATCCATCCACATCACCTACATATCCTAAACACATATTGTCATCCACATCTTGTCCTAAGTCCACTAACCAATCATTTATCTTGAGCCCGTCTTGCCTAGTCACCGTGTCCACCTAATCCTAATCATAGTCCAACATAATTCATCCCCTTATCTTTACCAATCCTCTCATCAAGTTTGTAATCATACTTGGTTCCTTATCCACAATGGCAAAACATTTTTGTCATATCAGGGTCCTCATCATTAGCTTACTTGTGTTCAAGTTTGATTCAACATCAAATATACTATCAATCATCTCATCTCGTTTGAGTTGATTATCTTAGTCTTAAGCTAGTATTAAACTAATAAATCTGGTCTAAATCAATCTCTCAGGCTAGTATATGCCCTCATCCAATCTTAGAGCTTATTGTAGCTCACTTATTCAAATCCAATCCCAATCATCATTGTTTAGCTTACATACTAATTAGTCTACTTAAATATTATCTTATCCCATCCATCATCTTATATCATCAATTCAAAATTGAAATTAGGCATAAGCAAGCCTTTATACAAATTTGTCCCACACATCCCTTCTTCATCCCTTAGTATTTCCATTCAATCCCTTGCACCTACTGATTAGGGTTGGCAAATCCACACCATTTATACTTTCTCCCATCCTTATTCATGACATCTAAAACAAATTTGGTCAATACCCTGTTTGAATAATGCCTTATAGCCAATAGGGATATGCTCCTTTATTACCTCCTTGAGATGACCATTCCATGACCAATAGACTTTGACCCCAACCATCCATTATTACCCCTAGTCCAAACCCATTCATGTGATTTCCATTCCAATCCTCCATCCACTTGTCATAGCCAATCATCTACCCCTTTTTATACTAGAAAAGTGAATCCTATCCTAGCCACCTCATCTAATACTAGTCCTCCCACCCCATAATGTCAATAACCATCTAATCTAAAGTCTAATGTTTCTACATCCAAGTCATAAAGTAAAGATAACATTTATACTCATCTTCTTCTATCATTAGAATCCCTCTTCCACTAGCTTGTTACCAACAACATGATGATCCACCCATACAAGATATTAATCCTAATAAGCCTAAGCCATCTTGATATAAATCTAACCAATACTATATATATCATTGAACCAGGGGGCATACCATTAATCGATGTCATAATTTCCAAGACTACATCCAAGACCTCATCAATCAAGGTGACATAGAAATTGAGGATGAATCAGATGAATCTAAATCCTTGGGTAAACAAGAAGAGGCATGACAAAATTCCATACCTGATCATGATCAAGCCCTTCCCTCTCCAAGCCAAGGTCAAGATACCACATCCATCTTCCATGGTCCTCCCATCTTTTACAAATCATCCATCAAAGATGAGTCTAGTTCCTATGCACCAAATCCTCCCATATCTCATGAGTCCTTCCATTGGCTTATCTTTGTACAATCCATTGTTCCTCAATCATCTCCCCCATCTACCATATCAAAAAACCCACGTAGAGAGGTCATTTGTGCACAATAAATCTTCTCTAAGCAGCATCATGACATAGTCAACATCATAGTCAATATAAGTTTGATCTATATCAGGATCATGTTCAACACCACTATCTGAATCAGATTCCTCATCAGAAACATCATCCCTCATCAATATTGTAGTAGATGATGACTATGCCTCTCCTTTTCATGATACCTCTAATTTGGATAAAAATTAGTCACTAGGCATATTTTTTGATCCCAATCAAGATGATGAAGTCATAATAGAGCTCTTGCAAGCTTTATTTATTAGAGATTGTTAAAGTGAATCTGATCCTAACTTGGACACATGTCTTTCAACTAGTCCTAGTGATCCTTTTGCTGATCTTAAGGAGATATTCTCTGATGTCAAAACTGGGTCTCCTAAGAACCCCTATAAGGACCATACTGCCTTATCACTACTCATTCAACTCATCATACCATCTCCACCACCTTCTTCCATTATAGACCCCTTTCTTCCTATCAATGATTATTTAATCACTTCTCTCCATAAGGGTGAACATGAACATATATTATTAGAATCTTCCTTGAGCAACATAATGTGTGGCACAACTGTAGAAGTCCAAGACCATATTCAAAAAGTCAATCATAATAATCAAATCACCATTGATCCTATAAATCAAAATCAAGAAGATCCAAATCATCGGCCTAGTAAAAAAGGATCTTTCCCTAGTGAATCTCAATGTCAGGCACTAGGGGACCATCATAGTAATAATTGTATATCAAGTTAAAAATCTATCCCCTGGAGAAGCCTAATATCAGACACTAAGGGGTAGTCAAAGTCAAAGTCCATCCAAAACTCAAAATAATGTCAAAATCATGGCCGATAATCCTTTAAATGATCATATTAAAGATAAATCATAAAGTCAAAGTGTCTTGGATCTCTTGCAGTCCTTTGTCATATGGTACCAATCAAATGTAGAATGTCCAATGCCTTCAATGGTGTATATGATTTCTAGTCTCCAAACACCAATCACACCATCCTATCATAATCTCACCATCCATTTAAGTCCAATACACCTCCAACAACATCAAGATCTATTCCAATCTATACCTCACATCACCTTCTCGGGCAACATTGTCTCTCATAGGGGTGATGAAGATACCTATTGTAGATATCTGGAGAGGTCATAATCAAGAATCACAAAAGGTCACATGAACCTCAATACATCTAGTGGTCATAACATGATCCAAACATCACACATATCTATAATAGATGTTGGATAAAAATCCATTTAGTGTCAACATTCCTTTATCTCACACACATATCCAATAAATTGAGATGCTCAATTATTTTTTAAAAAAATAAAAAAATAAAAAATCATTCATCTAATGGTTAAAACTAGTCTTCTGATGCCTTGGGAAAGTACCATGATGAAAACTAGTTTCTGGTGTCATGGTAAAATAATCTGTTATCTGCATTATACCTCAACACTTGGGGGCAAAATCCATCCATTTTATCCATCAAACCCATCCATTTCACCTTTATCTATCTTGGTCTATTGTTCCTACCCATCATCTGCCATCATATCATCCCTTCCCATCTTGACCTTTGTAAGGACGTGAAAGGTGTCTTGAGAAATGTTATGAAACCATCATAGCATATCCTCTAATGGACACTTAGGTAACTAAAAATTTGGTTCTTTCATGATGTGGTTATTGGTAATACCTATTCCTTTCTTGCTTATTCCTCATCCCCTTTTTAACATCACCCTCATCCTCTTGTCATCCCATCCATCATTATCCTAGTTGTTAGGCTTGATGTTCCCTTTACTAGTAACCCCCATTTTTATAGTGTATATACATATCCAAAAAAAAATTACAAATTTAAATATGTCAAAAACCCTAAAAATCATAAAATCCACAAAATCCAAACAAATATCTCAGTTGCTTTGTCTTATGCCATCTTATCATATGTCCTACATATCCTAGTCATCCTACCTTATCTTATGCCTAGTCCATATTATCATCTTATCTTAATATTTGCATCCATATCCTTATCCTAATACCCATATCCTTAGTCTAATCTTAATCTAAGTCCACATATCCAAATTCTCATCCAAGTCCCTCATCTAGTTCAAAATCCATATCCACATCCATATTGTTTCCTAAGTCTTAATCCTAATCATGATCATCCTTTCCAAATACAATTATATTCTTAGACCCCAATCAAATCTTACTCATCCTAATCCATCCCATTACCTAATGACTCATCTCATCATTAGAAAAGACATGGTGACATTGCATATAAATACTTGTGTGTGTTGCTTGTACGCTCTGTATTGTTTATTTGCATCATGTATATATCTTGTTTGTCTTATGTTTTGTTTGCATCATGTATCTTTTTTCCCATTAGGAAATGAATGAGGATGATATGAGGTCACAAAATATACAATAATGCTTATAAGTTCCCTTAATGATGCAGAGTTTTTTATTTGCCCATGCACTTTGGAACAATGTCCTCTTAGTCATACTTATATCATAGGGCATAATGTCAAGCATCATATCTATCAAATTGCATAGACTATGATTAGCCTTATGATAATTATGATGGCTTGATCATCTACATTTTCATAATTATCTAATCATCCTTATTTCCTATCCCATTCTAATCCCCTTCACCCATTTGACTAACATCCAACCTTTTATCCTCTAATCAGTAATCATCATCATCTTTTAGTCAGAACTACATCAACCTGAGGTCTTTTCAAATTATGTAGGCAATACTTGGACACTTTTCAGTGCCCAAGGATAGCTCAACCACTCTCACTTTTTCATTTCCCCATCATTTGTCTCTTATCTTTCATCATCCTCAAGTCTAAAATCAATCAAATCATTGAACTATAACATCAATCACTAATCAACCAGTCTCTTTATCAATCACCATCTCCATACTCATCTCTTTATCCTTTTTGTCAATCACCTATACCTATTGATTGGGCTTGACATATCACAACATCCATATTTTCTTCCATCAATCATCCATTATCACTGATTGATTAAGTCATCATTTAAAGTTTACAATTTTGGGGCATAACCAAGATCATAACTCTATCCTCTCTTACTCCCTTACATGTGTTCTTGGTAGGGGCATCATCACTATTAATAACATTATGAATCATTAATTCGATGTAATTTAGTCAAATTCTTGTCATCTTTTGGACACTCGACCATATCATCTCTTTTCTCACATCCTCTTCATCATATTGATTGACTTTATCTTTGATCTATACCCATCATTAATTTCTCAAATCCTTGTCTTATCTTGACCAATAGTTCTCCCTTGCATGCATATTTACTTTGGATACATCTAAAGCTTGTGGCCCTTTTATCCTATCATCATAATGTTATGATTGATTCCCCCTTGGGATATGTCAACAACTGTGACACCATCATCTCTCCTCCCTATGCATATGTCTTTGCTAGGGGCATCATTAACCTATCTCTCACTACTAAAGTTGAATCCCTTTTCTTCAGCATCCATATCCCATCTATCATCCCATCCCCTCATCTATCCATCACATCTGACACATTATTTCCTCTTTTGAGTGGACATCTATCTCATTCTTCCATGCATGTTCCCTTGAGGGGGAATCATATCCACTAACATCATCGACTAAAATTCATCCATGAAATTGTTTTTATTTGAAAGACCATTACTCCTACTTCATGTACTTGCAATACCCTTTCAAAAAGGGGAAAATGTATGCACCTAAATTTGCTCACCTTAATTATTTTAATTAATTACACTAATTTATCCCCTTCCTAATGACTTATCTCATATCCCCCCTAAATATTTCCTCATTTACTAAACTTATTCTTCCCCACTTCTTCATTAATTCCTCTAATCATTTCTTAATCCTATCTTAATCTCACTTATCTATTATTTGGGAATTTTAAATTCCCATGACCTACCTACCCACCTATTAAGCCTATTACTAGGCTCTCCTACACCCTTAATCCCTAATCACCCACTTAATCCCTATCTAATCCCCTACTTAATCCTAACCAATCCCTAAGAGGATTCTAGAATCTTATCTAACTTAGACTTCCCCATCTAGAAGCTTCTATTCTAGAGATTCCAAGGAATTTAAAATTCCTTTGAAAATCCCGAACCATTGATCCCAATGGCCCATGGAAAATCCCCAACCATTGATCCCAATGACCCAAGATTGAATTCTAGCCATTGATTCTTCCCTCTAATTTATATATAAACAAGCCAATTTTCCATGGCTAAACTAACTAAAAGCTAACTAGCAACCATCTATGAAACTCATAAATCCATAAAATCTCCATGTCATTCTAATCCTTGAATCCATCATCAACATCCTCGATCATGCCAACATAAAGTCAAAATTCTGAGTCTAAATTAATCTCAATCCAATCCTCTTATTTTTTATCCATTTAATATAAGTTTGGAGCAATTATCTTTAGGATTAGAATGTTGTTTTGAGTTTTTTATTCATCTATTTGCATTTGATTCTATTGGCACTAGATTTTACTTAGGTAGTTTGATGTTTTGGGTGGTTTAAATTGCCTAGTTTAATCCATTTACTTAAAATTTCCTACTACGTTAGCTTCTTGTTCTATTTAGGGGTTTATGTGAAAACACTCCTACAAAATCATGCTATATGACCAAAGTTATTACAATTATATAACATAATGTCACTTTATTTGTAATTCAATAATGGTGAAAATGAGTTATAGTTTCTATTAGAAAATCCATATGTGACTTTTCCATAGTTCCATGCATATTCATTTATTACATGTGAATTACACTCTATTTCTCTATGACCAAATTGATTGCAAGAATAAAAATAACCATATAAGTAGCTTGTGTACCTTATCACATTTTTCTTCCTTGATAGAAATGACCTTCTGAGATCTCTAACAGGGATGTTCTTATCTCTGATTTCTCTATGAGGAGAATTGACATGCTCTATCTTCTTTTTGATTTCTATATTCACAAACCTCTTTAGTGCACCCACATAGCTCTTTAGCTTCTCTATATTTATCTTCTTGGGTGTTTTTGTAGTTTTTGCACTCTGCCCTTCTTTAGTGCTCTTTTGGTTCTCTTCATAACCAATACCAGTCTTGATACATGATGACAATTGAAAATTGAAAATCTCATGTACTACTTTGGTGATTTTCAATTTAACATGCCTTTTCCAATTCTTTATTTAAGGAATGAACTTTTGATTCTAATTTGGCAATGTGGTCTTATTTTGCCTTAAGCTCAACTCTTACTTCCTCCTCTATCTTCTTGGCTTCTATTTCAATATTTAGACTAATGATGACATTTTTTGACTCTTCAAGGATTTGAGACATTTATGTTTTTAGGTCATGATTTTATTCTTCATATTTTTGAATTTGTAATCTTTATTTTAGATTATTTTTCTTCAACATTTCTATCTCTTCTAAAACAAAAATGAGTTCTGCTTTAAGATCTACTTCTCCTTTATCCTTGACATCTTCCTCCTATTTCTAGGTGTCTTCACTTGTATAGGCATCATTCATTATTCATGAACAAAATTTCTTCTCTGCACTACCTAGAACACTCTCATCACTTTCGTTAGTTGAGCTGCTATCCTTTTTAGAATAGAGACTTTTCTTGTGCTTACCAAACTTTTTCTTATTTTCTTTTTTTTTGAATCTTTCCTTGTATTTGAGTTTGATTCCTTTTTATTTCTTTCCTCATTATGATTTTCCTCATCGTCACTATCATCCTTATGTGGACATTTAGAAATAAATTGTCATATTTTACCACAATTGAAACATTGAAAGGTAACTTACCTTTGTATTTTTTGGATCCCTTTTTAAGATTTATGATAAATAGGGCCTCCTTCTCATCTTATTCATCACTGGTGCTATCACTTGATTTAGGCTCTTTATATTTCCCTTTCTTAGAAGCTTTGAAAGTTGCTTGCTTCTTAGATTTTTTTTTTTCTTTTTAGTCCTCATCCATATGTCGTGAGAATTCCATGTAACTCATCCATTGTTAATTTTTTTAGATCCTTTATTTCTTTGATCATATAAATTTTTGCTTTGAATCTTAATGATAGAGACCTTAGTACCTTTTGGATGATTATAGATTATTTGAATTTTTCACCAAACGCTCTGATAATGTTGATAATTTCATCTACATGAAGTAGATAAGCTGTAATGTTTTGTCCTCTCTCATCTTTAAAATTTTAAATTATCTTTTGTGAGTTTGAATCTTGGCCATTTTTACTTTGTTATCTCCCTCATAGATGGGCTTAATTTTATCTTGAATCTCCTTAGTTGAGTCACACTACATTACTTTTACAAACTCATATTCTGATAAACCACACATAATAACATTCATGGCTTTTGCTTTATTTTCACTAGCCTTCTTTCTTGTTGTATCTATTGGTGGAGTTTGTGGCACTATGTATCCATATACAATTTATTTCCAAATTTCAAAACCAAGGTCCATTAGATATTTCCTCATCCTTATACTCCAGAATGCAAAATTTATCCTATTGAATAATGGAGCCTTGTTGGTGGGAAAACCTTCCTGAACCTGATGACTGGCCATGTGTGCTTCTAGGATATACCTTCTAGTGGTTAAATTGATCCTGAAGGAACCTTGCTCTGATACCAATTGTTGAGCACACACCACACTAGGGGGGTGAATCAGTGTGTAATAATAATTTGCTTTTTTTCTAATTAAGTTTCATAAAGAAACCATTCACAAAATAAAAAGTAAATGCATAACATAAAATTTACATGGAAAACCCTCGATGGTGAAAAATGACACTTGAAAGGCTGCTTGGATCTACTATTCAAATCCATCCACAAGATTAATAATTCTTTTTACAAAAATTATGTAGGCACCAAACTACTTGGAGATACCAATCCCCAATACGAAGCAACAACTTAGCTCTATATAATGATATCTTTAAAGCACTAACTTCAATGCTAAACATTAAATTAGTGAAAGGCACTAATCTATTTAAATACCAACTTCAATGCCAAGCACTAACTTAGTGAAAGACACTGATCTCTCTGTCATGAGGCACCAACCTCACTTAAACAATTTTCACCTTTTCACTGTGGTTGTGTCAATAAATGATGACAGAGTCAAGTTTTGCTCTTATCCCTCTTCTCTCTCTTTTCCCACTTCTCTCTCTTATTCTCCTTGTATATGATATAAATAATTATTTCAACACACTTATTTCCAAATCCCATTCATTTTTTCTTTTATACCTTCCTTATGCCTCTTCAAAAGGGTGTGATTTCTCCCAAGGAATACGAACTCTCCAAAGGTGGTAATCCCTTCATTTTAGATTATCATTCATTAGACTTGGGTCATGATTCTTGTTACCAGAACTTTGATGCTAACAAATGTGGTTGGCCATCATTTAATACAAATGAATTTAATTCTACTTCAATGCTGCTCTTCATTCTTTAATTATCATTCTTCATATTGGTGAGTTTGTAATTGCTAATAGGGCAAGTTTAGAGCTACTAGATGAGTTTAGAGCCCTGGGCAATTCCAAAACTACTGAGTGAGTCAAAAGCTCTAGGTGAGTCTAAAGCTATTGAGTGAGTTTGAAGCTCTGGGTGAGTCTGATGCTACTGAGTGAGTCTAAAGCTTTGAGCAGGTCTGAAGCTACTGATTGATTTTAAAGCTCTAGGTGAGTCTATAGCCTACCCTTCACTTTGCCGTTGACATCAATGATAATATTCAATACACCTAAAGCACACAGTAAGAAACTGGGTCTCATGGGTTTTATCGTGCAAAAGTGTTCTTATCATATATTAGTGCTAAGACATACCTTATTTAATGACTAACTATAAAAATAAATACACAAATATGGGCCTAAGTGCATTTAAGTAAATAAACATGATTAAAATGATCATTACCATTATATCCAAAGTCCACATTGACCATATTCAGATAACATAAATTATATTCATCATATCCATAATAGATCTACAAGTTACATAACAAATGTATAGTTTAAATCAATGATACAAATTAGCTATAAACTAGATTACAATAAAAATATTACAATGATATCCATGATTACACCAATGGAATGACATTAGATAACAATCAACCATTATATAACAATGATCAAAAGCATTACAAAGCTCTAACATGGGTACTTATACTTGGTTCCCACTGACCAAGTAGTTAAAATACTTATGACACTCTTAGTGGCTAGCCAATGATCTCCAATGGACTAAGATTCATGAAAACCATCTACATCATTTTCCTAAGGACCCAGGCCTTTGTGCCCCTATATTCTCATTTTGTATTGAATCCTCATTGACAAGTGTCTATATTCATGCAGGTTGGTGCTAAACTTGTTCATGATTTAATTTTGTTTCATCCTTGAGAATCACTAATCAACCATTTCCCACTTCCTTCATGCTCCTCAAGTCTTTCATTGATATTCTGAGCTCTTCACTCTCAGGTTCTCTATTTATTATGCCTCCCATCTGATTAGGTTTTATCACATCATGATCTCTTGTGCTGTGGTCTTTTGAATTGGTATAACTTTAATGCCATGATATTTCTACATCATGCTTATTCTGTGCCACTATCAAAAGACTTAGCCAAAATTTGGGGTCCAACATCAACCCACTCTATGTCATTAGTCCATCCTAGACTAAGCACCAATTTTGACTTTGACCAAAAATTTAGGACCAACCTATTTGATCTACTTCTAAATACCTTCCCAATGTGATAAGGTGTTGATCAACTTTGTTGTTAACTCTTCAATGGCCACTTTCAGCTTTGTGGTTTCCTTAGGTTGATCATGACACTCGATTTATTGACCAAACATTCAAAAGATGTGGAATCATATTTATGAATGCCTTCAAGCCTGGTGACCTTAGCTACAACCTATCCTCAGAGTTTCATAAAGTTAGAATTAATTTCTTATTGATGCACAATTATTATTTCTTTCATAGCTTTTACATCCTTGAATGCCTTTGCACGCTTGGTGCAGTCTTTTATTAAAAGGGTTGTCTCAACCAATTATTGGCATTAAAGCTCTTCTTCTTGAAGTCAAGCTTCTAAAATTTTATTGGGCTGCACCAGCTTCTTAAAAACCCCATCTAGAATGGGAATCACATCCCCAACTCTGTGCAAGGCACACTTTCACACCTCCACTGCTTCAATAAACTATGTTTTTGCCCATACTTTTTCATTTCTTGGCCCAGGCTACTCCTTACAACATTTCAATAGGAGGTCCATGAGGGTATCCAACTTATCAATTGCCTCACCCTCTAAAGGTACTCTATCTATGAGCATCAAGTCTTAGCTCATTATAACCTTAGAAATATTTAGTATTTTTACCTTAGTGGTTGTCTTGACCTCCAACTAGTGTTTCAACTTGATTACTTCTAGTTTGGTGCAGGTGGTGATCTCTTTATTAAACAACTCCACCACTTTGGTATGTTTCTACTTAGCTTGTTGCACATTAGATTCTACAATAATACTCTATCGTGCTACCTCAGATGTCATTATATGAGTGTCATATTAGTTTGTATAGAAGTAAACTGATAGGGATCTACCCATAAAGTTGTGGGCAGGGCCACCACTTATGGATCTAATACAAGACTATCAAAAGGCATCTCAAAATGACTTTATCTAATTATACATATCAAGTAAAAATAATATCTTGCACCAGGTTTAGATAGATGTGTCTTCCTGAGGAAGGTGGGAATGCAGATGCATCAGCTTACTGGGGACACTTGTTTGGTATTGGGCACAAAGGTTGGTGGATACATCAGACCTTTATGTTTTGACCATGGAATCAATTGGATATTTCTATTTTATTGAATCTCACTCAAGTATCTTGACATATATGTCATACTCCTATGAATTGGTGTTGATGTCAAGTCCATTCAATCTTTTTATTTTAGAGTCATCCCTCTCTCCATCAAGTGGATATTTAAGCTCCAATTGTGTCTCCTGAAGGGTGGTCTCTTCCTCTTGCACTAGGGAGAGTGTTTCCTCTAAATTAGTGTATTTTTGTACTTTGGCTATCTCCAAGGTCCCTTCTGATAATGCTTCTATCTCTTCCCTGTCACCATTCTTAAGCTCTTCTATCTCCTATTCCAAATGAGTAGTTTTTATTGTATGTGTTAAGCCTTTTGGTTGACTTGTTGGTGGATATTTTTTTAGTAGTGAAACCCTCTTTGGTGGTGAAGCACTTTTTTGAAATGCCTAGGTAGTCCTTTGCCTTTTCAAAGGTTCATGCTAAGAATTTATGTTGATATCATACCTAGAACGTTTCTATTTTCTTTCTAGTGGTGGCATTAAGGGGAGTTTCTCTCTTTCATGCTCCACACTTCTCAAATATTTCTTCTTTGGTTTCAACATATAAAAAAATTATGAATGGAATCCATGATCAAGGTTTGATACACCTTGATGTTGGTTCTATCTGACTCAATCTTTTCTCTTAATAATTGCTTCCCTAGGTATCCATGCATCTAGTAAAGAGTGTGAACCTTTGATTCAATTTGTTCAACTTCAAGTGTCATCAACTTTAAATCATATATTTAGTTGATAGAGATCATAAAATACTATACTATGAAAGCATAAGGTAACTTTAGCTAAGTAAAAAATTATGTAGATGAGTCCATCCTAATGTGCTTGAGGGAGTAATGTTACTTTACAACAAATTTGGCTTGATCACCAACCTATGTAGGTAAGTCCTTTAGAACATGACACTCATTCTGAAAGGATTTCTTCATCTCATCATACCATGACTTTATTTTAAGCTTATAGGTTAGAGTGATTTGACTAGTGCAAGTGAATGCCTTATATCTCTCTATATGGGACTCATGCTCAGGAAGGTACACCCATTTTAATTCTCCAGAGATGTAGTTAAGTACATCAATTTCATTCAAAACCATTAGTAATAAGAACACACCCTATGGGAATGTATGGTTGGGTGTCTGATGAGCCTTATCTACATCTACTATAATTTTCATGAAAAAATACATCGCCCAATTGTACTTTATCCCTTCAATGACTTGGTGTGCAACATATAGGTGGGTCATGTCTACCTCCTTCCATTTATCTCCACTACCAACCTTCATCATGATAATGCATGTGGCCACTTGGAGGGAAGGATCTTGAAGTTTTTAAATATGCATAACATGGCCTTATTTATAGTACTCAAACACCATAGATGTCTTCTCCATCTCTATCTTTATCGAGTCTTTTAGATCATATTCAAGGTCCATACCGGAGCACTACAACCCTAATAATTTGTTAATTCTTTCAGCCATGATTTTCATCTATGCCCAACAAAGTAGATATATTTCTCATGCACATGAGATTTTAAAAGCATAACTACTTTAATAGGCTTTCTAAAATAGTGGAGGTTGAATAATTGAAAAATGCTAGTGGAATCCAAGGCATTGAAGATCTTCAAGTCATAGACCAACTCACTCCTAGTGTTTTAGTACTTGACTCTATAACCATTTTTTAGTTATATCTCATTCCTAGGCTGACAATGGTTGTAATCAAAGATAGTGTAGGTGGACACATTAGAGACCCATTTTTCAGCTTGTAACACCATTTTAGGGTACTATATTTTCTCAATCAACAAAGGTGGGGGTGGAGGCACTTAATATTTCTTTTTCACTTGGCATGCCATCCCTTTTCCCTCATCTCCTACATGCATGCCTTGTTCTTCAAGTGATTCTTCCCTGATTAGTATCATTTCCCCACCAAATGCTTAGCTTTTCTTCCTCTGGAATGATAGGTAGTGGTTCAATTCATTAGGCCTTTTTCTTAGGCTACATCACCCTTCATAGAGCATGAAGGTTGAGGCATGACCATCTAGTGTTCATAAATGAATACATTATTATTGTTGTAATTGGTTAGACTCTTCTGATTTGATGCCTATTAATGATGGGTACTATCCTCTGTAACCTGCACTCAAGAAATTTGACCTTTGCAACCTAGTTTTGACTACTTGTTTTAGCTTAAACACACTTCAATGATCAAGAAATTACTAAAATTTGACACTCTGCACTTGATTGAAAGCTTTGAAATCATCTTGAAACAACTCAAGTTCACTCCTTCAGATTTATAAATTATCAATCATGGAAATAATAAAATGTGAAATGAACTGAACTACTTTGTCTTTTTATAGGTTCAAAGGGATAACTTGCATTTACTACCCCCTCTTCGACCATCACTTTACATAATAAATGTGACCAATAGTATTGCCATGATGTGAAGTTGACACACTTATAATTACCACTACCTCTTTGTATTAATGACATGTCTCATAACATGTTTTTCTAAAAGTGCATGACAACCGTAGGCACTATATGCATCTAAATTCACTCACCTACATTATCATCACTAATATTACTATTAGTCGACATGAATTCCACTCATCCCATTTGTTCTAATTTATTCCACTAATTTATCCCCCCTTTTTAATCATTAATCTAATGTCCCGCTTCATTATCCTTCATCCACTAACCTTATTCTATCCTACTTCATCATTAATCTATTTTAAATCCCCATAACCATTTATTTATCCTATCCTAATCCCACTTACCTATTATTTGGGAATTTTAAATTCTCAATGGCACACCTACTAGATTATGCCTAGGCTCTCCTACACCCCTATTCCCTAATCTCTACCTAATCCCTATCTAATCCCCCATATAATCATCATTAACCCCTAAGAGGATTCTATAACCCTCCATATCTAGAACCTTCTCTATTCTCACCCTCCTCCCTAGAAGCCTCCAAATCTAGAGGCTTCCAAGGAATTTTAAATTCCTTGGATAATCTAAAACCCTTGAACTTCTCCAACCAACTTCAAATCTCCACCATTGATCTTTCCCTCCTCTTTATATTTAAACAACTCCTCTCCTTCATAGATGGCCAATAAGTAGTTATTTAACCAATCCATGCCCAATTAGTCATTAAATCAACCATCAAACAATCTTCATCATACCATCATAATGTCACAAATTTGAGTCAAGGTATATCCATCCAATCTCAATCTCTTTTTATTTTAATTTTGTTTAATCTTGGTGTAGAGCATTTAGATTTAGAATTGTAATGTTGTTTTGAATTGTGAATCCATTAGTTGGTATTAGGTTATAATGGCTCTATTACTTTACCTAGTAGTTTGATCTTTGGGTTTGAATATATATTTTTAAATCCATATAGAGATATAAAATTATCTACATTTTGGAAACTAAGGTGGGACAATTGATCCCAATTTAATCCTCAAGTTTGTTGGAAGTGTTTTTTCTAGCTTGTAGGTCAAATTGGGCAAAGAAAATATCAAATTTTTGATGTTTTACACTTACAGGTGGAAGTCACAATTTTGAAATGGTATTCATGACTATGTAGTTGTGATATCATCTTGAGATTCATGACCTTATAACTAAAAATTTGAATTGACCACTAACGGTTTTGGATTTTACAAGTTTTTGGCTTTTTGACAAAACTGCAACTCATAACTTATGACCGTGCCTAGTGAGTAGTGATTTTGCCTAGAGAGTCATGATTTTGTCATAAACCATTAACAATCTATGCTATAGGTTTATAAATTTATGAAAAACCACAACTTCATAAATCATGAATTTACTCTAGTAGTTAAGATTTTGCACTGTGTAGTCACAATTTTGTGGTTCTTGAATACAAGCATAAAATCATTTGTTTTTCCTATCGATTTTTATTTTGACTAACCCCTACCTAACCATCCTAAGCATCATGTGTGTGTTTCAAAGTATTTTACCCTCTGTGTGTAGGATTTAGGTCAAAAAGAGCATCAGGAAAGAATCTAAGCCATCATCCCTAAGTCATAAAACTACAACTTTTGACATTTTCAGACTCGCAACTTTACCATGTGAAGTAGTGGTATTGTAGCCCTAGTAGTGAATTTGTGAATCCTTTTAATTTTGTCATTTTTTTTACTGGTTATCATCTTTGAGATCTACAAGGTATATTTAGGACTGAATTTAACTAGAAATATTATCTTTTAAAGTCTTAGATTCTATCCATTTAATTTTTGATACATCATAAACATTAATATTAATCCATCATAATCATCTCTATATAAACACTCCTGGCATCAAAACAATCTATAATTAAGCATTATTAAGCCTTTCAAATATTTTGTCATAACTTGTATAGCGAGATTTCTATGTCAAATATATAAAATCTTAGGTTTTGTCATTTATAACAAAACTACAATTATTGAATTATAGCTAATGGTGATTTTGTCACTTTGTGTTGCGGTTTTACCTACCAATCATAGTTTTATAGGTTAAGCATTATGGTTAGATAATTAATGCAATATCATAACTCAAAATATGTGTTTTGTCTTAGATTAGCAATTTTATAATTTTTTATTTTAGTTTTGCACTATGTAGTTATGATTTTGCATTCAATTTTGTCCTTTTTAAGTGATTTTTAGAGTCAAATTTTAATGAATTTTTTAGTCATTTTAGGCCTCTTATAAGGCTCAAATTGAATTTGGTGTAGGGGGCTCTACCCCTTGACCCTAAGCTCCCCCCAGAGCCCACAAAGGGCTCTAACCTTTGACCTTACAAGGGGTGCTACCCCTTGACCTTACTAGAGACTGCTGCCCCTAGACCCTCATGTCATGGCCCACTCAACCTAAAGGAATTATAGAGCCAAATCATGATTTTTTATGGTTTTTTATTAAGGCATATTAGACTAACATCTTATTTCTTGTAGGGGTGAATTTTGATTGGCTAACATCCTTTTTTTCAGGTCATATTTTGGTCTAACATCATTTGTCTTGTAGGTTTCCCCTCAATATTATCGATCAAACTACTAATCATTATCTTACAGGTTACCTATTTTGAGTACCACTTAAACTACTAACCATGTGCTTGTAGGCTGCTTATCAAATACTCGTGGTACTTTGGAAAATCATTTTTGAATCATTTTGATCATCTTATATTATATATATCATTTTGATAAATTTGTCTTGTATATATCATTATCTTGTATATTATTGTCTTTTATCTTGTAAATATACATCACATCTTAATCTTAATCGATTAATTAATCTTTTGTCCATTTGTTTATGTCCTGAAGGATAAGGTTGATGTATGCTCTCCCCTTACATCCTTGCAATAATTCTTAGGGGATAAAAAACTGCCTATAAACCTTCCATCCTTTTTTATTTTCTAGGAGGCTAGTGACCTTGAATTTCACCACCATGCACTAGTCCAAAATCCATGTTTTGACAGAGTCAAAAAATTAGGAGAGCTATCATTTGGTGCATAAGAAAAATTGCCCATAAAGGGTTCTATAGAGTGAGGGGTGGTTAAGTTCCAATACACAAGGCAATCAAACAACATCCTATACAGACTTGGGACCCATTGTATCTTTGCATATATAGGGGATAAACCTAGAAGCCTTATGTAAACCTAGCATAAGATCCTTCAGATATAACAAGCACCTCACTACTAGAGTCAGTATCAGTTTCTAAGTAACCATTGTGTATAAATAGGGTTGATAGGGTTTGATCAATTCTGTAATGGGTCATCGACCTAAAACCTCACCCATGAAGCTATTAGATGGTGTGAGCATTGGGTTACACACCCTTGAGTTTACTAATCATAAGTTTATGAATTGCTCGATTAGGTGTGTATTCTGCTAAACATGTGTTATTTTTGAGTCAAGATAGCCTTTACCCAAATCTATATACCTATATAGGTCCTTTGAACATCCCATCTTGTATATTATTGCATCATTCTATCCTTTTATACTTCCTTATCCCACCGTACCTTTACACATATCATATTATACATCCTAGTCATCCCCCCCTTGGAAATATTGTCTTGTCCCTACCTCATTTTGTTACATCCTAATCTAGTCATCCCCATATCATTTTATCTAATCATTGATCATACCCCACCATCCGGTCTCTATCTCATAATTGCCTTTGTATTTCTTTATGCCATCTCTCACCTTATCTTAATCCCATCCTAGTCTAATCATATCCATTCATTAGTGATCAATCCCCATCACCTACATATCCCATCTTACACAATCTTGTCATCATCTCATTATACATATTGTCTTTTTGTGCATCCTAATCTCATCATCCTCTTGTATACATTTTATTCTCTTGCACATCCTTCTAGTCATATCTTATCCTAATCTCACCAATCATTAGTCATAATCCATCACATTTCTCAATCACATATTATATATCTTTATCAATATCCCCCTTGTATTTATTATTATCATTTATATATCCTTTACATATTTTAATCTTCTCCTAGTCTAACCATATCCCAAACATCTTGTCTTATCATCCACATCTTGTTTTAAGTCTATAATCAATCATCTATTTTGACCTTGTCTCCATCACCCATTTAGTCTAACCTCATCTTATCTTATCCTTGTTGGCTCTTTAGGTCATACCTGTGTCCCAACCATCCACATCCCATCATTTTATCATCACCTACATATAATTATCCTTATCCCATCATCCTATCATCTTCATCACATACTCCTATCCCATCTTATCTTGAGAAAAATTAGTCTAAGGCTCAAGCTAGTACTTTTATCCTTCATATCATCCTATCATCCTAATCCATTATTTCTCATCATTTTGTCAGATGTCATACCCATTCGATATTCTGCTAGCATCTTATCACTTTGATGGTTTCAATCTAGTAACCCATCAATCATCAATTTAATAATCTCTAATCAACTCATATGGCCTATTCATAACTACCACCCATCTAATCATCATCTTGTTAGTTTGAATTCAGGTTGTTAGCACCTCTTACACTATCTATCTAAAATATGATCCTAGTCCTATATTATCTTCATCATGTTTCATCCATCTCATCCCCATCCTCATCTATAATACTAGCTCAGTCCTTTGGAACCACTCTATTCAATAAACCATCCTTAGCCTACCTCCATCATCTATCCTTTATCAACCAAACCATGAAGCTAGACCCCATTCTCCTAGACCAATATATAACTACCAATAAGGATGAGATCCTCTTGTGGTTCCTTATGATGGGTGTACCACTCCCTAAAGGTGTTGACTCACTTTAACTCATTGCCCCTCCCATCCAAGCCCCTTCATGTGAATCCCATGCCAATCCTCCATCCGCTAGTCATAAACCATCAACTTCCCCTTCCCATACTAGCAAAAGGAATCCATCCACCCAGTCTTATCAATGACCATCTGATCATAAGTCCCATGCTTCCACATCTAAATCACCTAGTGAAAAGGATTCTTATATTCCCCTTCATATGTCCTTAGAAGCCCTATTCAACCAACTAGTCATCGCTAACATGATGGTATATCCACTTATCTAACATCTTGATCCCACCATGCCCAAGCCCTCTTGGTATACAGATAATCAATTTTGTGCATATCACCAAACTTGGGGGCATACTATTAATCAATGTCGACCTTTCCAAGATTATGTCCAAGACCTCATTAATCATGGTGACATAGTAATCGATGATGAACTAGATACATCTATACCCCTGGGTGAACAATAGAAGGAATGCCAAGATTCCATTCCCAACCATGATCAAGCCTTTCCCCTTCCAAGCTAAGGTCAAGACACCACTCCCATTTTTGACAAATCCTCCATCAAATTCAAGTCTATTTCTCATAAGCCTAGTTAACCCATCTTTCATGAGTACTTTCATGGGCCTATCATTGTCAAAACCATCATTCATCCATCATCTCCCTCTCACCCATCACTTCAAATACCCCTTGTTGAGAGGTCAATCATAGAAAATGAACCTTCTACTAGTAGCATTACATCTTGTGCTTCAGAGTCAACACAAGTCTTATCAATATCAAGATCATGTTCAACACCAGTATCTAAATCATATTCTTTGTTAGAAACATCATCCCTCATTAATAATGATAATGCCTATCCTTTTAAGGATACCACTAATCTAGGTACCTCCAATACATCACTAGGCATACCTTTGGATCCTAATCTATATGATAAAGTCATAACATAATTATTACAAGCTTTATCTATTGAAGATTTTCAGATTGAATCTAATCCTCCTTTGGATACATCTGTCACAACTAGTCTTATTGATCCTTTTGTTGATCTTGATGAAATTTTCTATGATGTCAAAATTGGGTCTCCTAAGAACCTCTATGAGGATTATGTTACCCCATCACCACTCATTGACCTCATCACACCATCTCCACCACCTTCATGCATCATAAACCCCTTTATTCCCATCAATGATCATTTAATCACCTCCCTTTGTAAGGACAAATGGGAACATATGTCATTGGAGCCTTCATCAAGTAATATAATGTGTGACATAAGTACAAAAGTCCAAGACCACACTCTAAAAGTCATAAATCATAATCAAGACATCCTTGATCCTATCAGTCAAAATCAAGAAGTTTCCAATCATCAACTTAATCCTAATATGTATTCCCCTAGTAAATCCCAATATCAGACACTATAGGAATGTCAAAGTCAAAATCATAATTTATCAAGTCAAAAATCAATCTCCCTTGATGAAGCCCAAAATACGACACCAAGGGGTAGTCAAAATATAAATAATGTTAAAAGCATGAATGATCATCAATCAAGTGATCATATCAAATATGAATCACAAAGTCAAAGTGTCTTGGATCTCTTGCAATCTTTTTTCAGTTGGCACTAATCAAATGAAGCATGTCTCACACTTCCAATGATGCATGCAACTGCTAGTCCTAATCCACCATCACCCATCACACCATCCTATCTTAATATTATCATATGTTCAATTCCCATATATCCCCATCAAAATTCAATCACATTTATACCTCACATCACCTCCCTAAGCAACATTATCTCTCTTAGGGGCAACAAAGAAACTTGGTATAGATATCTAGAGGGGTCTCCATCAAACATTAATGAAGGTCACACATACCCCAATACACCCAGTGGTAAAAACATGATCCTTTGATCACACATCTCTAAAATAGGTGTTGGCTAAAATATCCATCAAATGTATGCATCTTGAATCTTGTACCCACATCTAATAAATTAGATGTCATCCAAAATAAAAAATCTCAAAACAAAATCATTCATCCCAAGGTGAAAACCAGTCTTCTGGCACTTTGGGAAAGTACCATGATGAAAACGAGTTTCTAAAATCATGGTAAACTAATCAATTTTCCACATTTTACCTCAACACTTGGGGGAAAAATCCATCAATCCATCCCTTTTCCACCCCCTCCATGGTTCTTTATCCATTATCCACCATCATATCATGCATCCCATTATGTCCTTCTTTCCCATGTTGAACTTTGTAAGGAAGTGTAAGGTGTCTTAAGAAACATTTTTCAATCATCTTGGCATATCCTGTAATGGACACTCAGATAACTAAACATCTGAATCCTTCATGATGTGGTCATTAACACTCCCTAGTCCCTTTTTCCTTTGTCTTCCTCCTCTTTTTTACATCACCCCCATCCTTTTGTCATTCCATTCATCATTCCATCCATCCTCATCCTTATCTTGGTTTCTAGGATTGGTATTTCCTTTGCTAGTAATCCCATTTGTATAGTGTACATACATATCCCAAAAATCCCTAAAAATTGTAATATGTCTAAAACCCTAAAAATCATAAAACTTGAAAAAATGTCAAAAATAGTCCATGGTGTCTTGTCTTATGCCCAATACCTTAGTCACATCCATCTCCATCCATTTCATATCTTCCCATATTTGGATACCACATTTATTCTTGGAACCAAATTAGAGTGGTCACCCATCTCTTCATCTTTTCAATCTGATCCTTTTGACTAAGTATTATTAACATACATCACCTTGTCAAAGATTTTAATTTGGCACCCATCACTTCCTTATTATTACCTCTTCATATATAACACCCATCAAATCACTTCCTTGATAGTGTGAAATGTACTTGATCCTATCACTTTCCTTATGATTGCATTTTCATACCTAGCACCCATCCAATCTCTCTTTTGATAGTATGGAAGGTATTTGATCCCATTATTATCTCCTCTTCTTGCTATATTGGGATCTTGTAAGGCCTTGTATGTTGGTAATCCTTGGTCATCAATTTTATAAATAACCTTCCTTTCCCAATTTTTGATTTAATTTTAAGACCAAATCAATATTCAAAGACCTTATCCCATCCTTCATCCTTTTATCCTCAAATAGGGAAAACATCTTAGCCTAATCTTAATCATGATCACCCTATCCAAATCCAAGCCCATACTAAGGCCACAATCACATCTTGATCATCATATCCAAATCTAAGCCCATCCTAAGTCCACAATCACATCATGATAATCCAATCCATTACCTAATCACTCATCTCATCATTAGACAAGACATTGGGACACTGCATGTAGATACTCATGTGTGTTACTTGTTCATTCTATTTGTCTTGTTTTCATGTATTTTATCATGTATATATATTTTATATTTGATTGTATACACCCATCATCAATCCTATCAATTCATCATATTATACTGGCCTATATCTCTCCCTTTCATGTATCTTTACTTAAGATTCATCTAAAGCTTATGGCCTTTTAATCCTATCATCATCATGTTACAATTGATTCCCCCTTGGGATGTGTTGACAATCATGACAACATCATCTTTACTCCCTATGCATGTGTCCTTGACAGGGGCATCATCAATCTGTAGCTTATTACTCAAGTCAAATTATGCTTCATCATCTATCCATCTCCTCCCGTCCCTCCTTTTTTATTTCAAGGGGCCATCCATCCCATTCTTCCCCACACGTCCCCTCAAGGGGGCATCATAACCAATAACATTCATCCATGACATGGTTTTTATTTTAAATACCATTACTCCTTCTACTTCACTCTAATCATAATGCCCTTTCAAAGAGGGATAAAATGTATGCATCTAAATTTTCTTGCTTACATTATCATTATTAACATTACTATTATTCAACACTAATTTTGCTCATCTCATTTATTCTAATTTATCCCCCATTTCTAATCATTAATCTAATGTACCATTTCATTATCCTTCATCCACTAACCTTATTCTATCCTATTTCATTATTAACCTATTCTAAATCCCCATAATCATTTATTTATCCTATATTAATCCCACTTACCTATTATTTGAGAATTTTAAATTCCCAATGGCCCACCTACTAGCCCATGCCTGGGCTCTCCTACACCCCTAGTCCCTAATCTCTACCTACTCCCTATCTAATTACCCATCTAATCATCATTAACCCCTAAGAGGATTCTAGAACCCTTGAAATCTAGAACCTTCTCTATTCTCACCCTCCTCTCTAGAAACCTCCAAATCTAGAGGCTTCCAAGGAATTTTAAATTCCTTAGATAATCTACAACCCTTGATCTCTTCCAACCAACTTCAAATCTCCACCATTGATCTTTACCTCCTCTTTTTATTTAAACAACTCCTCTCCTCCATAAAAGGCCAATAAGCAACTATCTAAGCAATCCATGTCTAATTAATCATTGAATCAACCATCAAGCAATCCTCATCATGCCATCATAATGTCATAAATCTGAGTCAAAGTATATAAATCCAATCTCAATCTCTTTATATTTTAATTTTGTTTAATCATGGTGTAAAACATTTAGCTTTAAAATTGCAATGTTGTTTCAAATTGTGAATCCATTAGTTGGTATTAGGTTCTAATTACTCTATCACTTTACCTAGTTGTTTGATCTTTGGGTTTGAATTTAAATTGTTAAATCCATATAAAGCTCTAAAATAATCTATAAACACATTTGAATATTCACACTAAAGGTGAGAATAATTATTTACCTATCAAGCTTATGGTCACATGCCACATCTTGTTTAGCCCTTGTCCTCATCCATTTTCTTAATCATACCTTTGAATTTGTGTGTATCTCTATAGACCATATCTTGGCACTTCATATATGTAACACCCCTTACCCCACATTAATAGAGATTTATCATCTTCCACAAAAACATAAGTATCAAATTACAAATGATTACAAAACTAAAAAAAGGGTGTGCAACCAATGCATCACTTTTATTGAAAATAAGAAATCCTAAACTAATGACATGCACCTTATTGGTACAAACAAGAAAGACTTAGGTAGAAAAATATGGTCACAACTGACTACCCTTTTAATGACCAAAAATAAATTAGCCATCCAAACATTTCAAATGACATGCGTCAATGAGATGGATACTATGATTAATAAAGGGACCATCCAAGTGAACACAAAGCTTCCCTAAGTGGTGTACGAAATTAGAGTCATAGATTAAGACTTGCATTCCATGAGCAAAAGTCTTATGCTTGAGATGGTGATCATGCCATGCATTCTATTTGTATTTTCTAATGTCTTAACTCCAATGTGTAAGAAAATGAGTTCCATCCAGTTGTACTAAATCATCTAGGTGCACTTTCAATGATGCCTCATCGTCTATCCATCCAACATGTACAAGTGAAGAGAGGGAACCAAGAATTCTATTGGAAGAACTACCTTGGTACTGAACATAATATTGAGCAACACACTTTTGTTGAGGCACCAATAAGTTGTTTGATAGGCCTAAATAACTATAGATAGCCAAGTATCCTAATCAGTGCATCTAATATTACATATATTGGTTAAAGTTGTGCCCAAGATTTTATTAAATACTTTAACAGTGCCATTTTCCTAGGGATGATATGGTGTGGTCTTGTGGTGAACAATCATGATTTCAACCAAAAATACTCAGACAGTCTCATTGAAGAATTGGATACCACAGTCACTAGTAAAATTTAATGGACAACCAAACCTTGTAATAATATGTGCCCAGATGAAACATGTTGTAGTAGTCATAGTACAATCTCATGTTGGTATAACTTTAGTCTAGTGGGAAAGATAATAGTTACATTGATAACGTAGTGTGATCTAGTACATTATATTACTAGGTTGATGGGGTTAGTAAAGTCAATGACCCATTTATCAAAATGTTCCTATGACATAATAAGATGAAGTGGCATTGCATCCTACTAATTGGGCTTCCTCATGCACTAGAAAATGTCACATTGGCACACATAAAGCTTTACATCTTTGAAAATTGTAGGCCACCATAAAATGGCTAGCAAAACTTTACATGCAGAGATTCTCTGGCATAATATCCTCTAGCAATACCTTCATAGACCTTATAGAGCACATCAGTACACTCAGGTTTCATGATTCATCATCAAAGTAACTCATCTTGGACAAGTTTATAAAGGTCTCCTCTGATGAGATGGAATAGAGTAGTACAAATGACAAGTTACTTCTTAGCTAGAGTGCTTAAATGAGTTAGAGTTGATCTAGTAGTAAAAAAGGTTGTTATGTCCTCTAACTCCTCAATAATGCATGAGACATGAAATAACTACATGTCAGGTAGGTAACTTTCGATGGCACACACTGGTTCACCAAAATCAATTCTTGAGAGATGGTCAAGATTGTAATTGGTCTTACCAAGCTTTACCATGATGGATAATTGGAACTATTAAAATAACACAATCCAATGGTAAATAAAACCATGCAAACTAGGTGTTAAATAGATATTTCAATGATTCATGGCATGTGAAGAAAATAAAAGGGGTTCTAATAGATATTGTTAGAACTTTTGAAGTGCATATAATATAGAAAGTTCCTCACACTCTATGGTGGTATAGTTATTTTTGATTGGAGTAAGCTTTCTATTTGTAAATTAAATAGGGTGATCTAGATTACCCTTATCAAACTAAGCAATTATCACATCGACTACCATACTAGAAGCATCGACATGAACATGGAATGGTTTAGTCCAATTGAGGAATTAGCGAATCAATGATGTGATAAGTTGGTCCTTTAAGGATATAAAAGCTTCTTGGCATGAACGGGTCCAAATGAAATGTTCACTATATTTTAGGAGCTCTTCTATAGGCACTGTAATCCTTGCATAACCATGGATAAATTTCCTATAGTACCTAGTATAATCTAGAAAGGCACAAAACTATCATTGGATAGTTAGCATTGGAAGACAGAAGATGATGACAATATTGGCAGGGTCCACTAGAAGTCTATTTTGGAAAATAATGTGAACAAGGAGAATGCCAAATGGAGTAGCAAAAAGACACTTCTTCAAGTTAAGATAAATTTGAAGCATTCTACATTGCTTAAGCATAAGCTGAAGATTGGAACAATGGTCTTTTACCAAGATGTATACTATCTAATCATCCAAATAAAATTGACGGAACATATGAATAAAGTACTTGAAGGCCTCAATGACTATTCTAGAGAATATAGTGGGGGAATTATTTAACCCAAATGGCATGATAGTATATGTAAAAGACCCCCATTCTATGGAAATTTTAGTCTTTTGCCTATCCTCTTCTACGATCTAGACCTGATGGTACTCAGAGAAACCATTTATAAAGGTATAAATTTCACACCCAATGACACCTTCAAGTATTTTTTTGGTAAAATGTGTCAGGAAAGGATTAATAATGTAAGCTACATTAAGTAACCTATAATCTACACAAATATGGATGCACCCATCTTTTTTTATTGCTTTTCACCATAGGGATGAGCCATTTAGACTCATCTATAGGAGTAATGACTCTTGTGCACAACATATTATTAATTTCTTATTTAACTTATGAACATAAATGATGATTCATTCAATATGGATATTTCTTGATTGGGCAATCGCCTTCGACTAGTTTGATATGTATTTTTCCCAAAGATGAGTGAATACCCTTCATCTCACTATAATTTCTAGGGAAAACATCTTGATATTCCTTTAATAGCTCAAACACTTTTGAAATTTTAGTATCGACCAATACTTTCCCACAATAGCCATCTTTGGTACGTACTCCATGTTAATGTTTCACTGTACAGTTTAAAGTGGTTATAAGTATGAGTGTTGAGTATATAGAATCATGTCATGAATAGTTATATCACTATATTATATGTGTATATCCAAATGATTGGTTGATGGATTAGGTGGAGTAGATCCTTCACCTTCATCAACTTGAAACACAAATTTTTTCTTACCTTTGCAAATTTCTTCTCAGAGTACATGATTGATTACAGGTTCTAGTGAAAAAGAAGAGGACTGCTTAGTAGGCTTATTGAATATGGTCAATCCTTCTTCTATCATGTCATGTATGCTTCATATCCAATACTTAATGGGATTAGGGTCACCAATGACTTCTTTATGCATTACTTATAGAGTAAGGCACAAGTCCATCATTGGAGACGAATAGGATAATGTTGAAACCATATTATCCTTAATTAGGTGCCAAAAATGGGTACCTAGATGGTGTTCCTCATGAATATACCAAGCTATATCCTAAGTGTGCAAAGTGCCATAAAATACATGAAAGCATAGATATTCTAGTAAGAAAGTTTCATCATCCAACCACATTACATCGCATGCCTCCAGATGAGGTTTCAATGATCAAATACCACTATAGTTGATAGTGCCATGTATGTGGTTGTCATGATGAAATTGATGATGTAAGACAAAATGGACATGGTCCTAATAAATAATATGCTCATGATGAATTTACCACCACCTTGTCACTATGACATAAAGAATGTGAACAAGTGATCACATATGATCAACATCAAAATCATAAAAGGCCTCCAGTTGCTAGATGAATTTAAGGACTTGTATTGGGCCATGGAACTATGGAACTTCATCTAACCTTTCAAGTGGCATAACCATAATGGGTCCATAATGACTTGCCCAGTTATAAGATGAACAAACATATGGTGATTGTGATACTTTTGGTGAGTGTCTTCACAACTGTTGATGGTACCACATACTCTCCCAGTAAGGTCATAGTCACCTTACACCCAATAATAACAAGTGTTACTCATAGTATCAAAGAGGGATTGTGCATCCATCCATCATAGGATACCATCAAGGGTAGGATCATGACATTCACTACCTCAAATTGTGACATTATATATGTGATTAATATCCTCATCAGTGTTAATATGTTTGACATATGAGGGCCCATGTGCTTGGTCCAATTGAATGATGATGTGTTGATCAACATTTTTAAAGTTGATATATCTCTTCTTGAAACTTAAATCAATGTTGTTAGCATAACGCTAAGGACAACCCAACAAGGATGGGAAGTCATCAGTCTCATCAAATTCTAGAACTTCAAAGTCAACTTTGAAAAGAACCCTGAGGATATCCATAGTGGCATTCTTAAGGATGCCAATCGGTAAGGATTAGGTCTTCTTGGCCATGAAAAATACATGGGGTGAAGGTTTTAAGGCTAGGATAACCATCTTTCATCATGCATACTTTATGAAGAAATTAACCTCAGTGCCGGTGGACTAGAATGTCATGGATTACCCATTCGTCGATGGCAATATTCACTAATATTTCTTTGTCCTCTTGCAGACTAGGGGGAATGCGAGTGTTTTGTCATTAAGCATGGTTTAATTGATGCTCTTTAGTAGGACTTGGTGTTTGTTGATTAAGATAGTTATGTAACAAGGGTATAATATCTTCATCTAATAAGCATTTACAAAGTTCTTAGAAGTCATCGTGCACTATGTCTTGATGATTTGTGGTCTTATGAATATCAACACATTGAGCAGTATCACAGTATTTAAGAAATTGAATCTCACCTTGTAATTCCCTTAACAAATTCATATAATCTTGGATCACTTCTTTATATTACTAAGAATCAAGATACATAGTTGCATGAGGCTCTTCACATTGTACCTTTTAATAGTTAGAGTGGATGTGGACTGGGATTGTCCACCACTTCACGTTGTAATATTAAATTTTTGAGTTGTTGGATTGATAGGGTGTAGTCACCAGTGTGTCTTCTCAATTCATATCATATTGACACCCTTCTCATTTTTTTTGTGATGTCTATATATAAATCAGGACATTCTTTGAGATGATGCTCATTTTTACAAAAATGGATAGACTGGGAAGTCTCATTGGTAGTGATCCAGAGAACCACATTTGTAGTGTATCCATGGTAGAAAGCATCCACCTCCTCATACTTGACCTTGACCTCACCCATGATAACCAACATTCTCTTGATTATTTAAAATAGAGGCCTATGCGTACCATGTGTGCACACCTTATCAATATCATTGATGAGATGATAGTCATTGGTGTCATGGGTATAGTCATCATATATCTTACAGTAAGTAAACACTTTTAACTACATGACATGTTACAACAAAAGACAAGATCGAATATCATGTTCATTCTATAAAATCTCACATGATTGCTTTAGTAAGGTGCGTATACCTTTATGAGAATAATTATTTCTATTATGGCCTTCAGACTCATAATCAATACACCATAGGCTACTATAAGTGTCATGATCACTATGGGTAGCCAAATTTTCTAATGGGATGCCACTGCAGTGATTTGAGCCTCCATAAAAGGGATGATTCCCATATCAATGCTTCTAGTAGCTTCATCACAAAGGGTAACTTCTAAGGCGTCGTACATGCTACCAAAGGTTTTTGAGACAATGTTCATCTAAAGGGGAGAAACATACCTCCCATGAACTAATGAGCATGCTGAGAATCATTGAAATCAAATGAAAGATTAGACAAGAGTGTCTTGAACCATGCATCATACTCATGCACACTCTCAGTTAACTCTTATTTTATATCTTTTAGCACAATAATACTTTGTTGCTCAAAATTTGGAATATCAAATTCTTGGAATAATGCTACCTTAAGATGGTCAAAATCAACTATTGCGTGTTGAGGATCATATTTCTTATACCATTTGTGCACTCACTCCAGGAGTGTGGTTGTAAATTATTTATTTCATCACTCAGATGAGGTTATGTTGCATGCTCTCTAAATAATATCACACTTGTAAACATGTTCAATGACATTATCCACACCTTAATATTCTATAAAATGAAGCATTATTTCATAATACATGGTGGGTGGTTGAGCTTCTTATAATGGTGGCTATTAATATTTTCCAAGTCTTGTTCCTTGGGGAGATGTCCACCACTTCCTCCTATGCTTCTTCCTATTCCACTAAATGAACCACCACCTAATCCACCTCCTACACCTCTATCTAAAACAAAAATAGCTAAGATGTTGGGCACTAGGGTAGGTTGATTTACTATATTTAGGCTAATACTTTGCCCACTACTTATGCTGGGTCCACTAGGCATGCAAATTTGGGCCATGAATTTATATTGTAAATGAAAATAAAGAGTCAATACAACTAGGGTCTAACACTTGATCAACTACATATTTTATTACAGGGTCAATTCCTAACTCTATGTTATATGTATCCCATCTATGTATAATTAGTTTGTCTAGCTCAAAAACATGAGCTCACATTGTGGTTGGGGAATTGGGTTGGTTCAATTTGGGTTATTCAATATCTACTACATGACTTATTTCTCCCACATACACTAGAGACAGCGTTGGTTGTGGTTTGAAACTGGAGATTCCTTGTGCTCTTTCACTTCCTTGTGGATCCTGAAAACACTTCTTGAGTCCTCACATCCACTTCTTATGTCACTTATACTTATAATCCTTCTTCTAGCTTCATCATATTTACACTTTCATAATTATCATTGATTGACTACCATTTCAAACCAACAATCCTTCACAAACACCCCTACATTCCCCCACCAACTATGCTACTCATGCAATAGAGAATTTTAGCCTTCCATGGGAAATATTTCAAGTCTAGAGTCAATGAACAACTTCTTCACCTCTAGTGGAAAATGCCTAAGGTACTGACCACATAGTTATCATAGAAACTAGAACTTAGCTTCTTCTAGATAAGAATAAGTTGATATGGTATACTCCAAGATGTAACTATTGAACACCCCTCTCTACTAGGAATCAATAACCTATGTCCTTGGCATTCCCAAGTGTGTTAAAGTTATCCGACACTCTACTGTACATGTTATCTTTTGTCCATGATTTCTTGACTGATCTTGAGCATAGGTTGGGATCCAGGCATGCAAATGAATAGGAAATTCCACAAATAAACTTTCATACAAGGAAATATATAGTTTTTTTCAACCCATGCACATGCAAAAACTCTTTGTTTAAGAAATGGAACTGCAAAGTTATCTTCAACATTGGTAAGCCACCATTCAATGTTTTTGAGAGATAATCACTCAAGCATCATCCAACATCATGTAACAAGTGCTACGGGTCCTGGAAATGAAACCAAAATGTTGGGTTACTTTTTTATCTATAACTTTCCCTAAACATGCACTAATATGACTAATACCCAACATGCTGGTGCATTGGCATTTCACACAAGACTTAGAGTTATTTCACACTCACTCGAAACATGCAACAAGAAACTGATTCCTATGGTTTTTTTCATAAAAGTGTTCTTGTCATATATTGGTACTCAAACACATACCTTATTTAATGACTAAATAGAAAAAGAAATACATAGATGTGGGCCTAAGTTTAGTTAAGTAAACATACATGATTAAAAATTACCATTACCATTATATCCAGAGTCCACATTGATCACATTAAGATAACATAGACTCTATTCATCATACCCATAATAGATCCAAAAGTTACATAACAAATGTATAGTACAACTCAATGATATAACTTAGTTATAAACTAGAGTATAATAACAAGATTATAATGATATCCATGATTACCCTAATGTAATGACATTAAACAACAATCAATCATTATATAATAATGATTGACAACATTATAAAACTCTAATAGGGGTATTTATACTTGGTTCCCCTTGACCAAGTAGTTACAATACTTATGACACTCTTAGTGACTAGTCAACAATCTCCAGTGGACTCAGAGTCATGGCAACCATCTATACATTATTTTTCTAGGGACCTAGACCTTTGTATACTTATATTCCAATTTTATGTTGGATCCTCATTACCAATTTTCTATATTCATGCAGGCCAATGCTAAAATCATGTGTGATTAAGTTTATTCCCTCCCTAAAAATTGATCCTTAATAGTTTTCCACTTCCTTTACGCTCCCCAAGTCTTTCACTAATATTTCAATCCCTTCACTCTCAAGTTCTCTATTTATTATGCCTCCACTTTGACTAGGTCTTCTTTTGTCATGGTCTCTTATGCCATGGTCTTCTACATAGATATAACTTTTACATCATGCTCCCTCTACACCTTGCTTGTTCTATGCCACTATCAAAATACTTAGCCAAAATTTAGGGTCCAAAAATTATAAATTAAGTGTTTCCTACATAGTCTTGAAGGACTTCAAGTCAATGTAGTTCTACCCTACAGTGATGAATGTTTAGAAATGTTTCTAATGTTTTGGTTTTTTTTGGTATCTCAAATCAATGGAGGATTACAAGATACAAGATGGTCTAACTCATAAAACACTAAGACTATGGCAAAAGGGGGTGACCGAGCTAACCTTAATGTAAATTGAGCACTACCCATATAGTCCCTAAGGACCTCAAGTCAATGTAGTTCTACCTTACAATGGAGAATCCTGACTAAGTAATAATAGGCTTGTGAATAGGAAAATGGGTAAAGGTATAAACAATGATAAGACAAGATAAATGGTAAGGCAAGGTAAATGTAAAGGGAAGGTAAATGGAAAGGCATGAAATAACAGTAGGGATGTGGCAAATTGAAATGCATGAAATAATGATATGGTGAGGCATGAAATAAGGGTAAGGCAAGGCAAATGAAATGCCAACAATGTAAGGCATGATTTTATTGTTCCTATTAATGTCAAGATACACGTCATGATTAATATATGATACAACTAGAATGTTCAATGATCTTGATCTCTAGCCTACACCCACTATGAATAGTTGTTATGTCAAGAACTTGTTGTTGATTTAGACTCTAAGAATACTATTGTGATCTTTATTGGTTGTTTATTCTATTTCTTCCAAACTTCTATACAAGATGTCTTCATAGCCTCTATAAAGGAAAGTGCAACTAGGAATTGTAAATAAGGATAAACATTGGATAAAAGGTCTAATTTGGTAAGGTAATATAGGTCTAGAATGGTGAAAGAGATAATAATGGAATGTATAATGGTTGGGAAATAAATGAAGATCAAGATTTTCAGTCACACACAATATTGTTGATTCTAGATTCAACATAATTTTAGTTCTGGTGGGACCAAAGACTTCTAAATATAATCTCAATAAGACCACCAAATTTTTATATTATTTGGGCCTAAGTGATACTATCATTTGATTATGTTGTATATTGGAAGTTGTACTGATATTATCTTTAATAATGTCTTCATCAAACAATGAAGAACTATTGTGCTCAGCTATTGATGCCTCAATGAGGTTTTCACTAATAAAGTTGCCTTGATTGTCCCATAGCACCTCTAAGAAGGTTTCACTAAGGAACACTAAATTTTGAATTTAATTATCTTCTAGTGCCTCAAATAAGGTTTCACTAGAAAATGTTGAGTTTGGACATTGTTTTCCCCTATCCCCTCCCAAAAGGTTTCACTAGGAGATTATTCTTATTTTACATGAATGTGGTCTTAGTGACCCTAATATTCTATAACTGATATATCATTATTAAGAACCTCTTTCATCTAATGAACAAAATACTAATTTTATTAATATAACATTCCTTTTAGGGAAGGAATCACTCCACAAATTGCTTGCCACTTTGAGGGGGCTACCTCCTTATTAGAGTATACTCTAATTAAATTGATATTTATTTGGATGCATTATAATAGTCTATGCGCTTTAATTTATACTAATTTTAATATATATCACTCATCCTTTCTATACATGTATGATTATTCCTCTAATATATTATTTACTACTATTCATTATACTATTACTTTCCTCTATTCTACCCCCAATATGCATTATATTACCCTCCCTAGGTATATTACATTCCATCCCCCTTATAAATGTTTTGCCCTTGAAACACAATAAGAAATAGGAGGAAGACCAAATGAAGGCTCAACCATACATATTAAAATAGGTTGAAGACTAGATAGAGGCATGCCCATGTGTCATTTTCCACTTCCACTTCTTTCTTTTGTGCTTGGATATGAGCATGTACATCAACATGTGAAAATGAGCACTATGACCAAAGGTTGAAGTGCAATTTAAAGCATGGAAAATGAGGGTTCTCAAAATAATCAGTTTGGTGAGCCAATGGAGGATATATGCCATCCCCTTTAACATTTTTATTAACACATATTTTTGTTGGAGTGGCTAACCTAATCATAAAATTGTTGGAATCATCTGAGGGTAGAAGAAAAGAAGTTTCTATCATGTGAAGGGAGGATTTGGTGAAGAGAAGACTAAATAAATTAGTCTCTACCAATTGATCAACATACCATGCTCTCCAAATATCCTCCAAATCCAACCATGTAGTGATTTTGGTTTCAGATTCTTCAACTATATAAAACAAATCCTCATAGTTCATGTGTTGTAATTACTCTCCCAATCCAACCATGCATTGATTTATTCATCATATTATGTGATGATATGGGAGTGAATCTTTAATGTATCAAAATTAGTATGCATATTTCTACTTATTTTATGCAAGGTAGCATCCACTTTGGAAGGTAATAAACTTATTTTATATTTTTGGGCAGTAATGAGAAAAAATGCCACAATTTTTTTTTATAGTAGTTAGTAAAACAATGATAATTTTCAAAATACTAAACAAAATTAAAAAATTCAAACTGTTATTGAAAGGTGAAACCAAGATGCACAAAACGTAGAAATTAATTGGTACAATTATTTCTCGTTTGAGAGCAACATGCAGAATAGCAACTGGGTTTTTTTTTATAGATATAGTTACTGAAACTACAATAAATTTTACAATACTTAATTAAATTCAAAAATTCAAAGTGTTCTAAAATTTTGGGAATGAGGTGCACAAAGCCCAAAAATGGTTTGATGTGATTCATTATGGTCTAAGAACAACATGCAAAAAAAAGTCATGTTTGTTGATAAAAAAACAAAATATACACTTATAAATGGTAGATTTTTGCTATAGATTCTAACTGGAACAAGAGAATAGGATAAATATCTAACTTTTAAAAACCTCCATGATGCAATGGATAAATTAGTTTTACTCTATGAAACTCCAAAATATGTCTGCAACAATAACTTTAATAAATAAAAATGGCCCTAAAAAGAGATCTAATACCAGATGTTAAGAACCTCTTACAAATGATACACAAAATACTGATTATATTAATATAATATTCCTTATAAGGAAGGATTCACTCCACAAATTACTTACTACTTTGAGGGGGCTACCTCTTTATCAAAGTAGTACTCTAATTGAATTGATATTTTTTTGTATGCATTACAATGGCTTATGCCTTTTTATTTATACTGCTTTTAATCTATTCCACTTATCTTTTCTATGCATGTGGGATTATTCATCTAATATATTATTTACTACTATTCATTCTACTATTACTTTTCTCTATTCTACCCCCCAATATACATTATATTACCCTCCTTAGATATATTACATTAGCCCTGCCATGCATTCTTTTCTATTTTCACTTCTTCTGGTTGTGTTGGAGTATAAACATGGACACCAATAGTGGGAAATCAAGCATTATAGCTTGAGGTGGAAGTGCATAGAGGTCTATGTATGGAATAACCTTAATGGTAAACATGTTAACCAAGAGGTTATAGTCTATCAGTTGAAGCTAATCGATCATCACCTCAAAATTATAATAAGAATGCTCAAAATAGTCTGTCTAGTGAGCCAATGGAGGATACATGCCACCCCCCTTAACATTGTTCTTTACACATATTACTTTTGGATTTACTAACCCAAACAAAGAATACATAGAATTTTTTGAAGTATTGGTGGCCAAAGTGGGCTCATCGATGCCATGTTCAAGTGTTTGCTTAGGTGCATCCAAATGTGAAGTAGTCATGACCAAAGGAAGGAAATCAACATACCAGGTGTTGCAAGAATCCTCCAAATCTAGCCATGTAATTATGTCCATCTCATATGCTTTAACTATAGGAAATAAATCCTCATACCATGTGTTGTAGTTATTCTCCCAATCCAATCATGCATTAATTTTCTCATCATAATGTGTTGATATATGAGAGTGAAGCTTTAATTGATCAAAAGTAGTATACATAGTAGTGTTATTTATGCAAAGTAACATCCACTTTTGAAAGCAATAAAATTATTTTATATTTTTGGACAGTAGAGTGAAACTGCCATAATTTTTTTTTTACAAATAGCAGTTAGTAAAAACTATGATAACTTTCAAAATACTAAAGAAAATTAAAAATTTCAAACTTTTCTAAAAATCTGACACTAAGATGCCCAAAACTTAGAAATAGTTTGGCATGATTGTTGAGTGTTGGAGAGATGTATGCAAAATAACAGTCATTTTTTTTTACAAATAGTAGTTATTAAAACAATGATAACTTCTATAATACCTAATGAAATTAAAAATTCAAACTATTACAAAAATTTGGAAATGAGGTGCATAAAACCTAGAAATTGTTTGGCTCTATTTTTCTCTATTTGAGAGTAGTTTGAATAAGAACAGTCAAGTTTATTGATGGAAAAAATAGAAATCTACATTTTAAAATGAAAAGAAATGGTATATTTTACTGCATATTCTAATTTTTAAAACATTCATGATGTATTAGATAACTTAGAATTGCTCAATGAAACTCCAAAATATTTCATGTAATAATAACTCTAATACACAAAAATGACCCTAGAAAGAGCTCTGATACTAGATGTTAAGAACCTCTTACAACTGATACACAAAATACCAATTATATTAATATAATATTTTTATTAGGTAAGTAATCACTCCACAAATCACTTGCCACTTTGAGGGGAATACCTCTTTATCAGAGTAATACTCTAATTGAATTAATATTTTCTTAGATGCATTACAATGGCCTATGCCCTTTTATTTATACCACTTCTAATCTATCCCACTCATCATTTTTATGCATGTGGGATTATTCCTCTAATATATTATTCACCATTATTCATTCTACTATTAATTTTCTCCAATCTACCCTTAAATATGCATTATATTATGTTCCTTAGGTATATTACTGTTGTCATGGATACAGTTCAATAATATGTGATTTTATCAGTTCCAATCAACACTTGTGGGAGTTGGAATGTCAATATAATCACTAGGTTGATTGGTGTTAATGGAAATTGGAATGATAATGGAATGGGAAGAGGCAACACAATCCTCATAGAAGATACTAGAATAATTTGTGTCGATGCTGAAATAAACATCCTTGAAAACTTTGGAAGAATCATAAATATATTCATACTGAACTACAAGGAGTGCTTAACTAATGTCATAATATATACTAATATATTCTAATTTTGAAGTTGAGTCTTATTCAATGGACTCTAAATCTGATGTTGAGACTAATGTTGATTCTACTTTTGATGTTAAATTTGATATTGGTTCAAAAATAGAACCTAAATTTAATGTTGATTCTTCTTCTAGTGTGGTGGCAAAGATGTTATGTTTAATGTTTGGTATTGGATAAGTAATGGATTATAGTTGAGCAATGATATTTTCATAAATAGGCTCCTTTAAGAAGGACTAAACAAATATTGGCTTGTCAAAGTGAGTCTTCTCAACAAAAGGGAAATGGTCAATATGCAACTCTATAGAGACTAGCTTGTCAAAGTGAGGCTCTTCAAATATATGGCAATGGTCGAAGGGTCACTCAATAAAGGCTGGATTATCAAAGTAAGACTCCTCAACAAAAGGGAAATGGTCAATAGGAAACTCCACATAGATTGGCTTGTCAAAGTGAGGCTTCTCAAAGATAAGACAATGGTCGAAAGGTGACTCAACACAGGTTAACTCATCACAATTAGGTGTTTCAAAAAAAATCATGAATTAATTGGTTGTATTCATCTTGGATTACACTTATTTATAAAATATCATATTTATACACACTTGGATACTTTATCATGACATATTCTAATGACTATGTATGGGTATGTAATGTTAAACTATGTTGTAGCTCAAAGATTGGCTTGATTGTTGGAGATATTTCTATTTTTGAAGAAGATTATTCAATCATTATTTAGGAAATTTAGATGGGAACCTAGCTCCAAATATCAATGATTTTAGAAGGGATGCATCTCTATTTTCAAAAAGACATTTGTCAAATTGGATTTAAAAATGAGTTGGTGATGCACTAATCGACTCATATGGGTGGGTGTTATAAGGTAATGATTGGTGTGGTCGTGTCCCAATCATGACATCCCCATAATCAATCAAGTTTTGGACATGTGTGAAACTCACACATCTATTAAGTGAATGGTCTTGAATCCCATGATACTCATAATATTATTGCATTCTGTACCAAGGATGTTTGAGATCATTTTCACTAAAAGGTTAAGTATGTGGACATACAATTATGTTTATTGTGACCAATTGATAAAAAATGTCTTTCAAAGCTTCTCTAGGTAAATTTTCCACTTGGGGCCATGGTTGGTTTGAAAGGTTTGGTCCATGAAGTTGGAATTGGCCCAAAAAAGATGGTCCTGATCTTGGTATTTGACATGACTCCAAAGAGGGAAAACTTGATCTCGGTAGTTGGCCTAAAGAAAGGCAATTTTTTCATATGATAATCGACATGGATTAAGTATAGGTAATGAAGGGCATTCACTTGGCATGGTCTAAGTGGGATAAAAAATGACTCCATTTGGATTAGAATGTGGGTTCAAAAACAAACCATGATTTGGCATGACTATGCATGTTTGTTGAAATACTGGATGCTTAGAAAAGGTCTGGATTTGAATGTGATCAACTTAGACATAGAACTTGGCACATGTTCTAAATAAACTTGTATATTAAACTAGGGAATGTGAGTCTTGAACTGCACAAACAAACTAAGGTCTAGAACTAGGCACATAAAAATCAATCCTCGATAAGGTACTTTGAACAAACTTAATTTATATCGATCAATGAAACTAAAGATGCTAAGTCTTTAGCCAACGTCACAAAAATAGACTTAGAAAGGAAAAAAATAGGTATAAAACACAGAAAAAATGATAGTTTTTTGTCCAATGCCACAAAGCTAGACTAAAAAAGGAACAAACTAAGTCTAAAACATGATAATAATGTTAGGTCTTTGGCCAATGTCACAAAGCTAGAATTTGGAAACTTTGAAATCAATCTAACTCTAAGATAAATGGTTTGACACACTTTATTCTATAAAAAGTGAAATAGGTCTTGAAAAAAAAAAATTAACTAGGTCCTTGGCAACAAACTTGATCTAGGCATGTGAAATTTGAAACACTATTAAGTCTATGGATCTTGATTGGAAGAAAATGGCACACTTGGTCTAAAATAGAAATTTAGAATCAAGGTAAGACATGGTAAAAGGAAACTTATTCTCTAAGCAAAGGTCTTTAAAATTAAAACTAACAATCAACCCAAGTTGCACAATCTAAAGACATAAATGTAAACCATTCAAGCCCAAGTTATAAACAAGACTCAAGTGCAAACTAGTTATTTTAGATTTGAGCTTTGAAAGATATATTTTGAATGAGAATTTGAAAGACTTGTATTTTTAAATGAATAATGGCTTAGACTCAAATGAGTAGTATAATAACACCATTTGGAACAAAGGTACACAAACATTTTTAGAATTGGTTTTCCACAAAGGTAGTCTTGGAACAAATTTGGGCAATGTAATAATGGCCCCTTTGACCAATAATACAAAAGGTGGTTTTGAAAAACTCCAAGGTAAATGTTTGGAGTGATTTATATAACATAACACTTCTCAACTCAAAATATTATGTGCAACATGTGTTTTATGTTAAAAATAATTGACTTGTTTTGGATCTGGTTTTGACACAAAAAATAATCTAGTCCCTAAAATAAATGTAAATAAAAGAGTAATAAAAGCACCCAAGTCCACATCCTACCTTAAAAATTGATAAGGTTGCATAATCTCAACCAAAGTTTACACCAATATATCAATGCTCAAAATGAATTAATTATTAATATAAAAGAGTAAGAGCGTATATAGGTAGAGTTTTTAATCCCCCCTCTATCTCTCAAACATTGGTACATGGCACGAAATTAGAGTGCTGAAGCAACTTGGCATTTAGCTAAATATTCCACAATAAGTGGGGTTAATCTAAATCTAATTTTTTTGAATGTCAATATGTTTCACACATATGGATAACATGAAGGACTAACACATCAATTGGATGGTTACTTCCTAGCTTGTTATGTAATGGTTTAGTCCTTTACATAACAAATTTATCCATATACTTCTTAGTGAATTCTAATGTCTAGTCTATGCAAGCTTTGAGGACCTATTGGACTGGTCAAGCTAACCTCTCACCACTATCCCATCCAATAGTTTTATCAATTTGTATACCCCATCATGGAATGGGGTTGGAATAGTGGAAAGCTATGAAACCCAGGTCAAAGTCCTCCTGGAGAACTTGTGAGGAGGCTATGAACTCCCACTCCCAAGCAAATGCCAAAAAAAATTAAAATGGAAGAACTTTAGGGACATTTTTGGGTCACCCAAGTCATTTGGAGCTTGGGGAGAGCATACATGTCTTTTCTTCACTTATACAACTCAACCAAACAAGCAAAAACAATGTGATTTTGATCCCCCAAGTTCTTTAAAGGGGACAAGGGAGAGCATACACACAAAGTTTTTCTAAAAAAATTATTTTAGGAAAAGAAACTAAGTAATTTTGTGAAAAAGAAAAAAAGCAAAATATCTTTGGAACACTAATCTAATGTTTTTGTTATTTTTAATAGCACTTAACAAAATGCAAAATGAAGTTTGGCCTTTTGTGTGTTTGAACTTATAAATTTTAAAAACAAAAGGTAAAGTTGTTTTAAAAGTTATTTTTAAGCACCAAAAGACAAATGTGAATGATTAAAACTTCTCTTTTTGACTTAATTTCTTACAATAAATGTTAGGGGATTCAATTGTGTTTGTTTAAAAAGGTTATATTAAAAATAACTTTCACCTTTGAAGCTCTGAAGTTTTTGACATAGGGATGACCAATAAAACCCTAACTATCAAGTGGTAACAGTAGCTGTAAATAACGATAATGTGATCAAGTGATGATAAAAGCTATCGAGTGATGGTAAAGCTATCAGGCAATGGTATAAATTTTCAAGTGATGAAACTAATATCAAGTAATGGCATAAGTTTTTGAGTGATGGTAGGAGCTATCAAGCCATGGTGATGTTGTTGAGTGATGACATAAACTATCAGGCAATGATGATGATGTTAAGTAATGATAGAAGCCATTAGGTGATGATGATGATATTGGGAGATGACAAAAGCTATTAGGTGATGGTGATGCTATTAGGTGATGACATAAGCTATCAGGTGATGGTGACACTATTGGGTGATGATAATGCTATCAGGTTTTCTTGACAATTGATGAACAATCAAGAAATATAGTCAAGTAGTTGAATAGTCAAGGAGGATAGTCGAATGATAGTTATAAGAAGGTTTTCTTATAGAATGATGAACAATCAAGTGGCATAATTGAGTAGTTGAATGATACATGTTCCTGAAATCTGTCACTTGTTTTTGTGGACAACATGCCAATCATTTTGGTCTTATAGGCCAAAATGGTCTCTTTCTTTCTTTTAAAATGTTCTGAGCAGTTAAGTTTTTCAAATATTCAAGCCTTTTTAGCTAAAGAAGTCACTGGTTCAACAGGCGGGCTTCCTCAAAGGGAAGTTCAAAACACTTAAGGTATTTCCTTAGTGTTTTGAGGATGGTTCAACACCGAGGTTCAATCAAAAGACTTAACGACAGGCTTTAAACAATTAGAATGAACCACTTTGAACCATTGAACCATTGAACCCTGCCTCCACCTGGTTCAAAGGTTCAAAGAGTTCAATGAGTTCGATGGACTTAGAGAATAAAAGGATTCAAAGAAATAGAATGAACCGTTGAACCTTGAACCAAAATGGCTCAAAGGTTCAAAGGGTTCAAAGTTCAAGTGGAAGCTTCGAGCGAATGGAGGAAGCAAAAGATTCTAGAAAGAAGTTCAACCAAATGGTTCAATCGAAGAAGAAAAAGAGAGTGAATGTGGCCCTTTACAAAACATTCAATCGCCAAACCGTTGAACCTTTGAACCAAAAGAGTTCAAGGTTCAAGGTTCAAAGAGATTCAAAGTGACTAGTGACGTCCTTGTGGACATCAATTTCAGGGTGATGGAATAACTGTTGATTTTCAAAAGCCCTGAGAACAAACTTAGTGACCAGCCCAAAAAGGAGCCGAAGGAGCTAGCAGAAAGTGAGAAGATAGCCCCGAGAGATCAGATCGCCAAGAGGAGACAAAACATGGCAAGGAAAGAGAGAAAAGCTATAGAAAGTCTAGAAATATTTGTAAAAGAGTTATTCTAGTAGGTGGAATAGTCCACTAGGTGGACATCAGAGAACACAAACATTTAATGGCATGGCCTATTTTTTTGCATTAAGTAAAGGTGAATAGACAACTGTGTAAGCATCATAAAGAAGACCAGACAACCCATGCTTAGGAGGAGACATTTGAGATGATTCAGAATGCCAAAGTCAAGGCTGATGACCTATTCTAACACGGCCCTTTCACAGATATTCAATGCATTCAATTTCGCATGGGCCATTTTCATGAAAACAAGCACCCAAGTCTTTCTTGTGATGCTATATATTATAATATCTCATTTTGTATAAGAGAGATCTCTTTGTTATAAGAAACGAAGCTCTACCCAAATTGAAAGGCATTCCTAAGACTTTGAGCTCAGACTGTTAATCATATTTTGTTAAGTGAATGAGAAAGCAAGTGACCTTTCAGACTTTGTGTTGAGATAGCTTGTGTCATTTAGGAAATTGTTCTTATGTCTATTTCCTAAATACAGTCTTGTCTATTTAATCAAAAAAGTAGAACAAGTGGAAATAATTTGGAAGATGTCCTAAAGTTGACTGTGGGAGACTTTGTGCTACCATAATTGTCTTCATTCTATGTTTTGTGTAAAGGATACTAGAGAGACTTTGAGTTCTCTTTATCCTTCGTAATCCTTTACTCTGTTGTAGTTTTAGGTAGAGACTTTGGGCTGCGCTTAATCCTATAATGTCCTTCATCCTAATCAGTGAGAGAAGCAACGAAAGACTTTGTGCTTTCATGGGTTTATTGTAGTTACAATTACTACCTAAGAAGTCTTCCTCTAGTTTTCTAAACATCATTTTTGAAAGAAGAGAAATGCCTTCAGCAATTACCCAGTAATTCTCTTCTATTTTGTGAACATCATCTCTAAAAAAAGAGAGATGGATGGTATGATTTCACCCCTGTGTGTATTTTTAGCTTATATATATATACTATAAATTATAGGGAACCTCCCCTTGCTGAGAGGAGAGATTTATCTCATTCTGGCTGTGGTCACCACACTTATTTTGCCGCATAAATTTCCTTATGTTGTGGTTGGTGTAACTATTTTGCTGTCAGTTAGCTGGTGACAAAATATTCACCCAATAGTTTTTGGTGACTCCGCTAGGGAAGAACAAGAAACTTGAAGCCTCAAGCTTCAAATTGAAGTAGTTCTAGTTATTTTCCATTTTCATTTTACACTCTAGCAGATCCACCGTACACGCGAAGCCAGAGATCTCAAGGTATTGTTGACCCTGTATTTGAGTTGGTGCAGCTAAGTAATTTTAATATTTTTCTTCCACCATCTCACCTTCAGCGAACTAGGAGTTTTCCTCCTACAAACATCAGGGCCCCAATACCAGGCAAAGCTTCTTTTACCTTTGCTAGCAGAGCTTTGTCTATATATATCCCACTGAGATTTATTATCCCTCCCTTCAATAGCCACATCATGGTAGCTCAAGGCCCTTGAGGTAATACTTTTGGTCCTTTGAATCTAACCCCACCTCTACATGAACTACCCTGTAGCTCAAGGAAGAATTTTCCTAAGTTTTATGGTGATGGGAAGGTTTATCCTGATGAACATATTGCAGCCAGATTGTTTATGGAAACATTGCAAGGCACTATTGTAGACTATTTTTATCATCTGCAAGCACAAATAGTGACTGACTGAAACACTCTCAAAGCCAAATTTGAGGCTAGATTCAAACTTTTAGAAGATGTACATGCCATGTTATCTCAGCTTACGCAAATAAAGAAGGAGCCTCATGAACCCATGCGAGACTTTATTGCTAAATTCAACAAGCTGAGGAATAGGATTCCTACCATTGCTCAGCTGACACTTGAGAATCTCAAATGCTTTTTCATCAATTCTCAGCTTCCTAAAATGAGTTTCTTGTTGAGACAGGCTGGCCACATAGATCTTGCTACAGCTTAGATTTTGGCCACTGAGATTGAAGATGATCTTATCTTGGTAGGAAAGGTAAGAAGAGATCCTAATAGAAATAAATCTTCTTCATCTTCTGAATATGCTTCTACAAGCACCACTGATCCTATGGTACAAAAGCTAGAAAATGAATTGCTAGCTCTAAAAAAGCAAATGGCATAAGGGATGTCTGCTCTTCCTTCTTATTGAGACATACCAAGGAGGATGTTTCCCAACTAGTCATATTAGGGCAATGCTACCATAAATCAAGGGAAACTAAATCACCTTCCTCCCCCACTAGGGAAGCTTGCCATTGAAGCAACACCAACTAGCTCAGCAGTTGGTTATCTTGAAACTAAATCTAATTTTTCTTTCCAACCTGAGTTAAACCAAGAAGATGACATTGATCTTTTTGCAGAAGGCCAAGAAGAATTAGTTAGTGACTCCAACATCAATTTCCTGAATTACCAAGATGAACCTAGAAGTAAAGGAGAAGCATTTGATGGATCATACACTATATTTACCAGGTCTCAGAACTAGTCAGCTCAACAAGCTGATAAGGGAAAAATAGGGGAAGAATCTCGACCAATAATTTCAATTGATAAATAAGGTGCTTCTCTGCCTTTCCAATCAAAAGACCTAGTGATCACTAAAAAAGTAAGTACCTCAAATAATCCTTCACCTTCTACTTCAATTTTGCACACCAGTGTCACACCCAATACAACCCAGATTGATGGACTACCTTCCTTTATTTCTAATTCATTTCAATCATTTGATATAATTGACCATGCTAAGAAGTCTAAAATTCAAATATCTGAGTTTGGATTCTTACAATCTAACCCTGAGCAGTTGGATAGGTTAGTTTAATGTGTTAAAAATAAAATTCTCTATAAGATAAGAAATTTATAAAGTAACTCCTAGTTCTCCCAAGAACACATCTGCCTGAAATAATTTTGTCATCACTCCTCCAACTACCCCTAGGAAGACATAACCATTTTATGTTTCCCTGCTGATAAACGGTCATCAACTAAACAATTGCATTATAGATTCTGGCACCTCTAACAATGTGATGCCTACCAAGGTGGTAGAATCTCTTGGTATCATGCTAACTAAAACCTTTGGGAGATGTTTGTTCATAGAAAACAAATAAGTGCCTCTACTGGGATAAATCAAATATGCTCAATTTGTATTTGCATCCTTCCCAAATAAGAGAATCAAAATGACAGTCTTAGTGGTTGATGTCCCAGCCTCCTATGGCATTATTCTTGGGCAAATTTTTTGCAAGGATGTTGGTGGAGAATTGAGCATGGACCTGTCTGAGGTGAGGATACTTGTCAAGGACATCATGCAAAGGTTGCTTCCTAAGGAGGCAAAGTACATTGTCACTCAAACTTCATCCCCTAAAGCTCAAATTTTGTTTGAATCTTTAGGCATGGGTAATTACTTTCTATCTACTGAAGATGTTCCTATTTTAGCAGACAAAAGTTCCATAGGTGGAAATCTAAAAAATTCAGATAAGACATCAGAAGAACTGGTAGGGCACAATACACATGAAAAATAATCTTCCCTTCCTGATGAAGAAAAATCTGAAAGAAGATCAAATTCTGATGATGTCTGGATTTTGGAATTTGATGGCAGCAATTCTTCTACTGGTTCTGGAGCTGGAGTTATTTTGATATCTCCTCAAGGAGATATTTTCTCCTATGCATATAAGTTGTAGTTTAACAACACTAACAACACTATTGAGTATGAATCGCTGCTGCACAGATGAAAGGTTGCTCAAGATAAAGGTGTTAAACTTCTTCATGTCAAAGGAGATGCTGAGCTGGTGGTTTGTCAGGTGAGGAACCTATATCAAACTAAGAACAAGAGATTGCGACATTATCGTAATTTGGTGTGGGACTACATTGAAAGCTTTGATGTTTTTAGTATTTCTACCATGCCTAGAGAATTCAATAGTCGATCAAATTCATTGGCTGTCTCTGTAACTCTTTTGGTCCCTCACCAAGATTTCAAAGAAGACAGGTACACCATCAAGTTAGTCTTTCGACCAAGTGTACCTAGTAATGTCGACCATTGGTAGATATTTAATGGTGAAAACTAAATCATTGCTTTTCTTAAATAGATGGATAGCTTTGAAAAGCTTCATTTTGAAGGCAGTGAATCTCCACCATGGGAATCAACACCTAAAACAAATTTAAAAGCTAATGAGGAGTTCCTTCAGCTCAAAGGGAATAAAATTCCCAAAGGATTAGTTTCTCTTAAGAAACTTTTTGACAATCATGATAGGTGCGTCAAGAAATAGAAAATGGATTCAAAATCCTCTAAGGATTTTTATCAAATAAATTTGAGTACAAAAGACAATCCTAAAATGGTTAACATTGGGAATTGTTGTAACCTTGATGAAAAACTCAAATTTATCACTTTGCTTCACCATTACATTGATGTTCTGGCATACTCTTATGATGATATGAAATTTCTTAGACCTGAAGAAATACAACACGAAATTCCTCTCAAGATTGAGTCATTGCCTCATAAGCAGAAACAAAGGCAGTATAACCCTAGGATATCAGGCATTATTCTTTATGAGATACAAAAAATGCTGAATGTAAGAATTATTTTTCCAATCCATCATTCCATCTAGATTGCGAATGTAGTCCTTGTGAGAAATAAGAATGGAGAAATTCACCTGTGTGTTGATTTCAAAAATTTGAATCAGTCATCTTTAAAAGACAATTATTCCCTACCCATCATGGATCAGCTTCTGTAGACAGTAACTGACGCTGAGATTTTATTAATGCTAGATGGTTTTTTAGAATATAATCAACTGGAAGTTGGTGAAGCATACCAACATAAGATCACTTTCACAACACCTTAGGACACCTTTGCATATCGTAGAATGCATTTTGGCTTGATTAATGCTGGTGCCACCTTCTAACAAGCAATGGATCTTGATTTCAGAAGTGAAATGGGGAAATTCATTGTGGTATACCTTAATGACTTGATAGTTTTTTCTAAACATCGTCCTAATCATGTGCATCATCTACAACAAGTGATGGAAAGATGTCGACAAAATGGTATTTCTCTTAATCCCAAAAAGTCAATTTTTGGGGTTACAGAAGGTAAACTTCTCAATCACACTATGTCTCGAGAAGGCATAAAGATTGACCCAAAAAGAGTCAAATCCATCCAAGAGCTTTCTCTTCCTACCAGTAAGACCACAATCCACTCTTTCTTTGGAAAGGTGAATTTTTTGTAAAGGTTCATTGCTAAATTTGTAGAGAAAACTCACCATATTATCAATATGATGAAGGACAAAGCCACTTTCAATTGGACTGAAGAAGGCAAGTCAGCATTGCAAGACATCAAGGAAGCTATTGCCCATGCCCTAGTCCTAATTTTTCGTGATTACACCAAAGACTTTGTGATGTATAGCTATAATTTTGAACATTCACTTTCAGCCATCTTGGTTCAGTAGAACAAAGAAGGTATGGAATCTCCCATATTTTTCATGATTTGTCCTCTCAAAGCTCATGAGCTAAAGTATTCAAACATGGAGAAGCATGCTTATGCTATGGTAAATGCAGTAAAATACTTCCATTTTTACATCTTGAACTCACACACTATTACTTTGGTTTCTGATACAACAGTAAAGTCTATTTTAACTCAGCAGAAGTTTGGGACTAAAAGGGGCAATTAGATTACCAAAATCCAAGAGTTTGATTTTGTTATCAAACCTATGAAGCTTGTGTGGGAAAGGGGTCTCTGCCAATTAATTACTGATAACATACCAGAAGAAGCAAGGCATGAAGAAATAGAAGTTGAAGACACACCAACAGTTCTCTTTATCACCACTACGAATGAGTGGTATTTGAATATTGCTCATTTCCTTACCTATTGTGAGTGTCCTGCTCACCTGTCTCGTAAAAAAAAGAGGACTGTTAAGTTAAAAGCTGCTAACTTTGTCCTATGGGACAACAGTCTGTACAAAAGGAACCTTGATGGGGTATTCCTTCACTACGTGGATAAAGTGCAACAAAATAAACTTTTGGAGTCTTTCCACAATTTGGCTTATAGAGGACATTTTTTTGTGCCTGTGACTGCCCATAAGATTCTATGCTAGGTACTATTGGCTTACTTTGTTTTGAGATTCATACACTTGGGTGCATAGATGCGAGTTGTGTTAATAGTTTGTTGGCAAACCCAAGTTGGCTACATTACCTCTCAAGCCTGTGGTGATAGAAGAACCATTTCAACAATGGGGAATTGATTTCATTGGCACTGTAAATCTATCCTTGAGTGTTGGACATGACTATGTTCTCACAGCTATAGACTACTTTACCAAGTGGGTGGAAGCCATCCTATTCAAGCATGCTACTTTAGAAGTAGTATGCAATTTTCTCAAGGAAAATATCATTTCTAGGTTTGGGGTCCCAACCAAGATTGTAACAGATAATGCAGCCTATGTCTCTTCTCATGAGATCACCTAGTTATACTACTATTATGGGATTATCCTCTCCCACTCTTCTGACTATTATCCACAAGGAAATGGTCAAGCAGAATCAAGCAACAAGAACTTGGTGACCATTATCAGGAAGCTAGTAGATGACAATCAGAGAACCTAGCATAAAGCATTTCTTGATGCTTTATGGGCAGACAAAATTACACCTAAGAGGGCAATTGGTATGTCCCCATTCCAACTTTTGTATGGTCTGAATGCAGAGATACCAATCACCCTAGAATTACCAACATTAAAGTTAGCAAATGCAGTAGAATATTCAACTTTTGAAAGTTCCATCGACAAGAGGATCATGTGCTTGACTGAACTAAATGAGCAACAAACTATGGTGGTGGACCGAATTGCTGCACATCAAAGTCTAGTGAAGAGACTCTTCAACCAGAAAGCAAGGATCCATGATTGTTATATTGGAGATCAAGTCTTGTTGTGGGAGAAGAAGAGAGAACCAAAAGGAATGCATGGAAAATTGGATTCCCTGTGGAGAGGCCCATTCGCCATTCATCGTTTAAATGGTGAAAATAGTTTCTTGCTAAAATATCAAGATGGAATGCCATTTACTCTGCCTCACAGTGGGCAGCATCTGAAGCACTTCAATCCTTGAAGTATCAAATAAGTCCAGTTGTACATATGTATAATTTTTGTATAGTCTTTCTTTGTTTTGTGTTTTTTATTTATTTTTGGTGTTGTTTGGTTTTTGGCACTTTTATTTTTGGGTAAGCATGAATCCATAGCCCAATGGCATAGATGAAGGCATGGAGATTCTAGATTATACTAGCTTTGATTGTTTCAAAATTTCAATCGATGGAAGTTCCCCAACTGGAGCCAGCTGTTGTTCCCAAAATACATCACTTGTTTTTGTGGGCAACATGCTGATCATTTTGGTACTACATGCCAAAATGGTCTCTTTCTTTCTTTCAAAATGTTCTGAGTAGTTAAGTTTTTCAAGTATTCAAGCCTTTTTAGCTAAAGAAGTCACAGGTTCAACAGGCGAGCTTCCTCAAAGGGAATTTCAAAACACTTATGGCATTTCCTTAGTGTTTTGAGGATGGTTCAATGCTGAGGTTCAAATAAAAGACTTAACAACTGGCTTCAAACACTTAGAATGAACCACTTTGAACCATTAAACCATTGAACCCTACCTCCACATGGTTCAAAGGTTCAATGAGTTTAACGAGTTCAATAGACTTAGAGAATAAAAGAATTCAAAGAAATAGAATGAACCATTGAACCGTTGAACCTTGAACTAAAATCGCTCAAAGGGTTCAAAGTTCAAGTGGAAGCTTTGAGTGAATGGAGGAAGCGAAAGATTTTAGAAATAAGTTCAACCAAATGGTTCAAATAAATGGTTCAACCGAAGAAGAAAAAGAGAGCGAATGCGGCCCTTTACAAAACATTCAATTGCCAAACCGTTGAACCATTGAACCTTTGAACCAAAAGAGTTCAATGTTCAAGGTTCAAATAGGTTCAAAGCAACCATTGACATCCCCGTGGATGTCAATTTTAGGATGATGGAATAACCGTTGATTTTTAAAAGCCCTGAGAACAAACTTAGTGACCAGCCCAGAAAGGAGCCGAAGGAGCCAGCAGAAAGTGAGAAGATAGCCTCGAGAGCTCAGATTGCCAGGAAGAGACAAAATGTGGCAAGGAAAGAGAGAATAACTATAGAAAATTTAGAAATATTTGTAGAAGATTTATTCTAGTAGGTGGAATATTCCACCAGGTGGACATCAGAGAACACAAACATTCAATGGCACGACCTATTTTTTTGCATTGAGTAAAGGCGAATAGACAGCCATGTAAGCGTCATAAAGAAAACCAGACAACCCATGCTTAAGAGGAGACATTTGAGATGATTTAGAATTCCAAATTCAAGGCTGATAACTTGTTCTAGCATGGCCCTTTCACAGATATTCAATGCATTCAATTTAGCATGGGATGTTTTCATGAAAACAAGCGCCCAAGTCTTTCTTGTGATGCTATATATTGTAATATCTCATTTTGTATAAGAGAGATCTATCTATTATTAGAAGTGAAGATCTACCCAAATTGAAAGGCATTCCTGAGACTTTGAGCTCAGATTGTTAATCATATTTTGTTAAGTGAATGAGAAACCAAGTGACCTTTCAGACTTTGTGTTGAGATAGCTTGTGTCATTTAGGAAATTGTTCTTATGTCTGTTTCCTAAATGCAGTCTTGTCCATTTAATCAAATAGGAAAAACAAGTGGAAATAAGATAGAAGATGTCTTGAAATTGACTGTGGGAGACTTTGTGCTGCCATAATTGTCTTCAGTCTGTGTTTTGTGTAAAGGATAATAGAGAGACTTTGAGCTCTCTTTATCCTTCGTAATCCTTTACTCTGTTGTAGTTTTAGGTAGAGACTTTGGGCTGTGCTTAATCCTATGGTGTCCTTTATCCTAATCAGTGAGAGAAGCAATGAAATAATTTGTGCTTTCATGGGTTTCTTGTGGTTACAATTACTACTTAGGAAGTCTTCATCTGGTTTTCTGAACATCATTTTTGAAAGAAGAGAAATGCCTTCAACAATTACCCAGGAATTATCCTCTATTTTGTGAACATCATAGCTGAAAAAAAAGAGATATGGATGGTATGATTTCACCCTTGTGTGTATTTTCAGCTTATATATATATACTATAAATTATAGGGAACCTCCCCTTGCTGAGAGGAGAGATTTATCTCATTTTGGCTGAGGTCACCACACCCATTTTGCCGCATAAATCTCCCTATGCTGTGGTTGATGTAACCATTTTTCCGTCAGTCAGATGGTGACAAAATATTCACCCAAAAATATAGTCATTGTTTCTTGAAGAATAAAGATAATAATAAGACACAGGAAAATTGGTAAAGTTGTCAATTAGCAGTGACGAAGTCACTAAAACATAGGCAAGAAAAAACATAGAATTTTAAGGCAAACATTTAGAAACTAAAGTTGTAAGTGAACATTTCTTGGTTTCTAAAGGTCCAATACTACTCCCTTAGTAATTATGGGGTGCGTGATCCCATCGGGTGTGCCATTATGTAACATAATATTATGAGAGAGATTTGTTAGCTTTCTCTTATTAGTGAAATTTATAAAACCTCTATATCAAAAAAATCAATGAACTAAATAAATGCTTGCCTATGTAATTGGGTGAGCAATAAAAAAGATAAGCACAAATACAACTAAGAAAAAAAGACAACAAACCACCTTTACCTCCCTTGTCAAATAAGCTTGTTCACTGGCATGTGAGTGTGTTGGTGCTTAAATTTTATGTGCAATGGAGTTTTTTGGTCAATGCATCAGCCTTATGGGCACTCATTGTCCACCTTTGAATTGGATTGTCTTGGCTTTGCATGTGAATATATCTCTTAACAATTTAGCATTATAACTCTGCACAAAGAATCTTGTTAAACAATGGCCTTGGCACTTGTATTTATAGGTTCTCCAACTAATCCTAACTCAAGTGTAATTAAGTTAGATTTAGCCATGGTTAGGTTAGGGAGGGGAAAAGTAATTAATATTTGGGATATAAATCCCATTTATTAATCATGGCTCTTTATTTTTGAATTTTAGGCTTTAATAGATATATTTTCAATTCCTTAACTTTGAGGATGATGATATCATCATGACCTCATTTTTATTAGAATTTCCTTTTTACAAAATTGATATTCACTAATTGCACATGGAAATTTCACCTAAATAGTTAATTGCATTTGCTTAGTTAATTAATTTTGCTTAGGGTTTTTGTATTTTAGGAATTATTTAAGTGCCTCACTTAATGGGTCTAAAGGCCAATTTGTCAATTTGCTAGGTCACAATTTGACTAGAGATGAATTTATGGGGGTTTATCATTATGTACATGATAATACCCTAAATAATGATGCCTCAACATGATTCTAGGCACAAATTTCTGATGTGTAAATGAAATTATGACATTCAATGATTCCTAGGCTTAATTCACATCATTTACGAGAAACCAATCTGAAGTCTGGTTAGGTTAGGAATGTAGCCAAAATGGGGTGTCTACAAATTACACTCTTAATATCACAATGCAAAGTAATATTTCCCTACATTTACATGAAGTCACCCAATAGTCACTCTAACCATATTTCCTCTTTGTAAGCTTTAGTTACAACCACACATTCTGCTTTAGTGGTTGATGAAGCCACCACTAGTTGTAACTAGATGCCCAACTCATGGAAGAGTGAAAATCTATCCTATAGTGGGATTTCATCCATATTTGTCTCCACCAAAATCTGAATATGTAAAACCTTTGATTTATAAATCTGTTTCTCCGTAGCAAATAACATCTGAAGTGCATCTCAAATATTTAAATATCCACTTTACTACATACCAATGCTCCTTACTAAGATTTACTATGAACTGAATAACAACTCCTAATGCTTGGAAAAATATTTAGTTTGGTGCTTATCATGACATACATGAGTCTTTATACTATTGATGAATATGGTACATGGGACATGCTTATCTTCTCCACCTCTATTTTAGGACACTATTCGAAAGATAATTTGAAGTGTGCAGGAAGTGGGGTACTAACTAGTTTTACATTATACATATTGAAACACTGCATAATATTTTCAATATGTCTTCTGAGATAACCAAATATTCCTTGCTTTTCTGTCCTTGTGGATCTTCATCCCTAACATTTGGTTTGTTGCTCCTAAATTCTTCATTTCAAATGTCCTATCTAACTGAGACTTTGAATCATTGATTTTATTCATGTTGGGGCATGTAACCAACATATCATCAACATATGGTAGTGACATAATAAATCTTCTATCATTAAAACTCTTATAGTATACACAATGATCAACTTCACTTATGCTAAAACCTTAGGTCTTCATGAAGGTAACAAATTTTAGTACCATATCGTTGGTGTCTATTTTAATCCATACAATGACTTATTTAGTCTACAAACCAAATACATTTTTCCTATTTATTCATAGCCCTTAGGATGATTCATATAAATATCTTCCTTGAGATCCCCATGCAAGAACATAGTTTTACATCAAAATGTTCTAGTTCTAGATTTTACGATTCTACAAATGTAATTATAACTCTTACAATACTAATCTTCACAATTGGAGAGAAGATTTCATTGAAGTCTATAACTAAATTTTGCACATAACCTTTTGCCACCAAGCAAGATTTATAGCATTCCAACAACCATTAATATTCTTCTTCAATTTGCAAACCCACTTAATACCAACACTCTTTTTTCCTTGTTGGATATCAACAAGTTCCCATGTTTCATTCTTAAGGAGTGCTCTCATTTCTTCATCCATGGATTTACTCTATTTGTTTGCATTTTTAGATTCTTTAGCTTCTTGAAATGAACTGGGTTCACCCTCATCAATTAACAAATCAAAAGAGGACTGAAAATTAGGAGAATACATTTTTGGACACTTTTTGGGATGTGTAGATCTCCTACGTTGTGGATGCTAAACTTGTTATTTTAAATGTTGATCAAAATCTTCAACATGCTTATTTTCATCTTATTCTTCATTAACTACCTTAACAAGTACAACATTACGTGTTTATTGCACCTCCTTTCTTTGTATGGATTTTTCATAAAAAATAACATCCCCGCTAACAATCACGTTATGGTTAGTATTATCCCACAATTTAACCCATTTACTATATCTCCTTAGCTGATAAAAACACATTTCCTTGATTTTAAATCAATATTGGACCTCTTTTCTTTAGGCACATGGGAAAATGCTTCACAACCAAATATACACAAATTAGAATAATCAATTGGATTATCACACCAAACATCCTTTGGAGTCCATCCATATAATGTAGCGATAGGTGACCTATTAATAAGATAATTATATTAAAAACCTCTACCCAAAATCCATTGTCCAGCTTAGATGTACTAAGCATGCTTCTTAAACACTCCATGATTGTGCAATTCATCTGCTCAGCCACACTATTTTGCTATGGAGTATATGGAATAATATTTTAGTTCTTAATTCCTTCATGTATGTAAAATTTATCAAACTCTTTGGAACAATATTTTCCTCTATTATTTGACCCGAGAAAAAATAGATTTTCTCAAACTTTTCTCTTCCTATGCTTTAAATTCTTTAAATTTATCAAAAGCCTCTGACTTGTTTCTTAGTAAACAAACCCAAACTCTTCTATAATAATCATATATAAATGTTATAAAATAATTTATACCATTTATTTACTGAGTGGGGACTGGTCCAAATATATCATAATGAATGCATTTTAAGAAATTAGAACTTTTACTTGTGCTTGCAGTAAATTGAACTCTCTTCTATTTACCAAAGATACAATGCTCAAAGAAGTCTAATTTACAATACTTAATTCTAGATAACATACGTTGTTGATGAAAAAATTTCAAGCCTTTTTCACTCATGTGTTCAAGGCATTGATTCCATAACATCACTACATCTTGAACATTTTCTGAAGTTGTTATAGTTATATGATTTGTCACTGAATCTCCACATAAATGATATAGGGAACCATAAGATTTTCCTTTTGTTACCACAAGGGATCCTTTGGTAATTCTACAATGATTGTTAACAAATGAAAAAAAATACCCCAACTTATCCATCATCTTGATGGAGATAAAATTATTCCTTAAATTAGGAACATGTACATCCTTCAAATTCATTTATTTGCCATCATCTAGCCTAATCATTATGTCCCTTATTCCCATAATTTATAAAAGATGACCACCACCCAAATAGACAAACACTCCACTATAGGGCTGCTATCTGAGAAACCACTCTCTATTTGGAGACATGTGAAAAGATGCACCTGTGTCCAAAACCCAAACATTTGAAAGAGTTATGTTGTTATTGAGGCAAAAAGCTTGATGTATTGTTATTTATTTTGAATCTATTGTGCTAGACTTAGCTATGTTAGGAATAAGTGATTAATAAATAACAATAATAATTATGTAATAAAATGCAACATGGAATTCATTCCTAAAAAACATAGTAGCATAGACATATGAAAGAAAATTTAGATCTAAGCAAATATACACATAACATCAATATAACATAGTTCACCCAATGTAGGCTACATCCACCAAGAAGCTCTCTATAATATTATAAGTAAGAGTATAAAAAAAATCTCAATAAGAAATCTCTCATAGAGATAACTTTATCCAAACTACATTCACACCATAATTCTTGAGATGCTAAGCTACACCTCAAACTCGATCACACTGATCGAAGAGAGAATACAAAGCTCAAAAATGAGATGAAAAACATAATGCTTAATGTGTTCCCCCTCACCCCTATTTATACTTTCCAAAATCCCTTAAAAAATGCACCATACCTTGGAGATAAGCATATCCCCACCAAAATGGCAACAAATAAGGGAGGTTACAACCAATTGGGATAAAGATAATCCCCTGATTATCTCAACACCTTAAATCACATCCACTTCTCCATAAAACATGCCAAAATTGTGGGAAGTGGTTGACACACTCAAAAAATTCACCCCACCATTTGTGAAAGGAAAAATTAATGTTAAAAATGCTCTGTTAATTTTATTTTAACCTTAGGGGTGTTGAAACAAGTTCCACATTCAACAATCTCCCACTTGGAGTTTGTTTCTCCTTGAACACAATTTAACACTCCTCCATGATCTTCATGAAGACCAACCAAAGCTAAACATAACCTTAACTTATCTAATGTGACTACCTTGGTCATCATATCCATAGGATTTTGGCTCGTATGTATCTTCTCTGCTTCACCATATTTTCCTCTAAAGCTGTCCTGATGAAATGTTACTGTAACTATATGTGCTTCATCCTCGAGTGCAAAGTGGAGTTCTTGGATAAAGGTATAACACTCTGAATATCACTATGTAATACCCTAAATTCCTACTTATGACCCAAATCATTAAGTAACTGTTGTAACCAAATCATCTCCTTGCTATCCTCTATCACAATAACATACTCAACCTCTATGGTTGATAAAGCCACAACCTTCTATATCTAGGAAATCCAACTAACTACTGTATCCCTGATAGAAAATACATAACCTATTGTAATACATATACTATTAACATCCCTAGCTATATCTAAGTCCACATAACCATGCAAAGTGGTGTTCGATCCACCAAAACATAATGTTGTACCCATAGTTCCTTTCAAATATCAAAGAATCCAATTCACTGCTTGCCAATGCTCATAACCTAGATCAATCATGTACCTACTTACTACTCTCACTTCATGGGTAATATATAGCCTATTAAAAACCATATCCTACATCAGGATACCAACCATCGATGAGTAAGGTACCTTGGACATCTTTATATTTTCTTCTTTTGTTTTAGGACACTACTCTTTTGATAATCTGAAATGGCCTGCCAAAGAAGTCCCAATTGGCTTAGCATCCTGCATATTAAACCTATCAAAAACTTTCTTCATGTACTCTCCTTGGGATAAAATCATTTTCCTTTCCTTTTTATCCTGATTTATCCTCATACCAAGGATTTGCTTCATTGCACCCAAATCCTTCATAGAAAAGGAATCACTAAGCTACTTCTTGAGTACTTGAATCTATTGCATGTTCTTTCCTGCAACTAACATGTCATCTAAATACAAGCATATGATAATATAATTACCACCCTCAAATCTCTTGACATACATGTAATGGTTAGAATGACACCTGGAGTAACCCTATTCTAACATAAAACTATAAAACTTCTTATAACATTGTTGTGGAGCTTGTTTCAATCCATACAAGCTCTTCTTTAGTCTGCACACCAATTTCTCCTTTCCTTCAACCTTATAACCCTATGGCTAATCCATATATAAATCCCCCTCCAAATCACCATGAAGGAACATAGTATTCACATATAATTATGCTAAGTGAAAATATTCTACTGCAACTATACCAAGCACAGTTCTAATAGAAGTCATCTTAACCATATGAGAAATAAATCTCATCAAAATCAATAAATTTCTTCTGTGCAAACCCCTTGACCACAAACTAGGCCTTATGCCTTTTCATTCATCCATCCTTTTCTTTGATTTTGTATACCCAATTGCTCTAAAATTCTCTCTTGCCCTTGGGTAGCTTCACCAAATCCCACGTCTGGTTCTCCATGAGAGAACTATGTTCCTATTCCATGGCTTGGTCCCACTTTTTCCTAGTATTCACCTACATTTCTTCCTCAAAACATTTTGGTTATCCACTGTCAATAAGTAATAAATAACTCAAATATGGGGAAAAACATTCAGGAGGTCTTCTTACCTTGGAAGACCTTAATACATGAGTTTGGGGTTCTTGTGTAGGAGGTTCCTGAATTGTCTCCTTGGACACCTTAGCATTCATAATATCATCCAATACTATGTGCTCTTTTTGTTCCTATTCCTACAAATGATCCTTATATATGAATTTTTCTTTAAAGATGACATCCCTAGACTGGAATATTTTCTTGTTTCTAAGACTCCAAACCTAGAAACCAAAGTCATCCTCACCATAACTAATAAAGGTGCATCTCTCAAACTTAGCCTCTAACTTGGTCCTATCTTTCTTAGCAACATGAAAAAATGCCTCACATCCAAAGACTCTAAGAAAAGAATAATTAAATTTCTTACCAGACCAAGTTTCCTTAGGTATGCCTCCATCCAAAGGCACTGAAGGTCCTCTGTTAATCAGATATACCATTGTGATAACTACTTCTACCCAAAACATTAGGGGTAGCTCTGCATGCAACCTCATGCTTTTAGCATGCTCCATGACTGTCTTGTTCATACTCTCCAACAATCTATTATCCTATGATGTCCTTGGAACCATCCTTTGCCTATGAATTCCATTTTGTGAACAATAATCATCAAATTCTTTGATACAATACTCACCTCCATTAATTGACCTGAAAAATTTCAACTTGAGACCTATTTCATTCTCAACAAAAGCTTTCCATCTCTTGAATGTTTCAAACACATTAAATTTTTTCTTAATTCAATAAACCCAAACTTTCCTAGTTGCATCATCAATAAATATAACATAATAATTTGAACTACCAATAGAAGATACTTGAGCTAGCCCCCATACATTTGAGTGACCCAACTCCAACTTATTCTCCTTCTTCATAGGTCTAACCCTCATGAACTTAAATTGATTTTGCTTCGCATACACACAATCATCAAAGAAGTCCAAATCAACCTATTTCAATATGAAAAACTTGTCTTTCAAGATATCCATGACCTTCTAGCTCATATGACTGAGCTTGTAGTGTCACAAAGTTACATTTTCATCTGTAACAACTAAATTATAGTGATTAGCACTATTAGTCAAATCCAAAGTGCCAAATTTCTTACCTCTCGCAACCACAAGAGCACCCTTGGTGACTTTCCAAGAGTCTGTTATAAACATCACCAAACAACCCTCACTATCCAACTACCCCACTAATATTAAATTCTACCTTAACTGTGGGACATGTCTGACATGTTTAATGGTCATGTATTCTCATTATTCATATTCACTTGAACATAAATTTTCCCTACTATACCACATGGTTCATCATCACCAAGATAAACATGTCCAAAATCTCCTTGAACATAATCACTAAAATGATGCTTATGTGGTGTGGCATGAAAAGAAGCCCCTGAATCTAATACCCAAGATTCAAAAAAATTATCCAAGGAAATAAGTAAATCATCCTAGCTAATAGTATCTATTTTCATATTTACCTCCTTGGTCTCCTCATGTTTGGTCTTCTTGTCCCGAATTTCCCAAAATTCCTTCTTTGTGTGTCCACTTTTCTAATAGTGCCATCACACCATCTTGGCTCTAGATTTAGATCTTCCCCGACCCTTTGACTTTCCATGGTTTCCTTTTATTTTATCCTTTTGTCTCCCTCTAATCTCTACCATCAAAGTAATCCCTGAAGATGATTCCCCAATGTTCTTCCTTCACATTTCCTTGCTAAGAATCACACCTATAACATTCTCAAACTTTAAACTTCCCTTAGCAAGGATGACATTACTCATAGCCATAACCAGGCTATCTCTTTAGCAAAACCACTAAGGCTAGCTTTGATACCAATTGTTAGGAATAAGTGATTAAGAAATGAAAATAATAATTATGTAATAACGTGTAACACAAAATTCATTCCTCAAAATCATAACAACATAGATATATGAAAGAAAATTTAGATCTAAGAAAATACACACATAACACCGATATAACATGGTTCACCCAATGTGGGCTATGTCTACCAATAAGCTCTCTATAATATTATAAATAAGAGTACAATAAAACTCTCAAAAAGAAAGCTCACATAGATATAACTTTCTCCAACCTGAATTCACACTAGAATTTTTGAGATGGTAAGCTACACCTCAAACCCAATCACCTTGACCGAAGAGAGAATACAAAGCTAAAAAATGAGATGCAAAATGTAATACTTAATGTGTTCCCCCTCATCCCTATTTATACTTTCCAAAATCCCTTGAAAGATGTGCCATAGTTTGGAGATAAGCATATCCACACCAAAATGACAATAAATAAGGGAGGTTACAACCAAGTGGGATAAAGATAATCCTCTTATTCTCTCAACACCTTAAATCACACCCACTTCTCCATAAAACATGCCACAAATGTAGGAAGTGGTTGGTACACTCAAAAAGTGCACTGCACCATTTTTGAAAGTAAAAATTACATGTTAAAAATGCCCCATTAATTTTATTTTAACCTTAGAGGTGTTGAAATGGGCTCCACACTCAACAAGCTGAAGGTGGATTCTGATTTCTATCCTTCTTTTCCTTCTTTAGTTGCCAACAATCCTTCTTGGAATGTCTTAGCTTCCCATAATCCTAGTAATTCCATTTCAACTTGTGTAATTTTGAATTAGATTTATACTATGATCTACCTTGCTTGCTCTTCTCACTAGATCAACCTCTCACAATTAAGGCTTCATTGCTAGAGGATACCACATAAGATTTTATCCTCAACTCCTCTCCAATCAAATCAGATACCACATCATCAAACTTTAGAGTTCTTAATGATGAATTGTTGATGGTCATCACCGAATGATCCCAAGTATCAGGGAAGGAGCACAATAAGGTGATTGCTTTGTCCTCATCTTCCATATTTACACTAATGGAGACCAACTTTATGATAAGAGTATTAAACTCATTTGGGTGATCTGCTACATATGAACTATCCTTCATCTTGAAACTATAAAGTTGCTTCTTTAGAAAAAAAATATTTGTTATTGATTTTGTCTGATATATAGCTTGTTGAGCTTCTCCTATAGTTCTATTGCAGTCTTCTCAATAACATTGAATAGGACATAATTTTCAAGACAAAAATAGATTGTAGAAACTGTCTTCTTATCCATCTTATTCCACTCTTCATATATCATGTTGTTGGGTTTACTTGTAATATGTTTCAAGGTAAGAGCTTGGTCATTTGGAACCAAAATATTTTCCACCTTCATTTTCCATAGGGAAAATTTCCTATCATCAAACTTCTCAATCTTGAACTTGGTTACTTCTCTGTCATTGATGTAGCTCCCACTTGCATGAAGCTCCCTACTTGTAGAAAACACTCAACCAAAGTGTTTTTCAAAATATCCTAGCTCTGATACCAGATGTTAAGGAAAACATATAGAATATGTGCAAGAAATAAATATGAAAAAATAAGCAATAATATAATGATAAGGAGATAACACAATAACAAAGAGATTTACATGGAAACCTTGTAATGTGTAACAAAAAACCATGGCACAATGGCAAATTCAGACTTCTATTCCTTCAACGAATCCTTCTTCTTTACAAATCTTACATCTTATTTTGGCTTCCTTGATCCTAAATTACATACAAAGCTCCAAGTCAAAGATCTTAGCTTTGCTTCCAAGAATGGCTTACAATGAACTTAGCTTTCTAACTTTCCTTAGCTTAACATTTAAAATGCAACTACTACTTTTCAAAACCTACAAATGCAAATGATTAACACCCTTTTATAGAAATACAAGAGATGAAGAAGAGAGAAGGAATCCAAGAAGTCCAAAAAATGTGCCATACTCCTATATGGAGGAATAATAATGAATAGTGTCAGTTTCTCTCCCACATGTGACAAAGGGAAAAATTAGGGAATCTATTTTTGACAAAGATCACCACCACCATGTGCCATCCAAAATGAAAACCCATTCCACATGAGTGAATAGTAATAAATAGTCATCTTTATCTTCCACCCACATGTGCACAAGAGTAAAAAGTAATCAATCACCTTTATGACTTCAGACAAAACTCACATTAAAAAGACCCACAAGAAATGTGCTCCACATCCATCCATATGCAAAACCAAAGGCCTCCATGTGATTTAGTGGATAAATGTGCCCCATGCCATCTCACTAAAGTGAATAGTGACTTCAAATCATAACACACAAAGCTTCATAAGCATCTACAAACTAACCTAAACCATGTACACCATCAATGAATGTGCAAGACATTAAAAAAAAATGTGTCATGCTCATAGGTTGTACAAAACAACAGAAAGAGATTTGTGCACAACTTAAGACTTGCACAACTACAAAAAAACTTTATTTTTTACTAATTGGTAGACTACCTATTCTTGGTTAATGTAGGATTACAAATGAACCTAGATGCTCCTATGTCATACACACAAGTAATAAAGAAACATGAGATCCTTCTTATGCACCTTATATTGATGATATTCCATGATTTGCATAATTTGATTCATTTATCCATGTCGTATCTTCAATATCTCAACCTTTCACTTGACCAGATATTATTTATATTTTTTGTTGCATGTTTTCTTGTTTATTATTGTGTCAATCACATGTTCCACCTCCTTGCACTTTTTTATAGCATTTGAAGTCTCCAAGCTACTTCTTCAGAATTAGAATCTAAATCTACGCTTCTCCTATTATGCCCTTCATGATACAGATACAAATTTGACACATTGAAAATAAGTGATATGCATATCCATTCAGGTAACTCTTATCTCATATGCATTTATTTTAAAAATTTGTAACACTCTACATGGCCCAATCTTCTTCCATTTTAACTTGTCTTAAGTTCCTTCATAAATATCTCCTTTCTCAAATGTGCAAAGACTAAGTCTCCCACCTAATATTATACTTCCCTTATATTGATATCTATGCATTGTTTGTATTATGATGTACTCTTCTCCAATTTTTCACACACTTACATATGCACATATCTCATTTGTTATTCAAAATTCTCTACATATGCACTTTTTATATGCTCACTTATGATGTTGTGTAGCTCAACAAATCCTCTTGGACTTAACCCACACACACTTTAAATGGTGTATTTCATGTACTCCCATTAATTAAAATATTATATATGAACTAATCTTACACCATAATATTATCCCACATTCCTAACTTACCTTTAATTAAACATCATAACATATTACCCAAAATTTTATTGACCACCTCCATCTGTCTATCCAACTAAGGATAATATGTTGAACAAAACTACAATTTAGTGTTCAACTTCTTCCACAACATTCTCTAAAAATATCCTACGAATTTTACATCTCTATATGATAGTATGTTACTGTAGACACATAAATTAACATTAAAGCAAAAACAATGCACTTGTGACCACTCTTTTTACACACTTAGCTCATGACATATCTTAGGGCCCTTTTGATCACTTTTGACCACCTTGTGTGTGAAAGACTCACTCTTCCAAGCTAATTATTGATCCCATAGTGCACTTATTTATTATGATATCAGTCTTAACCATCACTTAGGTTATTATAGACCCCTAACACCAATGTTTTCCCCTATTAGACAATAATGCCCCTTTGGATAGGAGCATCTTTCTTTGTTTTCTGAGTCCCCTCTATTGTCTTCCTACCAATAATGGCTAATCTATGAAATTAAAAGTTATGAAAAGGTTAGGCTATTTACCTAATAAGCTTCATTCAATGAAATTACAAAAATACTACTATATAAGCACATTTCTAACCATTTTACATGTAAGAGGCTTCCACACTAAAAAATACTAAATTTATAATTGCATGTTGAGATTAAAATCCCTATTTCTCCTAATTTTGAGTACATACAACCCTAGTAGCCTTGATATAAAGTTTAAGTACACCTCTAAGGTCATAAGTGAAGGTTAAGGAATTTAATCACACTAAGATTACACCAACATCTATTATATTGCACTAGTTATTCACACACTACCATAGCTTGGGAGAACTACATGAGGTTTAATCCCTCTTCAAATTATTGGTATGTAGTCATCACTTATCACATGGGTTTTGAGTTCATGCCCAACTTCAATCATTAACTCATTTTTAATCCATTGATTTGAATTGGTCTTCACATGTTAAGTAACTATGGGTTTGAATAGAAAATTAGTCAAATAGTGGTCTCCATAATTGATTGAAAGCTCACAAGAAGGATACAAAACATATAGACAAAGTTGAACATAACCCCAAAACCCTAGATCTTCATTATTTGTCAAGCAAGGCCAGCCTCACTGAGGACATGAGCACCCTATTCTCCTATCTAACCCAATTTTTTTTTGTCTAAAGTTCTTTCCACTTCTAGACCATGATTCACAGTTAGAAAACATAATCATATTGATAGTTTTAGGTCCTTAGTCACCCCACAACATTGTTTTCCAATTAAGTTTATATTTTCTATTGCACTTCCATATTTAGTAAGTTTCTAGATTTAGCAAGTTTCAAATAAGTAAATGCTTGATATTTATAATATTTTTTAGATAGACACAAGGTTTGTATTTGGTCCCTAAGCCCACAAAGAAAAGAGTTATATTAATCAACCCATAGGCATACAATCGATAATAGAAAGACCAACTAATGCCATTAACACCAACATGGAAAAAACCCTGACAAAACAAGGTTACATAATATAAAACACAATAGTAAAACCATACACCAAAAACCAACCACAAAAAATCTAGTAAGACCAAAGATAGGATGTGAACCAACATCACCAATTTAAACTAGCATGAACCTCATCATCTGTGTCTACTAGAAAGATGATTTCCAATCCACTAAAATCCTTCTCCTCCATTGTTTCCTTGAACTTGCATTTCACTAGTTTCTTTGGAGATTTTCCACCATAAGTATATGCCAATGAGGGATTGAAGCCTACAAGGGTGTCTAGCCCATACTTCACCATCAAATATATATTATACTAAATAGGCACAACAATCTGTCCTCTAAGAATGCATTTTACCAATTTACTTACCACCTCCACACACTGTTGATCATGATGGCATGCCCTCATCTGTGTCATCTCCAAAATTTGAATCTTGAGATGTGCCATGAATGGTAAGGATATAAAATTCCCTTCCTTCAAATCTAGTGAATTTACCTTCTTTTTTAAATCTTCAACAAAACCAAGGAGGATCATGAACCATATTTTGATTGACCTGAATGCCATCGCTGGGACTACACCCAAACCAACCCTACCAGAAAATGGAAAGTTTAGGAGTGGGGTCAAATCATATAACATAATCTTCTTCATTAAACTAATGCAAAAAGTTGGGTGCACACATAATTTCATGACCATTGCCACCACCTTCAAACCAAAAACTACAAACATTAAGCTGGATGTAAAAACTATTGTGATTTATGAGTTTACCCTACTTTGAACTCCCTTCATGAGGAAATCCTGACCAAGAACGTCTAAAATAACACCAAAAGTTTCTTTAGTCAGTAACCAAAAGATGTGTTTGAGATGAGATCATGAAATTGGTCCTTCAAAGGCCATCCCATACACTTCATTCGCACCATAAACACACACAATTACCAAAGCTACCTCACTTACGTTCTCTATTTGTAGCACTACCGACCTCAACCACCATAAACAACAAAGGGCATATTGAGAGTGAACACACTTACAAAAATATTTAAAAACCAAGAGGGCAAAAATATAATGAGGTGCGAGGTAAGTCTCATGACTCCTTCATGCCTTGGGTAACCTCTTGTCCTTCCAATAATAACCTTATGCCATCATAAATGTAAATCTTTCTACATGATCACCACATCAAATGAAAAGTAGTCCATGAAATGCGGTAAAAGATGGTGGAAGAATGGCCAACCCATATTATTTAGCCGACTCACAAATTTCTAAGAATAGACCCCTGCTAAATTAGATAGGAGATTTTGTAATTGCTTTGTAAACAAAATAATACAAAAGGAGAAGCAACAAGAGAAATTAACCAAAATTAATTGATGATATAGATGGGAAGTCTTCCCAAGCATTTCTCACATTATCCATCTGGAAAACTTTTACTTGATCAATACCACAGTTCACCAAGAAATTAGCAATCGAATTAGCCTCCCAAAAGTAGTGATTATAAGCGTTCAATAAAAAGGCCTCCAGATTCCTCCATGTATTAGTCAAGATATTCTCTAAATGCCAAGAAGTTGCCTCCTTCTTCAAATCTTGAATGACCACTTGTGAATCACCATCAATCATTAGCTTTGGGATAATATACTCAATGGCCAAGTCAGTCCCACTTGCAAGTGCTTGGGCTTCCACTTAATTATTATATCCATCCTAAATCTTCCTAGACCTAGCTCAAATAAAGTATCTACAAGAATCTTGAATGATACATCCCACCCCTAATACTCCAGGGTTCCCCTAAGATGCACTGTCAAAGTTGAGCTTAAACTAGCCCGTAGGAGGAGTGACCTAATTTTGCTTCCCAAACCTACCTTTTTTACCAATTACGATGGACCCATTAATGGGGAGCATAGAGATTAGATTCCAATTTTCAACTATCCTCATATCCTATCTTGAAATATGTCTTATTCTTCTTTTGATCTAGGAAGAAATGACTTCCAAGATCGACATCTCAATTTATCTAAGAATCTTAAGAAGAGGATTCTCTTTACTTTCAAAGATGCACTTATTTATTTCCTTCTAGAGTGACTAGATCAAAATAGTAGGATTAACTCACCACAAGCCAAAAAGGAAGTTTTTAACATCTCTAATAGGCCACAAGGAGAAGGCAACAAGTAACGACAGAGGCCAGGCGTAAGACCAATCTAGTTTATCATAGAGCCAATGTCAACAATAGATCGTAAGAAGATATGTAAAAAGTAAATTATTTGTTACTTCTTCATTAGCTTTGCAAATGACACACCTTGATGGGCCATAAACACCCATATTTGAGAGTCTATCTTGGGTTAAAATTTTATCTTGCACCATGATCCAAGCAAAGGCCCCTACTTTTTATAGTCCATATTTATCCCAACATAGAGAACGAGCCCAAGACATCAAGTCATCTGTTGCTTCAACCATTTGGTATCCAAGATTTACTTTATAAAAACCTATTTTGGCCCTGATCCAATGGAGGGAATTAACTTCCTCATTTGGAAAACTTTTCCTTAATTTTAAACACTCTATGAGACACACCACCTGGTCTACAGGAATACCCAACCCCTCAAACTCTTTCCAACCCCAAAAGTTTAGGCCTAAATTATCTTAAAGTTCAAAATAATCTACAATAGAATAACCCCATGCCAAAGTAAGAATGTGCTTGGTGTCCCTCAATGTTTGATTCTAGATAAGAGGTTTGTGACCATTCCAAGAGTTCTCTAAAAAATTAGCAGTCTTGACATTGTTGATAGTCCATAAGACATGTTTAGTAATAATGGGTTTGCATTTAAGGAGAAAATTCTATAACTACAAGCCTTTAGGAGGATATGCTATAGAGATGACTCTCCAAGGGTCTTCTAAAGCAATGTATTTACTACACAACACCTTAGCCCATAAGGCCTCTGATTTAGACACCATATTCTAGACTAGCTTTGCACCTAACACTCGATTCTAAAGGTTTAAATCCTTGACTCCTGCTCCTCCCATTCTCTTGATTTAAAAAACCCTTTCCCATTTCAACAATGGGATTTTTCTTTGGTTCTGAATTCCTTACCATAAAAAATTCTTCATAATTTTATTAAGCTCCATAACAATATGGATAAGAGGTTGCAGGACTAAATGGTAATAGATAAAAAGAGTGATTAGAAATGATTTAATGAGGGTAATATGACTAGATCGAGTAAGCCACTTACCTTGCTAAGAAGCTGGATGATTCTTGAAAGATTAAACCAAACTTTCCCAATGCACCAAGCATGAGTTGCCATAGAAAAGTGGTACTCTCAGGTATTTAGATGGTAGTTTGCCAATATTAAAACCCAACATGAGAGAAATCACTTGTTGAGCCTGTTTAGAGAAATTTAGGAAGAAGATCTCAGATTTTATTAAATTCACCATCTACCCAAAATTTACCTCATAGCTGGAGAGGATTTCCTTGAAGACTTTGCTTCCCTAACCAATGCTTGACCAAAAAATAAAGTGTCATCAACAAACTATTGATGCGTTAAATTTTCCAAGCCAATGGATACTTGGATTTCATTCAATAGAGTAACATCCTTAGCCATGGTCACAATTCTACCTAAAACTTTAGCCACTAGTATGAAGAGAAAAGGAGATTAAGGGTCACCTTGGTGAAGACCTCTAGAAGCTTGGAAAAAATAGTTGGACTACCATTAACTAGGATGGAAAATCTAGGATTGGAAATACAACTAAAATTCCAGTTGTACCACTAATTTTTTAAGCCAATTTTTTCCAAAACTTTAAGGAGGAAGAACCAATTAACTTTGTCATATGTTTTACCGATGTCTAGTTTTAACATCATACCTTTTCGATGAGATACTGATAGAGACTGAATAATTTCATGAGTGATAATAACACCTTTCTGAATATTCCTTCTTGAGACAAACCCTACCTACTCTTCTAAAATCAAGAAAACCAAAAAATTCCTAAGTCTTAAAGCCATAAATTTTGAGATAATCTTATAAACCATGTTGTACAAAGAAATGGGTCTGAAGTCACCAAAGGATTCTTGATAGACTCCTTTGGGAAAGAGGGATATAAAAGTGACATTCAAATCCACAAAGACTTTAGTTCTCTTTCTATATTCTTCCACCATCTAAAGGACTTCCACACCCAAAATATCCTAGAAAACCTGGAAAAAATTATCTAGAAAGCCATCAGGATTGGGATCCTTATCCTTCTCCATCGTAAAAATAACATCTATAACTTTCTGAAGATAGAATGGGGCCATGAGCTTTTCATTTTGCACTAGAGAAAACAATCTAGGGATGAAAGAGAGGTTATGATTTTGGGCCTACAAATCAAAAAAATTATCACCATTAAGAAGATTAGAGAAAAAACTGATAGCCTCATTTCTAATATCAGTCACATTGGACAATGGAGTTCCCTCAAACGAGTGGATTTAGAAAATGTGTGTGAAATTTCTTTTGATTTTGACTGATTTGTGAAAAAAGGCTGAGTTTATGTCACCTTCTTTTAACCAATTAGTATTTTATTTTTTCTTCCAAAAAATTTCTTCCCTTAGAAGCAATTCCTCATATTTCACTAGCATAGTTTTTTCTTTCCTATAGGAGGCTTGATCCATGCCGTTTTGGAAGATAGAAGGATTCAGATTATCCAGTTTTGCTTCCACTTTAATTTTCTCTTGAAAAATATTTTAAAAATAATTAACATTCCACTGTCTTAGCCATCCTTTGAGAAACAAAAGTTTTTAAAACATATGAAACATGGGAGAATGTGAATTTATATGACAGTGCTTCCACCAATTTTCCACAAGCCCATATAAGGATCGATCCCTTAGCCACATTATTTTCCATTTGAAGGGGAAATGTGGGGGAGAATGGTCCATACTAATTGATAGAACAATCATTAGATGATCTAATCCCACAAAGGAAATGTTGAAAGATTCAGTCAACCAATTTTGAGCCATCTAGGAATTTGAGACAAGAAATCTATCAAGGTGTTCTCAAATATTTTGTTCCCCACATATTTTATTGATCCAAGTGAAAGAACCTCCTTTAGGTAATAAATATAATAGATCATTACTAGAAATAAATTGAGCAAACTCTCAATTCCCTAAAGCCCCCAGATGTTTACCCCCAAGCTTTACTAAATGATGCAAAATGGCATTAAAATCCCCACCAAGAGCAATCTTAACATTTGTAAACCGAACACAGAGATCATTGAGGTCATCCCACAGCTGCATCTTAGCATGCAAATCATTAGAACCATAAACATTACCTAAGAAAAAATTAACATCAAAATTCAAGCAAGATATTTTACAAAATTGCTAGTGGGGGCTTGATTCAACCATATCAACTTTAACTTTATAAGGGACCCAAATAATAACAAGACATCTCGATGCCCTAACATCTTCTACAAAGGAACCATTCCAGATTTTCCAACCAAAATGCATCAAAGAGAGAGCATCCTCCATACTTAATTTGGTTTCTTGGATCAACAAAACATCAAGACACTCAGAGGAAAGTAGACATTTAACTAAATACCTTGTGTCAGGGGCATTAAGCCCCCTAACATTCCAAGAAAGAATCTTCATGATTTATGTGGGATGAATTTCACCTCCATATTTTTAGAGATAAATAATTTAGATAGAGTACCTTTTTTCCCACATGAAATTTGCTCCATCACATGTGCATGTTTATCTTTCCTACCCTATTTTAAACCTGCACCACAATCTGGGTTCCGCTGAGACTTTTGACTCTTCGCAATGGACATACATTCTTTAGATAAAATTTCCTCTTTGAAATCCAATTCTTTGATCTTAGAGTCACTTTGAAGAGCTTCAATCATTGGATTTTCCTCTTGAATCAGACAATCCTTGTTAGGAGAGACATTTTATTTCTCCAAGTTTCCTTCCGAGTGTTGAATAAATTTTTTAATGACTTGAGATTGATTTGATATGAAATCTCACCCTTTGATCAAAGTATTCACGGAGAGAAAATCTTCCTTGCCAAGATTCTCTAGTAGAGCTTCCATATCTAGGATACTCACCCTTTTATTTTTGGAGGGTGAAAGTTCCGCTAGGGGGAAGCTAAAGGAGAGGGAGAAACCTCCTTCTGAGTGTGAGAGGAAGATGGCACCTCTTTATTAGAATGCAATGAGCCTAATTTTTATTTGTTTTTACCTAGTTCTTGCTTCTTTTTGGACTAGAAGGTCCCCAAGTTTCACCCATAAAAGCCTAAAGAAGGACACAATTACTAGATTTAATGAAAGGAGGCTGAAGAATTCTGAGTTACATTACTTGGGTAATGTTTCTAAATGTGCCCAATTTTTCTACACTTGAAACACTAGAAGGGGATATTTTCAAATTCTACTAGCTGGATCTAAACTTGACCTTGGGACTTGATCATGGTTTTTTCTAGAACAAATTCTGAAAGATTAATCAAAAATCTAATCCTCGTATAGGATACTAAACAACCTTCCTCTGTTTTAGAATCAATTTTGACATAATAACCCAATAAGTTTCCCAAAGAAATGAGACATTCCTTACTCTAGTATTCAACTAGAAGACCATAAAAATGAACCCAAGTGATAAAATTGCTCGAGTCTTTTGAGGTTGCATCAAAGTTAGGCTTCCATGGTTAAAGCTAAAGACCTGCTCCATGAAGAGCCCAAAAGGGTTTTTAGAGGACTACATTACAATTGTCTTGATTTGAGAAAATCACTAAGAAAAGACCTTTGGGTAGAAATTTAATCTCAAGGTTCTTACCCTAATTTATAGCTATCTAGGCTTCGATTTCCCCAATAGCTAACCATTTACCTAGGAACTTACCAATCAAGGCTTACAACTCCAAGCAAGAAATATCTTGACTGAGCTCCATAGTCTCTTAGACAAACTCTCTATCTTTGCTAATTTTTAGAATCTCCTGATTAAAAGGACCCTTGTTCATGAGACCACCCCATTTAGGTAATAATGACCCTTCTTAAACTAGAGCTATTTTTGGATTTGGTAGACAACTCCCACTGACTTGACTAGCAGGAAGAAAAGAATCATCTGCTAGAGCCTCTGGATAAATCCCTAAGTCAGATTAGAACTGCTCCACCTCTTTCGATTCTGCTTCAGATGAAAAACTAATCCATTTTTTTGTAAGATGCACATCTTGATCAAAAACTTGGGTGCTTGTTCCAGGCTATTTACAACCCAGACCCACTGAAAAAGTTAGTGTTTTAAGTTTTTTCTTTGGATTCCATTTCTCCATCTTTTCACCCATCTAATATTTGTAATATTATTATTCTTGATTTTTCATATTATCCTATCACTTAGGGTAATTTATATACTATAATTTTTCTCAAATTTGATAAAACATATTGGTGAACCCACTTATTGTTGAACATTACATGTCCTAGTTTTCCTTAGGTATTCCTAAAATTTTGCCCTCCTAGGGTTTCAAATTCAATTATAATTTTCTTATCATGTTGGAATGTTTTCTATCATTTGTATGTCTCTTTTCTCTTTTTCTCCTTTTAGTATTTATAAAATCTATGGCTAAAAAAGAATATCTTCCTGTTCTTAACCTCTCAATAGGGTGATAGTTACCTTCCCTCTAACTAGATCTATGTTATCACTAATCCAAGAGGTGAGGTAGCCCATCTTGTAGTGCCAAAAGAAAGGTAACCAACCTATCCTTTTTCAAACCCCTCCACCTCCCATAAATCTTTTAGATCATGTGTGTATGCATTTCAATTTGCAGTACCTAGGGTCTGTATTTGTGAGGCCTTAAATGATCAAATCATCAATATGCAAAAGTTAATATAAGATTTGAAACAACAAAATCAATGTTTCAATTCAAAGATCACATTATTGGAAAATTAGATCACATGTGTAGAGAATCTAAAACATGCTAGTGTTAATCATGTCTTTGCATCTTCATCTATCCATGTTGTGCATAACAATTCATCTCAAAATGAAAAAACACAAAAAAATACATATAAAACAAGTGATACAAATAGTATGGAAAAAGCTAATAAGAGTTCAAATGAGATCCTATGGGAAATATTTTGAAACAAGTTGATCAATTTACCTCCTCTACATTCTCTGAGGAGATCAGAATAATATTGTGTATACCATAAAAAGTATAAGAATCATACAAATAATTGTTTGTATTTGAAGCATACAATACAAAAATAATTGATAGTGGTTATATTATAATAGATACATCAATCAAACAACCCATAGTGGCACAAGTACAAGTACAATAAGTAGAAAAATTAGAATTAGTCAGTAAAAAGTTCAAAAGGCAAATTAGAACAAGATAAGTTAGATCAAACAATATTAAAAAAGGCACAAGATGAACATGAATAATTATAAAAAGGATCAGTTTGAAAAGTAATGGTTACAAAGAGAGCAAGAACATAAGTTACAACTTCCAAAACAAGCTAAGCCAAAAAGCATTCTTAAAATGTGATTTATAACAAAATAGAGTCAAAAGTAAGAAATGCCTAGAACAAATAAAGTTTCAAATGTGTTTGAAAAGGGGTCACTTCCAAGCCTTTCCTCATATCAAGACACTTTCACTATTATTACTCACATAAATGGAAAATACTTTATAGATGTTAAGGTTAAGGAATATTAGGAAATAAATTTTATTTTATGTCATATATTACCTCTATTGGGAATAAGTATCAACACTTGGATAAAACTAGTACATATACAACATGTATGTGGTCAATCAAGCTAAGAGTTTCTTTCATTTCAAGAGAGTGTTATTCTATTTTTCATTTTATTTCAAATGTAAGTGCATACAATGTTGTGCTTAGAAAATCATGGTTAAAATAAATAGGATAAATGATTGATCAAAGTAAATGTTGCTTATCATTTAATAATTAAGGGAAGGTCACATCATTTTCTAAAGAAGGAACACCTTTACAGTTAAAACAATAGAAAAAAAAAATACTTTCAGCTAACATACAAACATATACAAGTAATGGCATGTCAATAGAGGCATATGACATAATACATATTCCTAAAGAAAAATTAGAAAGACCAATACCATAATATGGGGTAGTTCCTTATCTATATCTAGATACAATAGAAAAAAAGAATGTCATTTCATAAGTTCAAAATCCAAATGATTATGATTATAAAAATACATATTGCTATGATCCTACCAATACTAATTATATAGAATATGAATATGAAAATGACATAGAACCTATAAAATTGCATGATACTTGTTGTCCCCCAAAAATATCACTCATTTTTGGGACAACATTTGAACTATTTTGGTCCTACAGACCAAAATCCTCTCTTCCCATTTCAAAATTTGTTCTGAGCATTCAAATTCCTTATTTTTCAAGCTTCTCAAAAATCTACAGACTCTGTAGGCTTAAATTTACGGACTCTACAGGCTTAAATCCACAGACTATGCAGGCTTGAATCTATGGACTCAGTAAGAAAAGAGAATCTACGGACTCTGCAGGCCAAGTTCAATGGACTTCATAGGTTGATTTCTACAGACTCTGAAGGAAAGAAGCAAGCTCTCAACACTTAGGCAATTTCAAAATTGGTTCAATGACAAGGCTTGACCAAAAGAGTTCATCGGCAAGCTTCTAAGCAAGGATTGAACCGTTGAACCTTGAACCATTTTGGTTAAACGGGTTCAATTAGTTCAAAGGTTCAACATCAGCAGCAAGATTTCAACTGCTTCCAGGTTCAAAATCTTCTACAGTTAGGTTCAAAGGCTTCTACAGTCAGGTTTAAATGCTTCTACAAGTAGGTTCAAAGGCTTCTACAAGCAGATTCAATAAAAAAAACAAGTTTTTAAGGCTTGAACCATTGAACCGTTGAACCATTGAACCACTCAGGTTCAAGGTTCAATAGGTTCAACGCATTTGGTTCAACGAGGATCAAAAGGACTTAGCCAAATCAAAGGGAATGAACCATTGAACTGTTAAACCAAAGTTGGTTCAATGCTTCGGTTCACTCAGTCAGTTCATAAAATGGGTCAAAGCTTGGTTCAAAGGAGCGGTTCAATGCAAAAGTTCAAGAGAGCCTCCCGAAGGACAAGTGACCTTGCAGAGGGCACTTGGTCCACAAAAGCACTCTTCAGAAGGATTGTTTTTAAGGAAGCCACAAAGGTAAGTTCTTTTAGAATTTTGTTTAAGGCAGTCAAAAGATAAAGGCATAATTCCTTCAAACTTTTTGTCTAAAGGAATTTGGAAAGGCTACAAACGAAACTCCTGCAAAGACCAAGGCAAGAAACGAATTCTTTCAGACTTTTGTTTGAAGGAATTCTTTCAGACAAAAAGTCTAAAGAAATTTGGGAAAGTCCACAAGAGAAAATCCTAAAAGAATTTTTCAAGGCCAAAGACAAAGCCAATCGAAACAATTCTTGCGGACTTTTTGTCTACGGGAAAATGTCTATAGGAAAGCTTTGAAGGACTCCGAAGACAAAAGGCCACTGAAGGACCCTGAAGGGCAGGTGCCCTTGCAAGGGAATCTCAGCTACCAAATTAAAGGACACTTCCCCAAAGCCAAAGGGTCACCTTCCCTTCGAGAGGATGTAAAACAAGAAATCTGAAGGAAGCAAGTAGCATAAAAGGTTGAATCAAGAGAAAGATGAAGAAAGCCCAAGGGGTGATGCACTCGAAGACGTCAAAGTCAAGAATGGTGAACTAGCTGTTGGAAATTCAAATGTAGTGACGGGTGTGTGAACGTCAATTTCAAGGTTCATAAAATAGTCATTGATTTTGAAAAGCCTTAAAAAAGAGCCAAAGAACTTAGCAACCCACCAAAAGAAAGAAGCCTGAAGGCCATCTACAGACCACCCAAAGGGCAGATACCCTTGCGGGGGGCTCTTCCTGACCCAAAGTGGATCATTTCTCAAGGCTCGAAAGGCAGGTCCCCTTCGAGAAAGCTCAAATGACAAAGCCAAAGGAATTGCTGAGGAAAGTGACGTGCCTGTGGATGTCAAAATTATAACAATGAAATAGCTGTTGATCCTTGTAAGTTTAAATATATGGACCCGAATGCATTCACAGGCTTTAAGGCCAAGACTAGTAGGAAGCGACTAAGGAACAAAACATCGAATTGAATTAAGGACCTGATTTAATTAACCAAAAAAGGAGGAACGAGGAAGAAGGATCAGAAACATTTACACATCAGTTATGTTTCTAGAAGTAGATCACCAGGTGGACATATGCATTGAAAAAAGCAAAATGGGTAAATGCCCCTAAATTCTAGCATGTCTTCTTAACAAAATTCAATGCAACATGATGTGTTACTATTCCCAAGTCCTTCTTGAAGAGGCTATATAAGGGACTCTCTTGTTATTATAAAATAGATCTCTCTCTGATGATAAAAAATGAAACTCTGCCCAAATTGAAAGGCATTACTGAGACTTTGAGCTCATATTATTGATCATATTTTGTTATTGGAATAAGAAAGCAAGTGACTTTTCAGACTTTGTGCTGTGATATCTTTGTTGTTAAGGAAACTGTTCTTATGTCTTTTTCCTTAATATATTTTCTATTGCTTTAATTCAACAAGCATAATTAGTGAAAGTAGTCAAAAAGGTGTCCTGAAGCCAACTGTGGAGAGACTTTGTGCCCCCACAATTGCCTTTAGTGTGTTTTCTTTTTGTTTCTATGTAAAGAACCTTGGGATGACATTGTGCCCTCATTGTCCTTCTTATCTCACTCTTGGGAAATTCAGGTGGAGACTTTGTGCTACATCTCAATTTGCTGGTTATTATGTCCTTGGTTACATTATGTAATTACTACCAGGAGTATTCTTGTGGTTTGTTGAATAGTACTTCTAAAAGTAGAGGAGTGCTTTCTGTCATTTCCCTTGAGATTTTTCCTTTGAATTACACGAATCATCTTTGAAGAAAGAGAGATGGATGGTTTACCCTACCCTTGAGTATTATTTTTTGTTTATATATATATATATAGCATATCTATAGGGAATCTCCCCTTGATGAGAGGAGAGATTAGTCCCCTTTTGATGTGGTAAACCTACACATTTGGATGACCAATCTTCCTACTTTGGTTGATCAGACCTATTTTGTTTATCAGTATGCTGATCGACAAAATATTCAACCAATAGTTTTTGGTGACTCCACTGGGGATATACATAATTTTGTGCAATTTAGAACCTCAAGTTTCAGATTGAAACATCACCTGTGTCTTACCCATTATCATTATAACCCTTATCCATTACAAACTCTGGCAACTCCATTTCATGTCTTACCCATTATCCATTTATACCCTTACCATTTTCCTCCACCTCTGCTATTTTATCTGGTCAGCAAAACCAGAGCTGCTGGGAAAGAGTGCGCAGTTTAAAGCCTCAAGCTTCAAACTAAAGCAAGGTCAATTCTTTTCCATTTTTGTTTCATAATCTAACAGATTCAAGGTATACACAAAGCCAAAGGGATAAAGGTATTATTGACCCTATATTTGAGTTGGTACAACAAAGTGATTTTGATCTGTTTCTTTGACCATCTCACCTCCAATAAACCAAGAGCTTTCCTCCTACTAAAGTTAGATCTCCATTGCCAAATGAAGTATCCAATTCTACTGTTGATAAAGCTTTGCCAATAATTACCTCTATGAGATTTGTTATTCCTCCTTTTCATAGTCATATAATGGCAGTTCAAGGCCCTTGGGGTAATGCTTTTGGTTCTCTCAATCTTAATCCACCTCTACATGAGCTTTCACGCAGTTCAAAGAAGAATTTCCCCAAATTCTATGGTGATGGGAAAGTTCATTTTGATGAACATATTGTAGCCTTTAGCATAGCCTATGGAGTAATTGGAGTAGAATTTGAAGATGTAGTAGTCAGGCTATTTGTAGAAACATTACAAGGTGCTGCTGCAGATTGGTTTTATCATCTACAGGCTCGGTCAGTAACCGATTGGAATACCTTCAAAGCTAAGTTTGAAGCTAGATTCAAACCTACAGAAGATGCACATGCACTTCTAGCTCAACTTACACAGATGAAAAAAGAAACTCATGAACCAATGAGGGACTTCATAGCTAAATTTGACAAACTGAGAAACATAATTCCTGTAATTGCTTGACCTACAACTGAGAATCTCAAATGATTCTTCATTAATTCTCAGTTACCTAAAGTGAGTTTTTTTTTGAGACGTGCTGGTCAAATAGATCTTGCTACAGCTCAACTTTTGGCCACTGAGGTAGAAGATGATCTCATCGTAATAGGGAAGATAAGAAGAGATCCAAATAGAAATAGACCCTCATCATCTTCTTAATATTCATCTACAGGCACCACTGATCTAATGGTGCAAAAGCTGGCAAATGAATTGCTAGCCTTGAAAAGACAAATGGCACAAGGTATGTCTTTTGCTCCTTCATATAGAGATATGCCAAGAAGGACATTTCCAAATCAGTCATATCAAGGCAATGCTGCCAGGAATCAAGGGCAGCCAGATCATCTTCCTCCCCCACAAGGGAAACTTGCCCTTGAAACTCCTCCAACCAACTCAGCAGTTGGATATTTGGAAACAAAACATGCTTTCTCTTTCCAATCTGAGTTTGAGCAAGAAAATGACGTTGATCTCTTCATGGAGGATCAAGAAGAATCAGTTGGCGACTCCCACATTGGTTTCTTGAATTACCAGGATGAACCCAGAAGAAAAGGAGAAACTTTTAATGGATCATATGCAGTGTTTACAAGGTCCAAGAACCAATCAATCCAACAAGATAACAAAGGGAAGACAGAGGAGCAACCTCAACCAACAATTACAATTGCTAAGCATGGAACCACTATGCCTTTCCAGTCAAAAGATCTGGTGATCACCCAAAAAGTAAGTACATCAATTTCACCTTCACTTTCTACTTCAATTTTGCAAACCAGCCCTCCTCCCATCCCTCTTAAAACCCAAAAGGTTGAAATGCTTTCCTCTGTTCCTAGTCTAATTCAACCATTCAACATAATTGATCATGTCAAGAAGACCAAAATTCAAATGTCTGAACTTGAATATTTGCAGTCTAATCCTGATCAATTGGATAGGTTGGTCCAATGTGTCAAGAACCAAACCATCCCTGTAAGACAAGAGGTTAAGAAAATAATTCTTGATTCCCCAAAGAACATGCCCATTCCAAATAATCTTGTCATTACTCCTCCAACTGCCCTTGGGAAATTAGAACCTTTTTATGTTTCCCTATTAATAAATGGTTATCAACTCAACAATTGCGTCATTGATTCCAGGGCATCTGATATTGCCATGCTTGCTAAAGTAGCTAAGTCTCTAGGTCTCACACTGACCAAAACTTTTGGGAGATGTTTCTCCATGGAGAACAAGCAAGTACCATTGCTGGGGCAAATCAAAGATGCCCAATTTGCATTTGCAACCTTTCTAGACAAGAGAATCACGATGATTGTCTTGGTGGTTGACGTCCCAACATCCTATGGCATTTTACTTGGATGAAATTTCTGCAAGGATGTGGGAGGAGAACTAAGCATGGACCTGTCTGAGGCAAGGATCCCTGTCAAAGGTGTAATGAAGAGATTGCTCCCTGAAAAGGAGGCAAAATACATGGTCACCCAAACGTCGACTCCTACAACACAAATTATGTTTGAGTCTTTAGGCAGGGGTAATTATTTCTTGACCACAGAGGATGTTCATGTTTCTACAAATGAAAGTCTTGTAGCTGACAATCTAGGAATTGATCCAAACAAGACTTCAGGAGAATCAGTAGGGTGCAGTACAAATAAAGAAGGACCTTCCATCTCTAATGAAGAGAAATCTAATAGGAGATCTGCTTCTAATGATGCTTGGATCCTGTAATCTGATGACAACAATTCTTTTACCAATGATGGAGTCGAGACCGTGTTGATATATCCTCAAGGAGATATTCTTCCTTCATGTAATTTGTAATTCAGCAACACCAACAACATAGCTGGATGTGAATCTCTATTGCTCAAATTGAAGATTGCTCAAGATGAAGAGATCAAACTCCTTCACATCAAAGGAGATGCTAAGTTGATAGTTTGTTAAGAGTTTGATGTGGACAATCCAATCATGTGCTGGACTGAACCAGAAGAATAACTAATTATGGTAATAGACCATGCTACTGCAAATCAAAATTAGACAAAGGAACCCTTCACCAAGAAAGCAAGGAGTTATGGCTTTCAAATTGAAGACCACATCCTACCATGGGGCAAGAAGAAGAAAAAACCAGGAGGAAGATGCAAAAAATTGGTTTCCTGGTGGAGAGTTCCATTCGCCTGTCACCGTTTCTGGGGACAAAATGTATTCTTACTAGTTTATCAGGATAGAGCACTATTTTCACTGCCTCTCAAGAAATAACATTTGAAAAACTTCAACTCTTGAAGTATCAGATCATTGCGTCTATACATATGTATATTTATATAGTTTTTAATTCTATTTTGTTTTGCTTATTTCCATTTTTGATGCCTTTCATTTCTGGGTAACATGACTCCATAACCCAATGGCATACTTCAAGGCACTGGAGATTCTAGTTTCTACTTCCCTATGCTATTCCAAGTTTTCAACTAAAGGAAGTTCCCCAACTAGAGCCAGCTTTTGTCTGCCAAAAATATCACTCATTTTTGGGACAACATTTGAACTATTTTGGTCCTACAGACCAAAATCCTCTCTTCCCATTGCAAAATTTGTTCTGAGCATTCAAATTCCTCATTTTTCAAGCTTCTCAGAAATATATGGACTCTGTATTTAATCTATAGACTCTGTAGGCTTAAATCTACGGACTCTGTAGGCTTGAATCTACGGACTCAACAAGAAAAGAGAATCTATGGACTCTGCAAGCCAATTTCAACGGACTTCACAGGTTGATTTCTACAGACTCTGTAAGAAAGAAGCAAGCTCTCAACACTTAGGCAATTTGAAAGTTGGTTCAATGACAAGGCTCAACCAAAAGAGTTAATTGGAAAGATTCTAAGCAAGGATTGAACCATTGAACCTTGAACCATTTTAGTTCAACGAGTTCAATTGGTTTAAAGGTTCAACATCAACAGTAAGAGTTCAACCACTTCCAGGTTCAAAGGCTTCTACAGTCAGGTTCAAAGGCTTCTACAGTCAGGTTCAAAGGCTTCTACAAGTAGGTTTAATCAAAAGAACAAGTTTCTAAGGCTTGAACCATTGAATCGTTGAACCATTGAACCACTCAGGTTCAAGGTTCAACAGGTTCAATGTGTTTGGTTTAATGAAGATCAAAATGACTTAGCCAAATCAAAGGGAATGAACCATTGAACCAAAGTTGGTTCAATGCTTCGGTTCACTTAGTCAATTCATCAAATGGTCCAAAGCTTGGTTCAAAGGAGTGGTTCAATGCAAAAGTTCAAGAGAGCCTCCCAAAGGACAAGTGCCCTTGCGGAGGGAACTTGGTCAACAAAAGCACCTTTCAGAAGGGTCATTTTCAAGGAAGCCGCAAAGGTAAGTTCTTTCATAATTTTGTTTAAGGTAGTCAAAAGACAAAGGTATAATTCCTTCAGACTTTTTGTCTGAAGGAATTCCTTTGAACAAAAAGTCTGAAGGAATTCGGAAAGGCTGCAAACAAAACTCCCACAAAGACCAAGGCAAGAAATGAATTCTTTCAGACAAAAAGTCTAAAGAAATTTGGGAAAGTCTACGAGAGAAAATCCTGAAAGAATTTTTGAAGGCCAAAGACAAAGCCAGCCGATACAATTCTTGCAGATTTTTTGTCTGCGGGAAAATGTCCATGGGAAAATTCTCGTAGGAAAGCTCTGAAGGACTCCAAAGACAAAAGGCCACTGAAGGACCCCGAAGGGTAGGTTCCCTTACGAGGGACTCTTAGCTACCAAATTAAAGGACACTTCCCCAAAGCCAAAGGGTCACCTTCCCTTCGGGAGGATACAAAACAAGAAACCCAAAGGAAGCAAGTAGCAAAAAAGGCCGAATCAAGAGAAAGCTGAAGAAATCCCAAGGGGTGACATGCCCGAAGACATCAAAGTCACGAATGATGAACTAGCCATTGGAAATTCAAATGTAGAGATGGGTGCGTGAACGTCGATTTCAAGGTTCATAAAATAGCCATTGATTTTGAAAAGCCTTAAAGAAGAGCCAAATAACTTAGCGACCCGCCAGAAGAAAGAAGCCTAAAGGCCATTTGAAGACCACCCAAAGGGAAAATACCCTTGTGAGGGGCTCTTCCTGACCCAAAGTGGATCATTTCTCAATGCTTGAAGGGTAGGTCCCCTCTAGGAAAGCTCAAACGACAAAACCGAAGGAATTGTTGAGGAAAGTGACATGCCCGTGAATGTCGAAATTGTGACAATGAAATAGCCATTGACCCTTGTAAGTTTAAATCTACGGACCCAAATGTATTCACAGGATTTAAGGCCAAGACTAGTAGGAAGTGACTAAGGAACAAAACATTGAATTGAATCAAGGACCCGATTCAATTAACCAAAAAAGGAGGAATGAGGAGGAAGGATCAGAAACATTTGTACATTAGATATGTTTTTAGAAGTAGATCACCAAGTGGACATTGAAAGATGCAAACTTTCAATAGCATGACTCATTTCTATGCATTGAAAAAAGCAAAATGGGTAAATGCCCCTAAATTATACCATGCCTTCTTAACAAAATTTGATGCAACATGATGTGTTACTATTCCCAAGTCCTTCTTGAAGAGGCTATATAAGGGACTCTCTTGTTATTGTAAAACGGATCTCTCTCTGATGATCAGAAATGAAACTCTACCTAAATTGAAAGGCATTACTGAGACTTTGAGCTCAGATTGTTGATCATATTTTGTTATTGGAATAAGAAATCAAGTGACTTTTTAGACTTTATGTCGTGATATCTTTGTTGTTGGGGAAACTGTTCTTATGTCTTTTTCCTTAATATATTTTCTATTCCTTTAATTCAACAAGTAAAATTAGTGAAAGTAGTCAGGAAGGTGTCGTGAAGCCAACTATGGAGAGACTTTGTGCCCCCATAATTGCCTTTAGTGTGTTTTCTTTTTGTTTCTATTTAAAGGACCCTGGGATGACTTTGTGCCCTCATTGTCCTTCGTATCTCACTCTTGGCCAATTCAGGTGGAGGCTTTGTGCTACATCTCAATTTGTTAGTTACTACGTCCTTGGTTACATTCTGTAATTACTACGAGTATTCTTGTGGTTTATTGAATAGTACTTCTAAAAGAAGAGGAGTGCTTTTTGTCATTTCCCTTTAGATTTTTCCTTTGATTTGAATGCATCATCTCTGAAGAAAGATGGATGGTTTATCCTACCCTCGAGTATTATTTTCTATATATATATATATATATATATATATATATATATATATATATATATATATATATATATATATATATATATATATATAGCATATCTATAGGGAACCTCCCCTTGATGAGAGGAGAGATTAGTCCCCTTTTGATGTGGTAAACCTACACATTTGGATGACCAATCTTCCTACTTTGGCTGATTAGACCTATTTTATTTATCAGTACGCTGATCAAGAAAATATTCAACCAACAATACCCTTCATTTACAATAGGTCACCATTCCTTTGTTCAATACATGATCTATTGATGGTAAGACTCTCAAGGGATTCATATGTTAGTAGTTATTTCTCTTTCTTAGTTTATATATGTAAAAATATAAAAATAATAAAATATTCCAAAAAATACCAAAAATCAAGACCTATGTATGATTTATTTACTTTGTCATAAATTTGTTCATCTCTGCATAGTATCTTAGTACTTATTTCAGTGAATTTTATGTCACATATGCTTCACCAGTGTACATGAGTGACTACAAATTACATATAAAATCATTTCTATATCTAATTACATGTGATATCACTATCACACACATAGAAACTATAAATAGACAACAATGCTCTATTGGATAAGACCACACTACTTTAGTGTCCATCCTACCATTGTTGTCCCAATGAGATCAAAATGAAACTACTTAATTCTAGACCATACACAAACTTCATACAACATTTACATTTACCAACTAGATCACTGGGGACATCCTATACATAGGTTTTATCCTTCTTTACCTATCTTATCTTAATCACAACTGAGTTCTTTACATAACATCAAATATATCGATGTTGCTCACTCACTAACATATTTATATACTACTAGTTATCTCAATTATTGAATCTACTCATGTTACAACTTAGCTCTTGTTGATCAATTACATATTATCATGCATATTTTTCATGTTACCTTCCTAGCTTTGTGTCTTATATGTATTCTCTATTTTCCTTGACAAAATTTGAATGTGTCACATACATGTGGTTCTAAGTATTTATTATATATTTATATGCAAGTAAGGATTTTGAACATGTCATTATGTGTGTATTCTATGCATGTGTAAACATTTGAAAAAGTTATCATATGTGGCTCTAAGCCTTCAATGTTTGATTATATGTGTGTGAGGACATTTATACATGTCCTTGTGTGTGATTCCATTTATGTGAGTGACATTCTAACATGTCCTTTGTATGAGGTCCCTTGGCCTTATATTGAGTGTTTTGTGTGATTTGCATGTACTCTTTATTGATGTGTGTCATGGCCATGACACTTGCTTATCCATTTACTCAATTTTTGATGCCATGAGGGACCTCATGCATCTTTTTAGCCATTTTGATGTCATGATCGATATCATGCATCCCTCCCTAAGTAATTTTATTTGACATCATATACCCAATTTGATCAGTTATTTGTGTGCTTAATTGCTAACATATATCTAGAAAATTTTAATATGAATATTTATTCCTACATGAAACTAACATTACTATTATGCTCAATCATCTATATAATGGTAACATTATTCTCCATATTTTAATTATTACTCAAATTTATAATTTTCTATCATAACAATCTATCACATAACACTTTTTCCTTCGAGTAAAGTTATTTCACAAGTTGAACAACTCACCTCAAAAAAAGGGGCATTCACAAAGGTTTGTCTTAAAGACTAGAATTCCCAGATTAGCACACAAACATAATATTATAGGTATTACATAGATGGCATAGTTTTGGTCTCATAAAATACATATAAAGTGATTTTGGACATGAGCACTCTATTGGATAAGAGAGTACTACTCTAGTGTCCATCACCCCATTGTCCAAATGCTACAAAACAAAAATTTCTATAACTTCTTTAAATCTCAATTTACCTAGTGTAGTATGCAACAATTTTATAACATGTGTTTCTAGAATTACTCATATTTATTCAGATTGGGAGCATCATGAATGACATGTTGTTGTGGACAACACATGGCCTCCTTATTGCTTAGTTTTGCACCAATTTCACAAATAAAATGATAATCCATGTCATTCTCCATACTATATACACCAGACCCAAATTATACTAAGTTTTTACACCATAACTGAACCTTATTCCATCTACAATAGTTGGTTCTCCTTTTGCACCAAATAATCTATTAGGACTTATATAGGGATTAAAAATCACTTCACTACTTTAGGTATGTAATGATGGAGTCAAACACAACTTAAGTTCTTAATCACACTGACCTATAGATGAGGATTGGGACATGCACAATCCAATCCAAGATATTCAACATAAATGAAACCACCAAGGGTCTAAACCTCTATAGTCACCATTTTTGCACCAGAAAAACATACCCAATCAACCTCATTATTCACTAGTTTATTGTCATTACTTTTTGATATCCATCTTAAGTAAATAATGATATTACATATGTTTCATTGTAGATTTGTATGAAGCACAGTTCAACAATATGGCATACATTTAGAACTATACATCACAAGTAAGTTCAAGTACACACTTTTCCTTTTAATCTATCAATTTTAATTTGATACATTAATAAAATAAAAGGGGCACAAATGTAGACACATAAATAAATAATTAAGCTAAAAGAGTGCACTTGTGACCACTCTTTTTACACTCTTATCTCATGACCTATCCTGGGCCCTTTTGATCACTTTTGATCACTTTGTGCGAGGAAGACTCACTCTTATAATTGATTGGTGACCCAAAAATTCACTTATTTCTTATGTTATCAGTCCCAACCATCACTTAGGCTATTACATACCCCTAACATCATTGTTTCTCACCATTAGATAACAACACCCCATTGGATAGGAGTGCATAGCTCTGTTGTCCAAGTCCCCTTTGTCTTCCCACCAAATAACAACTAATTTGAAAAAATCAAAGTTATGAAAATGTTCGCCCATTTGAAAGAATTCCAAAAATACTACTATATGATCACACTTCAAACCATTTTTCACATAAGAGAATCCCACACTAAAATCACTAGATTTCTAATTACACATTGAGAGAAAAACCCCTATTTATCCTAATTTTAAGTACATACATGCATATTAGACTAGATATAAAGTCTTGTTACACCTCCAAGGTCACAAGCCATGGTTAAGATACTTAATCACACTAGGATTGCACCAACATCTAACATATTGCACTAGTTATTCACATACCACCGTAGCTTGGGATAACTACATAAAGTTTGATCCCTCTTTAGAGTATTGGTATGTAGGTAATGCTCAACACATCAGGTGTTGAGGTCATGCCTAAATTTAACCATTGATCCCTTTCTATTTAATTGATTTACATTGGTATTCACATGTCAAAGAACTAGGGTTTTAAAGAGGAAAATTAACACATAGTGATCTTATTAATTGATTGAAAACTCATGACTGGGATACATAACATATAGATGAAGGTGAACATAACCTAGAAATATTATATCTTCATTATCTGCAAGACATGGCTGGCCTCACTAAGGACATGAATGGCTTACTCTCTTGTCCAGCCAAGGGCATTATTGTCTAGAGTTCTTGCCACCTCCAAATCCTACTTCACAGTAAAAAACATAGTCATCCTACCAGTTTCATCTCTTGAGTCATTCTACACCACTATTTTTTAGCTAAGTTCATATTTTCTATTGCACTTTTTATATTTAGTAAATTTCCAAATTTAGAAAGTTTTAAATTATTAAATGATTAATATTTATAGTATTATTATTATTGATTTTGCATAGTATTTTATCACTTATGATGATCTATATATTATAGGTTTTTCTCAAAATTGATAAAATAGTTATGTGAAAAACCATGTAACTTTCCAATCTCACTGAAAAAAGATAATAATGTTTATTGCATCACTAGTCTTCTTACAAGCCAAAAAATGTGACATCTTTAAAATCTATCAACTAAAAAAAATACCGAGTTATTTCCTCTCTACATTCTAGATGACCCTAAAATAAAATCCATTCTTATATCCTCCAAAGGTCTTTGAAATAGAGGTTGATATAACCCTACATTTTGAATTTTCCCTTTAACTAGCTAACAAATTCTACACTCTTGAACATTTTTTGTACATATGTACTAATCTACGGTGAAAAATTATTTTCCACTACATGTGTTATTGTCTTATCATACCTAAAATGACCTACCAAAACTCCACTATGCTTCTTCATCATCAAATACTCTCTCATTGAACCTATAGTTATACACAATTATCTTTCTTTGAACAATAAACCTTCTTGAACAAAATAATATAACCATGGTGTCTTGTTACCATTAATTGGTTTTGCACATACCTTCTATTTTTATTGAAAATCTTCATCATTTACATATTGTTCCTTCTTAATATCAAATTCTATGACTTACACTCTCAATTCATTCAACAATATCTCTATGGCTCAATGCCTTTACAACTATATTTAACTTTCTACTCTTATGTTATCAACAAAAATAAATAGTTTTTTAGGAATTTGACCCAATCCATTTTTCATTGATTCAACTTACTATGAGTATTTATGAAATATAAAGTCTAATGATCTGTATACAAAACAAAATCCTTAAGCAATAAATAATGTCTCCACTTCTTGAGTGATATCACAATTGCATAGGAATCCTAACCACATATTAAATACTTGATCTAGAATATGTGATAGGGTTTCCTTATTGACGTAATATTGTACCTATTTTTATGACACTAGCATCACAATATACTTGACATCATTTACCAAAATTTGGTAATTATACAATTGGTTGCTTATTAAATTTCTTCTTTAATTTTTGAAAACTCAGTTTTTGAAAAATCATTTCTATCCTTCCACATTACCTATGGAATCAATGTGCACATTGCATTAAATTTTTTAATGAACTTCCTATTACAACTTTCCAATCCATGAAAACTACATGCCTCAAATGTATTATGCGGTGATGACCAATATAGTATAGCTCACACCTTATCTAGATCCATATTCAAACCTTATTAGGGAATCCCAAAGCCCAAGTATACCATTTATTTCTACATAAAATTGACTTTTTTCAAATTCACGAGTAAATTTTTATCTTGTAACTTCTCTAGTACTTTGCTCAAATATCAAAAGTGTTCTTCATTCATCATACTAAAATACAATATGCCATCAAGATAAATGTTATAATAGGCCATAACTCTAATATCATGTCAAAATAGGCCATAGATTTGATAAGAATGAAACATGATTTATCAGAATGAGCCATGATCTAGAACTTGTGAGATTCAAACACACTACACTCTTAACATGCGAAAAGAGAGATTCTTGTTTTAAAATAAGAACTAAACACGAGCATAATAATGGCTTGTTTTTAGAATTAATAAAAATGATATAGGATTAGTTTGAGGACAAATACATATATAGGAATAAGAGGTAGAGTGTGCATCGAGCCATAGTGGAGTGGTCACCCCACCCACTCATAGTGGAGTGTGCACCCACTCATAGTGGAGTGATGACCTAACCCACTCATAATGGGGTGTGAACCCACTCATAATAGAGTGATGACCTCACCCACTCATAATAGGTGTGAGTGGGTGGGGTCACCTCTCCATTATGGCTTGGTGCACACTCCACCTCTTATTCATATACATGTACCTCTCCTCAAGCTAATCCTAGATCATTCTATCAATAAGATAATTTTTATTTATTATGAATATAAATTATTATTGTTCTCATATATGGTTCCTCTTTTATGACAATACTCTCTCTTTTTATATGTTAAGAGTTTAGTGTGTTCAAATCTCACCAATTCTTAATTGTAACTCATTTTGATAGATTGTGGCTCATTCTTATCATATCTATGGCCTATTATAACATGGTATCAAAGCTATGGCCTATTCTAACATGGTATCAAATCCATGATCTATTCTGATATGGTATCAGAGTGGGTTCTAGTAAATAAGCACCTTATTTTATTGTATTGTATTTTAAAATAGAGGATTTATGAAAAGCAAAATTAAATACTTAAGATTCCAAAATACAATGTAGAAACACATTGGCTGATAAGTGACTTGCACAACCACTTACAAAAATACCTTATCCCTCATTTTTTTAATTCTTCAGATCATCTAACGATGCAAGGGAAGAGCATACTCAAAGAATAGAGGATCTATGATAGGTAAATTCAAATACTCAAGATTATAAATTAAAATATAATAGAATAAGGTGTTCTTTTATTAGAACCCACTTTGATACCATATCAAAATATGCCATAGCTATGATACTATGTTAGAATAGGCCATAGCTTTGATACCATGTCAAAATGAGCCATGATTGAGAATTGATGAGATTCAGACACACTAAACTCTTAACATGTGAAAAGAGAGTCTTGTTGTAAAAGAGGTACCAAAAAATGAGAAAAATAATATCTTGTATATTAATTAATTAAATATTAAATTGAGGAGAAGTGCATATATAATAATAAGATGTGTAGTGTGAATCAAACCATAGTGGAGTGGTGACCTCACCCACTCATAGTGGGATGTGCACCCACTCATTAGTGGAGTGATGACTTCACCAACATATAGTGGAGTGATGACCTCATTATTACTATAAATGACCTTATTATTACACCTAATCAAGCTAAATACATGTGTGGGGAAAATCATAAAATGGATTAAAAAACCTACACAAACACTTCTTTTAAGCATAACTTAGGTGGATAGAACAATTAGGTCATGAAAATAAGGCCTAATTAGGTACCCAAGTACATCGAAAATACCCCAATAAGAATAGAGAGAAGCTCCCCCCAATAATATGAATAATTTTTATGACAAGATCATCTACTTGAATATTGAAGAAGGTGCATACACATCAAATAATGTTTCTTCCCTTTGTAAGAGGAAGAAAATTGCTTTGAAAATCTATCCATTTTGCAATAGAATATGAAGGTATAATATACATATCTTTGTAATTAGTAAAAATATAGAGTGTGGCATAGTTTTGGACAGATCACACACTAAAACTAAAACTAATTCCACTAAATTAGCCATGTTAGAAGAAAGAGATAGAACATTCACTAAAAAATGGCCATGTGAAGTGGAGAACATGGATCAATAACCATAAAAACCATGTCAAGAGAAGGACATGGGACATTCATTGAAATAATGTCCATGTGAAGTGGAGAGAATGTCTCAACAACCCTCAATACCAAGGTATAAAAAGGACATGGATCATTTATTAAAAGAATGTTAATGTGTAGTGGAGAGCATGACTCAACAACCTTCAAAACTAAAAAATGAGGGCCTAAAAGAAATGGTGGATCATTAATGATCACTTAAAAAGTGGAGGTGCGACAACACAATAGGGGCACTCCCATCAAAAGAGACAAGATAATTAACTGAAGTAAAAATATGTGATGGCTCTATAAAAGTAAGAGAAACATTCTCTATAAGAATAAAAGTAGAGTCTGTAAAAAGATGTCTCGGGTCTAGCATAAATTCGTCCCAAAAGGGTGGCTTTTCAAAAAGAAGAGAAATGATAGATAAGAAAGTTTCATTACAAGAAATAATAGGAGTAATGATAATATTAGAATAAAAGTCTCCAAAAATATCTTAAATACCACTCCAAATAGTATGAGGATGAGGACACCTTGTGTGCTCTAAATGGTGGTATTGATCCATGGAAACATACATCAATAAGTGACAAAAAATAATGTCACATGAATTGAGCCAGTCATTATACTAAATTAAGTCAGTGGGATCAGTAAATTTTCCATATATAAATGGGGAAAGGCCATGTTCAATACATAAATGTTCCATGCATAGATGCCATGGTGCATAATTTATCCTACTGAGAAGAAATAGTGGAGATGAATCTTTCATCAAAGTGGTATCTGAACATATCTCTCAAATAGAAAATTAAAGAAAATATTGATGAAGAACTCAAATTTGAATGAGTGCTTCAAATCCACTACTTGATCATTGAAGATAGATGTTGAAGATATCAGATGATAATACTGCCAAGTGAAGTGTTGAAAGTACAAAAAAACACATCAAGAATGCCATCAACTATTTAAAGTAGATGCAAGAGAGAAAAAGGCATAATGAACCCACCATGAAACTATCAACAATAACCCCCCAAGGTTACATAGGTTTGGCACTTTATATTTTAGTTTGTATACAATTGGAACTTTTTAGTGCATATACAATCAACACTTTATATTAGGTGCATCTACAATTTTTACATGTTCTGGTAGAACTTGAAAAAATTATACTTGAAAAAAAACACTACAAGATCCCCTAAAAATGCATCCAAAAATGAGATAAATTTTACAATAGTGGCACAAGTGACAATGCATACTCAGAAAATGAATGTTGCACTCAATTGAAAATGCATCCACAAATGAGAGCAATATGTGCAATAGTGGCATAAGTGACAACGTGGGGTTATGGATAGTTTTAAAAAACCACGTGCTAAATAATCTCATTTCATGAAAAATATATTTGAAATGAAGTTAGATAAACTTTAAATTAGGAAATTGCGTAAAAAAATATGTAGTTTCAAAAAATGACACCCAAAATGAAGTCTAGTTGAGCAAGAATGGGCCTCTAAAAATCAGGTCATAGATTAGAAGTCTAGGCCATGAATTATCAAGCCAAAGTGGTAGCCTGAAGTGAATCTAGGCCAAAAATTAGTAGTACGGGCCATGTGTAATATACCTAGAGAGGGGTAGAATAGTAGCATAACTAGTATAATAATAAATAGTAGTTTAGTACCACATGCATAAGAATGAGAAGTTGGGTAGATGAGAACTAGTATAAATAAAGGGGCATAGGATAGTGTAAAGCATTAAATAAGTTATTTGTAAATGAACCTTGCTAAAAGGAGGTAGCCCCCTTGAAGTGGCCTGTGATCAGAGTTATTCCTTCTGTAAAAGTAATTGTGGGTGTAATCAACATGTTTAATCAATATATGAGTGATTTTTTATCATTTAGTTAGTTTTAGGAATGAGGTTCCTAACATCAAGATGAGGTTACTCCATTCATCAATCTCTATGCACTTCACCCTCATGTTGTAATGTTTGAGTTCACATTATTTTTGTACATGCTCACATCCCAACACTAGAGGAATAAGTGGAAGCCTAAATGAATGCATGGTTGGGCATCTATTTGGTCAGAATCCTATTTTACTATGTAATTATTAGCATGTTTCAAGGCCATACCATTTTTAATGGGGATGGAAGGTAATATACCTAGAGAGGGGTAGAATAGTAACATAACTAGTAGAATAATGAATAGTAGTTTAATACCACATGCATACGAATGAAGAGTTGGGTAGATGAGAAATAGTATAAATAAAGGGTCATAGGATAGTGTAAAGCATCCAAGAAGTTATTTTTAATTGATCCTTTCTCAAAGAAGGTAACCCCCTTTTAGTAGCTCATGATCAAATTTACTCCTTCCATAAAAGTATTATGGATGTAATTAGCATGTTTAATCAATATATAAATGATTTGTTATCATTTAGTTAGTTTTCAAGAATGAGGTTCCTAACACCATGTATTATTAGTCTAGAAAAAAACTTACGTGTATGTAAACAACACATAAATCCTCAAGCAATACATAATGTAGAAATAAACTAACTAATAAGTGACCTGCACAACCACTTACACAAAGACCTTATTTTTTGTTCTTTTCTGATTCTCTAGATCATCTAAGGACATGGTAGAAGAGCATACATAAATAATAGAGGATCTATGACAAGTAAAATCAAATACTTGAGATTCTAAAATATAATACAACAAAACAAAGCATTATTTTACTAGAACCCACTTTGATACCATGTCAAAATAGGCCATAGATCTAATACCATGTGAGAATAGGACATTATTTAGATACCATGTCTAAATGAGTCATGATCTATAAAAATAAGCCATAATTGAGAACTAATGAGATTCAAACACACTAGACTCTTAACATGCAAAAAGAGAGAGTCGCGTTATAAAAGAGGAACAAAAAAATGAGCAGAATAATAACTTGTATATTAATTGATCAAATATTAGCTTGATAAGTACATGTCTAGGAATAAGAGGTGGAGTGTGCACTAAGCCATAGTGGAGTGGTGATCCCACCCACTCATAGTGTGGTATGCACCCATTCATAATGTAATGATGACCTTAATCACTCATAGCAGAGTACCCACTCATTAGTGGGGTGATGACCTCACCCACTTAGAGTGGAGTGATGAACTCATTATTACCATTTAATGACCTCATTATTACACCTAATCAAGATAAATACATGTGTAGGAAAAAACCATAAAATGGAATAAAAAACCTACACTAATAATACATAATGACAAACTTATCCAAAATGGTTTATTGACTTCATTCATTAGTCTCATAGATGTAATCAATGCATTAATTACCTCAAAAGACATGACCAACCACTCATATAATCCTTATTTAGTTTTGAATGTAGTCTTCTACTCATCACCCTCCGTTATGCAAATATAGTGACATCCACTCTTCAAATCAATCCTCGTGAAATATATCTATACACTCAAGCAATCCATCGTATCATTCATACGTGGCAATGAAAACTTATATTTTATGGTTATCATGTTAATGGATCTTGAATCAATGCACATTCTCCACTCTCAATTCTTTATAGGCATTAATACTATTAGTACTATTCACTATCTCAAAATTTATGTAATCATCCCTTTATCAAAGAGATCTTATTCATATTATTGTACCTCTAGATTCTATTTGGGTGTCAACCTATATGTCACTTTGTTTAGTAAACTCTAACTTGGGATCAAATCCATTTGATAACTTATAATTTGCATGGGTGGCAACCCGTATAGTATATTGATAGAAAAATTCTTTGTAAACTCACATAATGTCTCCTTCAATTTGTTAAAGAAGGGGTTATTTTATTGTTATGCTTGTGTTTACTACTTATACAGGGTTTGAGAACAATGCATATCCTACACTTTCCTTCTTTACGTATTTTAAGAATTCCTTTCCAAAAATCATCAAAACCTTTGGACCTTTGTCTTATTCTCTTTTATCCTTCAAAGGATTCAAAGTGTGTTTCACTCCATATTTCACCAATATATAGGTGTTTTCATGGCCATCTCACATTTCCTTGCAATCAAACTGCTAAGGCCTTCCAAGAAAAATATGACACATCCATGGGAATTATATCACAAATGACTTCATCCTTATATGTACCAATTTTAAAAATTACAAAACATTTCTCATTCACCAAAATACAATGTCCTTTTAACAACAATGAAACCTTATAGATTTGGATACACAATTCTCTTCAGACCAATCTTATATACCATTTATTGTGAAATAATATTATATAAACTACCACTATCAATAATTTATTTGTAGTAATTACCTCTAGACTTATAAATGGTTTTGAATAAATTATTTTTTTATTACTATTATCCTCTTTCATAGGCTTCAAAAACACCCTATTCATCATGAGAAATTATCCAGTATTTGGATCATTTATACTATGTATAGACACAACACTTTCCTCATCATCTTGTGTGATTTGAACACTAGCATTAGTTCTTTTTTACCTTTATAATACATTTTTGGACACTCAAATGCTCTGTGTCCAATCTCACCACATCTAAAACATGTACCATGGATCCAAAACCTTTACCTCATCTATATGACCATCTACTTATGAATTTTTCTCTGCCTCTTTGAGTATTAACATCATTGTGTTGTGAATACTTGACTCACCTACTTACACAAAATAACATCTACTACTTTAACCTCCTTGTCCATGCCCATACATGAATTTTCCTTTTCCCTGTACTACTCCTTTTTATTTGCATGATAACATTTATTTTGCCTTGAATGCACAATGATAGGCTTCTTCAATAAACCAAAATTTGATCATACCAAACTCATTTTGAATTTAAATATGCAATGCATTTACATACCTTGATATGTTCTTAGCATCATCTTCAACATGAACCATTTTATATAACTCTTTAGTGTAATAATTTACATTCATCTCCCTTTGTTGCAAGTTTTTAAGCTTTTTGAATCATTCACAGGGATGAATTTAACCTTCAGTTTCATGATGAATTTATTCCATGTCTTAATCTTATCTTTGAATTTACATAATATTTCAACTTGAAATGACCCCACCTCAAGGATGCATTTATTTTCAACTTTGCGCAAGTGAAATTAACTCTCTTGGGATCTTTCATACTTTTAATACTTCTCCAACTTAGCTGTCCATTCAATGAGATCTTTAGGAATCTAATTCTAGAATAACTTCCATGGTACAAATTTGGTTTAATATTCATTCTTTCAATAACTCACATAAGTTGATCTTGAGGTTCTATTAGAATTGTCTACGCATGATACATCCAAGATTGAATACTAGAATATTAAACAAACAACTTGGTTGTAATGAATTAATTCACACAAGAGCATAATAGAGATAGATTGTATTTATTGAATGGAGGTGTAAAAAACATGAGGCATGCAAATCAAATCTCTATCACTCACAACAATCACAACACACTAAGCTAATCTAGTACACTAGCATAATGGCTATATCACCAAAATGTTTACTACACAAATGGCACAAGGTCCAAGTAGTTCCACAATCCTCACTGTAATCTACAATAATCAACACAACCCACTAAGAATGCCTAAGAGGAGAGGTTTTTATATAGGCAAAAAAGAGGTATTGAGCCACATCCATTTGGAAATTAGAACACAACTCAGTTTCCAAGTGAATAGTAAACCCATGTGTAACATGCCAAGCCCCACATGTCAACATTGGTTGATAAATGAATAATGCAACCATGTTGACTATAAATAAGCATGTGCATGCGAATGTGCAACTAATGGACTCATTATTACACCTAAGTGACCTGATTATTACAACTAAGTAAGCTTAATATATATGTGTGGGAAAACCATATAATGGATAAATAAACCTACACCAGCAAGTTCATCAACCACTTCTTTTGTGTCCTAGTTTTCAAGTGCTTATTTTTCAAATTCAACATCACTTTTATCATCCATTACCACAATATCTGAGCATTACACATATCCATAGCCTCTAATTAGGGTTGCATATCTCTCATCAATCCATATAGATCAATAGGTCTCATAATTATAGTCAGTCATGAGCTCCTTTCATATAAATCGCCTCTATGTGTCATTTCCTTAAAAATTAAACTCTTCTGAATATCTTTAATTTTCTATTTTACAACTTCTACCCAAAAATCTTGCTGAAATATGTCTATAACTACTTTGTAATGATGCTCATAAATTTGGAAAGCAACATTAACTTATACGGACCAAAATTTTACTCTTATATCAAATGATGCAAGTCTTGGTTAGGGATCTCAATTAAGAGATGACTTAAACCATGCAACCCAAATAATGCACAATGGAATATGCAAATAAATGCAACAAAACATAGATATTTTATTTTATTTCAACAACAATAAATTACAATGTGCACATAATAATGATAACACAACAATCTCAAATGAGATAGAACATAACCTTCGATCTCTATCGTGATCTATATCCTTAAGCTTGCTCACTTACTCACCTACTTACTTAAGCGTAGGGGTATGTTTGTATAGGTACAAGCCCCACTTACTTACAATAATGTTTAACAACCTAATGATATTGTTAAATATTTGTAATACATCATTATGTGACACAAACATCAAATGTTCATTATAATTTTGATGCATCTCAACACATCACAAGAAAAATGTGCCCAAAATGATTTTCACACAAGACAAGTCACAAACGTCACAACCTTTCAAGGATAAGTCACAACATGTTACAACCAAAGGATTCATGAGAGATTCCTTACAAAATAATCCTTATATTTGTATTGATATGCACTAAAATTTGATATGAAGCATCATATGTTTGTGCATGGAACTTGTAAGAATTCAATGTGAAACTGGTGCCAAACTAAACAAAAACCTTCAAAACATACTTTCACAAACATTTAAAAGAAACTAAAAATTGACCCAAACCATGTGCACCATAAATGGTTATGAAATACATTATAAAGAAATAACGTGCATGCAAAGGTAGTGTAAAACAACACATAGAGATGTATGCACAACTTATGACTTGTTTAATTTGTAAAACTTATTATTTTTGACAAACTATTAGACTATGTGTTTATGGTTTATGTAAGATTATAAGTGAAACCAGATGCTATTTTATCTAATGGAGTAGAAAGAATTTGGGTTTCATACCTTTTTATTACTCTTATAGCCATAAAAATTATAGGCACTTTGTTACTAATAACATCAAGAAATCCTAAGAACCAATTAAACTTGGATTATTGGGAAAGGAGACCAGTTTAGCATTGGGTTGTCTATTATCACTCACTCTCTATGGTGGTATTCAATTATCACTCATAATGGCAGTCCCTTAGTGGGAGTTCCTAGGGTTAAGGCTCTCAATTTTTTTAGAAAAGGTAAATGTACTATTATTGATATTTTTGACAAAAAGGATTGGCCATGAGATCTTTGGCCTACTTTCAAAGCAAAGTGTGGTTTCAACAATCAATAATTCAAGTCTATTATTGAAATTTAGATGGTTGTAACTAAAAATACTTCACATGAAATTAGCATTTAAGTTCCCCCCAAATGGTGGAAATATTGGAATTGGAGTGTCTCTACACCTATGCTTTGGTATAAACCCCATCTTGGTTATCAATGGATTGCTACTAATAGTACTCCTTGGGAAATGCTCAACAGAAAATGGAACCTTAACAACACCTCTTATCATCAGAGTAAGATATTATATACCATCTAACCTACAATTATTAAACCCAAAAAATCTCACTTTTCATGGTACATTTTATTTTAGGACCTTATTTTTAGGAATATATTGTTACATATGGGGATCCTTTCTCCTAGATGCCATGCTTGTGGAAAGATTGAGTGACTTAAACACATATTTTGGTATTTTATGAGAGCTCAACAAGGATAGAAAATATCCATTCTCTTTTCATCCCTTTAGGGTACAACCTTATTCATGGCACATTGCTTCAATATTCTATTAAGCTCCCAACAATCTTCTAAAAAATCTAGCACATTTTCTACATTGAGATTATTATTCAACTTTTGAAAGATAGAAATTATGTTTTGTTCAATAAAGAGAATTTATACAAGATGTTTTCTATTGCTAATATAATTTCAATTATATCTAATGTCGCGTGATAGATTCATGTATAATAATAATATTCAACTTACATCACAACGAGAGTAGAAGCCACTTGGTTAGATAATATTTCCCCTTAGAGTGAAAATCAAAGATAAAGATAATAAATTAGTATTGTCCATTGGTGTTTGAATGGTTGAAATGTCATCAAGCTTGGAAGAGGGGATACTTTGCTGAAAACATATGCATGGAATATTTACACAAAATTATAAAGGTTAAAAACAAGGGAGTCATGGACCATCCTCAATGCCCATAGTTATACAATAAACTACCCCAAAAGTGTAAGTTATGTCAGAAGGGATGTAAGTTTATATTATGGTAAAGTGGGGATTTTTAAAGTGAAAGATTGTAAATTGGTAGTCATATTTCACTCAAACCCTATGACCACTGACCTCGTCTTACATTTTATTCACAAAGAATTAATAAACAATAATCTAATATTTTTTGTGAAGGTGATGGTAGAAAATGAGGTTTTGTGTTTCTTCATATGGTGTGGCAATGCATTATGCAGGGTGGAGACCTTAATTTTTTACGGTGAACTTGAGGTTACATTATGAAACTAAATAGATAAAATTCTCTCTGTGTTAACAATTAAAATAGAAAAGGCTTCTTCAATGAAAGACACCTCTTATATAATCTAATTGACTGATACATGATGCCATATGTAAATATATATTTCCAAGATTTCTCCATTCTCATTATCAATAAAACTAACAGTAGATATTATATTCATAACAATAATGCTTATTTATCTTTATTTGGTTAATGGAAGAAAGGTAAAATTATAACCACAACCACAAGTGATACCACTTTTGGATAGTTTATTGGCCCAGAGTTTGAATCCCCCCCTAACTTTTACGTGTTATCTCTAAGCACTATGGTAGTATAATCAAAAATCAAATCACACTTGAAATCAATGACCACTGACCCCATCTCACATTTTATTGACTAAACACTAAGAAACAACAATATGATATATTTTTTAGAGGTGATAGTGGAAAATCAACTTGTGTGTTCCTTCATATGGTGTGCCAATGTGTTATGCAGGGAAGAAACATTTCATTTCATGGTGAACTTGAGAAATGGTGAAGTGGTGAGGAAGGAAAAGGCCATACATAACATGAAATTGGTAAAATATTTCAAGGTGAGCTAGATAGTGATGGTGAGGGGCAATGACGGAGTATTTCAATGATGGACTCAAAGAAGCTTGGAAAAATACATGTATAAATTTCAATGACATATCACATATATCAATGGAATCTATAACTTACAATGAACATTTTCATTTACCCAATACACAATTTAAACATGTGTCATCTCAATTAAAACAAGGGTCGGATATCCAACATCTCCTTTAAAAACATAGAGAATGCACCATGTGTCAAATTAGATATGTATAAAACTAAATATACAAAAAACATGATTATATTAACTATATAAAACTTAATTAGAGGAATCCAAAAATAACTAGATAAAAAATGGAAAAAGGATTATTCAATGAAAGATGCCTCTTATCATGAAATAAATAATTATTTATAATGCAAATTCATTTGAGAAATACCAGATTATAGCTTACCCTATTATTGGGTTTCTTCATTTTCAATGATTTTGTGACATTTGGTATTTATAATATAACATCAAATCATAAAAAGGTTTTACATAATGAAAACATATTCTTTTTTTGTGTAGTGATGCATTCATTTGGGCCTATTCTATGTGTAGGCACTTCACATTTCATGAGATGGTTAAAAATAATAATTTATTAAGTACAAGTTGTATACAATGAGAAACTATTCAACGAAAGAGGCTTTGAATGAAATTTCGATTTCATCATATAAAGGGAAGAAGATTTTTTCCATCGACTTTTAATTAAATGAAATAGTTTTAATAATGTTCATGCTACTTGAATATTTATGGGTTCATAATTTGTTATAATTTTATGAATTGTATGATGATGTGTTGGTTGTTTTTTCAAGAAGGTTTAGCCAAGTTTTTATTGATTTTTTCAACAACACCTAAATCCTTATCTTCACATCTTTCATATAGCTCTAATATGAATATTTTGGTATTTTTTTCAGAAATCAATATTATTCATTAATTTCTCTACCAAATCAAGGCTTATTTTATTTTCATCTATGAAAATTGAACAATTCACAAATTTGAAGCTCCAAGAGCTTTTAATAAGATAACCAAAACAAGTGCTTAATACTTTGAGTATAGTCACAAAATGGACATTTGGTCAATAAAGCATCGCATGTATGTATATTGGGGTACCTAAAAGATATTCCTTGATAAAGTAAGAACTAAGCAAAGTGGGTAGGTTTGGCTCAAGGATGGATTTCCAAACCATATGAAATCTTCTACTCTTCTCCATATATGAATCACGGACTAGAGATCGCATCAAACATTAAGAGTGTTAATCATTGACAATCGAGGTTAGAACCACTCATATTCCTTGCTAGAAATAATACATAATAGGAGCATCCACATCCACTTCCAATCTTTCCATCATAACCTTAACAAAAATAAGATGGTTTTTTTTAAACCCTAGGAAATTGAGGCTGATCAACCCAAAAACCACAATTGATTGCTCTAAGATAGGGTGGGACCCCTATAAAACTCAAGGTGATGTGATGTGGGCCCTCACCATACATTAAAATTTAAGTCAATATTCGAACCCATGACCAAGGTTACCTTTACATGCTACCAAGATGAAGTGAGTTATACCTTAGGGCCTTAAAATTTAAGCTACATCCCAAAGTGCACATGGGGCTGGCCCTAGGTCTATAATGTTTGAGAGAGTGTTCCACTTGGTTCACATGGAGAACTTTGACCCTTAGCTCAAGGTGTCCCCATATCCACTTCAAAGTGTAGGTGGCATATAAAGGCCCCATACCACATACCATAGGTAAAACAAAGATTGCACTTGAGACCTAGGTGACCTAAATCATTGATCTAATCCACTCAGACTAACCCTTAGGGGATTAAAATAAGATGGAAATTTCATTAGTACAAATTTTATTGAATTACATTTTAACAAAGAAAATCGACAATCTATTACAAACACTTTTTTTTTGAAAATCTAAAGAATACATTAATTAAATAAAATTTAATTGATTATTTCATATTTAAAAACTAGGTAGTTCTATCCTCGATCCTAAACATTGAAATACTAGTGTGATGTAACATTACAAAACTACATTCATTTAAATTGTAATTTACTATTTTTATCAATAGTAGTTTGGACCAAATTATTACATAGAAAAGTTTTAAAAATAAATAATTTTAATCTGATTTGGTTTTCTCATCAAATTATGAATCTGCTATAATTTAAAAATTGAAATATTAAGAACATGAAGATAAATGTAAATAAAAGGATAGGGAATTTCTCTAACGTTTATAATGAGATTTTATTTTAAAATTTATTGGAATAAAATCTGTGTCCCATAAAGAATTCAAGTCATCAAATGTACAATGACAAAAATGTAGTAAAATTTGAATCATACTTTAGGCTGTGTTGTCCCCAAAATTTGTCACTCATTTTGGGAGAACATATGAACTATTTTGGTTCAACAAGCCAAAATTATCTCTTCCCTTCCCAAAAATTGTTCTGTGCATTCAAATTCTCCATTTTTCAAGCTTTCCAAAAATCTATAGACTCTACAGGCTTGAATCTACAGACTCTGCAAGCTCATTTCTACGGACTCCACAAGCGAGATTCTACGAACTCATTTCTAAGGACTTCGTAGGTTGATTTCTACATACTCTGTAGGAAAGGAACAAGCTCTCAACACTTAGGCAATTTCAAGGTTGGTTCAATGCCAAGGTTCAACCAAAAGGTTCATCGACAAGCTTCAAAGGAAGGATTGAACATTAAACCATTGAACCTTGAACCTAATTAGTTTAATAGGTTCAATAGGTTCAACAGGTTCAAAGGTTCAACAATATCGGTGAGCTTAAAGATTTAAGCACTTCGGCAAAGGTTCGACAAGTTTAACCACTTCAAGGTTCAACAGCTTCAAAACACTTATCAAAGAGAAGAAGGCTTGAACCATTGAACCATTTTGGTTCAAAGGTTTAATGGGTTCAATGGTTCAAAGGTTCAATGAGCAGTTGGTTCAATGCATTTTGTTTGAGAAATCAAACGACTTAGCAAAAAACAAAGGAATGAACCATTGAACCATTGAACCTTGAACCAAAAAAGGTTTAATGGGTTCAACGGTTTAAATGGGTTCAATAGGTTTAAAGAGATCAAAAGACTTAGTCAAAAAGAAGGCTTCAAAATCAAGATTAAACCATTGAACCATTGAACCAAAGTTGGTTCAATCGGTCAATTTAAGGGATTGCCCCAAAGCTGAAGGAACAAGTGCCCTTACGGAGGGCAGTGAACCAAGGCCAAGTGCCCTTATGGAGGGCAGTGAGCAAAAGTGGTTCAAAGGAGTGCCCAAAAGGAAAAAGCCTGAGAGTGGAAGCTGCCAAGTGTCAACATTCACAGTTTCTTCCTCTTATCCCATTATAACTCAGCGAAAGCTGCCAAGTGTCATCTACTAGGAAACATTATAATTTATTTCTAGAAACTGTTGAACATGCCACGTGTCCGTTATAAATCTTGATGGAAGTTGCCAAGTGTCAACATCTACAGTTTCTTCCTTTTGCTTCATTGTTAAGCAAGGACTGTGGTGGGCCCTGGGTGAGTTACTAAAGCTTGGTGAAATTTGTCAAGTGTCTGCATCTACATTTCAAGATTCTTATATGTTTCAAAGCTTCTTTCAATAAGCTTCTTTCAGAAGTCTATGGAAGGCACCAAGTGACAACTACAGAAGATTTTAATATGTTTTTCTAAATGCAACAGAATGTGCCACGTGTCCCTTGTAAAGCTCAGTAGAACCTGCCAAGTGTCAACATCCACAGTTTCTTCCTTTTGTTTCATTATTGAGTAAGGATTGTGGTGGGCCTCGGGTGAGTTACTAAAGTATGTAGAGTGCACCAAGTGTCATCATCTGTGTGAATCCAAATGAGTCCCTAATGTTTCTATAGCATTTCTAAAGCTGTAGTGGAAGCCACCACGTGTCATCTTTCGTAGGACTCTCAAAAGGTATCTAAAGCTTCTATAAGCTAAGTGGATGCCGCAAAGTGTCCTCACCTATTTCACAGTGGGAAATGCCACATGTCACTTGTTAAGATCAAAGGAAGCTCTAGACAAAGGAAGGAAGTGGATGTTTCTGGAGACTAGTTCAAAGGGATGGTTCAATCAAAAACCAAGGAAGCAATTGAACCAGGGAAGCAATTGAACCAAGGAACCAATTAAGACCACCTGAACCATTGAACTATTAAACTGTTGAATTATTAAACCGATGAATTTTCAAAGGTTCAAAGGTTCATGGTTCAATATAGTTCAAACAATCAGCAACCATTGATGTCCCCGCAGATGTCAAATTTAAGATAATGAAATATTCATCAATTTTCAAATACGGTGCAGACCCTGTGAGCAAATTCAATGACTGGCCAAAGAGATAGCCTGAGAGCTCAAATTGCACAAAAAAGGACAAAATACAGCAAGGAAAGGGGGAACAATGGAGAAAGATCAGAAATATCTGCACATGGGATATGTTTCTAGAAGGTGAAGCAGTCCACCAGGTGGACATTAGAGAGCATGAACATTCAATGGCACAGCCTATTTTTATGCATTGAGTAAAGCAAATGAACAACTACACACACATTAGGAAGAACATTAGGTGGCCCATATTTAAGATTAATTCTTGATTCTAGCATAGCCCATAGACAGAATTTAAAATGCATTAAAGGCATTGAATGCATCGTAGGCCATTTTTGTGAAAAAAAGCACCCAAGTATTTCTTGGAGCACTATATATTGGACTCTCTCTTATTGTTTTAGGGAGATCTCTCTATTATCAGAAACAAAACTCTACCCAAATTGAAAGGCATTACTGAGACTTTGAGCTTAGATTATTGATCATATTTTGTTATTTGAATAAGAAAACAAGTGACTTTTCAGACTTTGTGCTGGAATAGCTTGGTTGTTGGGGAAATTGTTCTTATGTCTATTTCCTTAATACATTTTTTCTCCATTTAATTAAATAAGCAAAATTAGTGAAATTAATTAGGAAGGTGTCCTGAAGCTGACTGTGGAGAGACTTTGTGCTGCCACAATTGTCTTTAGTTTGTCTTTTTTTTGTTTCTATGTAAAAGATCTTGGGATGAATTTGTGCCCTCATTGTCCTTTGTATTTCACTCTTTGGTAGGTGAGGTGGAGACTTTGTGCTACATTTCATCTTGCTATGTTACTGCGCCCTATTACAGTTACTTGTCACCACCTGAAAGGTTTTTGTTGTCTGCTGAACATCACTTCTGAAAGAAGAGGAGTGCCTTCTATCATTTCATCAAGATTTCTCCTTTGATTTGTGAACATCATCTTTGAAAAAGAGAGCTAGATGGTGTTATCCTTCCCCTGAGTGTTATTTTCAGCTTATTTATAGTAGATATATATATATATATATATATATATATATATATATATATATATATATATATATATATATATATATATATATATATATATATATAGTACCTTATAGTTATAGGGAACCTCCCCTTGATGAGAGGAGAGATTTGTCCACCTCTGATGTGGTAAACATGCACATTTGTCCGACCAATCTCCCTATGATGTGGTTGAAGAGACCTATTTTACTTATCAGTTAGTTGATTTACAAAATATTCACCCAACAGGCTGTAAGACTGAAGAAAACATGTAAACCCTCAAATTAGAGGCCACATAAAATTTATAATTTGAGCACGATAATATTAAATATTCTAATTTATTTGTTAGTCTAGTGTAGCTAGTTATACATTTAGCAAACCAATCTTGAATTATTTTTTCTCCACCTTGACATTAAGCTCATCAAAAGTGATATCGCTATTTATATATAATTTCATTTCCATTTAATAGATCATACATCAAATCCAATGGGCTTGTATGCAATTAAAAAAAATATGCCATGGAAAAATAGAATTTGAGTACCAACATTGGTCTGTATAGCATGATTGGTTATTTTTTACAAATTAGTAAAAATGCTTATAGCAACGAAGCTTCTAAAATGAGTATAATGGATGAGGTATATTTTGAGCTACCTCTTTATTCTAGTATATGAATCTTCATAGTGTTATGTTTCCTTGGAAGATTTAAATATTATGGGTCGATTTTATGGATATTTTGAGCTGCCTCCTTATTCTAGTATTTGAATCTTCATAGTGTTATGTTTCCTCAGAATATTTAAACATTATGGGTGAATTTGAGTACCAACATTGGTCTGTATAGCATGATTGATTATGTTTTACAAATTAGTAAAAATGCTTATAGCAACAGAGATTCTAAATTGAGTATAATGGATGAGGTATATTTTGAGCTTCCTCTTTATTCTATTATTTGAATATTCATAGTGTTATGTTTCCTCGAAAGATTTAAATATTATGGGTGGATTTTATGGTTATTTTGTGCTTCCTCCTTATTCTAGTATTTTAATCTTCATAGTGTTATGTTTCCTTAGAAGATTTAAACATTATGGGTGAATTTTATGGACAATTGGTTAATTAATGCAAATTTATTAAATAAAGTGCATTATTTTTTGATAATTAATATGTTTATGATTATGTTTAACATTAAATAAGTGTTTAGATGAAAAAGTGGAAGCACTCATCATAGAAGATATGAATGTCTAAACAAAATTATAAAGGTTCAAAATAAGGGAGTCACATTGATCCAAAACTTAGAAGTTTTGGTTGATAAATATTTCAAGAACACAAAAATAACATAGTAACAATGAATTCTATGAGAAGAGATGTTTTATTACTCAAGATCACAATACAACTCTATGCTTATCTCTGGGAAGAGATGTTTGATTTTCTATTTTAGGTTACATCTTCATTTATACAAATTTTGAAATCAGAGGAAGGATGTGGAAGGTCACCAATCTCAAGGGAGAATAAGTGGTTTGACTTCCATGATTTAAAACAATATAGAATTTGAGGAATTACTATTTTTAGAAACTTATTATTTTTAGACTGCACTACTAAAATTGAAATTTTGGTCACTTCCATTGAGTTTTTAGGGGTCAAAATTCATTAATAAAATATCATGCCATCTCACTACATTCTCCTCATTCTTAGCTTACCAATGGTTCAAATGACGAGTCAATTGGAGCTATGGTGCAAAAGTTATGGCTCCCAAAAGTTCTGTCATCAATTGGGGTGGCACTGTCACCCGAATTATCACCAAAATTATTGCCCAGTTCATTCTTCCCTCCTTGAAAATAAATGGTTCCCATTGCATCAATGTTCCTCATCAGGTATGGTAGTTGTGTCTTGATTTGATTCTCTATGATCCACTCACCTTAGTGGCTAAGCTGGCCCCTTTTGACCACTCGATAAAGCAAAATAGAGAATCCTCTTGTTATCTTCATCCAGGTGTCCACAATCTAATCCTCCTCCATTGGAGAAAAACTCTATGGATCAAGCCCATCAATTTCTAGTTGTTCTGCAATGACTGAAGTGTCTAACATAGGTGGATGGTATGGTTTGAGGAGCTCCACATTGAATATTAGATGCACACCAAGGTAGGCTGGTAGGTTCAACTCAAAAGATTTTTCTCCAATTTTTTTGGTGATGGTGTAGGGACCATATCGTAGAGGCTAAATTTTTCTGTGTGGGCTTACAAATCATTCCTTTTGAAGCTGTAACCTAACCTTGTCACCCACAATAAAATGATGTGCAATCCTATGTTTGTCATGGCATTGCTTATGATTCTAATTCATCTTCTCCAGGATTTCATGAAATTATTGTTGGATGTGTTGCATTTGTTCAATGAACTTTGTTTCTTTTGATACCTCATATCTTCCGTGAGGTGTGTATTCCATAGTGGAGAATGGAATGACTATATCAATTGGTGCCATGAGTTGGAACCTGAAGCATACTTGGATTGGACTATGCTTGGCCAAGTTATGCAGGGTCCGATTGTATCCATGTTGTATGAAAATAAGCCCCTCATCCCATATATGTGGATGTTTGGAGTGATACATCCGAATCATGCGAACAATCAAGTAGTTCACCACCTCTATCTGACCATTAGTCTATGGATGGAAGGCTATGGATTTCATCAATTTGGTATCCATCATCTTCCATAGAGTGGACCAGAAGATGCTCAAAAAATTGCTATCTTGATCTGAGACAATGGACTTGGGGAGACCAAAATGGAGCCATACATGATTAAAATATAGTTGAGCATTTTCTTCAATAGATATATTTTTCTTACAAGAAATCATGATATCCATTTTTGAAAAATGATCAACTACCACAAAAATACAATCCTTACCATGTTTTGAATTGGGAAAACCTGAGAGAAAATCCATTGAGATAGATTCCCAATGCCTGGTTGGTTCTGGAAATGACATGTACAATCCTTGCTTCTTATTTGTTGGCTTGGCTATGACACATGGGGTGCAAGATTTGGTATATATTTCCACATCCTTTCGTAAATGGGGCTAGTAGAAGTGTTTTTGAAGAACTGTCAATGTCTTTTATATACCAAAGTGTCCATCTATCCTACTAAAATGTGCTTCCCATATCATTTTCCATTGCTCTACAGCTGGAACACAAATGTGCCCCATATGACAGAGGACATTATCTTGCAAATAAAAATAAAAAACATGTTTACCTTTTTGAAGCACCTAATATGTATCAGCAAAGGTAGGATCTACTTCATACTGAGCACCCCAAGTGGTAGTCTCATGCCTGCACAGTTCAAGAACTATTATGAGTGTAGTAATTGGAGAGTGGCTCAAAAAATATACAGTCATATTTGAGATCCCATTTTTGTGTTTGATTATCAGATAGAATTGTTGAAGATATGTGGCCCACTTTTGGTGCCTCTCATTTTGTATTTTGCTCTATGTCTAGATGAATTCTGATGGTTTATGGTCAGTGTGAATGACCGTCTCTTTCCCCAAGTTGTAGTGTTTCCATTGTTTGCAAGCTTGCACAATAACATAGAGCTCTTTGTCATATGTTAGATATTTCTTGACTATATCAATGAAATTTTCACTGTGATATGAAATAGGATGGCCATGTTACATGATGATAGGTCCCATGGCATATGTAGATGTATATGTCATCAACTCAAAAGGTTGATGCAAATTTGGCAAGGCAAGAATAGGGGCTAAGCAAAGTCTATTCTTCAAATTCTCAAATGCCCTTTGTTGTATTTCACCCCACTAAAATGTAGCTTTAATTCCTCCTTTAGTCACTTGGGTTAGTGACCAAGAAACATGTGAAAATCCAAGAACAAACCTGTGATAAAAATTTGCAAGACCCAAAAAGTTGTGAAGTTCTGTGAGGGTCCTTAGTGTGGGCCATTCTTGAATAACTTGAATCTTTTTTGGATCAACATGGATGCCTTCCTCATTCACAATGTACCTAAGGTACTAAATTATTGTCATCTCAAATGTGCATTTATTGAGATTTGCATACAACTTTTTTTCCCAAAGCTTTGAATCACCTTAAGAACATGTTGTAGATGTTCCTCCCATGTTCTGTTGTAGATGAGTATGTCATCTAGGTGGACAAGTATGAATGAGTTGGTGAAGGGTCATAATATGTCATCCATCATCCTCATGAAGGTTTCAGGTGTGTTTGTTAAGCTGAAAGGCATAACCAACCATTTAAAGAGCCCCTCTTTAGATTTTAATGCACTCTTCCAAAAATTGGTTGGATCAATGGGAATTTGGTGATAGCCAGATTTGAGATCAATTTTGGTGAAGAAATTCAAACCATGGAGTTGGTCTAATAGGTCATCAATCTTGGGGAGAGGGTAGTGATTTTTCACAGTGATTTTATTCAGGGCTCGATAGTTAATGCAAACCCTCCATGTTCCATCTTTCTTTGGTGCCAAGAAAATTGGGTTACCATAGGGTGAAGAGCTTGGCTGATGTAACCCTTTTGGATCAATTCTTGAATCTATCTTTTTATCTCATCATTCTCTAAAAATTATTTGTGATACATAGGACTGTTAGGCAAATGTGATCCTGGGATCAAATCAATTGAATGTTGTACCTGGCAATGCAGTGGAATACCTATGGGTGACTTGAATAAGTCATCATATTCTCCTATGATTCATCCTATCTACTTTTGTTATTGTGTTTATTGTGTAGTCAGGACTACAACATCGACCTTCTTGGATTTCTATGGTTTGACCACCATGAGAAGAAATTGCTTTGTCTTCTCCACCAATATCTTACATTGCTTAGCACTGATTAGGGAGACAAATGTGGGAGGTGGTACCTCTGGTACCCTATAGCACCATGTTCCTAGAGTGAGGGTGATTCTTTAGGTTTGTGATTCATAGATGCAATGTTGCTCATAGATGAACAACTGACCAAGAATTACATCACAAACATCTAGATTGACCACATCACACAAGACTTCATCTTGGAAAGGTTTTATTGCATATGAAAGAAGACACTGATGGGTGACACAAAGGTCTCTCTTTGGGCTCAACCATCCAATATTATATGGGTTTAGATGAGGCTTCATGGATAGATTTAGAATTTTCACAACTTTAGTAGAGATTAAATTCTTTTGACTCCCATTATCAAGAATGAAATGTAGAGGCTTACCTTTTACCCATAATTTGGAGTGAAACAATCTTTCCTTATCATTTGGCCTCTATTCACAGGTCTATGATGAAGTGATGATGGTGTTGGGCTCATCATCTACAATTTCTTCTTCATCCTCTTCGGCTGTAGGTTGGGTATGAGATAGAGTAGTAGATGTTGAGTATTGTGACTCAAAAAGTAGTGACTTGATGGCTCAACATTATTCTTTGGAGTGAGTTACATTTTTGTGGTAATCCCATTTTTAAGTCTTCCCCTTGTGGGGTTTCTTATCTTGAAACTCCTTTTACTTCCAATTTTGGCCTCTTATTTGACCTTCCTTGTCACTTTTCCATTTTGAGGGCTGACTCTTCGTATTCTTTCTACCATGCTTTTGCTCAATCTTCACTGCAAACTTGTATGCCTCACTGAAGGTTTCCAAATTTGAAGAGTTCTATTTCCCCCCATATGTACCATTATAGTCCACCACAATATTTTAGAGTCTTATATTTCTCACTTTCTTGGATGCCCAATCTTGTAGACAAAAAATGAAAAATGTCTGTGTAATCTTGAATAGATTGGTCCTTACCTTGGCGAAGTTGTTGCCATTATATGTACAGATAATCATATGCTCCAATGGGATAGTATTATTCTTTCACCGCTTCTAAAAAATCATCCCAGGTAGGTTCCACCTCAAGGCCAATGTCATCTATAATGAACCTCTTTTTGTACACTTCCCACCAATTTTTCATGGGCACTGATGCTTTCAAAAGAGCAAAAGTGATCTTTTCTCCATCGGTGAATTTATTTATAGAGAAGTAGGAAGAGAATTGATCCAACCAATTTTATAATACATCAGCATTGATTTTGCCTTCAAATGTATGATTATCAAAATTCACCTGAACTTTGAAGGGTGTTGGGGCACTGAAAGGATGTTCCATGGATGAGGAGCTAGGAAGTGCAACTGACGAGCAAAAATTTCCCATTGAGAGTTGTTGAATAATTTGGGCAAATTATTGCAGCATCTCTGCTTGTTTCCATTAGAGGGATTCATTCACCATTTCCTTGAAAGGATCAGATGTCTTAGTGTTGTCTACCATTTGAAGTCATTTGGAGCAAATAGGTGGATAGTTTGGAAGCTCTGTTGTTTTCCACCCAAGCTTCTTGTAGCCTGACCTTGTCTTTAGAATCATACACTCTTAAGACAAAATGCTCTGATACCACTGATCTAAAACTTAGAAGTTATGGTTGATAAATATTTCAAGAACATGGAAATAACATAGTAACAATGAATTCTCTGAGAAGAGATGTTTTATTACTCAAGATCGCAATATAAATATATGCTTTTCTCTGGGAAGAGATGTCTGCTTTTCCATTTTGGGTTACCTCTTCATTTATATACATTTTGAAAGTAGGGGGAGGATGTGGAAGGCCACCAATCTCAAAGGAGATTAGGTGGTTTGAATTCCATGATTTAAAATAATACATAATTCAAGGAATTACTATTTTTAGAAACTTATTATTTTTAGACTGCACTACTAAAATTGAAATTTGGGGCACTTTAATTGGGTTTTTGGGTTCAAACTTCATTAAAAAAAGCTCATGCCATTTCAATGCATTCTCCTCATTCTTAGCTTTTAGACTGTTCAAATGGAGAGTCAATTGGAGATATGGTGAAAAATTTATGGCTCCCAAAAGTTTTGTCATCAATTAGGGTGGAACTGTCACCCAAATTATCACCTGAATTGTTGCCTAGATCATTCCTCCCTCCTTGAAAAGCAATGGTCCATATTGCATCAATATTACTCATCAGGTGTGGTAGTTGTGTCTTGATTTGATTCTATATGAGCCACTCACCTTGGTGGCTAAGCTGGCCCTTTTTGACTACCTGATAAAGCAAAATAGAGTGTCCTCTTGTTGTCTTCATCTAGGTGTCCACAATCTGATCCTCCTCTACTGGAGAAAAACCCTGTGGATCAAGATCATCAATGTCTAGTTGCTCTGTTATGACTAAAGTGTCTAATAGAGGTGGATGATATGGTTTGAGGAGATCCACATTGAATATTGGATGCAAACCAAGGTAGGCTGGTAGGTTCAACTCAAAAGCATTTTCTTCAAATTTTCTGGTGATGGTGTAGGGACCATATCACAGAGGCCAAATTTTTTTGTGTGGGCCTACAAGACATTCCTTCTAAAGCCACAACCAAACCTTATCACCCATAGAAAAATGGTGTGCAATCCTATGCTTGTCATGGCATTGCTTATACTTCTGATTCATCTTCTCCAAGATGTCATAAACTTGTTGTTGGATGTATTGCATTTGTTCAATGAACTTTGTTGCTTTTACTACCTCATATCTTCCATGAGGTGTGTATTCCATGGTGGAGAATGGAAAAAATATATCAATTAATGCCATGGGTTGGAACCCAAAGCATACTTGGAATAGATTATGCTTGGTCGAGCTATGTAGGGCCTGATTGTATCCATGTTGTATGAAAAGAAGCCCCTCATCCCATGTGTGTGGGTGTTTGGAGTGATACATTTGCATCATGTGAATAATCAAGCAGTTTACCACCTTTGTCTGACCATCAGTCTATGGATGTAAGCCTATATATTTCATCAATTTGGTATCCATCATCTTCCATAGAGTAGACCAGAAGATGCTTAAGAACCTGCTATCTCGATCTGAGATAATGGACTTGGGCAGACCAAAATGGATCCATACATGACCAAAATATAGTTGAGCAGTTTCTTCAGTAGATATATTTTTCTTACAAGCAATCATGATAGCCATTTTTGAAAAATGATCAAATACCACAAAAATATAGTCCTTACCATGTTTTGAAGTGGGAAAACATGAGAAAAAATCCATTGAGATAGATTCCCAAGGCCTGGTTGGCTCTGGCAATGGCATGCATAATCCTTACTTCTTATTTGTTGGCTTGGCTATCACACATGGGGTGCAATATTTGAGATATATTTCCACATCCTTTTACATATGGGGCTAGTAGAAGTATTTTTGAATAACTACCAATGTCTTTTCTATACCAAAGTGTCCAGCTGTCCTATTGAAATGTGCTTCCCATATCATCTTCTGTTGCTCTTTATCTAGAACACAGATGTGCCCCATATGATAGAAGACATTATCTTGAAAATATAAATTAGAAACATGTTTACCTTTTTGAAGCACCTAATATGTATCAGCAAAGGTAAGATCTACTTCATACAAAGCACCCCAAGTGGTAGTCATGTTCGCATAGGTTAAGAACTATTGTGAGTGCAGTAATTGGTGGGCGGCTCAGACAATCTATAGTCATATTTGAGCTCCCCTTTTTTTTTTTGATTATCATATGGAATTTTTGATGATATGTGGTCCACTTTTAGTGCCTCTCATTTCATAGTTTGCTTTTTCTGGATGAATTCCAATAGTCTATGGTTAGTGTGGATGACCGTCTCTTTCCCCAATATATACTGTTTCCATTATTTTCAAGCTTGCATAATGGCATAGAGCTCCTTATCATATGTCAAATATTTCTTGATTGTATCAGTGAAAGTTTTACTATGATATGCAACAAGATGGCCATGTTGCATGATGATAGCTTCCATAGCATATTCAGATACATCTGTCATCAACTCAAAAGGTTAATGAAAATCTAGAAAGACAATAATAAGAGCTGAGCAAAGTCTATTCTTCAAATTCTAAAATTCCCTTTATTGTATTTTAACCCACTAAAATGTAGCTTTATCTCCTCCTTTAGTCACTTGGGTTAGTGACCAAGCAACATGTGAAAATCTAGGAACAAACCTGTGATAGAAATTTGCAAGACCTAAGAAGATGTGAAGTTTTATGAGGGTCCTTGGTGTGGGCCATTCTTGAATAATCTAAATCTTTTTTGGATCAACATGGACCCCTTCCTCATTCAAAACATAACCAAGGTATTGAATTTTTTCCATCCCAAATGTGCATTTGTCAAGATTTGCATACAACTTGTGCTCCTGAAGAGTTTGAAGCACCTTACGAACATGTTGTAGATGTTTCTCCCATGTTCTACTATAGATGAGTATGTCATCTAGGTAGACAACCATGAATGAGTTGGTGAAGGGTCATAAGATGTCATCCATCATCCTCATAAAATTTACAAGTGCGTTAGTTAAGCCAAAAGGCATAACTAACCATTCAAAGAGCGCCTCCTTAGATTTAAATGCAGTCTTGTAGAAATCAATGGGATCGATGGGAATTTGGTGATATCCAGATTTGAGATCAATTTTGGTGAAGAACTTCATACCATAGAGTTGGTCTAGCAAGTCATCAATCTTGGGGAGAGGGTAGCAATTCTTCACAGTGATTTTATTTAGGGCTTGATAGTCAATGCAAAGCCTCCATGTTCCATATTTCTTTGGTGTCAAGACAATTGGGCTACCACAGGGTGAAGAGATTGGATTGATGTGACCCTTTTGGATCAATTCTTGAATCTATCTTTTTATCTCATCATTCTTCAAAACTAATCTATGATACATAGGACTATTAGGCCAAGGTGATCTTGGGATTAAATTGATAGAATGTTTTACCTAGAAATGCAGTGGAACTCTTGTGGGTGACTTGAATAATTCATCATATTATCCTATGATTCTTCCTATCTACTTCTATTATTGTGTTGATTGTGTAGTCAGGACTACAACATCTTCCTTCTTGGATTTCTATGGTTTGACTACCATGAGAATGAATTACTTTGTCTTCTCCACCAATCTCTTACATTACTTGGCACTGATTAGGGAGATAGATGTGGGATGTGGTAACTTTGGTACCCTATAGTGCCATGTTATAAGAGTGAGGGTGATTGTTTAAGTTCATGATTCATAGATGCCATGTTGCTCATACATGAATGAATGACCAAGGAGTACATCATAAACATCTAGATTGATCACATCACACAAGACTTCATCTTGGAAAGGTTTTATTGCATATGAAAGAAGACACTGATGGGTGACATGAAGGTCTCTCCCTGGGCTCAACCATTTAATACTATATGGATTTGGATGAGGCTTCATAGATATATCTAGACTTTTCACAACTTTAGTAGAGATTAAATTCTTTTGACTCCCACTATCAAGAATGAAATATAGAGGCTTATCTTTTACCCATAATTTAGAGTGAAATAATATTTCCTTGTCATCTGGCCTTTCCTCATAGGTTCGTGATGAAGTGATGATGGTGTCAGGATCAACATTTATAATTTCTTCTTCATCCTCTTTGACTATAGGTTAGGTATGAGACATGTCGAGTATTGTCACTCAGAAAGTAGTGACTTAATGGCTCAACATTTGTCTTTGGAGTGAGTTTCAATTTTATGGTAATCACACCATTTTCAAGCCTTCCCCTTCTGGGGTTTCTTATATTGAAATTCCTTTTGCTTCCAAGTTTGGCTTCTTGTTTGAACTTCCTTGTCACTTTTCCATTTTGAGGGCTAACTCTTCGTATTTTTTCTACCATGCTTCTACTCAATATTCACTGCAAACTTGTATGCCTCACCGAGGGTTTCCAAATTGAAGAGTTCCATTTCCCCTTGTATGTACCATTGTAGTCCACCATGATATTTGAGAGTCTTATGTTTCTCACTTTCTTGGATGCCCAATATTACAAACAAAGAATGAAAAATGTCTGTGTAATCTTGAACATATTGGTCTTTACCTTGGTAAAGTTATTGCCATTGTATGTACAGATCATCATATGCTCCAATGGGACAGTATTCTTCTTTCACCACTTCTACGAAATCATCCCAGGTAGGTTCTGCCTCAAGGCCAATGCCATCTGTACTGAACCTCTTTTTGTACACTTCCCACCAATTTTTCATGGGCAATGATGCTTTCAAAAGAGCAAAAGTGATCTTTTCTCCAACGGTGAATTTATTTACAAAGAAGAAGGAAGATAATTGATCCAACTAATTTTTTACTGTATCAGCATTGATTTTGCCTTCAAATGTAGGAATATTAAAATTCACCTAAACCTTGAAGGGTGTTGGGGCACTGAAAGGATGTTCCATGGATGAGGAGCCAAGAAGTGCAGTTGAGGATCCAGAATTTCCCATTAAGAGTTGTTGAAGAATTTGGGTAAATTATTGTAGCATCTGTGCTTATTTACATTAGAGGGATTCAATCACCATTTCCTTGAAAGGATCAGATGTCTCAGTGTCATCTGCCATTTGAAGTCATTTGGAGAGAATAGGTGGATAGTTTGGAATCTATGTTGTTTTCCACCCAAGTTTCTTATAGCCTGACCTCATCCTTAGGATCATACACTCTCAAGACAAACCACATTGATACCACTGATCCAAAACTTAGAAGTTCTAGTTGATAAATATTTCAAGAACACAAAAATAACACAGTAATAATGAATTCTCTGAGAAGAGATGTTTTATTACTCAAGATCGTAATATAACTATATGCTTATCTCTGGGAAGAGATGTCTGATTTTCCATTTCAGGTTACATATTCATTTATACACATTTTTAAAGTAAGGGGAGGATGTGGAAGGTCACTAATATCGAGGGAGATTAAGTGGTTCAACTTCCATGATTTAAAACAATACAAAATTTGAGGAATTACTACTTTTACAAACTTACTATTTTTAGACTGCGCTACTAAAATTGAAATTTGGGGCACTTTCATTAGGTTTTCAAGGTTCAAAATTCATCAAGTGGATCTCATGCCATCTCACTATGTTCTTCTCATTCTTATATTTCTAATAGTTCAAATGATGAGTCATTTGGAGCTACAGTGCAAAATTTATGGCTCCCAGAAGTTTCATCATCAATTGGGGTGGAACCATCACCTGAATTATCACTTGAATTGTTTCCCAGATCATTCCTCCCTCCTTGAAAAGTAATGGTCCCTATTACATCAATATTCTTCATCAGGTGTGGTATTTGTGTCTTGATTTGATTCTCTGTGATCCACTCACCTTGGTGGCTAAGCTGGCCCCTTTTGACCACCCAATAAAGTGGAATAGAGCATCCTCTTATTATCTTCATCTAGGTGTCCACAATCTGATCCTCTTCTACTAGAACCAAAACCTATAGATCAAGATCATCAATGTCTAGTTGTTCTACTATGATTTAAGTGTACAATAGAGGTGGATGATATGGTTTGAGGAGCTCCACATTGAATATTGGATGCAGACCAAGGTAGGCTAGTAGGTTCAACTCAAAAGCATTTTCTCCAGCTTTTTTGGTGATGGTGTAGGGACCATATCACAGAGGCCAAATTTTTATGTGTGTGCCTATAAGTCATTCCTTCTAAAGCCATAACACAACCTTGTCACCCATAGAAAAATGGTGTGCAATCCTATGTTTGTCATGGCATTGCTTATACTTCTAATTCATCTTCTCCAGGATGTCATGAACTTGTTGCTGGATGTGGTTCATTTGTTTAATGAACTTTCTTGCTTTTGTTACCTCAGATCTTCCATGAGGTGTGTATTCCATGGTGGAGAATGGAATAACTATATCAATTGGTGCCATGGGTTAAAACCTGAAGCATACTTAGAATGGATTGTGCTTAGTCGAGCTGTGCAGGGCCTGATTGTATCCATGTTATATGAAAAGAAGCCCCTCATATTATGTGGATGGATGTTTGGAGTGATACATCTGAATCATGTGAACAATCAATTAGTTCACCACCTTTGTCTAACCATTAGTCTGTGGATGGAAGGCTATGTATTTCATCAACTTGGTATCCATCATCTTCCATAAAGTGGACCAGAAGATGCTTAGGAACCTAATATCTCGATCTGAGATAATGGACTTGGGGAGACCAAAATGGAGCCACACATGACTAAAATATAGTTGAGCAGTTTCTTTAGTAGATATATTTTTCTTACAAGCAATCATGATAGTCATTTTTGAAAAATGATCAACTACCATAAAAATACAGTCCTTACCATGTTTTGAATTGGGCAAACCTGAGAGAAAATCTTTTGAGATAGATTCCCAAGGCCTGGTTGGTTCTGACAATGGCATGTACAATCCTTGCTTCTTACTTGTTGGCTTGGTTATCACTCATGGGGTGAAAGATTTGAGATATATTTCCACATCCTTTCACATATGGGGCTAGTAGAAGTGTTTTTGAAGAACTGCCAATGTCTTTTCTATACCAAAGTGTCCAACTATCCTACTGAAATGTTCTTCCCATATCATCTTCTGTTGCTTTGCAGCTAGAACATAGATGTGACCCATATGATAGAGGACACTATCTTGAAAATATAAATTAGAAACATGTTAACCTTTTTGAAGCACCTGATATGTATCAACAAAGGTAGGATCTGCTTCATACAGAGCACCCTAAGTGGCAGTCTCATGTCTGCATAGGTTAAGAACTATTGTGAGTGCATTAATTGGTAGGTGGCTCAGAAAATCTATAGCCATATTTGATCTCTCATTTTTGTGTTTGATTATCAGATGGAATTTTTGAAGATATGTGGCCCACTTTTGGTGCCTCTCATTTCATAGTTTGTTATGTGTCTGGATGAATTCCAATGGTCTGTGGTCAGTGTGGATGACCGTCTCTTTCCCCAAGATGTAGTGTTTCCATTATTTACAGGCTTACACAATGGCATAGAGCTCCTTAGAGTGGTAAATATAATATTGGTGAGTTAGTTTGTTAAATATAATTGGGTAGTCATAATATTTTTACAATAATATTATGAACATGGTTTATTTTTATATTATGAGTGATATTGGTAGAGATTGTATCTCCCCAATTATAAGAATAGTTTTCTTATATAAAAGTAATATCTCGTATGAATATTTAAGATGAAGAATATGATTATTGTGTCTTGAAATATTTAATTATGTGTTCAACTCTATTAATCATGTTTAGATCTGAACCAATTCTATTATCTGGTATCAAAGCAGATATGGGTTAGACCAGAGTTGTAGACTTGAGAAAAGTTGTTTGGTTTGTGCATTAGAAATTAGCATTCCATATGTGATAATAATGCTCTCATCCTCATGTGTATGTTGACCTTTATGAATCTATCAAACCATGTAGAGTGGCATGGCATTTTCTATAGAAAGTTTTGAGATGTCTAGGATCAATTTTGAGACCCTGTTCGAATCTTCTATCACATCCAACATACTTCTGACAACATCCACATATTTATTCTATGTTAACTTTGATTTCTAAATTTTATTCATAGCCATTTTCTTGCACTCACATCAGGAATCATATTAAATCCCAAATTTAGATTTATTGTGTTCTATGCCTGTAAAGTGATAGGACTTTTGAGTGTTCAAGCTTTATGCTCCAATCTTCCATGTGTAGCTTTTTGAGCATATACAAATCTACTCAGTATAAAATTTCAATCAAAATAGATCAAACAATTCATAGATTTCCTAGAATTCTGAAGTGGATGGGATAGGTGATTGACTCTATGGCATATTAGATATTCAAGGCATAATTGAAATCAGCTGCTATGACCATAGCATAGTGTCATTGGTTGTTTTGTCACATATCGACTTCCCTTTCCTTTGCCATATAATATTGCAAAAGCATAGTCAGTGTGTTATCCTATCCACTATATGGCCACTCTCCAATCACTTCCACCATCACTCAGCCCAGCCTCCAAGGATTATTAAGTTGATTGTTAAAGTTTTCAAGTCCATGGTATTAGGTATTATATTAGGTGGTTTTAATATAATTATTGGTTTTAGTTTTGTGGTATTAAGTTATTTTTTAGTTTTAGTGATTGAAATAAGTCTCAATAATAAGATCTAGTTTTTTTATATCAAAGTGTGTCCATCAAAATTAAAAAAATAATTGAGTCTTTGGGCCCACAAATCAGTCTTCATGTCTATGTCAAAAATCAAGATATAAAAATGTCAATAGAGTCTTTTTAGTCAATATCAAATTATAAGGTTTATAGTTATTAATGTCTTCAAAATATCAAAATCATTTTTATTGGTCAAGTCTATTATAAGTTATTTGGGTCCATTTTCATTATATGTTTCAAAATCAAAAATTCAAAAGTCTCAAAGTTTTTTTGTTAGGTCCTCATTGAGTCATGTTGTCATATAGAGTCAAAATTATAAAAATAAAAAAAATTACCTCATGGATGCATTTTTGCTTGTACACAACATTCACATTATGGAGGGACATTTCCTCAACAAATTCATGAATATGAGCTTCATGATTTCATCCATCGAGTGAATAAATTCTTCAACTAGAAGATGGAGGAAATAGAGGTTGGAGGCTTCAAAGCCTCTCATCAATCAATGACGATGAAGCCCAAGAAGATTTGGTAATATATGTAGTGTGGTGTGTTTTTTATTTATATTGTATGTTTAAAATAAGAATAAAAGTACATGCCTATTCAAGTAATGTAATGTGTGTGTAATTCCAAACATAATTCCCTAATGTGAGAACATAGTGAAAGGACAAAAACACCAATGTATGTCAGTTCATGGATCTTGAAAGGGTTTGTGATAGATCCAAAAAACAACAGGAGGTGAAAAGTTGATGGGACCTATTCATGTCAAGGTTTTTGGTAAACTTAATTAAAACCATGGAAGGAATAAGCCTATCTTTGTGTCAAGGTCATGAGCCAAATAGGGCATGCCACAAGGGGTGAGCATACTGTAGGCGAGAGTGTGAATGTTTTTTTACCATGTAAAAATGAAGGGGGGGGATGTTAGGGATTAGTTTATTACATTGTGTGAGTTTAGATATTTACCGAGAGGTAAATATAATATTGGTGAGTTAGTTTTTTAATTATATTTGGGAAGTCATAATATTGTTACAACAATATTATGAACATAGTTTATTTTTTATATTTTGAGAAATATTGGTGGAGATTGTATCTTCCCAATTATAGGAATGGTTTTCCCATATAAATGTAATATCCCATATGAAGATTTAAGATGAAGAAGATAATTATTGTGTGTTGAAATTTTTTATCTGTGTATTCAGATTTATTAATCGTGCTCAGATTTGAACTAGTTTTATTATTAATAACCGTAAGTAATATTATAGACAAAAAACTCATGAATGTGAGAATGATAGGTCATTTATACGACCTCATACCTAGTATAACAACATATCTAGAAGAAAAATCTTTTCAGGCTTAGAGATAAATGAGGTTATGGCCCCATGATGAAACAAAGTATATCACTTATATCCTCAACTGGAGATCAAATCCAGTGCAAAAAAAATTAGGCAAGTTAATGACACATTCCTCTTTCATGTGATCAAGATGATAAAAATGATCCCAATAAGAGATTCTTAGTGCAAGCAATGAATACAATTCATATATAGGTAGTTGGGTTATTTAATTCCTTACCTTCTCATACATTAGATTTGGTGGATTAAATAGTGTTCCATATAATTTGCCAAAGTAGGTAAGTGACAAATGGGCTCTAATAGATCTATATCGACAACTAGGATTAGTAAATAATTCATGGGAGAAAAGTATAAGAGTCATGTTTATTTTCCAATTTTAATCAAGAAATATAAATGTCCATCTAGCAAAGCTAAATTAATGGGCATCAAAATGGCCATGGTGACCCTTCACCCATTCATCATAAGATGGGAATTCAACATCAATGGATTCATTAAAGGCATTCTAGGAGAAAAGTACAAGCATCAAACATAAATTGAGGACTATTAGGCCAATTGTAAAGATGATAATGATGTGCATATTAGAGATTATTCCAAAATAATTCTAGGGAAAATAATTACTTTTAATCTAAAAAGTTTACCAAGAGGATTCATAGATGATAAGTACAACTTGATTGATCCTTCCTTCAATGAGATTTCCTCAAATCCTATTACTATCATTGATTCGTCTAAAAGGAAAGAAGTGTCAATGGAAAATAGAACTCAATAGATTAAAGAACATAATCTCTTTTGTCTACAAAAAAGGATAGAATAATGCTCTGCAATGGAAAACAATCAACCTCAAAATCATGAATCATCTAAGATCATTCTAAAAGAGAAAGTCCCTAATCCTGTAAGGTCATCAACATCTTCTATGAAATGACCTTCACAAATAGTCATAACCATTGAGTTAATTGATAATATAAATATGTTTTGGATTAAGGCAGCAAACCAGGGGCCGAACCCTATACATTCAAAAAAGACAGGAAGGCTGGCAAACAAAAGATGCCAGCACAGAAACAACGGCACAACTGAGAAACACAGTTAGAAGCAAAACAAAACACTGGAAAGACCAGAGTCAAAAAGGACAAAACTACATAACTATATAATTAACAAGATCCTTAAGATTCTCATTGTCCGCATTGCTAGCATTACTTGGATTACCCACCACTTCTAACATAGACATATTCAACATAATGTTATTTCAAAGGCCTTTGACGAAGACCTTTTCTAGCTTTTGAATTTGGTCCTTCAAGGCCCCAATTTCTATTTTCCAATCATTATAATTCTCCGTACCCTCACCATCTTCTTCGACATGCATCTTCTCCTTATTGTCAGTAGTTCCCATATAATCAACACCCTGCTCTTCAGTGACCTCAAAAACCCGAGAAGCCTATTTCCCACCAGTGTCCTCTGAAATTTCCTGAATTTTTGACTCTTCAGAATCTTCATCCTGGGTTGCTTCATCAGAAGCACTTTTTGAATACTCAATTGCCTAACCTTCGGGGTTGGTTTTCCAGTGATCCACCCTAACCTATGCACTCCCAAAGGGAAACCATCCGTACTGATTTTGGAAGGCTTATGAGGTTTGCCACCTTGGCCCCCTGTGGCCCTATCTAGATTTTTGTGGGTCCCTTCCGTAGTCTCTTCAAATTTTTTTATTTCTCCATCAACCTTCCTCTTCCTTCCCCTTTTGCTCAAAAGGGAGCTTGGAGTATTAATAGGGGTCTTAACAGGGGTGGAGAGAGGGGCGTCATTGGTATTATTAAGAGCAGGGGAAACCCATGATTCATCAATTGCATCACTAGATATCGGGTTTGAGGGAATGTCTTCATTAACACCTCTGATGTTCTTGTTTGGATCAAGGGAGTGGTGAAAATTGTAGAGACAAAAAATAAGCCCCTGGTGTAGGGGAATAGGTTTTATGTTCGGCTTCTTGGCCATTTTGGCTCTCACCCTCAGGATAGAGTGTTCCAATGAGGAAAACATGTAGAAAGGAAAGTTGATAATAGCATTGCATCTAAAATGATTTAACAAAGGAAGGTGATAGTTATAAAACTTGGTATATCACCCCTTGAGAGTGAAGTATTTCATTAGAATGAAACAGACACCATCCCATGGCTCTGGCAGTTTGGCGTGCTCGAGCCATTCTTGATAAGGGACGAGTTCTTCTCCTTCACCCAAAAACAATTTGTGACTAGCCAAATCCATGATTTTGGTTTTCCTTTGGAGCTTTAAACCCTGCATGGTCATGCTCGTGGCCATTTAAATCACCTTTTCAAAGATTTCAAAGCTAATACCCCCCAGATAATATAAATATGTTGATCGAGAAAGTCATTCCAAAATCTTCTTAACATTATACCAATATTTAGATAAACATAGATGATGAATGATAAAGAGTGAGAATTTCAAAAATCTCACAATCTAATTTTCTGATTTATTCTTACTAGCCTTGAGTCTCATGGATTGAATATCAATACTACTCTATAATACATGGACTTTGAGAATAATCAAACCTCAATTGTCATCTCCTTATATTCTCTTATAATTTCACAACAAGTAGAACCTACTCAACTTTTTCTAGTTGTAGTTCAATTACATCCTCCAGTTCAAACCCAATTTGAAGTTCATTCAATAATCCAAAGCGATCTTCCTCTCATTGATGCATCGACATGGTTATATGAACTAGTTAAGAAAATAAAAAGATTTTTCAAACCAATCAATATTTACTTTGAAATAATCACATCCTTTTCAATTCCTCCTCATACAAAGAAACCCAGAGTGATTTTTATAGTCACCACAAACAAACAAGGAATAAGATTTATTGTTATAGCATCACCCATTATTGATTAAAAAAAAGGCATGTTAATTGAAGACTATAAACTTTATACAATGATGCTGGGAAGACATATAATGGAGGTAGATAAAGTAAATGCATAAGAATCATTGAATATGATCATTTAATGCATGGAGAAGTACAACTATAAAGCAACATGATAAAAGGAGGAAAATCAATAATTGGTGGCATATGTTCAACATCTTGTCAATCTAGTAGGATCTTCTTTAGTCCTGTGCTTCCATCGATCACATTGATAGATATGAACATGATTCTAGTGTCAAAACAAATCAAAAACATGGGAAAAGTAATAGAGACATGGTCAAAAAATATGTTGGTGTATGGATTTAAGTTTATCGACGATATTATTAGAATATTTAAAAAGATTAAAATAAGATTAAACACACTGATAGGGTTTGAGTCAGAGTTCACTCAACAAATGTTATTCATTAAATCAATATTCCTAGATTTTCATGACATGATCCAATTAGGTTTGTCTTCACTCATCACTGAGGGAATTCTCAAGATTCAACATCATGGTATTCATGTCAAGTGGTCTAATGCTATCAACTTCTAAAGATAGATACCCACGAATGTAAAAGTGAAACTTGATAGCATCAAAGATAAAGGCAGTGAAATTCTATCCAACATCTAGGAGTTCATTGAAAAAATCTATTACGATTTCTTTCATGAAGATAATCAAGTCAATTCCACAATGTGATTCAAAGAACAAATGTCAGAGTTGGTAAAAAATAAATCTTCTATTTTTTTAGTTTTAAATATTTTCTCTATTATGAAGCTCAACAAACTCCAAATCTTATTTGAAGAAATAAAAAAGAAGCTAACTGAATATCATCCTTTACTTGAGCTCATTTCTGAAGTGCAGATGATCTTTGAAGTTTATTTCATAACTCAAGAAGTCTCAGAGGTGAAAGACATCAAGAAGGAAATTAAGTGTTTTATAAAACTCTAAACCTCAAGGAATGAACACACATAGATATGATCTGGCTCAAAAATGCATGTTCATTTCTATATGACTAGGATAGGTGAGTTGGTTGTCAGTTGGTTAGATTAAATTAGATAGTGTATTAGTTGTTAGAAAAGCTTATACCCCACTCTTTTTCCATCGGTAAAGAGATCATGCAAGCAAAGTCTCAAGTTTGAAAGGGTCCCACTTTGTTCAACCATTGGTTATTTAATAAATTTTATTTTATTCTATAAAGTCACTTTATTTTATAAAGATACGTTATTTTTATAAAGTGCTTTATTTTATATATAAAAGTGATGATGTAGTAAATAAACTTTTTCTATTTTTCATAAAGTCACTCTCTAGATCCTATTTTCTTGTAAAACCACAACTAATTTTCATAACTACATTGAGAAGTTATAAAAAGGAGTTATTGGGTCATTCTTAAGGACTTTTTTATAGGAGAAATAAATTTTGGCAAGACAGGAAGATAAGAAGATGGATGTACAGCCTCTTGAAGAATCAATACAAATAGAATTTGTAGGACTTTATGCCTGAAGTTTACTTGAATGAATGATATATATGTGTATTATTTTATTTTTATCTTTCTTTCAATTTTGAAAAATACTATACTGTTATTAGATAGTCAAGCATGTAAAAATTTAGTGTAGAAGTCCATTTAAATCTATGTTAAAGATTTCGCATTTGAGAAGCCTTGGTGAGATTGAAATCAAATTTGATAGTTGTTTTCAGAAGAAAATATAGAGTTGTTGCATGTCTTTTAAGTCATTCAATTTATTTGGTGTATGTACCTTATTCGTATGTCTAAGATATGTATTTCCTATCTCATTTGAATGATAAATGTTTCCTTCTTTTGAAGCTTCACTCTCAGGGTGTTTGTGTCATTTTTAGTGTTTAACCAACAAAGATCATCGTATTCCCTCTATGCTATGTATTTCCTTTCTCTATTCCTTATCACTTTCCATTCATTTTTTTTTATTTTCACCTTCCTATGCTTTTAGGTTAAAATTATAAATCCCCATAAAACAACATTTTTGTTGTAAATAATTTTGTTTTCTTGTTGTGTGTTTGATTTCAATAAAGGTAGCTTTGTCTGCTAATAGGAGGACTCTATCCCATGATTGTTGATCGAAACTTCCTAATTTATCTTCTTGACAAATTATTCAGCCAACAATTTTTGGCACCCACCATGGGGTATGTATTCATGTTTTCCATGCGACCCACATACAAAATTTTTCCCATGCGACTCTCTCAATAGCTCGAAGGATAGTTCAACCTGATATCAAGTGGGATTAACCTACATAATTAGATTTTAATGTTAATATCATACATAGTGCTTGGGATTGTGACTAGGTTAATGCTATTCAATTTCATATCATTTTGACAATATTAAACTAGGGACTAGATCATGCAAAAAGAGCGTAAAGTATTTTTGAGATTAGCATAGTCCAAAGTTCTCATCAAATAACTCACAATTTTAAATGGTAAACTATGCATATGACTATTATCATAAACTAAGATCCTGATCTCCAACATAGTCTTAATTGGATAGAAGCCATAGAAGAAAATATTGATTTAAGTCTTCAATTTCTCACTTGGGACAATAAAATAAGTTATGCTCAATTTAAGATTATCACTACAATAATTAATATAGAAGAAGATTGTGTTGTTATTATCTGAGGAAATGTTGAAATTATTTTAAGTAAATGATCAAGAAGACAAGCAATAAGAGTTATTCGTATAGATTCCCAAAGATCTTATATAGTAAATAATTCTTCTCATCACCATCCTATAAATTCATGCTATATTAATTTAACCAAATCTTAATTGATTAAATGAAACACAAGAATGTAGTACCATGGGTAATGCGATTAGTCCATTGGCTCTGGGTCAGCTATAAGAACTTCCAAAAGGTTCATGGAAGATTTTTTCAAAAATTTTAGGTGATGTTAAGCAACATCCTGATAAACATATTATGGCTTTATTTGAAGCATGTGGAGTTTTAGGGGTAGAATATAAAGACATTATAGTCATATTGTTCATATAAGCTCTTTAAAATGGAGTATTTGATTATTCTACCACCTCCATCTAGGACCCATCACCAATTGGATAACATGAAAACTAAGTTTAAAAGTAGATTCAAACCAATAGAAGATGTACATGCATTTCTTGTACAACTTGATCAAATGAAAAAGGAAGCCCATGAACCATGAAATATTTTATCACCAAATTAAATAAACTACTCAATAAGATATCGATAACAACTAGGCCAATAACAAAAAATCAAAAGTGTTTCTTTATAAACTCATAATTACCAAAAGTGAGTTATCAGTTAAGGAGAGCCAAAGTAGTTGATTTAGACGAAGCTCAAATGTTATCTATTGATGTATAAAATGTCATGATGATGGATGGGAAAATAAATAGATAATTTTAAAAAAGTAAAATACAAATTCCAAATCAGTCTTCTATTGAATAATTTTTATAGAAAATGGCTAATGAAATAATATTATTGAAAAAGAAAACAAATCAAAAAGATCTTACTCCTCCTTATCAAGACATTCATAGAATAAATTATGTGCCTTTTCAAGAAATCATCCTTAGTTACAAGTTACTCAACAAAAACTTGCTATAGAGACATCTCTGAATCCAAATACAAATGCTTATGTGAATGTTGTTTTGGAAACAAAATAGATTTTTGGGTATGAAGAAATATAAAAAGAAATAAAAATAGAAAATCTAGATCTTCAAGAGTTTGAGACAAAATAATTTTGTGGAAACTCTAGTAACACATTCTTGGAATATGATTTAGGTGAATATGACTATATAATGTCCCTTATAATAGGTTTTTTTATTTTGAACTTTTGTAATTTATAAAACTATTCAAAACTAGAATTTCATGAAATAAAAATTGATAACACAAAGTAAACTAACATACAAAATTTGATTTATATATTTATTTAATACCTGAAAGTACAAATAACATAAAGCACAAAGACTATTTTTTCCCTAAAAACCCACAAACCTTAACCTAAACAAGTTCTTTCATCAGTATGGAAGTAAGGATAGATGTCAAAGTCCCCAAACCCTAGTTAAAAATGATGTTAGACACTACAAAAAGATGGAGTTGATAATTTTGGAGTGTATGATAGCTTATTAGTAAATCTAATAGATGGTTGGGATACAAACTACTATCTAACTGTGTAAATTTTGAAGTCCTTCCCTATATGATAACCCCAATGGGCACTCAAAGACTAGATCCAATTAGGAATGGGTGCTTGGAGGCAATACTAGTTGGTGAAAGGTTAATGGTTGCTCCTAGAGTGGCAATTTTGATGATGTTGATACAATAGTCCCTTAATAGTCTGCATTCAACACCCATGGCCTAGGTCAACACCCAATTTATTGGTACAACAATAATATATGCCCCAAAAGATGATGCTAGTTGTAAGGAGGGTGACATTAGATGAAAGGAGGTCTAAAATAATTAATAAAGGTGTCCATAAGTGTGATTCCAGTAGTCTAGGGAAATTACAATAGAAATAAACCCCCAAAAGTAAGACAAATAGCCTCTAAGGAGGGTTTTCCTTGAATTTTTAAAATCCTAGTGGTATGCAACAACAAATTCATGTTACCAATTGGTAATAATTACATTTATTTTCTACATAGATGTGGCTTTTGTATGGAACCACCACATAAGGGTGGAGGGTTTTCATCTTCAAACCTAATTATAATGGAGGGTTTCCATCCTCACAAGCAAAAGTTGAAAGAATTCTGTTTTCAATCGTTAATAATGAATAATGAATGATTGAATAATATTTTGGCCCCACTTGTCCTTTTATAATTTCACTTTTTCCCAATTTCACCCTAAAATTATTTTAAAATATTTTTAATTAAATATTTATTTTTCATCCTCTTAATAATAATTACTTTTGATCATTTAATGAATATTTCCTTTTTAACCATGTAAATAATATTGCTTTTTTGGCCCCTTTAAATAATAATAACACCTAAGTGTCATTTTATCACATTATAAAATAAAGTAACCTCAGATAACTTAAATATATTATTATTAAATTATTTCCCTCATTTAATTCCTTAGCCTATGGGAAATGAAGATAGACTTTAGGTGCATTCCCGTTTAATTATTTTGAAAAAGGGGACATGATAGACTATGATGATACTATTGGAGATATACAAAATTAATCATTTACAGTCTTCACTAGAACTCAGAATAAAAAATAATAATAATAAAATGATAAACAAGAAGAAACTACAAAAGTCATTCTTCCACACGAAACTATTTCATCAGGACAAATGAAAGGCAAGCAACCAATGGCTAAGACATGTGAATCTCCTCAAATAATTGTTGGCACTTATCTAAAAGGTAACAATGGTATGAATGTTTCTCAACCCATTGAAAGTTCTTCTACTACCTTGCTATCTTTTAGTATAATTGAACATATAAATAAAATCAAAATCCAAATTTCTCAAGCTGAGTATTGTTAGAGTAGAGATTTTATTTTTTCCCATATTTATTTAATAAGAGATTTTTTCTTCACTTGGATTTTTTTTACTTTCATGGATAATCATGCTTAGGTGTACTTGGAGTTACATTTTGATTAGATGAATAGGAAGTAACTCCCTTGACCAGATATTCTAGGTATGGGAGTTATTCTTTTATTATTGGATATTTGACCACTTTTCTTAGAGTTACTCGTGCACTCCTATATTTACATCTCTTTTGGTGGGATATTGTTCAATGGAAGATTCATTTTGGCTCTTATCTTATTTATGCAATATTATCATGTATGTGATTTCATTTTCTTACAACTATTATGTTGTGTACTTGATTGACTCATGACTATCATAAACTTATGCATTCACTTGATCTAGAGATCCTGACATCCACTCTGATATGGTATTAAAGCCACTCTAGTATTTTATTGTCTAAATTTTTATATTGTTAGTTTTGTTTGAAGTCATGAGATTTATCATTTGAAAATAAAATCTATATTTCATAATCTATTGTTGGTTTAATGCTCATCCTTGGTGGAGGCATTTTTTTTATAGACTTGGTTCATTGGCAACCATCACCATAATTTTTTTGGTTTCTTTATGACTACGTGTTCTATGTACCTTAGTGTGTTTTCCTACAAAATACCTACGTGCCTCCATACAACCTCAGACATTATGTGTTTTTACATGCTCAAGATCTACTCTATTAACACTACTCAACTCAACCCTATTGGCTCCTATGTGCTTTCTACTATTGTATCTAGGCTTTGGGTTTGATCTCTTGTGTTTAGTATCAGTATGTGTATTTTACCTCAGTTGGTTTTGAATTTTTAGGAGACTGATCAATTGGTTCTACATGTTTGACCCTAGTTTTGTGTTACTTTCAGATGACCTTCGAATATGGTATTTTAACTTGTTGAATCTACTATCATTTTTGCCTAGTCAGAACCACTAGTCTAAGATTCCTCTTTACTATCAATAACACACAATACTTCTACAATTTCAAAAGGTTTGAAAGTGTGGCTTAGGTTTCTCAAAAAATGGTAAGAGCATGGACTAAATTTCTCATAAAATAATGAGGTCATGGCTTAAATTACTCATAAAATGGTGAGAGCGTGGGAAAAGGGGCTGATCAAGTCGACCTCAAAAATTGAGCACTGCCTACATAGTCCAAATGGGCCTCAGGTCAATGTAGTTTAACACTAATAGAAATTTATATGAATCAATAATAGGGTTGAAGATAGGAATGGCACATGAAAAAAATAAATGGCATAGGAAAAAAATAAATGGCATAGGCATAGAATAAATGGCATAGGCAAAGAATAAATGGCACATGATTTTAACAAGAGATGAAATATTTATTTTAAATACCACCATACAAGGAAATCATGTTTAAGATATTTTGAGATACTACCTATTTTGGATGTGTTGATGGTGACCAAATCTAAACAATCTATTTGAAAATTTATCTAAATTATAGCTTTTAGAACTATCCATTATACTGATAAACTAGAATCAAGATCGAGAATGGTAATAGGATGAGGTAATAAGATCAAGATGGATAGACTTAATTGGAAACATAATGAAGGGAAGGTAATTTTAGGTCATGTCCCTAAGTAGGGATCCTCATAAACAATGTTCAAACAAATCAAGTGTAAAAATGTTTGAGATGTATAATATTCATGGGCTCATCCAACTCTTCACCATTTGGTTTAGCTAATCTATATGTGCCAGATCCATAGTTTTTTATGATAATGAATAGGCCCAACCAATTAGGCTCAAACTTTCCTTTCTTTTCATTGGTGGCATTGGTATTTTTATGGTTCTCTTTCAGGATAAGATCACCATGTTCAAAGTCTTTGTATTTGATACGCTTATTGTAACTATGATGTAGCCTATTCTGATATACCTAAATGTTGTTCAAAGTAGCTATCTAATTTTCATCAAGTATATCTAATTATTATAGTTGAGAAACTCTATATTCATATTCATCAATGATATGCTTAAATGAAATCCACAAGGAAACTTGATCTCGATAAGGAGAATAACTTTAGTTCCATAAACAAGGGAATATAACGTGGTTCCTATTAAAGTTTGGGTATTGGTATATAGGGCCTAGAGGTTGGGAAATAATTTTAAATGCAATCATGGATAAAAGTATTAACAGTCTTATTAAGAATTTTGATCAAAGTTTTGTTCTAATGCTTTGGCCTAGACATTGATTTCAGGAAAATAGGCAATGGAAAAATGTTGTGTAATTTGGTATTTGTCACAAAGGGTTTTGAAGTCATTATTTTTAGAGTCACTTCCATTTTAAAAAATGAGGTCAGATGGAATTCCAAAGTGATGTAGAGTTAACCTTGCCTAAAACCTTCTTGCATCATCTCTTAGGTCTAATCTCTCATTTGAAAGCCTTCTTGGTTATCTGATTTGTTTTCAATTTGCAAGTACCTTGATTGACCTTCATCTAGTCACCTTCATCATCATCTGATAATAAAACCTCACTCACCTTTTCCTCTACTTGGCTCTCTACTTGATGTAGATACTTGGCCTAAAACTCTAAAATAGGGTTTTATGTCTCTTGATCTCCTCAACTGAGGTAATTTTGATCATCCATCTATCTCTAAAAACTCATTTCATATGTCCAAACCAATATACCAAATCTCAAATAAAAACTCTTCATGCAACACACTTTTCCTTTCTTGAAGGTTCAATCCTTATAGCCTTATTTTTATATAAATCTCCTTATTTTGGACAAACCACTCAACTCTTTGACAAATTAACACCATTTATTGACACCTTTTATCCCATTTCAACTAGACACAAGGTTTCTTAGCTCAAATCCCAAGATATACTTTTGATCTCTCCTCATTTCTCCTCTTTTAGGCCTTCTTTAATGCAAAGTTCCTAGGTTAAAGTTATCCACAGGGCTTCACGATAGAATAAAACCATATTAGGATACCATTTAAGCCCCTCTTGCTTCATGCCAAGTTTTATGACTCTCAAAGTGAGTGTTTTTCTCTCATAACCTTCTAACCAACTAGGTCTCTCTTAGGCCTAGTCACCTACATAGACTTGGAAATATGTACAGATCATACTTTATCACTCTAGAAACCATTGAATCAATTGGTACACATAAAGGTACACTTTTTCACAAAGGTTTAGGAAATTTTAAGGGATGAATATCTAAATATGCAAGTTCTTAGGTATAAACCCTAGTTAATTTGAAAACCAAAGAACTTAAATCTATTGTAAGACCTTGATAAGGTCTGTCTAGACTCATAACACCTTATTAAAGGTTAGTTTCCTTTAAATAATCATATAAACTTATTAATAAGCAACTTGATAGAGTTTTGAGTAGGAAGAGTGGATTGGATTTTCTTAACATACAAAGGAAAAATAATAGACAAAGTTTCCACTATCCTTTTTACACTTCCAACCTTGAATAAATCACAATAAAAATATTTGTTACCTTCTTCTTGACTGTGTTAATAGAGTTATACAACCTGACTATGTATGATCATAGAGAGTTAGAAAAGATGAGTCTTATCACTTATAATTTATGATCATCCCTTAAATTGAGATGCGTCATCAGGGAATGATTTTGATTCATCTCCATTGGTAAGGACTGATTTTGCTTCCCTTTTTGTTCTAGCTAAAAGATGAAGGTTAGACAATGCTTCTTGCAACAAACTCTTTTGTCTTGGAATGGAAAATGTGTCCTACATGGAAATGTTTACATTTTTCTTCTTCATTTGATAAATAATATTGAAAGGGACCCCATTTACCTTTGGATATACCTTAGGAGCAATAAGACTTTCCTTGGTTTGAGTGGATGGAACCTGATCCTTGGACTGTAACTCATTCCTTATGGGCTAGTTTTGGGACTGCATTTTTTTAGGGGTAGCCTAATTTGAGTGAATTTGAGGTGTTACAATGGTTATATTCACTTTGGATAATTCACGAGGAGTTTGAGAAGCTACAACTTAGCCAACTAAGGAAGAAGGACCTTCCCATACTATTCTTATTTTGAACCTTGTATCATGTGATAAAAATGTACCACCTTTACTTATATTTTTAATCTGATTCATACCAAATAATTTACCTTCTTACTAATTTACATGTTTGACCCTAGTTTTGTGTTTCTTCCAGATGTCCTTTGGATATGGTATTTTTACTTATTAAATATACTGTCATTTCCACCTAGTTAGAACCACCATTATAAGATGCCTCTTTACCATCAGCAACATATAAGACTCCTACAATTTTAAAAGGCTTGAAAGTGTGGATTAGGTTGCTCAAAAATGGTAAGAGCATGGACTAACTTGTTTATAAAACAATGAGATTGTGGCTTACATTACTAATAAAATGGTGAGAGCGAGGGAAAAGGGGGTGATCAAGTTGACCTCAGAAACTGAGCACTGCCTACATAGTCCAAATGGGCCTCAGGTCAATGTAGTTTAACCCTAATATAAATTTATATGAATCAATAGTAGGGTTGAAGATAGGAATGACACATGAAAAAAATAAATGGCATAGGAAAAAAATAAATGGTATAGGCAAAGAATAAATGGCATAGGCAAAGAATAAATGGCATATGCATAGAATAAATGGCATAGGCAAAGAATAAATGGCACATGATTTTAACAAGAGATGAAAGATGTATTTTAAATACCACCATACAAGGAAATCATGTTTAAGATATTTTGAGATACTACCTATTATGGATGTGTTGATGGTGACCAAATCTGAACAATCTATTTGAAAATTTATCTAAATTATAGCTTTTGGAACTATCCATTATACTGATAAACTGGAATCAAGATTGAGAATGGTAATAGGATGAGGGAATAAGATCAAGATGGATAAATGCAATTGGAAACATAATGAAGGGAAGGTAATTTTAAGTCATGTCCCTAATTAGGGGTCCTCATAAATAATGTTCAAACAAATCAAGTGTAAAAATGTTTGAGATGTATAATATTCATGGGCTCATCCAACTCTTCACCATTTGGTTTAGCCAATATATATACTCCAGATCCATAGTTTGTTATGATGATGAATGGGCCCAACCAATTAGGCTCAAAATTTCCTTTCTTTTCATAGGTGGCATTGGAATTTTTATGGTTCTCTTTCAAGACAAGATCACCATGTTCAAAGTCTTTGTATTTGATACGCTTATTGTAACTATGATGTAGCTTATTCTAATATGCCTGAATGTTGTTCAAAGTAGCTCTCCAATTTTCATCAAGTATAAATAATTATTGCAAATGGGAAACTCATATTCATTTTCATCAATGATATGCTTTAATAAAACCCACAAGGAAACTTGATCTCGATAGGGAGAATAGCTTCAGTTCCATAAACAAGGGAATATAACGTGGCTTCAATTAGAGTTTGGGTATTGGTATGGTAGGCCCAGAGGTTGGGAAATAATTTTAAATGTCAATCGTGGATAAAAGTATTAACAATCTTATTAAGAATTTGGATCAAAGGTTTGTTCTAATGCTTTGGCCTGGCCATTGATTTGAGGAAAATAGGTAATGGAAAAATGTTGTGTAATTTGGTATTTGGCACAAAGGGATTTAAATTCATTATTTTTAAAGTCACTTCCATTTTCAAAAATGAGGTCAGATGGAATTCCAAAGTGATGTAGAGTTAACCTCACCTACAACCTTCTTGCATCATCTCTTAGGTCTAATCTCTCATTTGAAATCCTTCTTGGTTCTCTGATTTGTTTTCAACTTGCAAGTACCTTGATTGACCTTCAACTTTGCTCATGAGCCTTTTTTTTCACTTAATATTCTTATTGTGACCTTATATATTCATTCATTTGGTCACCTTCATCATCATCTGATAATAAAATCTCACTCACCTTTTCCTCTACTTGGCTCTTTACTTGATGTAGATACTTAGGCCTAAAAGCCTAAAACAAGGTCTTATGTCTCTTGGTCTCCTCAATTGAGGTACTTCTGATCATTCATCTATATCTAAAAACTCCTTTTATATGTCCAAACCAATATATTAAATCTCAAACAAAAACTCTTCATGCAACACACTTGTCCTTTCTTAAAGGTTCAATCCTTGTAACCTTCTTTTTATATAAATCTCTTTATTTTGGACAAACCACTCAACTCCTTGAAAAATTAACATCTTTTATCCCATTACAACTAGACACAAGGTTTCTTGGCTCAAATCCCAAGATATACTTCTAATCTCTCCTTATTTTTCCTCTTTTAGGCCTCTTTTAATACAAAGTTCCCAGATTAAAGTTATCCATAATGCTTTACAACATACTAAAACCATATTAGGATACCATTTAAGCCCCTCTTGCTTCATGCCAAGTTTTATGACTCTCAAAGTGAGTGTCTTTTTCTCACAACCTTCTAACCAACTAGGTCTCTCTTAGGCCTAGTCACCTACATAGACGTGGAAATATGTATAGATCATGTTGTATCACTCTAGAAATCGTTGAATCAATTGATACACATAAAGGTAAACTTTTTCACAAAGGTTTAGGAATTTTTAAGGGTGGAATATTTGAATATGCAATTTCTTAGGTAGAAACCCTAGTTTCTTTAAAAGCTAAAGAACTTCAATCTATTCTAAGACCTAGATAAGGTCTGTTTAGACTCATAACACCTTATTAAAGCATTAGTTGCCTTTAAATAATCATAGAAAGTTATTAGTAAAAAAATTGATAGAGTTCTGAGTAGGAAGAGTGGATTGTGTGTCAATATCATGAAGATTATGTTGAATCCAAACCCTCTAATTGGATTTTATTATCATACAAAGGCAAAACAATAGGAAAAGTTTCCACTATCCTTTTTATACTTCTAACCTTGAATAAATCACAATAAAAATATTTTTTACCTTCCTCTTGACTGTGTGAATAGATTTTTACAACCTAACTATGTATGATCATAAAGAGTTCGAAAGGAGGAGGCTTATCACTCATAATTTATTATCATCCCTTAAACTGAGATGCATCATCAGGGAATGATTTTGATTCTTCTGCATTGGTAAGGACTGATTTTTCTTCCCTTTTTGTTCTAGCTAAAAGATGAAGTTTAGATAACGCTTCTTGCAATAAACTCTTTTGTCCTAGAATGGAAAATGTTTCCCACATGGTAATGCTTACATTTTTATTCTTCATTTTCTCAATATTATTGAAAGGGACCCCATTTATCTTTGGATATACCTTAGGAGCAACAATACTTTCCTTGGGTTAAGTGGTTAGAACCTGATCCTTGGACTATAACACATTATTTATGGGCTAGTTTTGGGACCTCATTTTCTTAGGGGTTGTCTAATTTGAGTGCATTTGAGGTGTTCCAATGGTTATCTTCTCTTTGGCTACTTCACGAGGAGTTTGAGAAGCTAAAACTTAACCAACTAAGGAAGAAGGACCTTCCCATAATATTCATATTTTGAACCTTGTATTATGTGCTACAAGGGTATCAACTTTACTTATATTTTCAATTTGATTCATACCAAACAATTTACCTTCTTGATAATTTACCAAAGTGGAATCACCATATACTAAACTATGCTTTTGTGATGAAAAGACAAAAGAAAGAAGCTGAAAACTAAAAATAAGGTAATGCACCAAGTTTGAATATCTCTTATACCTTATTAGAGAAACACAATATGATTGATAAAGATTGAATTTGCTCTACATAATCTTCAAACTAGGCATATCTTGCATATGTATTTCATATGGAGGTGGTGGCCTATACTAGAACTAGAGGGATGGATAAAAGGCCCTGCACAAGATACAATCAACAAGTTTCCAAAACTAATTACCTACATAAATAGTTATAACACAACATATGACCTATAAAGTATGAACCTACTTGCAACAATGTGAAGGGAAATGGACATATACAAGGGATAATACTCTCTACCACATGCATAAATCGATAAAATGCAAGAATTAACACAAGATACAAATATGGAGAAAGTAAATACTTAGTCTTTTATTAATTTAAAGGCTTAAAATCTAGTATTAAAAGTCTCTATAGAAGCATAATTTATTTATACCCAATAAAAGGATTATAATTCAGGCATTTCCAGCCATATTTATAAGGAATGAGAGACAAGAGAGGAGAAGAAGCACTACTAGACTGCATAAATGTAATTTTTACAACATGTATTACCCTATTCAAGAGAGAAGACAAGTATAAAATGAGGACATTTGACCTTCTTCAATGCACTAACACTATTATCAATGATGATTCTCCAAAGAAGGTGGTGTAGTAGTGAAAGAAGGAGCCTTGTTATTTTAATCCTTTGGTGGCCTTATGGATGATGAATGTGATCTTATTGGGTTCTTCCACTTGAGAAAATCTTTCATTTATTTATGTAATTCACCCCTCTCTCCACACTCACATTTTAAAACTGATTACATGGTTAAAAAGAAAGAAGACCTCCCACACCACTTAGAGCCTTAAAGGGTGTCTTACCTGAATTGAAACCTTATGAAAGGAGTCACATGTTTATGAGATCAATTTTCTAATGCTTTAAATCTACATCATGGCCTTAATTACCCTTAAATATAACCTATGGTCATGCTTGACATGTCATATGATCTTAATTAATTTGAATATTACCTTGGAACTCACGTGGTGGTCCTTAAGAGAGGTATAAAAGTTAATGTAGTGTGATAGTTTCTTATGAGGACTCTGTTGTCCCCAAAAATAGACTTCTCATTTTTGGGAAAACATGTGAACTATTTTGGTTCAATAGACCAAAATAATCTCTTCCCTTCTCAATTTTTTTTTTGAGCATTCAAATTCCTCATTTTTCAAGCTTCTCAAAAATCTACGGACTCTGCAGACTTGAATCTACAGACTCTGCAGGCTTGAATATATGAAATCTACAGGAAGAAAATCTACGGACTCTACAGGCCAAGTTCTACAAGCTTCACATGTTGATTTCTATGGACTCTATAGGAAAGAAGCAAGCTCTCAACACTTGGGCAATTTCAAAATTGGTTCAACGACAAGGTTCAACCAAAAGAGTTCATCGGCAAGCTTCTAAGCAAGGATTGAACCATTGAACCGTTGAACCTTGAACCATTTTGGTTCAATGGGTTCAATGGGTTTAAAGGTTCAACATTAGTAGCAAGAGTTAAGCATATTCATCAAGGTTCAAAGTTCAACCACTTCAAGGTTCAACAGCTTCAAAACACTTATCAAAGAGAAGGCTTAAACCATTGAACCGTTGAACCATTGAACCACTTTGGTTCAAAAGTTCAACGGGTTCAATGGTTCAACAGGTTCAACAACCAAATGGTCCAATGTGTTTGGTTCAAAAAGATCAAAAGGACTTGGCCAAATAAAAAGATTGAACCGATTGAACCGTTGAACCTTGAACCAAAAGGTTCAATGAGTTCACAGGTTTAAAGGTTCAACCAGTGCGATGAAGATCAAAGAGCTTAGAAAGAACAAGGAAGTGACAAACAAAGGATGAACCAATGAACCAATTGAACCTTGAACTGAAAGAGTTTAAATTTCAATGGTTCATGGGTTTAAAGGTTCAAAGGTAGCCTCAGTCAAGGAAAGAAGTCGCAAACAGGTGGCTCAACGGATGGTTCAACCAAGGAGCGAGAAAGCGATTAAACCAAGAAGCGATGGAACAAAAGAGGTAGAATGAATCGATGAACTAATGAACCAATGTACTTTTATCAAGTTTAGAGGTTTAAGGTTCAACATGGTTCAAGTGGCTAGCGACCATTAATGGCCCCACAAACGTCAAATTTAAAGTAAGGGAATATTCGTTGAAATTCAAATAAAGCATGGAACTTGAAGGAAGAACCAAGTGACTAGCTGAAAAGATAGCCCAAGAGATTAAATTCCAAGAAGAGATAAAGTTAGAAAAGACAAAGTTGGAAAGGACAAAAGTAAAAAGAGGGAAAAGCCTGAAATATCTATGCAAAAGTTATTCCAGTAGGTGGAACAGTTCACAAAGTAGATATTTGAGCTTGCAAACATTAAAGGCACAACCTGTTAGTCTCCTTTGGAGTAAAGACAAAATGGATGGCTATGCAGTTGTTAGAGGGAATAGATCAGATGATCAAGACTTAGGAGAAGACATATTAGATGAATAGACATGCCATAGTTAAGACAATGCACTGTTCCAAGCATGGCCCCTCTAGACAGTACTGAAGGTGCATTGAAGGCATTGACAGTAGCATGGGCCATCCCATGGGAGAGAGTGCCAAGCTTTACTTGGTGGCTATATATTGTAATCTCTCATTTTTTACAAGGGAGATCTTCCCAATATAGAAGTGAAACTCTGCCCAAATTGAAAGGCGAATACTAAGACTTTGAGCTCAGATTGTTGTTCATATCATTTTATCTAAATGAGAAAGCAAGTTGTTTGCAGACTTTGTGCTGTCATACCTTGTATCATTTTAGGAGATTGTTCTTATGTCTATTTTCTAAATGTGTTCTTGTTTATTTAATTTGGCAAGTAGAACTAGTGGAAGTAATCAGGAAAGTGTCCTGAAGCCAACTGTGGGGAGACTTTGTGCCCCCACAATTGCCTTTAGTGTGTTTTCTTTTTGTTTCTGTGTAAAGGACCTTTGGATGACTTTGTGCCCTCATTGTCCTTCGTATCTCACTCTTAGGAAGTTGAGGTGGAGACTTTGTGCTACATCTCAGGCTACTATTTACTACACCCTTGGCACTCGGTTACTTATCCTACCAGAAAGATTCCTATTGTTTGCAAGAACAAGCACTTCTAAAAGAAGAGAAGTGCCTTCTGTCACTTCACCATGATTTCTACTATCCAGGAAGGGATCTGGCTCTTGGCTGAATATTACTTCTAAAAGAAGAGAAGAACTTTCAACAATCACCCAAGATTTCTCCTCTATTTTTTAGCATCATCTCTGAAAAAAGAGAGATGGATGGTTTATCCCACCCCTGTGTCTTACTTTCTGCTTATATATATATAGTATATAGCCTCCGTATATTTAATAGGGAACCTCCCCTTGATGAGAGGAGATATTTGTCCCCTATTGATGTAGTAAAACTATACACCTGGATGACCAATCTCCCTATGCTATGGTGATAGGAACTATTTTTCTCACCAGTTAGCTGGTTGACAAAATATTCACCCAACAGTTTTTGGTGACTCCACTGGGGAAGAGCGTGTAGTTTGAAGTCTCAAACTTCAAGCTGAAGCAATTCCTAATCTTTTCCATTTTTGTTCTATACTCTAACAACTCCACATTATACCAGAAGCTAGAAATTCCAAGGTGTTGTTGACCCTACTTTTGAGTTGGTGTAGCAGAGTAATTTTGAGTTGTTTCCTCCACAACCTCACCTTCAACGAACTAGGAATCTTCCTCCTAGCCCTACCAAGCCACCAACACAAGGTAGAGCTTCATTTTCTGCTACTAGTAGAGCTTTGCCTATCCATTCTCCACCTAGATTTGTGATCCTATTTTTACATAATCAAATCATGGCTCAAGGCCCCTGGGGTAACTCATTCGGCCCACTCAATTTGACTCCACCCCTGCATGAACTTCCATGTAGCTCAAGAAAGAATTTCCCCAAGTTCTTTGGGGATGGTAAAGTTCACCTTGATGAACACATTGCATCTTTTAGCATATCCTGTGGCATAATAGGGGTGGAATTTGAAGACATAACAGTCAGGCTATTTGTGGAGACACTACAAGGCGCTGTTATAGACTAGTTCTACCACTTGCAGGCTAGATCAGTGATCAATTGGGATACACTTAAAGATAAATTTAAAGCCAAGTTCAAGCTTGTAGAAGATGCACATGCCTTGCTAGCCTAGCTCACACATATGAAGAAGGATCCCCATGAACCTATGAGGGACTTCATTGCCAGGTTCGACAAGCTGAGGCACAGGATTCCCATGGTCGCCCAGCTGACACCTCAGAATCTCAAGTGTTTTTTCATCAACTCACAACTACCTGAAGTGAGTTTCTTGCTGAAATGGGCTAGACACATAGACCTTGTTTCTGCTTAGGACTTGGATACTAAGGTAGAATATGACCTTATCTTGGCTGGAAAGATAAGAAGAGATCTAAATAGAGGTAAATCTTCTCCTTCTGAATACTCCCCTTTAGCCACCACTGATCCAATGGTGCAAAAGTTAGCAAATGAATTGCTGGTCCTCAAAAGATAAATGGCCCAAGTTATGTCTGCTCCTCTTAATCAGGATATGCCAAGGAGGACATTTCAGAATCAGACATACCAAGGTAATGTTGCCAGGAATTAAGGGCAGCCAAATCGTCTTCCTCCCCCGTAGAGGAACCTTGCCCTTGAAGCACCTCCAACCAACTCAGTAGTTGGATATTTGGAATTAGAACATGATTTCTCTTTCCAACCTGAGTTTGATCAAGAAAATGATGTTGGTCTCTTCATGGAGGATCAAGAATAATTAGTTGGTGACTCCCACATTGGTTTTCTAAATTACCAGGATGAACCCAGAAGTAAAGATGAAGCAGTCAAGGGATCATACTTAGTATTCACCTGGTCTAAGAATCAGTCAGCCCAACAAGCTGATAAAGAAAGAATAGAGGAGTGAGCTCAGCCTATAATTACAATTACTAAGCATGAAACCACTCTGCCCTTCCAGCCAAAGGATCTGGTGATTGTAAGAAAGGTAAGTACCTCAAATGCCCCTACGCCTTCTACTTCAAATTTACAGTCCAGTCCTCCCCCTTTCAAAAATAGAAAGGATGAACTCCCATCCTCTACTCCTAGATCATTCTAGGCATTTGACATAATTGATCATGTCAAGAAATCCAAAATTCAAACGTCTAAATTTGAGTTCCTGCAGTCCAATCCTAAGCAATTAGACAAGTTGGTTCAATGTGTCAAGAACCAAACCATCCCTACAAGACAAGAGGTTAAGAAAGTAACTCATGGTCCCCCAATGAACATGCCCATCCCAAAAAATCATGTCATTACCCCTCTTGCTGCCCCTGGGAAAATAGAGCCTTTCTATGTTTCCCTGTTGATAAATGGTCACCAGCTCAACAATTGCATCATTGATTTTGGGGCTTCAGACAATGTCATGCCTGCTAAAGTGGCAAAATCTCTAGGTCTCACACTAACCAAGACATTTGAGAGATTTTTCTCCATGGAGAACAAACAAGTGCCACTGCTGTGGCAAATTAAAGATGCCCAATTTGCATTTGCTGCCTTTCCAAACAAGCGGATCAAGATGACTGTCCTAGTGGCCAACGTCCCAACATCATATGGCATCCTTCTTGGGTGGAACTTCTGCAAGGATGTTGGAGGGGAATTAAGCATAAACTTGTCTTAGGCAAGAATCCCTATGAAAGGTGTAATGCAGAGGTTGCTTCTTGAGAAGGAGGCAAAATATGTCGTTACTCAGACATCAAGGCCTGAAGCTCAAATTCTATTTGAGTCTTCAGGCAGGGGTAATTATTTTCTATCTACTGAAGACATTCATGTTTTAGCAGATGAAAATTATATAGGTGATGATCTAAGAATTGGTTTAGATGAAACAAAACCAAGTATGCCTGATAGTGCCAATCATTGGCAAGTGTTAAATGGGAACAATCAAATCATGTGCTGGACTGAACCAGAAGAGTAACCAATTATGGTAATAGACCATGCTATTATGCATCAAAATTAGGAAAATTAACTCTTTGCCAAGAGAGTAAAGATTTATGGTTTTTGGATCAAAATTCAAGTCTTGCTATGGGGCAAGAGGAGAAAACCAAAGGGAGGACACAGAAAATTGGTTTCCTGGTGGAGAGTTCCATTCACTCGTCACCAATTTTGGGGACAAAATGGTTTCCTATTAGTTTATCAGGATGGAACACCATTTTCATTGTCTCACAATGGGCAGCATCTAAATCACTTCAATTCTTGAAGTGTCAGATAAGTTCACCTATACATATGTACATTTGTATAGTCTTTGGTTCTATTTTATGCTTTTCATTTTCATTTTCACTTTTTGGAGCCTTTATTTTTGGGTAGCATGACTCCGTAGCCCAATGGCACACTTCAAGGCACTATAGATTCTAGTTTCTACTCCCCTTATCTATTCAAAGTTCTCATTTGAAGGAAGTTCCCCAACTGGAGCCATATGTTGTCCCCAAAAATAGACTTCTCATTTTTGGGACAACATGTGAACTATTTTGGTTCAATAGACCAAAATAATCTCTTCCCTTCTCGAAATTTGTTCTAAGCATTCAACTTCCTCATTTTTCAAGCTTCTCAAAAATCTATAGACTCTACAGGCTTGAATCTATAGACTTTATAGGCTTGAATCTATGCACTCTGCAGGAAGAAAATCTACGAACTCTGCAGGCCAAGTTCTACGGGCTTCACAGGTTGATTTCTACAGACTCTGCAAGAAAGAATCAAGCTCTCAACACTTGGGCAATTTCAAAATTGGTTCAACAACAAGGTTCAACCAAAAGAGTTCATCGGCAAGCTTCTAAGCAAGGATTGAACCATTGAACCATTGAGCCTTGAACCATTTTGGTTCAATGGGTTCAATGTCAGCAACAAGAGTTAAGCGCATTTGTCAAGGTTCAAAGTTCAACCGCTTCAAGGTTCAATGGCTTCAAAACACTTATCAAAGAGAAGGCTTAAACCATTGAACTGTTGAACCATTGAACCACTTTGGTTCAAAGGTTCAACGGGTTCAATGGTTTAATAGGTTCAACGACCAAATGGTTCAATGTGTTTAGTTCAAAAAGATCAAAAGGACTTGGCCAAATAAAAATAATGAATCGATTGAATCGTTGAACCTTGAACCAAAAGGTCCAATGAGTTCATAGGTTCAAAGGTTCAACTAGTGTGATGAAGATCAAAGAGCTTAGAAAGAACAAGGAAGTGACAGACAAAGGATGAACCAATGAACCGAAAGAGTTCAAAGTTCAATGGTTCATGGGTTCAAAGGCAGCCTCAGTTAAGGAAAGAAGCTATAAACATGTGGTTCAACGGATGGTTTAACCAAGGAGCAGGAAAGTGATTGAACCAGGAAGTGATGGAACAAAAGAGGTATAATGAATTGATGAACCAATGAACCAATGTACTTTTAGCGAGTTCAAAGGTTTAAGTTCAACATGGTTCAAGTAGCTAGTGACCATTGATGGCCCCACAAACATCAAATTTAAAGTAAGGTAATATCCATTGAAATTCAAATAAAGCATGGAACTTGAAGGAAGAACCAAGCAACTGGCTAAAAAGATAGCCTAGGAGCTTAAATTCTAGGAAGAGACAAAGCTGGACAAGACAAAGCTAGAAAGGACAAAAGCAAAAAGAGGGAAAAACCTAAAATATCTATGCAAAAGTTATTCCAGTAGGTGGAACAGTCTGTAAAGTAGATATTTGAGCTTGTAAACATTGAAGGCATGACTTGTTGGTCTCCTTTGGAGTAAAGACAAAATGGACAGCTATGCAGATGTTAGAGGGAACATACCAAATGATCCAGACTCAAGAGAAGACATATTAGATGAATAGACATGCCATAGTTAACTCAATGCACTATTCCAGGCATGGTTCCTCCAGATAGAACTGAAGGTGCATTGAAGGCGTTGATAGTAGCATGGGTCATCCCATGGGAGAGAGCACTAAGCTTTGCTTGGTGGCTATATATTGTAATCTCTCATTTGTTACAAGGGAGATCTTCCCAATACAAAAGTGAAAATCTACCCAAATTGAAAGGTGAATACTAAGACTTTGAGCTCAGATTGTTGCTCATATCATTTTATCCGAATGAGAAAGCAAGTTGTTTATAGACTTTGTGCTGTCATAGCTTGCATCATTTTAGGAGATTGTTCTTATGTCTATCTTCTGAATGTGTTCTTATTTATTTAATTTGGCAAGTAAAACTAGTGGAATTAATCAGGAAGGTGTCCTGAAGCCAACTGTGGAGAGACTTTGTGCCCCCATAATTGCCTTTAGTGTGTTTTCTTTCTATTTTTGTGTAAATGACCTTTGGATGACTTTTTGACCTCATTGTCCTTTGTATCTCACTCTTGGGTAGTCAAGGTGGAGACTTTGTGCTACATCTCAAGCTGCTGGTTACTATGCCCTTGGCACCCAGTTACTTATCCTACCAGAAAGATTCCTATTGTTTTCAAGAACAAGCACTTCTAAAAGAAGAGAAGTACCTTCTGTCACTTCACCAAAATTTCTACTATCCAGGAAGGGATCTAGCTCTTGGATGAATGTTACTTCTGAAAGAAGATAAGTACCTTCACCAATCACCTAGGATTTCTCCTCTGTTTGTTAGCATCATCTCTGAAAAAAGAGAGATGGATGGTTTATCCCACCCCTATGTCTTACTTTCTGCTTATATATATATATATATAGTATATAGCCTCTGTATATTTAATAGGGAACCTCCCCTTGATGAGAGGAGAGATTTGTCCCCTGTTGATGTAGTAAAACTGCACACTTGGATGACCAATCTCCCTATGCTGTGGTGATAGGAACTATTTTGCTCACCAGTTAGCTAGTCGACAAAATATTCACCCAACAAACTCAACAAGACACTTGATAATTTTATATCTTCATGATTGACAATCCCATTTTTTCCTTTCATCCTCTTGGAAAACTTTTAAAACCTCTTGAAATCTATTTGATGACTAGACCAAAAATGGAAGGTGTTTTATATCTTTATTTCCAATTTGACTCCATACTTTAGAATTTCTTGTTTTAAAGACATTCAAACCCTTTCAATCATCAAGCTTGATACATAATCTCATTGAGAAACCTTGAAGATTGACCTCCAACCTTGATCAAATAAGTAATATTCTTCATAGCCTAAAAATTTCACCATTTTATTGCATTTACTCTGATGGGTGTGAAGCCAATATTCATAATCATTATTCATAGTCATTATTCATGTGATGAGATGGCAATGGTGAGTCAAAAATGAATATGCAAGTGATGTGGTAGGTGATGTAGATGATTATGTAGGAAGGTGATGTGTCATGTTGATGTTGTGGTATAGTCCATATAGGATCTCCCATGTGATCATGAATATGTGAATGGAGTGGGGTGTAGTACTCCACTAAGGCACAAGCTTATATGATTATTAGTTCACATGTTGTTGTCTTTTGGTGAGAATAAGACAATGTAATATATTGGGTGCATCTCTTATGTGGAATCATGATCTGGTATGTGGGAGAAGTTAAAAAGGTGTTGGGACATGTTTTGGAAGCTTATGTGCACATGGGATAGTGGGGGACATTATTTACTATTATTTATTGAAGGCACATGTGAAGTGGGGCATAGAATTTTGGATACACATGAAGGAAGTCAAGGGACATTATGAATATTCTAATTAATTTTGACCTTTGAACATGGGCCAAACATGCCACTTGTGATCTCTTTAGCCTCCATGGATATGGGGCACATTTTCTCCCTTCCTCTTAGTTTCTCTCTAACTCTTATATCTCTTATGTAAATGTTATACAACATATCTCTCTTATTGTATTTGGTAAGGTTATATGTAAGTGAATTATAGCATTCATTCTATTCTCCTTGTAAGCCTTGTAAAGGCCTTGAAGACTTGTTAAGTCTTGGATGCAAAGCTTGGTAGAGATCTTGTGGTAAGCTTGGTGTTAGCTTACAACGGTGCAAGGTGTTAATAATTGTTGAAGTCTTTATGTGCAAGATTGGTTGAGAGATTAGCAGTAATCTTGGTGATGTAGAGTTTTCTTGATTATCTTATCAATCTTGAAATCTTGACCAAACTCTATAGGATTTTTGACCCTTCCTATTAGCCCTTTGCCCCTATTATCTTACTTGTACAGAAAAGGCACAGATGGTTATGACTTACCAAAAGTATATTATTCTTTTCCCTATTAAGACACACCTGTGTGTCAATTTTAGTGGCTTAACTCCTTGCCTAAGTCTACTTTCCTTCTTTAGGCCTATTAAATCAGGCCTCTTTCTAGGCCTATTCCACTACAGACCTTCAAAATCCATAAAAATGGTCTGTACATGATTGAAACCATGTGATTCAATTACACCACCTTAACATTGATCATACTACAAACTTTTGTTGATTTTGATGGTTGAAACTCAAGATATGCTTAAAACCCTAGTTTAGGGCTTTTTCCACCATGTACTAGCGAAAGAGAAAACAAAAATCAATTAAGGATGTTTCCAAAGGTTTCCAATGACTGTGAAAGGTTTTATAGGTCTGTTTTGACCTTGTGAAAGTCCTCCAATATTTGTATATCCTTTACCAATCCACTATCATAGGCTTTTAACTCAAAATTCATCTGACTGTGTATGAAAACTATTGGTGCATAGGTCTATATCCATATGAATGGAAAAGATACATTGAGATGTAATAAAATTTTCAAATAAGCTGTAAAATCTTTCCAATAACTTACCTCAACACACTATAACTCATTAAAGTCAATTTAAAGATCATTCTTTTCCTTAAAATAAACACACAATCCAATCACCTAAGCATGCTGCATGAAGATAGGGTCTATATTATAGGTGCCAGTGCATAAAAGGGTTTATTTGTTATATGTGGAACCTTAAAATTCAAAAAATATCAAATACAACTTCATACATGTATGGTAATATGATTCCAAATTCTTTTATCTCTTAACAATAAAATACAATTTGCATACAGAAAGAACAACTCACAAAATAGGGATCTATTTGTAAGTGTATCTAAACAATAGATGAATTGATATTTATTATTCCTTGCACTTTTTAATCTCAAAACACACTCATAAATACTTCAAGAACATTTATAAAATTTATCAAATTCCATTTGATTATCAACTTCGAAAACACAGTCTGCAACAAAACCAACCAACTCATGAACAGGGGTTTGTGTCTTGGTCCTTCAAGAACAAGGGTATTTTTATCCTTTCCTTTGAGTATTGTATCTTAAAAAACATGAATTCATTATCATTCAAACAAATTTGGAAAAAATTACAAATCTCATTCTTTCATCAACAAAACATTTACAATTAACAACAAAAGTAATTACTTCAAAACAAGAGTTTGTGTTTTCTTATCAAAATCTGGATATCTTCTATTAATTGTTCTTGGGTTTGAAGTTCCCAATATATGAATACATTATAAGATTGAATAAAAACCAAAAATTGACAGGATTTATATCCAAGGTAACTACCATAACTACCTCTTGGACCTCTTCCCTTGTAGAGGTCTCTTGCTACATATCATTGTCTTAATTTTCACACAATATAATATATCTAGAATCATGAACATAGATTAATGAACATTTGGTGGATCTCCTATAATTTAAAATATCCTTATAAATGTTTATTAAAATTTTACCACCTTCACAAATATATAAGGGTCCTTAAAAAGGCTTGATAAGATTCAAATTTTCAAAAGGAGTTTTTTGGTGGGAAAAACTAGAATTCAAATTTCTTGCACTTTAAGACTACCTAGACTCCATATTAGGACTAATTAGGAACTATAGTACCTATTAGACACTTGATAGACTACCTTAAGACAAAAACAATCAATTTTTGGGTCTTTATAGGATGCCCCTGCATCATACTACCAAGCTAAAAAATGTTTGCCATAGGTGTTTGTTGATGCACTTGGTGTATGCTCCTGTCTAATTGCAATGAACATCTTTATATAAGGTATCTACTTATAATTTCCTCTCATATAGGTGAACATGTTATTGGGACCCATAATTAGGCCTTATTTGTTTCATCTTACTAAATAGTATACCTACACATGAAATAAAATTGTTAGGAAAGCATAGCTCTTGTTATCTTTTTCTTGCCTTGAAGGCGTATACCACTCTTCTACTTATACAAACCAATCCACCTTTTTATTTTTTCCAAGATTAACTTTTTTTGAAAATATGTATTCTTATTCCATCATCTATACTTCTTGTGCTTCCCACTCCACTTCATGTAAAACATGTTTTAGGTCCTTGCATGCTACATTATTGTGTAAATTCTTGGTTTGTTATTGTACATCACCATTATGACTGCTCTCTATCTCCTGCATATGCAAGTATTATGTGTTCAATTTCAACATCTCATTTCCTTGATTTTTCACTCTTATAGGATTGTATTGTGAGTCACTTAACTATCTTTCATGGATGTACTGCATGTTACTTAGCTCATTAACATTTTTTTCTTGTTCAAGATTCTCCCTCAAACATTTGAGTTTATCTAACATTCCTTCTTTGGCTACCATAGTCACCTTAAGATATTCATTAATCTCTATTTTGTCCTTTTCCTTGACTTATTTTTAACTTTGGTTAATGGATGCTTGCTCCTTACCTGCACTTATATCATAAAACATATGTTTAGCCATCATGGCTCTCTCTTGTGTTTTTTTCTTGGACACTTCATTGTCCATATTCCTCTCCTACTTGGTGTCATTCCCAAACCACTTCTTATCTATATCAACTATAATTTATATTATTATCTTGATATCATCTCTCTCATAGGCTTGTCTGCCCTTCTTATTTTGGTTTCCTTATTTATTGAGCATTCTCATAGGTGTTATGTCTTCTTCCTTTTGAAAACCACTCTCTTTTTGCATCTTGATGACTTATGCTATCACCTTGGATTCTTATTCAAATTATCTTTTGTCCATATTTTTTGACTCACAACTCTTCATACTAACCATCTCAATACATCTTATCTTTTCTTCTCTCTTTGGTGCCTTGACCAAACCCAAACTTTTTATGGCTTTGCTCCGATATTGCTTTGTTTCCATCATCATTATTCTCTCATATTTTCTTTCTTCTTCACTCTTTAATAGGACAAGTATTCGTATCTATCCATATTTCTTATTGGTGTATGTATTAGCTTGACCATAATGAATAGCCTACCTATCAAATTTCCATGGTCTTCCTAATAGTAAATAACAAACATCTATGGGCATAATATCACACAATAATTTATCTATATATCCTTCTATATGGAATTCAACCTGACTTTGTTCACTTACCAAGATTTGATGTCCCTTATAAACCCATGCAACCTTGTATGGTTGTGGATGTGGCATCCTCTTCAAGTCTAATTTCTATACCATCTCTAAAGACACAATGTTATTAGTGCTTTCTCCATCAATCACTAAATCACAAACCTTACCTTTTTCTTTACACAGGCTTTTGAATAAGCTTCTTCTTTGAGTTGGATCTTTGAATTTACTCTTCTAAAATAATATTCTTCTCATGAGTAAAGACTCATTTATTTCTTGCCTTATTTCCTCATTCACTTCTCTTTCACTTTGTTGCATACCTCTACTAATACTCAATGGACACTCTACTACCCTATGTCCCTCTCTATAACATTGCCAACATTGTCCTTGAAACCTTCATCTTGGTCCACTTCTCATGAGACCTTCATCTTTTCTTGGTCTAATTTATATAAATGATCTGATCTGCAATATATAGTGTTGTACTCCCATGCCTTCTTGAACTAAGGATACCTGTATTTGTGGTTTTTCTTGAACAACATCTTTATTTTCTCTCTCATTTGTCTTTGGCTATAAAGGTGCTACTTGAGCTTGTTGACTAATATTTTCTTCTTATATCTCTATTACTATTCACTGTAGTCTCTCCCTGAGAGCATCCTTAATATCATCCATCCTCATGACCAATGGGGAAATTGACTATGTCACTTGGTCTATCATATTCTTGACCAAATCTTCATGATCTCTACTAACTCCTTCCATGGAACATTGTTCTTGGTTCCCTATCCTACAATTCACCTTAAAACACATGACATTAACCCTTTTACACAATTCATTAGGAAATTTTAATAGCTCTAATACCAAAATTGATGCAGATTTTCCTTCATTATCTTATCAATCTTGAATTCTTAACTGAACTTTCTAAGCCTTTTGACCCTTCCTACTAGCCCTTTACCCCTATTATCTTACTTGTATAGAAAAATTATAGATGTTTATGACTTAAAAAAAGTATATTCTTCTTTTCCCTATTAAGACACACTTATGTGTTAATTTTGGTGGCCTAACTCCTTGCTTAGGTCTACTTTCCTTCTTTAGGCCTATTCAATTAGGCCTCTTTTTAGGCCTATTCCACTATAGACCTTCAAAATCCATACAAATAGTCCATACATGATTAAAACCATATGATTAAATTATAACACCTTATCATTGATTAGACTACAAAATTTTTGTTGATTTTTGATGGTTGAAACTCAAGATATGTTTGAAACCCTAGTTTAGGGCTTTTTCCACCATGTACTAGCTTGAGAGCAAACAAAAATAAATTAAGGAAATTTACAAAGGTTTCCAATGACTGTGAAAGGTTTTATAGGTCTATTTTGACCTTGTGCAAGTCCTCCAATCTTTGTAGATCCTTTGCCAATCCATTGTCATAGGCTTCTAACTCAAAATGCATTTGACTGTGTATGAAAACTGTTGGTTCATAGGTCTGTATCACTGTAGGAGTTGACAAGATACATTTAAATGTAATAAAAGTTTCAAATAAGATCTAAAATCTTTCCAATAACTTACCTCAACACACCATAACTCGTGAAAGTTTATTTAAAGATCATTCCTTTCCTTAGAATAAGCACACAATCTAATCACCTAAGCATGTTCTAGGAAAACATGGTCTATCTTATAGGTTCCAGTGCATAAAAGGGTGTTTTTGTTATACTTGGAACCTTCAATTTTAAAAAATATCAAATATACCTTCAAACATGCATGTAAATTCAATTCCAAAGTCTTTTATCCCTTAACAACAAAATACAATCTGCATACAGAAAGAACAATTCCCAGAACAAGGATCTATTTGTAAGTATATCTAAACAACAGATGAAATGATATTTATTATTCCTTGAAAATTTTAATCTCAAAACCCACTCATAAATCCTTCAATAACATTTATCAAATTCATCAAAGTCCATTTTATTATAAACTTTGAAAACACAGTCTGTAACAAAACCAGGTAACTCAAGAACAGGGGTCTATATCTTGGTCCTTCAAGAATAGGGGTGTTTTTCTCCTTTACTTCGAGTATTATCTCCTAAAAAAATGAATTAATTATAATTCCAAAATATTTGGAAACAATTACCAATCTCATTCTTTCATCAACAAAACATATACAGTCAACAACTAAAGTATTTACTTCAAAACAAGAGTTTGTGTTTTCTTATCACATTATTCTTGGGTTTGAAGTTACCATTATACAAATACATTCAAATATTGAATAAAAAACAAAAAGTGAGAATTTATATCTAAGGTAATTACCATAACTACCTCTTGGACCTTTTTCCTCATAGAGGTCTCTTGCTACATAGCATTGCCTTGATTTTCGCACAATATAACATATCTAGAATCATGAGCATAGATTAATGAACATTTGGTTGACCTCCTATAATTTCAAAGATCTTTAGAAATGTTTATTAAAATTTTACCACCTTTACAAATATATAAGGTTCCTTAAAAAGGCTTGACAAGATTCAAATTTTCAAAAGGAGTTTTTTGGTGGGAAAAACCAGGATTCAAATTTCTTGCACCTTGAGACTACCTAAACTCCATATTAGGACTACTTAGGACCTATAGTACCTATTATAAACTTAATATACTACTTAAGAAAAAAAAATCAATTTTGGGGTCCTTATAGGATTCCCCTGCATCACTTGGTTATTAACTTACAAAGTTACAATGAGAGGTAAAAACTAATGAAGTATTTGGTTGCAAGCTTGGTGGAAAGATTGTGTGCAAGATTGGTGGAGAGCTTGTGTGAAAGATTGGTTGTAATATTTTAGGAATATTGTATAAATATTTGGTTGTAAGCTTGGTTATATATTACAAAGGTTAATATAATAAAAGAGAGGAGAGAAATTAGAGAGAGGTGTGATAGGATGTTGTCATAGGTGTTTCTCCCTATTGTTATTGGTAATATAAGGATGAACAAATTTTTTATGGTGGATGTATCCCTTTGGGTGAACCACATTATATTGGTGTCTCATTTTTTCATGGTTTGATTTATTGTGTAATTTTTTAATTTCCATTTTACATAGCTTCTCTCTTTTTGTAATTTATGAGGATATTTATGCATTGTATATCCTAAAATACTCTTCACCACTCATGAATCCTATAAGATAGACCTATTGATCTATACTCCCATGTTTATGGACTCTCAAATACTTAATTATTATCTCTAAGACATTGGATGGGACTGTAAACTTGAGGTGTTTGATTTTAAGAATAACCAACAACCTCTTTATTTGGCTTGGAATAATTTGTTTATTCTGCCTGTAACTTGCCAAGAGTCTTGAGGTCACCATGTGTTCACATCCTTCAATATGTTTAAACATTTTCATAATATATAAGAGGATAAATAGGTTCTTGATGAGCATTATGACTCTTTTGAAATTAGAATGGTCATTTTCTTCTTTGCACATTCTTGCAATTTTCCTTAAACTTTCCTCAACTAGCCTTGCAACCTTGATCTCCATGGAATCTATCGAAAAAGCCCATAAAAATTGTATTAGAGTTTTAAAGAATTATGATAATCCCTATGATCTAATATTATACCTAAAACATTGATTAAGAGTTCCTCAAATCCATTCTATTGGATGTGAGATCCATTTGGCAGAACTTGGATATCAAACCAAACGTGATAAATATTTAGATCATGTATTGGGACCCTCCAAGAGGTATTTGATCTTGATAACCTATTTTCTCTTATATAAGAACATGCTTGGCATCATGGTAATCCACTTGAGGTGATATAAGATGAAGACTATGAATATTTTATGTTCTTATTGGAAACTTGTTCTTAGCCTTGGCTTTTTTGCTTGCAATCTCTTTTCTTGTTTATCACCCATGGGACCCATTAAAATGTCCATAGGCCTATATATTCATGGAAACCTTGATTTTATCTCTTATATAAGATCATGCTTGGCATCATGGTAATCCACTTGAGGTGATATAAGATCAAGACTATGAATATTTTATGTTCTTATTGGAAACTTGTTCTTAGCCTTGGCTTTTTTGCTTGCAATCTCTTTTCTTGTTTATCACCCACGGGACCCATTGAAATTTCCTTAGGCCTATATATTCATGTAAACCTTGAGTTTTTTGGTGAGAAAAGCTAGAATTCAAATTTCTTGCACCTTGAGACAACCTAGACTCCATATTAGGACTACTTAGGACCTATAATACCTATTAGACACTTAATATACTACCTTAAAACAAAAAATAATCAATTTTGGGGTCCTTATAGGATTCCCCTGCATCACTAGGTTATTAAATTACAAATTTACAATGAGAGGTAAAAACTAATGAAGTATTTGGTTGCAAGCTTGGTGGAAAGATTATGTGCAGGATTGGTGGAGAGCTTGTGTGAAAGATTGGTTGTAATCTTGTAGGAAGATTGGTATAAATATTTGGTTGTAATCTTGGTTATATATTACAAAGGTTAATATAATAAAAGAGAGGAGATAAATTAGAGATAGGTGTGATAGGATGTTGTCATAGGTGTTTCTCCCTATTGCTATTGGTAATATAAGGATGAACAAATTTTTTATGGTGGATGTATCCCATTGGGTGAACCACATTATATTGGTGTCTCATTTTTTCATGGTTTGATTTATTATGTAATTTTTTAATTTCCATTTTACATAGCTTCTCTCTTTTTGTAATTTATGAGGATATTTATGCATTGTATATCCTAAAATACTCTTCACCACTCACGAATCCTATAAGATAGACCTATTGATCTATAATCCCATGTTTATGGACTCTCAAAGACTTAATTTTTATCTCTAAGACATTGGATGGGACTGTAAACTTGAGGTGTTTGATTTTAAGAATAACCAACAACCTCCTTATTTGGCTTGGAATAATTTGTTTATTCTGCCTGTAACTTGCCAAGAGTCTTGAGGTCACCATGTGTTCACATCCTTCAATATGTTTGAACATTTTCATAATATAGAAGAGGCTAAATAGGTTTTTGATGAGAATTGTGACTCTTTTGAAATTAGAATGGTCATTTTCTTCTTTGCACATTCTTGCAATTTTCCTTGAAATTTCCTCAACTAGCTTTGCAACCTTGATCTCCATGGAATCTATTGAAAAAGCCCATAAAAATTTTATTAGAGTTTTAAAGAATTATGATAATCCCTATGATCTAATCTTAGACCTAAAACATTGATTAAGATTTCCTCAAATCCATTCTATTGGACGTGAGATCCATTTGGCAGAACTTGGATATCAAACCAAACGTGATACATATTTAAATCATGTATTGGGACCCTCTAAGAGGTATTTGATCTTGATAACCTATTTTCTCTTATATAAGACCATGCTTGGAATCATGGTAATCCATTTGAGGTGATATAAGATCAAGACTATGAATATTTTATGTTCTTATTGGAAACTTGTTCTTAGCCTTCTTAGCCTTGGCTTTTCTGCTTGCAATCTCTTTTCTTGTTTATCACCCATGGGACCCATTGAAATGTCCATAGGCCTATATATTCATGGAAACCTTGATTTTATCCCTTAAGACTTGGTTCCTTTCATGTTTATAGATATAAAATTATTCAAACAATCTTACATCATAAGAAACTCAGAAACTCTACCTATAGACCTATATTATTTCTCCCAACTTATTAAAAGTCTTAGAAGGTTTTGATAACAATGTTGTAGGCTACTTACCTTCTTACCATGTTTGGAACCATTGGAGCCTTGGAAATAGACCTTCTCAAGATTGAAACCTTGAAATTCAAAAAATATGCCCTACAAATTTCACCATCACCATGCCTTAAATAGTCATGGAAACATTGATCTATCTTGTATTTCTCTAAGAGAATCTTTAAGAGCTTTGTTAGGGGCCCTTGAGGTCATGGAAACCCTGAAATTAACTTAAGACTTGTAACTACCTCCTAGAAGCTCTAACAGACTATGGGATAGGTTTTAAGAGCTCAAAAATCACCTTTTTAGTGCTTAAATCATAAATAAACCTTGATCAAGCTATCATAGGCTGGTATGAGGTTTATATCACCTTTTAGTTCTTGAATGGGCTAACTTTAGATTCAGTAGGGTTTTGACTATGTTTCTTGAGTATGCAGAACTTGAGACTCACATAAATATTTTTTTAAATCTTCATAACAACCTAAAACCACTTTAAAAACCTTGAAAATGATCTCTCCTAACTCCCTCTCCAATTTTATAAACTCTTACTATATAAAACAAAAGATATGAGGTTTTCTTGGTTACTAAAACCCTAGGTAGAAAATATACCTAGACACAAACCCAAGAGTCTTCATAGATGATTAATTAAATTCATATGGATTTTTATGGAGTTATAATGGATTGAACACCCTCCTCTCATCGATTACCTATTATGTCTAGAATCTCTTACATGGAGGTCTTCTTGTAATTTGCCTTGATAAAAGCTTTGCATGTTTTACTTCTAGACCATATCTTAGGTTTTGATGATTCCATGAACTTTGTTATTTAAGCATGGAATAGGTCTAAAAACCTTATTTCTCATGTTTTTAATATGATATTATTGGTGATGGAAACCTCTTGATCTTGTATCTAAATATAACATGGTAGAGACCCTATTTGGAGCTTGGAATCTCTTATCACCAAACCTACTAGGATGTAAGGTGCTTGAAGAAACCTAAAGATTTATATGGAACATTGTCGTGAGACCATAGAGCATGTACATATTCTCAAAAAATATAAACACTATCACAAGCTGGGAAAAAGTCTCTAGAGCCCTTGAAGAACAATGTAACTCCTTGAACTTGGGATTGTCATATTCCCCTTTTGCACAAACCTAAACATGATCTCAATCTCCCTTCACTTCTATTGAAACTTGTATTGGAGGGTATTAGTGCAAGGGATAATTATTTAACTTGTTTATGACCCTTTTATCAAGTGAGAAACATCTCAAAATGTTGTGAAGAATTCATTTCTTGTATGTAGTCCTTTGGTGGCTCTTCTTCAAGCTTAAAACTCCATTAAAACCCTCTTGAAACTTTAATTGTGCATAGAAGCCTAAAATATTGATAAAAAATCACCAATATATTTAAAAATTACTTGGAAGATTACTTGGATGTAAGGAATGGTTTTGGGTTTATTGGTGATCCCTCCTTTGAGAGGAAAACATCTCAAGACTCATTGAAAGCCTCATTCTTTTCTGTAGACCTACAACTTCTCCTCAAGATTGAAAGCTCTTCAAAACCATGAAACCTAGAATCTTGTGGGTCTATATCTAAATTTGGTGATATTTTATTTAAGGGGAAGGTTCTTGTATTTCTTTAGGACCATTACCCAAGTGAGAAACACCTTAAAACATGTTAAGAACTTTCTTTCTATTTGTAGACTTGTACAGGTCTCTCAATATTGGAACTCATTGAAACCTTGGCCATGGTACTCATGGATAAAAATATGCCTATAGGGATCTAAATTAATATTATAATTACCTATAAACCTTTCTATCTCCATAAATTTAATTGGAACAATCTCAAAAACACTAAAAGACAAGTCCACATGCTTTAGGGTTTGTAGGGGTTTATGACTGTTTGTCTTATTTTTGACCATTTAACATGATTAGAAGCTTATCCATGTTATTATTTGACTGAGAATTATGCTAAATAGATCCCCAAACCTATACCCATATCCATCATTTGTCATACATAAGGATAAATGAGTTTAAACTTTAAATCATGCTCTTATCGCATTGTCTACATGTTTATTTTGACTTCTTAACAATGGTTCATAGCCATGTTCAATTATTTTAGTTTCTAAACACCTAGAAAGGGTTATTAAATACCTTATCATTATCCTCCAATGGATTTAATAGCCCATGCAACTCTTGATCAAAATTATCACATCTTATAAAATTGCTTGTAGGTGCCTACGAGGAAGGTTTGAGGTCAGTTTTGCCATGATATGAGTTTTAAGAGTATGTATCCCTTCCTTGAAGACCTATTATGGATTTACAATCCTTTTAGAGACCTCATATGATCATTTTATGCACTTGATACCACATTACGGTTATGCAATTCTTAATAATGCCTCATAACAACCTGTGATCTCTTAAAAATCCTCATGTTTGAGGGCTTTTATGCCTAGTTTGGTCTAAGACAAACATATAGTATGGATTGGGACATCTCTTGGATGTTTTATGAATGCATTGAATCTAATTTATATGCATGAATCTTCAAAAACATGTGACTTGGGCCTTTATGTCCAAAACCTGCAATTCACTAGGTCTAAAACTCATGAAAGCTTTGTTAATGGCATATCTACATATTATTCCACCTAAAAATTATCATTTCCTCCAAAAATGGACCTTATCCTCATTGGAAAACCTACACATAAGAATTTTATTCCACCTAATCCCAAAAACCATGGTGTTCTCCTCCCTAAGAATGTGAGGAAACTTGCAAAACATGATGAAAACCTCTTGCTTTGGAGCTTTAGGCACTTAAGAGACTTAAAATCCTAATTGAACCTTGATCCTAATGATTTGATCTCAATATTTTCTACATTAAACCTATAAAACATAACTAAAACCATGAAAAGGCCATGAATGTTGAGCCCCATAAATGTCATGTTATTGTGTCCATCTATTGTACTCATCCTGCTTGTTTACCATGCTTTTGAAACACTTTTCGATATAGTTTCTTACTTTCATAAACCATATATTATTATGTTTTCAAACTCTTTTAAAATAGTTAAAATTATGTATTTAAATTAAATATATGATGGTTTTCTATTACTTTAGGATGCTTTTTCTATGTATGTGTTTTGAAGATTTTTTGAAGAAATAGGTATATAACACAGAACATCCTGTAGCAAAAAGAATCTCATTACACAGACTATACTGTAACCATTGCATGACCAAAGCCACAGATTAACATATTTTGATTCTATTCTAACTGAATCATAGGAATGACTCTAACCACCATGGATCTCAATAAGGAAGTGGTTGAAGAATGAAACAACCTTATTTTTTCTTGCAACAAATTCACAAGATTCTCATGAAGAATGTCTTTAGCGAAAAGAACCAATTTCAGTTATTCCAATTCAAATGTATCTTAGAATAACATGTATATATTATTTTGCATAAAAAAAATCCTCTATGGTATATAAACACATAGAAGTAGATTTGAGAAGATATATAAAAAATAATATTTTCTAAATAGAGATTGTCAGAAGTACATTATGTTAAGCAATTGTAATTGTAACCTCATGTAACAATTGATTGATGTATTTTTGATTAATATGAGTGATCAATTATGAGTTTAATAGAGTATCATAAAAGGAAGGGTTGAATCTAAATTTGGAAGGATGAAAGGCTCCCTTTGGAAGGCTGCAACAACAATCCAACCTATCTATTTAGTTAAGTGTGTCATTTAATTTCCTTAAGCATTACATGTTTCATTTCTGATTTATGTAAGTTACATTATTTTTAAGATTTGTTTTAGGAATCTTCCCATGCATAATAATTTATTTTACTATATTTTTTTTATGTTTCAATACAAGCATTTCATTTATTTCACTTCAACATCTTAGATATAATTAGCAGAATGTCAAATTAGAGATTGAGTGTGCACATACAGTGACGTTATCCTATCAAGTCTACATCCCTAGGTTGAAATTTAAATGAGTTAGAAGGTACAGATCCATTGTTACTCTCCTTTTTTAATTTTTATCAAGAGAATTATATTTGATTATGAATCAATTGTTAGTCATTATTGGTGTTGTTGTCAAGGAAGGGTGTCACACACTTGTAATCTTCAATCTTGATAGCAATTATTTTTGGATGTTTATTATTTTTTTTAAGTTTTTTATTTTTATAGATTAAATATTTCATGCTTTCATAGTCTAAAATTTCCCTTTTTGAAATTAAGATAGTGTAAATTTTCAAAAATCCCCATATTACTAACCCTGTGCAGGCAGGGTGGGCAAAAAGTTTTAAAAAAGTGGTTGATGTATGTAAAAAAAGGGGGACTATATAAGAATATTTTTGCCTATTTCTTCAAACATTGCTTCTAGATCAATTCATCCTATATCAACTAAAGAACATGAAGTAATTCTTTAAGATCACTCATAGTTGTCAATAGAAGAGGTTGAGAAAGAAGAATTTTTGGTTGGACTGGTAGCTCAAGATGGAGATATTGAAGAGGTTCATACCCCTAGAAGAGACCCACATGCACCACATCTAAGAATTTCCACCTTATCACCTCATAATCATGCATCTAAAGTTTTCTTCCCTCTGTTTCCCAAATTTCTTGCTAAGAAGGCATTCAAATCTATTCTTGACCCTAGGAGAAATACCAAGCCAATAGAATTTTTTAATTTAGTGATACTCTTTGTCGAGACACTAGCAGAATCTTCTAAAACCTCCACACCATCCCCATTGTATAAGAATCTATACATTCCTAAGGAAAAAGATAAAGTCTCCATCTTCTACACCCCAAGAAATCAAAGAATTGATAGGAATTTTGAGCGTTGGGTAGCAACAACCTCCCTTCTACCAATACAAAGAGTATTCATGGGGTATCACCAAGAAGAAAACACTACCAATGAGTATGCTAATTTATAATTTACTATCCTTACTCCTAATGTAAATTCACTCATGAAAAATATCACTCACTCTACCCTCCCTACCTTTAGAGGAAAAACATCTAAAGACCCAGATACATTTCTTTTTGAGTTTGACATCTTATGCCATAGCTATGATTACAATTAAGATGCTTAAAAATTCAAACTATTTCTAGTAACACTCAAAGATGCAGCACTTAGATGGTTCATGGGACTTGGAAAGGATGCCATTTCTACTTGGGAAGAAATGAAGAAGTTTATGATGAAATATCAAGACTATTATAGTGGCTTAAACTACAAGAAAGATGACATTTTTGGACTGATCCAAGCTGATGATAAGTCACTAGAGGAGTATATGGAAAGATTTTTGTTCAACTTGAAAAAATACAAATAGACCATAATGGATAAGGAATCAGTCAAGCTGATATTACTGAAAGGAATGAGAGATGATCATCTGGAGGTACTAGATATAATGTCTAGTGGTGATGTTTCTACACTACCATTTGATGAACTAACAGTTGTATGTAAGAACTACTCTAGATCAAACACGAACAAAAATAGGGTCAAAAACTTTCCTATAACATCTGCTTCATGAATGTCTAAAGGTGAAGTTAGTAACCTGCTCTAGGACATAAAGCAGGACATCATCAGTCACCTAGCTACTTAGCTTGATACATTACATACATAGAGAAAGATAGAAAAATTTGAGAAAGCCTTAGCCGCCTATTGTCCTGAATGTAGAAATAAGAAGGTGGATTGCACATGCCATTCCATGAAGGCTCAGGTAGCTAGTATCACTAAGTAAAATCCTAAGATAATAGAGTTGCATGCCATAGGAGAAGATGAGAACCAAATGTTTTTCATGGGTCGATGAAAATCATGGGTGCAAAGACCAGGTATGCCATCAAACTCTATGTTTGTAAATTCTCAATTCTCAAACAATCCTCAATATGGTTCTTATATGAATATACCCAATCCAAATTGGTCCCAAAAAAATTAGTATCTACCCTAGAATTAGTCATGGATGCAACATAATGGACAACAACCTCAACAGGGACAATTCCAAAACTAGTAATGGTTTTCTCCCTCTAATCCATGGTAATAGTAATGGAGAGGAAATCAAAGCTTTCCCTAAAAAATGCAACAACCACAGCAACAATCCATGATTCCAAACACTCATCAATGTATTCAAACCACTCAATTACCCACCCAATCCATCCCCAATCCTACCAATAAGTCAGTTCAACCAACACAATCCACTGAAATAATACAATATCCAACATACACCTTGGATATTAATCAAGTTTAACTTTGCTTAGGACATGTTCTTACATAACCCACCTCACCATAATCACAATTTTTTTTAACCTATGCCACTCATAGCCAATCATGAGCCACGTCCATCAAAAAATAAAAAAGAAACTGACAATCCTCCTTTTTCAGAGAGATTGAGCATATCACATCCTGAACAAGAGCCTAGATTCAATATCCTAGGATAACTCAAGAATGTATGCATCAAAATCCCACTCTTTCAAGCAATAAAATATGTTCCTATCTACAATAAAGCTATTCAAGAGCTATGATTGAAAAAATTTGGAAGAAAGAAGAAGGATCCTAAAACAGTCCAGGTCATTGGACAATTAGCAAATATTATGTTGGGAAACATAGTTCTCCAAAAATACTCTGATCTGATAAGTCCTATAGTTAATATTAGCATCCATGACCAACCCATTTACAATACTTTAATTTAATTGGGTGCAACCATTAACATGATGACCATGGAGACCATGCAACAACTAAAGCTTACCACTCTCCATCCAACACCTACCATCCTCTAGATGGTTGATAGATCAACTGTTAAGCCTAAAATAATTATTGAGGACCTTGTTATCATTGTGGATTCTTGGTAATATCCAATAGAATTTATTGTCCTACATCAAAATAGTAATTTTTGGGGTTATCCTCTCATCCTTGGTCATACATGGTTGGCTACAACCAATGCCTTTATTGGTTGTAGGTCAGTAAAAATGCTAATTTCCAATGGAAATAACACCAAAAAATTGGTGTTGTATCCACCAACTCATCCTTCCTCAAATGATGGACCAATTCCCTAGATTGATGACCTTGAAGAATCTATCTCTTTAAAGACTCTCTACATAATTAAATGGAGTCTAATTTTATAGGCCCAAGAAGAAGACACTGTCATTACTGGTATCTTGTGAAACACATATCGATAGGATCTTATAGCAACCAACCTATTAGAATGTACACCATGCCCTCTTTATAATACCTTTCCTAAGAATGATTTTTCTGAAACCACAAGAGACATTTGGGCATTCCATCAATTACTTCCCCATCAATGCAGTTATACTCGTTTAATTGCCAAAGTAGAGACCATCCTTTCTTTAACAAAGTAAGTAGACATCCTGTCAAACAAACCGCTCAACATCAACACTTCCTTAACACCCCAACAAGAGAGTGAGTTACTTACAATGTTGACAAGGCACACAATATAATTTTTTTGGAATTATAAAGACATGAAAGGAATACCCCCATATTTATGCACGCATCACATTTACGTTAAAGAAAAATGCAAATCTATTCACCAACCACAAAGATGAATGAATTCTGTAGTCAAAGACATTGTCAAAACTGAGTTGTAAAAATTCTTGAATGTAGGATTTGTTTATCCTATTTTGAATAGACAATGGGTCTCTCCCTTTGTCATTGTCCCAAAAAAAGGAGGTAAATGGTGTATTTGTGTTGACTATAGAGAGTTAAGTGCTACTATTAGGAAGGATCACTTTCCCCTTCCATTTATTGATCAAGTATTGGATACATTATCAGGGAAGAAGTAATTTTGTTTCCTAGATAAATATAGTGGCTATAATCAAATATGAATTATACCATAAGACTAGGATAAAACCATTTTTACATGCCCTTGGAGAACCTATGCCTATGCTGTCTTGCCATTTGGTCTTTGCAATGCCCCATCTACATTTCAAAGGGTTGTGTTGAGCATATTTTCTAATACCTCCCATGATTATGTTGAAATCTATGTGGATGATTTCACTATCTATGGGCAAATATTCAATGAAATGCTAACCAACTTGGAGAAAGTTATTCAATGCTACCAAGATCATTAATTATCTCTAAGCAATGAGAAGTATTACATACTTATGACTTAAGGGATTATGTTATGACATCACATATCCCTTGTTGGAATTCAAGTTGATCCAGTAAAGATAAGTATCATCAAGGATCTACCCACACCAAAAAATCATAAAGATGTTAGAAGTTTTCTAGGACGTGCTGGTTATTATAGACGATTCATCAAAGATTTTAGTAAAATTGCCACCCCATTATTTGGATTGCTTACTAAAGATGTTGTATTTACATGGACTAATGATTATCAAAATGCCTTTTAATAACTCAAAGACCTGATCATAAAAACTCCTATTCTGAGAGGGCCTGACTAGAAGAAGCCTTTTCACATTCATAAAGATGCATTTGACACCACTCTAGGAGCTATCATTGGCCAAAAAAATGAACATCTAAGTTATGCAATTTATTTTATCAGCAAGAATGTTCAAGGGGCTAAACTAAACTACACTGTAATAGAGAAATAATTTCTCGCCATCATCTATGCCATCAATAAATTTCAACACTACAATATAGGTTACTAAGTATTCATCCACATCGATCATGAAACAATTAGGTATTTAATGAACAAACCTACTGTAAAAAGTAGGATAATTCATTGGTTACTTTTGCTTCAAGAATTTGATATTACCATTATGGATAGACCTGGTAAATATAATGTAGTAGCATATTTTCTATCTTGATTGCATAATGATGAACATAGTCCTATTGTTGATGATTATTTTCTTGATGAACATTTATTTGATATAACAATTCAATCTCCTTAGTTTGCAGATATTGCTAACTAACTTGTTGCAGGATCACTACCACAACATTTCTCACCTAGGGATAAAAAACACCTAATCCAAAAGAGCAAACATTATTCTTGGATTGTAGGATATCTCTTTATCACTGGATCAAATTTAGTTATGAGAAGATGAAGCTTATGACATTCTCAGAGCTTGCCATGATGAGCCTTGTGGGGGTCATTTTATTTCCAAACAGACTACCATGAAAGTACTCACTACTAGATATTATTGTCATTCTTTACATAAGGATGCCATGATAAACACACATAGATGTGATCAGTGCTAGTTTATGGGAAAGCCCCCTCACTCTGATGAAATTCCATTATAGCCACAATTGGTTTTGGAACCCTTTGACAAATAGAAATTAATTTTTGTAGGTTCCATTGATCCTAAATCCAATAATAAGGAATACATACTAGTGTGCATTGATTATGTCACTAAATATCTAGAGGTTAAATCCTTAACCCATGCCCGAGATGAGAAGGTAGTTGAGTTCCTCTATGAATAAATTTTTACCTGTTATGGAGTTATAAGAGAAATAGTCACATACCAAGGCCCATAATTCATATCAGACCTCACAACTACCTTGGTAAAAGAATATAAAATTAGACACAAGAAATCTACCCCCGCCATCCTCAGTCAAATGGTCAGGTGGAAGTGACAAACCATGAATTAGAAAATATCCTCACTAAAACTGTCAGCTTGCATAGAAAAGATTGGTCAACTCATCTTCTAGAGTCAGTTTGAACTTATAGAATCACTTGAAAAACCATAATTGGTTTCACTTCATATGAACTAGTTTATGGTAAAAAGCCTATTCGGCCCATTGAGTTTTAACATAAGACATTAAGGACAACACTTAATTTGGGCTTAGATCTTTCTCAAGCTTAACAAGATAGGATTATGCAACTAAATGTACTTGATGAATTAAGAAATGAATCACTTCATCATACTGAAATAGTGCAATGACAACATGTAGGATGGCATGACAAGAATATCAAGATTAAGAATTTCCAACCAGGAGACTGAGCACTCCTTTTTGACTCTAAATACAAGGATCATGAAGGAAAGCTACAGTTTAGATGGCTTGGGCCTTATGAGATTGAATGAGTTTTTGAAAATGGAGCTATAAAGTGCAGAACCATTGACTCTGTTCAATTTCAACTGCTTGTTAATGGCCATAGGCTCACGCTATACAAGAAACCATTTTCTAAGGAAACTTTCACTCATCAACTTCTTGAAGAATAACATCCCTCTCTTCTTCATGAAGCAAATCAACCTATTCCTACAGTCAAATGGTATTTCTATAAATCCTTCTCCTATACTTTCCAAAAGTAATAAATCTTCCTACAACTATGAACAAGTCATTCCCAATGACTTGGTTCATGCTGAATAAAATCCTACCCTCTAGATTCTTGTGATTCTAGATGAGTTTGGATTAAGAAAAAAAATTTAGAAAATTCAACAATGAAAACATTTGGGCATTACTGATAGATGATTGTCTCAAAAAACTAGGTCACTGGATGATCAACATTTGTTAAAAAAAAGGGCACTACTGCAATAAAAATGTTTTGTTTTACTTTGTTTTTGTTTGTAGATTCATTCCCTTGGAGCAAAAATATATTTTCATTCTTTCTATAGGATGGAATACTTGTCTCTACATGAGAAAAACTTGTTATAGGATAAAACTTGTTGCTATAGGACACATATTTTGCTACAAGATGTATTCCTACATCAAGTGCTTGCTTCCACTCAAATGCTAGCATATGCTATGATCACCACTTCACATCATCATTTGCATATTTATGAAAGGTATTTCTATAGGTAATATGGTAATTATTCTATATTTATTTCCTATCATACATTTTAATTATTTCTAACGCTGATGAGATTTAATGTTATCAATGGACCATTACCATCTTCATCATTGTTGATGTGACCATTAACACACCTGCTATTTCCACCCCTTACTCATCCCATGAGTGTTTTGTGCACATTGACCTTCACCCCTTGAGGACAAGTGAAAAATTAAGTTGGGGGAGATTTCTCATAAATTCAAAAGGATTATTTTACCTCTCAACATATAAGTCAAAAATCATTTTGACATTGCCCAAAACCCTTGCTGCAAATACCCACATAATATGGGAGGTGATTTGTTGAAACATGAACCATTGGATGTTACTCCCTTGACCAATAGCCTATAAATCTTGGCCTTGTTTTGACATGTAGGATGGGCATAGTATTTTGAGAAAATATAGTCCATGGATGAAGGAATTGTGAAGAAATTTTTTGGTAAATTGCATAATAGTTTGGCCATGGTAAAAGGGATGGAAGTAAAGTTGACAAAAACAACCATCAACAGAGTAATGGGACTATCTAGAATAGGGAAGGAATAACAGGACAAATATGATGCCAAGATTGAAAGATGAAGGTTTAGCAGAGCAAATGAATGACTAGAAACCTCAAAGTAGGGCATTTCAAGGTTGTCTAGGTTGTGGAGCTAAAAGCTTCATTAGGATGCAAACAGGGGAAGTTACAGAGGTTACGAAGGTTGCGGGGAGTTGCAGAATGAGTTGCAGGGCAACCGACGTCAGTCTGATCAACCAACGTCAGTCAGATGGCAGTGAAGAAACAACTGACGTCGGTTACCAATCGACTGACATCAGTCAGGAGGAGCTGATGTCGGTAACCTGTGTGTGTGCATGCAGTCTGCATGCGGATTTTGGAGAGTCTATTTTTGGACTGTCAGTTTGCATGATAAAGGCTAATTATAGTCTCAGAGTTGCGTGTCTAATTATTATAGTTAAGATAGTCTAATTATTGTAAGTATGAGATCTATATAATAGACTCATGGGTTGTATTGTAAACTAGTGCTAGAGAGTAAGAGAGCTAAATAAGCTCCTTCAGAGAGAAGGGAGCGATGGTGTGTTCCTCCTAGTTCCACAGTACCAAGTTTGGGTGTTGGTTTGGAGAATCAGAAGGGTTCTTCGTATATGTATGATCTTGGTCAGTAGGTGTGCATGGCTTCTTTTGCAGATCTACAATGGTGAGTAAGGTCTAGTGATTTGTAGGTGACAGCAGAGAGTAGGAGATCTACTTGGAGTACGGTTATGTGTTGGTGTACTGGCAGTGTGTTACTGACTAGTGGAGGTGAACATCAATTCTATATTGGAGTTGATTGTTGGGACCGAGAGAGAGAGGGAAGAAGGTCTTGAGGTGTGGTAAGCCTTTGAGGTGGAAGAAGAAGTGGCATCTTCTTTATTGTATTTTCTTCTGAGTGATTATTAATACAATTGTGTATTTTCTCTCATATCCTGTGTTGTTTCATATTTTTAGTTACTTGTTACTTCTAGTTAAATTCCATGTTTAGTTGCTAATACAAGAAGTAATCATATGTGCTCTTATTGGTGGAGCAAGATCCTGACAAGTGGTATCAAAGCCTGGTTATAGGTTCAAGAGCTGATACCATCAAGTGGTATCAGAGCTTTAGGTTGGGTTATTAATAGGTGGTTTCAGATCTGGTAGTGTTGTTGATTACAGGTTACTCACAGGGGTTTCAAATTGAGTGGGAGTATAGCAATGGTAGAAGAAAGTAAGCTACGAATGGAGAAACTGAATAGCACGAATGGTATGATTGATGGAAAGAAAGAGCAGGTAAAGGAAGATTGTTGGTCGGCAGAAGATCAACATGTAGAAGCATATGTTGTAGGTGATGTTGCACAGGATGTTCTGGATAAAGTAGAATCTTGGTTTACAGATTCTTTTGCCTCTTTCCATGCAGCCCGAAATAGAGCATCTTTTCATGGGTATGTCTTTGGAGACTTTGGAGAGATTTGTTTAGGGGTTGGTGAGCCTTGTCAGATTATTGACGAGGGGGAAGTGAAGTTGAAATTGCAGACGGATAACACCCAGGTGTTGAAGGAGGTCATGCAGGGCCTAGTCTTGGAGATGAGTCTAATTTCTTCAGGAAAGTTGGGTGATCGGAGATGCATAGTAAATCTCACAGTGGATGCACTTGAATTAGATGGTGGTAAGAAATTAGGTATCCTTTATCTATCTACATATATTACTGATTCACCTTCTGTTGCAGAGATGTGGCTTTGTAGGCTTGGTCACATATGTAGGAGGGGAATGCATGTTCTTAAGCAGAAGACAGATATCTTTGATAAACTTAAGAACTGGAAAGCCTTGGTGTTCATGGAGGAGATGACGGATACAAATCAGCTGAGGGGACTAAATTATTTTGAGCAAGGCTGTGTTAATTTGAACAGGGTTTTGATCCATGGAGAGCTCATGGGTAAAAAGTTATCACTCACAGGCGAACACAGGTATCGGCATCGGTTAGACAGTAACCGACGTCGGTAGCAGGAACTGACATCAGTCATACAGTGATCAACATCGATAGTAGGTACACCGGGGTCGGTCAGACAACTGACGTCGACAGACAGGGTCAGTCACAGGGAATCGACGTCGATCGGGTGCAGATTGGGAGATGGTCGAGATCGGTCACTGGAACGGATGGTGGGTAGACATCAAGCTGTCAAGGAGTCTCAAACACCCATATGGAGGTCAAAAAGGGTAAGTGAACCTCATATTCTTTGTTCACCTTCTTTATATTGCTTACTGATGGTCAAGAACTAGGAAGATGTGAAGAGGCAATGCAGGTAGAATCTAGAAACAGTGGGAGCTTGGCATGGATGAGGAGTGTGAGTCCTTGGAGAAGAACCAAATAGGTATTTGTTGGTGGAGTTTTCAACTGGAAGAAGCACTAGATGAGGGACGGATTCCCTAGTTAAAGAAGAGAGTGGATGGACACGTGAGACAGAAGGCTATGGTATATGTTCTTGAGGAAGCTGCAGGACAGTGGTATAGGTTTGACAGGTGTATGACTAAGCATGGCTTTAGTCAATGTCAGTGTAACTATTGTATTTGAATTACCAGGTGGATGATGGTCACAACATTATCTTGTTATTGTATGTGGGTGATTTGCTAGCAGGTTTGTACATACAGGGTTTTGCTGAGCTAAAGGTAAGGTTAGTTCAGTGGCATGTCATGAGGAATTTGGAGCAGCGAAATTCTTTGGCATAAGAGACATGGAATATCACAGGTTGATCTCCAGTGGGAGTTGATGTGAAGACGGTGTTGGCAGGGTTCAACATGCAGGATGCAGAATCAGAAAGCACACCAAAGGGCTGGACAGTTCAAGTTGAGCTTAGAACAGGGTTCGTAATCACATGAGGTCTAGTGTAGCCCTGAGTTTTCCCAAGCAGTGGGAGTTGTCAGAAAGTTTGGAGCAAATTCGAGGAAGGAGTACTGGAGGGCAGTTCAGTAGATTCTCAGTTATCTGAGAGGGACTAACATAAGGGATTCTTGTTATGCAGGGTCAAGGTCTTCACTACATGGAGTTGTAGGTTCGGATGTGGTAGGTTACTTGGATGACAGGTGTAGCATCACACGATGTGTGGTGGTTAGTCTTCAGGGTTGAGCTTGAAGAGGGATACAAGCCAGGGAATAATTTAGACGGTGTATAGGTATAGGTACAGGTGCAATTGTTTATCTCCAAGTGGGAGATTGTTAGGTTGTGGAGCTAAAAGCTTCACCAGGATGCAAACAAGGGAAGTTATAGAGGTTGCGAAGGTTGCAGGGAGTTGCAGGGAAACCGACGTCGATCTGATCAATCGACGTCAGTCAGATGGCAGTGAAGAAGCAACCGACGTCGATTACCAGTCGGCTGACATCGGTCAGGAGGAGCCGACGTCGGCAACCTGTGTGTGTGCATGCAGTCTTCATGCGGATTTTAGAGAGTCTATTTTTGGACTGTCAGTTTGTATGATAAAGGCTAATTATAGTCTTAGAGTTGCGTGTCTAATTATTGTAATTAAGATTGTCTAATTATTTTAAGTATGAGATCTATATAATAGACTCATGGGCTATATTGTAAACTAGTGCTAGAGAGTAAGAGAGCTAAATAAGCTCCTTCAGAGAGAAGGGAGCAATGGTGTGTTCTTCCTAGTTCCACAGTACCAAGTTTGGGTGTTGGTTTGGAGAATTAGAAGGGTTCTTCGTATATGTATGATCTTGGTCAGCAGGTGTGCATGGATTCTTTTGGAGATCTACAATGGTGAGTAAGGTCTAGTGATTTGCAGGTGACAGCAGAGAGTAGGAGATCTACTTGGAGTACGGTTGTGTGCTTGGTGTACTGGCAACGTGTTATTGACTGGTGGAGGTGAACATCAATTCTATATTGGAGTTTATTGTTGGGACTGAGAGAGAGAGGGAAGGTCTTGAGGTGTTGCAAGCCTTTGAGGTGGAAGAAGAAGTGGCATCTTCTTTATTGTATTTTCTTCTGAGTGATTATTAATACAATTGTGTATTGTCTCTCATATCCTGTGTTGTTTCATATTTCTAGTTACTTGTTACTTCTAGTTAAATTCCGTGTTTAGTTGCTAATACAAGAAGTAATCATATGTGCTCTTATTGGTGGAGCAAGATCCTAACACCAAGATTGAAAGATGAAGGTTTAGCAGAGCAAATGAATGACTAGAAACCTCAAAGTAGGGCATTTCAAGGTTGTCTCTACCATGAAGATGGGATAACGCTATTATTTTCATCTCTAGATATTTCATTTGCGAAGGAAAGTATTTAATGATGCATGGTATACACTTCAAGTTCTTGAATCATTTGTGGCACAAAGTGGAGATAAATATTCATAAATTTTTGCTTCATATGATCATCAAAATGTTGAAGGCTTTTTAAAAATGTAATTCTAAAGCTCTCTCCCACTATTGTCTCATTCAGTTACTTGTTAAATATTATTTGCAAATAACTAGACCCAACATCAGTTGTGAGGAATTTCTCTAACTACCAAGAAATGAATAAGTGAAAAAGAAGGAAATGAACTAAAGGAAAGATTGGAGATTGAAGAAAAAAAATTAGAAGAAACCCTCCCTACAGAACCACAAGAACCTGTAGTAGAAAACCTTCCTACAGCCACACAAGACTCTGTGGAAGAAGGTATTCCTGTAGTAACACAAGAACCTATAGCAAAATTTGAGAGAAATAAAAAGAGAAAACTCATTCTTCAGCCTGATTCAAATGAGTCTAAGGAGGAATTTCCATATTTTTTGAAGAAAACCAAAGTAACCCCCACTCTTCATAGATCTCATATATTAAAGACAAAAATGAGAACTAATCATTCTTCCATTATTCAAATAAATCAAGAATCTGGGGAAAAAAGGACTAGTAAAAATGAATCTATTGAGATTGAAATAGACAAAGAAGAATGTTCTCTAGTATTCCATCAGGAAGAAGTAGAATAGTTTGAGCATTGTTTTTTCTATGATAAGCCAATTGAGTAGAGTCTTGAAGAAATACATGAGAGAGAAGAACAAGTGGAATATAGTTTTGAAGAATTGCATGAGAAACCTATTTAAGAAGAAGATGAACAATTGAAGCAACCTGATGTAGAGAAGGTGGAATTCTCCACTCTTGAGGAAGCTTTGAAAGAATTGAGAAACTAAGGAAGCAACTGCAAGATCAATTTGGTGGAGGTCTAGATGCACTTATTATAGTAGATTTTCAACTATAGCCCTTAGTAGAAGATCACCTTGCAACTAGCATTCCACAACCTTTTATAGAGGCCAATCAATAAAAGGAACCTAAATCTGCCCCTAAGATCAAGTATCGCTCATGTTTTGTAATATATTTTGAACTATTGAATTGGATGGATAATCAATTGGAATCTCTAAGGGAATTGAAGAAAGAAAATAGGAAATTGAAAGAGGGAAATAAGTTGAAGGAAGAGAACATCACCAAACTGAAATAGAAAATTGAGGACATGGCTAGTATAACACAAGAACTCCTTGATTGTAGGCCTCTTGTAAAATTTTATTCAATTTATCTTGAAAAATTATGGCACAAGTTCAGGTTTATGAGAATTTATTATGATATGCCCCATGAAGTTATTGATCTTCTTTCTTTCTTTTCCATTTATAAAGTAAGTTCATAGGAAGAACAAGCACAATCATGCGAATTCTACCTACATAATTATGTTGTTCCACATGATAGAGAGTGGAATCCAAATCTATATGTTGGAGATGTCCAATTACAAGCATTTTCATCATATTTGTTAAATAAATAGAAAAGAGGAAGAGAAATAACCGAATACAAGACAAAGGAAGATGAAATCTAGTTATTTATTAGGGGTGAATCAATGGCACCTGATGTTGTATTAGCTGACTGGAACAATATCATGTCAAAGAAAGAAGTTAGAACTTGGTTTAGACAAAAATGTGATGAGATTCAAGATTTTTATTTGGGGCTAGGAACTTTTGTTGGTCTTTCAACCAAAGAGTCTTGTATTGAATGTTGGAATGAGCTCACTACTACATAGAAGAAGAGGGATCCCTATTCCCCTTTTAATTTAAATTTAGCATTTACCAGGACCACAAAATACATTATTCTTGTAGGTGAGATGGGATCGTAATTAATGAATCTAAAGTTCCAACCACCCCTATTCTAGTATCCTATTTCAGACTAGCAAGACAAAATTCTAGTGAATGAAGCTCGTGAAACCAATAGCTAGAAAATATTTGAGTAGAGGTGGAGTTTTTACGCTCACCTTGCCAAGGGCATTGTAGAACCCATGGATTTTAAAGTTCTTTGTGCACTAGGGATGAAAAAGTATGATGCTCGAGGTTGAGCAAGAGATTAAGTTGGGGGGTTTGATGAGCCCCATAAATGTCATGTTATTGTGTCCATCTATTGTGTTTATCCTACTTGTTTACCATGCTTTTGAAACACTTTTCCATATACTTTCCTACTTTCATAAACCATATAGCATTATGTTTTCAAATACTTTTAAAATAATTAAAATTATGTATTAAAATTAAATGTATGATGGTTGTCTATTACTTTAGGATGCTTTTTATATGTATGTGTTTTGAAGATGTTTTGAAGAAATAGGTATATAACACAGAGTATCCTACATCAAAAGGAATCTCATTACATAGACCATTCTGCAACCACTATATGACCAAAGCTGTAGATGAACATATTTTTATTCTCTTGTAATCAACTCATAGGAATGGCTCTAACCACTGTGGAGCTCAATAAGGAAACAGTTGAAGAAAGAAACAACCCTATTTTGTCTTTAGAAAAGTCACAAGATTCTCATGAAGAATATCTTCAGCAAAAAGAACCAATTTCAGTTATTCCAATTCAAATGTATCTTAGAATAACATGTATATATTATTTTGCATAAAACAATCTCATCTATGGTATATAAATACGTAGAAGTAGAGTTGAGAAGATATACAAAAAATAATATTTACTGAATAGAGATTTTCAGAAGTACATTGTGTTAAGCAATTGTAATTATAACCTCATGCCGTAATTTGTTGGCACACTTTTGATTAATATGAGTGATCAATTCTAAATTCAATATAGTATCATAAAAGGAAGGGTTGAATCTAAATTTGGAAGGAAGATGGGCACCGTTTAGAAGGATGCAACAACAATCTAACCTATCTAGTTAGTTAAGCATGTCTTTTAATTTCCTTAAGCATTGCATGTTTCATTTCTGATTTATGTAAGTTACATTCTGGTTTAAGATTTGTTTTAGGAAGCTTCCCATGCATAATCATTTATTTTACTATATTTTGTTTATGTTTCATTACAAGCATTTCATTTACTATACTTCAACATCTTAGATACAATTAGCAGAATATTAAATTAGAGATTGAGTATGCACATACAGCCACATCATCCTATCAAGTCTATGTCTCTAGGTTGACATTTAAATGAGGTAGAAGGTACAGATCTACGGTTACTCTTCTTGTTCATTTTGAACAAGAGAAGTATATCTGATTGTGAATTAGCTATTGGTCAATGACCTTACTTGAGATGATAACAGTTCTTCTATTGATTAGGTGCACTCCTCCACATTGAGAGAGTAGAAAGCCACCAAAATAAAAAAAGGAAGAAAAAACTAACATCAACGTAATTTAGACTAGTTGTACTGATGGAAGGGGCTATGAAGGAGTTTTTACAAAATTATAATGACCTTTTGGAACTTTAAGAGTGTTTTATCCTCTCTAAAATGACTCTAATGACCTCCAATGGGATCTTTTGGTGTGCTATGACCTTGCTAGGCCTCTTAAGACTATTTTGGCTTCTTTTTTAATTTGAAAACACCTAAATATTCCTTTGTAAAGCTAAAATGATGTCAACAAATGCATTAGACCCATTTTTGGATGAATTCACCTAGGATTAGAACATAACAAGGGCTCATGAAGACTTTTGGAATGTTTCAACACTTCTTTCAAGACTTGAAAACTTGTTATAAGCCCTTTTAGACACATTTCTTATTGAAGCACTTTCAAAAATAACCTAACTCAAACTTGAGCCTATTCAAGACCTTTGACAAGATATTACCTTAAAATCAACTTGAATGCTTCTAGGCATGGAATGAGGCTTAACAAGATTAATCAAGACCCCTAAGATACATTTTTTACAAATATACTCTCCAATAAGACTAACACAAACCATGACACCAACATTGATTGTAAGACTCATGCTATGAATCAAGGGTACAAGGAACCTTAATGACTCATGCATACATGATATTGAATTCACTTAATCATCATGAGATACTTACAAGGAGCTCAAACTCAATTGATTTTTCAAATAATACCCCTCTCCAAGTGGGCAAATATCCTAGGGACCAAGGGTGGCTAGGATAGCCAATAATACCTCATCAAGCCTTGTTGTTGGGAACTATTTTCTAAATATTCTAAGACTTGATTTTTTTTATAGACCTCCCTAAGTTTCACTTAAGGGGGTGTTGGTGCAAATAATAATTGTGCACCTTTAGTTAAGTTAACTTTGGTAGTTAGTTTTTACACTAAGGCTAGTTAGTGTGTGCACATGCCCAAGTATGCATTTACTACTTACATACCTCACATGTGACACCATAATTATATGTTATGTCTAATGTGTCCAATAGGAAAATAGAAACAAAGGTGTGACTTTTTTCATATATTCCCTTCTCATCATTTGTATTTTATACAATAGAAAAACATACACACAAATGTTGAATATTGAGAGAACAATCTATAATATATTGTTTCTCATTTTAGTTCTCTTCTCACCTCTCTCCTACATGAGTTATGATTCATTTCTTATTTGATCTTGATTATAACAAATCTTAATAACATATTGCACAATCAGCAAGTTGTGGTATTCTCACTTTAGGTGACTATATCTAAAGTAAATTATTTTGTACAATTAAAAGACACTTTGAAGTGTCTTTTCTCAACTATGTGAGGGCACCAAATTAGGAGTTTTAAACTTAAAAAAATACCATGGTCACAAATTCGATCCAAAATGATTTGGCTATGCAAAGTGAATACTATATAAGGATTTTTTTATTTCTTTTTAATTTTTTTTTCAAATATGAGAAGTTTTTTTTTCATATTTGTACATTTCATTCCTTACATTTTATATTCAACAAATATACATGGATTAAGATTGAAAAATTATTATAATATTTTATTGTTATTTTATTTAATATTTATAGTTTATTATTTTATTTTTTTTCAAGATGAAACCTCTATTCTACAAATTTTATAAAATAACCTTAAACTTATTTTGAAATTATAAAATAAATTTCATAAAATAAAAAATATAGAAAAAGGGGTTAAAATGGCTAATACAAAATCATGTGATATAGTTTAACTAGGTTAAAATGCAAATCCAAGTGACATATTAATGTCCCTCAAGAGTACCATACATTCTCTATAGGGATAAAAGAAAAGCAACCATTCGGCTGAAAGAAAAAAGGTTCAAAGGTTTAAAAAAATGAACCTAGATAATCATTTTCATCTCACATAAACTAAGTGATCAAGTATTTATCTAATTGGAAGTGGTTAACTCATATAAAGTGGCTTGCATTTCCTAAAGATAACATATAAAGTGGCTTGTATTTCTTAAAGATAAAAAAAATAAGTGATTAAGTAATTATTTAATTGGAAGTGGTTAACTCATATAAAGTGGCTTGCATTTTTTAAAGATAAAAAAAAATAGTGTCTTTGAAAGGATGCAAATAGATTATGGGGAGACATTAATGAGACGAAATTGAAGGCATTTACATATTTAATGGGAAATATTTTTAGAAGGGTAAGATATTTAGTTTAAAAAAAAATTATGGAAAAATTAAGAGAACAATGGAAAAATATTCTTACTAAAGATTACATGAAGAATGGGTGGCATTTTTTTTTATAAATAAGTATGAAGAGAATGACAATAAGAATAAAGAACAATAAATTTGTAGTTGCCTAAAATCATTAAGAAAATGAGGCTTTATGGTAGCTTAGTGACTCATCGCACAAAGAAAAAAGGTTTACAAGGAGTGAAAGTTGATTTTGTAAGCTTACATATCTATTTTATTTCATTTTTAATTATTTGTTAGTAGTGCAATTTTTATAGTTATGCTACTCAAGTTTTCTAACTACATATATTTCTTCACATTATACCAGTATAAGATATTTCAGCATAAGCCTAGTGAAGAAGATGTCCATTTCATCACATGTAATGGCCTAAGAAAATACATCATGATGACTTATGTAAGTGTTTATGCTAGTAATTTACAAAGAGAGAAAATTGAAGAAGATGTCTATTTTCTCAAAGTAGAAGGATGTAGAAGGAACAAATCAAATGTAAGAAGTTCTAAAAGATAGTTATGTAACACATGAATTGGGTATACAAATGATGTGCCATATGGGTTGAAATGGAGTGCCCCTTACAAGTTTGTGGGCGACCAAACAATTGGTGATTGATGTGTGTGGGTGACCAAAAATATGAATAAAACATATGGTAGCTAGATTTATTTTGTATAACGGAGCTTCAGTTGAAAAGTTTTCATGAAAGTTGTCAAGGTGTATTAGATGAAGTGTCTAAGTGACAAAAAATTTTGAGATGGAAAAGGTACATCAAATGAAGTTTCCAAGTGATAGGGTGTTCTAAGGTAAAAACAGTACATCATATGAAGTGCCCTAGTGACAAGGTGTTCTAAAGTGGAAAAAGTACATAAAATAAAATGTTCGTGTGATGAGGTGCTTTGATGTGGAAACACTCTATGATGAGTGGAATCTAGTAAACTTTGTAACGAGAGGGAAGATAGTTGCATTCAATAGTAGACATGGACCTAAAGAGTGTCTTTAAAAATGAATAGAAATTGACATAGGTACCTATGAGATCATTAGTGATGGGACTTTCTTCACTGGAAAAGACACATGTAATAAACATTTAAGCTTTACATTTTAGGTCATTAGTGATGGGAGTTTCATCACTAGAATATGTTGGTGGCTAAAAGAATGATCACGCTAAACAAGGGCATGGTATAATCATTGGTGACAAATAGTTCCATCTAGGGTAGGTGGATCATTAAAGGTGTATTTCTAGGTTGGAGTAGGTAGTATGGTCATGATAGTTTTCCACCATAGTTCTAGTGTGCAATAGATGTTAAATAATTCAAGGTTGGAATTGGCCACCATTGTTATGGTGCACGATATGGACATGCATGTAGGACATCATTATTATGGTGTGTGGTAGATGTCTCATAAGACTTTAAGATTGGAGAGCATTTGGCATCAAACATTTAGTAAGATTAACACAAGGATACCCTTCAACAATATATCATGGCACTAGATTTTTGTTTAGTATTGAAAATACAATCAAATTAATTATATATAAAATTAGCTACTTCAATATGATGATATTATTTGTGTTAGAATTAATCACTCTAACAAAAAACATGTAAATAATGAAACATTTAAGACATGTCAACATATATTACACATGGACATCATAACTAAGTGAACTCAGTATTCAACACTACTTCCTAATTTGTACGACAGTTACAACTACTAGTTACCCATGTACTCCGATGATATGGAATGATGACTATAGGGACACTTGGCAATATTTGATGCAATAGAAGTTGGATTAGACATTGATTAGGTTTGTGTCTGGACTTAATCAAGGCATCCCCTACCCAAACATTACCATGTACGACTAAACGAAATATTCTTTCCTCTTCTATATTTGCATCTTTTGTTTTCCTTTTTCCAACCCCTTATTGGTCTGATTTCTAATAATACCATTTTTCAACCCTGTAATTGCAAATTTGCCTACTAAATTAGGAGGTACTAATTTGGAACTAAAGAGAAGATATTGCTTCATTATTTGATCAATGCAAGCAATTTTAACTTTTATTAGAGATCACACAAAGGAGTCATTGGTTTAGCAAAAGTTGGGCTTGTCACGGACATTTGGAGAAAGAAACTTCCTTAAACCAAAACCATATTGTCGTTACATATGTGAGTAGTCGTATTGAGATTGTAACATCTATTTTAAGTTTTAATTCATTTTAACTTTTATAAGTAAATGAAAAGACGTGCTTTATTTTTATCTAATCAAAATCATTAAAAAATAGTGTTTCTTCATGAAAATCAAACCACCTTTTCCAATCCATTTACTTGATTTTAGGTATTTCATATTTTAAACTTGAAAAATCACTTTTTGTGCATTATTTCTCCCCATATTGATGGGAAAACGTTTAAAGAGATACAGTTTGCATTACATTTCTTGATGCTTAAATGCTCATTATAGATACATTCAAAATGCATTTTGCATATATTATTATTCTTTATTAGTGCTCATAAATGCTGATAATTCTTTGCAATAAGGTGACTAGTATTCACGAATCTAGCTAACAATTACATTAAAGACGATTCAGGGAGAACCCTTATGGAAACCATACATGGAGGACAAGATTTGATCGAGCAAATGTAAACAGAAATATAAAAAATGCAGCATGCAAAGATATTGTTGTACGCCCATAGCCTGGTAAAACGGTTCGAGGATAAATTCGTGCAGTGTAGCCCTCCATTTGCTCTTATAGCACTCTATCATCTGGTTTTTCAGTGTTTTTGAGCGGCTGAAGAGAAGATATTGCCATGTCCTTGCACGGACTCTCCCACAACTGAGCCACCTGAGCATTGTTTCCCACATATTTATGAAAAACCCCTGCCATCCTTAGCCTGGTGGCGTCTTTTTCCGTGTAAATCAAACTATCAATTAAACCCACATAGCGAGAGATAACCTGCAACTCTGCTGGGAGAAACGCCTCCAAAGCCATCAGGTTTCTCAAAACAGTTTCAGTATTTTCTGAGATCATGATAACAGCCAGGAAAGAGTAAACTTTTCCTTCTCAAATCTTAAGGCCATGCCCCCTCTCCTGCATACGGCCGGAAACAGTTTCAGTAGTTTTGCAGGCCTTCCTGATAACAATGCGGCGGCTGCAGGTCAACCCGTAGCGCTTACCAGGGTAATCTGTTTTATTCCCTTTTAAATGGATGGTGCCAGTTTCTTCAATTGTCACATTCTCGATAGTGGTAGATAACTAAGTACAAGTTTATAGATAAAAGAAATCCACGGTTTATAGTGGTGCATCTTACGGAATAGGGTTTTCCTTAAAGTTTGTTTCATTGATAGAATATATTGATGTTTATAAATATTAAAGTCCATTATAAATTGGAGTAGTAATATTAATATTTGTTTAATATTTATTTTATAACGTTAAAAATAATTAATTATATTTTGATAAATAAGATTTATGTATTTTATTTTAATATAGAGTTATTGATTATATGTTTAAAAAATATATTTTATAATTTTTGTAATAAAATTAATTTAATTATAAATAGTTAATATGATATATTAAAATGGATGAAAATTGAAAATGGATAATTTTTTAAAAATTTAATGTGATTTAAAAATTAATTTTGATAACTGTGTAACTATATTTATCCTTATTTTTAAATTAGTTAATGAAATGAAAGGAATCTAAAAAATTTTTTGATAAAAAATAAATAATTAAAAAAGATGAATATAATAATACATACTAAAGTATTAATAAATCACAACATAACAAAGTTAATAAAATACACTAAATAGAAGATTGAGATTCATCATTAAAAATAAAATAATTTTTTCTGATGATTAGATAGCTCAAAAAAATGATTTTCCTTGGGGGATAGTAATTTGAAAAGCTTCGATCCACCAAATTGTACACAATTTATTCTCATAAATAACATTTTCAATCAAAATTTTGTGTTTTTTTTGGGTAAAGCGTAAACAAGGGTGTGATGAATATTAACTTCGAAAAGGGGATTACATACAAAAGCAGGGGACTACGTCCCAGCATACTGCAGCCAAAACAAAACAAAACAAACACACATCATGGCAGATGATTGAAACCAGGCAGTCTAGGAGCATCACTCCCATCTCCAAATGGATATATATAATATGAGAACTAAATGCTCTTATTCATTATTGAAACAATAACAGAAACATTTTCGGCTTGCCACCTTGAATTTGCAAGATCCTCCTGAATATTTCTCATTTCGACAGACGCGGTTGCAGTTGGTATGGTTGATGCAATATTCGCCTTCAAACTTGAGGTTGTGGCTCTGGGAGTTACACAATTGTTGTCCCGTCACTGTTTGCATCTCTGTGTATTCAAACCAATGAATATGATTGAACCTACCCAATTTATTATTGGTGTCGTTGATGCGATGCCCTTCAAAGTTGTGGCTACCCATTCCTTGTCCCTCCGCTGTTTGCATCTCTGTATATTCAAACCAATGTATAATAGGCATCATCGACCATACAAAATACAAGATTAAGATGATAAACAAATTTATAAGAATGAATATGGATTAACCTACCCAGGGTAGCTAAAATCAGCAAAATCAGAAACACAACGTGCAGATTTTTCCATGCCATTCTTTTCTATCGTTTTCGCACCCTGCCGCTTTCGCACCCTGCCAAGAAGTTTATGTTAGGAGGGGACGCATCGAATCTATAATTGGGTGGGTGCTCTAGATATCAGGATATGTTGATAGAAATGCCGATTCTCTTCCTCCAGGCCCTAGGGTATGCTCCATTAATGCAATTGCAAAGTATAACAGAGGCATAGACCAAGGAGGAATGTGGATCCAAGATTATACACCCCAACAGTTTCGAGCAAACCCCACGCAAATAAATATAAGTCTCTAGATATTAAAGAAGCAAGACTGAGTGCGGATATGGGGACTGGAGACGGAAGTCTAGATTAAAAAAAAGGCGAGGCAAACAGGAATTCAAGATGGGGTTCCAGATAAAAACCAACAGAGCGAAAGTGGAAACTCAGGAGCATGTAAGGGACAAACCGTTAAACGTCAAGGGGCCATTGAATCATGGTATTGAAATAAGAGGTAGGATTAATATGGAATCACACAATATGTTCCATCAAAGCAATTACAAAATTCAAAAGAATCTGAAAGCCGGAAGGAGCAAAGACAGAGTGGGAATTCAGGAATATGGGGCAATTTAAAAATCGTGTTAAAATGAAATGCAGCTCTATGATAAGCAGTCAATCCTATTACAACTGAAAATTTTTGAGGACTAAATCTGACCTGATTGTAATGGCCTCTCTGCTGAATGGCGTCCTCTTCCTCTCTTCCCAACGTCTTCTGATCAGGCTGTCCCTCTTCCTCTCCCTCAGCGTCTTCTAATAAGAAGCGCTGCTACCAAGTGATTTTTATCGGTGATAAAGGTCGGCATACCTTGCCATGGTAAACAGTATTTCGCTGCTACTAGATACTTTAAGATGCCACGTAGTTTCTCCTTTCCGGCTTGACTAGATACTATAAGATGCCACGTAGTGTCTCCTTTCTAGATACTTTAAGATTGCACGTAGTTTCTCCTTTCTAGATACTTTAAGATTGCACGTAGTTTCTCCTTTCCGGCTTGACTAGATACTTTAAGATGCCACGTAGTTTGTCCTTTCCGGCTTGATTAATTATTTTAATAGTCGAGGAGATAGTTTCTCCTTTCCAGATAATAGTCGAGGAGATAGTTTGTCCTTTCCGGCTTGATTAATTATTTTAATAGTCGAGGAGATAGTTTGTCCTTTCCGGCTTGATTAATTATTTTAATAGTCGAGGAGATAGTTTGTCCTTTCCGGCTTGATTAATTATTTTAATAGTCGGCGGCCGCCACCCAACCCGAGCTCGAACCGGTTCACAGTATCCACAATGTGAAAAGAAGACAGTATGATGTGAGATATTTTATTTATTTACTTTCTTGAGGTATGTTTCGATCTAAACGTGTATGATTTCATAGCACGTAGCATGTAAATGCTCAAGATAGGTTTAGTGGTAAAGAAGCGGGTCTTTTAACAAAGTTATAAGTCAAAGATTTAAAGTCAAAAATATGTTGAATATATAAAAATATTATTTGAACATAAAATTAGCAATTTAAAATTGAAAATATATTAAATTTATAATGAGTTAGAGATTTTTGGAATTCTTCGGTATATTTTATTGTACAAATAATAAAAGTACATAAAGTTACATAGCAACATAGTTGGTTGGTATTTATGGTTCGAACTCTATACCAGAGGATAAAACACTGGATCAAATCATGGAAACGAAATACAAGAAACAAAAAGTCAAATCATAAAAGACACGACAATCAAAACAACATTATAAAAATATTAGAAGAGAATTAAGCACAGGGGCAACCCTCGAAAGAGGGAGTAGAGAATCATCATTAGGTGGCAGAGTAGTCTAAGCAGAAGACTCTATCGAAGGGGGATCCAAGTCCACCCAGTAGTCCATAGGGTCCAGAGCCAAAGTCATATTTATCTCCCATCCATCAATGCATTAAAGCGGAGTTCGATTGCCAAAAAGGCCAGCTAGAGAACTCCTCCGAGAGGGACCTGTATCAATCCTGCCACATAGTGGTAGCAACCTTCATCCTCCCCCCACTAACAGTGAGGGGTGATCCGAGCAATATTTTAGGGGACAATTCAAGGGACGGTTCTACCCCAATTGGTGGCAAAACTTCCGAGAGCCATAACTTTTGCACTATAGCTCCGTTTGACTCCCCGTTTGAACCATTGGAAAGTTAAGAATGAGGGGAACATCGTGAGATGGCACATATATTTGATCTGTGGGTTTTGACACCCAAAAATTAAATGAAAGTGCCCCAAATTTCAATTTTAGTAGCGCAGTCTGAAAATAGTAAGTTTCTAAAAATAATAATTCTTTGAATTCTGTAGTGTTGTAAATTGTGGAAGTTGAACCCTTTAATCTCCCTCGATATTAGTGCCTTCCACATCCTCCTACCTCAAAAATGTGTATAAATGAAGATGTAACCCGAAATAGAAATGAGATATCTCTTCTCAGAGATAGGCATATGTTTGGGTCTACAAATTTGATCAATAAAACATTTCTTCTCAGAGATAGCATTATTACAATTATGTTGTTCTTGTTTCTTGAATTATCTTTCAACCAAAGTTTTTGAGTTTAGGATCATTGGTATCAGAGTAGCTTGTCTTGAGAGTGTATGATCTCGAGGACGAGGTCGGGCTACAAGAAGCTTGGGTGGAAAACTATAGAGCTTCCAAACTATCCACCTATTCACTCCAAATGACTTCAAATAATAGACAACACCGAGACATATGATCCTTTCAAGGAAATGGTGAATAAAGCCCTCCAACAACAACAAGCACAGATGCTACAACAATTGGCTCAAATTCTCTAAAAAATCTCGATGGAAAATTCTGGCTCCTCATCTATACCCCCACATCCTTTGAATACTCCAACACCCTTCAAGGTCCAGGCAAATTTTGATATCCCTATATTTGAAGGCAAAATCAATGCTGATGCAGTAGAAAATTGGTTGGATCAAATATCTTCCTATTTTTTTGTAAATAAATTCATCGATAAAGAGAAGATCACTTTTCCTTTTTTGAAAGCATCACTCCCTGTCAAAAATTGGTGAGAAGTGTACAAAAAGAGATTCAGTACGGATGATAGTGGCCTTGAGGTGGAACCTACTTGGGATGATTTCATAGAAGCTGTAAAGGAAGAATACTACCCCATTGAAGCATATGATGATCTGTATATAGAGTGACAACTTCACCAAGGTAAGGAACAGTCTATTCAAGATTACACTGATATTTTTCATTTTCTATTTGTGAGATTGGGGATCCAAGAAAGTGAGAAACACAAGGTTATCAAATATCATGGTGGACTATAATGGTATATACGGGGGAATATAGAACTCTTCAATCTGGAAACCCTCGGTGAGGCATATAAGTTTGCAGTGAAGATTGAGTGGAAGCATGGAAGAATGAATAAAAAGAGTCAGCGTACAAAATAAAAAAGTGACAAAGAAGGTCAAACACGAGGCCAAAATTAGAGTAAAAAGAAGGGAAGACTGGGAAATGGTGTGATTACCATAAATCTGGAATGCACTCCAAAGAAGAATGTCAAGACATCAAGTCCCTAATTTTTGAGTTGCAATCCTTAACATCTACTGCTCTACCTCATACAGACCCTGTAGTTGAAGAGATTAAAGAAGAGATTATAGATGCTGAGCCCGATGCCATCGTTGCTTCATCACAGACCCATGAGGGGAGACCAAATGACAAGGAAAGGTTGTTTCACTCTAAGTTATGGGTGAAAGGTAAGCCTTTCCATTTCATTCTTGATAGTAGGAGTCTAAAGAATTTAATCTTTGCTAATATTGTGAAAAGCCTAAATCTATCCATGAAGCCTCACCTAAAGCCATACAATATTAGATGGTTGAGTCCAAGGAGAAACCTCTATGTCACCCACCAATGTCTTCTCTCATATGCAATAAAACCTTTTCAAGATGAAGTCTTATGTGATGTGGTCAATCTGGATGTTTGTGATCTAATCTTTGGTTAGTTATTCATGTTGATCGACATGGCCTCTATGAATCAAGAACTTGAAAGATCACCCTCACTCTTGGAACATGGTGCTATAGGGTACCAAAGGTACCACTTTCTACATCTGTCTCTCTGATTAGTGCCAAGAAATTTGTTCTCAGGTGGTCAAGCCACAATAATCTAAAAGGGCCCATGTTGCAGCCCTGACTACATAAACAACACAATGACAAAAGTAAATAGATACCAAGTTGAAGAAGTTCATAGCCTTCCATCCATAGACTGATGGTTCGATAGAAATGGTGAATAATCAGGGCCTGCATAGTTCTACAAAGCGCAGTCCATTCTAAGTATGCATTAAGAATCAAATCAAAATACAACTACCACAATTGATGACAAATCTTGATGCAATGGGGACCATTGCTTCTCAATGAGGGAGGAATGATCTGAGCAATATTTTAGATGATAATTCAGGTGATGGTTCTATCCTAATTGGTGGCAGAACTTTTGAGAGCCATACATTTTGCACCATAGCTCTGTTTGACTCCCTGTTTAAACTGTTAGAAACCTAAGAATGAGGGGAACATTGTGAGATGGAATGTAACTCAACTTGGTGGGTTTTGACCTCTGAAAACTAATTAGAAGTGCCTTAAATTTTAATTTTAGTAGTGCAATCTAAAAATAGTAAGTTTCTAAAAATAGTAATTCCTTAAATTCTGTAGTGTTGTAAATCATGGAAGTCAAACCACTTAATCTCCCTCGAGATTGGTGACCTTCCACATCCTCCTCCTATCTCCAAAATGTGTATAAATAAAGATGTAACCTGAAATAGAAATGAGACATCTCTTCTCAGAGATAGACATATGTTTGGGTCTAGAAATTTGATCAATAAAACATCTCTTCTTAGAGATAACATTATTACAATTATATTGTTCTTATTTTTTGAATTATCTTTCAACTAATTTTTTTTTAATTTTTGGATCATTGGTATCAGAGTGGTTTGTATTGAGTGTGTATGATCTCAAGGACGAGGTCAGGTTATAAGAAGCTTAGGTGGAAAACAACAGAGCTTCCAAACTATCCACCTATTCACTCTATATGACTTCACATGGTAGACAATACTGAGACATCTGATCCTTTCAAGGAAATGATGAATGAAGCCTTCCAACAATAGTAAGCATGGATGCTACAACAATTCACTCAAATTCTCCAACAAATATCGATGGAAAATTTTGGCTCCTCATCTGCACCCCCACATCCTTTCAGTGCCCCAACACCCTTCAAGGTTCAAGTGAATTTTGATATCCCTACTGTTAGGTTGTGGAGCTAAAAGCTTCAACTTTGCAGATAGAAACTGAAGGTTGCTAAAGAATCAGAAGCACTGGCATCGACAGCATGACCGACATCGGTCGTGACCAGTGCAGAAGGTAACCGGTGACGATAGGAAGTCGGTCGACGTTGACAGCACCAGGCTAAGTAGGGACTGGCATCGGTCGCCTATGTGTTCCAGAACTGTTCGTTGCATGAACAGTTAGTTAAGTGAACAAAGTGTTTGCATGTAAAGGCCAGTTAGAGTCTTGAGCTGTGTGGATAATTGTCTAAATTAAGAGTCTAAGTTATTGTTGAAGTCTGGAATCTATTTATAGACCCATTGACATGTATTGTAATGTATGAGCTGATAAGGAAGGCAAGGAAGTTCCTTCCATTGTAAGATTATTGAGTTGCAGGTTGTTACAAGCTCATAGGAGATCTACATGTGTGAGTATGGTCTATTGAATTACAAGTTGCAGGTTCATGGGAGATCAACTTGAAGTACTATAGAGTGCTCGGTGTACTAGCAGGGTTATTACTGACTGGTTGGAGAGGTGAACACCAATTCTGTGTGTGAGTTGTGTGTTGGGACTATTTTTGGTAGGAGAGTGTTTTGAAGAAGAATTACTGTACACTTGAGGTGTGGGAAGCCTCTGTAAGGTGGAAGAGTGTGGCGGCTCTTTATTGTATTCTTTTTTGTAAAGTGTTAATACAAGATAGTGTATTGTCTCTCATATTCTGTGCTATTGGTGAATTTTAGTTACTTGTGTTTCTGGTTATTTCCGCATGTTTAATTGCTTATATTTGGTAATCATATTGTGCTCTTTCTAAGGAGCAAGATCCTAACAAGTGGGATCAGAACAGGTGTGTTTGTTCTTAGATTCCCTTACACCTACATTTGAAGGCAAAATTAATGCTAATGTAGTAGAAAATTAGTTAGATCAATTATCTTCCTATTTTTTTGAAAGCATCATTCCTGTCAAAAATTGGTGAGAAGTGTACAAGAAGATATTCAGTACAGATGATATTGGCCTTGCGGAGGAACCTACTTGGGATGATTTCATAGAAGCTGTAAAGGAAGAATACTACCTAATTGAAGCATATGATGATCTGTATATAGAGTGACAACAACTTCACCAAGGTAAGGAACAATCTATTCAAGATTACACTAACATTTTTTATTTTCTATTTGTGAGATTAGGGATCCAAGAAAGTGAGAAACACAAGGTTATCAAATATCATGGTGGACTACAATGGTATATACAGGGGGATATAGAACTCTTCAATCTGGAAACCCTCAGTGAGGCGTATAAGTTTGCAGTGAAGATTGAGCAGAAGCATGAAAGAATGAATACAAAGAGTCAGCCTACAAAATAGAAAAGTGACAAAGAAGGTCAAATACGAGGCAAAAATTGGAAGTAAAAGGAAGGAAAGATTGGGAAATGGTATGATTACCATAAATCTGGAATGCACTCCAAAGAAGAATGTTGAGACATCAAGTCCCTAATTTTTTAGTCACAATCCTTAACATCTACTGCTCTGTCTCATACAGACCCTGTAGTTGAAGAGATTATAGATGCTGAGCCTGATGCCATCGTTGCTTCATCACAGACCCATGAGGAGAGACTAGACGGCAAGGAAAGGTTGTTTCACTCTAAGTTATGGGTGAAAGGCAAGCCTTTACATTTCATTCTTGATAGTAGGAGTCTAAAGAATTTAATCTTTGCTAATATTGTGAAAAGCCTAAATCTATCCATGAAGCCTCACCCAAAGCCATACAATATTAGATAGCTGAGTCCAGGGAGAAACCTCCGTGTCACCGACCAATATCTTCTCTCATATGCAATAAAACCTTTCCAAGATGAAGTCTTATGTGATGTGGTCAATCTAGATGTTTGTGATGTAATCTTTGGTTAGCTATTCCTGTATGATCGACATGGCATCTATGAATCAAGAACTTGAAGATCACACTCACTCTTGAAGCACGGTGCTACAGGGTACTAGAGGTACCATCTTTTACATTTGTCTCTTTGATTAGTGCCAAAAATTTTGTTCTCATGGTGGTCAAGCCACAAGAATCTAAAAGGGCCCATGTTGTAGCCTTGACTAAAAAAACAACACAATGATAGAAGTAAATAGATACCAAGCTGAAGAAGTTCATAGCCTTCCATCCACAGACTGATGGTCAGATAGAAATGGTGAACAATTAGGCCCTGCACAGTTCCACAAAGCACAGTCCATTCCAAGTATGCATTAGGAATCAAATCAAAATACAACTACCACACTTGATGACAAATCTTGATGTAATGGGGACCATTGTTTCTCAAAGAGGGAGGAATGATTTGAGCAATATTTTAGATGATAATTCAGGTGACGGTTCTACACTAATTGGTGGCAAAACTTTTGAGAGCCATAACTTTTGCATCATAGCTCTGTTTGACTCCTTGTTTAAACTGCTAGAAAGATAATAATGAGGGGAACATCGTGAGATGGCATGCAACTCCACTTGGTGGGTTTTGACCTCTAAAAAATTAAATAAAAGTGCCTTAAATTTTAATTTTAGTAGTGCAGTCTAAAAATAATAAGTTTTTAAAAATAGTAATTCCTCAAATTTTGTAGTGTTGTAAATCATGGAAGTCAAACCACTTAATCTCCCTCGAGATTGGTGACCTTCCACATCCTCCTCCTACCTCCAAAATGTGTATAAATAAAGATGTAACCTAAAATGGCAATGAGACATCTCTTCTCAGAGATAGGCATATGTTTGGGTCTAGAAATTTGATCAATAAAACATCTCTTCTTAGAGATAACATTATTACAATTATATTATTCTTGTTTCTTGAATTATCTTTCAACCAAAGATTTTCAATTTTTGGATCATTGGTATCAGAGCAGTTTGTATTGAGAGTGTATGATCTCAAAGACGAGGTTGGGTTATAAGAAGCTTAGCTGGAAAACAACAGAGTTTCCAAACTATCCACCTATTCACTTTAAACAACTTCAAATGGCAGACAACACTAAGATATTCGATCATTTCAAGGAAATGATGAATGAAGCCTTCCAACAAAAGTAAGCATGGATGCTACAACAATTCACTCAAATTCTCCAATAAATATTGATGGAAAATTTTGGCTCCTCATCTGCACCCCCACATCCTTTCAGTGACCCAACACCTTTCAAGGTTCAAGTGAATTTTGATATCCCTACATTTTAATGCAAAATCAATGCTAATGTAGTAGAAAATTGGTTAGATCAATTATCTTCCTATTTTTTTGTAAATAAATTCACCGATAAAAAAGTCACTTTTGCTCTTTTGAAAGCATCATTGCCTATCAAAAAATGGTGAGAAGTGTACAAGAAGATATTCAATATAGATGATATTGGCCTTGAGGTGGAACCTACCTGGTATGATTTCATAGAAGCTATAAAGGAAGAATACTACCCCTTTGAAGCCTATGATGATCTGTATATAGAGTGGCTACAACTTCACCAAGGTAAGGAACAATCTATTAAAGATTACACTGACATTTTTCATTCTCTATCTGCAAAATTGGGCATCTAGGAAAGTGAGAAACATAAGGTTCTCAAATATCGTGGTGGACTACAATGGTATATATGAGGGGAGATGAAACTCTTCAATTTGGAAACCCTAGTTGAGGCATATAAGTTCATAGTGAAGATTGAGTAGAAGCATGGAAGAACGAATACAAAGAGTCAGCCTACAAAATAGAAAAGTGACAAAGAAGGTCAAACATGAGGCCAAAATTGGAAGCAAAAGGAAGGGAAGATTGGAAAATGGTGTGATTATCAAAAATCTGGAATGCACTCTGAAGAAGAATGTCGAGCCATCATGTCCCTACTTTTTGAGTCACAATCCTCAACATCTACTACTCTACCTCATACAAACCCTGTAGTTGAAGAGGTTAAAGATGAGATTATAGCTACTGAGCCCGATGCCATCATTGTTTCATCACAGACCCATGAGGAGAGGCTAGATGACAAGGAAAGGTTGTTTCACTCTAAGTTATGGGTGAAAGGTAAGCCTCTATATTTCATTCTTGATAGTGGGAGTCTAAAAAATTTAATCTTTGCTAATATTGTGAAAATCCTAAATCTATCCATGAAGCCTCACTCAAATCCATATAGTATTGGATTGTTGAATCTAGGGAGAAACCTTTGTGTCACCCACCAATGTCTTCTCTCATATGCAATAAAACTTTTCCAAGATGAAGTCTTATGTGATGTGGTCAATCTAGATGTTTGTGATGTACTCTATGGTTAGTTATTCATGTATAATTGACATGTCATCTATGAATCAAGAACTTGAAGGATCACCCTCACTCTTGGAACACGATGCTATAGGGTACCAGAGGTACCACCTTCTACATCTATCTCTTTGATTAGTGCCAAGAAATTTGTTCTCATGGTGGTCAAGCCACAAGAATCCAAAAGGGCCCATGTTACAGCCCTGACTACAAAAACAACACAATGATAGAAGCAAATAGATACCAAGCTGAAGAAGTTTACAACCTTCCATCCATAAACTAATGGTTAGATAGAAATGGTGAACAATCAGGCCTTGCACAGTTCCACAAAGCACAGTTCATTCCATGTATGCATCAAGAATCAAATCAAAATACAACTACCACACTTGATGACAAATCTTGATGCAATGGGGACCATTGCTTCTCAAAGAGGGAGGAATGATCCTAGAAATATTTCAAGTGACAATTCAGGTGACGGTTCTACCCTAATTGGTGGCATAACTTCTGAGAGCCATAACTTTTACACCATAGCTCTGTTTGACTCCCCATTTAAACTGTTAGAAAGCTAAGTATAAGGGGAACATCATGAGATGGAACAGAGCTCTGATTAGTGAGTTTCCCCCTTTAAAATTAAATGGAAGTACCCTAAATTTCAATTTTAGTAGTGCAATCTAAAAATAGTAAGTTTCTAAAAATAGTAATTCCTCAAATTTTGTAGTGTTGTAAATCATGGAAGTCAAACCACTTAATCTTTCTCGATATTGGTGACCTTCCACATCCTCCTTCTACCTCTAAAATGTGTATAAATGAAGATGTAACCTGAAATGTGAATGAGACATTTCTTCTCAGAGATAGGCATATGTTTGTGTTAAGGTATGGAGCTAAAAGCTTCACCAAATGAGCGAATGTAGAAGTTGCAGGAATTACACAGTCACCGTTGATAGTCAGGAATAGACCAGAGGCTGTCGATGTTGTTAGTAGATCAGCCAACATCGGTCACAGGCAGACTGGCAGGGATCGACGTTGGTCACCTGTGCATCTAGGATCTATTTTCATGTGAGAACAGAATGTTTGCATGATGAGATCAAGTGTTGGTTGTAAGTCTGCATTTCTATTTTAAGTAGAACTGATTTGAGCCCTTGATTAGGAGGGGCACCTAGTGGTTATAATTATATGCTCATGAATCTCTAAAGTTATATATTAGGGATAGATCTTCATAGCTTAGTAAGTGTGTGAGAGACACAACTGTTATTGTAGAACAATATTGTAATTGAGAGAGAGAACTCTTGAGGGAAAGAGATCTAGAAAGAGATCTGTACATCTGAAAGAGGTGTGGAAGAAAAGAAGTTTTTTCAATTGTAATTCCTTTTGTAAAGAGTTTAATACAAATTTTTAGGGTGGTTTCTTGTATCTCTTATTCTTTGTTATTTCTGATTCTAGTTACTTATCTATCTGATTTAACTCTGCATATAATTGCTTTTATATAGTAATCAATTTTGTTGATTGATCCTCAACAAGTGGTATCAGAGCTCAGGTTGACTAACAGGTGTTTTAGATCTGGTTAGTGTGTATTGATTACAAGTTACTCACAGGGATTTCTGTTTGAGTGGGAGAAGCAATGGCAAAAGAAAGTAAACTTAGAATGGAGAAGTTTAATGACAAGATGTATCAATTATAGAGAATGTAGATAGAAGATTATCTATATCAGAAAGATCTATACTTACCGTTAGGTGGAGTTTCAAAGAAGCCCACAGACATGGAAGATGAATAATGGGAAGTTCTTGATAGAAAGGCTCTTGGATCTATAAGATTGAGTCTAGCATCTACTGTGATATCTAATTTATCACAGGCAAAGTCTACGATAGAGTTAATGACTACTTTAGCAAATTTATATGAAAAACTCTCAGCTTCAAATAAGGTATATCTTATGAAACAGTTATTTAATTTGCAAATGCAAGAAGGTAGATCTGTATCTAATCATCTAAATGATTTTCATAGAATTGTAAATCAATTAAATTCAGTCAAAATAGTGTTTAATGATAAAATAAAAGCTCTATTAATCTTTTGCTCTTTACCTGAGAGCTGGCATAGCTTGGTAATGGCAGTTAGTAATACTGCATCTGCTTCAAATATTTTAAAAGTAGATGATGTTGTTAGTGTAATCTTGAATGAAGAAATTTGTAGGAAAAGCATAGAGAAAATATCAGGGAACGCTTTAAGTTTTGAGAGCAGGGGAAGGCAAAAAGAGAAGAGCAAAAAAGGGAGATCAAGGTCTAAGTCTAAGATGAGAGGTAGATCTAAATTCAAAAATAGCAGGAGGATAGCCTGGTGAAACTATGGAAAGATAGGGCATATAAGCAAAGATTGCTGGTCAAAACCTAAAGAGGGCAATCAACATGAAGGTAAAAAAGAAGCAAAAGTTACAGGTATTGTTGCACAAGATGCTCTTATATTCTCTTTGCATAATAATATAGAATCTTGGGTTTTAGATTCTGGTGCATCTTTCCATGCAACCCCTAATAGAGAATATTTCAGTGACTATGTCCATGGAGATTTTGGAATAGTTTATTTAGGGGATAATGAGCCTTGTAAAATTGTTGGTAAAGGAAAAGTGTAGCTGAAAATGCAGAATGGCAACACATGGGTGTTGAGAGATGTCATGCATGTTCCCAGCCTAAAGAGAATCTGATTTCTGTAGGAAAGTTAGGGGATGAGGGTTGTATAATAACTCTCACAGTTGAGTCTTGGAAGGTTACCAAAGGTGCACTTGTATTAGCCAGAGGTAAGAGAGTAGGTACTCTCTATTTATGTAATTGTATTACTGATAATTCTCCTTCTGTATTATCTACTACAGATGTAGATGCAAATTTGTGGCATCAAAGGCTTGGCCACATGAGTGAGAAGGGAATGACAATTCTTAAGTCAAAAGGTAAGCTTTCAGATTTGAAAAGCATAGATCTAGATTTTTGTGAGCACTATATTTTTAGAAAATAGAAGAGAGTGAGTTTTCTCAAGACTGGGTCAACAAAGAAGAAGCATACGTTGGAGCTTGTTCACATAGACGTGTGGGGACTGGCTCAGGTTGCTTTTATTAGAGGATCACAGTACTATGTTTCCTTTATAGATGATGCTACAAGAAAGGTATGGATCTATTATATAAAGAAGAAATCTGATGTTTTTGACACATTTAAGATTTGGAAAGCAATGGTTGAGAATGAAACAGGCAGGAGATTGAAGTGCCTGAGATCTGACAATAGTGGTGAGTTCTGCAGCTATAAGTTCAACTGGTATTATTAAATGCATGGAATATGCAGGCAAAGGATGGTTCCATGGACACCTCAGCAAAATGGAGTTGTTGAAAAGATGAAAAAAACAATAATGGAGCGTGCAAGGTGTATGAGGCTGCATGCTGGTTTGCCCTTTGATTTTTGGGCAAAAGCTATGGATACTACAGTTTACCTGATTAACAGAGGACCCTCTACAGCTCTAGATGGTGGAATTTTAGAAGAGGCATGGACAGGTAAAAAAGTAGATCTCTCATTTCTCAAAGTTTTTGGTTGTGAAGCCTTTGTGCATGTTAATAAGAAAAATAGAAAGAAGCTGCATGCTAAGTCTATGAGGTGCACATTTATTGGCTATGGCTCTGATGATTTTGAATTTAGGTTTTGGAATCTAGGAACTAACAAGATAATTAGGAGCCATGATGTTATTTTCAATGAAAAAGTGATGTATAGTGATCAGCTCAAGAAGCTGAATCAATCTGAGCAGAGCAATGCAAAATTGGACGAGGTGAAGGTCCAAAATAAGCTCATGGGAAAAAATAATCACAGATAGGAAAACATAGAGACTGACATTGGTCAGGCGGAACTGACGTCGACCGTATAGAAATTGGTGACGGTCATACAGAAACTGACGTCGATCAAGCAGAACTAACATCAGTCAGTTACAGGTTTGGAAGTGATCGAGGTCAGTCACTGTCAGAGAATTTGGGTGGATAGCGTGTTGTGAATGAGTCTCAAACACCCATCAGGAGGTCAGATAGGGTAAGTAAACCTCCAATTCGATATTCCCCTTCATTATTCTATTTATTGCTTACTGATGGTGGAGAACCAGAGAGTTTTGATGAAGCAATACAGGTGGAATTCAAGAATCAGTGGGAGCTAGGCATGAATGAGGAAATTAATTCCTTGAAAGAGAACCAAACATGAGATTTGGTTGAGTTGCCAGTGGGAAAGAAGACACTGAAGAATAGATGGATCTATAGATTGAAGGAAGGTGAGAATGGACAGATGAGATATAACGCCAGGTTGGTAGTGAAAGGATTTGCACAAAAACCAGGTATTGATTTTGGTGAGATTTTTTCTCCTGTTGTTAAAATGACTTCTATACAGACTGTACTGTCTTTAGTTGCTATTGAGGATTTGCATCTTGAGCAGCTTGATGTTAAGACAATGTTTCTTCATGGATATTTGGATGAGGAAATATATATGGATCAGCTAGAAGGATTTGAGGTCAAAGGTAAGGAGAAACTTGTGTGCAGATTGAAGAAAAGCTTGTATGGCCTCAAACAAGCTCCAAGACAATGGTATTTGAGGTTTGACAAGTTTATGACTGAGCATGGCTACAATAGATGTCAATCTGACCATTGTGTGTATTTTAAGAGATTGGATAATGGTAGATATATTATTTTGTTATTGTATGTAGATGATATGCTGGTTGCAGGATCACACATATAGGATATCTCTGAGCTTAAGGTGATATTAGCTCACACATTTGCCATGAAAGATTTGGGAGTAGCAAAGAAAATATTTGGCATGAGTATTAAGAGAGATAGGAAAAATCACAGTTTGATTTTGTCTCAAGAGAATTATGTGAACAAGGTGTTGAAATAGTTCAATATGCAGGATGTAAAACTGGTAAGCACACTTATGGCTGGACACTTCAAGTTGAGTAAAGAATAGTGTCTTAATTCACATGATGAGGTAGAGTACATGAGGAAAGTTTCATATGCTTCCGCAGTAGGAAGCTTAATGTATGCAATGGTTTGTATTAGACTGGATATTGCCCAAGCAGTGGGAGTTGTAAGTAAGTATATGGCCAATCTAGGAAAAGAACACTGGAAAGCAGTTCAGTGGATTCTCAGATATCTGAGAGGGACCAGTAGTAGGCATTTGTGCTATGCAGGGTCAAACACTTCTCTACATGGATATGTAGATTCACATATGGCAGGTGATTTGGATGGTAGAAGAAGCACCACAGGATATGTTTTTACTGTTGGTGGAACGACGGTTAGTTGGATTTCAAAGTTGCAGAAGGTTGTTGCCTTGTCAACTATAGAAGTAGAATATATTGCAGTCACAGAGGCTAGCAAAGAGATGATATGAATGACACGGTTCATGGAAGGGCTTGGAAAGGAGCAAGAGAGTTGCAGATTATATAGTGATAGTCAGAGTGTAATTCATTTAGCTAAAAATTCAGCTTTTCATTCAAGAACCAAGCATATACAACTTAGATACCACTTCATTAGACAGGTATTGAAAGATGGTGAGTTGAAGCTGGAGAAGATCCATACAGATAAGAACCCTGTTGATATGTTAACCAAGCTAGTAACAAAGGAGAAGTTGAATCTTCATTCAACTTTTGTTGGTATTCATGATTGAGTTGAAGATGGAGGAGCTAGAAGATGTTGCTGTACAGGTACTGGTGCAGCTATTTATCTCTAAGTGGGAGATTGTTAAGGTATGGAGTGAAAAGCTTTACCAAATGAGTGAATGTAGAAGTTGCAAGAATTACATAGTCACTATCAACGGTCAGGAACAGACCAGAGGCTACCGATGTCGGTAGTAGGTCGGCTGACATTGGTCACAAGCAGACTGGCAGGGACCGATGTCGGTCACCTGTGCATCTAGGATCTATTTTCGTGCGAGAATAGAATGTTTGCATGATGAGATCAAGTGTTGGTTGTAAGTCTATGTTTCTATTTTAAGTAGAACTGATTTGAGCCCTTGATTAAGAGGTGCATCTAGTGGTTGTAATTGTATGCTCATGAATCTCTAAAGTTATATATTAGGGATAGATCTTCATAGCTTAGTGTGTGAGAGACACAATTGTTATTGTAGAACAGTATTGTAATTGAGAGAGAGAACTCTTGAGGGAAAGAGATCTAGAAAGAGATCTATACATTTGAAAGAGGTGTGGAAGAAAAGAAGTTTCTTCAATTGTAATTCTTTCTGTAAAGAGTTTAATACAAGTTTTCAGGGTGGCTTCTTGTATCTCTTGTTCTTTGCTATTTTTTATTCTAGTTACTTATCTATCTGATTTAATTCTGCATATAATTGCTTTCATATAGTAATCAATTTTGTTGACTGATCCCCAATAGTTTGGGTCTAGAAATTTGATCAATAAAACATCTCTTCTCAGAGATAGAATTATTGCAATTGTGTTGTTCTTGTTTCTTGAATTATATTTCAACCAAAGCTTTTCAAGTTTTGGATCAAGGGGAGAAGTGACTAAATTTTTTAGAACAACTTCAATGTCTCTTGAGAGGTGGAGGTGGCAGAATTTGAGGCATGCCATTTGGGGAAACTTGGCTCATATGCAAGGATCACCCTCCCAATGCTCCAATAGCTCTTAAATATGGTATACCTCCATGACAACCTTCTTTGTTTGGAATTGTATCTATATGCAAGCTAAAAATATTATTTTAAACATAAAGTTAGAGATTTTTGGATCACTTCAAATGGTGGATGAACTCATGAGTCATCGCTAGTAGCAAAACAAATAAAAAACATGGCAGATGATTGAAACTAGGTAGTTTAGGAGCATGATTCCATCTTTGAATCCATCACAGTCGCTACTGAAGAAGAACTACTACCCCTTGGAGGACATGACTTGGTCCCACAATGCCATTTTTAGCTGACTAAATTCCCCAATGATACCCAACTCAAATGTATCACACTCACACACACACACACACACACACACACACACACACACACACACACACACACACACACACACACACACACACACACACACACACACACACACACACACACAGAGAGAGAGAGAGAACTAATTGCTCTTATTCATCCTAGAAACAATAACAAGAACATTTTTAGCTTTCCACCTTGAATTTGCAATGTCTTCCAAAAAAATTCTCAGTTCGATAGACATGGTTGCAGTTGTTGTCAAGGCAATACCCTTCAAAGTTATGGCTACACATTCATTATCCCTCCATTGTTTGCATCTCTATAAATTCAAACCAATGTCTAACATGCATCATCGACGATAGAAGATTAAGATGATAAATTTTTTTATAAGAATGAATATGGATGAACCTACCCAGGGTAATTAAAATCAGTAAAATCAAAAACATAGCATGTAAATTTTTTTTACTCCATGCCATTGTATGTCACCTTACACACACATTACCAATTTTCACCCAAAAAAACCATATAACCTCATTTATATAAGAAAGAAATAGTTTTAACCACCCCTCAATATTATTTGTATCATATCATTTTAATAAACACCAGTCACATCAGTGCAATACACACTCTTGTTTAAAAGAAATAAATTACCTTTATTTATAACCACTTTTATGATAGTTTAATATACACCTATCACATGAGTACAATAAACCTAATACACACTCCCATAAAAAAATACATATTACCTTTATTTATAACCACCCTCAATATTCTTCCTTATCATAACAACTCAATATACACCCCTCACATCAATCCAATACACACCTCTATCTAAAAGAAGCATATTAGATTATTTGAGAAATGATCATTTAAACCTTTAACCATCTCATTTTTCTTCCATGTCATATCAACCCAACATAAAATTGGGTAATATCAACAAACCCTAACATTCCCTGCGTCCCCTGTCCCCCCAAAAAATCCCTTCTGTCATATCAACCAACCCTAATATTCTTCCTTAACACCAGGGGCTAAATTTGACAGTCACCCTTACCCATCAAGAATTTTTTTGTGACTATTTTTAAGATAATGTCACCTTGCACATGACGTTCATTTCTCATTTTTAACTTTCATAATTTTTATATAAATATGAAAATATTTATTTTATATAATAAAATGATATAAAAATAAAGATATTATTAATATAAATGAAATCATATTCTATTAGATGTGTGTAAATATATCTATGAAATGCTATACCTTATCATAATATTTTTGATGTATTTAAATTATAGTTGAGTAGACTATCGAGATTCCAGAATGTCGAGGAAGAGCCACCTATTTTCTGGTTGATGTAGTTTATTTGGGAAACATTTTCACATGCAAATGTTTTTGAATTGGGTAAAGTGTCCAATTCTACACCAAACAATGGTAGAGATGCACCCAGAACAATAATGCCTTCAACCATTAACACAAAGCCTTATTCTTATTTCTTCCCTAAATTGTCCATGTTTAGGGGTAAATAAAGCGAAGACACCACTTTTAATTGGTTAGAAGGATTTATTGAAAACACCACAACAAGCCAAAAAATAAATAGGCAACCATTCCAATATGAAATAACTTGTAAGATGACAATCAACATAATAATAATAAATTATTATAAATTCAACTGACAAATTTATAGTTTTTGTGGGAAGATGTTTTAAAATGAAATAGTAAAGACACACAGTTCATCACATTACACGTGTTAGGTTGTGGAGCTAAAAGCTTCACTGTTATGCAAATTGGAGGAGGTTGTTGAGTGTCATAGTAACCAATGTCAATCAGGCCAACCGACGTCGGTCAAGTGTAGACCAAAAGCTGGCGACATCGATCAGGGATCAGCCGACGTCGATCATCTCTAGATAGACAAAGACTGACGTTGGTCGCCTGTGCGTTCCAAAACTATTAGTTACACGAATGATTTGTTTGACGAATGGTCAGTTTGCATGTAAAGACTAATTCTAGTCTTGAGTCTGCGTTTCTAATTATTGTAATTAGGAAGTTTAATTATTGTTTATATGGGATCTATTTAAGAGACCCATGGGATGTATTGTATTCAAGGACTAAGGATTAGATCCTTTAGGTAGAATCATAAGGACTTGCAAGGGCAAGGACAAGGACAAGGGTTCTTCCAAGTGTAAGATCTAAAAGGTTTGCAGGTGTGCAAGACCAGGTTGATCTGCAGGTGTGCAAGACCAGGTAGAAGATCTACATGGTAAGTAAGGTCAGTTGATCTACTGGTGTGTGTGTGCAAGGTCAAAGGAGATCTATGAGATATCAAGGTCAAAGGAGATTTGCAACACAACAAGGAGCAAGATCAGGGAGATCTACTTGGAGTACTTTGAGTACTTGGTGTACTGGTAGTATTGTTACTGACTGGTGGAAACAACAACTCGGTTATTGAGTTGATTGTGTTTGTAATTGAGAGAGAGAACTCTTGAGGGAGAATTACTATACACCCAAGAAGTGTGGGAAGAGTGTGATTTATTCATTGTATTTCCTTCTGAAAGAGTGTTAATACAAGATTGTATTGTCTCTCACATTCTGTGCTATTTTTGAATTCTAGTTACATATTACTTCTAGTTAAATTTCGTGTTTAGTTTCTTATACAAAGGTAATCAATTGTGCTCTTAATCCTAACAAGTGGTATCAGAGCTTTGTGCTTTGTGTGCTCCTAGATCTTGACAGTTGGTATCAGACCCTGGTTGAAGGTTCAGTAGAGCCTGGTTCAGAGCAGGTTGGTGTTTGTTGATTACAGGTCACTCACAGGGGTTTCTGTTTGAGTGAGAGTAAAGCAATGGCATAATAAATTACACTAAGAATGGAGAAATTCAATGGAAAAAATGATCAATTACTGAATTATGGAAAGAAAGGGCAGGTAAAGAAAGATTGTTGGTTGGTAGAAGATCAACATGAAAGAAATAAAGAAGCAAATGATGCAGGGATTGTTGCACAGGATGCTCTTATATGTTCCTTGGATAAAGTAGAATCTTGAGTTTTAGATTCTGTTGCCTCTTTCCATGCAACTCCAAATAGAGTATTTTTCCTTGATTATGTCCATGGAGACTTTGGAAAGATTTATTTAGGGGTTGGTGAGCCTTGTCAAATTGTTGGCAAAGGGAAAGTGCGGCTGAAATTGTAGACGAGCAACACATGGGTGTTAAAGGATGTCATACATGTCCCAGTCTTGAAGAGGAGTCTAATTTCTATAGGAAAGTTGGGTGATGAGGGTTGCACAGTTACTCTCACAGTGGAATCTTGGAAAGTTTCCAAGGGTGCACTTGAATTATCATGTGGTAAGAAAGCAGGTACTCTTTATCTATCTACTTATATTACTGATTATCCTTCTATTTTATCTACTTTAGATGTAGATGCAAAGATGTGGCTCTTTAGGATTGGTCACATGAGTGAGAAGGGAATGCATGTTTTTAAGAGGAAGTTTGATGTCTTTGAAAAACTTCAGAATTGAAAAGCCTTGGTTTTCAAGGAAAAAATGATGGACAGAGATCAGCTCAAGGAGCTGAATGATTTTGAGCAGGGCAGTTTGGACAAGGTTATGATCCAAAGTGAGCTCGCGAGTAAAAATCATCACTCATAGGAAAACACAATTATCGATGTCAGTCAGGTGAGAATCAATGTCGATCAAGCAGGTACCAACGTCGGTCATGTGTTGACTAGAGTTGGTGGTGTCAGGTAGGTGGGCACCGACGTCAGTTAGGGAACCGACATTGATGATAAGGTGGACACTAATGTCAGTCAGGGAATCAATGCTAATAGTCAGGTCGATCGCATGGAACTGACATCGGGACCGAGATCGGTCACTGTTAGAATGGATTTTAGGCAGATATAAAGCTGTCAAGGAGTCTCAAATGCCCATGTGGAGGGCTGAAAGGGTAAGTAAGCCTCAAATTCATTATTCTCCTTATTTACACTACTTGTTGCTCACTGATGGTCAAGAACCATGAAGTTTTGAAGAGGCAATGCAAGTAGAATCCAGGAAACAGTGGGAGCATGGCATGAATGAGGAAATTGATTCCTTAGGAAAGAACCAAATGGGAGATTTGGTAGAGTTGCCAGTCGAGATGAAAGCACTAAAATACTAATAGATTCCTAGGTTAAAGAAAGGAGAGAATGGACAGGTGAGATAGAAGACCATGTTATATGGTATTGAGCAAGCTCCAAGATAGTGGTATAAGTTTGACAGGTTTATGACAAAGCATGGCTTTAGTCAATGTCAATGTAATCACTGTGTTTATTTTACTAGGTTGGATAATGGTTTCAATATTATTGTTAGGTTGTGGAGCTAAAAGCTTCACTCGGATGCAAACATAGGAGGTTGTTGAAGTCACAGTAATCGACATCAGTTAGGCCAACTGACATCGGTCAGGTGGAGACAGGAAGCTATCGACATCAGTCAGGGATCGGATAACATCGATCATCCCTAGACAGATAGGGACTGATGTCGGTCGCCTGTGTGGTTTTGAAACTGTCAGTTTCATGAATAGTTTGTTAACGAACTAGTTGTTTGCATGTTAAAGACTAATTTTAGTCTTGAGCTACGGTTTCTAATTATTGTAATTGGATGTCTAATTATTGTTTGGCATGAGATCTATATAATAGACTCATGGGCTGTATTGTAAAGTGTGCTAGATAGAGAGAGCAAGGTTGGCTCCTCATAGTGCCACAGTGCCAAGTGTGTATGATCAGGGAGTTCTGTAAGAGTGAAAGATCTAGTAGAAGATCCACAAGGGTGCGGGTTATGTAAGATCAGGTTGATTTGTAGGTTTTTGCAAGATCAGGTAGAAGATCTACATGGGTAAGTAAGGTCGGTTGATCTGAAAGTGTGTGTGTGTGTGAGGTCTAAGTTTGCAGGTGTGCAAAACCAGGTTGATCTACAGGTGGCAGTAAGATTAGGGAGATCATCAACACAACAAGTAGAAAGATCAGGTGAGATCTACTTAGAGTATGTTGAGTACTTGGTGGTACTAGTAGTAGTGATACTGACTGGTTGGAAGTGAACAACTCTATGTTTGAGTTGTTTCTTGTGATCGTGATTGAGAGAGAGAACTCTTAAAGAGATTTACTATTTGTATGCCCTAGAGGTGTGGGAGCCCTAGAGGAGTGTGAATAAGATTATGGCATCTTCTTTGTTGTATTTCCTTCTGGAAGAGTATTAATACAATTGGGTATTGTCTCTCATATTGTGTGCTATTTCTGAATTCTAGTTACTGTTTACTTCTGGTTAAATTTTGTGTTTAGTTGCTTATACAAAGGTAATCAATTGTGCTCCTAATCTTGACAAAGTGGAATCAGAGCTTCATCGGCAATAAGGTGGACACCGACGTCAGTCAGGGAATTGACGCTGACAGTCAGGTCAGTCGCATGGAACTGACATCGGTCAGGTGTAGAATGAGAGATGACTGAGATCAGTCACTGTTAGAATGGATTTTGGGCAGATAGAAAGCTATCAAGGAGTCTTAAACACCCATGTGGAGGATTGAAAGGGTAAGTAAGCCTCAAATTCATTATTCCCCTTCTTTACACTACTTGTTGCTCACTGATGGTCAAGAACTAGGAAGTTTTGAAGAGGTAATGCAGGTAGAATCTAGGAAATAGTGGGAGCATGGCATGAATGAGGAAATTGATTCCTTAGGAAAGAACCAAATGGGAGATTTGGTAGAGTTGCTAGCCAGGATGAAAGCACTGAAATATGAATAGATTCCCAAGTTAAAGAAAGGAGAGAATGGACAGGTGAGACAGAGGACCAGGTTATATGGTCTTAAGCAAGCTTCAAGACAGTGGTATAAGTTTGATAGATTTATGACAAAGCATGGCTTTAGTCAATGTCAATGTAATCACTGTGTTTATTTTACCAGGTTAGATAATGGTCACAATATTATCCTATTACTGTATGTGGATGATATGCTTGTTGCAGGGTCACACATGCAGGGATTTGCTGAGCTAAAGGTAAAAGTAACTCAGAGGTGTGCCAGGAAGGATTTAGGAGGAGCAAAGAAAATCCTTGGCATGAGTATTTCTAGAGATAGGGAAAGTCACAGGTTGATTTTGTCTCTAGAGGATTATGTGAATAAGGTAGTGGAAAGGTTCAATATGCAGGATGCATAACTGGTTAACACACCTATGGTTGGACAGTTCACAGAATAGTGTCTTGAATCACATGATGAGGTTGAGTACATGTGTACTAGACCTAAAATTACCCAAGTAGTGGGAATTATTAGCAAGTTTATGGCCAATCTGGGAAAGGAGCATTGGAAAGCAGTTCAGTGGATTCTCAAGTATCTGAGAGGGACCAACAACAAGGATTCATGGTATGTAGGGTCAAGCACTTCTCTACATGGGCATGTAGATTCGGATATGGTAGGTTACTTGGATGACAGAAGAAGCACCATAGAATGTGTGGTGGTTGGTCTTCAAGACTAAACTTGAAGAGGGATACAAGACAAGAAACAAAATTAAATGATGTATAGGTATAGGTATAGGTGTAGCTATTTATCTCCAAGTGGGAGATTGTTAGGTTGTGGAGCTAAAAGCTTCACTGTTATGCAAATTAGAGGAGGTTGTTGAGTGTCACAGTAATCGACGTCAGTCAGGCTAACAGACATTGGTCAGGTGTAGACCAAAAGCTGTTGACATCAGTTAGGGATCAGCTGATGTCGGTCATCTCTAGATAGACAGGGACCAATGTCGGTCACCTATGCGTTCCAAAACTGTTAGTTACATGAATAGTTTGTTTGAAAAATGGTCAGTTTGCATGTAAAGACTAATTCTAGTCTTGAGTCTGTGTTTCTAATTATTGTAATTAGGAAGTCTAATTATTGTTTGTATGGGATCTATTTAAGAGACCCATGGGCTGTATTGTATTCAAGGACTAAAGATTATATCCTTCAGGTAGAATCATAAGGACTTGCAAGGGCAAGGACAAGGGTTCTTCCAAGTGTAAAAACTAGAAGGTTTACAGGTGTGCAAGACCAGGTTGATCTATAGATGTGCAAGATCAGGTAGAAGATCTACATGATAAGTAAGGTTAGCTAATTTGATGGTGTGTGTGTGCAAGGTCAAAGGAGATCTGTGGGATAGCAAGGTCAAAGGAGATCTGCAACACAAAAAGGAGCACGATCAGGGAGATCTACTTGGAGTACTTTGAGTACTTGGTGTACTGGCAGTATTGTTACTGACTGGTGGAATCAACAACTCGGTTATTGAGTTGATTGTGTTTGTAATTGAGAGAGAGAACTCTTGAGGGAGAATTACTGTACGCCTAAGAGGTGTGGGAAGAGTGTGATTTCTTCATTGTATTTTCTTCTGGAAGAGTGTTAATACAAGATTGTATTGTCTCTCATATTCTGTGTTGTTTCTGAATTCTAGTTACATATTACTTCTAGTTAAATTATGTGTTTAGTTGCTTATACAAAGGTAATCAATTGTGCTCTTAATCTTAACAAGTGGTATCAGAGCTTTGTGCTTTATGTGCTCCTAGATCCTGACAACACGCTGTAACCTTTTAAAAAAGGCATCTAATAGGAGTGTACCCATAAAAGAAGCAGAAACAAATCCATGGTATATACCTAAAAAAAAATTAGATCACAAATGTTTTAGTAAGCAATCACAAACCCTATGTTAACCATCTCAACACAAGATTTGAGTTCAAATGATAGTGTACGCCTTATTCATAAAGGTAAAAGTTAGGGGTTATTGTTTTTGAAACTCAAATATGTGACTATTAAAAGATAATGCAACGACCTTAGAAGATATTCACACAAATATTTATAGTAGAGGCAAGCGTTGTTATAAAAATAAACCCTTTGCGGTACAGGTAAATGTTCTCAAAATAAACCCTTATTTGTTCTAAACTCTTAAATGAAAAAAATAAAAACATTTGAAAGGGGAAAAAAACACTGAAGAATGAAAAACAAAGGGAAAAGGACTAACCTGAGTTGGAGTCGGATGATTGACCAAAGCAAGATGTAAATCTCATAGAGTGCAAAATCGAAAGCATTGATCCTTTTCTCCATCTTCGAGTGGGAAGAAAAAACACCGAATGAGCAGTGTGAAGGAAAATGATTCTTCATTGCTCATTGCACTGAGATCCATCTCCTCCACTGGTTTATAAACTCAGAGAGTCACCCTTTCTACCAAATTTTTGAGCAAAAAATTAACCAAAAAAATTCAAGAACTTTGAACTTTGCACCCACGTAATATGAAAGAGGTTTCGTGAAGTGGGGTGACTGAAGAATCTTGTCATAGTTCACCTTTGTTCCATCTCCTACATTAATGGTAGTTACACTTGAAAAATAGAAAATTTAAATTTCATTAAGTCATGGAAAATACGGCCTTTAATTATTCTCACTAATGTCAATAACTCAACGAATCAACAATCCTCAATTCATTTTTAATCCTCAATGGCGGCCAAGTTGCTAGGAATGGTGGCCAAGTTGCTAGGAAATGGGAATGTTTGAATATTTTTGTTGGTTAGTTTCCTTTGAGTCTATGTTTCGATAATGATTCCACTTTACCTTAATGTCACATGTGGGTAATGCTGTCTAGTCTCCTATTTTATCTTATTGTGCCTCAGAATCTGGGGTCTGAATACCGTCACATTTTATTTATGCGTTTGGTCATGTGAGACTGTGACTATGAGTCGTGACATGTCCACTTCCCACTTCTAGACTCCAGTCCTAGACTCTGACTATTCCAAGTCCCCACTCCTATTAATAATTTTAAAAAGGTCAATTTTTTTTATTGTAAACATCAATTTGACAAGTAGTCTAAGTTTTTGTCTGTCGTTTGATACGGTTAAAAATATAATGTGATCGTATTTTACGGGTAAAAACTTCAAAAATGTTTAAATAGCCGCCAAATTTAACCCCTACTTAACACCCCTATCATACCCCTGTCAAAATCAACCAACCTCATATTATTCTTCATCAGAAGTCCACACTATGCGTGCTCGTCAAAGCATCCTATATAACCGTTCATTGTGGGACATGTACCGGTTAAGAGTCTCCACAATGTGCCATCAAATGACGGGGATTCGAAAATGATTTATGTGAAATATTTTATTAATATTATTATTTTTTCAATATTTTAAAAATATCTTTAAATTTAAAGATATATGGTATATTTATGTTTAAGATGTACTTATCAATGGTTTCATATAATATAGTGAAGAGAAAAGAGCATAAGTCATCAAATAATGGGGATTCAAAAATGATTTATGTGAAATGTTTTATTAATATTATTATTTTCTCAATATTTTTAAAGTATGCTTCAATTTAAAGGTATATGGTTTCATATAATGTACTATGTTTATGTTCAAAATGTACTCATCAATGGTTTCATATAATGTAGTATGTTTATGTTTAAGATGTATTCATCAAACCCAATAAGTTTTGATCCAGTCGTAAAGAAGTGGGTCTTTATCAAAGTTGGTTATAACTTAGACATAAGTCAAAAATAATATAGAAGGAAGGGAGCTTGCTTTGTACACTGACAAGAGGGATCATCATCATCATAGTATATGTATAAACAAGTCATTTTTTTCATGTGGCTCTAATTTTAGAGTGCATTGTCTAATCTCATATTTACCTTGCAAAGGATTGGTAAAGAGAATCAAATTTAATAGTTAGGCATGACAATCACTAAAATTTTAAATGGAAAATTTGAAATGTAATTAAATTTCTTAGCGATACCCAACGCAAATGTATTATACACACAAAATGAGAATTAATTGCTATTTTTTTATCTTTGAGAGTTATGACTTTGGCAATATTCGATGACTCGGCCAGTATACAAGGATCCAACAAATAGGTGATTCAACATAGGAATAAAACAAGCACATATGAATGCAAATCAAGAAATATAATGATCAAACTCAAAACTCTTCTAGCATTACATTTTACAGCCTATAAGCTAATCTATTGATCAAAATTTAAACATATTTGTGATCATTTTTAAAATTTCATAGATTTATGTACTTTTATTAGATATAGATATTTTTATAAATCTCTCTCTCTCACACACACACTTGAGAATTAATTCTTATTTTTCATCTTTGAGAGTTTCGACTTTGGCAATATTCGATGACTCAACCAATATAAAACGATCCAATAAATAGGTGATTCGACATAGAAATAAATCAAGCAATTTTGGATGTAAATCAAGAAATATAATTATCCAATTCAAAACTCTTCTATCATTGCATTTTACAACCCATAAATAAATATGTTGATCTAATTTTAAACATGTTTGTGATCATTTCTTACATTTTATAGATTTATATAATTTTATTAGAGCATTTCTATACTTATTAAAAAAAAAATCTTCATTGCGAAGCTTTTATAGACCCATGATGTTATTTCATCCCTGTGAAGCTTTTCTAGATCCGTGACAAATTTTCATCATTACAAATATTTTCTAGACATGTGATATTATTTCATCCCTGCAAAGCTTTTCTAGGTCTATGTTGATTTTCCATAATGCGGCATTTTCCTATATGGTGATATTTTTCCATAACATGATGCTTGGAAATAATGTGATGCTTTTCCATTAATGCAATATTTTTATGTCACAATGTCATTGTGATGCTTAACCAAGCTAGCAATCATTTTCCATCAACATGATGTTTTCTAGAATCTAAGTTCGTGATGTTTTTACACCATGCGATGCTTTTCTAAGTTTACAATACTTAAACACTCATTTTTTTTTGTCTTTTTATTATCTGTGTATTCCTTACCATCTTAGAAATTATCAATGCTAAATCAAATTATGTAAGAAATTATGAAAAATCCTATTAAGGTTCTAATTACTCTTTTATTTTAATTAAATGTATTTAATCTCTTGCATGTCACATTAATGTTTTCAATTGGAAAGTAAAAATATATATAGTAAGGAGGGAAAACTAAAACAAAATCAAACCTTTGCATGCCAAAAAATTTGCTTAAAAATATTAACATGGGAAATTACACACACTTTTACAATAGTCATCAAGTCTGACTATTTCCATAGTGGAAACCTCCATATTAGTAGTGGAATTAAATGAAGAGTTTTTTCCTTGCATAGTATTTTTTTGAGATAATAACATTGTTCATTGTTGGAGGATAACTACAACAGACTTCACATATTTCAAAACAATCTAGCTTTGAGATGTTGAAACTTAAGCTTCTATATTTAAAAATTATTTTAGATTAAAAAAATAGTAATAAGAAAATTTATCCCAGATTAGAAGTCCCCTCCATGTAGATACTTATAAATTTATTCTCTTTGATCCATCAAACTAAAAAATTGTTTATAAAGAGCTTTGAATTCTAATAATGGAATGCCACCACCATTATCCCCACTTGGAAAATTAGAAGAGTGGAAGACAAATTAACCCAATGCAGAGTCTAGACCAACTCTAAACTTTTCCTTTATGAAAAATTATGTCAAATTTCTTACCAAACCTTCGTCACAAAGGAAAGGTAAGAGATTGTAAACAAACATTGATGCCACTTTAGAATTAAACCCGTTGCGAATGTTCATATTCAAGTATTATACACGCAAAACAAGTTCAATGGTAGCTTTTGTCTCAATATTGTAAAGATTAAAGACATTATTAACAAATTTTGAACAATGATTAACTAAGAAAAAATTTAGACAAAAGAGACCAAATAAGTGAGTAAGCATGAGCCTAAAATAAATAAATAGCAATTTAAATTGATATCTACATTATTTAATAAATAAGGGGATACCTTTGTTCAAAATAACTCACTCAATTTTGTCATTGATGCCAAAATCACACTATTCTTCCTTCACAACATTATACCCATCATCCCAAACCCAGATTCACTCATTTAATCTAGCAAGGGCATTGCCAATTCCATTAGGAATTAAAGCAAAATGACTATGAATAATGTCAAATTAAACCTAACCCCAATTCTATTGGGAATTAAGGAAAAATGACATAAAATAATGTCAAATCAAACCCAATTAGAAAATAGTTTTATAATCAAAGCCTAAATATTCAAATGCTAACAAGGGTGACATCAGCAAATGCTACCTATACCATCTCATAAACTCATTTAAAATGACATTAAAAACTTCATATGATGTTAGCTTCAATTTTCATCTTTTATCCATCAATTATCTACATTAATTGTAACTTTTTCTTGTTAGATCATTTTACTATCTACAAAATTGTCTTAGTGTTTTAAGGAATCAAAAACATTCTTTTTAAGGATGCTTCACCATCATACTATCACAAGCATATGATGATGTACAAACCAAGAAATGATGTCCAAAGAAGGAAATGATGTCTAAAGAAGGTGATGATATCCAAAGTATGTGATGATGTCCAAAACATGTGATGATATTCCAAATCTATGATGATTTTCAATACATAAACATGTAATGGTTACAAAACATGTGATAATTTTATGGGTATGTTTTTAACCCTTTTTTGATAATTTTTTTTGTGTGATTCTAGTAGGTTTAAAACTTGAAGATAGTAGAATGCTAAAGATGTACAAAAATCAACAATTCTAATTTTGGTGAGGTGCTGAATATGGATTGTTACTATTTTTAGAAAACATTAAGAAGAAATGTACTTAGTTTAGAAAATATTTCTATTGGCTATTTTAGATTTATGATAGTTGAAATCAATAAAATATACAACTGTGCATGTTTAGGATTAAGAATAAAATATAAAACTGGATCTAAATAGGATTGCTATAGGTGGACAAAATCATAAGACATTTGAGTCCATTGACCACATATGAATTATCCTAGTTGACTGTAATTAATGATTGATAGGAAAAGATAAAGAAAAAAAACCTGATGGCTACATATCAGGAAAGAACCATAAAAACCAAATGCAAACATCTATAGAGACAAAAAAATAAGTTAATAGTCACGATAGATGTTATTTAAGATCAAAAAGTATTTCTAGACAATACCACTGTAAGGGGACAAGAACATAGATCGATCAAATCCATTGACCATGTACTTGCCCCAGTCAAGTGTGAAAAAAACTAATTGTTGTGCATTTTGTGCTTTTATCTAATAATTAGGATGAGATATTGGGATTTTATTTTTACCACACATAATTCGTTATTTTATTTATTTTGTCTTTAAAACCATAAGGTCACTTTGATAGCTTGAAAATTTAAAAAAATAGGTGAGTGTAATGGACCAAGCTGACTTAAAACACCATTTTGATGACTGACCACTCCCTGTGTATCCTATACTCCAAGGAGGAAATTAAAGCACTCATAGTTCTCCCACCTAGATTGATTTTGAAGTTGTTCTCCTTGACTATGTGTATATAGCTATAAAATGGCTTTGATACTTGAAAATGATAGCTTTTGACTTGTTTTGATATGCTTTAGACTTGGCTTATGGTTTCTCTAATTGAATGATCTTGACTTTAGAAATAATAGGGAAAATTTTATCAATTTGCAAAAGTGTATGAGTGCTCAATAGATAGTGCCAAGCTCAAGATAAGGCATGACCTTAGATGTGTGTTTATAGGTGAATCTTTTGATAATTTATTTTAGTTGACATTATGAAATGTACAATAAGACCTAAAATAATATTTTTAATTTTGGAAACTAGATGCTATTTGGAGTAGGATGTGGCCAGTCTAGGTGGATAAGAATGCGACATCACTCATATCCACTTAGCACAGACCTATCCCAAAATATCAAGGATACTTGTTCTTAACTATAGATAGTTTGAGGGTGATATTTAATAGTATAAATATTTTGATTTGAAGGTTTTTTATATTGATCTATTATATAGATAAAAAGCTTAGAGTGGTGAATAAGATTCATGTATTTGGACCAATCCATGTGGTTTAGGATGTGCCAATAATTAGCATTACCAAGTATATCTGACTAGTAATGAAATTGCTATAGCAAAAGAGAAATAATTTGAACCTAAGTATGTAAAACATACTGCCTTTGAGAGGCTAATTCAATTATGCAGGGTACTCAAATTTAGGAAACCTTGCAATAATTCATGAAGTAGTCATTTGTCCATTTTTACATTTGAACAAGCTAAATTTTGAAAATTAAAAAATTGAAAGGAGACGAAAGAAGTAAACTTGTATGTAGGTGTAACCAAATAACCTTGTAACCTATAGATAATGATGGATAGTTATTCCCCCTTCTTGAATCACTTGGATAATTTGAAGCAATGGAAAATTGAGAATGATCAAGTCTTAATTTTTGAATAACTAATTAAGCCCTTGAGATGGAAAGATGCATATTCTAACTCTCATGAATGGTTTAAAGTACCCAATGTATTAATCTATAAAGGTGAAACCATTATGGGCTATCTATAAGTGATTACAAGGTCATTGAGTATCACTATACTTGAATGTACATCACCTACAATAAAATATGAAACATAATGGGTTCACTAGAATCAATGCCAATGTCATTGAGTGTCACTAGACTTGAACATACATAACCAGTAATAGATCAAATCACACCACTATAGATGAATTTATATTCTACTTACATGATAAAAAAATAATGGATAATATTTATATACCCATCATAGCCTCATTGCTCATTGATTTGTATTTTAAATAAATATTTTTGACTTTGAAATTTTAACTTTGAAATTTGAAAATGTCTGCATGAACAAGCATCATGCCTTTTGTAATTTTGAAACTATAACTTTGAACTTTAAATAAGAATGAAAAATAATAAGTATCATTCCCCTTGAGTCTTGTATGAAATTATATAGAATGCCATGCATATATATGTTTAATTTTAAATCTATTTTTGACATGTAACTTTGATCTTGTAACTTTTTTGTGTATGCCCATGCTTATGCATTCAAATGTGTATAATATTATAATTTAAATTTTTGAAAATTAAGTGTATATGCATGTCATATGTTCCTATAATTTATATCAATGTGTCAATATTTGTCATGTATCTAATTTCTAAATTTATTTAAAACTTTGAAAACATGTATTCTATTATAGAATCTAATTTTACATTACTTTGAATCTTTGAAAACCCATATTTTATATCTTTGAATCTTGTACTCTATCCTAAATTATAAAATAAATATATTCATGGAGGATTTTATGTCTAAGATAATCCCATTATAATGCTCTCATTTTGAGATGAAGGATGTAGCCTACAAGACGTTCATCTCAAAAAAAGAGTTAATTGTATCATGCGATGAAGATATAGTCATGTAGTGATTACGTCATCATGTTGGAGAGTATGTCATCATAAATATGTGTATGCATGCAAAAATATTAGAGCCACAAATACAAGCTATAAATCAAAACATAATACAAAATATCTAGTCTAAAAAATACAAAGAACCTTAGATGAGCAAAAGAGATAAATATGCATACCTTCACTTACCAAAGACAAAGGAAACTTATCTTGATGTGTGGATTGTGATCAAAGATGCAATGGGATGTGGATGATCAAGTAAATTGTGCATGAAAAAACCAAAAAAAATTCTCCTTATGGGTTGGCTTGATTTATTGATGAATGATTTTTTTCTCTTAAGATAGATATAATGTTGTTAGGATCTCTCAGCTTCATTGAAGTGAGGGAGGAGAACTTAATTTATAGAGTTTGAGAAAAAGTAATGGATGGTGGATATTGATCCAAGATAAAGGGATATAAATGGGTAAAAAAGGGGGGGTTGGATAATAAATGGAGGAGGTTGGATGGGTATGTGCATACCATGAATGAATATTGGTGGACTCACACCTTTGTCCCCTTGCCTTGGATTTTGGGAGATTTGGAAAGTGTATGAATGATGTCAATGATTTGAGATGGAAAGTTAATTTGTTGATATTTGATTTTATGTATTTTAGATATTATGCAAATTATATTTGCATGGATTTTATGATTATAATACTCAACTAAATAATATGATTAACCAATTAATTAATCTAGTTTGATTTATTTGAGAATTAGATGGTGCAATATGCTATATGCATTAAAATATTAATTGATTGGGGGGATGAATAGTGTTAGAGAAGATTATCTAAGGGTGTGATGATAGAACTATGGTTTATTAGGGATGAATAGGGATGGATTAGTGATGATTAAATATGAAATAGGGAAATTAGGGTTTTAGTGATATTAGTGAGGAATAGTGAAATGGTGAATAGTGTTGACACCGAGGTAGCAAGATTTAGGTGTCTACAATATGTTATTGTCATTGAAGCATATATGTAACATATTTAATATGTGAAATACAAGTGTTACATCTACATTATGCCTAAATAAATTTAACCATTAGACACATAGTAAAGTAATAATCTGTGAAGTAAACTACACATGAAAAGTGAATGGTATGTATTATGACACCACTAATCAAGATCAACACTAATTAGCTTTTTACTACACTTTTGAATAGGTGTCATTAACATATTTTACTGTGATTTTGAATAGGTACCAAAAAAAACTATGGTGGTGGTGGGGGAGGAGGAGGATTTATCTCTGAGTTTATAGGATACTCATATCAAATGCCTTGAACTTTGACCACTTGACTACAATGTATGTACTTGAGGCATTTATTCACTATTGATTGTGTAGACACATAAATATGGTCATAGGTACTTTAAAATACTAATACTTGACACATACTAAACTACATTATTTTGACCTAATTACATGAATATTATTCACCATTCCTCTAAGCCATTTCTTTATATACAGGCTCAATCCTTTGTTTTCCATCACTACTACATATAAATTTCAAAGTGAAATGATCAAAATAATTAAAATCACCCTCAAACTATATCCATATTAGAATATGTGTCCCTAATGTTTCTAGACAAGTCCACCCAAGGAATACATGAGCACTAGTAGGTTCCTGCCCACTTAGGCTGGTCACATTGCATGACAAATGAAAGTTAGTTTCTAAAATTAAAATAATTATTTGGGGTATTCCCACATGTTTCACATGGCCGACTAAAGGAAATTATCAAAAATTTTGTCTATAAATACACATAAAAGGTCATTCATTATCCTCACTTGATATCACTTGGTTGATAGCTTACACACTATTTCACATTGAGAAAATCCACCGTATTATTTCCATATTCAAGAGCATTCACAAGGAGAAACCAAAAGCCAAGTTTAAATCATCTCAAAGCAATTCAAGAGCTATCATTTTCAAGTATCAAAGCCATATTTCTAGCTACATACACATAGTCAAGGAGCATAATTGCATAATCACTCTCTATGGGATAAATACATGGGCTTGATATTCCTTCTTAGAGCATTAGATACATAGGTAGGGATCAATCATCAAGGGGATTATTTAGGTTAGCTCAACCCATTACATTCCCATATTTTTTGTGAGTTTTCAAGCTATCAAAGTGCCCTAAGGGTTGCATTCTTTGATTAGTGTCGATTAATGTGATTTGCCCCAAGTAGAGATAAATACAAGGCCTCATATTGGGAATGATATATCCAAATGATAAAATTTTGAGCTTGATTTTCATGAGAATTGATATATGCAAGGGAGTGGATTTGGGAATGATATATCCTGATGAAGTTGAACACTTTGATTGGATTGATGGATAGTTGATTGATTGCTTAGGATATGCAAGCATAACTCAAGGATTTAACTGATTGCATGGATTAATGATGTGATGATCACATTGATTATTAACTCCATGATTGAGTAATGACCTTTAAAATAATGAAGAAGCCAAAAAAATGGGTACATGAGGATTCCCCTAGTGATAATGGATTGATACTCCTATTATAATCAAATTAGATAAGATTGGATTGATCGGATATGGATTAGATGACATTGGATGAGATTAGATGAGATATCGATTGTTAGTTATGATAAACGTATGGTGAAGATGTATGTTGATGTTGGGAACATGCTGCCAAGCTTACATGAATTTCAAATGTTTGAGAAACCTTATTTTCATTATAGCATATGCCAAGATGCACCATGATATGGAAAACCATGATGACATTGTTACAATATGATGAAGCGTTGACATTGATGCAAAAAACAAGACATCACACAAACAAATAAGAAACAAACAAAACATACACAAACAAAAAAGTAGATGCTTTCTATTTTTTTATTTTGTTTTTGGATTTTCCATTATTTTTGGATTTTATATTATTTTTTGTATTTTATATTATTTTTGGATTTTATGTCATTTTTTGGATTTTTTATTTTTATATTATTTTTTGGCTTCATATTATTTTTTGGATTTTCTTATTTTAATTAGTTTTTGTATTTTTTAGTTTTATATTATTTTTTGATTTTATGTTGTTATTTGGATTTATTTCCAAAGGGTACCAACAAAGGGAACACTTACTCTAGTAATGGGGATGGCAGTGGTAGTGGATTGATGAATGAATAGAAGGGAGTTAGGATTATGTTCAACCATGATGAAGGAGAAATTAAAGATGATTAAGGATGAATACATATAGATTATAGATGATTAGGGATGGATATTGGTGGATTAGAGAGGATGATGGTGGTGATGGAACTCCATGGACCATGTTACATAATAACAATGTATCCAGTTGTCGAACCACCATTTTGTGGGTGTGATAAGATGTTCCCAAAATAGATCATAAGACTTCTTATACTTCCTTATCAAGGTCAAAATAGGAAGAATGATGGTCACAATGAGATAAATATGAGGATGGTGAAAGATGTTTATATGGATGGAGTTTATTTTTACCCCAAGTATATGGTACTTGTTATCATTCTAAATTTCACCCTTGAGGAGGTTTTTCAAGCCTTCCTTATTTAGATGACACATGAAGATGCCTTTAGGTTTTGGGTGGCCTAATTGTTGTGGTGAATCTCTAGATTAGGGCTATCTCCCTAGATGTATCACCTGAAACTACTACTAAACCTATTACTTGCAAGGAAAAGAGAGAGAGATAACTAAAAACAAAGTAAATGAGAGCTGATGCACCAAAATTAGTATCCTCCACTTGCCTATACTACACTAATAACATGAACTAGGACTGAAATCTAGTTACACAACTCAACATGAGTCTCCAAGCATTAGTTTTTCAATATGAAGGTTATGGTCAAGACATTAGCCAAGAAGAATGAACAAAAGATCTCATAAGAGACACTAGTGAATCAATATTCAAACTTAGCCATTGTAAGACCATGTAACACACTTCATATGACCTGATAAGATGACTAACAACTTTAAAAGAGGTAAATAAACCTAAAAAATGAGAGGAAGTTTTAGACACTATCACTAACATTCATCAAACTACCACAAACATACACTAGTTGTAGCATTGAGAAGGCTAGATATTAGCATATATTCACTTTAGAGGTAAAGTACAAGTGTTTATATGAGTAGGGATTTTACATACTCAAATTGAGGATCCATATAATGCCATTGAAGGTGTTTAATATAGGATAAATGAGAGGAGAGAGAAGAGTCATTGAGAGAGCCCATGACACATGTTATTTATCACAAATTAGTTACAACTCCTGTAAATGGACAAGAATCATCTCAAGTCACTCTTCTACACAAGTGTCACACTTATTTTTTATGAGATTATTTAAGAAGTGGTGTAGGAACTCTTCATTTTCTTAGATGACTCATCACTCTTATGTCGGAACTACCCTTCTTGATTTGAGAGTTAAAACTCATGCTCTGACATATACCCACTTAGCCTCATTTAAAACTTGCTATGTCATTCTTGGATCCTCAAATGCCTCTCCCTTATTGATAAGAGTGAAACTCAGAACTTAGACTACTTCTCAATGATTTGTGCCATTGGAAACTTGCAAGTTCACATCAAAATTGGATTGATCCAAAAGAAAGGTAGTGAGGATAGACTTATCACTCATGTAGGTTCTAATCTTCTTATAACAAGATATTAAATCAACAAGTCAACTCCATTAAGGTATAGTTAAAAACCATGCCATCTCTGTATAGCTTGTGGATCTCTTATAATTAGGCCTTCATAACTTTCAAGTAAAAAGACAATCTTCACATGTTTTGGTCTAGTGGTTTGAAGTTTGTGATTGCTACCCTGAATGTATTTGGAATGTGATCCGTAAACTGATAAGGACCCCCTATTTAATCAAATATTTTTTAAACATATATCAATATCAATTATCCCCCCATAGTGAAATAGATAATTGGATTCTAAAATCAATATAGAGTGAATAGAAATCCTTATTTAAAATGATTCCGCATTGTAAACATTCATCTTTCAATACTACAAGTAAAACTAAAAGTAGAATGGAAAATAGTGACATATAGACACCAAAGTGATAATGGATTTCACCTTTTTTAGGGCTGCATCTTTGGGTTCACTACAATCATGAATTGATCCATTCATAATATATGGAAGTACAATTTTACAAAACTTACATCCATGGATCAATAATATGCAATATTACTCAAATCAGACTGCATGAAGACTTGATTTGATCAGGAACTCATCTTCCCTTCATCCATAACACCTACACATCATCTCTAGAATCTGGGCATAATTCTTCATGTAAGAGTAAAATAAGTCTCAAAAAATGGGTCAATATCTCATCACTAGGGAATACGACTCAACTCTATAATAGTGATGGGTTACTTTGATAAAATAGTATCTGAAGGTTCCATAGGCATTTGACTTTACAATGAAAAATAACCTCATTTACAATCAGATTATAATTTTTTTGATAAAATATATAACATGAAGTATCTTGTAGGCATTTTTCCTTTACAACAGAATGACTCCTTTATAATTCAGAATAAAAATAATTACAACTCTGAAATAATCCTCTAAAAGGCCTCCAAGAATGTCTTATAAGCCCTTTAACTAATATCCATAGGCTTATAAAAAACACTAACAAACTTGGCTTAAAAAGCCTTACAATGCATAGAGAATATGAAGTTGTTCTTGTGTAAATGCAACACAACATGATATTTATAATGTTTCATGGTCGTAGCCTAGAAGCTAAGCCCTTATCATTTTACCTAAATGGTGAAGGGTTCAAATATCCTTCTTCCCAAAATCCATGGCACATCTTATGTAAATAGGATATTCTCCCATTTGGTTTCAACCATCCACCTTTAGTGAAATGGTAAAGGGCTTGGAACAGTGGATTAAGGTTGGGGGTTCGATCCTCCCCAATCATCTTACCTTTTATCAGTAGTGCATGGTTTTTACATCCCACATTCATGGGGATAAGGATTTGAAAATGCTTTTAATAACCCTAAATTACCAATATTGATGTGGATTTGGCCACATTACAACCCCTTTTACCATGCCCAAAACTTAGGTTATGGTTGCTAGGAACATTCAGATGGATATGAGATATCGAGTTGGGTTGCACTACCAAGTTGGGTTGAGCTACCGAGTTGGGTTGCACTACTGAGTTGGGTTGCACATTGTGACTTGAGAATGTGAATGGAGGTAGGCCACATGGTGGACTGAGGTCCTGCCACATGGACCTCTTGATATTTTCCACATGGAATACTTATTCACCTACCACTTGTCAACATAAGATAATATGATATAAAAATATAATGTAATTGAAAATAATAAAATTACACTAATATATCATGGTGGTAGAGTTCCCTTCTATCATAAAAGTGGTCTCCACTAATTATGGTCACTGTAGTTGGCCCTTTTTTTACCATTAAAGACTAGAGGCATGTAAACCCATTTGTTTTTCGTGTGCCCAAAACTTGCCACATCATCAGTTGACCACTAGTTGACCAACTTTGACAAGAATTTTGACCATCCATATTTAGAGAAAATGAGCTCTATTTCTTAAGTTTCACATACCATCAAAAATCTCTTGATGAGCCCATGCAATGGTGTTGGTTCAGGAAGGACCTAAGGACATTAAAAAATGTCTTCTAGATCAAACCTCCCCACAAAGTCCTTTTGGCCTCCAAAAGGCACAATCTCTAAATTATCTATAAATGAAGGTACACCTCCTCAATGAACTCTCTTCGCTACAAAATCCATCTTCTTGTATTGATCAAAATATATAGGAGCCATTAGCAACTGAAGGTGCTTCTCTGCATAGGGGAAAAAATCTCCCAATCAGGGTCAACTCTCTAACTAAGGGCAATGCATCTCTTCTATCCACATCTTCCTACACACATCAATATATATATATATATATATATATATATATATATATAATCTCTATTATGAAAATTCTCCAAGATGGATTTGGAGTTTTGGTAACAATTTATGACAGTTTTTGATACTTGGAGTTTCATAGCATATTTACTTCAAGTTCCATTTATTATATTTGCTCATATATATATGAGCAAATATAATAAATAGAACTTGAAGTAAATATGCTATGAAACTCCAAGTATCAAAAACTGTCATAAATTGTTACCAAAACTCCAAATCCATCTTGGAGAATTTTCATAATAGAGCTTAAAAACCAAAAATGTAGGAAGAAATACTAAGCATGATAAACATGTCACGAAGTATTTCCTACTATAGGTAACTCTAGTTCTGCAATGTCATCTTCTCTCTAATAATGAGGTATATTTTCTCCAAAAAGGGTTTATCTCTAGAACAAGGGTAATCTCTCAATAATGAGGCAAAAGAACACAAGTTTACTCATACCATTTTCTCTCATAAAGGCTATCACGAACTGGACTATGTAAAATTTTGTGAAGAGGGAAAATGAAACCCCTTTCAAACTTCAAGAATTAAACTTAGAGAATTTCTAAATAGAGAGGCCAAACTCACTATCTACTACAAGTAATCAGTAATCAAATATCATAAACATGAAAAGACAACCTAAGAATGATAAACCTGTCTCAAAGTTCTTCCCACCGATTGATTGCTCCAAATCCACTGTAACAAGTGGTATATTTGTGCCTTCAACATTGGTTAAAAATTCCTTCATATGATAAATAAGGAATCCCAAAAAAGTGTTGATAAAAAATAACATGCTTATCAAACTTGTAGCAATGCAAAATAAAACTATCTAAAAAACCATTTTAACCAAATCAAGGGTTATCCCCTTTCCTAGTTTCCATAACTTGAATAGAAGGCTATACCACACCAAACCTTATTAAATATGATGTAATGATGAAACCTCTTTTTGATAAGTTCTGAAATAATTCTAAAACAAGGTACATTCTATTTCCAACAAGCCACATAAGGTTATCTAATCAAACATGGATATCAACCAATATAATGTGTCAATAGCCATTTTCTCATAGACAAGAATTATTGGAATAGTTTTACCTTCATTCAAAACTATGAACTACACACTCTCTAAGCAAAGGTTAAATTTTGAACAACCAATTAATACCCAAACTAAAGTGCCAAAACTTGTTTAACTTCATGAACAATGCCATATTACCATTCTCCATATCTTACCATGGAAAGTGGTCTTTTCACTTGCTTACTATTTCTAAGAACATAGGTTTTAAAAATATAGTCACTTCACCAAAAATAAAGGCTACACAACATGATTATCAAAACATTATGTCAAATACCAATACTAACTGGATCCATTTCCATACCTTCATTACCTTGTAATCAAGTTCCATGAGAGCAATCTACTAATCTTTCATTGGCATATATTCTGAGGCTTTACCTATGGTTTACCCTAAAAACAACTTGTACACAATTGTAGAACAATATACAAGTCTAAAAAATTTGCTTAACCCAAATAGAAAACCTTTTTTACCTCAAACTTTGCTAGTATGATAACAAGATCAAACCTACTATTCTCAGATGTACACCACTATAAATGCTTGGCATTTTATCTAGATGATTCCAAGAAGGACCAATCCCATTGCAACATCATCTAGAACATACTCTTATCATCCTCTAGTGATGGTGTGCTTTCCCATCTTACAAACTAATCCCTATAAGACTAGTGGTTTTTGACTCTTATCTGTTAAAAGTTTGTCTTCTTCCAATGGATTAGAACATCTTCCAATTATCCATTGCACTAGCCAATCCTATATCATCAAATCAAACAGAAGAACATGAAGCACAAAAGCAAAAACATGAATGCAATCAACCTACTCTGATACCAAAATTTGATTTGTAAAATGATAGGGACCCCTTATTTAATCAAATAGTTTTTAAATGGATATCAATCTTAATTATCCCCTATACTTATAGATAATTAGATTTTGAAAGCAATAGAGTGAATAAAAAACCCTATTTACACTGATATTGCATTGTAAACTTTCATCTTTCAATACTACAAGTAAAACTAAAATTAGAATGGAAAATAGTGACACATAGACACCAAAGTGATAATAAAGTTCAACTTTTTTAGGGCTACATCTTTGGGTTCACTACAACTATGAACTGATCCATTCATAATAGATGAAAGTACAATTTTACAAAACTTACATCCATGGATCAATAATCTATAATAGTAATAAAATTAGACTACATGAAGGCTTGATCTTATTAGGAACTCATCTTCCCTTCATCTACAAAACCTACACATCATCTCTAGAATTTGGGCATAATTATTCATGAAAGAGTAAAACAACTCTAAAAAATAGGTTAATATCTCGTCACCAAGGAATAGAACTCAAATCTATAATAGTGATAGGATACTTCGATAAAATAGTATCTAAGGGTTCCATAGGCATTTGCCTTTACAATGGAAAATAACCTCATTTACAATTGGATTATAAAAATTCTAATAAAACATATCACATGAAGTCTTTTGTAGGCATTTTGCCTTTACAACAGAATGACTCCTTTATAATTCTGAATAAAAATAATTACATCTTTGAAATAATCCTTAAAAATGCCTCCAAGAATGTCTTATAAGCCCTTTACAAAATATCCATAGGCTTATAAAAAAACACTAACAAACTTGGCTTAAAAAGTCTTACAATGCATAGAGAATCTGAAGTTGCTCTCGTGTAAATGAAACATAACACAGTATTTGTAATGTTTCATGGGCCTAGCCTAACGGTTGGCCCGTGTCCTTTTACCTGAATGGTGAAGGGATTGAATATCCTTCTTCCCAAAATCCATGACACATCCTCTTTAAATAGGATATTCTCCCATTTGGTTTCAACCATCCACATTTGGCAGAATAGTAAAGGGCTTGGAATAACGGATTAAGGTTGGGGGTTCAATCCTCCCCAACCGTCTTACCTTTTATTGATAGTGCATGGTTTTTACATACCACATTCATGTTGATAAGGATTTGAAAATTAATTTAATATCCATAAGTTTCAAATTTTTATATGGCTTTGGCCACGTTGTAACCCTTTTTACCATGCCTAAAACTCGAGTTTTGGTTACTGGGAACCTTCAGATGGATGTGAGATACCAAGTTAGGTTAAACTACTGAGTTGGGTTACACATTATGACTTGAGAATGTGAATGGTGGTAGGCCACATGGTGGCCTGAGGTCCCACCACATGAACCTCTTGATAATTACCATGTGGACTACTTCTTTACCTGCCACTTGTCAACATAAGATAATATGATATAAAACTATAGTTTACTTGAAAATACTAAAATTACACTAATATATCATGGTAGCAGAGTCCCCTTTCATTAAAAAAGTGGGATCCATGAAAATACTGGAGGGATGTAAACCCATTTTTCTCCATGTGCCCAAAACTTGCCACATCATCAATTGACCACTAGTTGACCAACTTTCACCAGAACTTTGACAAACCATATTTGGAGCAAACGAGCTCTATTTCCTAAGTTTTGCATACTGTCAAAAAACTCTCAATGATCCCTATGAAATGGTGCTAGTTTAGGAAGGATTTAAAGACATTAAAAAATTTCATCTAGATCATAATAGATGTTTTAAGGGGCATTAGATCTCTGCCCAAGTCTCTAAGGTCTTTTCAAGTGGTCAAGAGGCTTTCATTAGTTCAACCCCTATAAATAAGCCTAAAACTACCATTTTATGATCATTTTTGTGCCAATGTCTTATTCCATCAAGTGCTTATAAGGTGAATATATGTCTTTAATATTTTTCTAAGATCAAATGAATATATTTGAGGCACCTAGATGGCAAAACTCAATCATCGACTTCCATTAGGCTTCATCAAGATAGATTTGAGTCCCTCACCTTCTTAAAAATTATTCATAAAGTTAAGGGCCTTAATTTATGAAAAAAATCCATAAAATTGGAGTATGATAACCTCTAAAACTTATCCAAGAACCATTTTTACCCATGCACTTGATTGTTAGACTTATAATGTGAAGACAATGTTCTCTCGGGCCTGGTAATACTATAGGTGTGTACCTTGAGATAATTATTTTTCTCTATAACCCCTCAAATTGATTTTTTAAGATTTTTAATGGCTTATTTATGTTTATTTAATTTTATATTAATCTCACAACACCTATTCATGATTTTTATTCCTAAAAAACCCTTAAAATTTGCAATAACCTATAACCATGGTTTATAGGTAGTCTTAGTGTTTTAACTCTAAAGGCCCTATTTTATTGTTTTATTCACTTTACTAGTATTTCCATCATTATGGAAACTTTATCTATAGTCCTTATTATCTATAATAAACCTTCAAGTCTCAATATCAGCTCCAACATTGCATATTCTCTTATCATTTGTACTTTGTAAACCTGTAGATGCATATTTCTAGCTTGCATAACTGTAGACCTAATTTTGAGAGGGTAAGTGTTTGGATTAACAATATATTAAAGTATATTAAAGGTATGGTATATCATATAAAATAATAATAAACTAATTTAATTATTTGTTTCTTAAATCTCAAGCCTCCATATTCATGTTGACCCCTTAGGTCTCTAATCAAGCTTGTAGGTGCACAGTCCACAACTAGAGCCTATTTTAACTTAATCTTGGAAATCCTTTTGTATTTGAAATATTTAATAACTTGAGATAAAATTGATATTATATTAATATTCTGATCATCTTCTCAAAATGAGAACATACTTACTTTTTAAAGGGACCTCCTAACTCTACCTACACATCTACACATTCCACATATGCATGTATGAATGCTTTGTATTTTACCCTTTTATCTTGATACGAATGATATTTCAGGGAATATATGGGTTTTATCAAGGTATGGCCATCAACATAGACTTCCCAATGTGTATTAATGACCTAATCTTCCTTTAAGTTTTGTTTCTTTCTTGTTTATACTTGAATCTTGTTCAATAACCTCCTTCTCAATAGCCTTCATGGCTTGCCACCTCACATTTCCATTATGAATGCATGGTTAATCCCTTGAAGATGACGTTGAGGTTTTATAAAAATTCATATCCTCAATATTTATTTGGTTATTATATGATTAACACCTCTCTTATGTATGTACTTGAAAACCTATCATAGTTAATGGATGTTTATACTGTAGCATTGCAATTCTACCCCTATTAGTGTTTTTGAAAAGTTTGAGATAGAGTGAAGAGGTATAGGTGGAATAAATGTAGTTGATAATAATGTGAACAACATTTTTCCAACTATCTTCAAGTAATGAAACAACTCATGGATCAAAAACCTTGATTATCCTACTAAAGCAATGAAAATGTATCTCAATCTAATGTATGTATATATTTGAGCTTTTTGAACATAGCTTGATATTGCAAGGCCCCTATATATTATGATATCACTCTCAAATCACTAACATACCTTCATCAAATCTAAAATACTAAGCATAAATAAAATTGAGCCCATGGGTTTTGGAAAGGGTTTTGGACACCTTATATTGTTAGTGATTGTTCATAAAGCTAAGGATCTTGATCAAACAACCAATGATAAAAAATGAAAGGGAATTAGGGTCCCCTTCTTTTCTAAATAAATTTTTATCTAAGTCTCTCTCTCCTCCATGTTCTGAGCTTTGAAAATGGATTTCACAAGCTTTCCAAGAGATCAATGGAGTGTTTGATGTAAACTTTGCCTTGACTAGACCTGCAGACCTCACTTGAGCATGGATTTGACCCAAGGAAGGTAAAAGGACACTTACCATTCTTGAAACACATTATAATGAGATCTCATTTGATTTTCAAGCTTGTAAATCCTCTTGAAACTTCCCCTTAGGAAAGAAGGAGATATGAAACATGCATTATACCTACCAAATTTGACATTATCTGACCATTTATTGCCACCTCCCAGGTTGAATACCTTTTTATATGCTTCACAAATGTCTCTTGCATGTAAAAATCTCTAAATTTGATCTTGAATTAACTTGGTAAGCCTTATGGTATGTTTTCAAGGTGTGAAATGCCTTTGAGAGGGTTAGTATAAATTATTATCAAACTAATAAGGCTTAATACCACCTTTAATGCCTTGATGTCTAACCATTACACCCTAACAAACTATATTTGGAATGACTTAAACCTTCATGACTCTTGACGATGTAGACTTTCACAAGGAATGGCTAATAACAAGCATAGGACCGTAAACCCTCTTTACCTATTGAATAGAAGAATGTGGATTGTAAAGCTATGTAGGATATTTGTCTGATATTAATGCATTATGCACTCATTTTGTCATTATATAGCCTATTTTATCTTATCTTCACAAGTTGTAATAAGCTAGAATATTAAGAGACTCCAATTTTGGCACCAAGTACGAGAAAATGAATAGTCATAGACTATAAATGTCTATATATAATTTTATTTGTAAGAAGAAGGGGGTTCTGCTTTTAGAAGAGATCAATAGAGATTATAAGGTTATGGTTACTTGTATGATTTGTTATTATGTTTTTTGTGTGTATTCTCATGTGTAATGTCTTGGTTAATTTATGTATAAACTATTTTGAATGCATTATTTTAGTTTATACAATATCTAGTTGCTCTTAATTGGCTCAATAACATAGAATAATTAATGCATCTTATGTTTCTATCATCCAATTTATTATATTTTATGATAAACTATTCTATGCACATGAAGTACCTCAAATCTATCCTCATCCTTAGCATATTTTGATGATTTATGAACATCTACTAATAATGGTATGGTGAGGATGGAAACTATTTTTGGAGGAAATTATGCTAAGATGGTTACCAGGGCATAGAGATATTGAGATATGGTTGGACCAAAGGATATGTAATTTCATAGGAGAAGAATCCAAAAGGACTAGTATTATAGTTCAGGAGATCATTTGAGAGTATATTTATGGAGAAATTTATGAAATATTCTAGTGAGACTTGCCTAAATTGCTAGTTAACTAGTTATAATGATTGAAATACTATTGCTTTAAACCCAGGATGAAAGAAACTATAATATGGACTGAAGAAAACATTAACCAGTTATAGAGACTAAAAATCAAATAGACAAAAGCAATAGATCATTAGGTTGATACTATAGTAGACATATATATAAATGAGATTATAGTACAAGGATACATAGATTTTGAAGCTATGAAGGACTTGCTCACCATAGGAATTTGAGGGAAATTTTTATAACAACTACCTATCCTAGTGAAGCTATCAGTTGTGGATAAGGCTATAGTGCCTACTTCTGCTAATATGGAGTAGTTATTTCAGGTGTATAGGGGTGTGTGTGATAGTGAATGATGGTTAGATAAGTAGATCAGGCTTGGACCTAAATCTAGAATGGAGACATGAGGGAAGAAGAGTCAAAAAAAGAGTATGGATTTAAAATGTGAGCTGTGACAACATAATAGATGGAGTAAACAAAAAATACCTAGGTAGATGCAAGGAGAGTTAATAGTAGTAGTAAAATAGATAATAATAAGCAGGAAGAAGTGATGAACAAGAAGGAAGAGATGAAGAATGAAAGACACATAAAGACAAGATGAAAGAAGAAGACAAATGCTGGCAGAAAGAAAGAAGTGATGAAGAGTGAGAGGAAGAAGATTAATTAATTGATATATTAGTGTGAAGCTACAAGAATGAGTATTACTAGAAAAAGGATATGATGTATTAAGCAAAGAATCAAGACAAATTTACATATAAATCATAGGTTTAAGCATGTAAAAGTTTTCAACCAGAAGGATAGGTAGATAGTAGTTGGGAAGGTCTATTTTTAGAGTAAGTGCATTGATGGGGTACTAAAATTGAAATAGCCTCAATTTATAAGGCTTTGAAGGCCATAAGGTTCATTGAAACCAAGTAGATAAAAATAAGAAATACAAAAAAGTAGAGTGCATAGACAAACTCTCCCAGTATGCACATAAATCTTCTTAGTGCATAGGTAGGATCACATAGAATGAAACCTCCCATTATAATAGCTAAGTATTAGATCCCTTCAACACTAATTTATAATATGGATGCTTTAGGAGCATTTATAAACCTGGTGACATATGATGTGTCTATGAACCCTAAGTAGTACTTACATGTGAGATGAAATGGCAAGCTAAGGGTATTACCAATGAGGCTATAAAGAAGTGAAAATTAATTAGGGCACTAAATGGAAGAGCCCTTAAGTTTATATACCATAGAGATATCGCTAAAAAAAAATCTAAAATAGGTTAAGGAGTGGCTTATCATAGAATTTTAAATAAATAAATGTACAAGTTAGACTATTCAAGACCTAAAGGAGATTAGGTAGAAGTTAGGATAATTGGTCTATGATTATGATCATAGGTTCTTAGATGTTATGAATAAGGTGGAGTTCACCCTAGAAGATAAAGATAAAGTTACATGGTTTGTTGAAGTACTATGCTCTAGGATCAAGTTTACTATAACATGAACCCTAAGTAGTACTTACATGTGAGATGAAATGGAAAGCTAAGGGTATTACCAATAGAGAAGTGAAAATTAATTAGGGCACTAAATGGAAGAGCCCTTGAATTTATATACCATAGAGATATCGCTCAAAAAAATCTAAAATAGGTTAAGGAGTGGCTTATCATATAATTTTAAATAAATAAATGTACAAGTTAGACTATTCAAGACCTAAATGAGATTAGGTAGAAGCTCAGAGAATCAGTCTGTGATTATGATCATAGGTTTTTAGATGTTATGAATAAGGTGGAGTTCACCCTAGAAGATAAAGATAAAGTTATGTGGTTTGTTGAAGGACTGCACTCTAGGATCAGGTTTATTATAACATAGAAGCAATATGATACTAAGGTAGATCCTAGAGCTGGTGCTCTTTGAGTGAAGCAAATTGAAGATTATGGGGAAGCTCCCATAATGGGTTCTAATATTGAAAATACATTGCAAGCTTTTATGAAGAGGATGGAATAATATCATGAAGTAGATAAACCTAAGCTAAATCTATAGTGCATGGAGTGTGGGAAAGAAGTACATCATAGGAATGATTTTCCTAAGATCAAGATAGAATTATGTAAAATATATAGAATAGTAGGGCATGAAACAAAATAATTCCATATCTTATAACAGTATGTAAAAAACCCATAGAATTTGTATTGTAATTTTTGTAAATCATACAATCATACTATCCTATTTTGAGAAAGAAAAGAAAATAAAAAGCCATCAAGAATGTTAACATGATGAATACACATCCTAAAGAGGATGCATTTTTGAAAGTTGTTACAAGACACCAACACACATAGAGAGGATTGCCTCCTCTCGAAATGCCTCAAGACCAGGGAATCTAGAAAGCAAAATAGGACAAATACCTAGACCCAATTGTAAAAAGGGGATGATGTATGAAGTTGCATAGACATTGAAGAATATTCAATACCAAGCCACTACTGAAGGAGATGTTGTAGAATAGATGCCCAAATGTATGGTTAGATTGTGTGCATTATATGCCAAGATGGAGTTATTACTATGCAGACAGATTTATCGAAGATGCTAAGTACACTATGCAATGAAGACATTTATCAAAACATTACAAATTTACTACATAATTTACTAGAGTGTGTGAAGTGAGGGCAACATAAGGCATAAAAACTTGTTTGGTATATAAAAATAAAAAATCCATGGGATGTAGATGTGTAAATTGACATTGAAGTTGTACGATATGAAATTATAAATGTTATCTTTGATTTTGATAGCATGGTTAACATGATCCCCAAGTCTACATGGGAGGTTATTGGATAGCCAATTCTCAATTATAGCCCAGTGAATCTAAGTTTAACAGACTATAGAAGAGTTAAATCCATTGGTTGGTTACAAGATATTGAGATCAAAGTTGCAAAACTAAGCCTACAAAGTGACTTTGAAGTCATGGATATGAAGACAACAACTCATTATCCTATGCTAATTGGAAATAAATGGGCATATGATGGTTAGATGACTATCAATACTATGTAAAAATATTTAGAGGCACATTAGGTATATAATATTATAGTCATTCCTTTACATAAGGTGCATAAATCCTATATCATCCCAGTTGAGCTAAAGTGTCCTTATGTTGCACAAGAAACTAGCTAGATGAAGGTAAACTCTGAGGAAAACCAAAAATCTCTATGCACAGTCAAGTGTAATTTATTATATGGGCACAATAAACCTCAAGTGTAGTCTTTACTCATTGAATAACTGAAGACATGAATAATGAAAGCCTAAACCATTACTTACTCAGCCATTGGAACCTAAGTTTGTCATAGAAGATTGTGCATCCATGTCTGCTAAATCACCTACTCACTCATAAATTGATTTTCTCTATCAAGCAGATGATCATATGTAGGATTATATATAGCCAACCAGAGAAGGCACCTTGCCTTTGGAAATAGCTTCATTTGTAATCAAAGTCTTAGATATGCATTTAATCAATTGGGATCATGGTGATCATGAACTCCAGCATATGATAATGGTCTTTACCATGGAAATATAACTTCCTTCATACTATGGATTGAGGATATTAATAAATTCATTATATGCCTACAATTTCATGTGACTAAGATTAGTCAATACCTTAAATTACGCTTTGAAGGGAGTTTCAGTGACATGGTAGACAATTCATAGAAATGATCATATCAATTAGGATTATGTGTGTGAACTTATGATAATCAAATTTCAACTACCACAGGTAATCAAAAATAATTGGCCTTACTTTTAAGAAGCTAAGTGCCCTAAAATCCATATGCACAAATGTATTGAGGTTTGGACTAAATAACATGTGGCACATAAGTACAAGATTCATATATTTAATTACACACTTGTCCCCTCACCATTAGCTTGGTATATGCATCAAGAACATAGGAGGGAGATAAAAAAATTGGGTGTACATGCATAGTGACTTCATCCAAACTTTTGTGTTTGAAGATGAGAATACTATGGTTCAGAATACATTGCTCAAAATTAAACATTTCTTATGCCATGGGTGTGTAGAGGATTTAATCACCACAATGAAGTCTACTGCATAGAAAAACACATTCTATTATCTATATTAGCTATATGAAGATATAAAGATGCCGAGATGGAAGAATAATCTCTTATGCAACCATGACACTAAATACAAGATGAAGAGGAGGAAACTAAATATTTAGATACTGATGGTGATATCAATATGATTGATTTGATTGAACTTGAATGACCAATATAACCATTAAAGGATCCATTCATAATACCCATTGAAGAAGAAAATTTGCACAACATACATATTCTAGAGCGGGAAGGGCAAAGAATGTTGCAAGAATTTGTTGTTGAGAAAAAGTGTAAGATTGATGAGTAACCTATTAAAAATCATGTGTAAAATATTAAAAACAAGGAGATTCCTAAATTGGCACATTTAGGTGACTATTGGACTAAATTTGAAGTTTTATAAGCTATGCAACTCTTACAGTATTATCAAGAGATGTTTCTCACAAAATTTTCAAAATTCAGAGGAGTAGATCCTTCCCTAGGTGAAATGCATATCCAACTCAAGGATTGTGCATGACCCATAAAGAAAAGGCCATATATTTGAATCTAAACATGAAGTTGAAAGCAAAGACTGAATTGGATATAATGAAAGAAACAAGTATAATCTATCCTATAGAGAAGGTAGATTGGGTCAGTCCCATGGTAGTGCAACCTAAGAAAATAGGGGAGATCAGAGTATGTGGGGACTATCAAATTTTGAATGATGCATGTGTGAATGATCCATTTTTTATTCCCTTCACATATGAATTTTTGGAATCTATTGCAAGTCATAACATTTAATCCTTCACATATGGGTTCAGTAGGTGTCATCAAATACCCATTATAGAATAAGACAATGCTAAAACAACTTTTTCCATAGAATGGGGATCCTTTACATACAAGGTAATGCCTTTTGGCCTCAAGAACACACCCACAATTTTTTCTAGAGAAATGGTGACTATATTTAAGGATTTCATTCATGACTTCCTAAAAGTATATATAGATGATTGGGTAGTCTTCCCTCTATTTAAAGATCACTTGTCCAAGATGCACCTAAGGTTAGAATGCTATTGAGCTCTGTGCATTGCCTTGAAATTAAAAAGTGATTATTTTTTACACTTTTTAGTGTCTTATTAGGTCATGTGGTGTGTAGTGAAGGGATTTTCATAGACCAAGTGAAAATTGTAGTCATTCTTAATATGCCTCCACCAATCACCTCTATGGAAGTGCAATCCTTTCTTGGCCACACAAGTTAATATCATAAGTTTATCAAGGGTATGCAACCATTTCATCCCTAATAGAGTATTTGATGCATAAAGGTATGAAGTTTATCTGGACTTTTGAGTGTCAAGTAAATTTCATAGAACTGAAATAGAGATTGGTCACTGCACCTATTCTCATCTTTCTAGATTGGATTAAGCCCTTTCATGTGCACATTGATGCTTCTATTATTGTAGTCGGTGTTGTGCTTGTGTAGCCAAAAGATGGTGGAATGGACCACCCCATAAATTTTACAAGCCAAAATTTATTTGACATAGAAAATAATTACATGACAACTAAAAGGGAAGTACTGGCTATAGTGTTCACACTGAATAAATTCATACATTATCTTCTTGTGAATTTAAAGTTTTCATAGATCATCAAGCAATGCATTGTCTCATTAATAAGTCTATATTAGGAAGATGAATTTGAATATGGATGATGCTCTTTCAAGAATTTTAATTTTGCATCAATGTCATGCTAGGTAGAGAAAATGTTGGGCCAGATCATCACAGTCACATCATGAATGGGGAAGATCTATAAGAACTATAGGAATATTCTCTCGATGCCCATCTATTTTGAATTCTATGATACTTAAGAATTTTAAAGCAGTTGCTAATTTCATGGAACAAGGGGTATGCACTACCAAGAAAGAGTTAAGAATCATCTTGTCACTAGAGTTTTGCCATATATTATTATAAATGGGCTCTTGTATCATTTAGGGAAGGATGAAGTACTGCAGAGGGTAATCCTAGAACATGAAAATCCACAACTCTTATAGGAAGCACACCAAGGAATAGTAGGAGGTAATTTTATTGGAGAAGCTACTACACATAAATTATTACAAAATGGATTGTGGTAGCTAATCTTTTTTTAGGATGCACATAGAGTAGAAAAACATTATGATGTATTTCAATGAATGGGTAAGCCACACTAAAAGGATGAAATGCCTTTTCAACCATTGTTATCTGAACAACCTTTTGAATAGTGGGGCATCAATTTTGTAGGACCTATCAATCCACCAAGTAAATACATCAAATCTTGGTATAGTATAATTGTGACTGATTAATTTATAAATGGGTTGAAGATGTTATGACACCCAACTATGGGGTGAAGGAGGCAACAATGTTATTTTATGAAACTATTATCAAATGGTTTGGATGCCCCATCAAGTTTATTAGTGATCAAGGGACACACTTCTTGAATAACAGTATCAAAGTTTTTACTAAATAATTAAATATTTACCATCATAAAAGTATTGCGTACCATCCACAAGCTAATACACAAGCTGAGGATTCTAATAAAGTATTGGGCATGATGCTGACAAAGATCTATGATGTCAAGAGGGATGATTGGGAAGATTGCATTCTTGTGATTTTTTGGGCATATCGAATGCACTATAATATGGCTACAATTTTTAATCCATTTTAGTTGGTCTATGGGATTGAAACAATAATGCCTCTAGAATACTTGGTACCCAATTTGTGCATTGCCATGGTTATGATACTGGGGGATCAAGAGTCTCTCACAAATAGGGTTCTCAAATTAAATTAGATGGATGAGTATTGATGTAGTGTATTTTCGATGTAGAAAGTTCATAAGCAGAGTCAAAAAGCATGGCATGACATGAATCTATGCCATAATGAATTTCATAGAGAGATCAACCAATTTTGTTATATGATAGTCACTTCATAGAAGTTTTAAGTAAATTATAGATTAGGTAGAAAAGGCCTTACATTATAAATGAAATATCATAGCAAAGAACCATTCTACCAGAGTAGGTGAATGGCCATAGGCTTAAGGCCTACCAATAATCATCTTAATTGATCTCTTTCTGCCAAATGAGTGGGTGCTAAATAGAACCAAGTATATTAGGATTTTTCATTTCTATATCTTTTTTAGTCTGTTTCTTTTTGTGTGTATTTGTAGATGATCTATTCATCATATTTTGGAACCATGATAAAATAAGTATAGTGTGTGACACCTGTGCACAAAATAATTTACGTGCAACATTGTTGATTATGGTAGAAGTGAAAGAAAGAAATTGATTCTAAGAAATGTACAGTCAAGTCACATCATCCTAAGTAAGTAGTTGATAGCGGTCATCTTAAGTAGTTAATTCCAAAGCCTAGGTTAGATTGATCTAATATTTACCAAATCAACAGTTGGTCAACATCATAAGTAAGTACTCTAGTATGGAAATCAAAGAATATAATGATGTATCTAGATGTATGCACTAACAACTAACTACCTTTATTGCTAGATCAAATAAGATTTGCCACATCAGCATTCAAATTGATATCAGATGGATAACTCAACATGGGATTAATGAGGAAACTAATAGGCACAAAATCTATAAAAGCACAAGGTTGAAAACCAAGTCTACATTTCATTATTACAACTATTTTAAGAGTTATAGTTCCATAGTTAAGCCAACTTAACTAGTGCAGAAAGTAAAAAAGTTTCTAATTTATAATATTCAAATAGTATAGATCATTTTTAGTGCATCAAAAAATTAATAGATGATCAAAAGAAATCAATGGGAATTGACATTTCACTTTAGCAGAAAAAATATACTAATCTAGAGCCATTTGATTACCTTCAAGTGGTAAAACATTTTTTTGACCAGATCTAGTAGATGCTGTAGAACCACTTACTCTTGCATCCCCACATCATTTATAGAACATAGGCATTGAGTGATTGCTTTAGATGCCCACCTTTAGTGATTTGGGGGGTATTGTGCAAATCTTTCTCAGCCAATATAATGAGGGCAACATTTACATTAGCCTTGATAAAACCATCATCATCAACATCGAAGTAATGACCAGAGCTTTGGGCATATTTTTTTTGGGTAATTCTCTTGCTCCCTACAAGTCCAGAATGCCTCCTATCCTTAAATAATTTATAGATGTATATGTTTGGGGGTTTAAAATAATCCCAATTGAAGATATCCAAGATGAATTAGTGTGCATCTTGGTCGAGTGCATCACAGATAGATTCTAGCAAACCACCAAGTCTACAAAATAAATAACCAAAGGAGTGGTTGACATTGTACATCACATGATCCACCATAATGAGTAGTTTAAATGGCTTGAGCATTTTGTACATGATATGCTTAAAAATATTGAAAAGTTCCACACAACTTCCAAGTAGACTTTTAAGTACCAATTTTTGATCTCTTTTCTATGTTTCACTTAATGAAAGTCCCCTAAAGGAGAGGTGCACCCAAACATTGACTACTGGCCAGTGCAAAAATTTTAAAACTTGATATGGAAACCTTAGCATAGAGTCCTATCTCATGAGATCAAGTTCAATACATGGTGGGAGAAGTGTTTGGAGCTCATTTCTATACACCCACAGGTGCTATCAGACATCATGTAATACCTAGGATAACATGTTATTGTCACTTGACTTCTAAAAGGCATTTTTATTTATATACATGAGCTACCTAGATCACCATTTGGACCCTTGCCATATTTTTTACCATGGACATGGTGTAGGTTGAGGTCACCAAGTAAAAATAATATTCATATTGGTGTGTGAGACCTCTTCAATCCATACCACTTGGCACAATATTTCCTTCAGGATAGGCACAACCAAAAGCCACAACCTTGTAGCAACATAAATGAAAGTGTAAGATCTCCACCAAAAAATAACCATCACCTCTAATAAAGTGCAAGACAAGGAGTAAAAAAACTTAGTTGGATGACCCCAAGGTACCATAAATTGTAAGCTCCTATGACCTATCTTAGATAGTGACTGATGAATAGGAGTTCTACCAAGTGATGATTGTAAATATGGCAAGAAAATATTATGAGGAGGAGAAGGAGTTCTTCTGAAAGGAAATACACATAGCTTAAGTGCATAAAAAGGTCCCTCCAAATCTTTGAGTGGATATACCACCATGTTTGGTATCCATTTTTTTCAACACCATGCACGAAGAGGCTGAACAAACAGTATTATAGACTCCCTATGACATAAATGAGTTACTGATAAGACATGATGAATTCATGGCTCCTTAACAATAACATCATCAGTAAATTATAAGAATGGGCTAGCAACCCAAATAATTTTGTAGTTTAGGGACTCACCTTAGAATACCCATTTTGGTCATCAGATTAGGTGTGAGAATCACCATGGCCTTATTAAACATAATATTTTTTTTTTCAACCATCACTTATATCAATGAGGTATGTGTCCCTTTATTGGACATGATTCTAACTTCTAAAAAAATCATTGCCTTGGGTGAGATTATTAACTCCAACTTGATTTTGAAAATCATAAATCTTGAAAGTTCACTAGATGGTAATTTATACATTATATTCTATGTGGTAGATGGTAATCATCCCTGGAAACCATCTTTAGACTACCCTAAGAATAGTGTATATGATGAGATCAATATTATTCATGTGCACATTTTGAGGAATAACATGAATAAGATATCTGAGACTTGTTATCTTGTACTATATGAAGCAATCTATGGGAAGAAATTTTCCAAGCTCTCCAACCCTATTATTATCATTTTGGATTTACACCCCTTGGATAAGTGGTTTCAAGACTTCTCACTCTAATTGATATAATGGGATCACTCCAAGGTTGTCAGTGACCTATGGTTGGAGTGAACATCTAGAAAGCATTGTCTCTCTTGATGAATCACCTAAAATAACACTATAATTACTACAAATACAATTAAAAGGTATAAAGAGAACATAAAATAAAGAGATGAAAGCAAAAGAGGTGATGCACTAGAATATATCTCCCTCACTAGCTTGAATTTTTCATAATGATACTACAAAATAGCTGATATGGTCACATGACTCCTGAATTGACCTCTCTTGCATAAGTGTTTCATAGGAAGGCCAATTTCTAAAGGGATAAATTAGAAGTAAATACACATATTCATAGCTAATTTTTATCCCAAAGGATGATTGCACATAACCTATGACCTATAAAATGAAGCCTACCTTGCATAGAGGTGAGAAAGTAGGATAATAACCAAGGAAGATAGCTTTCAATCACAATATTATATCAATAAATCCATGATTTCACATAAAACACAAGTAAAAATTAAGGTAAAATTGTCTCTTTTATTGATTCGAAGGCAATTTATAATTTTTTTAATGGGTAGAGTTTTTTCATACCTAATGGAGGGATTTATAGAGAGGAGTTCAAAAAACATTTTATAATAAAAAGAGAATAAAATCACTATCAATCTACATAAATGTACTTATTACAATGGTTTTTCCTATTCATGAGAGAAAGAAAATTGAAAACTAGGCCATTATGTGTTTCCCAATGCTTTCATACCTGCTATGATGAAGATATCTTGAAGAGAATGGAGTAGGAGTGGAGAAGAGGGCCTTGTCTTCACTAAATATATCTCTTGTTAATGGAGTAGGAGTGGAGAAGAGGTGTGATTTAACTCCTACATTTATTAGTCCATACTTAACTCAAATCATCTCTACCTATTTATGGATGTGGGAGGTCTATTGCATGATTGACTTGGGATGATCACTTCTTAACTTCTAGGGAGTTACCTCTTTCAAGGTAGTTTTCAATGCCATTCTTAGGCCTTAATCATGGTTGGCATGGATGAAGGAGCATATATTGAATAGACACATGCTAACAAGATCACTTTCTCAAAGCATTGACTCTCTATTATGGTCTTGAACGACTTTAAATCTAGACCATGATCATGTTTGACCACTTTCATTAGTAAAACTCAAACTAAAGATCATTTTATATGACTACTAATTACCATCAAAAAGGGTAAAATTTTGGTATTAATCATTGAGATATTGATCTTGTATCTCCAAGTTTTGAAAATATATAACAACTCATTATAGTCCTTACTCTTTGTGCTTCCCAATGCCTAAGGTCTACTCTAATGTATCTTCATGCCTTGTCTAGGATTTGAGAACACCCTACTAAGGGTTTGTCATCATCATGACCTTATTTTGTGGCTTCAATCATTATCATTATAATATCTACTTATAAATTAATCATAACATTAAACATTAATTTTGATGCTCTTGATCCTTCCATCCATCCCAAGTCAACCTTATTTTATAGCTTATTTAGGTATAAATATCTCTTCCATGCTTGAAACTATGTTTTGTGACCTTGAATAACTCATGAGGCAATGCTAAAAGGTCTTAATACTTTTGAAATTAGATTTAGTATTCTTGGGGACTATATACAAACCTTGAATTTTTTTGAGAACTACTATACCCTCTATTTTTGTTTGATAGATCAAGAATCTCCATTAGAACATAGTTCTTGAATGTTGGAATAACTTTCTATTAACGTTGCTTGATAAGGTATCATAAACCTAAAAGCATGTTCATTTACTATCTAGGTAGGGTTCTTACACTTTATTGATATGTCTTAATTCCATAATAACCTTTAGGCTTCCCTTTTTTATCTTATCTCATTGCATCAAGCATACCTCGACTCATTCCTCAATGTAAATCATTCAATTTACTAATAACTAGGTTCTTGACCATAAGGATTATGTCTCTATAAACCTCAATACTAATTATCCCCCTTTTGAGTGGGTTTAAAGAAACAAAACCATTTGGAATATTTTAATGACATTATTGAGTTTCTATCCACAAAATCTTAGGGTTTTTGAACTATTCATTTAAGACTTATGACAGTTTTAGAACCTTAAATCCTAGTTAAGGGTTTAGAAGATATAAGGTAGATTGAGAAATTTTAAAATTAGATGATCTAAGTCTTAACTAATATTTTTTGGCTTTTCAATTGGAGATTGGAGTAAGACCTAGATATCCTCCTCTTCTTCTATCAAGTCACTCCTATGTTTGGTCATCTCCCCCATGAATTAAGATATCACTTATCTTAATGACTATTTAATTCATGAAATCTCACATCAACCTTGCATGGGAATATATTAGGCATATATCCACTTGTATTTTGGTCTGATTTGCAATTTTGTTTTCAATATTAAGACCTAGGACAATATTTTAAACTTCTTACCCCTTTTTCCTTTCATTTGTTGACTGCCACCTTACTAGGCTATGGAGACATTAAATATGAATTGTGTATCTTATAGCTACTTGGTCATGACCTCACATGTTCTCAACATTATAACTTGGCATAGAAATTTGTACCTTTGTCCTTCTAAGCCTAAGATGGCTTTGGACCTACACCCCTACCTCAATATCTCTTGACTAGTGACTTGATGCTCCATTAAACTACTCTCTAGGCATGTGTCTTATCAAGGTCATATTTTAACCTTTCATTGAAGATTAAAATGTTATTTTATGAACTTTAACATCTTATTCTCATTTTTATTTAACTTTTAACACCCAATTTGGTCATTCATTAAATGAGACTCAGGTCTTGTAGGGATTTAGGTTATTTTCATTGACCTTTATACTTGGTTTTTGATAAATTTCATCCATCATACAAATTCAATCCTTAATAACACCTTTAAGACATTATGATCATCATTTCCTAGTATTACTCAAAGCCTCATAATTGATTTATGATTCATTTATAAAGTGTGGCTATTCCTTGATCTTTCAAACCCTTATTTTTGGTCTACTTATGATGCAGAGTTACATGGAAAAATCATTTTAATCACCATTCATAACTCTAAAATTAGACATGATATCATTAAAATGCTTTGATTTTTTCCTCAAATTCAATCTTCATTCTATAGTCTTTTATCTTCTCTATCTTGATAGCCTTAATTAACATAACTTTGTTCAATAGGAACCTTCATAATCATTCTCACTTATCACTAGACCATGCATAAGTCTCTCATTCATCAATTTCACTCATTCCATTCACTGATTTATCTCCTTATCAATAACTCACTCATTATCTTCTCACTATGAAATATTCTAAAAAGATTAAAGACACTGAATATTTTTTTTGATCTCTTAAAAATATCCCTTCATCTTGGATCAGTTATCTTGATCATAACACTCTTGTTTTATTCCCTTTTAACCTCTCAATCACTCTCTTTTATGCATTAACATTCCTCAAGTTCAATAATGAACCCATCTCCTTGTAGTTTATTATTCATAATTTTCATTTTTTTGAATAGTATATAAGTCCTCTATAAATATAATCCTATATTTGGGAACCCTCTATCTCCTTACAAGCCCTCATGAAGTTTCAGGGTTTACCTCTTTATCTAAATACCACATCCTTCGTAGGCTCCTTGTCAATTAGGTCTTTTGGCCCTCCATACACTTGCCCATTCACCAAATCCATACTATACCATATTTTACAAAACCTAAACCACTTTAATCCTTCTTCACACAAAAAAACATGCTAGATTAAAAAATTTCAAGTAATTCCTACAGTTAGAACTTAAGATATTGGGGTTTTTCTTCCAAAATCCTAGCTAGTCAAATGTGTAGGCCTATGCAAGGCTGAGAGGGGTTAAAATGGGATATAGAGAGTTATAATCCACTTCAATACCTAAAATAAACATATATATATATATATATATATATATATATATATATATATATATATATATATATATATATATATATATATTCCCCTTAATATTCTCCAATCACTAGTATTTTATGTTCTTTCTTAAGAAAAAATAAAAACATGAAGTTCTAAGCTTACATAATAGATTCTATAGGGCCAAGAGAGGTCAAATTATTATACCTTTGATTTTAGATCACTTCAAACAATTCCAATAACTTACTAATATATGTATTGATAATCCCCAACTTTATAAATACCTTAGGATCCTTTATCAATCTTATCAAAGCTTACAACAAATGAAACTCAAAATTTTGTGTCTTAGTATAGGACTATGTAAGGTGTTTTACCAACATTTGTGTGTCTCTATGCAAATCCCAAAATTAAAAAGTTATATCTTTAAAAAATATTCTCCATACACCTTGAATGATACTCTATCAACTCAACAACCATTCACCTTCTCAAAGCACACATTCTCCCTTGCATACTAACTTAGCAAAATAGTGTATAATTATGTAAACAAGGTTCTTTGATTCTTGTAGACTGTGTATAGTATATTTATCATCATAATCATAGTCAATAAATTAATATACCATCCCATAAATCATATTATTACATATATACCATCTCAAATAACACTATGGTCCTATTGATACAAATAATCTAAGAACAATAAGACACTACTTTCTTTTACTATCATAGTCAAATAGGGTTCACGGACTGTGGCTCCTTGAGTTTATTTATTCTAGAACATAATCTCTAAATAGATAATTTATTTCCTAATGCATATATAATTCTAAGGTAGTATTATCATATGTGTACTTACATTTTCCATTTTAAAAATCTATTGAAACAATAATTTCTCTTGACTATAACCTACAGTCTCAACTTAGACCTGTAGCCAACATAAAAAATGATACATTCATATACTCAATGGGTTTTCAAGACAATTTATAGATAGGAATAATTCAATACATTTCAAGAGAAGGATTAAACACATAGAAACAACTTTTCTCTATTGATTTGAATCATACTTCATTACATATCTAGTCCATGAATGGACTTTGTCACATTCTTGAGGAGTTACATTTCTCTTATCTTAGTTTCCTCTCCTTCTTAGAGATCTCTATATCTCTCTCCTCCGAATCCCATATCATACTAAAACTACCTTTAACTCCGTTCTCATCCAACCTCTATGTTGGTTTATTTAATTACCATTAAGACTCTTTTACATTGGCAAACTCAATTTATGAGTGGTAGTTATATTAGTTAACATAACTCTTGATTTTCACAACCTTAATAAATTAGACACATTATGTCTCAAAACACTCTTTACATTACTCCTTGGACCCTTGAACCAACATTATTTCACCTATTCACTTCTTACCATGCTTATGGTCCTTCTAGGCTTAGTTCTAATATTTGAATTTTTAAATTTACACTTTTGGAGGAAAAACTCAAAACACATACAAATCACACTCTTGATGACTCAAAATGATTATAAATAACACAAATGGATCCTATAAGATCCTTCACACTCATCTATTCCCAAAAATATACCAACTATGACTCTTAACTATCACATGAGTCCTTAACAACTGAAAATGACATTTGATTATAAGATGCTCTTACATCATACTCCCTAGGAGGGAGAAAATTTAACTCTAACAACTTATTTCTTTCCTTCCAATTCATCATTTGAGGATCTATCATTCTCACCTCATTGGTGCTCCTCCTTTATATATCCTTTCTCCTCATGAGACTCTTGTATTTTTGATTCATTTTCTTGTCTATTCTCCTTGTCAACTCCTCCTCTAACTATATGGGGTGTAATATTTTATATAAATCTTTTCTTTCTACATGCTCTATCTTATCCAACTTATTTTGTCCTTCCTCATGCATTGTTTCTAACCAATGGTTCTTATTTTTCATTATTTCTCTTTCTACATGACTTCTTTCTTCATTTTTCTCACTTAGTGCTTGCTCCTTTAGTTATTTTTTCTCTTTATAAATTTTGTTTCTTTCTTCCAATGGCCTCATAGGCACCTCAATATTTGTATTTTTTTCAATAATTCTCTCTTTTTATGCCTCTTCATTACACCTCTCCATATCTTGATGTGTCTTAACACTACCTTGCTCGTCTTGCAATAACAACTTCTTGTCCAATTTTCCCTCATCATGGTATAATATGGTTTGGCACCTTATTGTCTTTACATCATCATGCATATCAATAAATAACTTAGGGGTAACTTCACCAATTAAAGAGATTACCTTTTTGACTTACTCATGCTCTAAGTTCTTACTTTCTATTGTGCTTACTTGTGACTTTGCTTGCATAAATTATTGTGATTCACTATGTTACTCCATTCCTTATTCTTTTTTGAGATCATTCATGATATTATCCTATTATTCTTCATCTGTATTCATCCCTTTGAATGGACTAAAAATCTTCTCTAGCATCTCCATTTTTTATTTCAACTTAAGAACATCTATCTCTCCATCATCTTAATCAAACTTTGGACCATATTGTCTTTCATCTTCTTCAAAAATCTCTCTTATACCAACATGTGAAGTCATTATGTCCTCAGTACTCAGCAATGATTCACCTCTATTTTCTTTAAAACTCTCACCTTTCCATCCAATTGTACTCTTCGACATTATTTTCCATGTTTTATTGTTTCTTTCTATGATTACACTCATTGATTGAAAATGATCTTCATCATACTTGTCATAAATGATTTATTTAACTTTCCATTGGCTTGTGCACTCTTCACACATTTCACCTTGTTTCCTTATGGAGATACCCAGCTACATATTCATCTCTTTCACTTTTTTTACTTTCACCATGTCTTCTATTTTCTTCTAATGTTTGTCATTTTCCTTTTTATCCATGCCTTATTAGAGTGTACCTTCAATATTATCTTTTTTTACCCTTTCCATGTTATTCACAACCCATTTTATACCTTGCACTCTCTTAGACTAAAGTTTTCTTCTTGTCTAATCTTGTTCATGATTTTTTCTTGATATCCTATCATGAAAGCTTGATGAAACCTACCCTTCACTCCTTTCTCTTTACTTTCTCTTGTCTTTCACTTGTGTTTTTACCTTGCATGACCTTTTTCTTGAGGTTATCTTACTTCTTATCACTACTTTATGCCTTAAGCCACTTAGGCTAGACATAAACATGTTCTTCTTCTCTCCTTAAGGGTTGTACTTTATTATTTACATGACCAATCTAGATATTAACTTTTTTATTTTCATATGTGCATTCATTTACCTCCATATAGTACTACTTCAATCTCATATTTTGTCTCATGTCTTCATGTTTTGCCTTCATGTATTCATGGTTATATTCCTCTCTTAATTTAATTACAATTCTTATAATAGAATCATAAAATTCCTCTTCCATATCATCCTTAAGATGTTCATATTCTTCAATGTTTACCATGTTGTTTTCTTCAACTAGTCCTCTTTCCTTATCTTCTTCATTCATATTGATGAGTGATGTATTAGACCCATTATTAACAAGCCTTAAGGTTTCATTATATATAGTCATCCATATTTACTTCATACATTCATTCTCACACTTAAAATCAAAATTATAATATAAAATAAGAGACCAACAAGTCTCTATGAATGCTTCTTGCATATGCATTATCCTCTTTTCCTCATCTTATTCCTCAAGTAATTCTCTTGGAACTTCCCTCTCCATGTTTTCCTTAACGAGAACTATTTTATCAACCTCTCTATCATGTTTATCTCTTGTAAAATGTTTGTTATTCATGCCTCTATGGGATGTACCCCCTCTATTCTTATTTTCTTTTCATAAGGCATTCATCTCATGCCTCATCTTTCTCATAAGTAGCTATAGTAGCCACCTAACCCTCTTCTTTACATTATAGACAATCTATTAGATTCCTTGATCTTTCATGATATTCACCATGAGTTATATCTTCTCAAAACTATAACTCAAATCTCTTATTATCTCTTTTACTTCTTCTTATACACCCATCTCTCATTTTCTTCACTTTTTAGGCCTTATTTAGACCACTCTCTTAGCAACTTACCTACTTACCTCATATATCTATCTTAGGTATTTTATCTTTATATAGTCCTTTGTCTAAGATTTTATTATCTCCTTTGACTCTCTCTTGGAGCCTTTCTCCTCTCTTTCTCACTTGAGCTTCAATGCTCTCTTCACTTCACCTTCTCTATATCTCTCTTACTAGTTTCAAGTCCTTCTCATTAGACTTAGGGATTTAGTTCCTCTCTTCACCAAATCTATAATTTGTCTATATTCACCTCAATAGGTCATACATACACAATATTCTTTTCCCATAATACCCATTCAATGTCATCTCATTCAATCCTCATAGCATTCTGGGCCTATCTCAAATCAACAAGCTTTAACAACTCAAAATAGAATGAAACTGGTGTTTGCAAAATTTCACATTTATAAATTTTGGGTCACCCCTATTTAAAATTTTGTAATTTATCTTATGTGAGTTAGTTGTCCTTGTTAAACTATTCCCCTGAATATAGTCTTAGTATTTAGTAGTTTTTGTTTTGATTTCTTTCTCTTCCTAATTACTTCCAAATTGCTCTAGAAGTTTGAAAACATCTAATAAAGGCCACCACTAAAAACCCACTTACTCATCTTTCCCAGAAGATCAAAAAATATAAGTAATTGGGTTCATTTCCAATACAAATTAAGTTCTCCAAGCTAATTAAATTATTAAACAAGAATAAAATTAGTTCTACAAGTCCGAGTTACACTTTTTAATTCAAAACAAAATTACCAAATAACTTTACTTCGTATCAAAAGCTAAGTAAAGTAGTCTCAAAAACCAACCAAACACTACATAAAGAAAATTGAGTTTCTAAAGTAGCTTTACTTGCCCAAATACACAAGTAAAATTAATAGAGGTTTATAAACCTGAAGTACTCACTAGTCGAGATGAACAAAAAATAGTGAAGATGCTAAACTCCTAAAATCAAAACTAAGTGAAGTAGTATTAAAAACCTAATAAAAATTCAAGGGATTACATGGATCCTTCACACATTTACACTACATGTCATTAATACATTGGTAAATATAAAAATAAATGAATTCCACCTCATTTTCCAGCTAGCATTCAAGTTGTTTGACCAAGCTATCACACATACAAACCTTGAGCTACATTATTCGAGACTCTAGAGTGATTTTTAATCCAAATCTTCATGACCCATTTATGTTTAAGGTATTTAGACCATTTTCATTTGATTTTCATGCCTCCATCTTGAATGTTTTCTTCTCATTTCTCTTTATTAATTTTCCACTTACCACCATGGATGTATCATTGTCTGTGTTTATTCTACTTGGTTTTATTTGTCAATTTTACTTGTTTATATTTTGTAAAAATTATGTAAACATTTTCACAACTAATTATCATGCAAAAAACACATCAAAATAATACAAATATTGAGTGATAAATTAAAAACCTAACTATTGAAATTAGACAAAAAACATGGGTTCCCCAATACCACATGCTTACTCAGGTTATTAAACACAAGTTACTCATCTCAAGAAACTCGAGACTCTAAAAGTACCTTGCCAGCCTAGGTTCTCCTTAGCCTATTGCTTGCCTAGACTCACAACTACTTATTAATTCTAATTTAGGTTTTCTATCCTAAGTTACTTGCCTAAATAAACTCGAAGTAGCTCCTCTTAAGAGACCTAGATTCCTCATGATTCACTACTTACTTAGAGTCTCAAACTTGAGTAACTAGTCGAGATAAACCCTAAGTCACAAGCTAAGAGAAACCAAAATTTATTCATGCCACTTATTACCTAATTATATTCTTGAATTCTTAAGACTTATATATCATCTAGACCAACATGGGATTGTGATACCCTATTTCTTACTATGAGTTACTTGGGATTTTCAAGAAATTCTACTGCTTTACACCTAAAGCTGGCTTAGAGATATTATTTGAGGCAATAACTTGATTTATTTATTCAACTTTTTTATAAAGAAACAACAGCAATCATATAACTTTCAAGATCACTTTCCATGTTTTTTAAGAGTTAACTAGAGAAAATATCAAGATCAGAAGGATTAGAGGAAGAAATAGCAGAAGTATAAGTGTAAGTAACTCCAATTGAAGAAGTCCCTAAATTGGCACTTGAAGAAATCCTAGAGAAAAGTAGGAAAGGTAAAACAAAATCTAAGATAGAGAAAATATCAAGAGCCAAAGATGAAGTATGAGTATAAGTGGTATCCTATTGAATCATGAATCACTTCTAAGTTAACTAAAATAAGTAATATAGACATGGAGCATGTATCTGTGACTAAGTTGATAGACAAATCCATGTCTATAGTCAAGATTACACTCATGAAAGTAATCAATAATAGTGGAATTATATAAGTTATAACTTTCCCATGCTTATCCCAACTTCTTGAATTTGTCCTAGCATGTGCCAAGTATTATGAAGCCCTTATTAAGACTATGAGAGATATTGTTGGTAATGTAGTGATAAGATGGGATGTTTAATATCTTAACTAATATCTGAAGATCCCAACATCATCCAAAATGATTGATATAATGATGGATAAAGATAAGATATAATGGGAAACTAAGTTAGTAGAGTGTATTAAGATAATGAACATAAACAACCTGAATAAAGTGAAACAAGCTTCAAGATTTCCAAAGTAGATGGTAAGATTAGACTTGGTTCAGGAAGTAGATGACACTACTCAATTGTTATGCAGAATCAATGGTGAAAATAATGTTGAGTGTTCCTCAACCAGATGTATGCATACATCATAATAATTTATTTCACCAAGGGATCTACCATGATGGAATGGGTGAGGATGATAAGTGACAACATGGAGTAGAAGTTAAATAGTGTATTACAAACTTTTGATTTCAATATGACCTCATACCTTGTATATGCAACAATATAAAATGGAAACTTTTCAAGGTTAAATACAAAAGGAATGTTGGAAACTAAGCCAATATATGAATATTATCCTCAATTGGTCCTTTCTAGTTACTAAAAGAATTATTAGATGGTGAATGATGAATTCTTCTATGAAATCATTTACAAATTGAATATATCTCTAAAACATAGGATAGTATTAGATGCAACATGGGATGTAGTTACATAGTTTGGGTGCATTTTCATTTAGTTCCTCAACTTCACATATATTAGAGTTAGGGGTTTCTCAAACACACCAGTCAAATTACCTAGATACCCCAATGATAAGATAATTCTTATGGAGTTATGTAGGTAGCTTATTAAGTTACATATCTTACAGTCTAAGCCTCATTGTCCTATTGTTAATTTTCCTATTGTTATTAGTCATTACCATAGTCTTAATATTTATAAGGAAAAAAATATATAGAAGGAGATGTACCACAATTATAATCAGACCCATTTTGAAGTTAGGTCAAATTTTGATTGTTTGATTGATTGTAGGGATGAATTTGGTGTGAGAAGAAGGGATAATAGTAGGTTAATTGTTGAACAAATTTTTATTTTTTATCTAGCCATAATTCTTGAGGACATGGAAGATGATGGAATTGTAACCAATGATGCCTATCATGTAACAAGACCAGATAATACCCTAATCTTGGTGATTATTTTTCATAAAAAAATAAGTGAATACTATTATAGATAGAACTTCAAATGTTCTGACCATTACTTCCACATGGTTTCTCAACAAAGGCTACTTTATGAAGTAGTTGATGAAAGAGACTACTCATGTAAAATAAAAAAGGAATGAAATGGTGCAAGGAGAAATCATCAAAGCACCCCCAAATAGTTTGAATTTGAAGAGAAATGTTGATGACACATACTCTATGGTAAAGGATAAGGAACATATTTAGTCAACTATCACCACACCTCCTTTGGTTTCTTCTACTAACATCACAACTACTTTTATTATCACTTCTACTACACCTATCATAGATCCATTAATACTTATGCCACCTATAAAGTCTCATGGTATCAAGTCTTCCAAGAAATCCATTTAGAAAGAAACTAATGTTCCCCCTCCTCCTCCTCCTCCTCCTCCATCTTTTCCACCTATTTTTCCACCTCCACCTCCTTTAGAACATCAACCCACCACTGAAAATGAGCTATAAAAAGGAAATATTATAGAGTTAACTTCATCTTATGATGCACTATAGGGAAAGCAAAAATAAATAGTTGAACTTGAGAAGGAAGCCAAAAAAGGGGCAATGCCTAAAAAGGTGAAGGAAGTTGATATAATAAAAGAAGTAGAACCTGAGAAGGAGGTAGCAAAGGTAGTAAAAGAGAAAGAATATGAAAATGAATTTGAGAAAGGAAAAGTGTTAGAAAATGTGATGTATAAAATAGAGAAGGAAGATAAGAAAAATAAGGAAGTAGAGAATTAATAATGTAGATAACTTCAAAATTAATAATCATCTAGATAATAATAATAATAATAATAATAATAATAATAATAATAATAATAATAATAATAACTTCAAAAGGAAAGAAGCATAAATCCACTAAAGTAACTTCAAAATTAATAATTGAGCTTACAAGACACAATTTTGGATAGGTATCAATTCCACTATAGGGCACGAGCAAAAGTGAAGTCATTGAAGGTGACTTAACAATTAAAAAGATATCCCTTGGAGAAGTTACCATGAAAGGCTTAAAGTAGGATACCCAGACCTTTATTGACACTCTCTTTAAGAATATTGATGATGAAAAGGTTGTTAAATACAATTTAAAAGAAAAAAATGCCCAGTTATATGAAATAATAGCCAAATTTACTAGGTGTATTCAACAACAATATATTCTTTTAGGAGATTTAATAGGCCAACAAGTAATAACTAAGGTGGAAGAAACTAGAGATAAAAGTTAAGGCTATTGATGAATGGATGACAAGGATGCTTCAAACTACCCATAAGCTCTTCCCTAAAATTATAGGTATTCTAACTGACATTGTAAACAAATTAATAGAGATAAAGGTAGTGAGGAAGGAAATTGAGAATGAGAATGGAATTTCCAAGTTGCAGTAGGAGAGTCTATAAGGAATAAGTAATTTGAGTGAAAAAGTTTTGATTAAAGATAAGATTGTCCCTGAAGGATCTGTAAATAAATTAAAACAAGAAGAGTATCTCCTATATTTTTGCATCCGTATTCTTGAAGCAATTTGTGAATAAATGAAGACTTTGGAAGAAGAAGCTAGTAATGAAAAGGTGAATCTAGAAGATTGTCTCTATGGTCTTACTACCATTTGGTTTGATAACATTCAAGGACATCTAAGTAATTATATTAACAATTAAAGTAATTAATGAAAAAGGCCATAACTCCTTTCACAGATAAATCTATAAAGGAGTTAATAAAATATCAACATGAAATCAAGAGGCTTGAACCAAGTATTGAAAAGGTGAAACCTCATAGTAAAAGGTTGGAAAGAGAAATTCTATGATTTAAGACTGAAAGCCAATCACTTGCTAAACTAGATGATACAAAAATATAATCCATGATGTCTCAACACATTAAATATAGAGAGAAGTGCAAAATCAAAGTTAATAAATTGGAATGATTTCAATATTTATTATAGTTATTCTTTTACTCTCTTTGTGAAACTTGTAATGTACATAAGTAATTCTGATTTAAGTGATTACTTGTAAAAATAAGTTGTTGTAAAATTGTAAGACCTAAGTAACTTGGCTAAATGCCATTACTTGAAGTCATTTTTTAAGAGAAAATTAATTAAGTGAATACTATCAGGCATGCAAAGTAATTGTGTTCAATCCAAATAATAAGACCAAGAGAACTTACATGTCACAAGTTGTTACATGCCACATAAGAGAAATTTAAGGAGAACACCTTGCAATGGTTCCTAGTTTTTAGTGCAACACATGGGTTTTGAAGGAGTTGTTTCCAATTTAATTTTTACATCTATTTTTTGTATAAATATAAGTGTAGGCTTATGTGTCTAGGGATGATAGTAATTTTTTGCATAAAAGTTGTAACTAAAGTAAGCGAATTTAATCAATATAAAACTGTGTTTTGATTTTTTGATTTTTTTTTCTTTTATATCAAATTGGTTCAAAGTGAATGAGAAAGAAGTTGTTTTCTATGGAACTTTGCATCTCAAGAGATCATTTGGTGGATTTTTGAAGGTTAAAATGGTAAAATTTTTGTTATCTTTAGATTTAAATTTGAATTCCAATATTTCTTAGTCATTTACTAAAAATATTATCATCTCTTGAATGTTTATTTACTTATATAGATTCAATAAGATCTATAAAATTTCTTATTGTGAAGTAAAACTTATCTCTTCTTACATGTTCTATTTTTTCACTTATAATTTCCCAAAATTTCTTTACACATTCTTTGAAATAACTACTTACTTGTTGCACAATCACTCTATTATGATTCATGAACTCTATGATTAGAGTAATACCCTAAAAATAAGATAACTTGCACATAATTTGTATAAGTTTTAAATAACTAAGAGATGTAAATAATTAGAATTAAATAGACATAAAAATATGGGACTTTCACTATTTAATGAAGGGCATTTAATCCTATGACTACCTAGGTACTTTTGATAGCCTATAGAATATCTAACCAATAGTTTTTGGTGACTCTATTGGGGAACGAATGAACTAAACTCCCAAATATAAAAATAGATTACTCCTTCAAGTTGAGATAGGAATAGTTAATGTTTAGTTTTCTAAAATTTGTATGTTTTTCAAACTATTCCTAAGCATTGCATGAAGACCAAGTTACACACCTCTGAGTAAATCATGACCTTGATGAAGTTAACTCCACTTTCTAAGAATAGATAAGTTGTTTTTTATTTAACTATTGCATGTCTACAAGCTAAATTTTATTTAATTCCATGCTTATTTTGAACTCACTACATGTTTGTTAACTGCCACCCAAGTCTTTGTCTATAAACCAAATTGCTTGAGTAATCCTCAAAAAAATTACACTTTAAATTGGTAAATCAACATTTTACCAGAGAAAGGAGATCTCAAGGCCAAATAGATCATTTTTTAAAATTATAAGAGCACTTCAATTTTAGATTTCCTATTTAAGATAGAACATAAAGATCCAATCTCTCACCTATGAGACAACCAAAAACTCTTGTAAATTAGCTACAACATAATTCTTCAATAATAATTCAACCCAGAAATCCTTAATTAATTATTCATAGAAAAATGGTGCAACCACTTCCCATCTCTTAGGGGGTAGCAATTTGTCCTCTAAATTTGAATCCTCCTCTTCATGACTTACCAAAGGGGTCAAGAAAGAATTTTCCAAAGTTCACTAGTGATAGAAAACAAAGTTTGGATAAATGCTTGGCTACTTTATTTGTATTCTATGGAGTAATGGGTGTCAATCATGAAGATATCTCAATCAGACTCTACATTGAGACCTTGCATGAATTAGCTATAGAATGGTTTTACTATTTAGCTCTTGGCACTATAGTAATTTAATCCACTATGCATGAGTGGTTTGAAAAAAGATTTAAAGCTGTTGAAGATTCCCACATATTGTTTACCCAATTAACTCAACTCAAAAAGGAGCCACATGAGCACATGCAAGATTTCATTGCCAAGTTTAATAGATTAATCTATAAAATCCCTCAAGTTGCTTTGCCCACTGGAGATAATAAAAAGTGATTCTTCATCAATGCTCAGTTATCAAAAGTTAGCTATCAACTACATAGAGCACATCATTTTGATTTAGTAGAAACTCAAAATACTTCCATAGAAGTTGAAGATGACTTCATAATAGATGAAGGATCAAGAAAAAAAATTTAAAGGTGATTATTTTAGTTCAAGCACATCACAAACCATTTATCCCCTATTAAAAAATTTGTCTAATGACTTACTATAAGTCAAAAGATAAATTACTCAAGGTACTCATGCTACTGCTATTAGGAATGTACATGCACAAAATTTCAATAATTAGAATAGCCACTGCATTACTAGTCATACGCAAAGACTGGAAATTAAAGATGATCCCAAAAACAATGTTAAAATGAATGAATAAGATTATATGATTGATGATACTCATCAAATTATTGCTGATGAATATGACTTTGTAGATCTTGTTGGCAGCTCCAACATAGGATGTATTGAATATCAGTCAGAAATTGACTATAAATAAGCGTTTGAAGAAGATCATAGTCATTATTTTATAGTGTTTATAAGGTCATAGACTCAAAAAGCTCATGATAAATTTTTCAAGGAGAAAGAAAAAGAGAAAGGAGACTCTAGATCAGATGTAAGCTTTCTTAAAAGAGGTAGTCCTATACTTTCTTCTCTAGCTCCAAAAGATAAGTATGTATCTTCTTTTTCTTAGACTCATAAGTTGATAACTCATAATATTAAAGTTAATCCTAATCTATCTATATCCATCCCCTCTTTTGACATAATTTCTCACATAAAGAAAACTAAAATTCAATTATCAAAAGTAGGTCCTAACCAAATCAGCTAAATAGATTAGTCAAGTATGTTCAAATTAAAGGGTCAAACAATTCAACCACTACATCTAAAGGTATCTTTCCTACCCACAAAAAATCCTCATCTCAAAACAAAGCTACAAATTCTTCCCCAATGTCTACTTCCACATCTAAAAGGATTGAGCCATTCTATGTGTCTCTCTTGATCAATAGGTTTATGTTAAGAAACTGTATCTTGGAATCTAGAGCCTTAGATAATGTTATGCAAGCTAAATTAATTGATGCCATCAGCCTCACTTTGACTAAAAAAATGGGCATATGTTACTCAATGGAGAGATAAGTTTCCCTAATTGGATAGATTAAATATGCCCAAGCTACCTTGGTAGATTTCCTAGATAAAAGACTCAAAATGAAAATTCTAGTAGTAGATATTCCTATCTCTTATGGAATATTACTAAGTAGAAACTTATACAAGTATCTAGGTGGAGAAGTCAAGATAGATTGGTCTTGTGCTCATATTTTAATCAAAGGAGTAAATTAGAAATTTAAGCCTAAAAAGAATTCCAAGTACATAGTTTCTAAGTCTAATGATCCAATGTCACAGATCCTTTTTGAAGAATCAGATCATGGAGTTTACTACCTCGAACTAGGCAAAGAGATTTAAGGACTAGAAGAAGAAGAAAATAAGATATGGATGCTAGAATTTGATGGTAGTTATAATTTTCTTGGATTTGATGTAGGGGTAGTATTGATATCACCTAATGGTAAAATATTCCCTTACTCTTACAAACTCATCTTTGAAAACACTAACATAGTAGAATATGAAGCACTTCTATTAAAACTTGAACAAGCAAAGGAAAAATGAGTAAGACTCCTAAAAGTGCAAGGTGATGTTGAATTAATAGTAAGAAAAATGTATGGCCAATATTAGGTGAAGAAAGAAAACATGAGACACTATCATGATCAATTTCTGAGTGCAACACTTGAATTTTCATATTTCTCAATCAACTTAGTTACCCAAGATCAGAACTCTAGAGTTGATTCACTTTCAATTACTACATCTCTACTTAGGCCAGATCAACAACCTAACTATAAAATAGATATGGATTACCATCCAAAGGTTCTAGATAATGTCAACTGGTGGAAAATTTTCAATGATGATAAACAAATAGTTGCATTCATTAGGATACAAGATAACTTTGAAGAACTATACTTTGAAGGGAGTAGCTCATTTCCATGCCAGATGACAATAGGTATTACTAACCCTAAGCTTATTAATAGTCAATATATAATTCAACTAAAGGGAAATAATATCTATAAAGGGTTAGTTTCTTTAGAAGAAATCTTTGACAAGCATGATCACTTTTTGATGAAAAAGAAAGAATATGGTGATAGTTCCTCTCAAGAAGTACAATAGATTAATTTTATCAATGAAGAAGATCCTAGGGTGGTCAAAATTGGCAAATATTTCTCTCAAGAAGAAAAATAAGCATTCATCATGATATTATAAGATACATTGATGTGTTTGTCTAGTCTTACAAAGACTTGAAGTCCTTAAAATTAGATGAGGTACAAAACTATAATCCACTTCAACCAGAAGTAAATCCCTTCAAGTAAATGTTATGTCACCATAACCTAACTATCTCAGGTACTATTTATGCTAAAATAAAAAAAATCCTTGATGAAAATATCATCTATCCTATCCACCATTCATAATGGTTAGCAAATATCATCCCAGTGAGAAAGAAAAATGGAAAATTATGCTTATGTGTTGATTGGTACAATCTAAATCAAGCCTCTCTAGAATATAGTTACCCAGTATCCATTATGGATCACACCTTTCAAGTAGTTACATGTTTAGATATTTCATCCATGTTAGATGGATTTTCATGATATAATTAGATAAAAATAGTTGAAGAAGATCAATACAAATCAACTTTTACAATGACATGGGGAATGTTTGTCTATCAAAAAATGTCTTTTGTGCTTATCAGTGTCAGAGAAACCTTTCAATGAGTAATAGATATAGAATTTGTACATCTTAATAATATGGATATATTGTTATACCTTGATTACTTGATTGTATTCTCCAAAAAGAGAGGTAATCACTTAGCTGATCTAAAAATAGTACACATCCAATGTAGAAGACATGGGATTTCTTTGAATCCCAAGAAATCAATATTTTATGTAATTGAAGGAAAAAATATTTATCGCATAACCTCAAAGGAGGGGGAAAATATTGATATAGAATGAGTCGAATATATTTAGAGTTTACCTATGCCTACGTCTAAGAAAAGAGTGCATTCATTCTTTGGTAAGGTCAATTTTCTTATAAGATTCATTCCTAATTTTGCTAAGTTGACTCATCACATCACTGATATGATGAAAAAGAGGCAAGACTTAAAATAGAATACTAAAGGTAAGTTGTTTGAAAGGATTAAAGTAGATATATCTAAAGCTCTAGTGCTGGTTACCCTAAATTTTAGTAAAGAATTCATCTTTATTATTATTATTCTGAGCACACTATATTAGCCACACTATTACAAAATAATGATGAGGGTATTAAATCCCCAATAAATTTCATGAGTTAGCCATTGAAAATCTTTGAGATAAAGGATTCAAAGATGGAGAAACATGCCTTTGTTGTAATCAAAGCATGCAAAGTTTTTAGGTACTACATTGGGTCTTCACATATTAAAGTCTATGTACTTGACACTATAGTCAAATCAATTCTAACATAGTAGGAATTGGGATTACTGAGAGGCACCTAGGTAGCTAAGGTTCAATATTTTGACCTTGAAATCAAACTAATAAAGCTAATGAGAGGGAGAGGCTTGTTCTAGTAGATGACAAAGAGAAAACATGATGACATGGATATGGCAACACCTTCATTCCAAGATGAATTAGTTGAAGATTTATCTATGGTGCTTTTTATTAATCTTATAGATTAATAGTACAACAATATTGCCTACTTCATGACTTATGGAGAATTCCCAACTAATATTCCATGTAAGGAAAAACATACCATCAAGCTAAAGTCAAAGGATTATGTCCTTTGGAATTATAGTTTATACAAAAGAGGAATTGATGGTGTGTACATTTCTTGTGTGGAAAAATAACAACAATAGAAACTTGTAGAGTAGTTTCATGATAAATCATGTGGAGGCCACTTCTCATCATGAGTCACAACACACCAAATATTTTGAGCAAGGTAATTTTGGCCTACCTTTTTTCAAGACACTTCTGATTAGGTTATTAAGTGTCAAGTATGTCAACACTTTATGGGACATGTAAAGTTTCCATATTTTTGATTAAAAATAGTTGTAATAAATGAGCCATTCCAATAGTGGGGTATGGATTTTATTGGCATGACAAATCCTTCTTCGAGTGTTGGACATTTCTATGTTTTGACTACAATTTATTAATTTAGAAAATGAGTAGAAAACATTCCTATCAAGCATGCCACTTTTGAAACCATTTATTATTTCATCAAAGAGAACATTGTAGTAAGGTTTGGTGTTCCACATAAGATAGTAACAGATAATGCAACCAACTTTTCCTCAATAGAACTAACTAATTTTGGTTACTCATGGAATAAACTTGGTTCATGCTTCAAATCACTATCCTCAGAGAAATGGTCAAGCTGAATCAAGTAAAAAGAACATGATGACCATTATTCATAAGCTGGTGGATAATAATCAATAAAACTGGCATAAGAAGATGTTTGATGGATTGTGGGACAACAAGATCACTCCAAAGAAAGCCATTGGTATGTCACATTTTCAATTGTTATATGAAACAAATGTTGAGATAAAAATCACCATAGATTTTATTGCTTTATAATTATCCAAAGCTATTGAAGATATGACTTATTAAGATTCACTTAATAAGAGGATCATGTTCCTCATTGAGCTACAAGAGATTTATATTCAAGTTGTTGACTAATTGATTGATCATCAAATGAAAGTGAAGATAATATTTGATAATAAAGCTTGAGATAGACAATTGAAGTTGATGACTTGGTCCTCCTATGGGATAAATAGAATGAACAAAAAGGAAAGCATGGAAAATTTCACTCACTATGAAAATGGCATTTTAATATAAAGAGTATTACTGGAAGAGATAGCTTCATCCTAGCTTATCAAGATGGGATTGAATTATCGTTGTCTTCAAATGGATAACACTTGAAGCTCTATAAGAATTGAGTAGTAGGGTAACACATGTATGTATATAAATAAAGTTTGTAGTCTATTTTTGTTTGGTTGTTTTTTATTTTTTGTTTGGTTGTTTGTTTTGTATGTTTTGTGATTGATTTTTTTAAATACTTTGTACCTAGAGGACAATATTCAAAACCAGAGATACTAAGATCTCATCCTTGTTTCTTTCTTCTTGATAGAAATAAAGATGTCCCCAGATGGAGCCAACTAGTGTCCCAAAAATTTCACATTTAGAAATTCTAGGTTACCCCTATTTATAATTTTGCATTTTATCTTATTTGAGTCAAATGCCCTTGTTAAACTAGTCCCCTAGATAGTCTTAGTCTTTATTAATTTTTATTTTGATTGATTTCTCTTCCCAATTGCTTTAAAATTGCTCTAGAAGGTTGAAAACATCTACCAAAGGCCATCACTAAAAAAACCATTTATTCATCTTTCCTATATGATCAAAAAATATAAGTGTTTGGGTTCATTTCCAATACAACTCAGGTTCTCCAAGCTACTTAACTTATTAAAAAAGAAGAAAATTAGTTTCAATATTTTGAGATGTACTATCTAGTTCAAATCAAAAATACCAAACAACTTTAATTCACATCAAAACCTAAGTAAAGTAGTCCCAAAAACCTGTGGAACACTACATAAAGCAAAATGGGTTTTTGAAGTAGCTTTACTTACCCAAAACCAAAAATAAAAGTAATAAAGGTTTACAAGCCCAAAGTACTCACTAGTAGAGATCAACTTAAATTTTCAAATATGCTTAACTCCCAAAAGAAAAATTAAGTAAAGGAAATCAAGAAACTCAATAAAAATCTAAGGGCTTACATTGCTCCTTCACCTGTTTCCACTACATGTCATTAATACATTGGTAAATAAAAAAATCAATGAATTCTACCTCATATCCCACCTTACATTCAAGTTTTTTGAGTAAGTTGTCACAACTATGAACCTTGAGTTACATTATCTGAGCCTCTATAGTGATTTTTGATCCAACTCTTCATGATCCATTTGTGTTTAAGGTATTTAAATCATTTTCCTTTGATTTTCATGCCTTCATCTTGAATGTTTTCTTCTTTTTTATCTATATAAATTTTCCACTTACCACCATGGATGTATCATTGTCTATAATCATTCTACTTGGTTTTATTTGTTAATTTTAATTGTTTATATGTTGTAAAAACTATGTAAACATTTTCATCAACAATTGTCATGTAAAAACCCCCTCAAAATACTACAAATATTGATCCCTAGATTAAAAACCTAACTATTGAAACTAGATTAAAAAAATTGGCTTCCACATTACCATTTACTTATTCAGGTTCCCAAGCACAAGTTACTCATTTTAAGAAACCTGAGGCTCTCAAAGTGCCTTACCAACCTAGGTTTTCCTTAACCTATTAATTTATAAAACTCATGATTAGTTATTATTGTTACTTTGGGTTTTCCAAACTGAGTTACTTGCCTAAATAAACCCAAATTAGCTACTCTCAAGAGACCTAGATTCCTCATGACTCACTACTTACTTGGAGTCTTAAACTCAAGTAACTAGTCAGGATAAACCTAAAGTCACAAGCTAAGAGAAACCCAAAGTTATCCATGCCTCTTAATTATTACCTACCTAGATTCTTAAATGTTTAAGACTTGTAGATCATTTAGACCAACCCAAGATTGTGATACCCTATTGCTAACTATGAGTTACTTGGGGTTTTCAAGACTTTCTATTGATTGAAACCTAAAGTTGGTTTAGAGATATTATTTGAGACAACTTGATTCATTTCTTCAAATTTTTTCTAATCCAAAAAGAGTAATCATAAAACCTTCAAAATCACTTGTCAAGTTTTTCTAGAGTTAACTAGAGCAAATGTTAGGATCAAAATCATTAGAGAAAGAAATAGCTGAAGTAAAAGTGCAAGTAACTCCAATTGAATAAGTCCCTGAATTAGCACTTAAGGAAATCCTAGACCAAAGTAGGAAAAGTAAAATAAAAGATAAGAGAGCCAAATATCAAGATATAAATATGAATTATGAGTATAAGGGGTATCATATTAAATCATGCATCACTTCCTACTTAACTGAAATAAGTGATATATACATGGGGCATGCATTCATGACTGAGTTATTAGTGAGATCAAAGGCTATAGTCAAGACTTCACTAATGAAGGCAATGACTAATAGTGGGATTTTTCAAGTTGTAGCTTTCCCAAGCTTAGCTCAACTTCCTAAATTTGTCCTAGCGTGTGCTAGATATTATGACTCCCTTACTAGGACTGTGAAATAAGCTAATAGTAATGTAGTGATAATATTGGATGTTCAATATCTTACTTACTATCTAAAGACTCCAACATCATCTAAAGTGATTGATATAATGATGGAAAAAGATAAGAGATAATGGGAGACTAATTCAATAGAGTGCATTAAGATAATGACACAAACTACCTAAAAAAAGTGAAATAAGCTTCAAGATTTCTTAAATAGATAGTGAGATCAGACATGGTTTAAGAAGTAGATGACATTACTCAATTTTTATGAAAAATAAATGGTAAAAAGAATGAAAATTATTTCTTAAACTATATATATGCATAAATGAAAACCATTGATGTCACCAAGAGTTTTGTCATGATTGAATGGGTGAGGATGATAAGTGACAGCATAGACCAGTAGTTAAACAATGTATTATAGACTTTTAATTTCAATATGACCTCATACCTTGTATATTCAATATAATAAAATGGAGCCTTTTCAAGGCTAAATACAAAAGGAATGTTATAAATTGAGCCAATATATGAATATTATCCTTAATTGGTCATTTTTGAGTACGACAAGCATTATAATATTGTGAATGATGGATTCTTCTATGAAATCATTTGAAAATTAAATATAGCTTTGAAACATAGGAGTGTGTTAGATGCATCATGGGATGCGGTTTCATAGTTTGGGTGTATTTTCATTCAATTACTCAACTTCACATACATTAGATTTGGGGGGGATTTAAGCACACCAATCAAATTACCTAGATACCCTAGTGGTAATTGGATTCTTATGGAGTTATTTAGGTAGTTTATTGAGTTACATGACTTACAATACAAGGATCACCATCACATTGTTAATTTTCCAATTGTTAATAGTCATTACCACTATCTTATTATTTACAAGGCCAAGAATATATATAAGGAGATGTACCATAGTTATAATCATACCCATTTTGAAGTGAGGACAAATTTTAACTATAGCTGTGTGGCTCAGAATATAATATCTCTAGAGTACATTCATATTCCTTCACTTGAGGAGTATTGGAATTTAATTATAGGGATGAATTTGATGTGAGAAGAAGGGAAAATAATAGGTTAACTATTGAAAAAAAAATATACTTTCGATATATACATAATTTTTGAAGACATGGAGGATGATGGAATTATAACTAGTGATGCCTATCATGTAGCAGTAGGGGTTAATTCCCTAGTCTCAGTGATTATTTTTGGAAAAAACCAAGTGAAGACTATTATAAATAAAATTTCAAATATTTTAGCCATGAGTTCCAAATGGATTATTAATAAAGGATACTATATGAAGGAGTTGATGAAAGAGACTACCCCTATCAAGCAAAAAAGGAAGTTAATAGTTTAAGGAAAAAACATCCAAGTACCCAAAACTAAGTTGAAGTTAAAGAGAAACATTGATGACACATATTTTATGGTAAAGGATATGGAACCTATTCAGTTAGCTATCACCACACCTCTTTTGGTTTCTTCTACTGGCACCACCACTACTTATATTCCCACTTCTACTACACCTATCATAGATCCATCAATACTTATGCCACCTTCAAGGTCTCATGGCATCAATTCTTCTAAGAAATCCATTTAGAAAGAAACTCATGCTCCCCCTCCTCCTCCTCCTCCTTATTATCCACCTATTTCTCCACATCCACCTCCTTTAAAACACCAACCCACCACTAAAAATGGGCTAGAAAAAGTAACTATCATAGAGGTAACTTCATCTTAAGATGCATTACAAGAAAAGAAAAAAGAAGTAGGTGAACCTAAGAAGGAAGACACAGAAGGGGTAATGGATAAGGTGAAGGAAGTTGATAAAATGAAAGAATTTGAACCTAAGAAAGAGGTAGTAGAGGTAGTAAAAGAGAAAAAAATTGAAAAGAATCTAAGATAGGAAAAGTGATAGAAAAGTGACTAACAAAATAGAGGAGAAGGAAGATGATAAAGAGAAGGAAGTAGAGAAGTGAAAATATGAACAAATTACTTACACTATTACTCAAGTTACTTCAAAGACGTAATAAGCTCCTTCTTAAGATCTAGTGGTGAGAAATAATCAACAACAAATAGTAACTCATTAAAATACCTCCACTAGTATGGATTTCCTATCTTGGTTGGCAATGCAGACAACTCTAGAATCTAAAGAAGTAATAAATCTTGACTAAATAGACTTGTAATTGTTGAAAAGTCCTTACAAGAAAGGAAAGAAGCCTAAATCTACTAAGATAACTTCAAAATTGATAATTGAGCCTAAAAGACATAAGTTTGTAGAGGTATTAGTTCTACCATAGGGCATGAGAAAAAGTAAAGTCAATAAAGGTGACTTAGCAATTAAAAGGATATCCTTGGAGAATTTACCACAAAAGGCTTTAATTAGTATACCCAAATATTGATTGGCACTCTTTTTAATACACTTGATGAGGAGAAGGCTATTAAAGACAAGTTGAAAGAATAAAATGCCTAGTTAAGTGAAATAATAACCAAAGCTTCCAAGTTTATTCCACAATAATCTATTCTCTCAAGAGATTTAATTAGCCATTAAGTGATAACTAAGGTAGAAGAAACTGGAGATAAAGCTAAGGTTGTTGAAGAATGGTTGAAGAAGATGCATCAACCTGCCCACAAGCTCTTCCCTAAAATTCCAAGTTTTTCTTGTTGATAGTGTAAATAAATTAGCAGAGATAAAGACAGTGAGGAGGGAAATTGAGAATGAGAATGGAATTTTTGAGTTGCAATGGGAGAGTCTGCAAGGAATAATTACTTTGTGTGAATAAGTTTTGATTGAAGAGAAGATTTTCCTTGAAGGATCTGTAAAGAAATTAAAACAAGAAGAGTGATCTGTAAAGAAATTAAAACAAGAAGAGTGTCTCCTATCTTTTTGCATGTGTATTCTTGAAGCAATGTGTGAAGAAATGAAGACTTTAGAAAAATAAGCTTGTAATGAAAAGTTGAATATAGAAGATTGTCTCAATGGTCTTACTAACATTTGGTATAATAATGTTTCAAAGACCTAAATAATTATATTAGTACTTTAATAAATTAATGGAAAAGGCCATAAATCCTTTCACAGCTAAATCTATAAAGGAGTTAATCAAATATCAACATGAAATCAAGAGGCTTAAAACAAGACTTGAAAAGGTGAAAGTTCATTGTAAAAGGTTGGAAATAAAAATGCTAAGATTTGAGACTGAAAGGCAATCACTTGCTAAACCAGATGATAAAAAAATATTGTCCATTATGTCTCAACACATTAAATATAGAGAGAAGTGCAGAAGTGAAGTTAATTAATTATAATGATTTCAATATTTCTTTGACTTCTTCTATTCTCTTGTTGTAACTTGTAATGTATTTAAGTAATTTTGATATAAGTGATTAATTGTAAAAGTAAGTTGTAAAATTGTAAGACCCATGTAACTTAGCTAAATGCCATTACTTGAAGTCATTTTTTAAGATCAAATTACTCAAGTGAATATTTTCAAGCATGAAAAGTAGTTGTGTTCAATCCAAGTAGTGATACCAAGAGATGCCACATGTCACAAGTTCTTCCATGCCACACAAGAGAAATTTGAGGAGAGCACCTCTCAACATTTTCTAGTTTTTAGCACAACACATTCGGTTATGAAGGGTTTGTTTCTAATTTGATTTTGACATCTATTTATGTATAAATATAAGTGTAGGCCAATGTGTCTAGGGATTATGGTAATTTTTTGTATAGCAATTGTAACTGAAGCAAGAGAATTTAAGAAATCTAAAACTTTGTGTTTACATTTCTAAGTTTTTCTTTTGAATGAAATTGGTTCAAAGTGAATGAGAAATAATTTATCTTAAGTGGAACTTTACATCTCAAGAAATCATTTAGTGTATTTTTGAAGGTTAAAATGGTAAAGTTCATGTTATCTTTAAATCTAAATATGAATTACAGTATTTATTAATCATTTGATTAATATATTATAATCTCTTTAATGTTTATTTACTTTTATAGATTTAATAAGATCTGTAAAACTACTTATTGTGAAGTCTCTCTTATCCCATGTTCTAGTTTTTCACTCTTAATTTCCTAAAATTTCTTTACACATTCTCTAAAATAGTTACTTGCTCCAAAATCTATTAGGGTATGGAGCTAAAAGCTTCACCCATGAGTAAGTGCAGAATTGCAGGCATTCAACAGTCACTGACGATGGTCTGAAGGAGACCCAAGGTGACCGACATCGGTTAAGGAATAGACCAGGGTCAGCCAACATCGGCAGGTTCAAGCTAGTAGGGACTGACGTCAGTCACCTGTGTAGGCAGTTTCTATTTTTGTGTGCGAACAGACAGTTTGCATGTTAAGGGAATGAAGTGTTAGTTGTAAGCCCGTATTTCTAATTTAAGTATGACTGAAATTAGAGCCCTTGTTTGGAGGTGCATCCATCAGTTGTAAGTGCATGCTCATGAGTCTCTATTGTTATATAATAGAGATAGATCTTCATAGTTCATAGAATAGAACAAGATAGAACAAGAGAAAGGATAAGACAATACTATAGAAGTAGAATACAGATTGTATATCAATCCAGATTGTGGAGTTGATTCTTGAAGGGTAAGAGAGATCTTGAAAGTGATCTATACATCTAGATAGGTGTAAAAGAAAAGAAGTTTTCTTCAATTGTAATTCCTTCAGTAAAGTGTTTAATATGAGTTTTCAGGGTGGTTTCTTGTATCTCTTGTTTCTTGTCAATTCTGATTCTAGTTACTTATCTATCTAATTTAATTTCATGTTTATTGCTTTCATAAGTGTAATCATATTGTTGGTTGATCCCCAACAAGTGGTATCAGAGCATTGGTTGCAAGTTCTTGAGCTTGATACCAATAGTGGTATCAGAGCTTTGGTTCACTAACAGGTAGTTTAGATCTGGTTAGTGTGTTTGATTACAGGTTACTCACAGGGATTTCTGTTTGAGTGGGAGAAAGCAATGGTAGAATAAAGTAAGCTAAGAATGGAGAAGTTCAATGGCAAGAACTATCAATTGTGGAGAATGCAGATAGAAGATTATCTGTATCAAAAAGATTTATACTTACCATTAGGAGGGACTGCAAAGCAGCCCAAAGGCATGGATGATGAAGAATGGGAAGTTCTTGATAGAAAGGCTCTTGGATCTATAAGATTGAGTCTAGCATCCACTGTGATATCTAATTTATCACAAGCAAAGTCTACGGTAGAGTTAATGACTACTTTAGCAAATATGTATGAAAAACCCTCAGCTTCTAATAAGGTATACTTATGAAGCAGTTATTTAATTTGCAGATGCAAAAAGGTAGTTTTGTATCTAATCATTTGAATGATTTCCATGGAATTGTTAATCAATTAACTTTAGTCAAAATAGTATTTGATGATGAAATTAAAGCTCTATTAATCTTATGTTCTTTACCAGAAAGCTGGCACAGCTTAGTAATGGCAGTTAGTAATACTGCTTCTGTTATAAATATTTTAAAAGTAGATGATGTGGTTAGTGTAATCTTGAATGAAGAAATTCGTAGGAAAAGCACAGAAGAGACATTAGGGAATGCTTTGAGTTTTGAGAGCAGGGGAAGATAGAAAGAGAAGAGCAAGAAAGGGAGATCAAGATCTAAATCTAAGGTGAGAGGTAGATCTAAATCCAGAAATGGCAGGAAGCCACAGTGCTGGAATTGTGGAAAGATTGGGCACATAAGCAAAGATTGCTGGTCAAAGCCTAAAGAGGACAGACAGCATGATGATAAAGAAGAATCAAAATTTGTAGGTATTGCACAAGATGCTCTTATATTTTCTTTGCATACTAATATAGAATCTTGGGTATTAGATTCTAGTGCATCTTTCCATGCAACCCCCAATAGAGAATATTTTAGTGACTATGTCCATGGAGATTTTGGAATAGTCTATCTAGGGGATGATGAGCCTTGCAAAATAGTTGGCAAAGGTAAAGTGCAGCTGAAGATGCAGAATGGCAACACATGGGTGTTGAAAGAAGTGATGCATGTTCCCAGCCTGAAGAGGAATTTGATTTCTGTAGGAAAGTTAGGGGATGAGGGTTGTACAGTAACCCTCACAATTGAATCTTGGAAGGTTACCAAGGGTGTACTTGTAATGGCTAGAGGTAAGAGAGTAGGTACTCTCTATTTGTGTAATTGTGTTACTGACAATTCTCCTTTTGTACTATCTACTTCAGATGTAGATGCTAAATTGTGGCACCACAGGCTCGACCACATGAGTGAGAAGGGTATGACAATTCTTAAGTCAAAAGGTATGTTTCCAGATTTGAAAAATATAGATCTAGAATTTTGTGAGCACTATATTTTTGGAAATCAGAAGAAAGTGAGTTTTCTCAAGATCAGGTCAACAAAGAAGAAGCATAAGTTACAGCTTGTTCACACAGACGTGTGGGGACCAGCCCAAGTTGCTTCTATTGGTGGATCAAGGTACTATGTGTCTTTCATAGATGATGCTACAAGGAAGGTATGGGTCTATTATATTAAGAATAAATCTGATGTTTTTGACACGTTTAAGATTTGGAAAGCTATGGTTGAGAATGAATCAGGTAAGAGATTGAAGTGCCTGAGATCTGACAATGGTAGTGAGTTCTGCAGCCTCAAGTTCAAATGGTATTGTTTGAAACGTAGAATACGTAGGCAAAGGATGGTTCCAAGGACACCTCAGCAAAATGGAGTTGTTGAAAGGATGAACTAAACAATCATGGAGCATGTAAGATGTATGAGATTGCATGCAAGATTTCCCTTAGAGTTTTGGGCAGAAGCCGTGGACACCGCAGTATACCTAATTAACAGAGGACCCTCTACAGTGCTGGATGGTGGAATTCCAGAAGAGGCATGGATAGGTAAAAATGTGGATTTATCATTTCTCAAAGTTTTTGGTTGTGAAGCCTTTGTGCACATTGATAAAGAAAATAGAAAGAAGCTTGATGCTAAGTCTATGAAGTGCACATTTGTTGGCTATGGCTCTAATGAGTTCGGATTCAGATTATGGAATCTAGGAACTAACAAGATAATCAGGAGCCATGATGTTGTTTTCAATGAAAAAGTGATGTATAGTGATCAGCTGAGGAAGCTAAATCACTCTGAACAGAGCAATAAAGATTTGGACAAGGAGAAAGACCAAAAAGAGCTTGCGAGAAAGAAAAGTCACAGAAAGGAAAACATAGACACCAGCATCAGTCAGGTAGGAACCGACGTCAGTCGTATAGAGACTAATGTCAGCCGTACAGGAATCGACATCGGTAGGTTAGAGACTGAGGTCGGTCAGGTAGAACTGATGGTGGTCAGTAACAGGCCTAAAAGTGACCAAGGTCGGTCACTGTCAGAGAATCTGGGCAGATAGCGTCTTATGGATGAGTCTCAGTCACCCATCAGGAGGTCAGAAAGAGTAAGTAAACCTCCAATTTGATATTCCCCTTCGTTATTCTATTTATTCCTAACTAATGGTGGAGAACCAGAGAGTTTTGATGAAGAAATACAGGTGGAATCCAAAGTTTAGTGGGAGCTAGGCATGAGTGAAGAGATTGACTCATTAAGAGAGAACCAAACATGGGATTTGGTTGAGTTGCCAGCAGGAAAGAAGACACTAAATAACAGATGGATCTATAGGTTGAAAGAAGGTGAGAATGGAAAGATGAGATATAAGGCCAGATTGGTAGTGAAAGGATTTGCACAGAAACCAAGTATTGACTTTGTTGAGATTTTCTCTCCTGTTGTTAAAATGACTTCTATACAGACTGTACTGTCTTTAGTTGCTACAGAGGATTTGCATCTCGAGCAACTTGATGTAAAGACAGTGTTTCTTCATGGAGATTTGGATGAAGAAATATATATAGATCAGTTGGAAGGATATGAGGTCAAAGGTAAGGAGAAATTAGTGTGCAGATTGAAGAAAAGCTTGTATGGCCTCAAGCAAGCTCCGAGGCAATGGTACTTAAGGTTTGATAGATTTATGACTGAGCATGGCTACAGTAGATGTCAATTTGACCATTGTGTGTATTTTAAGAGATTGGATAATGGTAGATACATTATTCTATTATTGTATGTAGATGACATGCTGGTTGCAGGATCACACATGCAGGATATCTCTGAGCTAAAGATGAAATTAGCTCACACATTTGCCATGAAGGATTTGGGAGTAGCAAATAAAATCCTTGGCATGAGCATAAAGAGAGACAGTAAAAATCATAGGTTGATTTTGTCTCAAGAGGAATATGTGAACAAGGTGTTGAAACGGTTCAATATGCAGGATGCAAAACCGGTAAGCACACCTATGGCTGGACATTTTAAGTTAAGTAAAGAACAATGTCCTAATTCACATGAAGAGGTAGAGTACATGAGAAAAGTTCCATATGCTTCCACAGTAGGAATTTTAATGTATGGAATGGTTTGTACTAGGCCTGATATTTCCCAAGCAGTGGGAGTTGTAAGTAAGTATATGGCCAATCCAGGAAAGGAACACTGGAAAGCAGTTCAGTGGATCCTTAGATATCTGAAAAGAACCAGCAGTAAGCACTTGTGTTATGGTGGTTCAAATACTTCTCTACATGGTTATGTAGATTCAGATATGGTAGGGGATTTGGATGGTAGGAGAAGTACTACAGGATATATTTTCACTGTAGGTGGAACAACAGTTAGCTAGATATCAAAGTTGCAAAAGGTTGTTGCCTTGTCAACTACGAAAACAGAGTATATTGCAGTCACAGAGGCTAGCAAAGAGATGATATGGATGACACGATTCATGGAAGAGCTTGGAAAGGAGTGAGAGAGTTGTAGACTATACAGTGATAGTCAGAGTGCAATTCATTTGTCTAAGAATTTAGTGTTTCATTCAAGAACAAAGCATATACAGCTTAGGTACCACTTAATACGATAGGTATTGGAGGATGGTGGGTTGAAGCTGGAGAAGATCCATATAGATAAGAATCCTATGGATATGTTAACCAAGCTAGTTACAAAGGAGAAGTTGAATCTTCATTCAGCTTTCATTGGTCTTCATGATTGAGTTGAAGATGGAAGAACTAGAAGATGTTGCTGTACAGGTACTAGTGCAGCTGTTTATCTCCAAGTGGGAGATTGCTAGGGTATGGAGCTAAAAGCTTCACCCATGAGTAAGTGCAAAATTGCAAGCATTCAATAGTCACCGATGATAGTCTGAAGGAGACCCAAGGCGACTGACGTCAGTTAAGGAATAGACCAGGGTCGGCCGATGTCAGTAGGTTCAAGCTAGCAGGGACCGACGTTGGTCACCTGTGTAGGCAGTTTCTATTTTTGTGTGTGAATAGATAGTTTGCATGTTAAGGGAATGAAGTGTTAGTTGTAAGCCCACATTTCTAATTTAAGTATGACTGAAATTAGAGCCCTTGTTTGGAGGTGCATCCATCAGTTGTAAGTGCATGCTCATGAGTCTCTATTGTTATATAATAGAGATAGATCTTCATAGTTCATAGAATAGAACAAGAGAAAGGATAAGACAATATTGTAGAAGTAGAATACAGATTGTATATCAATCCAGATTGTGGAGTTGATTCTTGAAGGGTAAGAGAGATCTTGAAAGTGATCTATACATCTAGATAGGTGTAAGAGAAAAGAAGTTTTCTTCAATTGTAATTCCTTCAGTAAAGTGTTTAATACAAGTTTTCAGGGTGGTTTCTTGTATCTCTTGTTTCTTGTCAATTCTGATTCTAGTTACTTATCTATCTGATTTAATTCCATGTTTATTGCTTTCATAAGTGTAATCATATTGTTGGTTGATCCCCAACAAAATCACTATATTATGGTTCATGAACTCTATGATTAAAGTAATACCCAAAAAATAAGACAACTTGCACATAATTTTTATAATGTATGAATAACTAAGATTTGTAAATAATTACAAGTAAATAGCATAAACATATAGGAGCTTCACCATTAAATGAAGGGGATTTAATCTCATGATTACCTAGGTACTTTTGATAGCCTAAAAAATATCTAGCCAATAAAAACCAAGAGCTTACCTTGATCTGATACCAAATGATGTAAAGGTACATCATAAAAGCCTCTTAGTCACCATTCCTAGCTCTGAACTTGGACATGATCTAATTCAAATGATTTTCTTTGTTCCTCAGCTTCAATATTCATTTTATTTCATTTGATCTTCTCTATCTTGATAGCATTCCTTATCATAAATCTATTAAATAATAACCTTTGGAATCATTCTCACCTATCACTGTATCATGTATAAGTCTCTCATTCATCATCTCCACTAATTTCCTTCACTGATTCATCTGCTTATCAATAACTCACTCACTAGTTCCTCACCAAGCAATCTTCTCAAAGGCTTAAAAACATATAATCTTATTGTTGATCTCTTAAATATATACTTTCATCATAGATAAATTCACCTGATCATAACATTCTTTCTTCATTCCCTTTTAACCTTGCAATCACTCTCCTTCATGCACTAACATCCCTCAAGTTCAATAATGAACCCATCTATGTATATATATATATATATACATATATATATATGTATATATGTATATATATATATATATATATGTATATATATGTGTGTGTGTGTGTGTGTGTGTGTGTGTGTATGTACACACACACACACACACACACACACACACACACACACATACACACACACACACACACACACACACACACACACACACACACACACATCTTTGAACCTTACACCTTCACTATCTCATCTTCACTAGACAAGTCATCTTGTGAACAACGTTTTAAAAAATTTGAATGACATCCACAAAATATAACCAATATTGAAATTTTTATAGTTATTTAAAAATAACACCATGAAATTTTATCCATTCCTAATCCATGACAACTCATCCCTAATCTCAATCTCACTTGTTCATGGTTTTCTCCATATCTTTCTCACTAGGACTTTTTAGCGATAGGTAATTTGTCATGACCATTTTATCACATTTAAGGTCTGTAAATTGATCATAAACTACCATGAACATGAATTTGTTGAGTGAATATTTTGTCATCAACTAACTGATGACAAAATGGGTATATCAGCCACAGCATAGGGAGATTTACACCATGAAAAGTGTGGGTTTACCAGATCTAGATGAAGTAAATCTCTCCTCTCATCAAGGAGAGGTTCCCTATAGATATTTACATGCTGGATATATTTATATAAGTAAAAAATAACACATGGGGTGGTATAACAGCATCTACCTCTCTTTTTCAGAGGTAATGTATAAAGAACAAAAGAGGGAAAATCATGGTCTTAAGCTAACAATACTCCTCTTCTTTCAGGAATGGTATCAAACGAAGAGCAAGAGATCACCTGTAGTGACAAAGTTCATGAGAACACTCATGTAAGCATAAAGTCTTGCGTAGTCTCCTTCATTGATCCAGAACAAGTACAACTATAGAGTGAAGTGAAGCCCAAAGTCTTCACCTGAAACTACAAAGATAACTGAATCTTAAAGATAAAAGTAGCACAAAGTCTATCTTTTACCTTCCAGAAATGCCCTTAGATAATACTAACACACCCACTTTGCTTATTAAATTAGATAAATAAGATATTACTAGGAAAAAGGACATAAGAACTATTTCCTAAATAACACAGACAATCTCAACACAAAGTCTGAAATAACCTGCTTCTCATTCATTCAACAAAATATGATTTACAAATTTGAGCACAAAGTCTCAAAAGTTGCTTCAATTTTAGTAGAGTGTTTTCTATTAATTTTTCCAAGATTAATTACAAAATGAGGTCTCCACTATATATAGGGAGAAAATCCTCAAAAAGAGAAAATAATAAAATATATAAAATATCTTGGTGAAAGATGACTCATCTTTGACTTTTAGATATTTTTCTAAAATATTTACATGTAATTACATATTACAAAATTGCATGCACTTTTCTCAGGACAAAAGTGCATAAGGAGAGAAGAAGAAAGAAGGAGAAAGAGCCTCGATTCTTGCCACCAGACTTCTTCAGATGAGCATCGACTTCTCCAGAGAAACTTTAGTGACCTGAAAGAACTTATGTTGAAAGGACGCCAATGAAGAGGGATCCTCTAGAGAAACTACAGCATGAATCATGATTGTGCAATCAGGAGAAGAAAGTAGCGATCTGGGAGAACTGCACATTTGCTGGTCACGATTAGGGAAATGCGCTTGAAAGGGATGAGACATGAGCAGGTCTAAAAGCAAAAAAAAAAGGGAGCGGGCATGGAAAATGAAAATTTTCCAAAGATAGAAAAAATTAGGGAAAAAATGCAGTGGTGGCAAAATTTGCCACCTTTGCAGGAAAATATGCAGTGGTGGCAAAATTTTCCACCTTTGCAGGAAAATATGCAGTGGTGGCAAAATTTTCCACCTTTGCAGGAAAATATGCAATGGTGGCAAAATTTTCCACTTTTGCAGGAAAATATGCAGTGGTGGAAAAATTTGCCACCTTTGCAGGAAAATATGCAGTGGTGGCAAAATTTGCCACCTTTGCAGGAAAATATGCAGTGGTGGCAAAATTTGCCACCTTTGTAGGAAAATATGCAATGGTGGAAAAATTTGCCACCTTTGCAGGAAAATATGCAATGGTGGAAAAATTTGCCACCTTTGCATATTTGCTAAAAAAATGCTAACTCATTGAAATTAATCAAAAATTTGGGCATTCTGATCACATTAAAAACACAATGAATTTCACATTTGTTGAGAAATATAACTAAGAAAGGTCGCAAACTTTTCAAAGATATCAATTGACAAAACCTGAGATCAAGAGAAACTTGATTCAAAAGATGAACCTAGAGAGAAAACATGAAACGGACAAGTTTCATAGGGGTTGTTCCAAAAATGAGCATAGCTAATTTTGGGAACATTAGAATTAAAATTAAAAATCTTCAACCTATATCCATTTTTCAACTTTGACTCAGTCAACCCTACCTGCTATACCAAATTTTTGAGAAACAAGGGGTTTCTTATAATTTAAACTCACTCTTCTAAAAGACCAATGCCACCTAGAGGTACTTGGGAGAGTACTCTTCATTATCCAATCATTACTATATATAATACAAACCTTTATAATCCATTTCCAATAATATCTTCCATATTGGGTCACTATGAGGGTTTTAGATAGTTTCTATTCTTAACATTTATTCATAAAGCTCTACCCCTAAAAGTAACTCTTAATGATTAAAAAACATTATTAGGACCATTTTAAATCTCTATAAAATATCTAAAATTCCCATGCAATAGTCACACATGCCAACAATCATGATAAAATCCTTCTAGGGTCTTCATCTCTTCATTCTTCACACTCAAGAGACCTTCAAACTCATTTTCATGATTTCTCCTTCAACTCAAGACTTGAAAATTCATGATAAATCTTTAAACAACCTATTATACCTATGAAAATATCACATGATATATATCATCTTGGAAACTAAACTTGACCCTCATTAGGTCACACTAGGTCTCTTTACACACTAGGCTTATACCTATAAGCCATACTTAGACTTTGAACACACCTAGAAACCTCTTGAACTTATCTCATAACATCCTAATAATGTCATAAAACCTCATACCATACTCAAACACTACCAAACTTCTTCCTAAAATCCTTAGACTACTTACCTAAAACATTATACTAAGTGTTGGCTAGATATTTTGTAGGCTATCAAAAATACCTAGGCAATCATGGGATTAGATCCCCTTCATTTAATGGTGAAGCTCCTATATTTTTTATGTCTATCTACTTATAAATAATCATAACTTTTAGTTATTCACAGGATATACAAATTATGCACACGTTATCTTATCTTAGGGTATTACTTTAATCACAAAGTTCATGAACCATAACAAAGTGATTTTATAGAAAGTAAGTAGTTGTTTCAGAGAATGTGTAAAGAAGTTAGGAGAAATATAGAATGAAATGACAAGAATATGTGAGAATAAGTTTTAATTCACAATTATTTTCAAAAATCTTATTGTATCCATACAATTAAGTAAACATTCAAGAGGTGATAATCCCTTCAGTAAATGATTAAGAAAAATTGAATTCATATTTAGATTTAAAGATAATGCAAAGTTTACCATTTTAATCCTCATAGAATGCACCAAATGATCTCTTAGATGCAAAATTTCATATAAATCAAATTTCATCTTATTCACTCTGAACCAATTTCATATAAAAACATTTACAAATCTAAACACAAAGTTTTAGATTGCTTAAATTTTATTGCACTTCAATTACAATTAATTTCTAAAAATTACTATCCTTTGGCACATAGGCCTTCACTGTTACTTATATTTTTATAGATGTCAAAATCAATTAGGAGAAAACTCATTGAATTCATATGTGATATGCTAAAAATTGAAAAGCATTGAGTGGTATCTTCCTATAATTTCTCTTGTGTAGCATGTAACAACCAATGACATGTAGCACTTCTCAGTTTCACTATTTGAGTAAAGAACAATCTCTTTGCATGTTGCATAGAGATCACTCAAGTAATTTGTTTTTACAAAATGACTTCAAGTAATGGCATCTAGCCTAATTAATTAAGTATTACACTTTATGAAGTAACTTACTTTTACAATAAATTTCACTAAATGACATTACTTACAAAGTAATTACTTCAACACATTACTTGAGATATCAGAAGAAATTAGAAGAAGAAAGAAGAAAATAAAAGAAATTTTTGAGAAGATAAGGAATAAAAATCACTCCAGTTCATGAACTTCATATTTTCACTTTTCCCTGTACTTGATATGCTAGGAAATCATGAACTAAATGGCTATATTGTCTAATTTGACAATTGATTGCCTTTCTATTTCATATCTAAGTAGTTCCATTTACAACTTTTTATTAAGCTTTCACCTTCTCAAGTCTAGTTTCTAACATCTTGACCTCTTATTGACTTTTGATCAAATCCTTTATAGATCTTGATATGAAAGGAGTTGTGGCCTTTCCAATTAACTACTTGAATTGCTAATGTAACTATTTAGGTGTCCTTGGCATTTTCTTAAAAAAACAATTGTGAGATAGAAGACACAATCATATAGATCTACATTCACATTGAAAGTATATTCTTCTAATGTCTTCATTTGTTCAAGCAATACCCCAAGAATACTCATACAAAAGGATATAATATGTTCCTCTTGTTTTGCCTTTTTTATTGATCCTTTTGGAATAATTTGTTCTTCAATCAAAACCTTCTCACTTAAATAATTTATTCACTAAAGTATTTCTTATTGCAATTAAAAATTTTCATTCTAATTCTCAATCTCCTTCATCACTATTTTTATCTATGCCAATTTATTTTCGATATTAGCTAGAGTACTTGGGACTTTAGGAAACCATTTCTATGCATTTTGCAATATTTTCACTATCCATTCATCAAATGCACTCTTGGGCTTCTTACATGGAGTTTTAAACACTTTTTTGAGAGTTTTAAACATTTTCACTATCCATTCATTAAGCCATTTTATCACTCTTGGACTTCTTACCTTACGATTAAGACTTGACAAAAGATATAAGTCCATCTCTTCCAAGTTAATTTCTTCTTTAGACTCAAGAGTTGTCTACAATGCCAACTATGAAAAGAAATCTATACTAGTTGAAGTGGTAAAATGTATTACTATTTTTTTTTTAATTAGTTATAATCACTAACTCCTGAGAAGGAACTTCTGCATCTAAAACATCTTAAACTACATTGGAAATTGATTACTCATCTTTTTATTTTACTTATCTTCCTCTACCTTTGTTTATTTTTTTGGTTATTTCTCAGCCTCTTTATCTTTTTCCATCTCTTTTTATACCTATTTATCTTTTTATAATTCTTTCTCTACAACTTTCTCTTTTTCTTTATCCTCAGTTTTGACTGTTACTTATTGCTGAGATACTTCTTGGGATGCAGTCACTTCTCTAACAATAACCTACTCTAGCTCTTTTTGGATGTGAACAAAATGAATAGTGGGATGATCCTTAGAAGGAGGTGGATAAGGATTAGTAGGTGGAGTGGGTGAAGGTGGAGGAGGAGGAATATTAGTCTCCTTTTTAATTGGTTGTTAAGGGGATTTGAAGATTAAAGACTTTTGGGATGGCATTAGTATGGATGGATCTACATTTTTTATTATTGGATGTATGCTTTTCATTGGTAATGAAGATGTGATGGGTGTGGTATAAATAGGAGTGGTATAAGTAGGAGTGGTTGTGAACGAGACCAAAGGAGATGTAGGTGTAACTGGGTGGACTAGTTCTTTTTTTCACCAACGAGTATGTATCATCATCATTCTTATTTAATTTCAACTTTTTATTTGGATCTTAGATACTTTCTCCTTGAACTAATTTCCTCTTGTGACTAACTTGACCCATTTACATCATTATTGGCTCCTTCATACAAAATCCCTTACCAAGACACCATGATGAAGTCATAGTGAGAACAAATCAATCTCTCTTAGCAATAGTCTTGAATTGATTCATTTTGAAGTCAATCTATCAAACTGGAGCATTATCCCCTCCCATTTCATGATAAGAATCATGAATCACTTGTATGTTATCTTCCATATCTTCTAGAATTATAGACAAATTAAAAGAGAAGATTTTCTCAATAGTCATCTTGTTGTTGTCTCTTCTTCTCACTTCAAACTCATCTTTACAATCAATCCAAAAGTCTTTGACTATAATAATATTCATATAATCAATAAAAACTATGTTTGGAGTTATACCTCTACCATCAAAATTTTCTCTAACTTCAAAATGTGATTGATTGTAGTTGTGATACATTTCTATTTATACATTCTTTGCCTTATAAATACCTGCATAGTGGTAGTGTCCAATAACGATATAGAACCCAATAGAGGAATGACGAACCTTTTACTATAGGTAATATAATTATACCAATTTCCTACACAACTCCTTAAGAATCCATTTGTTAGTAGGGTACATCGACAACTTGACTAGTGTTCTTGTGAAACCACCAACTTTAATATATGTAAAATTCAAGATTTAAATGAAAATGCATCCAAAATGGGAAACTACCTCCCAAGATACATCTAATACTCTTTTGGACTTAAATGAAACATTCAATTTACATATAATTTCATAAAAGAATCCATCATTTACCCTCTTGTAGTGATTGAAGTATTCAAATAGAGTTAACTGAGGGTAATATTCATATATAGGCTTTATTGCCAACATCCCTTTTATGGTTAGCCTATAAAATGCTCCACTTGATGCTACTACATATACTAGATATGAAGTCATCTTAAAGTCAAGAGTCTTTAGTATATTACTTAACTACTAGTCAATTTTATCCATTATCACTCGGGACCATTCAATCATAACAGAACTTATGTTAACATCAATAGCCCTAATGTATGCATACATGTAGGTGGAAAAGAACTTGGCATTATTCTTCCCATTAATTATACATAATAATTGAGTTATATCATCCACTTATTGAACCAAATCAGATCTTAATATTTTCTTTGGAAATCATGAAGGCTACTTTGCTTTCTTAAGATAATTTGTAATCATTATCTTGATGCAATCTAATGTCTTATTCTCCTATTGGCTTTTATCTTTCTCCATTGATACATAAATAAATTTAGATCTTGATGGGATATTCAAATAGTAGTCAAAATATTGAACATCTAACCTTATCACCACATTTCCAATAGTATATTTTACTATCTTAGTAAGAGAATCATAGTACTTAGCGTACTCTAGGATAAACTTAAGAAGTTGTGCAGAACTTGGGAATGCTATAGCTTGCAAAATCCCACTATTAGTCATTGATTGCATGAGTTGTGTATTGATTATGGATTTTGACTTTTATAATAGTTCAGTTATGAAAATTAATGTTAACATCACTTATCTTAGACAACTTTGAAGAAACACATGACTCGATGGGATATCCTTTGTATTCATACTTCATTTTTGCCTCCTTTGACTTCTAAAATATTTTTCCCTCGGTCTTCCCTCTCTTAATCATCCTTTGAACTTCTTCAAGTGATAACTCAAGAACTTATTCAATTAGAGTTAATGCTTCTTCTACTCTAGTTACTTATTCTTCTGATCCTAACATTTTTTGTGATTAATAGTGGGAAGGCTTGGTGAGTGCTCTTAAAAACTCAGTAATTACTCATATTGATTTAGAAAAGGTTGAAAAAATTATTCAATTTATTGTTTGAAGTAACAATCTTAACCAAACTTTATGTTATAAGGAGCTTCCAGTAGTAAAAATCTTTGAAAACTCTAGAAAACTCATGATAAGTAACAAGGTGTTATAACTCTGAAAAGGTCTTAAAATTCTACAAGTCTTAAATCTTAGAAACTCCAAGTGAGTAACAAGAATTTACAACTATGGGTTTATTTTAGTAAGTCACTCACATTTCTATGGTCAAGTTACTTGGGTTGGAAAACTCGATGAAGTAGAAGTAGTGAGTAATATAAACCCCATGCAAGTAATTAATTATTGAAAATTTGAGTAGCAATGCTCTTGAGAACATTAGGTTTATAGGGATGATTTACTTGGGTTTGGGACTCTAAGAATCAAGTAGTCATTAAATGTATATATGTAGTCATATAAAATGTGAAAATTGGTATCTTGAGTGTGGCTTATGACACCCAACCCATAGGTCCCTTTTCCATGCTCTCATGACCCTTATAAACACCTTTTTTCTTACTTTTAGCCATCTGTATACATCTAGGATATGATTCCACCTTTTCCAAGATACATTTCATATGATAATTCTATCCCCTTAGGTCCCATATATTTAGGAAAATAAAACCTAACTTGGACTATAGCACCAGACCCTAGGATGCCCATTTCAAGTGCTCCTATCCAATTACATTTTTAACTCCAATGATTACTTCCTTTCAGTTCTTATCCATCTTCTTTTCAGCCTAACATGACTAAATTTAACCCATGACCAATACATCTCTATAAAAACCCATTCAAAGTTAATTTATAAGGGGTTGGAAAATATTACAAAAGTAAGCAAGAATACAAGCAAGACTATTGATGAAAACTTCTCTATTCTCTATATACAACCATTTAATATAGCTACAAGTACATACAAATCCCCACACCAATCCATATCCATCTCAAACAAAAAAACTTTATCATTTTTGAATCTTCATAACACTATTTCACAAAGCACATCAAGTGGGAGAACTACATATGGCTTGATCCCTCTTTTGAGTATTGGTATATAGGTAGCCTACCCACACAAGGGGTGTGGATACATGTTTAATACATATTAAAAAAAATACACCCCCCCCTTTTTCTCAAGATTTATCAAATCATAATGGAGTCTAGGGTTTGAAAACTAAATCATCTCTACAAGGAGTTTCATAGACATCCAACATCCAAAATTTTATAGGCAGGCTCATACAGAGACATAGATAAAACCTAGAAAGCTCAGGCCTCCAAAACAATAGTGGTAGAAGAATACTATAGTGCCATACCCCATGGTGTCCTATTTTAGTTATCCTATCCTTTCATAAAATAAATTTCAAATCTTGATTCATGACATGATCATAGTCATGTACAATAGATTCTAGACCCTGTCTCAGACATCTCAGTCTAGTTTAAGCTAAGTTACATTTTGCTTCACTTATTAATACTTTTAGAAAGGTTTAAACTAAAATTAAATTATAAAAATTAGTATATTAATTATTCCAATATTATTTATTAATTTAATTAACTCATAACCCTAACTAAACTAGTAATAAGACTCCACTATTCTCAAAATAGTTAAATCATTTGGTAAACTTGACTTACTTGATTTACACATAAAAATCTTAGAAACCTTAGGTTAAATTCCTTTCTAATTTTTATGGTAATTTTATAATTTTTTACATTCATATTTAAATAAAAAATTATCTCTAAATTTTAAAATTCCATAGTAATTTAAAAAAAAAATCTTCCAAACCCTAGTTGCATACAATAGGTCCTATCAAATTAACAATTTTCCAATAAATTTCTAATTTTTTACCTGCATATTTAAATAATAAATTCAATTTAAACTTTAAAATTCCATTATAATTTAAAAAGTATATTTTCTTCCAAAAACCCTAGTTTCATACATTAGGTCATTTCAAATCAAGAATTTTTTAATAATTTTATGATTTTTTACCCACATATTTAAATCATAAATACACCTTAATTTTTTAAAATTCCATAGTGATTTTAAAATAAATCATTTTAAAAACCCTAGTTTCATATAATAGGTCCCATTACTTTTTAACTATCAACTTAAATGCTTGTGAGCTTCGTATCATTTTATGCATATTCCAATCCACTATTTAGATTACATTTGTTTAATCTTTTCTTCAACTGTTTAAGTTGTTTTCCTTATACCACTTAAGCTCCTTGCATCTCTTCCTTTGAGATGAAGTACAGGACTTAGTGGAAAACCTCCTAAACTCACCCATATTCCTTCAACCTGACCATATACCATGGATAAATAACTAGCTCAAGTTCCTATTATAGATCCTACACATCCTGATTACACCAATTTCCAAGAGGATAATTTTTTATAATGAGAAGTATGATAATAAAAATGATGATAAAAATACTGATGTTCATGACCCACTACATCAAACTCTTGATCTAATTCTGCCTATTATTGACAATGAAGTTATCCTCAACAAATAATTGATCCTATAAATTTTTTGAGAAAGACTCAGCGAATAGCCCCAAGATCATACTCTTATCTTAAAATTTATCATGAAAATGAAAAAAGTTAAGAAAATTGAGTCTTCTCAAACCATAGAGAAACCAATTACACATGACACTATAGGGGAAACTATGTCTCAATAACCCCCTATAATAGCCCAACCTTCTTTTGAGTCACCACCAACTGTAGCTAGTATATCTTTGTCTCCTGATGTGGCAGCGCTTATGTAAGAGATAAAATATCTTCAATCTAAGGTGTTACATCTTAAGAAAAGTGCTTCTATACCTATGAATACCTTAAATTATTTTTCTCTACTACATACACCATTGGCATGCCATATTGCTCTAACACCCTTGCGACAAGGTTTTGTTCAACCCAAGCTCATTCTATATGATGGCAAGGGTGATCCAGAGACACATTTGAGATATTTTCATGTAAAATGTTTGGAATATGTGCCAAATGACTAACTACTAACCAATATATTTCCATGAAGTCTAAAGGATTATGATTTATAATGGTTCTATAGTCTACAAAATCAACTAGTCAATGCATTCAATCCTTTAGCTAACATGTTCCTAGCTCATTTTAGCATTAACATTGGTGATAAGGTTTCCTATTCTTAGATTGCACAACAGAAACAAAGGTCAAATGATCATATAATAGATTATGTTCTTAGATATAATACCATCTTGGCTAAGATGACTAGCCCCATGGCTAATCAAGAGTTACAAGATCTCTTCAAATAGAGTCTTATATCATCTTTGCATGAGTCAATAATGTTAAAAATATTCTCTTCCTTCACTAAGTTATCTCATACATTAAAAGAAAGGGAAGTCAAATTAATTTCAATGGGCAAACTCAAGTACACAAGTATATCAAAAAAATAAACAAGAGTAATAACAAAGTCCCATAAAAAGTAAAGGTCAATGTTAACAAGAATCAAAATCAACCTATAGTCAATGTGGCTTCAGAACCCCCTTAATGAGTGGTTTTATTAGCACTTCTTTGGTGAAATTTTACCAATCTACTAGTATCTCTAGCCAGAGTCTTACAAAAATTATTAGAATGTAATATCATATCTCTCTCCTATTCAAAAAGTTGATCCAATAAAGCCTCCTCCATGGAGATATGATCAGACTTAATTTTGTGATTTTTAAAAGGCACCAAGACACATAATAAATAGATGCATTAGTTTGAAACACAAGATACATGATTTGATAGATGGTAACTTATTGATCTTGGCACTCTAGTTGAGCCTCCTCAGGTAAAGCAAACCCAATATAAAGCTTTAAAAATATTTTTAGATCCTTTCCCATAATATTCTAAATAATAGACAAAGGATTCATCAAGTTTTCACCATACATATCATGCACATCCTCCACCAACTACATATTAGGAACCTTCAGTTGAGCTACACCCTTAAAACAACATGATTGATATATATAATTCTATATTTTTATCTAGACCTTTCATCTCCTTCTCAAAGTAGGAGATAGTTGAGGATGATTCCGATTATCATGCACTCTTTATCAGATCTTGCATTCATAATCATCATATTCATAGTGTTCTCATAAATAATGGATCTAGTGTGAACATGTGCACTATGACATTATTTTAGTATTTAGGATATTCAGAGTATGATATTACCCCAAAGTACATAGTTATCAGTAGATTTAGTGGGCACATATAGAGTTTATTGGCTTAGATTGTACTTCCTCTATAGATTAGTCTAACACATATGGCTACACCATTTAATATTGTTCCCAGTGTAGGAGTTTTTGATATTTTACTTGGTTGACCATGGATTTAGAAATTTTGAGTAGTACCTTCTATAGTTTATAGATGCATAAAATTCATTCACACTAATCAGGTTGTTATAGTTAGTGGATTTCTATATGAGTTATCACTCCCCACTTCAGAGCTATCTACTACTTTGTAGTTACCAGTTTTAGTTCTACCACCAGTTTCAATTTCTTTGCTAGTTTTAGTTCTTCCTCTAGTTTAGATTCAAACACAATCAAGGCCTCTATCACCAACACAGAGAGTTCATAAATTTACATAGATTTTTCTTTAGAGAACCACAATTTTATAATTCTAGATAGCTTTTAGCTCTAGTGTTCACACCCAAGGTAGTATCATTGAGATCTCATGCATCTACACATATAAAATATGTCCATAGAGCTTCTCCTACCACTAGATGGGTCCTCAAGTACTCGATAGTTTCATCCACTTCTTAGAGTTACAAGGGGACCCCACATTTAGTTTACACTACAAATATTTTACATCATTTATAATATACATATCTTTCATAGCCATAGTCTCAGCCCTTCCATCATGCTTCATAATAATTCATGATCCTACCCCTTGATACAAGACACCATGATAGGGAGTCTCTCAAGAGAGTCATTTGTTAGAATTATTCTTTCCAAGATTACTTTTACATATATTCTTTTCAAATTCTTGTACATAGTCTCTTCATGATTGATTTTACATAGCTTACTTCAAAAATACAAAACATTCAAATAGTTCAAAAATACCCAAAATAATACAAAATATCAAAATCTAAAAACATTCAAATAATTCAAAAAGATTTTAATTATATGCATTCTCCATGATTTACATTTTTACTACCATGTTAGACATTCATTTTTTGTTCTATGTTATTTTTTGTTGATCTATCTACATTACAATGCTTCACTTGATCTTACTTGAGTGTGTGTAGTGACATCCAGATCCTTGATTGCTTCAGTCTATCGATTGAGGGGGCATCTTACTTCTACATTAGAGACATAAATTGATATATTTACCCATTGAGGGCATATTCTACATGAAAAAACCATCTAGGTTATGTCATTCCTACACCACACACTCTACTCATCATGTTGATTTGCATTACTTACTAGCTTACACATATTACTCTATAAAAATTCACTAGTATATAAAAAGCATGTATTTCTTACCATATACCTAGTCTTGTACTCCATATTTTGCATACTTTCACTTCTTTCTTTGATTAGTTAGATGTGAATGTATTTCCAACATTTACATGCTTTCCTTTTTACTTGATGTAGCTAGATGTGATTACATTTCTCAGTTCATGTTCCTATGTCTTGTGTGTGCCTTAGGAGATTTGTCAATTTCTTTGCATATACACTTCTATGTGCTTGTGGCCCTCATGCAAACATTTCTTGTTTCCAATTATGTGTATATGTGGCATTTAGACATGCCTTGTATGTTTGCTTTCTATTTGGAGTGACATGTGCCCATGTCCCTTGTTTATTTGGCCACTATTGTATAATTCTTGCCTTGTGTGCTTGTTCTTTGATTTATTTTCAATTATTTGCAATGCCATGATACACATCATGAATTATCTTTATTTCTTAGATACCATGATATACATCATGCTATATCCCTCCTTGACAACTAAAAACTAATAATACTTCTAGTTACAGTTTTTTATATTACACATGTTATTACATTTGTATATCTATCTAGGCATACCCCTATCGATCTAATAATCTCCATTACAAACCATGTTATATCTTGAGATATATTTTCAATTATCATTGCTATATCATGTATTTTATAGCATAACACACTTGTTGGTATCTTTATTCTGAAGGCAATCATTACAATTTCTTCATTCCTACCCTCAAAATAGGGGAAATAAATAGAGGTTTTTGTCATAGGGAGTAGAGATCCTCTATTCAAAAAATTAGCTTTCAGAACATTAAAAATAATATCTAGACTTCAAACTAGGTAGAATAGACTAGGAAGATAGTGACAATTATAGAATAGTTTTCAAAATAAGCATAGGACAAGAGCACCATGATTAGACTACAATGTAGGACAACATGGTGTCCAATTTTTGTGCTCCTATCCAAACAACAAAAAACTAGATTTTCCAAGAAACAAGCAAAAAGGTAAGCTTACGTATAGTTTATAGAGATAGTTTAATTCAAAATCAGTAATTTTAATATAATTTTTCTCATAGAATCTAGATATAGGGGTCAACATGCACAAAATGATGGATCTCACTTCCAATATTATATTAGGTAGTTGATATAAATTTTAGATCAAAATCCATGTTTTAGACACTAGTGATTGGAGGTAATGTGTGTGGCACATTTGAATTTTTTTTAGTTTAGTATATTACCTATCTATTCTTAGTATTTGTGTGTTTTATTACATCTTCAGGTGATTACCATCATTTTTGAGTGGCTTTCACATAAGCCTATTACCTAGTTTCATAGTGGATTTCATACAAGACTAATCTTTACCTTTTTTAAATGGCCAAGAGTGGCTTAGTTTTCATCACACATTCAACTATCCATGCTACATTTTCATATTACAAAAAATTCATGGGATTTAAGATCCATCTCATATAACAATCAGTATCAGTTCATAGCTTCACTTCATGAGGCAATGATGGATCCAAAAGAATATATAGCCTTTATATTATTGAGCTACCTACTCAAAGGGATTAGACACACATTTTAGACATTGATTAACACACACATGATCACATAGCTTCACTTAGTGGGTGATAATGGAGCCAAATGGATATCCTTTATGTTCTTGAGCCACTCTCAAAGAATTGAGCACTCGACTCCATTTAAAATATTACTCTTGGTACAACACATACCTAATATTACCCAACATCATCCATCATTAATAAATATCACAATAGGGTTTGTATTGGTTCATATACCCAGTGATGTGTATTCATTCCTTTCTCTTCCTCTCTCTCTTACCTAGCTTTCTATGTTCTTATTTTAGATATAGAATATCTAGTAAGAACTGATCTACTCTTTGTCTTCTCTTGTAGATTTAAACTTCAAAACCTACTTTCTCTATGCACACCCAACATCACACAACTTTATGAGCTTTAACCTTGTATATAATTTTAGGTACACTTTCTATTTTTCATTTATTTTAGTATTTTGTTTTTTTGCATCACTAGAAAAAATGGTGGAAAATGTAGTCACATAAAATGTGAAAATTGGTAGCTTAAGTGTGGCTTATGACACCCAATCCATTGTTCCCTCTTCATGATCTCATGACCTTATATACACCTTTTTATTACTCTTAGTCATCCATAAACTTTTGGGAGCTAATTCTAGCTTGGCTAGGCTACATTTCCTTTGATAATTCCATCTCCCTAAGTCTCGTACCTTCAGGACAATAGCACCCAACTTGGACTATAATGCCATACCCTAGGGTGTCCATTTATATCACTCTTATCCAATTACATTTTAAAATATAATGGTCACTTCTTTTTAGTTCCTATCCTTCTTCTTGTTGGCCTAATATGAATACATTTGACTCATGACCAATAGATCTCTATAAAATCCCATTCAAAGTTAATTTAAAAGGGGTTGGAAAATATTACAAAAGAAAGCAAGAATACAAGCAAGATCATTGAGGTAGACTTCCCTATTCTCTGTATATAGCCATCTAATATATCTACAAACACATCTAAATCCTCACATCAGTCCCTAACCACCTCAAGCACACCCATTTTAGTATTTTTAAATTTTCATAAGAATATTTCACAAAGCACATCAAGTGGGAGAACTACATATGGTTTATCCCTCTTTAAAGTATTGGTATGTAGGTATCATACCAACATAATAGGTATAGATACATGTTCAGTGTATCTTACACACACTAACCCCACTTCTTTTTCAAGATTGATCAAAGCATAATGGAGTCTAGGGTTTGAAGACTAAATTACCTCTACAAGGTGTTTCATTGACATATAGCATCCATAATTTTATAAGTAGGCTCACATAGAGACAATGGACAAAACCCAAAAATCTCAAGCCTCCAAAATAATAGTGGTAAAAGAGGACTATAGCATCAAACCCCACAGTGTCCTATTTTGGTGATCCTATCCTTTCATGAAATGAAGGTTAGATCCTAATTCATGACACTATCACAATCCTACATAATTAGTTCTAGACCCTATCTCAGCTGTCTCAATCTACTTTAAGTTAAGTTACATTTCTCCTCACTTATTACTATTTTTAGATACTTTTAAATTACAATTAAATTATAAAAAATCATTATCTTAATTATTATAATATTATTTACTAATTTAATTAAATCAGACCCTTAACTAAATTAGGAATAAGAATCTAATATTCCCAAAATAGTTAAAACATTAGGCAATATGATATAGGTCAAAGGCTAGGGAATTTATATAAAAATTCAGTGTTTTGGGGATTTTTCTTAGGGATTTCTGATGCAAAATGTCTCTAAATAATTTAAATTTTTTAACATCTATATATGTAAATAAAGACAAACAATTTTTAAGAAAAATAAGAAATAATAGAGAACTTTGAAAGCCATAAATAAAAACTTACCAAAAGAAAAAATGAGACAAACACCCAAAATATAAACATGAAAGTAAGGGGGAAATAATCTTCATCCCTTGACTATAAATGGGTTGTGAAGGTTTTGCCCAAAAATTACTCCCAAAGATCAAAAAATGTCATTCAAGATTCGCAGGGGTAACATATAGGTCAAACAACTTAAAATCTAGGTAAGAAATAAGGTGGATTTTTTAATTATTTATATTAACCTATGCATTAATGACAACTAAATGGCATGTGGGAAGGAATCCATGCAATAATTTTGATAGTTTTTAGGTTTCATGAACTACTTTTCTTGAGTTGGTCTATGAAGTCAAATAAATTTGAAATCCCAATTTGGTCTAGGATAATGAAGACTTTAGACTTATAAACCATAACTACTTTTACTTATGAATTTGAGTAAGTGAAGTAACTTCAAAAACCTGATTTTTTTTAATATTGCTTTAAGGGTTTACAAAACTATTTTTCTTAGCTTTCACTAGAAGCAAAGTCATTACTTAATTATAGTTTGATCTAGATGGTGTAATTCAGTTTTATTGAGACAACTTACTTCAAAGGACATAAGTAAAGTAATTTTGAGAATATGAATTGGCCTAGCAATAAGTCCCAACACTTATCTTTTTCAATCTCTTGGAAATATGAACAAAATAAGTTTTATGAGGATGATCTAGGCAAACATTTTTAAACCTTCTAGAGCAATTTAAAATAATTGGGAATGAAATCAATCATAAGTGAAAACTACTAAAGGCTAAGTCTTATTTAGGGACTAAGTTTTACCAAGGAAAATTAACTCACAAAACACAAAAGAAAAAAAAATTAATAATGGTAATTGATCCAAAACTCAAAAGCTTTGGTTGAAAAATAATTCACAAATAAGAACAACACAATTCAAATAATGCTATCTCTAAAAAGATATGTTTTATTTATCAAAATTGCAGACCCAAACATATGCTTATCTCTGAGAAGAGATGTCTGATTTCCCTTTTGGGTTAAATCTTCATTTATACATGTTTTAAAGGTGTGGGAAGGATGTGGAAGGTCACCAATCTCGAGGGAGATGAATTGGTTCTACTTCCATGATTTACAACAATACAGAATTTGAGGAATTACTATTTTTAGAAACTTACCATTTTTAGACTGGACTAATAAAATTGAAATTTTTGACACTTTAGTTGGGTTTTATGGGGTCAAACTTCATTGAGAAAATCTCCATGCCATCTCATGACGTTCCCCTCATTATTAGCTTTCCAACGGTTCAAACGGTGAGTCAATTGGAGCTACAGTGCAAAAGTTATGGCTCCCAGAAGTTTCGCCATCAAATGGGGTGGACCCACCACTCGAATTATCATCTGAATTATTGTCTAGATCATTCCTCCCTCCTTGAGAATCAATGGTCCCCATTTCATCAAGATTTTTCATCAAGTGTGGTAGTTTTACTTTGATTTGATTCCCGTTGCATACTTGATTGTTCACCATTTCTGTTTGACCATCAGTCTGTGGATGGAAGGTTGTGAACTTCTTCAGCTCAATATCTATTTACTTTTGTTGTTGTGTTGTTTGTGTAGTCAGGGCTGTAACATCAGCCCTTTTGGATTCCTGTGGCTTGACCACCATGAGAACAAATTTCTTGGCACTAATTAGAGAGATAGATGTAGAAAGTGGTACTTCTAGTACCCTATAGCACCATGTCCAAGAGTGAGAGTGATCCTTCTAATTCTTTTTCAAAATGGTAACTGATCCAAAAAAAAACTATTATTATATTTCAACCAATCTTGTCTATTGGGTATGAAGGCATGTAAAAACTCAATCATAAAAAACTACAAAACAAACAAAGAAAAAAAGGAAAATAGTTATACAAAAGAAAAATTGAGGACTTATTTATATACATATAGGTGTTACCCTATTCCTCAATTCTTGTAAAGCTTCAAGTGTTTCCCATTATAAGGTAGCAATAGTTCAATTACATCCTGATAAGATAGGATGAAGTTAATTTTTCCATTAATCTTCTTGATTGTGAAAGGCCATTTCAATAGTAAATAAAATTTACCATACATCCCTTTTGATTCATGTTGCTTATCCCACATCATGACCAGGTCACCAACTTCGAACTTTCTTTCTTTAGCCATTTTGTAAAAAATCTTCTTTACTTTCATTTGATGATCAACTAAATGGTCAGTAACTTGAGCATGTACTTCTTGCAGTTTAGATAAAAACATAGTTCTCTTATCTAGTAAATCTTGATAAGTTGCACCCTCAATGGCCTTAGACAGCTGTAAAGCATGTAACTCTATTATGATGGGTATTTAAACATTTGTTCCATACAACAACTAAAATGGTGACATGCTAAAGGATTTTTTTGGAGTAATTCTATTAGCCCACAATGCATCAAATAAATTCTTTTGTCAACTATATTGATTATCATCCATCATCTTGTGAATTATTATCATCAAGTTCTTGTTACTTGATTTAGCTTGACCATTCCATTGAGGATAGTAATTTGAAAGATGAACTAATTATATTTCATTTAAGTAACAAAAAAGAGTTAGTTCATATGAAAAAAAATTAGTTGAATTTTTTGTTTCTATCTTGTGAGGAACACCAAACCTCACTACAATGTTTTTCTTGATAAAATCACATACAAATTCAAAAGTGGCATGCTTGATAGGAATGGATTCTACCCACTTGCTAAAGTAATCAATGGATTTTAATACATAACAATGGATAACACTTGAGGGGGGATTCAACATACCAATAAAATATATGCCCCACTAGTATAATGGCTCATTAATTATGACACATTTTAAAGGCAATGCTAGCAACTTTGGACATCCTAGAAAATGCTGACATACTTGACATTTAGAAACCCTGTCCAACGTATCCTAGGAAAGAGTGGGCCAATAGTACCTTGCTCATAGGATTTTATGTGTGTTAACTCATGCTAAAAATTGACCTCCACATGCTCTATCATGGAACTATTCTATAAGTCTTTTTTATTTTTCTTTGTCCACACAATGAAGGAAAACACCATCAATTCCTCTTTTATACAAACCATTATCCCAAAGGAAATAATCCTTTGACTTTAGCTTGATGGTCTATCTTTCCTTACATGTAAGATGAGTTGGGAATTCTCCATAAGTTAGGAAGAAATAAATTTTATTGTATCATTCATCAATAATAACAACAAAAAGAACCATGGGTAAATATTCATTTGATTCATCTTAAAGAAAAGATGCCATTATATTCATATCATCTAGTATAATTTATATCATTAGTTAGCACAAGCCTCTTCCTCTTACTAGCTTTGTTGGTTTGATGTCAAAATTAAAATCTTGAACTTTGGCTACCCAGGTGCCTCTTATCAATCCTAGCTCTTTTTACATTAGAATATATTTCACTACAATGTCACGTACATAAACTGTACTATGTGAAGACAAAATTTAATACCTAAAGGCTTTGTATTATTTTACTATAAAAAAGGCATGTTTTTCCATTGTTTATATTTTATCTCATAAATTTTCAATGGATAACTCATAAAGGCTATGGGAGATTCAATATCTTCATCATTATTTTGTATAAGTATGGCTGACATGGTATGATTAGATGAATAACAATATAAAATAAATTTCTTATTGAAATTTGGAGAAACCAACACTAGATCTTGAGATATGGCTACTTTAATCCTTTCAAATGCCAACTTACTTTCAACATTTTACTTGAAGTCTTTCTTCTTTTTCATCATGTCATAAATATGATGAGTCAACTTAGTAAAGTTAGGAATGAACCTTTTGAGGAAATTGACCTTACCAAAGAATGAATGTACTCCCTTCTTGGATGTGGTCATAGGTAAACTTTGAATGGCTTTCACCCTTTATAGATTAATATTTATTCCTTCCTTTGAGATAATGTGACCAAGAAGCTTCCCTTTAGTTATGATAGATATTTATTTTTTGGGATTCAAAGAAATCCCATGTTTCATGTACTAGATGAGTAGCTCTTCTAAAGCAGCCAAGTGATTACCTCTTTTCCTGAATAAGACTATCAAATCATCAAGATACATAAATATACTCTTGTTTTTTAGATGTGTAAAATCTAGATCCATCTCTCATTAAAAAATTTCTCCAACATTAACAAGCCCGAAGGGTATCTTTTGATATGCAAATGCCCCCCATGGTGTTGTGAAAGTTGTCTTGTATTAAACTTCTTCAACCACTTTTATTTGATTATACCATAGAAATCCATCTAAAATGGACATCTTTGAGCCTATAAATAATTTTAAGGTAAGATCCATAATTGGAAACTAATAGTTATTTTTCAATGAAGCTTGATTCAAATTATGGAAATCAACACACAAACATATTTCTTTATTCTTATTTCTTACTAGGATAATGTTAGCTAACCATTCTGAATGATGAATGGGATAAATGATTTTAGCATCAATTAGATTCTATATTTTAGTAAAAATATTACTTGAGATTATTGGATTATGATGGTGAAGCTTTTATCTAAAAGACTTAACTTTTAGTTGAAGTGGGATGTAGTGTTGTACTTCTTTTAGCTAAAAGGTTTTCAATTCTTTGTAGGACCAATGAAAAACATCCATGTATTTCCTAAGAATATTAATGAATTATTTTTTTTCCTTTTGAGAATTTTTTTTTCCAATGTTGACCATCTTGGGTTCTTCTTCAGTACCCAAGTTAACTTTTTGTACTTCTGAAGAAGAACTCTCACCATATTCTTAATTTTTCTTCAAAAACTAATCATGCTTATCAAAAATTTCTTCTAAATAAACTAACCCTTTAGGTATTTTATTTCCCTTTAATTTAATTACTTCTTTATTATCATCATGTTCAAGATTAGTGTTACCTTTTATTGTCTATTGTGGAAGTGAACTACTTATTTCAAAATAAGGCCAAGGGAATCAGCTACCTTAGTTGGTATGACATTATCAAAGACTCCATAATATAGGATACAATTGCTCAACTTGAACCCATTGATCAATAGGGATACATAAAATGACCCAATTCTTTAGGAAGTGAAAGTAGATGTGGGAGGAGTTATAGTATTATTTGGAAAGAAACTTGTTTGGGAGTAGGCAAGATACCTTTTGAAGCATTAGATGTATTCTTTGATCCTTCACTTTGAACATACTTAACTAGTCTAGTCAGTTGATCTAGATAGGATCTCAAGTATTTAGATTTTGATATTTAAATCTTGGTTTTCTTGATGTGGTCAATAATGTCAAAAGAAGGGATGGGAGTAGACAAAGCAGGACTAACTTTTTTTATTATGAGTGAATGGCTTATGAGGTTGGGAAGAAGAGGATGCTACATTTTTATCTTTTAGAGCAGGAGAAGTAGGGAAAGGACTACCTCTTTTGAGAATGCTAACGTCTAGCTTGGATTGTTCTTTATCTTTCCCTTGTTCTTTAAAATAACTTTCATCAACTTATTGAGTTTGTGATGTTATAAATATTACAAAGTAATGATTATGATCTTCTTCAAGCATTTCTTCATAATCATTTTTTGATTAATATTCAAGGTAGCCTATGTTGGATTTACCAGCAATATCTATAAAGTCATAGTCATCAACAAATCCTTAATCAAGATCAATATCCATAAGGTCTTCTTCATTCATTTCAATGTGGTTATTCGGAGCATCTTCAATTTCCATTCTTTATGGAGGTCATGTGATACGATCCTAATTATAGTTATTGAAATTATGTGCAGGTGCATTCCTAATAGGAGTAGTATGAGCACCTTGATCAATTTACCTTTTAACTTACAACAAGTCATTAGTAAGTTTATATAATAGGGGATCCATAGTAGTTTATAATATATTTTAAGTAGAAATGTTCACCTTAGAAGTTGTATTATTGATCTTCTCAACGATGATAAGGTCATCTTCAACCTCTATAGCAATATTTTGAGTTGTTGCTAAATCAACATGATGTGCTCTATGTAGCTAGTAGCTAACCTCTCATACTTGAACATTTATGAAAAAAACTTCTAGTTATCATTACTAGGTTGAGTATCCTAACTTATTTTGAATAGCATTCTGTTAAACTTAGCAATGAAATCCTACATGTGCTCATGTGGTTCTATTTTAAGCTGAGTTAATTAGATTAGCAATATGTGTGAGTCTTCAAAAGATTTAAATATTTTTTTCAAATTAATCATGCATAGTTTCCCAATTGGTCATGGTGTTAGGTGTCAAATGGTAAAACCATTCTACAGCTAAGTCATGCTAACTAAGACATCTTCATGTTCAATGCTAATCACTCCATAGGCTACAAAGAAGGAAACTAAATGCTCATATAGACTCCATTTTCCATCCCTTTTAAACTTAACAAAGTTATTTCGTAACCCCTTAGGAAAGTCATGGAGAAGAGGAGTTAAATTTAATGGACTAATCACTATCCCCAAGTAATAGGGACTTGTAACATTCTTATAGGAATATGGAATTGAGGATTAATAGGTTGGATTATCCCTGAATAATTGTTGTAGTTGATTCATAGGAGTTTACACTTGTCTCATAGGTGAGAGACTTTCTCTTCTCATTCTAGTTTGAGGAGGAAATCTAAAATTAAACCTTTCTTGTAATTGAAATAAGTTAACCATTTGGCCTTGAGCTCTTCTTGCTCTGGTGAAAGGTTAATTTTCTAGATTGAAATTCCTATACTTTTCTAAGGATTTATTTAGATTACATTAGATTTATAAGCAAAGACTCAAGAAGTAATTACTTAATATGAAATTACTTAAAAAAAAGTATTTACTTTACATGCAGTGACTTGAGATAAGTAAAGCTATTAATTTAATGGGTAAATCAACTCAAAACAAACAAAGTGATTGCTTGACATGCATATACTTCAAATCACAAGTATGACTAAAATTTTGCATGCAACTTCTTATATGGAAATTTAGAAAACATGTAATTTTGGAGAATTGAAAATTTACTTCATCTATCTTACCACAGAGTGGATAATCTAATTTTATCTCTGGTTAAGTTTGTGTTTCCACAGTGGAGTCACCAAAAACTATTGGCTAAATATTTTATAGGCTAGTAAAAGTACCTAGGTAGTCATGGGATTAAATCCCCTTTATTTAACAGTGAATATCATGTATATTTTATGTCTATCTACTTATAACTAATCACAACTTTTAGCTATTCATAGGATATAGAAATTATGCACAAGCGTTCTTATCTTGGGGTATTACTTTAATCACAAAGTTCATGAACCATAATAGATTGATTTTATAGCATGTAGCTATTTTAGAGAATATGTAAATAAGTTCTAATAAATATAGAATGATATGACTAGAATATGTGAGAAGAAAGAAGTTGTACTTCATAATAAATAGTTTCATAGAGCTTATTATATTCATACAAGTAAACAAACATTCAAGAGGTGATAATTCTTTTAGAAAATGAGTAAGAAAAACTTGAATTCATTTTTAGATTTAAATTTAACATAAATTTTATCATTTTAATCCTCATAGAATGCACCAAATGATCTCTTTAGACACAAAGTTACATAAAAATCAGCTTTCTTATTATTCACTTTGAACCAATTTCATACAAAAACATTCAAAAATATAAATGCAATGTTTTAGATTGCTTAAACTTTCTTTCACTTTAGTTACAATTGCTTTCCAAAAATTATCATCCTTTCACATATAGGCCTTCATTATTACTTATACTATTTTATATGCCAAAATAAATTAAGATACAACTCCCTGAATTCCATAGAGCTTATTATATTTGTACAAGTAAACAAACATTCATAGAGCTTATTATATTTGTACAAGTAAATAAACATTCAAGAGGTGATAATTCTTTCAGAAAATGAGTAAGAAAAACTTGAATTCATTTTTTTATTTAAATTTAACATAAATTTTATCATTTTAATCCTCATAGAATGCACCAAATGATCTCTTTAGATACAAAGTTACACAAAATTCAACTTTCTTATTATTCACTTTGAACCAATTTCATACAAAAACATTCAAAAATATAAATATAAAGTTTTAGATTGCTTAAACTTTCTTTCACTTTATTTACAATTGCTTTCCAAAAATTACCATCCTTTCACATATAGGCCTTCACTATTGCTTATACTATTTTAGATGCCAAAATAAATTAAGATACAACTCCCTGAATTCCCATGTGCTGCACTAAAAACTAACAACCATTGAGAGATGTCTTCATATAATTTCTCTTGTGTCATATGACAGTCAATGACATGTAGCACTTCTCAGTTTCACTATTTGAATAAAAAACAATCTCTTTGCATGCTATGTATAGCTCATTCAAGTAATTTGTTTTTACAAAATGACTTCAAGTAGTGGTGTTTGGTTTAGTTACTTAAGTCGTACACTTTATGAAATAACTTAATTTTAAAAGTAACTTCACTAAATGACATTAATTATAAAGTAATTACTTTAAAAAAATTACTTAAACATATTAATTGAAACATTAGAATAAATTAGAAGAGGAAAGAAGAAAATAAAAGAAATTTCTTAGAAGAGAAGCACAAAACAATCACTGTAATTCATGAACTTTAGATCTATACTTTTCCATGTGCTTGATATGTTGGGACATCATAATTGGATGGCTACACAATCTAATTTGGTAATTGATAGCCTTTTTGTTTCATATCTCAATAGTTCCCTTTATAGCTTTTTGTAATAATCTTTCACATTTTTAAGTTTGGGTTCTAGCCTCTTGACCTTTTGTTGACTTTTGATCAACTCTTTTATAGATTTTTCTATGAAAGGAATTATGGCCTTTTTAATTAATTGCTTTCAACTATTAATGTAACTATCTAGGTATCCTTGGCATTTTATTAGACCAAAAAATTTGTGAGATAGAAGATGCAATCCACTATATCCACTTTCACATTGTGAGCATCTTCTTCTAAAGTCTTCATTTCTTCAAGCATTACCCCAAAAATATGCATACTAAAGGATATAAGATGTTCTTCTTGTTTTTCATTATCTATTGATCCTTATGGAACAATATGTTCTTCAATCAAAACATTCTCACTTAAATAATTTATTCACTAAAGTCTTTCCTATTGCAATTTAAAGATTCCATTCTCATTCTTGATCTCCTTCATCACTATTTTTATCTGTGCCAATTTATTGTCAATATCAGCTAGAGTACCTAAAATCTCAAGAAACCATTGTTATGTGGTTTACAACATCTTCTCTATCCATTATTCAAATACCTTGCATTTGTCCCTAGTTTTTTCTACCTCAGTTATTATTTTTTGATTAAATGCACCTCCTAAAATTAATGATTGCTAAGAAGTAGATCTTGCCACCTTGGCAATTATTTCATGCAACTTAGTAATTTTTTCCTTCAACTTAGATTCATCATCTTTCTCTTCATTGACATTCTAGAAAAAGAGTATTGAACAGAGTCTACATGTCCTATTTCAATCCCTCTTTAGTGACTTATCTAAGGAATACCTTTGTAACTATTAAATCATTTTTAGTGACTTCACCTTTCTTCTTTCCCTTTGGAGGAATTGATATATCTATAAATTTCTATCCTGAAGGCTCAATTAATAGCTTTCAAGTCATTTTATCACTCTTAAGATTCTTACCCTTATGATTAAGACTTCTCAGAAGCTATACGTCTATCTCCTCTAACTTAATTTCTTATTTAGACTCAAGATTTGTTTACAATGCCAACCATAAAGAAATACATACCAGCTGAAGTGGTTAAATGTATTACTATTTATTTTTAATTATTTCTAATCACTAACTCATAAGAAGGAACTTATTGTGCATCCAAAACATCTTGAACTACATTGGAAACTGATTTCTCATCTTTTTATTTTTCCATCTATTTCTCTATCTTTGTGTTTCATGTAAATTTTAACTTAAGTTCTAAAGAAAGAGAAAAGAAACTAAATATGAGTATGGTTGAAAAACCTATTAATTTATGCACACATTAAATTAGAAGATTGTGAATAGCTCCTCTTTGGCTTGGGAAGAAGACTTGTAGATAAGAAATCACTAAAGAAAAATTATTTGTTAGATAGATAGTTGAGTGGATTGCCTAGCAATAGCTAGATCCTGAAGGTGAAGGCTTCCTTAGGGGATATTAATCCACACATTTTGAATAATTAAGTTAATAATACTAGAAATGAGGTACTTAAATCAATTAGAGAATATTAATAAAATTGAACACAAGAATGTTTGTTAACAAAATAGACTATAAATGATCAAATTAGTGATAAACTAATTAATACTAGTGCTAGGAGATCAAGGTATGCTTTAGAAAATATAAAAAGGGTTTGTGAGTGGTTAGAAACATAAAAAACTAGATTTGATTGGGTGTAGATGGGTAAAAATAGGTTTTTTGTTTTTTAGTGCCGTAAGTGACCATCGATGGTTGGGGTGATCATCAGCAATTATGCCTAACTATTAGTGGTTGGGGTCTGACCATCGATAGTTGACTATGTATTTTGGGGTTAGATCAATAGCTAAATAATAGGATACCATATATGAAATCTAGGAGTTGGGAAAGGGATAGGTTGATTGTGAAGTGGAATTAAATCATGTAAATATTGATAAACAAGTACATATCTTACCAACAGTTAGTTAGGTGAGTGGTTGAGCTAATTAGCCTATTCATGGAATCTGGCTTGATTCTAATAGAGTAAAAATACGTAGAAGCTTGGTTGAGAGGTGATGACAAGTCAACCCTTAATATGATGGATGATGCTTGATAATGTTGATGATGTTGACTGACATGATTGATTTGTAAAAGAAAACTCCTAAATGCCTAAGCTCTTGACAATTATTGTATATGGATTTAACCTCCCAGGTCTCTCTCTCTCTCTCTCTCTTATAGGCACAAGCAACAGGTGGAAGTCAAGGTTTAACTAGGCCATCTAAATATAATTTGTGCATGCAAAGTCTCACAACACAAATTAGACAAATTTATATTTAAAAATGTGTCAGTGGAGCTTGCATGCTCTTACCTAAAAGGTGGATCCTGATCATCTATGGTTAGGGGTTCCCAAAGTTACCTATCAATGGTCACCTTGACTGTTAAAGGCTAAGGTCCCCAAAAATAGAGTCCTAAATGTCAAGTTTATTTAGTTAGGTGAAACTAAGTGCAAATTGGTTAGTTTAGGCTTGATAAGTATAGGTTGGTCCCAAGGGAGTCCTAGGGGTATTTTGGCATGCGAAAGCATAGGTGTGTAGATTTTTGGTGTCTATATTTTACCCCTTTTTTATTATGTGACTTGCGTGAATGAGCTACAAAATAAAAATAGAGTATGGGTCAAAGGTCTGGTTGCCCCAAGAGTGGAAAGAGGTTTTTCCCCTCAAATCAAGAGTCAATAAGGTGAAATTGAAATGGGTATGGGTTTGATAAATGGTAGATGGTTTGTCATGAGGTGGTGATATGAGGTTAGGTATTTAAGATGTAAAATTACACACAAAATAAAACAAAAAGTGTGATAGCCAAGATCATGTAAAGACTATAATTACCAAGGTTGGTAAAAATAAGGGTAGGTTCTAACTAGAGACAACTGAAAAACATGACTGTCTATAGGTGTGGTAGCTGGGAACACTAATAAACATAATTCTTCTAAGTGATTTTTATGTTTATAGTGAGTATCCAAGGTAAGAAGTGCTCTTGTGGAAAACATGAATAGGTCATGTGTCACATGTATTAGAGGTAATAAGTGCTCTCAGTGAGACATAAGTGGGTCATTATGCATGAGGTGCTACAAAATGTAAAAGGGGTCAACATGGAAATGTTTTCACTATGATAAAAGGACCAAATAATAAGTGTCTCTAAATTACAAACTAAATGTGCTAAAATAGATCAATGATGAGGTGATGAGGTGATCGAGTTGGTGAGAAAAAGGCATCTCCAAAATAGGCAAGAGCCTAGTGCAGTTATGTTAGGATTTGGTAGGTTACAGGTAAAAAGTGGAATTAGGGGTTTAAAGGGTTTCTTGATCATTATGATTAGGGTCCCCAGAAGGTAATCATTGATGGTCACCTTGACTGTCGACAATCAGAGGAAACCATAAAAATCTAGGGGTAAAAGTAAAAAAAAAAGTCATTTTGTCATTGTTACTATTTCACTATGTTTAATCGAGCTCTAGTGACTTTGGCATTTTTTGAGGAAGGTATTTGTTGAGGTGGGTTTTGCTCATTGGCTAGAGGCATGTGGGTGATTACATGGGTCCAGGATGCAGGGAGCATGAGGACATGGCTAGGCACCTATTCATGGGCTTAGACCATAGAGGAGGTCATAGGAATGAGGTAGGGGTTGCATTTAAATTGGTAGTGTAGTTTTATTTTTCTATTTTGAATTTGCTTAGGTTGCTTAGGTGTGAAAATAGGTTATTTTGGCCTATATTCCCTAGGTAGGGTTTTTGGAGGTTTTGGTCATAAGATTATCAAATTTTAAAGGTGAGTAGGGTAATTGGGTAGCATGTTAGCTAGGTAGGGTTCTTAGGTTAGTGTATTTGAATTTTGTTTACTATTTTGGGCCTTCAGGTTTTGGTCATTTTGTCCATGGGATGCCCATAAGTGACTGTTGATGGTCAAGTTTGCCCATTGATGATTGATATCCTAGGAACTATGGGTCCCCAACCATCAGCATTTAACATGACTATCAGTAGTTAGTTAGGATAGGGAAGGGTTTTATAAAAGTGTTTAGGGCTTAAGTATAGTATTAAAGTTTAAATTTTAATGGTTAGGGTTAAGATAAAGGGATAAGATTGAATTTTGGTCTAATAGGTTGGGTACAATGGGTAAATGGGTTGTGGTTATGGTTAGGTTTAGATTAAGGGTAATGGTTTGAGAAGTCAACCTAGGTTTTTAGGGAGTAATGTAGCCAAGGTGATATAGGTTGGTAAAAGGGATAGAAGAATAGGTCAACTATAAAAAAGGTAGAGTAGATAGGCTTAGTAATAATAACTAAACTTACCATTTAGTTTGGTGTAGGATTAGGAATAGATCTAGATGCATGACTGTGTGCGACATATCTTTCTCATACTTCTTGAGGGGATGACCATAGATGACTAGGCACACATGGAGGAGGTAGGGATAGAGGCAATGAGGCACTACAATCATGTGCCTAGAGATGCATCAATGATAGTAGCACTCATTGAGAGATGGGATCCTAAAACTAATACATTCTTGTTGCTGATTGGGGAGATGACTATTCTCCTTGAGGATGTACATAAGATCATTGAACTCCCAATATGTGGTGAGGCGATATACCATATAGAGAAAGAGGATTGGGATGAGTATGTATAGTATTTGTATGGGGATGATAGTGACTAGGTTCAGTAGCATTCTAAAGGGTTTAGATATAGAGGGTTTAGATACACAATGTTATATGAGAGAGCTCTAGAGGATAGGAGTCTTGTGACAATGTTGATGATCATGGTTATGTGCTTTGGGCTCCCATATTCTAGTAGTGAGAGGTTTTCATATGTGTTTTTGGTTATTTTGGTTGAGTTGTTACTTGGGAGGATAGTGTTTGGTTGGGTACCAAGTTTGTTGGTTTAGATTTACATGGAGCTATGGGCTTTCAGACACCACAGGAAATATGGTATCAGTGTGGGCCTAGTTTTAAATTATTGGGTTTATGAGCAGATCTAGGTTTTGAGACTGATGGGATTGCCATGGGTAGTGTATACACATATCAAGTTCTCTATCAGATTCATGAGATAGAGAGATGATGTGGCTACATCAAGGGTAAGAGGTGGAGTACATGATGTTGACTAGTTCAAAGGTGTCCTAGGTGCATTGGTACCTGGGGATATCACTTGGAGTCCATATATATAGTTTATCATCTAGTCAAGCTATAGAAAGTAGACCCTTATTATGTAGAGTTATAGGTGAATAGTGGGCCACTGAAAGGGTGAGGTTGAGTTGATTCCATTTGATCGAGTGTATCACCAATTTGGCTTGTTATAGGGCATATTAGGTCTACATCTATGGTACAAGAGGTAGGACTCAGAGGTTTAGTTGATGGTGTCTCTACCTACTCTAATAGTTCTAGATGGTGGTTTTGAGGAGCTTCCTACTAGGGACCCTATGGATGATGTAGGGTACATAAATGGTTATATGGCTTGCTACTAGTTGATCTATGCAATGGTAGATGTGTGTGGAGATGATGGAGGGGTGGGGCTGATAGATGTAGATCTAATTGACCAAGATTGATAAGAAAGGATAGCATTAGCTAGCACCTAGGCTTAGATATAGGTATTGTAAGGATAGGTGGTTACATTACAAGGCTAGATCAACATATTGTGGGGGAAACTTACAACCATTACATATGAGAGAGACCTACTTAGATAGAGGCCTAGAGTAGGTGTAGTAGTAAGAAGGCCACCAGGGATAGTGCCATGATCATGGTTCCTAGTCATCGTATAGGAGTTTAGATACTATGAGGTGATGGTATTAGACCATCTACCCTAAGCTATGAGGTTTACAAAATATAGAGCTAGTTTGGTTGGTGGGCCATCTATAGCTACTCCAAGTTAGTGGGCTATTATAGTGGATCAGCTAAGGGTCCTAGGCGGACCACCACTTGGAATAGGTGTAAGCATAGATTGGACTAGTGGTAGTGGTATATTCCCATGATTATGTTGAGATGTGTTATTAGGATGTACTATTTTGATACTAGCATATGCGTTAATGTAGAGAGATGTATATTTTTTTGAGATAGCTGATACATTGTTATATGTATTATTATTTTATGATTTGATGTATATGATGCATGGTTTTTTATGGTATATATGATGGATGATTATGGTTTATGTGGTGATTATGCTTATGATTGTGGTTATGGCTTAGGCATGTGATGCTAGAAAGATAGTTATGATGTTGTGATTTTGTTCAGGGATATGATAGGATGTGTTATTGATGTATGTATGATATATGATAACGTAATGGTTTTGTTTATGGTCGTATGGATGGAATGGTAAATGGTAAATGGTATATGATATGATGTCTTGCTCATTGATTTGATTTATACTTATAATTGTGTAATGATATGCTTATAGGCTCATATGATGTGATAATTGAAAATGAACAGGTTGATGTTTATGGTCTATTGTAATATACTTACATTATGTTTGATGCATAGAGAGATAAATGGTATTGCTTGTTGACATAGTTGATAATGTTCATGTGTTTGATGTGATGTTTTTTGTTCATGATTAGAGAAGTAGAATATGAATATAGTTAAATATGAAAATACATGAATTAAGTAGGTAAGAAACTAGATGTGTAGGAAAGTGATAAGAATCATGAGAGGTATATCCACATGAACTAATAAAAGATAATAAAAAGGAACATGATGCCTTTTTATTGGTAAGGACCAAATCAAAACCCAATCTTGGATTAGATTAGTAAAGAGAAGCCTTTCAATTGCTTTGCATTAGCATGATTAGGTTGATAAATAGGTATCTTGATCACATTGTGTCAAGTAAGCTTATAGTCCCATACACATGATGTGTGGAGGGAGAATGGGTGAAAATAGAACTGTTAGTGAGACTAGTATGCCTTTTATGTAGGTTTAAAGAGGTAGTATAAACAAGTCTATGTTTTTATATAAGGTTTAGACTAATCAATGTGGGAAGTCTACTAAGGAGAGATGATTGTAGCTTGCTAATATTATTTCATTTATGAGAGCTGATTGTGGCTTTCAAAATTTTTTTTTTTTTGCTTGGGGTTTTTTGTTATTTTGCTTTTCTTTTAGGGTTGGGGAAGTTGATCAATGTGGGAATATTCTATGAAATTGCTAGCTTTGACAAATGCTTTACTCATCCATATTACAAGGGAGTGGTCTAATTTTATGTGTGTAGTTCAAAATGATTTTGATATCTATCCTTCAAGGGATCAATCCACCTTATGTTTGCCAATTTTAGATGATTTTTTAATAGTTGTCATTTAAGGGAATAGTTTGTGAACACTAAGGATGACCCATAGGTTATTTATGAAATTTGATATTATTTTTTCTTGACATAGATTTGCTTATACATGATCAATGGAGTACCTTTATGAAGTCAAAACTAGGTTGACATGAAGGTCTAGTCAGTGAAAAAGGGGTATAGGTGATAACTACCATAGAAATCAACCTCAAAGAGATGGGAAGTACTATGAGAATCATGCCATGGATAGAGATGTGGTACCCATAGTTTAGGATTAGGCTATAATTATGATGGATAATCACATGATTTAGTTTCATTTGGTTGCCCCTAAAAAGAGGGAAGTGAATGTAGTCTCAAGGGATGAGCTTAAGTTAGATAAATGATAATTGTGATCCCTATTTAATAATAAAAGGGATGCAAATACAAAGCATTGAGAGGCTCAGGTTATAGTTTGCCTTCAAGAGAGAACAAACAATAAGCTCCTAATCTATACTTATGGGTTATGATGTAGGGTCCAATCCAATTGAAAGAAAAGTTTCCCCTTTTGCTTTTGTCCATATTAGTTACATGTTGATTTTCCTTGAGAATAAGATATCCAATATTGAATTCTCAAACTTTCAAGTGTTTGTTATAGGCATGTTTGATTGATTCTTGATAGACACAGAGATGGGAAGGGGTGGTCAAATGATGATCACTAAGTAGCTCAAATTGAGCTAAATGTTATTGATGATGGTCATTTTCTAAAATAAGATCATGCAAAGATATGCAAAGAGAAGGTATTTGGACTTCAATAGGTAATATAGCCTTGGCTCCAAACATGAGAGAAAAAGGTGTAGAACCTATAGGGGTTCAAATGCTAGTATGATATGCCCATAAGGTGAAATAGATGTGCAAGTGCCAATCTCAACCCAAGGCATTAACCATTTTGGTAAGCATTTTGTTAAGGGTTTTGTTAGAGGGTTTGGCTTGTCCATTTTCTTGTCGGTGATAAGGTGATGAAAATATAGGTTTAATGCCAAATACATCACAAAGGCCCTAGAATTATTTATTTTTAAGGGATTTTCCATTAGCAATGATAATCTTATGGGGAAAACTAAAATGGTAGATGATATGGTGCATGATAAATTTGATAATATTTTTGAATTTTATCGAGTTAAGAGGAATAACTTCCACCCATTTGGTAAAATATTCCATCATGGTAATGATATAATGATGTCATTTGGAAGAGTGGGGGTTGATTTCATAGATAAGGTCTAGACCCCATTGTGAAAAGGGCCAATAGTTTAAAAAATGTGAAGACTATTGCTAGGTATGTGATGTAAATTAAAATTTTATTGACACTTGACACACTTTTTCACGTTATCACAATAGTGTTGGTTAAGGGTGGGACATAAATAGCCTAGGTGGAGGATGATCTTAGCCACAATGAGTCTACTAATTTTTTTCCCATAGATATCCTCATGTGTCTCTTTGATAGCATGAGAGGCTTCTATACTGTGAAGGCAACTGAATAGAAGGCCATCAAAACCATGTTTATAAAGAATTCCTCCCATAATGGTGTAATGGGAGTTGCTCCAAATAAACACTTGACAATAATTATTAGAGGACTAGAAGAAACTATGCCAAGGTGAAGGTAGTTGAAGGTTTGCTAATACCATAGGTCAGGCAGAATCTCTTCCACACTAAATATGGTTAGAGTGTCTAATTTGGTGTAGGAAGGTTACATAAGGTGATGGAAAATGAATAATAGTTTGGATTCCAATGTTGCCAACAAGATCTGAGAGGTAATGGAAGCCATGACATCAGCAAAATTATTGGTAGATCATGGGGTGGTTTGTATATATAGTTGCATCATTTCATTCGTACATTAGTAAATGAAATTGACTTGGTTGACCATAAGTTTGGAGTCACCAAATATATTGATTGTTCTGACTCCTAAGGCTAAGGTAATTTAGAGACCTATTATTAGGGCTTCATACTCACCCACATTATTGGTGCATTTGAAGTTGATTTTAAATGATAAAGGAAGTGGTTCACTGATAAGGGGGATAAGGATGATATTATCTCCCCCACCCTACTGACATTTATAAGCATAAAAAAATATGGTTACATGATTGGTAAAATTTGCTTGAGATAGACTTGCAATTGACTCATCTAGAAATTCAAGAGGGGGAGGTTGGGTGTTTATTAGGGGTGTGTCAGCCACTTGGTTGGTAATGATTCTCCCCTTGATTGATTTCTACTAGAGGAACTCAAGGTCAAACTTAGCTAAATGCATGAACCACTTGGCCATACATTGGTTTTGGTATGGTTTAGAGTACATATACTTGAGTCGATCAGTATTAGTTATGACAAAAGTTTTGTGGTTAAGAAGGTAGTGTCAAAGTTTGGTGGTTATGAAGAATAAAACCAAGCACAATTTCTTGGTATATGTGTATCGAGTCTTATAATCAACAAGTGTGTGGTTAATGTAATAGATAGATTGCTCTTTATGTTATTTTTCCTAATGGGTGAGAATTTCCCCTAAGGAATCATCAGTGGTAGAGATATGAAGGTAGAAAGGTTGGTCATCCTTAGGAGGTGTGAGGACAAGTGGAGATAGAAGGTACTCTTTGAGTGCATCGAAGGCCTTTTGATAATCAACATTCCATGTAAAAGAGATGTCTTTTTTAAAGATGTGATGGAAGGGTTGACACCAGTCAAAGATTTGGGAGATAAAATAGTGAATGGATTAGAGCTTCCCTTGAAAACTACAGAGTTGCTTAAGATTGGATAGAGGTATCATCTTGAGGATGGCTTTGATCTTGGCTAGGTCAACCTTGATTCCTCGAAGGGAAATGATGAAGCCTAGAAGTTTTCCTAACAAGAAACCAAAAATAAATTTCTTAGGATTAAGGTGGATATGATAATGGATAAGTCACTCAAAGATAATCTTGAGAATGGTTAAGTGGTCTTGGTTGATTTTAGACTTTTTGAGAAGGTCATCTGCATAGTCTTTGATGATTGTATGAATAAGGTCATGGAATATGTAGGTCATGACACATTGGTAGGTTTCACCATAATTATTAAGACTAAAGGGCATGAATCTATAATATAAAGTCCCCCATGGGGTGATAAAGGTAGTTTTTGCTGATATTTAGGGGCAATCAAAATCTAATTATAACCCATGAATCTGTCTATGAGTGGTAACATCTCGTGACCTACTGTGAGATTAACAAGTTGGTTGATGCTAGGTAGAGGAAAGTCATCCTTTAGATAGGTGAGGTTGAGGTCATGAAAATCCACACAAATACATAGTCCTCCTATGGATTTAGTGAAAAGCATGATGTTTGAAACCCACTGAAGATAATTAATGGGTTGAATAAATCTAACAAAAAGGAGGCATTGGAGATCTTATTTGATAAGGAGAGCTATATGAGGATCATGTAGTGGAATTTCTATCTGACAGGCTTGGCATCATGATTAGTCATAGTTTTATGGGTGGCAATGGTTGGTTAAAAACCAAGCATGTCAGCATATGACCAGGTGAATACAATACTATAGTCCTGGAGGAAGGTAGAGAAGTCCTATACTTCTTCAAGGGTGATATTTTGACCTAGTTTGACAACATGGGGGTTGTTTAGAGTACTTATGTCAATATCTATGATGGGTTTATTTAACATGTTTGAGGTCTCCTAAGGTAGGGATTTATGGATGGAGGAATTAGGTACACCAAGGTAGGTGAGAATGGAATCATAATCTTGCTAGTGGATGGTGTGAATGGTAGGAGAGTCTTTTTCTACAAATTTAGGATAGACTAAAGGGATGGATATGAGTGCCCCTTATTTTTGATAAATCAAGGGGTAAAGGGTAATCATGTCGATGAAAAAAGATTAGGTGGAATGATGTCCTCATCCTCACCCATAAGTGAAGGGGTGTTGGTGAGGAAGGGGCATCTTCTTCAACAATGGTAGGGGCAGTTTGTTTAGATTTGTTCTTAATGGGTAGAATGAATCCAAGGTCATGATTCTCACAAGGCTTTCACAATTCAATCAAGGTCAATGTGTGTATGCCATGCTCATATCATCCTAGACCAAATCCCTTCTAAGCACACCTATGAAGGTATAGTTTGTTAAAGTTTGGGTTATCTAAATAAGATAAGGTGGAGGTGAATGGTTGAGGTGAAGAGGGAGTGGTGGTAGAATTAAGTGTCTTGTTAATTATTCTATAGATAAAGTGGGTTTGATAGCTCAAAGGTCCCAAGGGGGTATTGGCTGTAATGTAGGGGTCATAATCTGGTTGGTGGTTGACCCTTCTGTATTCTTGGGGATTATGTAAGGTGTCAAGGGTGAAGAGGTAGTATTCTCCAAGGGTAAGGTGTTTAAATGGGGGTTCCAAAGATCAGTGATAAGTATTTCATCTACATGAATAAATGAACTAGTAGATGCCTCAGTCGAAGGGAAGTAATGGCTTCAAATTTTATGCGTGAGGGCTTGATGGTGGTTATTTGTAGCACTTTGGATAGAGGTAGGATAATGTCATTAGGTCGGTAGGTTATATTGCATGATAAAAAATGGCTAGGGTTAGCATTTATGATAACAACTTAACCTTCATGTTTAAACTTGACACAATGATGGAGGGTGGAAAGAACAGAACCCATGGCCTAAATCTAAAGTCTCCTAGTAAAAAATTGTATTAGAATTCACCTTCAACCACATAAAAAAGTTTAGGGAGCATGTGAGGTCATAGATGAATATGAAATATGATGCTTCCCAAGGTAGTGGTCATAGTGTCATTAAAGAATCTAAGGATGGCTAAAGTTTCAGACATGACATTTCTTAATAGCTTCAGTTGCTCATATGCATGGGAAGAGATGATGTTGATATTAGTTCCCCCATTGATCATAACCCATTTTATGTGGGTTGTAATAAAAAGAGCTGGATCTAGGTCCTCAAGATGGATAGAAGGTATCTTTGAGTCTTTAAAGGTAACAAGGGTGGAGAGTTGGAGAGTGCCTATGAAGGCCTTTATAGGTTGGTGTTGACTAAATTTGACTTCTATTAAAATTTAGTTAACCCATACTATTTTGAACTTTTGAATATGGTTTAATGTGTCTTATGGGGTCTCTTATTGTCCTATATGTCTCAGTTATCCTTTCCTTATTCCTTGTTGAAGCCCATTCCCCTTGTACTAGGCTAGTCAACTAAAGTCAACCTTGGTAAAACCTAGTCAAACTTAATAAAAGTGTAAAACTATGTTTTAAATATCCTAATATTCTATTTTATATATTTCAAGGTGTCTTCAACTTATAAATTGGTCACTTTCTAGGTTTCATATGCAAAAAGGGTCATTCGACCACATTTTTAGCCCATTTAATGACTTGTACAGACTTTAACCAAGAATATTTGTCACTAAAGTGAATATAAATGTGTAATAGGTTAGGATAAGTCATAAAGTAGTTATTTTCAGTTCAAAAGCTAGTTATATGTAGAAATAGGGAATTTCTCCTTGATTTTAGGCACTTTTGGGCACTTGTATAGAATGGATGATCTCACTTACAGCTAAAAATGTGGGTAAGATTCCTCTTCACCTCCATACACTATTTCACATGGTTTTTTTTCAATTAAGATGTCAAAAAGTCTATTTTTTCTCCTATTTCTTCCATTTTCTCTTTGTAAGCCAAGAAGGGTCAATTTCAAACACTTGGTATGCGACATAAAGTTGGAGTTGGGAAGAATGATTTTAAGGGTGGATATTAATCTGATTGTACTTAAAATAAATATTAATAACTTTAATTTTGGTTCCTAATTATTTATGAATAATCACATAGACTCTAGGTAACTTTTTATGCACTTACATCCATGAGGGGGTCACTATTTGCACTTGTTTCAAGTTTATTTGGTTTGGTTTGATGGTTTTATTTGATTTAAGTGTTCCTAAAGGTTATATAATGCCTCTCCATATTTTTTTCATAATTACATTGGATTTGGAAGTCATCAAATGCCTAAGAAAGACTTTTCTAGGCTTGTTCTTGCTCTAGACCATGTTTGATGCCTTTGCTTAGAAATATGCACCTACAGGTGCCCTGAATGAAATATTCACATGTTAATGTGTATTTTAATAGGTATTAAATTATTTTAAGTATTAAATTGAATTTTAGGATCAAATAAGAGACCATGAGGCCTAAAGCTTGCACCTAGTCCACTCTTTCCCTTCATTATCTGCATATTCAAAAGGAGTGATCAGTTAGGGGTCTCCATGATGGCATCATGTCTAGTTAATAACCTTGATAATGGTTTAAATCCCTTATATATATATTTATAATTCAATTTTCAAAGATTGATTTAATTCAAAATTGACGGAGAAGAATGAAAAGAGGCTAATGAAGGTTTCAAGAAAATGTGACTGTGATTTTAGACTCATTGTCCCAAAATGACCAGGATAAAGGTCCTTAAGATTTTTTGTAATATAATATAACATGATAAAATTAATTTTTAATGCTATTCATTATATTTTTAGTATTACCTACCACATACAACACCTATGCCAAATTTGAGGATAAAATGTTAAGAGGGAGATGGTCATCTGGATGCCCAAAAGTGCCTTTTAACAAACTAAAAAGCTTCAATTACATCTACCAGATTGAGATTATAATTATACCTTCACTCATACCACATCCTAAGGCATGTATATATCCTAAAATTACTTGGATAATGAACCTAAAATGTATATAATATCAAGATATCATAAGGATAATGGATGGATCTTTTGAGACCTCCCTAAGCTTACTCCTTATCTATACACAGGCATGAGAAAGGACACCTATATGCAAAAAGGACTAAAATTGGGAAACAAGTGTGATAAAGTTAAAAGAATAAGATCACAATATTAATAAGGATTTATGTTTTATTAGACAAAATATATCTCTAATACCATAAAAAACACCATGACCAAGTCCATCTAAAGCCATGGTCACCTACAGGCATGACAAATTGTCTTAGTCCAGGCAGTGTTAAACAAGTGGAGAAATGAGGTGAATTAGTGAAAATAATGAAACTAAAATTTGGAAATTTTTTGGATGACCACCTAAATTATATTTTATTATGTTCTCAAATCCTAAAATAGGGTCTAATACGCCTATAACAAGCTCAAAACCCTTGTCTCAATCAGCCTGATAGAAAGAGTTCATTTTACACATGTAGGGTGCATGGAAGGAGGGTTATAGTAAGATGAGGTGATGAATATATTATAAAAATATAAATATTTATATGCTGACCTTTATTAATTTATCACTATTCTAAATAGACCAAGAAAAAGAGCTCAAATAAACCTACAGGCAAAGACTTAAAATGATTATCTGAGTTAGGGTTTTGTAGATAGACTTGTGTTGCAAGAGCATAGTGATGGATAAAGAGGTAAAACTATTAGAGAGAGGATTTATAGTAATAATATATGGTTTTTAAACATATATTATTATTATAAATGAGTATATGGCATGGAAATAACCTCCATTTTCCACAAAACATAGTTTCATACACTGCCTACCCTCACAGTTTGTCTTGTTCATATGTCTGTCTAGGAAATGTGTAAAGTTTGAGGTCTTATGCTTAGAGTTAAAGGTTAAAAATTGGTAAAAATTACCCTTATTAGTTAAATATTATCCTCAAATGGTAATTTTTTCAAGGATAATAGGGGAATTTCCCCCTTTTATCTCAGATAGGGGGTACATTTCCCCTTACATAGACCCTACAACTCTATGGAAATAGGTGAAGTAGGTGACCAGAAGGAAAAGAGAGATAAAAGGATGGTTTGAAAAGATATATAAAATACATGAAAACCTAATAAAACTTTATATAAAATTGTAAGTCAAACATGGCAGTCTGGATAAGGAGGTTTGTAGGCAGGGTAGCTAAGTAGGATATGAGCCTAAGCCCTCATGAGTGGTTATTTTCACTTTTAGATTTTGAAAACCATTGAAATTTTTTGGATAATCTTCATGGAGGTTTAAATTATGTGTAAGAGACATATTATAGGTTTTTAAGTCTAACAAATAGTTTTCAATCATCAGGTTTCAGACATACCTATTGGTAAGGTTTAGGCCTAATACCAAACAAGAGCCAAGTTTCATTCTAAGATCTTAGTAAGATATTATAGTGATTAAAACATGTTTTTTAAACTATATAAGAGGTTTATAATCCCTCATATTACAAGGAAACCCATAAAGAAACCATTTTTATCCTAGAATGTGCTCAAACCCTACCAAAATGCAAAAAAGAGGATCGAAGGGTAACTTTAAATGCTTGGATCTTCCACTAACTTTTTCATGGGACATTGAGGTGATTTGAGAAGTTATGGAGGGTACATAAGAATCCCTCAATATAATTTTGAAAATATTTTAATGTATTTTCTTTATGAATAAATGTTAAGACCAAAACCACCTCAAAACCATTGTATACCCTCAATACAAACCTGATTGGGAAAAGATTGAAAATTAAGAATAAAGATTAAATGAAAATGCCATGAAACTTTTTAAACTTGTATTATACTACCTCTATAATTTTCCAATTCCAATTTATTGTATGGATCTATATGAAAGAGATTATAATAGTGTTTTTTGACATTCTTTTGTGTTTTATAGGCATGGAGAACTTTCAAGAGGCCAAATCTCTCTTAGGGGAGTGTTTAGGACTTGTTATAAGTCATAATGTCCATTTTATAAGAAATATAAACTCCTAATACTATCTTATATCTATTTCATTTCAACAAGTCTAGTGGGCAGATAGTGAACACTTAGGGGAAAAGTGGTGAAACTCAATTTGGAAATCCTTTTAAGGATGATTTCCTCAAATTGATGATATAAAAACCCTTAACACATGTCATCCATTCTTTTTCATGGATCAGACTGAAGAATTGGAAGGTTTTGGGTGCCAAGTGTGAGAAGTGCATGGAGAGAGCTCATTTTGTGACTATCATGGATGATGGTGCATGGAAAAAATAATGGGAGTGATCATAGGCCATTACAATGAATGTGAGGACCTGCTAGTAATGAATATGATCATACCTAATCATTTATAATGATAAGGTAGTTTTGGAAGGCAAATCATGAGGGGCAATTTTTTGTGCAAGGAAAGGAGTTTCTTGACCACTTTGTAGGGTTTGGATAATTAGAGATGATAATTATAGATATTTTCATTGGATGTATCACCCCATATCTCTCTTACATGCACAAATAACTATTCTTTTTATTTTTGACAAGTGTCTCTATGACTCTTGGACTCCCCTTCTTTCTCTCTTCTCACATCTTTTATAAATTGAGCCTTTTTTTCTATTGTATGGAACACACCATAGCTATTATGGTGAATCCCTTCTATAATGACATTACACTTTGTATTTAAACATTGAATACAAGTCAAATTCTGAATTTTTAACATTTTATCTAAGTATGCAAGTGATGAGTAGTGGATTCAAGTGACAGTATCATTCTTACTCCCTTTATCCTTCATGTTTAAACAAGAATTTTGATTTTAACAGGTCATATAATTTTTAATGATTATATTAAGATCTTATTCAAAAAAAATAAAATTCTATGGTGTGAAATATACCCCTAGATTAGTTATCTTGTTGATTGTCCTATGTATGCTACCTTCACATTGAAGAAATTATGTTAGAATCCTTCAATGCCTAGAATTGGTCTTGGAAAGATTTGTTGCTTAGTAGGAGTTTGATAGTCTATGGGATATATATTTTTGGATCACATATTTAGAGTATTTTCCATTTTATTCAAGACTTATAACTCTTTTCATGAATAAGCATTAGATTAGGTGATATGCATTTAAAGAAGAATCTAGGGAGCTAACCCTCATAAGCTAGAGATTCATCCCTCTTAAAATTCCCCCGCAACTTGAGACATGATTCAATGTTGTATCAAATTTTAAGAGTTGAATAGAGTGTCTTAGGGTGCACAATTTGATGCCAATACTTCTAGCATACCTGGTGGAACAATTGAATTCAAGTAAATGAATTATTGGTGCTATCCTTCAACTCATTAGCCTCTAAAGGCAATCAAAGCACCAATGGTGACTTTGAATGATTTCCACTAGTGTAAACAGCCCTGGTGCTTCAAAACATCAATTCTGGTATGTACTCTTCATCTTCCAATCAGCAAATACCTCCCTATCAAGATGATTCTACTTTTAGTGTTCATGGCTTCTCCACAAACTACCCTCAAGAGACTACACTTCATGAAGGTTCATATCAACCGTTCTACCCTCCTCCAACATAAAATCACTCCTATTACCAACCTATTATTGCTAATGATCAGTTTGATCAAGATGAGAATGAGTTGAACCTCAATTTAGAGGGTTTGAAAAGTGAATTAATGGAGTTGAAAGAATTTATAAATAGCAAAAAGCAATGCAATATCAATATCATGTTCTTCAAAAATTCAAATAGTTTATTCCTTCTCCTTTAATTACCACGATGACCATTGGTAATATATTGATTCATAATTATGCTTTTGGTACTACTGTGAGTCATTCTTTTATTCCTAAGGCAACAACTGATGAGATGAACTTGTATTATGAGTTTGATTCTAGAGTTGAATTGTAATTAGGAGGAAATATTTTAGACACCAAAATTATGTTACACATGTGCATTAATCCATGTGTTAAACCCCCCTTGAGCCCCTTTTTAATAATTAGCTTTCCTAACCCATGATTTTACCCCTCACATATTTAATTAATTTAAAATATTTAATTCAGTTAATTAAACACTACTTATGCCACCTTACCTAGACACCTCATCCTAAGACTAATTCTTACCCTCTGAGTCACCTCAAGACTTAGTCCCCTAATCTTAACCACCCATGACTTGTTCTCACCCCAAAAATAAATTCCTAACTAACAAAATCCTTCTTACCTTATATTTATACCATTTACTAACATATACCACACTTGGCATGAGAAAGAATAGAAAATAAGCTAAAAATAGCCCTTTTACCTATTCTCATGCTATCGACATTGCTCAACCCATGGTTGATGTTAGTGGGATCACCGACATCAGTTACTTAAGATAAACTCCAAACTAATGTTTAGGTTAGTAGAAATAAAATAAACTCAGTTATTTGCATATAGGCTTTGGCATTCAACTTTCTACATTTAGGATTATCGTTACTTTACACCAATCAGTCATGATTAAGAATTGATATACTATATAGAGATTGGATTCTTCTAAACTGACATTACATGCTTGTCTTTCTATTCACCTATTGATTCAACATGCCTCACCAGAGCCATATATCTAGCACCCATTGTTCATTCATTTCATCAGCTAATTATATCTCTATGTTTTGGTAATTCCTTTAAACAGTCATTTTACAATGACTTTACATTGTATTGTTTATCATTTCATGAACATCCCAAATCTCCCTATAGAGGAGTTTTAAAAATCCTTTGCCTATTTTTATCTACTCCAAACATACCAACCTTCTATCTAGACCCACCTGAGTCTTACACACTCCCTAACAACTCTTTTAAACCTCATAAACCTAACTAATATCTACCTTTTATCTCAAAAAGTCTCTTGCAACCCTTTGAGGACCTACTTCCCCTACCAACATCAGTCACATAATCGATGTGAGTCATATAGTTGACATCAACCATATCTCTTTATCGACATTGGTAGCCTAACCAATGTTGGTGACTATGGATTTCCACTAACCTCCTTGAGCCTACCTTAACTACCTCCAAAAACATCAACTCACATAACTTGCACTATGTCACTCTCTTCTACACTCAGACTCTAAGAATGGTATGAATATCACTCTCTTACTCTCTCTTTCATTTTCATATTCATTACCAATTTTTTTTATAAAAATGGACTATCATCCCTATGGAAGTTTGACACTTTCAATAACAAGCGCATAGATTGGCAACCCACTCATATATCTTCTAACAAATATTTTTAGTGGTAGTACTTTCTTATTCATAGGTATTCCTCTCTAGCCAAAGAGGAGTGCTCAACATCATCTAGATATATCATGCAACTAATCTAGGTTCTCTCTAATCTTTAATCCCTACCTCTCATCTTTGTTTCTCCTTAATCATCAAATAGACTCAAAATTTACTGAAACATTTCTGGTATGCCCAGTGGGACCTTAGAGTTTTCCTTGGGTTCATTCCTTGTTTTAAGCATTCATATAGGTGCATTATAGTGAAATTTTCATTCCTTTCACTTTCTCCTTCTTTTCTCCCTCAAATAAAAATATTCAACATTTTATTTTTTGTTTAAGGGCAATAAACTAAAATTTCTTCTTCATTGCCACTCTTCTCTTCCTTTTACCTCTAAAAGTAACTTATTATTTTTATTACAAGTTCAAATAATCTCTTCTTTATTTATTTCTTTCATGCACATCAGGATAGTGAATTTTATTCTCTTCTCCTATTTCATCATTATTTTCATTTGAATCTAAAGACTTCAGATTTGGGTTTAAAACTTACTACACTTCATTGTTTGCTTGTTGCATATTAGTTCACCTAGTTAATTACAAAAATTATGAATGAATTGTATTACACCTATGTTACATAACTAGATGACACTCAGAAAAATAAACATCTAAACTCACCTGAGATAAGACCTATTGGGATTTCATCACCTGGTGGATCACTTTACCATACCTAGCTATCCTACTTAAATTTCACCACCAAGGGGAGAACCCACTCCATTCTCTATCAAATTATAAACTCTTGGTAGAAGGTATATTTTGGCTAGGGACCTAGCTTGGCTTTAGGTTTGTGAAGTTTGGAGAGAAAGCTCCTATAAAAATCCATGTACCTAGTCTAACACATTTAATCTTGAGCACCAAAACTAACCTAAAACTAGTTCTAGATTACTTTTTAGTGCCTTCGGTAACCAAATTCTATTCTCACTATTTGATTAAGGCATAAGCCAACACAAGACTAAAATTAATCTCTAGGAGTTAATAATTTGTGGATGTATGTTGTTTTTCTAATTTTATATTACATTCTATATTTTGGAGTTGGTAAGGACATTTTTCCATTGATTTACAAAATCAACACCATTTATAATACTTAGGTTGTATAAATTATTATATCAAGTTTTCTAAGTGTTTATTATCCTTATACAGACCTCTTGCATCCTCTATTTTACCTAGATTCTACCTTTAGGTTTCTAAAACATTAGATTTTCCATCTCTTAGGATATCACATGACCAACATTGATTAATCCCACTGACATCAATAGACTTTATCCTACCAACATTAGTTAATGCCACTGATGTTAGTAGACTTTAGCCTACTACCAAGATCAGTTAATCCTATCAATGTCAACAGACTTTAACTACCAACATTAGTCAAATGACCAACGTTGGTGACTATGTAATTTTAATTTGATCAAAATAACATGCTAAAACAACCTACCTACCTACACCCAAATTTATTTTTTCCTTATTTTGTCACTAATACAAAGTATGAAGACTATTTATACTTCTTCTTGCATGGTATTAATATGATCCCAAGCCAAAATTATTACCAGTTACGCAAGCTGGAAACCACTTCCACCTTCCCCTCTTGTTGTTGATTCTATCATGAAGCATACTTTAGATATAGAGCATACTCTTAACCCAAACCAAATTCAAATTATACCTAAAGGAGATCAAGATTTTGCTAAATTAATTGATCGTAATGTGGCATCCCTTCACCATTACCTTAGCATGAGCTGAACCCACAATTCTTCAGGTGACCCACTATATGGTATGCCAACTTCTCTGATGGAGATAACTTTAGTTTCAGATATCTCCACCATTTTCTCCATGGTTACTCAAACCAAATCTTTGAAAAGTAACCCAACCATAAATGATGTCTAAAGTTTAACATCACCAATTACCCAATCCCACCTAAACCCTGTCATGACTTTCATATTTTCACAACCACAAGTAGTTCAGTCAAGTCTCACCCCATTTCAAAATTTGGTGGTACCTAACCCATCTACTCTCACACCTATAATTACTTGATTTATGACTCACCCTTCACCTAGTATAACCATGCCAATAACCCAACCTATAATTACAACATCAAACCAAATCGTAATCTCTAACCCAATAGGACAAGCCCCTTTTCTTTCTACCCCCCAACCTATGACTCATTATCCATATGTTGTATCAACACAACCTCAATGAGCTATTTCATATGCTCCCTTTTCATCCTATCAAGTCCCTTATAAATTATGAGGTATCTCCCAAACCAATCCCCCTTTAGACCTCATTAAGATGTTGATGGACAAGATGTCTAATCTAGAGACATCTGTGTCGGGTTCAAAGAATGTGTTATCTTATGATCAAATATGCAATGAACCCATCCATCCTTATATACCTATTCATCCTTATCCAAACCATTGGGAACTACCCAAATTTACTCATTTTTAGAGTAAAGAGGACCCATAATAACATTTATGAGAATTTAGACATGCTTGTTATTTAATAGGTCATGATGATGCATTATTACTTCACGCTTTCCCTATGTCTCTTTTGGGTGTTGTCCTAGATTGGTATAGTTATATAACTCATCACTCCCTTTTCTCATTTACCCAACTCACACAAATATTCCTAGACCATTTCTCTATTAACATTTCTAGAAAGGTTTATATTATGGACATTTATTTTATTAGACAATTTGATGATGAGTCTATCATAGATTTTATCACTCATTAGAGAGGATTAATCAATCAACTCTCCTTCTCTTTACCCCAAATTGAGCTTATTGAGATCTTACCAAGGGCATGTGCTAAGCATATTTCATCAAAACTTTGAGTACAAACTTTCCACACATTTGATGAAGCCTTTACAATGGCATAGAAACTCAAGATTTGGGCTATATACGAAGATAGAGGAAAGTTGCATAGTAATAATGTAAATTACAAATCAAATGAATCCTCTTCTAAAACTTCTCCTTATTACCAAAAATCTAAAGGTTATACGAATGTGGTGGTCATTAAATTAGCTTCTTCCGTAATCACAAACCAAACTATATCCTTGACTTCCTAAAATCTGACCAAGTAATTCCAACAATAGTATGAATAAAGACAATGCACTCCCATCGAGGAGTCATATACTTCCATTTTGGAAAAAATATTACAACAAGGATCCATAACCCTTCCTCAAATCAAGCCTCCTATATAGTTTGACCCCTCCCATCCTATTGCAACTTGGTAAAACTAGGATGAGTTTTTGGCTACCAATGAGTCAAAGACCATAATTCTAATATATGTAAAACATTCAAGAACATTGTTCAAGATATGCTTGATAGGGGTGATCTCATCTTGGATAACCCTAATTTTCCTACTAATAAAAATATGAATGTGTTCAAATAGCCTTTTCCTAACCATTCACCTAATAAAAATATTGTTAAAACCATGACTAATAACTCATGTGATCATAATATCCATATGATTAATATGGTCTTTCCTTTACCTCTAGTTTAATCTCTCCCATAACAAGGGTCACCCATTTTACGTACTCCTCCCTATATTCCATGGAATTTGTTTTTCCCATTCTTCCTCCTTAGGTAGAAGAGACTACTTCAACCGTTCAACTCCCATGTGAGGAAAATCCTCCTTTACCAATCCTTTTACAACTAGAGGAGCTTGTATTACCAAATACTTTTACACCAATGCTACTTATCCTCTTACCACTTGAGGACCATGCCTTACCCATTCTATAACTACCTGTTGAGGGGAATATCATTCATGTGTTATACCCTCTTTAGGAACCATCTTTGCCTACTGTCCTCCACTAATAGAAAGTATTACCCCATCCACTCCTCCAAACCTAGAAGAGTTAATGTTATCTAATCCTAAATTACATGAGGGACCTATTATGCCTACTCCAATTCCACTAATTTTACCTATGGATGATCATACTTTACCTGTTCCTTTCCCACATGGTAAGGGAGAAATTATACCTATGCTTTACCCCCTTGAGGATCCTTCTCACATACCTTTCCTCTACCCATGGAAGACCATGCCTCTTCTCCTATCTCTATTGAAGAAGACCATATTTTGGCTCTTTCTCATCTTTGGCCTGAGGTAGCAAAGACTAACAATTTACCTCTTTCTCAATCACCTTAGCCTTCTAAAGAAGCAACTGTAAGGCCTATGTCAACTTCATTTAAACCCTTCTCATAGTTAGTGAAAAGTTTATAATTTATTGACTCCACAAAGCTAGATCACATGGCATTTTGGGATCAACTTAAAACTCCTTATCCTACACAAAGAGTGTCAACCTTTACGATCAACCCTCTCACTACCCTTTACCCCAAGGTCTTTGACAAAGTCAGAGCTTCTTCATCAAAATCACCAAAAGCTCATCCATCTACATCAAATCCCTCACCTTCATAGGCATTTTCCACATTAAAATAGATTAGGTCTTTAGGTGTACATCTATTCTCTAATCTAATTCATCCATAGGTAAAATTAGATCTGAATCTCCAACCACAAGTTAGAGTTTTATAGCCTGAACTATTAAAAAATGTTAAGCTTCCTCAATCTCACTGATCCTTTCCTCTTACACATTGAACTTTGCCATCAATTTTAGGACCATACCCCTCTACTTTAGTTATAATATCACCAATCTAAGCCAAAAAAATGCTAAGTTACCTCCACTACTACCTCTACCACCTAATAGGCCTTTCACATCTAACACCATGATACCTAGCATGAAGAAAGTGTCAAAAAAACATGTAACTCCACTACCACCTAAAAAGGTGACACATAAAATCACCCTTGTGCCTCTTAAACTAAATAAGGTGTCCACTCTTATTACCATAACAAGTGTTATCCCACTCATAGGCTCTTAGATATATTTCCTACTTTAGTTTTTTAAATATTCCATAATAACTCTTCCTCCCGTTAAGCCTTATAGCCCTCTTAAACTGAAGCCATTTTGGTTTAATGATACACAAGTGTGTCTATATCATCATTCACTTGGACATGATACTGAGAGTTGTAAATCTCTCAAATTAGTCTTTTAGTAACACTTTGATGTTGACACCCTCTTTGTTGATACTCTTATTAACCTTCCTACTATTCCACCTCTAGCATCCATAATGCCTCATACTATTCCACCTAAAGTCAAACCCAAAGATTTTGTCATGCTCCCTTTACCACCTATTTCACCTATGTTTCAAATCAAGATAATTAATATGGCCATGCAGTCATAAAATCAAAAGGGTAAAGGTAAGGAAAAGGTCACTGCTCTTTGGGCTCATCCCTTCTCCAAAGATACTCTTCATCTAGATCCCAAGATTTCCATCTTGAGTGTCCTAAAACTAATGTCTTCAAAAGTTATTCAAAGCTTGATAGTGAAATAGATTGATCTAGGCAACAATTTAGGTGACAATTCGGTTGACAGTTCCACCCCAATTGATGACAGAACTTTTGGTAGCCATAACTTTTGCACCATAGCTCTAATTGAAAGATAAGAATGAGGAGAAAATCATGAGATGGCATCAAGATTTTCTAGATGAAGTTTTATCCCCAAAAAACCAATGGAAGTGCCCCAAATTTCAATTTTAGTAGTGTAGTCTAAAAATAGTAAGTTTCTAAAAATAGTAATTCTTCGAATTCTATATTGTTTTAAATCTTGAAAGTTGAACCACTTAATCTCCCTCAATATTGGTGACCTTTCACATCTACCCCATGATTTCAAAATGTGTATAAATGAAGAGATAACCCAAAATGTGAAGACAAACATCTCTTCCTAGAGATAAGCATATATTTGTATTGTGATCTTGAGTAATACTACATCTCTTCTCAGAGAATTCATTGTTATTGTGTTATTTCTATGTTATTGAGATATTTATCAACCATAACTTCTAAGTTTTGGATTAGTGGTATCAGAGTGGTTTGTCTTAAGAGTGTATGATCCCAAAGATGAGGTCAGGCTACAAGAAGCTTGGGTGGAAAACAACAGAACTTCTAAATTTTCCACCTGTTCACTCCAAATGACTTCAAATGGCAGATGACACCAAGACATCTGATCCTTTCAAGGAAATAGTGAATGAATCCCTCTAATGGTAACAACTAAAAATGCTACAACAATTTGTCCAAATCATTCAAACACTTTGGATTGGAAATCCTAGCTCCATGGCTCCACTTCCTAACTCCTCATCTAGGGAACGTCCTTTCAGTGCCCCAACACCCTTCAAGGTTCAAGTAAATTCTGATATTCCTAAATTTTAAGGCAAAATCAATACTGATGTATTAGAGAATTTTTTAGATCAATTGTCTCCCTACTTCTCTATAAATAAGTTCATCGATGGAGAAAATATTACATTTGCTCTTTTGAAATCATCATTGCTTGTGAAAAACTGGTGGGAAGTATACAAAAAGAGGTTTAGTATAGATGGCATTGGACTTGAGGTAGAACCTACCAGGGATGATTTTGTGGAAGTGGTGAAAGAAGAATACTATCCCATCAGAGCATATGATGATCTACACATACAGTGGCAACAACTTTGCCAAGGTAAGGACCAATCTATTCAAGATTACACAAATACTTTTCATTCTTTGTCTACAATATTGGGCATTCAAAAAAGTGAGAAACATAAGACTCTCAAATATCATGGTGGAATACAATGGTACATATAGGGGGAAATGGAACTCTTCAATTTGGAAACCCTCAGTGAGGCATGCAAATTCATAGTGAAGATTGAATAGAAGCATGGCAAAAAGAATATGAAGAGTCAACTATCAAAATGGAAAAGTGACAAGGAAGGTCAAACACAAGGCCAAAATTAGAAGAAAAAGGAGTTTTAGGATAAGAAATCATAGAAGGGGAAGGCTAGAAAATGGTGTGATTACCACAAAATTGGAACTCACTCCAAAGAAGAATGTCGAGCCATCAAGTCACTGCTTTTTGAGTCACAATACTTGACATCTACTACTCTACCTCATACATAACACATAATCGAAGAGGACAAAGAAGAAATTGTAGATGCTAAGCCTGACACCATCATCGCTTCATCATAGACCTGTGAGGAAAGACTAGATGACAAGGAAAGATTGTTTCACTCCAAATTATGGGTAAAAGGTAAGCCTCTACATTTCATTCTTGATAGTGGGAGTCAAAAGAATTTAATCTCTGCTAAAGTTGTGAAAAGTCTAAATCTATCCATGAAGCCTCATCTAAAGCCCTATAGTATTAGATGGTTGACCCTAGGGAGAGACTTCTATGTCACCCATCAGTGTCTTCTTTCATATGTTATAAAACCATTCCAAGATGAAGTCTTGTGTGATGTGGTCAATCTAGATGTTTATGATGTACTCCTTGGTTAGCCATTTATGTATGAGAAACATGGCATCTATGAATCACAAACCTAAAGGATCACCCTCACTCTTGGAACATGGTGTTATAGGGTACTAGAGGTACCACCTCCCACATTTATCTCCCTGATCAGTGCTAAGCAATGTAAGAGATTGGTGGAGAAAATAAAGTAATTTGTTCTCATGGTGGTCAAACCACAGAAATCCAAGAAGGCTGATGTTGTAATCCTAACTACATAATAAACACAAAAATAGAAGCAGATAGGATGAATCATAGGAGAATATGATGACTTATTCAAGTCACCCATAGGAGTTCCACTGCATTGCCAGATAAAACATTCTATCGATTGGATCCCAAGATCACCTTTGCCTAATAATCTTATGTATCACAGATCAATTTTGGAGAATGATGAGATAAAAAGACAAATTAAAGAATTGATCCAAAAGGGTCACATCAAGCCAAGCTCTTCACCTTGTGGTAGCCTAATTGTCTTGGCACTGAAGAAAGATGGAACATGGAGGCTTTGCATTGACTACCGATCCCTGAATAAAATCTCTGTGAAGAATCGTTATCCTCTCCCTAGTATTGATGTAGCTCTATGTTGCAAAGTTCTTCACCAAAATTGATCTCAAATCTGGTTATCACCAAATTCCCATTGATCCCACTGATGTCTAGAAGACTGCATTCAAATCTAAGGAGGGGCCTTTTGTCTTAACTAACACACCTACAACCTTCATGAGGATGATGGATGACATCCTACGACCCTTCACAAAATCATTTGTGGTTGTATACTTAGATGACATACTCATATATAACAAAGCATGGGAAGAACATTTACAACATGCTCATAAGGTGCTTCAAACTCTTTGGGAGCACAAGTTGTATGCAAATCTTGACAAATGCACATTCAAGATTATAACAATTCAGTACCTCAAGTACATTATGAATGAGGAAGGGGTCCATGTTGATCCAAAAAAGATTCAGGTTATTCAAGAATGGCCCACACCAAGGACCCTCATAGAGATTTATAGATTTTTGGGTCTTGAAAATTTCTACCACGGGTTTGTTCTTAGATTTTCACATGTTGCTTACTCACTAACCCAAGTGACTAAAGGAGGAGCTAAAGCTACATTTTAGTGGGGTGAAATACAACAAAGGGCATTTGAGAATTTGAAGAATAGACTCTACTCAGCCCTTATTCTTACCTTGTGAAATTTGCATCAACCTTTTGAGTTGATGACAAATGCATCTGAATATTCCATGGGAGCTGTCAGCATGCAGCATGGCCATCTTGTTGCATATCACAGTGAAACTTTCACTGATATAGTCAGGAAATACCCAAAATATGATAAGGAGCTATATGCCATTGTGCAAGCCTATAAATAATGGAAACACTACATCTTGGGGAAAGAAATGATCATCCACACTGACCATAGACCATTGGAATTCATCTAGATGCAAAGCAAACTATGAAATGAGAGGCACTAAAAGTGGGCCACATATCTTCAGTAATTCAACCTGATAATCAAACACAAAAAGGGGAGCTCAAATATAAATGCATATTGTCTTAGCCACCCACCAATTACTACACTCACAATAGTTTTAGACCTGTTTGGACATGAGACTACCACTTGGGGTGCTCTGTATGAAGTAGATCCTGCCTTTGCTGATACATATCAAGCACTTCAAAAAGGTTAAAATGTTTCTAATTTCTATTTGCAAGATAATGTCCTCTATCATATGGGGCACATCTATGTTCCAATTTTAGAGAAACAAAAGGTGATATGGGAAGCACACTTTAGTAGGACAGTTGGACACTTTGGTATTGAAAAGACATTGGCAGTTCTTCAAAAACACTTCTACTGGCCCCATATGTGAAAGGATGTGAAAAGATATCTCAAATATTGCACCCCATGTGTGATATCCAAGCCAACAAATAAGAATCAAGGATTTTACATGCCATTTCTAGAATCAACCAAGTCTTGGGAATCTATCTCAATGGATTTTCTCTCAGGTTTGCCCACTTTAAAACATGGTAAGGACTGCATTTTTGTGGTAGTTGATCATTTTTCAAAAATGGCTATCATGATTACTTGTAATAAAAATATATCTGCTAAGGAAACTACTCAACTATATTTTAGTCATGTATGGCTCCATTTTGGTCTCCACAAGTCCATTGTCTTAGATCGAGATAGCAAGTTCTTGAGCATCTTTTGGTCCACTCTATGAAAGATGATGGATACTAAGCTAATGAAGTCCATAACCTTCCATCCATAGACTAATGGTCAAATATAGGTGGTAAACCACTTTATTGTTCACATGATTTAGATGTATCACTCCAAACATCCATGCACATGGGATGAGGGACTTCTTTTCATATAATATGGATATAATCAAGCACTGCATAGCTTGACCAAGTACAGTCCATTCCAAGTATGTTTTGGGTTCCAACCCATGGCACTAATTGATATAGCTATTACATTTTCTACCATGGAATACACACCTCATGGAAGATCTGAGGTAGCAAAAAAAACAAAGTTTATTTAACAAATGCAATACATCCAACAACAAGTTCATGACATCCTAGAGAAGATGAATCAGAAGTATAAGCAATGCCATGACAAACATAGGATTGCACACCATTTTGATGTGGGTGAAAAGGTTTGGTTATGGCTTTAGAAGGAATGAATTGTAGGCCCACACAAAAATATTTGGCCTCTATGATATGGTCCCTACACCATCACCAGAAGAGTTGGAGAAAATGCTTTTGAGTTGAACCTACCAACCTACCTTGGTCTGCATCCAATAGTCAATGTGGAGCTCCTCAAACCATATCACCCACCTCTATTAGACACTTTAATAGTATTATAAAAACTATAAATTGATGAGTTTTATCCATATAGTTTTTCTCTAGTGGAAGAGGATCAGATTGTGGATACCTGGATGAAGACAATAAGAGGACATTCTATTCTGCTTTATTGAGTGGTCAAAAGGGGCTAGCTTAGCCATCAAGGTGAGTGGCTCATAAAGACTCAAATCAAGAAACAACTACCACACCTGATGGGTAACATTGATGCAATGGGGACCATTGATTTTCAAGGAGGGAGGAATGATCCAGGCAAATGTAGGTGACAATTCGGGTGACAGTTCCACCCCAATTGATGACAGAAATTATGGGAGCCATAACTTTTGCACCGTAGTTCCAATTGACTCGCCGTTTGAACCATTGGAAAGCTAAGAATGAGGAGAAAATTTTGAGATGGCATCCATATTTTCTTGATGAATTTTTGACCTCGAAAACCCAGTGGAAGTTCCCTAAATTTAAATTTTAGTAGTGCAGTCTAAAAATAGTAAGTTTCTAAAAATAGTAATTCCTCGAATTGTGTATTGTTTTAAATCTTGGAAGTCAAACCACTTAATCTCCCTTGAAATTGGTGACCTTCCACATCCTTCCCATGATTTAAAAATGTGTATAAATGAAGATGTAACCTGAAATGTGAAGATAGACATCTCTTCCCAGAGATAAACATATATTTGTATTGCTATCTTGAGTAATACTACATCTCTTCTCAGATAATTCATTGTTATTGTGTTATTTATATGATATTGAGATATTTATCAACTATAACTTCTAAGTTTTGAATCATAGATTCACCAAACTCCTATGAAAATGTCCTTGTATGAGTAAATCCAAAAATCACCCCAACACTGTCAAGCTTTGATTAGTGCCTTGCAAGTAGTTGAGGTATAACATGATGATCCCCAACCTCTTGCAACTTTGGTTAGCTCTCTTAATTCCATCTCCCTAATTTCTTTCAATGATTCAAAAATTCCACTTTAACACCATGAAGATCAAGATTCTACCCTTTTTATCACTCCATATATTGATCAAACTCATGTAAAAAGATTCATGATCGATTGGGGAGCTAGTATTAACATTATCTCCACCCATGCATAAAAAGAGCTAGCTCTTCTCAATAATTACATGTCTCAAACTGATGTGGTGCTCTATTTCTTTAACAATACCATAGCTACTATGGTCTATGTTGTTGTCTTACATATATATGTAGGTCTTTGCATAATTATTGAGCTCTTCTATGTTGTATAAGGAGAGTTATAATACAACATACTACTTGGATGACCTTGGATACATTCTATGGCATGTGTACATTCAGATTTGCACCATTGTGTTAAGTTTCAGCACAATGGGCAAATGCATGTTATTCCCACTAACCCACCTCTATTTAAAGCATGAAAAATGACTTATAGTCCCAATGGTGTTATCATTCCATTAAACACATCATCTTCTCTATATGATACTTCTCAAACTTCCACAAGCTCCACTACCATAGTTGCATAGATACTGATGACACAAATTCTTGATAAAGATCCCATGGAGGAACTTTCAAGTGTTTTTCAGTTAGAGAATATCATTTGTTGACACTTGACATGTACCATACTCCACAATAGTATGGAAAGAATCATATGCACCCAAATTATGATCCTCATATTGAGATGTTCATCCCTTATGGACCCCCTAACCTTTGAACTAATTTCATATATGGGGGAATTGATCAGGCTCCTACTATTAGCAATCCATCCTCTTCACCACAACCATTTACCTATGACTTCTCTTTCTTAAGAAAGCCTAGTTTAGCTCATACCTATCTTTGTAGGTGTGCTTAGAAAGGATTTGGTTTGGGTTGTTATGAGAAGGGTGTTCATATGCCAATTGAATATCCCACTAGCAAAACCATTAAAAATGCCAAAAAGAGGCAGAGAGTGGGTTATGATGAACCAACTAAAGTCACCAAAACTTCCCATGTACCAATTATCAAAGAGTCAGTCTCTCCTTCTCCACCATCACCTATTGAATCAAAGCTATCTATACCTCCTTTTTTTTCAATAAATGCCATCCATTTTGGGCCTCTCACATATCATCAAGGTAAGGAAATGAGGTCCTTTCCTCTCATTCATCCTAAAATTATTCATGAAGACTCTCCCACTATCAACACTATCTAATGGAAATATTTTGATGCTATTCTCACATACATGGGTGTAGATGATTCCTATATCCAATGATCAATCTCATCTGAAACATAAGCTATGTTAAATGAATCAACCAATGATATCAATTTTCACTCTCATGATAATCCTCGCATCCTCAAGATTGGCCAATATTTGGATTCCTCTAGGCAAGCTAATTATGCCACATTTCTTAATAACCATAGCAAAGCCTTTCCTTGGTCTTACAATGACATGCTTGGTTTTGACCCCTCTATCATCACCCACAACATTGTCACCAATCAAAATGCTAAACCTGTTAAGTAGAAGCTTCAAAAAATGCATCCTTATATTGCTCTCCTTGTCAAAGAAGAGCTCTAAAGCCTCCTTTTTGTTAACTTTATCCAACTCATCAACTAACTACAATGGGTTTCCAATATTGTTCCTTTCACAAAAGTGATTAGATTAATTTGCATCTCCACTTCTTATCATGACTTAAACATTACTTGTACAAAAGATGACTTCCCTTTGCCAAGTATTGACCAACTTGTTGTTATAAAAACTAACCATGAGATGATATCACTTATGGATGGGTTCTCAAGTTATAATCAAATCATGGTTTCTCCCAATGATCAACATAAGACAAATTTCATTACCCCATAGGGGACTTTCTATTATCAGGTCATGCCCTTTGGTCTAAAGAACATTGGTACCACCTACCAACTTACCATGACTTACATCTTCCATGATCTCCTACACAAAATTATGGAAGACTACATGGATGACTTAATCAAAAAAGTCTAAACCTCACCAAGATCACTTGATGATTCTCAAAATCATATTCAATCATTTCTTCCAATATAACATTTTACTAAACCCAAAGAAATGTGTCTTTGGTATCCTTTCTAGTAAGCTCTTAGGCTTTATCATTTCTCTTTATGGTATTGAAGTTGATCCTACTAAGGTTTGAGTAATACTAGAGATGCCTCCACCTACTAATATTAAACAACTCTATAGCTTGCAAGGCAAGATTTAGTCAATCCACCACTTCATCTTCTAGTTGTTAGATCGTTGCCAAGCCTTTCACCATCTCCTCAAAAAAGATGTCTCCTTCTATTGGAATAAAGATTTCTAGGAAGCATCTGATGCACTCAAATGGTATCTCCTTTCCCCACCATTTCTTATTCTACCTAAAGATAATTAGCCTTTCTACCTTTACATCTCTATAATAGACCATTCTCTAGGTGTTATGATTGCACATCAAGATGATGACCATCGAGAACAAGTAGTTTACTACATAAGCCGCACACTTAAAGATTATAAAACTCAATATACCCATATCAAAAAGCTTTACCTCACATTGTTATTTTTAGCCTCCAAGATCTACCATTACCTCTTAAATCATAAAACCTATGTCATCACCCATATTGATCCCTTCAAATACATACATTCCAAGCCATATCACAACTAATGTGTAACTCAATGGCTCATGTTCCTTGCCTAATTTGACTTAGAGTTTATTCAACAAAAGTCTATCAAGGGGAAAATGATCATTGACCATTTAGTTGTTTCTCTTTACCTGAAAACCAACCTTTAAACCTCAAATTCCCTGATGAATCCATCACAATGCTCTCCACCGATTACATCTCTTATCAAATTATGATGTTCTTTGATGGGTCTAAATGTCAACATGGTGGGGGTATGAGGGTCATTCTTATTCCTCTTGATGGTGAGCCTATGCCTTTGTCAATTAAACTAGATTTTGAATTTACTAACAATATGGTTGAATATAAGGCGTTGATCTTAGGGATTTAAATGACTATTTTCTTGGGTATCAAATCAATAACCATTTTGGTGACTCTTAACTAATGGTTAACTAGGTTAATGGTTCCTACCTATGCAAAAATGAAATTCTATAGTGATATAAACATCATGTAGTTACACTATTGGGATCATTTGACTCCTACCTCTTGAAAATTATTCCTCAATCTACAAACAATTTTGCTAACACAATGGCTTCACTTAATTCACACTTACCCTCTTCACCCTCTTCCTCAAAAATTTATGTCACTGTGTATCACTTAACATTACCCTCTTATGTATCAACTAACATCCTTTTTATTAGAAATGTAACACATAACCCATAAAAATTATGGTACAAGCAATTCATAGATTACCTTTCCTTTTCTATTACCCCTTTTGATCTCTCCAATAATGGGAGATGTGCCTTCATGAAATGTGTCGCTCATTACACTATGCTATGGGGACTTATCTACAAGTGAAGTTTTGATGGTCTCCTCCTTAGATGCCTCACTAGTACTAAGACCCCCTTCACCATTAAGGAAGTCCATGATGGGATTTGTGGTGGACATTTCAATGGTCACACAATTACCAATCATATGCTTTAACTCAACTATTATTGGCCAACACTCCATCAAGATTATAGTGATTATGTTCAATGTTGCATCAAATGTCAACAACATACTAACCTCCTTCACATTCCAAGTCATGCATTACAAGTCACCAAAGAATTATGGCCCTTCTCCCAATGGGGCTTAGATCTAATTAGTGAGATTAACCCTCATTCATCCCTATATCACCATTATATCATTTTTGCCACTAAATACTTCACCAAGTGGGTCAAGGCCATTCCTCTCATCTCCACTAAGGTTGACAAAATTGTTGACTTTATCAACCATCACATCATCTATCATTTTGATGTCCCCCATAAAAGTATAATAGATAACAGTAAATATTTCAAAAACAAGACTATCCAAAATCTTTGTGACACCTTTGGAATCAAATTAAGCTTCTCATAACCATACTATCCACAAGTAAATAGATAGGTAGAATCTTATAACAAAATATTGACCAAAATCCTCATGAAGGTAGTCAATGATACTAGCAAAGATTGGCACATGCACATTCTTTTTGCTTTATGGGCTTATCGCACTAGCATTCAAACCCCTATGGGTGCTACACCTTTTTCCTTGGTCTATGGGATGGAGTCTATTTTGCCTCTCGACATCTAGATTCCTTCTCTTTGCATCTCTCTACAAGACATACTTACTAATGATAACTTTTGCCAAGAATGTTTGTCTCAAATTGAGTTGTTTGATGAACATCATCTCATATTGCTCAACCACCTCCAAATCTATTAAGAGCATATCAAGTGTGCTTAAAAAAAACCTTAATGATCAACATTTCAATATCAGAGATCTCATATCAAATGAAAATCAACATGTGATGTACATGGAGAAAATCAAATGAGGTAGGTTTTCTCCTAATTGGCTTGGACCCTACATCATAACTCAAAAGTATGGCTTAGGAACTTATCACTTATCTTCTCTCAAAGTAAATCTATAATCCAAGCCTTTAAATGCTTTGCACCTATGACTATTCTTTTGTTAATCAAGTAATGCTTCACCTCATGTTCAACTTGAGCTCATCCCTTGAGCAACCCTATTACATTCAACTCCCTTCGTCTTAACACTTACTCTTCTACACGTAGTTAACCTATGAAGTGTTATAGTTTTTCCCTCAAAGTGAAAAACCCCTAAACCTCTATAGTCTTGTCTATGACTAAAAGTAAAAAAAAGAAAAAAAAATGGGATATGTATACAAGTTATAATCTCTCTGGTCATGATTCTCAATGTAGACTACTCCCTTGAAGGACAATTATGTACCTTCTCTTTGATACTATTAATAGACTGCTCCCTTGAAGAATAACTATTAAAACTAAAAGAAAAAACACTTAGACTACTCCCTTGAAGGATGGCTAGGGCAAGCTTTGTTATCAAAGGAAATAATGATTTAAAAACAAGCTTCTCATATTGATCAACTTCATATGGCCTTAACACGAACAAAATCCCATTGTAGGCTTCCCATATTAATTAGCTTAGACCAAAGCAAAAAATAAATTTAAGTCATGGACTTGCCTATAATATCTCTCAGGTCACCTGCAGAAGGGACATACCATCCCCACTTAGAAGGTTACACTACCCAAACACTCTCACCAATTTTACCCTTTTCCCCTTATACTCTTTCAAGGAACTTTGAACTCACTTAACAAGGTGAGTATGACATTTCTATAACAAAAAAAATGGTTAAATGATGCAAAGAATGAAAGAGGCTAATATTCTTGAGCCTTTTCACATTATGATTATGGTCTTTTTTAATACATGAGCATCCTACCTCTTTATTTCCCATCCCAATCACATGTTGGTTTCTCTGCTAAGATGAAAAATTCATACAAACACTATCAAGCCTACTCTATTTTTTTTAAGCATACACCATCAAAAATATGGAAAAATGCTTAGATGAAGCTAACAAATCAACTATGTATATACCATCAAATATATGGGAAATTCTCATCTAACTCAACTAACATTCTCAACATTAACATAATATAATTGTCCACATTGACATCATGAATATCATTACCATCACAATAAACACATCTCAAAATAACACATCTCGTGTGTGTGTGTGTGTGTGTGTGTGTGTGTGTGTGTGTGCGTGCGTGCACATGTGTGTGCATGTGTGTGTGTGTGTGTGTGTGTGTGTGTGTATGTGTGTGTGTGTGTGTGTGTGTGTGTGTGTGTGTGTGTGTGTGTGTGTGTGTGTGTGTGTGTGTGTGTGTGTGTGTGTGTGTGTGTGTGTGTGCATGTGTGTGTGTGTGTGTTTGTGTGTGTGTGCATGTTTTTGTGTGTGTGTGTGTGTGTGTGTGTGTGTGTGTGTGTGTGTGTGTGTGTGTGTGTGTGTGTGTGTGTGTGTGTGTGTGTGTGTGTGTGTGTGTGTGTGTGTGTGTGTGTGTGTGTGTGTGTGTGTGTGTGTGTGTGTGTTTGTTTAATGTGAATGTACATAAATGGATAATAATAGTATCATCTCTCCTTCAAAATATACATCTCTCCACTTTGGGTTGTAAGTTGATGTGTATACAACATATATAACAATAACAAAATATGGTGCTTAGAATCCTCAAGGCTATACTTGTGGTCATGAATAAGTAGTGTCATAACCACTCTCCACCTATCTACGTTTGTGTGAGATAGAAGCTATGGAACGTGTCATTGATCTCTCCTACTCTCTAAACTCAAAATACCTATGAATCTATGGGAACTCCCTGATGACCCTCTCATAATAAGTAATTTCATCAAGGGTAGTGTTGTACCTTGCTAGAGATACAATTTGCAATGAACCCATCATACCTACTAAAGGCCCCTATGGTGGAGGAGGAGAAGTAGCCTATCCTATTGCTCTCAAATTATCCCTCTCTATTGTCAATGTAGTAACCTAACCCTTTAATACACTGACCTAGCCCTATAATATCACAACCTATCCCTTTAAGACCAATACCTATACCTAAGCTATATCTCAAGCCTGCACTACTACATCTTGAGCTTATACTATTGCATCATATGCCTATAAGACTACATCTTGGGCATGTATAGCTCCATATCTCTCTCATCACTCCCTTTAAATCTGGTGGTGGTATCCTAACCTAAACCATAAGATGTAAACCTATCCACCATGCAAGATATGTCACTGTGCATCCAAGATCTACTACACTTGAGACTACTAACATCTCCTCAAATAATGGCCCATGTATCTCCTGGGGCAAGGGGAAGGGTGCCTCTATATCATCCCTCCTATATCAAGGAAAGGTATGAGGTATATCCTATAACAAGCCAAACTATCTCCTGACATGTGCCACAAGTGTCATCTCTAACACTCCAACTCATCTCCCTATGACCCATAATGTGCTCTGTAAACCAATAAGTTGTCTGACTATCCTCTAAATGTAGGGTATGTCAAGTAGGGCCTCCAAACAATATCTACAAAAATCAATCCCTCTATCATGTGCCTATAATGATCAATATATTGTATTATGCCATATACTCATGTCTGGGCCATACCATCTCTCCACCATCTGAAACCAACCCTGAAACCAACTATAATCATAGTGGGTAACCCTAATGGTCATATCACCATGATGTGCTTCTATGCCCAATAATGGAGTAAATGCTTGACACACAAACTATACCATCATTATAGCCTCAACCCCCACAACTCTCTATATAATTATGCCAAAAAAGCTAATTCCCATGTAAATATAGTCTACTACTCAACCATCTATGCTAGAACACCTATCAATACAATAATAAATCTCCCATCATTTTTTTTGATAGTGCATATACTATAATCCCTATTATCATTAGGATGCTCAACCGATGTTGCTCCTCATCAATAGTGTATAATGACTCATAGGCAAAGCTTGTTGAGTGATAGGTCACCTAACTAACATGATATCCAAATAATGTAACCATGTGAATATCATTCTACTCTCTTGAACATGAGAAGAACTCCTCACCCTAGAGTGGCAATCATAAAATCTTGTACACATCCTCTTGTGTCATTTTTAACTCTTTGATCGGCAAATGGAAGATTTGGTGGTATGATCCCACCTCTCTATAAATTATATCATCAAACTAACATCCCATAAAATTATATAATATTGTCACACTCCTCCTAACCCTATGGCTGCCATGTGCTCCCTCTCATCTAGGGTGACATCCCTCCTCATCCATGTCAGCAACATAGGTAGTCAATCTCATAACATCAACTCCTACATAGCCTGCATCTGTACACACAAACATCAAGTCAAATACATTCAAATATAACCTACCACCATTTTTCCCCTTCTCTCTAAGATAACTACATTATCTTGAGGCCATCAACCAGGTTATGTAGGCAACACTTAATTGACATGGGGTCTTCTAAGGTTAGCTCAGCCATATACCCACCTAACTATCTGACCTACTCTCCCATCTCCACCATAGGCCTCACTACCTATCTCTCCACCCTAGGCCTAACTACCTATCACAACTCTACGTACCACATCTTATATCCCAAACCCTCAACCCTAAAACTTATCTTTTAAGCCCTAGGTCCCATGACATATTATAACCTACCTTTTCCTAACCATTTCCCTTAACAAACTTTTAACCATACCTCAAATCTTTTTCCCTATGTACTGGAAGAACTACATTGGCCTGATTCCCTCAACTAGGCTATGTAGGTAGCACTCAATCAACACAAGGTCTTTTGAGGCTAGCTCGATCATTAGGCTAGTTAACTACTTCAATTGGGCATCCTAAGTTGGCCTTTTCTCTTATTTTAGGTTTTTGAAGGTCACTAACATCATTTTTATATGCCAATATCAGTGATTGGTTTCAACTGACATTGGTAGACCCTACTGACATCAACACCATATCAACTGATGTTGGTGAAACCCACTTACATCAGTGATTAGTTCATCCCTAATACTAAACAACCTGTCTCTCACTTTTGATTTTTTCCCTACAAGCTACACCTAAATGCCTCCCAAAATCACCTAAACCTACCCCACCCCATTTCCTATCCCACTCAACACATTTTTTTCTCCCAAATTTTAAATTTAGCCTAAAAAAATATATTAAAAAACTTAAATTCAAATTTGACTCATGAAGGATCTTAGCTCATCTCTCTATCTCCTATGGGTTGGAATAGCTGGCCCTTATGGTGGTGCTCCTCCAACTAGGTCCCTTCTTAGCTTGCTATCTCACTATCACTCAAAGCACTTTTTCTCTCTAATCAAATGTTGTAAATGAGTTATGGTGGGCTGCCAAACCCCTTTTTGTTGGGTTTGGTCATCCACCAATGTCAACATCCTTGACCTAAGCCACTGACATCGGTAATACTTCCTACTGACATCATTGACATAATCAATGTCGATACCCTTACATTAGAGTTTCCAACACTATCCATAACCCTTTGGGCTATACCATTAATCTAGGGAAAATTTAAGATCACATATATCTCCCTGACCATGATAACCAACTTGGAGATCACATATATCTCCCCAACTATGACAACCAACCTTGGAGATCACTTCAATCTCCACCCATAATGACTTTGATCAGAGATCACAAATACCTCATCAATCATTGTCCCTTTTAAACCAACCTTGCATTGCTTATCTTGACCACTTATGCTACGTTGCTATAGTTGGCTATTGTACACATGTATGTATATCATGTGTTTTGGATCATGACCAAGCTAGTCCTCTCACCTATAACCTTTTGTGTTTACTAGGGGCACTTCTTACCTTAGATACCTAGAACATGTTGACCTTTAGAGCTACAAATTTGATCATTTTAACCTTATTACCTATCATTTACAATCTATGATTTGGTTACTTATATCTGAGTCCTCCTCACCTTTACCTATTCTTTATTTTGTCAACTATAACTCATAGTATTATATGTGCCAATAGCGATACCACATTCTCACTCAACATCCACTCATCCAATTCACTTCTTATCAAATGGGTACCTGATTCTAGTTTCTCCTCCATCAATTCCCATTTTTAGGTGGGATACCTCATCCAATACCTAAAGCATCCAAATCCTATTTTCGTCTTACAACTTGTCAGTACAAATTACAAGACAAAAAAGAGCAAATGTAGACACCAAAATTATGTCACACACATGCATAACTCCCTATGTCAAACCCCCCCTTGAGCCCCTTTTTAATAATTAGCCTTCCTAAACCATGCTTTTACCCCTCACACATTTAATAAATCTAAAATATTTAATTAAGTTAATTAAACACTACTTATGCCACCTTACCTTGCCACCTCATCTTAAGACTAATTCTTACTATCCGAGTCACCTCAAGACTTAGTACCTTAATCCTAACTACACATGACTTGTTCTCACCCCAAAAATAAATTCTTAACTAACTATGTCCTTCTTATCCTCACATTTCTATTATTTCCTAATGGATACCACACTTGGCATGAGAAAGAATAGAAAATAGGCTAAAATTATCCCTTTTACCTATTCTCATGCCACCAACATCGATCAACCCATGGATGACATCGGTAGGATCACTGATGTCGATTACTTAAACTAAACTCCAAACTAATGTTCAAATCAATAAAAATAAAAAAACTCAATTATTTACATACAGGCTTTGGCATTCAACTTTTTGCATTCAATATTACCATTACTCTACACAAATTAGTCCAAATCAGGAATTGATATAGTGTATAGAGCTTGGATTCTTCTAAACCAACAATATATGCTTATCTTTATGTTCATCTATTACTTCAACATGCCTCACTAGAGCCATTTATCTGACACCCATATTTCATCCATTTCATTAGCTAAGTATATCTCTATATTTTGGTAATTCATTTAAATAGTCATTTTACAATTACTTTACATTGTATTGTTTATCATTTCATGACCATCCTAACTCTCCCTATGGAGGAGTTTTAAAACTCCACCTATTTTGATATACTCCAAACATGCCAACCTTATATCTAGATCCACTTGAGTCTTACACTATCCCTTACGACTCTTCCCAACCTCATAAACTTGACCAACATCCACCTCCTAGTTTAAAAAAGTCTCTTTTAACCTTGTGAGGACCTACTACTCCTACTAACATTGGTCACATAATTGACACCAGTCATATAACCAACATCAGCCATATTTATTTATTGACATCAGTTCCCTAACTAACTTTTATGACTATGGATTTTGAATAATCTCCCTAAGCCTACCTCACCCACCTCCAAAAACATCAATAACTCACATTACGTGCACTGTTTCACTCTTTACTGCACCCAAACTACAAGAATGGTATTAATATCTCTCTCTTACTCTCTCTTTCATTTTATTATTCATTACAAATTTTTTTTCAAAAATTGGAATATCATCCCTAAGGAAGTTTAACACTTCCAAGAACAAGTGTATAGCTTGGCAGCCCACTCATATATCTGCTAACAAATATTTTTGGTGGTAGTACTTTATTATTTGTAGGTAATCCTCCCTAGCCATAGAGGAGTGTTCAACATCATCTAGATATGGTGTTTAACCAATATAGGTTCTCTCTAATCTCTAATCCCTACCTTTCATCTCTATTTCACCTTAAACATCAAATAGATTCAAAATTTTGTGAAATAGATGTAAATAATTTTGGCATTGCAAGAAACATATATGAGTCTTTTGGTTTTCCTACTTATCCTAATGTTGCAATTCCACAAGATATAATAGTTGTAGATGTTCAACCATACTTTGATCTATTATTATATAATGACTTCATAGATAAGATTATGGGAAGAGTGTCCAATGATATGTCTCAATTTATATTCAAGTTTTAGCCTAGTTTGAAAGGCCAGATTGAGTCAAATCCATGTAACAAGTTTCATTTGCAGCCCCTCCCTCCAATAAAACTAAACATTGATCATTATTATTATTATAGTTATAAGTCTCCTCCCAATATTAATAAGCCTACTCAAGAGCTTGCCTTAGATTCATATTGCAGCCCATATTGGAGGAAGGAAGGTCATGCTTAACCTTGAGAGGAAGGAAGGTCCTATGTCTAGGCCTATTATGAAGAAGGAGAATATGTTGGGAGAAATTCAAAAGGTTTTATAGGTTGTTCCAATTTTCCATCTACCATTCATGCTAGATCTTCATATAAATTTCAAGACATACCAAAGGTTGACAAGGTACTTGAAATATTGCCATCTAGTACTTCTTCTCTATTGCTTTCACAACTTGAGAATCAACTGAATGTTCTTAAGACTCTTCAAGAGTTGGAGGATGATGCTACCATATATGATTTCATTAAACATATTTAAGATGATACCTCAAGTATATATGATGAATATATTGTCATTGGCACACCACTTCACCCTAATAGATCAGTTTTTGAGCTTGAGGAAGGCACTGCTAACATGGAGCAACAAATAGAGGTTTTAGGAGAAGAAGACACTTCAGCTATAAGACAAGAATAAGTAGACCTTGAGTGGATAGATGAATTACTATTATTCATAAAAGATGATGATGATCAACTTACAAAACAAGATGAAGAAATGGAATTCATTAGCTAATATGATGTTCCACAAGAAATTGGTAAGAATGTTGATGAACTTCAAGTCCTTTCTATTGATCATGAAGAGTTCGCATTTTGGGATGACCTTGAGAATTTTTTTTTGAGATTGAATAAATCATCTTCACTTCATGAAGATCTTGAGAAACTTTTTGAAGAAGATGTTGTAACTAAACCTATTGAAATTCATAAAGCACCTCAATAAGAAGATAAGGTCATATGGTAGTCATATTTATACATGTTTGAAGAGTCTAAAGAACAAGGTAAGCATGGTTCATCTCAAGAAAATAAAATGCATAAGATAGATGAAGAATAAAAGGTACCAAGAGAGGTAGTAAGTTTTGAATAACTTCTCCCATGCATTCATCTACTAGGACCACCAAGGTTTGATGGAGACCTTACTTTTCAAAATTAGTATAGTTTTGATGATTGGAAAGCCACTTGAAAGAAAAATTGAGGTTGAGTGTAAGGGTCAAAATTAGTCTAAAATCAATGAAAAATTACTTGAACCAAGGTATATGGTTTCCATTCAAACCAATCAAGGGGAGTATGTTTCCATTGAATGCATGTTCTTAGCTGTAGAACCAAATGAAACCATTGCAAGCACCATGGGAAGTGAATGAGGCATTGAACAAATAATAACAAGTCCTAAGTTATAGATTACACATCTTTCTAGTTAACTTGAATATAATTGTATTAAAAATTTTCCTTTTGATCTAGGAGGATCAATTATTTCTATTTAGTTTGTACATATTAGATTGTGTTTGTTTCAATTTTTCTTGTGTTTCTTAAGTGCTTTATAACACAAGTGTGTTTCCTTCCCTTTGTTTGGTGTGTATCTTTGGTTTTGTGTGTGTGGGTCAACCAAATTGTTTTCCTTGCATCAAAGTTCTATTTAAGTCAATTTGAGTCCCCGTATGCATGACTCCATACCCAATGGATGGAATAAGGCTACTAGTCCTTAACATAGGCAAGCATGTTACCCCTAGGAGTTGCCAAAATGTTAACTAAATTTGAATTCTAGTCAAATTTGGTCAAACCCTATTATTTTAAACTTTTTAATAAGGTTTGTTATGTCTTATTGGGTCTCTTATTATCCTATATGTCTCACTTATCCTTCCCCTTGTACTAGGTTAGTCAACCAAAGTCAACCTTGGTCAAACCTAGTAAAACTTAATAACAGTGCCAAATTGTGTTTTAAATGTCATAATATGGCATTTTATATATTTAAATGTGTCTTCAAGTCATAAATTGGTCACTTGCTAGGTTTCATATGCAAAAAAGGTCATTTAGCCACATTTTTAGCCCATTTAATGACTTGTACAGACTTTAAGCAAGCATATTTATCACCAAAGTGAATATAAATGTGGAAGAGGTCATGATCAGTCATAAAGTAGTTATTTTGAGTTTAAATTTAGTTATATGTAGAAATGGTGAGTTTCTCCTTGATTTTAGGCCCTTTTGGGAATTTATACATAATGGATGATCTGACTTGTAGAGAAAAACATGGGTAAGATGCATCTTCACCTCCATACACTATTTTAAATGCTTGGATTTCAAGTAAGATATCAAAAATTTTAGTTTTTATCCTATTTCTTCCATTTTCTCCTTGCAAGCTAAGAAGGGTCAGTTTCAAACACTTGGTATGGGTAGTACAACTAGAGTTGGGAGGAATGATTTTAGGGGTATATAGTGATATAAGTGTAATTAAAATACATATTAATCACTTTCATTTTGTTTCCTCCTCCTTTATTAAAAATCACTTAGACTCCATGCAGTCTTTTATGCACTTGCATCGATGAGGGGGTCACTGTTTGTACTTATCTTAGATTTATTTTATTTGGTTTGATGGTTTTGTTTCTTTTAGGTGTTATCAAATGTTAAATAATACCTCTACATAGGATTTACATGATTCTATTGGATTTTGAAGTCATCACATGCCTAGGAAAGCCTTTTCTAGGTGTGTTCTTGCTTTGGACCATGTTTTCTATCTTTGCTCATAAATATGAACCTACAGGTGCCCTAAATGAAATATTTACACATTAATGTGAAGTAATGTAATGTTTCTCAAGTGTATTTAAGTATTAAATTTCATTTTATGATCAAGGAAGAGACTATGAGGCCTAAATCTTGCACCTAGTCCACTCTTTCCCTTCATTGTCTGTATATTCAAATGGAGTGATCAGTCAGGGTTCCCATGATGGAATCATGCATAGATAATAACCTTGATAATGGTTTAAATCCATTTGAGATATTTATAATTCACTTTTGATAGCTTGAGTTAATTAATACTTGATGGATATGAATAAAAAGGGGCTATGATGGTTTCAAGAATATGTGACTATGATTTTAGACTCACTGTATGAAAATGACCAAAATAGAGGTCCTTAAGCTTATTTGGAATAACATATAACATGAAAAAATGAATTTAAATTGATCTTGGTTATTTTTTTTTAGTATTACCTACCACATACAACACTTATGCCAAATTTGAGGCCAAAATGTTAAGAAGGAGATGGTCATTTGGATGCCCAAAAGTGCCCTCTAACACACTAAAAAGCTTCAATTACATCTAATAAGCCCTTCACTCATACCAAATCCTAAGGAATGTATCCATGATAAAATTAATTTTATAATGAATAATAAATTTATATAATCTCAAGAGATCATAAGGAGAGGGGATGGGTGTTTTGAGACCTCCCAAAGCTTACTCTGTGTCCGTACACAGGCTTGGGAAAGAACACCTATAAGAAGAAAGGACTAAAATTGGGAAATAAGTGTGATAAATTTACAATAAGAAGATAATAATATTATTAATTATTTATGTTTTTTGAAAAAAAAATCTATAATACCATAAAAAACACCATGACTAGGTCCATCTGAAGTCATGGTCACCTACAGGCAGGACAAATTGTCTCAGTTCAGGCAGTGTTAAACAAGTGGAGTAATGAGGTGCATTAGTGAAAGTCATGGAGATAAAATTTCATAAAATAATGTATTAAATCCTAAATTATATTATATTATGTTCTTAAATCTTAAATGAGGGATTACTATACCTATAATAAGATCAAAACCCCTATCTCAGTTAGTCTGATAGAAAGAGTTCATTTTGCACATGTAGGGTGCATGGAAGGAGGGTTATAGTAAGATGAGTTTAAAAATATCATATAAAAATAAAAATATTGATATTATAACCTTAATTAATTTATCACTAGTCTAAATACACCAAGAAAAAGAGCTCAAATGAACCTACAGGTAGAGACTTAAAATGATTGTCTCAGTCAGGGTTTTGTAGATAGTCTTGTGTTTAAAGAGCATAGTGATGTTTCAAGAGGTAAAATTGTTGGAGAGAGAATTTTTGTGAATCCTATATGGCTTTTAAAAATATATTATTATTATAAATGACAATATGGAATGTAAATAACCTCCATTTTCCACAAAACATAGTCTCATACCCTGCCTATCCTCACAGTCTGCCTTGTTCATAAGTCTGCCTAGGAAATGTGTAAAGTTTGAGGTCTTATGCTTGGAGTTAAATGTTTAAAATTGGTATAGAGTACCATTAAGAGTTAAATAATCTCCTAAATATTTTAATTTTTAAATTTTAATAGGTTAATTTCCCCTTATTTTGTCTCAGATTGGGGGAATATTTCCCCTTGCATAGACCCTACAACTCTATGGAAAAAGGTGAAGTAGGTGACCAAAATGAAAAGAGAGATCAAAGGATGGTTTGATAATATTTATAACATAAATTTAAACCTAATAAAACATTATATAATATTTTAATTAAAATAGGGTAGTCTGGACAAGGAGGTTTGTAGGCAAGGTAGCTAAGTAGGATATGAGCCTAAGCCCTCATGAGGGGTCATTTTCAATTTTACCATTTTACAAGAATTGAATTTTTTTGGATAAAATTAATGGAGGTTTAAATTATGTGTAGGAGAAATATAATATTTTTATAAGGATAACAAAGATTTTTCAATTATCAGGTTACATGCAAACCTATTGGCAAGGTTTAGGCCTAATACCAAATAAGGGCCAAGGCCAAGTTTCAATCTAAGATCTTAGTAAGATATTATAGTGATTGAAACATGTTTTTTGAAGTATATAAAAGGTGTATAAGCCTTTATATTAAAATTAAACCCATCAAGAAACCATTTTTGGCCTAGAATGTGCTCAGACCCTATCAGAATGCAAAAAAGAGGCTTGAAGGGTAACTTTAAATGCTTGAAACTTCCACCAAATTTTGCATGGGACATTAAGGTGATTGGATAAGTAAAGGATGGTACCTAATAAGCCCCTAGTGGTATTTTAAAAATATTTTAATGTTTGTTCTTTATGAAAAAATGTTAAGACTAAAACCACCTCAAAACCCTTGTAAACCCTCAATACTGACCCAATTGGGAAAAGATTGAAAATTAAGCATGAAGATGAAATGGAAATGGCATGAATATTTGGAAACTTTCATTATACTCTCTCAAACACCCTCCAATTCCATGTTTTTGTATGAATATATAAGGAATAGGCTAGAACTGTGCTATTTTTAACCTTTTTATGTGTTTTTTAGGCATGGAGAACTTTCAATAGGCCAAACCACTTTTGGGGGAGAATTTAGGACTGGTTATAAGTCCTAATTTCCATTTGATCAACCATATAAACTCCTAAGCCTATCTTCTATCTCTTTCATTTCAGCCAGTCTAGTGGGTAGATAGTGAACACTTAGGGGAAAAGTGGTGAAACTCAATTTGGAAAGCCTTTTCAAGATAATTTCTTGAAACTGATGATATGGACACCCTTGACACATGTCATCAATTCTTGTGCATGGATTAGACTAAAGAAATCAAAGTTTTTACGTGCCAAGTGTGAGAGGTACATGGAGAGAGCTCATTTTGGGACTATCATGGATGATGGTGGATTGATAAAAGAATAAGAGTGATAAGAGGCTAGTCTAATGTATTTGAGGACTTTTTAGTAACCCCATATACTCAAACCCATCATCAGACCTGATTAATTGTAGCGATAAGGTAGTTTTGTAGGAAAATCATGAGGGGTAGTTTTTTGTTCAAGGAAAGGAGTTTCTTGACCACTTTATAGGGTTTAGATGATTTAAGATGACATTTTTAGCTCCTATCATTGCATGTCTCACACCATATCTCTCTTACATGCACAAATAACTAATATTTATATTTGTGACAAGTGTCTCTATGGCTCTTGGACTCCCCTTCTCTCTCTCTCTCTCTCTCTCTCTCTCTCTCTCTCTCTCTCTCTCTCTCTCTCTCTCTCTCTCTCTCTCTCTCTCTCTCTCTCTCTCTCTCTCTCTCTCTCTCTCTCTCTCTCTCTTCTCACATATTTTATAAATTGAGCCTTTTTTGATATTGTATGGAACACACCATAGCTAGTATGGTGAAGCCCTGATTGAATGACATTACAATTTGTCTTTGAACATTGAATACAAGTCTAATTTGGAGATGTGAAACATTTATCTAATTGAGTGAGTGATGAATAGTGGAGTCAAGTGATAGTATCATCCTTACTCCCTTTATCCTTCATGTTTAAGTAAGAGTTTTGATTTTAATAGGTCATGTGAAGTGTATTGATTATACTAGGCTCTTCTTTAAACAAGAAATTTTCTCTATGGTGTGTAATCACCCCTAGATCAGTTATCTTATTGATGTCCCATGTATGCTACCTTCACATTGAAGCAATTATGTTAAAATCCTTCAATACCTAGAATTGGTCTTGAAAATCTTTGTTTCTTAGTAGGAGTTTGATAGCTGTGGGATATATCTTGGTGGATAACCTCCTTAGTTTAGTTTCCATTTTCTGCAAAACTTCTAACTCTTTTCATGAAAAAGTAGTGAATTAGGTGATAGGCATTTAAAGAAGAATCTAGGGAACTATCACTCATAAACTAGAGATTCATCCCTCTTACAAGTCCCATACAACTTTAGAGATGATTCAATGTTGCATAAAATTGTAAGATTTGAATAGAGTGTCCTAGGGTGCATAATTTGATGTCAATAGTTAGGAGACTCCTAGTCTAACATCAATATCGTACATAGCCTCTATCATGGCCTAATGATGGTGGGGTGAAGAGGAAATGAGCTCATTGAAGCTCATCTTAGCTAGGGTTTGGTGAAGTTATTTAAGAATGACCCTCCTAATGGATTTATATGGGTTAGCCTCCATGGTGCCTAAGATGGTAACTTTGGGCTTACTTGTAGACATGGAGGTTTGGGTGTAGTTTGGTGTAGGATGGGTTGGTGGGTATGTCCATGGAATGGACACTTTGGCCTTCCATTTATCCTTTTGTTATGATCATGTGACCACATTAATGGTATGGATAGAGGGGTAAGATGTGATTGGGGGTTGGGTAGATTCTCTGTCACTTTGAGGTGAGAGCGAGGGATTTGGATTGTGTTGGTGAATTATTATTGGGTGTATTTTTCAAGGAATGGATGGAAGGTCATATATTAAAATATCATCTTCATCATAGATTTGGTGGATAATGTCTTGGAGAGCTCTTTAATTTTTTGTGTCATGCCTAGGTGTCCTGTGATAGGATTACATTTAGTGATCATCATACTCGGTCAACTTTGAGCCAAGAGGATTGATAGGTCTAATAGGAGGTAAAGTGAGGTAGTAGATATGTAATAATATTTAAATAATGGTCATATAGGATTTTGATAAAGGTAAGAAAGGTTTAGGGATCATATTTTTGGTTGGTAAGATGTGCATGCTAGTGGCATTAGGTTTGGTGAGAGATGGTTTAGGTAAGGTAGTGTTTCTAGTTGATGATTTTAGTTTAGGTATGTTGGTAGCTGGGATGGCTATGTTTGATGATCTGACTATTATTAATCTAAGAAGGACTAGCACATTAGATAATAAGTTGGTTGGTGTAATCAATGATAGTGGGCAACCTATGTTCAAGTGGGGTTGCTTTTTAAGCAAAGTAGAAGGGTGAGGTCCTAAGACAGAGGGAAAAGTAGAGGGAGGTAGTGTCTTAGTCATACAACCCTTTTATGTTTTAATCCTCTTAGTTGGTGTGAGTCGAGATGTGGGTATAGGATTGGGTGAAGTTAAGTCTAGTGTCAAGGATGGGTGAACCAAACTTCAAGTAGGGATGGCACAAAGAGTTTTGAAAGGCTTGGTAGGTGATGTGGTGGTTATTTTAGTTGATTGAGAAGGTGGGGGTTGGTAGAAGTTAGATTGGTTTAATAGGTGGTGTATAGATTATGGATTTGTTGGTTAGAGGCATGCTAGAAGGTTTAGGTTTTTTGATGGAGGGAAGCCCTAACTATTTCTAGAAAGTGGTTTAATCCATGTCTAGTTTTGTATCCATACCTAAATTTTGAATGAGTTTGGAAAAAGGTTTGTATACTGGTTTAGCCTCCAAGGTAGTGGGTGTCGAGGAGACACATATGGGTTGAGGAGGAGGGTTTATAGCCTCACTAATTTACTCAAGCATGGGAGGTAAGTTCAATATGGGTGGCTACTCCATGAGGGGTGTTTGTAAAAAATTTTCTCCCTTGGGCATAATGTCCATAGTTGTGGCTTGGTCTATAATTAAGGGAGATGGTGGGCTAGGAATGGTTGTTTGTTTGGGATGGATATCCAAATGGGTTATTAATGATTCCAAGTCCTCTATGAGTGAAGCTAATAAATATAAACCTCTTTAGTTTGGGCCTCTAAAGGAAGGGAAAGTGAATTCACCACTTTGATAGATGAAGTGGAGGAAAAGTAGGTAGGTTAGATGATAGGTGCATCAAGGACCATATTGATAATGTGGGTATCATGAGAATATTTATCTTGTTTATCCTCATATTTGATAAGGAAATGGTTGGGAAAAGTTTTCCTAAATATGTCAAGAGTTTGATTTTAAGGGGCATTCATATTATCCAACACAAATTCCCCTTTATCGATAAGACTCTGAATAACATTCTTGAAAGTATTACATCAATTGATGTCATTTCCAATTACTTGAAGAAAAGCACAAAGATCATTCTCATTATACTAAGTAGGTGCTAGGTGAGAAGAATCAGACTATTGGGGAGGTTTGATGGGTGGAAGTTGTATAAGGTTAGATTTTATTAACTTCTTTAGAACTGAGGTATAAGATTCTCCAAGTGGAGTGAATTGATTTTGGTTGATTTGGTTTGGGTTCCTTGTATTTTGGTTAGAGGTAATGGGAGAATTTTATTAATTAACATTGGTTGGAGGGGTGGTTTTAAGGACAATGGCATTCACGGTTCCCATGGTCTTGGTTTTGGTATTAGTTTGGTTTCCTAGTTTGGAAGAAGAGGTTCCATTGGTCTTGAGGTAAAGTTATTATTTCATAACTTCAATTTACCCTGATCTATAGATTAATTTTATAAGTTGCACGTCATGGTAAAAGATTCATCAAAAGTTCTAAATCTTTGGAAATATAATGTAGAATAAATATGTTTAGCATAGGCTCAAGCAAAAAGTTCTATAATTTCAGGTTGAGGCAAGGAAAATGAAATCTAATTAATCAATCTTTTCTAAGGAGAAACAAAATCAGAAATGGACTCATCATCAAATTTCCTAATAAAATAGAGGTATATGATAGATAATTTCTTGGAAATGTTAATAAAAAATTGATCTAAGAAGAATTGTACTAGTTGGGTGAAATAAAAGATGGAATGCTTAGTGACAGCTCTATACCAATCAAGTGTTGGGCCAGATAAAGACATGGGGAAGGGTTAAAGGAGAAGGGAATAATTTTAAGAAATCATGTAACATGCATGCCTAAAATACCTAAGGTTTTTCTACTGGTCCTCCTTGCTTTGAAATTTGGTAAATTTTCGAAGCTCCCATTGAGGAGGGTAAGGTTTGATGGGGATAAAAGGATGAATAGGTTCGTTATAAATCTGGTCATAGGATAAGATGTTATGAGATTCTAAAATGATTACTCAAGGTTACCAATATTATCCATGAGAATTTTCATTAGGTCATTTTAAGGTGGTACACCAAAAGGATTCTAAGGTTGATATTATGGTTGACATTGGGAAACATATTGGTAATTGTTTGATAGTTGAAAGGCTATCACATATTGGAATATGGATGCTATAGGTTGGGTAGGGTAGGTGGATGATGGTGGTTGGGTAGTGGGTACATACCCTTGTGGGTTAGGGATGTATCCTATATTGGGTGCAATGGGTAACTATTGAGAAGTCCCTATAGATTAGGCAAAGGTGGTAGTTGGGTTGGTGATAAGAGGTGAGGTAGTGACCTTTGTGCTAATGGGTGGTGAAGTAGAAGGGATAGATACCCCTAATCTTGGTAAAGGGGTATTGACTAATGGGTTAGGTTTGATAAAGTGGAGTTTGGTATTGCTAGTGGTTGGTGCTCCATAACCAAGTGGAGCATGATGGGTCAATGGTTGGGTTATCCTCAAGGTAGAGGAGTCACTAGTATGGGGTAGAAGGTGTAAGGGTAGTGGTCAGTTGGATAAGTTGGTTTTAAACTGTAGCATCAAAGGGATTAGTAGATGAAGATTCCTATATGGTCAAAGGTTAGGTGGTGATTATATCAACATAGATACCCTTCATAAGGTGGGATGACATGCCATAATGAGGATCCTAAGGTGGAGTTGAAACCAAGATATGGTTAGGGGAGGTATTAAGATACTATTGAAGGGTAACTAGATTATTGTCTAAAAAAGTAGTAAAATCCATGTCTCCTTGAGAAAATACCCAAGAAAAATTAGGTCTTCCCAATGGATGAGGTGAATCTTCTAGCTCATAGATGTACTCCATAGATGACGAGGTAAAAGAGGTTTATTTAAGTGATGGATTTTATTCTATTAGGTCTCTTCACTATTGATGAGTGAGAACCATACAAGAAAAATGGGAGAGAAAATAAGAACAAACTCACCACTCAAACAAGAAGAAAATAAGAAAATGATCAAGGCAATCAAGACAAACACTATGAAATAAATTGATCCTAGAGGTTAGTTTTAATCTCATTTTGGCTTATGCCTTAGTTTGTGAGAATGTGTGATAGAAATTGGCTTGTAGATCAAGTACTGTAGAAGTAGTCTATGGTTGGTTTTGAGTTGTTTAGGTGCTCAAAATAGTATATATTGAAATCAATACATGGCTTGGTATGGGGGCCTACCCCCTCACTTCACAGTCCCACAGTAATAAGGGTATTGGGTGCTTAGCCAATATATATTGATATTTAGAGTTTATACTCAACTAGAGAGCTGAGTTGGTCTCCCCTTGGTAATGACCTCTAAGTAGGATTGTTGAGAATTGGTAAGGTGACTGATAGGTGATGAAATTATAGTTGGGCCTTATCTCAAATTATTTTGATGTTTGATTGATGAAAGTAGTCAGGCTAGTGTGTGGAACAAAAGTGATGTTCTGATAAGATTACTGTGCTTTAATTCAAAGTGAATTGATGTTAAAAGCAAGCAATGGATGTAGTTGATTTTAAACCCAAAATAAATTTTAGTTTCAATTATGAGCATAGATAGAGAGAAGAGCACACAAATTCAAAAAAAATGCAAGTAAAGACTATAGATCCCACTTGGCATGGTAGAATGTTTCATGTAAAATTTCACTTAAGTTTTAAAGAAAGAGAGAAAATAACTTGATATAGGTATGGTTGAAAAACCTATTTGTTTGTATGCACATTGAATCATACTATTATTAAGAGCTCCTCTTTTGTTTGGGAGGAAGACCTACAGATAAGAAAGCACTAAAGAAAACTTGTTTGTTAGAGAGATAATTGGGTGGATTTCTTACTAATAGCTAGATACAAGAAGTGAGGGCTTCGTTAAGAGATATTAATCAACATATTTTAAATAATTAAGTTGATAAAACTAGAAAGGAGGTACTTTTATCAATTAAAGAAGATTACTAAAATTAAACATAAGAATGCTTGCTAAAAAAATAGACTAGAAATGATCAAATTAGTGATAAACTAATTAATACTAGTGCTAGGAGGTTGGGGTATCCTTAAAAAAATTTGAAAATGGTCTATGAATGGTTATAAACATAGAAAATTGGATTTGATTGGGTATATGTGGGAAAAAATAGGTTACTAGATTTTGGTGCCATAGGAGACTGTCGATGGTTGGGGTGAACATCGATGTTTATGCCCGACCATCAGTGGTTGGGGTTTGACCATTAGTGGTTGATTGTGTATTTCTAGGTTGGATCAATAGCTAAATAAAAAGATTCCATAGATGAATTTTGGGAGTTGGGTAAGGGCTAGGTTGATTACAAAGTGGAGTTAATCACATGAATATTGATAAATAAGTACGTGTTTTACCAAAAGTTGGTTAGGTGAGTGGTTGAGTTAGTTAGCTTAGTGGTGGAATCTAGCTTGATTCTAGTAGAGTAATGGTGAGTGGTTGAATTAGTTAGCTTGGTGGTGGAATCTCACTTGATTCTAGTAGAGTAATGGTACCTAAAATCTTGGTTGAGAGGTGACTATAAGTCAAAATCTCAATAAGATGGTTGATGCTTGATAACACTAATGATGTTGATTAACCTAATTGAACTGCAAAAGAAAACTACTTAATTCCTAAGTTACTAATAATTATTATAGATGTATTTAACCTCCCAGGCCTCTCTCTCTTATAGTCACAAGAAAGATGTAGAAGTAAAGGTGTAACTAAGCTAGCTAACTATAATTTATGCATGCAAAGGTTTGCAACATGAACTAGACAAGGTTATATTTAGTAATGGGTTGGTGGATATTTCATGCCCTTGGATAAAAGGTGGATCCTAACCATCAATGGTCAGGGGTTCCCAAAGTTGACCATCGATGGTCACCTTGATCATCAATGGTCAAGGTCCCTAAAAATAGGGTCTTAAAGGTTAGGGTTATTTAGTTAGGTGAAATTGAGTGCAGATTGGTTAGGTTAGGCTTGATATGTGTAGGTTGGTCCCAAGGAGGTCCTAGGTGTATTTTGACATTTGGAAGCATAGGTGTGAAAATTTATGGTGTCTACACTTTACTTCTTTTTCTAGTTCTTTCTTTTCCTCTTTCTTTTTTTTTGGGTCTTTATCTGCCTCTTTCTCTTTTTCTTTGTCTTTAGGTTCAACTATTACTTATTGCTAAGATACTTCTTAGGATGTAGTGACATCTCCAATAGTTACCTAATTTGGCTCTTTTTAGGCATGAATAAAATGAATGTTGGGTTGATCCTCATAAGGATGTGGAAGTGGATTAGTAGGTGGAGTGGATGAAGGTGGAGGAGGAACATTAGTCTCCTTCTAAACAAGTTTTTCATGGGATTTAAAGATTGGAGACTTTGGGGGTGGCATCAGTGTGGATGGGTCTACATCTTTCATTATTGGATATATGTTTTTCACCATTAATGAAGATGAAAATGTGATGGGTATGGTAGAGATAGGAGTGGTATAAGTAGGAGTCATTGTGGAAGAGACCAAAGAGATGTAGGTATAACTACCTGGATTGGTTCCTTCTCTTTTACCAAGGAGTATGTATCATCAATGTTCTTATTCAATTTCTAATTTTTCTTTGGATCATAGCTGATTTATCCTTGTACTAATTTTCTTTTGTGATGAACATGACCCATTTCTATCATTATTGGCTCCTTCATACAGAAACCCTTACCAAGAAGCCATGCTAAAGTCATGGTGAGAATTACTAAAGTTATCTCAGCAATAGTCTTAACTTTATTATGCTTGAAGTTAATCTCTATAAGTGTAACATTATCCCCTCCCATTTCATGATAATAATCATGTATCACTTGTTCCTCATTCTCCATATCTTCTAGAATTGTAGCCAAATTAAAAGAGTAGATTTCCTCAATAGTCATCCTATTGTTGTCTCTTCTTCTCAATTCAAACTCATCTCTACAATCAATCTAGAAGTCTTCAAGTGTAATAATATACATATAATCAAGATAAAATATGTTTTGAGTTATACCTTTGCAATCAAAATTTGCTTTAGCTTTAAAATGTGATTGATTATAGTTGTGATACATTTTTGTTTGCAATTTTTTTTCCTTGTAAATTTTTGAAAATTGGTAGTGGTTAATAAAAATAATAAAACCAATAGAGGAATGGTGAACCTTTAATTGTAGGTCATACAATTCTACTAGTTTCCTACATAACTCCATAAGAATCCATTTGTCAGTAGGGTACCTTGGCAACTTGACTGGTGTCCTTGTGAAACCACCAACTCTAATATATGTGAAATTCAAGAATTGAATAAAAATGAATTCAAAATGGGAAATTTCCTCCCAATATTCATCTAATACTCTTTTGGCCTTCAAAGAAACATTTAATTGATAGATGATTTCATAAAATAATCCATCATTTACCCTCTTGTAGTGCTTGAATTATTTAGATAGAGTTAATTGAGGGTAATATTCATATATAGGCTTTATTACCAACATCCCTTTTGTAGTTATCCTATAAAATGCTCCACTTGATGTTTCTACATATACTAGGTATAAAGTAATCTTAAAGTTAAGAGTATACAATATATTAATTAACTTCTAGTCAATGTTGTCACTTATCATTATTGACCATTCAATCATAGTAGAACTTTTATTAACATCAATAGCCCTAAGGTATGCATACATCCAAGTGGAAAAAAACTTGGAATTATTCTCACCATTAATTCTACATAAAAAAATGAGTGATATCATCCACTTCTTGAACCAAATTAGATCTTACTATTTGCTTTAGAAACCATGAAGGCTACTTTGGTTTCCTTAGATAATTTGTATTCATTATCTTGATGCAATCTGATGTCTTATTCTCCCATTGGATTTTATCTTTCTCCATTAATACATCAAGAAATTTATATGTTGATGGGATATTCAAATAGTAGGAAAAATATTAAACATCTAACCTTATTACCACATTGCCAATAGTATCCTTTACTATCCTAGTAAGAGAATAATAGTACTTAGCACACTCTAGGACAAACTCAAGAAGTTGTGTAGAACTTGGGAATGTTTTAGCTTAAAAGATCTCACTAATGGTCATTTCTTGCATGAATGGTGTCTTGATTATGTATTTTGACCTTTCTAACATCTCAATTATGGAAATGTGTCCCATGTCAGTATCAGTTATCTTAAACAACTTGGAAGCAATACATGACTAGATGGGATATCCTTTATATTCATACTTCATCCTTTCCTCCTTTGACTTCTAAAATATCTTTGCCTTAGTATTCCATCTCCTACTCATCCTTGGAGCTTCCTCTAGTGCTAACTCAGACAATTATTTAATCATATTTACTATTCTTTTACTCCAATTGCTTCTTATTTTGACCCTGATGATTTTTGTGATTAATAGTGGGAAGGCCTGGTGAATGATCTTGAAAAATCAATAATTGATATTATTTATTTAGAAAATATTGAACAACTGAGTCAAGTTATTGTCCCAAGTAACAATTTTTGAAAAGATTTATGTTATAATGAGCTTTCAATAGTATAAGACTTTGAAAACTCTAGAAAATTCATGTTATGTAACACAATGTCTTAACTCTGGGAAGGTATTATAATTATACAAACCTTAAGTCTTATAAACTTTGAGTGAGTAACAAATATTTAAAACTACAAGTTTCTTTGGGTAAGTCACTCATGTTTCTATTATCAAGTTACTTGGGTTGGAAAACCTAGTGAAGTAGAACAAGTGAGTAATCTAAACTTCAGGCAAGTAAGTAGTTGTTGAAAATATGAATAGAAATGCTCTTGAGAACTTTGGGTTTCTAGGGACTAGTTACTTGGGTTCAAGACCCCAAGAAGTAAGCAGTCATGAAATGTCCAAGCAATATGATCTAGGTAAAATGCTAGATCATTTGTATAAAAATTCAATATTTTGGGGATTTTGCTTGGGGCTTTCTCATGCAAAATGTATCTAAATAATTTACAAGTTTTAAAAACATCTATGCATGCAAAGAAAGACAAATAATTTTCAATAAAAATAAGAAATAATAGAAAAAAAACTTTCAAATTAGAAAATGAAAACTTACATAAAGAGAAAAATGAGATGAACACCCAAAAGAGAAACATGAAATCAAGGGGGAAACAATAATCATACCTTGATTTCAAATGGATTGTTAAGTTTTTTCTCAAAAATCACTCCAAAATCTCAAATGATGTCATTCAAGATTTGTAAGGGCAATACTTAGGTCAAACAACTTGAAATTTAGGTAAGAAATGAGGTGTATTTTTCAATTATTTATATTAACCCATACATTAATGACAACTAAGTGACATGTGGGAAGGAAGCCATGTAAGCATTTTGACATTTATCAATTTTTATGAATTGCTTTACTTGATTTGGTATATGAAGTCAAGTAAATTCAAAATCCTAATTTGGTCTAGGATAGTGAAGAATTCAAACTTGTGAACCGTAATTTATTTTACTTATGAATTTGATAAATTTAAGTAACTTCAAAACCCCAAGTTTTTTAAATATTTCTTTATAGGTTTATGAAACTACTTTTCTTCTCTTTCACTAGAATCAAAGTCATTACTCACTTCCAATTTGATCTAGAAGGTGTAATTCATGTTTATTGAGACAACTTAATTCAAAGGACATAAGTAAAGTAAATTTGAGAATCTGAATTGGCCTAGAAATAAGTCCCAACACCTAGCTTTTTGAATCTTTTAAAAATATGAACAAAATGGGTTTTATGAGGATGACCTAAGCAGACATTTTTTTAACCTTCTAGAGCAATTTGAATCAATTGGGGATGAAATCAATCATAAGTGAAAACTACTAAAGAATAAATTTTATTTAGGGATTGAGTTTTAACAAGGACAACTAAATCATAAAATATAAAAGACAAAAAAATTAATAGGGGTAATCCAAAATTCCATGTGTGAAATTTTGGGGACACCACTAAGTATATGCCTTCTCACTAAGTCTCTTCATGTAAATGAGTAAGCCATGAAATGGCCTTGAATCCTCCTATAGAATATTAACTACCTTATACACATGTTTACATAGTGTCAAACATATTATCACATGCTCTACTAATGATTTGTATTTTTGATAACATCTCAAGACTCCTCATTAGGTCAAGCAGAGTCTAGAACTAGTCTAGTTTCATGCTTAGGCTTAATACCATACCCATGAAGCTTTACCTTGAAACATTCCTAAGTGTTTAAAATTTTTATATACATACTTTGGCATCCTTAACCATCTAATCATACCTTTTTCTATCCATATTACCACACCTTCATATTTACACACATGCTCATGATATGAAAATGATCCTTAAGACTAGTGCTTAAAAGTATGATTACCTTGTATCTTTATCTTGACCTTAACATGTCATCAACCTCAAAATAATTACTAGGTTTCCTTCAAATTTTATCTCAATAGAGAAACAATAAGTTTCCTTTAAATTTTCTCTTGTCATAAGAATTCTTTGTCACATGCCACTTAACCATGTATGGTCTCAATTTTGAACTGTAATTCAAACTTCCTTTTACATAAATAACCTTTGGTATATAACATCAAAGACAACTCTCACCTTACTAATCCTTTTTGACATCAATGATAGTACACATACACATGACATCAATGACAACTTTCAACAATCGCCCCCTTTGTCATTGATGGAAAACCATAAATAAAATAATCATTCTCAAAATACAATACTCTCAATAAGATGCTCCTCTCTAAAAATGAACTATTCCATCAATAAATTTCGCCCCCTTGAACATTAATGACAAATGGTCATACAAACTCTCACAATTTCATCCACACATAGTCCACTGATCCTTGGACCTAACCAATCTTAGATCTAGAGAGATCCCCCTTTGTCCATACATACTTCTCGAAACATGATTTTTGAACCATTAAAACAACTCACACATACTCTCCCTAATGAATTCACACCTTAAAGTCATACCAATTAGAGTGAACATACCTCTAACTGAACTAATCCATATAACCTCTTCAACCACTTTACTATATATAAGAACTACATCTTGACCTTTGATAATAAATAAGACCAATAAGTTTTTACATAGTTATCTTACACCATCAAAACTTATATCATGAAAACATAATCAACAAATAACTACTGCTTGACTCTTTTCTCACAAGAATCATGCCCATATCTCACATTACATTTAAAAAACCTAAGTTATCTCCCTTAAATTGATGCTTCACCTCTGCTATAAGACTTTATGATGAACACACTATCATCCATATGAACAAAAATATGCCTTGTCTAACTTCATAACTCCAAAATATATCTTTTCACCAATCCTCAAAATAATCATGATTACACAACTACTCATCATGCTTTAGTAGACCTAGTAGGGTCTATGACTAGGTCTAGGTACAAACCTAAACAAAACTTTCATTCTACCATACTAGCTGACCATGTAGACCACCTTAAAATGTCTTTGATGACCTAAGGGACACCTTCAAATTTATTAACTCCTCTAATCTTCCCATTGTCTTATCATGCATTTTTTTTCGCAAACCTCAACCATGACCTAGATCATGAAAACAACTACACTTCTTATTTGTCTTTAAATTCTCTCTTTATATACTAAGACTGATGAAAACACCTACTTCTATTCCTATTTATGGATCATGTTACTTGTTTGATGATATCCATATATGAGCTACCTCTAAACTGATCATCCATATCTTTATTTCAATAACCACCTCAAGATATAAGATTTCACATGGTTTTCATTAGCTAAAGAGTGTCTCCTTAAAGCCTTGATAGAGACACCCCACTTCATAGGGATCTAAAAAAATGTGAACTTAGGAAACTCCTAGTTCTCCAATCCACTTCTCTCAACCATCTTAAAATTTTGAGAAAGATACTCATTCTTTAGGATTTTCTTGGTTCTGATTGGCATTGTAGGCTTGATGCCTACATCATCCTTCTTATTTTTTGTTTCCATTTTTCCTCCTAATGCACCATCAATAGATGTTGATTGTACATGTTTTAAATTTTTCACTTATGATCCCTATTCTATTGAAAAAAAAAACATTCTGACTGATAGGCTCAATGTGATTAACATTAACTACCTTTGGTCTCCATACCTTTTTAGGGGTAAAAATCATCTTGATATGAGTAAAGGGTTTATCCAATCTAATCTTATTGAAACTTGGAATGTGAAAAACATGTTGACAACTAAAGCAAACAACCTTACTTATACTTTTTACCTAATGTGGATTTTAATCCATTTTTGACCAATTTCTTCTCCTTCTATAATTTGTTGCTTTATGCCCAAATAAATAACAAGTGAAATAATAACCATGAAATAAATTAGAATACCTTGTTGCATTGGGTTGCCTATTTGGATTTGATCTTTCTTTTTTTTTTCCTCCTCATGTTGACCTTCTTTATTTTATTAGGATGATCTATATTCTTCTTGGTTTGGTCTAACTTCTTATGTTTTTTATAAATCTTGCACATCTTATCCATGAGTTACTCATTCTCAACCTTCAAGGAGCCAAAATCGGTCTTCAGCTGATCATGATCAACTTATCTTGAACTTATACTTAAATTTGTAACCCTTAACTAATGCTTAAGATACTAAATAGTCATCTCATCCTATTTATCACCATTAACTAGCTTATTATTCAAGGTACATACATGTTTCTCAAGAACCATGACCATATATCTCAACCCCTAATTATCTTTCATTAGTTTCTTATCCATCTTAAGATTCTAAGATCACCTTCAAGCTGTCAAGCGTATTCAAAGGACTTGGTTTGATACCAATTATTGGAATCATATCTACTGAGAAGGGGTGAATTATCACCCTTAAAATAATCATTTAATTTCACTTATCATTCATTTAAACACATACATCAACTAATGTATAAACAATCATGCACATAATCATAAAACATATGAATAGAAGAGATATGTGGGAAAACCTCATGGGGGATAAAACCCATTGAAACATAGTTTGGACTATATTACTATAAATAATGAATCAATATTTAGTGAGGCACCAACTCCAAAAAGAGCAACAACCCCTCACTAGTTAAGAACCAACTCAACTAGTCATTTAGCAAGCATTGATTTGTAAGGAGAAACCAGCACCCTAGGTATTTAAAAACAACCCCATGCAATTATATCCATTCCTAATCCATGAAAACTCATCCCTAATCTCATTCTCTCTTATATGTAATTTTCTCATTATCTTTCTCACTAGGCCTATTTAGTAATAGGTTTTCTTTCATGACTAGTTTAGCGCATTTAAATTATATAACTTGCCTATAAACCACTATGAACATGAATTAAAATTCACAAGATTAAACCTCCATCCATTTTTCAACTTTGACTCAGTCAACCCTGCCTATTATACCAACTTTCTAAGAAACAAGGGATTTCCTTTAGCTTCCACTCACTCTTATGATAGAAAAATGCCACTTGAAGGTAATTTGTATACTCATATACATTATACAATCATCAAAATAGGTCATACAAACCATTATAATCAGTTTACAACAAGATATTCCATATTGGGTCACTATGAGGGTTTTAGTAGGGTTTTAGACCAATTTCCATTCTTAACATTTGTTCATAAAGCTCTAGCTATGAAACCAACTCCTAATTATTGGAAAAAAAACTAGGACCATTTTCCATCTCTCCCTAAGATATAATATTCCCATGCAATAGTCACACATGCCAACAAGCATGAGAAAATCCTTCTCAGGGCTTCACCTCTTCATTATGCACACACAATAGACCTTCAAAATTATTTTCATTATTTCTACTTCAAATTATGACCTAAAACTTCATTATCAATCTTGAAACAACCTATTACATCTTTTTAAAATCTCACATTAGCTATATAATCTTAGAAACTAAACTTGACCCCTCATTAGGCCACACTAAGTCTCTTGGCACACTAGGCCTATACTTATAAGCCACACTTAGACTTTTAACACACCTTTAAGACTCTTTCACTATTATAAAAACTTCATAATCATGTCATAAAACCTCATAAAATTCTCCCACACTACCAATATCTATATTACAATCCTCAAAATGTTCACCTCAACATGCTACTAAATTTATGCCTTCTCACTAGGTCTCTTCATGCAAATGAGTAAGCCATGAAGTGGCCTTGAATCCTCCTATGAAATATTATCCACCTTATACACATGTTTACATAGTTTCTAACATATTCTCAAATTATTTAACAATTATTTAATTCTTTATAACATCTCAAGACTCCTCATTACGTTAGGTAGAGTCTAGGACTAGTTTGGTTGCATGCTTAGTCTTAAGACCATACCCCTGAAGGTTTACCTTGAAGTTTTATTATGTTTCAAAAATTAATATACATTCTTGGGAATCCTTAACCATCCACTCATACATGCATGTGTCCATCTTACTATACCACCATATTCACACACAAGCTCATGATATGACAATGCTCCTTAAGATTAGTGTTCAATACTATACTTACCTTGTATCTTGATTTTGACCTTGACATGTCATCAACCTCAAAATAATTACTAAGTTTCTTTCAAATTCTCTCTTGATAGAGAGACAATAGGTTTCCTTCAAATTTTATCTTATCATAAGACTTCTTCATCACATACCACTTCAATATGTATGGTCTCAACTTTGAACTTAACATTAATGACATCGATATTGACCTTTACTCAAACTTCCTTTGACAACAATGAACTCAGGTATATAACATCAAAGATAACTCTCACCTTTTTTATCCTTCTTGACATCAATGATAGTACACAAACACATGACATCAATGATAACTTTCAACACACCTTTGATCGTCTTTCTTAAGTGTTTGTTTTTCAATGCAATCTAATTTTTCCTTGTTTATTTTCACTTATCCTCCATTTGAGGTTTTATCTTCAAGTACCTTTTGGTTGAACTTTTTGTTATCTATCTCATAAATTTGTCTCTTGAGCCACTGTGGCACTATATATCCATTATCTATTGTACATTATGAGAGATTAGCATTGCTCTTTTGTATCAACCTTTATATCAGTAATCTCATCCTTATATTCATAATCAAAACCAAGATTTAAACTTATATGTACTTTCTTTATGGCCTACTACATGGTCATATCTTTTATCATGTCTTTATGACTTTTAATCACCTCTTTCTTGTGTGCTTCATTTCTTTATTTTGTTGCAATGTTTTCTAAAGCATCATGGAATGCTAACTCATCTTTCATCTCTTCATTAGCATTATTAAAGTATCCAATCTCCTTCTTGGGGGTGATTTTGTAACCTATTATCTTCCTTTATAATATTTATTTATCTATATGGGAGATTTACTTTCCCCATCTCTTGAAAATTGGAAGACCTCATTCTTGACCCTCATCATGAGATTCTCCATACCTACATATATACAATTAAACAAAATGTTAGAACATAAAAAAAGAGACAAAAATGTCTCCATGACTTCCTCCTTCATGGACACTCTCTTCTTCCTTTTATTTCCTTTGTCAAGTGATTATTTTGGCACTTCTTTCTCTCTTTTGTTATCCATAATGAGAATTATTTTTATATGTTTTCATTAATGTTTCTCACTTGGAAACTCTTGACTATTCAAGCCACTAAGGTCATTTATTTCTTTGTTATTTTTATTCATGATTGGCCTTATAAGCCATTTAACCTTCTTTCTTAAATGTAATCAATCCATTGGCTTTCTTGTTCCTGCATGAGCTTCACCAATAGCTCTAATCTTTCAAATATTTTACCAAACGCATTTATTATCTTTTATATCTCTTTTTACATCTTGATCTCACTATATCTTTACTCTTTAGACCTCACCTGGACCTATTACTCTTCACAAGTTATCTTAATTAACTCTCTTTACCACACTTGGGTCTCCTTCACTCTCTTTCCCCTTCTTATCTTGACTCTAACTTGGAGCCTATCTCTTCTTTACCTTGTAATTTAGTTCTAATATCACTCTCTACCTTATTCAAGCCTTAATGGATTTAGGTCTACTATCTTTCTTCTTGAGCTTCTTTGTTCTTTTCTTGTTATCTTCTCTAGGCACTTTTTGACTAGTTTTTAAGTCCTTTACCTTGGACTTAAGGTATCTAGATTATTTTCTCACTGAATTCTTTCCTTTTATGACCTCAATGGGTTACACTTTCACCTTAATTCATCTCATAAATACTCTGCATAACTTAATCTTTCTTCATATAACACAAACATAATAAGGATAACTTATCAAAACAAATGTACCTTTTTTTCTTTTTGTTTGAATACTGGTTAATATTCATTTTCATTAGAATCTTTATTTTATGATACTAATTTGATGCATATTTATTATCTTAATTAACCTCTACCTTCATAAGGTCCTTCTTTCTTCAAATCTCAACCTAACTCTATATACCTCTTCATGATATACTACAATAAATCTAGTTTTAAAGCCTATGTTTAAGCAATCCTTTTCTCTCAATTTCTATATTCATATAACTTCTTTGTTTAAGATCTTTATCTTATCCCCAATATTCTTTACCACTTCACACATCCTTGATATTAAGTCTTGTATCACAACATGTTCCTTACTTGCTTACATGGTTAGATCTTGGGACAATCTCATAAGGATTTACACTCTAACTGTGACTACCATTTGGAATTATTGTCTCTTTATCTTCCTATCACTCAACCCTCTACTCATTACTCTTCCATCTTCACTTCGCACACTGATTATTACATTCATTTAGACCATGGTTCTAAACAATTCCACAAGGCTCTAAAATCCCAAATTCATATTTAGATATCCATGACCATGTCCATTCATATTAAATAGTCTTCCTTGGTCATAACAAACTTGTATTAACTTATTTCAATGCTTTATTTATTCATTGTTTCCTTGAACACACCAATTACTTTTAACAAGACTAGTTATCCTTGTAGCCCTCAAAACTATTAAACCTCATTAGTTAGAAAAATGTACTAGGTTTCTAAGCAAACTAAGACTTGTTTAAAAATACCATTAAATCCACTCAGCTTCACAAGATGTTTCATAACCCAACTCTCAATTTAGGCTTTCCACTAACTTAATCTCTTATAGAATTAGATCTTTTAGGTCTCCTAATAGCACACAATCAAAAATACCTTATTATATAGACTATTACATGTTTTAAACCTTTTAAATATTTTATCCCATGTCAAAATAAAATATATTATAAAATTTTAATAATTTACACTAGAGGAATCATAATTTATTCAACATTGCATGGCAAAACCCTGGTCAAGGTTATATCAGACCTATAGGTGGCCGAGAGGCTATAAAAATGAAAATTTTAACTTTCATCAGATTTAAACTAAAAAAAACATTCTAAGGTATGTTCAAGTATATCACAAGTCTTCCAGTATTTAGATGTGGAGGATCAATCACCATATACTCAATAAATGTAAATACATAGTGTTTTAAACACAGTTATGAGACTATGTGATGGTTTAAATGGGTTTTAGGACATAAAGAAGGATTTGAATTCTCAAAAAGTATGTGATTATTTTAAAGGGTCTGATATGAATTATTATACCATTTTATAATGATCATATGGGGTAAATCCACACTCAATAAACTCCAAGCAATAAATATGCATACTATTGTATGAAGACACTTGGTTGTGTATGAAAGTTTATACTTCTTGATCTTTGCATGGAAGTTGGAGAATACAAAAGTATTATATCTAAGGCCTATAATTATTAATTTATCTCTATAATTGAATAAATTTTCTCTACCATATTTTCATCTTCCAAACACTTGAAGAATCTGCAACATAAACCAAAACAAAGTCTTATGACTGTATAAATAGAATCTTCATAACTTGAATAGCAAAACTTATATATTGGTAGCTAAGTGACATAAATATATGAAATTTAATATAAATAATAAAAAAATATGAAATATCTTATATCAAAAACATGTATTTATAATCCTTACCTTATTCTATCATACATGTTCATTGGCAGAGTTGTTTTCTACCTTCATACATTTTGTGCATATTAGATTATAACCCCAAATAGAGTAGAAACATGTCATATATAAAAAAATATGATAGAATGAATATTACTACTTATTATTTAAATTTAGGGATTCTAAAATATGATAAAAAATAATTTCACTTTTATTTGTGCATTGATCAAAATCTCACAATACATTTCACTCTCACAATAGGGACAAAGTTCTTGATTTATTTCTTGTTATTTGTCTTCTCACCAACTCTAACTCCTAAATTTTTTTCCACTCTATATAATTATTTATATCATGCCTACATTCATGCATAACTTTATTCTCTTGATAACTACCTCTTTAAAAAGCTAACTCTAATGTAGGAGATCATTTATAATATATTATTATTCACCCTCTCTTAGCTCACATTATTCTTTAACATAATATACACATTCATAACATATGTAACATACTTATTATGACCATATAGGACCTATATCCAACATCATCCATCACTTTCCTTTTTCACAAGAATCCTAAAACTGCTCTAAGATAGTTACACTAATTCAAATTTTCAAATTTAGTCTTTTGGTGGGAAAATAATAGACCTTCAAAAACATACTTAAATAAGAACTTGGGTCAAGTAAAACATATTATGGGATATTTAAATACCACTTACACCCTCAAAGACCAAGAATCACTATTTTCACTCATGCTTCTCACTTTTTTAGTCTTTTTATGTATTGCTCCTGCATCAACACATACTAAAAAAAGACTCAATATGAATCAAACACCCTATTATACTAACTTCAAAAAGATTGCAAATTAACTTCAAACAAAAAAAATAGAGGAGAAAAAATAGAACATTTGAAATAGAACTTAGGGAAGGGAAGCACAACTAGACTACTAAATAATATTTTAACAACACTTGGAGAAAGAAAAATAGTTACTTACTTATGTATAAGGTTTTGAAAATAACCTTAAAGCATAGTCATTTAAATTAATCCCATTGATTAGGATTGGAAGTTCTTCTCCATTCAACTTGGATATTTGGAAGGCATTGTATGATTTTCAACTAGTAATAACATAAGGGCCACTCCATATGGCATAAAATTTGGTGTGTTTTCCAACCTTGGCCATGTATTCATCTCACTTTAACACTAATTCTCCCTCAAGGAAAACTCAATTAGCTATTCTCCTATCAAATTTCTTCTTCACTTGATCTTGGTGAAACTCCATCATGTACACTATTTGGTCTTTGGTTTCTTTTAAATACATCAATTATATAAATATCACTATCATGGAATCTTCCTCCATAATTTACAGTTGGTGTGTGAACTCTAAGGCTGGTAGTTCAAGTGATATAGTCATCCTTCCTTCCCTACCATATACAATCATGTAAAGGGACTTACCTGTAACTCTTTTAATATTGATTATACCATCCCATAAGGTTGAATTTGGATTTTTATGTCATGGCCTTTGATTCTCTTCCATAGTAATTTTGATGATTCTAATCAAATTCTTGTTTGTGGACTCTACCAATCCATTACCTTAGGGATATTAGTTAGAGTAATTTCTCAAGTAAATTCCATGTTTGAATACTAAGATAGTTATATTAATGAAAAAAATTCCATTACATTATCAGATATGATTATAGAAGGCACTCCAAACCTAGTGATTATACCCTCATATAAATCTAACACATTGATCTCATTTGATTCTTTGAGTGCTAATAATTCTACCCACCTTGAAAAGTAGTTAGTGGCTATTGAGATCCACTTATGGTAAACACTTGAAGGTGGGTTGATAATTCTTATGAAATCCAAACCCTATTTCATGAAGGTTTGTTCTACCTATATGGGGTGGAGAGGTAGGGCTACCAATTTATGTTTACCCATGATGAATGCACATTTCTCACACATTTTAACCCATGCAAGTGCATCTATAAATAGGTTAGGCAAATATTAGCCTACCCTCATTATGTTCAAGGATGTAACTCTTGGAGTAAGATGTAAACCTATTTGAAGGAAATGGATCATATATTGAGTCTAACTAGTAGAGAGTGTAGATGCAGTTGGCTATCGATATTCTCAAAATACTAGGACAACCTTCTTGTCATATTTCAAACTAAAATATAGTTTCTCACATAATACTTTCCCCTTACCAACTTGTTGAATTTAATATCCACATCATACTCCATCACCTTTATTATCCATCCTATCTTTTTTTTTCAATTCCTTGCTTAAGAGGAATTCCTTGACACTTGGTTGAGAGACCATTAGATGAACCTTGATGTTAGACACCAAATGCATGAATTTATTAAGACTTATTATTACATAAATAACAATATTTTATTAAAAATTATATATCAGCTCATAATCCTCCAAACTTTGGCTAAATAAGGCTATTGTATTCTCTAACCCTTCATCATTTTACTGCACCAACATGGCTAAGGTAGTATCCACACCTATAAAAGCATATAGATTGAAATATTTTCTAAAATAAATGTTTACAAATGTAGGATCTTAGTATATGGCCTATTTTATTTCCTCAAAGACGTCCCTTACTTACTCTATCTAGAATTCATATTCTTATTTAACATGGAGGTTAGTGATTTCACAATATTGAAAAAATTAGGGATAAACCTTCTAAAAAAGTTAATTCTTCCCAAATAACTCTATAACCCTTTATTATGACTAGGGAAAGATAATGATTGAATAAAACATACCCTCTCAATATCAATTTTAATCCCTCTTTTTGAGATAATGTGACCTATGAGTTTTTCTTCATGGATTCAAAATATGCATTTCTTGGGGTTAAGTGAGACCCCAAACTACCTAAAACTTATAAAGATTTGTTTATGATGAAAACATGGTCATTATAATTCTTATAAAATACTATAATATCATCAATATCAAAAATCAAAATGTCATTGATCGGCCCTTGAAATGCCATATCCATGGCTCTCTGAAAGGTTGATCCAACATTAGATAGTCCAAAAGGCATCTTATTGTAGGCATGGGTCCCCCACTTTTTGGTGAGTGGTGCATTTAATTAATACTCCTAAACTAATATTTGATTATAGACAGAATAACCATCCAAAAGAGATAAACATTCTAAACCTAACACCAATTAAAAAAAATCTCCATAGAAGGCAATGGGTGGTGATATTTGAATAAAGCTATGTTTAAATCCCTAAAATCAACACACAACCTTATCTCTCCATTCTTATTCCTCACAAGGACCAAGTTTTTAACCCAAAATGAATGATTGATTAGAAAGATGATCCTAGCCTCAATTATCTTGGTCAACTTCTTCTTCATGAAAAGTTATCTTTGGGTTTATGGTCCTTTATTTCTACCTAACTAGTTTGGTATTAGAATTCAGATCTATGTTATGTTGTGTGAAACTAGGACCACCCTTAAGATTAATATACTATAATTCAAATATATCTTAAAACTCTTGGCAAATTTTAAAAAAAACATGCTTTTCTTCATTAGTACATACCTTTATAAGATGAAGAAGCTTGTCCTTGAAAATGCCAACTTGATCTTAGTGTTTTTATTTGATCTTCATGTTCAATTTTTCTTTTATTATATGATAATTAGTATTTAAAATGTCTTCATGGTAGATCAACCCTATTAAAAGTATTTTGACCTCAACTGAATGACCTAGTCTTCATATTACTTTTGTAGTTTGGTCTAATTTCTTTTAGAGAACTTAGTTTCTTCTTGAAATAAAAGGGATATCTTATGATCAATGTCAAATAAATATGAGTTAGTGGTGTTATTAGGTTAAATAGACCTCACAATCACCTTAATATGTTTCTATACTTTGTCCCTTTTGATGTCATAAAGAATGTCAAACTGAGCACCAATGTCATCCAACCTATCAACATGTTTGTTAGCCTTTCTTGGGACTGCTTGCATGTTAAAATATTAAAAATAATTTATAATATATTAAAACCTATGATTATAGGACTTAAAAAAAAAATTATTTGTCACATTCTATCCTCTTGATTTATGACCAATTCATTCTCTCAAAAAACTTACAACTATCTTATCCCTTTCTTTCTAGCCCATTGGAGACCATGTATGAGGGCCTCATACTCAGATGAGATACTTGTGTAATTGAAATAAAACCTAATAGTAACATAGTACCTTTATTTCATGGGAGACTCAAACATCACACTAGCCCCTATTCCATTCCTACTTATAAATCCATCAAAAAACATTTGCCACACTTCATCAACATGTTCACTAGGCTTGACTAGGTTTGGAATTATAATACATTATTCATGAAAGCAATAAGTTCCAATACAAGTTTACTAAACCAAATTATATCGGTCATATTAGTGATGTTCATTAACCCATTCATCAATATAAAAATTATGAAAACATTCAATGAGTGTAGTTTTTGAATGGTCTACCACATATTCTTATTAGTCTAGGATGGTGAAATTAACATTAGAAACATTTAGTATATAAGGTTTCACATGATTATTTTAAATACTATCAGATTAGATGTGTTTCTATGCTATATTTGCTTTTACATTCAAAAGAAGAATAAGAAACTAAGAAATATGGTCTAAGGCTAGATTTACCTGGATGAAGTTGTGCGCACCGTTATCCAGATGTTGAAGGTACTCCTCTTTGGCTGTGGAGGAATGACACCTGCAGAAGAAAGAGACTAAGGCAAAAAAGGTGTTAGATGAGGAGATGGTGGGTTGCCAAGCAAAATCTTGATCCTAGAAGTGCAAAGACTTCCTTAAGGGATGACAACCCACTAGTCAATAAAAAGAAACTCTGATAAATAGCAGAATGATAAAAGATTGAAATGAAATGGAAGCAAATGCTTACCTGAATGATGCAGTTGGCCTAGTCACAGTCGCTGGCATCAGTGGTCCTATCAGCGTCGATTGGTCAAGGTCTACCAACGTTGATTAGGATTCCGACGTCGGTTGGGGCAAATGGTCTCTACGACTGGCATCGGTCGAGGCAGTAAGTTTGGATGGGGTCTGGTCGGGTCTGTGCCCTGTAGACAGGGTCTGGTCGTGCAGAATGGTCTGGGTCTGTCTAAGGGTCTGAGAGTTTGGTTTGAGGTAGTCTAAAGGGTCTGTGCAGAGATGTAGGGGAGTCAAATGGATAGAATGTCAAATGGACAGAGGGGTAGAGGAGGCCAATAGGGAGATAGGGAAATAAGGATTCGGGTCTGGCTTGGTTGACAGTCTAGTCTGGAGGGGAGATATTACTTGAAAGTAATAACTGAAAACATAATGAAAACATAGACAATATACATGCCTGTGCCTTGTTGAAGGAGTGCTACTGATCCCCGTACCTGCTGTTGATGTAGCCTGTGTGGAACCCTGATGCTGGTGTAGAACCTTGATGCTGTTGTTGGTGCAAAAACCTGTGAGAGGGAGAGTGAAGATTCTAGATTTTGATTAGCTCCCGATATTCCCTTTTTGTGATCAGCCTACCCAGAGGTTAGAAATCAGTTTAAGTAAACCGATGTCGGTGATCCCACCAGCGTCGGCTGATAGTTGACTGACATTGACGGGTGAAGAACGAGTAAAAGGGCCATCAAGCCCATTCTCTATCTGCCAGGTGCAAGATCCATTGGAGAAATGTCGAAGGTTGGGCTAAATACGCACGAGAGTTGGTTAGGCGGTTAGAGAGAAGTAAGAATAGGTCTTAGGTGAGTCATAGGATGGGAAATAGTCCAAGGTGAGGTGTCCTAGGTGAGGTGTCATGGGTGGTGTGTTAAAGGAGGGGGGTTAATAAGTTTATTATTTTAAATTAGTAATTGTATGGGTTAGAAATGGACCAAGGGGGAGGATGACCAAGGTTAGACACGATTTCGGTGTCTACATTTGCCCCTTTTTGTCTTGTTGGTTATTCTAGACAAACTACAAGACAAAAATAGGAGTTGGTTGCCTTAGGTGTGGGATAAGGTTGATTTCATCTTGTTGGTTGTTTAAGTGAACTGCAAGACAAAAACAAAAGGATTGGTTGCCCTGAGTGGATGAGGTATTCCCCCTCAAAGCAGGAGTTGAAGGAAAGGAACCTGATATCAGGTGCTGATTTGACAATGAGTGGATGAAGATGGTGAAGATAGAGTGAGAATGCTGCAAAAGTCATGATTGCACGTACACCACTTCATGAGATGGTCAGGTCAAATAGTCACAGGGTGAGGGTCAAGGAGTGCCAAAATTGAAATAACCAGGCCCCAACATTTAGTCGTCTACTGATTGTGTTATTCAATCTAAGTTGAAGCTCTAATGGGTCATCATGTTCTAGGTATCCCAGGCTCAGGAAGTGCTCTTGAAAACATGAAAAAGTCACAAGTAGTGTGGATCAACTGGCTTGCGATCCTATACTTGTGAAGGTCCAAAAATATGGTCTACGAACAATTTTGCTATCTTTGTGAGATAGCATGCATGCAAACAAAACCAAGACAGAGTTGTCTCAGAAGTGGTCAGGGTCTGTGAAGATAGGCGTGATCTCCATGGTCAATGGTCGAGACGCGTGGAGATATAAGTGATCTCAAATGTGCCCCCAGGGGGCTAAGATGATGTGGTTTGGAGAACTGACTGATTAGGGGTAGGATTTTGGGGCAACGTGATGAAAAAAAGGAGGTTTGAAGGCCGCTGACATTGGTGACAAAATTGACGTCGGTAGCCAAAAAAGGCTGATGTCGATAGAAGTCGGCCGACGTCGACAAATTAGGGCACACCGATGCCGATGTCGGTGGCCTGCCAAGTCTGACAAAAGCAGATTGGTGGCCCACTAAAAGTCATTTGCTACTTGTTGACTGAGATAAAAAAGAGCTCTGGGGTTGATTGAGTAAAATTGACCTAGAGTTGACTGAGTGAGTGTACTGAGGTGGCAGATAGGCATTGGTGGAAAGAGGGAGTGAGTTAGAGAGTGATTGGAGGCTGCAAAGACGTTTGTCGGCCAGGTGAAGTGTGAGGGCAGAGAGACACAATAGAGATAGCAGAGGGGAGTAGAGGACCCACGGGAGGTCCACCACCAGTGGCACCCATCCTGCCACCACACTGACGATGCTGAGATGAGGTAGGAGGCCCAAATGAGCTTAATTGACTAATTTTAGTTTTGATTTGTTTTTTGAAATTTTAGATGTTTTAGGCAAAAATTGGGGGGAAGAGGTAGCTAGGAAGGTGGGTGGGTGGTCTAGGACAGGTTAGAAGGCATTTATGAGGGATTTGGGGGGAAATGGGGGGGTAAATAAGGGAAGCCCTAATTTTAGGGCTCACCTTGTTTGGCCCTAGGGCCGAACCAGTCACCGACATCGGTGGGTTCACCGGCGTCGGTCGACCAACGACCGGCATCAGTCACTAACCTGCCGACGTCAGTCACTAAGTGATCGACATCGGTTAGGTGAGTGCCATTGCTGGCACATTAACCGATGTCAATGGCTACCTGGTCAAAAGAGGGATGAAAAATGGTTAAGTTGAGGGGTTGAAGCTATGCCAAGGGCTTCTTAGGTGTCAGGATAGCCATAGACAATCAGGTAGAAGGTCAAGTAGATAAAAAAAGGACAAATGAGGGAGCTAGGTCTCCCAAAAAAGAAAAAAGAGTCATGGGGATTGGTAGTCACGTTGACATGAGTTTGATTATTAGATGCAGGTGAGGCAAACACTTATGCTGCAAGATCAGTTGTCACCATTACTAACGCGTATGCATCGGGACATCACTGGAGAGGAGTGGGCTCATATGAGTGCAATGGGACTCGGTGGACTGTGGCAGTATTGTTGAGTGGCTAGGGATGTGAGCCTGATGGTGGCTCTCATCGAGCGGTGGGATCACTCCACCAACACCTTTCACTTGCTGATAGGAGAGATGACTATCACGGTAGAGGATGTGTACTAGATTTTGTGGCTATCGGTACACAGAGTAGACTTGTATTCATGCGCGAGAGAGTTGCATGACATTCACATGGTGACGCTATTTAGGGAGTACGTTGCTGAGACTAATTACCATTCAACGAGCTTTGCGTATGAGCCCCAATTTGTAGATGAGGATGCACACCGACTGGTGATCCTGATGATGATAGGCATCACAGTCTACGCACTATCAAATGCAGAGGGAGGTAGGTTTTTGGTTACTATGACTAGAGTTTTGATAGATATGATAGAGTAGTAGACAGTGTTTGCTTGGGTGCCTATCTTTTTGGCCCAAGTGTATAGAGAGCTGTGGGGCATTAGTCGGCGGTGATGGTATAGCTTGTGTGTCGGCCACCTGCTACACTCTTGGGCATATGAGCATATTGTGGTTACCCAACCTCTTGGCCTCTGAGTGGTGATTCTGGCCGGCTTCAGGGTTGGATTCAGGTGGTGGCACGAGGTGATGGCATAGATGTGGGTTGATGGAGTGGTCAAAGATATTGACCACTATAGAGGGGTACTGGAGGCCCTGATTCCTACAGATATCATTTAGAGACTGTACTTGGTTTATCCAGCATTCAGAGATCAGGGAGAGTAGCTAGTCAAAGTATAAAGCATCAAGTGGGTCTGAGGCAGATGAGCCGGCGAGCTTGAGAGGGTGCCAATGGAGAGAGTGCGGGGCCAGTATGGGCTACTTCAAGATGTGCCACCCACCTTTCCACTGTATAGGTGGGATGACATTGAGGCACTGCTCCCATTGCCAGAAGAAACAGAGGGGCCTAATTTTGAGGAGCTACCAGCAGGCCCTGGGATAGCAGACCTTGGATGCATAAAGGCTTATACGGCATGGTGGGCAGGTCAGTACATAGGTGTACAGGTAGAACCACAGCTGGATCTGTAGGGGGTGATCAAAGAGAGGGATGCAGCCCGCTAGGAGAGAGACACGGCTAGACAAGAGAGGGATGTAGTCCAGGGGTAGGTGATTGTTTTGTAGGGACAAGTCATAGTTTTGATGGGCAGATGGTAGGGATGATAGGCCAAGTGGCGGTGCTGACAAAATAGGTCACCATGCTACAGGGATAGTTGGCTACAACCCAAGCACAGGCATTAGTAGGGCAAGTTTTGGGAGGATAGGACCCAATGTAGCATCCACCTCAATAGCCAGCTCAGCAGCCCACACAGTCAGTGTTAGTGCAGCCAGTGTTCTCACAGCCGCAGGGTTCAGTGCAGGGCATGACAGCAAGCCTGATGGGTCTACCACAGACTGTACCTATTTTTAGGTACAATACTGTGTTGGATGAGACTGCTTATTATGAGAGGGCCATCAGGGGGTTCCCACAGATACAGTGATACTTGGAGATGAGGGTAGAGTTGAGCTAGTAGCGGTCTATGTCATGGGTGACTGCTAGTGATTCACGCAGGCGGTGCATATCAGAGGGGGGAGAGGATACATCATCTTCCCAGCCACCGCCACCACCACCATAGCCATAGCTTTGAGGGTAGATTTTGATACTATGTATATACTGGCCTGCAAATTGATGATGCAAGATGTACTTGATTTTTTGAGAGAGAGAGACAGAGGCACTGATTATGCCATTGTAAAACATTGATATATATATATATATATATGATGTGATTTTGATCATTGATGTGTTATGGAAAATGTTATGGATGTGTTTGTATGTTATTTTGATTTGATGCATGTTTTGATATGATATTTAGGATTATGATGCTGATATTGTTGTGTTTATATGATGATGAATGTATGATTAGGATTAATGATTAATGATATGGATGTAAATGATTAATGTTAATGATTATAAAAATAGGTGATTGTTTGTGATGTGATTGGTAGGTGATGAAAAAAATGTGATAGAAAAAATGCGATGAAGGAATGGCCGAGCTAACCCCAGAAGACCCCATGTCAACTAAGTGCTGCCTACATAGCCCCTGTCATTTAGGGGCCTCAGGCCGATGTAGTTCTCCCAAAAAGGGAAGAAGAGTCAAAGTGGGTGATGGTCTGGTCAGGGTCAAGGTCATGGTCATGGTCATGGTAGAAAAGGGTTTGGTTGAATGTGACCAAAGTGTGAAAGATAAGTGAAAGGCATATTCGCCCTTTCATTGACAAGGACCAAAAAGACAGCATAGATAGGGGTTGTTAGAACCAAGAAACCCATTCATGCATTGCATCGTTGACCATAAGTTGTGTTAGAGCAGTAATCGAATCACTTTTACATTAAAGTGAGCTCAAAGTCCCTTGAGCAGGTGTTAGGATAGGAGGAAATAGGGTAACCCATTGTAAGAGTAGAGATAACCTTGCCCCTTCTTATAGGAGACCCTGAGACAAGTACAAGTCAAGTCCATGACCCCCCTTTTTTTTTTGCACGCAGACTGATCAATGCAGGAAGCCTGTATAGAGATGTCATTGTGCTTGGTGGTCAATTGTGAAGCTGATCGATGCGGGAAGCTTCTAAGATAGTGCTATGTATTGCCAGATTTAGTCATAGCCATCCTTCGAGGGAGTGGTCTAGATTTTTGCTTAATATAAGGGCTTTTGAATAGCTATCCTTCAAGGGAGTAGTCTATTAGCTATAGCAATGATAATACAGCTATCCTTCGAGGGAGTAGTCTGCCTTTTTAATTTTGAGCTTGATATGGTGACCTTGGATATTTTGACATCTTGATTTATTTTTGATAGAAATTTGAGTCATGGACAAGACTTATAGAAGTTCAAGGGCTCCCTTTTATTAGGATAAAGCATCCATACTGTATAAAAGGGTTTTAGAGGATTTGTTATGAGGAATAGGGTTGAAAGAAATTAGGATTTAAGAGGATGGGGATTGTTCAAGGGATGAGCTCAAGTTAAATGTCAAATGAATGAGTACTCGACTAGCAATAAAACGGTCGTAGGTGCAACGCATTAAGGGGCTCAGGTTCTAGCCGACCTTCAAGAGAAGACAGATGATAAGTCCCTGATCCATACTTGTGCGTGATGATATAGGGTCTGAGCCAATAAGGAGCAAATTTGCCACGCTTACTTCGCTCCATATTAGTCACATGCTGATTGATGCTGGGTTGAAAAAGTTTAGTCAATTGATTGGCTGATGTTGGGTTGATTAAAAAGTTAGTTGATATTCAGACTATGTTTGGTCGAGGTCTAGTTGAGGTTATGGTTGATGTCATGATCGATGGTTGGTTGAGGTCTGGTCGAGGATTGATCAAATGTTTGGTTGAAATCAGGATAAGGTTGAATTCCCCCAGTCACTTAGGGAGAATGTTGAACATATTGGTCAATGTCGATTGAGGCTTGGTCGAGACTAGTCAATGCTTGGGGTCAAAAGGGGATGTGCAAGGGATAAAAATATGTCTTTTCCCTTTATCCTTTTGGGTTGATGGACTGGTGGTCAGATTGACTATGTTGATTTCACATAAGGGGGTTAAAGGTGATGGAGGGACCATAATCTTGTGTGGAGATCTCGATTTAGGTGATAATGTCTGCGAGGTATGTGATGACGTCAAAGATTTGTCGAAGGGGAGGTCAAGAGGATCCTTGATGGGAAGGGTATCCTTTTTTCGGTGTTGACGAGTGACAGCTTTAAGAGTGCAACAATGCTCAGTGTCATGTCCCAGTGTGTGATGATAGTGACAAAATTTAGTGTTGTCAAACCAAGGTGGTCTTGATCTAAGAGTTGACAAGTGTGACAGTGTTGAAGGTTTATTGACAATAGGGTCAAGAAGAAGGGTGTCTTTTGCCAAGTATCCGTGAATGACAACCTTGAGGGCACAATAATGCTCAGTGTCATGCCCAAGCGTGTGATGATACGCACAAATTGTAGTGTCATCGAACCAGGGTGGTTTTGGTCTGAGAGATTGGTGTAGTTTAAGAGGTGGAAGACTGATGTGAGATGACTGCAACAATTGCCATAATAGCAAGGCATAAGAACCTGCTAATGGGGTGGCATATTTTGTTACAGCGGGGGTTGATGACTTTGGTTTGAAAGGCGTTGGTTGATGGTTTGAAGGAGTTTTATGTTTGATAGGTTGAAGGGACGATGGAGGTGACTTGCCTCTGTGAGGTATGGGAGTAGGAAGCACTCCTATTAAGGTGGATGGATGCAGGCCCAAAATAGAGGGCAATGATGAAGGTGGGGGAGGAATTCTTTGGTGTGGTTTAGTGGATTTGTTTGGTTTGGGTTGAGGGCCATTATTGCAAGAGGCGAGGTTAGACATGGAGCGAACACTGAGAGATTTAATTTCTTTTGGCATGGTGGATGCCTGCGTAGGTTTGGGCTCGAATGTGGACGGAGATGAGTGAGATGAAGGGATCTTAGGCAAAAGGCAAGAGGAGACCATGACTGGGTCTTCCTCGATCGAAGTGGGTGAAGGGACAGGGTCTTCTCTCGGTGGAGAAGAGATAGGGGAGTGTAGTTCCTCAAGAGGGTAGAGGGTAGGGATGATGGTGTCTTCTACTTGTGGTTGAGGGGTAGGTAAGGTAGGGTCCCCCAGTGGTAAGATAAAAGATGAAGGTGGGGCTAGCAGTGTAGTCATGGTCAAGGCATCCTCCAATATAAGAGAGGACACTGGAGAACTAACAGAAGAAAAAGGGTCTTCCCCCTATGATGGATGAATAGGGGAAGAGGACTCTTCCACCTGTAAAGGAGGTTGGTTAGGGACAAGAGAAGAGATAGTGTTGATAGTGTGCACATTATGGTCTTGTTTTTCCAACATGGGGGTGTATAATTCTCCAATCAGAGTGCAATTACGCTGTATGTACCATTGTAGGAATTGTTGTGTGACGCTTTGAGATGTGAAAGGTTGAGACTGGTCAGCTGTTGTTGAAGATGGTGATCTAACGACCACAGTGTTGGCCACTCCTTTGGACTTAAGATTGGCCAAAAAAAGTTTGAAGGAAGAAGGGTCATTGGCTTTTATGTTGGTATTACGCAATCTGATCCTATCTTCTTCAATGGTGCGGAGTTCAAGCTTTCGAGCCATGGTGAAAGCTTCGTCGAAAGTGCAGTTGTCTGAACCTGCAAGGTGGATGAGATGTGGGTGACACATGCTCGTGAAAAGAGCTCGATGAGCTCAGGTTGAGGCAAAGAGAAAGAGAGTTGGTTGATCAAGCCTCTCCAACGGGCGATAAAATCGGCTATTGATTCACCGTCCAACTGCCTGATAGAGTAGAGGTTTGTGATGGAGACATTTTTGGTTATGTTGATAGAAAAGTGGTCAAGGAATAATTGGGCGAGTTGAGTGAATGAAAAGAGGGAGTGACTGGTAAGAGAGTTGTACCAATCAAGGGCAGGGCCAAAAAGCGACATGGGGAAGGTGCGTAATAATAACGCATCGTCATGTGCTATGAGATAACAAGCATGTTAAAATGCTCGTAGATGCAGTTGTGGGTCTTCCTTACTCTGGAAATGAGTAAATTTAGGAAGTTCCCACTGGTTGGGATAAGGTTGGATTGGGACAGAAGGATGAATGGGTTCATTGCAAATTTGCTCATATGAGAGGTCATTGCGTGAACCAAAAATGTAGGCTTCAAGACTAGACATTTTGTCCATCAGCATTTTGATGAGATCTACTGACGGATTGGAAGGAGGGGCACCCCCTAAATTATAAGGCACTTGGAAGGTGGTCGGAGGGGCATATGACGTACTTGGTTGCACTTGTATAGGCGCAATGTATTGGTAATACGTCATAGGGATTGATGTCAAGGTCGAAGGAGGTTGTGCCATAAAATTGAAAGGCACAAGTTGTCAAGAAAATATGTCCTCACTGGCTCAAACAACCAGATAAGAATAGAAAAGAAGAAGACAAGCAAGCCCTAAGCGTTAAATTCCTAGGAATAAACTTTTAGAATCTTGTTGGCCTATGCCTTAGAAAAGTGTTTGGGGAAGTTGGCTGTTGAGGCGGGTCCTAGAAGAAGTAGACTAAGGCTGGTTTCAGGTTTGTTATGGTGCTCAAAAGTCTGTGTTAGGTTTCGTACTTAGCCTAGTGCTAAGGAGCAAGCTCCCCTCACTTCACGATCCCAGCGGTAAGCTGGTCTCGCTTAGCCAAAATATACTTCCCCTATAGATTAGACTCTACTAGAGAACAGAGTGGGCTTTCCCCTTGGTGATGAAATCCAAGTAGGATTGCCAGGACGGGTAAGGTATCCGCTGGGTGATGAAATCCCAGTTGGGCCTTGTCTTAGGTAAGTTAAAATGTTTGTTTTGTGCAAGTGGTTTGGTTGTGTAACATCAAGTGGTCTACGATTAATTTAATATGCGGTTATTAATTACTAAGTGTGGACTAAGAAATGCAAGCAAGTAAAAATGAAAATGCAATGTGTTTTAAGCCCAAGTTGAAATGTTAAGTTTGGAATGAAGACAAATTGAGAAAGGGTTGAAGAATATGACTTTTGACTAGTCTAGAAATGCAAGAAAAGAAAGAAAAGTTCTTTTTAGTCCAGCTAATAGTGTCGTTTAGAAGAGAAGAAAGAGGTGAAGAGGGAGAAACCTAATGCACCAATATGAAGAAAAGAAAGAACCCAAGGAAGGCCCTAGTGTCCCACCGGGCGTGCCAGAATGTTTCTACGCTAGATTTGCTTTTACATTCAAAAGAAGAATAAGAAACTAAGAAATATGGTCTAAGGCTAGATATACCTGGATGAAGTCATGCGCACCGTTATCCAGACGTTGAAGGTACTCCTCTTTGGCTGTGAAGGAATGACACCTACAGAAGAAAGAGACTAAGGCAAAAAAGGCGTTAGATGAGGAGATGGTGGGTTGCCAAGCAAAAGCCTGATCCCAGAAGTGCAAAGACTTCCTTAAGGGATGACAACCCACTAGTCAATAAAAAAAAAGTCTGATAAATAGCAGAATGATAAAAGACTAAAATGAAATGGAAGCAAATGCTTACCTGAATGATGTAGTCAACCTAGTCATCATCGTTGGCGTCAGTGGTCCTACCGGCGTCAGTTGGTCAAGGTCTGCCGACATCGATTAGGCTGCCGACATTGGTTGGGGTAAATGGTCTCTACGGCCAGCATCGGTCAGGGCAGTAAGTTTGGACGGGGTCTGGTCAGGTCTGTGCCCTGTGGACAGGGTCTGGTCATGCAGAATGGTCTGGGTCTGTCTAAGGGTCTGAGAGTCTGGTTTGAGGTAGTCTGAAGGGTCTGTGCAGAGATGCAGGGGAGTCAAATGGATAGAGGGGTAGAGGAGGCCAATAGGGAGATAGGGAAATAAGGATTCGGGTCTAGCTTGATTGACAGTCTGGTCTGGAGGGGAGATATTACTTGAAAGAAATAACTAAAAACATAATGAAAACATAGACAATATACATGCCTATGCCTTGTTGAAGGAGTGCTGTTGATCCCTGTACCTGCTGTTGATGTAGCCTGTGTGGAACCCTGATGCTGGTGTAGAACCCTGATGCTGTTGTTGGTGTAAAAACTTGTGAGAGGGAGAGTGAAGATTCTAGATTTTGATTATCTCCTGAGATTCCCTTTTTGTGATCAGCCTACCCAGAGGTTAGAAATTAGTTTAAGTAAACTGACGTCAGTGATCCTGCCAGCGTCGGCCGACAGTTGACCGACGTCGGTGGGTGAAGAACGAGTAAAAGGGGCATCAAGCCTGTTCTCCATCCGCCAGGTGCAAGATCCGTTGGAGAAATGTCAAAGGTTGGGCTAAATACGCACGAGAGTTGGTTAGGCGGTTAGAGAGAAGTAAGAATAGGTCTTGGGTGAGTCATAGGATGGGAAATAGTCCAAGGCAAGGTGTCCTAGGTGAGGTGTCATGGGTGATGTGTTAAAGGAGGGGGGTTAATAAGTTTATTATTTTAAATTAGTAATTGTATGGGTTAGAAATGGACTAAGGGGGAGGATGACCAAGGTTAGACATGATTTCGGTGTCTACAAGATGGTAACCTTAGTCCCATATCTAGTCCTCAAAATTTTATCAGACTAATATGATTATACATAGCCTCCAAATTTAGTAGTGAAGTATCTAGATATGCATAATGCAAAGTAAGGTGGGATATCTATGATGAAGATATATTGAGAGATTTAAAATTTGGGGAAAACATGTAAAGTGAGGCTCAATACTTTAATTGCACTAATTATATTGATGGATTTACCATCCAAATAAACCACTACCTTGGAAAAAGTACCATACTCCAATCCTAGCTTGTTAACAATTGGCTTGGGCATTACATAGATTCTTATACCATTATCAATCATGAAATTATGGATCAAATGATTACATATAATCAAGGAGACATAAAAAACTTGGGTTTTACCACTTATACGTGATTTATCTTCTTTGGTCTGAGCTATTTTGGGGAGGACATACCTTGTCTCTTTGGATGATTCACTTGTAAGGCTAATATTAAATAAGTCTACTTGTAATTAATATTTTTCTCCATGGATAAATAAGCTTTCCCACATTTAAATTCTAAAATTGGTCTTCTTCATCTAATAAGGTACATTGAAATAAGTGTTACCAACCTTTTATTGAGTTTTAGGGACAATAGTGGAATCATGAATTCACTTGGGTTATATGTGCTCAATTGGTTGATCCTATTTTATTATGGGTTGTTTCTACTAAGGTTATTAAACTTTTGGAATTGAAAAAGTCCTTATATCCCACTGAGAGGCTTGTGGAGATGATGTAGGAAATTTATCATCTTTTGGATCCACCTCAACAACCCTTTTATTTGACCTTGTATTGGATGCTATAGAAGTAGAAGGCATATTTTGATTCTCTACTAGATTTACCCCATAACACTCAACTTTTTCCAATTTAGGAGTGTAAAATAAACTTATACTCAAATTTGAGAGGCTTCTCCTTGAGGTGGAACTTCATCTTGTACCTATTAAAAATGTTCTATGATTTTTACCATCAATGCTTGGTCGAGGGCACCATTAAGACAAGTTATATGATCGTGTGTTGGCTACAAGGATATCACTAGTCATAATATTGGATAAGGTTGCTATAGATAGGAATAATTACCTTTGAAATTATATGATCACTAGGATTATGGATATTATAAGGTCTAGTATGGGTAATAGGACCTTGTCCTTGAGGATTTCCAAGGATGGGTTGCCTTATGTTGTAGGTATGATAAAGTATGTTATTCTACACTTTTTTACTCTTTAAGGAAACTAATGCATTCCCAATATTCTAAAGTAGACTTTTCACCTCATGAAGCTCACTAGGAGGAGTTGTTTATTTTCTATGAATTTGACTTGTAGGAACATGAATAGGGGCCAATGTTGGTTGGGTAGGTGAGGAATGTTGTAATTAAGGAAAAATAAGCATAGGAGGCCTTATTTTTATCTTTCTATCCTATATGAGACTATTCTCGGCTCTAATTGATACCTCATAATCATCTAGATGTGTTTTACCACCCATAGATTGTATCATTACTAAAATGTTATTATTTAATGCTCTAAGGTAGTATATAAAAACACACATAGGTTTAGTCCTTACCAACTATCAGATCTTATCCCATGTCTTATGAAACCTATAGTTGAAATCAGACATATAATCATGTGGTTACCTCTTTATGTTTATCAAATTCTCAAGTAGGGACAAATGATCTAATTTATCTACAAAGTACTTACAAAAGACCTCTCCAAACTCATCGTGTGTGATTATGGAATTTAGCCTCAAACCGCTATACCACTATAATTCCCTTCCATTGAAGGAGTTATCTAACAATTTAAAGGCCACATTTTTATAGACAACATTATGCACTAAAAAATATTTACATCTTTGATATGTTTAATGGTAGTAGTTGTGTCCTCTCTAATGAAAAAGGGAACACATTTTATGGTAGTTATAGGTATGTCATCATGTTGGGAAAGTTTAATTGGACTTCCCCCATTAAAGGTGACAAAAGCTTGGTTTCTAGTGACAACCATGTGTAAGGTTTAAAATGCTAATGGAGTGTGTTGAGGGGATTAGGCAATAGCAGAAGGTATAGGATATGGATCATTCCTAGGATATATTTTCCTTCTTGTTGAATCAAATGTCAACTCAAAAAATTCAAAATTATTACCTTTTGAATATGATCTTGTTGTGATTTTTGACATTAAACTTAAGGAACTAGCCTAAACTAGGATCCTTATTATTCTCTTAGTGTCACTAGATGCTAGATATATGTGTCTAAACACTGAAACTTACCAAGAACATCATCAATTCTTAGAAAATATATTGAATGCTTTGAGTTTTAGTCCCATCAGGCATGCCATAAAATATTATAAATTTGTAGTTTTACCCCTTGGAGAATTAGTTTAAATACTTTTACTTATAATAGATATAATGGGATCACTACAAGGTTGTGGGTGATCTATTATTAGAGTGAACCTCTAGACAGGGTTGGATCCCCTAATGAATCACCTAAACTAAAACTAACACTATTTTAACTAAAATTAAAATGGAGAAAGAGAACACAAATAAAAGGGTTGAAGGCAAAAGAGGTGATGCACTCAAATATGTATTTCCTTCATGAGCTTGAATTTTGCACAATGATACTTCAAAATAATTGATATGATCACACAACTCCTGAATTAAGATCTCTTACATAAGTGTTTCATAGGAAGGCTAGAGAATAAAGGGTTAAATTTTAATAAAAGACACTAAATGGAATGATGACTCGATCATTCCAAGCTATAAAATCTCAAGCGTTGACAACAAAGAACATCATAAAAGGAGTGATCTATAAAATAAAGGGTTATAAACTGATATGCAGAACAAAGTAATAAATATCATATATTAGATAAAAACCTCTTATATATGTTACAAATGAGAATCCTTGTATATATTAGAAAGCAAAAGAAAGGAAAAAAGCATCCTAACCAATGTGGGATAAATCCACAATAGGAAAAAGACAAAAAATCACCTAGTAAACATGAGTAACCTACTCTAAACAGCCGCCGCCCTGGCCCCCCCTTCCTCCCCTCCTCCTCCCCCCGCCCCCGTTAAGTGAATTTAGGGGATATAAATAGCCATAAAAATGTGGCATATCCATAATATGAGTTTTAGAAACAAAGCATGATCAAGTACTCATTTACAATATATCTATGAAATGGATAAAGAGAGAAAACCCATAGGCAATAAAAGTCACCCCCTCCAAATGATATAAAATAAGGAAGAAAGGACTTCATATGGAATCCCCCAAAGGATAACTACCATCAATAGTAAAGTTTTCAATACTCTAAGTCAGGATCACAAGATGACTAGTGTCGATGTCAATATCCACGATTAAAAGACTATAGAATCTCTATTTGCATGAAATAATTTTTCTTCCTTTTGGTAGAGGAAGAACATGAATGGTGTACTAGAAGTATGTCCATTCCATAATATAATAAGAAGGAGATAGTATCATAAAGACATTTGAATCATATTTAAATCTAAAGTGTGGCATAGGGCTAAAAAGATCATGTATAAGATATAGATGTAATGCCACTGAAGTGAACTAATTAGAAGAAATAGATGGAACATTCACTAAAAGAATGTCCATAGGAAGTGAATCATAATTCTCAACAAGTGTACTCTCACTGGAACTATTATATTCTTCACACTATAGTTTCTTGTGATGACATGTTCATTATGGACATTGCTCTTCTTTTTGTCAAGCCACCTCTATGGGATGATTTTATGTTAGACTTGGGATGTCTATTTTTAGAATCCACCTTTATTCCTATTTAAACAAAGGGTTTAAAACTAATATGCATAACAAATTAGAAAATATCATATATTACATCCAAACTTAGATTGTGTTACAACTGAGAAGCCTTACATATATAGGCAAGGAAAAACAAGGAGCAAAGCATCCTACCCTGTCATGTCCCCTCTCTAGTGCGACATGATATTCTATGTAGATTTGCCTATCTCAGACTCTCGTAGGCAGATGAAGGAGGTGAGAGAGTCATTTTTGCGATTTGATAGCTCACTATGCCCCAGGTGATATTTATTTGGGGTCAAATGTTATGTTTTTAGATCTAGGTGCACTTTTTATTTTTATTAAATTACTTTTTATTTTAAAAAAAAGTATTTTGATGTTGTACCAAGATGTATTACGAAAACTTCTGGAATTTCCGTAAAGTGCTTAAATAGACCTCATGGGTCTCTCATTTGATATCCAGAGTCTATTTTTGATCATTGAATCTCCCTAAGCGTTTGTAAGACTGCAGAGTCTGTAAATCATCAAATTAATCCTTGAGAACGATCCCTGTCAAGCGATTTGCATAACTGAGGGTGTGAGAGATCATCCGAAGGGTTGCACTTTGGAAGTGGTATTCAGCAACTTCAAATTGGGTTTATTTGGTACTCAAACGTTTGTCTGAGGGTTTATGTTTTCAGTGATCGAAACATTGATTATTCAGCAATTTTATATGGTGTTTCGTTTCGAAAACGAAATAATTTGGAAACCCCTTGGTGGAGTGATTTCATTATCCAGCGATCTGAAGAACCCACAAGGACTGTATAATTGTTTACCGTCCGTACAGGTACGGCGGAGATAGTACGGCAGCCCAGAGGGCAGCGATTTTCCTTAACCCCACGGCGCTCTTAGCTGGGCGATTCATTTATATATATTGGAAGGCGCTTTTCTCAGTCTAGCATTAATATTCAGTTCCTATATTAAGCTTATCAGCAAAGACAAATTAATCCAGCAAGGTGCGTTGACAGAGGAGTAAACAGCAGCCAGGTGCCATCCCTAGACCCGGTCAACAGCTAGGCGCCATCCATAGTATCGGTCTGTATTTGCAATTGGAGCTTGAGGGGTTGTGCGCAGCAGAAGTATCGTGAGCCTGGAGAGGTCGCGCTAGGGGCAGAGTGAGTCCAGTGGACTGTTACGCCCCTACAGAAATCCGTAGAAGTGGTCGTGGGTGGAGATTCTATTGTGAGCTGGGCGCTTATTTTTTGGGGAGCTGGGCGCACTTGCCAGAGAAGACAAAGATCACACCAGTCCAGATTTGACAGGGGTGACTTTCATGTAGGCTGTATAGCGTCCCCCATTTCCAGCAGTTAATTTGTTTTGGTACAATAAGGTGTCTATTACCAGGTTCAATCATATGCAAATTTTTGTTTTTTTTTATAACATTCTAAATAGGTACAGCTGTAGATCGCTGTCACTTATATATGCCTAGAATAGTGGCTGTTGTCAATTGTTTTATTGAAATAATCATATTAAAGGAGATATAAGTAGTTGATTGTTTAAAAGAGTCTTTTGCAAATAGATTTATTTGATGCATGGCAAATGATTTACAAAATGTCCATGTGATATGGCTAGTCTTTGCATAGTTAGTTTCCATATATTCATGTGACGAAAAGTCCAGAAAGAATTACATATCTATATGTAGATCTGTTGTAAGCATTGTAAGGGTTTAAAAATCAGTGTTAGCATTCGTGTCATCAACCGACTTCAACTGAAATACTGCTCCAGTAAGCTACAAAGTTGCATGTAAACCATTTGACGAAATTACAACCAGCGTTTAAGTGAAATTTTGGACAGATTTGAGTTCGGTCCATTACATAACCAATGTGGGATAAATCCATAATAAGAAAAATATAAAAATTACTTAGTAAACAAGAGTAACCTACTCTAATAGACACCTATTCATTGTTGATTATTTGACCAAAAGTTGATTTTAGACAACCTATGGCCTACAAAACGAAGCCTACCTTGCATAGAGGTGAGAAAGTTGGACAATAACCAAGAAAGAACAACTTAAAATCACAATATTATATCAAAATCTCCATGATCTCACATAGAAAATAATTACATAAAAAGGTAAAGTAGTCTCTTTTATTGATTCAAAGAAAATTTACAAACTTTTTAATGGGCAAAGTCTTGTCACACTTAATGGAAGAATCCATATAGAGGCATTCTCATCCCATTTTATAAGAAAAATAGAAGAAAATAACCATGAAGATATATAAATTTAGTTGCTACAATCTATTTAACTATTCATGAGAGAACTATAATTGAAAACTAGGTCAATAGGCCTTTACAAATGCTTTCATACCTGACATGATGAATATCTTTTGAAGAGAGTGGCATTGGAGTGGAGGAGAGGACCTTGTCTTCACCATATTTGTCTCTTATTGGTCATTTTGTGGAGGATAGGTGTGATCTAACTCCTGCATTTATTTCTCCAACCTTAACTCACATCATCTCCACCTCTTTATGCATGGGGGGGTATGTTGCATGGTTGACTTGGGCTGACCACTACTTAAGTTCATGGGAGTTATCTATTTCAAGGTAGTTTTCAATACCATTCTTAGGCCTTAATCATGGTTTAAATGCATAAATAAGGATCTAATTAATGGAAACATGTTGTTAGAATCAACTTATCAATGAATTTACTCTCCATTATGGTCTTGAATGACTTTAAATTTTCACCATGATCATACTTGACCATTTTCATTAATAAAATTGAAACTAAATATCATTTTATAGCCCTACTAATGACCTTGAATAAGGGTAAAAGGTTAGTGTTTCTACTTGAGATATTTATATTTCATCTCCAAGTTTTATAATTATGTAATATCTCATTATAGTCTTGATTATTCATGTTTCCTGATGCCTAAGATCTACTCCTAGCTTCATGCCTTGTCTAGGATATGAGAACTCCCTGTTAAGGGTTTGTCATCATCATGACCGCTTTTGGTGGCTTGAATCATCATCATTACAAGAGATTCATGTAACTTCCTAATAATATGAAATATCAATTTTTAGATTCATGTAACTTACTAATAATATGAAATATCAATTTTTAGGATCTTAATCCTTCCATCCATCCCATATCAAGCCTATTTGATAACTTACTTAGGTCTAAAGAGCTCTCCCATGCTTGAAATTGTGTTTTATGACCTTGATTAACTCATGAGACAATGCTATAAGGTTTTAAGACTTTGGAAAGGGGATTGAATATTATTGGGGATTATAACAAACCTTGAAAATCTATGATAGTTTCTATGACTCATATTTTGGCATTGATATATCAAAAATCTCCATTGGAACATAGTTCTTGAAGGCTAGAAGAACTTGCCATTAACATTGCTTTAGAAGGTCTCTTAGACCTAAAAGCTTATTCACTTTCTATATATGAAAGGTTCCTACACTTTTTGGATATTTATTAATTCCAGTATAACCTTTAACCTTCCTTTATTTATCTTGTCTCATTGCATTAACCAGATCTTTAGTCACTCCTCAATGTAAATCCTTTAATTTACTATTAACTAGGTTCTTGACCCTAAGGAATAGGTCTACATAAATATCAGTCCTAATTATCCCCATTTTGAGTGGTTTTCAAAACATAAAACCATTTGGAACACTCTAAAGACATTCTTGAGTAGTTATCCATAAAATCATAGGGTTTTTATACAAGTAATTTAAGACTTATGATAGTTTTAGACCCTTAAACCCTACTTAAGAGTTTAGAAGATATAAGGTAGACTGAGAACCCTCAAAAGTAGATGATTTGAGTCTTGATTATTATTATTTTGATTTTTCCATTTTTATAAAACTTGGACATCCTCTCGATTCATAGAGGTTCCTATAAAACTATAAAACATGCTAATTATAAGGATAACTTATGAAGTAAATAGCAAAGATAATCAGAATCAAACAATTCAAACTTACAGAACATTGATTAAAGATAATAACACACTAATATATGAAGAACAAAAAATTAACACATGTTTGACACTCAGTATATGCATAATGAATAACATATTTAAAGGTATAGTATATTACTCATTGTGTACACAACATAGATAAAAGATAATTAGGATAATGGTCTCAAAACTAGTTTATTCATCTATATCACACATCAGAACCATCATCTATTATAATCAATGCTATATATAGAGTATTGTAAATCATTGAATTTTCATATTCTATCCTTTCAATATGCCAAAAGGAAAGATTATTTGAATTCTTCCATATATTGCTTATGGTTACAAGGTCAAATACATATAAAGGATTATACAAAATAAAAAAATCATACAATTCACCCATGTGTCAGTCTTGTCATGCCTGATTTTTGCATTACTAAAACACACCAAGACATGCCATTTTTTTTAAAGACTAATGATCAAAGGGTAAAATTAAAAAACCAAAACATAATTAAATTATTCAGTTGTGACATAAAACACTTATGTATCATTGCATGTACAACTACTATAAAAACAAGCTATGAATAAACTTACATGCATGGAAAAATAAATAGCCTTCATGATCAGTGATCAATGGTGTCACCTTAATAGATATGCCAAAAAATATAATCCAAAAACATCATAAATTCTCATGAACATGGATGTCACTCACAAGTGATGTCATGTCATTTTTTAATAAATGAAAATATGGACCCCACACTAGTCAAAAGTTGCATAATGAACACTATGACCAAGCTTGTAAAGGTGTCATCATTAAACACTTAAATGTACATTATGTACAAGTATTAAATAAATTTTGAATTTTAATGATAGATATAGTTATAATAGTCTCATGGTCACTAAATGACCATTACCACCCTAACCTATCTTAAGAACCTAGACCCAATACCCCCACCATAACTTGGGTAGCCTACATATATGCTATTTAAAATTAGGGTCTAATGTATTTATCCTTTCACTTGTGAAGGTCTTCTCTATAAGACATCATCATCAAATGGGATGGAACTCTAATCTAATAAGTAATAAAATAATTTTGACATAGACAAGCTTTTAAATCTCAAACATCAATCACATAGCTATATAATGCATTCAACTCATCATGAGCTTGACACCCTACTAATTTAGGTATGTGTGTTTGGGTATGTACACGAAGTTGGGGAAATATTCCATGGACATAACCCATAATGTGATGCATTATTACATAATGCATATGTGTTATTAACATAATGCATACACATTATGCTTTAGGACACTTGAGCCATAACACGTACTAGTTTTCTAGTAAAATGAATGCATACATATCCTTTACTGATAAGAAGTGTACACACTCCTATAACTATAAGGAATGCATACGTGTTCCTTAAACATAAAAGAATTGAAGTTCCAAATTTCATTTCTTTTGAAAAAAATTTCCTTCATTTCTTTTTGCATTAGAATTTTCCCCTCCCATTTGCATTTTACTCCCTCAATGTGGAAATCCTTGGCTTTACTCCCTCAGCATATAAATTGTTTCATTTACTCCCACATTCATGAGATTGATGATGACATAATGAAGTAGAGGTAAGTTTTGTGAATGTTTTTCATAGTTTAATTTTTAAATTTTCTCCAACAGATCATCATGTTCTACCTAACCCTCTACCTATTCCTCTACCTAACCCTATGCCCTACCCTCATAAACCTCTACCTAACCCTCCTAATCCTCTTCTTAACCCACCTATAGTTCTACTAGATACCCCAGGTAGTCAGGAGGATATAGCTACACACATAGTGGAGAACAAAATTGAAATTGAGTAGATAATTAGGAGAATGAGGGATCCCACTTCTATGAACACCCACCTTATCTATTTGGCTAATACCCTAGAGTTAGCATTAGGTCAATTTAACTTGATAATGAGTCAAATTAATATGTGGATCTCATATAGGGATAACTATAGGGATTACTATGTTGACAAACTATAAACATATGAGGTGAAGTAGAAAGAAATAACAAAAGAGCAAATTTGTTCCTAATTTATCAACCCAACCACCAATATAACATTTCTCATAATGACTATATATTTTTGAGTCCATTTATGCCAACACAATTTTATTAAAGCTAATTTTTGGGAGAAATAGTGGATTATGTTTGACTATCTACCTTGTAATAACCATGAGGTACCTTTGTAAGTTTTGAGGAAACTCTACTGTGAGTTGTTCCTTAATGAAATTACAAACTATTTTTACTATATTGAGTTTCAAGGCTGGCTCTACACAGGATCAACCAAGTTCACATCATGTGCCTAATTGGCTTGCAAAGATCCCTAGCCAAAATCCACTTCATCCATAGATTCCCTATGTGGTGAAGGAGGTTTTAGAGATAGATACTTTCTATGCGCTTAGTGTGCTTATTGATACACTCATTCATCATATGAGTAGGTTTTCAGAGACAAATGCTTGAGATACTCCACCTAGTGACTATACCTGACTCCACCCATGCAGATCTTATGGTGTTATATACACTAGATCTTCAAATTATGATGGTAGTGCTTTAGGGGGTTTGGAGGATATTGTCTTGATTGATGAGTTATTGGCACATACATTGTTCTGGATATATTGTGACACTCTACACACATGTAGGTATCTTTTATATAAATTTCATGTTAAATTTTTAAGTTATATTTGCAAATTAAAAAGGTAAAAATTAATTTACACATTTAAATTGAATTATATATATATATATATAGAAACACACACACACACACACACATACACACACACATTTCTTTTGTGTTCTAGAAGGAGATGTTACCTTCGACATCACAATTTAAATTTATTGATCTAGGTAGTGGCCCAACCACTAGTACATCTATTCATTTTAGTACGACACCATATACATTTATAGAGGTAAAATTTCAAGTGAATCTTATATAATCTATATGTACATTCGTACACCTTAATTACATCATTATTAGATTTTGTGTAAGAAAATATAGATACTTGATATAAATTTTTTCAACTTTTTATTGTTTTATGTATTAACATTGATTGGTGTAGTGTTAGAAACTCATCCTCCATATCAAATTTTTTAATTTTATTTTGACTCTCAAACTATGTTTTCAATAACCAAAATAGTGAGTTAAACATTTGCTTGACATCCCATTATATGTAGTTCCTATAGAGGGTCAATCCTAATTAGTAGAACTATATATATATATATATACACACACACACACACACAAAAAAAAAAAAAAAAAACACACACACACACATATATATAATTCATTTGATAAAATTTATTTGGCACAATATATTTATATCAATCCCAATAGAGCATAACATCTCTTCATCAATATGAACACCACTCCTTTCTTTTAAATACTAGACTCATAGCTAGCCACTTGATTCCTTGTTATCCTAATCACATATAGGGGTTCAATCTCTATGATCAATATCCAAAATGGTCATAGCTAGAAATTCAACTCCCATTAATTCTAATTGAGCATACAAATTTCATCTCTATATATGGAGTTATAAATTTATATGGCATAGACTCTTGATCCTAGTGTACCTAGTCAATTCTAATTTCCAACCAGACTCTAAATATTTGTTTATATAGAGAGGAAGGTCAATCCCACTTGAATATAGACCCTTAATATTGATGTGTAATAGTGGTTTGATTTATCCCCTATCTACCTCACTCCCAAAATATTCATAATCTTTATATTTAATTAGAATTCACTTGATCTCACTTTGCCAATGTTATTACTTTTTGTGTTTCATAGGTTTTTAGTCAAAAATAGTTTATTTAGATTGATACGTGATCAATCCCAATTAGGGATAGTCATTTGATCCCATTTGATAAGACCTAGTATTCCCCTCTCTATTTGTATAACTATATAGTGTAGGCCATTCGATCCCATTAGTTTGTTCAGAAAGCATCAACTATAAACTATAGTCTATATGTATATGGAATAGGCCTTCTAACCATTTACAAATAGAGGACATCAACCCAATATATATATATATATATATATATATATATATATATATATAGGGTCAAGAATTTTATCACCGCCACCTACTTAGGGAACCCAAATACTTACTATATCAAGCTAGGGGAGAGGGCCTATCTATATCCATGCACTTTTGTCACTCGAGTGACATGTTGAATCTTTAAGATAAGAACACATTTCATTAATAAAGTCCCCCTAAAATGAATATCGAGTATCAACAAGACTATTTAACCATTTATTAACCTTAACCTACTTGCACTTTAGACATATAAATCTTCCCTTGCAAAAATTGATGGTAATATAAGGATAGATAGTCAACTTGATTTCACATATAGGGAAACCAAAATCATGCACTTGTAAAGAAGACTATCCACTCACCCTTATCTCTATAATATTTAGTTTCATTTTTTGTATGTTTCTTTATATTTTGATGAAAACTATTTTATAAGGTTATCGACACTCTTAAAAGGATTTTATAGATGTCTCCCATAAAATTAACCTATCACTCTAGGTGCCTTAACTTGATTAAAACTTAGTTTACAAACTTCTCAAGAAACACCTATATAGGTTACTTGTTTTATCAAAATGACAATTTATAAGGGCTTTTTGATCACATGAATACTTAGTTGGACTAAAAAGTAATGAATGTCTATAAGCAAAGTATTCAAGGTGTTAACATGATCAAACTTTCAAAACAAATCTATTGGGTGAATATTTTGTTACCAACACAATGGTAGAAAAGTAGTTATTTCAACCATAGTGTGATGAGATGAAATCTCTCCTAAAGACAAGGGGAGGCTCCCTTTTATTGTTAACTAACACAACACTTAATAATTTACACTTATTTACAATAATTTTATCATAGTGGGTGTTTTCATATCATCCAATTCTCTTTTTTTAGAGTTGATGTTCAATCACAAACTTTCTTCCATTCTTTATGATATACTTTGAAAATATAAGATCATTTGATGAAAACAATATAGCTGGTATTCATATTTGTTAGCCAAATGATTGATAAGAATAATACTAGTAAACTTAAAATATAGAATAAAGTGCAGCCCAAAGTCTTCACCTTATTTCTACGAATGATTAAAATTATCAAAGAAGAATAATTGGTAGCTCAAAGTCTCCTCAGTAATTCACTTTAAATGTGATCATAAACCCAGTAACTAAAAAGTGGCTCAAAGACACCAAAATTAGCTTCTTGACACCTTCTGTCTTATATAAATTTCATACCACAATTCAATCAAATCATAGGAAAGTGTAATGGAAAAGACATAAGAACATCTTCAACACACCACAATTTTATCTCAACACAAAGATTGAAAGATCACTTAATTTTCTTATATTAAATAGAATTAAAGATTTACAATATGAACACAAAGTTTCAAAATTGTTTCTCAATTCAAAAGCATTTCCCCTCTATAGGTATTGGTGATCATTTCTACAAAGAGAATCCTCCTATTTAAAGAGAGGAGCTATGAAAAAAAATAAGGAAAACATAAATACATTAATTTATTCACTAATAAAGTCATATTTGACTTAGGACTGTGTACTTTTCCTACGTGTAATTTACATTAAACAAAACTACATATGGAAAATTACAAAAGCATACTAAGTATCTTTAGACACAGGAATTTATTCCATTTTATTATTCTATAATAACTACTCATATCTCTTCAAGATAACTTGGACTTCATCGTTATCTAGGTTGGATGTACTCTTGAAGATGACAAGTACCCTTGTGATAGAATCTTCTAAGTTAACTAGAAAATCTTTACTCTTGTCGATGATTATTTGTAGTTTATCCAAAATGACTTGAAATTCAATTAATTTGTTGATGGAGTCTAGCATGAAAGTACTTATTTTAGTCTTTGTTTAGAGTAAAGATGTAAATTCTTGAATAATAGTCTCCATAGGAAGAATTTCCTGAAAATCATTTTTAACTTTATAGGGGAGTTTTCCAATTTTCTCTGCAAGATCTAGCATCTTATTATCACACATATCTTTAACTTATTCTAGATATTTAACTAGATTCTCGAGAACTTCTCTTTTATTCTTCATAGCTTCCCTATATTTAATGAACATTTTCCTATTTGGAATGACCTTCTACTCAACCAAAAGCTCTATTTTGAATTTATGAAGTTGAGTCTATGTATCAATATCCTTCTCAATCAACTCTAAATCTTGAGTGAGTGCATTAATTATTTTCTAAATTTTTATTTTCATTTTACTCAAGTTTTTCAAAAATATAATGGTAGAATGCAACATTTGAGTACCTTGTGTTGTTAATCCCTCAATCCACGCATTGACTGCATGACCCTGAGATCCAATTTTTTTTACAAGTTGAATAGCTCTTTCATTATTTTCATGCCTAATAGGATCAATAGACGTAGAAGGTTGGGTAATTTTTAGTAAAGTAGAAGTCAACTATTCCACTTGTACTTTGAGTTGATCTTTGATCTTCTTGTCCTTATCATATCTCTCGATCAATAAACCCATTATTGGTTCTAAATATTCCTTTGCACCTTCATTAATTTTATGCCCGAGATCTATTCATCCCACTGCATATTCAAGTGCTTGAATATCCTCAATGTTTCTATCTTTAGGAGGCACTACAACTTCAACATACTTATTATTAGATTTAAAAATTATCCGTAACATAGTTTTGGCCTTCTTTGCTATTTTGGGCTTTATTGGCACAAGCTGAACAAAATCAAAATATTTCAAAGCCACTACTCACTTCTTGTTCTTAGGTGTTTTATGGTGCCAACCAAGGAGGAAGAGGAGATGGATCTCCTTAGATAAAGGATGTTAAATATTGGAAACTTGGGGAGGGACAATGGATTTTTAATTAATCAAAATGGAAGGTAATGTGATGGAGGTATCTGGTAATGGGGTTGACACCAAAGGGATTATGGTAATAATAGGTGGAGTTTGGGTTGGAGTAACCACCACTTTTATTCCTATAAATATTTTGGACATTAGAGTGGTAGGAACCTGAGTTTTTGTCTTTGAAGAAGGTATAAACATAAATTTGTCCATATCTTGTTGGGTGAAATATAAATTATTTGGGGATCACAATGACTTTGAAGAATTGGGTAGATTTCAAAATGAATCAAAAAATTGGTCCAATGTACCTTGCTAAGGAACTTGAAAAAAAGTGGCACTAGGAGGTAAAGATGGAGGTGCAAGAATAAATTGAGAGGAAATAGGATCAATTTGTACAGTGGTACCCATGGGAGGAACTATGGAAAATGTTACTTGTGAAACTATGGCTTGAGAAGTTTCAGCCAAAGGAATCTCTGATTGAGTAGTCTCTACTTGTTTAGGTTGTTCAAGCACTATCTAAGACACTTGTGATGTTGATTGAGGTGATGCCTCACTTGTGATTAGGGCTTCTTTTTTCTCCACTTGATAACTTTCCTTGACACTTGCTTCTTTGCCTTTCTTCTTTCATTTACTAACAAACACAAATTTTGGTTTTTATCGAGAAGTAGAGGGATCCTATTTATTTTTGGTTCTCAATTCCTCTCATTTATTAGCAATTTCTTCATCATAATTCTCCTCACAACCAGTCTTCAAATGTTTCAACTTAATTCCTGTAGATTCCAACCAAGCATTAGTTCTTGAAAGAATAGGTTGAAATTTATCTCTAATGGAAAGGGATTATTTAAATGAACATTAGATAGAAGGGAGAGGAGTTAAAGCCACTTGATTTTCCTCATATGATGAATCCAATACATTACCATCATCTATCAAATCCCTAAGAATATTTTCCAATGCCAAATTGACAATCTGATCAATAGTAAGGTGACTATAATCAACTCTCCTTATATCTTCATTATTTTGAATTCTACCCAAATATCTTCAATTCTGTGTACATGAGTGATATTATGGTTGAGCCTCTCCTTCATCATTTTGTAATCAAAGTTTTCTCTACTTTTGAAGTTTTTAAGCATAATCCACTACATCTCAATTTCCATAGTCTTAGCCTTTGGAGTAGAGGAAATTGTGTAGCAACTAATACTAATAAAAAAATTTAAACCAATCTTATGAGCATCTAATTATTTTTTATGCATGTTCATCATTTCTCTACACATTTCCATTAGTATTAGTTTATCACTTAGGTATTTGGGTAGCATGTAAGGTTGTTCATCAAATCTTCCTACCCTGATATATGTAAAAGTTAGGAATCATAGGAGAATACATCTAACCCTATTAACCTATGCCCATGCCTAGTCTGAAACTATCTTCTTTTCAAGTTCTTTGTCAAGAGTGTAGATAGATGAATAGAAGAAAGCATAATTAACTTTCCTATATTGCTTCATGCTTTATTTTAGAGTTAACTATGGATAGCGCTCATATACAAGAAATTTTTTACTTTCACAAACATAATTTAGACCTAAGAGAGACTTCATAGTGGCTGCAACATATACTAGATATGAATTCATATAAAACTTGAGTGAAGAAGCTACCTAAGAGAGCTGATAACAAATAGCATCACTAATTTGTTTACCCCAAAATATTCTTTACTTGTTTATTTTAATAACTAGAATGTATTGATACATCTATTATTGAAAAACATTTGAAGTAGACAACCCTTTCACTCTACTAAGGAGAGTAATCAAATCCCATGTCTCCTTCAGAAAGTCACTATGATACAAATACTTGGGCCATCTAGTAATGGTGGGTCAAGGAGTCTTAAGCCATTTGGTATTGATATATTTTTTACACTTCTCAAGATCTTTATTATAATATTTGTGAGCTGACTCCATAGTTAAATCAAAATATTCCTCAATCTCAAAAAGGTGAAAAATCTTATCAAAATATTCTTCATCAAGGGGAATGATCACCTTGTTTCTATACGATATTCACTTTCACATTCAAAAGATAGAAGTAATAAACTAAGAGATATGGTCTAAGGCTTATATGTACCTAGATGAAGTTGTGCGCACCAGAATCTAGACACCGTGAGAACTCCTCTTTGGTTGTGGAGGATGACACCTACAAAAGAAAAAGACTAAGACAAAGAAGGCATTAGATGAGGAGATGGTGGGTTGTCAAGCAAAAGCTTGATCCCAAAAGTACAAAGATTTCCTTAAGGGATGTCAACCCACTGATTGATAAAAATAATGTCTGATATAAGGTAGAATGATAAAAGACTAAAATGATTAAAGACTGAAACAAAAATAAAAGCAAATGCTTACCTGAATGTTGATGTTGACCTGGTCACAGTTGCTGATATTGGTGGTCTTACCGGCATCGGTTGTTAAGGTTTTCTGACATCGGTTAGTCTACCGACATCGGTGAGGGCAGTGGTCTCTGTGGCTGACGTCAGTCGAGGTAGTAGTCTTAGACGGGGTCTGGTCAGGGCTGGACGGCTTTATAGTCTGTGGATGGATCTGAGAAGGGGTCTAGGTCTTGTTAATGGTCTATGCAAGAGTCTGGGTAGAGTTTCAAGGACAATGGACAGAATGTATGTTCTGAAAAGGAGGATAGAGGTGGTAAGAGTATGGGAAGGCCTTTCAGCGTTTTGGGAGGAAGTCAAGTCTAGTCTATGGTCTGATAGTCTGAATCTGGGTGGTGATATCAATTAAAATTAATAACCAGAAAACAAAAATGAAAGCACAAAAGAATTGTTTACCTGTTGCCTGCTAAAGAGAGAGTAGGAGACATGATTGCTGTTGTCAATGTGTTGCGGATTGGTTGCAGATGTTCAATGTAGAAGACTTCCAGCAAAGTGACTGAAGTAGAGTACCTATGCCTGAGAGAGAGAGAGAGAGATTCTAGTTCACGTTTAGGTTCTTGGGTGAAAGATTGATCGATTGATTGATCAGTTGTAAGATTACCCAGTTTGATGAAGAGCCAGGGCAAAGGAAGGATAACGAACGCAAAAAACTGTTATAAAGGCAACTGATGCTGGTAATATCGTCGATGTCAGTCGATAGGTGATCGACGTCGGTAGCTAGAAGGCAGGAAAAAGGCTAAAAATAGCCTTTTATCTATTTTCCCAACTGCCAGGTTTAAGTGACGAGGTAAGAAATGTTTGAAGGTAGACTTTATGGGTGCGGGAGGAAGTGTTAGGAGGGTGTTTAGGTAATTAGGGTTTTAACAAGGGGTGAGGTGGCAAAAGGGGGCAATTAAATTAAATTAATTATTTTATTTAATAATGGAGGGGATAAGGGTTAGGAATGGACAAAGAGGACAAAGGGGGAGGACAACCAAGGTATAGACATGATTTCGGTGTCTACATTTGCCCCTTTTTGTCTTGTTGGTTGTTCTTGACGAATTGCAAGACAAAAAATAGGAGTTGGTTGCCCTAGGTATGGGATGAGGTGTTCCTACCTCAAAGCGAGAGTTGAGGGAAGAGAAGCAGAGATCAAGTGTCGATTTGACATAGAGAATTGATGGAGAGGGTCAAGAATGAGTGTGAACGCTGCAAAGGGCAAGATTGCATGTACATCACACCACACGGTAGGTAGGTCAAATTATCATGGTCAAAGGGTCGAGGAGTGCTAGAATTGAAATAACTAGGCCCCAGCATGTAGTCATAGCTGATTGGGTTATTCGGTCCAAGTTGTAGCTCCAAAGGGTCGTCATGTATCAGGTATCTCAGGCTCAAGAAGTGCTCCTAAAAAACATGAAAAAGCCACAAGCATGAGGGATCGACGTGCTCACAATATGATACTTGTGAGGGTCAGGTGACAATTGGCCAAATAGGCATGAGGTATTAAAGGCAATCAAAACAACCATGGTAGAGTTGTCTCGAAAGGGGTCAGAGGAGATAGTCGTGATCTCCAAGGTCTGGCGGTCAAGGGACGAAGGCAAAAGGGTCTCAAGGGTGCCTTGGTCACTTGGGCTGGAGAACTGACTGAGTGGGGGTATGATTGGGGGTGATGAGATGAAAAAGAAGGTTTGAGGGCCGTCGATGTCAGTGATAAAATTGACATCAGTGGTCTAAAGGGACCGACGTCGGTAGAAATTGGCTGATGTCAGCGACCTAGGGCACGCTGATGCCGATGTCGGTGGCCTGCCAAATCTGATAAAACCAGATTGGCAGCCCACCAAAATTCATTTGCTATTATGAATAAATAAAAAAAAGTGCTCTGGAGATAAAATAGTGAAAGTGACACCAAGTTGACGGAGAAGTAGTGTTAGGTGGCAGAGAGAGATTGGTGGAGAGAGAGGGTGAGTTAGAGAGAGATAAGAGGCGGCAGAAGTGTGTGAGGGCTAGGAAAAGCTGATAGAGACTTTGGCACATAAGAGATGGTAGAGGGTAGTAGAGGAGCCAGGGGAGGTCCACCACCAGTGGCACCCATTGTGCCACCCTGTCAGCGATGCCGTGATGAGGTAGGAGGGTCTTCAACCCGATTTGATTGATTTTTGGTTGTGATTTATGTTTTTGAATTTTTAGTTGTTTTAGGTAAAAATAGAGAGGGGAGGGTAGTTAGGAGGGTGGGGGATAGGTCTAGGAGAGATTAGGAGGGTTTTAGGAGGAATTTAGGGGGTTGGGGAGGTCATAATGGGGAAGCCCTAATTTTAGGGCTCGCCCCATTCAGCGCTCAAGTCAAACCAGTCGTCGACGTTAGCAGTCTTCACCAATGTCAACTGACCAGCAATCAACGTCAGCTGACTAGTGGCTGACGTCAGTCACTCAACCATTGATGTTGGTCACTAAGTGACTGACGTCGATGAGGTGAGTGCTATCACTGGCATGCAAACTGATGTCAGTGGCTACCTGGTCAAAAGGGGTGAGGAAAAAGGTCCAGTCGAGGGGTCGGAGCCACACCAAGGGCTTCTTAGGGGTCGGGTTAGGCATAGAGGGTTAAATAGATTGGTCAAAAATGAGATTGACTTGGTTGTGATTGTAAGTGAGGTAGATGTTGATGCTATAGGATCGCCTCCCGATGCTACTGACGTGGATACGTGGAGGTGTGACCATCGAGGAGTGGGGTCACATGGCTGCAATTGGGCTGGGCAGACTGAGATGCTATTATTGGGTGGCGAGGGATGTGAGCCTCATGGTGGCACTGATCGAGCGGTGGGATCATGCCACCAACACCTTCCACCTACCTACAGGGGAGCTGACAGTGACGATCGAGGACGTGTACTAGATTTTGTGGCTACCGGTACATGAAGTAGACATATATGCATGCTTGTGAGAGGCACACGACATTCACATGGTCATGCTATTTGGGGAGCACATCACATATATGAGCTACCACTCAGTGAGTTTTGCATATGAGCCGCTATATGCAGCAGATGAGGAGGCACATTAGCTGGTGGTCCTGATGATGATTGGGATCACAGTGTATGCACTGTTGGATGTAGAGGGAGGTAGGTTCCCGGTCACCATGACTAGAGTTTTGATGGAGATGATAGAGTAGGAGATGGTGTTCACTTGGGCACCCATATTTTTGGCCCAGGTTTATAGGGAGTTGTGGGGCATCAGTCAGTGGCGGTGGTATAGTCTGTGCGTCAACCACCTACTACATTGCTAGGCTTACAAGCACATCATGGTCACGCATCCTCTCGGCCTTCTAATGGCTATCCAGGCTAGCTTTAGGGTTAGATTTAGGTGATGGTGAGAGGTGATGATGTAGACACAAGTGGATGGGGTGGTCAGAGACATTGACCACTACAGAGGGGTATTAGAGGCCTTGATCCCAATGAACATCATCTGGAGACCATACCTGGTATATCTAGCATTCTGAGACTAGGCAGAGTAGATGGTTAGGGTCTAGAGCATCAGATGGGTTAGGGGCAGGTGAGCTGGTGAGCTCAAGAGGATACCTATAGAGAGAGTGTGGTGCTAGTATGGGTTGCTACAGGATGTACCACCCACCTTCACACAGTACAAGCAGGATGATATTGAGGCACTGCTCCCATTGCCAGAGGAGATACAGGGGCCAGATTTTGAGGAGTTGCTAGTAGGACCTGGGGTGGCTGACCCAGGTTGTATAGAGGCCTACATGGCATGGTGGGCAAGGTTATATATAGGGGTTCAAATAGGGCAGTGATCAGGGAGCGGGATTCAGCCTGCGAGGAGAGGGACACTACGCGATAGGAGAGAGAGGCTATGATCTAGGAGAGGGATGCAGCTTGGGCCTAGGTGACCATTTTAATAGGATAGGTCACAATTTTGCAGGGGCAGCTGGCAGGGGTGACAGGTCAAGTCATAGAGATGACAAGTTGGGTGGCAGCGCTGACAGGGTAGGTCATACTACTACAGGGATAGCTGGCCGCAGCCCAGGCATAGGCAGTGGCAGGATAGGTTTTTGGGGGGCAGAGCCAACTGTAGTAGCCGGCTCAGTAGCCAACATTATCACAGGGGGTAGGATCGTCAGCGTCAGTGTAGCTAACATTTTCACAGCTATAGGGGTTAGTGCAGGGTGCAGGGGCAGGTCTGATGGGCCCACCACAGACTGTGCCTTATTCTAGGTACAGGACTATGGTGGAGGAGATCGCATATTATGAGGGGGTCATCTTAGATTACCCTTAGATATAGTGATTCTTTGAGATGAGAGCTGAGCAGAGTTGGTAGAGGTTTGCATCATGAGCAACGACTTTGGGTGCACGCAGACTGCATAGATTCGAGAGTGGAGACGATACAGTGTCGTCCAGGCCACCACCTCCACCGCCATAGCCATAGCCATGAGGCCCAGTGTTGACATTATTTATTTATTTTTTTTATGTATATACCAGCCTGCGAGCCGAAGATGAGAGATGTATGATATTTTTGAGAGAGAGAGACAGACACAGATTGTATCCATTGTATAAAACTATTTTGATATATATGATGATGATTTGAATTATTGACATGTGTTATGGAAAAATGTATGGATGTGTTTATTGTTATTGCATTTTGATTTGATGGATAATGTGGATATGATGTTTTATGTTTATGATACTGATGTGATGATGCTATGATGATATTGTGATATGTTTATGATGTTATGATGAAAATGAATATGCTGACAAGTATGAAAAATATGTGATTGACTGTGCTGTGATTGACAGGTGATGAGCGAATGAGATGGGAGAAAGTGATGAAGAGGATGGCTGAGCTAACCCCAGAAGATCCCATGTCAACTAGGTACTACCTACATAGCCCTTGTCCTAAGGGCCTCAGGCCAATGTAGTTCTCCCAAAGAGGGAGGAAAAGGGTCGAAATGATTGATTGCTTGTGGTTTAGGTCGAGTCATAGGTGAGAAAAGGATAGGGTTTGTCCATCGAGTAGATGAACAAATGAGGGTGGTCGAGCTAACCCCAAAAGATAGTCGTATCATTTGAGTGCTGCCTACATAGCCCTGATTGAAAGGGGCCTCAGACCAATGTAGTTCAGGGTAAGAGACAAAGAGGTTGAGAGCTCGTCTAGTCATGAGAATGGTCTAGCACATCCCATATGTCTGAGAGAACATGCTTGAAATGATGAAAAGAAGGCAAAGGTTGTTCACCCTTAGTAATTGTCCATATTAAGTGATGGACATATGCTAAAAATGAAGTGAGTTGATTTATGCGTCAGCAAGTAATGGTTTATGCTGAACATAAATTGAGTAGTCCATAGTTCCCATGTGTATTGGTATTCATAGAAACTAGTGTGGATAGGTTATGTGAGTGATTTTGAAAAGAGGGTTGAGCTGATGTGACAAATGATAAATGATTGAATGTGACCAAAGTGTGAAAGAAGGTGAAAGGCATTATTGCCCTTTCATTGACAAGGACTAGAATGACAGCATAGATAGGGGTTGTTAGAATCAAGAGCCCCATTCATGCATTACGTCGTTGACCAGATGTTGTGTTAGAGTGGTAATCGAATCACTTTGACATTAAAGTGAGCTCAAAGTCCCTTGAGCAGGTGTTAGGATATGAGGAAATAGGGTAACCCATTTTAAGAGCAGAGATGGCCTTGCCCATTTTTATGGGAGACCCTGAGACAACTACAAGTCAAGTCCATGACCCATTTTTTTTTTGTGTGCAGACTGATCAATGCGGGAAGCCTACAGAGAGATGTCATTTTGCTTGGTGGTCAGTTGTGAAGCTGATTGATGCAGGAAGCTTCTATGAAAGTGTTATTTATTGCCAGGTTAGTCATAGCCATCCTTCGAGGGAGTGGTCTAGATTTTTGCTTAATATAAGGGCTTTTGAATAGCTGTCCTTTAAGGGAGCAGTCTATTAGCTACAGTAATGATAATACAACTATCTTTCGAGGGAGCAGTCTACCTTTTTAATTTGATTTTGTGACCTTGGATATTTTGACATCGTGATTTATTTTTGACAAAAATTTGAGTCATGGACAAGACTATAGAAGTTCAAGGGTTCCCTTTTATTAGGACAAAGCATCCATATTGTATAAAAGGGTTAAAAAGGATTTGTTAAGGGGAATAGGGTTGAAAGGAATTAGGACTAAGAGGACGGGGAGTGCTCAAGGGACGAGCTCAAGTTAAATGTCAAGTGGATGAGCACTCGACTAATAGTAGAATGGTCATAGATGCAAAGCATTAAGAGGCTCAGGTTCTGGTCATCCGTCGAGAGAGGACAGACGATAAGTCCCTGATCCATACTTGTGTGTGATGATGAAAGGTCTGAGCCAATTAGGGGCAAACTTGCCTCGCTTACTTCACTCCATATTAGTCACATGCTGATTCTCTTTGAGTATGAGGTCATCGATATTGAAATCTCATTCTCACAAATTTTTGTCATAGGCTCATTTGATGCGATTTTGATAGACATGGAGATGATTGAGGGCAACAAGATGGCGTTCATCAAGTAACTCAAGTTGAGCTAAGTGATCTTGATGAAAGTCATCATTGGAAAGAATGTCATGCAGAGAAATGTGAAGAGACGGGATCTATACTTTGAGAGGTAGGACAGCCTCTATTTCATACATGAGAGAGAAAGGGGTAGCACTCGTAGAGGTTCAGATGCTAGTGTGGTAGGCCCACAAAGTGAAGGGAATGTGAATGTGCCAATACCTTCCTGTGTCATTGACCACCTTCATGAGAATTTTAGTAAGAATTTTGTTAGATGCCTCGGCCTACCCATTTGCTTGTGGGTAGTAAGGCAAAGAGAAATTGAGCTTGATGCCAAATGAGTTGCATAGCTTTTGGATAGTCTTATTTTTAAAGGACTTGCCATTGTTGATGATTATTTTATGAGGGACACCAAAGTGGCAGATGATGTGGGTGCTGATGAAGTTGACAATCTTGTCGGCTTTTGTGGAGACAAGAGGAATGGCTTCCACCCACTTGGTAAAATACTCAGTGGCGGTGATGATGGATTGATGATGAAGAGATGAGTGGGGGTTAATCTCACTGATGAGATCTGAATCCCACTGAGAAAAAGGCCAAAAATCCTGAGTGACTTGTAAGGCGTGGTTGGGGAGATGAAGCAGGTTAGAGTGTTGCTGACACTTGATGCAACACCGAACATAGTCACTACAGTCTTGATGAAGGGTAGGCCAATAATAGCCCAGATGAAGGATGTGCTTGGCAACTGAATTGCCACTGAAGTGTCTGTCACAAATCCCATCATGGACTTGCTTAATGGTGTAAGAGGCTTCAGTGGAAGTGAGACAGCAAAGAAGGAGGCTGTCAAAGCCTCACTTATAGAGAAGACCCCCTAGCATGGTATAGCGAGCAGTATGCTTGATGAAAGCTCACCGTGCATTACTAGAGAGGTTGGGAGGAGTGACAGAAAGAGACAAGTAGTCCACAAGTTGCTTATACCAATCATCTTGTGAACTGAAATCCATAGTGTTGACATGATTAATGTGAGGAGAGATGTAGGAAGGCAACGACACATGATGCACCGTGACAAAAAGTCTAGATGCAGATGAGAAAGATGGGATATGTGAAGGGAGAGAAGCCATGGTGTCATCAAACTTATTCATGGATTGAGGAACAGTCTGTAGGAGGTAATGGTCAAAAGATGCAAGGAGAATGTCAGCACAGTTTTTGTACCTTTGTAGAACTTCATTTTTATAGAGGTATGAACCGTTGACCTAATTGATGATGAGTTGTGAGTCGCTGAAGATGTCGATGGACTTGATGCTGAGAGAAAGGGCGGTTTGAAGTCCCAAAATTAAGGCCTCGTACTCGGCCATATTAATGGTATAATCAAAGTCGAGCTTAAAAGACAAAGGCATGGGCTCCCCTTCGAGAGGGATGAGAATGACCCCCACACCCCCACCGAGTTGACACTTGGAGCCGTCGAAGAACATGGTCATCTGATAGACGGTGTCATCGATGGAAAGCACAGTGATAGACTCGTCAGGGAACTCATAGTGTGAAGGTTGATTGTCAGGAAGAGGGGCATCTATTAGTTGGTCAGCGATGGTCTGCCCCTTGATATATTTCTATTGGATGAATTCGAGGTTGAACTCAGCAAGCAGCATGAGCCACCAAGCCATACGTTGATTCTAATATGGCTTAGAGTGCATATACTTGAGAGGGTCGGTGTGAGTGATAACAAAGGTCTTATGGTTAAGAAGATAATGGCAGAGCTTGGTGGTGGCAAAGACTAACACCAAATAGAGTTTCTCGGTATGGGTGTACTGAGTTTCATAGTCGACCAGTGTTTGGCTGATATAGTAAACTACTTGCTCACGGTGATGCTCGTCTCGATGCGCGATCATGGCACCTAACGAATGATTAGTGGCTGAGATATAAAGGTAGAAGGGTTGGTCATCTTTAGGTGGAATGAGGACTGGTGGAGAGACCAGATAGCATTTAAGGGCTTCAAAAGCCTCTTGACAGTCCTTATCCCATGTAAAAGAGATGTCCTTCTTAAGGAGATGATGAAAAGGTTGGCAGCGGTCAGAAAGCTATGAGATGAAATGACAAATGGACTGGAGCTTCCCTTGTAGACTGCGAAGCTACGTGAGATTGGATGGGGTCAGCATTTTGAGGATAGCACAGATCTTGGCGAGATCTATCTCGATGCCACAGAAAGAAATAATGAAGCCAAGAAGCTTACTAGAGAGGACCCCAAAGACACATTTCTTAGGGTTAAGGCAAACATTGTATTGAAGAAGATGAGATAAGATGATCTTGAGAATGGTCAGATGGTCACGGTGAAGTTTGGACTTGTCGAGCAGGTCATCCACATAGTCTTCCATGATTTTGTGAAGGAGATCATGGAAAATGTAGGTCATGGCACACTGATAAGTGGCGCCTATGTTCTTCAAGCTAAAAGGCATGACTCGATAGTAGAAAGTCTCCCATGGGGTAATGAAAGTGGTCTTGTGCTGATCTTCTGGTGCAACCAAGATTTGATTGTATCCTAAGAATCCGTCCATGAGAGATAGCATCTCATGGCCAGCCATGAGATCAACAAGCTGGTCAATATTAAGAAGAGGAAAGTTGTCTTTGGGACAGGCTAAATTAAGGTCATGATAGTCTGTGCAGATCCAGATCCCCCCAGTCACCTTGGTGACTGGGATGATGTTAGAGACCCATTGCAGATAATTGATGGGCTGGATGAAAGAGATGGAGAGGAGGTGCTAAATCTCTTCTTTGACAATGAGGGCAACGTGAGGATGCATCTTTTGAAGCTTTTGCCTAACAGGCTTAGCCTCTGTTTTGGTGACAATGTTATGGGTAGCAATGGTGGGGTCGATGCCAGGCATGTCACTATAAGTCCAAGCAAAGGCCTTGTTATGGTCAAAGAGGAACTGGGTATAGTCAAGCTGCTCTTGAGCGTCCAAAGATTGGCCAATCTTTAAGACGTGAGGAACATCGAAAGAAGGGAGGTTGATGTCAATGGTTGATTCATTTAACATAACTTGGGTCTCAAAAAGAAGGGAGTGCTGGATGAAAGAGTCATCGATGCCCATGTAAGAAAGAATGGCATCGTCGTCAATGCAAGGGACAGTGTGAATGGTTGCTGACTCATCCTCTATCATGTTGGGAAAAATAAGAGGGAGAGACTTGGACACCCCATTGAGCTGATAAGTTAGGGGTTCCAAGTGGATGGTGTTTATGTAAAAAAAAACTAGGAGGGATGGAAAGCACCAACTCCATAGGTGAAAGAGGAAGAATGGGAAAGCGTGGAGGAGATTGGTCAATGGTTGGCTCGAGACAAAGGTCTACAGGGGTCTGAATGGGGTCGTGATATCCCAGGCCATATCGTTTCTTGGCATCGTCATCATTGAGCGGCTTAATGGGCTGATGGGAGCCCTACTCATAGCGTCCAAAACCAAAACCCTTCCATGCACACTTGTAAAGGTAAGTGTGTGTAAAGGCAGGGTTGCCAAGAAATGAGAAGTTTGATGTGAAAGGTTGAGGTGAAGAGAGGGGATTGCCATCAGTAGGAGCTTGATCAAGCCCCCCATAGACAAGGTTGGTTCAGAGCTGAGGAGGACCATAAGGCATGATCATCCCGATCTGATGGTCGTAGCTAGGGTTGTGATGAAGGCGTCCATACTCTTACGGAGTTTGGAACATGTCTAAGGCTAGCAAGCAATACTCTCCTAGTGAAAGTCTTTGGAAGATGTCTTCCATGGGGTCTGTGGTCATCGCTTGAAGGGGAGGTGTGAGGGCGACTGCCTGTTGTAAACTAGTTGAAGCTTCCACAAATGGAGGTAGTGCCAGAATTAATGGCTTGATAGGAATGAGGACATTGTTTGGATGGTAGGTGGTGTTACAAGTTTTGAAGGGTGAAGGTCAGCGGGAATGATGTGGACTTGTTTGTCATGCTCGAATTTCACACAACGGTACAGAGTGGAGGGGACACAGGCCATGGCGTGGATCCAAGGTTAGCCTAGCAACATGTTGTATTGAAACTCTCCTTTGATGATATAGAAGAGCTTCAGGACTATGCATGGACCAACATGAATGTGAAGGATGACTGTGCCAATGGTCGTGGCAGTGGTGTCATTGAAGGAGCGCAAGATTGCATCAGTTTTGGAGATGCAATTCTTGGGAAGAGCCAACTGATCAAAGGCATGGGTGGAGATAATGTTGATGCTGGCATCTCCATCGATCATAACACATTTAATGCATGTCCAATCAACATAGGCAGTGATGAAGAGGGCGGCATCCTAATCTTTCGTGTTGGATGTGGGAATCTCAAAATCACTGAATGTGATGGAGGCAACAGGGGACAAAGAGTGGACAAGGGTAGCGAGTGGTTGGGGGTCCTCAGGTTGGACCTCCACCGCTTGCAAGGCTCGGATAAGGGCTTGACGGTGTTGAGGTGAGGTTTGAATGAGGTCATAAAGGGACATCTTCACGGGCGTCTGGTGAAGCTATTTCAACATGGAGTCATGGATTGGCCCGAAAGAAGAAGAAGAAGAGGAAGGTTGAGATGCACCAAGGATAGAAATTTTAGGCTTTGGCATTAGAGGTGGATTGATGAAAGGGTAGGTCCAAGGAATGGCAGCTTTTTCTTTCACCTTGTCCTTTTGTGACCTAGTGGTTATGTGAATGGCATTGATTTCAAAGATAGAGGGTGAAGAAGGGGTCATGGCCTGCTGATGAGATGTTGATGGGTTTGAAGAGGTTGAGGGGTTATGAGAAGGAGTCAGGGGTCGATCGAGAGTGTCCTCAAAGAGAAGAGTGTCTTTCTCTAGATAGCGGCGAATGACGGCCTTGAGGGCATAGCAAGTCTCGGTATCATGTCCTGGCATACGATGGTATAAGCAAATCTTTGTGTCGTCAAACCAGGAGGGCTTAGACTTGAGGGGTTGGAAAGGCTTGATGGGTGGAAGGGTTATGCTAGAAGTCTGCAAAAGTCAGTGTAATATCAGAGAGTATGAGCCCACTAAAGGGTCTGTGCTCAGTGATGTGTGTGATGCTGGTGACTTTTGCTTGGGCGAAGTTGAAGGAGGCTTCCGTACCACTTTTTGGGTTGATGGTGTGGTGACAGGTGGAGACAACACTTTGTTTGTGGGAGGTACCACCTTTTTGAGAGAGGGTAGACTGGAGGTAGGCAAAGGAAGCAAAGGAGGCAATTAGTTTTGATTAAAGTTTAGAGTGGGAGGACTTTGATCAAGGTCGAAGGATGGGGGCCCAAAATGGAAGGCAGTGGTGATGGAGGAGGAGGCGTTTGCCTCTATGGTTTGGCAGTCTTCTATGATTTGAGTTGAAGACTACTATTGGTCGAGATCTGGTCTAGGTCCACCTTCACTTGCGGATGAGTGAGGGTAGAGACAGGGTGAACACCAAGTGACTTGATAGGTTTAGGCGGGGTAGATGTGGGTTTTGGTTTTGATGGGGTCGGTTGAGGTTTAGAAATGGGAGTCTAGTTTTTGTTAAGGGTCTTGGGAGATTTTGCCTTAGGAGGATTGGCTGCATGAGACGAGAGGGCATGGGCATGCTGAAGAGCTTTGAGATGCTCCCACAATACCTGATGTTCCACTTTCCTTGAAGGGAGAAGTCCAATTTTCTCCACTAACTAGGAAAATGGTTGAGAAGATGATGGATGAGGTTTGGGTTCTTGAGAAGATGTTGATGGTTGCAGGGCTAAAGATGAGATGGGTGTAGTAGTCTTGGTCCCAAGGCATGATGAAGTCATGACAGGTTCGTCTTTGGTTGGAGACGAAGGAGAAATAGGTTCCTCTCTGGGAGGAGAAGAAACTAGAGAATGAGGCTCCTCAAGCAGGTAAAGGGCAAGGATGATTATGCCCTCCACTTGTGGTCAAGGAGTAGGAAGGGTCGGGTCCTCCATAGGAAGTAGGAAGGAGGATGGTGAAATCGGTGGCACTGGTAAGGTCAAGGCATCCTCCAATATGAGAGAGGTTGACGGAGAACTAACCAGAGAAAGAGGTTCATCCACATGTGATGGACTAATGGATGGACTCACCTCTTGAGGTTGGTCAAGGATGAAGGGCGAGACCGTATTGACTGTTCAAATGTTGTGTTCATGAGTGTCATCAATCAAGGTTTGGACATTATTTTGAGTCAGAGGATGATTGGGGAATGGTTTCTTGAAGATGTCGATACCCTAGTTAGGTGGTGCATTGGGATTGTCTAGGATGAGGTCACCCTTTTCAAGCATGTCTTGGATTATGTTTTTAAGGGTTTTACAGTTTCCCATGTCATGTCCTTTAACACGGTGGTAGTTGTAGAAGTTATTTTCCCTATACCACGTAAGGATAGCACGTGAGGGATCAAATTATGGAGGTGGTCAGATCTGGGGGAGATTGAGTACCCCATGTTTGACAAGTTTTTCCATCACAGATGCGTATGATTCTCTGAGTGGAGTATACTGTCATTGTACGTATCTCTACTGGAATTGGTGGGTGGCACTCTGGGATGTGGATGGCTCAGGCTGGTTAGTTGAAGGTGAAGAAGAGGAAGATCTGACGACCATAATGTTTGCTGAAGCTTTAGACTTAAGATTGGATGAGGAAGGTTTAGAAGAGGGGTCATTGGTCTTAGAGTTTGGATTCTTGCTCCACAACTTGACTTTATTCTCCTCGATGGCACGTAACTCAAGTTTGCGGGCCATCATGAAGGCTTCGTTGAAGGTGCAGAAGGTCTGAACCCTCAAGGTGGAAGAAATATGTTTGGCACAGGCTTGGGATAAAATTTCAATAAGTTCAGGTTGGGGTAAGGAAAAGGAGAGTTGATTGATAAGGCCTCTCCATCAAGCAACGAAGTCAGCTATGGATTCGTCCTCAAATTGGCAGATAGAATAAAGGTCTGTGATTGAGACCTTCTTGGTGATGTTGATAGAGAAGTGATCAAGAAAGAGTTGGGCCAGCTGAGTGAATGTAAAGAGGGAATGGCTGGCAAGGGAGCTGTACCAATCAAGCGCAGCACCTGAGAGAGACATAGGAAACATGCATAAAAGCAACACATTGTCATGGGCGATAAGGTAATAGGCATGTTTGAATGCCCATAAGTGATATTGTGGATCTTCCTTGCTTTGAAAATGAGAAAACTTAGGAAGTTCCCACTGGCTGGGATATGGCCTGATCAGGACAGAAGGGTGAATGGGCTCATTGCAAATTTGCTCGTATGAGAGGGTATTGCGTGAGCTAGAAATGGAGGTCTCTAGGCTAGACATCTTGTCCATCAGCATTTTGATGATATCTACTAATGGATTGATAGGTGGAGCACCCCCTAGGTTGTAAGGTGCTTGAAAGAGGTTAGAGGAGGCATACGACATAGTCGGTTGTACCAGTAGGGGTGCAACGTCTGGATGACTAGTCATAGGGATAGAAGAGGAGACTAAAGGTGGTTGGGTAGAAAGAATGGCTAGACTTGATGTTGTTACAGGAGGTGGGTTAGTGGTAACATGGGCCAATGGATAGGTAGCCACCCTGGTGTTGATAGGAGCAAGGGTAGGTGGAATAGAGATGACCAGATTCTAGAAGGGGGTAGAGAGTGGTTGAGTGGGCTGAGGTTGATTGGGGGCCAAAACCCTGGTGGATGTGGGCCCAAAGATGGAGGGAGAGACCACACTTGGATGGTTGGTAAAAGGCTGGTCATTGGTCGAGGCAATAGCCTGGGTGTCTAAAGGCTAAACTATGGACGTTGTTGATACAGTCGCAGTCTTGAGAAGAGAGGTCGGCATTCTATAAATTGGATTGCCCAAGAAGTCTCACGTTCGGCTATTTGTGAGATAGTGCTGCAAGGCTTTGATGTTGAGGTCCAAGAATCATGCAAAATCTTGGTCCCCTTCTGGGACAATAGGAGTTTGGGTCGGGGTTGGTCTAGTAGGAGTTCTTTCAGTCTCTGAGTGGAACTCCATTATAGGACTGGTTATGGACAGGGTAGACGGAAGCGGGTGATGCCTCGTGTGGTTGACTAGAGCCTTGGCTTGACTGTGAGTCAGAACCATTCAAGGCAAGAAAGAACGTCCTCACAAGCTCAAACAAGCAGATAAGAACAAGAAAGATGAAGAACACAAGCAGATCCTAAACGTTAAACCCTTGGGAGTAAATTATTAGGATTATGGTGGCTTATGCCTTAGAATGGCTTTTGAGTCAGGTCCTAGAAGAAGTAGTCTATGGATGGTTTCAGGTTAGTTATGGTGCTCAAAAGTCTGTGTTAGGTTCCGTACTTGGCCTGGTGCTAAGGAGCAAGCTCCCCTCACTTCATGAGTCCAGTGATAAGCTGGTCTCACTTAGCCAAAATATACTTCCCCTAGAGATTAACCTCTGCCAGAGAACAGAGTGGGCTTTCCCCTTGGTGATGAAATCCAAGTAAGATCACCGGGATGGGTAAGGTATCCGCTAGGTGATGAAATCTCAGTCCAGCCTTGTCTCAGGTAAGTTAAGATGTTTGTTTTGTGCAAGTGGTTTGGTCATGTAACATAAAGTGGACTATGATTAATTCATGATGTGGTTATTAATTACTAGGTGTGATCTAAGAAATGCAAGTAAGCAAAAATGAAGATGCAATGTGTTTTTAAGCCCAAGTCAAAATGTGAAGTTTGTTATGAAGACAAGTTAAGAAAGGGTTGAAGAATATGATTTTGGACTAGTCTAGAATGCAAGAAAAGAAAGAAAAGTTATTTTTAGTCCTGCTAATGGTGTCATTTAAAAGAGAAGAAAGAGGTGAAAAGGGAGAAACCTAATACACCTATATGAACATAAAGAAAGAAAGAACCCAAGGAAGGCCCTAGGGTCCCACCGGGTGTGCGAGAATGTTTCTATACGATATTTGCTTTCACATTCAAAAGATAGAAGTAAGAAACTAAGAGATATGGTCTAAGGCTTGTATGTACCTGGATGAAGTTGTGCACACTGGAATCTAGATGTCATGAGAACTCCTCTTTGGTTGTGGAGGATGACACATGCAAAAGAAAGAGACTAAGACAAAGAAGGTGTTAGATGAGGAGATGGTGGGTTGTCAAGCAAAAGCTTGATCCCAGAAGTACAAAGACTTCTTTAAGGGATGTCAACCCACTGATTGATAAAAATAATGTCTGATAAAAGGTAGAATGATAAAGGACTAAAATGATTAAAGACTGAAATGAAAATAGAAGCAAATGCTTACCTGAATGTTGTTGTCAGCCTGGTCACAGTTGCTGACATCGGTGGTCTTACCAGCATCGGTTGTGAAGGTCTGCCGACGTCGGTTAGTCTGCCAACGTCGGTGAGGGTAGTGGTCTCTGCGGCCGACGTAGGTCGAGGTAGTTGTCTTAGACGGGGTCTGGTCAGGGCTAGATGGGTTTATAGTCTGTGGATGGATCTGAGAAGGGGTCTGGGTCTTGTTAATGGTTTGTGCAAGAGTCTAGGCAGAGTTGCAGGGACAATGGACAAAGTGTATGTTTTGAAAAGGAGGATAGAGGTGGTAAGAGTATGGGAAGGCCTTTCATCCTTTTTGGGAAGAAGTCAAGTCCGGTCTATGGTCTGATAGTCTGAATCTAGGTGGTGATATCAATTAAAAGTAATAACCAGAAAACAAAAATGAAAGCACAGAAGAATTGTTTACCTATTGCCTGCTAAAGAGAGAGTAGGAGACATGATTGCTATTATTGATGTTTTGCGGATTGGTTGCAGATGTTTGATGTAGAAGACTTCCAGCAAGGTGACCGAAGCAGAGAACCTGTGCCTAAGAGAGAGAGAGAGATTCTGGTTCATGTTCAGGTTCTTGGGTGAAAGATTGATTGATTGATTGATCAGTTGTAAGATTGCCCAGTTTGATGAAGAGCTGGGGTGAAGGAAGGATAATAGATGCAGAAAACCGTTATGAAGGCAACTGATGCCGGCAATATCACTAATGTCAATCAACAGGTGACCGACGTCGGTGGCTGAAAGGCAGGAAAAAGGCTAAAAATAGCCTTTTATCCATTTTCCCAACTGCCAGGTTTAAGTGACAGGGTAAGAAATGTTCGAAGGTAGACTTTATGGGCACGGGAGGAAGTGTTAGGAGGGTGTTTAGGTAATTAGGGTTTTAACAAGGGGTGAGGTGGCAAAAGGGGGCAATTAAATTAAATTAATTGTTTTATTTAATAATGGAGGGGACAAGGGTTAGGAATGGACAAAGAGGACGAAGGGGGAGGACAACCAAGGTGTAGACACAATCTCGGTGTCTACACACTTTACCCTCTAAATCCTTCACCAATTTGCTTTTCTTATCAAAGTGTATTGCCATGGTCAAGATGAACTTAGAATCATTTGTTGATATTGGAAATGCAACAACTAAATAAATTTCACTATTAAGTACTAGCTACATATGAGGTGTAATAATTTCTCTTCCCAATCTCTATAAAAACTCATCCATGTCCATATGACCAATTTATGAATCTCTAATTTGATCAACATTTGAATCAACTATAGATAATGGGAAGACACCCTAATACTTATATTTCATTTTCTTCTTATTTGGAGAGATGTCTATCATTGATCGGATAGCTGCATGTAGAAAAATTTGGTTATCTAGAGCATTTGTTATTCTTTTTCATAAAAATATAAAATCAGTAAAAAATAATGCTTTCACATGTAGTGTGGTGAAGGTTGTGTATTTCAGAGAATTTTCTTCAAATGACACAGAAGTTGGAAAGTTTTGAGATGTAAGTCAAAGAAAATTCTCCAATTTACATAACTTGGGAAACAAAATTCTTTCATGCAAGTTAGAGAAAATTCTCTGACTTGCATAATTTAGTTTTTACCTTGCTGAGTGTAGGTCAAAGAATTTTCTCTGACTTGCACTAGGATGGATTAAAATTAAATTTAGGTCAGAGAAAATTCTCTAACTTGTATCCAACTTGACTATTTTGATATTTTAGAGAATTTTCTCTAAACTAGACACAAAGGGAAGGCTCTTTATCCACAACAAAGAGATTTTTCTAAAGTACATTAAGATAAAATGTTCTTCAAAGAAAATTCTCTGATGTACATGAATCTAAAAAAACAAAAACCAAGATAACAACCCTAATAAATGAAATCAAAAAGATGAAAGGGGAAAATAAGGAAAAAAGAAAACAACCAAAACTCAAAATGAGGATGAAAAAGGAAGCTGAGCAAGGATTTAACTCAATAAAAAAAACTAGAGAAAATAGAAATAGTAAATAAATACAAAAAGAAAAGAAGAAAAAATGGACCCTACCAAAAAGTGTGCTTGAAATATCAATATGTGTGCAAGTTAAAACAATTGAGAAAATAACAGTAGAGGAAGTGTTGACGAGTTCGAAAATGGTGAGGACAGGAGTGCAAGAGAGATAAAAAGCAATGAGAGAAATAAAAAAAAGTGGTAAAAATAAAAGTTACCAAGCGTAATATATAAAAAAGGTTTTAATAAATGCATATTAATTACCATAGGTGGTGGGTCCCATATGTAGGATTAGAGAAAAACCTCAATCTTGTATATGCAAAGTTGGGAAAATTTATTGATATTGCATATGCAGGATCAAAAAAAATCTTTGACATCGCATATGTAAAGTCATAAAATTTTCTTGACTTTGCATATGCAGAGTTGGAAAAATTCTCTGATTTAACACATAAAAAAGGTAGAGTTGAAGAAAAACTCTAATTTTTTAAACATAAAAGATATTGTAATTTGTAGAAAATTATTTGAACTACACACAAAAAATAAAAGTTACCTCAAAAGGAAATTTTTAGAGAAAAATAAATGCAAAGAGTTAGATATTTTCCTCAGTTCATGAGTTTAAATCTCATAGGCTATGAAACAAACAAGTTTCATAGGAGTTATCCCATGAATTGAGCCTACTAAATTCAAAAATATCAGCTAGCTCCAACTGGTGAATTTCCTTCAAACATTCTTTAAAATTCTTGAAGGAAAGAAAATCCTATAACTCTAAGTGCCTTTCTCCATTAGGCCATGAAGTCAAGTGATAGACAAGATGAAAAATAAAACAAAAAATAATATACAAATATATACAAAAAGTATGAACTTATCTATAACTTCATTGAGTGAAAAGATTCAGATGTTGCCCACTATAGGGCAGCAGTAATAGTATTCTATCTAGGTATGATAAGAATAAAATGTGTACTCCACTAAGTTGATAAATGAGAAAAGGACCCCTCCATAGAGAATCAAAATTTCCATGCATTCCTTTTGGCTCTCTTCTTTTGTCCCACAAGAGGACTAAATCCCCAACTCATAATTCTTATGATTTGCTTTCTTGTCAAAAAGTTCCTTAACATGAATTTGATGTTATATAATATGGCCCACTACCTTTATACATTGATCCTCTATCTTTACAAGGTACATAATACGCTTGTCTAAAGAGCTTTCGAATGTTTCATCTTCAATTGCCTTAGCCAATTTTAGAGTAGATAATTCTAATGTCATTGGTATTTATACATTCAATCCATACAAAATTTGAAAAGGAGACATACCAATAACTCACTTGAGAGTGATATGATCAGCCCATAATATATCATACAATGCTTTATGCCACATCCTCTGATTATCTTATACCAACTTCTTGATGATAGTTACCAAATTCTTATTACTCAACTCAACTTGACCATTTCCTTAAGGCAAGCAATCAAAAGTATGAGACAAGATGATCCCATATTCAAAACAAAATTAAGTCATCTCATGGGATGTGAAATAGGTAGCATTATTAGTTACAATTTTTCATGTGATGATATTCTCTTTAAGGGAATTACAAACAACCTCTAAAGTGGCATGTTTGGTTGGGATTGCTTCCACCCACTTGGTGAAGTAATCCATAGCCGTAAGAACATAACTATGATCTGCACTTGATAATGGGTTCACTAAACCAATGAAATTAATACCCCATTTCTAAAAAGGTTCTTCAATGACTACAAGCTTGAGCGGTAAGGCTGATAACTTGGGTTTCCCCACAAATTGCTAGCACTTCTCACATTTATGTACCCAAGCGTATGCATCTTGAAAAAGTGTTGGCCAATAATATTTATCTCATAATATCTTGTGAGATGTGACTGAGGCTAAAAAATGTCATCCACATGATAAATCATGGAAATATTCCAATAACTTATCTTTTTGTGCCTTATCTACACATCTTAAAAAGATTCCATCAATTTTCCATTTATACAAACCATTGTCCCAAAGGACAAATTTTTTAGCCTTGAGATTGATTGTCCTCTTCTCTTTGTGAGGAAAATGTTCTAGACATTCTCCATATGTGAGAAAATGAGCAATGTCAGAATACCATTCATTCATTATGCTCATGAGCAAGACTATGTGAATATCTTCTATGTCTTCTTCATTGTTAGGTGCTTCTTTTCAATTGGTCTCTGCCATGAGTTGACACAAACCTTTTCCATGTATAGGTTTTGTAGGCTTGATCTACATATCATATTCTTGGATTTTAGTGATCTAATTACCTCTTTTACCTCCAAATTCTTGTTGAGTCAAAATAGACTTAACATTAAAATTTGGTACTAATGCAATGGTGTGAGAATTGAGGATGTAGTACCTAAAATGATTGACTACTTTCACCACCGCATATGCATGTTTTTCTATGGATGAATATTTGAGCTCATGAGCCTTCAAAGGGTAGATCATAAATTCTATAGGAGATTCAATCCCTTCTTCATTTCATTGTACTAAGATTGTGGATAAGGTATGCTTAGAAGCATAACTATACATAATGAAGTTCTTGGTATAATCAAAGTAAACTAGGACATGAAAAAGTGAAATGGATTCCTTAATTTCATGAAATGCATTTATTCCATCCACATTCCAATAGAAATTTTATTTTCCTTTCATCAATCGACAATGTGGCATGTCTTCTCAGTAAAATCAGGAACAAATCTCTGCAAGAAATTCACCTTCCTGAAGAAGGAATGCACTCCTTTCTTACTTGATGAAAAAGTAATATTTTTAATTGACTTGACCTATTTAGGATCAATCTTTATTCTTTCTTTGGATATAATGTGTCCAAGGAGCTTACCTTTTGTAACCCCAAAAATGGATTTCTTGTGATTAAGGGATATCCCATGCTCATGGCATCTCTCAAGCACTTGTTGAAAATGGTCGTAATGATCTTGACACTTTTTTGAGAAAATGCTTAAATCATCTAGATAAACCAAAATAAACTTATTGATTATATCTCAAAAATCTATGTCCATAACCCTCTAAAAGGTAGCACTAGCATTAATTAATCTAAAAGGCATTCTATGATACACAAAAGCACCCCATCTTGTAGTGAAGGTTGTCTTATGTTGATATTCATCATTAACCTCCACTTAATTGTATCTTAAAAAATCATCTAGTATAGACAACATATCTAAACCAATGATAGTTTGCAATACTTGGTCCATTAATGGCAGTGGGTAGTTATCATTAAGTGACAATTGATTCAAATTTTAGAAGTCAACACAAATATAGATCTCTCCATTATTTTTCTTCACAAGGACAATATTTTCTATCCATGTGGAGTGATGTATAGGAAAGATAATGTGAACATTCAACATCTTTTGAATTTCAGTGAGGATGGTACCTGATATTTTGGGATTATACTACCACTATTTTTTCATGTGAGGCTGAGATCTTGGCTTGAGAGGAATATCATGTTGCACTTCCTTAGCTCAAAAATATTTTAGATCAGTATATGAATATTCTAATACATCAATATATTGACATATAAGAGTCACCAAGTTTTCTCTTTCCTCTGATGAGCAATATTTCCCAATATTTATCATTTTAGGGTCACTCTCTATTCCTATATTAACTTACTCAATTTTTGTAGATGAATCAGATTCTAATTAGTTATGATTGATGAATTGATAATGATTATCAAAATGTCTTTCCAAAAATACCAGCCCTTTGAGAATCTTATTCCCTTTTAGCTTCAAGATTTCTTTACCATTTTTCTCATTAACTTTAGAAATTGATTCTTGAGGAGTGGAATTACTTCCTTAAAAATATAACTCACTAAAATTTTCCACCTTCTTCAAGAATGAGATGAATTGCTCATCATTATTAAAAAAATACCAATGATTAACATTATCAAGAACACTAGGTCAAGAAACTAACTCAATGGTATACTTATTTCCTTGAAAATCTTTGTGATGAATCAAGAGAGTGGTTGAAATAGCCAATGAATCAGCTCTATCATTGTATTCTCTTGGAAACATTAATATATTAAATGCATAAAAACTTTCCATTCAATCCCAAACTTGATTGCAATAATGCCTTAGTCTTTCATTCTTCATTTGATATAGATTCCTTACTTAGCAAATGATTAACTCAGCATCATCTTATTAATGAATATTTTTGATTCCTTTCTTTCATGCAACTTCCATTCCTAACAACAAGGCCTCATACTCAGCAATATTATTAGTATTATCAAACTATAACTTAAAAATTAAAGGCAATACTTCTCATTTTGGGCATATGAGAACTATCCTAGCTCTAGATCTAGTTGAAGAGCAACTATCATCAAATTCTAAAGTCCAAACATCATTTGAACTCTCAACCTTAATAGTGTCAAAATATAAAATCTCTTCATTTGAAGAGGGAAACTCTTCTATTTTCTAATCTTTTTCTAAAATATCACTTTAAGATATTGGATCTTCATCTATAGTCAAGAAATACGTACCCATTTCAAAAGTTTCAAAAAGAATCTGGGCTTTTGGGTCTTCAATCTTTGTTATAGTATACTTTTCTTGCTTTTATGGGCAAATTTTATACATAAAACCCTTAATAGTTATCCTAGCCTTATACCAATCCATGTTGATTTCTCCTCCAACATCTTTACAAAAGTAACGTCCCAATAAAACTCCATATGAGGCCAGAATATTAGCCACTAGAACTATCATTTTGATCTTTTTATTTGGAAACATAACAAATTCAAATTGTGAATCCTTGATTTTGCCTATGAGAATTACTTTTTTATTTTCCATTGAGAAGCAATGGCCAAAACTGTTTATCAAGGTTAACCCCAAGACAGTATCCACCTTAACATGCATCACATTATCAGAAGCACCTGAATCAATAACACAATTACTGATCTTATAACCATTGACAAACAAGAAAATATATAAAGTTTCTATTTTTCAAAAATTAGATGCAAGAGTTATAACCGAGCTATTTTGATTTGGTTTTGTCTTAGGGTTAATTGGTAGACTCTTAGCTGAAGTCTGATCAGAACTGATCCTTTTGCTTTTTACAAATTTTGCAAATCTTTTAAATTGATTAGGATTTGATTGGAGGTACTCTACCTTTGACATTTGGATTTTAGTCTTCTTGGCATGATTAATGATATCAAAATCTAGATATAGGGAAGTTGAGGAAGATAAAACAGTTTCATTTTTAGGTTTTGGGCACTAGGTCTAGACATTGAAGGAGAAGAGGTAGAATTATGAGGAGTACTTACTTGTTTATCTGCCACCCTATCCTTTGGTTGAACTGGTAAAGGAGTTCCTATTTTATAAATTGTAACCTCTTTTCATGCTCCATTTTTGGATTTTGTCTTATCAACCTTTTGTTGTTTATTTCACTAACTTTGAGAATGGGTAAAGATGGCATAAGACTCACCATGTGTGTCTTCCTCTTATTCAACTTCTTCTTCAAAGTTTAAAAACTTGATATCGAAGTCACCAACTTCTCTCTCTTCATCTCTTGTAAAGGGATTAGCATCATCTTTAAGAACACATTCTATCTTTGGAACATCATCATTCTTAGGTTCCAACCAATTAACTACTACATTATCTAGTGGTTCCTCCAGTGCAAGCCTTGCTTGTGATGGAGGAAGCTTATTATAATTCTGATTTCTAATAGTGTTATTAGAATAATTAGAATCTTTTTGATATGTTCTTCTTGGAACATCCATGTATGAAGGAAAATCCATACCTTGAGACACTTGATTCTTAAGTGTAAGCAACTCATTTGCTAGCTTTTGAACCATGGGATCTGTAGTGATAGGAGAAGGTGAATTTAAAAAAAGCTACCCTCTAGAATTAATAAAATTATTTATCACCTTCCCTTCTAGAATCAAATCATCTTCTATTTTAGTGGCTAAAATTTGAGTGACATCAAGATTAGCTAGGGTTGCTCTTCACAAAATAAAACTCACTTTAGGCAATTAAGAATTGATGAAGAAGTACTTCATATTCTTAGGTGTAGATCAAGCAACTACTGGAATCCTATTCCTCAACATGTTAAACTTTGACACAAGCTCATGCATAGGCTCATGTGCTTCCTTATTCATTTTTGTAAGCTGAGCCAATAAGGCATGAACATATTTTTTAGGCTTGAACCTTGCCTCAAACTTAGTCTTGAGGATAGCCCAATTAGTGATAGTACCAGTTGTAAGATGATAGAACCAATCAATAAAAATGCCTTGGAGTGTTTCTACAAATAACCTTATAGAAACATCTTCATGTTTCACTCCAATAACTCCACATGAAATGTAGAATGTATCAATATGTTCATCTAGATTTTGCTTTCCATCACCATAAAACCTATAAAAAAGTTTCATGAGGCAAGAGGTAGTTCATGAGATGGTGGTACAAAATTCAATGGAAAATGGGTGTGTTTGAGGTGGTTAAGGACTAGTGTAATTATTTTAATAAGATTGTAATGGCATTGGGTGGTTTTATGCAAAGAATATGGAAGATTACCTTAGTATTATTTTTTGTATTCTTGCTTGCTTTATGATATTTACCAACTGTTTCCAAATGAACTTTGAATGGGATTTTATATGGATCTATTAGTCATAGGTTGAATGTGCTCATATTAGGCCGATAAGAAGAAGGATAATAACTAGAAATAAATAACTATTGGAGGCAAAAATGAACTTCGATAGGAGCACTGAAAGTGAACACTAGGGGGCCTGATGTTATAGTCCAAGTTGGGTGCTAGAGTCCTAAACTAACAGGACATAAGGGATAGATTTGTCATGAAAATAGTAGTCTGGATGAGATGGGATCAAGTCTGAAAGGCTATGGATAATTGGGGATCAATGAAATGAAGCCTATGAGGGTCATGAGATCAAGCAAGATGGACTTATAGGCTAGGTGTCATTAGCCACAATCAAGTTACCAATTTTCACATTTTATATGACTACACTAGTCATATAAGTGAGCGGTATAGATTCAACTCACTTAGTGAAGTATTTAATGGTGATAAGGATATGTTTGTGGCCATTAGATGACTTGGGTTATATCTTCCCAATGAAATTGAGGCTTCAAGTGTCAAAATGGTAGGGTGGGCAGACCATCGGTGCTTCATAAGATTGTTGTTCCTTTTGCCACTTGCCATCTACACTATTGTCTCCTAAAAATTTAAACCCTAAGATTATTTCTCTCTTTCCTATCCATTATAGTTATTGTTATGCTTTATTCCTTCATTTCATGTCTTGTTACCCTTTTGACCTATTCAACAAACTAGGTCAACCTGGTAGACCTAGTGTGTTTTGGGGACACTTTAGCTCTTTTAGTTTGTTATTGTCCTGGCTAACCTAGCACAACCCTAGTGAGTTGGTTTGAAAACATGCTAGGTTGACCCAGTCAACCTAGTACAACTAACATGTCCAAAAGTTTTTAGGTAAGATCCACCTATATATACAATGTTATTTACCATTATTTCTTAAGATAGAGTTTAACTAAGTGAAGAAGTGTGAATGAACATTTACTTATTGACTATTCTACTTGAAGAATAAAGCTTTAGGGTTCAATACTTTCTTTAGAGCTCTAATCTTGTCTTATGGAGAAGTATTTTAGATGCTTAGGTAGGTTATGTACCCTAGAGTTGATTTATCTTAGTTATCCTTACAAACCATAATAATATCTTATGAAGCACCTTAGCTAAGGGAGAGATTGAGGTTCAACAAGTTCATCTTCAAAAGTAATTATTCCTAACTTTATTTATCCTTTATAAGACTAAATAGATAATGCAGGGTGTATTCTTCTCTTCCATATATTAGGATTCCATATACATTGATGTGAGGATATGTATCTTATACATGTTTAGTTTAGTTGTTATTTATTTGTTTTGTTCTAACCCCCACTTTGTGCCACAAGCTTTGGTGCACAGTAGATTAGTTTACTTTTCCTATTATTAGAATACTTTACTCTTTTGTTTATTAGCATAAGTGAATTATCCAATCATAGGAATCTATTAGGGTTATTGTGTGATTGTGTTAGAATGTAGGATTTAGAACCCTTATTAGCATGATATGTTGTGACAAGTGATATAATTTATCCCCTAATTGGGTCTAGTGGATCTCCATATTGGTCATGTTCCCACTTAACAAGTGTATACCTGATTAGAAGTGTAGGTGTGATCTATCTTATTCGATCCAATATTAATTCATGTACATCATGTAATTGTGATTGCATACATTTTGGTGAACCTAACATGAAATTAACCTTTGCAAGATTTCTTTCACTTATTTTCATTCTTTTTTTCATCATTTCTATCATATATTTTGATATACTAGTTCCATTTTTTTGACTCAATTATTTTTATCTATGTGCAGGAACAGGCTACTGGATCAATCAACTTGACCCAATAAATGCTTTCAACACTTATTTTAGACTTCTAATTCAGCCTACTAGGTTAACCAGGTTAACTTAACACATTTTCAACCACTTTACAATAGGTTCCTATACAGCTTGATTGATCAGCTCAACCTAGTACAGGTCTTCAAATTATCTAGACTTCTAGTTTAGCATACTAGGTTAACCAAGTCAACCTAGTACACTTTTTTAGCTTCTATCATAGGTTCTTGTATATCTTGGTCGATCAAATTGACCAAGTTCTATAGATTGGATCAGTTTTCTCTAAGGTTCTTGATAAAAATCTCCTTCATTTCTATCTCTAAACCATTAAGGCCAGTCTTTTATTTTCTATCTTTTTTTATTCTGTACTTTTCTTTCAAGTTTGTATTCATCAAAACTACCCCTGCATAGCCAATTGGATTGACCTAATCAACCTCGTTCTATGTTATGTATGTTATTTGAAACAACTAGGTCGACTTGGTTGACCTTGTAGGTTTTCCAAACCCTATCTTCAAAAGTACTAGCTCGACCTTGTCAACCTAGTTTTGTATGTTATGCAGATAGTGTTTTCATTATACCTTATTTCAAAGTTGGAATTACCTTGTATGTTAATCATATATTTTATCTCCTTTGTTTACATTCTTAGAATAGTTTGCATATTCTAATTAGTAGGTTTTTTATTAACCGCTTAGTTTCACTATTTTTACTTTTTGCACGCACAGCTAAATCACATAACGTTAACAAGTATTTTAATATTTTACTACCTAGGTCAACCTACTTGGATTTCATCACCAAGGGGAAAACTGACTTGATGTTATATTCAATTATAAAGCATGGTTAATGGTATATTCTAGCTAAGCACTCGGCACCCTTATCATTGTGGTGTGTGAAGTGAGGGGGTAGGCCCTAATACCAAACATGTATCATTGCCACTACCATACATTTCATTCTAAACTTAGCCAATACCATCCATAGATTGATATCTATTATTTTTCTTATAGCCAACTCCCTATCAATTAAAATTATTCTTAATAATCTAATTAACATTCTAGGTTAACCAATTAGCTTTATTTACTTTCCAAGTTATATGCTTGCTCTTTGCTTAGTTGTGTGTGTAATAAATTGTATTATCCAATGTTGGTGTAAGGTTTTGCTTTATGTGCATCAATTGGATTGGGTAAAATCAATTCAATTGACTGTCTATTTACTTTAAACATTTACTTTCTTAGATCAACATCAAACTATCTTTTTTCATTTCACAAACTTATTATCAACTCTTTCTTTTATTTATTATTCACTGCACTAAGTCGACCCTATTGACCTAGCATAATTTTATCCCCTATACGCTATACTATGTCATCCTAGTAGACCTAGAACTATTTATATGTTTTTTCCCCTTTCTATTAGTCTATATTCTTTGTACTTGGTTGATCTTGTGGACCCTGTATAGTTTCATAGTCCCTATTTTTTCCCTACATCGACCAGGTTGACTTAGTTCTATTTCAATCACTTTCTTATATTATTTACTTTCTCATCTCACTTCTTCTTCTTTCATCATGAACTAGCTATTTGGTGACAACATTGAAGTTTAGATAGCAGACATGATGGAATTTACTAATCCTAATAGGGTCTTCCATAGAAAAAATAGGGTTCCTTTTGAGAATGCTAGTAATGTTCATATTTCAACCCACATGATGGATTATGGGACCACTCCTCTTCTCTTAGAGGATCAGATTGAGTTAGAGTATACTCTTGAAATGCTTTTCTTTATCATGGAATTCCCTCAACATAGAGGTAAGGATCCTTCTACCATCTATAACCTCATGATTAGTTGTCAAGTTGAAGAACCTCATTCTACTACTTCCACTTTCTCAATAGGATTTGGGGGTACCAATTTCATTGCTTGTCAACCTTTTCTTTCAATATTGACTCCTTCTTATACCATGGCATCTTCTTCTTTAACTTCTTCTACCTCTATGCTTAGTATCTCAACTAACATGGTAGGTTCTACATCTAGTGGGCCTCTCATAAGACCCACTATCCTTAATCCATCCACTAATTCATTGTTTTCTACCCAAGGTACTCATGATTCTAGTGCTTCTTCCTCTCAACCATTTATTACTCCATATTTTTCTTCACAAGCAAATTTTTACACTAGTGCCTCAAATTATCATACCTCTTCTCAAGATCATATCAATACTAATAGTGGTACCCAAGCCACTAATACCAACACAAACACTAGTACTACTTCTTCTAATAACACTAATCCAACTCATCAACTATTATTGAAAACTCTCAATCAAATGATGTGAATATAGAACCACCTTCTTAATCTTCAATCTAATACTCAACCAATGACTTGGGGCACACATAACCAAAGTGTTCCTCCTCCCCCTATTTGAGATTATCAAGGAAATATCATTCCTTAACCTCCATTAATCAAAAAAGTCATCAAGCATCTACAAAATTAACCTCGCACTACTCAAATTGATAACATTAGCATTGGAAGTATAAAACCTACAATTTATTACAATAGATCAACTGATCCTACCCTTCATCTTAAGACATTTATAAATCTTTATAAATATTAGTTCAAATCAAATACATTTAATACTAACAAAATCCTTGCCAAAAACCTCGTAGGTGATGCCTTGGATTGGTATAATCAACTTAGATCTCATTCCATTATTAGTTTGGAATATTTAGTGAATGCTTTAGTAAAAGAATTCCAATCTAGTGATCTTCCTAAAAATACATTGGCCGATTTCATTAATTGCAAACAAAATGAAAATGAAACCACCCAAGCCTTTGTAAAATGATGGAAGAATTTATAAACCAAGTGTGAACATAACATGGCCAATGATAATCTCTTTCATCTCTTTACCAATGCTCTTTATCATAAATTACAATATTGAGTCCACACCCTCTCTCCATGTACCTTGTAGGAGGCCATTGACCAATCCAAATGACAAGATTTCCTTATGCATCAATTCAAGACACCTAAAACTTTTACAAGTCCTCATCTATTATTTAAAAACAAAAACAAAAATATTACCAGTGATGGTGGTATCGATTCATATGATACCATTCACAATGTTCAAGTTGTCATTCCTACCCCTTCTTTGAAACTAGCTCTTTCTCAACAATATACTAATCCTCATTTATCTTCACCAAATAACATTAATGTTCATAAACATCTTTCCTTAACTAAATTACTTAAACATCTACCTAGGCCTCTTCCTCAAGAGATTAACCGTACTCATCATATGAAAACCCGGTATGATCCTATCAAGTTTTGTTGGTTTCATGCTAGTTGGGATCACTCTCATGAGACCTGTAGACAACTTCATAATTTAGCTATTAATTTATTCTTGGACCTAATTTTGATAATTATTATATCATTTGAAAGCATCAAAAATATTAATAAAATAATCTCAAGGACAACAAAACTCATGATAAAGCGTAATCTTTGAATCAATAAAATGCTCATTTAGCTATCTATAAAGATCTTTTACCTAATCATCAACCTATTCAAGAAATTAAAGACAAGCCCACTCCTTCCATCAATAATGTAGAAAGTCTTGTTAAACCAACTTTTGAAGAGAATGTGGTTAGCATGTCTAATATGCAAAGGGTGGTGGCTTTCATCGATTCTCAACCTATCTACACCCCACCTCTTTCTAAGACATACTGTATTATCCAATATTCTTATCCAATTCATTTAAATGAATTGGGTAAAGAAGATATTATGACGTTTGATGATAGTCTAATTTATTATTCTCCCTTGAATAACACATCCCACTCTATTTCTACCATTATTCCATCATCTTCTAATACCAATGATAATCAATCTTCCATTGATAATCAACCATTCATTAACACTTCTTACAAAATTCAAGATCAATCTAAACTGATTACTTCATCATCTCAATATGATTTAAAACCTTCTTTTGTATTAACACAAATTTCAATGCTCTTTAACTCCTCCTTTTGAAGACCTCTTTAACTATTATGCACATATATCTAACAATCTTCTCATGGGTTATGATGAGTGGGATCCCATTGTAGAGCTCACTAATCTCCCATCTTAGATTCCATTTCTTGAGCTTATGAGGACCTTTCCCCATCATCAAAACCATCTTATACAACTATTATTTGAGATGAATTCCCCTCATCCTCCTTTAGTTGGATGGGAGGCAACCTTATCTAGTTCCAAGGATAGTATCTTGAAAAATTGTGAAGAGATGTCCATCAATGTTGATGAAACTATTGATACTTATCTTTCTTCAAAATTTCCCATTGCATCTATGATTCTTGATGAGATTCTACTTCATGCAGATGATCCTCTCTTATTTATTAGCATCTAAATAGGTGATAGCCAAGTTCAATAAGCATTAATTGATGAGGGTTTTGTCACTTTTGTTGCTTCTATTGATTTCATTAAGACCCTTGGATATTTATAATGTAATCTTAAGTCTACACATAACACCTACCAAGGATATGATAGAAGGAAAATGCCTCATATTGGGTGTGTGTGGCTTCCTATTACTATCCCACCTATCACCATTTGTGTAAAGGTGATGATATTTAACTTTACCATTTCTTATAACATCTTGCTCACTTGGCCATGGACTCATCATATGCAATCTATCACTTTTTCTACCTCCCAATTCATTAAATTCACTCATAATAGATCCATTTATAGGATTCAAGCAGATACTAACCCTTATAATATTGTATAATTTCAAGATCATGGTGTTTCCACGATTCCTACTCTTGAGCCTTTACCTAGTATTCCATTCTATGAGTCACGATGTTTGTATTTTATTATCAACTCAACCAGAGGTTACAATGGGCATAGTGAGCTCATTGGTAACATTCCTCCCAACATTTTAGAATTTGGTGATGATGAGCCCGATGAGATTAACTTAAAGATAAAAAATTCTAATCTTATGCCTCGTCTCATATCATAGTTTCCTGCTTCCTTGTAAACTTGCTCTCACAAACCTCCCTATGATGGCATTCCCATTGTCTTATCTAAGACTCAGTACTCTATTCACCATGCTTATTATAATGAAAAAGTTATTCCAACTTGTGTCATTGATATTTATATGCTATATTATGATGATGTCTATTATTTATATGATCCTTTATTAGGTGGTCTTATATAAGCTCTTAATACTAAGATTGTGCCTAATCATTGTTCTTTAAGTATTTTCATGAATCTTCTCGTGTTCTAACATTTAAAGTTCTTGATTATTGCATCTTTCCTCTTTATCATAGAGTAGAGATGATATTGACACCTCTAGTTTCTAAGGAATCCCATAGGACTATGCTCATGGATTGTGCTATGATCAGACCTTACCATTTTACTAGGTTCCATGACTCCCATCATTGGTTCACCCTTTAGGTTAGTGCAACCCTCCTTAAACATTCTATTGATCATGCCCCTCCCATAGTGGAACTTATTTCACAACCAATTATTATTGCTACTTCCATTATTTTTGAGCATACTCTTGCTTCTTCCACTAGTGCTCCTTCTATTAATCCTAGTTTGAATCCTTCTCCATCACCACTTTCTCTTGTTGATGGTTTGCCTCCTTTGCTTAAGATGGATCCTTTGCCCACCAAATGGGCCAATGATTCATCTCTTTCTTCTTCCATGCCTATTACACCTCCCATGAGTGTTTCTCCTAAAAATACTCACAAGCATATATATTGCTTTCATGAGATAGATAATCACTCTTTCTCCCATTATCGTAAGTTGAAATAATATATTGATACCTTAAATCCTTATTCTATATAAATATACACTACCTTACCTCCTCCAAAGATCCTTCTTAAATATATACCAAAGTATGGTGAGAGGTATTATCTATGGCACCAATGTGACACACATCACACTGATCATTACTATATCCTTTAGCAAGATCTCAAGGATGATATTATATCTATTCTTATACCTTCTACCATTACTCCCATAGGTCATTATCCTAAGAACACTCCCCCTTATTTTCCTATAGATACACCTCTTGTGGTCCCTTCACCACATTCTGTATCTCCACCTGTGGTTCCTTCTCCACCTATGGACCCTCCTTCACCTATGGATCGTTCTCCACTGGTGATTCCTACATCTACCATAGATCCAGTTCCTATGCATTCTCCTGACCATCCTTTGCCCAATTCCCTCCTTATCATGATCCAATGAGTATTACATTTTTAGTTGAGGAGATTATAAAATAAGTATCTGCCCAATATTCATCAAAGATTGATGAGAAATTAGCAGTAGTTCATATTCAACTTCATAAAGATTTATTTGATGTCTTGGATAATGTGTGTAAATAGATTTACCAGTAATTATGAACACATGTATGGTGTTTCCTCATTTTACATTTAGAATGGATGTGTGGTCCAATCTTATTTTTATTTTTGATTATATCATTTGAAATTGTGTCAAATTATTTCCTATCTTATATCATGTTTCTCCTTTTTTTGTATTATAGTTAGCATATGTTTTTGTTTTACATTTCACATATACTTATCCTTTCCTTATAATTTATATTTTCCATTATCATTATTTTCTTATCCTTTATAATTTTTCTCAAAACTCTTCCCTTGTATCTTCATAATTTTTTGCTTTCATATCTTTATTTTTCACAAATAGTTGTCATGATGACTTGGTTATATCTACCCTGTTCCCTTTGGTTATTATTACCCTATGATCAATTTGCAAATAATATTTCTCATTAGTATTTCCTTTTTATCGATCCAAATTTTGATCTCATATTTCCTTCTTCCTTTTCCATAAACTAAGCATATACACATTTGATACTTGAGAATACTTGTTCATTATCAAGCCTAAGTACCCTAGTCAGTCTTTTATCTTGGGGTACTTAGCTTACTTTAGACTTAGCCTACAACTCATTCATGTGTATCATTATCTCTCATGATTGGTCATTCTAAATCTATATGGAGGAGGAATCTTAAAAAATCCTTAAAAAAAAGTTAAAATATGAATCATTTAAATAAAAGGTAATGATATCAAAAGAAAAAAATATTCTTAAAAATCTAGTCGTACTAAAAGATGTGATTCAAAGCACATATCCTTCTCCTAGTTGAAGCTCAAACTCCACAGTTGGCCTCATGATAGAGATGAGGTCCTTTGGGGTGCAGTAGGCCTATAGATAGGAAAAGGATAATAAAAAAAATTATTCTAGTGCTACCTACTTTTTCACGTAAGTACCCAATCTTTGTAGTAGATCGATTATTATGTAAGGGGACCTGAGGAATGGGCAACACATCATGGGGAGATAGGCTGATTTTAGTTTTCCTTACACCAATCTACCTTCATGAGTTTATCTTAGTAACATACTTATCTACTTATAAATATTTGTGTCTATAGGGAATAGGTTTCCTTTGTACATAGATGACTACTAGTCACTTAGTATCTTCTCATGTCCTTAGTATACCTCTTGCCTCCAAAGGTATTCTCATAAGATGCCTAAGTCTTTTCTTTTTACACTCGCTTTTTCATTTCCCTTTCCTCATATATTATTTTGATTTTTGATCACTCCCCATCTGATTTCATTTATGAGTTGCTTTGTAAAACCGTGGATAGCACCCGACATCCCTCATAAATTACCACCTTTAACATCCTATTAACCACATCACCGATTTACCATTCCTTATCCTCCGGCTTACCAATATTGATTCGGTACCCCTTGGGCTTTTCTTTTGTGAGTTAAAGTGTAAGACTTTGGATAGGACCCATCTCTCCTCACAAAGTTTTCTAATAAATAAGTCATCATCTAAAATACATACGTCAAGTATGAGATAAGATTCAATTGATTATGAAGTTAAATGTCATTTGACATGCTTCCCAACTTAAATTATTATGTTTTATGCTTGATTAATTTTTATTTCACCTTCTATTTTCTTATTTTTTGAGTGCATGTAAGATTACAATCATTTCTTTAATTTCTCATACTTCCCAATCTAAATTAGTATGATAAATTTAAGACCAAGTTTTTACAAATTTTGTTTTTATTTTGTACTTCCCATCATGAAATAGTATAATTGATTGACTTAATTTTGATTTATTTTTATTACCATTTGTACCCTTCTTCATACATTCCATTTTATTACTTTTTGTTCATACTTCCCAATGCGATATTTAGTTTTATTTTATTTTTTTAATTTGGTGAAAAAATCTTTCACTTTGGTTTAAAAACAAATCCCCTTTTTACCATCCTATTTGCCATTTCTTCGTTCTTTATACTTAGTCATTTTTATTGTTATTACACAGTTCCTAGATTGAACTAGTGTGTAGTGCATTTTTGATTGATTATATTTTTGAAAGACTTTGTTTTCCTATTTTTTTTAACCATGCATGTGTTTTTAATAATGCTAGAAAAGAAACCACATCACATATATTTCCTATAGCATATATAATAAAGATAAATACATGTGCTTGAATGAAATATATCCAAAGCATGAAAAACATAACCATCATGAATAAAACATACACAACCAACACCAATAAGCCAAAATAATACATTTTATATATAACTTAAGAGTTTAATACAACATATACAATCATATACAACATTCCAACTCTAAAGATTAGCTCCATCATGTCTATCTCATGGCCTATCCAAGCTACCTTTTGAGGCCTTGATCTAACTCCTCCAAATGATACACTATAATGATGTATTCTAAGATATTTATCCCTATACCTATCCTTATAGATGTGATATCTATACTATGCATGTACCAACTTAGACTAGGCTACTATATGTGCCTGAGTTAGCTGAATCTACAACATTATATATGTGTATGATATCTATGTCACTATGTCTAGATGTCCAAATATCTAATCATCTAGAGACTGCCAATCCTACCTCTCCCATACAACCATATGTATTGGTGGTTCACCCTTTCTCTCTGAATCTATATCTACCTTGTCACCTCTCTCGTTAGTCTAAAATAGCTCACTTGAGTTAGGGTAGATGGTAAACTCAAATTCTTTAGTGTTATGTGATCGTACAGTTATAGAGTCTCATATAAGATGTCATAGAATACTCCCATAACTAGGTATCCACATATCTCCTCTTCTTCCTTAGTTAAACCTATAAAATCACACTAAATGGATGTTAGATCAATGTCATATCTCTCAATATCTATCTATGTACTTCATACCTCTATTGATGTCATATCCTCAGTGGTCATAGCTTATCTCTCTATGGATCTGGTGATGGTACATATAGTATCTCCAGATCTACCTCCACCTCCTCTTGATATACCCCTCATCGTGCTTGACTAGTCCATGTTCACTCTCGATGTGACCTCAATTTTGATCTCACTATCAGTGGTCTATGTCTACTTTTCCCTTGTAGCTCTCTCACATGGTGAGTCCACTATTAAAGCATGAGTATCAGTGTTACTATATTAGGTAGACCCATTTTCCTTACCACCCATGTTATTATATGTGGCTCTATCTACCATGTATAGAGTCCTATCATTGTTCTCCTCTCTAACACTAGTTTAATTGTGTGTTAGCTCCTGTAAGTAGTCACTAGCTAGTCATATGGTCATCATACTATGTCGATGCATATAACCATCTATAGTGATAGAACAAGGGGCATGATCCATGTTACCAAGTCTTCCCTCCATATCCTCACTTGAGGTGACCTATCATCAACTGCATAGGGAAACCCAACTAGCTGATACATAAGAAATATCTATTATATCCATGTTGTTAGTAGTATGATTGGTCGCATGGTCTTATGTCCTCTAACCTATATCTTGAAAAGATGATGAATAAGCTAGAACAAGATGATAGAGCCTAGATCATATAATACTCCCTCCTATAGCATCATCTTACTCAAGGCTACCATGTATAGTGGTACTTTACCATTTGACTTATGACAAAGCACTCGCTATGTCACAAGGCCTATTACCATCTTCTAGAAATTCAAAATCTATGCTATATACACATCATCCATACTCAATTTCCACCCTACAAATATCATCTCTAAGCCTATAACACACATGGATAATGCTTTCCTCTCCTCTATGTTGTCTAGTATCCTTACAATCATTGGTACCCCTACTATAGCTAGTTTGAGGATGGCATGGACATCCTCTAGTGTAATATCTAGTATGTTCTATTGACCTACTAGGTCGACCATACTAGGTTTGGGAATTTTGTAATATGATGGCATGTAAATAATAGTTCAACCATATAGATTCTTCCATGTTTTAACCTACTAGGTTGCCTTGGTTAACCTAGTACATTCTATGTGCTAACCTAGTACATTTTTCATAAAATGTGTATTTTACTCACTTTCTTCCTAAACCCTCCAAATCTATTTCCAATCTTCATATTTTCTACACTTATAATCTATTTTTTCTCATTTTGACATATATAAATGATTAAAATCAAATTTTCATAAAAAATCACTTAATTTAATACAAATTTCAAAAACTGCTTTGATATCCATAGTTGCATACTTGTAGTGTACCTACTGCCACTTCTAGGTGTCCCCCTCATCTAACATGTCTTCATCTCACCATCCTAGCCTTGTTTGGTCTCAGATCTCTCTTTCCTCTCTTTCATAAATTAAAAAAAAAAAATGACTTCTCTTTTATCCAATTTAAAAAACCACTTTTCAATAATTCAAATTCCTCAATTATTTTCCTTCAAATTCCTTATTTTGATCATATCTTTGATTTTTCTAAAAAATTCTATTTTTGGCTATTTTTTTGCACTAACTTCTTCAGGTTCATGTACTATGCTTTACATTGGATGCCTTCACTTTCTTGCAGTCTTCTTCTTTATCTATAGCATTAAATTAAGTTAAAGGTATGTGTTTTTTAATTTTTTCCTTTCATGTATCTTATTTGATTCTTACTTCACATTACTTAGCATCAATGTTATGTGTTATCATGTTCTATCTCCATAGCACCATCTCGTGTTACACTTACATGAAAAATGATGAGCCTCAATTAGAGAATATGTATATACATAATATTTTAAAACTTTTATTAATTATTTACACTTTATTTCTTTTAGGAACCTATTGAGTCTCAATATCTCTGAGTGCATGACTTAAACGGTGCACCAGGAAAGGGCTGGGTGGACCATTGGTGCTTTGTAAGATTGTTTTTCATTTACCCACTTACCATCTACACTCTTGTCTCCTAAATCCTTGAACCCTAAGCCTATTTCTCTCTTTCATATCCATTCCAATCATTGTCATGATTTATTCCTTCATTTATTGCATTATTACCCTTTTGACTTATTTAACAAACTAGTTCAACCTGGTCAACCTAGTGTGTTTTGAGAACACTTTAGCTCTTTTAGTTTGTTAGCATCCTATTCAACCTAAGACAGACCTAGTGAGTTAGCTAAATAATGTGCTAGGTTGACCCGATCGACCTAGTATAGCCAACATGTCCATTTTTTTTTAGGTAAGATCCACCTATATATACAAGGTCATTTACTACCATTTCATAAGAGAGATTTAAATTAAGTGAAGAAGTGAAAATGAACATATAATTATTGACCATTCGACTTGAGGTATAAAGATTTAGGGTTTAATAATTTATTTGAATCTCTGATCTTATCTTGTAGATAAGCCTTTTGGATGCTTATGTAGGTTATGTAGCCTAGAGCTGATTTATCTTGGTTATGCTTACAAACCATAATAATATCTTGTGAATCACCTTGGCCAAGGGAATGATTAAGGTTCGATAGGTTCATCTTCAAAGGTAAGTATTCCTAACTTGATTTCTCCTTTATAAGAGTAGATAGATAATGAATTATGTATTATTCTCTTCCATGTATTAGGATTTTGTATACATTGATGTGAGTATCTGTATCCTATGCATGTTTAGTTTAGTTGTTGTTTATTTATTTTATTCTAACCCCTAGTTTATGCCACAAGCTTTGGTGCACACTAGATTAATTTACTTTTCTTGTTATTAGAATAGTTTACTCTCTTGTTTATTAACATAAGTGAAATATCAAATCATAGGACTCTTTTAGGGTTGTTTTGTGATTGTGTTAGACTGTAGGCTTTAGAACCCTTCTTAGCATGATATGTTGTGACAAGTGATACAAGTGATCCCCTAATCAGTTCTAGTGGATCCCCATATTGGTCATGCTCCTGCTTAACAAATGTATACCCAATCAGAAGTGTAGGTGTGCTCTATCTTATCTTATCTAAGATTAATTCATGTACATCATGCAATTTTGATTATATACATAAACTATACTTTAGAAATCTTCTATTTGAAAGTGTCAACCATGGCATTGTATGGTATCAACTTGTCATCCTTAGTCTAAAAATGGTCTATAACCTAAATGATGATTAACTAAGAATCACCATAAACCATTAGATGTTGTATGTTCCATTGTACTACCTGATAAATACCTATAATGAGTTCTTCATATTTAACCATGTTGTTGGTATAAGGAAAGTTGATCCAAAATGAGTTAGGGACTAGACCCCCCTATGGTTTAATGAATAAAAGGTCTGACCTTAATCTATGTGTTGTGAATGATCCATAAAAATATAGCTTCTAGTGTTAATCCTTAATAAGTGTTTTAACGATGGTCATAATGGATTCATATAAGAATTGGAATGTTATTTGTTTTGTATTTGTGAGGGGTGTTTCAACAAGTTGATCTCTAAGAACATGTCACTTTATGGTTTTTTGGTTGACATATTCTATCTCAAATTTCCTCAAAAGCATGATCCATTTTTCCATGCAACCTTCTAAAGTTGATTTGGATAATAGATACTTGAGTGCATATACTTTTGAAATGACCATGGTCTTATTATTTAACATGTATTACCACCATTTTTGAGCTGTGAAGACCATAACTAAATAGGATTTTTCAATGGGCATATAATTGTGCTCACACGTGACTAGTGTATGACTTAGATAGTATACAACATGCTCCTTTCTATTATCATTATGTTGATCTAGAATTTCCCCTAAGGATTTATCAATTGTATATGAGTATATTAGGGATGGTTTTTTTGGCATAAGAGGAAACAAAATAGGTAGATTGGTGATATAGTCCTTCAAATCTTGAAAATATTTTTGGCATTCATCATCCCAATGAAATTCTACCCCTTTCTTTAATAGATGTGTAATTGGATGGAACTTTTAATCCATTTAAGAGATGAAGAATCAAATGGATTGTATCTTGCCATGTAAATTGTGGAGCTAATTCAAATTAGTTAGTGGTGGCATCTAATTTATAGCTTTTTCTTTGGCTTGATCATCATTAATGTCTTGACAAGATACAAAGAAGCTAATCACTTTGCATAAAGTAACTCAAAAAACACACTTATTAGGATTGAGCCTAACTTTGTATTCATGGATTCACTCAAATATCTATCATAGTGTTGTTAGATGATCAAACCTAGTCTTTGATTTACCTAGTATGTCATCAATGTAGTCTTCAACAATGCCATGCATCATATTATGAAATATGATGGTTATAACTCTTTGGTAGGTGGATTCAAATTTTTTGAGACTAAATGGCATAACATGATAATATAATGTTCCCCACAAAGTTGTGAAAGTTGTTTTATGTTTGTCTTTTGATGTAATCTTGATCTAGTTGTATCCTAAGAATCCATCCATCAGTGAAAGCATTTTATAGACTATTGTAGAGTTTATATTCACGTTAATGTTTGGAAAAATAAAGTCATATTTAGGGAAGGCCTTGTTTATATCTCTAAAATTAGTGTTGATCTTAATTCCTTATGGATTCTTGATGATGGGCACAATATTCAAGATCTAATTTTAATAGTCAATCAATCGAATACATCTTGCCTGTAGATTTTTTCCAATTGTTTCTTCACTAATATAAAAAAAGGAGGATGCATCTCATGTAATTTATTTTTTATAGATTTGGCATTAGGATGTACCATAATGTAGTATACAACTAAGGTAGGGTATAAACCAAGCATGCCATAGTAGGTCCATGGGAATATATTAACAAACTCCCTCAATAGGGAAATAAATACTTCACATTCCTCCTCAGTGAGAGACATGCCTAATTTGATTAATTTTAGGTCATATGGAGTCCTAGTGTTGAATTATATAGTATCCTTTACAAGAAGAGTTAAAACATTATCTAGAATGGTTGATAAAGATTTAAAATGGCCTAAAATGATAGAGTCCTCTATTAGAACTGGCTCTTCAAGTTCTCCTAGGCATTATGAATCAGAATCCCCTAAAGGTAGGGATGGCCATGTGACAAACACTATTAAAAACTCTTGGATGATTCAATCAAAATACTAATGCTCTTCAAAACTAAATTTATACCCATAGATAAGTTCATCATTGGTGGTCTCCTAAGGTATGCTTGAGGAAATTTGAACATGCCCATCCAATGGTGCTTGCAATAAGTTTTCACCATTAGACTATCCTCTCTTTACTATTTACCTAGTCCAAAAGTGCCTCAAACAATTTTTAACTTTCACACCTCAATGTTTTATTTAATTTTTTTTGGCTAAGGGTGTTCACCCATTATCCAAAATAGGCTACAAAATCCAATTTGATTGATAACCCTTTTTTGTAGTCTACCAATAAAACATTGTCCCTTAGGCTGAGAAAATCATACAAAGCTTCATCATTCTAAAAATTGTTGACTGACACTATTGATTCTTATTGATCCCAGTCTATAAGTTGAGGATAATATAAAGGAAGTAGATTATGAAAAATAACTAATCAAAGGATATAAATGGCATTGGTATAAAAAAAAATGGTATTGGTTTGGCTATCAAAAGGGATATGATCAAACTCTACTTCATTGTTAACATCATCATCACTAGTCATTAGTTTTAGAACATGAATAAGGTACATGGGGTCACCCCTAGGTGATTTAAATCTAAGACCATATGTTATTTTGTTTTGAGTGGAAAAAATTGGCTCAAGAGGACCCTACTAGTTTAGCCCAATACCTCCTTTTTCATAGGCATGCTTTTCCATGATTTTATTTGAAATGGGATACTTGGAATTTAGGTAATAGTTAACTAGTTTATCATTATACAACCAAGATTCATCAGCTATCAGTGGGTCCTATTCTTGGCTAGTGGCCAGTATGAAAATGATAGGTGTTGGATTATTCAGTTTGCCTTTGACCTTTCACTACCATTCAATGTAAGGTGGTTTGGATTTAGGTCTTCCATAGGACTTGGGGCTTTGTGGAATCTTGGTAATGTGGAATGTATCATGGGTCAAATATTATCCTAGGATATTAGCCTAGATAATATAATGATTAGAAATTTGAAGAGGTGGCATGTGGGAAAGTGAATCAAGGGTATCAGGGTTAATGTAGTTGGCCTATGCTAAATCAACAAGCATTGCTTTTCCCTTTTCCTTGTTAAGAACCATATTTAAGCCAAAATGGTAGTTATAGCATTGGTACTCAGCCTCAATATTCTTACAATGCTCATATAGATGTAAATCTCTATGAAAGGTGACCTCCATACATGAATGGGAGAACTTCTTACACTAGAGTAATGTTGAAGGGATTGCATGAATTTCTTATATCCAATGTTTACCAAAAAACATATTATATGACAAATTGAGGTCTAAGACATGACATAGTGTATCATGGGTCAAAGTACCAATGATAACTACCAAACTAATGGTGCCTTATGATTCCCATTCTTCATTGTCATAGGCTTTAGTTGTGGTCATTTTTGGTTAGAGATAGGTTTTTTTGTATCTAGAAAACTTGATGATATTTAGAGACATAATATTTAGACTTGATCCATTATCTATGAGGACATGTTTCACTTTGTGCCATATTATGACAAATTTTATGTATAATAGATTTCTATGTAGATGGCCATGGTATGACATATCACCTTAGTTGAAGGTTAATTACTGGCCTAGAGCTAGATGTCTAACTAAAGCTTGAAATCTGTTTGGAGATATGCCATTGAGAAATTGGGATTGGACAAGGAACTCTATTAAGATATTCTTGTGGATGGTGGACATATGTAATAATTCCAAAATGGATATTTGTGTGAGCATCTTTTACATTTTTTACACAATATCAAATGTCTTTTATTGCACAATTGTAAATGACTTGTTCTTAGTAATAATGGTTGGTTGGATGGGTGTAGTAGTAGATGGATGTGAGCCTTGTATGGTAATATTTGAGTTTCAAGTTATGATTGCATAATCAGGATTAGATATAGGACTATTGTTGATATTAAATGATGGTAGTGGGGGACCTGATAGGATAAGTCTTGATTTATGGTATACTTGTGCATGGTCATAGGTTAATGATGAGTTATTATTATGAAGTCTAAAAGTAGTAATACCTTCTTGTTGATACACTTGTATGTGGTCCCTAGTCAAGGAAGGATCACTGACATGGGTTGGTTGGTTAGAATTGATTAATAATGGTCTTGTTTGATTAGTACTTAGTATTGGATTGATGGAGATGGTGTAAATGTGACCTCCTACAATATGGATTACAACCTTATTTTAGTCATGTGCAACTACATGGTAGGCCATTTGGTTGTTGTAATTGTTCTATCCTTGGCTCTATCTATTCATTTGATGTTGGTTCTATTTCTTATTTTGTTATTATTGTCTTAGCTATTGATACTATTTTTGTCATTATTTTGGAATTTGTTACTACTATTGCTAATTTTTATGTTATGGAAAGGGGTTTTGATGAATACTAAGGTTTTGATGGGATGTGGAAGCTCCATTATCCAATGTGATCTCCCCATTTTTTAACATATTTTTAATTTACACATAACATTTCAAATTCATTAACCCGATGATACTCACATAATTTATTTTATCAATGCTGATTGGGATAAAGAATGCCTTCATGATAGTGCTTTAAAATAGGCCATTTAATTAGATTAGTGATAGTGAGCTTGTAAAACAAAGATTAAATTAGATGTCCAAGGTCACTAAAGACATGATGAGTAGGCATAGTTCTCCTTGGAGGAAGGGTTTTCAAAGGTAAATGGTGTTTCATTTGTTGACCTAGTCTAGGCTATTATGTTTGCTACATTTGCTGAAGAGGTTGTTGGTTGGGAGTAATTTGCATATGTGGCATAGGCTGAGAAGACAATGTTTGCACCATTTAGACATGTCATGACTCAGTTAATCCAGTTATAAAAACATTATTATTATATTTAAAAGATTTGGGTTTGTCAAAATTGATGGCCTATACTGATTGTGATGCTTATGCTTAGACATGGTTTTGATTTTGGCCATTATTTTGGTTTTGATTATAGTTATGAATTGATAAGGTTATATTAATGATCCCTTTATTAATAATGTTTAGTTTGATCAATAAATATTTGTTAATGATTTAAAAGTGTGTGTACACTGCAATTGTAAATGGTAAGATATCTTGCTATGTAAATTCTTGGTAAAAATAAAATCTAATTACTTGTATGGTAATCTATGGGTGAATAAAATAGGAAGTGTTCTTCATCATTTTAAAAAACTTTTAAAGCTTTCACTGGCCTTTTATTTGGCTTATGTCAAATCTACCAATGATATCTCATGTTTGAGATTGTAGTAAAAGTGCTGCATAGACTTGTCTAAAAGATCATTGGAATCAAATACTAAGTTCTTAGGTAATTTCACAAACCACTCCAACAATTTTCCTACTAGACTCCTTGGAAAAAATAGTAGAAGGTATATGTTTCTATAGGCCACTATTTGACAAGCAATAAAGAATTTGGTTAAGTGGGCCTTGGGGTCTCCTTTCCCCTTGTATTTGTGAAATTTTAGTGGTTTGCACCCTAGAGGAAATGGTATTTAAAAATAATCCATGTTTAATGGATCATAACACATGTCATCCAACTTAAACTTCTTGGATTTTTTTCTTTCTTGGATGAGAGCAATTACATCCTTCATTAATTGTAGTTGTTGTGTAAGGAAATCAGAGGAAACATTGGTTTGAGGTGGATGATAGGTGATCAAAAGTGGGTTAATATGACTGGGGTATAGTGGAGGAATATTTTAATATGTAATGTTGGTTTGGTTAGGGAATTGACCATTAATATGAATACGAGGATTAGGATGTGATTATTTTATTTGCATGCATTGTGGTGCAATATTCTAGTTAGGATTGGGTATGTAGGCCTAGTTTTAGAGGTGATGTCTTATGCCTGTTGAGGTTGATTAGGGACTTGTTACTAACTAGTCAAACTTTATTCATTAAGGGGAACTTGTGAACTAAGGCCCTGTAATTGATTTGATGGCACGTTAGGAACAAAAAGCAATTATTGCCTAATCAATACTTGTTGAACATTAGAACCTATTGGTTATGTGAGTCCTAGTTGGGAGGTAGATGCATGTTGAAGATTTGACATTTGTCACTAAATAATACTCATATATTGTTTATTATACATCATTTTTTATTGTATTGGTAGGTTATTCTACATTTGAAGAGGTATGTTCATCACTACCTAGTGAGGTAGAACATTAGTTGCCCCCTATTGAGGTGGAAGAATGTTTTTCCTCTTCTACATGGGTATGTTATAAGGTGCCTATTATTATGGAATGTTATTCATCACCTTTTATGGAGTGACATTCATCACATTTTTTTAAGGCATAGCACTGGCTATTACTTGACTATTTAATCCTTGTGGTTGGGTACTTGAAGAAGTAGTTGGCTAAGGATTAGGGGTAGTTGTTTATTAATGTTGGGAGGTAGAAGATATTACCCTCTATTTTTGTGAAACAATCTTGGTGTTAAATAAAGGCACATTTTATTATGGACTGATTTTTTGTACATTCACACCACTTTGGTCTAGATTGGACATCACTTGCACGTTGTCCACTATGTTTGGCTCACTATTCTATGTAGAAGCAAAATACACCTCTTCGATGGCATGGGCATTAAACATGTATCCAAACTAAATTTTTCATGTGAATGGGTATATACCCTAATTTTATTGGCTTGTTAGTTCAATTAAGACTCTTTTTTATGGAACTAACTCGATAAGAGGAACATTTGACATGGTCATATTATTGAAGTTGTGTGTTAAGTTTAGATAGGTTTGGTATGCTATTTTCATATATATATAATGGTATTTCTTTGAGGCCTTTTCTTGTGACAAACATATGAAGGTCCTAATATGACATTGACAGTATAGCTTAAGGATTATTAGAAGAGGCATGTTCATTATTTTTATTGTAAGTTCCTCTTTTTAAACATGGCAAATTTTTGTGGGGAATGTTTGATAGAAACTTAGTCCTTACTTCTATGGATTTGATTAAGACTTCATCCATTTTTGTAAGCAAGTGATGATAAAATAAATAAGGGTCATAGGCTGATCACATTGTAACATAGTATGGTTACTATTGGACTTGTTCTAGAATTAAAGTTATGCTTGCTAGGTATTGTGTTATTTGTTCTTGGTCTTGATCTAAGTATGGAGTCATGTTGACCAAATGATGGGATAAAAGATCTTGGTTTTGTTCCCTTGATTGAGTATTGTAAGGTGGATAAGGATCCATCTCACAAATGACACGAACACCATAGGTGTATTGAACAAAGTCTTCTTGTGCAAGCACATTACCATACCCTATATTCTACATAACACCACTATGAGTATAGTGAGACATATTCAAATCAATGGTGAATTTTTCATGACAAAAGGGTTAGAGTTATACAAACTCTAAAAAAATAATGTCTAAAATGACAAAGGGTTCAAACTCAATCTAACTTGGTCAAAGGATGGAGCTATGTCTCTAAACAACTCTATGCGAAGACTTGTTAAAAAAACAATCTAACATCAAATGTATAACATTAAATTTCTCACACAAAAATTTCAAGTGGATAAAATAAAAATCTAATGACAAATTCTATGTTCAAAATCTCACAAATAGGTCTAATCTAGGAAAATAAAGGTTGCTAGGTCTTTTGGCCAAACACAACATCAAAATATAGGCTCAAATAAAGGGGTATGATTTAATATAATCAATTTAAAATACATTGGAATAGGATAGGAATTTGATTTTAGACATGAACTTTATCAAATTGGCATAAGGCATGAAATAAAAGGCATTTGGAGATAGACTATTTTCTCCCAAATAAAGGCACAAACTAATAGTTTTTGAATTTGGGGTAAAGAATTAACCTAAGTTATGTGACCCAAAAAAGAAAGATTGATGTATAAGCCCAAATTACATAAGGCATAAATAGAAATCAAACAATGTTTTGATTCAAACTTGACAAGGCTAATTAAAAACTCAACTTAGGAAAACTAGGCTTTTTTAAACAAACAAGCTAGACAAATTTAAATGGCATAACGATCCTAGATAAAGACCCATAAGGCACATTTGAATTGGTTTTAAACTTAGACTCAAGGCAAAAGAATTTTATGAAATGATTTGAGTAGTGTAATGGTGTTATCATGATCCAAAGGTATGATCGATTGTTTGTTTCAAGACACAAAGGCACAAATCTTGAAACAATTATGTGATTGGCTTCATTGCACTAAACGATTATGTGATTGGCTTCATTGCCACCTTGGTGCTAGTGGATGAAAAGCTTACAATGGGATATCAAGAAGAACTTGTTCATGGTACAAGGAGCACTCCCCAAGTCGTTGAGTAACTCTTGTAAGTGTTAATGTTACAAGTCATATTTATTAGCCTATGGTTAAATCTAAAAGAATGTAGAGGTGAGAACATAAATATTATCATTTGTGGAAAATTTATTGTGAAAAAATATCATTATTAGGCATAGATTATGAAAAGACATTTTGCACTAGTGGAAAGACAAGAGACTATTGGAATGGTTATTTTACTATCAGCTCAAAATAAATCAAGCATAAATCACATGGATATGAAAAATGTCTTATTGAATGCATACATAGAAGAGGAGATATATGTACAACAACCACAAGGTTTTTTAGTACATGGTAAATAAAACCAAGTCTATAAGTTGAAGAGGGATTTGTATGGCTCTAAACAATCACCAAGAGCATGGTATGCCTTATTTGATGGTTATTTTCCAAACAATGGATTGAAGAGAAGCAAGAGGGAGCCTACATTTTACTACAAACAAGAAGGTAATTATATCCCTATTGTAACTTTATATGTTGATGATTTATTATAGATAGACAACAATTCTAAGATGAAGAATGAATTCATTATTGTTATCATATAAGAATTTGAAATGACAAATTTAGGTATCATGTAATACTTCATATGTATGGAAGTTCATCGAAGTAAGAATGAAATATTCATTTTTCAAACAAAGTATGCAAAAGATATGTTGAATAAATTTAGTATGGTTGATTTTATATTAGTCTCTCCTCCAATTACTCATATAGTTATGTTATGTATAGAAGATGGTGTTGAAATAGTTGATGAGACAACCGATAGAAGTATTGATAGAAGTTTAATGTTTCTAACTCACACAAGACTAGAATACATATTTTATTTCAAGATATATGTTGGAGCCATTTGAATTCATATGAAGGCAACCAAGAGGATATTGAGAAATGTGAAAGGTACTATCAATTTTGGTATTCATTATTATGCCATTAAAAAAACTAATCTTACTAGTTTTGGTGAGTTTGATTGGGGAGGTAGTTTAGATGATTAGAAATCAACATTCAACACTTTTTTTTTCACTTGGTTCTTGTTTAGTTATATGAATCTCAAAGAAGTAAAGTTTAGTTGCCTTTTCGAAGCAAAATATATTGCAGTCACTTCATTAAGTACACAGGGATTATGGATCCGTAAAATTCTAGAAGAAATTGGGGAGAAAAAAATCAACCTACAATGATTTCTTGTGATAACATGAGTGCTATCAAACTGGCCAAGAATCCAGTCTATTATAATAGGTTAAAACATTTTTATTTGAAGCACCACTTCATTGGAGATTTAATTTAGAAGAAAGAGGTGAAATTGAAGTAGAGAAACACCTAAGAACATCTTATAGATATCTTCACTATAGGTGTTGTAAATATTAATTTTTGAAACCGTGAGATCAAATCGTTAGTCCACTCAACGTCAAGGGGGATAATGTTAAACAAATGGATTGAATGATGTTTTTAAGAGAAGAATAAAGCCATACAATGGAATAAATTAGATTAGTTTATTTTAAAACAAATAGTTTTATTTTTTGTTATCTTTTTATTAAGATTATAATTAAAATCTCACTTAGAATTATATAATGAAAAAAATTAAATAGTAACATAAATCAAATAAAAAGCGAAAATATTAATAACTTAATTAAAATCAGTTCTTATTATTTTAAATATAAAATTGATAAAAAAAAAACAATACTTAATGACATTTAGACAAAGAGAATATACCTAATTTATTATTTAATATTGATGAAAGGAAAATATACATCATAAAATACCCAATTTAAAAACTGGCACTTAACTACTTTATATAAAAATAATTAAATTAATAGCCAAAACTTGGGAAGAGCACGCCAGTTTTCAGGGCCATTTTTCCGAATATAGTCCACAAGAAATTTATCTTCATATTCTTTGAGGGAGGGAGCGGGAGGCGAGGGCTGGTTGCGGAATCACATTGTGCAACTCTAACCGATGGCATAATATTAATTTGTATTATGACATAATGCTTATATGATTATTAACATATTTTATATTTAAAATTGAGAGGTAAGGTGTTCTCATTTTTATATTATAAATTGAAATTCAATTCTCTTTCTAAGTTAATGGGTTTGAATAAATAAAGCTTAAAAATATCACGATTAAAAAATATTTTAATTATTATATTTAATTATATTATAAAATTAATGTAAATGATTTTTTTATTGATTTGAAATATATAATTTCAATTCAAATCCAAATTTTACTTTATAATAAGAAATCACCAATTTTTCTATTTATTACTTATTCTAAAAAAGAAAAAAATCTAAGATAGTAAACTAGACTTCAAATTTAAAGTCTAATATTTTAAATTTAAAGTCTAATATTTTTATTGACATTTCAAAGTTCTATTACATTCCAACTCCACCATTCTTAATTATTATTATAAAATATAATTAATAAATTAAAATTTTCATTATTTATAGAACTTTATAAAAAAATGTCCATGGTATGAAAACCCAGGCATTTCATGGTGAAAGAATGTCCACCATCATTTTTTGATGGTGGAAGGTTTTGAAGATGGTGAAAATGGAAATGAAAAGAATACAAAGAAGGAAGAAAGCCTAGTATAATTGAAAGTTGAGGAGGAGATTCAAATTGTAGGCAAAACTTTATAAGTAGAGGTAAGTTCTTTGGGGTTAATTATAGAGAAGAATCTTGATATGAATGAAACTTTGTTGAACATAATTTCGAGCCCAAAAAATAATAATGTTAACTCAGAGATATGAGAATGGATGTTAGCTAGAGTTTTATTGAAGAATCCTAAACTAATTGATGCATAGAAGTATCCATTCCAATATTTTCAAATTCTAGAAGAGGAGATTGGAGGTTAGTCAACAACAAAAAAAGGAAAGTAGAAAAAAGAAGGAATCAGAACCACTAAATATGACTCTCAGACTTTGTAATGTTATGGGTGGGTAACAAACTTGACCCTCATGTATAGGGAAGGTTTCAAGGGGTTTTTTTTTTGTGATATATTGAAGTGTATTAATGACTGATTTAATATTTTAGACCAATTCAACATATCTATTTTATAGAGTTGGGTCCTTCATTTAAAAAAAATCAGCAATAATAAAAAAACTTTAAAAAAATAAAATAAAAATAAATATTTTGAATTAAATTAAAGTGAACAATATATCATATATTTTTTACATTCTCATAATAATAATCCAAAATGTCAATATTAATGAAAAATACGTCAAAATGAAATATTGATTTTGATTTATACTTTTGTGGATATCGTAATAATTGTAATATATTATTATCCTTATTAATTATATTATAATCCCTTTAATTTCTTTACAATCTTAATTTCTATATATATTTTTAAATTGAAAAATATTTTCTATTAAATTAATATAAAAATATAAATTTTTACTCTCAATCTTTCTTTTTGAAATGCCTTCTCCCACTCCCTTTACGACTCATAGCAGAAGTTCCCCTGTATCTGGTGATTTTGGGTAGAAGGTCGATGCTATACAGAAGACTAACATCATGCGAAAGATAGATGTTATGTAGAAGACTGATTCTAGAAGCTCCCTTGTATCTAGTGATTCTAGGTAGAAGGCCGACATTGCGTCAAAGACTAACATTGTGAAGAAGACTGATTCTAGGCCTGACATTGTGTGAAAGACTGATGTGGAATGGATTGATGCTATGTGGAAGATGGATGTTATGTGGAAGCCTAATTCTATGTGGAAGAATATTGTAGAAGACTCAAAGGATCATATCTATTGGTAGAATCTGATGTGGAAGGAAGTCTCTATATCTAGAGCTACAAATGATTCTAACCAGTCCCCTCTCTAGTCAGGGTAGAAGCTCCCCTGTATCTGATGATTCTAAGTAGAAGGTCGATGTTGTGTAGAAAACTAATATTATGTGAAAGAGTAACACTATACAAAATACTGATTATGGGCAAAAGGTTGTTGATGTGTGGAAGATTGATGCCATGTAAAAGACTGACACTATGTGGAAGACTAATGCTATGTGGAAGATAGTTTTTGTACATAAGAATGATTTTGTGTGGAAGAACGTTCTAGAAGACATGGATGCTTAGATCTATAGGCTAAATATGACATGAAGGAAGCCTTGACCAAATATAGAGATGCAAATGGTTCCCCTGAGCAAGTTGGCCATTCCCCACTTTTCCCCGCTACTATTTACAGAGGTTTGGTTATCATGGAGATGGAAGCTACGATGGATTTCAGAAGTCAGAAGCATGTATCTTTTATAGAGGTGGTATCCTATAAGATAACTCCAAAATAAGATCTAAAACCTCTCAAACCATCATCTTCTAACTTGGTTGTAATATTTGATAAGGAGGAGGCCAGACAAGAGATCAAATCAGAAGAATACTTATTAGCCCGAGGGGTCATCTACATATTTGTGGATTACTGGCCAACAATTTAAGAGTTACATGCTTGGATGTCAAAACATTGGTAACCCCTCCTATTAGGTGATTTTGATATTTACCCTTATGCAAAAAATTTATTTATTATTCTATTTTGTAATATTGAAGACATGGCCAAGATTCAAAATCAATTCTAGTGCTTGAATCACCACCCCCTAGTTATCAAATAATAGTCCCTTACCTTCAATTCCCTCATTGAACCACTTAATGTAAAACCTATTTGGATTTTCTTGCCTCATCTTCCTCTTCAATTTTAGACCAAATCCAGCTTGAAAGCTTTTGGTGAATCACTGGGTGAGTATTTGCAAATACATCCAGATACCAATCATTTCTACCACACTAATTTTGCCAAGATTCTGGTAAATACTGACATTTCCAAGAATCTTCTTGAAAATATCTCTTTACAAGTTGAGGATTGATCTTGGTTACAACCTTTGGAGTATGAAGGTCTTCTATTCCACTTTCATAGCTATTTGAATATAGGACATTTGACCAAAATTTGCAGTTTCCTTAGGTAAAAGAAGGATTCCTGTTGGTGGAAAGACTCCCACCTTGAACACCTACAAGTGCTTGTTGAAAATGATTCAGATTATGATTTTGATAGCAATGAATCTTCATCACCTTTAGAGGATCTTTAGGACCAAAAAAGCCCCCTCATTTAAAATATGTACTATTGAAGGACCCAATCTCTCCAAATAAATCTATGAACTCAGTAGTTCCCTCTGCTTCAGCCACCTCTTTCGAGAAGAACCCAAAAATGGAATTATCTAGGGCAAAAATTGAGGACCCAATAGTGTAAGATAAATCCTAGCCCTATTTTTTAGAATTCAAGGAGGGATGGATAACAGTTCAAGAAAAGTAAAAAAAATAATGATTCAACCCTCTTATATGTCCCTCTTCTTAGGGGGACCCTGAGTAAATTCATAAAATATATTTATTGAAGACAAATAGTAAGTGGAAATTTGATGAAATTGTATGAAAAATCCCTTGGTTTTAAGGATTTAAATATTCTGGTTGGATTCTATTTTTGATGTTTGTGCGGTAGACTGGTAGATGCTTCATTGAAGCATCTATGGTTTTTTCTTAGTTGTTTGAGGTAGATTTGAACCTCTACCTAATTTAGCTAATTTTCTATTTTTTCACTAGTTATTCTTATGTCTAATTTGCCTATCTTGTTGCCATTCATAGAGGCATCTCATTTATGTGTCAACGTCACACCATTCTCTTCTTTGTATTATGTTTTGTGATATTAAAAACCTATGATATTTACCTAATCAAATAAAAAAATACTTCAAAACATTTATTAAAAAAAATGAAAACCACCAACCATTTTGTAACTATTTCTATCACTATAGATATCATGTTAAGTGGGTCACTATATTTTAATATGGCGTGTGCATATAGTATTTATTTATGTATGTACAACTTATAGTCTATTGTTTAGTAGTTTGTATCACCTTTTAAAATTGGGGACCAAATAACATAAGGTGCATTTCATATTTCAATGACTATATCTTACCTATGTAGATATAATGTTATCAGTACTTCATATTATTTAAGGTTACTACAATGTAAGGTTAGTGTATTTTTTAAAAAAACTAAATATATAATGTTATATAATGATGTTAGATACTACTTGTTGTTAGTTGTATTGTATAAATTTTGTAGGTGGCTATAATTTTTTTTAATATTAATAATTGTATCGAATGTTGTAATGGTCACATTAATAGGGAATGGAAGATGTCAATGAAGTGAAATATAAACACAAGTAAAAGAGAGTAAATATTATAAATAAAAAATATTGATATAGAATGTTGTTGTGAAGCCTAGTTCATTTATATAGTATCTATAATATATGTGATATAAGCATGCTTGAACTCTGTAATAAGGGCATGCGAACTAAGAATTATAGGATGATGATGAAATATGATAGGAGGTAGATCTTTTTTTCCTAAAATTCATAGAATATATTAGGACCATACAATTTTGAGACACAAATTTCAAGCTAATGTGATCACTCAACTAGGTTTGTGTGTCTAGCTATTAATGACTACCATCAACTTATTTTTATATGAGCCAATATAGATTGCCAAAACTACCACCTAGGCACACACATTACATGTATGAAAGGGAATCCAAGAAACATGATCTTATAAAATGTCAAGAGAGCAGGTACAAAAAGTAGAAGGTAGATTTGTTGAATATGTCATCAAAGATATTGAAGTGGAGACCATTGACAAAATCTAAAATAGACCCTTCAATCTTGCTAGAAACCTTCAAGGCTACTCTTAAACAACATTTGAAATAGGATGATGACATCAATCAAATAAATTACTTCCTCTACTTCTGCCTATGTTTTCTCTTCCTCTCCCCCTACCTCTAAAACTAGCCTAAGCCTTGAAGGCTTTCTCTAGAGAAGAAGGTCCGGATCTATTCAACCGATGCTCATTGGTTTGAATAGAACCCATCAATTCATCCATGATCATTCTCGAGAGGTCTTTTGCCTATTCAATAGCTATGATAATTGGATCATATCTCATAGGCAAACAACTAAGGATATTTTCAATGATCTTTTGGTCATCTATTGTTTCACTATTAATTCATAACTGATTTGTTAAGCTAGAGATTCTAGTATAAAACTCAAAAGTAAACTCATTTTCATTTATTTGCAATGTTTTAAAATCTCTTCTAAGCATTTTGGAGCTTCAATAGCCATACCTTATCAATACCTCAGTAAGAGTTTTGGAGGATATCCCTTGCTTCCTTTGCATAATTTACTATTGCAATTCTCCGATATATGGCTTTTTCCATTAAAATTTCAATCAGAATTAATGCTTTCACATCCTTACTCCGATTCTTTTTCAACTGAGTATTTTGCGGATTTGTCAATATGTTGTGCACTACTTGATTGGTCACATCTATGAAACCAATGATCACACACTCCCATAAATCATTTGCCACCAAAATCGTCCTCATCTTATTTGCCCAGATGTCATAGTTTTGTTCATCAAATGTAGGCAAATGCTACCAACTTTTCGCGTCTGATCTAGCCGTGTTATGGATCTGACCATTTTGATGATAAAAATGAAAGAAATGCTTTATTTTTCTAGGCTAACGTTTTGTGCGCTGGGTGGGCACTTTGCCTTCTTGGTAGAGGCAAGGATTTGCCTTTCCCTTTATGGTGGCAGATGAGAAATTTGACCAAATGAGTGTCTTCACAACGATCTTTTATATATATATATGAGATCATATACCTGATATCAAACTGTTAACATAAAAAATAAAACATCAACAGCTTTAACTGCATTCAAATAACATTTTTTTGATGCCCATGCACATCAGGCCCGATTTGAATCAATCAATATTTTTCACGCTCCATCTCCTTGTTGGCTGGTCTTTCCTCTTTACCGACTTAATGATGTGACAGGATGTTGTCTTCCGCACTTTGACCGGACTCTCTCCTTGGCTGTGTTATCCTCTAATAAATCTGCGGGGTTTCCTTTGTTAGCTTCGCTTCTCTTTTTTCTTGACAGCAGCGATCTTCAATCTCCTCTTTGACTCTTTTGCCAATGACTATGCTTCTGCACCTCTTGGCTCTCCAATGATCTGCACGCTACTCCTCCTAACAGCTCCATGACCTGCTGACAAGTCTCCCTCGCACCATGAATTTTGCTGTTGCACGCTTCTGAGCTATCTCATCACATGATCTGCCAGGCTGATGGCTGTTTATTGGAAGTGATCTCCTTTTTTACTGATTTGATTTGAAGTCTATGCTTCTCCCTAAATCTCGGGGACTCTTGTGTTTCATTAGACTTCAACTACTTTGCCTCCTTCAATGATTCTGCGACCGACTGGATAATCTCTACTGCTTCTGCCTGGATCTTCTTTTAATAGCTGCGCTTCTCTCCTTGCTGAATCTGTAGGTTCTTCACTCCTTCAGCTCTGACACCATTCTAACATCCCAACACAAGACTATAGAAGAAAATACAGTGCTGCTATACTTTCAAATAATTGATCAAAGGTTTACAATATGGCTCAATATAAAAAGAGGTCTTTCACAAACTGTAATAAAACTGGTTTTCTATTTTAAGACATTATCTAACAAAATCTAGGATGAACAAAAAAATAATACAAATACAATTACTAAATATAGAGATAGAAGAATTTATGAGTTAAACCGCACTTGAAGACAATATATTTCTTTTATATAACGAATTATGATCAGGATATAGCAGGCCGCAACATTCAACCTAATACTTCGGCTATTCCATACAATTAGAGTCACTATAAAAAGCCGTATCATTCAACTGATCTATCGGTTTGCATGGTGGATCTGCTAGAAGCGCATGCTCAAATCTGCCTACATCAAATCATTAATTGGATGTTGGTGTTTCAGAGTGTAGCAGTTCTTCATACCTACCCCAGCTGATACATTGTAAATCATTATTTATTTGCATCAACAGTTTTTAAAGTATAAATATGAATTTCTTGTCTAGATCACTTGAAATTATTCATAGGCTAATTGGTTGTACTTTCCTTATTTAAAATCTTGAACCAGTTTTTAAAGTATAAATATGAATTTCTTGTCTAGATCACTTGAAATTATTCATAGGCTAATTGGTTGTACTTTCCTTATTTAAAATCTTGAACCACTACATAGGTCAAGATTTGAAATTATGAGAAATTTGTTTTAAACATTAGCAAAGGGGTGGGAAGGGGCTCTTTTTTCCCTCTCTGAAATAAAATTATACCTTTATGAATAATATAATTTTTAAAAGTATTGTAATTTTTTTTAACAAAAAAGGAACATTTGAAAAGCAAAAGTAAAATAGTGCATTTTGTACAATCGTAGCATTTGACATAAGCAATGCCTCTAACTTATGTTTATAAGTAAAACTGTCATGTTTGAGTTACAAGATATATATTTTACTATAGATGCAACAACGATATCTGGACATCAACCCTATAAATCATCATGGGGAAATAAGATTGAACATTTCATTAGTCATCCCTCTATTATCTATTTGATACAATCGAAAGGTGTAAATCTTGATGGGTGAAAATTCCAAGTATATAGGTAAGTTACGTCCACATATGTGGAATTCCAGCTAAGTAGGAACTAATTATTGGTCAAACCTCTTTCAATATTGTCTAGGTACCACAAACTATTTTCTTTCTTGTACATTTATGTTTCTTTCACTTATTGTCAACAATATAGAAAGTGCAAGCTTCTTCCACGTACTGACGGGGATACAAGAAGAGTGCATATATAGAATTGTTTAGTATATCAATCTGATAGTATATAAAAAGGAATACCTTGATATCTATAGTGTTAAATAACCAGTCCATCACCTTTGGTTAGATTCTACACAATGGCTAGAAATGACTCAAAATTCTTTTTTCCAAACTCATAGCTTCTACATGGAGACTATTATGCCACTTGGAAAATAAAAATCAAAACACATAGAATTTGAAGAGATTTGGCCTATTTTGAATGTCACACTCACCTGACAGGCCACTAATGTTGATTAAAAAAGTAAGTTTGATAAAACAAACCAGAAGGCAAAATTGATAATAATGTTTAAGGTATCCGATGAGGTATAATCACATATTTGTGAGGCCACAATAACAAAAGACACTTGGGATATGCTCCAAATAGTCTATGAGGCCAAAAATGAAGGCACTATTCTCCATTTGTAGAGTCAACTTCATTCACTCAAATTGAAGTTTGAAGAAAAAGTAGAAGCTTTTATACAATGTATTCCAACCCCAAGGGCCTTGCTCCAAGCATTGGATGAGCAAGTGTCAGATGCCTCTCTTATTTTAATAGTCTTGAGAGCACTGCCACCTTCCTATAAGATATTTATGACTGCTTTGACTATCACAGAATAGAAACCATCTTTTGACAAGTTGGTAAACATGTTGCAACATGAAGAGTCTATAAAGACAAAAGAAGAAGAATCAAAAGAACACGCTCTAACCTCTCATCAATAGAAAGGGAATAGACATATCAAGTCTTCTAAATAAAATCAAGGTCAACAACACAATCCCGAAGGGAGTAAAACATAGAAAATTTGCCTTATATTTGGAAAGAAAGGCCATGACCTAAATTAATTTTGGTATAACTCATTTACATAGGGATTTTTGAGAAAAAATAAGTCCATTAAACAACCATCATCCTTCCACACAAAGTCCAAAGATAGAAGAAAGTTAATTGGAAGAAAAAATCCAATCAACAAGGTAAAATTGCTAAACAATATGATACTCACTCTGACAAGGACTTCCTCTATGCCCTCAGTCTCATGAAGAATCAACATTACAAAGTTCTATATGGTATGTCAATTCAGGTGCAACTCGACACATGACAGGAAGACAAGAGTAGTTCTACAGTATGAATGAGACTTCTTTGAAAACTCATTTCTCTTTGGGTGATTATTCATCTTATCATGTTCAAGGCATAGGTAATATATCCTTACCACTTGAAAAAAATGCTTTCAATATTTATGGTGTCCTATATGTTATCAAACTCACCAAGAATCCACTCTATGTTAATCAGTTACTTGAACATAACCTAAATGTTGATTTTGATAGCAAAAGGATGTGTCTGATTAAAGATAATTCAAAATACTCAAAATTTATTTCACGCACCTCATGATTTGGGAAAATGTTCCAACTTGACTTTGTTAAGTTGAACAATCAGGCACTTATAGCTAGAGATTTCTTCTCATCCAATTTATGGCATCACATATATGATCATGTTAATTTTGGATACCTAAAATCTCTACGCCATCATAACTTGGTCAATGGACTTCCTCTATTGAATAAAAATATTAACCTTTGCCCTATTTTTATCTCCAAAAAATAACATCAAACATCTTTTGGTCAAAGATCCTCAAGAGCATCCAAAAAACTAGATCTGGTGTATAACGATCTATGCAGACCAATGAAACCTAGTCACTATAGGTTTTAGTATTTTATGGTTTTTGTATGCATGTCATTTTCCTAATTTTATTGGATTCTGAATTTTAGCTATCATACCTATTATGTCCAAAGTATCCAACTCATCAATTGTAAGTAGCTCCAAAACTCTAGTAAGCCACTAATTTTGCATGGCCCTACTCTACAGGATGTAAACCCCCTACAATAATAATATAAATATGCCTAAATCATTCCTTTAAACATAAAATTTAACCAAAACCAACTCTCGTTTACCCATGGTTAACATGACATGGTGGTTTACACACCCACTAATCCTTACATATTGGTGGTTACATAATTGTTGCATGTAGACTAAATAATGCATAGCCACCACAGTGGTTACATAAATTCCAATGGAGAAAACCTAACCATTGGTCTATAAAGGCCAACAGTTCTACCATGACACTGTTAGTTCTACCAACTAGTCATGTCCATGCTAAAAAATTTTAAAAACCCCACAATATAGTAATATTACAAAGTACATTATAGGACAAATCAAACTTGGTTTTCTATATTTTTTTCTAAAATTTTGTCTCTTTTATGGCCTTTGCAAACCATTTACTTTTCACTTATGTTTTTTTCCTTCAATTTTTTTAAAGAAAAATATAAACCCTTATCAAAACCATTATGTTAGTTATGCAACTGTCATGGTGGTTCACATAGCTACTATGGCAATTTCATGATCACTTTGGTTTTTTTAAATTTATTACCGAGACTTGCATTTTCATGCATTTTTATGATTTTAATTGTTTTATTAAGTATTTTTTATTGATTTTGCCTTTCTTACTACCTAGTTCACTCTTAGTATTATCTTGTCAGTCTCCATCGCCTCCAAGTTAACTTGATCAAACTCCTAATCAATATTCGATTAGTTTCAAGTCACAACTTTGTCTTCCTTATTACAAGTACTTTAATTTTAGACTAATTTAAAATTTGATTTTTATATTTAAGATTAAAACATAGAATTTTTCATATCTATATCCCCATAAATTTTTTTTAGATAAATTTTGCCTCACTCGATACTCATCTTTTGGTCATTTTATAAAAAAATTAGGGAAGGGAATTCATTGAGCTTGCACTCGGTTTTTTTTGTTCATGAATCTCACGAACCATAGTCAAACTAATTTCTTATTCATATTTGTGTTTTTGTGTTTATATTATTTTGTCATCCTCATTGTCAAAGAGTTTTGAAGGTCATCATTGATCAAAGGATCTCGCTACTTGAGCATTCTACATTTGTACCAATTATTTCTTCACCTTCAATTAATCTCAACATTTATCAGATTGGAGGATTTTCTTTCTAATTTGATTTATTTATTGGTAGTTTTCTTAGTTTTAGAATATATTTACATTTTTTAAGATTCTAAAAATTCTAAAAAGAAAACAAATCATCTCTTCTCCTCTTCCCTTGCATTGAAAGAAACTAGTTTCACTTCCTTATTTACACTTACATATCAAAATCTTAAAGAGTGGTAGTCTTTACATTAGATCAAGGATAGAATAGATAAATATTTTAAATAGATACAACCAATAAAAACCATTTCATTTTTATTTATCTCATAACACACTCTGATTAACAAGCATCAACAAACACATACACACATATCAAAATCTAATAAAAATAGAAATAAAATTGCATATTATAGCTAGGTTGTTTATTTGCATGATATAGGAATGTTATTTTAGATCAAAAATAAACATTTTATACTTTCATCTATTCAACAATAAATCATTTTAGTCTGACATACAACAACTAAAAAAAATCAAAACTTGCACTCTAATTTGCATGTGTAGACTAATCTCTAAAAATGTATAAGTTGTGTTTCACAAAGCCAATTTAAACTTTAGATCTGATTCTGATACATAAAAAATAGCCCAACCTTCTGGATGCCATAAATTTTGACCCATAACTCCGTTTGAGCTCTTCCATGTATCGTTAATAATTTTAGATTGAATTAGTGATGATGTAGAAGTGTCTATAGAGCATATGCAACAGTTGCAAGGAGTAAGAAAAAAATTACATGAAAGTAATGAGAAATATAAAGAAACAACAAATGTCAGAAGAAGATTCAAGGTATTTGAATAAATAGAGCTGGTAATGGTTTACTTGAAGAAAGAAAGATTTCCAAAAGGTACATACATCAAGCTGAACTACACAAAAATTAGACCATGTAGAATTGTGAAGAAAATCAATTACAATGCTTATGAGGTGAGTTTACCACAAATTTTTGATATATCTTCAATATTTAATGTTTTAGATTTATATTAATTCCATGGGGAAGATGGTGAAGATGTAGAAGATCATGTAAATTGAGAGTAACAGGTTCTAAAGAAGAAGGAAAAATAGTGCAGGTTTTGGATATGAAGACAATAAGCAAAAGGTAAGGGAATTATAATAGGTATTTGGTGTATTGGGAAGGATTAAAATGTGAAGACAACAATTGGATTATATAATGGGAGATGAAGAAGATTGACAAGGGAAAATGACTATAGTACAATCAGCATAACTCATAGGAGATGAGTTTTTTTTAACTAGAGGAGAATGATGTGGAAAAAATAGGCCAACCTTTTAGAGGCCATAACTTTAGACCCGTAACTCCGTTTGAACTCTTTCATGTGCTAAAATGATCTTATTGAAAATTTTGTTGCTGTCTTAGGTAGTACTACCTACCTAACAATGTTTTTGATATTTTTGGAGGCCACACATGATCATTTGAAGGTCCAAAATGGTGATTTAATTATTTTTTTTGGGTTTTTTCTATTTTTATAAATTGTATATTTTTAGGATTAAAAGTTAGCTTCATTATAATTTCATCTCATAGTATAATTATAGTGTTTAGGATATTTTGTGAGATTTTTAGAGTTGTGTGTGCTTGTATGTGAACTTACTATAAATAACAGCTCCTAAAAATAGGCATTTTTTAGGTTTTAGTTTTTTTCAAATTTTGCATCTAGAATATAATTTTGAGTTTAGGCTTACTTAAGCATGGTTTGGATTTGTAATTATTTCAAGTCATTCAATACAAATCAATACAAGTTATTGTTCAAAATCTTGGCCTATTGGTAAGTTTATTTGTTTTGTTAGTTTTTGAGTTCATTAGATTCTTCATTTACATACTTGAAATATTGATTGCACATTATATCTCATTTATTGTCATTTGAAAAAAAGCAGTCATTTAGTACATGTAGGTGAAACATTGCACTCATAAATCAAAATAAAATGTCAAAACCACCAAGTTGCATTGTATTGTTGAAAACTCCAGAAAAAAAGGAGAAAATCATCTCCTTTATTTTAGTTTCAACTTTAATCTATTTTAATTTCATCAATAACATATTATATTTAAAAAACCTTGCCAAAAATATAAAATAAAACTTGAACTCAACCTTGTTAAATTGTGCACGAGTACAAAACATTGCTCACCAACCTTCTAAAACATCAAGTGCATCTTCATAAACATATCAAGATAAGATATACACTTCCATATTCTAAACCAACATTTCTCCACCATTAGATGACATTTTCAGAGTGACCTTACCTCCATAAGGAATGCATATTCCCTAGAGTTTCAGCTCATGTTCTAGCTAGTACCTTTCAGAGTGACATAATTGATTTTGAGCTTAGACTTAAGGTCATTCACTCCATTCCTCTCCCAAACCTCATAATCAAACAACTTGATTTCCTTGTGAAAAATATCACCTATAGAACCCCAAATAGTGAGACCCATCTATATTGTAGCACATGAACTTAACAACATTTAGTCTAAACCTCTCCTTTCCTTCTCTTTATCCTCAGGTCTAGCCTAATCCTATTTCATTCACTTTGCAAATGACATCAATCGATCAAGGTCAAATAGATAGAACCAACCAAATCTTTAGGGTCTTACAATTGAAAATTTCCCAATTCCTTAAGCCAAGCATCAACCAAAAATTATGTTACCTTATTATTTTCCGTATTGAGGGTTCTTGGGATTCCATCTCCCCTTAATTCATTATTTTAAATGAGCAATATGATGTTGGTGATCTATTTTTGTATCAACACAAGCATCCCTATAACTCATTATGTAAAACCTTATTACTATACCTCAGCTAAACCAACCTATTCCTCTTGCCCTTATAGCACAAATCATTCAACCACACCAACCTATTTAGCCAAACCATTAGACCATTCATTGATTATCTTGACTAGACCTTAAGAGGTCGAGTATATAAAGCTTAGTGTGTCACTTTCTAAGTGTATAGAGCCCATAGCCTTGTAGACATTTCTATCAAAGCATTTTGAGTTGTTGGAATTAAAAAATATATTTTATAAATAATTGGTTGATGGATGTACTCACCATATTTTGAATTTCATTTTTGGGTATCTTTGAAGGATGATGGAAAGATTCAAATTTCTAGATTTAAATCTATAAAAAAATCTTCGCTTCAATATCTCCAATGGAATTTTCAATAAAGTTGCCTTCTTTTTTACCTACTATCTTGGCATTCCTTAATATCACTTTTCTTAGAGCTATTTTCATATAATTAGTGTGTGCACACATGAATTAGTTTTGGCAGTTGATATTGGCTCATACAAATAAATTGATGGCAATCATTAATAGTTAAACAAATAAGTATACTTTAGGGAGCACATATGATCAACTAATGAATATTGTAGCCACATTAGAAATCAATGGTGTAGAATAAGACATAATTATTAAAAATCCATTAAATCATGTACATTTTGGCACATATATAACTATTATTATACTTCACTAATTTAAACACATATCAAACACAATAGAAACATCCTCTTGATGTATGATCAGTAGATCAATATTACATAAACATAAAGGAAAGTTATGTAAAATCCATATTGTCTTTATACCAAGAAAAATTTTAGTGGTGAATATTCGTTAATTCATGAATATTTCAATTTTTGGATTTTGGTTTTGGTGATTTTTTAGGGTATGTAGATAGGATTGGATCATCAAAATTTTAGGGATATATATTTTTTGGTAGTCAACTTATGAACCCTTTACAATATTATCTTAGAAATCAGTTTAATTCACCACACACACACACAATATACACTGCAATATAAATTATTTTTGGGTCTGACAGAGTCATTCAACATAACTGTTTGGTAGAGCCATTCAGCCTAGTCAATAGGTCTAGTCGTTTGGCCCAACCATTCGATAGAGCCATTTGGCCTAGTTGTTCAGCTCTGAGAGGACATAAATAATCATGTAAAAAATTGAAACCTATGTTATAAAAACCTCGACTAGGAAAAAAACCTAGAAAGTGAAAAAAAGTTCTAGTCTTGTCAATTTGCAAAGGCTGTGAAACAGATTCGCCTAAATAAATCTAAGGGGGTTTCAAATTTGGGATCTTAAAAGTTACCCTACTTTATACCTTTGGTTAGGGCATGTTTAATGTGGTTTCATTGGTGTGAATATTCAAAACCTCCCAACAAAATCCATTTTTTCCACATTTCATTGACACATTTTTTCTAAAGAAAATTATGTGGCTTACACATTACATGCCCACAATGTTATAAACATATATATTATATATTTTACGGTATTGCACCCAAAAATATCTATTGTCAATAATTTTTTGACTGATGTCATCATCTTGTTTCAAAAGTTGTTTAGGAGTAACCTTGAAGGTTTCTATCAAGATTTAAGAGTCTATTTTAGATTTTGTCAATGGTCTCCACTTCAATATCTTTGATGACATATTCAAAAAATCTACCTTCTACTTTTTATACATGCTCTCTTGACATTTTATAAGATCATGTTTCTTGGATTCCCTTTCATACATGTAATGTGTGTGCCTAGGTGGTAGTTTTGGCAATCTATATTGGCTCATATAAAAATAATTTGATGGCAATAATTAATAGCTAGACACATAAACCCAATTGAGGGGATACATTAGCTTCAAATTTGTGTCTCAAAATTGTATGGTCCTAATATATTCTATGAATTTTAGGAAAAAAAGATCTACCTCCTATCATATTTCATCATCAACCTATAATTTCTAGTTTACATGCCCTTGTTATAGATTTCAAGCATGCTTATATCACATATATTATAGATACTATATAAATGAACTAGGCTTCACAACAACATTCTATATAAATATTTTTTATTTATGATATTTAATCTCTTTTACTTGTGTTTATATTTCACTCATTGACGTCTTCCATTCCATATTAATGTGACCATTACAACATTTGATACAATTATTAATATTAAAAAAAATTATAACCACCTACATAATTTATACAATACAACTAACAAAAAGCAGTATCTAACATCACTATATAACATTATATATTTAGTTGTTGGTTAGAATAAACTAACCTTACATTTTACTAAACTTAAATAATATGAAATACTGATAACATTATATCTACATAGGTAAGATATAGTCATTGAAATATGAAATGGACTTTATGTTATTTGGTACCCAATTTTTAAAGGTGATGCAGAGTACTAAATGATAGACTATAAGTTTTACATACATAAATAAATACCATATGCACACGCCATATGAAAATATAGTGACCCACTTAACATGATATCTATAGTGATAGAAATAATTAGAAAATGGTTGGTGGTTTTCTATTTTTTTAATAAATGTTTTGAAGTATTTTTTTACTTGATTAGGTAAATGTCACAGGTTTTGAATATCTCAAAACTTAATAAAAATAAGAGAAAGATGTGGCATTGACACATAAATGAGATGCCTCTATGAATGGCAATGAGATAGGAAAATTAGACACAAGAACAACTAGTGAAAAAAACAAAAAATAAGCTAAATCAGACAGAGGTTCAAATCTACCTCAAACAACCAAGAAAAAACCATAGATGCTTCAATGAAGCATCTACTAGTCTTCCACACATACATCAAAAAATAGAACTCAACTATAATATTTATATCCTTAAAACCAAGGGATTTTTCATAAAATTTCATCAATTTTCCACTTACTATTTGTCTTTAGTAAATATATTTTATGAATTTACTTAGGGTCCCCCTATGCAAAGGGACATATAAGAGGGTTGAATCATTGTTTTTTTACTTTTTTTAAACTTTTGTCCATCCTTCCTTAACTTCTAAAAAATAGGGCTAGGATTTGTCGTACACTATTGGGTCCTTGATTTTTGCCCTAGATAATTCCATTTTTGGGTTCTTCTTGAAAGAGGTCACTGAAGCAGAAGGAACTACTGAGTTCAAAGATTTATTTGGAGAGATTGACTCCTTTAATAGTACATATTTTAAATGAGGGGGATTTTGTGGTCCACAAGATCCTCCAAAGGTGATGAAGAATAATTGCTATCAAAATTAGAATCTGAATCATTTTTAGCAAACACCTGTAGGTGTTCAAGGTGGGAGTCTTTCCACCAATAGGAATCCTTCTTTTTCCTAAGGAAACTACACATTTTGGCCAAATGTCTTGTATTCAAATAGCTATGGCAATGGAATAGAAGACCTTCATAGTCCAAAGGTTGTAACCAAGATTGATACCCAACTTGTAAAGAGATATTTTCAAGAAGATTCCTAGAAGTGTCAATATTTACTAGAATCTTGGAAAAATTAGTCTGGTAGAAATGATTGGCATCTAGATGTATTTTCAGATACTCACCCAGTGATTAACTAATAGCCTTCAAGCTAGATTTGGTCTAAAATTAAAGAGGGAGATGAGGCGAGAAAATCTAAATAGGTTTTACATTAAGTGGTTTAATGAGGGGATTAAAGGCAGGGGACTATTATTTGATAACTAGGGGGTGGTGATTCAAGCACTAGAAGTGACTTTGAATCTTGGCCATGTCTTCACTATTACAAAATATAATAATAAATATTTTTTTTGCACAATGGTAAATATCAAAATCACCTAATAGGAGGGGTTACCAATGTTTTGACATCCAAGCATGTAACTATTAAAGTTTTGGCCAATAATCCACAAATCTATAGATGACCCCTCGAGTAAATAAGTATTCTTCTGATTTGATCTCTTGTCTGGCCTCCTCCTTATCAAATATTACAACCAAGTTAGAAGATGATGGTTTGAGAGGTTTTAGATCTTATTTTGTAGTTATGTTATAGGATACCACCTCTATAAAAGATACATGCTTATGACTTTTGAAATCCATCGTAGCTTCCATCTCCATGATAACCAAACCTCTGTAGATAGTAGAGGGGAAAAGTGGGGAATGGCCAACTTACTCAGGGGAAGCATTTGCATCTCTAGATTTGGTCAAGGCTTCATTCATGTCATATTCAGCCTATAGATCTAAGCATCCATTTCTTCTAGAACATTCTTCCACACAAAATCATTCTTATGTACAAAAACTATCTTTCACATAGTGTCAGTCTTTTACATGGCATCAATCTTCCACACTTCAAAAACCTTTTTCCCCTAATCAATATTTTGTATAGTGTTAGTCTTTCAAATAACATTAGTATTCTACACAGCATCGACCTTCTGCCTAGAATCATTAGATATAGGGGAACTTCTATCCTAACTAGAGAGGGGAGTGGTTACATGGCCAAACTGGCCAGGGGAATCATTTGTAGCTCTAAATATATAGGATTCCTTTCACATTAGATTCTACCAATAGATATGATCCTCTGAGTCTTCTACAATATTATTCCACATTTAATAAGGCTTCCACATAGCATCCATCTTCCACACAACATCAATCCATTCCATGTCAGTCTTTCACACAATGTCAGGCCTAAAATCAATCTTCTTCATAATGTCAGTCTTTGACATAATGTCGGCCTTCTACCTAGAATCATTAGATACAAGGGAGCTTCTAGAATCAGTCTTCTACACATCTATCTTTCACACGATGTTAGTCTTCTGTATAGCATTGACCTTCTACCTAGAATCACCAGATACAGGGGAACTTCTGCTATGAGTGGGAAAGGGAGTGGGAGAAGGCATTTCAAAAAGAAAGATTGAGATTAACAATGTATATTTTTATGTTAATTTAATATAAAATATTTTTCAATTTAAAAATATATATATAAATTAAGATTGTAAAGAAATTAAACTGATTATAATATAATTAATAAGGATAATAATATGTTACAATTATTATGATATCTACAAAAGTATAAATCAAAATAAATATTTCATTTTGAAGTATTTTTCATTAATATTGACATTTTGGATTATTATTATGAGAATGTAAAAAATATATGATATATTGTTCACTTTAATTTAATTCAAAATGTTTATTTTTACTTTATTTTTTAAGGTTTATTTATTATTGGTGATTTTTTTTTAAAATTAAGGACCCACCTCTATAAAATAGATATGTTGAATCGGTCTAAAATATTAAATTAGTCATTTATACACTTCAATATATCACAAAAAAAACCTCTTGAAACCTTCCCTATACATGAGGGTCAAGTTTGTTACCCACCCATAACATTATGAAGTCTGAGAGTCATATTTAGTGGTTCTGATTCCTTCTTTTCTCTACTTTTTTTTCTATTGTTGACTAACCTCCAATCTCCTCTTCTAGAATTTGAAAATATTGGAATGGATACTTATATGCATCAATTAGTTTATGATTCTTCAATAAAACTCTAGCTAACATCCATTCTCGGATGTCTGAGTTAGCATTATTATTTTTTGGGCTCAAAATTGTGTTCAACAAAGTTTCATTCATATCAAGATTCTTCTCTACAATTAACCCCAAAGAACTAACCTCTACCTATAAAGTGTTGCCTACAATTTGAATCTCCTCCTCAACTTTTAATTATACTAGGATTTCTTCCCTCTTTATATTCTTTTCATTTCCATTTTCACCATCTTCAAAACCTTCCACCATCAAAAAATCATGATGGACATTCTTTCACCATGAAATGCCTTGCTTTTTATACCATCGACAATTTTTTAAAAAGTTTTATAAATAATGAAAACTTTAATTTATTAATTATATTTTATAATAATAATTAAGAATGGTGGAATTAGAATGTAATAGAACTTTGAAATGTCAATAAAAATATTAGACTTTAAATTTGAAGTCTAGTTTACTATCTTATATTTTTTTCCTTGTTAAAATAAGTAATAGACAGAAAAATTGGTGATATCTTATTATAGAGTAAAATTTGGATCTGAATTGAAATTATATATTTCAAATCAATATAAAAAAATTCATATGTGTTAATGTTATAATATAATTAAATATAATAATTTAAATATTTTTTAATCGTGATATTTTATGTTTTGTTTATTCAAACCCATTAACTTAGAAAGAGAATTGGATTTCAATTTATATTATAAAAATGAGAACACCTTACCTCTCAATTTTAAATATAAAAATATGTTAATAATCATATCTGCATTATGTTATAATACAAATTAATATTATGTTTTAATTAATAATATTTGTGACCTACCCATAACATTACGAGGTATGAGAGTCATATTCAGTGGTTTGATTCTTTTTTTCCTCTACTATTTTTTTTGTTATTGACTAACCTCCAATCTCTTCCTCTTGTAGAATTTGAAAATATTAGAATGGAGACTTCTAATGTATCAATTAGTTTATGTTTTTTCAATTAGTTTACTATTTTTGTTAGGATTGTGGAGTTAAAAGCTTCACTGATGCAAACAGGAGAGGAGGTTGCTGAAGGTTGCTGAGTTGTAGAGAAGTTGGGGTCGGTCTGATCAGCCGACGTCGGTAGGATAGCAAAGGGAAGCAACCAACGTCGGTCATATATCGGCCGACGTCGGTCACCTCCAGGCAGACAGGGACCGACGTCGGTCACCTGTGTGGTTCGACTGCGAGCTAATTACGAGCAGTTAGCTAACGAACCAAGTGTTTGCATGAAGAGATCTAATTATAGACTGAGAGCTGCGGATCTAATTATTGTAATTAGATGTCTAATTATTGTTTGGATGAGATCTATATAATAGACTCATGGTTGTATTGGAAAAGTGTGCTAGGGAGTAAGAGAGCATAATTATAAGCTCCTTCTGTGTGTGAGGTAGAGCAATGGTGCGTTCCTCCTAGTGCCTCAGTACCAGGTGTGTTGGTGCTGGATTGGAGAGCCAGCTAGGTTCTTCAGGAGTGTAGGATCTTGGTCACAGTTGCATGGCCTATATAGGAGATCTACATGGTAAGTAAGATCGTTGATCTGCAGGTGTATGTGTGTGCAAGGTCGAGGTTCACAGGTGAGCAGAACCGTTGTTTGATTTGCAGGTGTGCAAGGTCATATAGACAGCAACACAACAGGGAGCAGTATCAGGCAGGATCTACTTGGAGTACAGGTGTGTACTCGGATAGAGCAGAGAGGAAGGCAAGGGAGTTCCTTCCATAAGTATGGTCTGTTGAATTGCAGGTTGTTACAGATTCATGGGAGATCTACTTGAAGTACTTTGAGTGCTTGTGGAGTGCGTGGAGCACTTGTGGTGTGCGTGGAGCACGGGAGGTGAACACCAACTCTGTATTTGAGTTGGGTGTTGGGACCTGTGAGAGGGAGAGCTTTGGGGAGAAGAATTACTGTTCACTTGAGGTGTGGGAAACCTCTGTAAGGTGGTGGAGAAGAAGTGGCATCTTCTTTATTATATTCTTTTCTGTATAAAGTGTTAATACAAGTTGTGTATTGTCTCTCATATGCTGTGTTATTCTGAATTCTAGTTACTTGGTGAATCTGGTTATTTCTGCATATTATAGTTGCTTGGTATTTGGTAATCAATTGTATTCTTTCGGTGTTTCGCAATCCTGACAAGTGGTATCAGAGCCTTGGTTGTAGGTTCTTGAGCTTGATACCAACATGTGGTATCAGAGCTAAAGTTGCAGGAAGCAGGTTGTGTTTTGGTTACAGGGCACTCTCAGGGGTTTCTGATTGAGTGGGAGTAGAGCAACGGCAGATCAAAGTAAGCTAAGAATGGAGGAGTTGAAAAGCACAGATGGTTACTCACGGTCTGATGGAAAGAAAGAGCAGGTAAAAGAATATTGTTGGTTGGTAGCAGATCAGCATGAAAAAACTGAAGATACAGATGTAGCAGGTGTTGTTGCACAGGATGTGTTTGCAGGTTTCTTGGATAAAGTTGAATCTTGGATAAAAGATTCGGTTGCCTCTTTCCATGCAGCCCTAGGTAGAGGAGCTGGTAAGCCTTGCCAAAGAATTGGCAAAGGGGAAGTGAAGCTAAAATTGCAGGCGGCCAACACACAGGTGTTGATGAAGGTCATGCAAGTCCCAGGTTTGGAGATATGGCTAATTTCTTCAGAAAGATTGGGTGATGAGAGATGCACAAGAACTCTCACAGCGGATGCACTTGAATTAGCTGGTGGTAAGAAAATAGGTATACTTTATCTACTTGTTTATATTACTAATTCTTCTTCTATTGCGGAGACGTGGCTTCGTAGGCTTGGTCACATGAGCAGGAAGGAGATGCATGTTCTTAAGCGGAAGACAGATATATTTGACAGGCTTAAGAACTGGAAAGCCTTGGTGTTCTTGGAGGAGATGGCGGACAGAGTTTAGTGGATGAGGCTAGATACATCTGAGCAGAGCAGTTTGGACATGTGTTTTGATCCAAAGGAGCTCACGGGTAAAAAGTCATCACTCATAGGCGAACACAGGTACCGATGTCGGTCAGGAGGAACCAGCGTCGAACAGACAGGTGCCGATGTTGGTCATGTGCAGACCGAAGCCGGCGATGTCGGGCAGGGTAAGACCGACGTCGGTCATGGGACCGACGTTGGCAGTATGTAAGACCGATGTCGGTCAGGAGGACCGACGTCGGCAGCAGGGACACCAGTGCTGGCAGGCTGGTAGTCAGGTACAGATGCATGGAACCGACGTCGATCGGATGCAGACTGTGGGGTGATCGAGGTCGGTGACTGTAACGAATTTTGGGTGGACAACAAGCTGTCAAGGAGTCTCAAACACCCATACGGAGGACTGAAGGCGTAAGTAGGCCCTCAAATTCGTGTTCCTCTTCTTCATACTTGTTGCTGATTGTATAGCAGGAAGGATCCAGGAAACAGGTGTGAGCTTGGCATGGATGAGGATGTGATTCCTTGGAGCAGAACCAGACGGGTGTTTTGGTAGGTTTGCCAGTTGGATGAAAGCACAGAGACGAATGGATTCCTTAGTAGAAGAATAGAGAGAACGGATACGTGAGATGAAAGACCAGGTATATGGTCTTGAGGTAGCTGCAGGACAGTGGTACAGGTTTTGACAGGTGGAGGACGAAGCATGGCTTCAATCAGTGTCAGGTAACTACTGTGGTTTGACTTACCAGGGGGATGATGATTGCAACATCATTCTGTTGCTGTATGTGGATAGTATGCTAGCTAGCAGGGGTGTACATACAGGGTTTTGCTGAGCTAAGGGTAAGATTAGTTCAGTGGCATGTCATGAGGAGTTTGGAGCAACGGAATTCTTTGACATGGGAGGCATGGAGATCACAGGTTGATTTTGTCTCGAGTGGGAGCTGATGTGAATCAGGTGTTGGCGAGGTTCGGGATGCAGAACCAGAGCACACTAAGGGCTAGACAGGTACAGTGTCCGAAATCACATGAGGTCTGGTATAGACCTGAGTATTCCCATGCAGTGGGAGCTGTCAGAGTTAGGAGCCAATTCGGGGAAGTGGGTTCTCAGGTTTCTGAGAGGGACCGGCAGCAGGTGTTGTTATGCAGGGTCATGACTTCACTACATGGTGTTGTAGGTTCGGATGTGGCAGGGTACTCGGATGACAGGAGGTACATCACAGGTTGTGTGGTGGGTTGTCTTCAGGTGGGAGCTTGAAGAGGGATACAAACCAAGAAACAGATTAGACAGAGTATAGGTACAGGTACAGTGCAGCTGTTTATCTCCAAGTGGGAGATTGTTAGGATTGTGGAGTTAAAAGCTTCACTGATGCAAACAGGAGAGGAGGTTGCTGAAGGTTGCTGAGTTGCAGAGAAGTTGGGGTCGGTCTGATCAGTCGACGTCGGCAGGATAGCAAAGGGAAGCAACCAACGTCGGTCATATATCGGCCGACGTCGGTCACCTCCAGGCAGACAGGGACCGACGTCGGTCGCCTGTGTGGTTTGACTGCAAGCTAATTACGGGCAGTTAGCTAACGAACCAAGTGTTTGCATGAAGAGATCTAATTATAGACTGAGAGCTGCGGATCTAATTATTGTAATTAGATGTCTAATTATTGTTTGGATGAGATCTATATAATAGACTCATGGTTGTATTGGAAAAGTGTGCTAGGGAGTAAGAGAGCATAATTATAAGCTCCTTCTGTGTGTGAGGTAGAGCAATGGTGCGTTCCTCCTAGTGCCTCAGTACCAGGTGTGTCGGTGCTGGATTGGAGAGCCAGCTGGGTTCTTCAGGAGTGTAGGATCTTGGTCACAGTTGCATGGCCTATATAGGAGATCTACATGGTAAGTAAGATCGTTGATCTGCAGGTGTATGTGTGTGCAAGGTCGAGGTTCACAGGTGAGCAGAACCGTTGTTTGATTTGCAGGTGTGCAAGGTCATATAGACAACAACACAACAGGGAGCAGTATCAGGCAGGATCTACTTGGAGTACAGGTGTGTACTCGGATAGAGTAGAGAGGAAGGCAAGGGAGTTCCTTCCATAAGTATGGTCTGTTGAATTGCAGGTTGTTGCAGATTCATGGGAGATCTACTTGAAGTACTTTGAGTGCTTGTGGAGTGCGTGGAGCACTTGTGGTGTGCATGGAGCACGGGAGGTGAACACCAACTCTGTATTTGAGTTGGGTGTTGGGACCTGTGAGAGGGAGAGCTTTGGGGAGAAGAATTACTGTTCACTTGAGGTGTGGGAAACCTCTGTAAGGTGGTGGAGAAGAAGTGGCATCTTCTTTATTGTATTCTTTTTTGTATAAAGTGTTAATACAAGTTGTGTATTGTCTCTCATATGCTGTGTTATTCTGAATTCTAGTTACTTGGTGAATCTGGTTATTTTCGCATATTATAGTTGCTTGGTATTTGGTAATCAATTGTATGCTTCCGGTGTTTCGCAATCCTGACAATTTTTCAATAAAGCTCTAGCTAACATCCATTCTATGATGTCTAAGTTAGCATTATTACTTTCTAGATTCAAAACTACGTTCAACAAAGTTTCATTTATATTTGAAGTCTACTTTATTATTATACATTTTTTTTCTTTATTAAAATAAAATAATAGATAGAAAAAATTGTGATATTTTATTATAAAGTGAAATTTGAATCAGAATTAAAATTATATATCTCTAATCAATAAAAAATTATAGAAAAGTAATAAAATAATCTACATTAATATTGAAATATAATTAAATATAATAATTAAAATATTTTTTTAATTATAATATTTTAAATTTTTGTTTATTAAAACCCATATAACTTATAAAGAGAATTGGCTTTTAGTTTATAATCTTTATAATGTGAAGATTGGAACACCTTACTTCTCAATTTTAAATATAAAATATGTTAATAATATATTTCAAAGTAAAATTGGTGATATCTTATTATAAAGTAAAATTTGGATTTGAATTGAAATTATATATTTCAAATCAATAAAAAAAAAAATCATCTGCATTAATTTTATAATATAATTAAATATAATAATTAAAATATTTTTTAATTGTGATATTTTTAAGCTTTGTTTATTCAAATCCATTAACTTTGAAAGAGAATTGGATTTCAATTTATAATATAAAAATGATAACACCTTACCTCTCAATTTTAAATATAAAATATGTTAATAATCATATATGCATTATGTCATAATACAAATTAATATTATGTCACCAGTTAGAGTTGCACAATGTGATTCCCCCCAATAACTCCTACATAAAAACACAGGAATGAGGTTTGTGTACAATCTTCATATTCTTTGAGGTAGAAGAATAATGGGTGGAATCCTCAATGAAGATAAATTCCTTGTGGAGTATAATCGGAAAAATGGCCCTGAAAACTGGCGTGCTCTTCCCAAGTTTTAGCTATTAATTTAATTACTTTTATATAAAGTAGTTAAGTGTCAGTTTTTAAATTGGGTATTTTATGATGTATAGTTTCCTTTCATCAATATTAAATAATAAATTAGGTATATTCTCTTTTTTTAAATATCATTAAGTATTTTTTTTTATGATTTTATATTTAAAATGATAAGGACTGATTTTTAATTAAGGTATTAATATTTTCATTTTTTATTTGATTTATGTTACTATTTAATTTTTTTTATTATATAGTTATAAGTGAGATTTTAATTATAATCTTAATAAAAAAATAACAAAAAATAAAACTATTTATTTTAAAATAAACTAATTTAATCTATTTCATTATATGTTTTTATTCTTCTCTAAAAAACATCATTCAATGTATATGTTTAACATGGTCCCCCTTGACATTGAATGGACTAACGATTTGATCTCACGGTTTCAAAAATTAATATTTACAACACCTATAGTGAAGTTATCTATAAGATGTTCTTAGGTGTTTCTCTACTTCAATTTCACCTCTTTCTTCTAAACTAAATCTCAAATGAAGTGGTGCTTCAAATAAAAATGTTTTGACCTATTATAATATACTAGATTCTTGGCTAGTTTGATAGCACTCATGTTATCACAAGAAATCATTGTAGGTTGATTTTTTCTCCCCAATTTCTTCTAGAATTTTAAGGATCCATAATCCATGTGTACTTAATGAAGTGACTACAATATATTTTTCTTCGAAAAGGCAACTAAAATTTACTTCTTTGAGATCCATATAACCAAACAAGAACCAAGTGAAAAAAAATTGTTGAATGTTGATTTCTAATCAGCTAAACTACCTCCACAATCAAACTCACCAAAACTAGTAAGTTTAGTTTTTTTAATGGCATAATAATGAATACCTAAATTGATAGTACCTTTCACATTTCTCAGTATCCTATTGGTTTCCTTCATATGAATTCATATGGCTCCAACATATATCTTGAAATAAAATATGTAGTCTAGTCTTGTGTGAGTTAGAAACATTAAACTTCTATCAATACTTCTATTAGTTGTCTCATCAACTATGTCAACACCATCTTCTATACATAACATAACTATATGAGCAATTGGAGGAGAGACTAATATAAAATCAACCATAATAAATTTATTCAACATATGATTTACATACTTTGTTTGAAAAATGAATATTTCATCTTTACTTCGATGAACTTCCATACCTATGAAGTATTACATGATACCTAAATTTTTCATTTCAAATTCTTTTATGATAGCAATAATGAATTCATCCTTCATCTTAAAATTTTTGTCTATCCATAACAAATTATCAACATACAAAGTGACAATAAGGATATAATTACCTTTTTATTTGTAATAAAAATTAGGCTCATTCTTGCTTCTCTTCAAGCCATTCTTTTGAAAATAACCATCAAATTAGGGATACCATGCTCTTGGTGATTATTTAGAGCCATACAAAGCCCTCTTCAACTTGTAGACTTGGTTTTATTTACTTTGTATTAAGAAACCTTATGGTTTTTGTACATATACCTCCTCTTCTAAGTACCCATTTAATAAGACACTTTTCATATCCATATGATTTATGCTTGATTTATTTTGAGCTGATAGTAAAATAACAATTCCAATAGTCTCTTGTCATTCCACTAGTGTAAAATTTCTTTTCATAATCTATGCCTAATAATGATATTTTTTCACAACAAATTTTCCACTAATGATAATGTTTATGTGCTCACTTCTGTATTCTTTTAGATTCAACCATAGGATAATAAATATGATTTGTAACATTAACACTTACAAGAGTTACTCAACGACTTGGGAAGTGTTCCTTATACCATGAACAAGTTCTTCTCGATATCCCATTATAAGCTTCTCATCCACTAGCACCAAGGTGGCAATGAAGCTAATCAAATAATAATTTCTCCACTCTCATGTCCTTAATGAAGAGGTTAAAGTCTACAACTTCATAGAAATTCTCTCATTTGGTTGTTGAATCGGACATTCCTTGATCATGATCACATGGATATTGTGATGCTTGTTCCTGTTATCACTAAAATTGTTCACCCATTGAATTAGAAGATGGTTCAGTGAGATAATGGGATTGTCCCCCAAGGTATGGGACACTTGAACTCCTTGGGATGAACCTATAGAGTAGACCAACTTCCTTATATTCTAGATGTAACTATTTTAGGACCATCACATAGACATATAAAGAGTATAGGGAAATATTTGTTATACCAATATAAGGTTCTTGGAGGAAAATGTTTAGCAACATTATGGTGCCTAAAAATATTGACCATCTTACAATGAAAGACCCATGGGTCATTGATTACAATCAAGAATATAGATGAGAAAATTAAATCGAAGATCAAGAAATCAAGGCACATAATCTCTTTGGAAATCAAACAAGGATGGTGAAAGATAATTGGGACTCTTAATTACATCCTTAAGGAATGGTGATGATTGCATCAAACTTGAATCTATTAGCTGGACATCTTCTCCTATTTGCTATGGAACAATAAATATTTAATCATTCAACAACCCCAATTTTGATCTGTAAGCTTTCATGTGTAAGAATGTGGTTGATAATTAAATCAAAGATCAAGAAATCAAGGCACATAATCTCTTTGGAAATCAAACAAGGATGGTGAAAGGTAATTGGGACTCTTAATTACATCCTTAAGGAATGGTGATGATTGCATCAAACTTGAATCTATTAGCTGGACATCTTCTCCTATTGGTTATGGAACAATAAATATTTAATCATTCAACAACCCCAATTTTGATCTGTAAGCTTTCATGTGTAAGAATGTGGTTGATAGTCCCATGAAATTATTACTTTGAAAGATTTTGGCATAAATATACTACTTCTACTTTCAATATTAATCCCTATAGACTTCTATGCCATGTTTGTCATTAAGATGCTTCTTTGTCCTATATGCCCTAATCATGATCTCATTTTACCAATCCTACTGTGCCTTAATGATTTTACTTGTATTAACATTAAATTTAGTAGACTTTAGCTTAACCTAATTAATTTATCATGAAATCTTGTGATCCTTGAGCCATCACATTTAGATTCTATAAATCTTACTCTTGATGATCTTGATGGCTGGATGAGCCATCAATTTTAGGTTTGATGACTAATTATGTGGCATCATTTAATTCACTACCTCCTTTGTTACTTGGTTGCATCACCCCTTTAATCTATTAAGCTTTCATTATATTCCATGGCCTCTACATGTCATTTCCCCTACTACTTTAGGCTCTACATTGAAGGTCTATCAGCTAGGTCATATGGCATCTTTCTATTTGCCTTACCATTTCCCTGAGCCCTATCATCTAGCTCTATTGAGTGCCAGCTAGTGCTCTACTATTCATTGGGTGCTCCTACCACTATGTACCCACGGATTTCCACTTCCATGTGGCTCCTTTCTCACCCTTTGATTGGTTGAGGCTTCTAATATATGTTTATTATTCTTCCTATAATGAATCCATATTTTTCCAAGTGGAAACATCCCACTCACTTGTTACTCTGACACACTGCTCTTGTTTACACAGATTGCTTGTGGGATTTAGAGAAGTGAGATTTTACCATGTAGCATCATCCCACTAACTCATTATCCTAGAGGGATTTTAACTTGTATGGAAATTTCTAAGTCATTGGGTCATTGGGATTGTGACACATAGAAGCATCCCACTTGCCTTTTACCTTTTTGACATCATTGCCTCACTAAGCAACCATGACAATTGACAAGTGTCAAAAAGCACTTAAAAGGGCCTAGCATTATCGAGAGATCAATGTGTGTAGGTGGGTAATTTTCATAAAATTGGCTAAGTAATTTTTATACTTGATGTTTATGGGCTCTAAGAGTTCTCTGTATTCATTGGGGAGGCTAAAAGGGAGGTAGTGAAGATTACTACATGCTCAAAAACTTCCTCAAAATTCCTAAGTGGTGAAACTCGCCTAGTCTTGACCTTGTACTCATTTGATTTTACCTATATTGACTAAACTTTGATAACCTTTATGGGTGATCTAATGCCTTAAACTAATGAAATAGGGTGTTACTCTCCCATGGTGATTGAAAATGGTCAAACGTTTTGGTGACCTATGTGGGTTACTTGCCTACTAAGAAGGAATATAGTAGCATTTGAAGAAATCCATTAGGCATAGAGTCATCTATAATTGCTTGATATTTCTCCTAATTTTTATTGGCATGAAAATCCCACTCAACCTTACAAGGAACTGAGATACCTTCCACAAGGTCAAAAAAGTAAATAATTGCACTGAATGATGCTTAGAGGAAAGACAAATCTAAGTAAAATTACTACATATAAGTGCTTGGATGAAATGAAACTAATATAAACAACATGTGCATTAGGTACATAATTAAATTAAAACATCTAAACTAATATTTACAAGGGTGTCCATGATCATCAGAGATAGTGTTGGAGATGACTCCCATTGATGGGGATAGGTAACACTTCTCGACATGGTATTGTAAGCTAGTATGCATTATCTTTCTAGTAAATGACTATGGTATATGGGTCACTCCATATAATGCCAAAGTTTGTATGCCTTCAATCCTTTATTATATTTGCATCAGATTTGAGTACCAAGTCACCTTTATTGAATATTTTTTTAGCATCCCTTATGTCAATTTTTTTCTTAGTATGTGCATGTTGAAGCTCCATAGTGAGCATGGCCCATGCCCTAAGTTATTCGAGCTCCATTATCTCAACCAACCTTACTACCATGGGGTCATTCTCTATCAACTCCAATTGATGACATAACTCCAACAAAGGTAACTCAAGTAATGTGGGAAACCTCACTTCCCTTCCATAGACTAACATGAAAGGGGAATTACCTAACACTATTTTTATTGCTATTCAATATCCCAAAGAGTTGCCTTGAGCTTGGTATGCCAAGATCACTAATTATCTTCCATAGTTTACTTAATGAAGTGAATCAAGTTTTTTTTAGTCAATTTAGCTAAACCATTACCTTAGGGGTAATCATTTGAAGACGTGCTCAGATGGATGCTATGTCTGATTTCCCATTTGTTGATCTTGGATTAAAGGAAATCCAATGTATTATCTGAGATAATAGTGGTCAAAACACCAAATATTGTGATAATGATTTCATATAATTATAAAATGGAAACCTCATTATCTTTTTTGAGTGTTATTACCTCCTTTCACCTCATGAAGTAGTCAATTTTCATGAGGATTCACTTGTTTCTAGCACTTGATGGTGGATTTATCATGTCGATGAAGTCCAAGCCCCACTACATAAAAGGTTGATTAGCTTGTATTAGACACAAATGTAGGGCTATGAGTTTTTACTTGCCTACAAAAAAGATGCACCTTTTGTAACTTTGCACCCATGTGTGTGCATCTTTGAATAGAGGTAGCCAATAATATCCATCTTGCATGATCTTCACTATAATGGTATTAGGCAAGTAATGGCCTCCTAACAACCCATCATAGAATTCTTCTAAGATCTTGTTGACCTGATCCTATTCTATGCATCAAAAAAGAACTCCATTGATGTCTCTTCGAAAAAAACCACCACTCACAAGAACATAATGAATGGCTTGTGATATGAAATGTATATCCTTTGCTTTATTCAAGCCGTGTAGACATGTATCAGTCTAGAGAAAGCTCCTCATGCTCTCTATATAGCTTGTTGGGGCACCTTGGTATTGATTAGATCTTGAAAAATGAAAGAAATATGTAGTATTCATTCTTCAAATCCTTTGTTAGTTGCTCATAGAGTCCCTTACCTCACACCATCTTGGTGATTTGGATGTCTACGTCATATTCCATCACCTTTGTGACCCAACCTACTCTCTTTTCATTGATTTCCTTGCTGAGTAAGAACTCCTTTATACTTGAGTGTGAGACCATAAGTTACATATTATTTTTGGATAATATATGCTTGACCTTCTTGAGTGCTCTTATTACTTCAATGGTGTGATTCTCTACAAAGTTTTATTGCAACTCATAATCCTTGAGTGCTTGGATAAATAATGTGATAGGATACTCTAGTTGGTCATTATTCTATTGTGTAAGGATGGATGAGATGCCTTCAGATCTATAAAATGCATAAAGGATGAAATCATTATCATAATTTGTGTTTATCAATGTGGGAACCTTCATGATGGCATTATTGATAGCCTCAAAATTACTTCAGCCTTCTCGGGTTCAGCATAATGTAGTGCTCTTCTTAAGAATCATTGGGGGTCTTGGCCAAAGTTGTGAAACTCAACGCCAACCTCTTAACAAAGTTTGTTTTCCCAATGAAACTTTGGATACTTTTCTTGTGACCTAGGAGGGGGAGTGATAGAATGGCCTCAACTCATTCAGGATCAATGGTGAATCCCTCCTTGGAGATGATGTGCCCCACAAGATTACCTTCATGTAATGTGAATTCATAATTATTTGGTTTTACAGAGATCCTGAACTCTTGGAATTTTTCAAAGACTTACTCTAGATGACCCAAATGATCCATTGTGCACTTTGAAAAAATAGATATATCATTAAGGTAAATCAATATGTTGTCATTCATGAGTCCCTTTAATGTTATGCCCTTAATCTATAGTGCATCTAGGGATATGTGTGGCTGACTTGTGGCATACACACCTTCATATTATCTTATTACATTTCTATATGATTTTAGTATGGTTGGCCTTTGAAATAACCTTTGCTAAGTAGAGTATATATAGGAGGTAGTGGTTAGTCTTTTATAATCATATTATGAATTGTGTTCTTATTGCATTGTTGTGGAGGCTTCCCCCTTGAAGTGGATTGATCATAATATTCAAGTATTTTTCTCTTTCACCAATTTTTGTTATGGATTTGATAATTCTACTCTTAATTATATAATATATAATTATATATTTTTAAATCATCTAAGTAATTTCATTATAATTGGTATCAGAGCTTCAATTTGGGCAAGTTTCTGTGACGTGGTTTTTTTAGGCTCAGGTGTCCTAAGCACTAGAAGGTTGAATAAATATAACTTATGATCCAAAAGGAATTGAATTTTTTCATCACCATAATTTTTTTTTGATGTTTTTTTACAAAAAATAAAAAACATTTTTGATGAAAAAAACCTCAAGGCCATGAAGGCCATTGATATAGTGTTCCTGAATAGGGTTTTAAGTATGACGAAATAAGTGCCATACTTGCATTCAAAAATGAAGTCTATAATACACTCTTTGGAAGATTATCTTAATATATCTAACATAAAAATTACTCAAAGCATGTAAAGAGCATAAATTGCATGAAGATAACTAATGCCATATATGCAGAAGTAGATTGTGTCAAGCCTACAGGTAGAGTCAAAAGGTCCTTGCCAAATTCCATATGAATTCACCTTGGGAAATGTCTTTAAACAATTCAAATAACCTTAAAATTATCCCAAAGATCCTTTAAGGTCATAATAATAAAGGGATTTCAATTCAAGAGTAGGTATGTAATAGGTTTTAAGCTTGTAATAGGCACCTATAGGCCTGCACACAAGAATATTAAGGGACAATGCATGCCTTAAGTCAAAATTGACGTTTGAAGGTTCATGATGAGTATAAGGGATCATGAAAGAGACTTTGATAATGATGGAACATGTTGTCATAAGGGTTAGTGTATGTATTTCATGCATTTATCATGAGCTATTTATTTCATCTTTTAGTGAGTTTGTCCTATGTGAGGATTTATCCCACATTGGCCAGTTAGGCTAGTTCTATGGTTCAACTTTCCTATTTATGCAAGAGATTTCTTTTGTACTAACATATCATATTTTTTAATAAAACTTGTATTTTTTTTATTTTGAAATCAATTTTTTGTAGCTTCATGTATGATGTTTTTAGCGTTACAACTTCTAAATCTTGGGTTAGAATGTTTGTTCATTATTCCTAACACGGTACTAGAGATTTGAGGTATTGCTCCCATCTACATCACTACATTTTTGTTTCAAAAATTTCCCTTACCACTACTTCTTCCCTTGTCATGTATTTCCTTTACCACTGCTTCTTCCCTTGTCATAGAGAGGAAACATAAAAGAGAGACATGTGAGGATATCTTGGCACCCTTATTTAAGACTTTTTGAATATTTTGTTGCTTCTAAATCTTAGCGTTCCATTTGAAGAGACATATATATTTGAGTTTATTTTGAATCTTATCTTTTGCTCATGGATAATAATGTTGATCATGGTCATTGATGTCTTTGGTTGTCATTGATGTCAAGAAGAGCATGAGGTACTAGTGTATTAATGACAAAGAAGTTGTGATTGATATCTTAGAGAATATATGGCATGTGTGCTACTTATTAAGGACAATGAAGTGGTTTGACATGATAATGAGTCTTAGATTACATCTATAGTGGAAATAAGGCTAGTTTTGAGCCTTAGTCATTACATGAATAGACATAGTAAGAAGGCATATGCTTGGTAGTTTGTTGAGAAGAGCAATGTGAGACTTGTGTGAAGAAGTTTGGAAACATGTGAGCTTGGTATGATGTAATTTGACATGTGTATGAGGTTTTCAAAATATTAAAAGAGGACTCAAGTTATTTTCAAGGACTATGTATGGCATACATGTCTAAGCCTAGTATGCAAAGAGACTTTAGGTAGCATGATGAGGCATCATGATTAGGTTTGGAGGCTTGTGAGCTTGTGTAAGAATGGTATGAGATAAATTTACACGTGGATGAGGTTATGAGAATAATAAAAGAGGTTTAAATGTGTGATAAAGGTCCAAATATAACTGGGATTCATATGCTTAATGTGTAAAGAGACCTAGTGAGGCACTATATGGTGTCAAGTTGAGTTCCTAAAGTGCTTAAAGATCATGTGAGCTTTGATATAGGTGTAAGAGGTTAATTCAAGGATTTTAACCAAGTCTAAGGTCTTGAGTTGAAATAAAAATAAATAAAATTATTTTTAAGGTCTACTATATATGTATATTGAAGAGTTGTAGACCCAAGAAGGAACTTTTGATGCTTATTGGCCCATGTGACAATTGCATGGGAAGTTAATATATTTGCGAGAGATGACAAAGGGTACTATCAATCTATCTTGACAAATTTGGAAGCATACAAAACATATGATGTTGTTATATATATGAAATACAATCTAATTCATTCATTTTGAGTGTTTTATAGTGTATATGTAGTTGTTAGTAGTCAAATATTCTTGACTGGGTTTTGGAGTAGTTAAACAATTTTGAGTGATCATATTTCAGGAGTGTGTTTGAGGTATATTGAAAGATTTGGTGATGTCCAATGGACATGGTGGTGACCATGACGTCAAAAACTCTCTACTCATGTGAATTTTCTATTAGGTTATTTGGCAAATATGACTATATTTTTTAGTTATGCGAGATAGATTTTTTCTGTGTGAAGGCATAATTGTGAGTGGGCCTAATGGCATGGTTCAAGGAGTCAAATAAACTAAATGGTGTTGGGGACTGAAGGAGAGCCTAAAAGGGTTCTATTTGAGGTTTATGTGAAGTTTTTAATACATTGGTAAAGACTCAAGTTGTTCCAAGATGGTCCAAGTGTAACATGTGGTTAAGATAGACCTAAGGCATTAGGTCTCTAAGTAGGCATAGAAGAAGATTAAGGTCTAAATGAGTTTTCAAGACCTGATGGTGATGTTATTATTGTGTGAAATGTGTGTACTGACCTATTCCAAGAGTGATCCAAATTGGAGAGCTACTTAACCGACTAATATGGGTAAGAATAAGTGATTGGTATAAGTACAAGGCATAATAGACCTATTTGGGCTTGTTAAGTGGAATGCATGTGAAAATTAATATAAGAGAACCTTGAGGATTAGAATAAGGTCTATATTACCATCATAAAAATGGAAATAAACTATGATGAACATATAATAGAGCTTCTACATGTGGATGGCAAGGACATTTTACCTAATGAGCCTAATAAGAGGCATATTGAGAAAGTGAGACTAGATGGTTGTTTGAAAGGAGTAGAAGGTTGAAAATAGTTGAATAAGTTGATGGCCTATTGATAAATGATCAATCTACATTAGAGGTGTGTTCTTGTTGTATGATAGTGAGTAGATTTCACATTAAAAAGATATAAACCTGAAGAATAAGTCACCATTTGTTGATAGAGTAACAAGGTGTTCTGAAGGTGATCAAGCTTGTTTTGGCTAAGTTGTTGATTATTCAAGAGGGAGTGGGAGATTCCTTGTAGGCTGGATATCATAGAAGTGTCTTTGAAGTGGTTGGGTTGGTGCCAAATCACTTAGGGGGGTGGAGCCTCTTTACAAGTTAGAGCTTACTAAAGGACTAGTTGAGTTGGTGTTTTCTAGTAAGGGGTTTGTGCTCCTTATGGGGTTGGTGCCTCACTAAATGTTGATCCATTTATTATAGGATAGTAGTCTAGGTGGTGTTTCAATGGATTTTATCCCCCATAAGTGTTGCCCACATATCTCCTATGTTCATGTGATATGGTTTTATGTTTCATGCCTTGTATGAGTATGATTTCATTATCATGTTATTAGATCTAGTTGATATATGATTGAATGATTAAAGAATGACAAATGGAATTATTAAAAATATTGTACATTGCTTCACGCCCCACTTAGTGTTTGTGCTTTGAAAAAACAAAATATCTTAGGCATTACATCCATTGAGAACACATGTGGCACTTCTTTCTCCTAGTGTGGTGTATTCTTTTTAGTATTAGCTTCCATTGTTTGCTTCAAATCTACTTTTAGGTATCATTTTCTAGAAAGTGGCACTTATACATAGCAAAGAAAGGCATTGGTTTTTATTTCTTATTTCCGATCTGCATCTTGAATGGTGTTGGAAGGAGGGTTGGCATCCCTATTAGATAAATCATCCTCTTACTTTTAACATCACCTTTCCATGCATTGTTTTTCTTATTGAGGTGCCTTTTACCCTTTTTAAATATGATTCTGCATTGATTTCTCTATTACCTACATTGGTTGAAGGTATTTTAATAGTAGCATGGATTTTTGCTAAGGGATCATCATTTTATACTATGTCATCCTTGATTAGATCTATCCAAGGCATCTTTAGCTAAGGCATTAAAATACTAAGAGAAAGTCATTAGAATGCATAGATATAGGAATAAGAAGAGATCTGAATCCTATAATCTAGGAAGGTGTTGGAATTGTGAGAGAAAAGTAGACAAATAATAAGGCACCTTTGTTGGATTTTTATGCATTGATCATTTTCTTTTTGTAGTCCTGCATATGAAAATTAGAAGTTAGGCATTGTTTTTTCCTTTTCTAGATCTGGCTTGCCATTTTTTTACTCTCTATTTTGCATTGAATTTTTATGTGACATTACAGATATCGAGGAGAGGCATTGGAGGAGAAATTAGCACTAATTTTTATCTTCATTATTTCTTTCTTTCTTTGCTATCTATTTTTTCTAAAAATAAGAGGCACCATATGCATTATTTCCTTCTTTCCTTACTAGAAAATATTATTCTATTTATGGTCTAAGGAGTCATCTTGGAAGGTGCTACAATGTGGAGCTAGTAATTCATTTTTTTATTTTACAAGACTAAATTTTTTGCCTTAAGAGGAAGTGAACTTCACTTGTACACATACTAAGGTAACCATGAGGATATTTTTTCATGTTGGTTGGTGTTTCTAAGTATTTAATTTAATTTTAGCTCTAACGAGTATTTGGAAAACTATGTTCTTTTCTGATTTAGACACAACTTTTAGTTTATAGTGTTTTTTAACATTTTTACCCATTTTATAAGAAATTAATGCATGTAACTTTTGAACCGTAACTCAGATTTGAGTTCTTTTTTTCTTCAAAAGTACATGGTTTTTTATTATATATCCATTTCTATCATTAGTTTGTAAAACAAACTAATTTTTTAAAGTGCCAAATTGGGGGGAGGCCTTAGTACAATATTTTGAGGGGGTTGTCTTGGTGCTTTTGTGCACCTTTTTGCATACTTTTTTCTGTTTGGTGATTCGTTGGCATGGATTATAACTCTAGTATTAAGCATTATGAGCCATTGACTATAGATAATTAACATACATGGAGACCTCAAATAGAAACAATCATAAATCACAAAGGATTATGGTCCATAATGAATGAAACAAAACCATAGTTTACACATGAATTTGAAAAAAATTAGCACCAATGTAAGTTTTAAGAGTGCATGGGATTGATTGGGGGATATGTGAGTGACAGTCTTTTGTTTCATTTTGATGGGTGTGATTCTCCATTCAAAATTTGGACTAAGTTAAAGTGTTTTTTTGGGAAAGTAGATTACTTGATAGTGATGTAGCTTGAAGTGAACCTTACTTTGCTAAATCTAGATGACTTTTCCTCCATTGTAGACTACCTCACTAGTTTTAAGAATTTATTGACACAACTCTCTGGGAATGGATGAGATAAAAGGATGAAGAGTGTGTATACTTGATCCTGTCTAAGTTGAGTGGCCCATCCCAAATATTTGTCTATACTTTTTATCTAATATGGATTCCTAAGGTACTACATTAAAAAATGTCAGATCTAGAGTTTTTTTGTGAGAGGCTTACTAGGGAAGAATCTAAATTGTCTCACCTTGAGTATTATACCTCTCAAAATGTATTAGTTGCATCACATCCTAAAACTAATGGAAAATATAAGGGTAAGAAGAAGAACACTCCTACTGTATCTCAAAATACACCTAAGCCCAACACTAATACATCTAAAGCTAAACCATCTTCCAAATTCATGAACAAGTATAACATATCTTACTCTGATTGTGGGTTGACTGGTCATGAAGAGTCTGGGTGTTTCAAGAGAATGCAATCCTTAGAGGATGTTTCTAGGAAACACAAGGTTTCTATCTTGAATATTTCTCCATTTCATGAGAATGGGAAATTACTCAATGTTGTTGAGATATCATACTTACCTATTTCATACAGTTAGGTTCTATATTATAGTGCTTCACACCATCCAACTTCTTCCAAGGAGTCGTTTGTATCTCTTGGTTTGAGTTTCACTTACAACATTGAGGTTGGATATTCTTCCTAAATTTATGTTAAGGGAAAGGGTGACATACATTTAGATGGTGGATGCATCAATGATGCATTATATGTTCTAGACATCACCACCAATCTACTTTCAGTTTATCATATTTGTCATTCTAGTTAGGGTAAGATAGTGACTTTCACACCAAATGGTGATGAAGTTAGAGATTTGATAGATCCACACACACTTATTGCACATGGTGTTATTGATAATAGTTATTAACTCTATTAATTTGAGGGTTTTGATGATACTCCTATAGGGACGTGTTTATTTTTTCATGTAGATTCTAATAGTTAGTTTTGGCATGAGAGATTTGGACACCTAAACTACATATATTTGGAGTTAAACACTCATAGTATGGTAGAGGGTCTTCCTATAGTTTCAATTTTTTATGCAGTTTTCCATTGTGTAGTGGGGAAATAACACCAAGATCCATTTCTTAAAGGTATGTCCATGAGAGCTTCTTTATCACTTAAACTTGTGCACAATAATTTGATGTTCTTTCTTACTCCTTTCAATGGAGCTAAGTATGCACTTACTTTCATCAATAATTTATTGAGGTATGATTGGGTTTATTTCCTCATGTACAAAAGCGATGTCTTTTCTTAATTCAAATTCTTTAAGGATTTGGTTGTGAAATAGTATTCTAGCTGCATCATGAATATTCGTATAGATAATGGGGGGAGTAATTTAGTCAAGAGTTATCTGATTTTTTAGCTGTCCATGATATTGTTCACCATCATTATATTACACATACTTCATAGCACAATGGCTTAGTAAAATGGAAGAATCAAACTTTGAAGTAGATCGCTAACTTCATGATGCATTCATTGGATTTATCTCTTATCTATTGGGCAGAGGTAGTTAATTATGTAAACTACATTTAAAATTGCACACCACATGGAGCACTTGAGCATATGACTCTAGAGGAGGCTTGCTATAATCCAATCCTAATGTCTCATTCTTTTGAGCCTTTGGGAGCCTTTCTTGGGAATTTTTACTAAAGAAGAAAGGGAAAGTGTTGGATAATAAGAGAAAACCTTTGATTTTTTTAGGGTATTACAAGGACATAATGTTAGGTTGTGGAGCTAAAAGCTTCAACCATTGCAAACATGGAGGATGTTGTCAAAGAGTTACTGAGTTCCAGGAAGACCGGCGTCAGCAGAGTCTTGTGCAGAAGACAACCGACCGCGGCATGTGTGGACTGAAGGCAACCGACATCAGTAGAAGGTCGGCCGACATCGGCAACATCCAGACAGACAGGGACCGATGTCGGTCACCTATGTGGTTCTAGAACTGCCAGTTCATAGACAGTTCGTTAACGAACCAAGTGTTTTCATGCTAAGGGCTAATTATAGTCTCGAGCTGCATTTCTAATTATTGTAATTGGATGTCTAATTTGTGTATGCATGAGATCTATATAATAGACTCATGGGCTGTATTGTAATTAAGGATCTAAGAATCTAAGAATCAAGGATTCAAGGAAGAGATTCTTCAGTGTGCAAGAGAGGAAGGCAAGGAAGCTCCTTCCAAGTGTAAGATCATTGAGTTACAGGTTGTTGCAAGCTCACAGGAGATCTACATGTGTAAGTATGGTCTATTGAATTGTAGGTTGCAGGTTCATGGGAGATCAACTTGAAGTACTTTAGAGTGTTTGGTGTATTGACAGGGTTATTACTGTTCAGTTAGAGGTGAACACCAATTCTATGTGTGAGTTGGTTGTTGGGACCATTTTGGGAAGGGAGTGGACTCTTGATTGAGAATAGCTGAACACTTGAGGTGTGGGAATCCTCTGAGAGGTGTGGAGAAGTGGCATCTTCTTTATTGTATTTTCTTTTTGTATGAGTATTAATACAAGTGTGTGTATTGTCTCTCATATTCTGTGCTATGTGTGAATTCTAGTTACTTATTTAATCTGGTATAATTTCGTGTTTAGTTGCTTATACAAGGTAATCATATTGTGCTCTCTTTTGGTGAGCAAGATCTTGACAAGTGGAATCAGAACTGTTGTTGTTCTAGTGATTCCCCAACAAGTGGTATCAGAGCCTTGGTTGCAGGTTCTAAAGCTTGATACCAACAATTGGTATCAGAGCTTTGTTGGTTGGGCTTATTAACAGGTTGGTTGAGATCTGGTTAGTGTGTTGATTACAGGTTACTCACAGGTGTTTCTATTTGAGTGGGAGTATAGCAATGGAAGATGTAAGTAGACTACGAATGGAGAAGTTTAATGGCAAGAACTACCAAGTATGGCGGATGTAGATAGAAGATTGTCTGTATCAAAAAGATTTGTGCTTACCATTGGGTGGGGTTGCATGCAAGCCCACAGATATGAAAGATGAAGAATGGAACATTCTTGATCGGAAGGCTCTGGGATCTATAAGATTGAGTCTTGCATCATCTGTGATTTCAAACTTATCACAGTGTAAGACAATGGTAGAGTTGATGGAATCTTTGGCAAATTTATATGAAAAGCCCTCCGCTTCAAATAAGGTATTTCTTATGAAGCAACTATTTAATTTGCAAATGTTGGATGATGGATTTGTACATAGTCATCTTAGTGATTTCCATGGTTTGGTAAACCAGTTAAGTTTAGTCAATATTGATTTTGATGATGAAATTAAAGCTCTCTTAATCTTGTGCTCATTACCTAAAAGCTGGGAGAGTTTGGTAATGGCAGTTAGCAATACTGTGTCTGCTTCAAAAATCTTAAAAGTGGATGATGTTGTGAGTGTGATCTTGAATGAAGAGATACGCAGGAAAAGCATAGGTGAATCATCAGGGATTGCTTTGAGTGTTGAAGGCAGAGGAAGGCAAAGAGAAAAGATTGAGCATGGGAGATCAAAGTCAAAGATAGGCAGGAGATCCAAATCCAGGTATGGCAGAATAACCTGCTAGAAGTGTGGCAAGCAAGGACACCTAAAAAGAGATTGCAGATCATTTGTAGATCAGCATGAACGACATGAAGAAGATGCAGATGTTGTAAAATATGTTACACAAGATGCTCTGGTATGTTCTTTGGATAAAGTAGAATCTTAGATTTTAGATTCTGGTGCTTCTTGTCATGCATCCCCAAATAGGGAATTTTTTCATGAGTATGTCCAGGGAGACTTTGGAGAAATTTATTTAGGGGATGATAAGCCTTGTCAGATGGTTGGCAAAGGAAAAGTGAAGCTGAAATTGCAGACGGGCAACACATGGGTTTTGAAGGAGGTCATGCATGTCCCATTCCTAGAGCAAAATTTGATTTCGGTTGGAAAGTTGGGTGAAGAGGGTTGCACAGTAACTCTCACAGCAGACTCTTGGAAGGTTACCAATGGTGCACTTGTTGTAGCTAGAAGTAAGAATGTAGGTAAGCTTTATCTATCTACTTGTATTACTGATTCTCTTTCTAGGTTATCTACTTCAGCTGTAGATTCAGAGTTGTGGCTCAATAGGCTTGGTCACATGGATAAGAAAGAGATGCTTGTTCTTGAGTCAAAGGGTATGCTTTTGGATGTGAAGAGCATGGATCGAGATTTCTGTATGCAGAAGAAGAAAGTTACGTTTCTTGAGAAATCTGATGTTAGTGACAAGAACAAGAAAGCCTTGGTTTTCAAGGAGAAGATGATGGATAGGTATCAGTCAAAGGGGCTAAGGAATTTTGAGTAGAGCAAGGGTAATTTGGACAAGGTTTTGTTCCAAAAGGAGCTCGCGGGAAAAAGTCATTTCTCACAAGTAAAACACAGAGACCGACGTCGGCTGGAAAACTGACATCGGCGTCCAGGTAGAGACCAACGTCGGCTATGTGCAGACCGACGTCAGTGACTCAGGACAAATATCTACCAGCGTCGGCCAGGGGAAACTGACGTCAGCAAGGAGGCAGTCGCATGAAACTGACATCGGTCGGGTGCAGACTGAGACGTGATCGGCTTCGGTCACTGAGATGGATTTTGGGCAGACAGCAAGCTATCAAGGAGTCTCAAGCACCCATAAAAAGGACTGAAGTGGTAAGTAAGCCTCATATTCATCATTTCCCTTCTTCACACTACTTATTGCTCACTGATGGTCAAGAATCAGGAAGTTGTTAAAGAAGTAGAACAGGTAAATCTAGGAAACAGTGGGAGCTAGGCATAGATGAGGAATGTGATTCCTTGGAGGAGAACCAAATGGGAGTTTTTTGGTTGAGTTGTCAGCTGGGTTAAGCACTAGAGATGAATGGATGTTCAGGATGAAGAAGAGTGGAAATGGATATGTGAGATAGAAGGCCAAGGTGTATGGTCTTGAGGTAGCTACATGACAGTGGTACATGTTTTGACAGGAGGATGACAAAGCATGGCTTTAGTTAATGTCAGGGTAACTATTGTGGTTCTCTTTACCAGGTAGATGATGAGTCGCGACATCATCTTGTTACTGTATGTTGTGTGTTTGCTTGATTGCAGGGTTACACATGCAGGGTTGCTGAACTAAGGTAAAGTTAGTTCAAGCAGAGTGTCATGAGGAATTTGGAGCAGCAAATTCTTTGGCATAAGTGTGTTCTAGAGGCATGGAAGGTCACAGGTTGATTTTGTCTCAAGATGATTGTGTGAGACCGGTGATCACGCTGATGGTTTTACAGTTCACAGAACAGGGTCCTGATTCACATAGTGAGGTTAAGTGCATGGTATGTACTGGACCTGAGTTTTCCCAAGCAGTGGGAGTTGTCACAAGTTTGGAGTCAATCTGGGAAAGTAGCACTGACAGGCAAGTCAGTGGATTCTTAGGTATATGAGAAGGACCAACAATAGGTACACTTGCTATGCAAGGTTCAGTTTCTTTTCTACATGGTTTGTAGATACGGATATGGCAGGATATTTGGATGACAGAGGTTCACCACAAGTGTTGTGGTGGTTGGTCTTCAGGGGTTGAGCTTGAAGAGTGATACAAGTTAGGATACAGATTAGATGGAGTACAGGTACAGGTACAGTTGCAGCTATTTATCTCCAAGTGGGAGATTGTTAGGTTGTGGAGCTAAAAGCTTCAACCATTGCAAACATGGAGGACGTTGTCAAAGAGTTGCTGAGTTCTAGGAAGACCGGCATTGGTAGAGTCTTGTGCAGAAGACAACTGACCGCGACACATGTGGACTGAAGGCAACCGACGTCGGCAACATCCAGACAGACAGGGACCGACGTCGGTCGCCTGTGTGGTTCCAGAACTGCCAATTCACAGACAGTTCGTTAACAAACCAAGTGTTTGCATGCTAAGGGCTAATTATAGTCTCGAGCTACGTTTCTAATTATTGTAATTGGATGTCTAATTTGTGTATGCATGAGATCTATATAATAGACTCATGGGCTATATTGTAATTAAGGATCTAAGAATCTAAGAATCAAGGATTCAAGGAAGAGATTCTTCAGTGTGCAAGAGAGGAAGGCAAGGAAGCTCCTTCCAAGTGTAAGATCATTGAGTTGCAGGTTGTTGCAAGCTCATAGGGGATCTACATGTGTAAGTATGGTCTATTGAATTGTAGGTTGCAGGTTCATGGGAGATCAACTTGAAGTACTTTAGAGTGCTTGGTGTACTGACAGGGTTATTACTGTTCAGTTAGAGGTGAACACCAATTCTGTGTGTGAGTTGGTTGTTGGGACCGTTTTGGTAAGAGAGTGGACTCTTGATTGAGAATAGCTGAACACTTGAGGTGTGGGAATCCTCTGAGTGGTGTGGAGAAGAAGTGGCATCTTCTTTATTATATTTTCTTTCTGTATGAGTATTAATACAAGTGTGTGTACTGTCTCTCATATTCTGTGCTATGTGTGAATTCTAGTTACTTATTTAATCTGGTATAATTCCGTGTTTAGTTGCTTATACAAGGTAATCATATTGTGCTCTCCTTTTGGTGAGCAAGATCCTGACAAGTGGAATTAGAACTGTTGTTGTTCTAGTGATTCCCCAACACATAAGAGCTTATATTATTTTAGATCCTGATACTCATAATGTTCATTTTTAAACACATGTATAGTTTGTTGATCACTTCACATCTCATGACTATCATTTTCTTCCATGCCTTTTCTTCTTTCAATGATTCACCTCCTCTTGAGGATTCATTCTTTGAGGAGCTAGTTCAATAGATTCCTAAAGAGGTTATAGAGGATGAAGATCCTATTCACACTAATGTTTCCATTATGCCTAGGTGGGCATGTACTATAGTTTTTGAGGTAACACCATTGATACATGATCTTCCACATACTCGACATCATCATGCACACTCTAAAATTACTAGACTTACATGTTAGGCATTTTATATGGATCCAAAATATTTTTCATATATTCATGTGATACAAGAGTGCAATGATGCAATGATAAATAAGTATTATTCATTGATGAAGAATCACATTTGGGATTTTGTCACTCTTCATAAGGAAATAAATTTGGTTAGGTGTAAGTGGATTTACCACACCAAGTATGTAGCTAATGGGTTCATTGATAAGTTTAAGGAACATCTTTTTGCAAAGGGGTTATCATAGGTCGAAGGTATTGACCACTTTGAGACGTTTACACCCATTGCCAATATGGATTTAGTTCGCATTGTACTTTCTCTTGCTACATCACTGGGTTGGCTAGTATATCAACTAGAACACTACTACAGAAATAACAATAAATGATTAAAAAAATACTAAAAATTGCATATAAATGACCAAACATGATCACATGACCATTAGTAGTTTATTTCCAATCATTTATAACATGACAAAATTGATGACTAAACCATTTTTAATCATTTATTGGTTGTTTTGATTGATCAATTTGGTAGTATATTTAGTCATTAATTTAGTCATTGATTGTTGTTAACTAGTCATTTATTTAATCATAGTAGTCATTTATTTAGTCATTATAATCATTAATTGTCCTCAATTGGTAGTATATTTAATCATTTTTGCACTGATTTCCATCTATTGGTAGTATATTTAGTCATTTTAATCGTTATTTTGCTATTCACTTCTGGATGTTGATTGTCCCATCCAAATTTGTTTATGTTAATGCTCACCTAAAATGACTTAGAGTTTGTTAAGATGTAGTTAATGTATGATACTTGACTAGTGTCCTTATACATAAATGTTGCAATCCATAGTAACTTATCCTATAAAACAAAATTTATTTCCATCTTTATATATATATATATATATATATATATATATATATATATATATATATAAACACACACACATACATACATACATACATACATACATACATACATACATAACCATTTGAAACCATAATTTTTATTCTAAAATAAATAAAAACACACACATAATTATTATAATTTCAATAATATATATAAATTAATTATTAAGACTAATAAAATAATAATAATAGATACATATATATTTTAAAAAATAGATATTTATAAATATTCCAAAAATATATATTATCATTTGAAACCTGAATACATATAATATTAAATAAATAAATAAATAAATACATATATACACATATTATTTTATTTATAAATAAATAAATACATATAATAATAATCAATTAATTATTTACACTAATGAAATAATAATAATAAATTAATTAAAAAATATATATTAAAAAAACTAATTAAAAAAAAAAGATGGGCGAAGGGGAGCTCGGCTAGTCAGCCACCTCACCCCCAACAGATTCAAGAATAAAATATAAAAAATTTCCTGGGTTGGCCCATGAACCTTGAAAAAAAAAACTATTTAAAAAAATATAAAAAAAAAATAAATCCTCAAATGCATTTTTTTATTAAAAAAAAAAAAAAAAAAATAATAAATTTAAAAAAATAATATATATATATATATATAATGAACTAAAGTATTTTTATTTTAGATTATAATATTTAAATGTGACTGTATGTGTATTATATTAGGATTTTATTTGATTTTGATGATCAAATATATAAAAATAATATAGATTTATTATAGAAAAGAAAAGATTTAAAGGAAGTAAGAAAATACATTGAGTTTATACATGCAAGCAATATGATTTTCATATTGGAGTGAATTATTTTGAGCTAATCTAAATTTAAAATTAATTAAATTTATTTTTGGTGGGTTATATGAAATTAGTAAATTATTTTAATTTATCTTTATAAATTAATTATTTTATGTAAACTTGTGAAAGTTAATAATTAAGTACTAAAAAAAATTTGAAATGTATTTTATTTAATTGTTTCATGGGTAACCCTCTTACGTTAATAATTAAATAATATTGTTGTATTTAATTCTTAGTGGTAAATAATATTTAATTATTAATGGTAAATATATTTTGATTTTTATGTTAAATTTAAAATTAATTATTATCAATTAGTTTATTAAAGTTATTTTTGGATTTAGTTATTTGGAATTATATATTTTATTTGGATGGATAAATTTTTATAAGTTAAAATAATTAATTGTCTTTGTTGATCATTGTAAGGTGTCTTTTAATTTTTTATTAGAAATAATAATTATTAAAGACTAATTTAATATTTTAACATACTTAATGGCACTTTAATAGTTGAATTTGTTTCATAAAGTAATTATTATTAATATTTTTAATGTAATGTAAATAATATTTAAGTATTTGGAAATAATGATTATTAATTATTTAGCATATCATTTATGAAATTAGATTTTCAATGTCTAATTAATTTATTTGTTTAGTTAGCAAAATTTTAGTAGTAAAAAAGAATCGGTTTGACATAATGACATACAGACTTAGTCTAGTTGTGTGTATAATATAGTCTTAGTAGTAGAAATAATTGAGTCTCTACATCTATGAGCTACATCTCTAAACACCTTTTTAATTACCCACTTTAATATCATATTGTCTAATTTTTATTTGTGTGACTAATTATTTAGTCATTTTTATTTGTGTGACTAATTATTTAATTGTGTTTTTATCTGACGATCAAATTAGTCATTTATAACTGTGTTACAAAAAAATTGTAGAATTTAGTCATTTTTAGTTATCATGAGTAAAATTTGTAGTCATGTAATCATTTATTTTCCAAATTCTACTAGTGGAAGTTAAGAGTTTTTTTTTACATGAAGACTTGTATGAGGAAATCTATATGGAGCATCTTACTATGTTTGTTCATGATTATTCTCTTGTTTATTGACTTAGGGGGTATCTTTGTGGTCTCAAATAGGCCCCTCAGGCTTGTTATGAGAAGATGGATTAATTTATTATATCCACTAGATTTTTTCACTACCACACCAATCCCATAGTGTATATTCAACGTATTAGGTAGGACATTTTTATTCTGATCTTATATGTTGATGATCTACTTCTCAAAGGTAGCTTCTTATCTTAGATTTAGACTATTTAGCAAGCACTTTCAATATAGTTCGACATGATAGATCTTGTCCTTCTACATTTCTTCCTTGGTTTATAGATTTCACAATCAGATATAGGAATTTATTTGAGTTAGTAGAATTATATCCTTGATCTTATTCAATATTTTGACATGGTTGATTGCAAGCCAAATTATTCTTCTTGTCAAACGAGAGTGACTCTCACTAAATCTTGTAATAATCCACTTTATGATCCTATATGGTATAGATAGATGATTGGGAGTCTTATGTATTTGCCCCATACTCACACCAACATTTCATTTATATTTGGGATTATATCTAGGTTTACACACGACCCTCATGATAGTGATTGGCATCTTACCAAAAATATTTTATGATATTTGTGAGGCACTACTCATTCTGGATTACACTATACCAAGGGTTATACTCAGTTGGTTGGACACATTGATTCATATTGGTTAGGTTCTTTTGATGGTGGGCATTCCACTTCTAGCTACATCTTTTATCTTGGTTCTTTACCTATTAATTGGTTGTGCAAGAAGGAATAAGATATTACACTTTTATCTATGGAGGTTGAGTATAGGGAAGTAGTTATAGTGAGTCAGTGGATTCTTTGGCTTCATTAGTTATTAACAAAGTTTGGCTTCATGCAGGATTCACCCACTATACTTTGGTGTGATAATTAGAGTGCAATTCATATATCTCGTAACCTAGTTGAGAATCATTGGACCAATCATATTGAGGTACATATGCACCTCATTCATTAACATATTCAAGATGAATTTCTTAGTTTGGAGTACATTTTGACTCAACATTTAGGTTGTAATCATCTTCACGAAACCTTTTGCATCACCTCATTTCTTTGAGATGTGTGTCATGCTTGAGGTTTCAAAAATTGTGCTTGGGGGTGTGTATGAGGACATATTCCATATTCATTTCATATATACATATTGGACATGAGTATCTTATCAAACCTAATTGTCAGGGCTCATACTATGCATATGCCACTATTTATTTTTTGGCTTTTGTTAGCCCCTAGCTTTATTTTAGGGGGTGTTAGAGTATGTATTTCATTCATTTCTCACATTTTATAGTATATTAGATAGATATTTCATCTTTTAGTGAGTTTTTAATATTTGATTATTTACCCCATATTGGTCAATTAGGCTAGTTCAATGTTTTGCCTTGTCTATTTATGCAATAGATTTCCTTTGTACTACCAAAACATATTTAAGAATAACACTTGCATTGCTTTATTTTGTAATCAATTATCTGAAGCTTCATGTGTGATTTTATCAGATTTGTCAATTATAAATATTATATTATAATGCTTTCTAACCATTCCTAACAATAAGGAGAAAACATCAAAATAAGGCAATTAGGGTTAAAAACCTAAAATTATCAAGAAACCCTAGCCATGGCTAAAACAAGGCTTAAGGCCATTAGGGGAGTCAAGTGGTATACATAACTTGATATAGACCTCATAAATCATGAATAAAGCCTAGATAAGGTGTTTATAAGTTAAAATAAATATTTGGAACATTTTTGGCTCAAACTTTCATCTCAAATGCATACATACATGCCTGTAAGCTCAAGAAGGTAAATTTTCTCAAGTGAGAAGTTGGATGAGCAGGTGCATGGGTCAGAATGACCTTAAGGGATGTTGTTAAATTTTTTTACTTCAAATTCATGGAATTTTTTATTCCATTAAGGTTCTCATCTCTATGAATAATCATTAAGAATGTAGAGACCTCAAAATTTCATTTATTTCCCTTAAGGAGCTCAATGACTGCAAACATGCTTTTGGTGACTCCAATACACTTAAATTGCCTTGATAACTCTTCAAGAACATACTAAAACCTCATCGGAATATGTTGGACCAAGTATATTGTCACGTGTGGAGGAGAAGTATAGGAAAATGGCTTAGAAATTGCACTTTCAAGCCTTTCTATAGGTGTTAATTTACCTCCTCCTCCATAAATTATTTGGGTTTAGGTAACCCTATTTATATGGGAATAGAATAAATAATCCAACTCCCATAAATTTTTTTATAATAAATCAAAATTCATAGACCATGACCCAAAAATAAATGCAATGAGTCTCATTTTTTTTATTATAAATAAAATAAATCACATTTGACATTAGAAATTTTTATTTTTGATCAATAATTTGTTCTTTTATCCCTTTTTAGTTCCTAAATAATAGAGAGGACATGTTGAATCTCAAGTTGAGTTAGGTATTTTTAACCTATTGGAGAGGCCTCTCAATCTTGGGCAGAGGTCTAATGAACTTCCACAAGCCATTCTAGAGACTTTCAGGGTGTCAAGACATGTTTTCAAGCAAACAATGGGTCTAGATTAAAACTTTTCCTTGTTTCCAAGAAATATTGAGGTTGCAGACTTTCTTAAGGTCATAAATGGAAACAAGAAAGTCATGAAACCCTTATATACATATAAATGTCATCTCTAAAAGACTATGTATCTTATATATAATCCCATTCTAATGACTATAGGTAGCCTTGAGAGCCTATTAATAGGTAGTTTACTAGTCATGTTCTTGAGAACATTCAAGGAAGCATACAGGCCTATATAAACTTTCAAAACTTTATGCAAGTTGAAAATTCTCTTGAAAACTCCTAGAATACCTAAAATACATACAACCTTAGTGTTTAAATTATGGAACATGGACAAGATCCCAATATAGTTATCAATTCTATATGGAGTTTCTATAGCACAAATACTTACATCCCTCTCCAAACCTCTTATTATTAAGATATGAAGACTAATTTTAAGATGGTCTATAATAATGGACAAATATTACATGAAATCCTATGAGTAATCCATGAGATATATAGGTTTTTATGAAAATATTCAAGAAAAGACTAGACCTTGCATAAGTGATAGACTTGTCTTCATTTCCTTCCTTTGGATCAAACAAGATGAGACATGGAATTAAAGGTTCTAAGGATAAACATAATAGTATGAATAGGTTTATGCCTTAATTCTCATTCTCACAAAGATTAAAGGTGCATTTTAAGAGCCAAAAATTTTGTAAAAATATGCCAATGAGGTCAAGTAAGCCATGTGTCAAGCTAGCAACTAGTAACTCTTCGAAAAAGAAAGGGTAGTTTCAAGAGAGAAAGGATGAGTCATATGAGGTAAAGAGCCACTTATACACCACCTCTCATGATTCCATCATCAATATAAGCTAACACATTTTGATTATGAATGATGGGATAGTTTGTTCACCTTCATTTGGCATTGTAACTAGTTTCATGATAGATGACAACCATAATAGGCTTCCTACACATCAACCCTCTCTCTATTATCCATTATTCTATATATACTCATAAAAAGGACATTTTAAAGGATCATCCAAGTTAGTATGGTGAATAAATATTAAAATTTATACTTTTTAATGCTTTTGAAGTGAATGCAAACTTGTATTGCCTTTTTCAACTCACATTTAATGTTCTCATGTTGAATTGTTGATGAATATTAGTGTTGATGTTCAATCTCCTTGCATTTTTCCTCTTTAGTCTTCTCTCCTTGTGAGTAAGTTATCATATTTAAGGTCATATGGTATGTGTCAAGTGGTTATGAAAATGTTGAGTGCATAAAACCTTCATTAATGCCTCATTCTAGGCCTCTTGATTGTCCCTCTTAGTTGATGAATAAACTACAACATCCATATTAAAATACTTATGCTAGAAAGACTGTTTGAAGTTGTGTGATTAAATACAAATTTGTATTAAGTTTGTTATAAATTAATAGAAAAGAAGAGGATATATATAATTTGTTACATCACCCCTTTTTCATTTGATTTCATCTTTCTCTTTCCATTTTTCTTATAATTTAAATAGGTGTAGTGATAATATAGGTGTAACATCAAGGAATCTAGCCCTATTTCAAGGTTCTCTTTGGTCATAGTCCACTGATAGCCTTAAATATTTCACATTGTGTCAATTAATCGAGGATACCTAAAACACCTCCTCAAAGGATGAAACTCAAAGTGACAATAGTCACCAAGAATATGATCATGATTTTGTTTTTATGAATGCATCAAATGATACTGAGGTGTGGATTATAATGAAAGATAAACAAATGTCTATGATATTATCTTAGTTTCTTCAATATAATCTTAAGATCACTAAAGAACACTATAATTAGAGGGATAAATAGGCATAAAGAATATGGATTCATCAGTGGCCTCCATTACAACCACAAGATCCTAAGGGGAAAGTCTAACCTCCCTCTCCTATAAAACAAACAAATTTATAAGAGGGAGAGTTTATAAGCTAGAGGGATTCTAACCCTAAAACAAGGAAGGAAATTCTAAAAGTCCTCTCCCATCCTCATATACCCTCTACATCTCTAGTTAATATGACTAGTAGTTTGGGAATATCCACTATAGAGAATAAAACTACACCTCCTTCAAACTGATAAAAGAGCACATATTCTATGACACCCTTATAACCACTTACAATAGCCACCTAGGTTAGTCTCCCTAAGTGTCTACAAGTTTATTTTTATATATATTAAAGCTACTCATTCTTCTACTTAGGTGCCTTTGGTAAGACTAAATCCATCCCCTACCATCAGTGAGGAGGCATCTCCTCAAGAACTCTCTACCATGTCATTGCCTATTCCATTCACCCTTCATTCTACCATTGTTTTTCCACCAACCATTTCTTCAAAATCACATGAAATGATACTTTATACAACTATATCTCATTAAATAATTTCACCATCTCCATTTCCTTCTACTTTGATATGCCCTTAACCTATAGTGCATCTTGGGATATGTGTGGTCAACTTATGGCTTACACACCTTTGTATTATCTTGTTTCATTTCTGTATGTTATTAGTATGGTCAGCCTATGGAAAAACCTTCGATAAATAGAGTATATATATGAGGTATTGGTTAGTAATCTATCATCATATTTTTAATTCTATTTTTACTACATTATTATGGAGGTACCCCTCAAAGTGGCTTAATCATAGTATTCAAAATATTCTACTCTTTCACCAATTATTATGATAGATTTGTTTATTTTTCTCTTCATTATATGATATATAATTATAATGTTGTGAATCATATAAGTAATTTCATTAAAAGTTGTATTATAGTTTCAATTTGGATAAGTTTCTATGATGTATTTTTTTAGGACTAGCATCCTGAGCACTAGAAGGCCAAAAAACAAAAGTTGTGATCCAAGAGGGATTGAATTTTTTCATAACTACAGTCTAGATTTTTTTAATTTATGCAAATTATCAATCATTAGATTCATCTCTATGATATTATCACAACTTTATGTTCTATTTGTATACTTTTTGGGACAAAATGTTTCACCCTTATGTGCATTAGCAATCATTAGATTCAACTTGGTGAGGTGATTGTAATGGTATCATTTGTTGATATATTTTTTTAGGTCACGACCCTAATAGGATTTTTTGATACTATGGACTAACACTTATGCCCATAATAAAGGGAAATAAATTCCTAAAATCCCTCATAAAGATGAAATGGATTCAGAAAATTCTAATCTAAGTGTTCTAAAGATAGTTCTATAACTTATATTAGATTTTTAGGGCATGATGTAGAAAGATGATATTGATGTAGTTAATTGGGATCTCATAGGGTTGAGAGGGGAATTAAATAGATTATGGTATAAATTTAAATAAATCACTAGGTAATTTTCCAACTTTTCAACTCAATAATTTTAAAATAACCCTCCACCACTTTATTTTGATTCTTCTCTTCCAAACAATCACAACGCCAACCATGGTACGAAACCTTTATTGACAAAAGTGGATCTACGTAATGTTGGAATAAAAATGATTTATAGAGGGGTGAACCAATCTTAAAAAAACTTTATTATATTGTTACTTAATAATTCATTAACATTCATTTAATCATGTGGATCAAAAAATACATAAGTAATCAACTATGCAAGCATGAAACACAAGAACACAATATAACACAACATATGTGTGGGAAAACCTATAGGGGATGAAAATATACTAATATATACAAATTTAATATATTAATATAATACAAACATAAAATTTAGTGAAGATCTGACTTCAAATGGAGCACCAACCACAACTAGCTCAACACCAACTTAGTTAGGCTTTAACAAGCACCCACTTCAACAAACACACCAACCCCCTAGATGACTCAACACAAATTCAACCACATAAAACACTTTATCACATTTATAATATTTTTTTAGTCATAAAATAGATGATGATATCTTTCCTTAGCTCTTCATACACTTTTATCCCTCTCAAAGTTGATCTCTATCCTTCTTCGCTCAATTAATCCTTTTCTTGACTTAATTAGGTCATGTGACCTTGATCATCATATGCATAATCTATGTAAAATATTCATAAATGATCCTTTATTATATTATAATGGTCTATAATTCCTTATTTTCACCAATATTGTATCTTCTTTTTATCTTCTCTTGACTCACCAATAGAGCCTAAAATTATATAGTATTTATATAAGACTTTCTTCTTCATTTCCTTCTTGGTCGGCCAAAAACTTTTATCATCTTAGATCATCCATGTAATGTATCTTAATAAAAATCATGGACATGGATCAAACTTTATTTGAGTCCCTTTAGGTCTGACCTACTTAAATTAATCCTTCTCTCTTCTTTAGATCTCATGGAGACATAATCCCATTAGGCCTACTTACCATATGTTAACCTTCAATCTTATTGGAGCACATTAAAACACCTCATATGGAATGAGCACATAATATGTCACTAAAATATACCCATAATAATATTATTTAAGATTAATAACACTTTTTATCTTGAACCACTACTTGGAGAACACCATTAGTATTGTTCATATTAATCATGTGTATATTCAGAAAGTCTGTATTGAACAACTAAAGTAAAAGCATAGTTTTACCAAACACACACACACACACACACACACACACACACACACACACACACACACACACACACACACACACACACACACACACACACACACACACACACACACACACACATGACCTTAAGGTATCATCATACATTTTTTACTTCACAAATCTAGATAAAATTACTCAAACCTTTCATATATATCCTCTTATTCATCTATTCATAATTCTTCATTCTCATCATGCACATGCTCATGATATGAATATGCTTGTTATGACTAGGCTTCTCAAGAACCTTGTAATCACACATGATTACCTTGTATTGAACCTTAAAATCAACATCCAAATAATTATTAAGTCACCTTAAAATTATCTCTCAATAGAAAGACAACAGGTTGCCTTTAAATTCTCTCTTGTCACATGGCTTCCTTGTCACATACCACTTCATCATGCATCTTTACCAGATGTACTTTGACATCAATGACATAAATCTTAACCTTAACATTAATGACAACCCTTCTCAACATGAAATTTTTATGGTAATGATGCACTCACATGGATTACTCAAAATGAAAATTTATTTGATCTACATAATATTCCCTATTCATAAAATGTGGTCATGACCTCTTTGTATATGGAAGCTATTAATGTCAAAAGGGGGCTTACATAATTTTGATGGTAATGTTACACTCACATGGATTACTAAAATTTAAAATATACTTGATCTACACTAGACTCCCTATCAAAAAATGTGGTCATGGCATATTTTTATCTAGAACCTAAGTAGTTTATTTGGTATTGGTGTTTGTGTGCTCAAAAAAAAAAAGAGTCTCTTGGTTTACTGGTCTATATTTTATGAATAACTACAACTCCACTATCATAATAATGTCTCAAAAACTACTTTATCCAACTAGCCAATTTGTACCAAACTAAGATGGTAAAGGATTAAATCCATCAACTTCAAAGTATCTCCTTACATATTACAAAAATTAGTGAGGAAAATCTAACTGGCCAATTTTTGGGTGGCCTCAAAGATAACATCCAATTGGAGGTTTGCATGTTTCATATCAATAATGTATATTAATCCATACCAAGGGCACATATAGATGAGTAAAAAGAGTTGATCAAGTCAACCTTTCACTAATGTGCATGAATGCACCTTCCCAACACCATCATTTCCCCAACCTACTAAATTGACAACTTTGCAAGTTAAATAAAAGTGTGAAATTTTTTTGTGTTTTTGATGTGATGTTAAATGGAGAAAATGGCATCAATGTAATAAAAATAATTAATTTTACATTGAAGGTGACAATGAGGAGGAAGAATATGATGAGGATTTAGGGGTAGGTTTTGAAGAACATGAGGATGAATCTGAATATTCTCAACCTACTATTTCCTGTCATGCACTTTTAGGCATCAATACTCCTTAATTTATTAAAGTGGTGGGTTTCCTAAAGAAATAACAGGTGATTATGTTAATTGACTCTATGAGTATGCATTACTTCATCAACAGTAAGATGGCTACTTATTTTAACTATTTTAATTACCCAACTCTAGAATTTTAGGTCATGATTCTAGATAGTAGTACAACCAACTATTATATAAAATTCCTTAGCATTAATATTATTATGGGAGACTAATTTATAGATTCCTTTATGTTTTTTATTCAAGGAGATAAAATTATTTTGGGAGTGCAGTGACTCACCACTTTGGGCACTATTGAGATGAATTTCAAGGAGCTATTCATGAGATTCTATTCAGAAGGTAGGACATTTGACCTACATGGATTATGGGATAAATATACACAATTGGTTAGTTCCCATGAAATGATGAAGATTATCATAAAAGGTGAAAACATATTTATGGCATGCTTATTTTCCATAAAGGTTCAACTAGCCAAAGAGTTTACACATCTTGACTTATAAAGGGTGATGGATGACCATTTTATTATTTTTGGTGACATGCCAAAAGGACTTCCACCAAGTTATTAACATCATTATACCATCAGTCTCATTCCATAAATGACACCACCCAACATCAAACCCTATAGGTATCCTTATGCCCATATGAGTGAAATTGAAAATATGGCATAGGAAATGTTGGAGGCATGAATCATCTGACACAGTCAAAGTAAATATTCTTCCTTGAGGGTCATTATGTGGAATAAGGATGATAGTTGGAGGATGTGCCTTGACTATAGAGAACTCAATAAGTACACCATAAAAGATAAGTTTCCTATACCAATAATTGATGATTTTCTAGATGAAATGCATGGTGTGGTTTATTTTACCAAGTTAGACCTTCAATTTGGGTATCATCATATTCGCATATGTGATGAGGACATACCTAAAATATCTTTTAAAATTCATGAAGGCCATTATGAATTTATGGTCATGCTTTTTGGCGTAAAAAATCACTATCTACATTTTAGATTTTGATGAATACTATTTTTAGGCCATTTTTTATAAATTTTGTGTTAATTTTTTTTGATGATATCCTCATCTAAAACAAAAAATGGAAAGACCATCTGATGCATGTAAAATAGGTACCTTAAATTTTTGAATAACATTAGATTCATGATAAACCTTTCAAATATGATTTTTGTTTCCAATAAGTGTATTTGGGTCATTTTGTTTTTCTTGAAGGAGTGAAAGTTGATCCTTAAAAAATATAAGCAATGATGGAGTGCTAGGTTCCCAACACCCTCAAGAACCTTTGAGGATTTTTTGGGATAATTGGTTACTATCATAGGTTTGTCAAAAATTATGGTAGAATTATATCCAAACTCACCTATTTATTGAATAAGTACTTATTTTAGTGGATAAATTCATCTACCAAAGTATTTGAATATTCCAAAATGGCTATGTGCATAACTCCAATTTTTTCTACTCTTGATTTTTCCAAAACTTTTGTTCTAGAATGTGATGCATCAGGATATGGAATAAAGGTTGTACTCATGTAAGAAGGTAGACCATTGGCATTTTAAAGTATCCAACTAAAGGGAAAAAATAGGGTCAAACTAATCTACAAGAAAGATATCATGGTTTTTTTGCATTGAATGAAATAATGGATACCTTATCTGATGAGTTGTCATTTTCAAGTAAAGACTGTTTGTGATAGCCTCAAATATTTTTTGGAGCAAAAATTGTCATTTGAATAAAAAACAAATGGGTGAATAAAATTATAATATATCATTTTGAAATAGTGTATAAGAAAGGAAAAGAGAATGTTGTGGTAAATTCTCTCTCCCAACAGGATGAATCAGTTTAGGCATTATTATGAACCATGGCACCAAGGATTTGATTCAAAATATCCCATATGGTTCTGAAGAATCTAAAAAATTTACATGAAAGGGTAACACATCATGGTATAAATCTATATTATACCTATATAAACATTTCTCCTCAAACATAAAATTATTTAGGAACTTCATGCATTTCCACTTAAAGGTCACCTAAATTTTTTGAAATCATATCATATAATCAAGTAGGATTTATTTTGGATAGGAATCAAAGGGGATGTCCAAAAATATGTGAATGAATGCATGGTATGTTGACAAAAAAAATTGAAACCACTAATAACTTAGGGTGTTTTGCTCCTGTTCAGTTGCTGGTTGTTGTGACTGGTTCTTATTTTTGGTCCTGGTTTTTGGTTCTTGGGCTAAAAGTTTATTTGAGGTTCTAGGTCCTTGTTAAACTTGGGTGCTTTTATTGGACTATGTTTGTGGTTTCAGGTCCCTGTAAAACTAGATTTTGATGCTACTCTTTAGTAGGTTTCAGGACTGCTTTTCCTAGTGGTTGTTAATGCTTTATCTTTTTTGATTTTGTTAAAGGGTTTCGGGGTCCCTTCAAAACTTGCTTTTACCATAATCTAAAACTATGGTCTTTTAAAACCTTTATGCATCCCTAGCTATCATTGGGTGGAGGTTTCCATGGATTGCACTACAGGGTTACCACAATTTGAGCATAAATTTTTTATCATGGTAGTATGGATTGAATCACCAAGGATGCTCATTTTTTTTCTTATCATCACCATTTTTTTCTATTATAATATATTTTGTTTTCTCAATATAGTTTATAAATTTAATGTTACTTTAAAGATCATTCTAAGTGACTGAGATCCTATATTTACTAGTAATTTTTGGATTGAATTATTTTCATGTTTGGGAACCTAGTTGTCTCATAGATAATCCTATCATCTTTAATAAAATGGATAGATAAATTTAGTCAACAAATGCATAAAAGGTTATCTTTTTTATGTTTTTTATGATAAATAAAACAAATGGCTTCATTGCCTACCACTTGTTAAATGGTCATATAACACTTGTTTTCAAACTTATTCCAAGATGTCTCCCTTTGTAACATCATTTTTATAGTGGATAATAAGGTTTAATATATTGAGTAACACATTCACCATCAACAGTACATGTTAGTCAGTTTATGAGAGAATTTAGCAATAACACAAAATAGAATGAAGAAACAAGTACATCAACACCGCAGTGAGTGGCATATTGACATAGTTGATTGGGTCTTTGTGAGTTTACATCCATATAAACATATGTGCTTTAATTAATAGAAAAATTATAAAAATCTATCACCTAAGTATAATGGCCCTTATCAAATCTTGTAAAAAATTTCTAGTGTGGCTTACAAGTTGTAATTACCTCCATCCACTCACATGCATCTAGTATTCCATCTATCATTTTTGAAGAATATAATTAAATAGATTTTAAACTAAGGATAAGTTACTTGAATTAGATTAATAAGGGTAATTAATTCTAGAGCCTAAAGAGATCTTCCACATGTTCACTAAGCAACTACTGACTAGATCCATTAAAGAGTATTTGATCAAATGGAAGAATCTGCATTCTAAAGATGCAAAATGAGAGGATGAAGTATTATTATAATAACATATTGATTTGATTCAACATCAAGGATAAAATTATTTTTAAGGGGAGGGGAATGATATTCCCTTAACCTATAGTGCATCTAGGGATATGTGTGTCTGAATTATGGCTTACACACCTTCATATTATCTTGTTGCATTTCTCTATGTTCTTAGTATGGTTGGTCTATCCAATAACTCTAATAAGTAGAGTATATATAGGTTTAGACATTAATTTTATTTATGCTACCTAATAAGTGTATTTATATGTTATAATCACCTTTGATTGTTATCCACCACCCTTATTTACATTTACTCACTATAATTACTTTTTTAATTAGCATCTACCCCCTTTCCAACCTTCCAAATCTATAAAAATCTATTTAAAATTCATGATGTATAATTTATCCCTCCATCCTAATAGATTACCCTTGATGATAACCCCATTAAAAAACTTAAATAACCTTCTCCTCAAATTATGTTGTAGTTAAAACCACTTTACAATATGTTTTGACAATAAAAGATATAATCGTTAATGATCCCCCATGATCATTATTGATTATATTCGATCAAACATGATTAATTATACATGGAATCAACTCAACCAAATGATCTTAAAACTTAGTCAAAAGCTTGACATAATGCTCATGAGATGAATGATGCTCAGAAGACCTTATGCCATAGCAATTAGGCTATCTTATTTATCTATATTAGATATTTTAATCTTTGGTATTGCTCTATATAAGTTAGAATATACCAATATTCCATAGAAACATCCAAAAGCATTTCAATATTAGTATTTTACTTCATTTTTAGAATAATTTCATCATCTATTTTATTCTATATATTGGTATCGTTAAGTTACTCCTTAGGCTACCTCTATTATCCTTGAATTCATTTTCATAAATCATAATCCAACAACTTAGGCATTTCAAAAAATTTACCATAATCAATGTTGATGTAGACACCGAAATCGTGTCGACTCCCCTGGTCACTCCCCATCTTATTCTTCTTCGCCTATTTAACCCTTGACGATCACTTGTTCTACCAACCTTGACCCTGGCAACATGTAAAAATGAGCAGAGAACTAAAAGCTAGACTCTATCCTCATTGTGCATCTGCCGACGACGGTCTTTACCCGGCCGATGTCGCCGACGTCGGTCACTTATCGGCCGACGTCGACAATCCTGCCGACGTTGGTCACCATCCCGTTATCCATTATCCGTTACCATTCGGTTCCCGATTGGTTTCCCGAAACGGTTATCGAACCGTCTCTCGAAACCATCCCCGGGCCTTCATCTCCCCTCCTCGATCAGTCAATTAGACTCCCATTTTCTGACATCTACAGGCTCTCCAGCGTTCGAACTCCAGCATCCATCAACTCCAGCGTTCGTTCTTCCGGCACTGCACAGGCAACTTCGACTATGGCTTTCATCACGGCTTCTGACAGGTAAGTGTTTTCTGTGTTTATTTTCATTTTTTTTCTTTCTGATCATTTATTCCCTATTTCTGCCATCCTGAAGCTTCAAACTCCCAAACTCGACCAAAAACCCCGTCCCGACTCTGTCTAAAATCTTGTCCCGACCCTGTCAAGACCTTCTGCAACTTTCCCAGACCTCTGTTCAGAACCTGCCCCTACCGACGCCGGTCACTACCCCGACCGACGACGGCACCTTAACCGACGTCGGCACCTTCCTTGACCGACGCCGGCACCACAGAGACCGACACCGGTGACTGTGCAGAACAGTGCTGCTTATCAGGTACGCACTTTTATTTTTTGTCATTTATTTCTGTCATTTCATCTTTTATTATCTACTTTCGTCCAACATTACGCTTTTTATTAGTGGGTTGATATCCTTTTAGGGAGTCTTCGTACTTCTGGGATCGGGCGTTCGCCTGACAACCCACCACATCTTTGACTAACATCTTTTCGTGTTTTAGTCTCTTTTTCGCAGGTGTCATTCCTCCACAGCCAAAGAGGAGAATCTTCCAATGTCTGATTTTGGTGCGCTCAACTTTATCAGGTACTTCTAGCCTTAACCTTTTATTTCAGTTTCTTATTTCTTCTTTGAATGTAGAAAGCAATTTTGCATAGAAACATTCTGGCACGCCCAGTGGGACCCTAGGTCCTCCTTGGGTTCTTTCTTTCTTTCGTTCATTTAGGCGCATTAGGTTTCTTCCTTTTCGCCTCCTTTCGTCTCTTCTTAAACGACATCATAAGCAGAACTAAAACGAACATTTCTTTCTTGCACTTTTAGACTAGCTAAACTCATATTCTTCAACTCTTTCTCCATTCGTCTTCATACGAACAAACATTTCAACTTGGACATTAAAACACTTTGCATTCATTTCTGTTTGCCTGCATCTTTTAGACCACACATAGTAATCAAACCGCATATTGAATTAATCTAGATCACTTCATGTTACACGACCAAACCACCTACACAAAACAAACATTTTAACTTACCTGAGACGAGGCCCGACTGGGATTTCATCCCCCAACGGATACCTTACCCGTCCTGGTGACCCTACTTGGATTTCATCACCAAGGGGGAAGCCCACTCCGTTCTCTGGCAGAGTATAATCTCTAGGCGAGGTATATCTTGGCTAAGCGAAACCAGCTAACCACTGGAATCGTGAAGTGAGGGGAGCTTGCTCCTTAGCACCAAGCCACGTACCAGACCCTAACACAGACTTCTTGAGCACCATAACAAAACCCGAAACCATCCATAGACTTCTTCTAGGACCTGACTCACAAAGCCAACCTCCCCAAACACACATTCTAAGGCATAAGCCACTATAATCCTAAAAATTTTACTTCTAGAGTTTTAGGATCTGCTTGTGTCTTCATCTTTTTAGTTCTTATCTGCTTGTTTGAGCGTGTAAGGACGTTCTCTCTTGCCTTTTATGGTTTTGACACACAGTCAAACCAAGGCCCTTTTTGACCACTCTAGCCGTCAACTACTTTCGTCTACCTCATCTCTAACCCGTCCTATCATGGAGTTCCACTCGGAGACTGAAAGAACTCCTACAGGACCGACCCTGACCCTGACTCAACTTCCCATCATCCCTGAAGGGGACCAGGATTTCAAAAAATTCTTGGACCTCAATACCACAGCCCTCCATAACTATCTCACGAGAAATCCAACGCGAAACCTTTCGGGTGACATGGCGACGACATCGACACCATTCGCCACCCAACCTTTTTTGACTCAGCCTTTCGCCCCAACCGTTAACTCAACCATGGCCAATACGAAAAGTTTGGCCTCTTCGTCTATTTTTAAACCGATCTCCATCGGGGTTTTGTTACCCCCTCAATCATCTACAAATCAACCAAGTTCTACATCGTATCAGAACTTGATTGCCTCGACCCCTTACACTCTTGCACCCACAAATGTAGGAGTGCCAACCTATCCCTCTACCAGTTCCGCTATTCAACCACCTTTGGCGTTGCCCAGTCAACTCATACCTTCGACCTTCATGACACAACCACCCTTAACCTCTACTTCTGCCCCTGCGACTAGTCATCCGTACGTTGCACCCTTACTGGTACAACCGACTACGTCGTATACCTCCTCTAGCCTCTTTCAAGCGCCTTACAACCTTGGGGCGCTCTGTCCACCAATCCGTCAACAGACGTCATCAAGATGCTGATGGATAAAATGTCCAGTCTCGAAGCTTCTATCTCCAGTTCAAATAATATCTCTTCATATGACCAGATTTATAACGAGCCCATTCATCCTTCTGTCCCTATTCGACCATACCCCAACCATTGGGAGCTTCCTAAATTTACTCGCTTTCAGAGTAAGGAAGACCCACAACAACATCTACGAGCATTCAGACATGCCTGCTACCTTATTGCCCATGACGATGCGTTACTTTTACGCACGTTTCCTATGTCTCTTTCTGGCCCTGCCCTTGACTGGTATAGCTCCCTTGCCAGACATTCTATCTTTTCCTTCATTCAACTCGCTCAATTATTCGTTGACCATTTCTCAATCAATATCACTAAATAAGTCTCGATCACAGACCTTTACTCCATTAGGCAATTTGACGATGAATCAGTAGTTGATTTTGTCGCCCGTTGGAGAGACTTGATCAACCAGCTCTCTTTCTCCTTGCCTCAACCTGAGCTCATTGCGCTCTTTTCCCGAGCATGTGTCAGTCACATCTCATCCACCTTGCGGGTTCAAACATTCCACACTTTCGACGAGGCCTTCACCATGGCCCGAAAGCTTGAACTCCGCGCTATTGAAGAAGATAAGATCAAATTGTGTAACACTAACACAAGAACCAATGACCATTCTTCTTCCAGACCTTCTTCTGCCCACTCTCAATCTAAGGAGTCGGCGAACACTGTCATCTCTAGACCATCATCTTCAACAATAACTAACCGACCAACATCTTCAACATTAGACTACATCAATAAACATTTTCAACGTCAATCCATACAGCGTCAATTCACTCCAATTGGAGAGTCATATGCCTCTATCTTGGATAAACTCGTCAAGCAGGGGGTCCTCAATCTCCCTTCAATCTAGCCACATCAATTCGACCCCTCAACACCTATCCCTGCATGGTACAGGGAGAATCACTTTTGTAACTATCACCGTGTCAAAGGCCATGATACGGATCACTGTCAAACTTTTAAAAACCTCATCCATGACATGCTCGACAAGGGCGATCTTATCTTGGATAACCCAAATGCACCGCCCAACCAAAACCTTGACATCTTCAAACAACCTTTTCCTAATCACCCGCCTACTCAAGACAACATCCAAACCATGATCAATGACCCTCAAGACCATATACACACCGTCAACACTATTTTACCTCTTGTCCCTGACCAACCTTCTTCACAGGATGAAGAACCCTCTTCTCCTATTAGTCCTCCATCTATTTCTCCTATATTGGAGGATGCCTTGATCACACCTACACCATTAGCCCTACCTTCATCCAAAGACCTTACCTCTCCTACTCCTCAAGCACAAGCAAAAGGCATGATCATCCCTACCATCTGCCCACTTGAGGAGCCACCCTCTCCTATTTCTTCTCCGCCAAGAGAAGACCCTATCTCTTCACCCATTTCGATTGAGGAAGACCCAGTCACGGTTTCCTCTTGCCCTTTGCCTGAGATTGTTACATCTCACTCACCTCCGTCCACATCTAAACCCAAACTCGTATCTAACCTCGCCTCGCACAATAGTGGCCCTCGACCCAAACTAACCAAGACCATTAGACCACATCGGAGGACTCCTCCCCCACCTTTGTCATTACCTTCAATCTTAGGCCCACATCCATCCACTTTAATTGGAGTGCTTCCTACTCCCATCCTTCACAGAGGCACGTCGCCTCCATTACTCTATCAACCTGTTAAACATATATCTTCTCTAAATCATCGACCAACGTCTCTTACACCTCTTAAACCAACGTCATCAACCCTCACTGCAATAAAATATCCAGACCCGTTAGCAGGATCTTATACCTTGTTGTTACGGCACTTGTTGCAGTCATCTCGCCTCAACCTTCCGCCTCTCAAACCATATCATTCTCTCGGACCTAAACCACCTTGGTTCGATGACACTCGTATTTGTGCGTATCATCGCACACCTGGACACGACACGGAGCATTATTGTGCCCTCAAGGTCGCCATTCGCCAATGTCTGGGGAATGACACCTCTCTTCTTGACCACGTTATCAAGCCTTCAACATCGCCCCTCTCATCAACTCTCAGATCAAGACCCTCTTGGTTCGACAACTCTAAATACTGTCACTATCATCATACTCCGGGACATGACACTGAGTGTTGTTGTGCTCTTAAAGCTGTCATTCGTCACCAACGGAGAAAGGATTCCCTTCTCATCAAGGATCCTGTAGACCTTCCCTCCCATAAATCATCAACACTAACTCATACCTCTCCAATCTCATCACCTAAATCGGGATCTCCACGCCAAGTTCTAGTTCCTTTATCACCTTTAACCCCCTTATTCGACATCAACACAGTCCATCTAACCACTAAACCTCAACCTACCTTAACCAATCCATCAAACATTCTCCCTAGCCACTGGGGGAATTCAACCTTCATCCAAACTTCGACCAATTTTTCAACACAGTCTCGACCACATATCAATCACTCTTTCAACTTAGCCTCAACCAGACTAGCAACCAAACATTTAACCCGACCTCAACCAAACATTCGACCCAACCAATCAACCCTCGACCAACCATTGACCAACTATCAAATGACCAAATCTCAATCAAACATTGACCACTCTTTTTTTCCACACATTCAACCAGTCTCAATCAATCAACAACCATATCAGTCAACTTCACGTCCACTCATCAATCAACACGTGACCAATATGGAGCGAAGTAAACGAGGCAAGTTTGCTCCTAATTGGCTCGGACCTTTTATTATCACGCACAAGTATGGATCAGGGACTTATCGTCTGTCTTCTCTTGATGGACGCCCAGAACCTGAGCCTCTTAATGCGTTGCATCTGCGACCATTCTATTGCTAGTCGAGTACTCGTCCACTTGACACTTAACTTGAGCTCGTCCCTTGAGCGATCCCTGTCCTCTTAATCCTACCTCCTTTCAACCCTATTCCTCTTAACAATTCCTATAACCCTTTTATGCGGTATGGATGCTTTGTCCTCATAAAAGGGAGTCCTTGACCTTCTATAATCTTGACCATGACTCACATTTATGTCAAAACATATCCATGGTCACTATATCAATATCAAAATCAAACAAACAGACTGCTCCCTCGAAGGACAGCTGTACTATCATTGCTGTAATAAATAGACTGCTCCCTCGAAGGACAGCTATTCAAAAGCCCTTTTATTAAACAAAAATCTAGACCACTCCCTCGAAGGATGGCTATGACTAATCTGGCAATAAACAACACTATTTTAGAAGCTTCCCACATTGATCAACTTCACAACCTGACCACCAAACAAATGACATCTCCATGCAGGCTTCCCGCATTGATCAGTCTGCGCCTAAAAAAATAAAAAAATAAATAAATAAATAAAATTGAAAGAGTCATGGACTTGACTTATAGTTGTCTCAGGGTCTCCTATAAAAAGGGGCATCGTTATCTTTGCTCTTAAAACGGGTTACCCTTCTTCCTCCTCCTATCACCTGCTTGAGGGACTTCGAGCTCACTTTAATGTCTAAGTGATTCGATTACCGCTCTAACATATCCACGGTCAACGACGTCACGCATGAATGGGGCTCTTGGTTCTCATAACCCCTATCTATGCTATCTTTTTGGTCCTTGTCAATGAAAGAGCAATATGCTTTTCACTTCTTCTACACTTTGGTCACATTCACCTTCATCACTTGTCAATCGACTCAACTCAACTCTCTTTTCAAACCATCAACCTGACCTAGCCTATTCACCCTAGTTTCTATGGACACCAATACACATGGAAACTATCGACCCACCACAATTTATGTTCAGCATAAACCAATACTTGCTGAAGCATAAATAAACCTCAATTCATTTTTAGCATACATCCATCACGAATATGGAATATTGCTAGGGATGAAAAACCCCTCAACCAATGTTGCAAAATACACCATTTGGAAAAGGCTGCAACATCTTTTTTCCTCATCATTTCATCCAATCATCGACCAATCTATCAACCATTTTAACCACCTGTCTACCACTCGGACGCTTGGTCTGAACTACATTGGTCCGAGGCCCTATCACAGGGGCTATGTAGGCAGCACTCAAATGACACGACTATCTTCTAGGGTTAGCTTGACCATTCTCATTTGTTCATCTCTCTGATGGACAAACCTTCTTTCCTTCTTTTAACCATAATCTTGTCCTTGACCATGACCCATTTTATCCCTTTGACCCTCTCTCCCTTCTAGGGAGAACTACATTAGCCTAAGGCCCTATCACCAGGGCTATGTAGGCAGCACTCAGTTGACATGGGGTCTTCTGGGGTTAGCTCGGCCACATTCTTTCATCCATTCCTCCCCTCGACCATCAACCATTGGAGATCATGCCTATCTCCGCTGACCTCGACCACTTCCAAGACGTTGTTGCCTTGGTTGTTTTTGCATTTATGCTACCTCATGACTGGTTAGCAGAATTGTGCGCAGACCTTTTTTGGACCCTCACAAGTATAGGATCTCAAACCGGTTGATCCACACTACTTATGGCTTTTTCGTGTTTCTAGGAGCACTTCCTAAGCCTGGGATACCTAGAACACGACGACCCATTTGGAGCTTCAGCTTAGATTGAGTGACCCGATCAGTAGACGACTAAATGCTGGGGCCCGGTTACTTCAATTTTGGCACTCCTCGACCCTTGACCTGCGACACTTTTGACCTGACCATCTCGTGCAGTGGTATGCGCGCAATCACGACTTTTGCAATGTTCACCCTCACCCCCTTTTTCATCCACTCTTTGTCAAATCAGCACCCGATTCTCAGTTCCCTTCCCTTGACTCCTGCTTTGAGGGGGAATACCTTATCCTTAATCGGGGCAACCTATCTGTTTCCTATTTTTGTCTTGCAGTTCATTCGAACAACCAACAAGACGAAATCAACCTTATCCCTCACCTGGGGCACTCACTCCTATTTTTGTCTTGCAATTCGTCAGAACAACCAACAAGACAAAAAGGGGCAAATGTAGACACTGAAATCGTGTCGACTCCCCTGGTCACTCCCTGTCTTATTCTTCTTCGCCTATTTAACCCTTGACGATCACTTGTTCTACCAACCTTGACCATGGCAGCATGTAAAAATGAGCAGAGAACTAAAAACTAGACTCTATCCTCATTGTGCATCTACCGATGACGGTCTTTACCTGGTCGATGTCGCCGACGTCGATCACTTATCGGCCGACGTCGGCAATCCTGCCGACGTCGGTCACCATCCCATTATCCGTTATCCGTTACCATTCAGTTCCCGATCGGTTTCCCGAAATGGTTATCGAATCGTCTCTCGAAACCGTCCCCGGGCCTTCATCTCCCCTCCCCGATCAGTCAATCAGACTCCCATTTTCTAACATCTACAGGCTCTCCAGCGTTCGAACTCCAGCATCCATCAACTCCAGCGTTCGTTCTTCCGGCACTGCACAGGCAACTTCGACTATGGCTTTCATCACGGCTTCTAACAGGTAAGTGTTTTCTGTGTTTATTTTCTTTTTTTTTCTTTCTGATCATTTATTCCCTATTTCTGCCATCCTGAAGCTTCAAACTCCCAAACTCGACCAAAAACCCCATCCCGACTCTGTCTAAAATCTTGTCCCGACCCTGTCAAGACCTTTTGCAACTTTCCCAGACCTCTGTTCAGAACCTGCCCCTATCGACGACGGCACCTTAACCGACGTCGGCACCTTCCTTGACCGACGCTGGCACCACAGAGATCGACGCCAACGACTGTGCAGAATAGTGCTGCTTATCAAGTACGCACTTTTATTTTCTGTCATTTATTTCTGTCATTTCATCTTTTATTATCTACTTTCGTCCAACATTACGCTTTTTATTAGTGGGTTGATATCCTTTTAGGGAGTCTTCGTACTTCTGGGATCGGGCGTTCGCCTGACAACCCACCACATCTTTGACTAACATCTTTCCGTGTTTTAGTCTCTTTTTCGCAGGTGTCATTCCTCCATAGCCAAAGAGGAGAATCTTCCAATGTCTGATTTTGGTGCGCTCAACTTTATCAGGTACTTCTAGCCTTAACCTTTTATTTCAGTTTCTTATTTCTTCTTTGAATGTAGAAAGCAATTTTGCATAGAAACAGTTGATCATATCAATCATCATCAATATTGATAAAATTGGTACTAATTTTATGAATCGACATTTATCCCTATCAAAAATATTTAGTTGCATAACCTAGAACTATTTATGTGGATTTTTACCATAGTCCTAGTCTATTTTGATTGTTTGTTTTCCTGTAGACATGGACTCTATCCTTAGATGGCCATTCCTAGATCATCTCATAAAATACTCAAGATTTTCAATTTAAAAATTATATCCCAACCCTTTTTTACTGATCAAAGTGATATTGTGCATGATTTGAGTCTATTTACCATTGAATTCACTCCTAACATTGATGATATCTTAGCCCTTATTGAAATTATCTAGGAAGATACCAAAGCCACATAGAATTATTGGCTTGACTATTTTTACTATATTAATGCAATAGAAGAATATTAGACATTCTCATAATCATATGTAATCTAAATTATCAACAAGCACTTGTAATTTTTATTATCATTATTGTTAGCTTAATTGATATAACTGTCGGGTTGACATCCACAAGGGGAATATTATACCTTCCTAGAATTGGTATTTTACCAAGAAACCTAGATAACTACTTTATTAATATATTCTATCCAGTTTCTCACATGTGTGCAGGTATTCCTTCCTAGCTAAAAGGATCTCTCACAATTTCTTGATCAATGGTACACAACCTATCACATGGATATGCCTTATCTTAGTTTGAACCCTACTTTTCTTTGATTTATTGTTAGTTTATTTTATAAAATAATTTATCACAAAAACTACTTAAACATTATGGAATGCCCAGTGGGACCCTTTTGGGCCTCATAGTTATTAATTTTTCATTCTAAGTTCTTTTTATTTGCTTTGCATTTTTATCAATTATTCATTGTTATTTTCATAAAAAAGATAAAATACATTTTTTTTCATTTGGAATCTAAAAAGAAATGCATTCATCAGCTTGCCTACTTAGGTAATACATAACATAATTAATAGGATTAATTTATCATCATAGTCACATTTATCTTTCACACACAACCAAACCATGAAAATATCAAAAAATAAACAAAAACAATCATACTTAGGTGGACCTACTTGGATTTCATCACCAAGGGGAAAACTGACTTATTGTTCTGGTCGAGTATAAAGAATTGGTTGATGACATGTCAGCTATGTGACCAACACTCTTATCATTAAGGTACCTAAAGTGAGGGAATAGTTCCCAATATCAAGCCACATACTACCACCACCATATATCTAGGCCTCACAAACCTTCAAGTATATTGAGGATACCAATATTAAACAAATTTGATACCAGCCTTAACATGCCTTTTTCTAGGTTCTTTGTTAAGCCAAACACACCATATTATTATAAGGCATAATTTTTTTTGTTTGTGTGTGTGTGTGTGTGTGTGTGTGTGTGTGTGTGTGTGTGTGTGTGTGTGTGTGTGTGTGTGTGTGTGTGTGTATTAGGAAAATTTTATTAAATTGTGTGCTTTATCTTCACTAAAAAAAGAAAAAAAGAAAAAAAAATTGCTTACTTTACATTTGTCTTTGTTTCTTTAGCGCTACATGGTTTTAACTAGGTAGAAATCATATAAACAAAGAAATCCACATACATCATCCTCATCCATGGAACATAAACCAAGTCCTCCTAGATCTCTTAGATCTATCAGGGAGGGCATTCCTAAATTTTATCCATAGGAAGATCCCAACTTTACCATCATACTAGATAGTAATCTAATTGCCCTTAGTTATTACCTCAATTCATGAGATATATACATTCACATCTCTCCTAATGCCCAATCCTCTCAATTAATCTATTGTATGCCAATAGAAGGATTAAAATGACATTCAACATATATGGTTTCCTCTTTTTTTCATCAACTACCACCAATATCTCCCAATCCCAATATAGGTTTTATTCCAACCTCCACTACCAACATGTCACAACCTATAAGTAATCAACCACAACTAGAATTTATTAATCCCTCTATAATTATTATCTAAACTCAAAGTGTTACTATACCTCAACTAACATCCACTCAACCACCTTCTTCTTTTCTCCAAAATTTAGTGCTATCAATCCCTAACACTCTTTCACCTACTGAAATAAATGTGAACACAAACCCAACTCAACCACTACAACCCATACAATGAATTCCTTTATGTTAACCTCTTCAACAATTTTTTTCCACCATCAATCATTCAAAACCTCATTCCATCACAAACATTTATATCCACCTATATCAATCCATCTCAACAAAAAACCCTAACCCCTATATTCCTATAGTATGCAACTACTTCTCAATAAAAAATTATAACCTCAATTGGTAATCCTATTTCATGTCCATTTCCCATTTTGCTTAACCCTCACCAGCATTTATAGTAAAACACTTTAAAATGCATGCCTCAATATAATACCTAATCTAACTTTATGTACATTCTCATGGACATGATGGAAAACCTTGAAGCTTATACCTCTGAGTAGAGGAACATGCTGTCATATGAGCAAATTTGTAATGAACATATCAACCCAACTATTCCTATTAGACCTTATCCTCCACAATGAGAACTACCAAATTTCATAAAATATCAAAATAAGGAGCACCACCAAAAACATATCAGGGCCTTTATACATGCATTTTAAACTATATATGACAATGATGCTCTCCTGTTGAGAACATTCCCCATCTCACTAGCTAGACCAACTTTGGATTGGTATAGTTCCATTTTAAAACACTCTCTATTTTATTTTGGCTATCTAGCCTAAATCTTCCTCACGCATTTTTTAAACAATATCACAAGGAAGATAACTATCATTGATTTATACCCCATTAAATAATTTGAAGATGAATTAATTTCATATTTTGTTGTAAGATGGGGGGACTTTAAAGTAGTCATCATTTTCCTTCCCTCAAATGGATTTGATTAAAAAAAATTCCAATTCATTTGCAAAGCATATTTCATCCATGCTTCATGTCCAATCTTTCAAGACCTTTGATGAAGCCTTTACCATGGACCATAAGTTATAAATTTGAGTCTTAAAAGAAGGAAAGGTCAAAGTACAAAATAATTTTTTTAAATATGATCCTTCCAAGGGGTCCAACAACTCTAAACTAAAAGGCACAAGAAATGTTTTTTTCCCAAAAATCATCACCTCCATCAACAATAAACAACCATGTATTTTTACTTCCCAAAAAATACATGCCTTTGGGAGAATATTATGCTTCCATCCTAGACAAACTTTTGAAAGCATCAGTTATTGATCTCCCTCTAATTAAAGCTCATTGACAAGTCTCTTCCTAAACCAAAGTGGTATAAATAGAGTGACTTTTGTGCCTATAATAATGTACTTCATCATGAGATCAACAGATGTCAGTATTTCAATAGCTTGGCCTAGAAACTTATTGATTGGGGGAACTGTAATTAGATAATCCAAATGCTCCTCCCAAATAATCTCTCAATAAATTTAAACAACCATTCACAAATCATCCATATTCATCCAATTATATACAATAAAACATTAGAAACACCTAAGATCAAGAATCTCATGTAATAAACACCATTTATGATCAACTTCTACCTAAATAAGTTGGTAGCACAACTAAGTCATATGTCAAAGTAAAAAAAATTCTAGACCTCCTTACAAGAGATATCTTAGAATAATATAAGTTGGTTAAGCCTATTCCTATCATCCATTTAAATATTTGTGACCTCATTACATGGGATCTTCTAGATGAGGTGCCATCTAAACATGATCAATACCACCTATGAAAGATAAAAGGGCTACTCAAGCCACATGGGACAAATTCATTGGTGTGATAAAGGTTAAATCATTTTAACACCCACATATAATTCTTAAACTCCTTTAGATATCCAAAAATGAAGAACCTCATAAAGACATAATTGAAACCTCCAATGGTGCTTGAAAAGGGAACATGACTATGCCCTAGGTTCAAAATAAGACATCTATATTAGGGCCCCATCCTTCCTCTAAATAACTATCACAATTATATAACCACCTCTCAAAGGACCCAAGCTAGTTCAAAAGCTTCCTCCCATATTACCAACATCAACACCCCATATCAACCCCTCAAGTTCTTATTATCCCAAAATCTTATATAAGATGTTTATACCTCCCATTAGGACCACTTGTACAATTAATACAAAAAATGAAGGTTTAGAAGTAAGCATGGTTCAAAAGTTAACACCCTAAAAGATGATAAAATCCCACCAAGACCCATTATGAGGATCATATTATACCATCATTGATGAACTTCTAAAAACCTCCCTCATCACATTACCACCCACCAATATTGTCAATCCTCATATCCAAAAACTAGCATGGTACAAGGGAGATAAGATATGTGACTACCATAGGATATTAAGACATGATAATGAGAGCTACAATTCTCTCAAATTTTTAATCTAGAATCTCTTGGATGAAGATGACCTCTTAATTAAATAGCATTTCCCTAATCCTTTCCTAAACCAAAACACTAAATCCATAGCCATCATCGATACTAATGTGATATATGCCTTAAATCATTTACAAAAAAATCAAACAAAACATTAAAAAGCATGGTTAATGTACTTAACTCCATCCATGACATATTATTTTCTAACATCCCTTTGAGTCCTACAAACATGAGTGATTTTGGAACTTAGATAGACCATGCACTATTAAAAATTTGTACGATACATATAGCCACATGGTTTGAAGCATAAGGGTCCAATATCCATTATCTAAAAAAGTAAAAATTTCCATTTCAAAAGATCCTTCCAAATTATATAAATCCCCAAACCATCCACTCTAAAACAAAAATTCTCCATTTTGGGGACATCTTAAAATAATAATTCCTTGAAATTGATACAAATATCAATTATGAAACATCTTTACCAACTACCCATGAAGATGTTTTTATATGAAATTGTCCAAAATTCCCCACAACACTACCAATCTATGATAGAGGCACTACAAACCATCTAGGTACATCCTTATGAACCCCAACTTCCATCAAATTTTATCATATCTTTACAAACATCCTCATCTATTACCTTTCATGATTCTAAAGTATTCTCACTATCACCTGGAGACCAGGACCAACCTCTATTCATTAATGACCAAATTGATCAAACAAAAATCAAAAGGGTCATTATTAAAAATATAGATATCATAAACATCATCTCATCACATGCCTTCAAATGACTCTTTTTACCAAAAACCATCATATTCCAATCCCCAATTGTCTTGTGAGAATTTAATGACATGGTAGCTCCTACATTAGGTATTGTCATCCTCCATATCCAAGTAGGTGTGTGTACCCTCACTAAGATATTTCATGTTGTATAAGGGGATCTCTAATATAAAATCTTACTAGGATGAACATTTACTCATGCTATGCATTACATCCCTTCCACCTTACATCGATGCCTCAAATATGAATACAAGGGAAAAATCCATACTATCATATCGAATCCTCATCCATTCAAAACATATTATTTAACCTATTGACCTAATGATGTCTTATTCCACATAAAAGAATTAACCCCATCATCATCAATCAAGGCATATTATAGTTCAATAATCCCCTAATCATGTATTCTTAATGATTCCCTCAAATCTATACATCAATATATCTCACTGAGGGAATATCAACTATTGATGCTTAACACCCTACCTACTTAGGAATATGAGCACCCAAATATACAACACCTTTATTATCTTACCCTTGGGGAGGTCACTCCCTTCGGTCCTCCTCACCTTTGTACCCATTTAATCTTTGGATGGATCGATCAATCCCATTTAAATCTTGAAAATCAACCTCATACAAAACCATTTTCCTCAAGTTTTTATTTCCTCTACAAGCCACACTTTACACAAACTTATTTGAATCAGTGAGCTTGGAATGGCTTTAGCATAGGACATTATGAGCAAGACCACATGAGGTCACACTGAGTAATCTTAGAAACCCACATGAAAAACATAGTATTAGTTTTATAAACCCCTTCAAACTTCTCATATTTCACATCTTCACACTGTCATCTTACCATCACTACCCAACACTTCTTTAGATATCAATGAAGATTGATCATCATCACCTAAATAACCTTTAGATATCGATGAAATCATATCCATTCTACCTAACTTTTTTTTTCAACAATTTCAACCTAAGACTACTCACATATCAAAATAATGAAAAAACTAGATCTATTCCCCTCACTTTCCCTAACATTATAGAGCAAGATTCTCCCTCAATTTTGATTCTTCAATGTCAATATGATGACTCTATCATAACATTTTTAGGGGTAGGAGATACATACCTATGAAACTCCCTTCCACCCAAAACTTCTAGTCTCTTAAACAAAGTCACCATAGATATTAATATAGGGACATGAGAAGCCCAAAAAAATATCAAAGTTAGTCAATCTTAGTATTCACAAGAACACCAAGATTTCACTACATTCATAGCTATCCATAGATAATATTTTTATTGTTTTTACAGTGATATGTCAGGTATTAACCCCACTATAGTTTTCCATAACATCATCAACATCCCTAAAACTAAACCAATAAAACAAAAAAAATTGAAAGATGCACCAGTGTGTGGTACTTCTAGTCAAAAAAGAAATGTAGAATCTTTTATTAGTTAATTTTATTCAACCTATTCACTACCCTCAATAGGTTTCCAATATTTTACATGTCACAAAACCTATCTAGGGATTATGCCTTTGTGCTAATTTTCATGACCTCAAGTTTACCTCTCCTAAAGATTATTTTTTGTACCTAATATCAATCAGCTTGTAGACCTCACAAATGACCATTAAATGTTATTTCTCATGGATGGGTTCTTTGGGTATAATCAAATACTTATGTCCTATGAAGACCAATAAAAGACCTCCTTTATTACCCTATGGGGAACTTTCTATTATAGGTTCATGCCTTTTGGTTTAAAAACATGGGAGAAACCTACTAATGTGTCATGGCCTACATATTTCATGACCTAATCCATAAAATCATTAAATATTATGTGGGTGATTTCATTGATAAAGCTAAGCCCTATAAGGACCATCTCTCTATTTTTTGATAATATTTGTTCATTTAATCAAATACTAGGTCTATCTCAATCCCCTCAAGTGTGTTTTTGGGTCTTGTTAAGCAAGTTCTTGGGTTTTATTATCTTCATATAGGGAATCAAAGTTGATCTAAATAAAATTAAGGACATTTTAAAAATGTCACCCCCATCTACTCTTAAGTAGCTTCATATTCTACAAGGTAAATTATAGTCTATTCAACACTTTATCTCATAGTTATCATATCAATGTCATCCATTCTATCACCTTTTTAAGAAAGATACCTGGTTCATATGGGATGCAAATTTTCAAGAAGCCTTTAACACTCTGAAGAATAATTTGCTTTCTCCCAGTATCCTTATTTCTCCTAATTAGGGATGACCATTTTACTTATGCATCTCAACTATAAATCATGCCCTAGGAACCATGCTTACCCATTGAGATTTACAACATAGAAAGAAAGTGGTTTATTACATAATTTTCACTCTCATTAAGTATGATATGAGTTAAACACATATGGAAAAAATATGTCTAACCTTGTTTTTAGTCACTTCTAAGCTCTATCATTATTTACTAACAACAAAACATATGTGATTACCAAGACCGGCCTTCTTAAGTACCTATATTCAAAGTAATACAAAAATCAAAGAATGGAAAGGTGGTTTATGCTCCTCACTAAATTTGATCTTGAGTTCCCCCACCAAAAATTAATTTATGGGACAACTAACTATAGATCAGTTAGCAGATGCACCTCTTTATAATAATCAACCTTATAACTATGAATTTCTCAATGAATATATAACCTCCTTATCTCATGTAGATATAAAATATCAAATGACTTTATTATTCATTGGATTTAATTATGAGCATGAAGGGGAGAACTTTAATTATTTTAATACCTCCATAAGGGCCCCCTATACTACTATATTTCAAACTTGTTTTGATTTTGGTAATAATATGGTAGAATATGAAGCCCTAATTATATGTCTTAAAACTACTTTATCCCTAAAAATTAAAACACTCAATATGTATGAGGATTCTCAGCTTGTTGTTAATCAAATAAATTGAATATACCAATGTAAAAATTATATTTTCTAGAAATACAAAATTTTGGTAAACATTTTATTGACATCATATGATCACTATACCATTCAAAACACTCCATGATCAACTAACAAGATTAAAAATACCAGGGCTTCTCTAACCTATTTCATTCCATCATCCTCTCATGAATCTAAACTTTTTATTCTTATTCATAAAATCAACCAACCTTATTATCCTAAATCTGACCTCCCCTCTCTCCACAATGTGGAATAAATCCAATCATAATCATGGTACATGTAAATACGTGATTATATTTCACTATGTCTAATCGCTCACAATCTTTCTAAAAATTGTAAATGCACCTTAAAACAATGTAATACTCATTATATCATACTAGGGGGCATTCTATATAAATGAGATTTTGGTGGCCTTCTCCTTCAATGCCTCTAGGGTCCAGAAGTAACCCTAGCAATCAAATAAACACATGATGGAATTTGTCGAGGGCATTTTAGTGGCCTAACCATCACTAAAATAATTCTATAATTAGGTTATTATTGTTTCACCTTAAATAAATATTGTTGTGAATACGTTAATAAATTCCATAAATATCAACAACACATGAACTTATCATGTCCCCAGTCATGTTTTACAAGTGGATAAAGACTTTTGGCCAATCTCTAAGTGGGGTTTGGATCTCATTGGTCAGATTAACCTTAAATACTCCCAATATGACAACTTTATCATTACCACTACAAAATAAATGGGTACAAGTTATCAACTAAGGAAGAAAAAATTGTTGATGTCATCCACCATCACATTATTTTTCATTTCAGCATTTCTCATAAGATCATCATAGACAATGGGAAATCCTTTAAGAATAGAAACTTCCAATAGCTTTGTGATTATATTGGTATCATTCTATGTTTTTCATCACCATATTATCTAAGAACCAATGGATAAGTTGATGTCTCTAAAAAAATTCTCAATATAATCTTAGCTAAAGTGATCAACGTGACTAGGAAAGACTGACATCTCCAAATCCCTTTTGTGGTATGGTATTATTGAACAAGTATTCAAACTCCTATAGGTTATACCCTATTTTCTTTAGTCCATGGTAGAAAGGTTGTTATTCCTTTAGAAAATTCAAATCCCTTCTCTTTGAATTTATCTTAAGGACATTAGCTTCGAAGAATACTACCATTAAAAATGACTATCCCAACTAGAACTATTAGATGAATGTCAAACAACAACACTTGACCACCTACACATTTATCAAGAAAGAATAAGACATGCATACAATCAACATTTAAGAGAATGAGAATTTAACATTGGTAATCTTATCCTTAAATAAAATCATGTCACAAATATGGAAAGGAGTAAACAAGGTAAATTTGCTCTAAATTAACTTAGACCATACATTATTACTCATAAATATGGATCAGGGACATATTGATTGGCTTCTCTTGAGGTTAAACCTGAAAAGGGTCTTCTTAATGTTTTGCATCTACATCCTTTCTATTATTAATAATATTTTAATAAACCTAACCAACATAGGTTTTCCCTTTATTCAAAATCCATATCCCATTATCCTAAAAGATACCCAATAATGATATAGAATCATGTGGTAATTTGTAAAAATACCTATCTCATCCTTGAATATGAACACCCTATCTCTATTCATGGCATATTCTAATTGGATAAGCTCTGAATATCCTTGGATGGAGCCCCAAATCATTATTTCCCCAATCTCTCATATTGGCCAGGTAAAGCTTATTTGGGATAAAAATACAACCTTGTGTGACAACCTTATCTTTTAATAAATAATAACTTGGGTCACCCTAAGCTAATCCATGATAAAAATTCAAGCTAGGATTAAAATAAAAAATTAATAAAATGGAAAAAACATAGACTAATTGTGTGTGTGTGTGTGTGTGTGTGTGTGTGTGTGTGTGTGTGTGTGTGTGTGTGTGTGTGTGTGTGTGTGTGTGTGTGTGTGTGTGTGTGTGTGTGTGTGTGTGTGTGTGTGTGTGTGTGTGTGTGTGTGTGTGTGTGTGAATTTTACTAGAAAAGCATGACCTTAAATATTTAAAGTCAAAATTAAAAAGTATCCCAGGAAAGCTTATCGCATTTCTCAATTTTCTCAAATTCATAGACTTTATAAATTGATTAGTCTACATAATGCATGGAATAAAACCCAAAAAGTGGTCCTAATATCATTAATACAAACATACTTAGCTCTCATATGCATGGTGGGACATCTATCCCTAAATTAGGCCTAACACTTGAATCATGTGAAAGTCATTTCATCTATATTTCCTACAAAACCTTGAACATAGTTGACTTAGGTTATTAAAACACTTATTAACACTAGATAAATAATGCATATGTAAATGCTATAAGATGCCTATTCCTACTTATGATCCAAGTTAAAATATCAGTTAATATTCTCTTTTATTTTATATCAACAATGATAATCACCCAAACATAATTATTATCCAACATTCAACAAATATAAAATGTTACATAATCCAAAAAACCATAAAAAGCATATTCATTTCCATAACATTATCCATAAAAATTAATGTAATATAGAATCATAATCATGATCTATACTCATCTCAAAATTAAATTATAACATATTAGATAATTTAATCAAATAAATTAACTTTATAACAAAGTATCCCATTCTCATAACAACCATCAATACTCATGTAATAATATATACATTTAAATAAAATGTGTACATCATTAAAGTATCATAAATACAAGGTCACACATATAATATAGTCATCTGATCATTGCAATAGTAAAACAAAACTAAGTGGTAATCTTAAGAAGGATCATAGTAATGTGCCCACCTTTTCCATCTCCTCCACCATCCCCTCCCCTATCCCCACACTACCTGCCCCATGCCACAATGTTCATACTAGATGAAACATTTAGTTTCTATCATGATGATCTACCCATATTGACAATATAGGTTGCATATTATGGGACCTAAATAAGGTGCTCTCTCACAATCAACTCATAATATCATAACTCTACCAACACATCTTGTATCTTTTTACACTCATTATCCCCAGCGATCACATCCCCATACCCTATGCTCCTCATCTACTTGATCATAATACTATCATACTGACATGTCCTCCTAATCCATATATTTTATCCCTCTAACCCTAGTACCTATCTTGATCCCATGTTGCTTGATCATAACTAGCCTAAAAATCATCATAACTTGCTTGTAAAGTATCATGGGTAGCTTGTAATTTATTTAGTTAGCCCTATAAAGTGGCACATTGTGCCCTTACTTCATCCCTCTCTATAGTGATCCCTTGTACATCCACCCCCTCTATATGATCCTCATCCCCTCCTCTCTCCTCTACATTTTCCATCTCCTCATCCTTCCCCTCTTACTATGGTTATGTTATCCTCCCTTATTTAACACATATCTAGTCTCCCTATCACAAAAATAATGTTGGTGTATACCTAACATCATCCACATCAATCTTGACCATCTTCTCCTCCACCAATAGATGGATACCCAAATAATGAACCTTTTTTTATCTCAACCTCAGAATCCTCATGCCTATATAACTATAGTTTATTAGGTATATCTTGTATCAAACCAAACCATCTCCTTACCCTCCCAAACTAAAATTATTATAAATTATATATTTGTCACCCCTACAACAACCTCTTCTATTATCATGTAATTGACTCTTATCACTCTCCTATCCATGAAGGAAATCTCACATACAACCTCAAAATCACATCTTCCTCTTGTAAATCAATTGTCACTCATCGATAGTAAGCCAAATCTCATACAATACCATTACCAAATGGTCTATCCAAATCATCCTTCTATTAAAATAATATTACATTATAAGTTATCTTATGCCATCTCATCCATGGAATCCAAGGTGGCTATACTACTTTGATATGCTCATTAGCCCAAGACTATAATACAAATGTGATATCTAACCTGAATCTTCATTGTGTCCTCGATCCCCATAACTCCCTATACACCTACATTAAGAGTGTGGGATCTCATGTAAGTATAGTACAATGTTATACCACTATCAAAGTCCAAGGAAATTTACCTCCTCAATAATCTAATAACATGTAATAGTAGATCGATGTAGACACCTAAAATTGGCCACCATGGCCTTTGACCAAACTTTAGATTGATTCCAACCAACCATTGTAAATTCAGACTAAAAATTACTAAACTTCCCAAATTTTCTTATGCATCATTTTTCAAATCTCAAAATCTTGCTGAGAAATCTTTAATTTGGGTAATCTATTGTATTCAATCATAACCTCTCATAGATTCATCCCTAATAATCCTAAGCCATCACAATAGTCAACTTAGACTATAGACCTATTAAATGGGGTACATAAACAAAAAATAAAATTTTGAAAGGGCTAATGGGATAATCATAATTAATTATTAAGATAAACTAAATTAAATTCCTAGTTGAATTACCTATGTGTAATTAATGAATTATGAAAAAAGGAAATTCAAAAATATAAAATATCCTAGCTTTACATGTTTACCTTTATAATTTGTTAATAATATTCAATGAGACCCATGCCTATTCATAAAAAAAAATTATTAATTGAAAATTATTAACTCTATTGGGGTTAGTCTTGACTCACCTAGGTTATCTTTGAACCCATTCCATGTTTAAACTATACCTTAACTCACCTTGGGTTTGGGTTAGTTCTTAAACCTATAACTACAACCCTTGCCTATTTAAAAAAAGAGCTTGGATGTTGTAGAGTTATAATTCAATATTTATTACATGATTCATATAAATAATGTTATAATGCTAAAATAATGAGCCAAGTAAGCATGAGCCACATCAAGCCAACAAAGGCCATAATGGTGCCAAGGAGAGAGGAGCCACATACTCCATTGTCAAAGATTCTTTGAGCACAAACTGAACAAGACATTCAATGAAGCATTTGGAAATTTCAACGAAGGTATGGGATCTTGTGTCTTTGCCATTTTGTTTATGTTTCCAATTGTATTTTATTCATTAATCTGACCCCTAAGATCTAGGTTTGTAAGTTTTAGCATTAGCATGTTTCTATTTATTTATTTATTACTTTTTCTAATACTCTACTAACCTCCCTTCTTGGATTCCTATGATCATAAATAGAATGCTAGATGGGGCATAAATTATCCCACATAATAAGGAGATCTAAGTGCAACTCTTAAATTTTCAAATTAATGCTTATCCATCTTAAAAATTTGAGTTTTAGCTTTGTTTTGGTTGTATTCTAATTTTTGGTCACACATAGTTTACACAATGATCGATATCAGTTTCCCCTAATTGACATCGGTCCTATCCTAATCAACATCGATCCTATCCTAACTGGTATCAATCAGTGTGTAGCATAGAACATGAAGTAAAACTTGGTTTTTGAGATTTATTGAAGTTCTTAATTATTTTTCTTGGTTTTATTGACTTGCATACTCTTTATCTAATCATCTTGTTTTAGGTTTTATGGAAATTTTATACTAACTTGGGGGCTAACAAGTGTTTTGTAAACCTTTTTTTTTTTGCCTTTAGGTTCATAGGTAACCAACATTGGTTATAGTCAACTAGTATCATTTTTTTTAATTAGCATTGTTCTCTATGAAACTGATTGGCATCGATTACCTTATAACTGGCATTGGTCACTAACCGATGTTAGTTTGCATGAAACAAAAATAGAGACAAATCTGAGAGCTAAATTTGACAAGTGTTTTTCTCATCTATAATCATGAATCAAAGTAAAATTAAACCCTCTTAAAATTATAGGACCAAAGTAGGGAAAGTACTTAAATTATCAATTTTTATGTCTTGAACATTTCATTTTAGTGCTTAAAAGGAACATAAGTGTTTTTGCTTATATTGTTTTGTGAAAGTTATTATAAGTTTACAACTTAAGACAAGGGGACAAAAAATTCATAAACACTTCATTTGGTGCATTAAATTAACACTCACTTAAATTTAAAATTCCTTGAAGTGTTTTATTTTATTTTATATCATTTATGTTTTTTTTGTTTTTCATAAAATGAAGAGTGCATGCATGCTCTCCCCTCATCCCCTTTAGAGAACTTAGGTGACCAAAAGCATTTCTTCCTTGAAATTTATGCCTTATCCAAGGTATGAAAAGAATGTTTTTAAGGCTCTCCCAAAAAATCATATGGTTTGGGTGATCTAAACACAACCTCTAAAGTCTTTTCACTTGGTCATTTATTTTATGCAATTTGGCTTATGAGCAAGATTTCATAGCCTCCTCATGAGTTCTTTAGGGATGCTTTGACCTAGAAATTCATCTCCCAAAATTGTACCAACCCCAATCCATGGAGGGGTATAAAAGCATTGCAAGTATAATATGATTATCATGGGGTTGAATGGTTAACCTCTCTAATCATAACAAACACCCAAGTCACATCTTTCTAACTAAGGGATTCTAATAAGAAGTAAATGGATGAAATTACTATGAAAAGGAATAGACCCTTGCATAGTAATTTAGTTGGTATGAACTCAATTGATGTCAGACATATCTATTTTTAACCATACTTTAGACCATCTAGATGATCAAAAATTTAAATTTTAGAATAACCCCACTTGTCATGGACATATTGTTGATGTAGGTCAAATAGCCTGAAGTTCCATATCACCATATAATCTCCTAGGAAAAGAGGGGGTGTAAAAACCCTAATACTTCATGCACTTTTATTTTTGGATTAACACTTAAAATAATCTAAATAACACATATATAGACTAAATTAAATGATTTAATATAACCTTGTCAGTTATAAGATCTAGGATATTATACTTAGATGTATTTTTTCATTATTCCTTAACTTGATTAGTTTTTGAGTCTATAATTGTTATTTTGTCTTCTAACATTAAAATGAGTTTTAGGTACACATAACTCTATTTTTTAAGGAGGCATTATTTCATCCATTTGACACTATACTTTCTCCTTAGTCTTGTTGATAAAATCTTTGTGTGTGTGTGTCACTTGATTGGAAAGGGTAATGTTACGCTATCCAATTCATTTCAAGATTTGTGCCTTGGTGTCTTGAAAAAAACCATCAATCATACATTTAGATAATGATAACACTGTTACACTACTCAAATCATTTCATAGACTTCATTTTTCTTGAGTCTAAGTTTAGAACCAATTCACAGGTGCCTTATGGGTCTTTATCTAGTGTCATTATGTCATTTAAATTTGTCTAGCTTGTTTGTTCAAAAAATTCTAGTTTTCCTAAGTTGAGTTTTTAATTAGCCTTAAAAAGTTTGAATCCAAACATTGATTGATTTATATTCATGCCTTATGTAATTTTGGATTAGACATCGATCTTCCTTTTTTGGGTCACGTAACTTAGATTAATTCTTTACCCCAAATTCAAAAACTATTAGTTTGTGCCTTTATTTGGGAGAAAATAGTCCAATTGTAAATGTCTTTTGTTTCATGACTAAAATTTAATGCCTAATGTATACCAATGTGTTTCAAATTTGTTAGATTAAATCATACCCCTTTATTTGAGCCTAGATTTTGATGTCGTGTTTGGCCAAAAGACCTAGCAACCATTATTTTCCTAGATTAAACCTATTTTGGAATATTTGAAAATAGAATTTGGCATTCTATTTTTAGTTCATCCACTTTAAATTTTTGTGTGAGACATTTAATTTTATACATTTGATGTTATATTATTTTTTAAAAAGTCTTCGCATAGACCTGTTTGGAGACATAGCTCCATCCTTTGACCAAGTTAGATTGAGTTCGAACCCTTTATCTTTTTAGATTTTTTTTTTAAAGTTTTTAGAAATCTAACCCTTTTGTCATGAAACATTCACCATTAATTTGAACATGTCTCATTATACTCATAGTGGTGTCATGTAGAATCCAGGGTATGGTAATGTGGTCACAAAAGAAGACTTTGTTCATGACCCTTATCGTGATGATTTCATTTGTGAGATATATCCTTATCCACCTTACAAAACTCAATCAAGGGAGAAAAACTAAGATCATTTATCCTGTTATTTGGTCAACATGCCTCCATACTTAGATCAAGACCAAGAACAAATAGCATAATACCTAGTTAGCATAACTTTAGTTGTAAAACAAGTCCAATATTAACCATACTATGTTACAATGCCATCGGCCTATGACCCTTTTTTATTTTATCATCACTTGATTGAAAATAATGATGAATTCTTAATTAGAGCCAAAAAAATTAGGTACTAACTTTCCAGTAGACTTTACCCACAAAAAGTTGCCAAGTTTAGAAACAGGGATTTACAACATGCCTTATAATAAAACTAATGAGCATGCCTCTTCTAGTAATCCTCAAGATATAACATCAATGTCATATCAGGACCTTCATATGTTTTTCATAATAAAATTACTTAAAGGAGGACCATTTTATATAGATCTAGATAGCATACCAAACCTATCTAAACTTAACACACAACTTCAATAATATGACCATGTCAAATGTTCCTCTTATTGAGATAGCTCCTTCAACAAGAGTCTTAATTGAATTGAAAAGATAATAAAATCATGGTATAGACCCATTCACATGAATAATTTTAGTTGGAGACATGTTTAATTCCCCTACCATTGAATAGGTGTCTTTTACTTCTACATAGAATAGTGAGCCAAACATAGTGGACAATGTGCGAGTGATGTCCAATCTAGACCAAAGTAGTGTGAACACATAAAAAAATAGTCCACAATTAAATGTGTGTTTAGTTACAACCAAGATTGATTCAAAAACATAGAGGTAAATATATTATACCTCCCAAAATTAATAAACAACTACCCCTAATCCTCAACCTGTTGCTTCTTCAAGTACCCAACTATAAAGATTAAGTAGTCAAGTAACAACTAGTGTTATGCCTCAACAAAATGTGATGAATGTGACTCTACCATAAGAGGTGATGACTAACATTCCATAATAATAGGCACCTTATAACATACCCATACAGTAGAGGAAAAACCTTCTTCCACCTCAACAAGGGGCAACTAATGTTCCACCTCATTAGGTAGTGATGAAAATACCTCTTCAAATGTAGAACAACATACCAATATAATCATAAATGATGTATAATAAATATATTATGAGTATTATAAAGTGAAAAAATGTCAAAATTTCAACATGCATCTACTTCCCAACAAGGACTCACGTAACCAATAGGTTATAATGTTCCGTAGGTATATATTAGGCAATACTTGCCTTTTGTTCCTAACATGCCATAAAATAAATGGCAGGGCCTTGGTTCACAAGTTCCCCTTAATGAATAAAGTTTGGCTAGTTGGTAAAAACTCCCTAATCAGCATCAATAGTTTAAATACATCACCCCCATCCATATCCTTCCATCTTAGCCATAATTTCCCCAGAACTAGACCTACATACCCAATCCTAACTAGAATATTAAACAACAATGAATGCAATTAAAATCATCAGATCCTAATCCTCATATTAATATTGATGTTCAATTCCCTAACTAAACCAACACTCCATAGTAAAATATGCTTCCATTATACCTTAGTCAAATTAACCCACTTTTGACCACCTAGCCTCCACCTCAAACCAATGTTTCCTCTTATTTCCTTACACAAGAACTACAATAAATGAAGGATGCAATTTCATTTATCCAAGTCATAAATCAAACCAATAATTTTAAGTTGGATTACATGTGTTATTATCCATTCAAAATGGAGTATTTGTAAATACAATTTCCTCCAAGGTATAAACCACTAAAATTTGACAAATAAAAGGGGAAAGGAGACCCCAAGGCCCACTTAAAGATATTATTTATTGCTTGTCAACCAGTGGCCTATAGCAACATATACCTTCTAATATTGTTTCCAATGAGTATACTAGGACAAGTGTTGGAGTGGTTTATGAAATTACCTGAGAAATTAGTATTTGGTTTTGATGATCTTTCAGATAAGTTTGTGCAACACTTCTCCTACAATCTCAAACATGAGATTTCAATGGTACATTTGAAACAAGCCAAACAAAAAGTTGGTGAAATATTTTCAATTTATTTAAAATGATGGAGAGAACTTTATGGTCAATTCACCCATATTCTACTAGATAAGTAATTAGCTTTTATTTTTATCGAGAACTTACATAGCGAGATATCTTACTATTTCGAATTATAGTGTGCACACTTTTAAGTAAATCATTGAAAAATATTTATTGATCAAAATAACCATTATTAAGAAAGGGACCATTAAGATAACCTTATCAATTCATAACCATAATCAAAACTAAAATAACGACCAAAATTAGAACCAAGTCCAAGCTTAAGCATCGCAATCAAGCTAGGCCATTAATTCTAACAAACCCAAATATTTTAGCTATAATAATAATGTTGTTGGTAATGGAGTAACCAAGTCATGACATGTCCAAATGGTGAAAATGTTGTCTTCTTAGCCTACACCACATATGAAAATTAGTCCTAATGAACAACCTCTCCATCAAATGTAACAAGCACAATATCCTATATTAGAGAAACAAATGAAAAAACCTTTGCCTTTGAAAACCCCTCTTCTAAGGAGAATTATACTTAATCATCATGTGATTAGTGACCTTGGATATCCCATTGAATCTATGTTTATAAGTTCGCTACCACTAATCTGATTAAATATTTTATTTTGAAGCCTTATCTTGAGGGCATTCCTTATCCCAATTGGTACTGATAAAATAAATTATGTGAGTATCATCAGGTTAATGAATATGAAATGTTGTGTAAATTAAACATTTGATTAAAATATGTTGTAAAATGGGAGATCACATTAGATAATGGAGCTTCCACATCCAATCAAAACTTTAGTATTTATCAAAACCCCTTTCCATAACATAATAATTAGCAATAGTAGTAAAAAAGGCCAAAACACTAACAAAAAATAAGCTAAGACAATAATAATAAAAATAAACAATAGAACCAACATCAAATGAATGGATGGAATAAAGCATAGAACAATTCCAACAACCAAACGACCTACCATGTAGTTTCACATGACTCAAACAAGGTTGTAAGCCATATTATAAGAGGTCACATTTACACCATCTCCATCAATCCAATATTAAGTACCAATCAAACAAGACCATTGTTAATCAATTCCAACCAACCAACCTATGTTAGTGATCCCTCCTTGACCTAGGACCATGTACAGGTGTATCAACAAGAAGGGATTACTAATTTTAGACCTCATACTAATAAATCATCATTGAACTATGACCATGCACAAGAGTACTATAAATTGAGACTTATCCTATCAGGTCCCCCACTACCATCATTTACTAGAAACAATAGTCCTATATCTAATCCTGATTTTGTAATTATAACTTGATAGTCAAAGATTACCATACAAGGCCCATATCCCTCTACCACTACACCCATCCATCCAACCATTATGGATAATAATAAGTCATTTACCATTGTGAAATAAAAAACATTCGATATTGTCAAAAAATTGTAGAAGATGCTCGCACAAATCTCTATTTTGGAATTGTTACATACATCCACCATCTATAAGAACATCTTAATATAGTTCCTTGTTTAATCCCAAGTTCCCAATGACATATCTACAACAATATTTCAAGCTTTAGTTGGACATCTAGCTTCAAGCCAATAATTAACCTTTAACTAATGTGATATGTCATACCTTAGCCATCTACATAACAATCCATTATACATCCAAGTTGTCATAATATGGCAAAAAGTGAAACATGCCCTCATAGATAATGAATCAGGTCTAAATATTATGTCTCTAAATATCATCAAGCTTCCTAGATACACAGAATCGAGCTCCAACCAAAAATGACCACAACCAAATCATATGACAATTAAGAATGATAATCATAAGGCATCATTAGCTTGTTAGTTATCATTGGTCCTTTGACCCATGATACACTATGCCATATGCCAGACCTTAATTTATCATATAATATGATTTTGGGTAGACATTAGATACAATAAATTCATGTAATCCCTTTAACATTACACTAGTGTAAGAAGTTCTCCCATTCATGTATGGAGGTCACCATTCACAGATATTTGTAGCCATACAAACATTGAAAGAATTTGGAGGCTGAGTATCAAAGCTATAACTACCATTTTGGCTTAAATCTAGTTCTTAAGAAGGATAAGGGAAAAGAAATACTTCTTGATTCACCATAGGCCAACTACATTGACCTTGATACCCTTAATTCACTTGCCCATATTCCACCTCCTAAAATGTCTAATCATTATACTATCTAGGCTAATAGCCTAGGAGAATATTTGACCCATGATATATTCCACATTACCAAGCTTCCACAAATCCCTAAATCTTATGGAAGACCTAAACCCAAAACAACTTTCATGGAATTGTAATGATATTTCAGAGGCAAACTACATAGTCCAACACCTATCATTTTCATATTGGCCACTGGTCAAGATTAGGACCCACTAATAAGGGATGAATCTTGCGTGTATAATGACAAATTGGTTGACTGCTACCTAAATTCCAATTATCCCATTTCAAAAACAAATCATGGAGAAGCATGCCTATGAAAAAGGATGCCTTAGTATAAACTAATAGGGTCCTCTTGAGTCAAGTATTACTACTCAATACAAAGGAACATATGGTCTTAGATTTAAATCACTTGGGGGTGACCCTATGTACCTTATTCACATTATAACACCAATGGCTAGTGACAATGATGTTGATAATGAAGTAGAGTTTGATCATATCCCTTTCAATAATCAAACCAATACCAATTTTTTTGATACCAATGCCATTTTTATCCTTCAATCAGTTATTCATCATAATTTACTTCTTTTATATTATCCTCAACTTATAGACTAAGACCAATAAGAATCAATAGTGTTAGTCAATGAGTTTTAGAATGATGAATTTTTATGTGATTTTCTCAACATAAGGGAAAATGTTTCATTAAGAGACCACAAATAAGGGTTCTAAATCAAGTTAGATCCTACAACCTATTTTGGAGAATGGGTGAACACCCTTAGCCATAAACAATTAAATAAAACATTGAGGAGACAAAGTGAAAAAATATTTGAGGCACTTTTGGACTAGGGAAATAGTAAAGAAAAAGGTTAGTCTAGTGATGAAAACCTATTTTAGGCACCATTAGAAGGGTGCATTCAACTTTCCCCAAGCATAGCTCAGGAGACCACCAATGATTCACTCACCTATGGTTTTGAATTTAGTTTTGAAGGACATCAAGATTTTGATTGAATCATCCAAGAGTTTTCAATAGTTTTTTGTCACATGGCCATCCCTACCCTCAGTGGATTCTGATTTATCATGCTTAGGATAAATTGAATAGCCAGTTCTAATAGATGACTCTATCATTTTAGGCCATTTTAAATCTTTGTCAACCTTTCTAGATTATGGTTCAACTTTTCTTGCAAAGGATACTATATAAGTTAACATCAAGACTCTAGATGACCTAAAATGGATCAAATTAGGCATTTATCTCATTGAGGAGGAATATGAAGTATTTAGTGCCTTGTTGCAAGAGTTTTTTGATATATTCTCGTGGGCCTACTCTAACATTCCTAGTTTAGACCTTGCCTTGGTTGAATATTACCTTATGGTATATTTTGATGCCAAATCTATAGAAAATAAATTACACAAGATGCATTCTCACATTGTTGTATTAGTGAATAAATAATCAAAAAACACCTTAAAACCAATATGTATTCGACCAATCAACTATTCAAATTAGATCCTAAATATTGTGCCCATCAGTAGGAATCCATAAAGAATCAAGATCTACACTAATTTTAGAGATATAAACAAGGCCTTCTCCAAGGATGACTTTCCTTTGTGAAAAATTGACGTGATTATCGACTCCACAATAATTTATAAAATTCTTTCACCGATGGATGGATTGTTATGATACAACTAGATCTGGTTGCATCAAAAGACCAACATAAAACAATTTTCACAACTCTATGGGGAACATTATATTATCAAGTTATTCTAGTTAGTCTTAAAAATGTTAGCTCCACCTACCAAAAGTCATGACCATCATATTTAATGATATGATGCATGACATTATTGAATACTACATTAATGACATAAGAAATAAATCAAAGACTAGGGTTAATCATCTAGCAACACTATGATAGATATTTGAGTGACTACATGAATACAAACTCAGGCTCAATCCTAAGAAGTGTGTTTTTGGAGTTACTTCAAGCAAATGGATTGGCTTCATTGTATCTTGTCAATACATTAAAGTTGATCTAGCCAAAGTAAAAGCAATAAATTAGATGCCACCACTAACCAATTTGAATTAGCTCCATAGTTTTCATGGCAAGATATAATCTATTAGATTCTTCATCTCTTAGTTGGCTAACAAGTACAATCTATTTATATATTTATTAAAGAAAGGGCTACAATTTCATTAGGATGAGGAATACTAGAAATATTTTCAACATTTAAAGGACTATATTGCTAATCTACCTATTTTGTTACCTCTTATGCTAGAAAAACCATTCCCACTATACTTATATACAACTGATAAAGCCTTAGGGGAAATTCTAGCTTAGCATAATGATAATAGAAAGGAGCATGCGATATATTATCTAAGTCATACACTAGTCACATATGAGCATAATTATACACCCATTGAAAAATCATATTTATCTATGGTTTTCACAACTCATAAATACTGGTATTACATGTTAAACAACAAGACCATGGTCATTTCAAAATTAGATCCACTCAAGTATCTAGTATCCAAAATAGATTTAGAAGGATGCATGACCAAATGGATCATGTTTTTGAGTAAATTTGAGATAGAATATGTCAACTAAAAAACCATAAAGGGATAGGTTCTTAGAGATCAGCTTGTTTAATCACCCCTCACAGATATAGAAATAATAACATTCTAATTCCCAGATGAATCCATTATGACCATCATTAAAACACTTCTTTAGGATTAATACTAGAAGCTATATTTTGATGGATCATGTACAACACATAGATCAGGGGTAAACCTTTTTCTCATTACACCATAAGGGGTTCTAATCCCTAAATCATTTTGGATCAAATTTCCTTATACCAACAACATGGCTAAATATGAAGCACTCATTGTAGGGATTCATCAGGTAGTATAATGGAACATACAAAATCTATTGGTTTATGGTGATTCTTAGTTAATTATCATCTAGGTTATAAACTACTTTTAGACCAAGGATAACAAGTTGGTACCATACAATGCCATGGTCAACATTTTTTAAATAATAGATTACTAGAGTATAGTTTGTGTATGCAATTGGAATTGCATGATTTACATGAATTAATCCTAGATCAAATAAGATAGAGCACACCTACACTTCTGATTGGGTATACATTTTTTAAGTGGGAGCATGACCAATATGGGGATCCACTAGACCCGGTTAGTGGATCACTTATATCACTTGTCACAACATATCTTACTAGGAAGGGTTCCAAAACCTACAATTTAACACAATTAGACAATAACCCTAAAATATTCCTTTGATTTGATATTTTACTTATGTTAATAAACAAGAGAGTAAACTATTATAATAATAAGAAAAGTAAACTAATCTAATGTGCACCAAATCTTGTGGCATAAAGTGGGGGTTAGAACCAAAAAAATAAACAATAACTAAACTAAACATACATATGGTACATATACTCACATCAGTGTATATATAATCCTAATAATTGTAAGAGAATAATACATACTACATTATCTATCTACTCTTACAAAGGAAAAATAAAGTTAGGAATACTTACCTTTGAAGATGAACCTATCGAGCCTCAATCTCTCCCTTGGCCAAGGTGATTCTCAAGAGATTATTGTGGCTTGGAAGGATAACCAAGATAAATAAGATCTAGGCTACACAACCTACATAAGCATCCAAAAGGATTATCTACAAGATAAGATCAGAGCTCCAAAGAAATTATTAAACCTTATAAATTTATTCTTCAAATAGAATGGTCAATAAGTAGATGTTCATTTGCACTTCTTCACTTATTTCAACTCTCTCTTATGAAATGGGGGTAAATGAACTTGTATAAATAGGTGGATCTTACCTAAAAAAAAATTGTCATGTCATCTATAATAGGTTGACTAGGTCAATGAAACACATTTTTTATCTAACTCACTAGGTTGAGTGGCAGGCTAACAAACCAAAAGAGCTAAAGAGTCCTCAAAGCACACTAGGTTGACCAAGTCGACCTAGTTTGTTGAATAATTAAAATGGGTATCAAGGGAATAAATAAAGGAATAAAACATGTCTATGACTGGAATGGATATGAAAGAGATAAATAAGCTTAGGGTTCAAGGTTTTAGGAGACAAGAGTGTAGATGACAAGTGGTAAAAGGAACAACAATCTTACGAAGCACTAATGGTCTGCCCAACCGTTTCCCGATGCACCCCTTAAGGCATCTACTAAGATATATTGAGACTTGATAGGTTCTTACAAGATACAAAGAGCGAGTAATTAATAAAAGTTTTAAAATATTATGTGTATACATATGCCCTAACTAAAGCTCATCACATGTCATTTAAGTGTAGCACAAGATGGTGCTTTAGAAATAGATCATGATAACACATAATGTTGATGCTAAGTAAAGTGAAGTAAGAATTAAATAAGATTAATTAAAGGAAAAAAAATTAAAACACATTTCTTTAATTTACCTTAATGCTATAGATAAAGAAGAAAACTACAAGAAAGTGAAGGCTTCCAATGAAAGCATAGTAGGCAAACCTGTAGAAGTTAGTGCAAAAAAATAGTCAAAATTCAAAAAAATTGGACTATATGAATATGGTAGTGGAAATCAATATCTACGTCACCATAAATCCAAATGCATTTTATGTTTTTCAAAATGGATGAGCAAAAACAAAGATATGATCAATACAAGGAATCTAAAGGAAAATAATTAAGAAATTTGAATTGCTAAAAAGTGGGTTTTTAAATAGGAAAAAAGAAGTCATTTTGTTATTTTGATTTGTGAAAGAGAGGAAAGAGAGCTCTGAGACCAAACAAGGCTAGGATGGTGAGAGGAAGACATGATAGATGAGGGGGACACCTAGAGGCAGTAGCAGGTGCACTTCAGGTATGCAAATAGGGATCTCAGACTAGTTTTTGAAATTTGTATTGAATTGAGTGATTTTTTAGGAATATTTGATTTTAATCATTTATATATGTCAAAAATGGAAAAAAATAAATTCTAAGTGTATAAAATATGAAGACTAGAAATGGATTTGAAGGGTTTAGGAAGAAAGTGAGTAAACTGCACATTTTAGGAAAAATGTACTAGGTCAACACATAAAATGTACTAGGTCAACCAGGTCAATCTAGTAGGTTGAAACATGGAATAATCCATATGGTTGACCTATTATGTCTATGCCATCATATTACACATTGTCTCGACCTAGTATGGTCGACCTAGTAGATTGATAGAACATACTAGCTATTATGCTAGAGGATGTCCATGTCATCTTTAGATTGTCTATAATAGGGACACCAGTGATTGTAGGGATACCAAACAACATAGAGGAGAGAATATCCTTATCCATGTGGGTTATAGGCTTATAGATTATATTTCTAGGGTGGAGAATGAGTATGGATGATGTGTATATAGCATAGATTTTGGATTTCCAGAAGGTGGTGATAGGCCTTATGACATAATGAGTGCTTTGTCACAAGTTAGATGGTAAGGTACCACTATAAATGGTAGCCTTGAGTAGGATGATGATAGAGGAGGGAGTATTATATGATCTAGGCTCTATCATTTGGGTGTATCTTATTCATGATCTTTTTTAGATAAAATTCAAAGGACATAAGTGTTGTCAACCTAGAGTTGCACCCTAAATTGAAGATGTGCATGAAATGGCCAATCCTCTATTTGATTGAAATAATAGGATCTTCTTACGAGGGTGGGTGCCTCAATGGTGAGAAGAACCTCTAGATAAGGTTGGTTTCTATAAGATGTGTTAATGAGAATCTCTACTCTATGTTATGGAGTACCATGGAAAAGGGATAAGGAAACTTCAAGGCAAAATTCTACCTAATAAAGGTGATACACCAAAAGATTGATCCACTCTACTTAGAACCCTGAACATTAAAAAAACAAGGGAAAAGGAAGACATTTGATTTAAATCAACCATTACGCATAAGTATTTCATGAGAAGGTTCGATCTAATGACAAAAACATGAGGGAAAATGATGGAGAGAGGTCTGATACAAGACACTTTACAGCCACCTAACATCCACTTACAACTTTAGCAAAAGACATAAAGAACACTTAACAAGACCTTCATAATATGATAAGCTAGCAATTAGGTATGACTCAAAATTTGAGAAGGGAGATAAATTTACAACATATGCAAATTAATGAATGAATATACACTATACCAATGCTTGAAATCTTAAAGTATAGTCCTTCTATTGATTGAAGAGGTTACACAACTCACCAATTGTAGAGTCTAGTCTTGCCAAGAGAGGGATAATTTTAATCAAGGTTAAAATCCAACTTATAGAAAATTACAAAAGCCAAAGATTGGTATTTAAAAAATAGAAGAGGAGGATCAACTTAGATTAACTCAAGCCTGACATTGCCTTTCAATAAAATATGTTTTCCCTTTATTATTGCATGAAGCTCCTTGCGTTAGAGGAAGTGGACTTCTCTTTCTTTATTGAAATACCCACCTCTATTTGCATGGAAATCCATGCCAATGTCAATTTTAGCTTCTTCATGAGCTGATATAATGTATGAAAGTATTAGAACATAATATCATGAATAAAATCTAATGCCAAAGTCAATCTTAGAATTATGACTTAATTCATTGGAAGCTGAGTTGGATGTTTGAAAGGCTAAGTTGGAACATTTGAATGGCTGAGTTAGATGAATAAAAATGCTAAGTTGGATGAAGAGATTATTCTCCTTTGAATTTAAAACTCCTAGTTGATGTGACATTTAAAAATTAGTTAATTCTAAATCTGAAATAGTTAACTCAATATCTGAATTTGGAACTCTGGTTGAGTTGTTGGAATGTTTTAGCTTGAGACAGATGAAAGTACTTTCATGGAAAACTCCTTGCTGAGTGAGAGATAAATTTAGGTTGAATTTATTTCCTAGCTATCTATTTTCTATTTTTGTTTATGTGCATGTGTTGCTTTTATATTTATTCCCATAGACTAATTTCCCTAAAGATATCTCCTTCTCACTTTTCCTATAGCTTTACTTCCCTATTTATTCTCTGAAGTATTCCTTTGGACAAAAATTTTGAAGTAATTCCTTCAGACTTTTTTCTAAAGGATATCTTCCTCCATAATTTCCTTTGCTTTATGCAATTTTTGACCTTATCCTTTTGATTATTTGGCTCCTCCTTGGTCCTTTATCCTTGTCTAATTTCCCATAGACTTTCCTTTTCTTTGGCATGTGTCTATGACTTCTCCCATAGATTTATTTCCCTTGCCTTTATCTATGCTTAGACCTTGCCTTTGGATTTACCCTCTGAAGGATTTTCTTCAGACAAATTATCTGCTTGAATTATCTTGACTGGCATTTGTCTTTTGAATTTTTGTGGGGTTTTTACTTTGTGAGATTTTCCCATTTGTTCCTTTTCCTGAATGAATCCTTCAGACAAAAATTCCAAAGGAATTCCTTTGAAATTTTGTCTGAAGATTATCCCTTTGGGTTTTTATCTTTGTGCCTTCAGACTTCTCTATCAGGTTTTTGCTTTGTATACTCTCTGAATTTCTTTAGAATTTTTGTCTGAAGGAATTCTTTCAAACAAAAGTCCAAGGTATTTTATTTGTCTTCTTTGTCCATCGGTAAAATGTCCTTTAAATAAATTGCAAAGGTGTTTCCACTGACCAAGTGCCCTTTACAAGGGCTTATGTCCTTCATCTGTGCCCTTTAATAAAAAATTGTAGGGTACCCAAGCTTTTTATAGGGAACCTGAGCTTTTGTAGGGTACCCAAGTTTTTGTAGGTGTCCTTATTCCTTTGACCATTTTGGATTTTTTGACTTCTCATCTCTCAGATTTCTTCAATCTTTTATTGGAAGGAATTCCTTCAAACAAAAATTTTGAAGGAATTACTCGACCATTTTTGTTTTTGGTGGACTTTTCTCTTTTGAATTCTCCAAAGTATTCTTTTAGACTTTTTTTTGAAGGATGTATTCCCTTTATTTGTAACTTTTTTTGTTGTAGGTGGCTCATTGGGTCAATGTAAATATGCATTTATGCTTGATTGAACTTTTCAAAAACCTTTTCCTTTTCATTATTTAGTACCCAAAATTGATTCACAAGACAAACTAACACATAAGACCATCTTCCAAATAGTAAGGTTGACAATTTTGCCATGTGGGGAAAAAATGTCAATAATTTTGGTGATTTTGTTGGGAAGCATGCCTGCTATGATAGAGAACTGAGACCATGTACATGTTATTCAAATTCCTAAATGGTGAACCTGATTTCTGACTAAAAATCTCCTCTTGACCATGGTTGAAGTAACAGTAACCTTCCTCCTTCAAAATAGTAAGGGAAACACATGGAAGTAAGACTAACTAAGAAGAAAATGTGTAAACAAGCACTTATTGGAACAAAACTAAAGCAAACTACTGTGCTTGAACAACACTTGGAGGAAAGAAAAAAAACTATGTACATAGAGTTTTATTCTTTAATAGCAATGTTTCAGATGTGTCCCATTGACTGGGATTGGAATCTCTTGGCAATCTATCTTAGAAAGTTGGAAGGCATTATGGGATTTGTAGCTAGAGATCATGTATGGGCCACTCCAAATGGTATCAAACTTTGTGTTCTTTCTTGGTTTGGCTCAATCTTGATCCCATTTGAGGACCAAATCTCCTTCATTGAAGCTTCATGAGGAAGCTCCTTTGTCAAATGTTCTTTTTACCTGTGCTTGATGACTTTCCATGGCTATCATGGTTTTATTTCTTGTCTCTTCCAACTCCATAAGATCTACAAACCTTATATCGATAGGCTTATTCTTCAATAATTCAAGTTGATGCATTAGTTCTAAAGCTAGAAACTCAAGAGAAATAGGTAACCTTGCTTCATTACCATAGACTAGCTTGTAGGGAGTGTTGGCTATTGATCTCTTGTAGGTGATCCTATCAGCCCACAAAGCTGACTTGAACATCAGATTCCATGACCTTTGATTATATTCAATAGTCCTTTGTATGATCCTTAAGAGGTTCTTATTTTTACATTTAGCAAGGCCATTTCCTTGTGGATAATAGTTTGATGAAGTGTTGAGATAACTCCATGTTGGATAGCCCATTCGCTGATCCTATATCCCACAAAAGCCATTACATTATTAGAAATAATGGTTGACGAAACTCCAAACCTAGTGATCAAACTTTCATATACATCAAGAACACTATTTTTGTTTGTTTCATTTAATGCAATTGCTTTTGTCCAACATGTGAAGTAGTCTATAGCTGTTAGAATCCACTTATGCCCTGAACTAGAAAGAGGGTTAATGAGACCAATAAAGTCCAATCCCCACTAGACAAATGGCTAATCCACTATAATTGGCTGAAGGGGTAGGGCTACAAGTTTAAATTTTCCTACAAACATAACGCATTGTTTGCACTTCCTAACCCATGTATGGCAATCATCAAATATAGTAGGTCAATAGTACCCACCTCTCCTGATTTTAAGTGGTCTAGTTCTTGTAGAAAATTGCCCTCCACCAAGTCCATCATGGAATATCTTTTTTGAACAAAACACCATCAATGAGCAAGAATGGAATTGATTGCAATCTAAAATAGCTTCTTTTTGAAGCAGTTAGGTGAGAAGTGTAAGAACCATCTTGCAGATATCTTACCAAATCATGAAACTAATTGGAAGGTGAGGTATGAATAGCAATAATCTCTTCATCATTTGACACTAAAATAGCTTCGTTAGTTTCTTGTAAGTCTTGAGCTAGATGCTCACAAAGTCTTTTGCCTCTAACTAGATTTGTAATTTTAATTTATACGTCATATTCCATTACTTTGGTTATCCAACCAGCTCTGTTCTCATTTATGTCTTTATTTAGATGAATTTCTTTGATGATTGGATGAGAAACCATTAGATGTATTTTATTATTAGACAACAAGTGCCTAGATTAGATCAAAGATCTTATAACTAAAAGGACATGTTTTTCAATAAAAGAGTACCTTGTCTTATACTCCTGCAAGCCTTGGTTGTAGAAAGCCATTGGCTACTCCAAATCTTCATGATTCTGCTACATAAGAATGATTGAAATGGTGTCCACATTAGCATACATATACAAAATGAATTATTTCATAAAATATGGATTTAAAAATGTAGGAGCACTTGATATGGCTTTCTTAACATCTTCAAACCCTATTATTCCCTCCTTGGACCAGCTAAAGTTCTAATTTTTCTTTAACATGGTTGTAAGTGGTTTAGATATAATAGTGAAATCTGAAATGTATCTCCTTATAAAATTGATCTTTCCAAAGAAACTTTGAAAATCCTTTTTGCTCTTAGGAAAGAAGAGTGCAAGAATGGATTGAATCCTTTTAGAATCTATATTTAAACCATGCCTTGAAACAACATGTCCAAGAATCTTACCTTCATGAACTAAAAATACACATTTTTTGTGATTTAGAGATATCCCAAATCACCTACACCTTTCAAAAACATGTTGGAGGTGAACCATGTGATATTATGAATATTTTGAAAATACTATTATATCATCCAAATAGACAAGCACAAACCTATTAAGAAGGCCTTAGAAGGCCATATCCATGGCTCTCAGAAAGGTTGCTTCAGCATTGGACAAACTGAATGGCATCTTTCTGTATGCAAATGTCCCCCACTTAGTTGTGAAGGTTGTCTTGAATTGGTCCTCTTCTTTGACTAAAATCTGATTGTAGCCACTATATCCATCCAACAAAGAAAACCTCTCTGAACCTGCAAAAAGTTGTAGAATTTGTTCCATTGATGGCAATTGATAGTGGTCTTTAAGTGAAGCCCTATTTAAATCATGGAAATCAACACACAAATGAGTCTCACCATTCTTTTTCCAAACTAGAACAAGGTTTGCCTCCCAAGTTGAGTGCTTTATCAAAAATATGATAGCCAATTCTATGAGCTTGTGAACCTCAGCTTTCATCAAAGGTTCAAGCTTTGGATTGATTGGCCTTTGTCTTTGTCTTACTAGTTTAGTTTCATCTTCTAACTCAATAGTGTGTTGATCCAAAATTCAATCAAAAATTTTGAGATCACTATACTTCCATGCAAATATATCAATAAAATTTGTGAATAATTCAATGAGAGCTTTATTTTGTGGAGGATTCCATACCTTGACCAATTTCAAAATCTTACCAGTTGTCATCTCTGCATTGGCATAGTGCTCTTCCTTTGTTAACAAGGATTGTTTCTCTTTCCTTAGATCATCATCTTCACTGAAGATATTTTCAAGAGTGACCAAACCCTTGGGTATCTTATTATTTTTTAGTTATACAATATAATCACCATACTGTTGTAAGCATTTTGACTAATTTTTTAAAGAAAGCCAAGCCTCTTCTTGCAAAAATATCACAATTTGATTGTCATTTTCAAACACCTACCAATTTTGTTGGTTATACAGAATGAAATTCCTTACAACTATCTTTATATTTGACTAAAAATGTCACTTTTACATCAACTAGGATATCAAATTATGCCCCAACAATAGCCAACCTTTCAGCATGTTTATTCCTATCTCTTAGTATAGCCTGAATATTAAAAGCCTAAAAATCTTCAAGTAAATCCCATACTCTGTGTCTATAAGATTTAAGCTACATATTATTTCATGTATTCAAACCTCTTATTTGGTGGACTACAAGTTCACTATCTCCAAACACTTGCAAACAATTTGCTTTCATCTTCCTAGCCCACTACAAACCATGGACTAGTGCTTCATATTCAACAATGTTATTTGAATATCCAAACTAAAATTTAATAGAGGAGACATACCTTTATTTTCTATGATAAATTAACATCATTCCAACTCTAATCTTATGCTTATTTCTTGTTCCATCAAAGTATAATTGCCACAAGCCTTCATTAGATTTATCCTCTTTGACCATGGCTGGAATTGGTGCATCATTTTCATGAAGACAATACACACCAAGAACTTATTCTTTAATCATATTGTAAGGGTCATGCTCATGCAAGGTGTAAGCCCACTCATCAAGAAACAAATCTGAAACTCCATCCAAAGGTGAGTCCTTTTCTACATCACTAGTTTTTAGTATTTCATCTGAGATGATACAATTTGCATTGACCACACTTAGAATATAAGGCTCCATGTGAAAATATGCAACATGTTTTGAATGAATTGTTACCTTTGTGCCATATCTAGTCCTAAATAACAAGTAGGTCCAAACAACTAATAAATATCCCCCAATCTTTGAGGTGAAATCTCTTGAAAGGCACTTAGCAAAATAAGGAGGCAGGTCCACCACTACAACATCCTACTGAATAATCATGTTAGGATAGGCATGTAATATTTATTTCAAATCTTTAATAATCCATACCATTTTTTTGGGTGAATAATATAACTATAGTACCCCTTTAGTAGTTGGCTCATTAACAATGCTGAGCTTGTCTGTAATCTATTTGGGCATCACTGTACTACTAGCTCCACTATCCACCATACAATTATGAACTAAGGTATCACCCACTATCAAAGAAAGATAAAAAGGGGAAGTTTTATTTGTTTTTACCTTAGTTTTTTCCACCTTTGATATCTTATCTCCTTCCTATACCTATTACTTACTTGGTTGATCTAAATTTGTCAAGATGGCACCTTCTTAATCAACTGATTTTGGAGACAATTCGAGAGCTAAAAGTTCTTGAATGAGTTTACCCTTTTGGTTTGGAATTGAAAGAGAATCCCACATGCTAATACTAAAGTTATACTTCTTCATCTAATCTAAAATACTAAACTAAGATGGAGTAACCTTTGATTGTACCTTTTTTGGTACTTATTGCTCATGAATTAGAGGTATTTCCTAAACTTTACTAACCTCTACATTCTAATTTTTTTGGGCTATGGGGGAATCAAGATGCTCTTTTATACCTTGATTAATAATACTAGGAGCACTTGAAGTATTTTCTACTACTTGAGCTTCCTCAATAGCTCTTCTTTTGGTTTTTTGATAGGTTATAGCTGCAACATGACCATTTAAAACATTAGTTTTAACATCTTGAGTAAAAGCAATATGATCATCTACCTACCAATTTACACTAATAGCATCAGGTTACCCTTGAGCCACTCCTTAAAATGTTAAATCTATATCTTGATAGTGACCCCCTTGAAAAGAGAACTCTGCTTATGTCATATATGGCATGGTGCCATTTGGTGATACCAAGTTCTAGTTTTGAACATCATTGAGATTTGAGGGCCACCAACCTGAATCCTACACCAAATTGTTTTGAGGTGGGATTGGAACAATGTATTTTAAATTGGAAGGATCATTTAGATCAAGAGAAGCATATGGATTAGTTGGAGTTATGGATCCTTGTGCTTGATAGGGTGGTCTATTTTCCTTAAAACCTTGATAAGGAGACCTTTGATCTTTGAGGGGCTGATAGTTGTTTTGATTTTGATATTGATAAGGCCTACTTGACTAAAATTAATACTTTTTGAACTATACTATTTCATTTCCAAAAGATTGTAATAAATTTTTCAACTATCCTACCTCACTAGATTGACTAATAGGGGCTGCAATAAGAATTTGAGGTGCTGAAATTGGAGCCAAGGATGGAATTCAAGGATCTTGAAGGGTTGGTATAGAACTTATCTCTGGAAACATGGGAATTGGAGGTCTTAGAGAAAGCTTGCCTTCTTGAATTAAACTTTTTTTCCCCCTTATTGCAACTTCATAAGCATTTGGCAAAGTATTACTACCCATTGACTGTATCATCACACTAATGTCAAAATTGAGAGCTTTCAAAAAATATAGAAATGCATATTCAGGTGATGCCCTAATTAGAACCGATATCCTATGCCATGTCTTCTAGAATATAAGATTAAAACTAGACATGAACTCATGAGGAGCTCTCTATATGGTAGTTAATATCTCAACTAGAGATAAGTGATCAGATTTGTCCTCAAACTATTTGACCAAGGTAGCACCCAATTCATCTTAGGTGGAAATGGATCTCAGTGGGAGGGTTCTATACCACTGTAATGTTTTTCCTTTGAAAGAAGTAACTAGTAATCTGATAGCAACATTATCCTTAACAAAATTATGAATTAAACAAATATTAGCCACATCCTAGATATGCTCAATAGGGGTTGTTTGATTTTCTCCTAAGAAGAATGGAATACTTTTAAGGGCAGATACATGAATATCATCTAATTTTGCTATATTTAGTGGACTTCCCTTAGTTAATAGCGTAAAAACTTGATTTCTAACAACCATCTAAATGGTGGGGATTGTAGTGTCTAGAACAATAGGATGAGGGGGAGGTAAATATTCCCTTTGAGGATATGGATTTACCCTCCTAAACCTTGCTCTTTTATAATTTACAAATTCAAAAAGAATAACTTTGCTTGTTAATCTTGTGGTAACCTTTGGCATGAACAGATTGATTGAATGATGCTATGAACTCTACGACTTGATGGAAATGAATATCCTCCACTACTACAGAAACATTATGTAAAGAACTTTTTTGTGATTCCATCGGGTGTGCCAAAAACTATTGTCAACCTAGAGTTGTGCCCTAAATTGAAGATGTACATGAAATGGCCAATCCTCTATCCAGTTGAAACAATGGATCTTCTCATGAGGGTGAGTGCCTCAATGGTGAGAAGAACCTCTAGAGAAGGTTGGTTCTTGTAAGATGTATCAATAAGGATCTTTACTCTATGTTGTAGACTACCATAGAAAAGGGAGAAGGAAACTTTAAGGGGAAATCCTACCTAATAAAGGTGATAGACCAAAATATTGATCCACTCCACTTGGAACCTTGAACACTAAATAAACAAGGGAAAAGGAAGACCTTTGATTTCAATCGACCACTGTGCATAAGTATTTTATGAGAAGGTTTGATCTAATGACCAAAACATGAGGGAAAATGATGGAGAGAGATTTGATACAAGACACTTTATAGCCACCTAACATCCACTTAAAGCTTCAACAAAAGACATAAAGAACACTTAACATGACTTGCATAATATGATAAGCTAGTAACTAGGTACAAATAAAAATTTAGGAAGGGAGATAAATCTACCACTTATGAAAATTACTAAATGAATATACATTATGCCAGCACTTGAAATCTTAAAGTATAGTCCTTTTATTGATTGAAGAGGTTATAGAACTCACCAATGGTAGAGTTCGGTCTTGCCAAGAGAGGGATACTTTTAATCAAGGTTGAAATCCAACTTATAGAGAATTACAAAATCTAAAGATTGGCATTAAAAAAAAGAAGATGAGGATCAGCTTAGATTAACTCAAGGCAGACCTTGCTTTTCAATAAAATATGTTTTACCCTTGTCTTTGCATGAAGCTCCTTACATTAGAGGAAGTGGACTTGTCTTTGTTTATTGAAACTCCCACCTTTGTTTACATGGAAATCCATGCCAATGTCAATTTTATCTTCTTCATGAGCTGTTAGAATGTTTGAAAGTATGAGATGATAATATCATGCATGAAATCCAATGCCAATGTCAATCTTAGAACTCTGACTTCATTCATTGGAAGCTGAGCTGGACATTTGAAAGGCTGAGTTGGAATGTTTTAATGGCTGAGTTGGATGAAGAGAAAGGCTAAGTTAGATGAAGAGATTATTCTCCTTTGCATTGAAAATTCCTAGTAGATGTGTTATTTAATAATTAGTCAATTCTAAATCTAGAACAATCAACTCAATTTCTAAATTTGTAACTCCAGTTGAGTTGTTGGAATGTTTGACCTTAAAACAGATGAAAGTGCTTATATGGAAAACTCCTTGCTATGTGAGAGATAAATTTAGGTTGAATTTATTTCTTGGCTATCTATTTTCTATTTTTATTTATGTGCATGCATTGCTTTTGGGTTGATTTCCATAGACTATTTATTTTTCTTAATTTCCCTTCAGCTATCTCCATCTCACTTTTCCTATGGCTTTATTTCCCTATTTATTCTCTGAAGTATTCCTTTGAACAAAAAGTCTGAAGGAATTCCTTTTGACTTTTATTTGAAGGATATCTTCCTTTGTAATTTCCTTTGCTTTATGCTATTTTTGACCATGCCCTTTTGATTTGTTGGCTCTTCCTTGGTCCTTTATCCTTGTCTAATTTCCTACAGACTTTCCGTTTATTTAGAATTTGTTTATGACTTCTCCCATGGATTTATTTCCCTCAGCTTTATCTATTCTATGACCTTGCCTTTGGGTTTACCCTCTGAAGGATTTCCTTCAGCCAAATTCTCCACTTTAATTATCATGACTGGTGTTTGTCTTTTGAATTTTCATAGGGTTTTTACTTTTTAGGATTTTTCCATTTGTTCCTTTTTTGGAATTAATCCTTTGGACAAAATTTTTGAAGGAATTCCTTTGGAATTTTGTCTAAAGATTATCCCTTTGGTTTTTTCTCTTTGTGCCTTTGGACTTCTCTGTCAGGTTTTTGCTTTGTATACTCTCTAAATTTCTTTAGACTTTTTGTCTGAAGGTATTTCATTTGTCTTCTTTGGCCATCAGTAGAATGTCCTTCAAAGAAATTGGAAAGGTATTGCCACTGACCAACTATCCTCCACAAGGGCTTTTATCCTTTATTTGTGCCATTTTTAGAAAAAATGTAGGGCACTTGAGCTTTTTGTAGGGCACCCAAGTTTTTGTAGGTGTCCTTATTCCCTTGACCATTTTGGATTTTCTAACTTCTCAGATTTCTTCATACTTTTATTTTAAGGAATTCCTTCAAATAAAAAGTTTGAAGGAATTACTCCTTAGCCTTTTTTGTTTTTGGCAGACTTTTCTCTTTTGAATTCTCTAAAGTATTCCTTCAGACCTATTTTTGAAGGATATCTTCCCTTTGTTTATAACTTCCTTTGATGTAGGTGGATCCTTGGGTTGCTATAAATATGCATTTAGGCTTGATTTAATTTTTCAAAAACCTTTTCATTTTCATTATTCAGTACCAAAATTAATTCATAAGACAAACTGGCTCATAAGACCATCTTTTGAATAGTAAGGTTGACAATTTTGCCTTGTGGGGTAAAAATGTCAACAATAAGACCATGGGACTAATCATACTAATGACAACATGGAAATATGAGATATTTCCTATGTATTGACTAGGTAGGTTACCCTATGTGGTTGGTGATAGGTCACCTCAAGTGAGGAGATGGAGGGAGGACCAGGTAGCAGGGGCCATGTCCCACATTTTAGTGCTATAGATATTGAGATACACTAGCATAGCATGTGACCATATGAGTAGCTACTGACTACTTGGGGGAGCTAGCACATAGTTAGACTAATGTTAGAGAGGATAGAGGTGATATGACACTATACATGGTAGATAGAGCCACATTTGATGAAATGGGTGCTAGGTTAATTGGGTCTACCTCATCTAGAAACATTGATACTCATGCTTGAGTAGTGGACTTAGCATGTGAGAGCCATAAGGGAAGAGGGAACTTATACCACTGATAGTGATAATGACATTAAGACCACACTAGGAGTGACCATGGACTGGTCAGTCATGATGAGGGGTACAATAAGAGGAGGTGGAGGTATAGGTGGAGACATTAGATGTACCACCACTAGCTCTATAGAGAGACAAGCTATAACCACTAAGGATTTAACATGAATAGAGGTAGGAGGAGAGAGTAGAGACCATCATCATCTCTGGTGAGTTAGTAAAAGAGCCAAAGGAGAGATAGATGAGAGAGATCACTTAGGCGTAGGTTGAGATAGATGCAAGCCATGATAGTTAGGTTTGAGCTGAGGAGGTGACCTATAAAAGAGGAACTAGGAGGCCATATATATGGGGAGACTGTGCTAGGTGGTCACATGGATGGTGAGACCATAGGAGTTGAGACACAGCTAGGTAAGAAAAATATGACTGATTTATTACTTAAGTTCAAAAAAGATAGATAGATAGATATTTTGAGCTATGAAAGTGATTTAACATCCATTTGGTGTGATTTTGTAGGTGTACCTAAGGATGAAGAGGAGATATGGGGGTCCCTAGTTAGGAGAGCATTCCCTGATGTCTTGGATGAGACTATAAAACTTTACTACCCCATGACACTAGAGGATTTGAGTGTGCCATCTACCCTAACATAGGAGAGTTGGTTCATACTAGCAAGAGAGGCCACAAGGTAGATATAAATATAGAGAGAAAGGATGAAACCACCATCAAATATGGTTGCATTAGAGAGGTAGGCCTAGTAGCCCCTATCTAATGATAAATCTGCACATCTAGACATGGTGACATAGATAACATAGGCATATATAATGATGCAAACTCAACTGACTCAAGTATATATAGTGACTTAGGCTGAGTTGGTATAGGTAAAATTATATATAACACATTTATAGGGATAGGTAGAGGGATTGAGATTTTACATTGCCTCATAATAGTGTACCATTTAGAGGATTTAGACCAAGGTCTCAGTAGGTAGTGTGGCTAGGCCATGAGATAGACATGATGGAGCTCAACCCTAGAGATGGAACATTGTATATGATTGTATATGTTGTATGAAACTCTTGAGGTATATATATGATGCGTTATTTTGGATTATTGGTGTTGGTTGTGTATGTTATCTTTATGATGGTTGTGTTTTTTGATGCTTTGTATATATTTCATTCTATCACATGTATTTAGCTTTGTTTTATATGTTATAAGAGATATATATGATTTGGTTTCTTTAATATCATTATTGAAAAAATGTGCATGGTTAAAAATAAATAGGCAAAAAAGACTTGGAAAAATATAATCAATCAAAAATGCACTACACACTAATTCAAGCTAGGAAATGTGTAATAAAATAAAAAATGACTAAGTATAAAGAATCAAGAAATGGAAAACAAGATGGTAAAAAGGGGATTTGTTTGTAAACCAAAGTGAAATATTTTTACACCAAATTAAATCAAATAAAATCTTATTAAATATCACATTGGGAAGTATGACCAAAAAGCAATAAAATGGAAGGTATGAAGAAGGGTAAAAATGGTAATAAAAATAAATCAAAATTAAGTCAATCAATGATACTATTTCATGATGGGAAGTACAAAATGAAAAAAAAAAATTCAAAAACATGGTCTTAAATTTATCATACTAATTCAAGTTGGGAAGTACGAGAGATTCAAGAAGTGGTTGTAATCTTACATTCACTCAAAAAAAAAGAAAATAAAAGGTGAAATAGAAATGAAGTAAGCACAAAACATTCTAATTCAAGATAGGAAGCATGTCAAATGACATGTATCCTCATAATCAATCGAATATTATCTCATACTTGACACATGTATTTTAGATGGTAACTTGTTTATTGGAAAACTTTGTGAGGAAGGATGGGTCCTATCCATGGTCTTACACTACAACTCACAAAATAAAAACCCAATGGGTACCAAATCAATATTGGTAAGTAGAAGGATAAGGAATGGTAAATCAAGGATGTGGGTAATAGGATGGAAAAGGTGGTAATTTGTGAGGGATGTTGGGTCCTATCCATGGTCTTATAAAGCAACTCATAAATGAAATCCCATGGGGAGTGATCAGAAATAAAAATAATATCTCTCAAGAGGAAATATGAGGAAAGGGAAATGAAAAGGGGCTGTAAAAAGAAAAGACTTAGGCATCTTATGAGAAGACCTTGGGAGGCAAGAGGTATAATAAGGACATCAGAAGACACTAAGTGACTAGTGGTCATTTATGTACAAAGGAAACATATTCCCTATAGACACAAAGCTTTGTAGGTAGATAAGTGTGCTACTAAGATCAACTCATGAAGGTAGATTAGTACAAGGAAAATTAAAATTGACCTACCTCCCCATGTTGTGTTCCCTATTCCTTAGGACCCCTTACATAGTCATCGGTCTACTACAAAGATTGGGTACTTATGTGAGAAATTAGGTAGCACTAGAATAATTTGTTTTCCTCTTCTAATTTACTGGCTTATCTCACCCCAAAATAACTCTACTCTATCATGAGGCCAACTATGGAGTTTGAGCTTTAACTATAAGAAGGAGATGTGATTTGAATCATAACTTTTAGTGCATTTAGACTTTTAATAATATTTTTTCCTTTTGATATCATTGTATTTTGTTTAGATGATTCATATTTTAGATTTTTTTAAAGGGTTTTTTAAGATTCCTTATCCATAAAAATTTGTAATGACAAATCATAAGAGAGATAGTAATACACACGAATGATTTATAGTCTAAGTCTACAGGAATCTAAGTAACCCAAGACAAAAGATTGACTAGGATACTTAGAATTGATAATGAACAAGTATGAGATCTCAAGAATCAACCATGTATATGCTTAGTTTGTGAAAAATGAAGAAGGAAAAATGAGATCCAAAGGTGGATCAATAAAAAGGAAATAGTAATGAGAAATATTGTTTTCTAACTGATCACACGGTAAAAGGAGATAATAGCCAAAGGGGAGAGGGTAGATATAACCAAGTCACCATGACAACTATCTATGAAAATTAAAGATAAGAAAGAAAACAATCATGAAGATAAAAGGGAAGAGTTTTGAGAAAAAATCTAAAGGAAAAGAAAATAATGTTAAGGAAAGGACAAGTATATGTGAAATGTAAAACAAAAACATAAGCTACCTATAGTACAACAAGAAGGAGAAACATGATATAAGATAGGAAATAATTTGACACAATGTCAAATGATATAATCAAAAATAAAAATAAGATTGGATCACATGTGTAATACAAATGCAAAATGAATAAACATCATGCAATGTTCATAATTAATGGTAAATCTATCCACACACATTATCCAAGACATCAAATAAATCTCTATGAAGTTGAATATGAACTGTTGCTAATGTCTCATTAATCTTTGTTAAATACTAAAAAAATATTTATTTTCTAATCTCCTCAATTAAAAATGTAGGAATACTCATTAGATCATGTTGAGGAGGGACATTGAGTAAAGGATGGTTAGGAGAATTTGTGGGAACTATATTTATGGTAGATTCAAGAATCACCAATGGAGAAGGATCCATGGGTGAAGGAGGATTCATGAGTGGAGAAGGAACCATAGGTGGAGATACAGAATGTGGTGAAGGAACCATAGGATATGTAGCTATAGGTAAAGAAGGGGGAGTATTATTGTGAGAATGACCTATGGTAGGAATGGTAGAAGATCCAAGAATAGATATAAGATGGTCCTTAAGATCCTACTAAAGGATATGGTAATGATCCATTTAATGTGTGTTGTATTGGTTCCATAGATAATACCTTTCACCATATTTAGGTATATATTCAAGAAGGATATTTGGAGGAGGTAAGGTAGTTTATATTTATATGGAATAAGGATGTAAGTTATCAATATATTATTTTAGTTTACAACAATGGGTAGAAGAGTGATTATATATCCCATGGAAGCAAAAAATAAGCTTGTGAGTATTTTTAGGTAAAACACTCATTTTAGAAGGTGTAATAGGAATGGAAGAAGAAAGAGATGAATCATCAGCCCATTTGGTGGGAATAGGATCCATATTAGGAAATGGAATCAAACCATCACCAAGAGAAGGTGGTGATGGAGAAGGAATGGAACTAGGCTTAATAGAAGGAGTACTAGTGAAGAAGCAAGAGTAGGCTCAACAATAGTGGAAGTAGCAATAATAACTAGTTTTGATGTAGGTTCCATTATGGGAGGGGTAGGATAAACATAATGTCTAATTAGGGTTACACTAACCTCAAGGTTGAATGAAAGATGGGAGTCATGGAACCTAGAAAAATGGTAAGGTCTGATCATAACATGATCCATGAGCATAGTGGTATGGGGCTCCTAAAAACCTGGAGGTGTTGATGTCATCTCTACTCTATGATAAAGAGGAAATATTTAAGAATCAAGAACTATAAATGTTATAACATTAGAAGATGCATTAAAATATTTAAATAAATAAGAATGATAAGGCACAATCTCAGTATTATGGGCTTGGACAAGATTACCTAATAAATGATCATCTAAAGAATAGCCATCATCATAATCTAGCATATGAATATCAATGACATAAGTTGGAATAAATTTGTCATTAGAAAAATCATGGTGAATATAATACTGAGTCTTGGATAAGACAATGGGAATATCATCATAGGTAACTATGAGCAAGGTTATAAGGAAACATGAAGCTGCAAGATGAGATGAGGCACAAGATCAAAAGTTTTGATCTTTAAGTTAATCTCATCGAGCTCATCATCATCAAAGTCTAAAATGTTGGGAGGAATGTTACCAATGATATTGGGATGCCCATTGTAATATCTGGTTGAGTTGATAAGAAAATTCAAACGTGGTGACTCATAGAATGGAATGCTAGGAAAATGCTCAAGAGTAGGAATCTTGAAAACACCACGATCTTAGAATTATACAAAATTCCAAAGGCTAGTATCTCATTGAATCCTATATATGGATCCATCATGAGTTAATTTAATGCATTGTAAAGTGGAAGAAGTGATAGCTTACATACGATGAGTCCATGGCTTAGAAAGAAAGATGTTATAAGATAGGGGAAAGTTAAAGATCATCACATTTACACAAATGCTGAAAGGTGGGATAGTAATGGGAAGTCACACATACCCAAATTGAGGCATTTGACTTCTATCATATCCTTTTAAATTGATACATGTAGACTTAATATTTTATTCTAAATATCTAAGGGTCTTAAAGAAATAAATAGAAGAAACACAAGTGCCAGAACCCTCATCAATCAATGCTTGTTTAACTTGGATATCACCTATTTGGATACTAATAAATAAGAGAGGATCATCTGCATTAAGTATGATCTCATCAATAATAATAGATGTGATGGGAAATTTCAAAGAAAGATAAGTATCTATAGTTTCATCAACATTAGTGGACATCTCTTCACATTTTTTCAAGATACTATCCTTGGAACTAGATAAGGTTGCCTCCCATCCTTCTAAGGGAGGATAAAGGATATTCATCTCAAATAATAGATTCATAAGATGTTTTTGATGATGGGGTAAAGGTACTCATAGGATCAATAAATGGAATCTGAGATGGGAGATTAGTGAGTTCTGCAATGGGATCCCACTCATCATAACCCATGAGAATATTGTTAGATATAGGTGCGTAATGGTTAAGGAGGTCTTCAAAAGGATGATCTAAAAAGCATTGAAATTTGTGCTGATAAGAATGAGAAGGTTTATAAGAAGGTTATAAATCATATTTAGATAATGAAGTAGTTAGTTTAGATTGATCTTGAATTTTAGAAGAAGTGTTAACAGAAGGTTGATTATCATTGCAATATTGATTATCATTAGTATTAGAAGATGATGGAAGAATGGTAGAAATAGAATGGGATGTGTTATTCAAATGAGAATCCTAAATTATAATATCATAAAATTTTATAATATCTTCTTGACAAATTCATTTAAATGATTTGGATAAGAATTTTGGATAACATGGTATGTCTTAAAAGGAGGCAGGGGGTAGATAGGTTGAGAATCGATGAAATCCACTACCCTTCACATATTAGACATGATAACCACATTCTCTTTAGAACATGGTTTAATAATAATTTCTACATTATTATTGGAAGGAGTGGGCTTGTCTTGACTTTATTGAATAGGTTGATCATTAGGTAAAGGATCTTTATAGATAGCTAAATGAGCATTTTCTTGATTCAAGGTTTAAAATTCATCATGAGTTTTGTAGTTCTTGAGAGAATTTTCTTAATATTTTTGATGCTTGAAAATGGTATAATAATGATAAAAATTAGGTCCAAGAAGGAAGTCCATAGCTAAATTATGAATTTGTCTATAGGTTTGATGAGAGTGATCCTAAATAGCACGAAACCAACAAAATTTAATAGGATCATACTAGGTTTTCATAGGATGAGTAGGGTTAATTTCTCAAGGAAGAGACATAGGTAGAAATTCAATTAATTTAGCTAAGGAAAGATGTTTATGAACATTAATTTATTTGGTGAATAGAAATTAGGATTAGTATATTGTTGAGAAAGAGGTGGTTTCAAAGAAGGGGTAGGAATGATAACTTGAAAATTGTGAATGGTATCATATTAGTAAGTAACACCATCATTGGTAATATTTTGGTATTTGTTTTTAAGTAATAGATGAGGAATTTTAGAAGGTTGGGGTGGATTGAATTGATGCATAAGGAAATATTTTCATTTGACTTGGGCAATGGCATCCTCCAAGGTACATGGAGAGAGGGTGTGAACTTGATATTGTAATTTAGGATAAAGAGCACTGGTAAAGAGATGAAAGAGATTATCATTGGCCATGTTATCTTTTCACTATGTTGATAAAGTATTCCATCATTTAATAAAGGCTTGGGTGGTTTCATTTTTTTTTTGTTTGTAATTGATGAAATGGGCCAAAGTGTTTTTAGGAAGATCACTAGTTTGAAATTCTTATACTAAAGCATTCACTAAATCTTCCAAACTAATAATGGGACGAGTTCTAAGTTTATTACACCAATATAAAGCATCACCTATGAGGGTTTTGGCAAGGAATTTTATAGTATCAAAGTTATTTAATTTGACCCAATATTTATAAATATTTCTAAATGTCTTAAAATGAATGGTAGGATCAATTGATCTGTTGTAGGAAATTGTATGTTTTATACTTCCAATGTTAATGTTATCAGTTTGAGTAGTGAGAGGTTCATTTTGTATATGATTGATGAATTTTTTGACTAATGGAGGTCAAGGAATTAGATTGCCTTGAGAATCTTGAAGAAGGGGAGGAGGAACACTCTGGTTATGTGTGCCCCAAGTCATTGGTTGAGGATTGGATTGAAGATTAAGAAGGTGGTTCTAAATTTTCATCATTTGATTCATATTATGAGCTTGGAATGTGTTCATTTGATTGATATTTTTCAATAATATTTGATGGGTTTGATTAGTGTTATTATAATTAGTATTATTTTTTGTGTTGGTATTAGTGTCTCAGGTACCACTATTAGTATTGATATGATATTGAGAAGAGCTATGAGAATTTGAGGCACTAGTGGTAAAATTTTCTTGTGAAGCAAAAGATGGACTATTAAATGGTTGAGAGGAAGAATCAATATAATCATTAGTTTCTTGGGTATAAAATAATGAATTAGTGGATGGATTAAGGATAGTGGGTCTTATGAGAGGCCCACTAGATGTAAAAACTACCATGTTAGTTGAGATACTAGGCATAGAGGTAGAAGAAGTTAAATAACAAGATGCCATGGCATAAAAAGGAGTCAATATTGAAATAAAATATTGACAAGAAAAGAAATTAGTACCCCAAAATATAGTTGAGAATGTGAATGTAATAGAATGAGGTTCTTCAACTTGACAACTAATCATGAGGTTATAGATGGTGGAAGGATCCTTCCCTCTATGTTGAGGGAATTCCATGATAAAGAAAAGAATTTTAGGAGTATAATCTAAATCAAGCTGAAACTCAAAGAGAAGAGGAGGGTTTTTTAGTAAATAGGTATGAGGAGGGGTCCCATAGTCCATCGTACAAGTTACAATATGAACATTATAGCGTTCTTAAAAAGAACCCTAATTTTTCTATGGGATACCCTATTAAGATTAGTAAATTACATCATGTATACTATATAAACATCAATTTTTTCACCAAATATATATTCCATGATGAAAGGAGAAGAATAAAGATGAGAAAGTAAAGAAAATCAAAAAGTGATTGAAATAGAACTAGGTCAACCTAGTCGACCTAGGGAAAAAATAGGGACTATGCAACTATACAGGGTCCACAAGATTAACCTTGTATAGAGCACAAAGACTAACATAAAAGGGGTAAAATATTGTAAATAGTGATATGTCTACTATGTCAACCTAGTGTAATGTACATGGGGTAAAAAATATGCTAGGCTAATGAGGTTGACTTAGTGCAGTGAATAGGAAATAAAAGAAAGAGTCGATAATAAGTTTGTAAAATGAAACAAGATAGTTTGAAGCTGATATAAGAAAGTAAATGTTTAAAGTAAATATATAGTCAATTTAATTGATGTTGGCCAATCCAATTTATGCACATAAAGCAAAATCTTACACCAACATTGGCTAATGTAAGTTATTGCACACACAATTGAGCAAAGAGCAAGTAAACAACTTGGAAAGTAAAGCTAGATAATTGGTCAACCTATAATGTTAATTAGATTATTAAGAATAATTTTAATTTATATGTAGTTGACTATAATAAAAATACTAGATAGAAATCAATGGATGATTTTAGGTGAGTTTTAGATGAAATGGATGGTAGTGGTAATGATACAAGTTTGGTATTGGGACCTACCCCCTCACTTCACACACCACAATGATAAGGATGTCGAGTGCTTAGATATAATATAATATTAATAATGATTTATACTTGACTAAGTAGGTTGGCCTAGGTATTCAAATATTAAAATGCTTGTTGATGTTACATGATTTGGTTGTGTGTGCAAAAAATAGAAATAGTGAAACTAAGAGGTTAATTAAAAACATCCTAATTAGAATATGTGAACTATTATAAAAACGTAAACAAATAAAATAAAAAATATGATTAACATATAAGGTTAATTCCAACTTTGAAATAAGGTATAGTGAAAACACTATATGCACAACATAGAAAACTAGGTTGACAAGGTTGAGCTAGTATTACTGAAGATAGGGTCTAGAAAACCTACTAGGTCAACTAGGTTAACATAGTTATTTCAAATAGAACATAAAACATAGAAATAAGTTGACCAGGTTGATCTAATTGGCTATGTAGGGGTAGTTTTGAAGACTTCAAACTTGAAATAATAGTACAAAATACAAAGAGATAGAAAATAAAAGACTGACCTTTATGGTTCAAAGATAGAAATGAAGGATATTATTGATCAAAAACCTTGGAGAAAACTGATCCAATGTATAGAATTGGGTCAATTTGATCAACCAAGATATATAAGGACCTATGATAGAAGCTAAAAAAGTATACTAGGTTGACCTAGTTGACCTAGTAGGCTAAACTAGAAGTCTAGATAATCTGAAGACTATACTAGGTTGAGTTGATCAATCAAGATATATAGGAACCTACTACAAAGTGGATAAAAATGTGTTAAGTTGACCTAGTAGCTTGAATTGGAAGTCTAAAAAGTGCTAAAAACATGTACTGGGTCAAGTTGATCGATCCATTATCCTATTCTTAAACATAGAGAAAGATAATTGGGTCAAAAAAATCAAACCAATATGTTAAAATATATGACATAAATGATGACAAAAATAATGAAAATAATTGAAATAAATCCTACAAGGGTTAGTTTTACATCAAGTTCACTAGAATGTATGCAATCAAAATTATATGATGTACATGAATTAATTTTGGATTGAATAAGATAGAGCACACATACACTTCTGATTAGGTATACACTTGTTCAGTAGGAGCATGATCAATATGGATATCCACTAGACCCAATAGGGAATCATTTGTATCACTTGTCACAACATATCATGCTAAGAAGGGTTATAAATTATACATTCTAACACAATCACACAAAAAACCTAATAGAGTCCTATGATTTGATATTTCACTTATGCTAATAAAAAAGAGAGTAAACTATTCTAATAACAAGAAAAGTACACTTCTCTAGTGCACACCAAATATTGTGGCACAAAGTGGAGGTTAGAATAAAACAAATAAACAACAACTAAACTAAACATGCATAAGATACATATACTCACGTTAATGTCTATGAAATTATAATACATGGAAGAGAAGAATACATACTACATTATCTATTTACTCTTATAAAGGTGAAATAAAGTTAGGAGTACTTACTTGTGAAGATGAATGTATTGAGCCTTAACCTTTCCCTTGGACAAGGTGCTTTGCAAGATATTGGCTTGGTTTGTAAGGATAACTAAGATAAATTAGTTCTAGGCTACACAACCTATCTAAGCATTCAAAATAGTTCTCCATAAGATAATATTAGAGATCCAAAGAAAGTAGTGGACCCTAAAGCTTTATTCCTCAAGTAAAATAGTTAATAAGCAGATGTTCATTCACACTTCTTCACCTAATTCAGGTTTACCTTAAGAAATGGTGGCAAATAACCTTCTATATATAGGTAGATCTTACCTAAAAACTTTTGGACATGTCAGCTATATTAGGTTGATTAGGTCAACCTAGCATTTTTTTGAGCTAGCTCATTAGGGCTATGTTAGGTTGGTTAGGAGGCCAACAAACCAAAAGAGCGAAAGTTTCCCCAAAGCACACTAGGTTGACCTAGTTTGCTGAATAGGTCAAAATAGTAACAAGATATAAAATAAAGGAATATAGCATAACAATGAATGAAATGGATAGGAAAGAGAAAAATAAAGTTAGTGTTCAAGGTTTTAACAGACAAGAGTGTAGATGGCAAGTGGAAAAAGGAACAACAATCTTACAAATTACCGATGGTCTACCCACCCTATCCATTTACCATGTGGGGCCTTGATTTAATTGGGAAGCTAAACCCCACCTCATTTAATGGCCACACACATATCCTTACCACCATCGAATACTTCACTAAGTGGGATAAATCTATACCCCTCACTTATATGACTGGTGTAGTCATATAAAATGTGAAAATTGGTATCTTGATTGTGGCTAAGGACACCCAACCTATAGGTCCATATTGCTTGATCTCATGACCCTCATAGGCTTATTTTCAATGATTCCTAGATATATGTATCCTTTTAGACCTGATCTCATCTCATCTAGACTACTTTTTATATGACAAATATATCCCCCTAGGTTCCCTTAGCTTAGGACTTTAGCACCCAACTTGGACTATAACATCAGGCCCTCTAGTATTCATTTTTAACACTCCTATCCAAGTGCATTTTTACCTCTAATGGTTAGTTCCTTATATTTTGAATGCCTCTTCTTATTAGCCTAATATGAGCACATCCAACCCATGACCAATAGGTCCCTATAAAATCCCATTCAAATTTCATTTGGAAAGGGTTGGCAAATATCACAAAACAAGCAAGAATGCAAACAAGACTAATAAGACAATCTTCCCTATTCTTTGTATATAACTAGCCAATATCATTACAATTTTAGTCAAATCCTTACACCAGTCCTTAACCACCTTAAGCACACCCAATTTTAGCATTTGCATCTTCATACACATAATTTCATAAAGCACATCAAGTGGGAGAACTACATATGACTTGATCCCTCTTCACATTATTTGTATATAGGTGGAATTCCCACAAAAGGGGTATGGATAAATGTTTAGTGCATCTTACACACACTAAACCCCTATTTTCCTCAAATTTTGTCAAAGGATAATGGATTATAGGGTTTGAATACTAAATCAGCTCTACAGGGAGTTTTGTGGACATCCAATAATTTAAATTTCATAAGTAGGTTAACAAAGACACAACAAATACAACCCAAAAAGTTCAAGTCTCCTAGATAATAGTAGTAGAAGAGGAATATAACATTAGAACCCAAGGTGTCCAATTTTGGTGCTCCTATCCAATCATAAAATAAAGGCCAGATACTAATTTATGATAGTGTCCCAATCCTACCCAATGAATTCTAGACCTTGTAATAACCATCTCAGTTAGTTTTTAGCTAAGTCTTATCTTCTCTCCCCTATGGGTATTTTTAGAAAGGTTTAAATTAAAATCAAATTATACAAATTAGTAGCTTAATTATTGCATATTTATTTACTAATTTTATTACTCTATAACATTAACTAAATTATGAATAATACTCAAATATTCTCAAAACTATTAAATCAATTTTGTGAACGCAACTTACATTGTCTATGAGTAAAAACCCTAGAAACCCTAGGGTAAATTTCCTATTGATATTTCATATATTTTTATTGATTTTTCACCTACATAATAAAATAAAAAATTAGCATTATATTTTAAATTTTCATTATAATTTTAAAATAGTTTTCTTTCAAACCTTGGTTGCTCATTCTAGGTCTTGGTATTTGCCCTATATTTTTATAATTTTTTACTTACATAAATAAAAAATTTGCAAATTTTTTTAAAATTGTTTAGTAATTTTAAAATAATTTCATTTAAAACCCTAAGTTTGATGTACTATCTCCTATTTGCTTCTTCAGGTATCACCTTACATCTGAAATCAGATTTCAAAAATGGATCTTAATTATTTTCAAATATGTCTTGCATTTTTATTAAATAATGAGACCATACTTGGTCCTATCATGTACATGAATGATGATGTCTACAATATGTTAATACAATGCTTTATACTTTACTTTTCATGCCTATTTTTCATAATATGAGATGACATTAAGAAATTTATTGTTAAGCATAGTCAGATACCTCTCCTTCAAAGTAAAATTTACTTGTCTTTAATACAAGGTTTCATCTCTTTCTTTCCATCTTTCATATGGAAAAAATTTTAGTTTTATCATTCTAAAAACATTAGAAATGTCATAGAGCATGTCAAAGTTTCTTATTCATTCACACACAACATCATACTTTCTTTCGCTTGATTTCTATCTCTCATGTGGAATGCTCTTTATAAATATATTGTTATACAACTTATAACTCCACTTTCAAGAATTTTATCCCACATACATGGTTTCTACCTAAATGATCCATTGCATATACTAACAACCACCTGTATGATCCATTGTACTCACATGAAATAATTTCCTTCTCCTCCTCTCCCTTGAGAGGGTGATAGCTACTTTCCCTCTAACTAGGTCCATGTTATCACCCATACAAAAGGCGAGACAACCTATACTATTGTTCCTAATGCATACATTCAGCCTATAGCTTATTCAAACCCTCTTCAACATATGTGTTTACATGTTTAATCAGAAGCAACTAGGGTTTGAACTTGTGAGACTCTAAGGGATCAAATCACCAATATGAGCAATTTAATTTTAGATTTAAACATAGAATTAGATATTACATGAAAAGATCACAACATTGGAAAATTAGATTATAATATAAAATCCTCAAAGCAACCCTAGTGTCAATCATGTATATGCACCTTCACCTAGTCAATTGGTTGCAAGCAATGTTACATATCAAAATAAGAAATAACAAGAAAGTAACTATACACCTAGTGATTCAAAAAACATTTAAAGATCAAATAAGAGTTCAAGTGAGGTACTAAGGAAAATGATTAAATTGAATTTGATCAAACTACCTCTTCTACATCTAGTAAGAAGTTTAAGATATTATTATGCACAGGCATCACTCAAATTCATGTTTAGCATTGAAAAAACATATAAAAATAATAATTTGCAGTGAGGACCCTCTACAAGGTAATCATTTAATCCATCCATAGTGACACAAGAACACATTAAAAAGGGGTCAAATTTATAAAAAGTACAAAAGTGGTTACCAAGGCATAAATTAGAACAACAAAAGGATTAAAAAGCAAAATTAGAGTAATAAACTGTATCAAAATAACATGTAAAACATGAAAAAGATGTAAATATACCTCTCCAAAATGAGACTCAACATTCAAATCAATATGGGTTTGGTCAAAAATATCTACAACATTTTGATTATTAAAGTGAACCGTTGGGTAAGTAGGCTCAAGGAATCACTACTCCTATTTTAGCAGTTGATAATGTTTGTCACCAAGGTTTGGGATTTATTGAACACACTAAGTAAAATCATTCATAGACAAAATTTATCATAGGAAAAGATCCAGATACAACAAAATTCAACACTAGCATTCCATTGGTTTAAAATCAAGATGATAATGATGAGTGGAATAATACAAGTTATTATGATTTCCAAGTTACCAACAATGAATATGAATATTCAAAGTCATATTAACTCATGCTTCATAATCATGCATGATTCTTTATTTTGATATAAGAAATTATGATAAGGAGTCTCCCATGAGACTCATCGATTAGTATCATTTTTTCTCAGCGTTATTTGTACATATTTATTTTTGCTTACTTGTACATAGTTTCTCATTTTTTCTTGTACATAGTTTCCTCATGATTTAATGTAAATAAATCATATCAAAAATAAAAAATATTCAAAAACAAAAAAATATTTCAATTGTATGCATCATCCATGCTTTACATTTATACTACCATACTAGACTTGCATTTGTTTTTTTATGATATTATTTGTCGATTTATATACATTACAATGCTTCACTTGATCTTCTTTGAGTCTATGCAGTGACATATAGATCCTTGATTTATTTACTATACCCACTGAGGGGACATCCTAATTCTATAGTCAAGACATACATCAATATATATATATACCCATTAGAGGAATCTTCTACATGACTACACCATCCAGGCTATGTCATTCCTACACCACACACTCTATTTATAACGTTGATGTATATTACTTACTAGTATATAGAACTTGTGTATTTCTTAGCATATATGTATTATTATAATCCATGTGTTTCATACTTTCAATTTTTACTTTGATTAGTTATATGCAAATATATTTCCAGTATTTACATGCTTTCTTTTCTTACTTTGCATAGCTAGATGTGATTACATTTTTTAGTTCCTATTTTGTCTATTGTATGTGCCTTAGGACATTTTCTAATGTCCTTTGATTATATTCTTGTGTGTGACTTAGAACATTTTCCAATGTACTTTACCTATATTCTTCTATGTCATTGTGGCTTTCACACTGGCCTTGCTTATTTCAATTATATTTGTATGTGGCATTTGAACATGCCTTGTATGCTTACCTTCTAGTTTGAGAAACATGTGCCAGTATCCATTATTTACATGGCCCCTTGGCCACCCTTTTATGCTTCTTAATTTTGGTCTTGTATCCTTATTGCTTGATTGATTTCAAATTGTTTACAATGCCATGATCCACATCATGCATTATCTTAGTTTTTTGGATGCCATGATGGACATCATGTTCTATCCCTCTATGAAAACTAAAAACTAACAACTAACCAGACTTAAAGTTTTAATTTAGTACATTACACATGATATTACATTATTATATCTATATATGCATACCCCTATTTATCTAACAATCTCTCATTACAAACCATCCTATATCTTGAGATATTTTATCAATTATCATTGATATATCATGTAACTTTGTACCATAACACACTTTTAGGGATCTTTATTCTAAGGGAAATAATTTTAAGTTAGTAATTCCTACCATTATAAGAGGGGTGAAAAATAGGTGTTTTATCATAGAGATTAGAGCTCCTAACTAGTCATAAATTCAACATTTAGAACACTTAGAACAACAACCAGACATCCAACTAGGCAGAACAGACTAGACAGATAGTGACAATTTTAGAACAGTCATCAAACTTATCCCAAAGAAATAATGCCAAGATGGGAATATAGTTATGAGACCTCTAGTGTCTATTTTTAGTGCTCTTGTCCAAATAATAGAAAAACTAGACTTTCTAGAAGTAAGCAAAATAGTAGGTTTAGCTACAGTTTTACACAGTCAAACCAGTTAAGAATCAATAGTTTTTTGTACACTTTTACTCAAAGAATATAGACATAGGGGGAATCATGCATGGCATGATGGATCTCACTTCAAATTTCAAATATAGTAGTTGGTATAACTTCTAGATTAGAATCCTTGTTTCAAAAATTAGTGATTGGGGGCAATATGCATAATGCATTTGTCTTCCTTTCTTTTTGAGTTTAGTGCATTACCTAGGCATTATTAGTAGTTGTGTGACTTATTACATTTTCAAATGGTTGGCATCATTTTGGAGTGGTTTTCATACAAGCCTAACCTCCACATTTTTTAGTGGCTTCCACATAAGCCTATAACCTAGTTTCAAAGTGGCTTTCATACAAGCCTAATCTCCACCTTTTTCTGAGTTGGCCAAGAGTGGCCTATTTTTTAGTACACATTCAAATATCTATGCCACATTATCAAATTATATATAATTCATGGGATTCAAGATCCATCTCATATGACACACATTTCATATAATTATCAGTTCACATCTTCACTTCATGGGGTAATGATGGAGCTAAAGGACTATCTAGCCATTATATTATTGAGCCACCTACTTAGAGGGATTAAACACATAGTCCAAACATTGATTAGCACATGTATGATCACATAGCTTCACTTAGTTTGTGATGATGGAGTTAAATGGCTAGCCTTTGCATTCTTGATCCACTTCTAGGGAATTGAGTGCTCAGCTCCATTCATGATATTACTCTTGGTACAACATCATCTTGCATTACTCAACATTACTTAGCATCACTCAGTATCACAATAGATTTTATATTGGTTCACATACTTAGTGAGGTGTATTTGTTCCTTTATCTTTCTCTCTCTTTTACCCAACTTTATAAATCCTTATTTTAGATATAACATAACTAGTAAGAACTGATCTACTATTTGTTTTCTTTTGAATATTTCCATTTCATAGTGTGCTCTCTATACACACACCCAACATCACATAGCTTCATTGGCTTAACCCTTATAGGTAAGTTTAGGTACACTTTCTATTTTTCCCTTATCCTAGTATTTTAATTTATTACATCACTAGAATAAAAGGGTAGTAAATGTAGTCATATAAAATGTGAAAATTAGTAACTTGAGTGTGGTTAATGACACCCAACCCATACATCCCTCTTTCTTGATATCATTACCCTCATAAGATTATTTTCACTAATTTCCAATCATCTGTATCATTCTAGACTTGATCCCAACATAGCTAGACCTCTTTCCATGATAAATCTATCCCCCAAGTCCCATTAGTTGGACTATAACACCCAACTTGGACTATAGTGCTGGGCCCTCTAGTATCCACTTTCAGTGCTCCTATCTATGTGATTTTTTTCCTAAAATGGTTAGTTCCTTCTAGTTTATCCCTCTTCTTGAGGGTCTAATTCTAGCACATTAAACCCATGACCAATAGATCCCTATAAAATCCAATTAAAAGTTTGTTTAGAAAGTGTTGATAAATATCACAAAGTAAGAAAGAATATAAGCAAGACTACTAAGGAAATATTCCCTATTATTTACATACAACCAACCAATACTATTAAAAGCTTATTCAAATCCTAAAACCAATCCTTAACCACTTCAAACACACCTATTTTTTGTATTTCCATCCTTATACACATAATTTCATAAAGCACATCAAGTGGGAGAACTACATATGGCTTGACCCCTCTTTGGAGTATTGGTATGTAGGTAGCATGCCCAGATAAGGGGTGTGGATACACGTTCAGTGCATCTTACACAAACTAAACCCTGCCTCTTTCTCAAACTTTGTCAAATCATAATGGAGTCTAGGGTTTAAATATTAAATCAGCTCTATAGGGAAATCCACAAACATCCAACAATCAAAATTTCACAAGCAAGATCACATAAAAACATCGAATAAAAATCATAAAGCTTAGGTCTCTTAGACAATAAAATAAGAAGACTATAGCATCAGAGCATAGGGTGTCTTATTTCAAGGTTCTTATCCAATCATAAAATGAAGGCTAGATCCTAATTTATGATAGTGTCTCAGTCTTATATAGTGAATTTTAGACCCTGTAACAATCATCTCAATTAGTTTCTAGATAAGTTGTATTTTATCTCCCCTATTTGTAGTTTTAGAAAGGTTAAAATTACAATAAAATTATACAAATTAGTATCTTAATTATTTCAAATTTGTGTACCTATTTTATTACCATTAACTAAATTAGGAATAATACTCCAATATTCCCAAAATTGTTAAATCAACTAGAAAGTAAATTTTTAAAATCATCTTTAACCATCTCATTTTCCACTATGGTATCCCATCTAACATTATATTTGATAATGTTAGATCCTTTAAAAATAAGGATGTCAAATCACTATGTTCTTATTACAAAATTACTCAACATTTTTCAATTACATATTACCCACAAGATAATGGCTAGGAAGAAATATCTAATAAAACCATTGTCAACATCCTTCAAAATATTATCAATGATGTCAATTGTGATTGGTACCTCTAAATATTCCATGCCATCTAGGTATATTTCACCAATTACCATACTCTAATAGGAGCCACTATGTATTCACTTGTTAATAACACTGAAGCCATTCTTCCCATTGAGGTTGAATTACCTTATTTATGCATCTATCTGAAACATGTTTTAGATGATTATTATCGATTAGCTCACCTGTAAGAGTTGGAATTACTTGATGAGACATGCATGGTCATAGTTAATAACCTTTAATCATACCATAAAAGACTTTGTAGCCACTATAATTGATACATTAAACATAGATAATTTAAGCTTGGTGATATTTTTACTAAAGAAAACCAACAAAATACCATTACCGATAAGAAACACAAAGTTAAGTTCAAACCCAACTGGATAAGTCCTTTCATCATTGTTGAAAACTTTGGAGTTGTAGCATACATGCTCACCACACCAAAAATGGATGAACTTGATGAGCTAATGAACATTATACACCTCAAGCATTATTTCACTTGAGAGACCTATTGTATTATCTATGAAGCCTATTTCAATTGTACTATAATATCGACATCCTCTTTTGTATAATATTATTCTATCATATACCACTCTACCATGCCTTTTCTATTGACTGAGTTGTTTTTACCCCTCCCTACCCAACCCTTTAACCTTGGTTCCATTCCATTAGTTCCACAGTTGCTTTTAGCATGAAGATTCCAATCTAGTTTCAATAGTTGATTCCATATTCAAGATAGAGGTCATGTTTTAGAGCAATATGATAGTGGCTTGGTAGTTGCATCCTTCATTTCGTATTTCATTCTATACCAAGTGGGCCTAATTATAACTACCTTTGGGAAAATTAGTGTTCCATCATTATGCTACTAATTATAATTGCCTATAGTCAAATTAGTATTATTGACCTATGCTTTTATTTCCTAATTATAAACATCTATGGGAAAATTAGGGGAAATAATTATTTATCATACCTTGATGTACCATCCTACCATGCCTATGTCATATTGTGTTATTTCCCTACTTTGCCTATTTTGTTTGAATTGGCTACTACCTAGTCAGATTCCTCCTCTACAAGGCTTAACCACAGTAACCTGAGGTCTTACCTTGAGACTCTATATGAAATGATAGATATATATTGAGGTTAGATTAGTGATCCTTTTCCTTGATTTCACCATTTTATAAGTAACCTAAGCCACACTCTCAGCATTTTTTGAGACTTTCATGTTTAAATGCTCTCTTTTTTTGTGAGCTTTAATCATTTGGTATCTTGTCATTTTCTATCAAGATGAGATACCTAGAAATTTGTAAAAATATTTAAAAAATGATTTAGAAAATTCTAAACATTGACCACTTCTTTGCCTTAAGGATTTTGAGAACCCTCACTATGTCACAAAAAACCATTTATCATTTAGTTTCCTTATCCTTATTGGATTGATATCCCATGCACTTGCCATTTTTCAAGATCATTCCCACATTCTTCTATCATAACACTCATCATGTTTTCCTTCTCATAATTTTATTCTATCCCATTTCTTGGGAGAACTACATTTGGCTTGATGTTTTTGTTGGATATTACTTCATGGAACTATGTAGGCAACATTCACTTACCTAGTGCATCTAGAGATAGCTTGACCACCCCCTTCTTTTTTATTCTATTTCCCCATTTTTATTGTTCGCTACTTTGTACCCTATCTTCTAGGGGTAATGTCTGTTATCTTTTTTATGTCTTATTAAAATTACTAACATTGTGCTTAACCATTGTTTGTTTTTTTTCATTTTTTTCTCTTTGTTTTGTTTTGTTCTATTTTGTTGTTTGCATGTTTGTTTACTTTCTTATTTTTCCTTGATTCAATCTATGTGCATTCATTAGGTGATTCCTTGCACATTATTCTTGAATCCATCCATCTTCATGTGTCAAAATTTGTTACGAATATATTGTGTAACATTATTAATGTTGTAATATTATTAATAATGACTTGTATTAACACAAATCATATTAATAATATATTTTATTATTGTTGTGAGTTTGTTGAATAAACAAATCACTTAGTTTGTTGTTGGGTTTTTATTAACATTCTTCTAATAGGTTGAGTTGATCATGCACAAGTCACCTCTAGATATACTAGAGATTTTAGGGGTACAAGATTGATATTGACTCTTATGTCATTGGAGTGAAATTTCCTATACATTGTATTCTCTACTATTGAATAAGATGAAGAATTTTATTGATGTATTCTTTCATATTCAGCTCTAGTTTATTGCATGAGATAAAAACTATAAATGAACTAATTCATTATTTAACAATTGTATTAGAGCGATGCCTGATCTTTACTTAAAGGAGGTCATTGATCAATGGCATGATTAGATCAAGTCTATGACCTTCCATTATTGTGTACAATGAATAGTTCCTTATGCATTCTACCAAGGTAGTGTATTTATTTTTCTTGAGTTATATTTTGCTATTAGATGGATTTTATATTATCCAACTAAGAGAAGGTGATTAAATCATTCATAGCATAATTTTTAGGGTCATATTTGTCTATATACAGTATATCTACTAATTGAGATGATAATTTACATTAGATTAGGATCTGTTTAATCATATCACTACCAATTTAAATACATTGCAGTTTTGAACACACATAGTGCTGGATTCATATAAAAAATTGTATATTGTACACCATATGTTGCAACAAAATAATGCACTAAACAGTTAAGTCAAAAACAAAAATTCTGATCAACATGCAATTTGAGCCTATCAAAATTATATACACTTTCCAATAGTTTTCATGTGACTCACAGATTTGGTACTGAGCATACATGTCAGCCACTTCTTGGTTTTTTTTGTTTTTACATATCAACTTTGAAAGGTTAGTGTCATTTAAAAATTAATTTCCTTTATTAATTTTTTAATATGTCATTGTCTTTTTCAGGACTTTATCAAGTATAAGGTATTATTTTTCCATCTTAGTACCTTAAGTCTATAAAATTGAATATCACTCTATAGGTGCATTTTTGGTGTAAACCAACACCCTAGAAACCATAATGTAAATCCCACTAGATAAGTATAATGGATTAAATTTTCACACTTCGAAGGTGAAAATACAAATGTAACTGATGAACAAGAATATTTGGGGGATTGTAAGTGAAAAAGAAAAAACCATTGGATGCTACCAAGTTGATAAAATGGAAAACTAGGGATGACAAAGAATAATCCATTATTGGACTTGGTCTATTAAACACTGAATTGCACTATGTATACTTTGAAAATAAGTATAAAGAAATATGGGATTTGTTAAGTTAAACGTTTGGCTCTAAATTAGTGCATTCTAAGTTCAATCTTAAGTTGCAACTATTTAAATTAAAAATAAATGAAGGTGCAATAATGTCTAGCCATATAAATGAGCTAAGGTCTCTCCTAAGGCAATTAACTATTGTTCAAGCCTATGTAGATGATGAAGATGCTAAGGCCATCCTTCTAAATAGCTTACCACATAGATATAGGATTGTGGTGTTTACTCTTGGATAAATGGATTTGCACTCACTTGATGGCATGATTGTTGCACTTTTAGTAGAGGATAAATTAACGAAAAAAGACATTGAGAAAGAAATTTTCATCTATGTAAAGAAAAAATATGCTAGTTCCTCAAGGAACAAAGAGGAATTAGAATGTTTTTACTACAAGAAAAAAGGATACAAATCTTATTTCTATGTCATTCATGCCAAAGATCTCATAAAAGGTAAACTCAAAATGGATGAGGGTAGTGATTTTATTAAGGAAGACTCAGAGAATGTAGAAGAAGACCTAGAAAAGAAAGGATATAGTTTAGAGGAGTACCTATACTAAGTAGTGACTAATGGAGGAGGAGGTAAAAGGAGGTTGGAGGATAAATAAAATCTATTGTTAGTCACTAACAATGATATTACTTTATTGTAATGGTGATCTTCCTTATTTTATGTTTTTTATGTTTTGCATGTGTGGTAGAATAAGAAAAGATGTGACATTCTTGTTCATAGTTTGGAACATGTTTTCATATATTGTTCCCTTTGTAAAAAGTGAGTAAGGAAACATGTATGCTTCTATGAAGTGGTTGGTGGTTCCACTAGAAAAGCACATATTGAGGAGTTGGTGGTTCTCCTTGAAAACCACATACTAAGTAGTTGATGGCTCCACTAGAAAACCATTTTTGGAGTTGGTGTCTCTCCTTGAAAACCATTTAGAACATGAGCAGGTACTAGATAAAACTCATCCATGTAATACTAACGGAGTGTATGTTTGTAAATATTATTAACATTAGGGGAGTGTAGTGGTTATGTTGGAAATTAATAATGTTAACAATAGGGGAGTGAATGTTACGAATATATTTTGTAGCAATTAATGTTATAATATTATTAATCATGAGTTTTATTAACACAACTCAAGTTAATAATATATTTTATTATTGTGATGAGTTTTTTGAATAAATAACTCATGTACTTTGTTTTTGGGTTGTTATTAATATTATTTTAATAGGTTGAGTTGATCATGCATAACTCACCTCTAGATATGATAGAGATTTTAGGGGTACAAGATTGATATTGACTCCTATGTCATAGGAGTGCAATTTCCTATATATTTTATTCTCTACTATTGAATAAGATGAAGAATTTTATTGATGTATTCTTGTGTATTTGGCTCTAGTTTATTGCATGAGATAAATCTATTAATGAGCTCCTTCATTCTTTACCAACATTCTCATCATGGTTTCTTTCCATTGGTGAATTATTTTTAATTATTTATTGGATTGCATATCAGTCTATATGCATATTTAGGCCAACTCATTATGGTGTTCTATCATGATTCCTAATATCACATGCTACAACAAATATTAGCTCGAAGAGTCTCCACGATAATGTGGCATTGATATATCTCCTTTGCACCAGAAACATTCCCAATCTAATCCAAATCATATCTTACACATAATAGTTAAATAATGAAATCATTTTTACCTTGATAGTTTAGATGATGATATCCCTATTTATAGGTTTCCCAAATTCATCTTTCTCCTTTGTACTAATTTACCGTCATGTTTTCCAAGATACCAATGATTATAACCACCTCTAGGAAAATCATTGTATATAATCCCACTTGCATTTCCAATGATTCTAACCACATTTGGTCAAGTCATTATGTTTCCCTCTATTTGGATGTTAGTGATAATAACCACCTTTGGTCAAATCATTTTATTTCTTCAGCCCAAATGGGGCATGTTTTCAGTGTCATAATGCTTATGACCATCTTTGGGAAAACCATTGTCTTTATCCACCCAACTGGGGCATGTTCTTATCATACCAATGATTATAATTATCTTTGGTCAAATAATTGTTTTCCCTTTTTATGATTATAACTGCCTTTGGGAAAATAATTATCTTGTTACCCTAAGCCTTTTTCAATGATTATAACTACTTTTGGGAAAATCAACGCCTTTTTTTTATACCACCTATGTCAATGATTATAACCACCTATGGGAAGATGATCATATTTATCTTCCCTAAATGGGGAAAATCCATATGTCATTGTTTATAATTGATTATGGGAAAATCAATCTCTTATACCCCATTTCATCTTTTGGTCTAATCATTTCCTCCTTTTGAGGGACCAATCACCAACCCTTTTTCCAACCACTTCTTTGAGGGGGCACCTACAGTTCATCCATTGTCATTAAATTCATTGGCATATAAGACATTTTAATTATTTGAGAATACATTAATATGCCTCCAACTTATATTGTCTTCCCAAATAGAGTCAAATTGTAGACACTTAAAATTGGCCACCAATGGCCTTCAATAGGACTTTAGATTGATTCCTACCAACCATTGCAAATTAAGCCTAAGAATCATAGAACATCCCAAATTTACTTGTGCATCATTCATCAAAGCTTATAATCTCATTGAGACATCTCTAATTATGGTATTATATCATATTCAATCATAACCTCTCACATATTCATCCCTAATCATCTTATGGCATCACACCAGTCATTTTGGCTTATGGACCTATTAAGTGGGGAACATGAACAAAAATTAGATATTGAAAGAGCTAAATGGCTAATCAGCATTAATTAATAAGATAAAACAAACTAAATGCCTAGTTGAATTATCCATGCATAATTAATGAATTACTAAAAAAGGAAATTCAAAAATATGAAATATCCTAGTTTTTCATGATTATCTTTGCAACTTGTCAAGCCTTTTGGAAAATATCCTAAAATGAGACCCATGCTTATTCATTAAAAATTATTGTTACTTGACAACTATTAAATCTACTGGGGTTAGTCTTGAATCACCTAGGTTAGGTTTGAACCCATTCTATATTGAAACTACACCTTAACTCACTTTGGATTGGGGTTAGTTCTTAAACCTATAAATACAATCCCTTGCCTATTGAAAAGAGAGAGCCTAGATATTGTAGAGTTATAATTTAGGTTTTGTCACATGATTCATATCAATAATGTTATAGTGCCATTAAGCCAAGAAAATATTAACCACATCAATCTAACACAAGCCACAATGGTGCCAAGGACAGAGGGAGCCACACAAACTCCATTGTCAAAGACTCTTTGAGAACAAATCGAGTAAGCCACTCAACAAAAAATTTGGAGCTTTTAAGGAAGGTAAGGGATTTTGTGTCTTTTGAATTTTAGTTATGTTTCCAATCATATTTTATTCATTAATCTCAACCATAATATATAGGCTTGTAAGTGTTAGTGCATTTTATTAATTTTTTCTTACTTGTTATAACACTCTACTAACTTCCTTCTTGGATTCCTATTATCACAATCATTAGCATCATCATGGTCATCACTAATTTTCATATAAATTCTTGAATACAAACCCCTTATAACAAAGGTGATATCTATGGCATTCTCATCATAAAGTTTTAAAATGGCTTCCCTGCATCGTATCTCATCCACTAGTGTAATCATTTCTCTCTATATCAGTATCTACAAAATCCTATATATGTCCTCCATTATGAGGGTCATCTCCCTAATTGGAAATCAAAATCTCCATATCAATATATCCCACTACTATATTACCATTACCAATAGTCCTATATCTTTATGTATATATCATTAATGATGTAATCCCTTGAGTCCAACATCAACCATGTTATGATCCTGGTGGGCAGATTCACTAATAGTCCAGGCTTTTGGTGTGGCGGTTTGTTACATTTGGTATCAGAGCAACCACCCATGTTCGAGTCATGGAGTGGGTGGGTTACGCTGTTATTGCAGTGTTTGTCCAGGGCTCGTACATGTAGTGGATCTCGTGTACGTGCGCAAAGCCCAGCCCAGAGTCTGGGCTGCGGAAGCATGGTGGGATGTTATGATCCTGGTGGGCGGATTCACTAATAGTCCAAGCTTTTGGTGTAGCGGTTCGTCAAAAACCATGTGAGCCCATTCCTTGTCACTCATCACATTCTAAAAATTCTCCAATAATGGTAGCACCTAGTATTACATCTTTAATAACTCTTTAAGATAAAATCATAAATTAGTAACATCCTTTTAAATTATTCCTTTATCTTAACTCTTATAATAATAATCATCTATTATTCTAAGATTGACATCAATCCCTATTAGATTGATAACAATCCACACAAATTGATGTCGATTTCAAGATGATCGCCAATGATCATAAAGATCATTGTCAATCCTATGGGATATATTAAGCATCCCATTCTATCTATTAAAAACATTCAAATTTAAAATTACATCCACCTACCTCTCCACATGACCTTAATCTCCTATGTCTACTTTTACTTGCATCCATCACCATGTGTAATCTCTTTGTCTCTTCAAATGATCGATTGTACAAAAATTACAAGTGAGACTTTCTCATTATGGACTGTGCTATTTATAGAAATTGCCTCAATTGATGTCAATTCTTTAATTTTTTGTTGATTCTAGTGATCAACACTGATCCTCTCAAATATGTTGATGATCCATGTAAATCATTGTCAATCCTGTACTTTACATTGTTTAGAAGCATTTCCATGCACATCCTTCTAGTTTTAGGCTCCACAAGTTTCCATGTTATAGATATGATCTTTTAAACAACACCCTATGCTCATGAAAGTGATCCACTATTGGTTCCATATATTATAAAGGCATACACTTTATTTGCAATGTATCCCATGTGAATCATAGGATTGTACTTCACCTTGAAAAAAAGTACCTATAAGTTCAACCATTATTTTTGCACACTGGATGATTTAACTGGTCCCTCCTATCTTTTATTCTCTTGGTCACCTTTGTTTACACACCCACTTGTTCACTATTGGGGAAACTTGTTTTAGGCATGCCCAAGGCATCTTTATGTGTCACTATACTTTTCTCAATAGTGCAATTTGTTTACTCATCTAACCCACCTACATTATTGGTGCTTTATTTATCAATCGCATACTCATATTATCCTTCATCCATCTCTTTTCAAACATTTCACCACGTTCTTCCATTACATTGGTTAATGATTTGAGGGTGAATACCTACTCATTCACACCTGACACAATATCACACATTAGGTTTTTATCTTGTAGTTTATTGTTATTCAACCATTAAAAAAAAGGGTAAATGTAGGCATTAATTTTATATAAGCTACCTAATAAGTGTATTTATATGTTGTATCCACCTTCAATTTTTATCCACCACCCTTATTTACATTTAATCTCAGTAATTACTTTGTTAATTACCATTTTCCCCCTTTCTAACCTCCCAAATCTCTAAAATTCTATTAAAAATCCATGAAATCTAATTTATCCCTCCATCCTAACAACTTACCCTCAATGAAAATGTCATTAAATAACTTAAACAACCTCCTCCCCAAATTATTGCCTGGTTAGAACCACTTTACAATGTGTTTTGCCAAGAAAATATAGAATCATTAAAGCTCCCACATGATCATCACCAATTTTATTTAATCAGCCAAGATTAATTAAACACAACCTCATCTCACCCAAATGATCTTGAAACTATGCTAGAAGGTTGAAAAAATTCCTATGAGATGAATGATGCTTAGGAGACCTTTTGACACAACCATTAGGCTATCTTATTGATCTAAATCAAAGCTTTGAATCCTTGATATTGCTCTATAAAAGTTAGAATATAACACCAATCTATAACACCATCTAAAATCATTTCAAGGTTAGTATTATACTTCATTTTTAGTATAAATTCACCATCTCTTTTATTTTTTACGTTGATATAATTAAGTTAATCCTTAAGCTACCTCTATTGTCCTTAGAATTCATTTTCATAAATCATAATCCCACTTCTTAGCCTTTTGGGAATTTTTACCAAAATCAACATCGATCGTATTGATCGTCATTCATCCTGATAAAATTGGTACCAATTATATGAATCATCATTAAACCTTATCGAAACTATTTAGTTTCAAAATTAAAGCCTATTTATACATTGATTTACCACAATCTTGGTTGTTCTAATTATTTGTTTTCCTATAAACATGGACTCTATCCTTAGATGACCATTCCTAGATAATATCATTAAATACTCAACATTTTTAATGTACCAATTGTATCTCAACCCCTCTTTTCTAATAAAAGTTATATTGTGCATTAGTTGAGTCTATGTGTCATCATGTTCACTCCCAACATTGACGATATCTTAGCCCAACTTGAGATTATCCAAGAAGATACTGAAGTCACATAGGATTATTGGATTGACTATTTTGACTATATTAATGTAATATAAGAAGATTATACATTATCATAATCATATGTTATCTAAATTATCAAAAAGCATTTGTAATTTTAATTATCATTATTTTCATCTTAATTTCTAAAATAGGTGGGTTGACATCGACAAAGAGAAGCTTATGCCTTCCTAAAAGTAGTATTTTACCAGGCAACCTACCCAACTAGTTTATTAATATATTATGTCTATTTTATCACTTGTGTGAAAATATTCTTTCCTAATAAAAAATGAGCTCTCAAAATTACATGATCAATGGTCCACAACTGATCACATATGTATGCCTTATCTTGATTTAGACCCTACTTTTCTTTGAGTTTCTATTAGTTTTGAAAAAAAATAGGAGGTAGTGGTTAGTATTTTATCATCATATTGTGAATTATGTTCTCATTACATTGTTGTTTAGGTTTCCCCCTTGAAGTGGCTCAGTCATAATAGTCAAGTATTCTACTCTTACACCAATTATTGTTGTGGATTTGTTTCCTATGATATTAATTTTGTGATATATAATTATATTCTTGTGAATCATCTAAGTAATTTCATTACATTGAATGCCATATCCATGAACCTCTATAAAGTGTCTCTTGGGTTTTTCAAACTAATGGACATCCTTTGGTATATTAAGGCACCCCATTTAGTAATTAATGTTGTGTTAAATTGATCGCACTTCCAAGCAAGTATCTAGTTATATCCTGAATAACCATCCATCAATGAAAATATTTCCACACCTATGATTTTTTGTATAATTTGATCCATTGGTAGGAAGGGGTAGTTGTCAATAAGGGAGGCTTTATTTAGGTCCCTAAATTCTATGCACAAGTATATCTCTCCATTCTTATTATGCATTAGGAGTAGATTGGCCACCCATGAGGAATGCTTGATTAGAAATATTATGTTATCCTCGATGAGCTTTGAGATATCATTACTCATTAAGGGCTCAAGATTTGGGTTAGCTAGCCTCTACTTCTACTTGATTGGATTGGTATTGGGGTCAAGCTCAATCATATTCCAGTTTAAGCCCTTGAGGTATTTATATCTCCATGTGAAGATATCATCATATCTTTTCCTTAGCTTGATGAATTATTTAATTTTATATAGGGAATATACCTTAATAGCCTTTATAATATTTTAATCATATATGGATGCTAGTTTGAATATTTCCTCCTTCAATGTCATGTTTCTCCTCTTGTCTCATAGTTGGTCATTAGAATTGATGATGTTTTCTAGTGTGACTAATCCTTTAGTTAGTTTATTTCCCTTCAATTGGATTATCTTCTCCTCATATTGGGCTTAAAGTCATGGTTGGTTTATGATGTATAACTTAGATTCATATTATAGGAAATTGATAACTTGTTCATCACTCTCAAACTCCTTCCAGTTGTTTACATTATCCAAGACTATTGGTCTAACTATGAGTTTTATGAACTACTCAAGCTCACTCCTTATACTATTTGGGAGGTCATACTACATACCCATAGTTGTGATCCTATCAAAATCACCATTCTAAACCCTTGGTGTGGAATGGATATTGAAATCTCTAAACGCTTTGATCATGTCCCATGCCCTATGTTTGTAATATCTTAGCAAATTATTTGTATACATGTTCCATGCTATGACATGGTTTAACACTAGTTCACTATTTCTAAAATCTTTTAGCACCATGATTATTTTATTATGATCTAATTAGAGACCCTATATCAACACATCATATTCAAAAACATTATTTGTGAAATAAAAATACATTATGAATGCATGGAAATATTTATCTTTTTTAGGGGAGACTATTACAACATTGTCTCCTATGCCACTTTTGCTTCAGGAGCCATTTTATAACTACAATATGCCTTTGAGGTCCTCTTACACCTTTACAAGGCTAAGTAATAAGGTGTACTCCTTGTGAATGTAGTATGTGCCTACATCTATTTCCTCTACATTATCATATGGGTCACACTCATATTGATAATGTACCCATGCATCATGTAAGTCATCTGGGACCTCTTTAATGGGTGTGGTAGTCTTATGAATACTTGAATTATCTTCTTGGTCAAACAAAGTATAGTTTACATCAACTAGGATAGGAAAGTATGGCTCTCTATGATTCTTCAAAATAGGCTCATCCTTAATGGTCACCTTGGTTCCATATCTCATTTTGAAAATAATGGGAGAACAATATAAGGATATATATCTACCCATATTCATTGTGAAATCTTGGGAGAGGAATATAGAAAAGTAAGGTGGTAAGTTAATGATTATAATGTCTTGAATAATGGAAAGTCTCAGACATGCATGTAGAGTGAGACTCAAATCCTTGATAATTCCCAAAATTTTAATCATTATTTCATCCAACTAGATGACCCATTTTGAGATGGGAGCATATGTTATGCCTAATATGTCTACAATTTTCTTCAACATCACTGAGTTTCTTGTGCCTAAATCTATCATATAATTTTGTAAGATATTCTTACTGATGATCATAGAGATTTTGAATGGAGGTGGATTTATATTTATACACATTTATTCCTTTGATTAACATAGACTTGTGTGTGTAGTAGGTGAATTTTGTGATGGATCATGAGCTTGGATGTTTCTTAGGGTCTCTTACAACAAATTCATTTGGGAAGGGATGGACAGGGCCTCCCACATCATCACATTCAGTCTTATTTTCTTCATTTCTTCCTTTATACTGAATGGAATTTTAGTCCCTTTCATCTAAAACTTTGGGATAATAACCTCCTCTTTAGTGTGTTGATTGGTTTGTCATTTATTCCTCTTTTGAATAGGCTAATTTATATATTCTTGGATGGTAACAGGGTTCACTTTCTCTTTGGAAACTTCATGTGGAATTTGTGAAGTAGAATTTTGGCTTAATGAGCGAGATTTCTCACCCTCCATCACCCTTATTTTAAACCTTATACTTACTTTTGATTTATGCAAATAAATTAATTCTCCTACCAATTTACCAAAGTGGATTCACCCACATATGTTTATGCCTCTTCACACACTTCTTCCTTTTGATAAGCTGATTATTTTGGTTACTCTTGAGGATATGATATGATTTACACCATAAAAGATTGATTTAGCACTCCATTTACATAGGATGATTATGTGCATAATTATAAGGAAATCACCACTCATAATCCTATGCCATATTATTTTGCACAGGCATGACATATCTAGAGATGCTCATAGTGCTAGAATTTGGTGTATAAGGTAGTATATTATATGTGATTAGGTTATGAGCCTATGTAGTATGTTAGTAGGAAGGCCTATTTGATTGATATTATTAGTTGAAGGGTTGATAAGGCTTTGGATGCTATGATTTCTACCTTTTGAGTGTTATTAGCTCATTTCTAAAGTTATTCAATAAGGAATTGAGTTCATGTAGTTAACTTAAGGGAGTAGAAGTTGATGGAATTGGAGGGCTAATATCAATAGGAATGGTGGATAGATTTGAAAGGGCAGGCAAGGTAGGTGAAATTGTACATGGGGGCTCAAGATATAAGGGCATAGGGGGTTTGGGTATAAATTTACCTACTTCAATCAAGCATTTTTATATAGACACAATGACCTCATAATCATATGGTAGTACTTTACCACCCATATATTATATCACTAAGAACATATCATTATTCTACACTCTCAAAAAATATAAGAGTGTAATGTTAGTATTTGACCTTACCAAGAATGGAAGTCGGTCCAAAGTCCTCTAGAATCTAAATTTGAAGTTGACCATCTTCTTGTGGGGAGCCATTTTGATGGTTTGAGCTAATCCATATGTGTTAGGTGGTCACTATTTTCTTTAAATTGCCTACATAGTGCCTTGCCCAACTCATCCCAATTTTGAGTAAAATTATGTGTCAAACTTTGGTACCATTAGAGTGCTCTCCCTTTCAAAGAAGAGGCATGAAGTTGTGTTATGACATTATGCTTGATCAAATAATGGATGGAGTAAATATTTTCTAAAAAAGTGACTGGGATACAGGGGAAAGACTTTTGCTTCAAATTTCTAGAATGACCACCTATTTATTCATTCATTGAGTTGAACACGAAATCATGAATAATCTCTACCATTGATTGCCAAGAATTTGATACTAGGTTCCCTTTGTTCTTAGTGTCAGAATGAACCAAGAGCAGGACTGAACCAATAGTTACCAACATGAATAAAGGGGAATTTATGAATGAGGAATACAAGTTTCCTATAGTTATAGGAATTAATGGGATAATGGTGAATTTTTGGAGTGGGTTGTTTAGTGCAATAAATACTATTATCTCATATCCATCTTGAGAGGCCAAAACAATGATGGTCACCCCACCTTTATATATATCCTTATCCCTAAGATAGAGATAGAGCTAGAGATAGAGATAGAGTTTCATTAGCATTGGCATTGGCATTAGGTATATATTTAGTTTAGATATGGGGTGGGGGCATTGGCATTGGTAGAGTCAGGAAATGGAAGAAGGCCTATCTATATCCATGGACTTCTATGAATTTTATGTATACACATAATATTTTTAAACTTTTATTTATTGATAACACTTTGTATCTTGTAGGAACCCATCGAGTCTCAATCTCTTTGAGTTCACACCTTAAGGGGTACATCGATAAAGGGGTGGGTAGACCATTGGTGATTCATAGGATTATTTTCCCTTTTTCCACTTGTTATCTACACACTTGTCTCCTAAAACAATTAACCCTAAGATTGTTCTTCTCTATTATACCCATTCCAAGAATTTTCTACATTTTATCCTCCTTTTCCTTACCAAAATTACTTTTTGTCAATCAACTATGCTAGGTCAACTGGGTCAACCCTATACATTTTTTAGATATTTTCACTTTGGAATTAGATTAGCCTTTGGTAGACCTAGCTTAGGACCTAGTGAATAACTATCTAAAATTGTGCTAGGTCACCTAGGTTGACCCTATCAGTCAAAATTTTCTAAGGGTCAAGGGTAAAATCCACTTATATATACAATTTCATCTCCATCATTTATCAAGAAGAATTAAAATAATAAGTAAGAGTGAATGAACATCTACTTATTAACCATTCTACTTGAGGAATAAATCTTAGGGTTCCATACTTTCTTTAGAGATACATATCTTGTCTTATGGATAAGTCTTTTAAATGCATTGATAGGTTGTGTATCCTAGAGTTGATTATTTTTTATCATCCTTACATACAACAATAACCTCTTGTGAAGTAACTTTTCCAATGGAGAGATTGAGGCTTAGTGTGCTCATCTTCAAAGGTTACTATTCCTAACATTATTTCTCTTTTGTAAGAGTAGATAGATATGCATTTTTCCTTCTCTCCCATGCATTAGGATTTTGTATACATTGATGTGAGTATATGTCTTCCATGCATGTTGAGTTTTATTTTTCTAACCCCCACTTTATGCCACAAGCTTAGGTGAGCACTAGCTTATATTTGATTTACTATTATTAGTTTAGGTGAAATATCAAAACCTAGGACCCCCTTAGGGTTATTGCATGATTGTGTTATATTGAAGGCTTTTTAACACTTTGTATCATGGTGTATTATGATAAGAGATACCCTAATTTGGTCTAGAATATCCCCATATTGGTCATGCTCTTACTTAACAAATGTATCCCCAATTGGAATTTTATGGTATGATCTATCTTCTCCAATTTAGTATTGATTTATAGACATGATGCATTTTTGACTACATAAAAAGAGGCATATTTGATTTATAGTATTGGTTGAAGGGTTGATAAGGCTTGGGATACTATGATTTTTTCCTTTTGAGTGCTACTAGATCATTTTTTAGGTTCTTAAATAAGGACTTAACTTCATGAATCTCACTCAAGGGAATATAATTTGATGGAATTGGAGAGCTAAAAACAATAAGAATAGTTGATAGATTCAAAAGGGGGAATGGTAGGTGAACTTGTACATGGGGGCTTCAATTGTAAGGGCATAGGGTATCTAGGTATAAATTTAGCTACTTGAATCAAAAAATTTTATATGAACACAATGAAATCATAGGTAGCTGGTAGTAATTCACCACCCATATATTAGATCATTACAACTACATCATTATTTCATCTTGTCAAAAAATATAAGAATGTAGTGTTAGTATTTGACCTTACCAAGAGTGGAAGTCGATCCCAAGTCATCTATAATATGAAGTTGAAGTCAACCATATTCTCATGGGTTGTCCTTTTAATGGTTTAAGCTAATCCATTAGTGATAGGTGGTCATTTTATTTAAACTACTTACATAGTGTCATGCCCAACTCATCCCTATTTTGAATAAAATTTTGTGTCAAACTTTGGTAACATTAGAGTGATCTCCCTTTCAAAGAAGAGACATCGAGTTGCACTATGACATTTTATTAAATCACATTATGGATGGAGTAAATATTTTATATTCATTTTATGTGCTCTAGAGGCATATTTGAGTTTTCTATAGTAAAATATGGGATACTCTTAAGAGAAGATCTGGGAATATAATCATACTGGGGAAGGACCAATGGGATGACTACATTAAAATGAAAAAGGGGTTGATTTATTTATTTATACATGAATGGAATAGGGAATAACCTTCTTATAGGCTGGGTAAATCTATTAAAAGGAGGGGTAGACAAAGCTCTAGGATAATGTTGTCCAGCATAAATATCCCTTCTAATAGGAAACAAGTATACTCTAACTCTTCTTAAAACTATAGGTAGATCAGTGAAATGGAAACTAGTGGCCCTTGAAGATGATCTCATTTATCTTATAATATAGATGAAAGGACAATATTTATGATCTAAGAATGCTTCAAGTTTCTAGGTTCTCTACATAGTGTCTTCAACATTTGAATCACTGAGATTAGAACCAATCTCTTAGCCAATTTTTGAACTTGATCCCATTGGGCCTGATAGAAACTATTATCACTAAAATTTTTTACCCACTAAATTGGATGATGGTTAAATGAGATAATGGGATCATTCCCTAAGGTGTGGGACACTTTTGTTCCTTGAAATGAACCTCTTGATTAGGTTGAATTCCTTCTATTCTATATGCACCTATTTTAGGACTAGTGCATAGACATATAAAGAGCAAAATGAAATTTGTAGCTAACACTAAATATAGAATTGTTAAAAGGAAAGGGAGAGAAAGGGTAAGAGGGTTGTTGGAAAGTAAAAGGTGATGCACCAATAACAAAGTTAACACATCACTTGTTTAACTACATAATAAAACTAACAGACTAGTTACATGATCTTCAAACTGGCCATACCGCATAAGTGTTTTACATGGAGGTAAGGGAACACAATGCAACATTAAGAGGGAAGACAAATATACCATAGATAACACATACACATACCAATTTATACATATCATGGGACCTTCAAGGACTTTTAGTTATGCATAGAGGTATGAAGAGAGGATGAAAATGAGAGGGAAAAACATCCATAGATAGGGATCAACAACCATGAGTGTACATAGAGAATAGAGCCTGAAGGAAAATAAAAAATTTATTATTAATCTCAAGGTCTAAGGTATAATTATAGAGTCAAATATATAGATATTTATTATACTAGGAAAGGAATCTTAGAAGGAAAATTTTAGTAGTTTTATGGTTCCTAAAATTTTCAACCATCTATCTTATAATGAAATACCTAGGCTTTTATGGGCAATGGGAATCCCATGAGTCATTTATTATAATTATGAATATAGCTCAAAAAATTAAATTAAAGATCAAGAAATTGAGGCATACAATATCTATACAAATCAAATAGGGATGTCCAAAGGTAATTGGGATTCTTTATTACATCCTTTAGGCATGTTGATTGTTGTCTCAAACTTGAATATGCTAGCTAGACATATTCTCCTATTAATTATGAAGTAGACTATATTTATTCATTCAATAGCCCTGGTTCTAATCTACAATATTCCATGTGCAAGAATACAGATGATAATCCCATGGAATTACTACTTTCAAATATTTTGGCATAATTATATCACTTTTGATTTCAATATTTCTCCCTATAGACTTCCATGCCATGCTTGTCATTAAGATGATTCTTTGTTTTGTATGCCTTAGTCATGATATCATCATGTCATTCTTACTTAATCCTTAATTATTTTAACTATATTATCATTAAATTTAGTAGTCTCAAGTTTAATCCAATTTACTACTCTAACTTCAACATCTTCCTAAGTCATTTATCTTAAAATCCTACAATCCTTGAGATACCATAGTTTGATTATGCAAACGTTGCTCATGATGGTCTTGATGGTTAGATGAGATGTCAATTTTTGGCTTGATGAATTATGACACAACATCATTTATTTTCCCACTCATTTGTTACTTGGATACATCACCCCTTTAATCCATAAATATTTGGACATAATATATGGCCTTTAAATTCCATCTCCTAAACTACTTTAGGATATGTACTATGGTTATATTAGTTGGGTCATGTGGCATATTTCTATTTGCCTTCCCATTTCCCTAGGCTCTTTCGATCAACTCTATCAAGTGTCATCTAGTGATCTACTATTCATTGAGTACTCTTACCACTATGTAGCTAGGGCCTACCACTTCCACATGGCTCTTTCTCACTCAACCTTTATTTAGTTGAGCATTCAAACATATAATAATTGATCTTCTTGTAGTGAATAAATATTTCACCAAATTATGACATCCTACTCACCCACTACTCTGACATGTCATTATTTTTTGCATAGACTGCAATGGGGATTTAGAGAAGTGGTATTTTTACACATGGTGTCATCCCACGAACCCACTATCCTAGAGGGATTTGAACATATACAAATAATTTTGGGTCTCCAAGATTGTGATAAATAGAAGCATCCTACTTGCCCACTTACCCCCAACTTTGTTCACATCATTATCTTATTAAGTAACTTTGAAAATTGACTAAGTGTCAAAAACCACTTCGAAGGGATCAAGGCCATTGGGAGATCAATGCGTGGATCTAGGTAATTTTTACAAAATTAGCTAAGTCTTTTTATTGTTTAATAGTTTCGGGGTTTGGGAGTGATTTGCATTCACTAGGAAGGTAGAAATGGAGGATGAGAAGACTACTACGTGCTCAAGAATTTCCTTAAAAAATAGAAATGTTGAAACTCACCAAGGCCCAACCTCATAATCATTTGATTTTCCCTAAATTGACTAAACTTCAATAACCTCTATGATGAGTGATCCAAATCCTTAACCTGGTAAACTTAGGTTTTTCTCTCCCATTGTGACTAAAAATGGTCAACAATTCTTTTGATACCTAGGTATAGAGTGTTTTTGTAAGTTAATATTCAATATGACTTGGTGGTGTTAAATATAACTATTGACAACTTTATACCCTTAAGAATAGAAAATATTCAACCCATGCATAATAACACAAGGACATCACTATTACTAATCTTTCTTATGACCTTGAAGGGTTAAGATAGTCCAAAGCAAGGTCAGAGACTGCCATACCAAATTCAACAGGTCTAAGGTCTTATCATGTCATGAAACACATAGTAATTATACAAATTCCCTATTCCAACTTGTGTCAACTGTCCTCATAGTGTTTGAGTATGTGTGAAGGTCTATAATTGGATTTTAAAGTGGCCTCAACATTCTGATATGCCATGATGGAGATGATTAAAGGTTGCAACTAATGACTCACCATGAATCTTTCTAGTGTATTTAATATATGCAAGGTATGGCCTAATTACAAACTTTGATAATGTTATGAAGGTACATGGGAGTCTAATTAAATACTTTAATATCTTTTATGGTATTTATATAAGTTTTTAAATGATATTCATTTGAGATCCCCTCTTAAAATCATGTATATGGTTTAAAAGGGGAATATTTGACCTTATTGTGACACCACTTGACCTTAGAAGGCCAATAAAACCACCATTCACATCTTAACGATCCTTCATATAACCCATTAGGCCTAACCCATGGCATTTCATACACTAATGATGCCATTCTCATAAGTCAACACACATAGCTCTACAAAATGGGCCCCACACATGCGGAAAAATGTCTCCTCAACTCCATAATGTCATAACATGAACTTTAATACATCAAATAACCCCTATTTTCCCTCCTCTCACTAGCTAATATTGGTTTTTGGTCTAAAACCTGAGTAAACATAGAAAATTTGTAGGTTTTAGGATCCTTCTAAGTTGTATAAATCCATACAATATAGATTAGCTCAGGTGGAATCAGGGGTCTACAAGGGGAGTTCATTATAGGCACATGTTTAATTAATTAAAGTGATTTAAGGCCCCAAGAGCTCAAAACTTATTCATTGGAAAACATGGATATCACTTTAGGTTTGTGCTCAATTCAGAGAGAGAGAGGGTCTAAGATCTTGGTGAAATGAAGTGATCTTGATGACCTTATAATCATGGGTATTGGTTGCAGGTTTAGTCTTATGAGCTCTAAGAACAAATTCTAATAAGTTAGGTAACTTGGTCACCACCCTCATCTACATAGGGTAAAATAAGGGGAATAATTTCATTGAGTTTGTGGTCTATTTCATCAAATTTATTATGATTCTTAGTTCCTAAAATTTTCAAAGACTTTTCATGGTATCCTCAACCTTTAGTTCACAAGTGTGGGCATATAGAGATGTGAATTGTCTAAAGTGCCAATATTTATAGGATACAGGGAAGGTTTCATTTATAAGGAGAAGTATCCAGATCATATGTCTGAAGGTTAAAGAGTTTGAAATTACAATGATAGTTTTATGATATTGTTGACACCTACTTATTTCAACTTGAATGTTTAGATGAATTTTCAATCCTCCAAATGGTGATTTGAAGTGATATGACCTTCAGATTTGTGTTTTACTACATACGAAGGTAATGTACTATATAATGGTGGCTTGAATGTTATCAAAACACATCAAACACATCAAAGTGATACTTTGTTCACACCAAAATACCCTTCTCTCAACATTTTCAAACTTCATCATAGCCCCCACAAACCTAGGAACTATCGGAGTTGTTGCCAGAATCTTGATAATGCAAGTGCAATGGAGACGTGATCACACAAGATGAACAAGTGTACACCACAAGATGCTAAAGTAATTTGAAAATAATAAGATAAATTGCACAAGACAAAAATGGAGAAAACCAAAATCTGATTATTCAACATGAAATGACCAAAAATGAAGAATACATATAGGAGAGCTAGTAAGTAACTCCTCCACAAATGGTGGTCAAAGCACCCCAAGAATAGACTCCTCCACAAAAGGTGGTCAAAGTACCCCAAGAATAGACTCCTCCAAAAAATGTGGTGACAAGGTGCTAAGAATAGAGAAATAACTCCCATACTCGAAATAGGAGTATCTTATGCCATTCTTATGACACCTTATGACACAAATATGACACACAATCTCCACATAAGCTAGCCTCTCCCATGAATGTAGAAAAACTCCATGTATGCACAAATATATAATATTCTCTAATTAATAAATAGGGAAAAATAAAAACCTACACTAATACCCCCCATAAGCGCAGCTTAGGTGGGCAGTGTGGAAATAAAAAATGGGTCCCGACAACTAGGCCTGATGAGGTACCCATGTACAAATGCAATCTCCCATAAGATAGAGAAAAGGAGAAAACCCGTAAGAAAAAACTCCCCCCCTAAAAGAGAGACATAAAAGAAAAGAAGAGGCTAAAAGGCCCCCCTAAAGATGATGCTGCTGCAGATGTAGACCGCACCCCAAGAAGAGCTCGTAGATGAATGAACTTACTCTCAGTGAAAGGTTTGGTGAAGATGTCTGTAACCTGCTCTGAAGATTGGCAATATATCAATTCAATGACCTAACTATGAATAAGCTCTTGAATGAAATGCATGTGAAGCTCTATGTGCTTGGTCCACTGGTGCTGAACCAGATTCTTGTAAATCTAAATGGTACTCTGGTTGTCACAATAAATGATGGTGGGCTGCCTGATAGGAATGCCAAACTCAAAAAGAATCCCATGAAGACAAATAGCCTCATTAGCTACATTAATATATCCCCTATGCTTTACCTCTGTGGATGATATAGAAATAGCATTCTGCTTCTTGCTAGACCAACTGACAGGACCTGAACCTAGAGAGAAACTGTAACCAAAAGTGGACTTGCGAGTTTGTGAATTGCCAGCCCAATATGAATCTGTATATCCAACTAAGTCAACTTCTATGCCAAATGTGTAATGAATCCCATATCTATGTGAACCCTGTATGTAATGCAAAATCTTCTTAGTTTCTTTCCAATGCAGCTCATGGGGTTCCTGCATAAATCTGGAGACAAGTCCCACTGCATATGATATGTCGGGCCTGGTGTGAGTTAAGTAGATGAGACTGCCAACAAGTTGTCGATACCGAGTGGCATCAACTAATGGTGAAGAAAAATTAGCCTCAAGCTTGACTCCTGATAGAAAGGGAGTCAGAGATGGCTTGCAATCAGCCATGTGAAACTGAGCCAATAAGTCAAGAGCATACTTAGGCTGTGCAAGAGAAATCCCTGAATCTGATTGTGAGATCTCGATGCCAAGAAAGTAGTGCAACAAACCCAAGTCTGTCATGTCAAATCTATCCTAAAGAGATGACTTCACTACTATAATAGTTGATGAAGAACTCCCAGTGATCAAAAGGTCATCAACATATAAAACCAAAATCAAGAGCGAATCATCCTACCGTAATAAGTAGACATTGGGATCAGAATGGCACCTAGTGAAACCCGCTGTGAGAAGTAAGGAATCTATCTTAGCATACCAAGCTTGATGGGCCTGTTTGAGGCCATAGATAGATTTCCTAAGTCTGCATACTAAAGAAGAATCTTGAACAAATCCTGGTGGCTGCTCCATGTAGATCTCCTCCTTAAGGTCTCTGTGAAGAAAGGCACTCTTCACATCCATCTGATGCACATTCCAACCATATGTTGTATCAATAGCCAAGGTGAGTCAGATAGAAGTCATCTTTGCAATGGGTGTAAAGGTCTCTGAGTAGTCAATGCCTACCACCTATGAGAAACCTTTGGTGACCAATCGTGCCTTATACTTATGAACTGACCCATCTGCTGCAAACTTGGTCTAATATATCCACCTACATCAAACCATCTTTCTTCTCTTAGGAAGTGATGTCAAATCCCAAGTGTGATTTTTTATTAAGGAAGAATATTCTTCCTCCATAGCATTATCCCACTTAGGTACCCCTGATGCCTCTCGAAAAGACTGTGGATCTGAAACTGAAGCAAAGAAGGCATGTGGATCTCTCTGAAAATCCCTCCTAGTACGTCTATCATCTGCAGGATCTCTTACCCATGTGCCAGCACTCTTAAGTGTCTGTCTAGCCCAAAGTGGCCCAAAAGTGGGTGAGTCAGGTGCTAACTCCTCATGCTCTGACTGACTAGAGGTGGATGACACTGCATCACTATCCTCACTATCTGAACTCAAAGAAGAAGATGTCTCTGGCTCAAGAACCTACTATGGCTGATCTGAATCTGACGAGGGAGAAGAAGTGTCAAGTGTTGAGTCTCTAGGACTCTCCTAAAAATGGACACTTCTCTCGATGAACAACTCATGAGTGACTGGATCTAGAAGGTGATATCTTTGAATACCATCTGGATATCCTACAAAGATGTAAGGCTTGGACTGGTGTTCCATAGCTTTGCATTTCTTCTTCTAAATGTGGGCCATGGCTGGAGATCCAAAAACTCTAAGGTGCTCAAGGTAGTGGTAGTTAAGGTGGTCGAACCACTCATGCCATAATTTTCTAACTCCATCTGAATGAGTCAGCAATGATGTTGGAGAAGAATCTGATGCAAAATGTGAGAAGGTGTATAACCTATCTTGGTGATTTGCCCTACCCACTGCCACTGTAGTATCACTATGCAACTCCTTGATAGACACTTAATTTGGTGAAAAATCAACTCTCATGCCTCGACCAATGTGAGTGATTTGTTACATTGATAGGAGATTGGTTGAAAGAGAAGGAATACTTAGAACATTATTGAATGTTCCTCCTTCCATTTCAACTGACCCTCTCCTTGCAACGAAAACTGATGTGTCATCACTCAAACTAATTAAAGTCATGTTACAAGGCTCTAAAGATGAAAAATCAACTAGTGAAGAGCCCATGTGGTGAGAAGCACCTAAATCAATGACCCATGATGATGTAGAAGCTATAGTTTCTACAAAGGCCTTGCCCTTTTCTTTCTCCTTACCCTTGCCTTTTGCCTTAGTAGAATCTTGGGTAGATGAATTCTGCTTGATGGACTTAGGAACACCTATGTTGTTCTTCTCTAGAAGATGAGTAAGGTGATCTATTTGTTTCTTCATACATTTGTGTTCATCATGCCCTATATTTTTACAATAGGCACACTTAACCTTCTCCTTCTTAGGTTTAACATTGGAGGATGAAGACTCAGTGTTGTTTTTGGCAGGATTGGTGTTTTCTTTCTTCTTCTCCTGGTCCTTATTATTTTTCTTCTTCTCCTTTGTTGAAGTCTTATCCTTACCATTTCCAGCTATTAAAGCTTGGGGTTGAGTAGACTTCATTGTGCCCATTTGAATTAGCTTATCTTTCTCCCTAGTCAAGTCAGTAATGAATGAGTCTAATGAAGGCATTTTCCATGCAGTGCCAAGGGCACTTTTAGTGGCATGAAAAGTGGAGAAAAAGACTGAATAGCTTGGACCTAACTTTGTGAGAATAGAAAGTATAAGTTGATCATCTTTCTTCTCTATTCCACATTCTTTCAATTGCAATATAAGGGCCTTAAACTTAGTGAAGAAGTCCTGAAGGGTGTCAAAGTTGCTAGGACTTAGACTTATGAGTTCATTTTCGAGCTCATGACCTCTCATCTCATCAAGCTTCCCAAACAACTTTTCTAAGGTGTCCCATATGTCATTAGGAGTTTGGGAGGATTCTAAGTGGAAGAGAAGTTCTAGAGACACAGACAAGCTCAGTACCCCAAAGGCTTCATCACTACAGTTGTACCACTTAACCTTTTCAGCATCTGTTTTGGGTTCTACTTTTGTACCCATGGTGATCCTATACAACCCTTTGCTTCTAAGAATGATTGATATTTTGACTTTTCATTCATGATAGTTGAAGGGTGTTAGGGGTTTAAATTGAAAAGAATCCATTTTTAGCTGAATTTAGGTGAAGTTGAGTTGATTGCAAGTTGTGAATTTATGCAGAAAAGAGAAGAAAAGTAAGTTGTGAAAAGCAATCACACCCCCCCAAAATGTTGAGCCCCCCCCCCCCCCCCCCCCCCCAAATTTGCAAGTGCATGCTCAAAATACATTGGACTCAGCTGAAAATGTGTCTTAGAGCAATCAGTGCAAGACTAAAGCAAACAGGATGTCGGATTCAGTCGAAAATGCGTCCCGGGAGACCCAAATTTTTGGCACTTTATAAACTAGTGCATTTTTGACAAATAATAAGTTTACACTTTGGAATATTAAATTACAAATACTTTTGCAAAAAATGGCACCCAAAACCGAGCTACCATTTGCAAGATATTAAAGTTACAATTTTCCCGTAAACTAGTGTTTTTGCAAAAAAAAGAAATAAAACATTAAAAAAATGCCTGTTATGGGGAGATAAAGTGGCCTTCTAACCACTCGTTGGATTTAGCATGGAATGAAGAATCCAAATAAAGTCTGTGTGAGGGGGAATTGGCCTCCTACCAACCCGGGCCTCACCCTTCGTCTTTGACAGGCGAAGATACAAGTTTTAATTTGAAAATTCCCAAATTACAAAATTGTCTAAAAACTTTAATACTCAGTCAAATTGACTGATTTTTGTTTTATCAAGTCAATTTTAACTAAGATAATTGAAGCATAGACAAAATTGAAGGAATGACAAGTGTCCTAGGGTGCCAAATAGGATGCCAAGTAGGAAGGGGCATCCAAAAATGCAGTCCAAAATTTTAACTTGCATAAAAGACAAAAACAACAGAATGTTTTCATCAAAAACAAGGCGCATTTCTAATTTCCTGGGCAAGAAAAGGTTAAGGAGTTTCCAGACTTCAAAGCACAACACATTTACCAAAAAAATGTGCCATATTCAGACAAAAAATACCCTATTTTGGATGCCGTACTGCTAATGGCGTGGCAGAATAGAAGAATGAACTATTGCTGCTACTTGGTGTGGAGGAAGGACAGCTGCTACTTGGCCTCTTGCTGGAACACACTGTTGGCAGAAGTGAAGCCAGAAGCTAGGCGCTTTGCTAGAAGACTGTTGTTTGGTGTGCAAAGTTGACTGCTGACCAGAAGGTATGGTTGAACTAGATGAGTGTTGCTCCTCCCTCTGTGCTGAGTGCTCAACAATGGCGTTCAAGCTAACTGTTGAACCAACAAAGACACCCAAATGCAAGGATCTCCAAGAAAACTAACCAGAATTGATGTATTTTTTTAATTTTTGATCAAATCTAAAAATAAAAAACAAACTCCACTCCTCTTGATTTCAAAATAAGCTAAAAAAGCATAATCATACACAAGATTACCGAGAAAGGCTCTGATACCATATCGGAGTTGTTGCTAGAATCTGGATAATGCAAGTGCAATGGAGACGTGATCACACAAAATGAACAAGTGCACACCACAAGATGCTAAAGTAATTTGAAAATAAGAAGATAAATTGCACAAGATAAAAGGAGAAAACCAAAATCTGATTATTCAACATGAAATGACCAAAAATGAAGAATACATATAGGAGAGCTAGTAAGTAACTCCTCCACAAATGGTGGTCAAAGCACCCCAAGAATAGACTCCTCCACAAAAGGTGATCAAAGCACCCCAAGAATAGACTCCTCCAAAAAAGGTGGTGAAAAGGTGCTAAGAATAGAGAAATAACTCCCATACCCAGAATAGGAGTATCTTATGCCATTCTTATGACACCTTATGACACAAATATGACACACAATCTCCACATAAGCTAGCCTATCCCACGAATGTAGGAAAACTCCATGTATGCACAAATATATAATATTCCCTAATTAATAAATAGGGAAAAATAAAAACCTACAATAATAGGAACTACCAATCTACCCTCAAACACCTTCACAGTCTTATTTAATAGATATTAATTTTATTTAGTGAAAGTTAAGGTTTTTTGGAAAGTCCTAGGTTTTATTTTTCACTATGTATGCTTCATTGATGGAATCCAAGTGTTATGCTCTGGATAGGTATATGCATAGTGATGTTTGGGGACCTTGTAGGTCATCTTGGGTGTGAGCTCATAGTTCATTTCAAGGCCTAAAAGAGATTCTCACTTTTTACAATATCATCCTTATTATTTCACCTTAGTTGTGATTCATACATTTCATTCTCAAACTCTATATGACTTTACTATCATCAACCACATGTTAGTATCCTCTACTCAAATATTAGGCATGTAAACAAGTTTTAAACACTCCATCAGTTATAAGATACCGTCAATGCTGTGAGAAATTATCTTACATAGTCATAAACCCTATTAAATGATCAAATCATGACCTATAGGAAATGGCCTAAACCCACCTTGGTTAAGTCCTTCAAGTTTATATGGTGATACCATGAGTGCATAAGAGAGGCATATGACTGAACAAATTTTGTCCTTATATAAATGGATAGGAACATAAGAGAGTCATGGGGAACTTAAATATGCTATGGAGGCTCTCTTATAACATAGAGACTTGTCCCACAGACCCTGATTGACCAACACACATGATTTAGTACTCACAATCCTATTGATGATCTATATCCTCAACCCTAGATATAAGATAATATATGCACATAAAAAGGAAGATGCAACTTAAGATAAAAGTTAAAACATGGAGGTCATATCACCAAAGTCAAAGAAATATGTAGGGGTGCATTTTGGACTAAGTAAAGCTCACATAGTCAATCAAGGTTATTTATAATGTGAAAGTGCTAGACCAATGAGAGTAACAATACCAATAATATATGAAATGAGAGTTTATGAGGGATAAAGACACATCCAAACTCATTAAGGTCTTACTTGAGGGTACCCCTAAGTAATATATTTGTTGGATAGAGACAGATTGAAGGTCTGATTCAATTATCATGACTCTCCAAATAGTGAATAAAAAAAATAGGCTACTAGTACATGAGGCCTACTTATCCAATAGAATAGAGAATATCATGGATATATAATGTCATTATGGAGTTAATGTGATATCATAACACATCTGTAACTTACCCTTGAGGTGAGAATATTCCATATTAATGTGCATTACAAAGAATTTTGGGTGGTTATTGAACATAGCCAATGTGTAGATAAGGGAAGTTACTTAATGTTTCATGAAGATGACTTAATTAGACCTCTTTCAATGCTTTGTAATTGATGAGAGGGAATAGATTTTACTAAGGATGGAGTGCATGGGCTCTTCATGGGCTACACTACTAAAATTAGACTCTAAATTCTCTAAAGAGATCATTTAATGCACCAATCAACTCAAGCAATGAATAAGAGTAAAATAGAGGATTATTGTAACTAATGCATGAATTTTATGGTCTATTCATACCACTTATACACCAGGATTACTTTCTCTCTCTTATTTAAAACTCTATATGTTCATGCATCGATTCCTTTATTTTCATACATCATCTAGATGTAGAAAAACTCTAAAAAATTATATCTTGAGCCTTGAGAATCAATAAATAAAGATTAGTAATAGACTTATTATTAGTATTATTGTGTGTTATGATTTTTAACTTGTAGAAAAGTATGATTTTCTTGTTCTTTTGTAGATCCTCTCTTTCACCTAGTGTTATACTGTCATCCTATGTAGGTGATGTGAAGTGTTGATAGGTGGTAGTTGTGAGTTGATTTTTAGTGTCTCAATCAAACCTTCCTTCCATTGCATTAAAGTTACATACCTTAAAAATAACATACACATGAAATAATCATGTTTATGCGTGTGTCAAGAATCCTTTAGTTACTTGGCTTTCATTGGATTCACCAAGTGTGTTTAAATATTAGTGAAGAGAGAATAGGTGAAGATAATAGGTGAAGACTGGTGCACCACCACCCTTAGAATATGTTTTATTTTCATTCTTTCATCCTATCTCTTTTCATCACAATATTAGTAATTCTTAGGAGGAGAGTTTAACTTGATATATCAAGGGAGATATCCCCATAAGCTATAGGTTTGGTCTTACTAAAGGTTGCCTGCAAGCTTTAGGATAATCCCATGTTAGTATAAGCTTGAAGAGAATTGAACTATCTCCTCCGAAGGGTACATCTTAGAGTGATAATAGTTATGTCATACCCATTTGGATAAAATTTCAAGTAACTTATAACATTCTTTGGTAGTCTCGGAAAACATTTTAAATCTTAAATTACATCAGTGGTAAATTTGCATTCAAGTTTTATGCAAAAATTGGCAACAAGATCTTCCTCAAAAGGTAAGGACATTGAGTTTGTTGAGTTGTCATTAGAAATTAATAGGAGAAAGAGATACCTTAGGTTCAATCCCAATATTATTCCCCCAACTCTCCTTATTTTTCCCAAACAAACACTACTGCAAATCTTATAAATCTAATGACTAGGCTTAGAATGTAAGCCTTTATGCCTTTAATGGTGGTAGCCCCTTAAACCTCAATAATTTTTATGACATACCTATTATTTACCTAAAAATGCTTCCCTATTTCATAGGAGATAACCAAAATACCCTTGTATAATATATATCAAACATAGCCAATTTGTGTTTAGCCCATAATGTAACCCAAGATAATGTAGCTATGAAACTATTGGTAACCTCCTTGAAGGGTAAGGCACTCCAATGCTATAAGGGCTTAACACCTAAATCTATAAACACTTGGGATGAGTTTAGAGAGCATTTTTGTAAACATTTTGAGGATAGGATTGACCATATCTCTTTAGTAGACCAACTTACCACAAATAAAATAGCCCCCCAATAACTCATGGTATATTTCAACTATAGTTTTTTTTTAAAAAAATGGGATAGGATCCCCATAGTCATCAATCCCACACCTAATTATGAATTCTTGTACTACATAAGGTCTCTTAATTTTAATGTCATGGTCATGATACAATCCATGGGTGGGAAAACCTTGGCAAAAGTTTGTGAGGTATCTATAAGGGAAAAAACTTGCCTAATTTAAGGAGGTAAACTTACCCCTAAGCCCCTAATGCCTTTATTAATATAAATTTAATCCCCTATGCCTAACATTACTCTATTACCAGCCCTAACCAATCATAATTTGGTATATATCATTCAAGTGGATAGATTGTGTAAGATTGAAGGAATGCTCAAAGGCCCAAAATAATAAGTTAGTTGCCTTGGAGAGGAAACAAAATCTAGTGTACAAGCCTTATAAAGCACCCATTCAAGCCCCTTATCAATGCTATCAGTATAACATACCTCCATATAAACCCAATCAATAATTCCAAGGTCAGATTACAAAACAAAGACCATATGACAGCTACAATCCTAATGCTACCAATAGTTCTAGAGCCTTGGTTCATGTTAACCAAGATTGACTTTTTAGTCAAACTAGGGCACCTATAGGAAAATAATTGAGTTTTAGGGTCTATATGGGGTCTAAATAGATGTTATAAGGTATTTAAAGGGTTAATTAATGTCATTTCATGTTATACTACATCTGGTTATTATCCCTCTAAGTTTATTTATCATTTTTGGGTCATTTAGAGGTCATTTTAAGAGCATTTAATGCTTTGTACGGTTTTATTGGGAATTATACAAGTTTAAAGTATTTTTAACATGTTCCATTTGTCTTAGGAGGTCTTTATCAACTATCAGTAACTAAAAAGGCATTTTTCTTGGCCAAGGAGAGAGAAATGGGCACTTGTATGGTAGCTTTGGGAAGCATGCCACTTTTAAAACATGGTGGTGTGACATTAACCTTAAAATAGGTCATATACACATTTTAGTTTTATATATTTCATAGAAAATGGCATATTCAACTCATTTCATTTCTTTCTCCACTGGAAAGCCAAGCAATGTTCAACTTCAAGCGCTTGGTATGAAAGGTACAAGTAGAATTGGGAGGAATGATTCTAAAAGTCAATTATAGTATAAATACACTTAATTTTATTAATATTATTTTGTGTTTTTTTTCCTCCTCCTTTATGAATCATCAATTTGACTCCAAGTAGCTTTATGAGAAATTGCATTAAAGAGGGGGTCCCTTTTTGAATCTATTTCAACTTTTATTGTTTTGGATTGATGAGATTGTGTGTTTTAGGTATATCCACATGAATTTTCATATTTTTCCATGCTTATTATTTTTGGTAGACTTCAATTTTTTGAGAAAGCCTCATTTAGGCTTGTGTATGCTTGCAAAATTCTTATTTTGCACTTGCAGCCATCTCAAGTGCACTGAAGGAGATTCTATATGGTGAATGGATGCATGGAATGTTGTTTAAAGTGTTTTAATCCATGAAAATGTCATTGAGATTTTTATGCAGAAAATTTAACTCATGAAATTCCCAAAAAAGGTTTGATTGATTATGTTTCCCTTCATAACAAGCTTCTCCAAGAGGTTGTACAGAGCTGTAGATCATGAAACACCTAATGAAATTAATTTTTTATGTCTTAACATATTCAAAGGTTTATATTTTTCATTCCATAGAGGCTTTAAAATGTTGTAAGTGAAATTTTCCACTTCAAAAGGTGAGGTGACTATATTTGGGTTCTCAGTCCCCAAAATGACCAAATAGAGGTCCTAAGGGTTTTTTGAGATGATGTATGTTTATTTAAAAAGGTTTTTTCAATGTCATAATTGATTGATATAGTATACATATCTACATGATACAACCATGTAAATTTTGAATGCCAAAGGAAGAGTGGAGATGGAGTTTGAAAAATCTTAAAAGTGACCAAAAACCACTAAATTTGAACAATAATATCTACAGGAAAATGTCAAAATGTGATCTTGTGCTCAAATTGAGAAGTGGTAGACCATGTCATCAAGTTAAAATAAATATAAAATAGTCTAAAGGACTCTAAATAGATAAAATGAGTAATACAAGGTCAATTTAAATGTTTTGACACCCTTTCAAGCTCATACCCTATATGTACATAGGGCATAATGGGCACCTACAACCAACACCTCAGACAGTGGCCTATTTTGACTTATACTTGATGATTTGAAGGTTATAAGGTGAATGCGTGGTTAAAATCAGGTAATTTGAGTCCAAATGCGTCTAAATGGACCCTACCACACTTTAAGCAAGTTAAAAATTTCCTATAACAACATACATGCCTGAATATGCATACACAGCCAACCTATTTGGAAGTTGGTCTCAATCAGTGGTAGGGGTGATTTTTTGAGCTCAATTAAAGCATATAAATGAGGTTAAATGATTAAAATTTATGATGTATATACAAAAAAAGGTTTTTATGTACCTTTGAAGCTAAAAACTCACCTTGGAAACCTACAGGATTGGGAACATGAACCTACAGTCAACGTTATGGACAATGAGCTTAGAATTTGAAGTTGAACTAGGTCTTGAATCCTTCAAAATCCAAAGAAGGTGAAATTAGAATGATATGAAATAAAATATACAATTTAAAACCTACATACATCAGGGAAAAGGCCTCTATATTTCCAAAATCCAAACAAATAAGGGCAGATAGGGTTTGTCTCAGTCAAGATAGGGTATGCTAGTCAAAGGTGAGAGCAAGCATCGAATTAGGCTAGTTTGAGGGATTTATTGGTGGAATAAAATAAATTTGGATATTAATTAATTGATAAAAATTAAATATATTACAATTAAAAACAAACCAAGCCTAACACACCATCAAATAGGGGTAAAGATATGAAAATTATATCTCTATCTGTATAGGCAATTTTAGGCCTAATGCTAGGTTCCATGGCATGGAAGGTGTTTTAAAGGTAAATAATGATATATATGGTTGTAATGGGTTTTTTTAAATAATTTATTATCCTTAAAAATAACAATAAATCTCAATTCAAATCGTAGGACATCCAGGTATAGCCAACCCTACTTACCCTCACAATCAACCATCTTCAAAACGTCTGCCTTACAAATGTGATGATTTTGGGGTCAAATATAAGAGTCAGATGATAAAATATGGTAAATATGACACTTATTAAATATATAATATTATAAAATAATCGTATTTTATTATATAATATGGAAAACACTCACTATTTTGTCTCAGACTGGGGGTAGGTTTGGTGTGCATGAAGGTGCCAATTTTGGGAAAACTGATGAGATCATGAACCAAAATGATAGAAAGGGAAATTTTATGATTTTATAATATTTATTGGACCTAAATAAAAATATAAAACCTTAATATAATTTATTTAAGAATACAGGTTATTCCAACCTACTAGGTTTGCATGCATACCTAGTGGGAATCCTTAGGCCTCAAAGCCCAACTAAGGGTCATTTGCATTTTTGGAATTTTAAATAAATAAAAATTGGTTGTAACATTTTTTAATAGGTATAAAATATGTTTTTTATACATTATAGGTAAAATAAATCCATTGGAGTGTTAGGTTGGGTCTCAAATGGCAAACATGCCTATTGGCAAGGTCTAGGCCTAAGGCCAAACAAGGGTAGGTTTTTATTTTGGATCTTGAAGAGATAATAAAATGAATAAAACATATTTTTTGGTTAATATATATGTTTATGATCCATTTTTTTTCAAATAAATTCATCAAAAGGCCAATTTTTGGTTTTGAGGCTCCCAAACCCTCACCAAATGCACTAAATGGCACGAATGGTCAACTTCCATCATTAATATATTTCATGAACGTTTATATGGGATAATGAGTCATTTTAATAAGTTTTTAAAGTTAATTTAAGAGTAATTAGTGAAATCTATAAAGATTTTCAATGTTTGACCTTTATGAACAAACACTAAGAAGGCTTGTCACTTTAAAACCCTCAAAAATCATGTTTGAGACCTAGTTGTGAAAATCAAGATAGAAGTGACACTATATGGGGGAATTTAAACCTTAGTTATGAATATAATTTTTTGAAAACTCTAATAATATCCTAGACATGGCATTGATTTGTATGGAAATATATGGATAGAGGTAAAAACAATATTTTTCTCACTATTTTATGTGTTGTGCATGCTATAGATAAATTAAGAGATGAAAAAAAGTTTGGGTAAAATATATACTATTAATATAACTAAAAATATTAATTTTATATCATAAATAAACATATAAGTGCTTCAAACAAGTCATTACTTTCAGCCATTCAAAACTGGCCTAATGCACAAGCTAAGGAGAAGAGAGAAATTCTTCAAGTGAGGTGGTTTTAAAGTACCCCTGATGTTTAAAATGAAATTCAGGGACTTTAAAATTATAATTAAATCCTTCCCATGGATTTTCATGGGCAACTAGTGACAATTTTGAAGCCAAGTGTATAGGATGCATGAAAGGGCAGTTTTCAGGACAACAGATGATGATGGCTCTCTACTAGTTTTTTTCAAAAGACCAGGCATGCATCTAATGCATGGAGAGGCATGTCTTAAAGACTCAAATTATATAATAGTATTTTACCTATCCTATATTAGTTAAAATATGTTCAAATAGTCCTAATTATGAAGGTAGTTTTTTGTGCAAGAAAAGGAATTTTAGGCAATTTTACATAACTTTGATGACTTGAATTGACACTTGTAGATCTTGAAATTTAATTGTTCAGCCCATATAATATGTATATGCATGTATAAATAAAATTATTGGCTTGAGAAGTGTCCTAGTGACCCTTGGATGTCTTTATTTTTATCTCTCTCTCAAACTCTATAAGAGTTGGCCATTTTGGCATTATATGCATGCTCTACCTGATTATGGTGAAGCCCTATTCAATTGTACACCTTATGATCAATAAAATGAGTAAGTGTTTAAAACTATGATGATTATTCATAGTGTTCTCTATTTTAATGTTGAATTGTCTTAGTGAAGACTATGGATTCCTTAGCATTGTACTTCATTATTTCACCTATTTGCAGACTCTTCTTGCAGGGCATGTGAAGTGTTTCAAGAGATGTTCATGGTTGAAGTGAGTATTATTTTCATTAGATTCATTCAAGACCCTTTGTCTAGTCCTCATAACCTTTTATATCATATAGGATCCCATAATGTAATATTGATGCAAGAAGGTATAGATTTGGGAAAGAGTATGTTTTAGTTGGTTCTTTGGTCTCAAGTGTGGAATGCAATTGGTTGGAAGTCATCATATTGATTTGGTGTATCATCTTCATATTTTACATTTAATTTATGTTATTTTCAGCCCGTTTAAACCCCACAAGTTGATATTAGTAGAAACATGGGCTTAAATGGTGCATCAAGGGGAGCTAGCCCCTAATCTAGAGGTTAATCTCACAAGTTTGTTCACCCCACAAGAAGTGAGATGTCCCCATTTTGTCACTTGGATTAAAGGCCTCAAAAAACTCTTCCCATAGGGTACATCCAAGTGACAATAGTTTTTGTAATGCTTTATGGGACAATTTGTCCAAGGATTTGAATAATTCTTGTTGTGTTATTCAACTAATCAACCTTTGGAGGCCTTTCAATCCACACCATTGGTGACTCCAAGTTGAATCAGCTGGTCAATCAGCCCTAGTGTATCAATAAATCACATTTGTTATGTATAATCCCATTGTTGATCAGTATGGACCTTATGTTTCTTCATATGGCTTTTATCAAACTCATTTTATTCATGGAATCACCTCAAACAACTCTTGTAATTGTCTTTATCCTAATCAATCTAAGAGTGTTAGGTAAATAATGTTGGAGTTTGAGAAGAAAATGTTGGAGATAGATAGGTTGAATAAGAAAAATAGATATCAGAAAGAGATAATGTACAAGGAAGAGTGTTTTTTTAGGAAATCTCAAACCATGCAATCCATGAAGGAGAAACTAGTAAGATGAAGGAGTCAACCCACTTAAGGCAATCAGCCTTGTATGCCTTTTTTAATCCCAAGATATCCTTCTCCCATACAAAATAAACATTCCTCTTATACACAAAATCCTTTCTACCAAATATCACTTTCTCACCAAAATAAATTGAGTCAACCTCCTATCCCATCTAATGCATCTTCTCCTATACCAAAAATAACTAATCTTGTTGTTAATCCTTTGCACCTAGAAATAAAACACCAAAGGATATTAAAACAGCCTTATATCGAGACTAAATATTTCAATTCCTTGGATTATGAGCGCTCTTTTGAATAAATTCATACTATTTCCTTTGAAAACCAACATAATCATCCTCAATTAACTCCTCCTATGCATAAACAAACTCTTCCTAATCTTCTTCAACCTCCTCAAGTCCTCCAATCTAATGTCAAGATTCTAAGTTGGGAAAATGTCTATCATGAACCAGCTCAAGATGCTGAGAAAGATGAAATTTGTGCCTATCCTCAAGAAGAGAGTTCTAATCCTAAGGTCATGATTTGGAGTTAAATAGTGGAATCATGGGGTAAGAAAGAAGAGAAGTATATTTTTCAAGAGTGTGAAGTGGAAAATGAAGCTAGTCCTTCTCAAATCCCTCCCACCTTCCTCAAGAAGCTTCTTGTACATCATGGCAGCCCTCCTGTAATTCCCATACCCATGATGATTTATATGAGTTTAAAGAAATACTATTCCAAGAGAATATAACTAAACAAATTTATCAATTAGAGGCAAAGATGAAGTTTCTTAGTCAAGAGGATATGGAAGGTTTAGACCTAAAAGAAGATCCTATTCTGAAACACATCCCATCTACCTTTCATCAAGAGAGACCTAAAGCTAATTTTGATGTTGATGAAGCATTGACCATGTGGAAGGAAGATAATCAAGTGATTTTGTCCAAAGGTTTGTATCCTCTTTCTAATGAACTTTAAAAATAACCTCTTACATGTCACTCCCAATCTGATTTTGAGAGTCCTTGTGTTGAACCTCTTGGCTTGAGTGATAAAGAATATTTTCCTTGTGTTGAAGAACCTATATTAAGAAAGGTAAGTGAATAGAAATGTGCTCAATTCATGAATGATCGAGGAGACTTCATGAGTGTGGAAGAGGAGGAAATAACCATAGATACCCCTCGTGGTTAACAAAAAGATAATTCACAAACTTTTGAAGAAGGGTGTTTTATTTTTTCTAAAGAAGAAGAAATGATCATTAGTTCCTTTCTCACCTTGAAAAACACCCTAGACGAACTTGAAAAAGTTCATAATCAGTCTTTGTATGATTTTTTTGAAGTCATTGGAGTAGGCTATACTCCTCTCTAAGGAGACCATGAACTGATCAAACATGAAGAAAGTGGCATGGGGACTCAAGTAAGTATGTTAGGTTGTGGAGCTAAAAGATTCAACCCTTTTCAAACTATGGAACAATGGTTGCTGAGATCCAGGAGAACCGGCAACGGTAGCAGGACCGACGTCGGCAGAGACCAGTGCAGAATGCCACCGGCGACGGCAGGAAGTCGGCTGATGTCGGCAAAACCAGACAAACAGGGACCAATGTCGGTCGCCTGTGTGTTCTAGAATTGCTCGTTTCACGGACAGTCAGTTAAGTGAACGAAGAGTTTGCATGTTGAGACCAGTTAGAGTCTTGGGCTGTGAGGACAATTGTCTAAATTAAGAGTCTAAGTTATTGTTTGAGTTAGGGATCTATTTATAGACCCATTGGCATGTATTGTATAAGGTATGAGATAGAAAGAAAGAGTTCCTTCTAGTTGTAAGATCTATGAGTTGCAGGTTATTGCAAGCTCATTGGGGATCTACATGTAAGTTTGGTCTTTGAATTGCAGGTTGCAGGTTCATGAGAGATCAGCTTGAAGTGCTATAGAGTGCTTGATGTACCGGCAGGGTTATTACTGACTGGTTGGTGAGGTGAACACCAATTCTGTGTGTGAGTTGGTTGTTGGGACCATTTTTTGTGTAGGAGAGTGTGTGTGAGAAGAATTATTGTACACTTGAGGTGTGGCGATCCTCTGTAAGGTGAAAGAGTGTGGCGGCTCTTTGTTGTATTCTTTTCTGTATAGTGTTAATACAAGATAGTGTATTGTCTCTCATATTCTGTGCTATTGGTGAATTCTAGTTACTTGTGTTTCTGGTTATTTCCGCATATTCAATTGCTTATATTTGGTAATCATACTATGCTCTTTCTAAGGAGCAAGACCCTAAGGTGGAATTAGAACAGGTGTGTTTGTTCTTGGATTTATCTTCCACCTCTCACCCAACAAGTGGTATCAGAGCCTTGGTTGTAGGTTCAAAAGCTGATACCAACAAGTGGTATCAGAGCATTAGGTTGGGATACTAACAGATTGGTGTAGATCTGTGTAGTGTGTTTTGATTACAGGTTACTCACAGGGTTTCTATTTGAGTGGGAGTTGAGCAATGGCAGAAAGCAGTCAACTACGAATGGAAAAGTTTAATGGCAAGAACTACCAATTATGGAGGATGCAGATTGAGGACTATCTGTATCAGAAAGATTTGTACTTACCATTGGGTGGGGTTGCTAGCAAACCCTTGGATATGAAAGATGAAGAATGGGAGGTTCTTGATCAGAAGGCTCTGGGATCTGTTAGATTGAGTCTTGAATCATCTGTGATTTCTAGCTTATCACAGTGTAAGACAATGGTGGAGTTGATGAAATCTTTGGCAAATTTGTATGAAAAACCCTCAGCTTCTAATAAGGTATTTCTTATGAAGCGTTTATTTAATTTGCAAATGTTGGAAGGTGGATCTGTTCATAGCCATCTTTGATTTCCATGGTTTAGTAAACTAGTTAAGTTTAGTCAATATTGTATTTGATGATGAAATAAGAGCTCTCTTAATCTTGTGTTCATTACCTGAAAGTTGGGAAGGTTTGGTAATAACAGTTTCTAATACTGTGTCTCCTTCAAAAGTCTTAAAAGTGGATGATATTGTGAGTGTGATCTTGAACGAAGAGATACACAGGAAAAGCACAGGTGAATCATCTGGAGATGCTTTGAGTGTTGAAGGAAGAGGAAGGCCAAGAGAGAAGATAGAGCGTGGGAGATCAAGGTCGAAGATGGGCAAGAGATCCAAGTCCAGGTATGGCAGAATAACCTGCTGGAAATGTGGAAAGCAAGGGCACTTAAAGAGAGATTGCAGATCGAGTACAGATCAGCATGAAGAACATGAAGAAGAAGTAGATGTTGCAGGTTACGTTGCACAAGATGCTCTGGTATGTTCTTTGGATAAAGTAGAATCTTGGGTATTAGATTCTGGTGCCTCTTTTCATGCATCCCCACATAGGGAATTTTTTCATGAGTATGTCCAGGGAGACTTTGGAGAAATTTGTGTAGGGGATGGTAAGCCTTGTCAGATTGTTGGCAAAGGCAAAGTGAAGCTGAAACTACAGACAGGTAACACATGGGTGTTAAAGGAGGTCATGCACGTCCTAGTTCTGAAGCAGAATCTGATTTCTGTTAGAAGCTTGGGTGAAGAGGGTTGCACAGTAACTCTCACAGCGGACTCTTGGAAGGTTACCAAGGGTACACTTGTTGTAGCTAGAGGTAAGAAAGTAGGTACGCTTTATCTATCTACTTGTTTTACTGATTCTTCTTCTGGGTTATCTACTTCAGCTGTAGATTCAGAGATGTGGCTTGATAGGCTTGGTCACATAGATAAGAAGGAGATGCTGGTTCTTGAGTCAAAGAGTATGCTTTCAGATTTGGAAGGCATGGATCGTGGTTTCTGTATGCAGAAGAAGAAGGTGAGGTTTCTTGAGGAATCCGATGTTAGTGACAAAAACAGGAAAGCCTTGGTTTTCAAGGAGAAAGTGACAGACAGAGTTCAGCACAAGATGCAGAGGAATTCTGAGCAGAGCAAGGGTGATTTAGACAAGGGTTTGATCCAAAAGGAGCTCGCGAGAAAAAGTCAGGTCTCACAAGAAAAACACAGAGACCGACGTCGGCAGGAAAACCGGCGTCGGTGTCCAGACAGGGACCGACGTCGGCTATGTGCAGCCCGACGTCGGTGACTCAGGGCAGACAGAGACCGACGTCGGCCAGGGGAAACCGACGTCGACAGGGAGGTAGTCGTAGGGAACCGACATCAGTCGGCTGCAGACTGAGATGTGATCGGCATCGGTCACTGAGACGAATTTTGGGTGGACAGCAAGCTGTCATGGAGTCTCAAGTGCCCATATGGAGGACTGAAGGTGTAAGTAAGTTCTTAAATTCGTCATTTCCCTTCTTTACACTACTTGTTGCTCACTTATGGCATAGGACCAGGAAGTTGTTGAAGAAGCAGAACAGGTAGATCCAGGAAACAGTGGGAGCTAGGCATGAATGAGGATGTGATTCCTTGGAGGAGAACCGAATAGGGGTTTTGGGTAGTGTTGCCAGCTGGAAGTAAGCACTGAGAGACGAATGGATGTTAAGGATAAAGAAGAGCGGAAATGGATACGTGAGATGGAAGATCAGGGTGTATGATCTTGTATGAGCTACAGGGCAATGGAGGTTTGTTCATTGTGTTTCTCTTTACCAGGTTGGATAGTATTAGCTACACTATCCTATTTTCTGTATGATGTGCTTGTTGCAGGGTTACATATACAAGTATTGCTGAACTAAAGGTAAAGCTAGTTCAGGTGTTTGTCATGGAGAATTTGGGAGCAGCAAGATTCTTTGGCAAGAGTGTGTTCTAAAGACATGGAAGGTCATGTGTTGACTTTGTTTCAGGATGATTGTGTGAAACCGGTTAGCACGCCGATGGTTAGACAGTTCTATGAACAGGTGTCTTGACTCACATAACGAGGTTGAGTGCATGGTATGTACTAAACCTGAATTTTCCCAAGCAGTGGGAGTTGTCACAAGTTTGGAGTCAATCCGGGAAAGTAATACTGAAAGGCAGTTCAGTGGGACCAGCAGTAGGTGCACATGCTATGCAGGGTCAAGTTCTTTTTCTACATGGTTGTAGATGCGGATGTGGCAGGTAATTTGGATGACAGGTTTTGCACCACGGATTTTGTGGTGGTTGGTCTTCAATGGTAATTTTGAAGATGGATACATAGCCAAGGGAACAAACTAGACGGTGTATAGGTACAGGTACAGGTTGCAGCTGTTTATCTCCAAGTGGGAGATTGTTAGGTTGTGGAGCTAAAAGCTTCAACCCTTTGCAAACTATGGAACAATGGTTGCTGAGATCTAGGAGAACCGGCGACAGTAGCAGGACCGATGTTGGCAGAGACCAGTGCAGAATGCCACCGGCGACGGCAGGAAGTCGGCCGACGTCGGCAGAACCAGACAAGCAGGGACCAACGTCGGTCGCCTGTGTGTTCCAGAACTGCTCGTTTCACAGATAGTCAGTTAAGTGAACGAAGAGTTTGCATGTTGAGACCAGTTAGAGTCTTGGGCTGTGAAGACAATTGTCTAAATTAAGAGTCTAAGTTATTGTTTGAGTTAGGGATCTATTTATAGACCCATTGGCATGTATTGTATAAGGTATTAGATAGAAAGGAAGAGTTCCTTCTAGTTGTAAGATCTATGAGTTGCGGGTTGTTGCAAGCTCATTGGGGATCTACATGTAAGTTTGGTCTTTGAATTGCAGGTTGCAGGTTCATGAGAGATCAGCTTGAAGTGCTATAGAGTGCTTGATGTACCGGCAGGGTTATTACTGACTGGTTGGTGAGGTGAACACCAATTCTGTGTGTGAGTTGGTTGTTGGGACCATTTTTTGTGTAGGAGAGTGTGTGTGAGAATAATTATTGTACACTTGAGGTGTGGCGATCCTCTGTAAGGTGAAAGAGTGTGGCGGCTCTTTGTTGTATTCTTTTCTGTATAGTGTTAATACAAGATAGTGTATTGTCTCTCATATTCTGTGCTATTGGTGAATTCTAGTTACTTGTGTTTCTGGTTATTTCCGCATATTCAATTGCTTATATTTGGTAATCATACTGTGCTCTTTCTGAGGAGCAAGACCCTAAGGTGGAATTAGAACAGGTGTGTTTGTTCTTGGATTTATCTTCCACCTCTCACCCAACAAAGTAAGTATGCAAAGGAGAAACAAACCTTCATGTTTATTATTTAAAGGGGTTTGTGAATATAGGAATGAAATTTTTTGAAGTCATAAATAGGGGATATCATCCTCTACAAGGAGATAATAAAATCTTGAAGGATGGAGAAGGATCATATTGGCCTAAAGTTTCTAATGAACATGAAATCAATCCTTTTGAAATCATGTCTATAAAAAGAATGGGAGTTGATCATGAGAAATTTAAGGGGAAAAAATATGAAACAAGTGATCACATACAAGAGGAGTTCATTTCCTTGGTCAGATTATTTAGAGTTACTTGGTTCCTAATGAGCATCATGCCAATGAATTTGGTAGACTTTGTGAGAAGCATGGAGGTAGCAATGATAAGAGACACAAGGATTGTTGACTCATCTAATCCTTCATGCCATGAAGTAATAAGAATCTCAATATTCCCTTTTGATCTAGGGGGAGGTATGTTTATAGTGAATTGCATATAGTAGTTTTATTTTATCTCCTAAGTGCATTGAGTACATGTGTGTCTTGTGTGTGTTTGTCTTCTTTGTTGTGTGTGTCCTTATCCTTCATGTGTTGAGATAGTCACTAGTTATCTTGGTCAATGGTCAAATCTCTTATTTTTTTTAGTCCTTAGATGACTCCTAAATCTAATGGATTGATAAGGCTACTATTCTATTTAGTATAGTAGGCATACTACCCCCATGAGTCACAAAATTATTGACCAAGTTTGACTTTTTAGTCAAATGAGGGTACCTATAGGCATAAAATTAAGTTTTAAGGTCTATAGGGGGTATAAATAGATGTTAAAAGGTATTTCAAGGGTCACAATTAATGTCATTTCATGTTATACTACCTTTGGTTGTTAGCCCCCTAAGTTTATCTATCATTTTTGGGTCATTTAGAGGTCATTTTAAGATCATTTAATTATTTGTATGCATTTCTTAGGAATTTTCCAAGTTTCAAGGAGTTTTATCACACGTCATGTGTCCTAGGAGATCTTTATCAACTATCATTAACTAAAATTTGTCGGTTGTTCTAGCAAAAGGCAATTTTATTGGCTAAGGAGAGAGAAATGGGCACTTGTACGATAGCTTTGGGAAGCATGCCACTTTAAAAATATGGTGGTGTGGCTCTTCACCTTCCCAAAGGTCATATCCACATTTTTTTCATATATTTCATAAAAATGGCATCTACAACTCATTTCTCTTCTTTATCTATTAGTAATCCAAGGAAGGTCAACTTCAAGCACTTGGTATGGAAGGTACAGGTAGAAATGGGAGGAATGATTCTATATGTGTGTTTTAATATGATTACACTTAATTTTAATAATATGATTTTGTGTTTTGGTGCCTCTTCCTTTATGAACCATCAGTTTGACTCCACATAGCTTTTTGAGAGATTGCACTGAAGAGGGGGTCCCTTTTTGAATCTGTTTCAACTTTTATTATTTTGGATTGATGGGATTGTGTGTTTCATGTGTCTACAAATTAATTTTAATATGTTTTCATGCTTCTTATTGTTTTGGAGGGTTAATTTTTTTGAGAAAGCCTCTTTTAGGCTTGTGTATGCTTGTAAACAACTTATTTTGCACTTACAGCCATCCCAAGTGCATTGAAGGAGATTTTATATGGTGAATGGATGCATGAAATGTTTTTTCAAGTTTTTAAATCCATGAAAATATCTTTAAGATTTTTATAACAAGTTTTCAACTCATGAAATGCCTAAACAAGGTTTGATTGATTGTGTTTCCCTTCACTATCAGCTTCTCCAAGAGGTTGTATAGAGCTGTAGACCATGAAACACGTAATGAAATTCATTTTTGAGGTCTTAAAATATTAATTTTTTTATATTTTTCATGCCATGGAGGTTTATAAACTATGTAAGTGAAATTTTCCACTTCAAAAGGTGAGCTGACTATATTTGGGTTCTTAGTCCCCAAGTTGACCTTTTGAAATGATGCATGTTTATTTCAAAAGGTATTTTAAATGTACTAATTGATTTATCTAGTATCCATATCTACACGCTACAACCATGAAAATTTATAATCCAAAGGATGAGTGGAGATGGAGTTTTAACAAGCTCAAAAGTGACCAAAAACCACTGAATTTGAATAGTAATATCTACAGGAAAATGTCAAAGGTGATCTTGTACTCAATTTGAGAAGTGGTAGACCATGCCATCAGGTTCAAATTAATTAAAACTGGTCTAAAGGACTCTAAATATATAAAATTAGTAATAAAATTTCAATTTCAAATTTTTAACACCCTTCCAAGCTCATACCCTGTTCATACATAGGGCATACTCAGCACCTACAACCAATACCTTAGACAGTGGCCTAATTTGACTTATACATGATGATTTGAAGGTTATAAGGTGAAAGTGTGGTCAAAATCAGGTAATTTGATTTGAAATGAATATTAAGGGACCATGCCACACTTTGAGCAAGTTCAAAATTGCCTATAACAACATATAGCCCTGAACATGCATACACAACCAACCTATTTAGAAGTTGGTCTTAGTCAGTGGTAGGGGTGATTTTTGATCTCAATTGAAGCATATAAATGATTTTAAATTATTAAAATTTATGATATAGAGACAAAAAAATGTTTTATGTACCTTTGAATACAAAAACTCACCTTGGAAACCTACAAGCCTGAGAACATGAACCTACAGTCAAGGTTATGGATAGTGAGCTTAGAATTTGAAGTTGAACCAGGTCTTGAATCCTTCAAGTGAAAAATAAGGTGAAATTATAATATGATGACCAGATATATACCATGTAAAACCTACATACAACATGTAAAATGCCTCTATCTTTACAAAAGCCAACCAAATAAGGGTAGACAAAGGTGAGACCAAGCATGGAATTAGGCTAGTTTGAGGGATTTATTGGTGGAATAAAATAAAATTGGGTAATAATTAATTTATAAAAATTAAATATATGATATTTAACACCAACCCAAGACAAACAGACCATCAAACAGGGGTAAAAGTATGAAAATTATCTCAGTCTGTATAGACAATTTTAGGCCTAATGTTAGGTTCCATGGCATGGAAAGTGTTTTAAAGGTAAATAAGAATATATATGGTTGTAATTGGTTTTTTAAAGGATGGAGGATCCTTAAAAATCATAATAAATCTCAATTCAAACCCTAGGACATCCAAGTATAAGTTTTTCTCGGTCAAGACAGGGTACTCTAGTCAAAGGTGAGACCAATCATGGAATTAGGCTAGTTTGAGGGATTTATTGGTGGAATAAAATAAAATGGGGTAATAATTAATTTATAAATATTAAATATATTATATTTAACACCAACCAAAGACAAATAGACCATCAAACAGGGGTAAAAGTATGAAAATTATCTCAGTCTGTACAGACAATTTTAGGCCTAATGTTAGGTTCCATGGCATGGAAAGTGTTTTAAAGGTAAATAAGAATATATATGGTTGTAATGGGGTTTTTAAAGGATGGATGATCCTTAAAAATCATAATAAATCTCAATTCAAACCTTAGGACATCCAAGTATAAGTTTTTCTCGGTCAAGACAGGGTACTCTAGTCAAAGGTGAGACCAATCATGGAATTAGGCTAGTTTGAGGGATTTATTGGTGGAATAAAATAAAATGGGGTAATAATTAATTTATAAATATTAAATATATGATATTTAACACCAACCCAAGCCAAAAAAACCATCAAATAGGGGTAAAATTATGAAAACTGTTTCAGTTTATAAAGGCAATTTTAGGCCTAATGATAGGTTCCATGGAATGCAAAGTGTTTTAAAGGTAAATAAGGATATAAATGGTTGTAATTGGTTTTTTATAGGATTTAGTATCCTTAAAAATAATAATAAATCTCAATTCAAACCCTAGGACATCCAAGTATAACCAACCCTACTTACCCTCACAATCAGTTATCTTCAAAAAAGTTTGCCTTGCAAATGTGATGCATTGGGGGTCAAATAGAAGATTTAGGTGATAAAATTTGGTAAATATTACCATTATTAAATATATAAAATTATAAAATAATCATATTTTATTATATAATAGGGAAAAATCTCTCTATTTTGTCTCATATCAGGGGCAGTTTTGGTGTGCATGAAGGTGCCAGTTTTGGGGAAAATGATGAAATATTCAACCAAAAATATATAAAGGGAAATTTTATGATTGGATAATATTTAGGGGACATAAATAAATATAAAAAACCTTAATATGATTTTTTTAATCATACAGGTTGTTCCAACCTACTGCGTTTCCATGCATACCTTGTGGGAATCCTTAGGCCTAAAAGCCCAACTTAGGGCCATTTAAATTTTTGGAATTTTACATAACTAAAAATTGGTTGTAAAATTTTTTCATGGGTTTAAAATAATTTTATTATCCATTATAGCTCAAATAAATCCATTGGAGTGTCAGGTTGGGTCTCAAATGGCAAACATGCCTATTGGCAAGGTCTAGGCCTAAGGCTAAACAAGGGTAAGTTTTCATTTTTGGATCTTGAAGAGATAATAAAATTATTTAAACATGTTTTTTGGGTTCATATAAAGGTGTCTGATCCATTTTTTTGCAATGAAATTAATCAAAATGATAATTCTTGGTTTTGAGGCTCTCAAACCCTCACCAAATGCACTAAATGACACGAATGGTCAACTCCCATCATTCATTTCTTTCATGAACGTTTACATGGGATACTGAGTCATTTTTATAATTTATAAAAGGTAAGTGAATAGGATTTAGTGGAATTTAGAAATATTTTCAATGTTTGACCTTTATGAACAAACACTAAGAAGGCTTGTCACTGTAAAACCATACAAAATCCTATTTGAGACCTAGTTGTGAAAATCAAGATATCAGTGCCACTAGATATAGAAATTATAACCTAATTTACAAAGAAACACTATTTATAACTCTAAGAGAATCATAGATATGGCATTGGTTTGTATTTACCTATAAGGACAGAGGCATAAAAAGAATTGTTATTATTATTATTATTATTATTATTATTATTATTTTATGTGTTGTGTAGGATATAGGATGAATTAAGAGATGAAAAAAAGTTTGGGTAGAAGATTTACTCTTATTATAACTAAAAAAAATCATTTTATCTCATAAATAAACATATAAGTTCTTCAAAAAAGTCATTACTTTTATCCAGTCAAAATTGGCCTAATGCACAAGCTAAGGAGAAGAGAGAAATTATTCAAGTGAGGTGGATTTAAATTACCCATTATTATTAAAAGGAAATGGAATGAATTTAAACTTATCATTCACTCCTTCCCATTTATTTTAATTTAAAATTTATAACAATTTGGAAGCCATGTGTATAGGATGCATGAAAGGGTAATTTTCAGGACAATATATGATGATGGCTCTCTACCAATTATATTTAGAAGACCATGCATGAATCTAATGCATGGAAAGGAATTCATGAAATAATATCATTACATGTCAATAATTTCACCTATCCTATACAAGCTACAATATTTTCAAATAGGCCTAATCATGAAGGTAGTTTTTTATGCAAGAAAAGGAGTTTTAGGCCACTTTGCATAACTTTGATGACTTTTATTGACACGGGTTGCTCCTCACCTTGAATGGTTAGACCCACATATGATTTACATGAATATATAGCTTAAATTATTGTCTTTAAAAGTTTCATATTGACTATTGGACTTCTCTCTCTCTCTCTCTCTCTCTCTCTCTCTCTCTCTCTCTCTCTCTCTCTCTCTCTCTCTCAAACTTTATAAGAGTTGGCCATTTTGGCATTGTATGAATGATCCACCTGAGTATGGTGAAGCCCTATTCAATTATACACATAAAAATAAATAAAATGAATAATTTTTAACCTCTCTCATGACTATTCATAGTGTTCTCTAGTTTAATTTTAAATTTTCGTAGTGAAGACTATGAATTCTTTAGCATTGTACTTCATTCTTTCACTATTTGTAGACTCTTCTTGCAGGGGATGTGAAGTGTTTCAAGAGATGTTCATGGTTGAAGTGAGTAGTATTTTCATTGGAGTCATTCAAGAGATTTTTTCTAGTCTTCCTAACCTTGTATATCATATAGGACCCCACAATGTAATATTGATGCAAGAAGGTATAGATTTGGGAAAAAGTATGTTTTAGTTGGTTCTTTGGTCTCAAGTGTGGAATGCAACTGGTTGGAAGTCATCAAATTGATTTGTTGTATCACCTTCATAGTTTAGGTTTTATTTATGTTATTCTCAAGCCTATTTAACCCCACAAGTTGATAGTAGTATAATTATGAGCTTAAATGGTGCGTTAATGGGAGCTTACCCCTAATCTAGAGGTTCATCCCACAAGTTTGCTCATCCCATAGAAAGTGAGATGTCCCCATTTTTTGACTTAGATTATAGGCCTATAAACCTCTTCCCATAGGGTGCATACAAGTGACAATATTTCCAACTCAAAACAATTATGCTCAAGAGGATCAATGGTCTACTTAATTGGGGCAATCAAATGATATGAAAATGGCTCCAAATTGTGATGTGTGTCAAGAATTTTGTATACAACAAGGTTATTCTCCTCTATCAAATGACAATCTACCTCCTCCACAACATAAATAAGTTCCTCCTATACCATATGAGGACACTCCATTTATGATCCAATCTAAGATGCCAACTCAACTAGGGACAATTGGAAGCAAAGCACCTTCTGAAACTACATTTTTCAACTTCCAAGACGGTGAGAACTCATTTAAACAACTGACATCAAAATAGGGTTAGAATGTAGCCAAGGTGGACAATTAAATTTCAACCCATAAAATAGATAAGGTAATGGAAAATGATGATAGTTTGGGACTTTCCAAGGTAGCTTATGTACCTTTTCAAACACCTCAAAGGATTTTCACTCAATATATAGCTCATAATACATTGTCAACTCTGTAGATGTAATATGGGAAATGGAGGAATCAGAAGGGCCATTTTATACCTTAATTTACATAAGCTCCAAGCAATGTTTTTACCCATAATTTTTAGTTTAAGTCATCCAACCCTCATCTTAGCATTATGAACCAGTTGAATAAGACTCATGTTACCAATCTCATGTGGGACACTTTGGTTATTCTAGGGCAAAAGGGCTTCCTTCAAGAAGGAATCTCCAAATTTCATGTCTTAAATAAGAAAGTAGAAAAGGTAAAGGTAGTCCTCACTAATTCAAGTCAACTTCATGATTCATAATCACCTATGATATTCAAACAACCTCCCTTATATATTTCAATCATCATAGGTGATTACCTAGTGCATAATTGCATGATAGATAATGGGCCTAGCTCTTCTATCATGCCTAAATCTATAGCTAATAAATTGGGGATTGAATATGAAGCTAATACAAAGGGAGTTTTACATTTATATCAGTATATTATGAATACTATGGGTGTCCTTGATAACCTTAAATTCATATTGGATACTTTTCCTAATTTGAATATATCTCAATATGTGATGGTAGTTGACCTTCTTCCCTACATTACCTTATGCTAGTCTATGGATTTAACTACCAAAATAGGGGGTATCTCTCTCTCTCTCTCTCTCTCTCTCACTTTATAAGAGTTGGCCATTTTGGCATTGTATGAATGATCCACCTGAATATGGTGAAGCCCTATTCAATTATACACATAAAAATAAATAAAATGAATAATTTTTAACCTCTCTCATGACTATTCATAGTGCTCTCTAGTTTAATTTTAAATTTGCTTAGTGAAGACTATGAATTCTTTAGCATTGTACTTCATTCTTTCACTATTTACAGACTCTTCTTGCAGGGGATGTGGAGTGTTTCAAGAGATGTTCATGGTTGAAGTGAGTAGTATTTTCATTGGAGTCATTCAAGAGATTTTTTATAGTCTTCCTAACCTTGTATATCATATAGGACCCCACAATGTAATATTGATGCAAGAAGGTATAGATTTGGGAAAAAGTATGTTTTAGTTGGTTCTTTGGTCTCAAGTGTGGAATGCAACTGGTTGGAAGTCATCAAATTGATTTGTTGTATCACCTTCATAGTTTAGGTTTTATTTATGTTATTCTCAAGCCTATTTAACCCCACAAGTTGATATTAGTATAATTATGAACTTAAATGGTGCGTCAAGGGGAGCTTACCCCTAATCTAGAGGTTCATCCCACAAGTTTGCTCATCCCATAGAAAGTGAGATGTCCCCATTTTTTGACTTAGATTATAGGCCTATAAACCTCTTCCCATAGGGTGCATACAAGTGACAATATTTCTAACTCAAAACAATTATGCTCAAGAGGATCAATGGTCTACTTAATTGGGGCAATCAAATGATATGAAAATGGCTCCAAGTTGTGATGTGTGTCAAGAATCTTTTATACAAGGTTATTCTCCTCTATCAAATGACAATCTACCTCCTCCACAACATAAATAAGTTCCTCCTATACCATATGAGGACACTCCATTTATGATCCAATCTAAGATGCCAACTCAACTAGGGACAATTGGAAGCAAAGCACCTTCTGAAACTACATTTTTCAACTTCCAAGAAGGTGAGAACTCATTTAAACAACTGACATCAAAACAGGGTTAGAATGTAGCCAAGGTGTACAATTCAATTTCAACCCATAAAATGGATAAGGTAAGGGAAAATGATGATAGTTTGGGACTTTCCAAGGTAGCTTATGTACCTTTTCAAACACCTCAAAGGATTGTCACTCAATATATAGCTCATAATACATTGTCAACTCTATAGATGTAATATGGGAAATGGAGGAATCAGAAGGGCCATTTTATACCTTAATTTACATAAGCTCCAAGCAATGTTTTTACCCATAATTTTTAGTTTAAGTCATACAACCCTCATCTTAGCATTATGAACCAGTTGAATAAGACTCATGTTACCAATCTCATGTGGGACACTTTGGTTATTCTAGGGCAAAAGGGCCTCCTTCAAGAAGGAATCTCCAAATTTCATGTCTTAAATAAGCAAGTAGAAAAGGTAAAGGTAGTCCTCACTAATTCAAGTCAACTTCATGATTCCTAATCACCTATGATATTCAAACAACCTCCCTTATATATTTCAATCATCATAGGTGATTACCTAGTGCATAATTGCATGATAGATAATGGGCCTAGCTCTTCTATCATGCCTAAATCTATAGCTAATAAATTGGGGATTGAATATGAAGCTAATACAAAGGGAGTTTTACATTTATATCAGTATATTATGAATACTATGGGTGTCCTTAATAACCTTAAATTAATATTGGATACTTTTCCTAATTTGAATATATCTCAATATGTGATGGTAGTTGACCTTCTTCCCTACATTACCTTATGCTGGTCTATGGATTTAACTACCAAAATAGGGGGTATCTCTATTCTAATTGGTCCTATATAGTTTGTATGACTAGGTATGGGATAAAGGTTATGATAATTTTTGAGCCTATTTCTAGGTTCCACTTAGAACCCTACATGCCAAACTTATCAATTGTCAATTTCACTATCTTGGATGAAGATGAACACTCTAATGACCAAGAGCCTATAAAACCACTATAGGGCATACCAGATTTGCTCCTTGATGAGTAGGTAGTATACAATCATGGATATTATCCTTAAAATACCTTTTAGTAGGTAGGTTTGGGTGTGTAATTACATGAATAAGGACATAGATTCCATACCAAGTCTAACTAGCACAAGCTAGGAGCATGAAGGGGTATGTAATTTTTTTATGGGTCTAGATCAAATAATGGTAGTGGGGAAAGTGTTATTATTGTCTCCACTTCAAACAAAATTTATTATTCTACCCTAAGGTTTTAGTTTAGTATAACTTCCAATATTGTATAATATGAGGCCCTCATCCATGGGATACGATGGGCAAATAAGAGAGGCATCAAACTCTTCCAAGCTAATGGAGATAGTTAATTAGTGGTAAAATAGGTAATAGTCATAAGTATAGTTAGTAATCCACTCTTTAAGGCCTAAAAGCATAGGGTTTGGGACCTATTGGAGGAATTTATAGCCTTTGACATTCACTCCATTCATAGGGAGGCCAATCATCATGTAGACTAGTTAGTTACTATTAGAGCATAGTATGATATAGTTGATGGGGTAAAGGATAAAAAAGACTAGTCCCAAATAAAAGTGGTATGCAAGCTATCAGTCCTTGATATGAGGTGAGCTGGTAAGTTTTTAAAAGTGATAGGCAAATTTATTGTTTATTATAACATGAGATAGAATTTTTCTCAAAGAATCAATCCATGTTGCAAACATCAATATGGAGACCAGATTGTCCAATTGAGGAAAAATAAGTTACCTAATGGCTTGGTAACAATAGAGAGAATATTAAATGAATATGACCAACTTATGAAGGATAAGGTAAGCATATCCACTACGGAGGAACATTATTAAAAGTTTGTTATATTCAAAGATAAATTACTCAAGCTAGGAAAGGCGAATACCAAAGAAGATAAGGTAGCCTTGATAGCATTGTGTCAAGAGTTTACAGTTGATTTTACATGGGAATATAATGAATTTAATGGGTTTGAATTTGGGTTTTCCCAACATACTATAGAATTAGAGGATAATGCCAAATCTATGAGGTAAAACTAAAGGTCAGTCAACCCTAAAATTGAGATCCTTATGAGGAAGAAGTTGACAAAGCTTATTGAATACAATATTATAGTCCCAATAAAAAATTATTCATGAGTGGAAAATATTTTTCATGTGAGGAAGAATAATGGGGAGATAAGGTTGTGTGTGGACTTTAGATATCTCAACAAGGTGTCGCTTAGAGATCACTACCCCTGCCATCTATGGATCAGATACTTTAGAGAGTTTCAAGTTCACAAAGGTTATCTTTTATTTATGGATACTTGAAGTATAATTAGGTATTAGTGAGAGATGATTTTAGACATAAAATTACCTTCATAACCAAGTGGGGCACATATGCATATATGATGATGCCTTTTAGACTATCCAATGTAGGGCAACCTTCCAAAGGGAAATGGATGTGGTCTTCTAAGAGCTCATAAATGAGATGGTTTTCATCTAACTTGATGAGATCAACATGTTTTCCAAGGATCCCAAAGATCACTTGACATATTTAAGGTTGTTTTTTGATAGGTGAAGGTAGTTTGGGGTCTCTTTGAACCCCCAAAAATGTATATTTGTAGTCCATAAGGGCAAACTTCTAAGATATGTTGTGTCAAAAGATGGCCTCTCCATTGACCCTTAGAGTATAGAGTCAGTCCTTAATTTGTCAATACCTAACGATAATAAGGTATTTCATAGTTTATTAGTCAAGATGAAATTCATTAAAATATTCATATCCAAATTTGTATAATTGGTGAAGCCACTAACTCACATGGTTAAGAAACATAAGGAGTTTTCATGTAGCAAGGAAGGTAAGAGAATATTTGAGGCCATAAATAATTAAATTTCCCAATATCCCACCCTCTTAAACCATAATTTTATAGAATTATTATTTATGTATTCCTTCTCCACAAGTGAAACTATTTCTACTATGCTCATGCAACAAAACAATGAAGGTTTAGAGAAATGCATTGCCTTATTTAGTCTAGCATTGGAGGGGTATGATGAGATAAATAATTTTTCTGAAAAAAATTACCTTTCTATCATGAGATTCCTAAAATAATTCAGACACATGGTGTCAATAATAAGATCTTTGTGATGGTAATTCACCCTAGCATCAAACACATCCTCCTCAATAGGGAACTGAGTGAGAAAAGGGTTGATTGGGTGAAAAAATGAATGGAGTATGACATAAAGATGAAGGTTACCAAGTTGATCAGAGGTAGAGGGATTTTTTAGAACCTTGTATCATATTCTAAGGAAGAGAAAGATATTTTTTTGGTAGTCCAAGACAATTAACAAGTAGTTGTAATTATATCTCCTTCCGACAGGACCTAAGACATAGTGAATTTCCTTGAAATGGGAGAATGTCCTATGGGATTGGATAGGAAAAGGAGGAGGAAATTAAATATTTATTCTATCCCTTATATCTTATTTTATGGGGCACTCTTTAAGAAGGACATTGATGGCATGCTTATGTGATGTGTGGAGACTAGTCAAATGGACAAATTGTTAGAGCAATTTCATGATGGGCCTATAGTAGGGCACTTTAAAGCCAATAACGTAATATAAAATACCATAAGAGAAGGTTATTTTTTGGCCCACTTTATTTAGAGACTCCAATTGTTGGTTTAAGATGTGTCCCAAATGTGTTATTTTTACTGGCAAGTAAAAGCTACCTACCTTACATATAAAACCCATCAAAGTTGAGCATCCCTTTATGTAATGGGGATTATATTTCATAGGTATTATTCATTCCTAATATATTACTAGGAATAAATGGGTATTAACATATGTTGACTACTTTACTATTTGGGTGAAGGTAGTTGCACTGAAAGAGTAAAATGAGAACTTAGTTTTGGAGTTCTATGATAGCATAATGACTAGGTTTAGGGTCCCCTCCACCATTATATCAAAAAATGCCTTTGCCATTAGTGGTGAAAATGTGTGTGAGTAGGCCCTTAATCATATTATCTAATTCAATTCTTCATCTGAATACTATCCACATGGCAATGGACTAGCAGAGTCCACCAATAAGAACTTGATTAGGATCATGAAAATGATAATGTAAGACAACCAAAGGGAGTGGCACACCAAGTTAAGTAATACCTTATGGGTAGATATGATTACTCCTAATAATTTTAATGTTAACTCAACCTATCTCCTTATTTATGGTAAATAATAAAAAATACCCATTTAAATTGAGTTGCTAGCCTTGAAGCTTGTACATCAACTTGAACTCATGGAGAGTGATGCGACGGAAGTGAGGATGAATATGATGAGGGAGTTGGAAGAGACAAGAGACAATGCCATAATTACATGTGTTCCAATGAATACCAAGTAAAAATATCATTTAACAATATAACCTCATCAAAGACCTTTCAACAAGGTGACATTATACTTAATTGGGATGAAGACTGTGCCAAGCCAGGTAAGCTTTCCAAATTTGATAGTCTTTAGATTGGACTATATATTATTACCAATTGTAAGAAGAGTAATGTTTTATATTATCTATATTAATTGGTGATTAAATCCATATTTATATAAATGGGATGTTCCTTAAGTATTATTATTAGAAGATCCAAGTTATCTTGTACATATTATTTAGTGTATTCCCCTAGGTGATGTTGCACATTCTTGTTAGTTATTGGTTTATCCTAGTTCCTTGCTATTATGTGTATTCTTTATTTTTTAGTGCCTTGTTTTATGTATTATTTTATTTTTCTAGTCCTAAATTTCTTCAATATATTAGTTAAATTTAAATTTCATTCAATGTTCCTTATATAATTAAATATGATAAGTAAATAGAGATGATGATTCCTCTTGACTAAGAGGTAGGTCAAGACAACTAAGTCACCAAAATTGTTGACTAATTTCTTACCTCAAGATTATAAAGGATTCAACCCATGCATAATAACCCAAGGACATCACTTTTGGTCATCTTTCTTTCTTATGTCCATGAGCAGTTAAGATATTCCAAAGCAAGGTCACTGATTGCCATACCAAATACAGAAGGGCCAAGGTCTTGTCATGTAATGAAACACACAGTGGTTATCCAAATTCCCTATTTCAATTTGTGTAAAGTGTCTTAATAATGTGAGTATGTGTGAAGGTCTATAATTATCTTTCAAGTGGTCTAAATATTCTAATGTGCCATGATGGTGATCGAAGGTTGCAGTTGATGACTCATCATGAACCTTTCTAGTGTATTCAAGATATGCAAGGTAGGGCATAATCAAAATCTTTGAGAATTTTATAAAGTTACATGAGAGAATAAGTGAAATCTTTAATAGGTTCTAAGGTCATTGTATAAGTGTTGAAATGATATTCATTTGAGATACCTCTTGAAATCATGTATATGGTCTAAAATGATAATATTTGACCTAAATGTCACAACACTTGACCTTGGAATGCCACTTAAACTACCAGTCACATATTCAAGAGCCTTCATGAATATAATTAGGCCATAACAAAGGTGTTTCATACACTAATTATGCCATTATCACAATTCAACACATGTAATGTCCACTAAATGGGCCCCACATGTGTGGAAATGTGTCTCCTTAACTCCATAACATCGTACCATAAAATTTCATACATTTAATAACCCTTATCTTCCCTCCTAACTAAAAATAGTAGTTTGTGATCTAAAACATGAGAAAACATATAATTTATAGGTTTTAAGAGTATTATATGTGGTGAGGATCCGTACAGTATGGTTTGGCTCAGATGGAGTTAGGGGTCTATAAGGGGAGTTTAGTATAGGCACATGTTGAATAAATCAAAGTGTTTTAAGGCACAAAGAGACCAAAATCGATTCACTTTACCCATTGAGATCATTGGCAAACATGGATATCACTTTAATTTTGTGCTTAGTCTATACAAAAGAGAAAGAGGGAGGGTTCAAGATCTTGGCCAAAGGAAGTGGACTTGATGAACTTATATCATGGGCATTGGTTGCAAGTTTAGTCTTCTAATCTCTATGAACAAATGCTAAGAATTTGGGTAGCTTGGTCAGCACCCTTATCTACATAGGGCAAAATAAGTGGAATGGTTTCATTGAATTTTTGGTTTGTTTCATCAAAATGATGATGGTTCATCATTCCTCTAGTTCTACAAAGACTTTTCATGGTATTCTTAACCTTTGGTTCACATATGTGAGCATATAGAGATGTGAAATGTCTAAAATGCCAATATTTACAGGCTACAAGAAAGGTTTCATTGATAAGGAGAAGTGTCCAAAGCATATGTTTGAAGGTGAAAGTGTTTTAAAGTACAATTATAATGTACTAAGACTATCCACACCTACTTAGTTCAAATTTAATTTTCATAAGAATATCCAATCCTCCAAATGGTGCTTTGAAGTGATATGACCTTTAGATTTAGGTTTCACCACATAAGAAGGAAATGTATTGTATAATGTAGGCTTTAAGGTTATCAAATCCCATCAAACATAACAAAGTGATGTTATGTTTACACCAAGATATCCTTATCTAAATGTTTTTAAATTTCATCATAGCCCCCATAGGCCTAGGAACTACCAAGTTATCTTCAAACACCTTCATAGTATTATTTGGCATATATTAAGGTTATTTAACAAAAGTTAAGGTTTTTAAGAAAGTCCCAGGTTTCATTTTTCACTATGTATGCCTCATTAATGGCCTTCAAGTGTTATGCTTTGGTTAGGTATATGCACAGAGATGTCTAGGGTCCTTCTATGTCATCTTAGGTGTGAGATAATAGTAAATTTCAATCCCTCAAAGAGCCTCTCCATTTTTATAATCTCATTACTATCATTTCACCTTAATTGTGAGCCCTACATTCCATTTTCAAACTCCATATGATTTTACAGTCATCACCCATAGGTCAATATACTCTATTCTAACCTTAGGCATGTGAATAAGGTTTAAATACTCCAATAGATATAAGAAACCATCAATGCTATGAGAAATGAGCTTGCATAGTCATAAACCCTATTAAATGAGTAAATCACCACCTACAATAAATGGCCTAAATCCACCTTGGTTAAGTCCTTCAAGTTTATATGGTGATACCATGAGCACAAAATATAAGGGTATGATTAAAAAAATGTTAGCCTTATATAAATGGATTCAAACATAAGAGAGTCATGTAAACCTTAAATATGATATGGAGCATATCTTCTAACTCATAGACCTATCCCATAGACCCCTAATTGATCAACGCACATGATTTAGTACTCATAACACAATTGATGATCTATAACCTCAACCCTAGATATAAGACAATACATACACATAAAATGGGAATATAAAACTTAAGAGAATAGGTAAAATATGGATGTCATCTCACTAAAGGAAAATAAATATGTAGGAGTGTATTTTTGACTGAGTAAAGATCCCATAATCAATCAAGGTTGTTTATAATGTGAAAGTGCTAGAGAAATGAGAGTAGTAATGCCTGAAATATATGAAAGGAAAGTCTATGGGGATAACTACACATCCAAAATCCTTAAGGTCTTACTTTTGGGTACCCCTGAGTAATAAAGTTATTTGGTCTAAGTTGTAGACTTAGAACCATATGACATGTGGTATGATTATGTATGCAGGTGTGTTGGAAGGGTTAGAGGAGATGAGCCTTAAGGCTATGATAAATATTTAAATGTGATGTTTGGACTTTGATTACACCTTATAAGAGCTAAAATAAGTTACTTTGGGAACTAACATCAGCTACTACAATTTCATACCCTAGAAAAAGTTGATCAAGGTAGTTTATAGGAAAGAGAATGATTGACAAGAGCTCTGAGTAGATGAGAACATGTGATCGAGGTAGAGGTTGGATCAAAGGAAGTGTTATGACCTAAGAGATCTATTGATACATCCATAGATGGCATGAGGTTCCAACACCTAGTCTCTCCCTATAAGATCTATTTCCACTTGCATTTACACCCTTAGAGGAGACCTTTTAGCTCTCATCATCCAATTGGCACAATTGAAACACCTCTAAGTTATGGATATCCTAAGAATGAGGTGAATATTTAGATAAGGCTAGATCCCTTGATGTACCACTTATAAATCAATATTACACTTATGATTGTGAGGGAAAAGGGGGAGAGAAAACTAAAAGTAAACTATCATAAAGGAGGTGATGCATAAAATAATTTGATGACTACCAACCAGCTACATGTTAAAAATGAGAACAAGGGTCTATCCAAACATACACTTCTCCAATTTGTATCTTCTCACATCAATATTTCATTATGAGGTTATGGATGAATGTTTAGAATAAGAGTAATATAAAAGAGGTCTAAAATTATAGTATTCAATATGATAACTCACTCAACCTTGACACTTCCTAGAACACTTCACATGACCTGCAAGAAGAAGCTTTCAAACTACAAATAGGTGAGAAAATGAGACATGTTAAGGAAACAAGATTCATCACTAAGCAAGATCAATCATCCAAGTAAAACATACTATGAATAGTCATGGAAGAGGTAAAAATTAGTATTATTTATTTATCCATGGTATGAAAATGAGTATGGATTTTCCATACTCATGTGGGGCATAATTTACAAAGACCAAAATGAATAGTGCTTATAGAACTTGAGAGAGATGGGAGAAGAAAGAAGTTGAAAGGTCAAAAGGAAACTTGTTAATATGATAAAATGAGTTGATTTTTCATGATAATATTATTTTAAATGGATGATGTAAGGTCATAAGGGACAAGTGGCTTCCTAATTCATGAAATTCATAAAAAGTGGCATGGAATTCCCTTTGCTGGCTCAGAAAATTGCCTTCATGATTTAGCCCTATTTGAATGTCCAAAAATTGACTAGGCATAGGTCTTATGATTGTAATTATAGGGAAGGATTTCATACATGCCTCTTCATCCATTTTTTATAGTCCTACTCATTTGTAATCTCTTGGAACTGATCCATCACTGCCTACAATCCAAGAAAACTCCTCTTTCAATCACCCTTCACATTTGGCTTCAAAATTGGCTCAAATTTTCCATGAAAATATATGGGATGTATTGGATGAAACTTTTAAATACCCTAAATGGAATTATACTACTTATGTAGACCTTAAAAAGTTATTCACTTGAATTTCTAACACTTCTCACCATCATGTTTACTATGTCAGTTTTGACTAGATGAGATGAGATCATTGGTAGGCAAACTTAAGAGTTTTTACAAGGAATTAAATTGACATTGGGATTTATATTAAGTCTTATATTCCATTATATGTGATTATCATATCTTGTAACCTCTTATAACTTGCATAACACAAAAAATAATAAAAAATGCCTTATTTTGTACTCTATCCATACAATTCCATACAAATGAAAAGAATGGGAAGGAGATTGAAAGAGTCATATATAATTTTCAATCACTTTCATGTTCAAAATAGTCCATAAAATTATATTTCTATCTGCATTTCCTTCATTGGGTCCTTATCCAAGGGTTTACAAGGGTTTAGGTACGTTTACCCTCTTAATCTTTGTTCATGAAGGTTGGAAGTTATAATTAAAAAAATAATCTCAAGAATGATATTAATTACCCCTGATAACACCTATAAAATTCTTGGATCTCCATGATAATCATTAAAAGAGATATTAATACTTCAACTTGGCCTATCGAGCTTGTTTTCTCATTTCCTACATGCTTAAATTGTCCTTGAGCCAAAAGTGACTTTATATAGGGTTTAAATACATTAAAAAATATTATAAATGTATATTATGACCCCTTAATAATTATACAATCCATTATAAATATTTCCTAATGTTATAAATGAAAGTGACCTATCATTTGAAAACTAGGCCTAACCATGCCTAATAGCCCTTAGTTGTCTTTGAGTCAAAATATGACCTCCTTATGATTCCTATACATTATAATATATTATAAACATAAAAATTCAGCCTATAAAAATTTTACAACTAATTATAAATCTTATCTCATGATATAAGTGAAAGTGGTTCTCTATTTGGATTAAGGCCTAACCATGCCTATTAAGCGTGTCTACACTTTTGAAGGTTTAGGCTTCCTTGTTGGGATTTATCCCTATGTGATATTTTTATTTTATTTTATTAGGTTTAAATAAAATATAAAAACCTATTATATATGTCCAACCAACCTCTATTTCACCCTTCACACTCATTTCCCAAGATTGCACATTTCATGCACAAAGGGAGTGCACTTTGTTTAAGACAAAACAGAGGGAAATCCCTTATTTAATCATAAAATGGTGATGATTTGAGGATTTTATCCAAGTATTAAAAATTTTATGTAAAATATTTTAGTCTTTTATAGTACAATATAACCCTTCAATTCCTTAAGTACCCAAGATAGACCTCTATGAAGGCAGACTGTGCAAGATTTTTAGATATGGATTGGGTGCAGTATTTAGAGCTCCTTATTTGTTTTATATATACTATAAATAGACTATATATAATTCCATGGTAATGATTAAGGTGATATAATCTCCATTCAACACTGGGACCCTTCATATTACCTTCATTAAGACTAGGAATTTAGCTATAGGTACACATAGGACCTTAAGGAGTCTATGTAAGTTCATTTTACATTGTTTGGAGATTATGGGGGTAATAATGGTATTAATTTATATTATAAATGTTTTTTTCACCATTTAAACACTCCATATACCCCTCCATACACTTTGCTGAGACAAGTTTGAGTTCCATTGTTGACTATATTTTCTTGCTTTGGAGGTACAACTATAGGTGTATGGTTGGGTCATATCCTGCATCTTGACCTATATAGATAAAAATTTAACACAATTAGGTTTATTTTCAGAATTTAAGACCTTTTTAAATGAAAAAATTCCTATATTCCATCACCTATACACCATGATTATTCTATTGTCTACCTACAATCAATTGTAGGTGGGTATTTCAAGGCTGAAGACAACTGTAGGTGTATGTGAGATTCAAATAAAAATATATCATCCTATTTATATGATTTATTAGGTCATAATTACTCCTTTAAAACATTTTAAAACATTCATATATGTTGGTAAGTTCCAGTTTTCAACTTTGGGTGAAAAAGATCTCTTTTGGACTTATGCCTGTAGGTGATCACTCCCTAAATTTAGTGATTTAAGGTTTATCTTTGGGCTCCTCTAACATGAAAACCAAATGATAAAATCACCTACATTATTTTAAAATTTGTTCTATTATGATATGTAAATAATTCAAAGTAATTTAAAGGCTTCAAAACTCTTAAAAACACCTTTATAGGATATCCACAAAATGGATTGAACCTCTATTTTGTGATTTTAGGGAAATAATCCTGAATACTATCATTAGATCTTTGGAAGGTGGTTATCAACTTAAATTTTCCAATCCAAACCTCAAATAGGTTTGAAATTATTAAAAATACATGTTATAACTCCAAAAAAGGATTCATCATGCTCCAATTTCTCCATACAGATACCTTTACATTTTTGTGATCCCACCTATAGGTGGTTATTGTCATATGCAAGTAAAAAGTGCAACATTGTAGGCAAGGAGTGATAAAGATGGGTAGTAGAAATGTGGGAAGAACTTATATTTATCCTAATATATTTTAAAACTTTAAAATAATAATTGATTTATCAAGAAAGACTTGAAACAAGGTCTAAAACTCCATATTAGTATTTTGCTCTCCTATAGGTGCTAATGGAGTTGTAGGCAGGTATGAGACTATGTTAAGTGATAAAAATGTTGATTTATGTTATACATACTTTATTTTTATAAATTAACTTGATTAAACATGTGATAAATATTTCCATTTAACTCTCTTTCACTCTCTTATGAACATGTTCAAGCTTTAACACAGCACATCAGATGACTGTATATGATAGTCATATAGTAGACTAATTGCATGGCACTTTATGATTTCATTCTCATGAAATATTGCATAGATAATAATATTTAAAGTTTATATAACTGAGAGGTAATTTAAAACATGTAAAAAAACCTACCATAACCTTCAAAACTCATTATCAAAGCATGGAAATCTAAAAATGGTGAAAATAGCCCTGTCACACAGAAAAGTGTCTTCTCTTGAAACCTGAGATACTTGGACGATAGAAAAACTTTGAAATTATAAAAAAAAAACACTAATATAGTTATAATATGGATTAAAAATCTTATTTAATCAATTCAAATATATGGTTTATATGAAATCATCCAAACAAGATCAAAACCTATAGGGTGCACATATTGGTAAGTAGAAAAACACAGTCAACTTGTTAGAGATGGTTCATAAATAATGGTTGAAAAATATTATTATTTAAATGTATCTCTCTTATTTTAATACCACCTCCCAAAATTGTTTTTCCTAAAACCTCTTCAATTGTCCATACCAAGCATCAACCTGCTGACCACTTCTATGTGTCTAGAAAGGCAAAGAAGGAACATAATAGTTTTAGATATAAAATAGAAATTACAAATAATTTAAATAATTGAAGTGAACCTAATGAATATTAAGAGACATTTCATGTCCTTATCCCATGTTTTACCTTTCCTCATGCTCTGTACAAGTTCCAAACTCCCCTTTTTCAGTTGATTACTTGATATGTAGTTATATAACCTACAAGTTTCAGATGAGATTGATATTATTGATAGGGATTCTAATCTATGATATGTCTGATAGGAAATTATGGCACTTGGACACCTTGGAAACCATGCCACTTACATTTATGACCCCTAAAATGACTTTAATAGACATAAGGATTAATATGATTAAGACCAACGCTAATATAGCCTCAAATTACATCGAATGGACTATAACATACCCCGTGAAAAAATATTAGACCCATAAAAACACATAAAACTCAAATTTTACCTATAGGGGCCCCAATTTGACCTTCAGGGTCATATTTGGTCAACAAATTTGTGACTCATAGGGGAAGTATGCATGTTATACTAGCTAGACTAGTAGCCTTATTAGTTCATTGGGTTTAGGGAGTCATCTAAAGCCTAAGACAAATAAGAGGACATTTTACCATAATATTTGATCAATAAAAGACAAATTTACTACCTCCACCACACAAAGAAAAGGACACACACAAAATAAAGTAAATAAACTAACAAGACACACACACACACGTGTGTGTTCAAGGTACTTAGGGGAAATATAAAAATAAACTACTATGAAAAAATAGAAACTAAGAATACCTCCATCAAAAAATCAAAAGGAATTTTTCTTGAACCTTCTTCTTCATGAGATGAGTTAAAGTACCAAGCATGTTACTTTTTGAATTGGATGGTCAGTAGATCAGACCTATTCCTTAGCACCTCATTTGATCTACTCTCAAGTAGATCATCCTTAAATATGTCTCTAATGTAGATATATTCCTCCTAAACGTTTACACATACCTCATACTACTACCCACTCTTCATCTCATGATCAACTTGCATCTTCTTGTTAGGCATGGCTTCAAGAGGAGTGGTTTCTTGTTCCTTACAAGATTGAGGCCAATAGGAACTTATTCCATCTTTCAAAAGCTGATGTGTTCCTCTAAATTGATTTAGATTATGATAAACCATATTGATGATTTAAAACATATCATCATGGGATGTGTATGCTTCTTGAAAGGATAAAACTAAAAAATTACTTTTCATTTGCATACTCGCTTGAGTGCCAACGTTGCCTTCTCCATCTTTGAATAGATCATAGCCTCTTTGAAGAGGAGTATAACCTATTTCAATGACTAAAAAATAGTCATCCAAAGGCTGATTAATAACTTGTTCTTTCCCATCCATGATATCTTGGATAGTGATGGAATAACCAATGGTGATTTCCTCTTCTTTGGCAAAAGGAAAAGACTCTTCCATATAAACCCAATCATAAGTCTATACATAATAAATAACCTCTTATTTATCATTTAGGACCTATTTAAGGCTCTAAAATTTAATATCAACTATCATAACATTACTTTTCTTCTCAAGGACTACAATATCTTCAATCTCCTTCTCCTTCTTGGTGATGCCAAGACTAGGCATCTTGTAATCATGTGACTTAGTCCAATGAGGCTGCCAAAGAGCTATACTTTATTCAAGAAGGAGTTATAAATTTTTATCAACAAAATACTACAATTTAGGTTCCCATACCATATTTTGATCAAGGAAAAGGGTGATTAGGTGAGTATAAGATGAACTAGTTGGTGGAGGTGGAATAAAGAACTCAATATTAGATTGAGAATGAATTGTCATGGATTCTTTTGGGAGTTATTGAGGAAGGGGAGGCAGACCTTTGGATAAAATATCTTGGGTTTCTTCCATTCATTTTATAATCACTTAATTCACATTTAATTTACACTAAACACTCTCTTTAGTAAGGTTATATAGGGCGTGTTTAGGCATATGATATTCTTTTGGCTCTAAACTTGCCACCACACCTTGACTTAGCAATTTCATCCTTGACTCTAACTCTTCAATTTGCTTAGATAGGTTCTCTTGGATTTTTTTTTAAAATTGATAGGAATCATCATGAGCATAATTATTAAAATAGGGTTAACATGGAAGACATGGAGTCTCTTGAGGAAGGGTGGTAGTGACTTCAATAAGGTCAAGCTCTTTCTCAACTTCACACTCTTTATCATGTTTTTTATCCCCTTTCTTTCCCCATGATTCCAATACCTTATTATAGATTAGTATGTTATGATTTTAGGAGTTTATTATTGAGGTATTTATGCACTTTAAGGATTTGATGAAGTTTTCAAGAATATTGGGATCTCCTTAGGCTTGGACTCTCCACTTTATCTCCAACTTGGAATCTCATATTTAGAGGTCTCTTCTTGAGGTGGGGATGTAATGGGATATGTAAATGAGGGCTTAAATTACAATTGATTTTATTATGATATGGATTATTTCATATACCTATTGGAAAAATAAATATACATATCAATATTTTCTTCAAAAACCATGTTTGTCTTTCCAACTCTCTCTTCTAGCTAATTGGGGAAAAGATGACTTTGATCAGCTTGATTGGGATCATGATTAGGGGTCAAGTAGGACTAATATCAATATTGGGGAGGTGTATATAAGGGATGATATAATTTTTTAGACTACTCCTCATGAATTCTTATCTTATTTTTTAAGGATGTAATCAGACCACCCACATCAAGCATCTCACTTGTAAGCCTTGGATAATTGGATATCTCAATAGGTGCCCACTCTATTTTGACTAGATTTAATGCATCTCTCACATTATAAATAATATGACTAGGAAAATTTAGACCATGTACCCTTGGTGTATCAATATATATTATGTACCTCTTATATCCCAAAAGAGTTTGCTTGAAGGTTGAAATGGATTGAGTTGAGATGTGTCTAGGTTGACTAGGAGGAGTAAGGTATTGAGAAGGTTGATTATATGTCTTATAAAACCCATAAAAAAGATGGTAAGGATCATATTATAGATTATAAGGATCCTAAAAAGGCTGATAATAATAATACAAAGGCTGATGGGGAATGCCATAATCTTGATATGTCTCATCAACTTGTTTAAAATAATACTCAACACCAAAATTAGCCATGAAACCTCATTGAAAGCAAGAACAAAAAGAAAAATATTACCAAAAATATTCAAAAGTAAAACCTATGCTTTGTGAGTAGATTATGTAACTTATAAGTCACCATTAATGCCTAGATAGATGCCTCCAAAGGTTGATGTGTTGAAAGACAACACCAAAAATATTTCAACTTCTTGGACTTATTTGTAAGAAAGCATAGTCTCTAATCAACCTTGGGATGAATTTTTTGAAATAATTGGAGTAGGTTATACTAATTTTCAAGGAGGATATGACCTTATCAAAAATGGATAAGGAAACCTTGAAACTCAAGTGGGTATGCAAATAAAAATTAACTTTTCAAATTTTTCCTTTCAAGAGGAATATGCATCTCATGATGATATATTTGAAATCATCAAAATGGGTTATCATCCTCTCAAATAGTTAGGAGAAACACATCAACTCTTGAAGGATGGAACAAGCTTCTATTGACCTCAATATTATAAGTAGGAAGAAACCACTCCTCTTGAAGACATGCCTACCAAGAAGATGCAATTCGATCATGAGATGAAGAGTGGGAAATACTATGAGGTAAGTGTACAAGTTCAAGAGGAATATATCTACATTGGAGAATTATTTAAGGATGATCTACTTGGGATAATATCAAAGTGCCAAGGAATAGGTATAATCTATCGAGCATCCAATTCAAAATTCAACATGCTTAGGACTTTAACTCATCTCATGAAGAAGAAGGTTTAAGAAACATTCCTTTTGATTTTGTAAAGGAGGTATGCTTAGTTTCTAGTTGTGCATAGTAGTTTATTTTTATAATTCCCCTAAGTACCTTGAACACACAGATGTGTGTGTGTGTCTTGTTAGTTTATTTGATTTATTTTGTGTGTGTCCTTTTCTTTGTGTGGTTGAGGTAGTTAATTGGTCTTGTATTGATCAAAGCTTGTGGTGAAAGGTCCTCTTATTTGTCTTAGGCTTCAGATGACTTCCTGAACCCAATGGACTGATAAGGCTACTAGTCAAGTTAGTGTAACACATGTACTACCTTTATTAATCACCAATTTATTGACCAAATTTGACTCTCTAGGTCAAACTATGTCCCCTATAGGTAAAAACTTGAGTTTTAGGTTTTTTTAGAGGTCTAATATTTTATCATAGGGTATGTTATAGTTCATTTGATGTAATATGATGTTATATTAGACTTGGTCTTAGTCATATTAATCTTTATGTCTTTGAAAGTTATTTTAGGGGTCATAAATGCAAGTGGAATAGTTTCCAAGGTGTAAAAGTGTCCTAATTTACTCTCAAATGTCCATTCTTAACTGAAAGTTTTAGGTTATCTAATTAAAGATCAAGTAATCAACTAAAAATAGGGAGTTTGGAAATTTTAAAACCCATAAGGGAAGGTGAAATGTGGTATAATGTTGTGTAATGTCTCCTCATCTTACTCAGGTTCATTTACATGCTCTATAAGTGTCATTTTTGAGCTAAAACCATTTTGCTCCTTCTTTGCCTTTCAAGACACATAGAAGTGGTTAGTAGGTTTATGCTTGGTACAAACATTTGAAGAGGTTTCAGGTCAATTTTTTTTTGGAGGTGATATAAAACTTAGATATATCCATTTAAATAGAAATATTTTGAATATTGGTCCCCCATGCTATATGAACCATCTCTAACAAGTTTACTATGGTTTTCTACTTAATAGTCTATGTACCCTACATGTTTTGATCTTATTTGGATGATTTTTTACAATCCAAATGTTGGGATTGATTAAAAATGATGTTTAATACATATTATAATTATTTACATATTTGGTTTATCATTTCAAAGTATTTTGATGGGCCATGTATCTTAGGTTGTAAGAGAAGACACTTTTCTGTGTGACAGGCCTATTTTCACCATTTTCAGATCTCCATGATTTGATAATGACTTATGAATTTTATGATAGGTTTGTTTACATTTTTCCAATGAGCTCTTAGTTATCTCACATTTCAATCTCATTCTCTAAGCAATGTTTCATGAGGATGTAGTTAGAAAGTGCCATGGAGTTAGTCTACTATATGATTATCATATACAGTCATTTGATGGGTTATGTTAAAGCTTGAACACATTCATAAGAGAGTAAAAGAGAATCCCATGGTGGTGGAGACATATTTATCTCATGGGTGATAAATTAAAGTCCATAAAATAATGTATGGATAACATGAAGCAACCATTTTATCACTTAACATAGTCTCCTACCTACCTACAACACCATTAGAACCTATAAGAGAGTAAAATACTAAGATGAAGTTTTAGACTTTGTTTAAATTATTTCATGATCAAGGAATTATGTTTAGAAAGTTTTACAAGATATTAGGATCATTTTAATGTCTTCCCCCATGTCTACTACCCATCCTCATCACTCATTGTCTATAATGTTGCATTTTTTGCCTATATATGACAATAACCACCTATAAATGGGATCATAGAGATGTAAAGGTATCTGTATGGAGAAATTAGATCATAGTGTATCATTTTTTGTAGTTATAACATGTATGGTTGATCATTTCAAACCTATTTTAGGTTTTTATTATTAAATTTAAGTTGAGAATCACCTTCCAAAGATCTAATGATAATATTCAGGATTATTTCCCTAAAAGCACAAAATAGAGGTTCAAGCCATTTTTTGGATATCCTATAAAGGTGTTGTCAAGAGTTTTGAAGCGTATAAATGCATTTTATTTATTTTAATATCATATGAACACAAATTTAAAAATAAATTAGGTGATTTGATCATTTGGTTTTCATGTTAGAGGATCCCAAAGATACACCTTAAACCACTAAATTTAGACAGTGATCACCAAAGAGACCTTTTTCACCCAAAGTTTCAAACTAGACCTTGCCAACATATGTGAATGTTTTAAAATGGTTTAAATGATTAATTATGACCTAAGAGATCATATAAATAGGATGATATATTATTATTTGAATCTCAAATACACATATGGGTGTCTTAAGCCTTGAAATACCCACCTATAACTAATTATAGGAAGATAGTAGATTAAACATGGTGTATAAGTGATGTTATATAGGCATGTTTTCATTGAAAAAGGTCTTAAATGGTGAAAATAAATTCAATTGTGTTTAAGGGTTATCTACAGAGGTGATCATGTATGATATGACCCCACCATACACCTATAGGTGGACCTCCAAAGTAGGAAAATACAGTCAGTAATAGAACTCAGTCTTGTCTCAATAGGGTGTATGGAGGGGTATATGGAAAGTTTAAATGGTGAAAAAAACTTATGAGAATCTCCATTAAGACAATTATTAACCCTATAATCTCCAAAAAATGTAAAATGAGCTTACATAGACTCCTTAAAGTCATGTGTGCACCTGCAGCTAAATGCTTAATCTTAATGAAGGTAAAAAGATGAGTATGCCAAGGATGAATATGAAGGGTCAGAGTGTTAAATGGATATTTTATCACCTATATCATTACCATGGTAGTATATATAAGGTTTTGATAGTGGATATATAAAAAATAAGGAGCTCTAAACACTAGACACATTCCATATCTTGAAACCCTGCACAGTCTACCTTCATAGAGGTCTATCTAGGGTCTTTAAGGAAATGAAGGGTCAGATTATTTTATCAAAGACTAAAATATTATACATAACATTTTTAATACTTAGATAACCTCCTCAAATAATCACAATTCTCTGAGGAAATAGGGGAGTGCCCTCTATTTTATCTTAGACAGAGGGCACTCCATTTGTGCATCAAACTTGCAGTCCTAGGAAATGAGTGTGAAGGGTGAAATAGAGGTTAGTTGGGAATTTATAAGATGTTTTTAGAGTTTTTTTAGACCTAATAAAACATAATAAACATATCACATATGGATAAATCCCAATAGGGAGGCCTAAAACTTCAAAAGCATAGATAGGCTTATTAGGCATGGTTAGGCCTAAAGCCAAATGGAGAACCACTTTCACTTATATATGAGATAAGATTTATAACAAGTTGTAACATGTTTATATGATTAATTTAGATGTGTCTAAGATATTATAATGCAAAGGAAGCACAATGAAGTCATATTTTGACTCAAAAATAACTCAGTCCTACTAGGCATGGTTAGGCCTAGTTTTCAAATGATATGTCACTTTCATTTATAACCTTAGGAAAGATTTATAATGGATTGTATAGTGATAATGGGGTCATAATAGACATTTATAAGCTTTTAGAATGTAGAGAAACCCTAGAGAAAGTCACTTTTGGCTTAGGGATAATTTAAGCATGTAGGAAATGAGAAAATAAGCTTGATAAGCCAAGTTAAAGTGATCATTTCTATTTTAATACTTTGCATGGAGATACAAGAGGTTTATATGTGTTATAAAAGGTACTGAAGATCATTTTTGAGGATTTTTTTTTGAAATTCCAATGTTCAATCTGCATGAACAAATCTTAAAAGGGTAAACAGACTTAAACCCTTACAAACCCTTAGATAAGTACCTGATGAAGGAAATGGAGATGGAAAGATAACTTTATGGCCTATTTTGACCATGAAAGTGCTTTAACATTATATATTAATCTTTCAATATCCTTTCCATCCTTTTGAATTATACAAAACTATATAGATGGAATATAAAATAGGGTATTTTTAATTATTTTTTGTGTTGTAAAGGTTCTAAGAGTTTACAAGAGATGCCAATCACATGGAATGGAATTTAAAGACTTAATATAACTCCACATTTAAATTTCATTCCTTGAAAAAAATCCTAACTAGGTCTACTAGATCTCTTAGCTCAGCTAGTCAAATCTAGGATAGTGAACATGATGGTGAGAAATATGAGAACTTCAAGTGGATGGAAATTTAAGGTGTACTTGATAATTATAAGGCCACGGAGGGTATTTAAAAGTTTAATCCACTCCCTCCAATGGATTTTCATGGAAAAATGAAGCCAATTTTAAGCCAAGTGTGAAGGGTCATTGAAAGAGGAGTTTTCTTGGACTACAAATAATGATGGCTCACTTCCAAGAGATTAAAAATGAGTAGGACTATAAAAAATGAATGGAGAGGCATGTCTGAAATCCTTTCCTCTCATTCCAATCATTAGACTTTTCCATATTCAATTTTGGGACATTCAATTAGGGCTAAATCATGAAGGCAATTTTCTGAGCCAATAAAGGGAATTCCATGATACTTTACATGAGTTTCATGACTTGGAAAGCCACTTGTATATTATAACCTTTCATGATCCATTTAAAATCATATTTTTGTGCATAGATAACTCATTTTATTATCTTGACAAGTGTCTTTGTGACCTTTGGACTTCTCTCTTCTCCTCTCTCTCTCTCATGTTCTATAAGAACTAACCATTTTGGCCTTTATAAATTATGCTCCACCTAAGTATGACAAAGACATTCTCATTTTAATACCATTTTTGAATAAATAATACTAAATTTTAGCTTTTCCATTATTATTCATAGTGTGTTTTACTTGGATGATTGATATTTCTTAGTGATGACTCTTGTTTCCTTAGCATGTTGTCTCATTCTCTCACATATTTATAGTTGGAAAGATTCTTCTTGAAATTAATGTGAAGTGTTATAGGAAGTATTAAGGTTTTGTGATTTATCATATTAAATAGTTTCATTCTAGACCTCTTGTCTATTCCTCCTAGCTTAAACATTCATCTATAACCTCATAATGAAATATTGATGTGAGAATATGCATATTGGAGAAGTGTATGTTTGGTTAGTCCCTTATTTTCATGTGTAACATGTATATGGTTGGTATTCATCAACCTATTTTGTGTATCACCTCCTTCAGGATAGTTTACTTTCAATTTTCTCTCTACCTTTTCCCTCATAAGCATAGGTGTAGTATTGATTTATAAGTGGTACATCAAGGGAGCTATCCCTATGTAGAGATTCACCTCATTATTAGACTACCCAAAACATAGACTTGTTTAAATTGTGCCACTTGGATGAGGAGATATGAGACATCTCCTCAATGGGTGAAAATCTAAGTGTTAACAAGACCTAAAGGCCCATCTAGTTCTATGACCATACCTCCACCTCAACAGCAAATCCAAATCTTTAGGTATATTTAATATAATGTGGTATGTGTGGGAAGATGTTTAAGACCATAAAAAAGGAATTTCAGGTAGAGGTATGCAATGAAATAGTACTTTTGGGTCCTATCTCTCTCCTGAGTTCCAATTTTCTATTTAGGCAGGTTAAGTTACAATTTCAAACACTTGTACCATACACATAAAAGGGACCCAGGCCTAGGGATCTTATAGAAATTTAACACCCCTATGGACTAAAATACATAAATAAATGAGATGGGTTGAGGGGACAAACTTTATAAACAAATGTTAAGAAGTTAACCTACTCAAACTACCTATCAGGGAAATTGAGGCATACTTTCCAAACCTAGTATCTCCACACACACTTTCCACGAGACCCAAAGATATTTAGGAAATAAAAAAGGATTAATGGGATAAAGATTCATAATAATAAGTTTTGGTTTGGAGGTCCATACTGTATGAACCATAATTAAGATGGTGGACCTCCAAAACCATTCTTAAACCCTAGATTATATTTGTTAATATAATTATGCCTCAAAATGCATTCAAGTGGAGTGATTGAGCTATGAAATGGTCTTAATGGTATCCCCAAGTCTTTTAAGCACCTAAATTACCTATTGGTTTGCACATTTAGGGGATATACTATATAGACCAAGCTTGGGAAAGCTATTTTAAGCATACAATAAAGGATATGGGAAATATTTGCATACACCATGGGTGTTTGAAGTGAGAGGGGGTCACAAATTTCTTAAATAACCTCATATTAGTCACATATAGGGGCCTCCATGACTAGTTACTCTTATAGATAGACCTGGGTGTCTAAATGAAGCACTGTATGCATACAAAAGAAGGAAAATGGCCTGATCAAGATAAAATAGATGATATAAAGGACTTTAAAGTTATTCTCATGTTAATAATAGTGGTTAGGTGCCTCAAACCCCAAGCTAAGACCAAAACTCATAAATCCTACACTTATGCTTATTGATCTAGCATCCTCGTTGAGATAGTACTACTTATAGGATAAAGTGGAGGGAAAATGAGATTAGAGGACACCTAAAACCCCTAATATAAATATAATTAGGTTGTTTTAGAAGTTTGGGTCATATTGGTTTATAGGTGATATGCCATAGCTTATCCTTTTGGCTTATAGACACCTCAAGATTGTCTAAAATGCATGATTTTCACATAATGGGAAAATTCACAATCTCAAAACTATATATAACCTATACATAGGGAGATAATAACTTTAGGATAGGTGGGGGACCTTATCTATAAGGTATTAGTGGAATTGTTTCATAGGTTTAGGCCCTAACCTCTATGAACTAGTATTAAGAGTCCTAGATACTCTTAAACCTCCTTAAAACCCTAATAAGGACCCAACTAGAAATATTTGGGAGAACATGCATCCAAAAGAATTGGAATCACTTGTAAAAAAAATTTGTTATATATCCCACTTAGATAATTTTATTTCTATGGTATTGGTCTATATGGACAGTGTACAAATACCTCCAAAAATTAAACATTTTCAATATTTTGAGGAAGAGATGAAGTGCATTACTTGGTCATAGGTTACAAATAATCAAAGGGGATTTTATAAGACATGTTTCATCTTCTCATATCACAAAATATCCAAAGTAATACCTATATATTATTCTAAAAACCTCCACCAATCATCCAGTCTATAAAATATTGTGAAGGTGGCATAGTCATCTGGGTGAAGTGAGATTGCAAGTTTAGACTATTTAAAAGGTATATATCCTAATATGAATGGTTTATTTTAGTTGAAAAAAATTTAACTTATAGAAATTGAAGGTCTGATTCAATCCTCAGGGCTCCCCAAATAGTGAATGAGCAAAAACTAGGCTACTAGTACATGGGGCCTACTTAGCCAACAAAATATAGAATCTCATGGGCATAGAAGGCCATTATGGAGTTAATTTGATATCATGATACAAATATAAATTACATTTGAGGCAATAATATTACATATTAATGGGCATTATAAAGTATTTTGGTTGGTTCTTGAACATAGCTAATGTGTGGATAAGGGTAGTTACTTAATGCCTCATGATGAAGGCTTAATTATAACACTTTCAATGCTTGGTAACTAATTAGATGGAAGGGATTTTATTGATGATGGAATGCATGGGATTTAAATGGGCCAAAAATTATTAAAATTAGATCCCATACGCTCTAAAAATCTCATTCAATGCACCTATCAACTTAAGCAATGCATAAGAGGAGAATGGAGGACCATTGTAATAGATAAATGAACATTATGGCCTCATCATACCACTTTTATGGTAAGATTAATTTATCTATATTATAGAAAACTCTATATATTCAAGCATTGAGTCCTTTATTTTCATCCCTCGGATGGGTGTAGTAAAACTCTGCCAAATTATATCTTGAGCCTTGAGAATCAATAAAGAAAGATTAGTTATAAATTTTTTATCAATATTAGTGTGTATTATAGTTTTTTACTTATAGAAAAGTATTATTTTCATCTTATTTTTTAGGTCATCTCTTTCACCTAGTCATCTTATGTAGGTCATACGAAATGTTGATAGGTGGTAGTTGTGAGTTGATTTGTAGTATCTCAAGAAGACCTTCCTTGCATTACCTTCAATTTTTAGACCTTACAGATAATGTAAACTTGAAATACTCATTTTTAGGAGTGTATCAAGAAGCCTTTTAGTTACTTGTCTTTCATTGGATTCACCAAGTGTTTTTAAAGATCAATTAAGAGAGGATAAGTGAATATTTGTGTGTCACCACCCTTAAAATAGGATTTATTTTCATGTTTTCATCCTATATATTTTCATATAAATATTATCACCTCTTAGGAGAAGATTTTAACTTAATGTATCAGGGGAGCTAGCCCCATAAGCTAGAGGTTTAGTCTTACTAGAAGGCTCCCACAATCTTTAGGGTAATCCCATGTTAGTCCAAGATTGAAGAGAATTTAACTATCTCCTTCAAAGGGTGTAGCTTGGAGTGATAACATTACTATCAGGAGATCCCTCTTCTTTAGATAGTATCCCTCCCAAAGATGATCTAACACATCCTTCATCTGGTGTCATTAATTGTGCTTATTTTTTATTAACTATATGTTTTGAGGCTTCATATTAAGTACTAAATTTTTTATTTGGTCATTTATTATTAGTATCATTATTAAGGGAATCTAGGATTAGGTATGCCAATATATGTATGTCATGATTATGATCATTTTGACAATGGATTAACTCATCATAGATAGAGTTTCCATCATGGGTGGACATATTGTTTTATGTTTGAAATCTGGTCATATTAGTAAAGGAAGAATAATAGGATCTATCTTTTTCAATCTAATTAGATTAATTATCTTGACTATGATATAATCTATTATGTTGATCAATGTTAAGATGATTAGAGTTGAAACTATTGGGGATCAACCAACAAAGTTGATTACTATATGAAAGCAATTAAATATGGAATTAAATCAGATAGATAAGTAACTAGAATCAGAAATAGCAAAGAACAAGAGATACAAGAAACCACCCTAAAAACTTGTATTAAACTCTTTACAGAAGGAATTACAATTGAAGAAACTTCTTTTCTTCCACACCTCTTTCAGATGTACAGATCTCTTTCTAGATTTCTTTCCCTCAAGAGTTCTCTCTCTCAATTACAATTAACTCCAACAACCTGGATTGATATACATATACAATTCTTGTACTGTTCCAATAACAGTTGTGTCCACTAAGCTATGAATATCTATCCCTAATATATAACTTTAGAGATTCATGAGCATATAATTACAACCACTAGATGCACCTCCTAATCAAGGGCTCAAGTCAGTTCTACTTAAAATAGAAATGCATACTCAATACCAGCAGTTCATCTTTCCATGCAAACATTCTATTCTATCCACGAAAATAGATTCTAGACGCACAAGTGACCGATGTCGGTCCCTTCCAGTCTACCTGTTACCGATGTCAGCCGACCTATTACCGACGTCAGCCACCTCTAGTCCATTTCTAACCATCATCAGTGACTGTGTGATTCCTGCAACTTTTTCATTCACTCATTGGTGAAGCTTTTAGCTCCACTCCTTAACAATCTCCCACTTGGAGATAAACAGCTACACCAGTACTTGTACAGCAACATCTTCTAGCTCCTCCATCTTCAAACTCAATCATGAATACCAACAAAAGTTGAATGAATATTCATGTTCTCCTTTGTTACCAACTTGGTTAACATATCATCAGGGTTCTTATCTATATGGATCTTCTCCAGCTTCAACTCACCATCCTCCAATACCTGTCTAATGAAGTGGTACCTAAGCTGTATATGCTTGGTTCTTAAATGAAAGGCTGAATTCTTAGCCAAATGAATTACACTCTGACTATCACTATATAATCTACAACTCTCTTGCTCCTTTCCAATCTCTTCCATAAACCGTGTCATCCATATCATCTCTTTGCTAGCCTCTGTGACTGCAATATATTCTACTTCTGTAGTTGACAAGGCAACAACCTTCTGCAACTTTGAAATCTAGCTAACCATCATTCCACCAACAGTGAAAACATATCCTGTGGTGCTTCTTCTGCCATCCAAATCACCTACCATATCTGAATCTACATAACCATGTATAGAAGTGTTTGAACCTGCATAACACAAATGCCTACTGCTGGTCCCTCTCAGATATCTGAGAATCCACTGAACTACTTTCTAGTGTTCCTTCCCTAGATTGGCCATATACTTACTTACAACTCCCATTGCTTGGGCAATATCTGGTCTAGTACATACCATTGCATACATTAAGCTTCCTATTGTGGAAGCATATAAAACTTTCCTCATGTACTCTACCTCATCATGTGAATTAGGACACTGTTCTTTACTCAACTTGAAGTGTCCAGCCATAGGTGTGCTTACCGATTTTGCATCCTGCATATTGAACCATTTCAATACCTTGTTCACATAATCCTCTTGAGACAAAATAAACCTGTGATTTTTCCTATCTCTCTTAATACTCATGCCAAGGATTTTCTTTACTGCTCCCAAATCCTTTATGGCAAATGTGTGAGCTAATTTCACCTTAAGCTCAGAGATATTCTGCATGTGTGATCCTGCAACTAGCATATCATCTACATACAACAATAGAATAATATATCTACCATTATCCAATCTCTTAAAATACACACAATGGTCAGATTGACATCTACTATAGCCATGCTCAGTCATAAACTGTCAAACCTCAGATACCATTGTCTACGACCTTGCTTGAGGCCATACAAGCTTTTCTTCAATCTACACACTAGCTTCTCCTTACCTTTGACCTCAAATCCTTCTGGATGATCCATATATATTTCTTCATCCAAATCTCCATGAAGAAACATTGTCTTAACATCAAGCTGCTCAAGATGCAAATCCTCAATAGCAACTAAAGACAGTACAATCCATATAGAAGTCATTTTAACAATAGGAGAAAAAATCTCACCAAAATCAATACCTAGTTTTTATGCAAATCCTTTCACTACCAACCTGGCCTTATATCTCATCTATCCATTCTCACCTTCTTTCAATCTGTAGATCCATCTATTCTTTAGTGTCTTCTTTCCCACTGGCAACTCAACCAAATCCCATGTTTGGTTCTCTTTCAAGGAATCAATTTCCTCATTCATGCCTAACTCCCACTGACTCTTGGATTCCACCTATATTGCTTCATCAAAACTCTTTGGTTCACCATCAGTAAGCAATAAATAGAATAATGAAGGGTATTATCAAATTGGAGGTTTACTTACCCTTTCTGACCTCCTGATGGGCATTTGAGACTCATTCACAACATGTTGTCTGCCCAAATTCTCTGACAGTGACTGACCTTGGTCACTTCCAGGCCTGTAATTAGCCGACGTCAATTCTACCTGACCGACATCAGTTTTTATATGACTATCATCAGTTCCTATATGGCCAATTTTAGTTCTTGCCTGACTGACATTGGTCTCTGTGTCTTCCTGTCTATGATTATTCTTTCCCGTGAGCTCATTTTGGACCTTTACCTCATCCAATTCTCCATTGCTCTACTCAGATTGATTCAGCTTCTTGAGTTGATCACTATACATCACTTTTTTATTGAAAACAACATCACAGCTCCTAATTATTTTGTTACTTCCTAGATTCCAAAACCTGAATCCGAAATCTCCAGAGCCATAGACAATAAATGTGCACCTCATAGGCTTAGCATCCAGCTTCTTTCTATTTTCCTTATCAACGTGCATAAAGGCTTCACAACCAAAAACTTTGAGAAATGAGAGATCTACCTTTTTACCTCTCCACGCCTCTTCTAAAATTTCACCATCTAGAGTTATAGAGGGTCCTCTGTTAATCTGGTAAACTGTAGTATCCACAGCTTCTGCCCAAAACTCTAAGGGCAAACCAGCATGCAATCTCATACACCTTACACACTCCATTATTGTTCTGTTCATCCTTTCAACAACTCCATTTTGCTGAGGTGTCCTTGGAACCATCCTTTGCCTACATATTCCATGCATATAACAATACCAATTGAACTTATAGCTGTAGAACTCACCACCATTGTTAGATCTCAGGCACTTTAATCTCCTGTCTATTTCATTCTCAACCATAGATTTCCAAATTTTAAATGTGTCAAAAAAATCAGATTTCTTCTTTATACAATAGACCCATACCTTTCTTGTAGCATCATCTATAAAAGAAACATAGTACTGTGATCCTCCAATAGAAGCAACCTGAGCTAGTCCCCACACGTCTATGTGAACAAGCTCCAACTTATGCTTCTTCTTTGTTGACCCAGTCTTGAGAAAACTCACTCTCTTCTATTTCCCAAAAATACAGTGCTCACAAAAATCTAGATCTATGCTTTTCAAATTTGAAAGCTTACATGTTGACTTAAGAATTGTCATTCCCTTATCACTCATGTGGCCAAGCCTCTGGCGCCACAATTTTGTATCTACATCTAAAGTAGATAATACAGAAGGAGAATTATTAGTAATACGATTACATAAATAGAGAGTACCTACTCTCTTACCTCTTGCCAATACAATTGCACCCTTGGAAACCTTCCAAGATTCAGTTATGAGAGTTACTGTACAACTCGCATCCCCTAACTTTCCTATAGAAATCAGATTCCTCTTTAGGTTGGGAACATGCATGACATCTCTCAACACCCATGTGTTGCCATTCTACATTTTCAACTACACTTTTCTTTTGCCAATAATTTTACAAGGCTCATCATCCCCTAAATACACTATTCCAAAATCTCCATGGACATAGTCACTAAAATATTCTCTATTAGGGGTTGCATGGAAAGATGCACCAAAATCTAAAACCCAAGATTCTATATTATTATGCAAAGAGAATATAAGAGCATCTTGTACAACAATACCTACAACTTTTGCTTCTTCTTTACCTTCATGCTAATTGCCCTCTTTTGGTTTTGACCAACAATCTTTGCTTATGTGCCCTATCTTTCCACAGTTCTAGCAGGCTATCCTCCTGCCATATTTGGATTTAGATCTACCTCTCATCTTTTACTTAGACCTTGATCTCCCTTTCTTGCTCTTCTCTTTTTGCCTTCCTCTACTCTCAAAACTTAAAGCATTCCCTGATGTTTCCTCTGTGCTTTTTCTATGAATTTCTTCATTCAAGATTACACTAACAACTTTATCTACTTTTAAAATATTTGAAGCAGATGCAGTATTACTAACTGCCATTACCAAGCTATGCCAGCTCTCAGGTAAAGAGCATAAGATTAATAGAGCTTTAATTTCATCATCAAAAGCTATTTTGACTGAATTTAATTCATTTACAATTCCATGGAAATCATTTAGATGATTAGATACAGATCCACCTTCCTACATTTGCAAATTAAATAATTGCTTCATAAGACATACCTTATTTGAAGCTGAGGGTTTTTCATATAAATTTGCTAAAGTAGTCATTAACTCTATCATTGACTTTGCCTATGATAAATTAGATATCACAGTAGATGCTAGACTCAATCTTATAGATCCAAGAGCCTTTCTATCAAGAACTTCTCATTCTTCATCTTCCATGTCTGTGGGCTTCTTTAAAACTCTACCTAATGGTAAGTATAGATCTTTTTGATACATATAATCTTCTATCTGCATTCTCCATAATTGATAGTTCTTGCCATTAAACTTATCCATTCTAAGTTTACTTTCTTCTACCATTGCTTCTCCCACTCAAATAAAAATCCTTGTGAGTGACCTATAATCAATACACACTAAACAGATCTGAAACACTTGTTAGTCAACCTGAGCTTTGATACCACTTGTTGTGGATATTAAGCTCTTAAACCTACAACCAGGCTTTGATACCACTTGTTGGGGATCAACCAACAAAGTTGATTACTATATGAAAGCAATTAAATATGAAATTAAATCAGATAGATAAGTAACTAGAATCAGAAATAGCAAAGAACAAGAGATACAAGAAACCACCCTAAAAACTTGTATTAAACTCTTTACAGAAGGAATTACAATTGAAGAAACTTCTTTTCTTCCACACCTCTTTCAGATGTATAGATCTCTTTCCCTCAAGAGTTCTCTCTCTCAATTACAATCAACTCCAACAACCTGGATTGATATACATATACAATTCTTGTACTGTTCCAATAACAGTTGTGTCCACTAAGCTATGAAGATCTATCCCTAATATATAACTTTAGAGATTCATGAGCATATAATTACAACCACTAGATGCACCTCCTAATCAAGGGCTCAAGTCATTTCTACTTAAAATAGAAACGCAGACTCAATACTAGCAGTTCATCTTTCCATGCAAACATTCTGTTCTATCCACGAAAATAGATTCTGGACACACAGGTGACTGACGTCGGTCCCTTCTAGTCTGCCTGTTACCAATGTTGGCCGACTTACTACTGACATCAGGCACCTCTGGTCCATTTCTGACCATCATCGGAGACTGTGTGATTCCTGCAACTTTTGCATTCGCTCATTGGTGAAGCTTTTAGCTCCACACCTTAACAAAAACTAGAGCATAAAGATGAAAGTGGGGTGAATCTTAACTCAAGACATGTATTGATCCATAAAAAGGCATGTTCTAGGTCATTATCTAATCTATTTGGGTTCTCATAATTATTATTATTATTATTCTTAGATTATTAGTAATGGCTTCCTTCTTGAATGCTTTGATTGATTTTGAATTTCACATCTTCAACAAAAATTTAGTGCATGCCTTGGAATTGGCCTCTGCATTATCATTTCTCATCAACTTAGTAAAAGAAGATGAAGATGATAAAGTTGACTCTTTAAATAGCCTTGTTTTAGCTTCAAGCCTTTCATTTACTACAATGACATGTGATTTTTAAGTGTTAAGCAATGATATTCCTGTGACCGTTTTGCATTATTTTCCTAAGATTTAGGTGCATGTGTGCATGGATCTAATCCCATTTACAATATTTTTTATATATGGTAGATATCAATAGGTTATTTATCTCATTGTTGATTCTTCCTAAATTTTAGGAAGTTATTGCAAACCACCTATAGATTTTAAACATATTCAAAGAAGAGTGCAATTATTTCACTAAAAGACTAAAAATAACTTTTAAAATGGGTGACTTCAAATGCTATGTTTTTTTTTTTACCATGGTTACATCAATAGGATTAATATGGTACCATGGATACAACACCTTTCATCAGATAAACTAGCAACACCTTATTAGTGAAATAAATTTTCAATGCAATACAATACAATATTGACTACCAAGAATTTACCTAATAGCCAAATATTAAAAATAATACTTTTCAATTTAACATAAAACATTATAACACTTTTTTGGTGTTAGAAATATCTTGTAAAAGAAACTTATGCTAACCTTTAGGATACATTGAATTTTTAAATTTGATGAATTTGGGCACTGGACACTTTGGAGGGAAAGTAGAAACTTGTGTCAATGTAGGTGTTTGTATGTGACATAAGTGTTCAGGAAGCTATAAAATAGGTACAAGTCCAAAACTAGTAGTGAAGGATAATGATCATGTTTAGAGTATTTTTCATAGCATTAAATGTCTCATCATAAAGATAAAAGTGGTTAGACTAAGATATAAATAATTTAGACACAAATATATAGTGAATGCAAGCCTTTTGGGAGTGGGAATGTCTATAACTAAAAGGTAAAACCATGATAAATATTTTACAAATGTAAAATAATAGATTACTACATAAATAGGATTTTAGTATCTATAGTTTATTATATTTTATGCTTTCATTTATGAACTTCATTGATTGTGCTTCTTGTTCACTATTATATTTCATTGTATTAATTTTTTGACCATTTGAATACGATACATTGATTGTGGACCCTATGCCTTTGCTTTCCTATTTATAAATTTGAATATATCATTATTATTTTTTATGGACATTTGAATATGTCATTCTATGTTTTGTGGACATTTGGCAAAGTCGTGTACCTTTGATTGTGCAAAATTTGACTATGCCCCTTGTATGAGGTCTCCTTGGACCATTTCATTTTGATTTACTTTTGGGTGATCTTATTTGTGTGATATATTATTTACTAATATTGCATTATTACTCTTTAGACATTGCCATGAAATATATCATATGTCTTAAGATGATATGATCACATACTACGTACCTCAATATTATATCTACCTATACATGTTACTCCTATATGTTGTATGATCCATACACAACTTACATAGTTATATTATCCTTTTTAGGTAATATAACTACTAGATTATACTTCCCATCAGCTCAAAAAGGGGAACATATCAGTCGAGGCAAGTCATAGAGACATGACCTCCACATTTTCATAGTTACAAACTACATTGTAGGCATGTCAATAAGATATGACCTCCACACTTATTTATTACTAAACATCTCTATATCATAGTGGGTGCATTTTATAAAAACATGTTATCCACATTTACACTAGTTTTCAAATTCTCCAAATTCGGTGAGGGCATGATATACAAACATGTTTTCCACACTTGCACTGATTTCAAATTCACCAAATTTAATAGTTATTTGAATCAAATACATATTTATGGCAATATTATATACATTAGTGTTATTATTATACATATATTTTAGATTGAGACATATATGAGGTGCATTTTCCATGTAAAGGGCACCTAAATTTCAAAATAAAATCATTTTTTCGATTTCAAATATTTTTATGGACAATTTCATATATAGGATAGATGATTATAGAGTATTATTGAGCCAATATATTGTAGTTTTTAGTTAATTATTTGGATATTAAATTGATTAAATAACCCAATCTTCCCAAACTTATAATATAGATTTGATTAAATCATCTAGCTTCACTATAATTATAGCTTGGGTTTGATTAAATCATCCACCCTCACTAGATATATAGTTTGAGTTCATTAAATCATTTAGACTTAGTAGATTATTCACATGTTTGAGTTGCATGATTGAGATCAAACAAGCTCAATGTCCATGTTACAACTCACCTTTACACCAAGGTTTTGGGAATGTGTCTTCTAATATCCATCTTCATCTTAGCTTTAATACTTCATAATGAGGCATATGTTAAAATCAATTTGCTAAAAGGTAAGATGGTTACATCGACACACAAGTGTACTCCTAACCTTACTCTTTATACTTTAAACATTCTAAATTCATTAAATTTAATATTTCACATAATGATTATATACTAAACATTATCTTGGTTACAAGTTAGTCACCATCAAAATACTCAAATTGGGATTACGTAAAGGTAAGGTGTGTTATACACACCTAGGCAGACATTTATTTCATTTAAACTAGAAATTTCATTACTATATTAAGGGGGGGGGATATATAGATATTAAAATTTTATTTATATAATACCTCAACCCACTACCAAAAGGCTCAGATTCACTATCTCTTTGTGCCAAGTTACTTATCCTTATTCTACCCATTATTATTCTGATGAACCCAGAATCCTATCTTTTGTCAAATAGTTAAACTTGATTATTATCCTTCACTAATAATTTTAAATTGGTACTTATCTTTTATATTCATGGACACTTGTGTCTTATGTAGATACGTGCATTGACACAACTATCCACTTTTCCTTCAAAGTGTCTAATGCCCAAAAATCATCTAATTTGTTAAATAAATGTATCCAAAAGGTCATACTAAGTGATTTAATGTGAGATATTTCCAAAAGGGATTGTTATATATAAAATATCAACCCTCATTCATTCCTCACCTATAAATCACATACAACTCAAAAGGCAATATAATAAGAGACACTCAATCAAGAATTAAAGTGAATAAACATGCCCTATTTATCCTTATTTACATATAAATCATAGTATAAATATTTTGGAAAGTTTGAATCATTCAATTACTATCCCATGAGTCATATTTGTGAATTTACAACCTATGTCAATACATGCCTTTATGTATCACATAGTGCACTATTGTGCACACATAGGCCAACATGTAGGGGAAATCTACATTAGTCTGATACCCTTTTTGGAGTATTAAATATGTAAGTAGCTCCCATTGATAGAGGGTTATTTTGGGCTATTTTGACACTGTGATCCCACTAACCCATTTTTCCCATAGTTGTTCCAAGGATGAATAGTGACGGTTTGATCATTTGACAAATATTGAGAGCTTTTGGGTATGATCTAAAGACATCAAAAGAAAGGAGACATAAATCCCAAAATGATCTAATTTATCCCATATATATCTAATTAGTATTACATATAAGACACTTATAATAGAGTTTGACACTAGTGTCGATGTAAATGTCTAGTTGTGATCCAACTTTTCGAGGCCATGAAAATGATATTTATAGAATTAGAGGATTTTTCCAAGATAAGATTTCAACCGATTCCTACCCAGACCTACATGTGCATAGTAAACTAGCTAAGTATTATTTGTTTCTAATTTATTTCAATATCTATAAATAATTGCACTTTACTATTTTTAGCAATCTCTATTGTATAGATTTAAGATAGTGTTTGTATAAATATTATATAAATGGCCTACTTACTAGATTAGTTCAACATCCTTGTCTAAATATAATCTAATATTATTAACCCTCTATACCCACTATATATAAATAGTTTAAGGATAAATAAAAACCTTAAAAATGTACTTTTATTCTTCTATTACATCCACAAAAATTCCTTTAAAAATGAAGTTCATTTTACTTAAAAAGGGTGGATCATGAAAAAGTGTTACCAATTTTGGTTATTTTGGAGTGAATAAATTATTCTAATTATTACCAAAATGATAAAAAAAATTACTTATTTTAAAATAAAATAATCTAATATATTCCATTGTGAGGATTTATTCCTATGTAAAAAAAGAGTAAAAAACATCATTCAATATCACTTATCCAACATTATTCCCCTTGGTGCTGAATGGACTAACAATTTGATCTTGGAGTTTCAAAAACTAATTTTTACAACACCTATAGTGAAGACATATGTAAAATGGTCTTAGGTGTTTATATACTTCAATTACATTTTTTCCTTCTAAACCAAATTTTGAACGAAGTGCTAATTCAAATAAAAATTCTTTGACCTATTGTTATAAACTATGTTTTTGTCCAATTCGATAACACTCATGTTATCACAAGAAATCATTGTAGGTTGATTTTTTCTCACAAATTTAATCTAGAATTATTTTGAGCTATAATGTTTGTGTACCTATTGAAGTGGATGAAATATATTTTTATTCTATAGTTGAAAGGATAATTGAAAATTTCTTATTTAAGATCCATATAACCAAACCCAAATTAAGTGAAAAATAATTATCAGGTGTCAAAGTTTTTTTTATCCAAAATACCTTTCCTAATCAAAATCACCAAAATTTAAAATTTCAAAAATAATAGTGGCATAACAATGAATACCAAAATTGATTGTAAATTTCACATATTTTAATATCCTATTCACTACCTTCATATGAATCTCAATAGGTTCAAACATATACCTTGAAACAAAATATATGGTTTTGTCTTGTGTGAGCTAGAAAAATTAATATGTTTGTAAGTTTTCTCATCAACTATATCAAAATCATCATCACTAGATAACATAACTATATGAGAAGGTAGAGTGGAGACTGATATAAAATCAGTGATACTAAATTTCTTCAACATATCATTTGCATACTTTGTCTAAAAAATGAATATTTAATCCTTACTTAAATGAAATTATGTATTGTTTAACATTAAATTTCTAGACTGTGAAGGATTTAGGTTTAAAAGGGTATAAAAATGATAATGCATAAGGGTGATAATCATATATATAGTAGGACAATTAAATGCTAAACTCAGATATAACATATCCTAAATTTATTATACCGAGATATGTTAAATATATAAAGTTAATCCATGCTAGATATGGAAATGACAAAGAAACAATGTACTTAACTAGTTTTTATGCTAACAAAACTCTAGATCTAGAACATACATGAAGTAGAATAGAAGATGATTGTAGAACAATCACCAAATTTTGGATTTAGTGCCTCTAGAGTCATAAACACTTACATCAACCTTAGACAGTTGCATCAATGCTAGTGTTTAGGTTCAATATAAGTGTCATCTATAGAATACCTGATGGAAAAGGATGTGATAACATTGATTCTTCTAAGTTTATATACACCTTTAATCTAGTGAATTTAGATCTGGGCCATGGCCTGTCATTCTTCATGAAATTTCAAAACTCTAGCTCTTCATATTCATAGTGATTATGGAGAAAATGGGTTAGTAGGCACACAGTGTTGAGCTAACCCAAAATACCCCTATGTTAATGAGCACTTCTTACATATCTAATACTCTAAAGAGGGCCTCAGACTGATGTAGTTTTCTTGTACTTTTTGTCTTGTGTGTGAATCATGCAAAATGCATAAATAAAGTACCATAATGACCTAGCTTGTAACTTGAAAAATATAGCTCCAAGGTCGTTTCTTTATTAATTTAATCCTATAGATGTGTTTTCCCTATGACTAATATAGAAATAGGATAAAATAAGGAATATTTTACTCAATTGAATGATTGATATAATGCTTTTAATAATTTACCTTTGTTTATTTAAATAAATGGGGATTGATATTATATTTATATCAATCCCTTTGGAGAAATAACCCACATTAAATCACATAGGATGACCATCAATATACATTTTCAATTGAAAAGTAGATTACTTTAAGGCACTAAACACTTACATTAGAGTAGGACACCTGTGTCGATACAAGTGTCTATACTAGACATATGTGTTCAGGGAGTGAAAAATTAGGTATATGATTATAACTTATAAGGGCATGAGATAATTACATTTTAGGTATTTTGGGAAATACATAAGGCCTAGGCCATCATAACAATACTAGTTGGACTAAGAGATAGGCCAAAGGGCATAAGATGGAATAAATGTAAGACTTTTTGAAGCAGGAAGGGTCTAAAATTGATAAGAACTACCAATGTCAAAGTTTTCAAAGCATAAAATATTAAGGTACTATATAATCCATAAATATCATTTACATCCCCCCTTCAATATAGTAATGAAATTACTAGTTTAAAGGAAAAGATTGCGTACTTGGGTGTGTATAACACACCTTGTCTTTATGTGATCCCAAATTAAGTTATTTGTTAAAGACTAATTTGAAATTAAGAGAATGTTATAGTATATAATTAGTAAATATAATCTGAAATTGATTAAAATTTAATGAGTAAGGTTTAGGAGTAGACATATGTATCGATTTAACCACCTTGCCTATTAGTAAGTTGATTTGCAAATATATATCATTGTAAGGCTCAGAAACTATGATGAGGACAAATCTATATAAATCTTGAAAGTGCATATATATAATGAGATAAACAAAGATAAAAGATATTAGAAGGTATATGCCCCAACCTTATAAAAAAATTGAGTTACCACCTAGAAGTTGAGATTAGCTCAACCATGCAACTCAGTCATACTTATAACCTAGAGAGGCTAGATGATAAAATCATGTCCAACCTAAAAAATTATAAATATTGAGTGATTTAATCACCTAAAACATACCAAAAGTGAACCAACTACTGTAATAGATTGGATCAATACAATCTATAAAAATTTGTCCTAGGTATCAGTGTGTAAAATTCCATGATATGGTAACAGTCCATAGAAGAGTTCTTTAAATCTAAAACTAATTTGGATTTTGTAATATTATGTGCACATTTCATATAATATACACCTTATATATGTATCATTTTTAAACTTTATATATCAATGGTACCAATGTATATAATTTTTACATAACTATGAATCTGAATCATATAACTATGTACTTTGGCCAATTTCTAAATTGTGTGTGGAGAACATTCTTATAAAGCACACCCCCACTATATATGGATAAATATAAAAACTAAATTAAGTGACAATGTGGATAAATATAAAAATTAATGTACGTGTCAATGTGGATTACATGTTTCTAAAAGATGACCCCAATGTAATCTCGTGATGCTAAATATTGAATAAGTATGGAGAACACACTTCCAAATTATACCCTCACTGAACCTAAATACTATGAATGTGTGGAAGCCATGTATCTATGACATGCCCTATTGAATATGTAAATATAAAGTGTGTGGAATCCATGCCTCTATGACATTCCCCAACTAATATGACTCCCCTTTGAGGTGAGGGAAGAATAGAAATAGATAATTATCTCACCTCAACGGGAAAAGATAACCATATAAATATTAATGAATAATGTATCATATATTATAACACAAATATGAATGATAAAGATCATGGTAACATCTAGGAAGAAATTAAGACAAGTTCAAAAGATAAACAAGCATACACACACCCCACTGATATGTCCCCTCCCCCTCCTTTGAGGTGAGGGAAGAATAGAAATCCATAGTTACTTCACCTCAAAGGGAAAATATAACCATATGACTATGAATGAACCATGTAGTGTATAGTATAACATAAATATGTATGATAAATATCATGTTAATGTTTAGGTAGTAATAATTATAAGTTCAACAAATAAACAAGTACACACACAAGAGCACTCAAAAGTAAGTCAACATATAACGGTCTTATGTGACCAAAAACAAAGGGCATGTTTAAACACCACACAATCAAAGGGATATGACTTAGTCAAATTTTTAGAAAATTTATAGTGACATATTAAAATTTAAAATAAATCACCCATAATAAAGGGGGCCAAAAATGAAGGAGAATATTCAAATGCTCAAACAAGTAAGACAATAACAAGGCAAAACACTCAAGAAAGTGCATAAAGGATATCATAAGCAACTAACATAAAAATATGATAGTGAGACTATGGATTAAATGTGTTAATAATAAATTTCAATTGCATAGCATATCAAGTACCCTATGAAATATGTAATCATGGATAAAGTCATGTGTAAATGGATATGAGCTCAAACATGACAATGAAAGGTGATCATTGAACCATATAACCTGTGAGTATCAAGATAATGAAATGGATTCCCCTGATGTCCATATGACATGAGTAGAGGTAAGTCTCAATATATAAAGTAGGAATAGATCATGTATTTATGCATGCATATATCACACTCAAGTAGAAGTGTGACACACATGTATATGTAGAAGTAATGGGTATGCTATCCATCAATATAGAACTAACACATAGATGCCAAAGGGAAAATATAATAAGTTTTTGATTTTTTGACTATTTTTGAATTTTTTGATATTTTTATAGTATTTGAGACCTTTTATGTCTTCAAGTGTAATATCACCACTACAAATTACTAGTAGTATCCTTTTCTTTCGATTCAAACAATGGTTTGTCTGGTACTCCTATATTCTATGATATTGGAAATAATATTGTGTTCTATTGAGATCTTGTAAAGGTGGTAATGTGATCAGTTTATGTTGATGTAATAGCCTTAGAATCTTATTTTGAATTATATTATACTTTTGTGTATTATTTAAGATAGTTATATTAAATTTCTTTTCTTTTAATGCTTATTTCTTAAATAATCCTTTGCTAGTAAAAGATGTAACAACATTACTAGCACATTTTGAGTCTTTTTATATGGAAAGGTAAATCTCACAGTGATGCATGTTTTAAGTCTAAATATTGTTTTATATTTTTTAATTTTTTTATCAACTTGATTATATTGGTAACATGATCTTTTAGGGTTTTACAAGCACAAACCTAGGTACCTCAAATTGAGCATGCATACATGTACCATCAAGGTATGTGGGAATTATTTTATGGATACCTTTTTTTGGCATAATAGGAAGATCCACCTTACCCTTTGAAGAGGTGATACATGGACTTGGTTCAATGGATTGTATATATCACCCTCCTTAGTGGTATAAAAGGGAAGAAATTTTTTATACACACAATATTTTAAAATTTTATCAATTACTGATGCTTTCTATCTTGTAGGAATAAATCAAGTATCAATCTCTCTAAGTGTATACCTTAAAGGGTGCACTAGGAAAGGGGTGGGTAGACCATTAGTGATTTTCAAGATTGTTTTCCCTTTTTGCCACTTACTATCTACACACTTGTCTCCTAAAATCATCCCCATAAGCTTAGCTTCGTCTTTTCCCACTCTTCTAGTATTTTACCACCTTCATTAGCTCTTCCCTAACATAAACACCTTTTTTATAGTTTATATTACATACTTATCCACATTTAACTTTTATTCTTATTGAAAAAAATCATTAGGGTCTAGGTCAGCCACTACCAAACTTAGTCCATGAACTAGTTTATTTTTGTCAATTAAAATACTAGGTTAAAGCCTAAAATTTTGGAATGGTTTAGGTTTAGATACACCAATATAAACACACCATTTTAACCACTCTTATATAAACAATAATAGTTAATATTAATTTATTCTTCTTTATAATCTACTCTTCTACCATTCTACTTGAGAAGTCTTAGCTTACGATTTCTAATTGGAGAGGAATCTTGACTTGTGGAGAAGTCTTGGATGTTTTGGCCTTTCTTAGTGATCCTTAAAAACCACAAAAACCTATTATGAAGCACCTTTATCCAAGGGAGATATTAAGTCTCGACTAGTTCATCTTTAAGGTATGTATTTTTAAATTTGCTCCTCTCTTTAATAGATAAAATTAGCATAAATAATGGATTTTGGATGTATTGCTCTCTCCGTGCATTAAGGTTTTACCTATAAGTAACTTAACTATGATTCTCTTATGCATATTCATTTTTTGTGTTTATTAGCCCCACTTTGTGTCACAATCTTTGGTGAGAACTAGATTAGACTTTTACTTTACTTGTTATTAGTTAAGTGAATATGAAAACATATGATCTAGTTAGGGTTACTACATAGTTTTGCTTGATTGGAGGCTTTGGAACCCTCCCTAGTGATATTTATTATGGTAAGAGATCCATTTATTAGGTCTAATATATCCATATTGGTCATGACCTTGATTATCTAATGTTTCCCCAATCAAAAGTCTAAGTAGGATTTATATTCTCTAAGCTAGGATTGATTTTTGGATCCACTACATTTTCCATTGCATATATTCTGGTGAACCTGACATGAATCTAAACCTTGAATATTTTATTTCATGCTTTAATTTATATCATATTATTATTTTTCTATATTTAAAATACTGTATAAAACCATCTTATATAATTCTAACTTTATGTGTGTAGGTTTAACACATAGTTGTATCAAAATGACTCTAATCTTTCTATGCATGTGTTCATCAAATACAAGGTACTAGATCGAATAGGTTGACACAATTCTATTCTTCATTTATAAATAAGAATACAAGATTAGACAATTTGACTCTATCTTATTATTGTCTTTGCCAACATTCATATCAATAAAATAGATTGAACATATTGACTTAGTTTCTCTGTTAACATTTAGATCAATAACTAGGTTGAACAAGTTGAATTAGTATCTATGTATGCATCCAAATCAGCAAACTAGGTCAAATCGGTCAATTTAGTCATCTTATCCTTCTTCAACACATAGGGTTTTGTATAATTGGTTCGAACCAGTTAACTTAGTTTAAAAAACTTGAAAGAAACATTTAAGACACTACAACATAAAATTTGTAATCTTAATCATATTCCAACACACCAAGGTTCCTCTCTTTCTCTCTCAGTCATTTCAGTACTTTCTTACAATTTTATTTTGTGCAAGTTAGCAATATTTAAAACTACAACCCTATAATAAACTAAGTCAACCTAGTAGACTTAGTTATATAGCATGTCTTTTGTCTAAAAGACTAAGTCAACCTATTCTACTATGTTATTAAAGACTCTTGATTTCATATATTAGTAATGACCTAGTTGACCTTATTTTATACTATTTTCATATAGTATCATCTGAATAGACTTTATACCATTATAAACTTTGGAATTAACAAACATTTGCTAATAAATAATTAACACTTTTATTTTCAACTATTTTCATGCTTTGAGTAGCTCACATAGTCTAAAATGGTAGTTTTTCAAATTACCATTTAGTTACACTATTTTTCTCTTTTTGCACACACTAAAAAATCACACAATATTCAAAATGCATTTAACATTTGTCTTCCCAAGGCCTACCTACTTGGATTTCATCACAATATGGGAAGCTAACTTGGTTTTCTAGCCAAGAATGAATACATCGTTAATGGTATATATTAGAAAATACCCTGACACCCTTATCAATGTGAGATTATGAAGTGAGGGGGTAAGCCCTAATACCAAGCCAATACCATTGCCAAAACAAATCCATTTCATCCTAAATGTCTTGAAACCATCCATAGATTGCTTTTTAGTTCCCTATTTTTAGCCAACTTTCTTATCACACTTAAGAAAACACTTTCTAATAATCTAATAACACTCAAGATAATCACTTAGTTAGCATTTACTTTTTAGTTGACTTATTTTTCTCTGATTTTGTGTGTTGTATTGCAAAAGATTGCATTGGCTAACATTAGTGTAAGGTTTTATGTTGTGTGTCCTAATTAGATCACTCACATTAATCTAATTATTTATGTGTTTTCTTCCATTTATTGCATCATTTACATTACAAAATAATTTATATTAATTTTTTTTACCCTATTTATAACATTGTCATTTTAATTGATAGTCTCTTATAGACTCTATATTTCTCCCTACCAATAATACACAGTTGACCAGCATGATTATGTCTCTTATCTATCTATTATACCCTTTGTCTATCAATACATAGTTGACTTAGTCAACTCTATACTCTGCCTTTTATGTAGCAGTACACAGTCGACCTAATCAAATTTGTACTCTTCTTAGCCCTTTTTTATTAATACATAATCAACCCAGTTGACCTTGTATATAATTATTGTCCTTTGCTCTTATATCTTATCGATCTAGTTTTTTATTTGGCTAACTTTCTTCTCTATCTAGTTGAATTAGTTTTATGTCCATGAATTTTATTCCTTATTGTTTAAAATTATGTCTATTTCATCAAAACATCATGAAATCACATATCAGAATCTTCTTGGACAACTTGAATCCATTTAATCACTATATGTGGTGATATTTTATTCTTTTCTTTTCTTCCTCCTTTTAGCCTTTGGGGCATCTTATTATGCCCATACACATTTTACTTTAGCATTTGGGGTACCTTGTGATGCCCATCCATATATCATTTCAGAACTCGGGGCATCTTACGATGCTCATACCTATATCCAATTACCCATTAGGGTATCTTATGATGCCCACTATTATTCTACATTGCATGATACCAAACTAATTGAACTTCAAAATACCTTTCAAGACACATAATCTTGTCTTTCACATGCTCATCCTTTCTATAGGATATTAGTGCATATCTTTCCCTTTTTATCATGATTTCTATATGCCATCCTTATAATACTTTTATAGGATACTTACATAGATCTCACCCTCTACAATAGTTCTCTCTTTTCACAAACCTTATCCCTTCCTTTTCATCTTTTGGTTTCATTTTTTCTCATGAGTTTCATTATAAAAATATGGAGAGGACTTGATATTCCTTATGCTTTTTAAATTTTTTATCTTTATTTTCTACCTTTCCAATACTTTTTAGCACCCCTTGGGTCTCTTTTTTGTGAGTTGTAGTGTAAGACCATGGATAGGACCTGGCCTTCCTCACAAATACCATCTTTATCTTATTTATTTTTCCTTGTCACATGTTTTTTACACCCTTGTAGGTTTCTCTTTTATGAGTTTCAATGTTAGCCCATGGATATGACCTATCCTTCTTGATAAAATCACCATTTTGTCATTCCCTATCTAGAATGTGTTTCACACTGGCTATAAGTTTTTGATCTTTGTTCTCAACTTTATCTTTGACTTCTTTTATATATAAAATTTGAAAAACAATTTATGTTAGCATGTTTTATTTCCATTTCCCTCATTATTATGATAAGGAATCACAGTTTTCTATCATTGTATTCCTTTTACACCTCTTTATCACATTTTTTTGATTTGAAGCAATTCAAATTATTTCATGTTTCATTCCTCTTGATTTCTTTTCTTTTCACTCCACATTGGATAAAACAAGGTTGAAGTCAAGATAGCACTTTTATTTTACCTACATTAATGAGACTCTTAGACATAATGCTCTCTGGGTTGTCTCTCTTAACAACCATGTTCTAAGTATTCAAATGCAAGTCATCTTTAACATCCATTTTTGGTTCTCTAAATCTATATGGAGGAGGAATAGAAAATAGTCATCAAGAAAGTTAAAATCCAAATCATTTGAAACAAAAGGTAATGATATATAAAAGGCAACATACAAATTTCAAAAGTCAAACTAAAATTAAAATATGTGATTACAAGCACATCTCCTATTTCATATCTCCAATCAAAGCTCAAACTCTAAAGTTAGCCTCATGATAGAGCCAAGGTCCATTGGGGTTTGGTAGGTAAATAGATTAGAATAGGATAATTCAACAAACATTATGGTGATACCTACTTTCTCTCGTAAGTACCCAATCTTTGCATTAGATCAATGGCTCTGTAAGGGGCCTTAAGGAACCAAGAACACATTATGGGAAGGTAGGTATATTTTCATGGGATAATCTACATATTTCATTTGTTGACCTAAGACTTGTGTAACTTTTTGTCCCCCAAAAAAATATCACTCATTTTTGAGACAACATTTGAACTATTTTGTTCCAACAAACCAAAATCATCTCTCCCCTTCTCAAAAATTGTTCTAGGCATTCAAATTCTTCATCATTCAAGCTTTTTTAGAATCTAAAAACTTTGCATGATTAAATCTATAGAATCTACATGCTTAAATTTATAGACTCTATAGGAAGGAATCTAAAGACTCTATAGGCTAAGTTCTAGGAACTCATTTCTATGGAATCATTTCTACAGACTCTACAGGAGAGAAACAGGTTCAACACTTAGCAATTTTTTCTATCATGAAGAAACTATAGAAGCTACCAAGTGTCATATACCAAGACACATTATGATTTGCTTCTCAAAATAGTGGAACTTGCCATGTGTCCCTTGTAAGATAAATGGAGTGCGACAAGTGTCAACATCCGCAGCTTCTTCCTTTTGTTTTGTAAAGACTGTGGTGGGCCCCGAGTAAGTTGCCAAGGTCAAAATGGAATGTGACAAGTGTCATCATATGCATAAATCCAAAAGAGTCCTCACCTATTTCACATTGGATGTTGCCATGTGTCACCTATTGAGATCAGCAAAAAATTGACTAAATCAAGGCCAAAGGACAAATAGCCCTTGTGGAGGGTAGATGAGGAGTAGATGGACCATTGGAAAAAACCCGAAGGATAGTTCCATGATTGAACAAGTCCTTGTGGAAGGCATAATTCTCTTTCAAGAAAAGAACGTGGAAAAATAGTTAAGGCAATAATCCTTCAGACTTTTTGTCCAAAGGAATTCATCTAGGAAGAAAGCCCCATAGAAAACCTGGCGAAAAGTAGAGGTAAAGTGAAGGAAGATTTCCTTTGGACAAATTGTCTGAAAGAATTCCTTTAGACTTTTTGTTTGAAGGAAAAGTCTGCCAAAATAGAAAACCTTCTGAGGAAATAAAACCCTAAAAGATGCCATGTGTCCCTTACAAAGTGTAGCAGAATGCACCACGTGTCCCTTACAAAGTGTAGTGGAACCTGTCATGTGTCATCTGTCGAGACAGTTTCTAGTAACTTTTAAAATAATAGAACGTGTCATGTGTCATCTACAAAACTTAGTGGAACTCACCACATGTCAACAACCACAAACTCTTCCTTTTATTAAGGACTATGGTGGGTCCCAGGTGAATGGATAAACTCAAGCGTAACGTGACATGTGTCATCATTTACATGAATCCAAAAGAGTCTTGAATGTTTTTATAGTGTTTCTAGGAGCTCGATGGAAGCTGCCATGTGTCATCTTCTACAAGACTCTCAAAAGGTGTCTACAAAGTAGTGGAAGTCACCACATGTCCTTTGTAAAGTCTAGTGGAAGCCACCAAGTGTCACTTGCTGAGATCAGTGGAAAGCAACCTCAAGCAAAGAAAGAGGTAGCAACGGATAGTTTCAAAATAAGGTTCAAAGGTTTAATCAGTAGGTTCAAGTGGTCAGTTGAAAGGAGTGCCCCAAATTCCACAGGCTAAAGTACCCTTAAAGAGGGTAGGTGATGAGCAAAATAGACCTTTCTCAAAGCCTGAAAGATGAACCAATGAACTGATTGAACCTTGAACCAAATTAGTTCAAAAGTTCATGGGTTCAATGGTTTAAAAGAAGCTCTAGACAAAGAGCAATAAAGCAATTAAACCATTGAGCCGTTGAACCTTGAACCAAAATGGTTTAATGGTTCAAAGGTTCAATGCGGATAGTTCAAAGGAGTGTCCCAAAGCTGAAAGAACAAGTTCCTTTGTGGAGGGTGGTGAACTAAGGATAGATACCCTTGCAGAGGGTAGAAAACATTAGTTCAAAGATTAAAAAAAGCACCAGACAAAGGGATGGTTCAATCAAAGACCAAGAAATTGACTAAACCAAGAAAGTGATTGAACTAGGGAAGCAATTGAACCATTGACATTCCTAAAGATGTTAAATTTAAGAAAATGAAATATTTGTTGACTTTCAAATATGGCATAGATCTTGTGAAAAAATTTAGTGACTGACTAAAGAGATAGCCTGAGAGCTCAGATCGCATAGATAAGAATGAAATACAACAAGGAAAGGGAGAATGATGGAGAAAGATTAGAAATATCCATTCATAGGATATGTTTATAGAAGGTAAAGCAACCCACTAGGTGGACATCAAAAGAGCATGAACATTCAATGGTGTAGCCCATTTTTTTGCATCGATTAAAGCAAATAGCTATGCACACATCAAGAAACACATTAGGTGGCCCATATTAAAATTGATGCTCGATTCCAACATAACCCATGGACAAAATTTAAAATGCATTAAAGGCATTAAATGCATCATAACACATTTTTGTGAAACAAAGCACCCAAGTATTTCTTGGAGTACTATATATTGGACTCTCTCTTATTGTTTTAGATCTCTCTCTCTATTATTAGAAACAAAACTCTACCCAAATTGAAAGGCATTACTGAGACTTTGAGCTCAAATTATTGATCATATTTTTTTATTTGAATAAGAAAACAAGTGACTTTTTAGACTTTGTGCTAGAATAGTTTGGTTGTTGGGGAAATTGTTCTTATGTCTATTTCCTTAATATGTTTTTTTTCCATTTAATTGAATAAGTAGAATTAGTGAAAATAATTAAGGTGTCTTGAAGTCAGCTGTGGAGACACTTGTGCCCCCATAATTGCCTTTAGCATGTTTTCTTTATATTCCTATGTAAAGGATCTTGGGATGACTTTGTGCCCTCATTATCCTTCGTATTTTGTTTCTATGTAAAGGACCTTGGGATGACTTTGTGCCCTCATTGTCCTTCGTATTTCACTCTCTGGCAGTTGAGGTGGAGCCTTTGTGCTACATTCATCATGTTGTGTTACTACGCCCTATTATAGTTACTTGTCACTACCAAAAATTTGTCTTTTGTCTACTGAACAACACTTCTAAAAGAAGAGGAGTGCCTTCTATCATCTAATCAAGATTTCTACTTTGATTCATGAACATCATCTTTGAAAAAAGAGAGATGGTTGGTTTTTCTTACCCTTGAGTGTTATTTTTTACTTTTATATATATATATATATATATATATATATATATATATATATATATATATAGCTCCTGCATATTTATAAGGAACCTCCCCTTGATGAGAGGAGACATTTGTCCCCTTTTGATGTAGTAAACCTGCACATCTAGATGGTCAATTTCCTTATGCTATGGCTGAAGAGACCTATTTTGCCCATTAGTTAGCTAGTTGACACAATATTCACCCAACAATTTTTGGTGACTCCGCTGGAGATCGAACATGTAGTCTAAAACCTCAAGTTTTAGATTGAAGTAGTCCCTAGCCTTATCCATTATAGACTCTGGTGACTCCATTGTGTGTCTTACACATTATCATTATAGCCTTATCATCTCCCTCCACCTCTACATCAACTAGGATATAATGCATAGTTTGAAGCCTCAAGCTTCAAGCTGAAGTAGGGCCAGCCCTTTCCCATTTTTGTTTTACAATCTAGTAGATCCATGATATATGTGAAGCCAAAGGGCTAAAGGTATTGTTGACCCTGTATTCGAGTTGGTACAACAAAATAATTTTGATCCATTTCTTTCACCATCTCACCTCCAACGAACTAGGAGCTTTCCTCTTACTAAAGTCAAGTCTCCATTATCAAGCAAAGCCTCCATTTCTACTATTAATAAAGATTTGTCAATACTTATCCCTATGAGATTTATTATTCCACCTTTTCATAGTCATACAATGGTAGTTTGAGGTCCTTGGGGTAACTCTTTTGGCCCACTTAATTTAACTCCACCTTTACATGAGCTACCATGTAGTTCAAGGAAAAATTTCCCCAAGTTCTATGGTGATGGGAAGGTTAATCCTAATGAACATATTGCAGCCTTCAGCATAGCCTATGGCATAATAGGTGTGGAGTATGAGGATGTAGTAGTCAGGATGTTTGTAAAAACTTTATAAAGTGCTATTGCAGATTGGTTCTATCATCTACAAGCCCAGACTGTGACTAATTAGAACACCCTCAAAGCCAAGTTTGAAGCCAAATTCAAACTTATAGAAGATGCACATGCCCTGATAGCTCAACTCACACAAATGAAGAAGGAGCCTCATAAACCAATGAGGGATTTCATAATGATGTTTGACAAGTTAAGGAATAGGATTCTTGTAATTACTCAGCCTACACCCAAAAACCTCAAATGTTTCTTCATCAACTCTCAGCTACCTGAAGTGAGTTTTTTGCTAAGACGTGCTAGCTAAATAGACCTTGATGTAGATCAATATTTGGCCACTGAAGTGGAAGATGACCTTATCTTGGTAGGAAATATAAGGAGAGATCCTAATAAATGTAAATCTTCTACATCTTCTGAATATCCATCTACAAGTACCACTGGTCTAATAGTGTAGAAGCTAGCAAATGAGTTGCTAGCTCTCAGGAAGTAAATGGCACAAGGGATATCTTTATCTTTTTCATACAGAGATATGCCAAGGACATTCCATAATCAGTCATACCAACACAATGCTACCAAAAATCAAGGACAACTAGATCATCTTCCTCCCCCACAGGGGAAACTTGCCAATGAAGCACCCCCAACCAATTTATTAGTTGGATATCTCGAAACAAAATCTAATTTATCTTTTTAGCCTAAATTAAACCAAGAAAATGATGTTGATGTCCTTGTAGAAGATCAAGAAGAGTCAATTGGTGACTCTAACATTGGTTTCTTGAATTACCAGGATGAACTCAGAGGTAAAGGTGAAGCAGTCGATGGATCATATGTTGTATTCACTTAGTCCAAGAACCAGTCAGCCCAGCAAGCTGATAAAGAGAAGATAGAGGATCAATCTCAACTAATAATTTCAATTTCTAAGCATGGAACCACTCTACCTTTCAAGCCAAAGGACCCAGTGAGTAATAAAAAAGTAAGTACATCAAGCATTCCTCCATCTTCAACTTCAATTCCACAGACTAGTACTATCCCTCCTAAAAAACAAAAGGATGAACTACCTACCTCTATTTTTAGTCCATTTCAGTCATTTGAGATAATCAACCATATCAAGAAGAATAGAATTCAAATGTCTGAATTTAAAATCTTGTAATCCAATTTTGAGCAGTTGGATAGGTTAGTTCAGTGTGTGAAAAATAAAGCTGTCCCTACATGACAAGATGTTAAAAATCTAATTCATGATCCCCCAAGGAACATGCCCATTCCAAAAAACCTTGTCATTACTCCTCCAACTGCCCCTAGAAAATATAACCTTTCTATGTTTCCCTGATGATAAATGGTCACAAACTGAACAATTGTATCATTGATTTTAGAGCTTTAGACAATCTCATGCCTGCCAAAGTGGTAGAATCTCTTGGAGTCACCTTGACCAAAACCTTTGGAAGATGTTTCTCCATGGAGAACAAACAAGTACCTTTGCTAGGACAAATTAAGGATGCTCAATTTGCATTTACAACATTCCCAGACAAAAGAATCAAAAAGATAGTTCTAGTGGCTGACGTTCCAACATCTTATGGCATTCTTTTGGGGCAAAATTTTTGCAAAGATGTTGGAGGAGAATTGAACATGGACTTATCTGAAGCAAAGATTCCTATCAAAGGCACCATGCAGAGGCTACTTCTTGAAAAAGAATCAAAATATGTTGTCACTCAGACATCATCCCCTAAATCTCAAATTCTATTTGAATCTTTAGACATGGGTAATTATTTCTTGACCACAGAGGATACTCATGTTTCAGCTGATGAAACTTTTGAAAATGATAGTCTGGAAATAAACTCAGATGAAATAGTAGAAGATGTGAGAGAACACAGTGTAAGCACAAAAGAATTCCCCCTTCTAAATAAAGAGAAATCTAAAAAAAGATTAGTTTTTGATGATGTTTGGATCTTGGAATTTGATGGTAGCAATTCTTCCACTAGCTCAGGGGTTGGGATTATGTTGATATCTCCTCAAGGAGATATTTTCTCTTCTTGATACAAGTTGTAGTTCAGCAACACCAATAACATAGCTGAGTACGAATCTCTATTACTTGGATTGAAGGCTGCTTGAGATAAAGGCATTAAACTCTTTCATGCCAAAGGAGATGTTGAACTAGTGGTTTGTTAGGTTAGAAACTTATATCAAACCAAAAATGAGAGATTATGCCACTACCACAATCTAGTCTAGGACCAAATTGAAAGCTTTGATGCTTTCAACATCTCTACTATACCTAGGGAATTCAATGACCTAGCTGATGTATTGGCTATTTTTGCAACCCTCTTAGTTCCTCATCTAGACTTCAAAGGAAATAAGTACACTATTGAATTGGTCTTTAGACCAAGTATGCCTGATAATGCCAATCATTGGCAAGTGTTCAATAGCGACAACCAAATCATCACCTTTTTGGAACAAAAAGATAGCTTCAAACATTTTCACTTCGAAGGCAGTAAAATATAGAAACTTGAATCAGCCCTTGAAATGAATTCAGACATAGGTGAAGAATTCTTTCAACTAAAAGGGAATAAGATTCCTAAAGGACTAGTTTCTGTTGAAAAATTGTTTGACAAGCACGACAGGTTCATTAGATAATAAAAAATAGATTGAAACTCCCTCAAGGGGTTTAATTAGATAAATTTGGGTACCAAAAAAAATCCCAAGATGGTAAACATTGAGAAGTGCTATACTCTAGAGGAGACACTCAAATTTACTGATCTGCTTCACCATTACATGGATGTTTTGGTGAACTCTTATGATGATCTGAAGTCACTCAAGCCTAAGAAAATTCACCATGAAATTCCTCTCAAAGATGGTTTAGTGCCTTACAAGTAGAAATCCTAGTAGTATAATCCAAAGATATTAGGTACTATTCTGTCTGAGATACAAAAAATGCTGAATTTTAGGATAATTTTTTCAATCCATCATTCCACATGGATTGCCAACATAGTCCTTGTGAGGAAGAAAAATGGCAAAATTCACATCTATGTTGATTTCAAGAATCTGAATCAGTCATCTTTAAAGGATAACTATCCTTTGCCCATCATGGATCAAGTGCTCTAGATAATGACCGGCTCAGAGATGTTATCAATGCTAGATGGCTTCTTAGAATACAATCAAGTTGAAGTTAGTGAAGCATACCAGCACAAGACAACCTTCACCACACCTTGGGGTATGTTTGCATATAAAAGGATGCCTTTTGGCTTGATAAATTCTAGCACCACCTTTCAAAGAGAAATGGACCTTGCTTTCAAGGATGAGATGGGTAAGTTCATTATGGTATACCTTGATGACTTGACCATCTTTTCTAAATGTTGTTGTGAACATGTACACCATTTGCAACAAGTGCTAGAGCGCTGCCGCCAGAATGGCATTTCCTTGAACTCCAAGAAGTCTATTTTTAAATTAATAGAGGGAAAACTTCATAGACACATTGTGTCCAAAGGAGGCATAAAGATTGACTTAGATAGAGTCAAGTCTATCCAAGAGCTTACCTTGCCTACAAGTAAGACTGTTGTTCACTCTTTCTTCAAAAAGGTGAATTTATTACGAAGGTTCATCCCTAAGTTTGTTGAGAAGACTCGACACATTGTGAACATGATGAAGGGAAAGACCACTTTCAGCTAGACTGAAGAAGGCAAGTCAACATTTGAGGATATCAAGACTACCATTGTCCATGCCCCAATTCTGGTTTGTCTAGACTACAACAAAGAATTCATCATATATAGTTATGCTTTCAAACACACACTTTCAACAATTCTGGTTCAACAAAATAAAGAAGGTATGGAATCTCCCATTTCTTTCATGAGATGACCTCTCAAAGCTCATGAGTTGAAGTACTTGAACATGGAGAATCCTGCTTATGTAGTGGTAAAAGCAATCAAGCATTTCCGCTTCTACATCTTGAATTCTCACACTACTGCCTTGGTTCTTGATAGCATGGTCAAATCTATACTAACTCAGCAAGAGTTTGGGATGAAAAGAGGCAATTAAATTGTAAAGAACCAAGATTTTGATCTAGTCATCAAGCCAACAAAGCTGGTACGAGGAAAAGGCCTATGTAAATTAATTGTTGATAACCAACCAGAAGAAATAGAGCATAAAGAAGCAAAGGCAAAAGACACAACGACAATCCTCTTTATCTCCACCATTAATGAGTGGTATTCATGTATTGCTCATTTCCTTCCTTATAGTGGCCTGCTCACCTACCTTACAAATAAAGGAGGACTATCAAGTTGAAAGCTGCCAATTTTGTCATTTGGAATAATGACTTATACAAAAGGAGCCTTGATGGAGTGTTCCTTCATTGTGTCGATAAGGAACAGCAAAGCCAACTTTTGAAATCTTTCCACAATCTAACCTATGGAGGACATTTTTCTACTCTTGTAACTACCCATAAGATTCTATGAGCCAGGTATTATTGGCCTACTCTTTTTCAAGATGCATACAAGTGGGTAAGGAAATGTGAACTATGCCAACAATTTGTTGGAAGACCCAAGTTAGCTTCCCTACATCTCAAACCAGTGGTGATAATAGAACCATTCCAACAATAGAGAATTGATTTTATTGGAGCTATAAATCCATTAAGTATGCAACTTCCTCAAGGAGAATATCACTTCTAGGTTTGAGGTCTCAACCAAGATTGTCATAGACAATGCAGCTTATTTCACTTCCCAGGAAATTACTCAGTTCTATTTTTATGATGGGATCACCCTCTCTCACTCTTTGATTACTTTCTATAAGGGAATAGACAAGCTGAATCAAGTAACAAGAACTTGATGACTATCATTAAGAAGCTAGTGGATGACAACCAAAGGACATGGCATAAAACATTGGTTGATGTTTTGTGGGCAAATACAATTACACCAAAAAGGGAAATTGGTATGTCTCCTTTCCAACTTCTTTATGGGCTCAATGTTGAGATACCAATCACCTTGGAATTGATAGCATTAAAATTGTTGTCCCCCAAAAGCTATGTCACTCTTTTTGGGACAACATCTGATCCATTTTGGTCTTACAAGACCAAATTTTCCTCTTCCCCTTTCAAATTTTGCTCTGAGCTTTCAAATTCTTCATTATTCAAGCTTTTTCAGTAAAGGGATTAGCATGTTCAATAGGTTTAAAGGGTTTTACAGGTAGGTTCAATCAAAAGTGACAAGTTTCTAGCACTTGGACACTTTTGGGGCTGGTTCAATTCTTTGGTTCAACCAAAAAGATGTCCATCAGCAACCTCCTAAGCAAGGATTGAACCATTGAACCTTGAACCTTTTTGGTTTAATGGGTTCAATAGGTTTAAGGATTCAACACCGTTAACAAGAGCTAGGCACTTTGGTGGAGGTTCAAAGTTTAACCATTTCTAAAGTTTCTGTGGCCCCAAACACTTAACAAGTCTTAAAAGCTTGAATCATTGAGCCATTGAACCTTGAACCATTTTGGTTCATTGGTTCAATGTGTTCAACATTCAATTGGTTCAACGCATCCAGTTCAAAGGTTCAAAGGTTTCCTTAGTTAAGAAAAGAAGCGTGTGCAAAAGAAAGAGTCAGGTAGATGTTGCCAAGTGTCGACAACTGAGCCCCACTAAAATTTGTTTTTGTTAATTGGCAGATATTGCCATGTGTTCCTCTTGAAGCTTGTTGGAGCCTCTAAGTGTCAATATCCATAGTCTCTTCCCTTAGCTTCACTGTTTCGATCAAAAACCATGGTGGGCCTGAGGATGACTAAATGAAGTGAAATGTGCCAAGTGTTTATATCCACATGATTGCTAAAAATATTTAGACTGTACCACATGTCAGTGTTGTAACTTAGTGGAACGTGACACATGTCAGTATTCACTTCTCAAAGTTCCTTATAAGCTATAGGGTTCCTTTCGACAAAGCTTCCTCTAGAGTTCCATGGAGGGTGACAAGTGGCTAGTACAGAAGGATTCACGATGTTTTTCAAAGAGCAATAGACCATGCCATGTTTCCCTAGCAAAGATCAATGAAGGCCAATAAATGTCATCATCCACAAGAGCCTGACTGAGCCCCAAGCATTTCTATGGTTATATAAAAGCCTGATAGCAGAAAGCATTAGGTGTCAATGGTGGAGGGTTTCAACATGATGTAGTAGAGGACTCCACGTGTCCTTGGCAAGAAGTGACAGATACTGCTACATGTCAAAGAGGGATGCCCTTGTGGGAGGCACAGAGCCAAAGAAAGGAATTTATTGAGACAATTTGTTTGAAGGAATTTCTTCAAACTTTTTGTCCAAAGAAAATGAAGGGATTCCTTCAAAAAATTTGTCTGAAGGAAATAAATGGAATAACATGCCTGCTAAAGATGAAAAGCCCAAAGGCCACCAGGAGGATCCAGAAGGATAGAGACCCTTGTGGATGGATACTTGACACATAAAATGGACCCTATTCAAGATCTTGAAGGGAAAGTTCCCTTTAGGAAGGGATGAGCCTCAAAAGTGTAGTGAAAGCTACCAAGTGTCATGCACCAAGACACAATTTCAAATGAAGCTTCATAGAGTCGAATGCACCAAGTGTCATCACCCACCTGACTCTCTAAATACAAGTGAAAGTCACCCCCTATTCATTTATAACTCTACGAAGAGTGAAACATGTCTGTGTCTGAGTTTTGAACAAGTTTCTAAGCTTCTCCTAAGCATTTTTCAGAAGTAAGCAAATACTACCACATGTTATCATCCATGTGAATCTAAAATAAGTCTCGAGTGCTTTCAAAGGCTGCTAAATCACATCAGAGATTGCCATGTGTCATCTTCCACCAGACTCATAAAAAATGTTTCTAAAGCCTCTAATAATAGTGGAAACTACCACGTGTCCTCACCTATTTCAAAGTAGATGCTGCCATGTGTCATTTTTCAGCAAAAAACAACCAAAGAATAGAGAGGCAGCTTAAGGACCCGATTCAATAGCCAAAAAAAGAGGAATGATGGAAAAAAGAACTAGAAATATCCATGCATGAGATATGTTTCTAGAGTGATGACAGACTCGAGGATGCCAAATTGGTGGCAATGAAGTGTCTTTTGATTTTTGCAGACTTAAGTGCGAGAGCCCTAATCACTGTAAAGCAGAGGAAACAATACGAAAGATCTGAAGTGTCAACACAGTGTTTAGATCTGATAGATCTCTTGAACCTAAAAAGTTGGATGTAGATTTCTCAAGCCTTTAAAATACATGACTTATTTAGGAATAAAGGCAATGTGAACAATGGTGCAATCAAGAGAGGGAACTAAGAAGATCATCCAGTTTTAGGGGATGATAGTCGAGTTAAAATAAAGAACTGAAAGTGCATTCAAAGCATTACATGCACATCATGAGCTGTTCCATGGGATAAATGCACCAAACCTCTCTCAACCTCTATATATTGTAATCTCTCTGATTTTTTCAATCATCTTTTTCCTATTATAGAAGCAAAACTCTACCCAAATTGAAAGGCATTACTAAAACTTTGAGCTCAGATTGTTGATCATATTTTGTTATTGGAATAAGAAAGCAAGTGACTTTTCAGACTTTGTACTGTAATATCTTTGTTGTTGGGGAAATTGTTCTTATGTCTTTTTCCTTGATATATTTTCTATTCCTTTAATTCAACAAGTAGAATTAATGAATGTAGTCATGAAGGTGTCCTAAAGAGTCAACTGTGGAGAGACTTTGTGCCCCCATAAGTACCTTCAGTGTGTTTGTATTTTATTTTTAATTTTTAAAGGACCTTGGGATGACTTGGTGCCCTCATTGTCTTTTATATCTCACTCTTGGGAAATTCAAGTGGAGACTTTGTGCTACATCTTGATTTGCTGGTTACTACATCCTTGGTTACATTTTGCATTTACTACCAGAACTATTCTTGTGGTTTTTTGAGTAGTACTTCTGAAAGAAGAGGAGTGCTTTCTATCATTTCCCTTGAGTTTTTACTTTGATCCCCACACATCATCTCTGAAAAAGAGAGATGGATGGTTTGTCTTACCCTTGAGTATTATTTTCTATATATATATATATATATATATATGGAACCTCCCCTTGATGAGAGGAGATATTAGTCCCCTTTTGATGTGGTAAATATACACATTTAGACAACCAATCTCCCTATTGCTATGGTAATAGGACCTATTTTTCTCACCAGTTAGCTGGTTGACAAAATATTCACCCAATAGTTTTTGGCGACTCCACTAGGGAAAGAGCACGTAGTTTGAAGCCTCAAGTTTCAAGCTGAAGCAAGACCAGTTCTTTCCTATTTTTGTTCTACAATCCAAAAACTTCATGCTATAATAGAAGCCAAAAAGCCAAGGTGTTGTTGACCCTATTTTTGAGTTGGTATAGCAGAGCAATTTTGAGTTGTTTCCTCCACAACCTCACCTTCAACAAACTAGGAGTCTTCCTCCTACCAATGCTAGGTCACCAACATAAGGTAGAGCTACTTTTTCTACTATTAGCAGAACTTTGCATACATACACCGACTAGATTTATTATACCTGCTTTCAATAATCCACTCATGGTAGTTCAAGGCCCCTGGGGTAACTTTTTTAGCCTACTCAATCTCACTCCACCCCTGCATGAGCTTCCATGCAGTTCATGAAATAATTTCCCCAAATTCTTTGGTGATGGAAAGGTTCACCTTGACGAACACATTGCAGCCTTTAGCATAACCTATAGCGTGATAGGCATGGAATTTGAGGACGTGACAATTAGACTGTTCATGGAGATGTTGTAAGGTACTACTGTAGATTGGTTCTACCATTTGTAGGCTAGATTAGTGATTGATTGGGACACACTCAAAGCCATGTTTGAATCCAAATTCAAACCTGCTGAAGATGCACATGCCCTTCTGGCCTAGCTCACACAAATGAAGAAGGAACCTCATGAACCAATGAGGGATTTCATAGCCAAATTTGATAAGTTGGGGAACAAGATCCCTGTAATCACTCAGTGGACCCCTAAAAACCTCAAGTGCTTCTTCATCAACTCACAACTACCTGAAGTGAGTTTTCTACTGAGATGTGTTGGCTAGATAGACCTTACTAAAGCTCAGGACTTGGCTACTGAGGTAGAAGATTACCTAATCTTGGCTAGGAAGATAAGGAGAGATCTAAATAGAGGAAAATCTTCTTCATCTTCTGATTACTCATCTACAGCTTCTACTGATCCCATGGTGCAAAAGCTGGCAAATTAATTGCTAGCTCTTAGAAGACAAATGGCCTAAGAGATGTCATCCACTCCTTCATACAAAGATATCCGAAGGAGAACATTCTCGAATCAGACATACCAAGGAAATGCTACCAGGGGACAGGGGTAGCCGAATCATCTTCCTCCCCTATAGAGGAACCTTGCCATTGAAGCACCTCCAACCAACTCAATAATTGGATATCTTAAAGCTGACTCAGGTTTCTCATTCTAGCCTGAGTTGAATCCTGAAGATTATGTTAATCTCTTCATTAAGGAAGAAGAAGAATTAGCTGGTGACTCCAACATCAATTTCCTATACTATCAGGATGAACCCAGAAGGGAAGGTGATGCAACAGAGGGATCATATGCTATGTTCACCCAGTCTAAGAATCAATCAGTTTAGGAAGCTGATAAAGAAAAGATAGAGGAGTGACCTCGACTAGTAATCTCAATTGCTAAGCATGGAAGTAATCTACCCTTCCAGCTAAAATATTTGGTGACTGCAAGAAAGGTAAGTACACTAAATACCGCTGCACCTTCTACTTTATATTCATAGTCTAGTTTTCCACCTACCAAAAATCAAAAGGATGAGCTCCCATCCTCTATTCCTAGTTCATTTTAGATGTTTGACATTATTGATCATATAAAGAAAGCCAAAGTTAAAATGTCTAAATTTGAATTCTTGCAATCCAACCCTGATCAGTTGGATAAATTGGTTCAATGTGTGAAGAAATAAACCATCCCAACAAGACAAGAAGCTAAGAAAGCAACTCATGATCCTCCAAGGAACATGTCTATCCCAAACAATCTTGTCATTGCTCCTCCTGCTACTCCTAGGAAAATAGAGCCTTTCTATGTCTCCCTACTGATAAATGGGTATCAGCTGAACAATTTTATCATTGATTCTGGAGCTTCAAATAATGTCATGCCAGCCAAAGTGGCTAAATCCCTTGGCCTTACACTGACCAGGATGTTTGGTAGATGCTTCTCCATGGAAAACAAGCAAGTACCATTGCTAGGGCAAATAAAAGATGCCCAATTTGCATTTGTAGCATTCCCAGACAAAAGAATCAAGATGACTGTCCTAATGGCTGACATCCCAGCATCTTATGGCATCTTTCCTGGCTAGAATTTCTATAAAGATGTTGGTGGTGAATTAAACATGGACTTGTCTGAGACAAGAATTCCAGTCAAAGGCATCATGAAAAGATTGCTTCCTGAAAAGGAAACAAAGTACGTGGTCACCCAATCATCAAAAACTAAAGCTCAAATTTTGTTTGAATCTTTAGGCATGGGTAACTACTTTCTATCCATTGAAGAAGTCCATGAAACACTTTTTGAAGCTCTTAAAGGTGATGACCTGAAGGTTAGTTCCACTGGAACTATGGAAGAATCTCCACCTCTAAACGAGGAAGAATCCAAAAGAAAATCAGTGTCTAATGAGGTATGGATCCTTAAATTCAATGGTAGCTACTCCTCTACCAATTCAAGAGCTAGGGTTGTGTTGATATCTCCTCAAGGAGATATTTTTCCTTCATCCTAGAAGTTGCAATTTAGCAACACTAATAACACAGCTGAGTATGAGTCCCTATTTATTGGATTAAAAGTTGCTCAAGACAAAGGTATCAAGCTACTTCATGATAAATTAGATGTTGAGCTGGTGGTTTGTTAGGTAATAAATTGGTATCAGACCAAAAATGAGAGATTGTGCCATTATCGTAATCTAGTATTGGACCAAATTGAAAACTTTGACGCCTTTAAAATCTCTGTAGTTCCTAGAGAATTCAATGATAGAGCTAATGCATTGGCTATCTCAGGCACTCTTTTGGTTCCCCACTCACAATATTGAACTAGTCTCTTGACTAAGTGTACCTGATAATGCCAGTCATTGGTAGGTGTTTAATTATGACAACTAAATCATTACTTTCCTGGAGCAAAAAGATAGTTTTAAATGATTGCATTTTGAAGGCAGTGAACCTCAAGAGCCTGAACTGACCCCTAAATCAAGTTCAAGCATAGATGGAGAGTTCATGCAACTTAAAGGGAATAAGATTCCTAAAGGCCTGGTCTCCCTTGAGAAACCATTTGATAAGCATGACATATTCATCAAATAGCAGCAAATAGAGTCAAGCTCCTCTCAGGGGTTTGATCAAGTAAATTTAGGTACCAAGGAAGATCCCAAGATGGTGAACATTGAGAAGTATTGCACTCCTGAGGAAAGATTCAAGTTCACTTCTCTGATCAAATAATACATGGACATCTTAGTATACTCCTATGATGACCTAAAGTCACTTAGGCCTGATGAAATCAAACATGACATTCCTCTGAAGGATAACTTAGTGCCTTACAAGAAAAAACCTAGGTAGTACAATCTAAAGATATCAGGTAATATTCTATCTGAGATATAAAAGATGTTAAATGCTAGGATCATTTTCCCAATCCATCATTCCACATGGATTGCAAACATAGTGCTTGTGAGGAAGAAGAATGGCAAAATTCACCTTTGTGTGGATTTTAGGAATTTGAATCAGTCATCCTTGAAGGATAACTATCCTTTGCCAATCATGGATCAAGTACTTTAGACAGTGACTGGTTTAGAGATGTTATCAATGCTAGACGGTTTCTTAGGATACAATCAAGTTGAAGTTGGTGAAGCAGACCAGCATAAAACTGCATTCACCACACCTTGGGGTACCTTTGCCTATAAGAAAATGCCTTTTGGCTTGATAAATGTTGATGCCACCTTTTAGAGACCAATGGACCTCACTTTCAAGGATGAGATGGGTAAGTTCATTATAGTTTATCTTGATGACTTGACTATTTTTTATAAGCATCACCCAGATCATGTGCACCACTTGCAACAAGTGCTAGAATGCTGTCATCAAAATGGCATTTCCTTGAACCCCAAGAAGTTAATTTTTGGAGTAACAGAGGGGAAACTTCTCAGACACATTATGTCCAAAGGAGACATAAAGATTGACTTAGATAGAGTCAAGTCTATCTAAGAGCTTACATTGCCTACAAGTAAGACTATTGTTCACTCTTTCTTTGGAAAGGTGAATTTCTTACGAAGGTTCATCCCCAAGTTTGTTGAGAAGACTAGACATATTGTAAACATGATGAAGGGAAAGCCCAACTTTGACTAGACTAAAGAAGGCAAGTCAACATTTAAAGATATCAAGACTATCATTGCCCATGCCCCAATTTTGGTTTGTCCAGACTATAACAAAGAGTTCACCATGTATAGTTATGCTTCAGAACACATGCTTTCATCGATTCTAGTTCAATAGAATAAAGAAGGTATGGAGTCTCCCATTTCTTTTATGAGTTTTCCTCTCAAAGCTCATGAGCTAAAATAATTGAATATGGAAAAGCATGCTTATGTAGTGGTGAAGGCGGTAAAGTATTTCCACTTCTACATCTTGAATTCACATACTATTGCCTTGGTTCCCGATACAACAGTCAAATCCATACTAACTCAGTAGGAGTTTGGGATGAAAAGAGGCAATTAGGTCACAAAGATTCAAGAGTTGGATTTTCTCATCAAACCAACAAAGCTGGTTTGGGGAAAAGGCTTGTGCCAATTAATTGCTGACAATAAGCAAGAAGGAACATAGCATCAAGAATCAGAAAAAGAAGTGCCAATAATCCTCTTTATCTCTACTATTGATGAGTGGTATTCAGGTATTGCTCATTTCCTTACTTATGGGGAATGTCTTTCTCACCTATCTTATAAGGAGAGAAGGACTATCAAGTTAAAATCTGTAAATTTTTCCTTTGGGACAATGGCCTATATAAGAGGGGCCTTAATGGAGTGTTCCTTCACTACATGGACAAGGAGTAACAAAGCCAACTTTTGAGATCCTTCCACAATCAAGCCTATGGAGGACATTTTTCTACTACTATGACTATCTATAAGATCCTTCAGGCCAGGTATTACTGGCCTACTCTTTTTCAAGATGTGCACAAGTGGGTAAGAAAATGTGAAACATGCCATCAGTTTGTTGGAAGACCCAAGTTAGCTACCCTGCCTCTCAAGCCAATGGTCATAGAAGAAATATTTTAGAAATGGGGCCTCAATTTTATTGGTGCTATAAACCCATCTTCATGCGCTCGACATGATTATGTCCTCACAGCCATAGACTACTTCACCAAGTGGGTGGAAGCAATTCCAACCAATCATGTTACTTCAAAAGTAGTGTGCAATATCCTGAAAGAGAACATCATTTCCAGGTTCAGGGTCCCAACTAAGATTGTCACTGACAATGCAGTTTGTTTCACTTCCCAGGAGATCACTCAATTTTGTTTCTACTATGAAATTACACTCTCCCACTCATCTGATTACTTTCCACAAGGGAATGGACAAGCTGAATCAAGTAATAAGAACCTGGTGACTATCATCAAGAAGCTGGTTGATGACAACCAAAGAACATGGCACAAATCATTGGTTGATGCTTTGTGGGTAGACAAAATTACACCCAAAAGGGCAACTGGTATGTCTCCTTTCCAACTTCTTTATGGTATCAATGCTGAGATACCAATCACCTTAGAATTGCCAGCATTAAAATTGGTCAAGGCAATTGAAGATCAAATGTATGAAAGCACCCTTGATAAGAGAATCATGTGCCTGACTGAGTTAGAAGAGAAAAGAACTATAGTGGTAGACCGAATCACAGTCCATCAAAGCCTGGTGAAGAGACTCTTTGACCAAAAAGCAAAAAACCGATATTTCTAGATTGGAGATCAAGTCCTACTGTGGGACAAAAGAAGAGAACCAAAGGGAATGAATGGAAAATTTGATTCCCTATGGAGAGGCCCTTTTACTATCCATGAGCTCAAAGGTGAAAATAGCTTCCTATTGAAATATCAAGATGGCACACCCTTTTCTCTACCTCATAATGGGCAGCATCTGAAGCACTTCAACTCTTGAAGTATCAGATGAAATTGTTTGTACATATGTATATTTGTATAGTCTTTTCTACTTTGTGTTATTTTTTTTCATGTTTTTATCACTTTTTTTTTGGGTAGCATGACTCTATAGCTCAATGGAATGCTTCAAGGCACTGGAGATTCTATTTTCTACTCCCTTTAGCTATTTCAAGTTCTCATCTAAAGGAAGTTCCCCAATAGCTATTGTCCCCCAAAAGCTATGTCACTCTTTTTGGGATAACATATGAGCCATTTTGGTCCTGCAAGACCAAATTTGCCTCTTCCCTTTTTAAATTTTTCTCTAAGTTTTCAAATTCTTCATTATTCAATATTTTTCAATAAAGGGATTAGTAAGTTCAATAGGTTTAAAGGGTTCTGCAGGTGGGTTCAATCAAAAGTGACAATTTTCTAGCACTTTGACACTTTTGAGGCTAGTTCAATGCTTTGGTTCAACCAAAAAGATGTCCATCGGCAAGATCTTCAGAAAGGATTGAACCATTGAAACTTGAACATTTTATTTTCAATGGGTTTAATAGGTTTAAGGGTTCAATGCCGTTAACAAGAGCTAAGCACTTTGGTGGAGGTTCAAAGTTCAACCATTTCTAAAGTTTTCATGGCCTCAAACACTTAATGAGTCTCAAAAGCTTGAACCGTTGAACTGTTGAACCATTTTGGTTCATCGGTTCAATGGGTTCACCATTTAATCAGTTCAATGCACTGGGTTCAAAGGTTCAAAGGCTGCCTTAGTTAAGAAAAGAAGTGCGTGCAAAAGAAAGAGTCAGGCAGATGCTGCCAAGTGTCGACGGTTGAGCCCCACTAAACTTTGTTTTTGTGAATTGGTAGATATTGACACGTGTCCCTCTTGAAGCTTGTTGGGAGCCTCCAAGTGTCAATATCCATAGTCTCTTCCCTTAGCTTCACTGTTTCGACCAAAGACCATGGTGGGCCTAGGGATGAGTGACTAGATGAAGCAAAATGTGTCAAGTGTTCACATCCGCGTGATTGATAAAAATATTCAGACTGTGCCACATGTCAGCATTGTAACTCAATGGAATGAAACATGTGTCAGCATTTACTTTTCAAAGCTTCTTATAAGCTGCAAGGTTTCTTTTGATAAAGCTTCCTCTAGAGTTCCTTGGAGGGTAACAAGTGGCTACCACAGAAGGCTTCACTATGTTTTTCTAAGAGCAGCAGAGGGTGCCATGTGTCCCTAGTAGAGATTGGTAGAGGCTAACAAGTGTCATCATCCATGAGAGCTTGACTAAGCCCCAAACATTTCTATGGTTATGTAAAAGCCTAATAGCAGAAAGCACCAGGTGTCGATGGCAGAGGGTTTCAACCTGATGTAGTGGAAGACTCCATGTGTCCTTGGCAAGAAGCGATGAATACTACCACGTGTCAAAGAGGGATGCCCTTGCAAGAGGCACAGAGCCAAAGAAAGGAATTTCTTCAGATAATTTATCTGAAGGAATTTCTTCAGACTTTTTGTTTGAAGAAAATGAAGGGATTCCTTCAGATAGTTTATCTAAAAGAAATACATGGAACAACAAGCCCGCTAAAGATGAAAAGCCTGAAGGCCACTGGGAGGATCTAGAAGGATAGAGACCCTTGCAGAGAGACACTTGACAAATAAAATGGACCCTATTCAAGATCTCAAAGGGCAAGTTCCCTTTAGGAAGGGATGAGCCTCAAAAGTGCAGTGAAAGCTACCAAGTGTCACGTGCTAAGACATAGTTTCAAATGAAGCTTCATAGAGCAGAACACGCCAAGTGTCACCATCCACCTAACTCTCCAAAGACAAGTGAAAGTTGCCCCCTATTCATTTTTAACTCCACAAAGAGAGACACATGTCTACATCTGAGTTTTGAATAATTTCTAAGCTTCTCCTAAGCATTTTTTAGAAGTAAGTAGAGACTGCCACATGTTATCATCTACGTGAATCTAAAATAAGTCCCAAGTGCTTTCAAAGGCCGCTAAAGTGCAATAGAGACTGCCACATGTCATCTTCCACTAGAATCATAAAAAATGTTTCTAAAGCCTCTAATAGCAGTAGAAGCTACCACGTGTCCTCACTTATTTCAAAGTGGATGCTGCCACGTGTCATTTTTTCAGTAGAAAGTGACCAAAGAATAGAGAGGCATTTTAAGGACCTGATTCAACAACCAAAAAAAGAGGAACGATGGAGAAAAGAAATAGAAATATCCATGCATGAGATATGTTTCTAGAATGACAATAGACCTAAGGATGCCAAATTGGTTGCAATAAAGTGTCTATTGATTTTTGTAGACTTAAGTGTGAGAGCCCTAATCACTACGAAGTAGAGGAAACAATATGAAAGATCTAGAGTGCCAACACAGTGTTTAGATCTGATAGATCTCTTGAACCTAGAAAGGTGGATGTAGATTTCTCAAGCCTTTAAAAGACATGACTTGTTTAGGAATAAAGCTAAAGTGAACAATGGTGCAATCAAGAGAGGGAACTAAGAAGATTGTCTAGTTTTAGGGGATGACAATCGAGTTAAAATAAAGAATTGAAAGTGCATTCAAAGCATTGCATGTACATCATGAGATGTTCCATGGGATAAACGTGCCAAACCTCTCTCAACCTCTATATATTGTAATCTCTCTGATTATTTCAATCATCTTTTTCCTGCTATAGAAGCAAAACTCTACCCAAATTGAAAGGCATTATTGAGACTTTGAGCTTAGATTGTTGATCATACTTTGTTATTGGAATAAGAAAGCAAGTGACTTTTCAGACTTTGTGTTGTAATATCTTTGTTGTTGGGGAAACTATTCTTATGTCTTTTTCCTTGATATATTTTTTGTTCCTTTAATTCAAGAAGTAGAATTAGTGAAAGTAGTTAGGAAGGTGTCCTAAAGAGTTAACTGTGGAGAGAACATGTACCTTCAGTGTGTTTGTGTTTTCTTTTTCCTGTGTAAAGGACCTTGGGATGACTTTGTGCCCCCATTGTCTTTCGTATCTCACTATTAGGCAATTCAAGTGGAGACTTTGTGCTACATCTCAATTTTCTCATTACTACGTCCTTGGTTACATTTTGCATTTACTACTAGGACTATTCTTATGGTTTGCTGAGTAGTACTTCTGAAAGAAGAGGAGTGCTTTCTATCATTTCCCTTGAGTTTTTCCTTTGATCCACACACATCATCTCTTAAAAAAGAGAGATGGATGGTTTGTCCTACCCTTGAGTATTATTTTCTATATATATATATATATATATATATCTCCATAGGGAACCTCCCCTTGATGAGAGGAGAGATTAGTCTCCTTTTGATGTGGTAAATATACACATTTGGACAACCAATCTCCCTATTGCTATGGTGATAGGACCTATTTTGCTCACCAGTTAGCTGGTTGACAAAATATTCACCCAACAAAAATTGGCTAAGGTAATTGAAGATCAGACATATGAAAGCTCCATTGATAAGAGGATCATGTGCTTGACTAAGTTGGTGAGTAGATAACTACGGTGGTGGACTGAATTTCTCCCCATCAAAGTCTAGTGAAGAAGCTCTTCGACCAGAAGGCAAAAAACTATGATTTTCAGGTTGGAGATCAAGTCCTGCTATGGGATAAGAGAAGAGAACCAAAGGGAATGCATGGGAAGTTTGATTCTCTTTGGAGAGGCCCATTTATTATCCATCAAATCAATGGTGAGAATAGCTTCCTATTTAAATATCAAGATAATGCACTCTTCTCTCTACCTTACAATGGGTAGCATTTGAAGCACTTCAATCCATGAAGTATCAGATAAGATCAGCTTGCACATATGTATATTTGTATAATCTTTAGTTCTATTTTTGTGCTTTTATTTTTGTTTTTGTCACCTTTCTTTTTGGGTAGCATTATTTCTAACTATTTTTTGCTTTTTCACATTCAGAAGAAATAAGAAACTATGGATAATGGTAAGGGGTTAGATGATACTCAGATGAAGTTTGTGCACCGTATCTAGACAATTGTAAGAGCTCTTCTTTGGCTATGGAGGATGACACCTGTAGATAAGAAAGACTTGAATAAGGAAAATGTAGATAGATATATGGTGGATTGCCAAGCAAAGCTCAGTTCTAGAATTGCAAAGACTTCTTGGAGGGATGACAGTCCACTAGTTGATAAAAAGAATGTTGTTAGAAAGGGAAATGGTGAAAGACTAAACCAAAGAAATAGAGATGATGCGTACTTGTATTCTACTGTTGGTCTTCGATAGTCACTGACATTGGTAGTTTTGCCGGTGTCAGTTGGTCAAGTTTGTCGACATTGGTTATACTACTGATGTCGATAGGGGCAATGGGCTAGGAGGCCGATGTCAGTGCAGGTAATGGGCTTTGGATGAGTTTTAGGTCTGTCTGTGATCAATAAAATAGTCTGGGATGTCTGTGGGAGTTTAATGGGTTGTGCAAGATTTGTAGGGTTGTGAATATGGTCTGAGAAAGGGGCCAGGTAGAGGACAGGGGTGAAAGGAAAATAAGGATGAGGGGAAGGCTTTTCAGCCTTTCTGGGAAGAAGGTCAGGTTGTCTCAACATTACTCAAAAATAGACAATGCGCTAATTACTAATGCATATTAAGAGTACTAAAATAAAAACCAATAGAAATACTTAGCTCTTGGTGGAGAACCAAAAGAGCAGAAGACCTGTTTCCATTATGGATGATGTGGGAGACTTCATACAACCTTCAATCTAGTGTGGAATGACTGATGCAGAGTTTCTTAGCCTGGAGAGCGCTGTTGGGATGTTGATGCCTAGAAAGAGTTGAGGAGCAAGAGAACTTAGAATTGGGCAAGAGAATTAGCATCCAAGGTAGCATCAGAAGTGTAGAAGACCTATTTCTATTATGGCTGATGTGGGAGACTTTGAGCAACCTTTAATTCGGTGTGGAATGACTGATGTAGAGTTTCTTAGCCTAGAGAGTGATGTTGGGATGCTGATGCCTACAAAGAGTTGAGGAGCAAGAGAACTCAGAACCTGAAGCAAGAGAATTCACATTCGTGGGGGTAGATGAGGTCAAAATTTAGTTTTAAAGAAACTAACGTCGGTGATACCTCCAGCATCGGTCGACAATTGATCGACGTCGGTGGCCAAAGAATGGGAAAAAGGCTATTTTTAGCCTTTTACCCGTTCTTCCAACTGCTAGGTTTAATTATCATTGGAAAATGGTCCAAAGGCAAATTAAATAGGTGTGAGAGGTTAGTGGGAGGGTTGAAATAGGTCTTAGGTCATTATGATTAGCCATAGGGTGATGGAGGTATCCAAGGTGGGGTGTCATGGGTGATGTGTCATAGGTTTATTAATTCAAAATAATTAATTATTTTAAATTAATAAGTGTGTGGGTTAGGAATGTTTAGAAGTGGACCAAGGGGACCAAGGGGGAGTCGACTAAGGAGTAGACACAATTTTGGTGTCTATAAGCATGACTCCATAACCCAATGACATACTTCAAAGCACTGGAGATTCTAGTTTCTACTCCCCTCAGCTATATCAACTAAAAGAAGTTCCCCAACTGGAGCCAGTTGTTGTCCTCCAAAAAAATATCACTCATTTTTGGGATGACATTTGAACTATTTTGGTCCAATAGACCCAAATCATCTCTCCCCTTCTCAAAAATTGTTCTGGGCATTCAAATTCTTCATCATTTAAGCTTTTTCAAAATCTACAGACTTTGCAGGCTTAAATCTATAGACTCTATAGGAAGGAATCTATGGACACTATAGACTAAGTTATACAGACTCATTTCTATGGACTCATTTCTATAGACTCTGCAGGAGAGAAAAAGGTTCAACACTTATCCATTTTTTCTATCATAAAGAAACTATGGAAGCTGCCAAGTGTCATCTATCGAGACACATTATGATTAACTTATCAAAATAGCAGAACTTGCCATGTGTCCCTTATAATATAAATGGAGAGTGACAAGTGTCAACATCCATAGCTTCTTTATTTTATTTCATAAAGACTGTGGTGGGCCTTAGGTAAGTTGCCAAGGTCAAAATGGAACATAACAAGTGTCATCATCTGCATAAATCCAAAAGAGTCCTCACTTGTTTCATAATAGATGCTGCCACATGTCACCTGTTGAGATTGGTAGAAAATAGACTAAGGTAAAGATAAAGGACAAATAGCCCTTACAGATGGTAGGTGAGGAGCAAATGGACCATTGGAAAAAAATCGAAGGATAGTTGCATGCTTGAACAAGTCCTTATGGAGGGCATAGTTCTCTTTTGGGAAAAGAACGTGGAAAAATAGTTAAGGCATGAATCCTTCAGACTTTTTGTCTGAAGGAATTCACCTGGGAAGAAAGCCTGATAGAAAACCCAATGGAAAGTAAAGGCAAAGCGAAGGAAGATTTCCTTCGGATGAATTGTCTAAAAGAATTCCTTTAGACTTTTTGTTTGAAGGAAAAGTCCATCAAAATAGAAAATTTGCCAAGGAAATAAAAGCTGAAAATCCACCACGTGGCCCTTACAAAGTGTAGCAAAACATGCCACGTGTCCCTTACAAAGTGTAGCAGAACTTGCCACGTGTCATCTATTGAGACACAATTTCTAGTAACTTTCAAAATAGCAGAACATGCCATGTGTTATCTACAAAACTCAATGGAAGTCACCATGTGTCAACATCCACATCTTCTTCCTTTTATTACATAAGGACTGTGGTGGGTCTCGAGTGAGTAGTTAAACTTGAGCAAAATGTGACATGTGTCATCATCTACATGAATCCAAAAGAGTCTCAAATGTTTCTATAGTGTTTTTAGGAGCTTAGTAGAAGCTACCACATGTCATCTTCTGCAAGAATCTCAAAAGGTGTCTAAAAAGTAGTGGAAGTCACCACATGTCCTTTGTAAAGCCCAGTAGAAGTTGCCAAGTTTCACTTACTGAGATCAATGAAAAGCAACCTCAAACAAATAAAGAGGCAGTGATGGATGGTTTCAAAAGAAGGTTAAAGGTTCAATTAGTAGGTTCAAGTGATCAGTTCAAAGGAGTGCCCCAAATCCCATAGGCTAAAGTACCCTTGCGGAGGGTAGGTGATGAGCAAAATATACCTTTCTTGAAGCCCAAAAGATGAACCAATGAACTGATTTAACCTTGAACCAAATTGGTTCAAAGGTTCACAGGTTCAATGGTTCAAAAGAAGCTCCAAACAAAGAGCAATAAAGTGATTAAACCATTGAACAGTTGAACCTTGAACCAAAATAGTTCAATGGTTCAAAGGTTTAAAGGTTCAATGTGGACGGTTCAAAGGAGTGTCCCAAAGCTAAAAGAACAAGTGCCTTTGTGGAGGGTGGTGAACTAAGGACAAGTACCCTTGTAGAGGACATAAAACATTGGTTTAAAGATTAAAGAAAGCACTGGACAAAGGGATGGTTTAATAAAAGACCAAGAAGGTGATTGAACCAAGAAAGCGATTAAACCAGGGAAGTGATTGAACCATTGACATTCCTATGAATGTCAAATTTAAGATAATGAAATATCCATTAATTTTCAAATACAACACAGATCCTGTGAACAAATTTAGTGACCAGCTAAAGAGATAGCCTGAGAGCTCAGATCACACAGATAAGGATGAAATACAACAAGGAAAGGGAGAATGATGGAGAAAGATCAGAAATATCCATGCATAGGATATGTTTCTAGAAGGTAAAGTAGCCCACCAGGTAGACATTGGAAGAACACAAACATTCAATGGTGTAGCCCATTTTTTTGCATCGAGTAAAGCAAACTGCTACACACATATCAAGAAACACATCAAGCAGCCCATATTAAAATTGATGCTCAATTCTAGCATAACCCATGGACATAATTTAAAATGCATTAAAGGCATTGAATGCATCATAACACATTTTTGTGAAACAAAACACCCAAGTCTTTCTTGGAGTACTATATATTGGACTCTCTATTATTGTTTTATATCTCTCTATGTTATCAAAAACAAAACTCTACCCAAATTGAAAGGCATTACTGAGACTTTGAGATCATATTGTTGATCATATTTTGTTATTTGAATAAAAAAATAAGTGAAGTTTTAGACTTTGTGCTGGAATAGCTTGGTTATTGGGGAAATTGTTCTTATGTCTATTTCCTTAATACATTTTTTGTCCATTTAATTGAATAAGAAGAATAAGTGAAAATAATCAAGAAGGTGTCCTAAAGTTAGCTGTGGAGAGACTTTGTGCCCCATAATTTCCTTTAGCATGTTTTCTTTATATTCCTGTGTAAAGGATCTTGGGATGACTTTGTTCCCTCATTATCTTTCATATTTTGTTTCTGTGTAAAGGACCTTGGGATGACTTTTTGCCCTCATTGTCCTTTGTATTTCACTCTTTGGTAGTTGAGGTGGAGACTTTGTGCTATATTTCATCCTACTGTGTTACTACGCCCTATTACAGTTACTTGTCACTACCAGAAAGTTTCCTTTTGTCTACTAAACAACACTTCTGAAAGAAGAGGAGTTCCTTTTGTCATCTCATCAGGATTTCTACTTTGATTTTTGAACATCATCTCTTTAAAAAGAGAGATGGATGATTTATCTTACCCTTGAGTGTTATTTTCTACTTATATATATAGTATATAGCTTCTACATATTTACAGGGAACCTCCCCTTGATGAGAGGAGAGATTTTTCCCCTTTTGATGTAGTAAACCTACACCTCTAGATGACCAATTTCCATATGCTATGGTTGAAGAGACCTATTTTACCCATCAGTTAGTTGGTTGACAAAATATTCACCCAACATAGCTAAGAGAAGTTCTTTAGAGTACTTAAGGTTGAACGTCCTCTTGTTTTGACAAACCTAATTTGAGTGTCTTGACTTCGATAAAGAATTCCTATACCTTTATTTTTACTTCATTCTCCCCTCCATCCATTTCATTTTCCCCCTTGATAGACATATATGATTACAAATTTATTCTCCCTTCTTATATACTCCCTCCTTTTCATATCTTAAAAACATGACAGCACTATTTTTTTTCAATTTTTATCTAGAACCAAACAATATGTTTGAGTGACTATAGACTAATTTATCAACACCATGGCTTTACATTTATAGACATGCCTTGACTTATTTTACCATTTGTCATTGTTGTAATACCCTTTCTTGTAGACACCTCAGTCCATTTCTATTTATTTTTACTTTTTTCCATTGTTGAGTGTCATTGGCATGTTACTTCCCACTTACCAACATTGTTTTCCCTTTCATACACCTTATTCCATTGATGATTGAGTAATGATTGTCACTTCTCAATCATCAATGCTATTTTACCACTTTTTACTTGTCCATAATTAATGATTGTTATTGCTTTGGCATTGATGTTTGATTACCATCTATTTAACATGTATCTTTGGTTTGACTTGGTGAGTTTGTCTTTCCTATTTATGTTTTACTTGTTTGATTTTCTCAGTCTTTAGTATCCTTGGATTTTTGGTTACCTGATTTACACTAAATTTTGACTTAGTTATTTGGTCTAACATAGCACTTATCCAACTTGCCAAATTTATAAGTATGTCATATCTACATAGCATCAATTATCTTGGCTTTCCTACATTTGTTTCTTTATTGTCTTTAATTTTTTATCTTTGGATTTATCGAAAGTAGTCTGTGTGCCCTCCATGATCAAAATTACAAACACAAAAAATAACCATCCAATGATAAACATATGTCAAGGTACACATACATTTACTTTTTAGTTATTTCCCTTTTAGTCATTTACTTTTAATTATTTTATGATTTAAAATACTACAACTTTTTAACTTTGTTGTTGTGTGTTACTATGTTCTTTCTCACATCACCATCCCCTATTACACCTGAGTGACACATGATAAGATTCAAGTGGGGTATATGTATACACAATATTTAACAAACTTTACCAATTACTGATGCTTTCTATCTTGCAATAACTCATCAAGTCTTAATCTTTCTAATTGCATGCCTTAAAGGGTGTACTAGGAAAAGGGTGGGCATACCACTGATGCTTTACAAGATTTTTATCCCTTTTTTCCACTTTTTATCTACACACTTGTCTCTTAAAACCATTCCCCTAATATTGGCCTCCTCTTTTTCACCCTCCTCTATTCTTTTACCACCTTTATTATCCCTCCCTAACCTAAAACCCTTTTTGATAGTTTACATTACATAATCAGCCACATCAACCTTGTGTTCTTATTCATAAAACTCATTAGGGTATAGGATGACCCCTAGTTGACTTAGTCCATGAACTAGTTTTTTTTTGTCATTTATGATACTAGGTCAACTGGGTTGACCTCATCGGCCTAAAATTTTGGAAGGGTTTAGGGTTAGATTTGCCTATATAAACACATCCATTTCACCATTCTTAAGAGAAGATAAGAGTTTATATTCATTTTAACTTCTTTACAATCTGATCTTCTACCATTATACTTGAGGAATCTTAGCTTAGGATTTTTACTTGGAGAAGAATCTTGTCTTGTGGAGAAGTCTTGGATTTTTCCTTTTGTGTTAGATGTTTTCACAAGTTTGAAATTATGTCTAGAAAATTATTTTCATTGTTATTTTTTTTAAATACCATTTATGTTCCTTGACTTTAATGACACATCATTAGGTTTAACAAAAAGTAGTAAAACATGGATGACTTCCAAACCAGTCATCTTGGTACTAGAGTAAGTGCATAACATATGAAATTGGACTTTCCTACTATGGGGTTGTTGATATATGGAAATTTATATTGGGAAAAGAGAAGAAAATTCCATATAAAATAAGTCCTTTATGATGTATTCATTAATAGGTGAGCTACTAACATCTGGCCAATTCATTACATATGGTAGATAACTATCAATATTGTTTATGTAATATCTTATTTTATCTACCTCTCTTTTCATTTGGAAGAGATGCTACACAATATTATGTTTGATAATCACGTAGATTTATAGGTGCATTTGTGTCTCCATTGAAGTGTATAATGTTAATTTATATTTTTTCCATGTCTACAGTAATATAGTGAAGTGCAGATGAGATATTGGTAGGTTTATATGGGATTCAACAACTACTTGATGGTCAAGTTGAAGATCTATATAATAAGTGTTATTATCCATTTTGTATTGTATTACCTTATAGACACATGTTCTACTTACATACCAATCGTATGGTTTGTTTTCTATGTTAATTCTTCTTATCAAAAAAATGTCAAGATTTTTAACCCGATGTGGTAAGTACTTAACAATAGAAGATATATCTTGAGAAAATATAAACTAATGTGATTATTGTGTTTGTATTATCCACCATGTGAATGGGTTACTTGTGATATTTGACTAACCCATGCGATGAGTATTTCCTCAAATTGAGGGAGGTTAGATAAATCAGAAAAATAATTATTGTTTCTTTCTACAATGGATCAACAACAAGTATGTTCCCTATGGAAAATCATCAATCCTTGGATAAAGATCCTTTCATATAAAACATGCATGTATTGAAAAAAGGCAATCTATTAGTTCATAAGATTTCTTGTGAAGATGTTCAATAGAAATATCATAGAGTGAGGGGTTGATATTTTTTCTTGCACATCATAATTAAGTCAATGGAATGAATTTATTTGATCATTGTGTATTGCATAAATCAAACTACTTCTTTTTTTTCTTGTTAATTCTCCATGTATGTTTGTGATTATCACAAAGGGAAAATTAAACATTAATTTATTGCAAATTATAGTTAGAGTCTAATATTTTGGATATGAAAATAATATATTGTGTAAATAAATAAGTAGTTAAAAGAGGAATAAAATTACAATTACAATTACAATACGAGTGTAAAATCAAAATTCATATGGTGTATGAAGAATTAAGTTATTTATATGCATATAAACACGATAAATTTATGGGTAAAGGTGAAAAACATTGTCGGTATAAATTTGAATGTCTAAGTAATATTGGAAGCGTAATTTTTAAAACAATTTGTGAAAATGTAATATAACAAAAGCAACTGTGTTATTTACAAAATATATGTATATAAATCTGCAACATGAAACAACAATACATGAATATAATTAAACTCAAACTATCTTTTACAACCACAAAAAGTAGGCATTGTGACTATATGATTGTGCATTCTCCACTATCTTATTATTCTTCCTACTAATATTAATTTACTCCATGCCTAATTTCAACTCAGGTTAGATCTAAGATTATTGTTTATTTATACTATATATAATTTAAAAATCATTTTAGTAAGAATGAAGGTATATGTTTTGAGTTTTTTTTTTGGGTTAAAACTTTATCACTATTATTGAAAATAGGTATTTTGATGGCAATTTATTTTCGTAAGTTTTATGAGTAGATAATGAAAATATATATCTCAACCCATTGTGTCTAACATAGGAAGATGAATAGAAGGGTATTTGGAAATGTACAAGAATGAAGACATGGTATACCATATGTTTTCTATAAAAAATTAATAATATTGCTTGGAGATATGTTAAACTAGTTTATGAATTAAATTTTCTATTTATATGAAAACACAAAGTCATGCATAAAGTAATAATATGAATTAAATTTGGTGACTAGCCTATTATGAAAACACGATGAACTTCAGATTGATGTAGATCAAATTTTGGCATCACAATGCATAACAGATTAAATAACATAAGGATTGCACAAAATTTATAATGCATGTATAGATGTAGGTGGTTTGAGGAGATTTAAAGAGAATTTAAATCTTGTGCTCTATCTTCAAGTTGTAAATGTCAGTGAATATTAAAATTTGAATTCAATCCCATAATTTTTGATATGCATTGTGCTAGATTGATATTTATGATTACTTTGGGAATGGTGTCTTGGTTCAAAACTTTCCTTGGAGAGACACTCTAAAATGGAAAGATCTTAACAACAAAAAATTATCTTGACCAAGGTTATATGCATAAGAATATAATCATATTTTAACAATAGAATATTTATGGCATTGCATAGCATGTATAAGTTATTGGTGAACACACATCAATGGAATTTTTAGGTGAAGTGTCTTTATGATGTGGGATTTGTTTGCATTCAAATAAAATATGGTTAGAAGCTTATAGTTCAATTACATCCTTAAGTATCTCTATTAACTCCATTATATAGACCTTTTTTAAGGTTAGGGGATGTGAATGGCATTGTTGTCAGAAGTCATCAATAGTCAAATAATGTTGCACAAATTTGAGATCCCATGGGTGCACATGCAAGAAATGAGAAGGTTCTCTTCTGGCGATTATCCTATGTTAATCATATGCATGAACTAAATTTTAATTCATGCATTAAATACCAAATCAAAATGAAATATCTAGTTGTCTACCTAAATGATGTCAACAATCATTATTTTTGGGAGAGGTAGGATTATCGATTTACACACTTCTATTTTATAAAAATATACTTTACCAAATAACCAATTATGTTTTTTCTAGAGTTACTAGTAATGAGTTTTGAATAAGGTAAAAGTATCAATTTACAATCTTCCACTTTAAAAAATCTTGCTTTATGAAAACATAAAATTACATCCCTTAAAGCATAATTTACACTCTTCATTATGGTAGTTGCAACCTACATAAAAAAATATATAACAATGTGGGTGGGCCATAATTTGGGATACATAATAGTGTCATAAAACTTAAAGAGAATATGAAAATATTAGTGGAGATTCAAACCTAAGTTCAATAAACTACCCCAAATTGGTAATGTTTGTAGGCTTGACAACAGTTTCACCTCTCATCCAATCACTGAATTAAGACAGATAAGCACTAGTATTACGAATATAATGGTTTCTATTAAGTATTATTGAGAATAACAATGGAAAAACCTTGGAATAATTTATATCCATATCTATTTGCATTTGAAAACCTAAATTGGTCTACTAGATTATATAAGATGCATCTTTTATTTGAGAAGCATTTTTCTAATTTTCATCTAATTGGTTTTAGGATTATCTAATTAGGTTTAGACTTGTTATAATTTACATGTGGTTCCTTATCTATGTTTTAAGATGATCCATTAGATATTCCATATCTATTTTTCATTGAAATGACCCTTTTTTAAATCATGTGTTTGGTAACTGCAATAATTTGATGGTTGTATGCAAACCATACCAAACATGAAAGTGGTGAAATATTTCAAGGTGATGTGGGTAGTGATGGAAGGGGTAAATGACATGGTATTTTAGGTAATGGACTCAAAGAACATTGGGTAGAGACACATTCAAAGTTCAACAATAAGTCACATATGTTAATGCAATAGGTTGTAATGATAAACATAACCTATAAGATAAATTTTGAGACTTAAATGTGTTGTCCCCACATCAGTGGAATTACATCATTAATTTGAGCCACACATCAGATTTAAACCCTTGTCACAATCAAATAAAATCTCATGATATCCTCATCCACCCTTGAAAATAGAAAATGTCCAAAGAAATATGTTGCCACCTTGCATGCCACATCATGAAAAAAATGTGTATGAGGTCATTGTTGATGAGTTTAAAGTGAGGTACGAGTGTTGAATAAAAACTCTGAGACCTCAATGTCTTGTACCCATATTAGTAACTTTACATCATTGACTTGAGCAACACATCAGATGTGGAGCCCTATCATAGTCAAAACAACTCTCATGATACCCTCATCCACCATTGATAATATAAAATGTCCAAAGAAATATGTTTCCACCTTTCATACCACATCATGCACAAACTATGCATGAGGTTAATGTTGATGGGTTTCGAATGAGGTATGACTATTGACTTACAATCTTTCAATTTATAAAACCCTGATTTACCAAAAAAAATTACATTCTTTTTAATGTAATATGTATTTTTTGGACAATTAATTGTTAAATATAACATGTCATATAAAAAACTAACAATAAAAATTTATTATTATATTAAATATTATATATTATATAAAACATAAAATATTTTTTTATGTATTACAATATTATAATACATTAAATATAATATAATAATACTTTATTTTGTTAAATATAACCCATTGTTATGTACAATATTATAATTTCATTAAAACAAATTCCTCTACATGTAGGGTTAAGCAGAGTGGAAACACAAAAAAATTTAGGTGACATGTAGTTCAAATGATGGATCATTTAAGTTGGGCATAATTGCATGTATGACATAAGACACCTATCATTAAAAATACTAGTCTTTTACCACCTTCATTATCCCTACCTAACCTAAACCCATTTTTGACAATTTACATTACATAATCAGCCACATCAACCTTGTATTCTTATTGAAAAAACTCATTAGGGTTGAGGATGGCCCCTGACCAACCTAGTACATGACCTACTTTGGCTTTATCATTTACGATACTAGGTTGACCGGGTCGACCTTATTGGCATAAAATTTTAAAAGGGTTTAGGGTTATATCCGCTTATATAAATACATCCTTTTCACCATTATTAAAGAGACAATAATATTTAATATTCATTTTAGCTTCTTTACAATCTGCTCTTCTGCCATTCTACATGGGGAGTCTTATCTCAGGATTTTTACTTGGAGAAGAATCTTGTCTTGTGGAGAAGTATTGAATGCTTTGACCTTTCTTAGTGATCCTTACGAACCAAAAAAACCTCTTGTGAATAAACTTTGGCCAATGGATAGATTGAGTCTCAATGGGTTCATCTTCAAGGTATCTCTAACTTTGCTCCTCTCTTTAGTAGATAGAAGTAACATAAATAATGTCTTTTAGTATATTTCTCTCTCTATGTACTAGGGTTTTACCTATACATATCTTAAATATGATTCTATTATGCATGTTTAATTTTAGTATTTATTACCCACACTTTGTATCACAATCTTTGATAAGCACTAGATTACACTTTTACTTTACTTATTATTAGTTCAGTAAATATGAAAACATATGACCTAGTTAGGGTTATTGTGTAGTTTTGTTTGATTGAAGGCTTGAGAACCCTCCTTAGTGATATTTATTATGGTAGAAGATCCCTTGATTAATAATAACATATCCATATTGGTCATGACACCAATTATCTAATGTATCCCCAATTATAACTATAAGTAGGATGTATCTTCTCAGAGTTAGGATTGATTTGTAGATATGTTGCATTTCCCATTGCATATAAATTCCACTTTCTTCATTTGAAATGTTCTAAATATCAAAATGAGGATCATATAGGAAAGACTTAAAAACTTTAGGGATCAATCCATTTTGTTGACGTATGCTTTAGATTTTGAAAAGAAATTGATTTTTGAAACAAACTTTAACCAATTATAAATTAGAAAAATAAGCAAGTTTCTAGAACACCTTAGAATATTTTGCATTCATATAGGTTAGGTTCACCAAATGTTAAACCCTAAATTTATAGATTGTGAAAGATCTAGGGTTAAAGGCGTATATAAATGATTAGGATACATTGGATAAATAAATCACATTAAGTAATTAGGCCAACCATTAGGATACATTTCATTTACAAATTGGATGACTTTAAGGTACCAGACACTTATGTTAGAGTAGGATACTTGTATTGACACATGTGTCTATTCCACACACAAGTGTTTAGGGAGTAATAAAATAGCTACATACTCATAACTTATAGGGGCATAAGATAAGTAAATTTTAAGCATTTTGGACAAGATAAAAGGCATGGATCATCATCATAATATTAGTCAGACTAATAGATAGGCTAAGGGGTAAAAGATGGAACAACTACAAGATTCTTAAAAGTATGAAATCTTTAGAACTAAGAAGAACATTGAAGGTCTAATTTTTCCAAGTTTACGAGACTAAGGTGCTATATAATCCATAAATATTATCTACACATACCTAGAAAGTATTGCATAAAACCCAAATATTTCATTTCAAATTCAACTATCATAAAATTAGTGAATTCATCCTTCATCTTAGAACTGTTGCTTATATAACAATAAATCATCAACATACAAAATTACAATAAGAATACCATTACCTTATTACTTGTGGTAAAAAGTAGACTCATTCTTTCTTTTCTTGAAGACATTATTATGAAAATAACCATCAATTTGGGCATACCATGCTCTTGGTCATTGTTTGAGGCCATACATATCCTTCTTCAACTTGTATACTTGGTTTTCTTTACCATGTACTAAAACACGTTGTGGTGGTTGTAAATAGACATCATCTTCTAAGTACCCATTCAAGAAGGCACTTTTCACATCCATGTGATGTATTCTCTATTAATTTTTAACCACTAGTAAAATCACCATTCCTATGGTCTCTTTCCATTAGTGCAAATTTGTTTTCATAATCTATGCCTAGTAATGAGATTATTTGATAGTAATTTTTCAGTAATGATAATGTTTTTGTTCACCTTTGCATTCCTTAACCATTAACCATAGGCCAAGAAAGTTGAATTGGAACATTAGCTCTTATAATAATTGCTCAATAACTTAGGGATTTCTCTTGGTATCGTGTGAAGGGTTCCTCATGATATCCCATTATAGGATTTTCCCATTGTGACATGTGCCTCATCAATAATGAGGACTAAGATTTGGGTGCATGGGTGGATGGATCCAATCCCATATTCAATAGATTTTTATTCATGTGGGAGTTCTAAAAGTTATTGACCTCATTTTAAATTCTCCCTAGAAGCTGAAAAGCTATAGTAGACCGCCTATAGATTTGGAATATATTAAAAGGAGAGTGAAATTATTCCACTAAAAGACAAAAAATAGCTGGGGAAATGTTGTTTACTTTCAAACAATTGTTAAAAAAGAATGCCTTTTGGTATAATGGTTACAACAATAGGAAAAAAGAAAACTAGAAACACCTTTTTAGATCCATATATATCATTAAAAATCAATCTTTGAGTGAGATGATTAAGCCAATGGACAATAGTGTATTTTGTTATACATGTTGCCTAGAATTATATGCAACTGAATAATACTTGTTTCTTCTTTTGGGGAAAATTGACCTCGCTTAATATCTAGTCTCAGGTAATTAATCCATCATAGGAGGTAACTCTTCCCATAAGTCAAAATACTTGTCAACATTCATATTGTATACATAAGTTCACATGTGAATCTACCAATCATTTTCTCTTCCTCTACAGAATTTGTTTTTCCAAGAAGAATTGTTTAATTATATAAATTCCATATCATTTCCTACGTATATAAAAACTTATTAAAAAATGCATCTATTTGACATGTAAAAAAATTTACAAAAATGAAGTGTAGTATATATATAATATGCAGATCATCTTACTATTGAAAAAGCTTAGAACTCAACAGGTTATGTAGGGAGAAATTACTAAATATATGAATGCCCAAATAGGAGTCAAGAAAATAACATAATAAATTGAAACAAGGTAGGGTAGAGTATGACTAAAAAACACAAATATATATATATATATATATATATATATATATATATATATATAAATTGTAACTATTAATAGTAGATTATTATATATCTTTTAAACATCATTTTATATATATATATATATATATATATATATATATATATATATATATAATGATGTTTAAAAGATATATAATAATCTTCTATTAATAGTTAAAATTATATACTAAGGACTCACAAACACCTTTGATCTTTCCTAACTCTCTACTGACTACTTTCAACAAACATATTCTCTTGCCTTATCTACATTGCCTCCTCCTCTTCTGAACCCACTGCAGACTATTGTTGTTTCAATCTCCAAGATGTTGCTCTATTTTGTTCCTTTCTACAAACTACTATTGCTCTAATTATCTTCTACTGCAAATTCTCATTGGGCTCACATACCCCTATTGTTTTACTTATATTTCTTTTTTTCTCTTTTGACTACTAGTTGTTGTTGCATTGAATTTATTCTCCTATACATTCTCTTTTTTTAAAAATCTTTATGACAACCTCACCTACTTCCTCCTTTGTCACCCAACTCTAATGACTTTTAAAAATTTTCAAAATTCAAAAACAAAAATCATTTAATGGATGCAACTGTCAAGTTCTGTCATTGGTTATTGTGTTAGGTGGGAGTCAAAAATAATAATATTTTAACACTCCCACTTATTTTTAACCTTCCTACCATGGTCAGCTAGACTTTTCTCAGTGTTTAATACCTCCTTATAACTTATCTTTAGCTTCCCAAATACTTATGTATATGTTTTATGCATGTCTAGATCTTTGTTAGTAAATTATGTGGCTCTATTGATATATTCTATAACTATACTATTGAAATTTGTAGCTACCCTACCAAAATTCATAGTAGAACTATAATCCATAGTTGGCCTATTGAAATTTATAGCTAGCCTACCAAAATCTATAGCTGGACTATAATCCATAATTGGTCTACTAAAATTTATATCTACCTTTCCATAAGTCATAGCTAGACTATAATATGTATCCAGACTATCAAAATTTATAGCTACCCTTCCAACTATAGTTGGACTAGAGAAATCTAAAGCTACCCTATCAAAATTTGTAGCTAGCCTGTTGAAATTCGTAGCTCTGTTATATGATTTTGGAGATACCATAAAACTTTTTAGGCCTAATTATGTTTTATTAATGACCCCTAACCTTCATTTTAGGTGCATGAAAAAATATTTAAATAGTGTCTTAGTAAAAATATTAGCTATTTGCTAATCAGACTTAAAAAAACTAAGCTCTATGACATGATTTTTGACTAACTCTCAAATGAACTGATCCTTGATTGAAATATGTTTTATCTTACCATGAAATATGGGGTCATTTTAAAAATTTAAGGATGATACATTATGAAAATAGACCATAAAATCCCCTTTCTATTCTTCATGAAAATAAGAAAGTATCCTTCTCAAACATATAAACTAGCATGTTACTGCATTGGCTGCTATATACTCCACTTCAACTTTAAAAAGTGACACTTTTGGTTGTTTATTCGAAGTCAAAGATATAGATCTTGAACCAAGATGAAACATATACCCTTAATTTCTCTTTAAATCATCAAGGCTACCTACCCAATCACTGTCTATGTAACCAACAAGCTGAAACTCATCTGCTACTACATACAAAAATCCATACTCCCTTGGTCCATTAACATGCCTCAATATTGTCTTACCCACTTGCCAATATGTCTCCTTAGATGTCTTCATGAATCTTTAAATGAGGCTAATTACATAGACGATGTCTATCCTAGTTTTAGTCAAATACATTAGACAACCCACTAGGCTCTTATAGTGTGTGGGGTATATATTATTATTGCAATCATCTTTACACAACTTAAGACTTATCTTGATTGGTGTGAATATAGGATTGTTGTCTAGTATCTTGAACCTCTCAAAAATATCATTTCCATACTTAGATTGTCATATAAATATGATTTCATCCATTTTCTTGACTTCTATCCCAAGAAAGTACTTCAAAAAACCCAAATCGGTCATCTCAAATTCATTTTTCATGGCTTATTTAAATTCTTCAATAGATTGATTTACATTTCTTGTGAATACTTGATCATCCAAATACAATAAAACAATAAAAATACATTCTTTTCATACTTTGATGTATAGTGTGGGCTTGATTTCACTTTTGATAAAGTCATTGCTCAACAAGTATGAATCTATACCATTGTACAATTCTCTTGGGGTTTGCTTGAGCCCATACAATGCCTTTTTTAGCCTATACACTTTGTTCTCATGACTGAGAATATCATATCTAGGTGGTTATCCCACATATACCTCTACTTATAACACTCCATTCAAAAATTCTAACTTCACATCTATTTGATGCACCTTCCACTTGTGTTGGGTAGCAATGGCTATGATTGTCCTTACTTTTTCTAGCCTTGCTACAAGTGCAAACATTTCATTGTAATCATGTCCAAGCCTTTTCTTGTATACCTTCACCACTATCCTTGTCTTATTCCTCTCTATCTTGCCTTTGATAG